>CM045724.1:2425000-7225000 GCA_024703675.1 Drosophila nebulosa | reverse complement strand
CGGTGGCTATGGCTCTCATGGATCTAGTGGCGGAGGTTATGGTTCTCACGGTTCCGGAGGCGGTGGCTATGGATCTGGTGGCAAATTTGGCGCCGGCGGCGGCGGCGGCGGCGGAGGAGGATATGGTGGTGCTTCATCCAGTGCCAGTGCCACAGCTACTGCCGGCAGCGGCGGCGGATATCATGGCTAAATCTCTCAGACTTGCATCATTGTAATCAAGAACCAACTGTATTCCGAGTATTAATTTAAAATAAAAACTAAGTCTTTTCTATAGATTTTTATAAAAAAAAAAACAAAAATACTTAACTTATTTTGCACTGGGATTGATTTTAAGTTGATGATGGATTCAATCTTGAATCGATGAAATACGATGGAGTTTCGACAAATGAATTCCAATTTTTTTTTTTTAATTTTGTATTCACTGGACAACCTCAAGCGACTCTCAATTCTAGATAAATTTTGTATTGCCCATAAATTAAAGTGGTTTTTGTCAAAAAAAAAGTGATCTCATTATTATAGAACGTCAAACTTATACGTGAAATTGTCTTTCTGGAGGCATACTTATTGTATAGGTAAACAGTCAAATCACGCTGGGCTGGTATTTCCGATTTCCGATTTTTTTTTCATTTATAGACAAACATACTCAAAATAATAATCATTTTTTATGGTATCAAATCTATTTAATAGGTCTATTAAAACTTATTTGTTATGATAAAAACACTGTTTACTCTCTTTAGAATCAAATTTTAAGAAATTGATAAAAAGTTTCTTATTTTTTTAGCTGATTTATCTGATATGGATCTGATGCCTAGAGCAATGTCAGAACTAATAAAAGGGAGGGGCACTGAAATGGTACATGGAAATCTTGGAAAAAGTTAGTGGTACAATTCAAAAAGAGCTTCTTACCAAGCAGGCAGACCAGGTTAAGGCAAGGAAGCAGGCGCTAAGAGAATCATTCAAGGATTACATGTTAGACATGCAGACCATGCCTTGAATTTTCTGATACAAAAATGATCAAAATTGCTCTAGAAAGATCTCCATTTATAAAAATAGATTTTTTTTATACATTTTTTTTTTTCTCAGAGGCAATTAACATTATGGCGGAGAAACATTTGCCGTAGGAAGTTCATTGGAGTTTAAGCTTTGCCAATATTAGGGCGCTTAGATTAGAGACAGATATTGCCAATTTCAAACTCAACTTTAAAGAAGTCCTTAAAAACAAGAGGTCAATTGGCAGCGTGAAGATAAAACCTAAATGAATGAAATTTCATTAATCAATTAAACTTACACTTTTGTCAAATCTTCAGTTGCATCTATATTGATATTTCCTTTACCGATTTCTAAATAATGTCCTAGAACTCATATTGGTCCTCTAACTAACAGTTAGGGCTCTATACAGGATAACTAATGGTCACACGTATTTACATACATTTATTTTATTGCCACAACCATAAATTTGGCAACAAAAGATCCCAATGAATATTGTGTTACATCGGCAAAAGAAGGAACAGCAGCAGCAGCAGCAGCAACGGCAGCAACGACAACTGTTGCAAGTCCGTGGCAAACCGCCAACAGACTGACTGCACCACTCGCTGGCATATGTACATAGATACATACATACATATATATTTGGCCCCATCGCAACGCTTTTATGGCCTTGTGCTAAAGTGCACCACAGGGGTTCATTGTCCTTGTGCAAATTGGTCTACAACTTTATTGCCAATGGCTGCAAAAGCAGCTGCTCCTATGTAGTTCTGGTCCTTTTTTGCTGCTCCTCCTGGCCAGAAGGCAATAAAACTGCACTTTGTGCGAAAGTCTTGGGAGGTAGAAAAGTTTACTTAAGATTTCAATTTGTTGCTCAATTCCTAGCAACAACAACAACAACTAAAACTTAATGATAAATACTTTTTCCCCCTTTTTTTTCCTTGGAAATAGAAGCGAATAGAATAGAGAATTTTGCAGAGCCATTTAAAGAGATTTATGTCGGGCCACAAATGGGGCATTAATTTTGATGAAAACTTTATGCAAAATCTCTCTTTCGCTCTACCTAACTAACTACCTAACGTACATAAGTATTTCATCAAGGCCACTTGATGTGACTTTGAGACAGATTTTCAGTCACAAGTTTTAATGTGTTTTCTTGAGCACGTCAGCGGAGGCGTCGAAGACTTTAGAAGTGGTCGGAAAAGTGTGTAAGGGGGGGTGTGCAAAATATATCCTTACAAATCCCAACAAAGTTAGGAAAAGTTAGCTTAGATATTTTCAAGTAAGTTTTAAAGAAAAGCCTTGATACAATGAAAGAACAAATGACTATAAACATAATTGCCATAAACTTAAGCATTCATATGCCAAAAAAAAAAAAACGTACATATGTAAACGACTTTGCAGTTTTGTTGCTTTACAAATTTAATATAAAACTAAAAAGGTAACGTCACACTTAAACCATAAACATTAACATGAGGGAAAGAAACAGATTGAAGAAATATTTTACAGCAGATAAATATGAGAAATCACATGAAAAGTTAAAGCAGAGAATCGGCAATCGAGAGGTGTATAGGCTATCTGTATTTTATAGAAATATAAATATTGATTAATTAAATGAAAGTATCATAGCAGAGGAACTAGATGATCAAATATTGAATCTTCTTTAAAGTCTTTTGATATATTTTGTTACAACTTTTGATCTTTTTACTTATTAGATGGATAGATGGATGGTCAAAAGTTCATCACATGAGATCCAGCGATGGATAATTAAAAGTTGTATCGAAAGTTGGAAAGCTTGATCGCATTTGATTTAACTTTTGATCATCCGTCCAACTCCATTGATTCAACTTGTGATAATCGATCCAGAAGATCATTCATTTATTAAAAGTTGGATCACAGGAGATTAAAGGAGATGGATCAAAGGAGTTCCAAATTTTGATCATCCATCCATCCGTCGCTTATTAAATGAATTGATGGATGAATGGATAGATGAATCTATATTAATATCTCTTTTGATCCAATCATTTATTCATCCATCCATTGAATAAATTCAAATAATATTCGTCACGTTCGTGAATTTCATAATCAGCCTAAAAGTAGGCAACTCTTTTTGTTGAAATTATATATTATAACCGTAAAAAATAAGCGCAATTGGTATATTTAAAGATCTTATAGTAAGTATTACGTGTTCTATAAGTACATGTATTTGTCATGCCATCAATATAAATTTGGTTCTAAAATTAATTTGCAACTCTTTGACTTCTGGTTTAACTTGCATTTTGAATTATGTAAGTTATACTATTTTTTTCCACTTCAAATTGCATGATCAAATCGAATTTATTGTAGTTTTTCCTAAATATTACTTATGTTTTCTTTTCGTCAAATAAACATACAATCATCTATCCTTATCTAAGTACAAACGCTGGTGTGGCCTCATGGAGGATTTGATGTGCAGGGAACAGCGAGAGCAAGAAATTGATCGACATGCCCACATGACACATGAGCAAAAACAGACACAGCACCTTCAATATTTACATATGTATATTTGTACCTACGACTATGAGTTTTTTTATTCCAGTTATTTATGTTAGCTTCCTCGCATTCTCCAATTGAATTCTGTACGTATCGAACCCATCCATTCGAAGAGGTATTGAGACTAATTTGCACAGGCAGTAAAACATGATCAGAATGAGAATTAATACAAACGCAAGAACTAAAACATAATTTTATCTCATTAGTGATTACTTGCGGTACAAGTTTATTTAATAATTACCCATATTATGGTTGATCAACCACATTTTATTTATTTTATAGCTTTTTAGTTTTTTCTTGAAATGTTGAGGCAGTTCTTAAATGTCTACTACGAAATGATTAAATGATCTTCAAATTTCTTCTAATTTCTTCATGCCACTAAATTTGGCATGCAATTATTTTCGTCACACTACTAAAACGTATTAGAAACGAAGCTAATTTAAAATTGAGACAACTTCTTTTTTGCACTGTAACTTTAAGTGGAAAAGAGAAGAAAAAATAATAAAATATTATTTTTGAGATAAGCTAAGAAAGCAAAAATATTAAATTTTAAACATATTTTATAAATAAAACTTAAGTTTTTATTTGAAATGATTAAAATTCCTACAGCTCTGCAGAAAATTTTGGCCAAAAAAATTTAAAAATTTTCAGAAGCCCCTGAAAGTAGGCAACATTTTATAATATTGGTTTAGTCTATTCAAAGCGAAAAGCTAAACGCAGATTTTTAATTAAAGTTAAATAATTCAAAATGCATATATGGCATAACATTGCAGTAGCCGATCTGCCCTAACCACTCTGTGTGTCACACAAACACCCACACACACTCGCACATGCTCATCCCTTTTGCATTGTACGCTTTGTTCATTAGCCTCAACATAATTGAAAAGATTTTTGCATGACTGCCAAAAATCGGTGGGTAATTCAATTTGAGACCAAATGAAAATTTCAATGCTAAAATTTACGGAAAAAAAAACACAATAAACGCTGGCGCAAAATTTTGTGGAAAATGTTTTGTATATATTACAAAATTTTTGCGCATTGAATTTTGCCCCTCCCCTGCACCGAAATAATTATGAATCTGTATAGAAGTTTACGTAATTAACATGACGTTCATTAGTTGGCATTTTATTTCGTTTGCCAGATATTAATACACACACATATAGAGGTAAGCACACACACACACACATACATACATACATGTGCATACATATATTTATGTATATTATGTCTACTGTAAATGATTTCAATTTGATTGCTTTTAATAAACAAAATATTTTCAATTAAGTTCATTATTGACATTAAATTAAATAAATATATACATATTCACGAAGTGTATAAATATTCCATTGCTTAACAGCAGCATGGGGTGGTGGGGGGAGGGGAAAATTTCTGCAGTTTTTATTTTAAGCTTTCATTTATTTGACAGCTTAAACTGGTCAATTGGCATTTAAATGATGACGAAAAAAAAAAACAAACAAATAAATGTTTATTTGTTTATGTGAAAAAAAATTAACTTATAAATTCAAAGAGTAATACTCGTTCTTTGCTTATCAATGAACTAGTTCCAACCACAAAATGAAAGTTTTGGGCTCTCAGCAAGGTTGGTCACAAAAAGTTGACTTTAGAGCCAAACAACAAAAATTTCTCAGAATTTCGGCAGAGAAAAGGAACATAAATATAATAAAGAATTTTAAGAAAGGGTTTAATTGGGACTTAGACAGATCAGACCACTATATCATATAGCTACCATACGAAAGATTGGTCAAATATAAAGTTGGGACATTAAAATAAATTTATATATCTTATTTTGATTTATATCTAAACGTCCTTGCTATAACTAACTAACTATATCCTATAGCTCCTATGGGAACGATCAGTCAAAAAGTTCAGTTTTACAAGCGCTTGAAATTAATATTTGTTAGTTCAATATACCCATAAAAAACAGCGCCAAACTTGATCAACTATATCATATAGGGCCCCTAGCAACGATCGGTCCGAATATCAATTTTGGTTGACTCTTCGAATAAAAGTTTTTTTTGTATACAAACTTTGGCATGGCAGAAGTAAAAACAGTCTTCTAGTTCATAATTCGTCACTCTATGCTCCTTCGCTTGTGCGGTCGAAAGAGAGATCGATCTTTTTTTTTAATTCTTCGTTTTATTTTCCTTCTTGTGAATGTTGTGGCTTGTTGTAGCCTGTGTTTGCTGCAATTTTATATAACCGATCGCTCGAAATGAGGTCATTTTTGATGGGCTATAAAACTTAAGGGCACAAATTTGTCCCAAAAATTGCTGTTTTGGGCCGAAAAGTTGTTGTTGTCCAAACCATGCCTCAAAGGGTTGCTCAATCGCTTGATCTGCCAACACAAATCAATTTGGAACAGGTTCGTTTAGGCTTGGTTTTTTGGAAATGTTTTCGTCAGGGGCCATGTTGAGTACTGAGAATCTATTCAATATTTTATTAAAAGCTGAAAAAGTTACTTGACCCATTTGCCTGCATCTATGAATAGAAGATAATTTCATTCTCAGTTACAATGGCAACTCTTTGAGTCACATTCATAGAGAGGTGCGATTTGCCGCCTCTCACTTACTACTCTCTTCTTGCCCCCCCAATTGCCCTCTAAAGTTTACAAATTCATGCTAAATATTTACGCCAATCATTAGATCAAATTAAAGGAAAAAAAAATCACCCAAACGAAATTCCCCGACAAACACACTGACACACACACTCACACACACTCACACACACTCACACACACTCGCACACTTCAAGTGTATATAATCAAAATGTTTAAAGCCCAATTGTTAATGAGCTACAACAACAAAACCAAACAAAACAATATAATAATAATAAAAATATAATATACTACAAAATAAAAGCCAAGCAGCCAAACACAAATCATTCTGAACAACAACAAAAATGAAACTGGCAAAACCAGTTTCAATGTCGTCACACAAATCTAATCCAAAGATCAGACAACTCATGCATCTAATCGAAAGGGGTTTTCCAAAGTCACATTTAACCGTGAAAATTGGTTTTGTTTTTCATCGTCTTCTGGTGACGATTTACTTCCTTTCACCCCAAAAAAGGGGAAGTCCATTGGCAATTAGATAATAATGTCCCAAAAAAAAAACAAAAAGTACAAAAATTAATTTCTCCAATTCATTTATGCAAAAAGCCGGCTCATAAAAATTCACATAATTATTGAAATGAAACCGGTTAAATTTTAAGTTTGTTTTTTTTTTGTTTGCCAAAAAATTAATGTTGAGCTTCGTTTTTTGTTTTTGATAAATTGTATAAGGCCCCCAAGGCGGTTGCTTTTGAGCGGGACTTATGTAATTTTTATTGTCACTATTAGTTTGAGATAATTTATGATTTAAAAAGTGCGTATTAAGAAGATAAAACGAAGAGAATCAAGTTTAAATTCAAAGGTTCAGAACTTGAAAATATGAAAAATTAAACCAAATAATTACATAAATGAAATTTAAGCAGGTTTACCGAAATGTTCTTAAAGAAGATTGTTTAAATAGGCATTGCCAGAGGCGTAGAGAGGAGCGAACTTTTTACCCCTGGCCCAGGGCTCCCAAAATTGTCCCCCCTCTAGATTTACGCAGTTCTATGAATTGAAAAAAATTTGAATTATGGATTTCCCCCCGGGCTATATACCAAAAGGCCCTGGGCGTGGCATATGCATGGGAAAGTTCTGTAAATTTAATTAACATTCATCTTTAAAGCGAATTCAGTTTGTTGTTATTTCATTGATAAGGTACTTACTATAAATATTTGTGAAGTAACTAAAACTGCGTCAATGTGAGTCACATAAACTTAAGTCAGTTAAAATAATTCAACATTCTCTAACTATGGAAATTACCTGTGTTTGGTTAAGCCGACTCGATATACCCTTACGCTCTCAATTTAAGAGATACGGATTCAAGATTTGGTATAAAAACTTTTTATTACCAAAGCCAGGTTAAGTTTTTGACAGGCCCGGATCGGCTTCAAAATTAGATTGGATTGGTCAAAAAAGCAGTCTTAGTGGGCAAAACTATTTTGTTTCTTAAGATTCTCAAACCAAACTTGCAGCTAATGTCTTTCCTTGTAATTCAAAACATTGTAAGGATCGGTCCACTTTATTATATAGCGCTTTTAGAAAGAAGCAAACAAAAAGTTTCTATGAGAAATACATTTATTTTTTTTGTTTATGTATGTCAAACAAAATTTTGTATTTACATCATTTGTGGTAGGCGTTTTTTCGGTATACAGAATATACAAACTTCAAGTTAAATTCGATTTTTTTGATATTTTTTCCTTATAAAGGAGTCATAACGACCACTTCAGTGTACCCTTCAAAAAGTACTTTAAAATATTATACGGAATTTTAATATGTACAAATGTATATAAAGAATAAAAAAAGCAAGTAGCCTCACCGACTCGGATATACCTTGTTTCCAATGGCAAACAGCTCACTTTACGGACGGAAGTTAATGACGTCTCTTAGCAACGATACCAAAGAGTTCAATGACCAGTCGGTCCACTGTCTGCCGACATGGCAAAGTGAGGTGTTGGCCTTGGCATTAGTTTGCTCGGAGATGCAACAAGTGCTGGTGCGGTTAGTAGGCTCTTATAACATGAAGATGTTTGTACAGTGTACACCCGACAAAATGACCATGACAAACTGAAATAACATTCGTTAGTTTTGGCATTCTTCTTTAATTTAGATAAGCAGACAAAAAGAGAAACTTTATTATCTAAAACTGACTTCTTACAAACTTTCATTTTATAAGGTTTAAATTTATTATCTCTCAGCAAACTTTTGCGTTTCCCCTCGCTAAATTAAATTTCATTTGTCAAAAATGTTTGCGATCTCATCATTTAGATGGTTCGACTGACCAATATGACATTTTACACATGTGGCGAAAAAAAAAAAAATTAAAAAATAAACAATACATTTATCTCTGTCTCCTATACTTATGCATATATATCTACATATGTATATATGCTATATACTATATTAGATCAAACGCCATCGAAACCGCTTTTTTATTCGTCATTTGTTTATTTCGCTTTGCATGCGGCTACAAAGAAAATAAGAGGCGAATAAACTCTTCAAGTTGAACTTGTCAAATGATTAGAATGATCATTATTTTGGGAATTACGCCGATGAGGAAGGGAAGATGCTGTTGAGTAAAGTTTTTGTAAATATGTCCGAAAGTTGTTAGCAAATTATGAGAGGCAAAGCATAACTCTTGAATGGGTGATGAGATATTTTCGAACTTCAAGGCAGGAGCGGATCATAAATTGAGTTACAAATGAAAATTCGAAAAAAAAATTATCAAGAATTCTTGTCAATAAGAAACTGACTGAAAGTAGATAAAACAAATTCAGATTTCAGTCACTGCACGCGACTTGCGGTCATTGAACCTCTGAACCGCTCCTGATTATAAGTTAAGCTTGTGAGTTAGGGTGGGAGGGGAATCACAGAGTCAACTTTAAATTCAAGCATCTCCAATGCTCGATAATTAGAAATAAAAGCACTTCGAGCAACAACAAAAGAAACCGGTAAGACTTTTTGGATTTAAAAAGTGGTTTCGGTATAAATACTTTTGGCATCGCTCGATTGGCACATCAGTTCAGTTTTGTTATTCGCAATGAAGACTTTGTTGGCCATTTGTTTTGCCCTATTATTGGGCATTGTTAGTTCGATGCCTCAGTTTGGTTTCGGCCCTGGTGGCTATGGTGGATTCGGCGGAGGACCCGGCGGTTACTATGGCAATCCCTATGGCGGCGGTTTTGGCGGCAGACCCGGCTTTGGAGGTCCTGGAGGCTTTGGGGGCGGACCCGGAGGTTTCTATGGCAATCCCTATGTCGGCGGTTTTGGTGGCGGACCTGGCTTTGGCCCTGGCGGCGGCTTTGGTGGTGGTCGTCGTGGCGGTTTCGGCGGCGGTGGACGTCGCGGCGGCGGCGGAGGTGGTGCATCATCTGCAGCAGCATCCTCAAGTGCCTCAGCTGCTGGTGGTGGTGGTGGGGGTGGTGCAGCATCCGCATCAGCGTCAGCCTCAGCTGCGGCAAGCGGCGGCGGCGGCGGTTTCTACGGTTAATCCATGAGAAATCGCTTGATTTTAGTTGCTTAAGTTGTAAATTTTAATGTTAATGCTAAATTATAAGAAAAAGTCTGATGATATTGACTGTGAGAAATGCACATCAACAGAGAAAAAGAGAGAGAACATAGGCCACCAAAATAAACGATAAAAAACTTATTAATTGCTTTCGTATATAGCAAAAGGAATATCATAAAAATATTTGCACACTTACGACTATATATGAAAAGATATACACATGTTTTATTAGGAATTACTTATGACCTAGACAATTGAAAATATTGAAGGCTGTAGTGGACATTAATAAACTTGATAAAATCAAAATAAACCAAACCAAAATGGCATAGAAGTTCGTAAGATTCTAAAGTTGATTAAAAATTCAGATTGAGCCAAGATCTTTAAGGGAATAAATTTGATTTATGATATGATTATATACTATAAACTTTTTCTATATATACAAAAATTAGATTCAAAATGGAAGATGGCATTTCAATGTCCGTTTTTTTGAAATTTTGTTAAGAAATTTTAGATACTAATTACATTAATCGGACACACGAAGGATTAGTTAATCAATATTTGGAGCCTAAGAACAAATCAAAAGGCAACTTACCCTTTTTAGACTTTTAACTTGTCTGCTATAGAACAAGGCCAAGCCAGTTTCAAAAGGCTAATCTCTAGAAACTATTAGACCTAACATTAAACGATATTGCAAAATATTTATTCGAAAGACTTAGTTTAAAAAACTTACCTTTTTTGAGACTTTTATAATAGTTTCATCTCATCTACTAAGAAACCGCTTTCTCTAAAAAAAATTTCGACAATTTTCTATTGATTATTCTAGAATTTTGTGCTCTTTTTTTCATATTTCTGATGACCATCGATCGATATAATTTCACAAGAAACAAACAAAAAAGAAAAAAAAAAAACAATTTAATTTATTTTGAATTCATTTAAAATTCAAATTTGTTTGAATGTTTCGCTTATAACTAATTAGAGCAATTAACATTTTCATTTATTGTTGTTGTTGCTGCCAAATACACGTTTTGCACTAATAAAGATCCTAAACAAATAAATAAATAAATAAATAAAACTCTGATGTGGCGCTCAACAGATGGGCCGAAACAGGAGAAGGAAAAAATAAAAAAAAAAAAACAAAACAGAAGTTTTAACATAATTAAATCCGGTTAAATTATAAATGCGAATTTATTATTTTCTTTCATGTATTTTCGTGTGATTTTTGTTTTCAGTCTCTTTTGGGGGAATAAAGAAATTCGATGCCAAAAATGTTAATAAAATTAGGTGAACCAGTTAATGAACTAGTTTCTTAGAAGTCTAACAAAAGGACTTTCCTTCTAATAAACTTTCGTTTCTCTTCCTATTTTTTTTACACAGCATGTTAAGTTTTTAACTTTATATAACACAAACTTGTAAAAGTTCCGTGTGTGATGATAAGATTAGGTGTACTAGTTCATTATAAATTTTTGGATGTGTAACGAAAGGATTTTTCTTCCAGTTATATTTTGACTTTCTTCTCACTCATTACTCACTCAAAATATAGAGTTACCAACTTTAATCGACACAAACTTGTATTAGTTTCCTTTTAAACCAGTTTAGAGATAAGTTACGAATGGATAATTGATTTTTAGGTATAAGAAAACGAACTAATTCATACAAAATAAGCATTTTTAAGGAATACTATTAGATTGGATTAGTGAAAATATTATTATAGAAAACTGCTTTCTTTAAAAGATGAGATGACAGATCCTTTAGATTAACTTCTAAGTATATAAAGTAAAATCAATTCGTTGAATAGTTTTATCTGATTCTTTTAGTTTGTGTTAAGCACAAAACAAGTAATTTAAGAGCAATTCTTTAAAAGAACTAGTTCTTAAGACTTTAACATTTCTAACTAAGTTAAGAAATGTCAACTAAGTCTTAGTTGGTCAATATTTTTGCACTCATCTCTAATAAGCAGGAGAGGGGGCACGTCTAAAGTGATTTTGTTTTGTTTTTCGGTCTACAAAATGATATCAACGAACCGGTTAAGCATCATTGCAATCAATGGTGCGAAACCGAAAGCCCAGTGTTTGACGTTTAGGGTACAAGGTACATCCCCCGCCTTGCCCCCAGCCCTCCCCTTTTTCAACAACTTGTTAATGGGCCAAGCTATTGATATTGTTAATTTGATAGATTCTTCATGTGTGGTTGTTGTTGCTGTTGCCATTATGGCTAATACGGCGCGCGGTGACTTCCCCGTTTTGGCACTCAGCCGAGAACGAGAGAGAGAGAGAGAGGGTCTGTCTCCCTATAGATTGCAACTATAAAAGGCAACACTCGTTGCCTGAAATTATTAAGTTTGTGATTTCAACTTGAAGTGACAACATGAAATTGTTTGTCGTTTGTGCCCTCCTCGTAACAGTAGCCTCTGCGGCTCCACAATTTGGCAACGCCAATGCCAACGCACAGGCCCAGGCTCAGGCCCAGGGAGGCGGTTTTGGTGGAAGACCTGGTTTTGGTGGTGGTCCCGGTTTCGGTGGTGGTCCCGGATTTGGTGGTGGCCCCGGATTTGGTGGAGGATTTAACCGAGGAGGCGGTTTCGGTGGCGGACGTCCTGGCTTTGGCGGCGGACCTGGCTTTGGCGGCGGACCTGGCTTTGGCGGCGGACCTGGCTTCGGCGGCGGTGGCTTTGGCGGCGGCCCTGGCTTTGGCGGCGGCGGCGGAGGCTTCCGACCAGGTGGTGGTTTCGGACCAGGCGGTGGTTTCGGAGGCGGCGGCGGCGGTGGAACTTCAACAGCGACAGCTTCAAGCTCGGCTTCAGCAGCTGGCGGCGGCGGTGGCCGTGGCGGTGGTGGATCGGCAACGTCCAGTGCCTCAGCAAGTGCTGCCTCTGGCGGTAATGCATTCCGGGGCTAAGCCAATCTAGTAAAGTAATTGTTAAGTTAATGACTGTGAATAAAATAAAAGAAAAAATTTAAGAATCTAATTTTGATGCTCTTTTTTCTAATTCCTTTTTCTAATTTTCGAGCTGATAAACTAAAGTTTTTATTGTCGTAGAAATATTATTTCGATTATCTATACTTGGATAATATGTCATTAGTTGGGGATTGTGTGTCTGTTCAATAACTTGCGGAAAGAGTAAACAATTTATTTATTATTAATATTAATTAAATTAAAATTAAAATGAGTTGCTAAAATCGCCTTCGTAGCAGGGAGCTCTAGATTTCGCTCCTGTGATTTTCTTCCATTGTTCAAAGAAAAAAAAATGTGAACTTTTTAATATCCTTTTCCTGCATAGCTTAACTCAAGTGTGGTCAAAAGAGATAAAGGTAATCAGAGAAGACGTAAACAAGAATGTAAGACAAAAAAATAAAATAAGCAAGTCGCCTCACCGACTGGGATATACCCCATATGCGCCCTTTATTCACTCTTTTTTATGTTTCGTTAGACGTCTAGCTCCATCTCTTTCTCTCTTTCTCTAATGCAAAGACCAAACACATACCAATCGTATGCCATCTCACTCACTCCTGTAAAAACTTTTGCGTATAACTTGGCTATTTATCATCTGATTTTCATGAAATTAAATAAGTCGATACATATTAATGGCAAATATATGTTTACTAAATTTTATTAAGATATTTTTTAAATACTGCGGAACAAAATCACTTTTTTCGAATTGCGTAAATTTAAAATAAACTTCATCTGCGTACATTCTATACTAGTCTACATACCAAATTTGGTGGCTTTAGCTCTTATAGTCTCCAACAACAAGGTGTTCATACAGACAGACGGACAAGGCTATATCGACTCAGCTGTTGATGCTGATCAAGAATATATATACTTTATGGAGTCTTAGACGCTTTCTTTTGCCCGTTAAATACATTTTAGCGACTTGAGAGTATAAATATAAATGACAATCGAGAAATCTTGGCGTCGATTGCTTAAAGTTCGATAATTACTTTAATTTTCGATAAAACTAGTTCCCATAGAGAACAAATATGAACAAAACTAATCGAATAAACTTTTATAGCACTCAGCTTTGAGTCGCCACAGAAATATTTTAACGATTAATGATGTCAACATGATCAAACTCACGTTCGCCAGTTTCCAAAAGTTTATTCCTATTCACTATATTCTCACAGACCTGGAACTCTCTTCATATAAATTTACATTGCAAATATACAAAAAAAAAAAAAAAAAAAAAAACACATAAATAAATATGTATAACGAAACCGTTAGACAACAACAATATGCTAGACGGAAGACTTTTGCTATAATCAAAAATTTGTGTTAATTTTCTAGGGGCTTGTGCGGGTTCCAGGTTAGACGTCATCCAAATAAAAACTAGTTCAACAAGTTTGATGTAACTAATTATTACTGAATTGATAAGCAGAAAAAATAAAGAACATCTATTAGAGTAAGCAAATTCCTTAATAAGAGACCCGTTTCCAAAAAAAAAAAAACATACTTCCTTGTATATAACTAAACTGGGAAGTACCTACATATATTTGTTTGTTCAATCATAAGGTAAACATATATATAATATTTATGAAAAAAAGAAATTAAAATACAGAAATCGAAAATCGACTAGCGGATACCTTTTTCTATAGAAACAGATGAATTACGGTGACTATACAATGAATTTATAACACGATTCGTAGTATAAGAGGTCTCTAAATCTTGCAATCAGTTGATGAACACATCCGTTTCTATAGCGGGCGGCAAAACAGATTCTTTGTAGTTTAATATTTTCAGATTTTACTATTTTATACACTTTTTGATCTCTTGAACTACAATGTGTATTCTTCAAAGGACATACTCCAGGTGATATGGGATCCAAAATGTCAAAAATAAAATTTAGTATTAAAAGTTTTTCATTTACGCGGCCGCTGCGATGCAGAACGTAGTGACAGAGCCATATATATTGGCTCAATACATGGGAGTTTCATTCAATTTAATGTATAAGTGTACATATCATCTAAGAACCGAATTTGGTGGAAATACTGATCGAAAGGGATTTTGACGCGCTGAAACAGACGGGCATATCCATGCCTCGATTTGGCTTCTCATACTGAACAAGAATGTATATACTTTGTGTTGTCGAAAACGTCTACTCGGCATTACAAACATTTGAAAAATTTCATAAAAATTCAAAATACTAATCATGGTATAATGTATGATGTTTGTCATTAATTTTAAAAACTAACCTCAAAAGTGTTTGTTTCATGCTACGAATAATGAGGAAAAGTCAAACAGAAGAAGTGAAAAAACAAAAAAAAAACAAGTTCTAAAAGAAGAGAAAGTGTTTTCCCCAACGTGTGGCATGATATTTGAAGATTGATATTAGTTTGTACTTGAAGTGTTTCAAAAAGGTCCTTGCCAAAAGCTAACACTAAACTCCTTTCCAAAATTTTGCCCTTTGTGATTAAAGTGAAAAATATTGTGCAACTTTTGTTTTCCAAGAACAGTTCTCGATATCACTTCTCGAGCAATCACTTAAAAAACGTTCAATTTCATGTTGCTTACGTAATCCTTACTTTTATTGACTTTTCAATAGCTAATATACCCAATGTTTGCCAAATAATTACTGACCACAAATAACACAAAACGAAAAATTGGTACTCAAAGTCAAATTGATGTCTCATCTCTCTCATTATCATCAGCTCGAAAAGAATTATTCATATCGGTAAATGGGAAACCGGTTTGTTATTTCGGCTAGAAAACCACCACGAAATCATCGCATGTGTCTGCCAACTTTAGCCAATCCGAGTCAAAAAATTAATTGTGCAAAAACTTTCCTCACATCTAAATGCATTTTATTATAACTTTGATATCTACATACGCGTCTCGCTTAGCGCCGATGATGATGATGATGATGATTCCAATGATGATGATGATGATGATGATGATGATATTAATATTTCGTTTAGTTTATTTTTTCGGGTATCGTTTATATGCTAATTTGTCGTATCTTTCGGCCATTCGTGTAGAACTTTTGTGAGTATAAAAGCCGCAGGGCCCGGCATTTAAGAGTTAAGTTTCTCAATTCACCCGATTGGAAGCGGCAGAAATCGTCATGAAGGTCTTCGTTTGTCTAGCTATTGTCCTGGCTGTGAGCTCGGTACATTCGGCTCCACAATTTGGCGGCGGCAATGCAGCTGCTAACGCTAATGCCAATGCGGAAAGCCAAGGCCAAGGCGGTTTCGGTGGTCCTGGAGGATTCGGAGGCGGCGGTTTTGGTGGTCCAGGAGCATTCGGAGGACCTGGTGGCGGCGGTTTCGGCGGTGAAGGCGGTTTTGGAGGACCTGGTGGCGCCGGTTTCGGTGGTCAAGGAGGTTTTGAGCGTGGACCAGGCGGCGGTGGCTTTGGCGGTCGTCCCGAAGGCGGTTTCGGTCGTCCCGAAGGCGGTTTCGGTCGTCCCGAAGGCGGTTTCGGTCGTCCCGAAGGCGGTTTCGGTGGTCCCGGCAATTTCGGTGGTCCCGGCGGTTTCGGTGGCGGCGAGTCTACTGCCAACGCCAACGCCAATGCCGCTGCCAAGGGTGGTGGATTCGGTGGAGGAGCTAACGCCAATGCAAACGCCAATGCCAACGCCAACGCCGGAGGATTCGGTGGCGGCAGTGCCACTGCCAACGCTAATGCCGTCGCTTCAGCCGTTGGCAAATAGGAATTTCCACGATTTATTTCTAGTAATTTAATTTTTTTATAATTTATAAAAATAAACAAAAAAAACAAACACACAAAAAGTAGTCAATTATCTTAGTCAGCACAAGGAGGGGAAAAGGGAAATAGTTTTGGTTTCACATGAAGTCATTTAGTTGGCCTCTAAATTTGGTTTCTTTTAAAGGTTTTTATGTTAAAGAACTCTTCAAAAGCTATGGCTTTTGCCCCTTTGGTTTCATCAATGATTTAATGTGTTCCATTGAATTATTTATCAATTGTTAAAATTCGTGACTATTTTAGTTATATTATTATATTAAAAGTATTATCTTTTCCCTTTCTTGGTTAGGCTACAAAAATTCTGCTTTTTGCTGCAATTCAATTGAATATTTTTTAGAGCACATTAAGTGTTAAGTGTTCATTAAGTGTTATCGGTTTGAAGTTTCACTCGATAGTCGGAAGCTACAAAAAATGGTGAAAGCTCTATCAAAATATTGACATTTATTTACATTTTTTGCTCTTCTTTAATAATCTTAAGAATTAACATGTTAATGTTATAAAAATTAACGCTTCTGTTCTAAATATACTTTATCCCTTCATTACCATTAAAAAAACTAACAAAAGTACACAAAATTAGTCTTATCTAGTTAATACCAGAATATAGAAAAAAAAAAACCGGTCTGAAATTCGATTAGCTTTTATCTGCAGAGCTTTCTCTATAAAAGTTGAAGTTGAAGCTCTAAAAACTATAAGTTCTTTTGATTCGGTCTACTGGGAAACACATCAAAAATGGTTTTAAGATCACTCAAAGTCAAAGAAAAGGAAACTTTTTGTAAAACTACAAAGGACTTGCTCTCTTGAAATGTGTTGTTGAACTTCTTAACAAAGATCTTGCTTTCTTCTAATGGGCTAAACAATTTCTTAAGATTTGTC
Organism: Drosophila nebulosa; assembly: GCA_024703675.1. Lineage (NCBI taxonomy): Eukaryota > Metazoa > Arthropoda > Insecta > Diptera > Drosophilidae > Drosophila > Drosophila nebulosa. The sequence goes on along the minus strand of CM045724.1, from coordinate 7,207,799 downwards.
ACTGGTTATCACATTATTGACTGCTTTCGAATATCATTTCGATGACACTTTGAAATGATCATGACATTGCGACTTAATTCCTTTTCACATAAGAGCAAAGATAGAAAAATTACGATCGTTGAGTGGAAGATGAAAAGAGAGCGCAAAAGAGAGAGAGGGAGGAACCGGTCTCATATTCGAAATCTATCACGAATCCACCACGTGTCGAATATACTTAATGGATCAACATCTACTTTTGAAAATACAATTTCGTGGGTTTTTTTGGATTCGATTTGCTTGCTATAAAAGTCGTCTGCTAGGGCTTAAAATTTTAAGTTCCGCAAGCTCCATCAACTAGAAAACAACTCTCGAAATGAAAATCCTGTTGGTATTATCCATTATCCTGGCGGTGGCCAATGCAAGGCCACAATTCGGTGGCGGTTTTGGTGGCTTTCGAGGGGAATCCATTTGTCTATTGCTTAATTTCTTTCACTTCAATTCATTTCCATAATTTTGAATTGGTTTGCCAATCACTCGAACAAATATTCATAAAAACACAAATTTGATTGCTAATACTCTATTTTATTCGCTGCTTTTATACTCTCGAAAAAAGACATAAACATATTAGTTGCCCCTCAAGGTAGACTACCGAAAATCCACAACTCGTATAAGGGAACAAATAATTCAACAGTTAGCAATTGAAATATAATAGGATATAGAAAAATCGATCATTTGATTAAGTTTCTCATGTTTACTTTAGCATTTTCTAATTGTTTGTTTATTGAATTAATTTGAAATGCGATTCTAATTGCCCAAACGGAAATCGCAAAATCATTTAATTCCCGTATTCCCAATATGGATAAATGAATCATATATTAAATTAATTTGCTTATAAATTATAATTTAGACTTTAAGCATGTTTCTCATTAAAAAAAAAAAAACAACAAACAAAAACTATTTGCTTAACATATTGTATTAATGATGTTTATTTTGTTTACCAAAATATCTCTTGGTAGTCACTAATTATGCAAATAACGAAAAGGTAAAACATAAATTTTGTTGGATTTTGAAAACAGGTTTGGAAGCTAAAAGTTAAAAAAGAAACTAAACAGAGGGAATTTTTAATGAGCAGGACTTCAAGATCTGTTCGAATTCGCCAAAAATTGATACATATACATATCCAATAGGTTTTTCAAATACACTAACAATTATGGCTGCTAAAGCTTCTCAAAGTTGAAACATTTTTACGAAAACTTAAAATTTTAAAACTCAATATAAAATTATTTTAACAATTGATCTAAGATCTTTTAATTTTTTTATGAAATGTATGTTTATTTTTAGTAATCTGTTATATAAATTTTTAAATATTTATTAATTTATAAACGTTTAAAAATTGCAAAAAATTTTGTTACACGACGCTTCGCCTTGAGGTAAGCCCGATCAAATAGGCCATCCAAATGAAGTAGCATCAAAAGATTACCGATCAGTTTCGATTTTTCGTTTCAAAAGTGGACACTGATCAAAACGTTCCTTATCCAAAAGATTTATCCCAAAGCTTACCCAACCAAAAGTCTTACCAAAACATAGTCTTAAAACTTCTGTTTTATGTTCTTTTAAAGACTTCTCCTCCTCCGAAAGCCATAAGTTCTGTTTCGATTCGATCTATTCAAGGGCCCAGCGAGTTGCCTTTTTTCTCAGCCTAAAAGTATGCTCACAAAATCTGTTTATTTAAACGAAACTTTGGACCATAACTTGCATATTGATCAACCAGTTTAGCAAATTTCTAATATTTTCAACAGATGGGCAATCAAATCAAAAAAAAGTACAAAACAAAAGTCACACGTCCGTTTTGTGTGTTTGTTGTTGTGCCTGCTAATTTATGTTAAACGAAATCGGCCATCAATAGATTCGTGTATATATGGGGTATATACATACATACACAAACCGATTATAATGTGTATTAATTTGTTAATAAACGAACATTATAGAACCAGTTGACCAGATGCAGAGAGATTTCACTTGGGAGTGCTATATAAGGAGCTGTGCCTCTATTCGAGATCAACACACTTTAAAATGAAGTTCTTTGTGCTGTGCGTCTTTGTGATCTTCGCTCTCTTGGCCTCCGCCCAAGCCAGGCCAAATGGAAACCGAGCCAATGCCCAAGCCAATGCCAGTGCTGTGGCTAACGCAGAAGGCGGACGCGGTGGTTCCACAGCTACTGCCACCGCCAATGCTAGCGCTAATTCTCAAGGAGGCGGCAACGGTGGCGGTCACGGTGGCGGTATCGGTGGCGGTCACGGTGGCGGTATCGGTGGCGGTCACGGTGGCGGTCACGGTGGACATAACCACTAAAGGATTGAACGACCCATAATGGAACACATTGAAGTTACTTTATTCGAAAAGTGGGCGTGTGCCTGGCCATCTATGACCGGCCTCCATCACCAGAAACAAAAGAAACTTCATCTGTTTAATAGGCAATATTTGAATAAAAGATTTGACATTCGTTTTAAACAAAACATAAGAAAAAAAGAAACACAAAAAATGGTTTTACATATTGTTTACTTTGTTTTTTTGCGGTGAATGCATAATTTATAAAATCTCTAATGACGTCAATGGGTTTTTTGAAATAAGCCTAAAAGTGAGCTATTCCACATCTACACAAGGTTAAGACAAGAGAAATGTAATCTATGAGATATCTAATTTGACATCCTAATTTGGAAGAGAAAGGTCCTACAATCCTACAATTGTGATGTCAACTTTTATACCAAGCTAAATGCACTTAAATTGGCAAATTTCAAAAATTTGTTTGTTGAAAAATAGCTCCTGAAGTAGGTATAATTTCAGTTAAACATAAGAAGTAAATTCAATTAATTTTATGCACTCGTTTAAAATAAGATAATGATAATTAAAAAAATCTTATTTAAGCCCTTTTTTTTTGCAATTGAATGAAAGTCGCTCAACAAGGTTTTCAATTAACATAGATGTAAGTCATCGATGTCATATGAAACCACTGTCAAATCTTTAAGTATTCGTTACAAATGTTATATATGTACATTCCCGAACAGAAAATATTTCGTTTATATCGAAAACAATTTTTTCGTACAATAGTTTAAGGGGCCCACCAAGATATCGGCTTTAGATTTATCATAGAATACAAGGTACATACAATCAGGAATATTCAAGCATAACCAGATATCTAATGGTTTAAGTATATAGCTTGAAAATCGTATATCTTAGGCAGGGCTTGCATATAACAGTTGTCATTTTTTCATTGTTTAAAAAATAAAAGTTTTATTCTGAATCATTAAAAGTCAGATATTAACCTAAGACCCTAGACATAGAGAAAAGATCACTTATTTGCCAAATTTCTCTAAAACTTTAGGACTTTGATATTAGTTCACCATTTTGAAGCAAAGGTAGGTGAAAAGTTGCGGTTGGTTTTGATGTTAGGTGAATGAAAGTTAGAACTATTTCTAGTAATCGTTTGATTATCACGGCAATATCACAAATAATTTTTAATATTTTTCTAAATGTTGTCAAATGTGGGATAAAAGATTTTTGATTTTTATTGTGTCAAGAACTAAGTCAAACTACTCGAGATTTGATAAGGAGGGCATCGGATCATTCGATTGAATTTATTTTAAAAAGAATACTTTAATTCAGTAACAATGATTAAGAAATTAAATTAAGAGTACAGGTCAGAAGAAGATCTTTTCTACTTAGTGAATATAGGAAGACACATCAGGAGAAGACCTTTTCTTATTAGTAATAGCATGTTGTCAAAAGAGATTTGATTTAATTTTGGAGCAATATTTTTTGAGGGAAAAATGTAATACAAAAACATCATAAAACGGGGCATTTGTTTTAGATTAAGTGTAATAAGAGTACCCAAGGATTATGTTACATAATTGTCATATTGAATGTGGCCAGTTTTTATGTACCTTATCTTATCCACGTTATCCGTAGGTGGTTATGCAAAAGATGGCGGAGATGATGGCATAATAATAGGAAATGTAAATCTTGATTGATTTGCAAGTCCAATAATATTATTTTTTGATTTGAAATTTTAAATTAAGATCAAGTGTTTTAAGTCTTGTATTGCGTATTAACACAAACATGTTTCGTTTCGTAAATCAATTGCAATATAAAATCTCTTAATTTATGACATTTTAACTGTATATGAAACAATAATATAATTACCAGATAACGAATTTAAAAACAAAACCTGCCTCAATTAGACCATAAACAAATTGTTTAAAACCAGTTGCAAACGGCACATTCAAATGGGTATAAAAGCCATTGACAAAATCATTTTTAGATCAGAACAACTCGAAATTCAATATCAAGCAAAAAATGAAGTTTCTCGTGCTAGGAGTTATCCTCTTGTTGGCTTTCTTTGGTGTCGAAGCGGCGCCAGGACCCAATAGACATCGTCATGGATTTGGTGGCGGTCCTGGATGGGGTGAAGGTGCTCAATTTGGTGGCGGTCCTGGATGGGGTGGAGCTCCCGGCGGCTACGGAGGAACCGTCGCTAATGCGCAAGCCAATGCTGTGGCAAATGCCATAGGCGATGGATTTGGCCGTGGAAATGCGGTGGCTAACGCCAATGCCAATGCCAGTGCGGGAAGTTATAAGGTCTAATAATCATCGGGAAAAAAAGAATTATTAATAAAACTTATACGTCTCGGATTTATCAAGCTAATAATAACTAAAATGTGCTGAAAATTAAACTTGAAAATCCAATTTACTATATCAAAATCAATTAAGTGGTAATTACAACTTAATGGTAAAGATCTTCCATTTCTTAAGAATGTTTCCTTAATAATCTGAGGAATTTAAGCTCAATAAGCATTTGGGCACCTTAAGTATTAAAGGGTTAGTGTATTCAGTAAAGGAATGTGACATTTCTTAAAGACTTATTACAAAGTGCCATTTCAGTGGAGATAATTATTTAATGTAGTTACAGGGGAATTACCAATAACTGCGATTACACTCGATAATGGAAAATCTAAAATTAAGATCAAATCGATCTGATATTTAAAACAAAATGAGGCAAACAAAGCATTATTCATTGAGGAGTCAAGAAGTTAATAGAATAACGAAAAAGTTGTGAAATATTTTAAGATAATTTTGTAAGCATACTTTTAGGCGGACTAAAAGGCAACTTTGCTGCCCTTTAAGAGATCGAAACGCGACAGAAATTCAACGGAAATCAGAGCACAAAAGAAACTTAGTTGTTTGGGTTTAATCGAAAGCCATCATTAAAAACGTGGAAAAAATTTGGAATATGCATGTCAAAGATTGCAAATTTCAATTCACAAATCAAAAATATAAATAGAAGCCACCTATAACATTTTGACTTGTTTTTTATTTTCCTAAACTTTCGAAACTTTAATATTAATTTAGCTACTTTAAGAAAAATCATTTTTAAGTTTAAAAATATTACAAAAAAAAAAGTTGAAGTAGCTAGCCTCAGACTTTACAACCATTACTTTTACCTTAACTCTTTTGTGAGTGTTTGTTTGCTATTGCCACATAATTCCTGCTTTTCGGGATAAATCATATAAAAATCTTTATGATTTTTGAATTGCCAAATATTGGCATAAAACTTCATTATCTAAAGAGGTTTAAAGCAGCCCGTTTGCCCACTTTTAAAAATATGGGAAAACGGGGTACTTGTTCAGAAAAATAATAACTAAGATGACATACATTGGGCCAACTTGAAGCGGAGATTCATCTCAGTTACTTTAGATTGTTTTTTTATTTTCTTAACTTCGACTCATTTACCATATTTCACTTATCGAAATTTATGGCTAAACCAAATCTAACAGAAAAGACAAAAGTACCGATCGTAGGCTTGTGTGACATGAACCTATGATCTGTAATGTAAAAGTTTGGTCTAGAATATCGCTCTAAATTTTATATTTCGACAAACTCTGTTTTATTAGCTTATGTTTTATTTAAGGAAATACTTGTGGAATTTAAAGTGAAAATATTTGTTCAAATCAAATAAGGTATAAGGCATATTTTTGCTGCTTCCAAGAGAAAGAATTTTTTATAAGTAATTTAACGATATGATTAAGAGCCAAATATTGCGAATCTCTCGAGATCTTTTAAACTTTAGGCAGCATTTTCTAGGATGCTTTTTTAAGATTATTAAATGGAACCCTCTCACTTTTTTTACATATTAACATCGCAGCTTAAAACTTTGTCTATCTGGGCTTCATGAGGAATTGAATAATTTTGCAAATATCTTTGTCATTCTAAGCACAGCAAAAATTTTAAAGTAGGGTCTATAAAAGTTGCTATTCCAGTTATTTCTTTTCTAGGTCGCTCTTCAAAATAACCAATTCTCTTCTTTAGAAATTCTTCTCTTCATCTGTATTACCTACTCAGTTAGTTGATTATGGCAAAGTCGAATGCAAAAACCTTCAATTCAATTCACATTCGTTTTAATGCGGGCTATTGAGCATGCATTTTAGCGCCTTTTGTTCGTCAAGTTCAAATGGAAATTAAATATGCGATCGGTTTATTTTATGACCAACTAGCCAAGCCCAACGAAAAAACCCTCAACGAAAAAAATAAGTAAAGCAAACGTGATAATCATAGCCAAAGAAAGAAAACCTTTAAGCCAAATTGATCAATGAATAATCGTCAAAAAAACAAACACAAACTGATTGTGACTTAAACAAGATTCAAAGTTTCTGCCCCGTACCGAGTCAACGTCTATCCATCTATCCACGTGCCTCTGCCATGCCGGAACACTGTGAGTTTTGTCTACGAGTCATACGAAAATGCCCAAAAATGTATGACGACTACTTTTTATGCCGGTTTTTACCTTTGCGCGCAGGTGGGCAGACGGCAGCAGCAGCAGCTCTAAAAGTTGTTTTGTGGGCTGCTGCTTTTGGAGCTGCAGGAGTGGTTCAACTACGGGTTTGGGTTTGGGCTAACACTTCATCATGTGGGTACCAACAATATTATGATTCATTAGAAAAGCACTGAAGAGACGAACAAGAGTGCAAATATGCATTAAATGTGGATTAACACTTTTTGCATGGCGAATTGGGGATACTCTTTAAACAGTTTGAAAGCAGAAAATGTCTACACAGTGGTACAAAGACTAGAAGCCACATTTGAGGTTAACTCCAAAAATATTTAAGTGGGGTTTCAATCTTTTCTATTTTACTTTCAGCTTTCTGAGTTCATTTGCTTGAATAGATTTTTGTTAAAATTGTTTATGTCCAAAAAAAACAAAATAGAGTATCCGATATGTATATTAGCAATGAATTGTTGTGAAATTTTAACTAAAACTCATTACAGAAAGCCTTTTAACATCAAAACGAATGTGATGTTAAACGCTACTGGAATTAATGAGATAAATAAATTAGTTAAATATTTCGCAAAATGACTCATGTAGGCCATTGTGCTATTTCCTTGAAGTGTATGCAACGGTCATTGAAGGAGACTTAACTATAGAGGAAAGAAATTACAATTATAAGCTACTAAAGTTGTGAAATAAGATTGTAATTATGCAATAATATTAACAAATAACTACATATGTACATATGTATGTACATATGTACATAAATACAAAATTAATTTTAAGGTTTTTTTTCTGCTGTTAATCGTAAAGGGCGGAGCTAACGAGCAGCAATACGATCCTACTCTCTCTATCTCTCGCAATTTTTTTCTCCCATTCAATAATTAACAGTTATGGGGTAGTTTTGCCATCTTCATGCCACAGTCAAAACAAAGAATATTTTAAAAGAGAGAGAGATAGCGATATCGCACTACTGAGAGAGACCTATACAGTTATGATGCTCTCCAAATATTCTTCGTGTTGCGTAAGGCATGACAGTACCAGCCTAAAGGGAACCCATTTCGCCTAAGAGGGAAACGTGTGTGGAGCGATTGTCTCCCATGTCCTTGCTTGACTACGCCTATGGTAATGAGAATGCACAGTTAAAAAGCAAAGATTAAATTGCTCCAAAACTCAATCGGTCTCTCTCAGCAGAGCGCTCTCTCTTAAAATATATTCCTTGCGTTGACTGTTGGGAGAGCCTTATTCTGTTTTGATGCTCTCAACAAATTGTTCATCTTAAGTGTGATATGCAGTTCCTAAATGGTAGTGAAGAGATGAAGACATTTCTGTTGTCTTGCCAAAGTCAATGCAAGGAATAAACACTTAAAGAGCCTTTGAACTAATTTCTATAAAACAGAATGTAACAAAAAATGTGCAAAACCTCGCTTTTTTAGCCAGTGCAAATATTATTTTACGAAATACATGTAAGCTACAATATCAACAATTACTCCACAAATGATAAGCTGGATAGATTGATGGATGGATATGGTGGATACTGTAAGTGAATTTTAGTTAGCAATAAAATTATATTAATACATACATACATACATATATACATATGTACATGGCCGTGCGCAGGATTTAGCTGAGATAGGGGGGATATTATGTATGTAGTTACATTGGGAAAAAATCAGTGTATGTATGCACATACATATGTATGTATGTATGTTCATACACATGTATGAAATTCTTCAAGAAGAACACCAAAACTGAACCCTCTTCCCCTGCGCACGGCACTGTATGAATAAAAACAAGATTATATTTGCGAAATTTCTCTGAAAATTAAATGCCCACATTCTTGGTAAATAGATAAACTGGCAAATGCAAACAAAGAATGTTACTTAAACTGTTGTTCGATCGCATTTTTTTTCACAATGTTAAATTCTCATATAAATATTGACACAATTATTGTTTATGCCTTTTAATTGTTATGATAGAAGTTCACTTTTACCATGAAGTGTGTGCAATATTGAATTTCAAATCGTTGAAAACTGTTTTTGGTGTAAGTTTTTGTAATTTTTTCTAAGAAACAACGAGAACTGCACCATCTGTTTACCACTAACATTCCTTAAATGAAATAACAACTGGATGAGAATATGTTAAACGAGCTGATTGGTGTTTAGATTTTTTTGATAATCCAAACAACCATCTAACATTCCACTGCAGGTTGCTTATTTGCTCTTATCTTACAATTTCGTTTACTCTTCTTCACTTAATAGTGAATTCATGTCACTTCAGTTCGATGAAGTGTATCCAGGTGTCGTGGTGAAACATTTCATTGAATCAATATTATGTCATAGGCGACAGGAAAAGAGGGTGAGAGAGAGGGGGAGGGAGAGCGCAATCACCAAATATCTTTTAATTTTTCATGCATTTTGTTTGGTTTGTGGGATTTGCGTAAATCTCTTTGGCAAAAAACACACACACACACACACACACACAGAGAAAGGGACACGACACAGAAAGTGTTTTATTTAGTTGTTTTGTTTTATTTGTAAATTCATGTTTTATTTATAAATTATAAAATCGTATCATATCTTTTTTAATATTTCATACACATATTTTGATTCGTTTTATGCTTTTTGTTTTTGCACAATTTCTTTCTTTAAATATTTTTCGCTTTTTGCTTTTCTTTTTTTTTTTGTTGTTTGTTGGTTTTTTTCTTTTATTATTTGGTCTATCACATGGAAATATTTATTTAGTTAATATTTCATAGTAAACTTGTTTAGAATTTGAACAAAAATATTGCCTAATCGCTCACACTCCATTTCATTTTTTATGGCAAGTTGACCTTGACAAGGCCACATTTTTTTGCTGCTGCTGCTGCCGCTGCTGCTGGTGCTGCTGTCACCGTTGTCGCCGTTCAACGATCTTCGATCTTCGGCCTTTAATTTAATCGATTGGTACGAACCACCGATGAATAGCCGTAGAGAACCTCGACGCCATCTGAGTTAAAAATGCGTTCAATGCGCGGTGCACGTGTTTGTATGGGGCGTGGTGTGGTTGTTGTTGTTGTAGTTGTAGGTGCCTCTGTGGTGGTGCTGCTGGTGGTGCTGCTAGTTGATGTGGTGGAGCTTTCTTGGTTAAGTAATATTTGTTCACTAGTTGAAATTGGCGTTTCAGTTGTTGTGGTGGAAGTGGTTTCTGCCGCTAAGGTGGTGTAGCTGGTGGTGCTGGGTGTAGTTTCTGGCGCTAAGGTGGTACTTGGTGTCGTTTCTGGCGTTATAGTCGTAGAGCTGGTGGTACTGGAAGTAGTCTCTGGCGCTAAGGTGGTGCTTGGAGAAGTCTCAGGGGCAAAGGTGGTGCTTGGAGTGGTAGTCTCTGGCGTTAAGGTGGTGCTTGGAGTAGTTTCTGCCGCTAGGGTGGTGCTGCTTGAAGTAGTTTCTGCCGCTAAACTGGTGCTTGTAGTAGTTTCTGGTGCTAAAGTAGTTGCAGGACTAGTTTCTGGCACCTCAGTGGTTGTAGTAGTGGTGCTTGGACCTGATGTAGTCTCTGGCGTCTCTGTGGTGTAGCTAAAACTAGCGGGATAGCTGGTAGTGCTAGAGCTGGGAGTAGCTTCTGGCTTCAGTGTGCTAAAGCTGTAATTCACGGGATAGTTGGTCGTAAATCCAATTGTAGGATCCACTGTGGTCTCAATGGATAGTTCCTTGGCAAGATTTTCTACAGATTTAGTAGTTATAATTTCAGTTTCACTGGCAATGGTGGTGCCAGGTAAAAGAGTGGTTGTATCAGGCTCCTGTTTGGCAGTTGTGGGCAAAGGTGGTTGAGCGGCTTCAGTGGTGGTGCTCTCCACTGTATTTCGCCAAGCATTATTGTTCATTTGTTGCGGCTCCACCAATTGAGCATAATTTTCATTCAAGTGGTTCGTCTCCTCCAATTCATTTTCGCTCAACAAAGCTGTTAGATCCTCAAAAAGTGGTGGCTGCGTGCCACTCTCCTCCTCCGATTTGATACCTTCTTCCTCATCGGCCAGATTTGCTCTTGCAAAGTAGTTCTTCAACGATTTTTCCGTTGTGGTGGTGGTGGTGGTGCTGTCTATAACTTCAGTGGTTGTTTCCTCGTTGGTTTCATTCTCTATGCTTGTAGACTCAACAATCTTCTCAGTGGTCGTTAGCAGTGGTGGCGATGTGGTGCGATTTATGGTCACATAATTCCTAATTGTTGTGGGTGGACTGCTGATGGCTTCAATGGTTGCGGTTGATTCACTGCCTTCTGGCTTCTGCTCTCCTCGCTCTCGTTCCAATTGCTGCAAGACGGAATCCGGCAGCGGCTCCTCTGTGGTATCTATGGCACTTTCAGTGAATTCTGTGAATGCCAAACCCTCTGGATCGGTGGTCAATATAACATCCGTATCGACCTCAATGGTTAATGTTCCCGATTCTACAGTTGGCATCGATGATTGGTAACCTTCGTCTCCCAGCGTTGAGTTCTCGGTAGTTGACACTGGTGTTTCAGTAGTTATGCTGGGCGCTGCTGTGGCCAGCGCTGCGATCGCTAAGAGTAATATTGGAGCAATTATTCGCGGCATTTTGTTAAAACTATTTGTTTTGCTGTTGGTATGCGAGCGAGGTGACAATGAACACTTGGGGCACCCGGTTGGCCTCTCTCTGTCTGCCTGTCTGACTTTTTGTCTCACACTATTTCTTTTTCGCTCTCTCTCTCCGAACTGGTTCACCGCGTTGCTGCTTTGAAGGCTTCCTATGTATGGGAGCTCGGCGCTGTTGTGACTAGTTTTGTTTACGGCGAGGAACTAAACCGTTTTCAGTTTCGTCTCGGGTTTATATGTTGTTGAGCCAAAAACAAGAAACATTTGAAAACCAATTCACAGCTTGCCTTTTGGTATTTTCAGCTGCTTTGCCAGACGTTTTTGCTTCGACTCCTGTGAACTTGACATGAAGTACCTGGCGAAGTCTTTCGATGGTAATCGAGAGTGAGGTAATGCGCACACACACTTGGCCCAGAAACATCTTTTTATCTCATCAAAAAATTTCACTTTCAATGCTCTCAGCACCTGTTATTGAGTTTTTGATTTTTTCCGCTTTTTTTCGCCTTTTGTCTCTGTCTTGACTTAACTTGAAACCGGCTTTCTGGTATGGCCAATTAAATAGTTACAAGTTGCTGCGTTTTTAGCGATTTTTGCAGTTATTCAACGTTGTGGGTCTTCGACTTTAGTTTAATGCTAAGAAAATGGTTGCCATTCTTATCGATCTCGAAAGAGTTCGCTCTAAATATTGTCAATAAAAATTTATGCACAAATCGTTGGCCAATCGATTTGGTTTTGCTTTTTTTTTTTTGTCTCCATCCGAGTTCCGGTTTAAAAAATATTTTTTCTGCCGTTTATAAATATCAAAAGGTGCCATAAATGATGACTAACTAACGAAGCTTTTAAAACATTTGTGGACAGGGCTGTATTAGGTGAGTGGCTAATGAGACATCAAACAGGCATTTCAAATAAAAACGAAACGAAAGGACTGAGCTAATTTTGTTCACAACGAAGTTGAAATACCCTTGGGATGCAGCCCACATGGCGGATTGGTAATTTTTTTATATAAATTATTTGGCTAAAACGCTGAGACACTTCCAGGGGCAGACATTTTTTTTGCAAGTTTCTCAAAATTTCAGCTAGTATATCTAGGCAGGTCAATCCTTTTATAAAAATCATTTCCAATTAAATTTAAAGTTAGAGGTGGAAAACGCTAGTCGCAAAATTCCATAGTTTCAATCATATATAAAAGTTGGTTTCTCGATGCCAAAATAAAAAATTAAACTTCTAAATGACAATAAGAAATAGAATTACGAAATTGTGTTAATGTTTTCCTCAATAATTTTAAAAAGTACATAAGAATTATGTAGTTTTACATCACTCAGAGTAAATCCTAAGCATACTTTCTAATCGCAACTAAAAATCCAACTATTTCGAAACTGTCCATGCTCTCAAAGTGCAAGAAGATGGAATAAGTAATAAGTAAAGTGACTGTAGAATTTTTTTCCTGTATGGGGTTAGGAAGCAAAATATGGAATTAAACGAAAATTGTCATACTTCATATCAGTAAGAAATTATAAGGACTTAGTTCAGAAGTGTCTTTTTTGTCTGGCATCAAAGCAAGCAATGTTTCAGTTGCTACGGGGACTATGAACTGTTTCGTCTATCGATAGTTTTTCCACTTCTACTGCGAGTATGCAGCATTTTATAATTAAGATCCATCATTAAAAGATTTTTCACGAAAGTGTATATTTTGAATATTTTTTAACAAGAAAGAATATTTAAAGTTTAATCTTTATTTTAAGCAAAATTCCTGTAAAGTTTTTTTATATTTGGTATCCCAAAAATTCTTTTAAACTTTCTTAAATTTGTTATCCCAAAAATTCTTTAAAAACTTTCTTAAATTTGGCATCAAATAAAAGTTTTTTTCACTTATATCTGATTTCTTTACAATACTGACAAAAGACTTCTATAGGGGTATTTAAGGAAACTTTTATTTGTTACACTTTCAAGAAAACTGAGTACTAATTTTCTTTAGCCAACTCTATTTGCCAAAAATCCGCTCCTGTTGCTAAATAGAATGCGGTTGTGTTATTTTTAGAGCGCTTAATTTGTCAACTGTTTTCCAAGTATTCAACATTTCGCATTAATTTAAATTGTTCAATAATTTTCCAGCAATTTAAGGTCAGAGAATTAACACGTTTCTTACTCATACACTCGAAAAACCAAAAAAAAAAAAATCCCTATTCAATAGCTTCACATAATTGATTTTTTCAACAAAAGACAAACATTTCCCCTTCGATTCTGTATGCTTGTTGTGTGTGTGTGTGTTTTTTTTTTTAATGCAATTATAACTCTTTATTTCTGGTATTGTTTTCATTTTTTAACAATGGCAAAAGTAGAATCAACTTTTTTCCACTTTTCATTTGTTTCTTTTTGCAAGTGGCTGTTGAATTGAGAGTTTTGTTAGAAACAGAAGCAGAAAATTCCAAAAGCAACTTTCAAGTTGTTCGGCAAAAACCAAAAAAAAAACAAAAAAAATATATTTATTGTTACAAAACTTCTTAAGAGCCATTGAAATGCAATGGAGAAGTCAAATCACAAAAAGAGAGAAAGAACTTTCATAGAAGTATATTTGAGTGGAGAAATATATTTAGTAACTAAGAAAAGGTCGTTGCCCGATTTGTTAAACTTAAAATTTGCAATAAATTTTAAAAATAAATTGAATCAATAAACCTTTTTGTCATGGGCTCTTAGTTACCTTTGACTTAAAAGAACTTTTCAAAAAGTTATGCAATTCCCTCAACTTATCTCTCTCATCTCTTTTGATTTGTATTTACATTTTTAGCATTTAACTTGTAATCAGCTTACATAATTGAACAAATTTTCGATTGATATTTGTTTTGCGTTTTAAATTTATTTCTCAATTTTTTGTTAGTTTTCGCTTGACTCAATTTTGATTTTAATCGAAATTTTGCCATTTGCCCAATTTAAAGTAATTTTGTTATTTCAATGAAGCGTCTATAATCGTTAGGCAATAAAATGCCACGCCCCCTCTATTACTGCCAACAACCTCGTCATCGTCATCATCATCATCATCATCATTAGCATTAGCATTCTGGTTGGCAGAAGCGACACTTCAAAGTGAAGAAAAGGAAATATTTGGAAAATTAGAATTTAGAGCAAAAAGCAATTTGCATGCGAAATGCTTTTCTCTAATGATTTTCCAAAAAGCATTAAAACTTCAATTGGTTCCGGTAGTGTGGGGTAGGGATAGGACGAAAAGCATTCGAAGGAAAATTACATTTTAAAGCAGCAAAAATAAGTTTGATTTTAGTTAAAAGTAAATTGAAATTGAAATTTTACCCATTAAAGTAGCTAAATCGTTTTGCCAAAACTAATTTGCCAGGCGAGAATGTGATAACATTTTGTTCTGGCCATCTTTGATGACTCAGTGAAAAGGCCAAAAATTGTTCAATTCAATTTAGACCAAGTGCCACTTGGCCCAAAAGGTGTTTGCCAAGCGACAACAACTTTTGTTCAACAACTTTTATCTCTCCTTTTTGTTCTTCTTCTCGCTGACATCGTAAAAATCCTTAGATAACGAGTATGTTATAATATTTGGGAGTTGGCCACGCCCTCATTTAGCTAGAGTTTTTTTTTTCTGCTGAACTCAACATAAAATGTGTTATTCTTGTTGTTTGATACATGAAGTTTCATTGTAGTTCATATTTATGATTATGATTACGATTATATTCCACCCCCCTTTGGCTTTTCCCCCTCCTTTTCTCTCACTCTCTCTCTTTTTTCTCTGTGGTTTTTGTTGAGTTGACATAAAAATTTGTTTGTTGGTCAAGTTTTGGCCTAATGACAGTTTGTGGTCAGTTTTTGTGGCTGATAGCCAACTAATTATTATGATGCCAAAATATTTGGAAGCTGGCTTCACAGGAATGTAGAATTTTTACTCTAATATCAAAAGTTTTCATGGTAAATCATTGTTATTGCTTAAGCAATTCCAGTGAAAAGTCTTTTGAAGAGATAACCGAGATAGTCACCCAAATTACCAAACACAAATTTAAGTTCAAAGACAAGTTTATGTACAGGATGTCCTACAAGGGAAAAAAGGATGTTTTGATTAAGAAAAAAGAGTTCATATATTCTTTAGATTGCAGGAAAATTTAGAGACCTTTTTCATTCATATTACGTTTAATCAAAAAATTAATCCTACAAATTAGAAGTTACCAAATAACACCAAATGGTATTAGACGACTCTAGGTTAATCTTGAGAAGATTATGTTTCCCAACTAGTTTAGGCGTTGAAGATATGGTATGACGATTGCAATGTTGAAGTCTATAGCAAAGTCTGCTGATGAAAGAACTTGGTAATCCTGAAAATAGCTATACAGACAAATAGCTGCCCATCTATTTGTGCACCCTTTCACATAATCTTCACAAGATTGAACTAGAGACGGCTAATAGGGTCATAAATAATGATAGAAATTAAATGTGACTACAAAAATGGGAAAAAATGTTTTTAAAAAAGCAATTTTAATTACAAAAAAACTTTGAAGCAAGAGAAATTCTTAAAACCAAAGAAAACATTTATGAGTTTGGAGCTGGTGAGTTTGGAAAGATAATGTATAGTTTTCAATATCCATCTTACTATCTGGAAAAAGCAAATATCACGTCTACTCTACATAATGATAGATTAAAGCCAGATTGATGGTTTCATGGGCAGTAATGGAGTTCTACATGTTCCAAAAACAAATTTTTACAGATCTTTCTATAACGCTTTTTACATTTATAGGCTCAACCTTTGGGTAAAGAACTCACCAACATCCGAACAAATTCAAAATTGGGCGAAGTTTCTAAATTATTCTTGTATGAGTATGACAAAATTAATGTCATCCAATTGATCATGTCATATTAAAAGAGGCGTAGAGATGGAATCTAATGTTGTTTTTCTTTAAGCTATAATAAGCAGATAGAATCAGTTTTTCTCAAAGTTATTAGAAGTTATAAAAATTTCCATAAAATGTAGTTAACTCAGTTTCGGGTTTAAGTTCTTTTTAGCTGTAAACAATGCTAGCTCCCCACTTAAGTGCTTATGAGTAAGTAAAAGTCTTGAGAGCTTTCTTTAGTCCTAACGATGAAGAACAACATTAGGATACATAAGATAAGAACAACAATCTGGGTTTAAGTTAATAACACTTTCATTGGGAAGACTCCAGTTTGTGGCAAATATATACATTTATTAATTAAGGCAACACAGCTTTAAAGAAACCACAAGAAGTAGAGACAAAAACAGAGGCCGAGAAACGAGAATGAAACAGAGAAAATCTGGCATCTTTCCTTATTATTGTTGTATCCATGGCACTAATGACAGCCGCAGAAACTAAAGGAGACGCCCGAATAACTAAATCAACAAGACAAACTAAAAGCCAACAGCCTGACGATGGGTGCAAAAAGGATGGAGAGCGACACAGAGAGTGAAAGAGAGAGAGAGAGAGAGAGAGAGAGAGAGGGGTGAAGAGTAAGAGTCGGCCATGGCAAGAGCCACTAATTGACTTTAATTATTTTGTTGTACTTAATGCCTTGTTTACACAACGAGCTACAGAATGGAGAGCAAGAGAAACGCGTTTGGTTGGTAGGCTATGAGGGCGTTTTTGCCTGGTACTTTAAAGGGCGTGGCATTGACAAATCGAAGTCACTTGTTCTACATGGCAAAAAATGATGGAATAAGTGAGACTGAAAGAGAGATGGAAAGAGCAAGGGTGGGGGAAAAAGTATCTCAAAGTTTTAGTTCAAAGCCAAAGTGTAAACATATGTATGTGTATGAGTGTGTGTGTGTGGGCAAAGCTTTGCGTGCCCCTCCCTCACTTTGTGCGCAAAGTTTAATTAAAGTTGCATTTGTGTCAGTTGTTGCTACGTTTGTTGCACTTACTGCGGTTCAGTTGTTGCATAGTTAAAAGCCATCATCCTTTCAGTAAGCCAGCAGCAAGGACATTCAGATGAAGGGAAATGCCACTGTTTCATTCGAACGATTGTTAACCAGCTGAAATTATAAGCCTTAAAATCATCAACGAAGCAAATTTTAGAAACTAAAAATTGGAAACAGTTTTTTTCTTTGCTTTCGTGTTAACCGTTTTATTATTAACTCATTTTTAGTTATTTCATGTTTTTTTTTTTGTTGTTAAAATTGTATTTTTTCTTTCTTACTTAATTATTTAATACCCTTTCTTTCAAGTATTCTCTTTCTAAAAAACTAAATTGAGGCAAAAAACCATTTTTAATTGCAATTTTTGTTTTTCTATTTGGTTTTTATAAACTTTATTCGCCTTTTTTTTTTTGATTCCTACTTTCTTATTCCACACTCTTTTTTCGTTTTTTCATTCAGACCTTTTTCTTAAGCTTTTTCTTTCCTTGTTTTGTTCTCTCGTTCTATTTTTCTTCGTCTGTCTAATCTTTTTAACAGGCATTTTCTTCTTGTAACTGCTTGTAACTGGCTTTTTTTTTGTGACGCTTTTGCGTTTGCTTCTTTTTGGTACTTTCATTTCATTTACCTTTCATATTCCTTTGAGTTCTTTGTTCAATGTCTCCATTCAGACTCTTTCCATTTAAAAATTTCACCATTTTGCAATTTGGTAGCTTAGAGCGGAAGCAATTTGTGTTCCACAAAAACATGATATGGCGAAAGAACCGGAATCAGAATTGGAATCGGCGTCGGAGCTGGAGTTGGAGTCGGAGTCGGAATCTGGAGTCAAACAACAAACAACGCGAATGAGACCGAAAAGTCAACATATTTTTTCATTTCCCTTCAAGTCGACGTTGGGGTCGGGGTAGGGGTAAGGGTCGGTAGCCGCGACACACAGGTAGAGAGCATCAACTGCAAAATTGCGACTTTTATGCAGGAGGTTGTTTGCCTTTTTTTCTCTCACTGTGTGTATGTGTATGTAGGTGGGTGGTTGGTTGGGGGGTGGTGGTTGTTTATTTTAGCCACAGTGAGCGCAGTAAGTTTACTCTTCGTGGGCTTTCTTCGTTTTTTCTTCATTTGATTTCATCTTCTGGCGCTGCTGGGCGACAAATGAAGGCAATTCATTTGGCATGCGGCTTAAACTTGTCCCTGCAAAATGCACAACTGCTGCGATTGGGTCCTGTGGCGAGTCCTGGTCCTGGTGTGGCTGTTTCCTTCTCCTGCTGTTCCATCTACTGCGGTTTGCTTGGATAAAGTTTTTCGCCTTTACGTTGGCCGCCTGTCGAAATGAGTTGCGCGTTTTAAGTTGCAATTAAGCGACGTTCGGTGCACGGTGCTCGGTTCTCTGTTTGCTCTTATCCCCAGCAACAGTTTCTGTTCTCTTCAGCTCGCCTGGGGGCCAATGAATTTCGATGCGGTTTTTATGGAGGTTCCACTATCTCTCTCTCTCTTTCTCTTTGTATCTCGCGTTTTAAAACGCTAGTTAAAATTCGCGGTTTGCCTACTTTAAGATTGACGCTTTTTGAAGCATACTTTTGGGCTGCAACTGATATTTCTAACTAAGGCAATCGATTTGATCTATCTAAAATTTATAATATTGATAAATAATTTCTTGCTTTTTTTTTTTTTGCTTTATTTTGGTCTCATCACCGACCTTTCATAAAAGTAACTAAGAACAATAGTTTGGTTTGTTGTAACCAAACAATTTTTGATTTTCAGCTCCTCATATGGCAACATTTCCAATTTTGATGCAGATGAAAACTAAAAAAAAATTTGGTACTTTTCTTTTGGAGTTTTTAACAATTTGTGAGTTCTCGATCTCTATTTTGAGAAGGCTGTCTGCTTAATAAACTTCTGAAAAATAGCGATAGTCAAATTGATTAAAAAAAAATTAGAGCGAAAAAAATCTAGAAAAATTTTATAATGGTTTTCTGTAACATTTTTTTAAAAGAAAACTAAAAGCACAAGTATTTCGAACCCTTATATTCAAAAACCTTTTTTTTTTGTGTTTTTAGAGAGAAGAAGGGCCCAAATTGTCCGCTCGGGTACTAAATATTTTTAGGAAGGGTTAATTTCAGCGCCAATTTTAACATTAATAAACTTAGATATATTTTTTTTCCCCCTTTGTATAAAGAAGAAGTTAAATAAAAAGCCTAAGAAATTAAAAATATAGTTTTTCATTGTGAAAATATCCAAAATTTGTATGCTATAGACCATCTGGGCCTTTTAAAAATTTGGTGTTTTGAATGCTCTTATATCACACATCTTATACCCATGTTTTATTCATATCAGAGCAATAGATTGTAATAGGTTTTAATTTAGTTTTTCCAATATTTCAACTAGTGAAAAAAACTTTCCTCCTTATTACTTTTGTTGAACCAAACTTTTCACTGATTTGTTTTGATTCCAATTTTCGTCAGGTGGGAAAATTGAAGTTTACTTGAGAATCTAAATTTTAAAACATTTTTTACTTCACACGTTAAAAATTTAAGCTCAATTTAAATAATAAGCAAATTGCTTGGAAAATCGAAACCATTTTTCTATGCTTAAAATATCGTTTATTAATAATAATCTTTAAAAAAATCTTTACTGATAAATTTGTACAACATAAATAAAAGATTTAAAAATATAGAACAGAACATTTTGCGGGAGTAAAACAAAATTGCTGCTTATTGAATTTTTTTTTTTTTTTTGATGATAATAAGTCATTCCAGGTCATGATGATGGGATTATATGGGATTATTTGGAGGTGCCTGAGTTGATGATGCATCCTGATGAGCAAACGCAAAGGATGTTGGGTATCAGAGCGTACAAATTGTGTGTGTTTTGTTGTTGTTGTGGTTAATTAAAAAATGGTCATCACAGTCAAATGAAAATTGGAAATTGGATAATTGTGATATCAGCAAGCATCACGCAGTGGCAGTTAAATCGCTGCTCAGAGTAGTGGCTAAGACATCAGCATCATCCTCTTGATTCACAATATGATCTTGCACCCGTTCCTCTGTTGTCCCCGTTGTCTCTATGGTGGCTGCTGTTGTTGTTGTTGTTGTTGGTGATAGCATCATGAGGCCATGTGGTAAATGGACATTTGGTGGCAAATTGTGTATTTGATTTTGCATTGTTGATTGTCGCTTTTGCAATTGCATGGCCAAGTATTGAGCCAAATTGGCTGTCAATTTCGCCTTGTGATTCTCCACTCGTCGTATATTGCGCACCAGACGATTGTAGACCAGCGGCTTGACATCGATGGCCCAAAGGAAATCCAAATGATTGAATCGCTCCATGGGCACCAAATACTTGTCCACCACATTGGGTAGCTCACGGGCCAGACGATCCACACCAGTGGTGGACACCAATAGATCATTGACAGAATAGTAAAGCGCCACCGGCACCTTAACTCGCGAAAGATCGTAATCCGGTGGCGTTATGCGATTATATTCCAATTGATTACGCAAATATCCGCGATCAAATTTACGAAAATGTCCCGATTTCATTAGTTGACCAAAATGTTCCAACTGCTTGATGGAAGCTCCAGATGGCGTGTGGCTGAGCATTACAGGTAGCATGGTCTGTAAGCAAATCAGATTTGAAATTAGTTAAAATTAGTTAAAAAATAAACAAAAGCCTAATTTAGAATGTCATTTGAAATTTATTTCTTTATCCTTTGGAATTTTAAATTTCGGCTTGATATTTTTACGATAATAAAAACAAATCGTTTCTTCTTTTTTAGTATGTTTTTCGGTATCCCATAAAGTAATTTTCTTAAAAAATAGTTTAAACAAATTTATAATTAATATTTTGTTTATGTCTAAAGCCCTTTTACCAATTTTAATTGCAATGATTCTCTTTATATGTTTAAAGTTTTTATATATGTCAATTCTTTAATGTTTTCTATTCTATTAAAAGATTTGATGAGGCAAATTAAAGCTTTTCGTTTCCTTCTTTGTTAAAGTCGCCTTTTTATTTTCATTTTTTCATTATTATGCCATATACTTAAATTTTACAAATTTCATTCGCTGAATTCTTGAATTTTGTTTGAGATTTCTGTTTTCTATTCTCATAAATCGAACAAAATGTTAATTTTCATTATATAAACTACATTTTCAATATGTTTTATAGCACTTATGGGAAAATATGCATCTGTCTCGAGGTCAATTTCATTTCTAAATTACGGGAAATTTAAGGGAAATAAGAATGGAAAAGACACAGGGATTTTTCTTCGCTTTTCTCCCGTTTTTCTTATTCTTTTCCATAACTAATATTTTTCATTTCTTTAATTTTTAAATCTTTTTTTCTATATTTTGATTGTTGTTTTCGAAATCTTTGGACAGAATAGGTTCAATTGTAAGTGTTTAAGTTGTGGTTTTAGATTGCTTTTTGAAGTTGTTTCACAAGTTGGCCTTGTTATTTTGTATGCTGTACTTACAATTCACAATACAGACAGATAATCCCCACAAAATGTTTAGCATTAATTGTACAGATACAGACATATAGATCCCTGACCCATACCCAAACACACAATAATTGACCGCAAAGTTAAACACCCGCAGATTTCGTACAATTCATTGTTCGCCCACAAAATTTGCAATCCATGCCCGCTCTGCCTCCTCTCCCCATGAGCTACATGAACAACAATCGAAGTCAGGTGGCTGGGCTTACTACGCCATTATCTATGTTCCCAATACGGGGCCAGAGGGAATAGGCGAGAGGGTGTACATCTTCTTGTTGTTCTCGTTGTTGTTCGAAAATTGGCATAATTAACTGGGTCCACGTGGAGTGGGCACGAGGAGGAGGCGTAGGCGGAGGAGTAGGCGATACGGCGACAATGCATGCAAATTAGGTGCTACTCTGTGACCTAACATGAACTCTTATCCCCACATATATCGAGGCAACGATGTGCCTAGTGATGGGAGCCCGGGGGGGCGTGTAGGCGCACATGCATGGAAACACGGCTTGCGTTCGGGTTGAGAGTTCAGTGAGGCGTGTGAGTATGAAGTAGAGTGCTTCCTAATTCTTACAGAAAGTGTCTAATTAATAAGCAATTTCGGTTGAATAAGTATTCTAATTAGCCAATCGTGTGTTGAGAAATAGTTTCGATATTTAATTATTTAAGAATTAATTCAATAAAAGACAGAAATGGTTCTCGATTTATCATAGAATTGACTAAGAGGGGCAGCCCAGCAAGCTTTAAGAAGGTTAAGTTGGGTCTTTCAGCTATCATTTGTTTGGACTGACGGAGCAGAGTCCATATGCCAACATTCATACATAAGTGCAGATTAATTAATGGATGATATTGGAACAACATTTTAAGAGACCAATAAAAAAAATAAAACGTAGTAAAATTTTCTTTCCCATAAACAAAATGCAAGAGTGCTTTCAAATATTTTCCCTTTCTTTCTATTTTTCTTCCTCAAAAGATGCCTCGTTGGATACATCCGAAGACCGCGTTATAATCCGTGAGCCGTTTTGTTACCAACTATAAAAGCATCTTAGCAAATACTTTGTTTAATAAACTGCACAAATTCTTTTTGAGTAATGAATTGGAGAATCTTTAAAATAATGTTGATTTTTTGTGTTTGGTTCGCCAAGTCAAGTACTTATTGATTAAGAGCAGAATCAGATATATATAGCATACTCTTTGTAGGTCATTTGCTTCAACGCAATGATCTTTTGTGGGTTCTATGCTTAATTTCTTGACGATCTACTTAGATATGAACTAAGTCTGAGGTAAATGTATTTACAAAACGAATAGAAAAGGATAAGGATAAACAAAGAGCTACTTTCCAGGGCTTTGAAATCAATTGTACCCCATTTTGACCATTGTGAAATCGGTTATTTAGGATGGTCAGAAACCTAATTGAAATAGCCTTTCTTTGGAATAAATATTTGATGCACTTAGATCGGTAATGCTAGCAAATACCAGTTAGTCAAGTTATTTTTAACTAAATTAAACCGTATTTTATGACTTATTTGATTGTTAAACTCTTTTTCGATCTCATTTACCTTATTCAATTGCTCCGAATTGTAGCCGGCAACCAAAAACAGAATATTCGAACAGACATCCTGAGTCATGGCATTATCGTGGCAAACCACCTGACTATGATCCACTAAAAATTTGGTATTTGGCATAAATTCGGTGATGCGCAGCATTCTGGTGGCAGCCTAAAGGGAAAAGAAAACAAATCAATGTCGAAATTTCTCATTGGAAGTTGAATTGCTCACCGTTAAAAAGTCCAAGAATAGAACTAAAGTGCGGAACAGAGGACTCTTCATGTCGTGAATGTAGGCAATTGGTGCCAAGGCATGCATGGAGAGAATTTTCTGTGTATACGCCGGTTGCTCCGAGCATAGGACCCAAAATATGGCTGTACCCTGAGAGTGACCAATATAATGCAATTGCTCGTAGCCAGTTTTACTTAAAATGTAATCAATATTTGCTGGTAAATCATATTTGCCCATCTCATGGAATGTGAAATCCCAAAATTCCTGATAATCGCTATTCAAACTTGTGTGATTCTTCGAATAACGATTGCCCCTCGAATTGCCCATCCAGACATCGTAACCCAAATCGGAGAGCATGTAACCTGATAGGAGAAATATAATAAAATTTTCCAATTCGTTTAGTTTATGGAAGATATTTTGACTTACCTAAACCCGATTTGGGTCCCATTAGCACCCAAGTGGCTGATGTGTCTAATATGCCATGCATTAGGAGCACCGGTTGAGCTCCCTTCTTGGGTATGCGATGCATTTCCAGTATGTAGCCATCTTTCGTGTATATCGTATGCGTTTCCGAGGGATAACCATATTTGCGTATTAACTTGGGCTGAAAGTAGAGTGAAGGAAAGAAGTGTGTTAGGATCGATCTAAATCAGCATAGTGTGAAATTGAGTTTCTTTCTCTCTTCTTTTATGTCGTTTCTTTCTGTTCGTTTCTGCTATTTTCAATTTGCATAGTTCAGTGGTTAGTTAGCTTCAGGTGGAAGAAGAACCCGTGACTCCAACTCTAACTCTAACTCTCTATCATCATCATCAACATCCATCCACATAGCCAGAGTCATAGTCATCCACGTTGTCTGCAGCTTTAACCACAGTCATTTTGGCCTAATGAATTTTAATTTGTGGCATCAACAAGTTAATCAAGTTAAACAGATGATGACGACGACGGCTACCAGACTACGACGATGTTGTTTGTGGTAGGATGCCAGGCGGAGAGGCGAAGTGGCGGTGGGCGAGAGGGTTAAGTAAATTGTTTATGGTAGCAAAAAGCAAATATAGGAGAAGGGAGGCGAAGGGCAATGCAAATGGTATGTCTCAAGAGTTAAATGAGTTTTTAGGGCCATAACGATTCACCAACAATTTTCATTGCAAATATTAGTTTATATAAAAAATTAGTTTAGAAATGCCTTTTAGTTAGTTAGAAATTGCCACTCAACTAGAGTGCATTAAATTAATTAAAATTATTGCCAAAGTTTTGACTATTACTCGAAATTTGCGTTTGCTTTAAGGTAGCAAATTTGGGAGCAAAGTTGCAGCCCGATTATTCCGGACGAGAGCCATCACGAAATTTAAAAAAATGTCTTTTTAAACAATTCTTGTACAAACATTTATTGATGGCAAACAATTTTACATGAATTTTTTGAAACGAAAAAAATTATGCGCTTAAGTATTATAAAAAACATTTTTACTTTTTCCAATAAAATATGACATACTATACGATTGTTTCTCATTGATTTTTTAAAAGCAAATTTTCGTTTTCAAAGAAACTAAACTTCATTCTGAATAATAGAGGCGTCTGGTTAATAGGATCCATGATAACTCGGGCCCAACTGTGGTTACTTAAAACTATCTCCAAATAATGAAATTGGTTTTTAAAACGACAAAATAATGATCAATCGGACACTGGCAACAAAGAATTTGTTTCCTTTATAAAAAACTGGCTACCCCGGTAGACATTGTTTTGCTTTCTTCCAGTAACTTTTAG
This sequence comes from Drosophila nebulosa, assembly GCA_024703675.1. Taxonomy (NCBI): domain Eukaryota; kingdom Metazoa; phylum Arthropoda; class Insecta; order Diptera; family Drosophilidae; genus Drosophila; species Drosophila nebulosa. Next base: position 7,182,518 of record CM045724.1, on the reverse strand, counting down.
TTAAAAGTAACTTAGTAAACAAAGCTTGCTAAATTTTTAATACATACTTTTATATTATATTAAATGTTTTTCGATTTATGAGAATTTATTATGTACCTTCTACACGGAGTATTTAAGAGTTTTCTCATTTTCAACTTCCCAAAGTATGCAACTCTTATTATTCTCAAATTTTCTAAGAATTTTTCACGCAATTTTTTTTATTTCCTGGAAATAATTCTGCATTTATTTGCAGCTTTTGTTAGTTATAAGCTTACATACATTTTTATCTATCGATATAAATATTCAAATATAATTGATGCAAACCTTCTCCGTACAAAAGTAAAACTAAGGGAATCTAGTTTTACAAGATCAACAACTTCTCCAAAGGATTCATAGGATCAGGTGTGCTAAATTAATGACCGGGCCATACTGGGGTTTCTATAACTTAAAAGACACTAGAAAAAAAAAACGCGAAAAGCTAAACTGTTTAAACTTACGAGGTATATCTTCTCAATAAAACTACAAAAACAACGCAAAAAGAAACTTTTAAAAAATTTCGAAAAAAATTTAATTTAAAATCCGAAAAGAAGTGTGCTAAATAAGTGTCCACCACAGATTATATACCAATTTTCAGTACAGTCGAATAGTTTATGAGTTCATCGATGACTTTTCTTATTTATTCTTAACGAGTTCCCTGTGAATATGGTCTTAATTGTTGTTATTCTTAAGTCATAATTTGTTTTAACATTTTAAAAAATTTCATTTACTTCAGTTAAACACATTTCGAGGATAGTTATGATTCGACTACTTTCTTTCTAGCCACACAATTGAGTTATTCATAACTATTTTTTGTGGTTTTTGATAACCAAAATCGCGAAACACGTGCCCTTTAAAAGTTTTCTTTATTAACACAGTCAAAAATTAACTTACTTCAAGATGTGTTTGACTTGGTTATACCCTACATTCATTCAATCATTTTCACTTATGTACGTATGTACATGTGGATTAAGTATATTTTGGTTACAATTCATTTTGACATTACTTTCTATTGTTGCATTAACTAGAGCATGAATTTCAGTCGCTCGTGCTGGGGTCACCCAGCGATCAATGTTCTACATAAAAATATGGAAAATTGTTGCTACCAAATGTATTGACTTCAATATAGTTTAAGTTGTAAGAACTGAAGAGCTGAAGAGCTATAAGCATCTACAAATAAACACATAAAATAATTTCAAGTTCCTTTTCGTGTTGTAAACACTTTAACGCCTTTGCAATACTCTTTCATTGACTCGACATTGCAGGGTATAACAACCTAAATAAAACATTATGATCGAAGAAGATTTAAGAATTTCATAAATTGAATAATTCAAGTCACGTATTAATCATACGCACTGTATGACAGCATAGACACATAACTTAAGGCAGACCATCAAATAAAGCAAAGCACATACAACAATTTTCCGGCTAGTTTTTATTTTTATTTTTTTTTTTCTTTTATAGTTTTCAACTCTTTTCGTGATTATTTTGATAAGTTAAGGGAATTATATAAGCCATCAATGAAATAGTCCGAAAAAAAGTAAAGTTATAAACACGCGATTACACAGTCGGAGAGAGGGTGAAAGCGGGGGAAATGAGTGATAAAAAGAGAGGGAGAGAAGCTGCTCGGCATTTTAATTAACCTTGGCAGCAAATTGTGGGGAATATAAACAAAGCCAAAAATACAATTGCAATTGGCCAACTGACTTTGCCGGCTCGCTAGGTCTGGCAAGGTGGTCCGCGGTCTATGGCCGGTAATGGAAGGGGTGAAGCCGGGTGGGGGGGAGGTAAACAGACCCCGCACCAACATATGTGATGAGGAAGTGGTACGTAGCCCACAAGTAATTCGGTGAAATATTTCAATTTCAATACCCTTTCCAAAGTTGGGTATAAGAGTCTTGAGATAAAATTGCGTAAAATAAAAATGCGTTCTAGAAACAATCAATTTGGCTTCCATTTCCCACATAACCCACCCGAAGTCATTGCATTGGAAAGTGTATTTACCAATTCAGTGCTTTGTTATAGTCTTCCGGGATCTATTTATTCCCACTTTATGCGCAAACATTTCAATTTTTGTGGCTAAATTTCCTAATTCCATTGTTTGGAGTATTAATCAACTGATGCAAAAATTCACTTCATTCATTTTCAAAATAAACATTTTAATATTTTGTTTGTCGGCTTGACACACTTTTCTGTGCAAACAAATATTTTGCCAACAGTGCGAAAGTTGTGGGGGGGGGGGGGGGGTCACAAAACAGATGCAACAAAGTGCAAGCCCACAAATTGTGAAAGAAAAAAATGTTTGGCAATAAAAAGTCACACAACTGAAATTTATGTTTTCTTCTTCAGTATTTCGCAGTTTTTTTTTCTTTATGGTTAAAAATAAATCTTCAAACATTTATTTTTTATTTTTTTTGTTTGAGGTGCGGTGGGACTTCATATAGAAATATTATTTTGTTTAGTCCATAAATTTTTAATACGGACAAATAAAAAACGATTCTTAAGTGGGGCTTTAGAAAAATTAGTTTAAGCCAAGAATAGCTGAATGCGTTTCGATGGGTATAACTTTTGTAAAAAATAAAATTATTAAGTAAATTAAGCCTTTAATTAAACCACTAGCCACCACTTCTAAAGCAACATATTGAGTTTAACTTTTCCTTGAACAGGATTATGGATTCATATGACTCATGTAACTTAATTAAATCCCAAAAATATGAATAAATAGAGTTTAGTCTTGATTTTACCTTCTTTTTGGAATGAATTCATTTTGTTGGCATAAACATAAATCCGATAACTCGAAGAACTTGTAAGATTATTCTGGTCAAATTGTTCCATTGCCCCAATGAATTTACTGAGTTAAAATAAAGTAATTGAATATTTACTGAAACATTTGCAATTGTTTTATTGGCACCTTAAAAATATTATTGAACATTTCTATTTGCATTTTATCGAACTCAATCAAAAACACTAATTAAAACGCATTGTGCTATAGTTGAGTAAATTTGATTGAATCAGATGAATTTGAGGCACAAAAAGTGAACAATTTATTGTTTATTTACGTTGAGGCAAAAACTAAATTCATGTAAATAATCGAAGAATATTGAAATGTTTATTTTTACGCCAATTTACACACAAAGTAAACAAACACAAATAAAAAAAACAATAATAACAACAAAGACAACAAAATGTTGAAAAAACTATAATTAAATAAATAAAGTAAACGAGCGAGAGAAAAAGAGATGTGCAGCTAAGAGAGAAGGCGGGAGAGAGAGAAAGAGAGAGAGAGAGAGAGGGGGTTAGAGAAACAATTCAACAACGTCGCCGACCTATGCCAATATGAAAGATATTTTTTGGTTTGCTTTTGCGTTTATTTCTCTCTCTTTTGCTCTTTGGTTTTTGTATTTATTGCAGAGTTTTTGGCCGCGTTTCATTTTTATGGCTTTTACTGTTTCACTAACTGAATATGTTTCTCTTTTTTCCGTTGGTGGCAAAAACTTGATTAGCACCTACAAAAAAAAAAACTACTGAAAAAGATTCAAAACTCAAAATCAATCATGACCCACTAATTTGTGCGGTTTGTGTCCATGCTAATTGATGGAGGCAAAAAAATAAATGCTCATGCCGTAAGTTGGGCCTACGACCTCTGTATACCTTTTAAGAAATTGATGAAACCTTTTAGAGTAACCATAAAATTGTGCAAAATCGAATGTTAAATATGGAATTATTATTATTCTACTACTACTTTTTGGTATTGGATGAATTTGCAAAAGAAATTTTATTAAAAGATTAATCAGTTTAAAGTTCAAACAGTAAAACAATACATCAAGCAAGCAAGAGCATCCCTAATGAGCTCGGACTTAAGTAATTTATCGTTAAGTATAAAGAAAAAGGAGAAAGAGTCTTGTAGTGAGTTAAGGCGAACACGTTACAGGAGAGAAAGAGAAAAATTTTGTCAAAATCATTTGATTAACCCATTGTTAACTATATTTACTCAATAAACTACATTGTGATTAAAATTCAACTCAAGTGCGTATTGAGTAACGATTGAAATTGGTCCTACAGTGCTTATCATATTTATAATTCACCCAGTAGCTTAAACTTTAATCCAATTTTAACAACATTTTTAGGGTTTTTCAAAAAAACATTTTTGCTTGCATTTTTGTGTATCATAAATATAGACTACAGAAGCAAATTTGACTTTATTAAGTGCAGAGCAGACTTTTGGATTTGTCTGTGGTATTGTTGGTGTATTCCAACAATCGCTAATTTGAGACAATTGGAGATCTTAAAACGCAAATCCTAAATGTATGGCAAAGTCTCGAAAATGACCTTTTTATATTGGAAAATTGAGCTACTCATTTTTCAAGATTTTGAGGGTGACATATTGTCATTTGGCAAAAATTTTCAGATAATGTTTTTTTTTTTCGTTGAAAAGTGGAAGAATGGAGTGTAGAATCATTAACTCCTTGGGGAGCTGTAAAGCTAGAATCAATAGAGATAATGAAAACTGACCGCATAGCTTTTGAGTATGCTTCTTCTTTTTAAATTCTTCTAAAGCTAATACCCTTATATTTAAAATTTTAAAAAAACTTTATCTTTGTCTAGAAATTTTGTCTTTCTCTGTACTAGACACTGTTTTTGTTTGACTTGTTATTTCGAGATCATAATTAAATTTATTGCGTTATAGTAAGTTACTCATATCCTTGTTTAAAAAGGCCTTAAGATAGTTTTTAGACGACTTCTACTTTGAATTACGAAATAGTTTTTATGCTGTCCTTAATAATCTTAAAAACAACGTCTTTTTGGTTGGACATTAACACTTTGAATGCTTTTAGGACTATTGATTGTTTCGACTATCGATAGTTTTCCACCTCTAAGCTACAACAACGAGTGCTCCTATATCAAATATCTAAGAATTTACGAAAGATTTGAAGCAGAACTATTAGCGCCAAGAAATCTCCTACCATAACCAAGACGGAAATCATGTGGCCCCATTGACTTGCTGTTAAAGCCAACGTCATACCCTAACCGGCGCTTGATCTTGATCTTCACTTAACAGATTGCTAGCATGAAATGCACTAATGAGATATCATTGAACTGCTTAACATCTATAAAGAAGTACTTCATAGATTACTTTAACAATTCCAATTTACCCATTTATCGAAAAGGTCGGCAGGGTATTAAAATCAAAAATGATTTCAAGTGCTATTCATACAGAGACATTTTGGGCGTTGCATGTGATCTTTCATCTGCCATCTTTAGTACCGAAATCGCCTTCCAATGTTGTCATTTCAATGCAAATTTTTAGTGTCAACTCAATATTGTTGTTTTTTTTTTTGGTTTTTTCATTTTGTTGTCTGTGATTTGTAGTTTGTCTTCTGTTTGTCTTGGGCTTCATTTGCATAAAACACTTTTGCTTTTTGTTTGACTTGTTGATGTTGAGTTGAGCTGAGCTGGGCTTGGGCTTGGGCTTGAGTTGATTTGACTTGACTTGTCTGTCAACGATAACCAAACCAAATTTGGTAGTGCTCATTTTGTAATTGACCTTGATAATGACTTCGATTCGATTCCGATGCTGCCGATGATCGACATTATTATTATTATTGTGTGATGATCGTCATTATTATTATTATGCTTAATTGTCATTCGAAGCGTCTCGATCTACTCTAAGAGATTGTGGGCTCGATATTAACCAGTTTACCTGCTTTATTAGACCAAACTGACATGGTTTTAATGACACCGAAAGCCACTAAGAAACTCTGTCTTAAAGGTTAATCACATTTGAACTTGTGCGCTTTTGATTTGCCGGTTTGATTTAGAGCAAATGCCAATTGATTGACTGACTGATTGATGGTCATTTTTCAGGTGAAGGCGAATTGGTAAGATTTATTTGTAGAAATTGACAAAAAATTTAGTTAAAATTTAGGTAATATATTGAGGAATTATATACTAAAGAGAATTTTCAATGAAATTTAAGCAAAATTAAAATATATTAAGGTGAAATTCAATGCAAATCGTTAAGAGTTAAGAAGGAAATAAACGATAAATTTGTATAGGCTTTAGTTTTTGACCTTAGAAACTTGCTGTAAACCTTGAGCCCTTATGGCAACTCCCTCAACCAATTTTGATCTCATTTCAATTTCCGTTCACATAATCAGTTTTTAAATGAAACGTTTAAGGTTATTTCCCTACCACAAACCAATTTTTTCAAGATTTCAACAACTTTTCACACAATTTATTTACAAAGATTACCCAATTTCAGTTAGAGGGTGGCAAGGGATTCGGCTTCATTTTGGGCGGGTCAACAAACAGTTTGAAGAGGTGAAAATTGCTAAAGCCAATAATAAACCAACCAAAAGCAGAGTTAACAACTGGGCGAGAGAGAGAAAGAGAGAGAGAGAGAGAGACACTGAGAGACATATAACGTAATGTAATTTATGCGATTTACGTGATTCGTGATAGTTGCTATTGCCATTGTGATTGTTGTTGTTATGCAGACAGGCCAAAAAGACACTGAAATTGTCAACGAACTACAGTGGAAAAAAAGTGAATCTTATGCAAAGTCATGGGCTTGGGCTCTCGAGCTTGGTTAGGTCTGGTCTGGGCAATGTAACCGAAACGAACTACAATCAAAAAACACACAAAAAATAAAAAACAAACCTTAACAATTTCTGCACGTTGCCAAATTGCATAATCAACATTTAAGACAGATAGACAGACAGTCAAGATAGAGTGACATACAGAGAGCGCACTACAGAGAGAGTGAAAGAGAAAGGGAGAGTAAAAGAGTGTGAGTGAGCTGAATAGAGACAGATACACCTCTTTATGGCCAACAAATTGAAAAATTTGTCAAATGCCTTCAAAGTAATCACTATGCAATTAGGCTAACTTGACCACACCACGTTCCAAGCAATGACAATACCTGACTGACTTTGAAATATGGGTTAACATGACCCCACCCCACCCATCTCTGGAGCCACCCCCTCATCCATGTCAAATGTCACTAAAGTAATGCTTTGCTCTAATCGCCACAATAAGGAAATACTTTTTGTCTCTTGGGCATTTTGATTTGGTTTTTTGTTTTTGTTTTGTTTTTGTTTTCGGCTCAGCTTGACTTGGTTTGGTTTTGGGTTTGTCTTTTCTTTGTTTTGGCAAATATTCAAAAACCTAAACAGAAAAAATAGGTTGTTGCTTTTTTTGTTTTCTTACATGTTTGCCTTAATTTGAATTTAAAGATTTCCGCATTGCATTTGGCACTCAAAAAGCAAAAAAAAAGTTTTGCAAATTAATGTCGTTGAGGTGTTGAAAACTTTGCTTCAACATTTCAAAAAGGGCAAGTTAAACTTTAAGAAAAGCAATAGTAAAAGGGAGAAAATGTGGAAACAAAATACATACAAATAAATTTTACGGATGGAGTAAACCGAATAGAGTCATTCTTAAACTACAATAGAATCGAGCTCTAAAAAATAATTAAAAGTAAATAATTAATATTTTGGGAATAAAACAATTATAAGGCTAAAATTTACATATTCATTTATTTTCTTAAGAAAATTCAGAGAATTTAATTTTCGCACATCAAGGGCAATTATTAATGTTTTTTAATGGATTAATCAAACAATTTTCTATGTTCGTTTTGTTGTTGAGTAGTATTCTGGTTTCTCAGCCACTTAAAAACATTCCTATTCTTATAATGGAAAAATAAATTTTTATAAAATGTTAAAATTTTCTGCATTAAATCGAGTTCTGTTTGTATAGTTCTGGGCTGTCATAGTTGGGTGGGTCAAAATCTATTATGTTTAACAAATTTAGTCAGATTTTTATAAGTAATTTAATTAACGTTATTTAGTTAAACAGTTCTAAAAATTCCATAATGTTTCTAAGCACTTTTGGAAGTATTTGTCAAATGACTATTAGTTAAAATATGTTAAAGATTTGTTAAAAATTTCCTCAATTAAGTTCTCAATCATTTTGTTAATGATTTCTTTGCTTTATTAATGGCCGACAGAATCTATTAGCACTTAGCCATATCTGAAGTTTATTTACATTACACCCGACTTATATCACTTACTCTCTCTCATTGCATTTCTTAACGATGATGTTTTTTAGTAGAAATTTCAACTGTTATGTGGATATTTCAAAGGCTGGGTTAGGTCACTCAATAAAGCCGAAATAAAGCATTATCAACACCCATAAAAAGTCAACAAAATTCACACGCGTTGCGACAGTTTTCCCCCTGCCCCTAACTCCCAATACAGCTAATGCAGCTTACCCCAACTGCAGTTAGTCATGTTAGTTGGTCATAAAAAAAGGCTTAGCCAACTTCACGTGCTGAGCGGACATTATCAAAATAAAGTTATCACCTAGAAAATGTCAATGAACTGAGACAGAGAAAGAGACAGAGAGAGGAGAGCACAAAGAATCTCTCTTTTAAACTTTCTTTTGAGGCAAGTGAAAAGTGTAAAGTGACATAGAAAATAAATAAATAGTTTTTTTTTTTGTTTATTGACTTACCGTTATGAGTGAAGCATCTTCCAATACATCCGATTTGAGATTGCGTCCAGCTCCAGCTAAATTGGCATTACTCGATAGCAAAACGGAATTGAGGAGATTCTTAAAACTTAGAGAAGTGTAGCTAAAGGGCGAGAGTATGGTGAACGCATTGGCTGGTCCGCAATTTTGTAGGGCAATCAAACAATGCAACAGTAGAGAGCACAAAAGGCGTCTCCTCCAGCTGTTGTCACTAGGCCAAAACATCGCAACGCAGGTGGGGAACAAAGACAAACAAAGAAGCAAAAGGGGGGGACCGTGAGGGGGGGTTTAGGGGAAGCCTAAAAAAAATTGGCAAATGCAACAAACTTGTGGCAGCTTGGCACTTAAGCGTAACGGTTACGTCGTCATTAACTTTTTTCCTCTCACACTATTTCTCTGGCACAGACACTATGTTTATTGCTCTCCTTTTTTCTCTCTCTCTGCTGTCAGTTGCTGCTTTCGTCACAAAAGTTATGCAGATTATGCTCTTTTATTTTCTTTTACTCCAGATTTAACTTAGAATGAACTGTACATTAAGGAACTGTCTATAGAAATTTTACGTTAATTGGTTTTCTTTTCTTTCTTCATACGCGCGACACCGCTAGGAAACCGCTTTACAACCGCCTTGTTTGAGCTTCGTCACTTGTCTGTTAGCTCGATCGTTGAAGTTTTAAGCTAGGCTTGGGTCGCTGGCAACTTGTTGGATATCGTCTTGTGGCCTAGGGTGGACCGAAAAACACACATAGAGGTTGTTCGGAATCCAAATACAAAGATAACACCGGAATAGGCCAATTTTCTAATCTTTTTATAGTTTTGTGACCTGAATGTAACTAAGTATTATGATTATTCCTCAAGACCCAACCCAAAGACTATTGCATCCTGTAACATTCTGCGTATGCGTGTTTTTCAGCTGGCTCTGAAATCCGTTTCGGACCACTCTAATGTTTGATCTAATTGTGGATTGTGTTTGAGGATAGTAAGTTCACTTTTTTTGAGAAAAACTAAAACAATTTTCTTAAGTAATTTGTATGGGAAATGGTAGATCAATAATTTATGAGAACTTATTTAACTTTGAGCATTTAAGCCAAAGACCAAAGACCTTCAGACATGACTTTGTATGTGAAAAACTCCAAGCTCAAGTGAGTGGCCAATGTCACCTGTGACAGAGTTCTTTTTTCTTTAGATCTTAAGTTTAAATCTTGTAATTTAGATGAATGAAAAATGCTTGCAGTATTACTTTTTGTTTAGAATGTTTTTGAACAAATTTCAAAACACTTTAGAAGTCACTTAACTTTTGCATTTTATTAAAGTATTTAAATACACAACTGGCCTAGACAATATCTAAGAGGTTTGCTTAAAAACTTCTTTAGCCAATTCATTTAAATTCTTTATTTCGATTATTCAATTCTAAACTTAAGCAACTTCATTAATGAAATTTGTCTTCTATTCAGCCAATTGCCTCTGGTCTCTCTTCTTTTGGGGGAGTGTCTGCAAAATAAGCTGGATCTGTTCGCATCGAACTTGTTGGGAGCTCTTGTGGGGGGTTTTTGGAGTGTTGTGGCGCGTGCCAAGCCAGTCTTGAGGTTGAAATGTGTTCGATCATTATTTTCTTTTGTGGATTTTTCTCAGCCACTGTGAGTTTGAGTTTGGGAAGTTTATCTAACGGTTTGTTTTGTGTTTTTCTGATTTCTGTTTTTCTTCTTCTGTGGCACGTATCAAATGTGTGCCTTACTGACTTGGATTCGGATTACGTTTTTTGGTTCGGGTTTGGGTTCGGGTTTGAGTTTGGGTTTAAGTTTTTGGCCGATGCCGCCGCCTCTCAATTGCTGCCGTCAAAGTAATTGCAATTGTTCATTGTTATTTTTATTTTGTTTGTGGCTCCCTCCCGTTTTATTTGGGGTGTTGAAATGGTTACGTTTCGAAAAATTGCAACAAAATTTTTGTGTGTTGTTTCGTGTTGCCTCGCCTTGTGTCTAAAATATTTCTGTCATATCTTAATGTTACCCATTTTGTTTTGATTGCCTGTCATTTTGTATTTGTTATCTGTATGTATCTGTCTTTCCCCCCCATCTGGTGGGTGAATTATTTAATCGTCATTTTGCCATGATTTTTCTTCCCGTTTATCGTTTCGATCGCTTCACTTCTTCTTCTTGTTTTCGTCGCTCTTTGTCGTCTTTCTGCAGTTGTGGTTAACCTTGGCCAGAGCCAATTTGTTGTCTCAATGACACTTGGGCATGGGTTATAAACATTAATCATAAATTCAATTACCATTTTTACATGGATTCTTTCAACATCGACCAGGCAAAAACCAAACCAATACAAAACTCAACAATTTATTTTTCTTTCGCCAAGGCAAAATCTATAATCCCATATACAGCCAGAGAGAATCGGAACTTGGTCTTGGATGGAATGTCATGATCACGTGCCAACACACCACTTTGCCTCTGCCTCTGCGTGTGAGGCAAGTGGCAGGGGCAGGGACATCAACTTTTAGCTTTGCGGCATGGCATCATAATTGCTGCAGTTGCGGTTATATGGAGTAGTATTTTTTTTTGTTTTTTTGTTCAACTGCAATTAACTTTACCGAGACCGAGACTGAAGTTTTTTGTTTTGTATTTTTTTTGAGATTCTTGCAACATTTCAGCGGCTTTTGGGCAAACCATAAATAGAAGAAAACTTTTACAAATAGCCAAATAATTTAGTTGTTATACATGTCAAAGTAGTTTCAATTGATTTAGGTAAATTTTTTACTTTGTACATTCACATCTGAATGATTGATTTATTACCAGAGATAATGTCAGCTTCTAGTCTAAACAAGCGACAAATTGAAAGCAATAATTTACCAAAATCCTACTAATTTGGCATTAAATTATCTATTTTTATTACCAAACATTAAGAAGAACGTAGAACTGTTGAGTCATTTCAAAGGCCATAATTTGTCCAAGCCAACTAAAAAGAAGAATTGATGGATACATCAAACTGTCAACTGACTGACAAGAACTCGTAAATTTGTTGTGAATATGTTCAAAGCAATCAAATTTAATACCAAATGCTTGGGCCATTAAATAATAAGTTTTGTTCTAAAGTGTTGGCTAACAATTTTTTAGTATTAAATAAAACATAAACTTATGAAAATTGTTTTTTGACTCGATATAGATCTTTAAAAGACGTTTTAAAGTTGTTGACGTTTTTTTTTCTCTTTTGCCGCATTTCAAGAAGCTAACCCAAACACAGGACAAATGGGAAAATTTCAAAACTTAACATTTAAATGATTTGGCCTAAATTCCTTGGCAAAAATTACTAAATTTTTATATTGTTTTTGCTTATTACCAATAGATCAATCAGTGTGGTTAGCTTTAATTGTGTTTCCTTTATCCCCCTCAAACAATTTAAATAAATTGTGGAAAATTGTCTGGCCCGCTGCAAATGGGTTAAGGCCAAGCCAAACTTGACTAGCAGCCACAATAGCGGAGTTCCTCAAGGTCACTGAGATGACTTGACTTACGTCGTGTAATTTCTGTAGTGTTTGTTCATATATTTATCTTTTTTTTATTTTTGTTTCCATTTTTTTTTCTCTCTTTATTTGTTTTTTTTTGTGTAGTCTTGTAGTTCATTGAGCAAAAAGAAAAGGAGAAAAGAAAGAGCAGAAGACGTCAGAGAGTTTGCATGTTCGACTTCAGTCCTCCAACTCCAGCTTCTCGCTTGGGAATACCCTTTCTGGGATGGGTAAATACTCTATGAGAGAAACTGATGCGATTCGAGTTCAAAATTAAACCACAATTAACTCATAAACAGGCCTTTAGGTGTATTGATCACTTCAAAAATTTGTTTTTGGAGGTCTTTTAGGTCATAATGATCCAATATTTAATAAAGATTTTATATTTTGGTTCCCTAATTTTTTTCGATTTTCAGTTTCCTTCCATTTTTGGAATTTGCTTACACTAAAAAGAAGTTTCCTTTGAAGTAATCAAACTTTAGGATCTACTTTAACGAATAATAAAGTTAACTTTTCTTGATTACTTCTCTTCTTTTATCTATCATGAGATATTTCATTCAAATTACAAACTTGTAAGGGTATTAAACAAACGGTTCTTTGAATTATTATTCCCACCATCTGTTTAAATCCTCTTTTTGGCCTTCAGAGTAATAATTTGTTGTTGTTTTGGTTAGTTGTTGGCTGACATACTTTGCGGTTGTTGCTCAGCAGCTCATTTCCATATGAAATTATTGTCTTTTTTTTTTTTTTTTTTGGTTTCGAGTCTGGAGTGACTTAATTGTTGGGTTAACAATTTAATGGTACTTGACCTTTTGGTTATGCTTAGTTTGTGCAGGAAATTTATGGCAAATGACCCCCCAGAGACAGAGACAATGTATAGTCTAAATTTCATAGGTCAGAAAGAGGTAAATTATTATCTAAGATTTCTTCAATTTTTTCTTATTGGACTTTGATTAGAATTGGTTAACAGACAAAAATAAACAACTCTGACCAGATATGTGTCAATTGTAAGGCAACAACAAAAACAAAAAACCGGCTTGCAAAAAGAAAAAAAAGAAGCAGAAAAAAAGACAATTTTTGTGTTGGTTTTTGTTTTCAAAATATTGCAAGAAATGTAAACAGGAACACAAACAGCAACGCAAATGTTGCTGTTGTTGTTGTTGTTGTTGCTGTTTTTGTGGCTGTTGCTTTGCCACCATGACACATTTACCAACATTTTCTGTTATTCCATGTTGTTATTGTTGCTGCTGCTGCTGTGGAAAGCCCCCCCACACACACACATACACACTTGCTGCTGGCTGGAAAAGCGAAAAATGCAAGAAAAAATAAATAAAACTCACTGGTGGCTGACTCTTTTTTTTTTGTGTTGTCGCCATTAAAAACCAAAACAAAAAATGAATAAATGAAAAGAAAAATTTGTTTAAGGCAAAAATTAACAAAACTTGAAATACTCTAACTTCACCTAGAGAGATCAGCCCCTTCAAAAACTTAAAATCTGAACCAATTTTTATTTAGACTCAGTAACTTTGTCACTTTAACTCTAATGAAAACAGTTTTCAAAAAGATTTATTCAGTTTTATGTTGAAATACAAAAAGTTTCCTTCAACCATGCCAAAACCTGCGGAACCACTCGAGGATACGTCCAACAAAAAACCAATTGATGAAGAAGTGTTAAATGAATGCCCATCGGAGAATGATTCCCTTGCATTTGAAGAGGATGAAGAATTCTTGAAAATATTACCAGATTTTTTAAAATCTATTGAACTGGTTGAAGGAGCCTGAGGAATACAAAAAATGACAAATCAATTTAACAAAACTCTTGAATAAATCTTAAAACTCGGCAGTTTATAAGTGTACAAAAAAACTACTTTCAATGCAGTTGAATGAAAATCAAAAATTGCATGCCGGCTTGGCTGGAAAGTTATATAATAGAGAAATAGAGACGTTGAGAGAGTGGCGTGGCTGAGAGGGTAAGAGAGAAAGAGTTGGTGAGCTGGCAACCTGCCGTCTTAAATGGGATGCCAGACTCTTTGGTATTTGTTACCAAATTTGTGTATTGGATGACAATTTCAAAAGCAACTAAAATAAATAAACTGGTCAAATTAATGTTTCGCGAAGTTTCTGAAAGATTTAGGAGACGAAAAAAAAGGAAAGGTGAAAAATCAGTTAGCCATTCGATTAAGAAATTTGTGTGGCAATTGCAAGTGGGTTGAATCTGTTGAAAATAGATTGTGGGTTTGCCTGTTCGAAATTTTTAAATAATTGGCCTAAAGTTAAAGCAAGTGCTAATCCCATTTTAATATATGATAAATCGATAAATATTTTTACTAAAAATGCAAACCTGTCCTTCTAAACAAGCTTTAAAAGTCAGGTAATTAAGGTAGATAGATTGCTGCTATAAAATTGGCGGAAAATTAAAAAAAAAAAAAAAAAAATTATTGTCAAAAAGGATTTGGAAGGTCAGAGTTTGTAGAATGAAAAGCAAAAAACATTTTGTGTTAAGAGTCGTTAAGTGTTATATATTATCTCTCTTTGCGTCGGCGGGAGGTTCCAAAAAACGCGAGGGCAACTCAAACGATGCAAAGTGAATAAGAATTTTCTGTGGCAAACCATGTAGATATCGATATGTTCGACGCGACCTTTTAGTATTAAATAATAGTATTAAAATAATATCTCCTGACCCTAAGAATGTCACCCACCGAGTTTAAGATTCACTATATATGTAAGCAGAAGATTTTTGTAAATAAAATCAGTTCAATATTTAAATCCACTAAATCCCCGGAATCCCTTCTTTAAAGATTACAAATTCAAAAGCAAAAATAGTACAGAAAAAGGGTCAAAAGATAACCGCAAACAAAATAAACTATTCAATTAATTTATAAAAAATAATTGATATTCAAACACTGTCTGGGTCCAAGTCTCCAATGGAATTACGCTTTTCTTTTACCAAAAATTCTACCAAAATTGGCTGAACAGCGTTTTGTTTGAAAGTTACATAAATTTTCCTGTAGAAATTGATATAAACCCAAGAATAGTTTCATCTTAACAAAAAAAAAAAAAAATATTAAACAAATTTAAAAAAAAAAATTGAGACTTGAACATAAAACAACGCAACTCCAAACGAGGCACTGCGAAAATTAGTTCTAATTATGCAGCGACGCAACAAAGAAAAAGAACGCAAAACGAAACGAAACGCAAAGCGAGTTCTGGGTGTATTGTCAATAAGGATAGAAAACTCAAACAATAAGTTCATCTTGTGTGGAGTGAAACCTTAACTTCTGCGTGTTTGTGAAAATAAAGTGAAAAGTGTGTATTAAAAGTTAGTAATAATTCTTTTTGCGGCTCTTGGGGTCCTTGCAATTTGTAGATCAGCTTGAGTTCTTTCATTCCTTGCCATATATATAAAAATTACACTTTATGCCAAATATTTGGCGATTCTGTCTAGTGTGGGGATATGAAGTGGATCTGCTTCCACGTGGTGAAGCACGTTCTCTTATGAGTTAAGAGGTCCTTCAACAGCCTTAAAATCTGATCTTATATAATCTTGTTAAGGTTGATTTATGTAGATTTTCTAATAGGTTTTGGTATCAATGGAAGAAACACTTTTCTAGAGGGAGCTTAAAATTATTTTGAGCTGGACTCAAGAAACAATGTTGTTTGAAAAGGAAACAATTTTGTCGTTGTCCATTCTAAAATTATCTGGCAGATAAATTTAAAGATGATTTCAGTTGAGTAGGCTAGAGTAGAAATGAGTTAAGTATAGAAGAAGATTCTAGGAATAATTACAAGGAAAAGCCTATTCAAAAAGGATCTATATGAAATGTAGATGGAGTCCAAGAAAACCAAACTTGGCTTAGAGTGAAGAACAAAGATCAAGACAAAGAAAGATAATTAACTTTATGGATTATGCTCAAAATACAGAAGCCGGTTTGCCTGACAATTACTTTTTCAATATCGCTTATGGTCTACATTCAGCTTCCACATGGAGCACCCTGTTATGAGAAGGCACACAATTTGGCTTATTATTAGTTAATTGCCAAATACTAGTAGCTTAATCCATGTCGCGGCTCATTCATTCATATTAATTCATTAATGTTCACAGATTCTAATGAACCGGCAATAAAAATTCCCCCTCCAAAAAAAAACAAGTTCTCCGCGACACCAGAAAAATAATTGTCCATATGTGTTTTTTTTTCCACAGAAGTTACGGACCCTCTTGGCACTTTTGAAATTCCAAACATGTTTTGCATGTGACATACAAAAAGCAACTACAAAACAACACGTAACAATTAGAGAAACAGCAAAAACAACAACAAAACACTAAAAGCTTCTTATATAATTTGCCAAATAGTTTAACACACCTCGAAAATAAATAAAAACCAAACACACAAAAAGACAAATAAATCTAGTTTTTTTTTTTTGTGACTTTTGAAGAAATAAAGTAATAAGCCAAAATGATAATGCTCTTAAGAGAAAGATCTCATAATCAGGCCATAAAGATAATGAAGACAACTTTTGTTGGACATGGCAAAGTTTTAATACTCTTTGTAATTTGGTGAAATAATACAGAAATTTAAGAAATTTATTTTACCGAATATATCCTCTTCCTGGTTCCTTTGAGTTCTGCAATTTTTAATAAAAGTTTAAGAAACTCAGTTAATTGGTACTAGACCTCTCACAAAACTCAAAATTTTAATGGATTTCTCTTTAAAAAGGAATGGAGAGAAAAAGATTTAACTTAATTTATAACATTATGCTGATATTTGAATAAGATTAGGTGAAATAGGTCAGCCTCTTACGTAAAATTCCTTAACGGATAGGACGTTGAAGTTGTTAAAGGAATAAAGACGGTTGCCGCAGAGGCACAAATTTCTTATTGGGTTATATTTAAGACATTCTGTGTGTTATGTGCACTTTAATAAAGTTCCATGTAAATAGAAACTTATGGCTAAGGAGAGTGTGGAAGTCTGGAAATGGAAGTCTGATGGGGTCTTCTATTCTTATTTGGCCGTCCTTAGTATTGTTTTGACTTGCATTGACTGTCCTCTAATGGTTTGATTGTTTTAGCCGTATATTTTAATGTTTATATTGGACTCAATGGCTAAGTTAACTGTTTCGTTTCCCTAAATGCCTGCGTGATCCGGAATCCACAGTAGGATCATTTTTGGGCATTGTACTAAAATATTTTCTATATAAAATAATAACATAATAGAAGATTGTTTCTTAGAATTTAATTCATAAAAGATAGTAGTATCTCAGTCATTTATCATCAGTATTTCTTTCAATGTCCTGCTAGCTATTCAATGAACCTTTTGCTTCCCAAAATTTCTATATTTCTTTTTTTATCATTATTTTGGCACACTTTTTTTTTTTTTGGATTTCAAAGCTTACTTTCTCGACTTCTTAGCAATTTCTTTAACATTTCTTTTTATGTTCTGTTTGGCAGTTTATTGAGAAGAAATGTCCTAAGTCCGTTAAACTACGAAATAAAGTCGATATAATACCCCGTCGAATAAGGAATTATTAATTAAAATCGAATAAAATTTCGATATCGAAATGCTGTTAAATTCTAAGAGTTCACGCTAATTATAAGCATTTTTTCGCTTAAGAGATGTTGGCATTTTCTATTGAAACTATTTCAAACTTTGAACTACAAAACTTTGACAGGTTTAACTGCAAAATTGTAAGTAATATAGACCAAATAGTACATGGCTTATCTCCATCTTCTTATTTGAGTTTCACATTATCTTCTACAAATTAAAACAAATTAATATTGAAGTTTAGTTGCCCCCAAAAAGTTTGTTAATTACCTTTACAAATGCAGCTGAAAATGGCAGTGATTGGGGGGGGGGGGGGGGTTAAAGTGGTGCCCCCAGTTGAGCATGCCAATGGCAGATATGCAAACCTAACCTGCATCTATTCTAAGGGGGTTGGTGGGGGGTGGGGGAGCTATGCAAATGTGTTTTGTACCTTGGGAGAATGTGTTTTGGGTTTTTGGTTTCAGGGTTTCGGGCATAAATTTTCTTCTGCCTGGACGAGTTGAAATGGCACAAACTGTGAAAATGTTGTGGGGAAAATGGGTAAATGTTTAGGTTGAAAGGATATTTTATTGAGCGAACACATGCACACACACACACATACACACACACACATGCATCCTGAAAGTTGCATAATTAATTTTGTTTACACAGTTGTATATGAAACCCAGCGAAACATACATAAATGAGTGAAATAATAACGCCAGAGATAAGGAAGATAGCTGAGGGCAATTTGGAGAGAGAGCCCCATCTCAATTTCCCATAATTCTCGGACTTAATATTATTGAATGCATTTCTCTTCTTTTTTTTTTATTATAATGACAATATCATTAACTATAAAGAGAGAGAAAATGTATTTTCATCGATAAAATGTCAAAGCTTCCTTCTCTCCGCTTATCCATCTATTTATTTATATGTATTTCATTTTGCAGCATTTTCTTTCTTTCTCTCGTGCTCTTTTTATGGTATTCTCTTGCACATTTCGCTGTTTATACATTTCCGGACTGCATTTGGGTTGAAAGAATGCTACAATAACAACAACAATAACAACAACAACGACAATGGCGTCAAATGTTTTACAACCAGATAAGAAGTTTAATTTATGCGAAAACATGTTTGAAAACTCTCCGGGTCTATCTCTTTGCCGCTATCCTTCCTTGTTTCTCTCTCTCTCTCTCTCTCTCTCTGTATCTCATTCAATCCCTGTCGCGCTACGTCTGCAAAATGACATTGAGAATCGTGAGGATGAGTGTTAAATTGATGACTATAACCATGGATAGAGTCGCCCATAGAGATGCGTTTTCTTGCAGCAAATCGTTTTTATTTCAATTTTATTTCAATCTTTATTAAAATTTCCTTCAATTCAATTTTTTTTTTTTAAATCTTTATTAAAATTCACTTTGATTGTGTTCCTTACAAAGCTTTTCATTTTAGCTTCATTTTCAATCTACTTGGACACTTTGATTTGCATTTTTTTCGCCTAAATAAAACTTTCATTTTTTAATAATTTATTTTATATTTCAAAATACTTTCTCTCCATAGTTTTATTTTTTTTCTAGTTTTTTCTTAACAAAGTTTTTTATTTTAGCTTTGTTTCTTTGATACAAATCGTTTTTATTTCAATTTCTTTTCAACTTTGTTTCAATATTATTTCGATCTTTTATTAAATTTTTCTTAATTTTAAACAATTCAATTCTTTTTTTTATTCTTTATTAAAATTCACTTTGATTCAACTATTTTTCTTGTTAAATAAGTTTCTTGCAAAGCTTTTCATTTTAGCTTAATTTTCCATCTATTTGGACATTTTTATTTGCATTTTTTTTTCGTCTAAATAAAACTTTAATTCTTTATTATTTTATTTTAAATTACAAAATACTTTCTTTCAATTAAATTTCAGCTATTTTATTTAAAAAAAAAACTCCTTTAATTTTATCTTAGTTTTATTTTTTTATTCTAGTTTTTTTTTTAACAAAGCTTTTTATTTTAGCTTTGTTTCAGTTTAAATAACTTAAAAAATTTTTTTTTTGGCATATAATGAAAATGCGGTGTCATTTTATTTCCAATTTCCTTTCTTTATCATTTTTCTAATATTTCAATTTAATTTCTTTTCTATGCCAATTCAATCTACTTTCGCATCTCTAACTTAAGGTTGGTCTTGAACTTGGCCGAGGGTCTAGACTCAGCCTACATTTTCACACGCCCCTTTTCAAACAAACGCCCACTGTTATTGACCTTGCCACAAATTTTTTCTCTTCCCCCTAAAACAAAACAAAAAAAAAAATGTGGTCATAAATTTTGTTGAAGTTGCTTCCGTTTTTTTTTTTTTTTTTTGCGGTTGTCGATGACTCGTCTCATTGTTGTTGTTGTAGTTGCCACTGCGATTTATTTATTTATTTATTTAACGCCATGTTTTGTCTAGACGCGGCAAACAGCTATCCGCTCCCCGCTTATGGGCCCGAGCACTATTGCTCTCTGACTGACATTCGGCTTCCTCTTCTGTCTCTCTCTCTCTTTCTCTCGTGTATCTGAGTCTGGTTTTGATATTTGTCAAGCGATAACTCCTTTTTTTATGGTCCATCCATATCGTCCATTGTCTGCATTGTCTGCCATGGAAGCTGGAGCAGATGATTTTATGTGCGTTGCGTCTGGCAGCCGACTCCTGGCTCCTGGCTACTGCCTGCTGGCTCCTGGCTCATGTCTCTGCATAAGCAGGCAACTGCGGCGGATGGCAATTAAAAGCAAAGCAAAGATGCCAGACATTTCACTGGGTGCAGAATGTCGAGTGCTTTGCCATCATTAATTAAGCCAAAAACAACAAAAATAAAACACTTAATATAACAAAGTGTTAATAGTTTGCACGCTTAGCAACATGTTGCTAACATTTGGCCAGCAACACGCGCAACAAAAGCACAGCCCAGAAGTATGCTATGCTTTTTTTTTAAAAAAATGCAATTTCCTAATTTCATTTTTTAGTTTGACGATTTTTAGTTGAGAAACAGCTGAAAATTTAATAAAAAAAAACAAATAAATTTTAGTTTAAAGTTCTTCAGTTTTTAATGGAATTTACTTGCTTTTATTTCTAGATTTTACTTAAATTTCTTAAACAAAACTAAAGTAATTTTGCATTAAGCAAAGCTTTTGAAATTCCCTTTATTTGCCGCTAACCTTTAACCATTATTCTTTCACTTAAGCCATCTGCTTGTCATATACATACATACATATATAAGGAGGAGTTTATGTACATATATGAATTTCTCAACTAAATCCTTCAAGGACGGCACCAAGTTGCCAAGTGCCAAGTTCAACATTTATAAATGTCAAATGCGTATGGGCCCCCGAAAGCCTTCAGGACACCCTGGAGGGAAATGAGTTGGCAGGGCTTTAAATATTTCCGAGAAGAGAAAAATGTAGTAAGCAATGAGACGAAAGGGCAAGAGAGAGAAGGCCCACATACATACATATGTGCGTCTCTGCCGCCGTTTTCAGCTGCCTTTGGGGCATTAAAATAATGTTTAGCGCGTGATTTTCCATTCTCTTTTCGTTTCTGGTGTCACCTCCATCAATTGTCAACTGTTTAGCTGGCGGGCAAGTTTATCGAAAACGGAGTCAGAGACGTAGACGTTGTCGGGCACCTGTGATGCCAAGAGAAAAACTTGCGCCGGGTGGAATGTGGGCGAGGTGAGGTTTAACATCAATAACACTAATGGGAAAAGGATAAAGATAAGCATTAAATAACACACGTACACAAGAAGCAGCAGAACACGGCCTACACACACACACACACACAAACACACCCACACAGATGGAGATACAGATATGGATACGAGTGCCATCATGTGTAGCATGTATGTGGATCTGAGTGGAATTTCGTCTGTTTGCCTTGCGGGGTAAGCAGCAGTCCTCTGAGATGGGAGTTGTGTCTGTGTGTGTGTGTCCTGGTGGGCGTGTACGTGCAGCTGTTATGGCGACACGACACGTTCCTTTCACCGTTTTCATCACTCGCCCGCCTCCATCCTCTTCATCTCATTTTGGGGCCAAAAATTTTTGTTTTTTGTTTGCTCTGCGCATTTTTCAAATTTTACGTTTCCGCTTCCGTTTCACTGCTGCTGCTACTTTTTCGTCTTGATCTTCTTCTTGGGAGAGACGAGGAGAGCGACAAAATGATAAAGAGAAATTGTGTCACACGTGAGCAATTTAAAGTCATTTCAATTGCAAACTTAATTTACAAATAAAACGAGAGAAATGAATGAAAACCTTGCGGCATCCATTCCCTGGTTGGCTGATGACGGTAAATTTTGTGTAGCATATGCAAATGTTTTTACATTGATTTTTCTTTCGTTTCGTTTCATTACTAAATGCCAGTAAATTGTTGCAAAATAAGGGAGAGAAGGAGACTAGCCCTATAGGAATGTGTTCTTTCTCATGATCAATGGGAGGCACTTTTGTCCATCCATTCTTTAAGTTGAAAATTGTTTGAAATATTTCCTACTCTTGATTTAGTTTTTTTCTTTTATTTCATAACTTCTTTTATAACACTTAATTTTGGCACTTACCAACACTGTGGCACATAATAGACAGCTTTGACAATCTTATCAAACTGACGATTTAAATGTGTGTGTGTGTGTGGTTGTGTTTTTTGTATTACTCGAGTTATGTAGTTTCCGATTAGCTTGGCGGAGCAAAACCTTTTTTTCTCACACATTTTCAATAAAACACCCCAAAAAAAACGCCCCCCCTAAAAGACCCAGAGAGGAAATTTTCGTAGAAAAAAAATTCGCAAAAAAAAAAACCGAGGAACGCAAAAAAAAGGAAAAAGATAAACGAAACCAAGTTATCTTTTAAACAAAAGCCGAAAAAAAGAAAAAATCTTGAATATTTCGAAAGGGAAACAACGCAAAACATCAGATGTACTAATTAAAGAAAGAAAAGTCTCCGGAAAGCAAGAGCCCCCAAGCTAGATCCACCCGCATTGCGTCCATCTTGGGAATGTTATCGCGAAAATATCCATTGAGCCGCATCCGACGGCTGCCCCCAGTCCACGAGCAGATCGCTCTGCAATGTGCCAAGAATATCAGTAGAATGGCAGTTGATCTGCCCAAGCCAACAATACCCACAGGCCAAGTGCCCGTGCTAGTGGAACTCAGACGCACGGACGACAGTAGTGTTTATTACTATCAGGTGAATGTGTCGGCCGATTACCCAAATGATTACTTTGACCAAAGGGACGAGGATTTGACCACGGTCATTGGCGAGATATCGAATTTGAAGCAATGGCTGAACCTAACAACAACGACAACAACAACCACAACGCCAATTACAGAGGTGGCCAGAGATGAGCCACCGCCATGCCCCATGCATGGACGACAGCAACTAAGATCAGTAGTGGGAGTAGCAGGCGACACAGTAGTGTCCACAGCATCATCGACAAATCCTCAATTCGTTATGACGCAATCCGCTTTGCATATCGTCCAAGATCCCGAAACAAAAATCATATGCAAAGGGAATGTGGCCACATTCAATGAGCTGCCCACCACCCGAGAGGCCGATGAGCAGACCAAGGAGCACTTTATGGCCTCACTTCATCGACAGCATGCCAGTCCCTTGGACTATGCTGAACTCTGGCTTCCTCAACAGGATAAATGTTGGGCTATTCAACGTTACGCACCGCCGCCGTTGGAAATAGCCGAACTTTATCTCGATGAGAACAACGAGTATGTGAAGAAGGTCATGACACCCACTCCAGCTGCAGTTTCAGCTCAAGCTCAAGCTCCAGTTCCAGCTCCAACACCACAATCATCCACTCAACAACAAAATTTTCCCTTGAAAATTCAACATTCTTCCCCCCTTCGTTTGCTCAACGGCTTCAAATTGGATGCCAAAATCGCTGCCAAAACTGCTGTCCTACGCCTAAATCAGAATGGCGATTATGTTCACAATGAGCAGGTCTCACCCCTGGTGAATGGGGTCAAACACAGTCATCTCCATCCGCATGGTCTGAATGGCTGTAGCAAGCAGCCTCAGAAGCCCCAAGAATTACCACCCACCCACAAAAATGGTTACAAATTGTCAATGGAAAGCGTCGACATAAGTCAAAACCACTGTCAACACGATCGCTCTAAGATCGCTGAGAAATCGCTCAGGTTTTTGGATACGACACCGCCAACCTCGACATTATCGCCGGAAATTAGTCAGCCAGGACCTTCGATTGGCTCCTTCAACGATGAGCGTAAAGAACATTTACCGCGCATTGAGGAGGAATCAAATTTACAGCAGGATCCAGATAGTCCAATCACCAGTAAGTTTTATCTTTAAAACGGTAAATAAACCGTTTATAACGGTTATCGGTTATTAATCAGTAGTAAGTAGTAAGGGACAGGGTAAAACTAAGGCGTTACGGTTATAAAGGTTAATCTGTTACAAGGGATTTGTAGACATTTGAGGATTCTTTAGTTCTATAATAAAAAATTCCTTGGTTTTAAAAAAAGGGAAATCAACTGAAACTCATTCTTAAATATAGCTAGCATAAAATGTGTAAACCATATTGGTTGAAGTAGCCAAAATTAAAGAGGTTAGTAAAGTAATAACGTCGTTTTTTACTCGAGCTATCATTGAATATGACACTCAAATAAGAAGTCAGGGTAAAATGAGCATAACTTATATCGGTTAACAGGTTTATCAATATGAATTAAAGTGGTTAAGTTAACCATTTAACTTCTTATGCTGATTAATCGATAGATGAATATTTATATAACTTTTAACAATCGAAAGTATAACAGTCAAAATGGTTTAGGTTAAGTGGAGTGACCTTAGGTTCTGATGGAAAAACTAGATTAAAATAGATCATTTCATGTTTTATTAGGGTAAGATGAATAAATCTTTTAACACCGTTTTTGGGTCTTGTAGTCAACATAAAAAGGCTATTTGAAGCTAGCCAATAGAGTTCAATTGCTCATGAGAAAGATTTGTTCACTAAACTGATCAACTGCTTCCAATTGTTCTTTTTTGCTTATTTCTTCCTTTTTTTGTTTACTTTTGCGAATTTTTGAGCACCGTTTTTTTCTTAAGTTTGGTAGATCAGTTTCAAATTTAGGGTCCATTTGGAGGACAAGAAAGTATTGCAAATGTGTGTTGAGCTGAAAGTCCCAAAGCAATTGAATACGACATTTCAAAAGTAAGCACCAGGCAGGCAGCTAGTGAGCAATTGAACAAAAAAACAATGGTCTGAGCAATTGATCAGTGAAGTCAACAGTATAGTGAGCAACTGAGCAACTGATTGAAAGATCAATGTAGTGAGCAACTGAACAAATGAACAATAATCATATTATGAGCAACTTAGCAACTGATTAAATGATCAATGTAGTGAGCAACTGAACAAAGTGATCGAGTTGACTCACTTTAAAAAAAAAGCAAGTTAACATGATCACCAACAACTCTCTAGAAGCCATGTAGCTTGTTGATCCTATATAGATTCGTTTTGTATCGTTTGCTCATTGAATTGTTAAATAAATTAGTTAAACTTTAAAAGTTCTTGATACTTTTTTTTATAGGCTAATGAATTTGTTGAATTTCAGATGAATCAGATTCTACCTGCATGATAATGGTTACATCTAAAAGGAAACTCAGGAACTAGACATTGACGATTTAATTGGCTAGTTTCTGAGATCCCTATCAAAATATTTGAATAAATTTAATCGTTTCTTTTAATTCAATTTTTTGAGCTTTCTTGTTTCTTTGTTTTTTTTTTTTTTTCTTTACAGAAAAAGTAACCACATTGCATATGCAGGATATGCTAGCACCGGAGGCAACCTATCCCGTTGAGTTGCAGACGCTCTTTCGCTGGAATTACTGTGACCTGTGCCGCACCACCATGCGGACTGTGCGCAATGCCGTGGATCACTACTCCTCGCGGGCTCACGATCGCCGGGTGAACTCGTGGCTGATGCGTCACTGCTGCGACCATGGCCATGCGTCGGAGGATGTGTTACGGTATCTACGCACCGCTGGTCCTGCGGCCTTCTACTGCGAGGTGTGCGACCTGAAGTTGACCTCAATGCGGCATGCGCAGCAGCATTTGTTTGGACGACGACACCATTTGGTGTCCCATCACATCACCAAGCCCAATGGCGAGGGCCACTACGATGAACAGGGACGCTGGGTGCGCACCGACACGAAGTGGCTGATGTGCGATTTATGCGATGTGAGCATCACGTCCGAGTCCCAGATGGCCATGCATATGGCCGGCGCACGTCATCGTCGACGCGAGCACACAAACTGTTCGGGCGTTAGTTTGGCTCTCAATGGTAGTCACATGTATCGGATCACTGCCAATGGGGCATTGGAGCCACTAAATCCCTTTGGCTGCTATATGAAACATACTGGCAACTGCAGCGGCGTTGGCAACGGCTTGAATGGCATGATGAGGCTACCAGGAGTAGCACCAGCAACTGCTCAGGTTTTGGCCCAGGAGCAACAGCAACAGCAACAGCCCAAGCTGGACATGTGTCATACGAATGGTGCGAGTGCTGCCTATTACTGTGAGGTGTGCAACATAAATCTGAATCATCTGAAATCGGCGAAGCAGCACGAGGATGGACGCATGCATAATAAGAAATTGCAGAGGGTCAACATTATCCAGGCGGCATATGCATGAGGAGATGAATTCTTCTTCTTTACTTCTTTTTTTTCCCCATTTTGCACCGAAAAAATGACAACTTTTGATGGACAACAAATGAGAGTGACGCTGCAAGTAAAACAGAAAAACAGTTCAAGTAAAAATGGTCTGCCTGCCAGGCCGTGTTACTGGATTGCTGTCTTTTCTTTTTTTAATGATTTGCAATTTATTTTTGATTCATGTACCTATAAAATACGTTTTTCTAAAAGTATCATTAAAATATATGTATATCAAATTATATAGAAATCACTCTGAACGAAAGAGTTCGATTAATTTGTGACAGAATTTAAGGCCCCAAAAAAAATGCGGCACTTATGATCTTTAGGCTCTTCTTTTTTAAAGAAGTCTCCCAAGATGTGTCCATTGTGTCTTTTGAAATGGTGGAGACATGATTAACCCATCAAGCAAAAAGTAAGTAAGAAGCGGCACCCATCGGCCTCTTTCTCTTTATGGAGATACCCAAGTTATGTCCTTTAACTAACAGAAACATATTCGAAATAATTATAATATTTGTTTCTCCACATTTATTTAAGATTTGAAAAATCGAACTTTGTCATAATCGACTTTGATCCATGGCGCTGTCTTGGCTGGATACTCTTCGTTTGTGAGCCGCAGAATGTGAAACATTATTGACAGAAATCCAGTGCCGACTCCGTCGCCAAAGGCAGTTAAATACGGAATGGCCGCACTATCGGGATCGATTTTCCAACTCCAAAGCAAATGGATTAGGAAGTGAGCACTCCATAGCAAAATGAGAAGCTGCAGCAAGCTGGTGAGAACAAATGCAACGACAAAGATTCCATTCACCGATATATGCGACTTGTAGAAATAATCCGCCACATAGACCAAAATGGTGTTGCCCGGAATAGAAATGAATATTAGAATCCGGGAGACACGAGAATATATGGTGCCCATGAAGAGAACTTTCCACGGTGTCTCACATATGCGACTGTCCTCGGGCAAGGTGCCCAGTTGGGCGCGTTGATGCATCAGGGATCCCATATTGCTGGCCTGAACACAAACCAGATTACCGCCAATGCCATTGATGATGGGCGAGAAGACAGCAAATCCCCTGAAATGCTCCACCGATGAGCTCAGTACGAAGCCGCCGAATTCGCTGATGCACAAGGCTGCAATAACGGGTATCCAACCGAAACGCAGGACCCTTTGGGTGTAGATATTATTCAGGACCACCACAATCCAGAAGGGGAGCAAGAGAAACAAGTAGCACAACATGATGACCATGCTAATCCAAATATAGGACTTGCTCAGGTCATACATGACAGCGGCGCACAAGGAGAGAAGACTTATGGAGACCACATCTCCAATTGAGGCCACAATCGGTGTGGCCAAGTAATCCGGATTGAAACGATAACGTTGAGAGAACAAAATCATCACCATTAAAAGTGAATCGAGTATCAGACAGGATATGCTCGACGTGATCAGAGCAGATGCCGCCAATGTTGAGAAGTTGCTAATTACCAGAGTGAAGGCCACTGTAGAACTTATCACCACTGTCATAATGGCTATCAGCATGGAACAGACTATGGCCTGTACCTGCACCAGGGCCACATTGCCAATTATAATCTGACGGATAACTTGAAAGTTACCCAACTGACCCAATTTCGAGTGGGTCGTGAGTCGCGATGCCAAACACATATCCAAATTTCCCTTCAGACCACACAGAGCCGGAACAAGGACAAACAACTCGTTCATATGCTTAAATACCGTCCAATCTTGCACATTTCCCAACAATATTCCCGCAATTATTGTGCCAATGCTGGCCAAAGAAAAGGGTATAACAATTTGTATCAATGTCGAGTACCATGTCTCCGGATAGACATCATTCACATCTGCCTCAGCCGTCGATGTTGTTGGCACTGCCGTATCGATTTTTACTTTAGCCATGAATCATGAAAATGTTAAAACCAAAATAAAAACAAAAAAAAAACAGTTAAAATAATATTAAGATAATTCAATCGATGCCTATTCGTTTATTATAATATTTAACAATACTATTTCAGATTTTCGGCAATGCAGCTGGTCCAGGTAAACCCTAGAGAAGGTATATTGATTGTAATTCTACCACTGACCTCAGCATTATAAACTGGGCTTAAAACAATTTGGCCATTTATGGGCGGAAATTCAATTTGATTTCAGATACCTATTATAGAAGTTCCATAAAAAATGAGTGACGAGAAGACATTTATAATTTAATACCATGTATGTCTCTTAGCCTAGTGTCCCCAATTTTAGTATTAAGTATTACTCGTTGAAATGTATTCTTAGAATCTGTGCTAATATCGTGGCTCGCAAAAGAAAAACAGATCCCAAGGTTTCTTTAGCTAGTGTCCCATATACTTGTAATTTTAATTAGATTCCTTTATATTAATCCTAATACATCTTCAATCCGCCGAAGTTGAACCACCAGTCTCTAACTATTTCAAAAGCCAAGATTATTGAAGATTATAAAAAAAGGTAAATGTAATTTTTGTAGAAGATTAAATCGATGATCCTGTTTAATTTTGAGAACGTTTTTTTTTTTACAAAATTCAGAGCACAAAGCGAAATTAAAATTTTTATATAGACCACTTTTGGAACTCCCTTTCGGGCTACGAATCTTTACTTTATTCTTCCGATTGCAAGTAAACAGAAAAAAAACAATCATATTCGGAATCATCACAAATCATCGAATCGATTTAGATTTATTTAAGCGTCCTACGCTTGGCAAACATAAAAATTTAGTACGAAATGGTAGACAAATAATTTCGTAGACACTTTCAAATAATTAAAAATTTAGAATGCTAAAGCATGACCCAAGTTGATGCATCCTCTTGATAATGAACTGGAAATTTTGCTGTACTCGTTGACTCCGAAAATTGGCTGATTACTTGCCTGTGCAGACACGGCGGCGCTTGTGGCGAGGGCTTATGGTCACCTTGCAGGCCTACACAACGAAAGCAAAGTCAATTGAGAAAAGAGTTCAAGGAGAAAGTTGAGAATGAACTCACCATGCGACGGTAGCGATTCCTCTTGTGCTCCGGTAGACGGCACCAAGCACGAGCAGCTTTCCTGACTAGATCCTTGGGCTTCAAGTTACAATGCTTCTTGCGGTAGGCCCTAATGAAGTTCAGATATGCATTATTGGTCACTGGGCCTGGTTTGCTGCACTTCTTGCGGCGCTTAGCGCATTTCTTGGGCTTGCGAGGACATCTGGGCTTGCGTTTCATTGGGCAAGCTGGCTTCCTGGGGCAAGCTGGTTTCTTGGGACGGGCAGGCTTACGCTTCTTGGGACAAGCAGGCTTCTTCACTTTCTGCGGACAACACGCGCCAGTATCCTCAGAATCCGAATTGTGAACATCAATTATGCTGTCCATTGTGCGATACATGGCCTGATTGCCAGGACTGAGGGCTAACCAGTACTTGGGAGCATGGTGCAGAGTCTCCAATCTGCCGAGATCCTGATTGCGAGAGCGAAACTCTCGCACAAAATTCAAGTATCCTTTATCCTCACGATAGTCTTGCTCGGTGCTTGGTCCATTCTCCTCCTCCTCCTCCGAGGATGAGGAGGATGCGCGTACGGATAATGAAGATGTTGTCGATGATGATTTGTCCATTCTAAGCAAACTGTTTGCTGCTTATATCCTTGAAAAAATAAAAATTGAAAATAAAATTATTTATACAAGTTTATGAATAATATTTTTGTATAGAACTAGCTAGTTAGACGTGTTAAGAATGAATGCCGCAAAAGGTTAACGTAGAGGTTAATGTGGATTTAGACTTTTGACATTAAAAACAAAGTTGGATGATTCGAAATATGAATCCAACAAATCAAGGCAACGCCCACTTAGCAACTTAGCTTCTTTGAGCTACTTTTAGACAGGCTTTTAGTCATTCGAAAATACTGAGCTAGTTCCGTCTTATTAAAAATACTAGTTTTAGTATATTTATACTAGATTTGGTATTGCAAATGATCAAACATGCTAAATTAGCCAAAAACCTGCTAAAAATAAAATTGGTCTTCTAGCCAAATTTGTAACTGAGTGCCAAAAATTGTTCATTCCAAACATTGAATGCTTCTCTAGGAAATTAATATTTTATGTATTTTGTTATAGTAACACTTTGAATTAGGTAAAAAAATGAAGAAATTAGTAAGTGATTAGCAAAATGACTAAAATGGCAGGATCTCACCAAATGCTCAGCACTCGTGCGCTCTTTCTCCCGCGCACTTTTCCTCTTTTGTTTTCAGTTTCTTTTTGCGGTTCATCGCGTTCGCTTGCCAAATTTAATTTGCAAATGAGTTTCTATTGTTTTTGTCGTGTGCTAAAATTATTAAAAAAGGACATCCAAATTAAATACGGTAAACGGTAATGAAATTGGCTTTCAACTGAATATATCGGCTTAATATTCGGTTTATTGGCACTCGAATTTTCGTTGCCCAAAAACTCAATTAGAAAAAAGAAGAAGCACATGCAAAATGTGGGCCGCCAAAAAAAAAAAATATAGAAAAAGTGCGTTTGTGTGTGTGTCAGTTAGACGTCTGCATGAATGCATTCAAAACAAAGCCACATTGAGTACATTCGAATTGAGTAGAATATGAGTGAGTGAAAAAGACAGAATGAGACGAATGTGTATAGTACTGTTTCGCTAGACGAACATTTTGTGTTTCGTCTCGAAAAAGAGAGTATCACGAAAGGAGAGCAAAATGAAATGAAAACTTCGAGAACATTCGAACTACTCAAGTAGTTCGCAGAATACTTTGTGTACTCACTTTGTGCTTTGGGAAATTGTGTGCAGACGTGTGAAATGGAAGGCGAAGATGCAGAAAGAAATGTATGTATTTGTCGGCAAATGCCACCGTGTTGTTTTTGTGTTTTGTTTTGTTTATAGCTTGTGTTTCAGTATTACTAACAAAATGTGTAGTTGTGACCGTCTATAAATTGTTTCTGTGTTGATATTTGCAGATTTAATATTTATTTGATTAAATACATTTCTATATTTTCTTTATTTTTTCCTCTTTCTTTTAACAGATAACACAGCAGAAAACAGCTGTCAATATTCGAATGTATTCAATATACAACATTTAATTACTTCTGCTGCTCACTCACTCACTTCGTTTCTTTTCGGGTATATTTTTCAGCAGCCGAGTGAAACACGACTTCAGTCACTCACTCATTCTCATTTCGTTTGGTACAAGTATTCACTCAATTCAATTTTGACTTTGTACATTTGAATGTGTTTTTTTTGCCATTCATGCAGACGTCTAGTGTCAGTGTGATCATTTTGCATAGAACATATTTTTTTCACCTTTTTTTGTCAGTTTATAAGTGTGTGTGTTGCATCTTGGTAGAAGCTGCACATTGCTTTTGTTTCGTGTGTGTAAATCAAAAGTAAAAGTGTGATCATTGCAAAGAAAATCTGTTTTTTTTTCATCTTTTTTTGTCTGTGTATTAGTGTGTGTGCAAAATTATAAAAGATGCTGCATAGTTTTGTCAGTATATACATATGTGTTCTGCATATGCATACATATGTGTTAAGCTGTTTTTTGTTGTTTTTTTTCTTATGTGTGTGGGTTGTAAGCAGCCCAAGGAGAAGAATAAGAAGAAACAAAGAATAAGTGAAAGAAAGAGCAAAATGCAATAGAAGAGAAAACGCAAGGTAAGTTTTTTGTTTTTGATCATTTTCGTTTTATTGCCTCACTCTAATAAGACATACATATTTAGTCAATTAAATAAATGCAATGAGCTAAAACATAAACTTCATTACCTAATCATAATAATAATTCTTACTATGTATATTTTTGCAAAAAACATTTAATATATGCCATCTCACTCACTCTATTGCGATCACTCACTCACTGTTTAATAGGTCAAAAATTTTAACTTTCTGTTACAGTTGTTGTATAGTACTTCCCAAGAAAATTTGCTAAGACTTTTGCCAAATGTCTTCAAAAAAAAGTAGAAGAAGCTCCGCTGAGTGGGCGCGAACGAGTGAGTAGGTAAGCGCCGGCGTAGCTGCTCGCTGCAATGCTTCTTCTTCACATTCCTCTGCTCTGCTTCTTTAAGAATGATCACTGCTGAGAGGTGGTAAGGGAGGGAGAGATTGTAGTGTGAGTGTGGTTGAGGGTAAGGGCGAAAGCGTCTACGTAGCTGCTTGCGGTATAAAAGCAGCAGCGCTAGCAGAGGTCAAATGAGTGGCTGCTGAGGCGTCGCCTCGGTCGGTCAGGTGAATTGCCGTTTATCCAATTGAAAGACATTTTTATATATAGATTTGTAGTCGCACATTACATTTACTCGATGACAAATATTCTAGCAAAGTCAATTAAAACTCAGTTTGATCATATTACCTCCTTCTCTATTTTGACAATTTGACAGATTTCGATTGTTTTGTTGTTTTTCTTTAATTGTTTTTTTTTTCGCTTCTCACATTGTACACAAAATATTTTTATATATTTTTGTTGTTGTTTGTTTTGTTCTTCGTTTGGTTTTGTGTTGCATTGGTTTTTGTATTTTACCATGTTGCAGACGTCGCAATCCGCCCTCAGCGTGCAGTATGGCTCAGTGGTGCATTCAACGGATGTGCGAAGAGAAGCATTTGATCGACGCTATGAACTCATTATGCCAATTGAACCGATTAAAGATCCGAGTTTATGTCGTGATGAGTTTTTACGTCGACTTTTTGCAGATTGGGACTTGCCAGAGTTTCCAGATTATGGTGCCTATTATAACGATGATGATGACGACAATGATGATGATGATGCTCATGATCGGGAACGCGATGGATATGACGAAGAAGGCGGAGAAGGGGACGATGGTGATGCTGAGCAGGATAAACTTGCATGGGAACCTCTTCTCCATAGAATCGGTTCGGGGAGTAGCATTTTCTCCTTGGCCCCCAATTATGCGATGAAGAATCAATGGAGTTTCTCTAGTTTCTTGCGTAAGATGAAGCGTAAAGCCATTTTGAGCTCACTGCTCAGGAAGATAAGTTCATTTGAATTCAGAGGAGACATTCATAGGATCCATGTTATCACTGGAGATAAGAACAAATATGACAAGTTGCTGGAGTCTATGCAGCGATCTTCTTTATTTTTCACCAATTCGCGATCCATATATCATTTGCTCATTTTGCAGCGATCACCACTACTTGCTGGACAGCTGGACATTAATAAAATTCCCCATAACTTGTTCAGTTGGTCGCTGGAGGCTTTCTTCAAGAGGCGGGAAATCAAGAATTTCGTATATCTTGATGTTCTAGTGCGTAACAATAGTTGGGATACTTTGGAATGGGCAAAGTATCGTTGTGATCTCTTGGAAACTTTACGTTTCTTTAAGTTTTTCTACGAGGAAATGATTAAGGGCCAAGGCTATCGCAAATTGTTGTCCGTCTTATGGGAGGAAAAGCAAATGTTGACCATAGACAAGTCGCTGGAGCGTTCCATTGTGGAGGCACGTGAGGAATTGGTTTCGGCTACCTTCAAGTCAAAACGTTTCTCACAAGCCTGGTGGGATCAGTACAAGAAACAGTTAACTGTCGATGTTCAACGTAATCTCATTGACATGGCCATACGTAGACCGATCGAAATGCGTTATTTGAAATCCTATTATAACAGTTTGGTTGAAATGGAGGACATGAGGTGCAATATACGCACCAAGCAATTGCAGAAAGAGGTAGATAATCTTAAAGAAACCATGAGAGTCAAGAATATTACATCAAACTCAGCCCTGAATATGTACTACACCATTATAGAGGTAGAAAGTGAGACAAACCATATGGAAAAGGTTTCAAAGATATTCCTTTCCTTTTCAGAACTATAAGGAACGCATTAAGTCATTTACGAAACGTTTGGATCAGGACTTGGAACACTGGGAAGATCAGATTTTGATGACCAGTTTTCGTTTCTCCAAGGCCAAAGATGATCTTAAAGAAAGTAAAGATAAACTGGAATTTATGCATAGAAGGATTGCAGAAGTAGAGGCTCAAATTGAAGCCGAAGAGCGAGAGGAAATTGATCGTTTAGTAAGTCTTAAGTCTGGTGTTAGGTTCGATCATAGAGGTCCGGAAAAGTAGTGCTTCATTCCTTAGTTGCTTGTGCGTTTCTCATTTGCTTGTGCGTTCTTTGGCATAAGCACTGTTCTACCAGCTGTTTGGTTTTTCTCTCTACTAATCATCCAAGACAATTCAAATCTCATTATCTCTCCCCATAAACAACACCTGCCTTGCTTAAGTGCTCAAAAACGCTACTCACTCGCTTCACGTTTCTTTAGCGGTTTTAAAGGTTGTTAACAGTTTTCTTTTTTATCTTTTAATAGGCTCGCGAGCAAGAAATACGCAAACAAAAGATTTCCGAATTAAAGGAAGCTAAGCGACAAAAGAAATTGGCCAAGATAAGAAAGGCTCAAGCCAAAACAGCAGCAGCTGTGGCCAGTCGTCAGAAAAAGGTCAAGAGCGCAGAAGAAACCACCTGAACTTCCCAGTGAAGAGGATAACAAAGGATCCAAGTTGAATTTATTTCTAAGAACAGACCTCTGATTAAAAAGGGGCGTATTAAAGTGACATTTTCTACTCGGCGAAGTGTAGTGAACTTTTCTCAGCGCTATTAATTGTACAAGTGCATGAAGCGCCACACTGATTATCCTTTTAGTCCTTGTCCTCTCTGTGGCTGTGGCTGCTGCTGTTCCTGTTTCTGGTGTTTGCAAATTTACACTCTTCGCTTGTTTGCACAAATTTGATTATCAAAATACACGAAGCCGATGGAAGGAAGAAGGAACTTTTATACTGTAGCAAGGATAATGCCATGTCTCCGACATGGCGTGAAATAAGCTGGAAATTGAGTTTGCCTAGCAGCGGGACAGAGCGAGTGAAAGAGTGTTGCCTAGACTATGCCCCCTTTTCCCCCACCTCTTTTGCTGATTAAAGCCTTCTTTTTTTTTTCCTTTCTCCTGTTGTTTGCCAACTTTTTGCGGTGATTTGTTTCGCTTATTTTTTGCAAGGATATCATTTGGATGCAGTTCAGGCTGGCTGGTTGGCTGGCTGGCTGGCTGGCTGGCAGACAACCTGAACACACAAATGGGATATTAAGCTGGCTAAGGAAACCTTTAGCCACCTAGTTGGAGTTGCTCTAGCTTGACACATATTAAATTTCATTTCACTGACAGTTGGCATGAGTCTCCTGCTCTGTCCTCTCCTCTTCCTCTGCCCTTAATGAAGGTTAAGCAACTTTTAATGTCTTTCGGTCTCGGCCATTTTGCAGACCATTAAATGTTTTGCCTGGCAATATGCCATATGTTTTCTTTCGACATATAAGCCTTGGATGTCGGTGACTGTGTGTGTGTGTGTGTGTGTTGCTGCTGGAGTCCTGTAGTCATCCCAACTGGATACGTATCATCCTAGTATGGATAAAGGGCGGGCAAAACGAAAAAAAGAAAACTTTTTCTTATCATTTTTAACGCGCACAAAAGTCATAAAGACTTTGGGTGATGACATGACGATGACAGTAATGGTAATCCTAGTCATGGTAACGATGACGACATTGGAGCAGTTAGAACCCAACCCTATCGACCGACCCTTACCCCTACTCTCCCCCCTCCCATATCACGTGTGGATAAACATATGTTGGATTATGGCTTTGCCAAAGGTTGCCCAAGACAGTTTAATGGCTGGCTTTGAATATAATTTTCTTATATTTTAAGGTTTGTGCATATCTAAGATTTCAACAAGTTATGAGAAATAGTAAAAATGAATTGCTCAAAAATGCAATACAAAACTTATAACTAATTTAAGATTTAGCAAATTATAAACTTTAATTGGCTGACTTTTTTTTTTGGCGTTTTTTTAACAGTTAAAGAAGTTTGCACAGATTCCAGAGTTAATATAGAATTTTAAATGTATTCATTGAATTAAGAACTAAGATTTAAGTACATCTTTTTTTTTTTTTAAATAACTTAAAGTATATTAAATAATTGAATTTGAAAAAGCAATTGGTAAAGATATGAAAGATAAAGGAAGTCAAAGTAGGTAACTTATAGTTTCTGATTTTAGATTTCACAATGATATTTATCTCACAGTGGAATGTCGAATCAATTCCTCTTTATTAGTCTCTAGCTTAATCTCAATTGTTTGCGCCTACTCACGCCTTTAACTAAAGATGATTGTTAGTTTCCCGCATAATAATCTTGATCCCCTATCAATAAAATTAATTCCATTATGGAATTTCCGTAACCATTCTTGCAATTATCCTTCAGTCTATTTCCTGCATTCATCTCTTTCATTCAATTGTTCTCGATGGTTTCATTTACTCAGCCATTCAATATAAAGAACGCAGCACTTCAGATTGACGCCTTTTGCAGCATTCTCTTCCATTTCTCTCTGTTTTTTTTTTTGGCACAAAGCATTTTGTTAGAAAACGGAATCTGTATCCCGCCCCACGGGCAAGTGTCACTTAAAGGCATATTCGGTTTGTTTTTCCTGTTTTCTATTCATTTTCCTTTTTTTTTTTTTTGCAGCTTTCCAAACCAGCTGCAATTCGAGCAATGCAACTCCAAAGAGAGGGGGGAAAGGCGGCAAAAAAAATAAACTATATTCGTTTCTTTTTTTTGTGTCCTCTGCGCTTTCAATTTGTGTGTACATAAATTTCGAAATGGACTTCTCGTGTTTGCAGCTCGCGACAGGACAAGAGAACAAAAAGAAGAAAAACAGTATAAAAAGCAGAGAAAGAGTGAAAAAAAAAGCAAAACTCGTAGAGAAGAAAGAGAAATGGCGTGCGGAAACAAGTGGCCATGACGGGCTGCCGCCGGCAAGTAACAAACCTCGCCCCAAGATCCTAAGATACTCCTTGCAGTGCTCTGGCGGCCCAAAGGACACAACTGCATAAATAACCAAACACAAAGCCTTTTTGGACAAACGCCAATCGAAAGTCGTCCAACAAAAAGCAACAGAGACAAGAAAGAAAAAACCAAAAAAAAAAAAAAAAATTTACGACTTTTCTTCCGCGAATATTTTGCGCTAAACTAGGTTTTTCTCTTTGTTTTTTGTTTTTCGTTAGTTAGTTATTTAGTCAGAGTATAAATTTTAAATAGAAACCAAAAATATGTAAGTCAAATACCTAACACATTGCCTTAACGCAGAAGGCAATCAAGCTTGAAATTGGTCAAGACCAAGAGAGAGAGAAAAGAAGTTTCGAAACATTAAAGTCAGTCGGAACAGTTCTGCCCGAGTGATTTCGGTTAAAGGAAAAAAAAAAAAAAAAGGGAAAAGGGTGTGGAAAACAGAATTTCTTTAATGCAATTCTCACACTTGCTAACTATAGATAAAGATACATTCAGTTGTCCCCAGTCGCACCCAATGCCCGGGAACAGGCGTATTCATCCGTGACAGGAAGCAACAATCGAAACTAAACTCATATATATGAAACTAAATGAGGCTATAAATATTACATCGACAAAATTATCTCACACTTAAGTGAATTAAAGATCTAACAATAAATTTTGAAAAGCAATATTTGATAAAATATATTTCAATGGCTGCTCAATATTTTAATGGTAACTTGAAAGCTTGAAAATACTACAAATTCGACTCAAGTGATATAACCAAAGTCCAAATTTTGCCATTCCGTAGTATAGAGATTATAGAATCCCAAAAATCGGAGAAAGAATAAAGAATTTTCATTTTAGTTTTACGGCTAATTAAAACCAAAAACAAATATCAATCTGCGGTTGAAAAACAATTTATTCCCATTTCATTTAACAGAGATGTATATGCATATTCCCAATTCAAAATCATAAAATTTTTTAAAGTAAATAACTAAATCTTAAACCAAATAAAAAAAATTTGTATATTCAAAGGCAACTCTTTGAACTCCTATCCTAACTAAAACTATTCCGATTTTTTCACACTTTCCGAAAAATGTAAACTTTGGGTTAACTTGCAAAAGGGTTTCAAATTCTAGGAAATCTCTTGATCCTAGTACTAAAATGAATACTTTTCATATACATAATTAAATTTTCGTTAGGGAATTTTGTTATTCCTTACATCCACTTTCTACCTCATCAACTAATTTAATCCACTTTTATGCGTTAACATATTTTGCATTAACCTTTTTTCCATAGAGAGGGGAAAAACTACATCTTAATTTGCCTGTCATTTTGGTGGAAAGGGTAAAAATCCCTTTTAAGCGCATTTCCATTAAATAATTCACATGTTTTCATCTGCTCCCATTCCCCACGCACACACAGAGACCCAAAAACAACAGAAAAGCTAACCAATTTACCCTTCTCGACCCACTCCCACTCCCACTCTCTTTTCCTCCTATTTCTTTTTATTTTAGTCCATTTCATTATCAATAACTATAGGAGCCCAGAACATGTCAGAGGGAAAGAGAGTGAAAAAAGAACGTTTACATATAGTAAATGCGTTGTAGTCCTTTTCATTACGATAATGAAATATTTCAAGAGCAGTTTATGGGGATTACTTACTTAAATGTATGAGACAGCGAGCAGAGTGTGGGAAACAAGAGGGAGTCAGAATGCAAAAACTGCGCAGAGTCCGTGTCCAAGTCATAAATATGCGTGTAAAATCCCCCTTCAGCAGAGGGTCCCAGCTACAAGGATGTAGGAGTTCGCATGTGAGGCATTAAGGACATGCGTGCAAATATAATCGGCGAAGGCAAAAGCCGCAACTCTAACAACATTGAGCACGCCAAGTTAAAGGCATAATTATGGCATTATCACACACAAACACTCGGAGCCCACCTATCGTGGCCATAGTGCCAGAATAGTGGGACAC
Organism: Drosophila nebulosa; assembly: GCA_024703675.1. Lineage (NCBI taxonomy): Eukaryota > Metazoa > Arthropoda > Insecta > Diptera > Drosophilidae > Drosophila > Drosophila nebulosa. The sequence continues at coordinate 7,143,487 of CM045724.1, read as the reverse complement.
GAGAACACGCCAAGAGAAGGGGAAAACTAACGATAATCAATTGAGAAATGTTTATAATGAAGTGGCGCAACCGAAAAGAGTTTTCCCGCATAGACCACGATTATTACACTGCTATGAAAAGTGGCAAAATGAAATCGTCCCAGTTCCGTCAGGCTTTTAAAGGAAATATCAAAATGACTTTTAAGTGAAGAAAATAAACGATATTTGAGAATCATTTCTGGGTCGAACAGAAAAGAATTCCTAAGTAATTTCCGTTGATGTAGCCAGATTTTAAATATTTTATTATATCCCGCATTAATCATTATTTAGTATAAATGGAATAATGATTCTAGAAGTCAATGTGGCTTTAATTTACTAAAATAGTTTATTACTAAATGTTTCTCTAATGTTTGAACTCTTTTACACTTTACTCATCTTGGGAAAACATTTTCATTTCATAGCAGCAAAGACAAAAATATTGCATTTAACAAAATCTTTTTGAAAGGATGTGACACTCATTTTGTGGTAGTGTAAAACCGCTGTTTATTGTGAGTAACCATAGTCAGGCGCTAAGCACTTCATTTCCCTCTATTCATCTCCGCTTTCGCGTCTGCCCCTTTTGGTTTTCGGTTGAGTGGGGCGTGTCATGCAAAAACGCCTAGCCAGCAATCTAGTGAATGGCGTGTGCTCAACGCCCTTATCCCTACCGCCCATTCGTCTGGACTCTCTCTCTCTGTCTCTCTAGTACCCACCCACTTTTGGCAATGTGCTAAGTATACGTTGACCATAGAGATAAACATGGCCAACACTCCTCCCCAAAACTCCATCCAAACTCACACGCATTACTCGCAATAGCCGCAACACTGTCCGCTCCGCCTCATTCATGACAATGTCCATCATAATTCATTGAGGATTGAGAAGGGTCCTGGCAGCCGCTTTCGCGGCAAGGAAAAGAGAAAGAGGGCATGGACTCACTCGAACTGCATTGTAATGAAATTAGCATACACAAGAAGACAAAGTTACCGACTTCGCGGAACGACATTGCCATTGCCATTGCCATCGCCATCGCCATCGCCATCGCATATTCAGCGTTAATTGAGTAAAGGAATTTAGAGATGAGTGAGTGACACGCAGGTCATTAAATGGAGAACAGGAATACAAATTTACTCTAATTTGCCATACCTCTTGCCATGTTCACCTTTCAAGTCTCTTTAAAAACTGTTCCTGGATGCAGATGTCACATGCAGATGGCAGATGATGATGACTTCAGGAAATGTGCCGCTGCCTGGCGAGTTGACAAAAGGTTCTCAGCGAATTCTAGGTGAACTCCACCACCCTACACCCTACGCCCTCCACTCTCCGACATAGAGGAACTATTGTAACTGTTGCAGCTGCTAAATGGCAACCTATTTTAATTTATGCCAAGAGCAAGCACAGTTTCAATGGCAATTGCATTGCCAATGCTGGGTAAGCCTTCGTTATAAATGAGCTGAAGTTAACTGGAAATGAGTAGAAGCGAGTCGAGGCGAGGCGAGGTGAAGCGGGGTGACGTGAGCCGGGTTAGTTTCCTTCTGTGGTTCAAAGTTCAAAGTGCAATAAACCACGGGAATAGCACGAACTTTGCCTGGGCTTAGCAAAGGGCTTTCTGTTTATTGTTTCGTTTCACTATACAAATGAAGACGATAGTCGAAACTTTAATTAGCAAAATGAGTTTAAATTTAAATTTTAGTCGAAATTCCTGTAAACTTTTTAACACTTATTTTGCATATTTATGTCAGTTAGGTCGAGGACTTTTTTGCTTATGATTTCTGTAAAAATTTAAATAGCTTAGCTAACACTGTTAAGTAATTCTTAAAGAATCGGACCGCTATCTCAATATATTCGCCAATGTTTGAAATTCTAATTAGCCTTGAGCTTTATTTGTGATCTGCCTAATATATTCTTGAATCACAAATGCCTTCTTTAATCTAAACTTCTGCAGAAACTTGAACAAAATATTGCCAGTTTCTTTTCGCCAATTTTTTTTTTTGTTTTTGTGGGGGCTTAAAATTTGCGTGTTCTCTGATTTGCGTGTTAGATCTTGAATTTACATACGCTTGAAGAAATTGCAATCAAGATTTTGAAATTTATGACAAGAATTTGTACTAATAAATGAATTATTTGCACATTCTTTTGACCCCTAAGTTGTAAAGCCCTTTAGATGTCTCGAAACAATCTTAATTAAGTACAGTTAAAACAAAAGTTAAGTCCATTTGATTTGCACTTTTGGCCTACATTTCGGGTCTAAATTGGTAAAGAAATTTACCTATCAAGCCGTCGGCAATCAAAGTGAATACTTTTTAACGCCGAAACAAAACAAGAAAAAAAAACATTCTGGCGCGTGCCATGACAATTAGCCAGGCTAAGTGCCAATCAGCAACAAGCATGTAGCAATCGACCTGGCCAAAAGCAAAGCGCTCGCTCAACCAAACAACAACAAAAGAAAAAAATAAAGGGCAAACAGAACCCGCTTAGACAAAAGCAAAAAAAAAAAAAAACAATGGAAACGCGACCAATCAATTGAATAGAGCTAAAAGGAAAACAATGGGAGCAAAACTTGGCGAGACCAAACTAGTTGAAGTTGAAGTTGAAGCTGCTGGAGTCAAAGCCAAGCGGCAGCAGCTCGTTAGTAGCGCTTAAAGCAGCTGTTCCGAAGCGAGAGAGAGAGAGAGATTATGATCAGCATTGTTGCGAATCACCATCATCATCATCATCGTCCACATGGCAGGAGAACATCGTGGACTCACATTAGTTGCAGCTGGTGTCCTCGATGCTCCTCTTCTATATATTAGCCCCGCACGTGACTTTTAATCACGAGCGCATAAAATTTCTGGCTTCAATTTTTATGGCCTCCTCGAAGGTCTGTCTTCGCAGGCAACCAAAAAAGGCGTTAAAATAAAAGTGCGTAGAGAAAGGCTAAAACTTTTCTGTTGGCTTAAAGTGAAGTTCAGCCCAAAGTTTTTGGACTTTAGCCAAAGCAAAAAGAAAACAAGGAAAAGAAGTCTGCAAAAAAGGGCTGAAAGTCAAGTTAGGCAATTTAATGGCCCAGACGACAGAAGGAAATTCTCTATCCAATTTTCTACAATTTTCCACTTAGTTTATGTCTCTTGCATACTCTTTCCCCTCTCGCTCTCTCTCTCTCTCTCTCTCTGTCCTTTGCTTTCTGTCATTGGCACTCGGCATTGCCTATTGCCCATTACATGTTCCTTTCCTGTTTTTACATTTTTGTAATTGCTTTTAGCCAAGTTCAGGGTCATTGACTATAAATTTGAATTCATGCAATATTTATTCAACTGCAAATGACTGCACAATTTAAGTTAATTAATTTTAATATTTAATGCAATTTTAAGTTGATTTAAGCCAAAAAAAAAAAAACACACACACACACAAAACGATTGCAAAAAAACGATTGCGCTTAAAAAATTGTGAAAGCTCACGCAAACCATTAATTACGTCATTATTTTACACATTGTGAAGAATTGTTTAACGTTCAACGTTCTTCTTTGCTTGCGGCCATGCTTGATTTCATCTGGCCATCAATAAAAGTGAACGAAGTGATAAAGGATTACAGCCAGGACAATGGACAACAGAATGAAAACCAACAAAAAAACAATGATGAAAATGACGATGATGATGGCAGCGGAATTGATTAATTTATGGCGAAAATGAGAAGACATTCAAGTGATGGGCGAACCGGTAAAGATAGGCATGCAAAATAGCAACACGTTTACACTGCACTACAAAATAAATAAAGCAAGAAGTTTAAATAATTTCGAACCAGTCAAGAATAAGTGTTAGGATGGCAAAAATATTCTATGACAGGCTTAAAATTATCTCAAGTTTAAGCTTATGGTAACATAACTGTTATATAACTGTTAAAGACCAAATTATCGATATAAATTGACCATCTGAAAGTCTTAAAAAGGATTACCACCTTATGCTAACTTTGATTCTTTCCACCTGATTTCTTTTAAACATATCTGTTATCTCTTTAATTGAATATATTTTAGAATATGCACGAAAAAGTGTAATTCTGGTACCGTTGTAAGGTTTTTTTTAATCTTTTTTCGCTTTCTTTAGTTGTAATTCTCAACTAGTTTTCGCATTAAAGATAAGGCAAAGCTATTACACTTTCGGAGTCCTTAGCAGAGGCAGCTGAATTTGATAGTTTTCAATTTTTGGGCTGTCTTTTGTAGTTTTATTTTTAAGATTGAACTCATTTTTGTTATTATATTATTTTTCTTTCACATTAATTGATAGTTTCTCATATCTGTTTTCATATTATGTTGCATGGTGTAACTTTTGGCATTAACTCACTTTTCCCCAGAGATTAAATACAAGTGGGTGTGTATGGATGTATGTATGTGTGTGTGTGTGTATTGTAGCAACAATAAAAGACGCATCGTTATTTAATATGATGTATAATTTTGTACATTTGACAGCCAGAAATTAATTGAATTAATGTCCTGTAATTGAACATAAAAGAGAATTCGAATGAAGAACAAGATGAACAAGATTGATGCGCAAGAAGCAGAGCGACAATTAATTAATTAATTAATTGCAAGGCAAAAGGATTTGCATTTGATTTAAGAAAACAAGAAGGATGAGAAAATTGACGATGAGTTTGCCAGACTGCAAAATCCTTTGGTAATTGCACTGCACAGAAAGAGTTGGCCGACTGCAGAAATAGTTGCAGATTTAACTTGTTAAAGAGACTCTCCTCGTATGCCTCTCGGTGACTCGGCTTAGCGAGCATGAAACCAAGGCTTCGACCTCAGCATGTCGCCAAGTGTGACTTGCTTGCCCATCCACAAGCCACGTACAGTGGCCCCCAACCCACAGACATGCTCCCACTTCCCCTACAGTGCCATGGTCCCATGTCAAGTTACCAAGGCACTGAACAACATGTGGTGACAATGCCGAATTAAGTTATTTGTCAAATGTCGAAACGTTTCGGCCAACAGCAGCAGCAGCAGCAGAAGCAGCAACGGCATCGGCTCTGGAGAGGAATCTGGATTGGAATTGTTATTGGACTGGGGTTTGGGTTGGCCTGTCATTAGCCGCTCGTCAGCAGTTTGCCCGGCGACAGCAAATAAAAATGGGCAAAGGCAAATATTTTATGCAAAAAGCTGAAATCAATTTTTGCCAATCAATTGTACACAAAAAAAAAAAAAAAAAAAAACGAAGCGGGAAACCAAAAAAGTCTCCTTCTGTCAAATATGGAAAATGGAAAAGCTAAAGAATCGATAAACTGACATAGGCAAATGTTTGCTGGCAAATGGATGACAGACGGAAGAAGTGCTCCAAATCCAACTAAATTAAAAATTAAATTTTCCAATTAAACTTGACCAGCAAAAAAAGAAAGAAGATATTTGATTGGTCAGATGTCCACAGTGACTTGATAGAAAAGCCAATTCTTTAGATAGTTTGCCAATTTCAAAAGGAATATACGCATTTAATTGGTTATGAACTCATGAAAAAGTGGACAAAGTATCTAAGCATCTTTTCAACTTGAAAGATAATTTTCATATTACTCCGACTTTTCCAATTTAAGTTTCCTTTTTTGGGGTTAGAGATACGAGCCTCTAAAATATCTCAAACTGTCTAGCCGTTAAGCCTGATTGAATTCACCAATTTGGAGCAATTGATAAGCAAATTATTCTGACGAACTTTGCACCTGTTTCGTTCACAGCCCAAAAAAAAAACACAAAAAAAAAAAATCAATTTTTTATATTTTTTTTACAAAAATTTGTCATACTTTCTGTTAACTATGGAAAATAGCAAGCGATGATGATGCCTCTGAGCGATAAATAAAACGAAATAGAAAAAATAAAACACATAACTCACCGCCCCATGACTAATTAGTTAGTCCACAATTGCCGCTCTTTAGTGCTGCTTCAAAAAGGTGTTCAAATGTTGAATCCCCTAGATTATAGTCACGGACCGCCAAGCGAACAAACATGCAGTATTTGAGTTGGTCAATATTTCCACTTGTTGTATTTCTAAGCGAATTGAAATGGATTTACGCTGGCTATTTGGAGGATAATTTTCCTCAAAGTGTCATCGAAGATGGCCAATCGACTACAGTAAGCTGCAGTTTGTCAAAAAACTTTCTTAAATCTGTTGTCTTCTCCATTTAGTTGCAACTTTTGGCCAAATACAAATATCCAGCAGAATCGCATCAGGTGACCACACAGGATAAATATATTCTAACCATGCATCGCATACCCAGAGCCGGAGCTAAGCCTGTTCTATTGATTCATGGTTTAGAGGATAGTTCGGCCACTTGGATTCTAATGGGTCCACATAGTGGTTTGGCCTATTATCTCTACGCCAATGGCTATGATGTTTGGCTGGGGAATGTTCGAGGTGAGCTTTAGCTCCTGTTATCTTTAAATAGTTCTATATCCGCTCTCCCAATAGGTAATCGCTATTCCCGCAATCATGTAAAGTACAATGCGAATTCGGACAAAGCCTATTGGACCTTCTCGTGGCATGAGATTGGTTATTATGACTTGCCAGCCATGATTGATGCGGTTTTGGCCAAGACTGGTTACCAGAAATTGAGTTACTTTGGCCACTCACAGGGAACAACTTCGTTTTTTGTGATGGCCTCCACTCGACCGGAATACAATGAAAAAATCCATGTGATGAGTGCTTTGGCTCCTGTTGCTTTTATGGGTCACATGAAGGCTCCTCTATTGTCCTTAGCCCGCTTGGGTTTTAATATGTTTGGTGATCGCATCAACGACCTTTTGGCCCATGGCAGTTTGGCCCAAACTAGTTGCACCAGTTCAGCGATGATGCTGAGAACCTGCCTGCATTACTATTGGGAGATTGTGGGCAAGAATAGCGAAGAATTGAATATGGTAAGCGCTCCAAATAGTTTCACAACAATTCTGCTCCATCGCTCTTCTTGCTAGACCATGTTTCCTGCCGTGTTGGGTCACCTGCCAGCTGGCTGCAATGTTAAACAACCCGAACACTATATTCAGGAGCAAAAGTCTCAACGCTTTTGTCAATACGACTATGGTAGCAAGGAGAATCAAAGGGTCTATGGCCGTCCAACACCTCCGGAGTATCCCTTGGAGAAAATCACAGCTCCCGTTGCCCTTTATTATGCCCAAAATGATTATCTAAGCGCTGTGGAGGATGTTCAGAAACTAATCAAAATGTTACCCAATGTGGTAGAGGATAATTTATATCCATACAAGAAATGGAATCACATGGACATGATGTGGGGCATAAGTGCCAGACGTGTGGCGCATCCCAAGATGTTGCAGGTAATGCAACTTTGGGAAAATGGTGGACGAAATAGAACTAAAAATGATGTCAAAGAAGAGCAAGACGACCAAATCACCCAGCCGGAAACTACCACGACAACAAGCCAAACTGAGCCAAGTTCAAGTACTCAAGAAGAAGTCGAAGAGGAAGAAAATGATAATAATGATGATGAGAATGATGATCAAGTGCAAGATGATGACGCAACCACCACTGAATTACCCTCTGAATGATTCAGATTAAAATACTTATAACTGGAACATGAAAACATATTCATTTGAGCATTGGGTCTGTTATTTGTTATATGTATGTATCTATTTATTCCAAAGACTACTTCTTATTGATGTTGAAAGATGCCGCACAATTGCATAATTTTCAATTATATTTACCAAATTGCTTCTCCGAACATACAAAACTTTGATGTATTTAATATATGTATGTGTATATTATTATATTATATGTATCTATAATAAATAGGAATAATGCATAAAAAATTTTTTAACATTTTTAAACAGTTTTTAAATTTATACCAAAAGTTAAAACTAATAACTGAACTTAAATCATGAAAATGAAATTAGAACATGAAAATCCAGAGGAAAACTTGTCTTAATGAAATTTAGTTATAAAAGTTCTGGCGAAATACAAAGTTTTGTCTTTTGTATAGTTTGTAGTCTATGAGAGCTGGAATATTATTTTCAATACCATAGATCTTGGTTTGGATGTTACATAAAAATAACTCTGATGGCAAAATAGTAATTTCTAGTCAACCAAGTTAATCCTCTCTCAGTAGATTTTATTGCTACGGCTTTAAGACTCAAAAGAGACTCTGGCAAGTCTATTGACGAGGTTTGGCATTTAGTCCATAGAGTGTTAAAAGAAACTCTCGAAGAAGAGAACTTATCTCTCTATTTCACCTGAATACCTAATTGAGTTACTTTATTTTTGAGTGGTAAACAAACCGTTTTGTTGTGCCTTTTAAAGTTTGGCAGCCATATTAATATTTATGGCTTTATCTACATTTAAGAAAGGATAATATAACTACAAACGAGCACGTGGCACATCCGTTGTGAGGGAGCAGCCACAGCGGCAAGAACAAGAACAAAGTGTGGCAAACGTTTTGGGAATATTTTGTGTGAACTGCAACGAGGCGCGAAAACATTTACTCAACAGCAGTAGTTTTGACATGGTGGGGGGAAAACTGAAGGGGAGGTCTTTTTCAGTGCGAAAGTTTAGGTAGTTTTTCTATTTTTTGTTCATATGATTTATGAGGCGAACGAGGAGCAGCAGCTGCTGTCTGTTGTCTGGTGTCTGCTCCCGTCTCCTGTCTCCCGTGGATGGTTAGAGAAAACGGAAGTGTGCCGACAGCGAGAATAAGAATGGGGGGTTTGGTGTGGGCTAAGGATAAGCTCCTTTTCCATGTGCTGTAGTCTGATGATGATGCAGATGCAGCTACCCGGATATGAAAATTGCACTTTGATGCGTTTCGCCAAGCCAGGGAAATAGCAAACAATGCCAGGAAGGAGGGACACAGGGAAAGCCAAACTAACAAAAGTTTCTTTTGGCGGTTTTTTCGCTGTTGTGTGTGTATTTTTCTATGCTCATTAAAAATTTTTGCGCTTAGTATCAAACAATAGAAAAGAGTTGGGCGCTTGGGAGAGGGAGGAGGCTGCATGCTCCGGCAACCTAAAGTTAAGTGTGTAATTTATAAAAGTGTGTTTTTGTCAGCAGGTTGCCGGGAATAGGAATAGCAATAGAAATAGAAATGTACATACATATGATGAGGGGCAGGAGGTGGTTGGTCCTGACTGTTTTTGTGTGGCTACAAAAGTCAGAAGCACAAACAAACAAACAAACAAAAAAAGAAATAACAAAACAACAAAATGCTTACGCTCTCATGCTCATTGTTTTGCGACACATTTTCTCGCTTGAAATCCTGGAAAAGCAGTCAGAACCACACACACACACACACACACACACACACACACACACAGCCAAAGCCTCACGACACAAGCAAAACCATCATCAAAATTGGCACAATGAACTTTCGCTTAGTGGCGAAAAAGTTTTTCCCCTCATACTCACATGATGGGAAAGTGAGTGATGCGAATATGCGTGAAACATTTATGGAAATAATTTAGCAAACAAAACGCATATAGAATACCTGAAACTGAACCATGCAATTGAAACCCTAACGTAACTAAGGAAGTTCAAAGTTTGCACAAATTTTCAAAACTTTACATCAGTTAACCTACAACCTAACACTCTAAATGAAGAGGAATATAAAGGAAAAGAACACTGAAGACACCAGAGAAAAGATGAAAGCTAAGGAGAGTTTAAAAGTGATTGAGATCAACTAAAAAGAATCACATAAAAGCAGAACCTTATATAAATGGTTAGGCAAACTGCAAAAATAAATTAAGTTTACAAATTGAAGGAATATTTTTTGTCTTTTGCCAGTGTCTCCGACAGAATTTACTCAAAATGACGTGCTAGGCAAAAAGTTCCACCAGGTGATTGCTGACATTTGACATAAAGGCATAATAAATTGACGGAAAATCACCGTTGAAAGCAAATTCATAGAGACTTACCTCAACGCAAAAACCAAAGGTGTGAGCGTGGTGGAACTTGGGCTTAAAATATTTGAAAGAAATGTTTTTTTTTTAAATCCAATGGTCGGAAATGTCACTACTTTTCGGCTGTTGTCACTTGTAGCGAGTTAACTATGCACTTGGCTGGCCGCTTTGTCCATTAATGTTTGAAGAAAGTGATCAAAAACATAATTATGGATTTATCTCGCAAAAAATGCTTCAAGATAATAAAATGAAAGAGGATAAAAACTCTAAAAAAACTAATAATTTGTAAAATTCACTTAATTACCATGTGACCTTGTGTCAAGGTCGTACGCAGATGGGGAGTTTTGGGTATTCAATCCCCCAATAAAAAATATCGTTCAAAATTAGAAAATTGTCTTTGTTTTACAATTTTAAAATTTTTTTTACTTACATTCAAGTCTATTTGCTCGGTTCCAAGATATTCAATAGTATTAATAAACAAACAAATTATGGCATCCTACATCGATAGTCGGTATTTACGAAGAAAATGGTTGAATTATGTAACTATGAGTTCAAAACCCGCCCCCGAGCTAGGCCCTGTTCACGGCCCTGCCTAGTGTTATCGCTTTGGTAATCCAAGCTTTAAATTTTCCATTATTGATGCGAATCCAACGAGATGGAACATTAACCCTTCATTGATATAAAATTGCTATAGATATATTTTAAAATTGTAATGGGAGTTAAATGTTTTCCGAATTGCTGTTTGCCTGGTTGTTAACTTTCCCATTGAAATTGATTTTTTGGTTCAAATTTCATTTGCTTAAAAACTACCAAATCTAGTAAAAGAAATTTCCATTTAATTTGATTTAAATATGCTTTTGTTTTTGTTTTTATTTTCAATATTTATTTGTTGTGTTTTCCGTTTTTTTATTTTATTTCATTTCATTTCGGTTTATTTTATTGTTTATTTTTCCAAATAAACTCATTTGCTTGTGTGTGAGTGTGTGCAATTAAATTTGGTTGCTGTTATTTTTTTTTCTTCTTTTTGTTTTACTTTTATTATTACAATTATAAATATTTAAACATGCATAGTTGTTACTGGTAATTAACTTTAATTGTTATACTCTCATTTTTTGTTTTGTTTTGTTGTTTTTTGTTTGCTTCGTTTGCTTGGACTTAAATGGAAAAACGTATAAATAATTTTGGTTAAAATTTAAATATTACACACTTAACCAGAGAGATAGAAGAAGATGGAGATAGAAAAAAACCATAGACGTAATTATTTAATATGTACACGGGAAACTTAATTATAAATTTTATATTTATTATATACTTTATATATCATTAATGGATTATATATGCATTTTAAATATATTCATATTTTTTGTGTAAGCAAACATCGAGAATTTCGTATGAAATTGAAGTAAGAATTTTCTTAGATTTTATTATTTTTGTATACCCTGTACCTAGAGAATAATTTTTATAAAGGTATTCTAATTTTTAATTTTTGTTTCCAATTAAATTTATTTTACTACTGCAACTTTTTTTAAATTTGGTCATAAATGTTTCTGAATTTTCCATTTGGAAGCTTTTGAAACAATTCAAAAGTTGGTCTTAAGCTAATGCCACGCCCAGCAAGCCTGCCTCTATGTATGAATCGTTTCTACTTGGTACAGGGTATCTCAAAGTCGATTCTCCGACTTATTTACGTACAATTTTTTCGTGTTTTCTTCATTGTTTTGTTCAGTCTTTAAACTAAAAAACATGTTTTTTCTTTCTTTTGTTTTATTTTTGCAATTTTTTGTTTTGATTTTGTTATTATTTTCTATGCTAAATTCTAATTGGATTTTTGTTTGTTCGTGCTTCTGCTTTTGTTGTTGTTGTCGATTTATTTTTGTGTTTCTTATTTTATTGTTTAGTAAATTTGATTTCTTTTTTTTTTTTTGGTGTTTTAATTGGTTTTTGGCTTTTGCAGAATTATTAAAAAGTGGCTGTGTTTTTTTCTTCTATTTGTGTGTCGTTTTTTTTTTTTATCATATTTTACATAGAGTTTAAATATATGGTTAATAATTTTCTTGTGCAATTATTTGAAATAATTTGCTGCAGCGTTTTAGAAACTACTAAAATTTAAGCAAGATATATATATATATATATATAAAGATACGTTTTGATTTGATTAAATTACTTTAGTTTTTTAGATTAGATGTGGGAGATATGTTGTGCTAAACTTTGCCCGAACAAACTACACAGACGATTATATAGAAGCATATAAGTTAAGATATATGTATGTATGTTGGGATTTATATATATATATATATAGACACCGATAACTGGCTAATGTAGTATGTACACAGAATTTGCTATTAATTTCATTTTCCATCTTAGAAATAATCCATTTTGGGTGCATCCAAAGCCGTGTGCATGGTCAGGGTAACGCCTCGATTGATGCTCACAGCTGGATAGAAAACCCCGTAGAGATCTCGGAATGCCACTGAACCTTGTGGCATTTCATTGACCAGAAAGCTTAGAGTATGCCTCTCCAGATCCAAGAGTACACCAATTGTACTGCCCGTGGTAATGCCCCCCTCAACACGACGCTCATGCACGGAATTATGCTGGAACCACGATCGCTGACGATCGATATACATGGCAAATGATTTCTCATCTTTGCCTGAAATTGATACAATAAAATATTGAATGGGGGAAATGTTAGAGAAGTTTCTTCAGCAAATTGATAATGGAAAAATGCAAAGAAAATAGAGCAAGAAATGTTTACGTCCCGCAGGAGTCATCTCTCTTCTCTAACTGTCTGCCCTGTCATGTCTGTCTGTCTTCCTGTCTGTTTGGTCTGTCTGTATGTCTTATAAAATTATAAATGACAACTTGAGAGTCGTAAAACAACAACAAACAATCGCATGAACTTGGCCAGAACCAACCAACTGCCAACTACAAGTTGCAACTGCAAACGGTTAGTTTTTAGTGTCAATTTCAGACGCTCGAGACGCTTGAGACGCTCCAGTATACCGCGTCACCTGGAAAACTTTTACATTTTTCCTCACGTTTTACATACATATGTGAGCGTATGAAAATTTAATTTGAAAACTTGCCAAGCATTTGCAACTTGAGGGAATTAAATGGTGCGTGAGGCACTTTAAAAATCTATGACACAAAGGAAAGGAAAAAAAAAATTTCATTCATTTTCTTGGTTGGCAAATAAAACTTTTGTGTCAAATGCACAAAAGTCTGAAGTGGCGCACTTTTAATTACTTTTGTCTGAGAAACTCCTACTTAGGGCATCTTCTTCGCCAGTCCCTCCTCCTTCGTGTCCCTTCTCTCTAATGCCTCTCACGCACATTTTCAATCAATTTGCTTGCATTGGAATACTTTTAGGCGTCTCGCTACTTGGTGTGCGGTGTGGGTGTGAGAGTGGGTGTGGGTGTGTGTGTGTGTGGCAACACTTTACGCACACAAACAAAAAGGAAAAGTTTTTCCTTTCTGGTATTTTATTGGCTTCATTCTGAAGAAAGGCTGTGAAATGGCAAAGTTTTCTTCGTTTTCTTTATTTATTTATTTTTATTTTTTTTTTTGCTTTTCTCGATTAGTTGTGAACTTTTCCTTTTTTGTCAACTGAATTTTCCTCGATTTGGTTTGAGAAGTACTCTACACTAAAAGTGGAGTATACAGAATGATTGAATGGACTGCTCTCTCTCAGAGGTATTTTAAAATTTGAGATTATTGGAAAACTGTTTAAAGACTCGTTTAGAAAAAAGTCACTGTTAGGGTATCTCAAAGTCGCCTATTGGTGTGAAGTGCAAAAGTTTTGATTATTGTGCAGAGTTTTAATTGAATTTCGCTACTTACCCAACATTTTATTTCTGGCCACATCAATGCGAGCCACACCGAATGCTGGATCCGTATCAGCTGTGTAATTATCGATGGTAAACTCCCAATAGTGAATGCCACGGGAGAATCCCACCGATCCGAGGGCCACACGATGCTCCCATCCCTCGACACTGACAGTGGCATTATTTTTGCTAAAAATTAAACCAGAACCGGCGCCACCGCTCAAAACCGGATCAAATGTGAACCAGGCCACTGCAGCATGAAAAAGAGAAAAGGAAAAAAAAAGACAAAGAATGAAAGATGAGTAAAAAGTGTTAAGCAAAATACAGAATTCTCTACTCCACACTCAAGTAGTTACTACGTTTTAAGTGGCCAACTTGCTGACAGTCAGCTGGGACTCTGTGTTCTGTTCTGTCTGCTGTCTAAGGATGACGGTGATGATGGTGATGGAGCCCAGAGCCACTGTAACTGGCCAATTGTGTGGCTAGAGAACACAACCACAAAAGCACCTAAGGACAAGGACTCGAACTAGGAGTAGGACCTACTTTATGGTTTTGACTTGGTGGCTTTTGTTTATGAGTTCAAGTAGATAACTTTGCGATTAGTTGAAGAGAAAGCCAAGCAGTCAGCCAAGGGAACATTTTATGGTAAAACAAATAGTTATAGTCGTCCAGAGGACTATAAACTTAAAACCTAATTAGTGGAAATGGCAAAGTTATTGTTAAATACGTTACTCACAGCACCAAAGATCGTTATAAAAACAACAAACAAGAAAGAAATTCTCTAACGAATATAAGCATTGTATTTTATCTCATTTTTATCACAAACGCTTAGAAAAAGATTTTTAAATTAAAAGAAGAATTAAATGCGATTTAAAATACATTTTTAAATAATCAAAAATGTAAATTTACTTAGTAAGGAAAGTTTTTTAAACAAGTACCGAATACTTTAAACTAAATTTTAAAATATCCAGTGAGATAATTTTATCACTATGTTAAGTTCTCAATTTCTTTTCCTGTAATTGCTTAATGGAAAGTTTATATTTATTTAATTTAATGTTTTAGTTTTTAATTCAAATTTCATAAATTTTTTTGACTTCATAAAATAGGCTGCCAGTGAAGTATAACTTTTCAATTTTATTACCTGATAAATTCTTAGCATATTTAAATGTTGCCTTGCTTAATTTTCATAATTAGTATATACTCTCTTCACTAGGTTAGTAAGGCATTAGCAATTAAGTCTAATTCAGGCTATAAATTTCACTCTCAAATTATGTAACCCCTTCAATTTGGGGCATTCATTCAAAGGAGAGCCAAGCCCCCCATCATAATAACCCCTTACCACTGCCCTGTTTTAGCTCGGGGGCAACTGTCATGCCCCATCAAGTAGGTATTACCCGGTTTTTGTTGCTCTTGTCTGTTAATTACTTAAACGCACGCGTTTCTACTCAGTAAACAGTTTGTAAAATAACAATTTGCTTTTGGGGTTAGGCCATCATGTGCCAACAAATGAAGGGAGCTGCTTCTTGTGGAGCAAAACCGCTGTTTTAAGACAATTCGCTGCGGCGTTAAGAGAAATAATCAATTAAAAGTTGCAAATTAAACTAACAGGGCGACAGGGCAATAAAATTGTTTCACGTTAAAATGCGCCTCGCAATTTTATAAATTAAATAACTTTACGCCGTTGTGGTCATGGTTCGAACTGAAAAGGAGAAGGAAGAAGTTCCCTGTCAGGTGGCGCCTGCATCAATCAAGTGAGAATTGGATTGCAAAAAGGCTCGGGCAACTCTTTTCTTTCCCGCACTCGCACTCCTACTCAACCTTTTCGATCTTCGCGTCATCGTTTCGTCTGCCCGGCAGGCGTAAAAGGGGTCAATGGCTGTTTGACATGCAAAGCACAAATGGAACGGCAGAGGAGTGCCCGAAGATGGCAAGGGGCAGGCTCGAGGAAGTGAAATTGTGAGGCGAATGCCCCATGACCGAAAAGGATTAAATTATAAAACAGTTGGCAGGAAAAGTAGCTCAGACTCCTAGTTTCCCCTCATTCTCTCACTTCTCCTCTTTCCGCCAATGGGCTCTCTCTTTTAATTGAAAAATCTAGTTAAAACTTGCTATACGAGTGCTATTCTATATGTGTATGTACCTACATATACATACATACATATGTATATACACATTTGAACTATATAGCTTACCTTCGGCCGTCTGGAGTCCAATCAGCTCAGAATATTCACCCTCACCGGCGCTATTGAATGCCTTCACTCGGGCATTGTACATGGAATTGAAGTGGAGGCCATCCACAGTGCAAATTGTTTCCTTGCCGCAATAGACTTCCTGTTAATGGGGAAAAGGAAAATAAAAGGAAAACCAAAAGAAAACTTTATCAAGTGGAAATTGAATATATATATTGTATATGTATGTGTATACAGACAAATAACCGTTATTTTTCGGTTAAACAAAATGGTTCACAAAATGGTTCATTGATTTTCAATGCATTTATTCAATTTTGAGTTTATCGTTTGAACTTTTTACCTACTGCACGTGAATGAATATACTTATTTCAAGAGTTTTATAAAATTTGTATTATTTTATCGGCCAATCATGATCGTCTTTAAGCTAATTGACATCGAATTGAAAGTTATTTGGTTAACTTAGAAAATTGTAAAATCTTTGGTGAATCTAAACGCGTTATCTTTACTTTCTTTAATCACAATTTTTACGCATTCACTTTGGTTCACTTTAACTTATTTGCTTTGAATACTCACTCGAAACTCGCCGCCGCTGCCGTCATCCAATTCGAGGACATAGCCCTCGATGAATGAATGATTCGGTGGCTGCCACGCCACAGTAACTGAATTATTTTCCGCCGAGCAGTCCGATGGCAATATGGTGGGCGTCAGGGGAGCTAAATTTGGGGGGGAGGAATGAAAAAAGGAATATACATAGAGATCATGAATATTCATGAATAAAATTCGGTTCGCTGAGAGAGAGAGAGAGTGGGACGCTTCAAATTTTTTTTGCTAATTATTATGGAAATGGTTTAGAATGTGTATTAGCCGGTGGGTTTGTGTGTGTGAGAGAAATGGAGGGACAGATAGAGAGAGAGAAAGAGAGAGTGAGTTAAATCAAAAGAAATGAAATCTATGTACCAAAAAGAAATTTTCACCAAAAATAAAAGCATTAAACATTCATTATACAGATTAATTGGGCAACAAAAACCACGCCCTCAACAACATAAAACTCAAAACCATGAAAGACCATTAAAAACCAACACCCAGACAATAAAAATTTATGACACAAAACACAAAACACTCTCTCGCACACACACACGTAAGCACTGTAAAGCGCCTAAAATTATGCCACAAAAAATAAATAAAAAATATATATTTTCTTCTTCTCCTTTTCAGAGGGTTGACATCAAATTAAAAAGGCGCCAAAAGCTGTCAAATGTCAGTGGTGAAAAAAAAGGTAAGAAAAAAGTAGTAAAAAATTGTACACAAAATGGAAAACGGAAAAAAATATAGAGGTAAGAGAAAGGTAAGAAGGCAATCAGCCAAGTTTTGGGGATGGTCAAAAAGTAGAAGGAACTTTTTTAAGTGTATATACATAAATAAATGAAACTTAAAAGCACGATATATATAATGAAGCAGTTTACTTAGCTAAAGTTTGTACTGTATAAGGGAAGATATGGGAAATCGGTTTAGGGTATATGTGTCACTTTAAAGGATCAATCAGATTGGAAATTTGAGTTGATGTGAAAAACTCAGTCGGAGTATGTTTATTTGAGATCTATATTATATATTTGACCGATTTCTGTCCATTATAGTTTTGTGAAGAATTTCATATGTCATAGAATCATCTAATGTTTCGCACTATGATTTTGGCAAATGAAATTTTCTATACTAACGATCTTAAATGAAAATTTACTTCTAAATTGAATCGTTTGTTTTATAAAATATATCGATTTTGAATGGAAAATTACCCAAAACTGAAGTAGGTCACATTGCTCATTGTTATTAGGATTCGGTTTCAGATTATCAATGCGTTTCCACAAAGAAAACCAAACAAATTCTTCTTGTAGTTACCAAATTCAAGTTCAAATGCATATACCCCTTTCGCCAAGGGTATCAAAAAATAAAAAAAAAAACATAAAGAGAGCAAAAGCCAGTGAGTGGGTGGAAAGAAAAGCTTATTTTTTGCAATGTGACAGAAACGGAAGTGCACAGAAATATTTTGACAGGAATTTCGTCTCGAATTTTATTTTTTATTTTTTGTTCTTGTTGTTTTTCTGTTTATTTTTATATAAATGAAGAGAGAGAGAGAGAGAGAAAATTATTATGCGTAGGCTGATGCGTGAGAGTATAAAACAAAAGCAAAAACGGGAATTTATATTTTTTTATATTTTTTTGTCGTGGAAAACAAAATGGCCGACAATGAAAATGTCAATGTGTGTGGAAATATTTTTTCGTTTGGGTTCGAGTAAGAAGGCTAGAGATATGTGTGTGTGTGTAAATAACTGAGTTTGTGTTCGTTTTTTTTGTTTAAGAATCAACGCCATGAAATTGTTTTGCATAGTTAAAATATAAAATTGCATTTTAAGTTATGGGTTTTCTTTTCATTTTATTTGTTTGTATGGGTTTTTTGTTTTTGTGGTTGGTTGTTTGGTTGGTTTTTGCTCACCTGCCGGACATCTTTCATCTCCATCTTTGACAGCTTTAATGTTTGTGTTAAATTTAATACAAAATTTTGGATATAATGAAAGCAGAAGCCACATTGATAAATGGTAAAATGGAAAAACGGGAGCAAAAGCACAAAAATATTGTTAGACATATGACAAAATATATTACTATATGTATATATATGTGTATACAGATTAAAATGACATTCACTTTCGATTGATATCAAATTACAACACTTTTCTGTGGTTTTTTTTTCAATGTGTCGGTGTGTGTTTGTGTGTGGCATTTTCCCCACTTGCCATTGACTTTCCCTTTTTGTATTTTTTTCTATATTTAAAACTATTTCCTCTAGGGACAAACAATCTATTCGATTTCTTCTCAATTTCAGTTTAAGGGTTGACTGAGAGAGAGTTTATTTAGTTAAAAATATTTTCAACACCGTGTTTCACACCTCACTTGTGTGTGTGTGTGTGTGTGTATGTGTAAGTGTGACAATTAGTAACAATATTTATGAGGCACATATTGTTAGACAAACACGCAAAACAATTACCATAATTTATGTGCCAAAGGGGGAAGAACACTTCAATACAAATATTTCCATTAATTGCATATAAAATATTTCCAAGTTACAGCCTAAATCGAAACTGTTTGTTTAAAAGTTTAATAGTCCCTATAAATGCATCTGGCATATTTTTTGGTTAGTTGAATAAATAATCACTTTATTCTTATTAAATTTTTTTAGCCTTTTGGAAAGTGAAGTCCAATTTGAAGAAGTTTTGCCTTAAGTTCTCTCCGGATTATCAATCAATCAAAATCTTACTTAGAACTTTGTTTAAAAGGAATTACACTTAAAGACAAGCTAATAAGTAACTGCTCATCAACTTATTTGTAATACAATCTTTAAAATAGTATCTTAAAGGTTACCAAATTGAATTTCTATTCAGTTGTAGTTTTCTAACTAATCACACATATATTTTCCTATAGGTTACAGTAAGGGTTTTCTAGTTATTTCAATCTATTTCAAACACTTCTAGCTATCTAATCAATTTCTTTCTACTAAGTATTTTACCTACTAAAACCCCATTTAAAAGTTAGTAACAATTATTGTTAGTAGATAAACCTTTATAGACCATACTCCAAATGTTTGATTTACCTTTCATTTGAATGAAATTCAAATTATCTATGGCCCGAACGAGGGCGGCATCATCCAAAGTCAAGTCCACAATGGGAGATACACGTGGAGCAGCATTGGTGACCTCCTGATGCCAGGTCATATCCGTATTGGTGACCCGATTGATAAGCATGGAGCCGACCTACAATAAAAAAACATGACAATGTTAACCTTAAAGTTGAGTGCAAGTTAAACTCACCTGTAGAAAGGCTGCGCTATCAGTCTCTTTCAAAGCCTCAATACAGAATTGTATTAGTCCTGTGGTCTGTTGCAATTTGCCCGTGCAATTCGATTGCTGATCCTGTAACAGGATTAGTTGAATTAAGTCTCCACAATTCAGCTCTACTTAAAGTGAGTCTTACCTTAAGTATTCTAATTTTGGTATCCTTATCCATACGTATGGCTTCTAGCAAATATTCGCGTCGATCGTGTATGGCTTGGATCAGAGCCTCGCATTGGGCATGCACCAGACGTTCGAATTCGATGCAGGATTCCTAAAGGATTCCACCATGATTAAAATATGAAAATTCCCACTCGTCCTTCGTACTTACCGTTACTTTGTCGCTCATGCCTTTGAGGCGCTGTATGAATTCGGTTGTGGAACGTGCCTTCTCCGACAATTGTTGCAGATTGTGTGAAAGTTCCGTCTGCAAGCATCAGAAAAGGACAATGACATCAGTGGAAAATGTGGAAAATTAAAATACCATCGCGCGCGGGAAGAAAAAAAAAAAAACACAACTTGGTTGCTTGTCATAAAAGTTTACAGTTCTTCGTTCGTGTTTTTATGAAGTGTCGTCCTGGTCATGTCTATACGAAGATTTCACTTCCTTTTTTTTGTTTTTCTTTTTTGACTAGTCACCCCTGCGGTGACGTCTTTTTCTTCCTTCATATTTGAAGGTGACTCAGTCTAGGGGAAAGGGTTTATCAAATTTAAAGCTGGGCTTAAACAACATGGATGACAGCTAAAAACTTTCTTTTAGCTTTAAGCCAACAGCTAAAATAGGTATAATAAAATAAAAAATGGTGAATACTTTATCTTTTCTTAAAAAAAAGGAACAAAAAGTATAGCAATCAAGTAAGAGTGAAAGTGGGAGTGAAAATTCTTAGCCCTTTATTTCATTGCTCAATAAAGTGTTGCGCATTTTGTAATAATTTTCATAAATTATTTAAATTTTCATTGTTATTCTCGTGCTTAGCTCTAATAATTGAGCTTCCCCTCATCACTTTGCTTGGCCTCTGTTTGCCATTTGTTTAATTTGCCAATTTTCATTGTATTTTTGTGGGATGTTGCGGCTCATTCAACATTTGCATTTGACAGTTGACACGAGAGGCGCCAAAAATTTGTCTCTACAATTAAATTTCATACAAACAATTTCAATTCATTAGCATTAAAATAACTTCCCTTCCAACCCGGTTTCCCTTTTGTACCTTCTCTGCCAACCAAAGCCCATTTTTGTGTTATTTTAGTTGCCCTTAGGACACTTTCTCCGTCTCTCTTGTTGTGACTCTTACAATTGTTGGTTGGTCCAGCTCTACGGCATTCAAGTGCCGGGACCAGACGAACAAGAGCTCTCTTTTCACCCAACTGTGCACTTGTAATGGGTAACGCCCTGGGCATTTACATGCTTTTCACTTTTCTAGACAAACAGAGGAAACGTTCTTGTTGTTGTTGTTGGGTACCTTTTTTTCGCCCCTTTACTATCCCGCTTTTGTTCTGCTCTCCTGTGTTTGTGTGTGAGTGTGAGTGTGTATGTTTTTCCACTCTCATTACGAGTTTTTGCCTTTTTTGCCATTCCATTTTATTTGCAGTCGTATTTGCCAGTGTCTCGCCTTTTGTTTGCCTGATCAATTCGAAAATAGCTGCAGGTACAACATAATTACGACTATATGAGAAGAAATTTGCCATCCATTTGGTTGGTTGGCAAAAAGTTTGCTTTTGGATTTAACAATTAGTTATTGAACAAACACAGCGACAATTTATACGGGCTAATAAAATATTGTAAGCCAAAAAAAAAAGAAGTGATTTATTTATTATCGAAAGGCCAAAGTGCGATTGTTTATTTGCCTTGAATCTATGTCAAATATAATTAAATTCACAAAATAGTTTAATATGTGTCCTTTATTAGATTTTTTTTTAGTTGTTTTACGTTTTGTGGTGCACGTAATAAATAGTGTGGCTGCATATTTTCAATGAATTAATACCAAACTTTTTCCAATTTTAGTACAAGCTATTTAGTTTGATATACTTTATAGAGAGCGCTCTCTAGTAAAAACAAAATAGATTATATGCATCCATATAACTCATAATTTAGGGTTCCGTCACGAGTTCCAATTTCGCTTCTTAACAAAAATAACTGTTTTTGTTTCTAGGAAATCGTGTTATATCAATTCATACATGTTTCTTAAGCTCAGATAACATTTCTGTAAATTGGTTTTTATAATTTTTCTTTAATCATTTCCGATTTTTCCTGCTACTTCCTTCCATATCAATGTTGCGGCCTTTAAACGCCCATTAATATGAGTGACTGGCCATTGGGCTTTTGTTGCTGCCGTTGGTTTCTCTTAACAACTTAATAATTTATTTGTTTTTTGCTTGCCTTCTGTCACATGTGTCACAACGCGTGGAATGGATGGGAGGGGATAGGAGGAGGAGCTACTGCTGGCTTCCCGCCACAGCAATGACAAAGCGAAAAGCTCTTAAATTATTTACATGATTTGCATTTGCCCCGGCGCTGGGCAACCTTTAAAATGTCTTCAGTGTCGCCGTCGCTGTGCGTCGCCGCAGCCGTCTTCTTCGTGGTCGGCGTCGTCTTCTTGGTCGTGGGGGCATAAACATGTCATATTATTTTTATTTCATTTTTTATGCTGTCTGATAAAAAAGAGTTTATTTGTTGGTTCCTTCGGTTGTGTTTCTCTGCCGTTCGGTTTTTTTTTTCTCATTCAGTTTTTCAGCTTTTTTTTATGCTGATGCGTCACATAAAAGGACAAGCAGTAGAAAAAGCCAGGGAGCCAGGCTTATCAATGCAAAACAGACTCCATTCTCTGTGGCAACGGTGCCGGGTCCAGGCATTGTCCAGGAAGCGTTGAAGCAACCCTTGAGGGATTAAATTTCAACGCCCGCCTCGCATTCGCATTGCGCATTCTTAGCCACCCTGTCTACTCCAACTTCAGCTCCCGGACTCACTTAGCAGATCTCTCATCTTCATCCTCATCCTCTAGATATGGCATATTCCCTCTTGTTGCCGACTTTTCAGCGCTTTAACCATCTATCTGGCTGAGAGCATCGAAGGCGGGGGAACTGGCATTCAGTTAATGAATGTAATCGTCATAAGCTGACTTGTTTTCAACTCAAGGTCTGAGTGGTTTGGGACATTCAATGGGGAAAAGTGGGCTTATTAAGGTCCGAAATATTTGCTGCCCTTTAATTGGGGGTTTATGGAATGCATTTATTATTGAAAAGACCAAAAACCACTTTCAATGGGTCGCATTTTCTTTTTTTTTTGGGTAGAGATTTAAGAATTATTAAAGTATCTCAGAGATAAAGATAAAAATAACTGCTTACAAATTTTCACCAACTGCAGACTTGCAATGCAAAAATTCTTCTTCTTTGACACGACACAAACACAAATTTGTAGCTAGACTCTTAAGATAAAAATCGCAGACTTCTTGGCGACATGTTGGGCGACTGTGTCTGCAACTGCCACGGCCAGGATTGGGTCTGGCGCCAACCGCGGGGCAACAGAGGCAAAGTTAGCAACAAGTTGCCAAGCTACTTTGGCTCCTATGGCTGATTATCAAGGCGCGCACACACACACACTCACACTCACACACCCTCTTGTATGTATATAGTGTTCCCCATAATTTAGTTCTATAAATAAAGACAAAGGCACACACTAAGTCTTCTTAGAAGTAGTTGAGCATGATGATATAGTAGCGAAAATCGTGCCAAATGGGAAGCTCATTAAAGGAAACTAGGCATATCATATACAAATGAATAAAGCAGATGCCAAGAAAGAGATAGCAGAAGAGGGAGATTTAAAATGAAATTTGAAAAAACATACAAAATTTGTTTCGCTAGGCTCTTAATTAGACTTTAGGAACTAAAATGCCAAATGTGGCTATTCAATATAAGCAGAAATTAATGTGGCTGCATATTTGCAGTGGAAATATACCAAATCGAATGTAGTTGCGATACCTTTTTGCTTTTCTACGTTCTATTAACTCTCAAATTGTAACCAATTTGGCTTTATTCTATAAAAATTTATGATAATGGCGTTTGTTGTTTAGAATTTAGTGTTTCTATTAACCTTAGAGCTGTTTCAGTCAATTGACATCTAACAACACTTTATGGCCAGCATTTAGCAAGTGGGCTTAAAAGTGCTTAAAACTACTAATTGCCAGCTCGTTAAACCATTCTAAGACATTCAAATAAATGATCTAAACCATAATCTGAGCAACTCAAGTGTTCCTCTGACTTAATGGCAGGCTAAGCGAATATATTAATATACATATATTTCTGTGAAGTTGATTATCTTTGCTATATTTATGATATAATCATGTACACACACAATTTTGAAGCGTTGTGGCACTTGTGGCAAATGATATTTATGTGGCCAAGACAACGAGACGTGACAACGAGTCTTCATCAAGTGCCCAAACAGGTGGTCAAACATTATTTTTACAGTTTGAATTATAATGCAGTTAATGCCATAAAGCTGTAAATATATTGCCGGGTTATATGACACGAACCAGAGACGAGACCAGACGCAACGAGCCGACCAGAGAGACGAGCTTAAGTAGCTTAAATCCGTAAAAAGTGCAGACACATAAATATTATTAACAACAATTTCGTGTTACATGCAACACGTGGGGGCAACAACAACAAAAAAAAGAAAATGGCAATTCACATTGAGTTGTTGCTCAAATGGTACAACAAGAAACAGAAATGACCGATTTGGTTGTGGTGTGTGCTATAATAAAAAGTTATGCATTCATCAGGGTGGATCAATAATTATGATGTGATATAAAACGAAATTGGAAAATCACGGAAATTGGTATGCAATATAAAAATTTGATGAATACTTTGTCAAGATTCGCTTAAGAAAAAAAAAAATCAAAAATGTATGAGAGTCCTAAATCCTTTTTTACTGTCTTGAGTTGAAGAAGAGAACTTTGAGTTACCAATTTCAGTCAAAAGAATTCCTATTTTCTAACAATAAAATTCATTAATTTAATTTGGGCGCTCAAATGAATACTTAGTTGAATTTAAATATGCTGCTTATTTTTTTTTTTTTAGTAATTTTTTTTAAATTTGTATCTTTATCACTTAACTAGCATGATATATGTACATATGTTCCTTGTGTGGTACTAGCTCTTTTAGAAGCAACTCAGATAATCAAATTTAAAGCTTAAACTATTTGCCAGACCTTCTTGTTTATCAGTTTATTGAATCTTTAAATTTTTCCATTCGATTTTCCATTGAATTCTCAGTGAGTCACCCTTATGCAAATCTCAGTCAGAGTTCTTGTTGCCTTTTACTTAGCCCTGGATAGTATGACTTGTGCTTTACCTTTGCAGTTGGCTCCGCTCCCCCCTTTGACCCCGCCCTCCGCTCTACTCCTACATCGAAACCTGCTCGTGGCTCGTCTTTGTGACTGCTCATTCATTCATTCATACAACTTTCTGTGAGCTGTGAGTAATGTGAGGCGCATTGCAGTTGCCTTTAAAGTAAGATAAAAAATATAACTTACATTCCCGACAAGATATGAATGTTAAGCGAATTTCCGACCAGCCTTCCTCACCTCTCTCCATATTGATTTATGAAAGACAGAGTCAAAAAAAAAATAAAAGAAAAGGGAAGCGCAGGCAACTGTAGATGAGTTTTTTAAATTGGATTACGATTCGACCAAGACCAAGACCGAGACGAAGACGAAGACTTTTTATGATTTGCATGCCAAGTTGAAGATGAATTGACGAATATTTAAAGGCGACAGCCAGACAAGCAGAAAACATTATAGCTGGTTAGTTTTATTAATTAGCAAGAGAGCAAAAGGAAGCATAGCCTCTGAAATTGAGGAAACATTTAAGCAGACCATATGCAGACATTTGCCACAAGGAAGAGGGAGCCAGCCGAAGAAGCAGGAAGAAGTGAAGTAAAACGGGTGACGGGAGATGGGAGAAGGTATGAAAATATTTTCATGACAAATTTAAAATAACACAAGCATGAAGTGGAACACGTTTTATCCAATTCTCGTCACTCCCCCATCGACCGACACTTGCCCAACAAATGGTCAAAGAAAATAGAAGCAGTTGGCCAGGCTAACGTGTGGAAATGTGTGAGGGGAGGCCACACTCTCCAGGGACTTGCACAGAGTGTGGGTGAGTGTGTGTGTGTGTGTGTGTTTGGCTGGGGGCTGAGTAAACAGCGAATACTTTTACTTTTGTCTAATCCCTGAGAAAACTAACTTTCGATTTGATCTGCAAAACGAAGTTAAAGTTGTCATCATCATTATCCTATCATCCATACCATCATCTCAATGCAAGGCCACGTGCCTGCGTTTACAATTCATTACCAAGACGAAAGAGACAGACCTCGAGAGACTAACGAACGTCGTTCGGCCTCAAAGTTAAGTCTCGACTTTTCGACTGACCCCTTTTCTTTTCTGTTTTGTTCTTTTATTTCATTTCATTTCATTTTTGGTATCCGTTTCTCATTCTGATTCTGAGCCATTGTCTTTGCTTCGCTTCGCTTGGCTTGGGCAGGCACTCAAAATGCATAACGGCATCTGCTGCTGATGCGGATGCTTCACCCAAAGATGTAAGCCACTTAATCTCATCTCATGTCGGTGGCGACGTTCAAAAAATACAGCAATAGCAGCGCCAAAATTGCATTCACAGGGGAGTTGGCTAAACAGAATCTTAAGCAAGCGAAACAAATGTTTAATGTAAGATATCGCCAATATTTAAAGAAGTCTCTTAAGATGATACAATAATACTTTCCAATTTTTTAAGTTTATCTCTTATTGTATATTGTCTGCCAAATATATTTAGTATTAAATTTTAAGAACTTTATTAAAAAAAAAGAATGAGCAAAAAGGGATTAAAAAGTTTAAATTTGTCGCATTTTATTGCATTTTGATAAATTGTTCAAGAGCTTCAAGAAAAAAAAGCTATAAAAAACGCAGCATTCATAATCCATTCAATGTCACAAGCTAACATATTCCCTTCTGTCATATCTGTCAGATTTAACCCCCATTACAGGATTTGCTCTTTCTATGAGAGCAAGTTGCTTCTGTTACATTGGTTTTTTGCGCTACTAAATGTCACTAATTTGACACAAAATGTCACCTTGTTATACCATAATGCAAAAATCTCTCGAAATGTGTCACAAAATATATATTTAGAACTAACTTTGATTTCGAGAAAGACAAAAATAACGAAAATTTGTCGCATTAGTTTTTCTTACCCGCAAAACGAGGGCGACACATGTCGCTTATAACGAAGTGAGAAAGGAAGAGAGAGGGGATTATATTGAAACTGCTTCTTAGTTGGTCCCTTAGCTCTGAGGTCCAAGTTACGCCCCCCTTTTATGGCAACGCAAGACATTTCATGTGTGGAGAGAGAGACTGGCCACAAACCAAAGACCAAATATGGTCAAAATTGCAAATTATAAAATGAAAATACAAACACACACACACACATAACAAGTTGATTATAATGATTTCTGAGGAAGTGTCTTCGGGGACGTTTTCGTTGAGTTTTGATATGGTTCGCCGCTTTAATTCCACATAATTTATGCGTAAATAATGATGATCAAATTGACTTCAAACTGTGCTTAAAGCAAATGACACATGAGTTGAATAACAAAAGGGAATTTCAATTTAAATAAGCAAAAATATAAGAGAGAAGTATACCAAAATTTTAACCCTTTTCAATGCTAACGAAACAAGAATGGAACAACGACATCGTGGTCACCAAATTTAACACTTAATGCAACAGTAAATTTAAATAAAAGTGGGCCACATTACTGTACTTTTTTAGTTTTTGAAGGAAGTTGAGCCAAAGTGTAAACGCTGTTGAGCGCGTCGGGGTCACCATACTCATTGTTCGGTGTATTTTTCAATTGGCCAGCTAAAAATCTTTGATCAACTTTTAAAAATGCAATCAACCAAAACCTTTAAATCTCTAAAAAAAACAGATTTTTCTATTGATTTTTTATCGATTTATCTTTTGTTTTTCGTTTTATCCCCATGTTATCCCATCAAAAACAACTGACTGACACATTTCTCTTATCACAAAATTCAGTTGAAATATTTGTTTTAACTTTTAAATATGCAAAAATCTGTAAATCTAAAAAAAACCAGCATAAAACAACTTTTGCGGTTTTTTTTTAGGTTTTGTTCTTATCTAACTGAAAAAGTTTTGGTTTTGGTTTCGGTTTCTTCTGTTTTTTTGTTGTTTTTTTTTTGGTTTGTTGAAGTTGTTTTTTTGTTTTTTTTTTTGTGTGAGTTGTATTTGTGTCTCTTGTTCAGTGACAGTTGCAAACATTTTGGTTTTTGGTGGATATTTTTCGGGTTGTATTTATTTTTATTTTGATTGTCACAAAAACCGAAACAGCAGCGTAAACCAACCAACCAAGAGGGGGAAGAGAAAGAATGGAAAAGAGGGGAGGAGGACTCTGGTAGAGGAAATAAGGAAGGGAACCAGTTGCCACATTGTTGTTTTTATTTGTTATTATTGTTGCTGCTGCTGCAGTTGTTGTTGTTGTTGTGGTAGTCCCTCTGTTAAACATGTTTGACACGGACTCTCTTGTGGGGTTCCCGAATGTTCTTCTTCTCCTGCTCGCTTTCTATCTCTCTATCTCTGTCACTCTCACTTTGTGTGGCAATATCATGTATGCTGCGACCCGCAGAATTCTCATTCGCATCAACAAAAAAAAAACAAAAAATTTAAAAAAATAAATAAAATGAGTATAACAACAACAACAAGAACAGGAACAACAACAAGTCAAGTAACAACATTCTCTCTGGCATTTCTCTGGCAGTGACACGCCACATACCCCAAAGGGAGCCAACAAAATGTTGACAGCCTGACAAAAACCCACAACTTACTGAAGTGAGGTAGAGAAGAAAGAACCCAAGAGTGTGGTTGGGGGACGGTTGAAGCTGCCAATGGATGACGCCAACTCAACTCAACTCAACTCAGTTCTCTCAGTTTTGCCCATTTTAATAATTTAATTTGTATAAATTTACTTAAAAACATCAACAAGCAAAACAATTTTCAAGTGCGACCAAATCAATTACACTTACACTGAGAGAAATTGTTAATACTGTATTTAGCCATCAGGATGTTAGGATTTGCAGCTTTCTTCGACATTCCTTAAGCCTTTCACCTTCTGCGATTGTTACTTTTGCCGCCACCCAGAAGCAACTTAACCACTTTGGCTTTTTGCACATTTAAGAAATACAAAAATTTACTCCGATTTCTGATGTTTCTGGTCATAATTTTGCTGCTCGCATTTGGCTTCCATGCAAAGTGCATTTCGCCTTCAACTTGCAACTGTAAAATGTGACTTTAAGTGTTATGGGTTCGAACCATTTAGCAGACGGCGACGACTTGGACGACTTGGACGACGACTGCATTTAAGTGCTTCCAATGGCTTGTTTTACATTTTCTCTGAATGCCTTCAGACGATGCGATGCAGTTGCTCTGCCTCTTGTCGCCCATAAACCGAGAAAACATGTTAATTGAGCTCTGATTGCCAGCTGAGCAAAAGAAGGCAGCAAAGGCAGTAGGAGGCCAAGCAACAAGCCAGGCCGAAGATGAAGTGCCTTGTGGGGAGTGTCAAAACACGAGTACAACCCATAAAAAAACTGGGCAAAAAAAAAAACCCCAATGAAAAATTTATTGGAAAACTGCAAATTTGCAAGAAAAGCCATCTTTATTTCGATAGCCAGTGAAATATTTCCAGCAAAGAGTAAAGCATTCACAACATTGTTGTACAATGACCAAGCTTATCCTTAGTTCTTCTGAAATGAAAGTCCAAAGGACATGGCCTTTAATCTAATCGAATGACATTGTCCATGTCCATCCAAGACATCAATTAGTGGTCTCCAAATTCTGCGGAAATCCAATCAAACTCAGAAGAAGTGTTGCCTTTATTGCCACTGATAGCAATCCGTTTAAAAATAGTAATTTTCCTCTTATATTACCATTTTCAAGGACGTTGGCATTATCCTTGCCAAACTGCAGTAAATTGATACATCACCTCACACCTCACTTTCTCTGCCATCTCTCTATATACATATCTGTATTGTGTCTGTAAATATATCCTCTTCAATATACCAATTTCAGTCGCGCACACACTCACATTCCACGTTCTGTTCAGTTGAAGCATTGAAAATCGAGGCGCAACTAATTTGCCAAAATGTCAAGTGGCCGCTTAGCTCTACTTCACCTCCTTCGCAACAATCTCTTCCGATCCCCTGATGCTGTGCCTCTTCAGCCTCTGCTGGATATCCAATTGCAAAGAGCTGCCGTTATCGATGTTGCTGATGTCGGAACACACACAGAACACACACACACTCTTCCTCTCTGTGTGTGTGTGTGTGTGTGTGAGTGTACTTTACACATTCGACAACAAAACGGCAAACAGCAGCAGCAGCACCATCAGCAACAACAACAACACCAACAACAAGGACAGGAAAAATGTTTGTCAAGTGGCTGGAAATATTTCACGTATTTTTGGTACTAAGTACAACACAACAAAAAAAAGAAGAAAAATAAAAAAAATTTTGCTCTTCAAGTGGCAGCAACAAGTTGTTGTTGTTGTTGCCAGGAATCCGCTTTTAACCTTTAATGAGACAAATCCATTGATATGCTTAAAAGAAATTCGTTAAAAAGAAATTCCACTATGCAAATATTTATATGGGTGGGGGGGAAGGTGACACAGCCCAAGAAATTTCTTTGTATAACCAAATTTGTCATCGAGTTTTAAGTTAAAAATCTGTTAATGAACATAAAATGAATCAGCAAAGCCTCCTTCGCCCAGTTGGCATCATTTACCTTCATGGTCATGAGTCATGGCCAAAAGGTCTTTTGAAATCCAACTTTCTCTCTTTGAAATGGAATAATAAATGGACAAAATGGTAAAATTATATTTTAAATTATTACAAAGCATGAACAATTTTAAATTATGCTTTAATTTGGTGTAGTCAAGGCATATTTTGTGTAAAAAAAAGAGGTACACCGTGAAAATCAAACAAAATACAATCGACAAAGAATAAACATAATAAATATTCTAAAATTTACATGAACCCAAAAGACGAAAAGTAATTTTAAGCGACTTTTAGGAAAATTATTTGGCTCCATTATCCCAGAACTTTGCAGCTTTTAGGGAAAACATATTACTGATAATTAATCAGATATTGATGCAGCAAATTATATACTCCAATTCCTGTAATCCTTACAGCAGCTATTTACATAATTTTTAAAAAGTTCTATAAATTTTCAGCAGTTTTGACATGCTTTAATAGGAAATATTGGTATTAAAATAATTATGATTACACAAACCAAAAGGGTTAAATGATATTCAATACTTTCGCTCTGATATCTAAAAAACTGTAGGATGCTGCCTTCAGGAAATTCCCAATGGAATTTATACAATATAAACGTATTCCGTTTTATTCTTTGCCAAGCAACCAAGTAAACCTTTTTAATTGCATTTAAATACAACATTTTCTGTTTTTTATTTGCATGTTAAATTAACAGAATACGGACACAGACAGAGGAGAAAGAGAGAGTGAGAGAGAGAGAGAGACCAGATAGGACCCAACCATGTCTCGACACTTTTGCCATTTGTTTATTTTGTCATTGCGGTTATCCTAAAGGGTTTTTTCGGTAAATGAGGAAAATGTTCAACATCAAATTGAGAGGATTCACACAACACACACACACACACACCCAACAACCAACACCCACATTGCATTACAATTTGACAGACATATTGCTTGTCTTTCAGTTTTGGCTCTCTCGGAGGAAACATTTGATATAATTGAAATTTAACCCAAAAGTGTCAAATGATTTGAATGGCCAATTGTACGATATAATTAACATCGTCATCATGAAAGGCATAGAAGTGAATACCAATTTGGGCAAACAGTTTGGACATTCCATCATGACAGGCAAATAATCATTTAACTTAAAGCTTAATATTCTCCATTTAAAGGGTTAAAGTGGAAGAAAATATTGTGATAAAATATGAATCTATTTATGCTTCTTTCCCTTTTTCCCCTTAATAAATTTTAGTTCAACTTTTTCTTATATTCTTTTGGGACATATTTATAATTTGCGTGCCTCTTATCCTGTCATTATAACTAATTGTCCTTGGGCCACCCAAGCAATTTTTTCTAATTAAAAAAAAACCAACAAAATTACCCAAAAAAAATTCTTTTACATTTTTTAGCTATATTTTTTTTTTAGACTTTGCCATAAATTTTACTAATTGAAAATTTTTCACTGCCATATAATAATTTTCCTCTGTTCCCGTCACACATGTTGCAGGCCTCATGAAACGTTTCATAATATCGAAAGAGCGAGTGAGAGAGAGTGGTAGAGAGAGAGAGAGAGAAAGAGAGGGAGTAAATGAGAAAAAATAGGTGGTTAAAATTTACCTTAAAATTTGTTCAACCACCAGGATATTAAAATGTTTTAACTTAAGATTTGGCATAGCACTTTATGGTACTCTTTAAATTTAGATAATAATAAGAATTCTCCAAGCTTCGATCAAATATATGTTAAGTCTTCTATATATAGAAGATGAGTATTTTTACTTAAAAAAAAATTAGTAACTTTGCGGCATTTCTTAACCTCAATTAAACTCTCCTTTTCTTACTTCCATTTACAGGGTATCAAAACACACAAATTGAGTAAGGCCCTTAGGCAATGTATAGGTAGTTTATAAGGTCCAAGTGTTAATGGGACACGTTGAGAAATTATTAAAGGAAACAACAGTACAAAAAATCTTAACAAGGTCCCTTACCCCGACAGGCGCACCCCTCCTTACCACACACACACACTCACACATACACACCGCAATCAAACGACCTGACTGACTATGTTGAATAATGTGTGGCAGACGTTTTGTCATCAAACAACCCCTCAAAAACTACTGAAAGGAAAGGAAACAGAAGCCGTAGTCTTTGAATCGGTTCACATCTGGAAAATGGAAACTCGGAACTTAGAACTGAAAACTAGCATTTCGAGCAGAGTGACAGAGGCAGAGGCAGGGGCACGGGGAGAGGGAGAGGAAGGGGGAGTCCAACGTGTGCATTACAAAATAAAATAAACGCGTGCTGGCTGCTGTGGCCCAGGTCTCGTCGACAGATGTTTGCCCAAAATTGATTAGATTGGCGGCGCAACAAGGGAGAGCGGTGGTAAGGGAAATGCGCTAAGCATTTTCTATTGAAACGAAATGCCCTTTGAGTGCACTTTGAGAGTGCCCTAGGACTACTACATACATCTTCCTCCCTCTCCACCTCCTCAGTCTCCTCGTGCGCCACCACCGTCGCTCCTTTTCTTGGCGTGTGCATTTAACGATATTGATGGATTAAAGAGAGATTAAGGCTAACGCTTCCGTCACTTTTATGTGTGTGTGTGTATTTTCGGGGTTGACCAATAATGATTATCGTAATTTATGAGATATAAAATTATATTGATTTCCCCTCAGCAAATTTTCAATTTGATTTGCAGACATTTCAGTTTGGATAAGTCATTTTGTTTTTATGAATTTCCTTATGGTGATTTTTGAAACTTTGCCAAAATTGACACTTGGCATCAGTTAATCTAAATATAAATTTCCCCATCCCTCCCCCATCAATTTACTGGCAATACTCGGCACAAGTGTTAAAGCTGATTCTGGGTGTTCGTTCCCCCTATGGCCATCTACCTAGTTTGTATAATGTCTGCTGCGGTTAGGTTCGCTCATAAACAATTCTCGGCGCCCCATAAACACCAACTGACGCCCGTCGGGACGGCAATCAAAACAACAAAACAAAAAATCGACAAAACATATGCAAAAAAAAAAACGGGAAAGAAGATAAAAAAAAGAAGAAATCTAGGAGGAAAAAAATTGCAATGTGAAATAACAAAACTGACTCAAATCAAATGATAAATGTGTCTAGCCAAGCAAGGACGGAACGAAAATAAGCAAAGAAATTCAAATTGAGAGAGCTAGAGAGAGGGAAATTTCTTCTTCTTCTTCTGTTTGTCAAGCGACTGCCTGACTGTCTGGCAACTCCATAGAGTTACTAACGCAACTGTACTCCCCCTGCAACTCCACAAGTATACTCGTCCATATAATTTATATTTTCTAAGAAAAAGTTTTCTTTTTTCCTTCTCTTCGTGTCTCCTCTGGCTTAACCATTTCCTGCCGCACGTGTGTTGGAAGTGTCTTGTCTTGTTATTAAAAACGAATTATGAATTGTGTGTATGTGTGTGTGTTTGTGTGTGCCGCCTTCTTCTCATCATCCTCACCCATTGTTGAGCTCGATTTTTCAAGTGCGGCAAGGAGATTATAAACATAAATTCATTTTTTTTTTAATGCTTGTTGTTTGGATAAAGCCAAAACACAAAGATAAGGCGCATATTTATTGGGGAGGATTACTGCTCGAGTGGAAAGAGATAATGCAGGAATATAGAAAAAAAGAAGGTGTGGCATTTCATACAAAATATGAATGAAAAGCAAAGATAAAGGATCACAAAGTTTGCCTTGCTAATAAGACTTTGATTAGAACTTTTCTTTACAGCTTGCCAAATAGAAGTCCTAGACAAAGTTGAAGAAATTAAAACGGGAAAAGGTGTTGTTCAAGATAGATAATGTATAGATCTATTGAAATGGTTGCAAAAAGATGTGGAAAGAGGGGTGTAACTTCAATATTACAACTTTTTTCAGGTCTTAAAGTTGAAAACTCTAGTTAAGGGCTTTTTAAGAATTAAGTTACTTAGATTTCTAAAACTTTTAAGCATTTTTGGTAACTAGAGAATCTAAGAACGAAACTTATATATGTAGATTAGGAAATTAATTTTTATGTAATGAAAACTTCTTGAACAAACTTTTAAATAATGTGTAGAAGAACATTCCATTAAAAAATATTACAAAACCCAATTCAATGAGTTAACTTCTAAAGCACTAGACTATTTAATAGAAAATATATTGAAGAAGTCTTAAAATCCCCTTCAATAACTTACAAAAGTTCTCAAATTTTCAAAAAAAAATTTCCTTACACCTTTATAGAGCCTTTTAAAAACAAATTGAAGATCTTTTGTATTGATTAAGTTCATCTATGTAGTTTTGCTTTGGCTCTTATGAACCATAAAAGGCCTTTATAAGCAGTTTTGCCTTCCGCTATCATCCCTCGAGTAAAACTAGATCAATGCTATAAGAGAGGAATTCCCCTAACAAAGGCCATTAAAGTGATTTAATAGCCGATAAACTTCTACACTTTTGTCATGGTTTGGCTTTGACCTCAAAAAAGAAGAAAAAGAACGAAATACCAAAAGCCCAAAAGGGGTGGAGAATGAAGGGGAAACCTGAGGCACACACTACTAACCGCACCGCATACAATTACGAGTGCATTGTTCTTGCCCTTTTGTCCATAGAGTGTAGAGCGTGAATAAAAACTGACACTCAAGTGCTTTTCAACACTTTTTTTTTCCATAATATAAATGAGTGAGAATGGGCCTGGAAGGGGTGGAGGAGGAGGAGAGGGAGGAGGGGAGGAGATGTAGGTGTGTGTGCGTGAAGGCGGTTACTGCAATTAGACTGCGGTGACAATGACACAAAAACACAAAAACGCGACAAAGCAGCATTAAAATTGTTCATAGGCAAAACGGAAGTGGCAAGAGCTTTTCAAAATCCCAAAAAATCCTTTTGTTATAGATGATTTTGTCTGGCTAACGGAACTCGATTATAAAAGTAAATTCCAGTCCAACAAAATAGCGAAAGGATTGAAAAATAACCACAAAAACAAATCCGCAAATGATAAACTGACAAACAAAAAGAACTGCTGAATGGAGTAGCCTATAGAATGTCCTTTCTGATATTATGAACCGATATTTGGAAGCCAACATTTTATGGAAAGATTAACTATTTATCAACAGTAATAAGTAATATATATATATATTTATTTATATATTTTTGGCGGAAAGTGTTTTGTTTTAGTTTTATAGTAAAATTTGCGAAATTCCCAAGTTAAAAAGGCAAATTACTCAAAACTTACTTTCTTATATCTATCTATGTATATGTAAATAGAGAGTAGATCAACCGATTTGGCTAAAGCTGAAACAAATTGCCACGCCCAGATCGTAAGCCTAGCCCTGATAAGCCTTACACATGAAAAAAAGAAGGGAAATCTAAAAAATTGTGCCCACTATTTTGCATATTCGACCATATCGGAAACGAAGAGAGTGATGGCTAACAAATCGAGGGATGCGGGGGTGTTTGTTCCAACGAAAAAAAAAGAGGTTAAAAAAATACTAGGCTATAGCTTTGATTGATGAACATGTGCGACGAATTTGCCGCCTTTTCTGATGGGATTGGGGCGGCGATTCGACTTTTTTTCCCATGATTTTTTCAGTTTGAAAATTCGTTTCGGTTGACATTTCGTTTTGCTCTGTTTTCGTTTTTTTTTTTTTTTTTTTGCACATTGCTGGGTGCAGGGAAGCGGGCGTGTCTGGTTGGTCCAGAATTTTGATTACTTTCAACTTTGACCATTTTCAAAATAGTTGCAAACGTTTAGTTGATTAATAGCCAACAACAACAGAAGCAAAAAAAAAAAAAACGAAAAGAGAAGCGAGAGAAGAGAATTTTATTCGGGACACAGTGAGAAGCTTTTAGTTTAAGCCCTGGCCGAAAAGGCTTTTAGCAATTTAATGCACAGCTTAACAGCTGGTTAGAAAGGGAGTAAATGGTAGAGATGAAGGGTTCCGTCTACCCAATTGTGTGTCGTCTGGGATGTGTGTAAATATTGACATTGCAGGTGCTGAATGTTTTTTGGGGTTGAGGTTAAAGTTGACGTTCGTTTGATACAACTTACATACATATGGTTGGGTGGCCAAAAAGGCCAGCACAGGTCGACCAGAAAGGGTTAAAGCCATTATGTGTTATTTACCTGCAAAGATAAAGAGTATAAAGAGAATGAGAATGAAGATGAAGGACATTGGACAGAGTCTTAGCAAAGAAGCAACGATTACTCATAAGATTTTTAGATATTGTCACAAGTCATCTCCATATTAACACGGGCCCACACCCGCCCACAATGAATTCAAGAAATTCATTAAACGGTCCTCCACTCCCGCATAAAATTAATCGGCGAACTCTGCCAGAAATCACGTAACCCTCCATTAATCAGAGAGTCATAAAAAATGAATAGTTTTTTGTTATTATCTAAATTCTCTCCCTCACTCTCTCTCTCTCTCTCTCTCTCTCTCTTTAACTGGCATTTCCGCACTTTATTCGAAAAGGCACACAAAGCTGGCAACGCAGGCAACAGCAGACGCACAGCAAGTTAAATGCATTATTAGTCAAGTTGGAGAAACGACTTTGATTAGATTTGATGTGAACGAACCATTTTTGTCGATGCACAATTTCATTTAATTAGTTTGACAGGCACTTAAAAACACACGCAACTTGTGATGGCAACGTGAGTTGAACCAAATTGATGGCTTCTTCAAAAGTTGCTTAAATCATGAAGAAGAAGAATACAGGAAACAAATGATTTTTCTATATATTTCCTATTATATGTCTCAAATATCTGATACCTTTGCTAGCTTTATTTCCTTCCTATAGATTGAAAAAAACTAATTCTCACTAAACTCAATTGTGAGAATTTCTCTTCATATGCGCTCACGCTACCATCTCTAGAATAGAATTTTTTTTGACTTGTTAGATATTTTGCATTTCACAGATGATTTTTCCTTCAAGCAGCTTGGGTGGCACTACGATAAAGAGGGTTGGGCCAGGGGACAGGGGGCAATACGGAATAAATGAATGTATTTATATACCAAAGGGCCGAAAAAGTTAAGCTGGTGACGTCTTCTCGTGTCTCTGAGAGGCCGCAAAGTGACATTTTAAGCAGCCTCCATTGGAAAAGTGATGACTGAAGCGGCGCGAGACGAATGATGAGACATGCAGGGGAGGAAGTGTAAGTGGGGGCGGACATGGAAATGGAAGTGGAATGACAACGAATGAGGTTGAAAATTGAAGTGCAAGTCAAGCAAATGGTAGACGGCAAGCGGCAACCGGCAGCCGGCAGCCTCCAGTCAGCTGCCAGTGGAAGAAGAGCCAAAGCCAATTTGGCTGACTGCCTGCCTGCCTCCTTCTTTTGGCGTCTCGCGTAATCAAGAGAAATTAGTTTTCGACGTGCTCGATTGGCTTCCTTCGCAGTGCTCCAAGGCGGATAGTCTAAGTGAGAGTGAGAGAGGGGACGATGTTCTCCTCCGGTCTAGTCTAAGCTGGCTAATTTTGAAAAATTGTTCAACAAAGTGGCAAGTGGCAGGCAAAAGATGCTGCTTTTATTATTTTCTATTCGTTTCATTTCATTTTTAAAGTTCTCCAACACAGCGACCGACACAGCGATAGTAAGAGGCAGAGAGAGAAAGCTGATTCCTTTACGAATTGTGATTAATGCTACCATATCTGGTTGTTGATTTTCGAGTGCATTTTGACATTTGATGAATTGCATTGCCCAATTGCTTCAAAGACCAGACCAGAGTGGATTACACAAGTTTCTCTTTGAGTTTCCGTTTTCGTTGCCTTCTTGCCATGTTCGCATCTTTTGCCTCGTTTGCCGCATTTTGGCCATTGTTTGCGCCATTATAATGAGGTTTCAATCACTTCATTTGTCTCTGTCTCC
This sequence comes from Drosophila nebulosa, assembly GCA_024703675.1. Lineage (NCBI taxonomy): Eukaryota > Metazoa > Arthropoda > Insecta > Diptera > Drosophilidae > Drosophila > Drosophila nebulosa. The sequence continues at coordinate 7,105,033 of CM045724.1, read as the reverse complement.
AGCATATTTTGGGGCAACAGCTGCTCCCGACTAAATGGTGAGAAAAATTTACCATTCAGGAAAGTTTTTTTTTTTTGGCGAAAGAGTGAAAAATTGTTAAATGCAGTAAACTGAAATTATGATTCAAAATGATATATGATGCGAAACTCTGGTCCGTTTCTCACAGTTCCGACTTTATAAGACACTTTCAATAATTATGAAATTAACTTGGAAGTCAAACAAATAGATTCAATTGCAGTTTCATCATTTAGGAAACGAATTTCAACTGTCTATAAATCAGACGTCTAAGAGTTAGCTGATTCAAATAAAGTTCATGATAAGTTCAGAACCAGGTTTTTTTGACAGGCAACTGTTAAAGAAATAGATTTAAAAATTAGTGCTAAACTAGTTACAGTTGTCTTTCAATAGTTGCTGAATGAATGCTTTCAAATGTTCGTTTCTTCTTTTCGCTGGCCCTAACCAAATTAGTCAAAACAAAGTGAAATTTGTCTTGTCCTTGCACAGTTGCCATAAAGACAGTGTCAAGACAAAACAAATTGTTTGACTTGTTTTTTTTTTCTGCCTCCTCCACGTCTCCACTCAGCCCCCTCTTACACTCATTCTGTGTTCCGACCCATTCGATATTTGTTGTTTGGTCCGCCAAACACTTTTGGCATTATAAATGGCAACACATTTTGTCTACAACGGAAACGGATATTAGTTGCAGTCTCTTGCTCACTCTCTCTCTCTTTCTCTGTCCCTCTCAATGTGTCTTTTCCAGCTGCGAGGACATAGAAACACGTTTCGAGTCAGTCAGGACATTCAGGATATGCAGCGACAACAGCAACAATAGCAACAACATATGACTATAATTTGGCAACTGCTGACCCAACAACAGAGGTCGCCACATGGCAAGTCAATTGCTGCTTCTTCTCGCCCCACTTCCCTTCCTTCTCGCTCTTAATGGAACGTTGATAAATGAGCCTCCATTCTTTGAGGATGTCTCTTTACATTCTCTTTGCCTTTTGCATAATAAAAATCATAAAAACTAAAAGAATATAGTCACAGCAGACTGATAAATGTGGGGGAAATTATTTTATTAAGCGTAATGTCTTTATGGTGGGTCATAACATTTTAATAGTCTCTTTAAATGGGAATACTAATTTCACACAGAAGTTTGTAATGTCCAAAAGAGAGTATTAACATGAACACATCGGTAGAATGACAGTCCGATTAACCCGAAAGAATAACATAGAAGTTGAATCAAAGTCGATTAGGAATGAAAATTTTTACAATTTTCGAATTCTTCATGCAAATTTTAAGAAATTTTTTGGCATTTTCCAATTTGTTAGAGCATAGAAACTTCGGCGTGTCTGACGATCCGGTTGCTCGACTTTTTATTTAATTAAATTTACATTGAAACCAAAGAAAATGGCATAAATATGTTAATCTGCTTTTCCCCTTACTCTTCCTTTACTTCGCTCGTTTTGGTTTTTTTCTGGTCTTCTCTGCTTTTTGCTCTTCATACACATTTTCATCTGGTTAATTGACATTTTGACTGTCTTGGCACCGGGTCCAGGTCCATTTGCAGTAGTCTCAATTCCAATTTGTCCTTCATTTTCTTCATCTTGTGTTTGCCCTTCTCCATTTTGGTCAAAATCAATTGATTGGCCTCTCCCTCCTGTTGTACTCAGTAGTCACTAATTTGTGTTTAGTAGCATGTGGCATGTTTGTCAATTACTTGCCCCCTACCCTCCTTTTCTAACCATCTTCTTCCCTCCTTTTCTCAACTGTCTAAATGTTTGTCCTCAGTGCGTATGTGTATTATTTCCCTTTCTGGCTACGTGCTTCTCCACTTTAACTTGGCCAAAAAGTTCCTTTTCCTCTGTTACGTGTGCGACATTTTCGAATAGCCAGGCTAATTATATTGATTATAGGCAAGAGAGAAAAGGAAAGAGAATGTAAGAGAGACAGAGATGGGGAAAAGTGGAGAAATTAATTTTCCTTATATTTTTTTTTCTGCGATCTTTTCCTTTTTGTGACTAGCATTTTAAGTAACCCACAGAAAAAAAGAATTAGGCAGAAAATTGAAAGAAAAATGTCCTAAAATGTTTTCATTTTTGGAATACACTTTGCCAATAATGAAGAAATAGAAAACGAAAGAGAAAAAGAAAACCAAAAAGAAATGCGATAAAGTGGGCGAAAGTTTCCCATTAATGATATGAATATCAATTACCCATAAGTTTTGACCTGACAACAAAAATTTATAGCACTAGAAAAATAAAATTTAATTGAATTGAATTTTAAAATTCGAGAAAATTTTATTGTAAGTTTCCACGAAAACAAATTGATTGATTTAAGTAGAAAACACCAAACTTGAACATTTTTTGCAATTTTGTTAAGTTTGTGCAAATTTTGTTTGCTTATTTCTATAAAGTTGAAAGTGAATTAAAGGCTTCTACTTTTCTATACAATTTTTTCGTTTGGAATTCTGTGGCCTATTTTTATTTCACATTGGAAATTAAATTGCATAAATTTGCCTGTTTGTAGGTTAAATAAAAATCATTTTATATATCAAAGCTTAGCACAGATTTCATTGTTAAAATTTTAAAGGTAAAGGCTCAACTCCTATTTTACTTAACTTTATTCAGAGTTAACTAGAAATTCGTAAATTTATAGATTATCTTATAAATCTAGATCTTGTCCTCTTTATGGTGACTTAAAGAGGTTGACACAAATTTGGAATATCTGAAATTCATATTTATATTTGAACCGGGTAAGACAATATTTAGAAAGTTCATTTGTCTACATGCTCAAAATAAATAGTCTATATAGTTCTGCTAGAGATTTGGTATTGTTACTGAAAAGAATGATTATCGTTTTGAAATGTCAACAAATTTAATAAATAAATAATAAATGCGTTAAATCTACATCACAAATTAGCGCCAATTGTTTGCCTAAAAAAAATACATAAAATTAAAGCGACTCAGTCTTGCTCTTTCAATTGTTTTCTTTCAACTGCAAATTGACTTAAATTTCTTTAATTAATTTTCTTTGGTAATTTGTTTTCGTTTTTAATCTGGAGCCTTTTGGTTACCTTTCACAATCTCATAAATCATATGACAAAAAATACTTAACAACCAACATAAAAAAAGAATAAGAGTGAGAAAGAGAGAAAAATTTGTTAAACAACAATTACGTGACTTGTCAACTAATTGCAATATTATGTCCATCAGGAGAGTTATCTCGGCCAACTGCCTCCTCCTGCCCACACCACCACCACTGCCCTGATGTGCCCTACTCCCCCGTCAGGTAATTAACGCGTGTCATTTATGCTCATAAAAATGCCAGGCCAAAGCGACACGCGTTCATAATTTGCTTTTTTTTTCTCGTAGGAAGGGCTCCTTCCCCCAAGTGGCTGGCTCTGCCTGCGCCTGCCTTTGGCCTGTGTCAAATTTTATGAAAATTCTGCAATAAATTAAAAATTATTGCCATATAGCCAGTCATTTTTTTATTTAATGTTCTGTACCGTTTCAGTTCCCTCTGTGTCCCTTAATATTGCATATACATATACGCGTTTATATTCTGTTCTTCCATGTTAATTTTTGGCCCAAAGGTGATAAAAATTCCGCTTCATTATTCACTTGGTTGTAGGGACTCGAGAAACTCGAGAGAAATTTATGCAACGGCAGGTTTTTGTTTTGCCTTTTGGAATAAGATTAAAGCTTAGGCTCGGACTTCAATGTTTGAATAGGGGCGGTCGGTTGATGGGGTGGGGGAAGTGGAAGTTAACTTGACCTCCTCTACTTAACCCTAACGAAAAATGTCAACTCATTTATGTGATTTTAGGTTTTGCCCTCTCTACAGTTTTTCTTTTCTTTTGCATTACGTCTTACTTTTGTATTATTTTCCTTATCGAAATCCTTTTCTCCCACTCTCGAATCCATATGAAAACCAAAACGACTCATGCTCGGTCATGCTGAATGTTCTATACCCTTTCAAGTGGAGACTGTTTGGACAGAAGGCAAACAAAATTTTCTCTAAATGACTTACCATCGAAATTGAAATGCCAATTAGATCGCCTAAGATAGGTACAGGTTAATGACATTTTTTAAATATTTTTCCCAATAAAAATATCAACATCCAATACGAAATCATTATACCCTTTTTTATTGCCAGGGCATGCGAAAGTCTTTTTCGATTTCCTTTTAAAAACATTTTGCCTTTTCCAAGCGTGACAAATGCTTAGAATGTGACTTTGAAAATTTGATAAATGACCCAAAAAAAAAGGAAGAAAAAAAAGTATACAAAATCGAAAAGGAAAAACTTCAGCAAAAAAAAAAACTCATGTCGCAGACATTGAAGGGAATGCGAACAACGAGGGTGGTAGTCAGCAGGTTTTCATGTCTGGCAATGAAATAAAAGCCAAAGGCGGAACTGAAATGAAAACGAGGAAATTTTCTCGTCACATAGGCTGAGACTGAATGCTTTTGGCCTCAAAGTCAAAGTCATGTCAAATTGCCAACGAAATGTCTTAAATTTTTGTCGCACTTTTGGAGACATTTATTTTCTGCTTATTGGTTACTTTTAGCTCAAATATTGATATTAAAAAATCACCTCACGTTCGGTTCAGGTCTTTTTCTCTTTTTTTGTTGTTGTAGTAAATAAATTGTTAAGGAAAATTTATTAGGCAAGCTCTCTTTTTGCCAGGCAGCTGGATAAATGTGATTTAGTGTGGGCGATTTATTTGGTAAGAGATTTTCCTGAGACCAAGTTGACAGGTGTCAAAGCGAAAGAGCTAAAGACAGAGGGATTTAAAAGACTTTTCCTCTCAATGCCACAAGAAATATTCTTGGAAATTTTCAATAAAGTGAAGAGAAGTTTGGGTTAAATGTTTACACAGAGCATTTATCAAGAAAATTTTGAAAATGTTTCATTCTTTGTCAATTTTAAGTATAAAATTTTGCTGATAAAATAAATAATGCAAAATTAAAAATGACCGAGTGAAGAGTGTGCAAAGTTTTAACAATTTTGCACACTTTCCTAATCAAACACGATGAAATTTTTGTGAGAAGTTGACCTTAGATATTTACTATTATACTTGTGGAATTCCGTTTTCATATTGGTCAAAAGCCTAGTGAAAAGCTCTTTTAATATTTGCCCACATTCGTGTCAGTTATCCTTCTCTCAGCATTCTATCAATTTGTTTCCACTGGAGGGTGCATATTTTTTTTGGAGTCTTGTGTCAATATTGACTCACACAGAAATCCTTTTAATTTTTTGCCCAGCTTTTTGGTTTGGTGGATGGGGGATGGTGGGATACGGGGCAGGTTTAATTGAAAGCTCTGTAAATACTAGACGGCAGATGAAAAACCGAGGGAGAAGGATATTTGTCTAAGCCTCTAAACTGATTAAGTTTTGATTGCAAATTTGCGCAACATTTTGTCGATATTTGCAAGTGGAAAAGTTTGCCGACGTGCCCCCTACCCCCCATCCTTTAGCTCCCCTTTATGCTTTTTCCTTTTTAATAATGTTGGCAAAGGTCATTAATATTTCAATAATGGTGTCTGGCTCTAGGACTTTCTCCTCCTGCACTCTCTCTCTCTCTCGTTTCCTTTTTGTCTGTGTATACTGCATAATTGACTTTGTCGCTCTTTGGTTATTATTTCTCATCTTTCTTGGTTTTTATATTTATTTTACTAGCTTTTTATGAACATGCGAATTGTCGTCCTGCCATGGTCCTGCTTCTAGTCCTGGCCATGATTTATTATGCGGCTTTGCTTTCTCTTTTCTTCATCGTCATATAATGCTGGCTGCTTGTTGCCTTTTCTTGGCGTTTTTCTATTAGCCGTCTTGCGGCCAGCAGCCCGGCCCGCTTAACTTGTCCTTTTTCAATCTTGGCCTCAACCTCAATTTGGCTCGTTCTCTCTTTACTTTTCTTTAGTGTTTTTATACCCTAAGAAAGGCAAGCAAGTTATAAATAGTGAAAGTGTGGAACCCATGGGTAAAATCGGTTCTACAATGACTTTTTGGCATAAAATCAAGTGAATTGCCAAAGCCTTTTTATAGAAAAATGGAAATCAACTGCAATTATGGAGTGTTCTCTTGATGTGTCTATTAATCAATTAGTTTTCCTTTGCTATATTTCTATCTGTTTATAAATTTTTTAACTTTTATTCACCGCGATCGACCAAAAAAGATTTTTTCTTCTTCTCTTTACAAAAGTGTTCTTTAAGTTTAATGAAAAATTTCTCATTTATAGAGTATACAAACCTCATGAAGCACTGCAAAGCATTTTACTAAAGGTTTTCCCTTGTCATATTTATAAAAAAAATATATATATTACTTTCTTTGTCTAAAAAGCAAGCAAGGCATTGAAATGGTTTATGCACTTTTATTCCACAAATATTGACAATCATAAATAATGCAAAAATTTTACTCGTTGGTTACTTATGAATGAATTATGTGGATTTATGAGTTTTTGAAAAAGGTTTGAGATTAGGCTAAAGAATGGCTTTTATTTTCAGATAAATCAAGTAAAGTTTAATATATAAAAAGAGCAAACGAAGAGCGAGAGAGAGAGACAGGGACAGAGAGCAAATGTGAGATGTCCTTTTGCTTTCCCTTGCCCAAGAAAAACTTTCCAAACCACAAAAACCACACACACACACAATCTGACTGATGAGCCAAACCACAAACAAGAACAACAACAATGACAACAACAATTGCAACTTTTGCAATTGATAAAACATTGCAAATGAAATAATAATAAGTAATTATATGCAAATTAATTCTCTCACCTGGCAAAAATTACAGAAATTATCTTTAACTCGTTAATTGAAAATTTACTTTAAACCGATTGTTGAGCCAGGTGTGAGATCTCTGAAAAAATTATTCAACAAATATTGATGGCCAAAGTCGAAAAAGTCATGAAAAACTATGCCTGGAAAAACTCTTACTAATACATACGTAAGTAATCTACGGAAAGAAAGTTATCTTTATGGCAATGTTTGTTGTTAATTTTGTTGCTTTTGTTTATTACCACTTTCTGTCATTTGAAATTGACTCTTTTTAGGCGAAATTGCAATTTGTTTATCGCTTTATTTTTTGCTCTTTTTTTTGGTTGTTGCGCGAAAAACACATTTTCCATTATTAATTAAAAGAAACAGGAAACGGTTAGAGAGAGAGAGAGAGAGAGAGAGAGAGGGTAAGAGATAGAGAGGAAAAAAAGAAGGTCGAGCAGTTGGATGCCGTTTTCATTCATACATTTTTGTTGTTTTTCCCCTTTGCCCCGACGACGCTTCAATTAAATTTAATTGCATTTTGAAGGGCCATAAATCTCAAACAGTGGCAGCCAAAAAACTACGCACAAGTGAAACAGCAATTGTTTACCCCCTTCCTATCACCCTTTCCCCATCTCCTCTCCCTCTCTCTCTCTCTCTCTTTGGTCATATATGCAAAGCGAGACAAAATGACTGGCAATTGATTAATGGGGTTAACAGAGAAAACCGAAACCGAAAATAAAAAATCAATCATGAAAGCAAATTACAGTGGCTGCTGCTGCTAAGATACTTCAGATATGGGCAAATTGTAGGACGGGGAAGAGGATGAGAGTAGAGAGATCTCTAGAGATCATGGAAATATAATTTGAGAGCAGCAGCAGCAGCATCAGCTCATTCGATTAGCTATTATTCATTCATTTTTCTTTTCTTTTGGCTGTTGTTAATTTCATTTATTGCTTTGACTTTGAGGCTATCAAAATATTGGAAAATAAAGAAAAACTTTTTCCCCCTCCCAGCCCTGCCCTCGTCACATGTTGTTGTTGTTGTTGGTTAGATAAGTTTAAAAGGCAATAATTTTCTTTTTCTTTTGGGTAAAGAAATTGAGGAAGACGAACGGTGGAAAGGGGGCAGTGGGAAAAACTTCTAGCAATTCATTTTAATTATTCACGCCTCAGACTGTTAGATTTTACACTCAACAAAAAGAGGGGAAGAAAGAGAGAGAGAGAGAAAAAGATAGAGCGAGACAGAGGGGAGGTCGACGCTTTCCCCACTTGATTTATGGCCTTGACTATGTGTGTGTGTGTGTGTGTGTGTGGGGGCTATATTATGTGATAAGAACATCGAATTGTTATTTATTGCTATCACTGTGCGAGTTTAATTTAAAACCATTTTTCGATTGATATTAATTTCCAAAGTGCAAAATAAAGATAAAACTTCAACAGCTAAAAAGTAAATAAAAACTTTAAAATTCAACTACAAGAATCTTATACACATATAAAAGGCGATTTTTATGCCGATTGAAAGTTATTAATACTTAAATGGCAGAAAGTAAAATTTATTGGTATCTAAAATTAACACTTTTAATTTTCTATATAAAGAAAATCCATATTAAAAGTCAAAATTTGCAAACTCTAAACCAACAAAATGTACATATATGGCTAACAAAGAACTTGTTGTTTTTGGCCTTTCTTTATGCCTCTTATGGACAGAGAGTTTTGTGTGGCAATAAAATTCAGTTAGCCTTCGGTTTATTCTATTTCACAGTGCTACGATTTGTTCCTTTGTGCCGAAACATATTGCCAATTGCAACTGTCAATAAAGTATAAAATGATTGTGTTCATATGGATGGCATATATATCAAATGGACTTTCTCATTTCCACACATTAAAATTTGTTGCTGCTGCTGCTATGCTTGGCCCATAAATCTCTGGCAGCAAATGGCAAAAATGTTTGTTGTTGGCCAAAAACTGCATAGCAATCGATTGCAGCAAGAGCAGCAGCAGCAGCAGCAGCAGCAGCCAAAGAGACTCTTCAATGAATGGCATTTACATTTACATATTTTTCCACTCAGCAAAAAAGGCCATAAAAAACAATATGACCAAAACTATACAATATTTGTGTGATTTATATACTCAAACCAAATAAAAAAAAAAAAAAATAACAATAGGGAGAGGAAACGAGAGGGAATATTGGAGGTTGCTGAACTATTTTGCAATCATCGAGAGAAGAGAAACAGATATAAACTCATACAAAATATAGTTGACCCACTAAAAAGGCAACCACAAAAAAAAAAAGAAAATAAAAAAAAGAGAAGTCAAATTGGTTGAACTTTCTTGTGGCTTATCTGCAAAACTTTTGTCGACAATAGGCAAAATTTATGTGTGGCAATCATTTAGGCAAAACTAAAGTGGAGGAGGTGTGACCACACATGGGCGTAGCCTAAGAGGGAGTAGGTTAAATCACTTTCAGATTTTTGTAGGAGAACTTCAATAGTAAGCTGCTTAGGCATATAGAAAAGGATATCAAATATATGACAAGGATAGAAAACCGAGTAACTCACAAGCCGTAGGAATTTCTTGGCTTGCTTGCCATCAACATAAACTGAACCTTCTAATAATTGAACAACCAAATATAATCCCTCAAAATGTGCATTCCATTTGCTCTTTCAAACTAAATGCTCCTTCCTTCTGTTCGTAGAGTGCATGGTAAGCCCATGCGTCTGTCTAGGAGCAGCTCAAACTGAAGTACGTCATCAACTTTGGGTTAGGTTGGGTGTGTATATGTGTAAGTGGGTTGGGCTTGAGTTTGGGTTAGGTGTGGGGGGCAAAGGCACACGCATGACTTGCCAAAGTTGCAGCAGCAGCAACCAAACTACTCGATATGTGTCGATTCCCTTCTTTTCTCTGCTTCTTCTCTCTCAATCTCTTGTTGCAAATGTCATTAAAATTGCTCTTCATAAGTCACACAGTAGAAGTAGTAGTCGTAGTCGTAGTCGTAGAAGGAGCCAAACTTGGGAGCATGTTGCTACTATCCCTCAGCATAACCTCATTTTACGGTCCATGAAATGTTGCATCACATTGCCTTGGCCCTCGAGTCATGGAAGAAAAGGTTTTATCTCCTTTTCTCTTCTGCTCTCTCTCTCTCTCTCTCCTACCCAGTTTGTGTGTGCATTTGAAGTGCCGTTATGATTTTTGTAGAGCCTTGGAAAACTCAGAGTTGAAGAGATTGGCACACATCGACTCGCATGTCGATTCTAGTTCAAATCCAAGACCAAGTGTTACTTTAGTTCGAACGAAAGAGGCAGAAGGAGGAATTGGATAATCGAATATCGAGTGCACCGCGAATAATGTCAAACCTTAGCTTCTTTGGATTATACAATCAACAAAAGTAGCTTGGCAGAAAACTTGAAATTTAGTAATTAATTCGATTACTAACTTTAAATTAAATTTTATAATTGAGTAACTATTTTTTCTTTTTCGAATTTTCATTGAGAAAGAATCACCTGACATCTAGGTTTTTATTTAAAGTTTAATATTCCCCGTGATTTCCTCAAAGAAATCCAAAAATAGAGCACCGAAAAGTTTAGTTTCAATTTCATAGGAAACTTTTAATTCCAAGCCCTATTCAAAAGTTGTACTGTGACTAATTGCCTGTAGGTACACGTTCTCACCCCCAAAAACATATTTCAGTGTCAATGCCAAGCTCTTATCTACCCACAACCCCGACCAACAATTTGCCTCCCAAACATGCCCCCACCCCAAACTAACCCCACTCAATCATCCCTTTTCACGTACACATATGACATTGGCTTAGGTCTTTGCCACAAAAGTTTTTAATAATCAATGTCAAAGTCGTAGCCCAGAGTCTGATATATATATGTATGCATATGGGGATAACTATATATACTTATAAGTTACACGACTTGCCCCTTTTATCTATTCAGGGCAAGATTTATTTATTCTCTGGGTTTATTTTTGTCTTCCATCTTCCATCTTGCTACGTTTTCATCGTTGTGTTCTGTTGATTTGTGTTGCTGATGTGTTCCTTTCACTAAATTCACTTAAATTCATGTTATTTCCGCATAGTTCACACTTGGTTTTTTTTTCCTGTTTTTGTTTTTCATTTTCCCTTTGGTTTTTGGTTCACTTTTTTTTTTTTTTTTTGCTCGCTTTTGCCAATTTGCACTTCATGAATATAAAATGGAAGGGATTCAAGTTTTGCCCCATTAGACAATTTTCACATATGTCTCGTCTTGGTCTTGGTCTTATGCCTCGTTCTACTTGTGCTCCACTTGTGCTCAGTTTTCTGCTCTCAACATGTGTCCCAAATGTTTGTTTGCCTTTGCCTTTTATTTAACTTGCCTTTGCCTTCGTCCATTTGAAGTACAAATTGCAGAAATTTCTGTTTCGATTGATCCCCACAAGCTTCCTGTGCAATGTTGGGCAACGTTTAAAGTTTTCGTTTAAAGTAGTTCTTTTTAAATCGAATAAGTGGATCTAATCTACAAAAAATTACATTGAAAAGTTAAACTTTAGCCACTTAACAAGTAATTTGGCCCTTGCATACAATAAACTGCCTTCTGAATAGACAAAATAATGCCAATAATCACGTCGGGCTTACCAGAATATATACAGCTAAAAATTTAATCAAGTAGTTTAGAGAAACATATTATACAAACTTCAATTTATTACAATTTTATTTAGGGTTAACACACCTTAAATTTCTCTTTTCAAATTTGAATTTCCCTCTTCCTCTCTCTATTTCCGTACAATATTTTAGCTATTCATTCTTCTCTTAAAACCCAAGCAGACACTCCATTAGGATACAGAAACCAAAGAAGGATACAAATGCAATCGGTTACAGTTCAATGGGAAGCCAAATTCCTGAGTTTTGGCAAAAATATTTGACCAATAATGGAATTGTTTGCCTGTTTGCTAACCGCCAAAAATGTGTATAAACCGATATGTCGGAACACACACACAGAATGTTTCTGTATGTTTGTCTGTCTGTCTGTCTGTCTGTCTGTCTGCGTGCCCCCAGAGGTTAGCCATACATTGTATGAATGAATGTCTGAACTGACAAACTAGCAAAAGCTCTTACTCCAGGGCCTCATCGTCTATTGTTTGTTGGCTCCTTCCTACTAAATAAATTCGTTCAATGAACGCATAATTATGCTAGATAATTGCATTTGGCAAAATTTGTACATATGTCTGCATCGAATTAAAGGCTAGAGAATAATTATGAATGCAATTTGGAGCGATTCTCACTTTCCACGTTAGTCTTAAGGCATTTTAATTAAAAGGAGGGGGAGTGTTAAATTTGCTAATTAATGCAACAACCAAATGAGCAGCAATTGCAGCAGCAGGAAACATTTTGCTCACTGAACAAGTTAAATAAAATGGCAGTCAGTCAGTCAGTCAGTCAGTTGGTTGGTTGAATGGTTGCCTGCACATGCAGGATAAGTGAATAACACATTGAATAAACAAACTGCTGGAACAAGCAAAAAAGTTGAAGCCAAAACGAACGAGGAAACTCGGCAATAAATAGTTACAGCAAGCCAACTGATGCAGTAAGAGAGAAACAGTTTCGAATATATGTATATGTAACAAAATGGAATTTTAAATGCCCTTATTTACAAAAGTATTGAAAATGTACAGTTATTTATCCTCTACTACCTTTAAGAAAAGACACAAGACCTAAAGTCTTTAAACTAGTATCTACTATGACCTCAATTTAAGTGTAATTCGTTAGGTCAAGAAATTGGTGACCCCGATGAGTTCAATTTGAGCGGATCTTTTGGTTAAATCGTAAGATAAAGAAATTGGTGACCCCGAAAAATGCAACTTTAGTGTAATTCTTGGTTGATCCGTAAGATAAAAAAACTGGTGACCCCGACGAGTAAAATTTAAGTGTAATTTTTTGGAAAAACGCTAGATTAAAAAACTGGTGACCCCGACGATTGAAATTCAATTAGAACTTTTAGTTAAGTCGCGAGATTAAGAAACTGGTTACCCCGTCGAGTTCATATTAAGTGTGATTCTTGGTTAAATCGTTACATTATTCCATTGGTGACCCCTACGAATTCCATTGGAATGTACAGTTGGTTTTGGTGACCACGATGAGTACTCCTAAAATTGAAAATGTTCAATTTTAATTTTTATATCCACCCCAAACTTTCCAAAATTGGCAATGTACCTCACAAGTTTAGCACTTTTCTTGACTCTTAATAAAAAAAAAGAGTTAAACTGAAATCAAGTTTAAGGGAATGCGGAACAATGTTATTGTTGTATGCAGCTGTATTTGCTGATTTCCGCTAACCAAACCAAATTTTTTCCGTGCTGTTTATTGAGTCTGATGCATTTGATAAGCGTCACGTTCCACACACTGTGCCGTTACGCCAAAAAGTATATTACAGAAGCGACTACTCGAGCTTCTACTGCCTCAGCTACTTTATTATCTATGAAAAGGATGAGAGAGAGAGAATGCATTTTGTTTGCCACTTACATACACATTCGAGCCCAAACAAAGTACAGCACACACACACACACAGACACATCCACATCCACATCCTCATCCACACACAAAGGGAATAAAACAAAATGGCGGCTCTAACATACCTGCAAAGAGACAGAAAGAGAAAAGAGGTAAGAAGGAACATTAGTTGGAAAATCTTTACACACACCTGGAATATGTTGTTACTTTTGCCATGGCTCTAGCTCTCTCTTTTGAGTTGGCAATAGCATTAGAATTTAAGATAAGTTCAGAATGGAGAGGAATGGAGTGGGAGAGTTTGGGAATAGAAATGGTGAAACAGGTAGCTATAACACATTTTGTTACCTCTTTCACTAGCTTTATGTGGATTTTGTTTTGTATGTTGTTTAACAAACTTTATTACGAAACTTGGCAAACAATCGTCGTCGCCTTTTGTTGAATTCTTGTTCGCCGTCTGCTCAAAATTGATTGCAGTTACAATCAGTTTATTGTGTAGTTTCATTGTAACTGAGAAACATGGCAAACATGCTTATATATGTATATACAGGTGCAGTCAGTAGCGGATCTTTGAAGTGAAATAAGGGAAATTTGAAGAGTGGACAACAAATTGTCTATAATCTATCAAAATCATATTACAAGTCTTCAAAAATGTTAAGAAAATGATTTTTTCAATTTTCTATTGCATACTTAAGGGAGTAAATTTTCTCTTACTACAGCTGTAGATCCGCCCCTGGGTGGCAGAATAGAATACTAAGTGAAGACAAGACTTTGTCGATGATGCCACTGGCTAATGAAGAAAGTAATCTAATCGAATTGGTTATAGGATATTATCATTCATGTAATCTCGGCAGTTCGAAGTGTTCAAAAAGTTTTGATGTATTCTACAGAATAACTCAAAAAGGCTTTTGTTTTGGCATTAAAAATATCAAAAATTCCACATTGTGGCCCTATTAATATTAACCAATTTAAAAGTCACTTTATTCAATCCCTTGTCACATCAAATTTTGTTTTTTTGACTTTCTCAATTTTCGACTAATTTGCACTCCTCATCCTCCACAAAATGTTCATTCATTTAACAATTGATTATGTCAACTGAACGACAAAATTACTGAACCTTTCAAAAATCACAGAAATCAATAGAACCGCAAAAAAAAAAGGGGCAACCCAACAACAAAATGTGAGTCATAAGTGATTTCCTGTTTCCGTTTCACCTAGCAAATCAAGCGTAAAATAATTTTTATGAAAATATTTACACACACCAACAAAGTATAGAAAATAGAAGAAAAAAAAAAAAAATGAGCTAATGGCTATGGCCATGTTCAGTGCGAGATGCTTGAATGGGTTTTTTGGCCATACATACTATCTGGGAAGTAAGCGGCAGCAAATGGTAGACATCAGTGTCAGGCTTAAGGCGGGCCAGACACACGATTGAAGGAGTAGCAAAGAGAAGGAGGAGCAAGAGAAGTCGTCGGTGGCTGAGTAGCATAAATTCCAGACGCCGCCTTGGTGATTTGTGGTGCATAGACCACATCAAACATTGAGGATTGAATGGGCTACGAGAGCTGGCTTGGTGGGGTATGTTGTGGGCTTAAGCACACTTGAAGTATGTGCACGCTTGGCTTAAGAAAAAGGATTTCGTAGTACTCCATCGTCATAGCCCTCTTCACTCTAACCGCTGTCAACAGGGCCAACAGGGTGGATGGCGGAGAGGGGAGGGGGTGGCATAAAAAAAAGGGAAAAGTTCACGCCTTGACGAATAAGTTGTAGAAAATATGAAAAGTCTCACATTTGAGTTGGGTCTTTGGAATCCTGTATCCTGGACGCCTTCTCGCCTCTCGCACACCTCCGCCGTAGAATGCGGTCTGGATGTGGTCTGTGGTTATTTGGCTTTTGCTGTGGCTTATATGCCCGTATATGGCGTTTATTTTTTTCATCTACTTTCTTTCTCTATTCTATCCAGTGCTCTCTTTCTTTGCAGCTTTTGCTCCCGCTTCAAGCCAAAAAGGTGTAATGCAATTATATTGAGGCAGGCTTCATGTCACAACTTTTTTTGCCCAACAAACACACACACACACGCACACATACACACATTTTTCACTTTATTAAATTGAATGGGGAATAACAGACGACAGGAAGACAGTTAGACAGATGCATTAAATTTAATTTCGAGTTCTTAAACTGACAGTTGGAAAACTTGAAGATTAAATAAAAAATACTTTATATTTTTGAATATGAATATGATTTTTAAAGACCAATCTAACAAAGGAAACATTTTGAAACAAATAGTTGTTAATATTCTCCACTAAAAAAGAAATTGATTCAGCCCTAAGAAAGATTTTGTCAAAGCATTTTTTAGAACCAATTCAAAACTAGTAAATTACCTTGGGAAACTATTCTAAAAAACAATTTAGTAATCTTTTACTACAATTCTGTAAAGCACCAAAGAAATTGTTTACATTTTAAAAATATTAATACGAGAAAGAGACACAGAGAGAGAGAGATAGAGTGAGAGAGAGAAAGGGATACTGCTTTAAGCTGGATAAACATTATTATTATTTAGCCTCTTCGTGGTGCTCCCTAAAATGCTTCTTCACTTTTTTGTTCAAAATTTTGCCAGTATTCTGTCTGCTTTTACTCCATTCACACAAATCCCAGTTATTTACTGCAGCAACAGGCAACAAAGATAATTGCCAAACTTTATTAACGGAAACAAAAGCAAAGGCATTAAAAGCGAAGGCGACGGCGACGGCAACGGCAACGGCAACGGCGGCAGAATGCAATCCGGCCAACTCTTGGGAAAGGAGTTTTTGCTGCGGCAACCATGAATATCAAATGAGAGTAGCTTGCCTCGCCTCCCACCCTTTTTAGCGAGAAGAAGAAGGAGAAAGGGGAGGACGAAAAGTGGTTCAAAATGCTTGAAAGGCCATAAACAACAATTTATAAGGCTTTAATGAAAATTGGTTGAGTACTGTAACTGAGGTGAGGTTTCTATCTATCTACTTATTTGGCTTTTTCGGCGCCCCCATGTAAATTAGCCAAGTTAACACCTTGGACAACGGCAGGACAAAATTGTTTGCCCATTTCATATCCTTCTCATAATTTATTACACACTTGGGGGTTAAAGCATATTTCTTTTTTTGTTTTTTTTTTTTTTTTAACGAAATTGCTATGCAAATGAGTTTGCCTTTCGCTTTTCGTTCGCTGCCCATGCATATGGAAATTTTATGGTAATTCTTTTCACAAAAAATACAACCATTCTAACCAATTTACTGCTCTAAGTTTTTTTTTTTTTGTTTGCTACTTTTTGGCAAAGCAAATTGCATAAATGTCAATTTGTCTGATCTAATTTTCCTTCTGCTCTTCTCGTCATTGTAAAACACTTTTGAAAAAGTGTCCAAAAGTTCGGATCCATTTTTGGTCATTTTTCAATTTGGCTTGAGAAAATATTTTGATTACTTTTCATCTTCAAACATTTGGCAGCACTTTACGCAAAAGTTCAAGACACGAGAGCATATTCCTTGGAATATAAATATTATTGTTGCAAAACTTTTGCTCCTTGTTGCAAATGATAAGAAGCAGCAGCCAAAAAATATCCGGATCCGGATGCAACTCGTTTGTCCTTTTGCTGAGCTTTTTGGGGGGGAGGAGAAAGAGGTTTAAAAGGAAGTTGCGGCGCCGTCATCGACTGCCTGTTGATGACACTTTGATGCCTCTTCTCCTTAGAGAGCAAAGGAAAGACCATCTAGAGGCCAAACTGTTGTTGGACGCATTAATCAAGTCGAACAGGATATAAAAATACTTTAAGACTTTGCAAGAAAAAGCTGAGTGAAAGCTGAGTTTGAAATTTTGAGTCTTCATTTTGGATAATCTAAGAAAAATAATAATACTTAACAGGTGTTTTTTTTTCTTTCTGTGAAACTGGCATTCCATTGAAATGCTACACTTCTGAAATATATTTCTCATTCGCCTAAAAGCTGACTATAATATTCAGTTGCCGTGACTGAGAAGCATCAACAGTCGGCAATGGTGAGGGAAGACATCATCAACATCATAACCACAAAACTCCCAGGGAAATAAAAGTTCGGACCAGAAACCATTGCGTCTACCCCATAGCCCCCCGATTCTCGTTCCCCTCTCGTCTTGTCTTGTGCAACCTCGAAATGAGCTTTTGGCACTTTTCGGTAAGCGCGTTGCCCGTTGCCCGTAGCCAGTGTCTGCACTTAATGGAAAATGTCAGTTTTGCCTCTGGGCGGCGGCGCGTCAAACGTTTTATTGAAGTTTTCAACTGAAGGGACGTCGACGACGACGCCAACGTCAACGACGACGACGACACTCGTAAAAGTAAAACACTTTTCGCCATTTTTCTTTACCTTCTTCCGGTTTTTGGGTGTTTTGAAGATGCTTAAACTTAACGAAGCGGAAGTGAGAAATGGAAAGAGACAGAGCAAGAGCCCAGTGAGAGAGAAAAGTAGTCAATGAGATTTGTGATTTCGATTCGAAGTGTATACAAATCATATCAGTGAACAGACTAGAACAACAATTTAACAAGAAATATATATTCAAAAATGATAAGCAAAATTACGAAAAAAACCAAATTGGCCAGAGGAACGGCGACAATGGGCTCAACTCCTACGTCAGCATCCAAGGAGGCAGAACAAATTTTTAGCACCGTCTTTGAAGTCTTTGGCACAGTTCAGGGTAAGTCGAAGAGAGGACTAAAAGAGTAGTGGAAACTTATATTTTATTCTCACTCTTTAGGTGTCTATTTTCGCAAGGTGAGTTCCATAAAAGGTTGATATACTTCAAATTCTAATTGGAGTGGTCATTTTAGCACACTCTATCGAAGGCTAAAAAATTGGGAATTCATGGCTGGTGCATGAATACCAAAAAAGGCACAGTAAAGGGTGTCCTCGAAGGCAATTTAGAGAAGCTAACCGAAATGTGGGCAAAATGCCGTTAATAAGTGGAATAAGTTTTTAATATTTGTTATTTCTAGGAAACATTGGCTTCAACACAAAGGCAGTCCACGTTCTATTATCGAGAAGGCTGAATTTACTATGAATGAACCATTGCCAATACATAATTTTGGTACTTTTACCATACGTCGTTAGAAAATAGCAAGAAAGATTAAAATTTTCAAATCGGTCTCCATTAAAATTGTTAGATTGAAATGTTAAATATATCAAAATGATCAATACTAAAGTCTAAATAAAATAAATTGTTAATTGTTAAAGATTTCCACATGAAAATATTTACTTTCTCTCTTTAAGGTTCTCAGCTCATAAAGCTCCTTCAAAATTTAACCTGTTTGCCAATGTAGATTAATCTAATAGAGACGTATTAAATGCAAGCACATTGCTCACATTTCCCCCGCTGATTTAGTCTCTATTGTGTCACACTAACCGCATTTTCACCCACCATGAACTCAACCCATTCCTCTTTCCATTGACTGCTAATCCGTTCCACAAATCAATGTGCCAATGAACTCGTCAATATGGCGAACTCTCGTTATCAACACGTTATTACCAGCAACATAAGTTGACATGCAACATGCCCGGCTGAATTGCGGCACGCGAGAGTTTGAAAAGAAAAAGTTTCAATAACCGGAGAACAAAAAAAAAAAAAAAATAATAAAACACATTGGAGAAATTATTACTACAATTATTATGTTTTATGATTTGAACGAAGCGTGATATCGGGGGGCGGAAGAAAATGGGATTTTTAGGGTCACGCAGCAGCAGGCAACAACAAACTGTTTAAGCCGGAAACGGAATTGATTATCGGCGCTACCCAATTCCGTCTCCTCCTTCTGTGGCGGGGCGCTACTTTTATCTGTTTGCGTGCCCCGTTGCCGTTTGCCTGTTTTGAATTTGAAATTTGGTTATTAAATGACTTCATTTGCGGTAGGTGAAAGATTTTTCCTTTTTAGGGGAAAAATAAAAGCTTCAACTTTTCATTAGGTTGCCTTGACTTTGTCGTTGCGGCGGGTTGAAAGAATTTTTCATTCAGTCTGGATTCAAAATTCGAAAACAATACACATACTTCGAACGTAAACCCTTATTTTCTTTTTCCCAGAAGCAATTGAAAACTATCTTTAAATGGAAAATCAAAAAATGTGAGTACCAAAATTTAAATTAGGGATACCAATTAATTTTTTTTTTTTTTCTGAAGCTTGCCATTAGCTAAGGTAACAGCCAAGACTAAAGCTAAAAAAGGTTTGCCCCACCACCAACCAATCAAGTTTAGCACCGATATCAGCTCCCCAGAAACCAAACGCAAAATGTTGCTCTATAAGAAGTTGCTGAAAATGGAAATGCTGCGGGATGACTTAACCTCGCGGGAGATCCAAAGGCGACGTCAACGTAGGCAATTGGACGAGGATATGGGCAAATTCTCGAAATTTGTGTAAAACATTGTGCCAATAGGAAAAAGTATAGGGTTTACGTTAGTTAGTATCTTTGGTTTTAGTCTCGAATAAAAATTTACTACAAAAATCAATCAAATCCACCATCAATTTTGCGGTTTTTTAATACACTGTGTTTGCCAGACATTTATCCTATTTCTTCCCCACCCTCTCGCTCTCTCTCTCTCTCTCTCCCTAGAGAAGTCAATCGGTAAACGAAAGGCTTTTAATTGCCTGCGACAACAAATGTTGGGAAACTTTTATTTATTTTATGTAAATTTGTTTTGGCCCTGTGACAATATTTGTGGCCAAATTGGTCAAAAACTTTTTGACCCCCGTCGACAAATTTACTCGTCGTCGAATGCGTTGAGCGCGTTTTTGATGGCTGTGAAAATAAATTGAAATTGTTTTGACAATTGGTTAGAAATTGCCAGAGACAACAAAAATAACCAATATATATTGCCCAAATGGGAGCAAAATAAAAAACGACACAATTGTTTAGCTTTGACAACTAGTGAAGGAGAGGTCGAGTTGGCGGAGGTGATGGAGCAAAACCTTTAACAACCACAATTCAATATTGTCTAGGCAATTGAGAAAAACTTTTATAATGTTTGCCAATTGTGCACAGCTGTAGCTTATACGATTTTTTACTTTTTTGTTGTTTCATTTTCAACTTCTTACTGGAAATTACTTTTTTTTAACAATTTTAAAGGAATTTTAGAAGATGCTTAGATCTATTTGAAATGGCAATGCTGAATACATATAATCCAGTTACTATATTTCATTTCACTTCTTGATGTATATATGAAATATTTTGGAAGTATTTATATAACTTAACTTGTCAAGGATACATAAAAAGAAGCTCGAAGGAGAGAGCTAAAAATATTTTTAGGTTTTGGTTTTAATTTAAGCAAGTTTCACATACATTTTGAATAACTTAGAAACATTGTGAAGCTGTTGAAAATAATATTAAAATTGTCCAACAGTTTTAAATATATTAAACAACTTATAAAAAAACTTTACTTTTAAATCATTTTAATCCTTTTATCTTTTTATCTACCTTTCCTAAGAAAGATTTTCGGTATAGTTTTCTTGGCATTTCGCTATTATCTTCATTCTAATTTTTGTTGGATTCAAATGCTCTATCAAAGAAAAATCTTTAAAAAACAATTTTTAGTTATTTGCAAACATTAATCATTATTTGTTTCATATGTATTGGAGCAGGAAATGTCAATTGCTTTCTTTATTTGCAGATTCTGTGTATCGTTTTTCAGATGTTCCTCTAAGCAATATATTTTTTATCGTCTTCTTTTTAGGTGATTTGCCGCAAATTCTATTCAGAAATTTTGTAGTTTTCGACAGCTAAAAATACTAACCATTTTGAATCAGTAATCCAATTTACTTTTCTAAGCCAATGCCACATCTTAGCCACTCTATCTTTTATGCTGGCTAGAGTCGAAGCGAACCGAAACCTTATTACAAATGCAGACCATGTTTTCATCTGCTACACGTCGACGAGGCCCACAGCCAAGGAAACGCAAAAAAGAGAAAAATCTGGCAACAGACTGTAGTGAAAAATCTCAGTCTGCATATATCCTTCACACACATACAAACACACACACACACACACACACACACAGGGACAAGTACGTGGGCACAACTGCTGCAGCATCCCCAAAACCAAAACCAATCCCATCTTCCTTCCTTCATTGCCCATTCTCAATTTTCTTCAGAGTCGTTTGTCTAGACACCGAAAAAGTCATTTTCTATGCCACATTCGTTGCGCCAAAATGTTGCAACATAAAATTTATTAAAATTTTATAGTCACAGATGTTTAGAAAGCCAAAAAAAAAAAAAAAAAACAAAATGACTAAAAAATTCTACAAAAATAATTTCCAAAAACTTCTGCTTAATAAATGAATATGAATGTTTTAGATAAGGATTGCTCATCTCTTTGATTTTAGAGAAAACCCAACCTGAGGGCAAACGTGGCAAAAGTTTTTCGTGTTTTTCTGCTTTGATTTGTTAACTTAAAGTGCCGCAGGCTCCAAAGGGTTAAAAAGTTTTTGTTGCTCCTTTTCTTATTTGCGTTTTGTGTTTAAAGGTCAAATTAGGCTGGGAAATGTCTATCGAATTTTCTGAAAAAAACAAATTTCTAATTTTATTTTTCGTTATGTATTTGTAAATTGCTAAAGAAAAACTCAGCTTTGCAAACATGGAAGAGGCCAAACTTGCAAAGGGTCAGAAAGGGGAAGAGCAAACACAGAAGCAGATGCGGGATGAGGAGAAGAAGGTGGAGGTGACATCTAAAGAAAATGAGGAAATGGCCAAAGATGAAGGACTCGAGGGATCGAGTGAGAACAAGACCAAACAAGATCCAAACGAATTGGAATCAAAAGGAGGAAACGAGAAAGAAGAAGGAAACTCAAGTAGAATAATAAAAGAATCGGAAAAGGCTGAAGAAAAAACAAAGATGGAAGAAACGAAGACAATGAGGCAAGTGGAAAGTCAACTAAAGAAAGAACCGGAAAAGCCTGAAGTCAAAAAGGAAAATGGCGAAATGAAGTTCAAAAACGATCTAGAAAAAGAGACTATCCAAATTAAGAATGAGTCAGAAAAGCCCAAAGAAAACGAAATAAAAACCGAGGGAGCAAAGTCCCAAGTAGAAGTCGAAAGAAAGGATGTAGAGAAGCCTAAAGAAGAAGTCAAGAAGGAAGTCGAAAAGCCAAATACTGAAGAGGAAAACCAAATCAAGAAAGAACCAGAAAAGCCTAACGAAGCAGTAGAGAAGAAAGAAGACATTAAGCCAATAACGAAAGACTCGAAAAAAGAGACAAAAGAGACTGCAAAATCCATAGAAGCCGCAAACGTTACCGAAGGTGATTCCAAAATCAAGCAAGCGATTGAAACAGGCCTTCAAAAAGAGTCAAAAAAGGTTAAAGATAAAAGAGAGAGCAAAGGTGAGGCGGGCAAAACTCATAAACAAGAAGCCAAAAAGGAAAAAGCGCAAACTAAGGCCCTACAGGAAAACCCGAAAAATAATCCAGAAACCGCTAAAACAATGCAATTGGTTAGAAGTTTGGAAGAAATTGCTGAAGTGAATAAGCCTGAAGAAGTCAAAGATGACAAAATGTCCAAAAAGGAGTCATCTGAAACGGTAGACAGTGAAAAGGAAGTTAAAGCAGAAGACAAATCACAGAAAAAGTCGGGAAAAGGCAAAAAAGGTTCCTGGTTTAGTTTTACTTCAGTAAAAAGAGAGCCATCAAAGTTCAAGGCATCTGCAAGGTGAGTCAAATACGATAAATGACTTTTCTTGATCTTGGTAAATTGTTTCACCCAATATTAAAAATTTGCAGCACTGAACGACCCTCGAGCTCGCCACAGACTGTGGAAAATGCTCTCAAAGTTCGCCAAGCCAAAAAACAATACAAGGAGGAATTGGCCCATCTCAAAGAGAACTACGAGTATCGTTTGGGTCTTGTCAAGCAATTAAAACAAGAGCTTAAAACGAATTTTAAATCCGATCAGCAACAGCTCCAAAGCAACTACCAACTGGTGAAACAGCAGAGAGACACCGAATCTAAGGCTGAAACTTGTTCAGAGTCCGGTTCCAGCCACAAGCTGGATAACAATGATGATAACGCTTCAACTTAACCAATTTAATATGCGCATTTTGTGAACACTCCCACCTTCTGCTCTTAGCCCACTCGAAAGTTGCTGCATCTCATTAGGAGTGCAAGTCCAGTTTTCCTTTTGCTTCTTTTAATTTTAAAGAAGAATCTTGAAAAAAAAAAAAAAAAAAAAAAAACGGAGAGGAAAATAGGTTTCCTTCCACGCCCAATGGTATGCAACAGTATTTAACTTTCCGCTTTTTTTTAACTTTACGGCAAATTTGTGCCACTTCTGTTTTGCATGTTGAAATTTCAGCAACAGCAATGAAACGGAATGAATAAAATTTGACCCAAATACCTGAATTCGTGTATTTCCCATTGTCTTGGCATTATTATTTATGACCCAAAAATGATAGGAGGTTGGAGGAGGAGGAGAAGGAGAAGGAGTCGATAACAAAAGGCCCATCCAGTGAAATGAACAATAGCCTAACGGTATGACAATTTCAACATTTTAAAGACTTTGCTTTAAACAGTCGTTAAAAAGTTAAATAGATTTGTACGATACTCGTTAAACGCTGTACTCGCTAGAGTCACTCATTACTCGTTTTTAAATTCAGATAGCTTTTACGAGATTTCAATCCATTGTTTAATCTAATTGTTATAGTTAACCGCTACTTGATAGTTTTTGCTTTCGATATATTAGCTTTACCCACTAAAGTCTCTCGTTGTTCAATTTATTGTAGATAGATTTCACGATTTTTCTAACCATTATTAAATTTAATTGTTATTGTTAACCGCTACTCGTTAGTTTTTGCTCTCGTTATGTAAACACCTTACTCGTTAATTATTTCTCTCGGTGCTTGTTAAAGCTTTAAAGCGATATATTTACTCTTTTGCTGTTATGGCTTATGGCTAGAAAATCCAATTACATTATGTTTTAAACTCCGTTTGGATAAAGTGTTAACTTTGTAATTGATTCTATTTAAAACTGTTGTCGATTCTCATTCATTTTTTACTCGTTGGTCGCCACTTGAAGACAATTTGAAATTTTTTCATCAATATCAGCAGCAGCACCATCATCATCAACTTTGTGCTCATTCGCCGCAGGCTTCTGATCCGTTTAAAGCTGCCAAAAATCCACGTCAAGGCTCAACGCGTTTGGGATGACGGGAACGTGTGTGTATGTGTATGTGTGTGTGTGTGCTTGTGTGTGTGTGTGACCCTTCATCATAGCAACAAAAACCATGGACACTCAGAAAAGGCGCTTAAAATCGACAGACAAAGCCCAACAACAAGCCTAAGCCCCCCCCATTACTCTGTGCCCGTTGCGCTTACCACTTCCTCTCAATCACTTCTTTCCTCTTTCCTCCCCCCACCCCCAATAACAGGGCTATACAGATTTTTACAACAAAGCAAAATGTTAAATAAAAGAAGGCCAAAGTGATGACGATGATGAAAATGAGAATCAAAGCAAATCAATGCCTTGATGAAAATTGAAAATTTACTTTGGCAATTTCGATTGATTTTCTCTTTATTCTTTTCTTTCCCCCCTTCCCAACCGTTTCATTCGTTTGTCGCTTGAAATATGTCAATTTCAATTATGTCAGCGAAAGCCCCCCGCAGGCAAATTTTTATCGAAAATTTCGACAAATGTGTCAATTCCATTCCTCCGAGTCGTCATCGGGGTAATTCAAAAAGGTTTTTTTGTTGACAGTTGTTGCAATTTCTGTTTTCTCGAAAGCCCATAATTTTGCCTTGCCTGAGAAACATTTGACCCAAGGCAATGGGATTTCCTGCCCCATCAATAGACCATAAAAAAAAAACTTTCATTCAACACTTTGGCCAACGACAGGAAATATGACAACTTAAACTAACCAACTATCCATGCTGGTCATTTAAACCGAGTTCCTGACTCGCTTGTCTGATTGATTTGCCAAAGAGAAAAAAAAAAGTGAAGAAAACCCAAGTCGAAATTGAAATTGAACTTGAAAAGTGCGCAACGAACAAGGCTCTCACGATTACACAAGCAGCAACTGAGTGATGAAACACTGCGGGTGGTAGGGAGGTGTGTGTGGTGGTGATGGTGGGGGGAGGGGAAAGGCATTTTGCTGGCATGTCATGTCTGAGTGTGACTCTGACGACGACTTCGACGACTCCCTGTAGTTGGTTTTGTTGTTGTTGCTGTCGTCGATATGATCTCGTCATTACGACGCCAAAAGGCAGAAAGCCAAGCGACAAGCAACAAGAGACAAGACTCTTTCTCTGCTCAGCTCTCAGTTCAGTTTGTTCTGCTCTGTGTTGTGTGGGCGACACTTCGATGTGAAATTGATGATGATTGAAAGTTGCATGAGGCGTTGCAAAAAAACAAATAAAAGAACAAGAGAGACATACAATGAGCCACTCGCTGAGATGATAACACGGAAAACTGTTCAATGGTAGCTCATTTTATTGAAAGAAATATTGCCAAGAAGCAAAATGACGGCAAAAAAAAAAGAATGTGTTTTATTATAAAGATGGAGAAAATTTATTAAAAATTTTGTATTTCAATGGTAACATTGCGAACCTCAGGGACCTCTAACCTCTAACCTAATTTCAGCAGCGTCAGACAAAAACCTCAATAAAGAGGCGAATAGGTTTTAGAAAAGTTAAAAATAATAATAATGAGTAATTTAAAAATACATCTGTCAAAAGGATAATACTATTGAATAAATAAAATGGTATTTTGAGAAGTCTGAAAATGAAAATTATACAGATTTTTTGACTGGTTCTCTAGCTAAGATATGTTCTTCATTAAATAAATGAATTAAGCATTTTCCTTTTTTATAGGAATATATTTTAACTCGTTAGTTAAATTTTTCGAATCAATCAATTTTGTTTTTTCCTTTCCAATTTTGTTGTCTTCTCTCTTCTACTTTCTCTCAGTGTGGAAAAATTAGGCCTCATGCTGGAGAAAGAAGCTGGCATACAAATTAAACAATTAAAATAGAAAACAAGCACACTGGAGGGAGTCCACCCCACTCCCGGCCATCCTACAGTTGCCTCTTTGGTTTTATTGTGCGGCTAGACACAGATTTTAGCGCTTTTATAGCCACAGCGTCGATATTTGTCTTATATATTGCTGATATATGTATGTGTCAAAAAGAGGAAAGGAGAAAAATAGAAAAACTACTCTAGGGTGCCATCGTAAATTCAATTCATAGGCGTCTACTCGAGGCGTCTGCCAGCTGATGACAATCATCATCACCGACGACATCATCATCATTATCATTCGTAACTCGAATTGCGTATACTCATTGCGAATGCTCATTGCATTTTTATCACTTACGCGAAATTGAGTTTTATGTGTTCGTTCGGGTGTCTCAGTCTCTGAGACTCTCTGAGATGGTGTAGAAGTCGCAGTCAGTCTCATGTGTTCCTTGCGCGCCTATTAAATTAAAACGTTTTGCCTCCTCAAGAACTACAATACAATAAGCACACATTTTTTTGTCGTTGGCTCTGATAGAGGTACGCCAGAAAACGATGAAAAGAGGGAGGCCCTCTACAAGCAGTTAAATAAAATGCCCCAACTTGCCGTTTAAGCGATGACAATCAGCCAAATAGTCTCTGTCAACGAGAGGAGCGGAGCGAAGCTGAGCTGAGTTTCCTACAACGAGCTCTTGTTATATCGTATAATATCTTTTGTTTTATTGATTTATGGTCAGTGTCAGTTGCCCACAAAAACAGTGTCATCAGTTGATTGCAATGAATGGCCCTTAGTTGAAGGAAGTAAAATGGCCAAAGCACTGGCGAATACATTGTCCTAGTTGGCTCAACTCAATTTAAATGCAAACTGTATTGATAGAAGCCAATTTTCTCGTTATAATGTCTTTCGCCTGAAACGTCTTACAAGATGTTTTCGACAAAGTCATAACTTCTCGAGGGTTAAGCTCAATCACAAATGTTAATTTTTTATTTAAAAAGCTAGCAATTTGCTTTAAAATTACACTTACTTTGTGTGTTCAAAATCAAATTTGGTTTGGGAAATCTTTAATATATTTGATTTAAACTAATTGGCTGATTGAAAAGTAGTCCAAAAATAACCTAAATAGGAATTTGTATTTTTCATGTTTAAGTTTCCTACAATTTCTATTTCCTTAAAAGCATTTTATTTCAAGCATTTGCTCTCTTTAAATGAGAGTTCTGTTTACTGTGTTATTTAAATCATTTCTACTTTTATTTTGTCCAAAATCGTTAACCTAAACTTAGGATCCCAAAGTATTAACAGTCCTTAAACAGGAATTAATAACTTGATTATAAATTCTATAATTTTTTAATCAAATGCGCCTTCAAATAAAATATATTTCTGTTTAAAGTTGTATAAAAAAATCAGGGACTTACTTAATTTAGGAAATATTTCAATAAATGTCAGAGACTAGTAACTGAAATCGAAAATTTACCTGCAATGAAAAAAAATGTATTATTTGATTAGTGAATATGTTAAATAAAGTTTATAAGATTAAATCCAATAAAAGGGAAATGTAATTTTTTACAGAGAAATGCAATCAAATATATTTGCTTCCTTTTTTGATTTGATTTGTGTTTTTTGTTTAAGAAATCAAATTTGATATACTATTTAAAAACAAACTGGCCTATCCATGACCAAAGGACGAACAGGCAAACAAAGTTTTTGACTCCAGCCACCTACAATTTGCCCCCAAAGCTCAGCAAAGCTGCTCCTTTTCCTACTCTAACTGCGACGTCTCCATTGACCGGTGACTCTGCCAAAGGCAAATGAAAAATCTGTCAAGCTCAAGCAAACAGACAGCTTAATGCCACAAGCCGAATCTGCCTGGTGGCAGGACTAGCAGGACATGCTACAATACATACAGAAACACACACACACACACACACATACATACACTTAGAGAAGCTCAATGACTTGGCAAAAAAGCCACACAATGGACTCTGGACTCATCCGGAGGTTGGTTGGTTGGTTGGTTGGTTGGTTGGTCGGTCGGTCGGTCGGTCTCTGTGGTAAAATTTAATTTAACATACAATTCACAAAATGCCAAGCGACAAATTTTTTGGGTTGCCCTGGACAACATGCAACTTGAACTTGAGGAAGGATGAAATGAGAGGGAGATGATGGTGTAGAAGAAGGGGCACAATGAACAGGCTCAGGCTCAGGCTCAGGCCTTGAGCCCTTAATTATATTGAGTGTATGAAATCCTTTTGGCCACACACAGGAAGTGAAAGTGCCCAGCCCATATACATACATATATATTGTATATACATACATACATATAATCCAAGCAATTTGCAATTTTTGGTAATTTAACTTGACAAAACTTTTTAATGGCCAATGGGCCAGCATTTCTCCACCAGACAAGTTAACCAACACAACCCCCTTGCGTCCCGTGCAACAATTGGACGACAATGAAAATGAAATTCGATTCGATTCACAACTGTTGCCACCCTTTATACGGGCAATTTCCATTCGCCACTCTCTGGTCAGGACTTAAAGTTGAAAGGATTTTCATGTTTTGAATACATAAATAAATATTTTGCATTTCATATTTCGTGTTTGATGATTTATGATTCCGTCATTAAATCGGCTTAGAGCCGAGCCTTTCGACAATATCTTCTTTTATGATTTGATTTTGATTTGAATCTTTTCGAAAACTGTCCCCCTGTGGTTTTGCCATGTGGTGTTGCTTTGGCCGTAAATCTGTTAATGCAAGCTGATAAGATTGTCGACAAAAAAAAAAAAAACAAAGAAGAACTGCTGGTCGTGTGACCAATCTTTGGCACAACTGACCTCCCTTTAGTGAATCAAAGTGGGGAGTAGAGTTCTTTAGAACCCAAACCAGTTGATGCGAATTTGTTTTTAAAGATTGTTTTCCAGAAGCCCAACTAAAGCAAATTGTGGAGTAGTCCTAATTATCCAGAGAAAACCCAGTTGTTACTAGCATATAAACAAGTCAAAGTAAATTACTTAACTTAAATCCCTTTTCATCTCAAAACTTTTTTCTTGTTTTAAAATAGCTTTCTTTAACTAAGACATATTTTATTTTATATATAAGTTAATATCTGATCTACCAAAATAAATGTATAAACTAAAGTTGTAAAGCAAACTCTTTTCATTTCATGGCTGACAGTTGAACTTTGAAGATTTTCAATTAGCAGAAAGAATTTCATCAACAAATTTCATATCAAAGTGAGTTTGCATTTGATATCTGATCTAACAACTCAACGCCTAAACTTTTTCGTTTAGTTGACAAAACTTTAACTGGAAAATGTTATGTCATCCCCCTGGCTTACCCCCGTGTGTTCGCTGACAAATATTTTCCTCTGATGACTCTAATTACAAACAACAACAGCGGAAAGGAAAACGCAGTTTTGCAGTTGACAATATCCAAACAGAAGTTATGACGCAATGGGAATATAAAAATCGAAACTTATTTTCCAACCAACCCCAACATAAGACTCATTTTCCCTATTGCCTCTCCTCCGACCATCCCCCTGTGGAAAATGTGCAGTTTGAACTGTCAGAAATGACAAATAGTCTGCCCGTCGGATTTAATTTCGGGAATGCAGTGAAAATTAACTACCGTTGGATGGAAAAAAAAATATATATATCAACCACCTTAAACTTTAAGGGTTTCGGGGGGGTTGAGGATGTGGCAAGGGGGATGCTTAAAATTTCGTCCTTTAAAAAGGGATGGCCGGTTGAATTTTTAGAAGGGATTTTCCTGAGTTGCGTATTTATAAATTACTCAACCTTGGGTGCAATTGCTCAGTCAAACGTTTTATTGCAAAATATACGAAAATTCCCAAAAAAAAAAAAAACAAAAAATCACTCTCTAAGCAAGGTTGCACGTGCTACCGACAGACAGACAGACACCGACAACCTCTCTTCCTCATCCTCCTATCCATGCCATCATCTCCCTTCTGGTTAGGTCCATGTCCGCTTATTATAAACATTATTCTCGTTTGTTTGGATCGCAGTTTTTGGATTATTGTCTGTGTAAACTCGTTTGCTTTTGCGTTTCCAAGAAATATTTATGTGCGTTTTGCTGTATGTATTTATTTACAATTCACTGGGGCATGTAATTACATTTTTCATCAAGTCCTTATGAACGATTTTTCTAATTACTTAAAAATGATTCATTTATGAATATTGAAGTCTTAACTTTGTTCAAGTTGATTCATATAATTTTAAAATTAACATTCGTTAACTTGATTGTAGAATTTCGACTTCTGTTTTACATAAATTCAAATAGTTACCTAAATCTTTGTGGAATTTCTATTTCATTTACAAACATTTTTTACGTCTGCAATTGGTGTTTTTTTTTTTTGTTGTCTGCTCTTTCATTCAATTCGTTGAAATTGAATTTGTGGAAGGGGCCGATGTGGCAGATGTTTGTGCCACCTTCTTCTGTGGAATTGCAACAGTCGTTGGTGTCGTCGTCGTCGTCGTTGTTGTTGTTGTTGTTGGTGTTGCTCTTGCCGTTGCCATTGCCGTCGTGTGTGTGGCATGTAATTGCAAATCCAATTAATTTACCAACTAGTCACTGTAGAAGCAAATGTGCTACTAAATGAGACATAAATAGCACAAGACACTAGAAGAAGACTAGACATGGTATAGCTAACGAATGTTTCTACCTTCCCTCTCACTCCCTCTTACTCTCTCTCTCTCTCTCTCTCTTTTTCTCCCTTCCTTCTAAGCCCCATTCATTTGTTGATGTGGTTTTTTAAAGTGCGGCGACAGCTTCAAGTTAGATAAATGTTAGATAATTAAAAGTGTGTGTAAGTACGTATCTACCGAGTAGTTCTGATGAAAGTGGAAATTGAAAATGTGAAGTAAAGAAAGAGGAGAAAAGAAAAACTGTTTCAATCTCGTTTAACTTCGAGAAACAACACATTTCACTTTAATGTTTCCGTAGAGCACAAGCTTCAAGAAGAGAAATTATGCTAATAAATCGCAGCGACACGTGTCGTTCTACTGGCCCATCTCCCCCGTCTTCTCGGCCTCTTTTCCTCTCTCTCGTCAAAACCATATCTACATCATCTTCCTTCCCTTAATGGACTTGCGCCACGAAATATGCATTGAATATTTAAAAAAAATTCCCTAAAACAAGTATGAAATGCTGTGCACCATATCAGGGTCTCGACTTTAAAGTACCCTATAAGAAAAATGGTTATTAGTTTATTTAATCTTCCACTCCTTTTTATTATTTAAGTTTTAAAAAGTTGTTCAAAGACAGACAAAATATCTATTATCGACTTAACATTGTT
The DNA here is from genome assembly GCA_024703675.1 of Drosophila nebulosa. Taxonomy (NCBI): domain Eukaryota; kingdom Metazoa; phylum Arthropoda; class Insecta; order Diptera; family Drosophilidae; genus Drosophila; species Drosophila nebulosa. Next base: position 7,073,489 of record CM045724.1, on the reverse strand, counting down.
TTAAAAGCATCCGAAATAATGTGTATACAACCCTGTTTTTTGTGTGTGTGGCAACTCTGCATCAGTTATTAAGATATACGATTCTTAAAGCTGTTTGCTATGCAGATCTTCAAAGTTCAAAGTTGTCACAGTTCAAGCTGATCCCTTTACCATCTTCCGAATACAGACTAATTAATATACCCATTTTGCTTATGTTCACAGGGTATAAAACAGCATTGTTGCCGCCACATTGCATTCCCTGTTAGTGTTTACACATCATTTACATAAAACGTGCAACAGAGTTCCCTTTTTTTTTTGTGCTGTACTCTACCTTTACTCTCGTCTTTTTTTCCAGCTCTCTTTCTGTTTTTTTTTTTTTTTTTCATCTTTTTGCAATTTCTTTTGCCCAACAAAGTTGTTAATTATACTTGACTGGACGACAGGGCCCAGCCTTCGCTCTGCTCTCCCCTCAGCATTTGGGTTGCCCAAGACTGCAAGGGTAATTGGGGGAGAGGGTAGGATTTTAGGCGGAAAGTAGATTTTCCAGGACCAGCCCGCTTATGACATGCCAGAAGAAAGAACCCATTAATCAGACGGCAAGTTCAACACGGCAAATTTTACATGTTCTCTAGTTTTTTTTGTGTTTGTTCCTTTTTTTTCTGTTCGAGTTTTTCAGGCGTACACTTTTAACGACTTCAAATCGAGTCGCGTGCGTCTTGCGGGTAGAGATTAAACGGAAAGTATGTAAATGTATATATAGGAGAACATATCGGTAAGAGGTAAAGGTATTGCCTAATTGTCATAATTAATGAGTTCAGTATGCACAGCAGGAGAAAGAATATTATTTTTTTTATGATAGATTTCGCACAAATAGTTTTCTTTGATTATACTGATTAATGTTGGCAAGTAAATATTTCAAGATAAACTATAAATCAAGCAATTAGGGCAAAGTAGATGTAAATAATCGATAGAAATATATACGAAACTATTAAGATTGTTAGAGTGGAAAAGGCCATTAAATATAAATGGAATATTTAACATGAATAAGGATTAAATTAAGATTGAATTGATTAAATGCAGATTTTATAGAGATTGAACAGAAACGGAAAAGAAATTGAATAGACTGTCAATACAGGATCAATAAAGATTGATCGAAGATTGATAAGGGAATAATTACAGATTAAATAGACATTAAACAAGGATCGAATATAGGTTAAATACAGATTGATCAAAGATTGAATGGTGACTGAACAGAAATTGAAACCAGATTGAATAAAGATTTAATATGGATGGAGTAGACTGGACACAGATTAAATAAAGATTGATCGGAGATTGATTATGACTAAGTGAAGATTTTATTTAATCTTTGATCAAGGATTGAATAAAGATTGAATATAGATTATTTAGTTAAATCTCTATATAAAGATTGATTGAGTGCGGACTGAAAGACCTTAAAAATAGATTGAACAAAGATTGAATAGGGAGTTGAATAGAATAAAAATAAAAATTTATCAGAGATTGAATCGAGATTGAATAGACATTAAACAAGGACTACATTAAGATTGACTACAGATTGATCAATAATTAAAAAAGGGACTAAGCAAAGATTGAACAGAGATTAAATAAAGATTGAAAGAGATGAACTAGAATATAGCTTCCGGGGCATTGTGCATCCTAAAATATATTTCATATATTAAACATCTTAACTTATATGTCTTAGTGTACAATGTGATAATCGGCGGCGTTTGGAGACGTTGAAAACCCAAGTAATGGCAGCTAAAAGAGGCATGAAAATGTGCATCGACGCCTATAACTTGAACAAGTTGAAGGATCTCTTAAACCGTGCTGACCCTCGACTATCTAAATACATCTGTACGTATTTACACTAGTCTGGTTAGACGTGATTAAAAACGGAAATTTAATTGAAATGGCTCGCATTTGCGTTAGGCATTTCAACAACATTTCCGTTTGACTGCGCACACAGAGAGAAAACCTCTCACCGATAGAGAATAAAGGAGAGTTAGAGCGAGAAGGGGGAAGAGAATGAGAGATATACCTCTATGTGAAATGCCGGCGGTCATTTTAGGCAAATGTTTTCTATGAATGTTCTATGCATGTCTGTCTGTCTGTCTGTGTCTGCGTCTGTGCTTTTTGGTGGGAAGGAGATTTTTGAATTCGACATTTCAATATTTGCGTGCGTGCAGCAATTTCCCTCAGCTGGAGCTGTTATTTTGATGATGCCCTGTATATCAATGGTTTTAAATGGTATATGAGGATCTTTGGAATAGAGTTTAAGAGACAGGCATACATCAACTTATGTATTGTATTTTTTAGTTAATAGTAAAGTTGATTGCCTTAGATTATAAGCAAAAAAGATGAGCGTATATTTAGCCCTTTTAACTTAAGATTTTATTTTCTACTTCTAGGGTAAGCGGCAGTTTGGTCTAAACATATGGAGAAGTTGCTTTCTTTTTGCCGACTGCCTATCGAAAAATCTAATTTAATTTCGTATGAAATTTTAGCATTTTGCGAGGGTGGCTTTTACCCTTGCTCAATGAACAGGTGAGTTCTGAATTCCAAAGACCTGGGGGCCCTTCAAGCAATTTGCTTTCACTTTTTTTTTATGGCTTCTGCTTTTGATTTTCCCTATCACGGTTGTGAGTGAGTGAGGTTAAATGCCATGTGTGGGTGTGTGTGTGTGTGTGTGAGTGTGTGAGTGTGGGCGATGGGATGGGATAGGGTAGTCTATGAACTGGTTTGAGGTTTACCTATTTGCTCTTTTGTCGTCGTCAAGTTCCTTTTTATTGTTATGCATATTAAGCATTGGCATTTTTGGAATTTCTGCTAGCCATAAAATGTTCGCTTGTTTGTTAAATGTGTATGAATGTCCTTTGCCATAGCAATTAGTCTAATGCGAGGGAGTGTAGTAGGGGCCAAAGGAAAACTACATGTGTAAAGGCTCACCAGCAAAGTGCTCGAAAAGAATATCTTTATTGCTGGGCAATTAATATAGATTTGGATATTATAGATATTGCTTTATTATACCGAAGGACGCAACCATTATGCGGCTGAATTCTTTTTGGCAAATGTAATTCGGTTATTTATTATGTAATTGCTTTAATTACGTTTAAGCAAAGAAGAAATTTTGTAGAAGTAAATGTGAAAGTTAAGGCACAAATCTTCTGAAGAGCCTCTTGAAGAGTGATCAAATTCAACAAAAAAAAATCTGATATTTAATGGAATGTAGCAAAACCTTAAATTTATTGTCATTTCAGCGACTTTTGAAAATGCTTGTGAAATGCTTTTTTGCTAATTTCTCAGAATGTATCTCAGACCATCAGCCTTTAGGGTGGTCTCACTGTCCGTACTTTGTGCATCATAACCATCATTGCTCCACATCAGTTTGATGGGAAAACTAATCGATATGCTTGACGAGGGGGCAACTGAAGTAACCAAAGTTGAATCCGAGTCAGATCTATCCAAGCAGCTATCATCATCATCATCCAAGGGTAGTGGTTCAAAGCGAACCAATTCATTGCCTGAAACATTGTTCTCGCTGGGACTTAATGCTCCATAGTCCATGCTCCAATTGGAGCAAGTGTTGCTATAATGCATGATTTTACTTAGAGTGGTGCTAGTCTCATGATCTATGGTTTCGGTTGATCTCGACATTAGTAGATTTGGCAATTTCATGTGATTATGAACTGTACACAGAACCGAATCGCTCTTTCCTCCCAGGTATGGAACATCTCCGCCAGCTTTGGCCCGAGGCAGCACCGAAGTCTGCGATGCTGCCGATACAGTGGCGGGCATAACTGCTGGTGTTGGTGGCATTAGCTTCTCCAAGTGATCCAATGCTGTGGGATTCTCTCGCAATAGATTTTGCAATGTTATAAACGAACTGCGCATCTCTATGAGCTGATCATGGCTATAGCCGGTGGTTAGAGGTGAATTTGGTATGGATAGAGCATTTATAATAAACTCCAAATCGTCATCCATTATTGGGTAAGATGGAATTTTGTCTTGAACCGAAAACTTATTATACATTCAGAAGAAAACTATTTTGGATTTTTGGTATTTTTTAAACAGTTTGTTTAGGTAGGAAGATTTGTGTTTACATATGTGATTTAATGTTGAGAATTAACGAAAAGGCTGCTAAGAAAGGCAAGAGAGAAAAAGAAAGTCCAAGAAATATAAATGAAAGGCAAACAATGAGACTGAATTTGACAGTTTTATCAGTGATTATTGTTAACTCTTATCTAATGAATGTGCTATTTCGGTTTTTCATCAATCAGTCGGTTAGCTTTAAAGGACATTAAGGAGTAAGAGTCTCTGCATACTTTTGGATACCCACTGAATGGGTTTCTGAATGAACTTTATTATAACTTCATACTAAAAACCACACTCAACAAGTTAAAAGCGACAAAAGGTAGTCTGTGAAAACCTTATCACCCTGCGCTTGTAACCGATACAACTGCTGCAACCGTTACACGTGTTAATAACAGAGATAAAGTGTTTCCAAAAACACGCAAAAAATCAATCCTCAGGCAATCTTGTGACATCGATTTTCTCACTCTCACTTCGAGTCAATCATTATTAGTTGTCACCTTGAAGAAAAGTTTTTTCATTAAATTTAGCATAAACCACGACTTTAAGCAGATAAAGAGAGGTAGAACAAAGAGAGAAAGAGAGGGGCATCTTTCCCCAAGCAAAGTTTTTCTATTCTTTGTTCATTTTTGCTACAAAGTCATTATGAAGAACTTAAGTTGTGTGTGCTAAACACGCCCACATTACCAGATTTTGCAGAAAACCAAAAAGTTTCCTTCGTTACTCCATGTAATAATTGTAACGCTGAGAATATGCTAAAAGAGAGACAGAGAGAGAGAGAGAGAGAGAGAGAGAAACGAGAAGCGGGAACCGACTAGGGGGAAAACACGAAAAATAACAATCAGAAAGCATTTAGCAAGGAAAAGTTCTTAGGTCTTACTCTGCTTTGCTTCTGCTTGCCTCCTGCAGAGTTAAGGAAAAGTGAGTTTACTTGTAGCAAGTAGAAAGGACGCGTGGCAGGAACCGTTGGGTGAGTGGGTGGTTGGCAGTTGGCGTTAACCATAAAACAAGTTTAACTAGTAAAAGTAAAACACAAAAACCGAAAACCAAAACATTCCCTTTAACGATTAAACAAGGAACAGGAAACCATATAGAGAAACACCCACGCATAAATCTCCTCGACTGAGTTGGGTGGCAATTTTAATGGTCTGACCTACTTACTACCAAAGCCTCCCAACCCACACACACACACAAAAAAAAAAAAAAACAAAAAAACTCAGAGCGAAGAATTCCCCCCTTTATGTTATTTCCCAAAATTTCTCCTGCTCTTTATTGAACACTTAAAGTTTCTTTTATGCTCGATGCCTGCTTTTAATTGCTTGAAGACGCCAAAATTAAGGCGTCAATATTTGCACACAGAATGTATAAATGAACGACGATGGAGAGGAAAATTCAAGTGAAAACTTTTGCACTCAAACCCAAAACACATTTTCTTCTCTTCGTTGTCTATCTATGGCCATTTGTCAGGCATCTGAAAATATGTTTAATAATCTAAACGCATTACAGAAAACAGCAGCCACTGTGCATACACAAAGAGACATTGGGGGGACAGCGGGACATTGGGATAGGAGAAACAAGCAAACATGTGTAGACAACTCAAAAGGCAAAAAGGACTCACTACCAGACAGACAAAACAAACATGGAGAAAGTAAGAGAGAAGGAGAGAGAAAGTTCAGCTCATAGAGAGAAAGAGGGAAGTCGTATGTGTGTGTGTGTGGGGTAGAGTGGAAAAGTGGCAAAGAAATAGTCCCAGCCATTCAAGAAAGTTCTGCACAGTGGGCACAATATGCTGTAAGTGATTGCAATAAAATTATTGTTAATCAATCAAAATCTGATCAATTTGAACAAAAGTTTCAGTTGCATTTCTTAAATTAAATTTGGTCAACAGGTAAAAAAATCAATCTTATTTCTGTAAAAGGTAAAAAACAGTCTAAAGCAGTATAAAAATTTTGCCAACATTTAGAAATTAACTTTACAAAAATCATAAATGAATGATTTGATTTAATTTGTGATCACAATTATGCTAATAATCGATGCTTCTTCAAGTAAACAATTAAAATTGGTTTAAAGTTTAGAAGTTAAATTAAATATCTAATATAATTATTGTCACTAAATATAAATGCACTTAAAATCTCCTGAAAACTATAAAGAATATAAATAATTTAATGTTATTTGTTGTACAAAATTTAGCTTATTTATATAATTTTATTTATTTAAGGGCACTACAACTGGTCCAAAATTCGGTTGCTTAGACATCTATCTATTCTTTCTTCTCAAACAAACTCTTCAATTACTAATTCTAAAAACTGCAAAAACAATAATTTTCCCCTTTACCATTTGTTAACAAGCATTTTAAATAAATTCACCAATAATTTAAGATGCTTTGCACCACAGTGCCATCCATTTGGTGTACCAAGTCACACAAAAGCCTATTAAATAACATGGCCTTACACATGCGTCCTGTTCGCTTTTCTTTTTCGTTCCTTTTTTTTTTTGATAGCAAAAGTTTTTCCACACACAATTGCCAAGATAAAGAAGGAATAGAACAGCCGTGCAGAAGGCAGAAGGCAACTTGGCATTCAAAAAATATGAAAATATTCATGGAAACCAAAAAAAAAAATAAACGAAAACGAAATGGCAGAAAAGTAAACAAATAAACAAACATACTGAGAAACGGGCGAGGCAAAAAGAGCGCAGAGAAGGAAGAAGGACAAACATATCCTTGGCCATCTTTTGAAGCTGTCTGGAATATCTTGCTTGTTAGGGAACTTCAAGTGGGCAACTTGAAGAAACGACAATGGGTATAAGTATGAGAATGCTGCTGCTGCTGATGTTGATGCTGATGATGATGATGAGAATGATGAGGATGAGGCAAGATGGCAGCAGTTGATAGTCCTGAAGTCCAGGACAATTTGCATGGAAAAGCTTTCATATGGCTTTTTTACTATTTTGGGGAAATTTAGAGGAAAATTGTATTATTTTAGCTACTACAAAATAAACTGCTCACATGTTTAGTTTGGTTTTCGGTAGTTAATAGTTGGCAAGAGAGAGGCAAGTCGAGGCGAGGTAGTGCACTTTTCGTCCATTTTGATGATGACAATCTACACTCGAAAGACGAAACAGAAACGATAGGGGCAAAGAGGAGGGAGAAAAGTAAAGGGAAAGCAAGCCAAAGGGCATGTAAAACATTTTCTCCACTTTACTTTTTGCCCACAGTTTACTTAGAGCAAGATAAATGTTCAATTTGTAGTTTCTATTGGGACTACTTAAGGGATAAAGTGCAGGGAATTGAAAGAAGGCCAAAATGGCACAACATCCACAGCATTGAGATACGCACATACAAAAGTAATGTAATCATTTTTGGCCAAGCAAAAGCCAAATTGAAATATTTCCAAAGGGAAAAATTCTTCAGATATTTTCACATATTTTGTCCTTTAAGTCTCATTGTAAATTTATGGCAAACTGTTATACAAACTGTAAGCTTAAGGCATTAAATTAGTAGGATACTTCTTTACATTATCCCATAAAGATTTTTAATCATAATTAAATGCTAAAACTTTAAAAAGGCTTTTTTGTTTTCGGTTATACAAAATTTAACTCATAAGTGTATAAAGTAAACTCTTATACCGTAAAATATTTTTATTTCTAGTACAGAATTATAGTTAAATCTATTGCAAAAAATTTCATAGGAAATACTAACAAATTTCGGTAAAAAAAACTGTTAGAAAAATGGATATAAAAACTGTTATACAAAATGCAACATTCACATTCTAAACTCTATTAGGAGAATAATTAAATTTCCTTTAATTTCAATAAAAAATGCCAAGCGACAAACGAAAAAACTGTCACAAAAGTTATTTGACAAACAGTTATAACAGCTTTCTTTCAATCTCTTATCCGATTTGCCGATTGCCTTTAGCACATTTAAGCTAGTAAATCTGATAAATAATCTATTATTTAAACAACTTTTAAAAAATGTAATTCCAATTGTTATCAAAACTTCATTGATAATTTTATAACTAGTTAATACTTTTCCCCTTGTTTTTTTAAACTTTATTAAACGAAATGTCCTTGGCAGAAAGCATAAATCTCATCCCTGCCCTGTCATTGGTCTTGTTTCCGGATGATCCCTAAGCTCAGCATTTTTCAGGTTCATTGAAAATAACATCAAACCAAACCAAACCAAAAAAACAAGAAAAAAAATCATGTCATTAACTCCTCCAAACCAGTGAGAAGAAAAAGCCCGAAAAGAAAAGCGAAAAAGAAGTACCTTTTGCCCTTTTTCGATAAGCAGCTCATTACTCAAATGCAGCAGCCGAATGAACCGAGGAGAATAGAAAAGGTCCTGCGACTGAATGAGTGTGTGATTTACTGCCGCTTGGATCAGCATAAAACATAAAACATAATAATAATTTGTTATATACCTAGCACACACACACACACACACACAGACAAAAACAGCAGAGAACGAGAGGAGATAAACAAAATAAATGACAAAAGCATGTCGAAAACCGAAAAGAAGAAAGCAAAAAGCGCAAAACAAACTAAAAATGGCCAAAATAAAACTGAAAGCCCTCAGCGAGTTTTTCTATCTATTTGGTACTAGAGACATTTGCATAAATTATCATTTGTTTAAGCAGCAGCAGCAGCAGCAAAGAAGAGGAGAGCGGAGAAGGAGATGATGCTCCCAAAGTTGTTATACCTTGTGGTATGCTATGGTAATAAAATGTTGAGAAAATGCATAAAAATAAAATAACATCAAATAAGAATTTATGTGCAAGAGACAGAGAGAAAAAGGGAGAGAGAGAGAGAGAGAGCGCGCGGCACAAAGGCGATGCCAAATATCAAAGACAACAAAAACAGTAGCAACAACAAATTGTAATAAAATGCAAATTTTCAAATGAGCCAAAATTGCGCCTTAAAGTCGGAAAAACAATTTGAATTTTAATATTTTATGGCTAATTTGAAAAGAGGGCCAAAAATGATGTTTGTTAGCAAATAAAATAAAACCGCAATGGCTAGAAACCAAAAAGGGGAGAACCAACTAAGTTAAGGTATCAATTGGGGTAGATTCGTTTGCATAACTTCTGCTAAGTTCATATATTGCTGAGTGTTTTTCTCTAGTTCAAACAACCTTTAATGTTAGCAAAAAAAAGTAAGGAACTTCTGTCTTTGCCTTCCTTCTGTATTCCACATTCCACAAAAACCACCGCGTTTTTATGTGGTTGTCGTTGTTTCTGTTTCTGTTGCTTGTTGTTTCATTGTTTCCAAGCAGCTGAGCACAGCTGTACGAGTGTGTATGGGTGTGTGTGTGTGTGTGTGTGTGTGGAGTAGAGAACACAAAAAACACGAGAAAACCAACAACCAAACACATTTCCTTACATTTTAATACACTTTTGCCGGCTACGCCCCATTTGGGGGGTAAAAAGCAGCCAGCAAAAAGCAACAGCCGTTGGGCAGGTGAAGTTTCCTTTGCTTTGCCATTATTTTTATTTTCTTTTTTTAAGGATAACTTTTTTCTGCACAATGAATTTTTGCGCATTTTCCACCTGTATGAGCTTGTGTGCCTTGGGAGGAAGCAACATACGATACAATATCCCGTCTCGCCTTGGCAAGGATATCGATTAGTTGTGGTTGTCGCTAAAGTAAAAAATATTCTAACAATTTTTGCCCGTTTTGGCTAATATGTAAAAGGCAGAAAAAGAGGTTTCAAATTGAGACTAAAAGTGTGTGAACTTTCGAGAACCTCTCAAAAAAAAAAAACAAATTTAACAATGTTCATTTTCAAGCAGCACCCGCACCTCTTAAAAAAAAAAAAAAAAACTCAAAGAACATAAATTTTATAGGGGTAATTATTGGCAGGCCCCTTGCCTGCGGAAATGGGTAAGTCTGAGATTTATGGAAAACCCCTCAAACCCAAAAAAAAATTTATCGTAAACTCAAGCTCAAACCCTTCTTTTTTCTGGTCTGGCATAGAATTTCAATTAAAATTTAGCACTTTGGCTCGTTATTATAAAATATGGCTAATTAGATTGTTAGACCAGTAGCATTAATGTTGCTCCTGCTCCTCTTTCCTTATTTCTATACGAGGGTGGTTTATAAAGTAGTCGAGATAACAAGGAGATATTAAGAAGGCACCGTCGACTTCTAAGATCTTTTGGAGGTGGATTTTTTAAGGATCAATCTGAAAAATTGTTAGCCAGGTTAACTGTTATAGTGGACTCTTCAGTCAGCCCTCGTATAGCTACATCTTAGGCATTGATTTTAACACGGTCATGAATATTAAATTACCAGATTCAAACACACACACACACCCACACACAAACAAACACGCATAGTAGGTGGTTGGGTGGGGAATTGGATAAAAGTTTGTCTGCCATAAATTAAAATCAACGCCTACTTTTTCCTAGCCCACTTTTCCTTGGTGCCCACACCAATCCACTTGCCACTCAGAAATGTTGACGGTAATTAACTTTTAGGCATTTTCTATGCATATTTATGGGGGATGTTTCCGAGATGGTTGGCACAAAAAGAGGGGGCGGAACGGGGCAGGGCGGGGCGTAGGGCATCCCTAGGTGTTGCATAATATTAACGTGTATAAAAGCAAATGGAGATTGAGGTCGACAGATGATGCGTGCCAGTAGAAAGAAAGAAAAAAAAGCAAGAAAATCTCTTACTCTCTTCATTTTCATTTTCCACAGGTTTTCCTTCAAGGATTTCCTTCTTTTCAGCATCTGCATCTGTCATATAAATAAATAATGAATTAATCATTCAGTTAAGCAGCGTACATACACACACACAGACCCACACGCATATTTTCTTCGATTTTTCAATTGTGTCTAACAAAAACGAAAAAAAAAAAGAAAACACTTGAAGTTGAAGCGTGTTCATTCATTTATGAGTTATTAATGATGAGATATTAGGAAAATGTATTTTTTTGTACTTTAAAGAAAAATCTCATTTTAATGTTTGTGTTGTTCCTGTTATTTCAAAAGGATGTCAGAAACAGTTGGGGCACCAGAGGAATTTTGATTTCGCCAAGGAAGAAAAATGGAAAGCCGAGAATAAATCTAATTTCCATTTAAACACAAGCAAAAAAAATGTGAAATAATAAAAATCCTTAAATAGACTTTTAAATTATTGTTATTCTATTTGAAATTGCAAAAGAAGAAACTCGAACTGTTATACCATAACTAACTGTTATACAAAATGCAAGAAAAACAAATTATAACAGTCGGATAGTATTTCTAACTGTTATACAAACTGCAAATTTATTCAAACTTTATCTGCTTTACATAAAGAGTGCTATACAAACCCTTTCTGTTATACAAACTTCACCAATTTGTACAATTTCTAACTGTATTGCTAACTGTACTGTTATACAGACTCAAACTATTATAAAGACTCATCCTCTTATAATGACTTTCAAAAAATTAATAACAAATCTCTTGTTCACTGTTATACCAGCGGAAAACTATTATACAAAATATATATAAGTAAGCTCTAGCACAAATTTTCACAACTCAGTGGATCTCAGCCATTTTCTGAAGTCATTTAATTAACGGATAATGCAATATAATAGTAATAACAATGAAAATTTCAACGGTGTTTTAATTCTCAATTTAATCTTATAAGCGTGAGCATTTTAATTAAATTCGTAATGCCAACGTATATTTTTTTGTTGTTTGTCATCGTGCAGAGGTTAAGTTGATGGCAACTCGTCAGCAACTGCATCAAATTTTGTGTTTTGCCAAGTCATCGCCCGTCCAACAAGCCAAATTGCAACAGAGACATGACATGCCACCACGCCTCACCACCCACCCCCATTTTCCCATGCCGCCTTCATCATCACTCACACCTCAGTTTTAAGCGCTTTTAAATTTATTTACTAGAAAGAGTTGAAGTCAGAGAATTGTCGTTACGGTACGGAACAGAACAGACGACACATAAATTGCCGGCATACGTGTGTGATGACACACAGGGCGGCCAAAATGGGTTGGTAACAGCAACCATATGGGGAGGGGGGGGGATGGGAGTAAGGGGGGAGGGGTGCGTAGAGACGTTGACAAATTGATTGCATTCTTTATTTTCTATGCCGACGTAGACACAGCCAGAGACAGAACACCACATGGCGTATGCGTTATATGCATACACATCTAATTTTGTTACCCTGTAGACTGTTGGGAGTATGAGGGCAACTTTCAAAGTGAAAGTTCGCACAACCTTATAGGGTATCACACAGACGACGCTGTCAGTTTGCTTAGTTTTCTAGTGTTTTCCAACCTTTTTTTTCCTCTCTTTACTTTGTGTCTACGTTTGGCGTTGTCCTGTTTTTAATATGGTTAGTTGCAGTTGATTGAGTTTTAAGTGACATTCTCCTGTTTCTCTTTCCCTTTATGGCAAATATTTGTTGTTCTTTTCAATTAGAATGCAAAAGAAAAAGCAAGTAAGAGGTGAAGTGATACCCCCGAGACAGTTCTAATCAAATTTGGCAAATTGAATTTTGATTGATGGAATATGTAAGAGGAAGAGCAATCAAATTTTGCAAAATATCCAAAAGACAATTAAAATATTTCATCAACTACTTTTTTTTGTCTTAAGTGCTTTGCAAATTTATATTACACAAACTATAAGCGGAGTGGAATAAAAAGAATTTTATTTAGTTTTAGTCTCTCTTTTTAAAAAATATGTACTAACTAAACTGTAGTCTTTGTTATATTGACTGTACCTAAACGTTTTTTTATTAGACGATTCTCTATTACTTAGCACAATTTTAGTATAAATTTTAGATTTTAGAATTTTAAGCTTCTTGTCTCAAAACATTTTAAAGTACTTTGTACCCTTTTTATCACTAATTTGTTGCCATTTTGAAATGTCCATCAAAAATTTAACAAAAATGCTTTAAGGGTAGAACTTAATGAAGCAATTGGTTGGGGCTTAACGTTTTGGGGTTTGACTCATCGACCTCAACTCGCACCCATTTGCCCACCCGGTTCCCCGCCCCAAAACAAAAACATAATGAGTAAACACGAAAAACCTTTTGGCCAACACCTGTACAAGTGACCCCCTCTGTCAATTCCCCAATTTCCAAACACAAACACAAAATTTGAAATTTGTTGACTTTTTCTGCGGGGGAGTGACGCACCGCAACCTTTCGCAAACATTTGTTTTAATTTGATGAACATGAAGAAAAATGCATGAAAACATGAGATCTAATTAAGGCAGTTGAGAAATGTTTGGAAACCAGAATCGATTACTCGAGTGGGTTGGCAGTTGGACAGATACTTTTGCCCAAATTGTCACAATTTTTCATCAGTTGTTTTTTGTTGCTGTTTTTATCGGAGACTTAACAGACTTTTTGCCATTTTCTTGGTTTTTCTTTAGTTTTTTTCTTCTTCTTTTCGGTTCACCCCTAATGGTTTTCCTTGTATACCCTAGAATTAAGGGGTATAATCAGGACTAAATTTATGCATTGTGAATTAGAGTAAGAGAAAGTATGAGCTAAGGTTAACATCAAAGCACAGAAACGTTGCGAAATGGAATAACCAAATTTCACAGTAAAGAGAAAAGAAAACGTGCTAAGAGAATCTTGTTTATAAATAAATGCTTGGCTAAAGGATTCCCAGGGTATAAAAGCTTCGTCAGAGTTAAACTTTCCCCTGCCCTCTTCTTCCTAGTTATTTATGTTGACCATTTACCCCTCAACAAAAAAAAAAAATAAAAAGAAAATAAGAAACAAGAAAAAAGGTCAATGGGTCGCTGTGTTGAATGGTCAACATTTTCGTTATGAAATTATTTTTCTCGATGCCTTTTTTTTTTTTTGTCTTGACTCTTTTGTCATCTCAGCTTATCTTTAGTGGCCACATAAATGTGGGCCTGAAATGAGCAACGAAAAGATGAAAAGTTTCTCATGAAAAATTGTTGATGTTGGATAAGAACAGAAAAAAAGCACAGCTTCAGAAGGAAAATTTGTGAACATTGCAGAAATTTATATTAGAAAAACGCTGCATTTTCCAAGAGAATTTTACCTGAAATTTTTTTTAATAGTTGAGTTTTTTTGTTTTTTTTTTTTTTTGACTTTGGCATATTAAATATTTTAGCTCAATAACAGGAAAACCACGAACAAAAGCTTTTCATCAACATTTTTGTGTGTACCAACTACCCCTAAAGGACGAATAAATGGATGGAGGGAACTGCGAGAAAGGACTTGGTGAAATGTCTTTCTTTTGCTCCTCCTTTTTGTGGGCAATTCCCCGCAAACATTAGGGCTAGGATAGAGGCTGGAAATAAGAAAGAAATTAGGTCAAGCAAACAATAAAAATCATTTCAGACAAAGAGAGAGAGAGAGAGAGGGAGAGAGAGAGAGAGGGAGAGAGTGAGAGGAAAAAGGGGGGAATGAGTAAATTCCTTTGGTCTCCCTTTAATCTGCCTTCCACTTTCCCCCTGCCATCTAATGGCATAATCTACACTAATTTAGTTCTCATTAATTTCTAACGCTTCTTTCGCTTCGTTTTCTTTGTGGTAATTGAATTAAAAGTGAATAGCTTTTTTTTTTGTTCTCAACCAAAATCATAAACATCAACAACATGTTGACAATTCTTTCCATATATTTCTGTCTACCATTTAGATAATTTGTGTTTCCTACTTTTCTTGCTTTCTTATCCTTATACCCTGCACTTAAGGTATCGAAAGGGTATGGGAATCAGGGGAAAAACTTATTAGATAGACGATCATAGTCAAAATTCACTGTTGCCTTGAGTTGGATTCAAACTAGGCTTAATTTCTTAGAAATTGATTCAAAAATGTTGACAAGATTCTTTTTTGGAGCGAAGAAATTTACACTTACATCTTTCTTCTCTATAGAGTATCTCGTAGTCGCTACTCTTAGATGCTTACTGCTTACTTTTCTATGTTTTTTTTTCTTTGTTGGTATCTTATCTTAACCTAATCATCTACTAAGTCCCATTTTCTGGTTATGGCCTTTTGGCCTTGCCACGTTTTTATTATAATTACATGAGAAGCGAAATTGTCATTGTCCTATCCACTTGAAGGCAGACATTTTGTCTGTTCCTAATGGTGTGCCTTCTTCGCAGAAGTTATCCTTTGCTCCTGTCGATGGCTTGTGATGCCGCTTCCGGATGCCGCTCACCCAGTCAGCAGTCAGCACTTTTTAATTGAATTTGCTTAGCTGAAGAATCTTTGGTTGTGTTTCTTATTTGCTTGACTCTTCTATTTGAATTTAGTTAAAATGCAAAAGTTTTCAACTAATTGCCGAAATCAGCAAAAAACTTGAAGAAAATAGAAGTTAAGTAATGCAAGTAATGAAAAATAGTTAAATTAAACAAATGTTTTGACTGGGTTAATGTGAAGTAAGTTAGCTAGACTTCAAAAAGTTTATTTGATATTGTATTTACGGGTTTTAGTTTTCAAAATGAAATAATTTTTAAAAGATTTTTTTGTAGTAACAATTCATTTCTTACTTTTTTTTGTACATTTTTAAAAGGTTTAAAAATTTATATTTGGTTTTAGCTAAAAAGTTTTCCTCTTAAGTTTAAAAAACTAATATTCAAATTTAGTTTTTCTTTTTTTACTCCGACTCCCTTGAAAATTTGTTCCATATGGAAGTTCATTGACAAAGTTCAGTTCAGTTAATGTTTTCCCAAAGGGAAGTCCTGCTGACTGCATTTCCTGGTTACAACCCTTAGCCCACCATTGTTAGAATGAAGGCAAAGAACAGAGCACAACAGAAGAGAACACAACTCACATTTAACATTTTTAACCTTTCATTTTCAAAACAATTGCGTCTGCTTATAAAAAATAGATGTGAAACAAAACGAAATGTCAGGAGAATGAATATGGAAATGGAAGAAGAAGGAGAATGGGTAAGGGGAACGAAAGAGATGAGACAAGTTGCGGTGACTGAGCAGAGGAGAAGTTAACCCCAAAAGAGATTGTGCCACAGACTCCTACTCCTCTAGCCCTGCCAAACCGAACTGACTGCTGCAAGTCAAATTAAAATGTATAAAACAGTAGATAACGTGAGAGATGGAGACACCGGGAGAGACACAAAGACAGAGAGAGAGAGCGAGAGAGAATTGGAGTTTTGCGGCATGCAACATGGAAACGAGAATGGTTGAGGTTGACTCGAAGTTAGAGGTATAGCTGAGTGTTTGGCATGCCATGCCTGGTTCATATTCCCAAAAGCAATAACGATGACAGCACAAACAGGCAGCCAGCCACCAGAAGCTATCATGAAGGGGCCGAAGCGTAAAGCTGACATATCTACATGCAGTTAAAAAAAAAAATTACCACCTTAATATAAGTCTAGTTAATGATTAACTAAAGTTAATTTCAAAAACATTCTTCAAACTTTGCAACTAGTTCAAAATTCTTCTTATTTTAAGACTGATTTGCTTTGTCATTGGCATTGAAAGGAACTTTACAGCACTAATGTCGATTTACCAACATTGTTTACTTGCTAAGCCTTTAACAACACTGGCATTTCTCTCAGTGTGTTTGCTTCTTCATAGATTCATCATAGCCTGTCTTTGTCGCTCTTTGAGTTATGCATACCCATAATAACTCTTTGGCTAACATTTCAATGCATTTCATTCCAATACACAACACACACACAGAGAAAGAGAGAGCAAGCGAGCGAGCAAGATAGCATATGACAGAGATGAAGATATAGAGATATGTGCAAATTTGATTTTTGAGTTGATTTCGAGTTGAGCTGAGTAGAGTTAAGGCAGGCAAAGCTTCTGTTGACATATTTCCAGTTCGAGGTCCTTGGCATGCCTTTGCCAAAGACTAAATGCATACCTGAGAGAGAGACAGAGAGAGAGAGAGAGAGAGAGGGAGAGAGAATGCCACCACCTGTCCTCCGTATGTCTTTCTCTCATCATCTTCCTTTTTTTTCTATGCATGTTGTAACGTTTGAGTCCGTGTGTCGTTTGATTTATGTTTGCTGTTTTCATTTGCGCTTTGGCATAAAAACTTTGCATACTTTATGGGGTTGCCAGTCTGTGTTATGTGTGTGTGTGTGTGTTTGCATGTGACAAGTGCAATAATATCATAAGCACAGCCAACAACAACAACAACAACAACACGTGCTCTCTGCTGCTGCTGCATTGCTTTGTTTGTTTTACTTATATTTTTGTTTTGTTTTTGTTGCCCAAGGCACTTTTTGGACTCACAAGTGCAGAAATCTCCAAGGAGTGAGTCCTTTCTCTCTCTCTCTCTCTTTCTCTTAACCCTTTGCCCTTCGCCTGTCTCTCTTTGTGTGGTTTGCCTCTCACTTGAGCCTTAACATTATGTGATTAAGGATTTAATTTTTTATTTGCGGTTGAGATGGGAAACCACAATTTTGTGTTTTATGGAGGGAAACGAGTCAAAAGAGACGAGACGAGAAAATATGTTAGCAAAGTTAAAATGTTAATTGGTCATCCAGTTTAATGGGAATTTGTGGAATGCGATTTGAACATTGATTCAAAGAGAAGGCTTAATAAATTGATTATCCTAAAGCTTACAAATAAGTTCTTTGATTAAAAATATGTACTCGAATACGTAAATTTTAAATAAGAAAATGGATTTTACAATACTTGAAATTAAGTTGCCATAGAAATTTAAAGGATTGCAATTCTAGTTTTAGTTTTAAAACTTTAAAGCATTGAAAACCGAATTGCGCCTTAAAAGGTAATTAATATACGAGAATTCTGTAAGCTTTCATAACTAATAAATTTTTACTGTGATTCCATTTCAATCATCCTTGTCCATCACAGCACAGAGCAGAAAACCCTCAAAACGTCCTTTGGGCGCAAAAACGAAACGAAATGATATAAAATTCATATCTCTGTGTAGAGCCGCCAAAATAAAAAAAAAATATTTATCAACATTTTCAGCCTCAGGTTGCGTATTGATTAAAAAATTTCCAGCCGACAGAGGCAAGCTGCTGAGAGAGAGGCAGAGGCAAATAAAACACAGTATTTTTGGTTTTCCATTTTGCAGAAGGCGGAAGGGTCCTGGCGGGGGCCATTTGTTGACAGCCTGACTGACTCTCCCTGCCAGCAGCAGCCACTCCCGGCAACTTGGCCCGCGGTTACAATTTGAGTTTGAGAAATTGTCAGCATAAAAAAATATGATTTTAAGCGGCTTTTTTATACACCAAAATTTAATTAACAAAAATTAGAATAATTTTTTTTTTCGTTGGTCTTTTTATTTTTTGTTCTTTTTAGTTGCCAAGTACTTGGCCACGTGTTGAAAATCTGATTATGACAAACACAGAGAGTAGAAAGCTTTTTGGTTTTTTGACCTCAAGGCAGGACTTACTTGCAGTTGAAGAATCAAAGAGAAAAGATATTTTTGACAAACGTACCTGCAAGGGAAAGAGAAATTTTGTAATCAGTTGGAATGGAACGTTTAAATTATCTTTAAAACTAAATCAAATTCGTTGATTATCAGTGTGAATCAATTATTAATGAAAATGAAATGGATTTGAGTTTGGTTTTGCGGATGGAGATGCCTAACTCTCTCTCTCTCTCTCTGAATGGGTCTAACCAATGTCCAGAGACTGTCAACAAAACGCTGACAACTGACAGGCCACACCACACAAACACAGAGAGAGAGAGAGAGAGAGAGAGTGCGAGTGGTTGAGTGGTTGGGGATCTAAGCTAAACCCAAGGTAAAGCACTTCACGCTCTAACCACACACACACACACACACACACTGACACAGGGAGACAAATAGTTGGACAGGACATGCCAGGCGCAGAAGGAATTGCACCTGCACCTGAGGGGAAAGCAGTAGCAGAACCAACCAACCAACCAACCAACCAGCCAGTTGAGGCACTTTGAATAGTTCATGAAGTTGTCACTTTTGTTAGACTAAGCGAATAGCAGGAGCTCTCTAACAGTGAAGCAAAAGAAGCTTTTTAATCTTCCTTTCCTTAAATGAAATGACAATTGAATGCTTTTGCTCCACTGTTTGGTTGGTTGGTTACTTCAAGGACTACACATTGTTAGTTGCTGCTACTTAGAGAGATTGTTATGGGCGACAAATAACAACTAGTTATTTTTCCATAGCAATTGTAGTCTCCTTTTCTACCTTCCCCCCTTCGCCCCGTCTCCCACTCAAACGCAACAATTTTCTATCCATCGATTGACACTTTGATTGACAGAAAAGGAAAACCCTTTTTTTTCACCACAATTATTTTATGTATTTTCTTTTGGTCATAAAATTTAATTGATTTCTTTGACTTGATTTCTTATCGACAATTGCCTTTGAATGAAATTAAAGCATGATTCTTGTCTCTAAGAGAGCTTTGTCATATACATTTCTTTTTTTTCGGTATTTTGTTTTCTTGGGAAATGCAATAAAATATTTTCTTCAGTTTTGCTGTTGATAAACATCTGTCAGAGGCATTTCAAGTCAGTCGAGTGAGTGAGTGAGTGAGTGAGTCCGTCTGTCAGTGCATTCGTTTTTTATGGTCTACGTGCCGCAAGTAATTGCACTTTGATATGCCACTGAATTTCTAAGTAGCCTTCAAAACAGACCAGAACATTTTTTCATGGGTGAGAAAGAAATTAATGTTGTTGCTGGGCATTTGATATATATCGCTTCTATGGTAAACGAGAACATGAATATATAATTGCAGATGTGATCCAATTAATGCAGATAACGTAATCAAAGACACAGAAGTCATAAAATATTGAATTTTTTGATTTAATTATTTAGAAAGGGAATGATAACTCCATTTAGAAGGTATGGAAATTTGAAAACTTTAACTTTAAATCAAATTAGAGATCTAAAATAAAATAGATCAATGATAATACTTCATAAAGATATTAAATAAGATAAGATTTAAGTAGTTTCTGATTAGTTGCTAATTATAAACGAAAGCTTTGATCTTTCCCTTCTTATAAACTAGTCTATGCATTCTTCAATAGTTCTTTCAATTGTACAAAATATTCTTTATCGGTTATCAGTCAAGAAATTGGGCATTGGCAAAGACAAGATTGTCGATTGGTTTGTTTTCGTTATCTTTTCAACTGATAAGCTTTGAGGTAGTCTGTGTTTGTCTTTCATAGTTTACACATGATGTCAATGCCTTTTCGAGGTGCGTTTCTGATGCGTTGCTGATTGATTGTCTCTAATAGGCTTTACAATGGACTTAAAAATAAATTAATGGAAAGGTACGCAAAATTACATAGCGCAAATTGTTGAGCAATAATTGATTATCATTACTTTTTTTTTATTCTGGCTTCACGAGGATTTCTGTAAATTTTATTTACCATTCAATTAACAGATTTCTGTTGGGCAAAAAAAAAAAAAAACACGAAAAAAAAAAATGAAAAACGCTTTACAAAAATTTACAACTGATTTAACAGACAAATACAAAAATTGTCCTGGCAATATGTAAATTAAGCGGAAGAGAATACAAAAAAATAAAAACCATGAAATTTTCGCATATGGACATAAAGCGAAAATTGAATTTTAATTATGCGTATTAACAAAGGAGGCAACAAAAATGTCCTTGGCTAGGATATTCGAATTGTGAGTTAGTACTTTAATTCTTAAACATTTTTCCACTTGTTAGTCAACTATGATTATTTTAGATAAATCAAAATATATACAAACATCTGCCCATAACTAATGTACGCCCCCACACTGAAGAAGGGCAAACAAAATCAAATGAAGTGAACGGAAAAATTAAACGGAAATTTATTCAACATTTTAAAGCTCAAACTTTCACTAAATAATTCAACAGTTTTAGTTATTATGCAATTTAAGTTCAAGTCGGCTGATTATATAGGGGTTTGGAAGGGGTGGAGGGAGGTTTTGGTTTGAGAGTAAGCAGGGTTGACTTTTATGACTCTTAAACGTTTTGACGGCTCCTCGCCTCATTTAATGGCCAGTAAAAAACCATTTCCATTCTTTGTTGTTCCCTCTGCTTCATTTTTTTTTTGTTTTTTTGGTTTTGTTTTTGTACCCATTCATTTTTTAATTAGCCACCGCATACACACACACACACACACACACACATAAAAAAACTCACCCTGTCCAAGGAGAAGTAATGATGTTCGGGTCGGGATCGGAGTCGGGATCGGGGTCGGGGTTGAGGGTGCAATGCAGCTACTGTACATACATGCCACATGTGGTGGCACGAGACAGTTATAAGGTGTCGTTAAAAACTACAACATGAAATACTTTTTACTTTATATACGCAATGACTAAATGTAGTTTTTATGTCCCTATATAATACATATATATATATGTAGCCGACATTTTTTATATGTCCTGCAGAGTGCCAACTGTCAACGAGCTTGTTGTCGGTTTTTTTTAAACAAAATTTTATTTGCATGAAAAAGAACAGCAGCAAGCTAAAGTGAGAAGGGTAGTGGAAAGAGGTAGGGAACTTGGTGGTAGGGACCACTGCGTAGGGATTCCTGTCCTTTGGGGGTCTTTGGTCAGCAAGTGTTAATGTGACTTTGGTTAAAGTTGTGGAATTTCTGTGCCATTTTTGAAGAGATTTTCGTAAGAAATTTCAGCAATTTCGATTTTTTAATTTAAAAAGGCGAGAGACTGTCAAAATGCTTCCTAATAGGTACAATTTGAGTTAAAAAATGATTTGATAATGTATTTATAATTTATTTACAATAAATTTTCTCTAGTTAACCATTTGTTTGTTAATTTATAGTCACAACTTGAAAATGCAATAATTTATTTAGCAAATAAAACAATTTCAACTATCTAAAACAAATATGTAGAGAACCACAACACTTTATAAATTTTTTCTTTTCATGAAACATTATTTATTTATATGTATTTATCATTTAAATGAGCTCTAAAACAAAGAATTTATTTTTGCATTAATATGTTGTGGGTGCTGCTAGTGTGTGTGTGTGTGTGTGTGTGTGTGTGTTTGTGTGAATGAAAGCAAACAAATGGAATTTACATACATTTAATGTATTTTAGTTTTCAGGTTTCGTTCAATGAGCATTATAATTATCGGGCCTAATTTATGGGCGAGTGTCGACAATATGTTTAAAAACTTTTAGTGAGGTGATAAGAAACTAAAAAAAACTATTTAAAATTAAATTTATTCTAGATGAATTTTTTATACCCTTTTAAAATTAGAATGGTGAGATTTAGAGAAAAACCATTAAACAAGGAATAAATTTATAAAACCCATATGCCCGATTGTTGTTGTTAGGGTATACAATTATTTAGCAATATAATGCAACATTTATTATAAAATTTATGACATTTTTGAAATAGTTTCAACAATTTTTCATTTAACATGAAAAATGCCTTTAAATGCAATCATGAACCAAAAGAAGAAGAAGAAAAAACCCATAAAAAGGCCATAAAAATTTAAAAGAAATTTTTGTCGATGGGTCACTGGGTGAGGTCATGGGGGTTGATCACAAAGAACAACTATTTAGAGAATCTTCCAAATGGAAAATCGATGAAAAGTAAAATCAATAAATGAGAGCCACCAAAAAAATAAGAAAGCCAAAACCAAAACATAAAAAAATGAGCTAAGCAAAATATTTAGATTCACTTTTGGGAACAAAATATTTAAGCAAAACGAAAAAAAAAAAAACAAAAAAATAGAAAGGGAAACGGAAACAGGATAACAAAAACCTTGACAATTGCTTTGGGTCATGCAAAATGCGCATAAATTACAAAAGGAAAACAAAAACATAAGAGCAAATGGGAGAAAAAATTAACTTTTTTTCTTATTTTTTTTTACTTTTTGTGGTAATTTTGCATTTAGCGTTGAAAAGCCTAGCGAAAATGTAATTTTCCGGCTAAGCGCTGACACACAGCCAACAACTGGGCGGGGTCAGTAGACCTCCACACCGACATTTCACTCTCTACTTTACTTAGCTCTTCTCTTTCCCAGCTCCACAGTTGATTTTGACATTTATGGTGGAAAAATAATTATAAAAGTTATCACAGCAGGAAAAGGTCAACTTCAAGTTTTTTTTTCCTTTTAGCTTACCCTGTAAGACTGCCGGTCGGAAAAAAGGGCCATACCAGAATTGTCTTTATGTAGTTGTGTATTTTCTTTCGTCCTTTTGCATTATTTTAGGACTTTTTTGTAAAGACCGAAATAGACTCTTTGCTTCTATTAACAAACTGTTTCTTTTAATATAGCCAAATCTTTCTCTGTATGCCTGTTACTGACAATTTTCAATCGTCTTCAATTCATAACTTGTTTACCTTTCTTGACTTTTCTTTCTTACCCTTTTTTAAGCAGTTTTTAAACTATTTTATTCCTTTTTAACTACAGTAAGCCATCATATTTAACAATATGAGAGCAAAGGAGTTAAATATCGATTCGATTTGGAACTTATTGGTAGTCTAATTGGGATAAATTTGACTAAATTTTTATGCAAATAAACAAAAGCCTAAAGAATTTGGTCCACTCTAACATTTTGTGTCTTTTTTTTTTTGTGACATTAGATCGAAGGCAAAGGAATATCAATTACCCAAATTTTATCTTTTGTCCACATCAAAAACTACGTGCCAATTAAAATGTTGATGTCTTCGAAATGGGAATAGGGCAAAGTATTCCCAATGGGATAATTCTATAAATAGTTGGGTTGCAATAGAGAGAGACACGTGACTCCATTATGTATAGTAATGCTTACATATGGCTAAAAGTTCTGGCAACATTAACTGGCCATTTCAATGGCGACAGAAAGCAAACAACAGGCTAACAAAAAACAAAAAAGGGAAAGCCCCAAAGGACCCCCTAACTCCTAAGCAGCAAACACACCCAACAAAAAACCAAAAAAAAAACACGAACGAAAAAAAAGGAAAATTCAGCATTTGAAAAATGCCTGAAAATTATACTCCCGGGGAAAAACAAAAAACACACCGCCTATAAAAAAAAGGTGGACAGGTAAATTATAAGGCTCTTAATACCCACAAAAAAGAAAAAAAAAAATTAAATGTTTAAGCTCATGACAAAATATAATTTTTAGGCAGGAACAAATTTCATTTTTACGCGAGTCTTTAATAGGCATTTCCTTTTCCTTGCTAAGTCGGTCTCTTTCTCTCTTCCTTTCTCATGCTAACTGCTTGTTCCTTTCTTCTTCTTCACTCTCTTCTCCCAATCCTTGGAAGTCCTGTGTGTGTTGTGTTAATTAGTTCCAGCGCTGAATTTTCTGTGTTATTAATTATGTAATTCATTTTTCTGCTTAATTATATTGGTTGATTTGGCTTCTGAACATACACTCACACACGCACACATACACACACACGCGCGCATATACATATATGTGGAAAAAATTCTGTAATTGGCTTGTAATTAGTTCAAGAAGGATCATTCTTTTGGGAGCGTTAAGGTAATATTAGTTAAGCAAGAAATTTATGCCTCGTGAATTCTCATGTCACGTAAAAAAAGGCGAAAAACTTGGCATTCCCAAAATAAACGACTTTTCTGTCATTCTATTTGAAGTCAACAAACTTAAGTGTTTCACTTAAAGGCCTTATGATTTGCAAACAGGCAGCGTAATAAACAAAATGTTCATTTTAGAAGTAGAAAAAGTTCATACAAGTATCTAATAAAAATGTGGGATTTTCAGGTTTATAAAGTCTACAATAGATTACAATTAATTTATAAGTTTTTAAAAGAAATACAAATTGTCTACTTTTAAATGTTTCTTTTAGAAGATATCTTACATTTTAAATTATAATTCCCAACTAGTTAACACCTTCCACTTCAAAAAAAAAAAAAAACCACTTAAAAAATTTTCTTTTAGTTTCATGTCATAAATATGTCAGTCTCTTTTGCTTTCTCAACAATATTCGACAATACATTTTTTTTTTCTATCGAAAATTTTTAAATTTTTACTCTTTACAATGCCTTTGGGTGATGTAATTTTGGAGATTTTACTTAATATGAAACGTCCAGTACATGAAGAGGAAATTCTCTATGAAATAGGTATTCGAAATGGATTTACCTATAGACAAATGTCGACAAGTGTGTTGCGAAAAAGTCTGGACAACTTACTGAAGCGACAATACTTACGGCAAATCCAAAAAGGATGGTATGTCCCATGGCCGGCAGAAGATGATTACAATCCGCGGGGTATAAAACATGCCACCTATGAGCAAGTTATAATGTGTGCTGCCTATAGGATTCAACGTATGGAGGAGAGAGCGAAATTGATAAAGGAGATAGATGAATGGTGGGAGGCGAATCTGCCTCCAAATAGGCGTAAATTGCCTGCCAAAGACCTAACACAATCTAAGGAGATGACAAATGAGTCCATTGAGTTGGTTGAAAAATCCGAAAATTCGAAAGCAGTTGAAATTGAAATGGACACAAGTGAAGAACCTAAAATGTGGAACACAATTGGCATTCAGACGAATATAAGCGATGAACCTGTAAGACCAGAAACTACTGCAAAAAGTGTACATCGAAAAAAGTCAAAAAAATTTGCATCACGTAAGCCTCGTGCTATTAAAAAGCGAAAAGGACGCTTAACAAAAGCTTCAAAAAAACGTCGAAATACAAATTACACGTTCAAAGGTCGCAAGAAAAACAAATCCAAATCGAAGAAGTTAAACAAAAAACGTTAACAAATAATGCAAATTAATATTAAATATGTATAGATTGTATAGATTGAATTTAATGATACAAATTAAAAAAAAAAAAATTTGGTTAAGCATCGTCTGCCTTAAAAAATAGTTTTCTCTTTAGGAATTTGATTTGATCCTTTTTTCATTTATTTGAGTTACCTGCATATTTTCTTCGTTTCTTGTCAAATCAAATAGCGAAACAAAATTCAGACCAAAAAATGTTTGTAATATGCCAAAGTCACAAGGACAAAGTGTGAGAACGAGAACAGAAGGCAAAGGACAACAGAAAACAACGCACAACAAGTGAAAAAGTGTGAAAAGTGACAAATTGCAGCGAAAATAACAGACAACTGTCGAGACAGTTCAAGACAAGAACAAGACAGGAAAATGGGAATGGCAAAACTAGAGTGAAAACGACGACAAGCAACGAAAATGAAAGACATTTTTCGTATAGAAATGAATGCGAAATATTTCACAAAACGCACACAGGAAATGACCAACAAAAAGCAAAATTAAAGGAGAGCCACGATGGATGACAAAATTTGAAAGAAGGATGAAAACCCGCTTCAAAGATAACTTGAGTTTGGGGATTTTAGTAATTCGGAATTTGCCACGCCCCTCAACTAAAATTACAATTCAGAAGGAAGGAAATTTTGTGTTTTTCTTAATTTTCGATTTATTTACTAAAAATTTCAAAACAATTTTGTTATTTTTAGGGCGATAAAACAAGAAGGTAACTTTTTTCGTTTTTTCTGCTTTTTCTGCATTTAAAAAATTTCATGACATTTACAAATGTTTGAAATATTTTAACTGATTGAATTTCGAGAATAATTCAAATTTAAAAGTCAGTTTTTAAAAGCATTTTGAAAATACATATATTCTAAGATCTGATCTGAGTCATTAAAAAATATTTCAGTATTCATTTCAAATGTGAATCGATTATTGAAACTGCGTTGTGTTCATATTTAAAAAACTATCTTTTACTTAATTTTTGTGCTCGAATCAGTCTGAAAATGTTTTTAAGCATCCAACTCTTAGTCATGTCTTCTTCAAAATGAATACTCGAAGAAATATACAAAAAAAAAAAAAAAAAACCTATAAAATGTTCTCTAATCAAAATTAATTAACTTAAAATTCCATCTTTTTTTTGTGACTTTCTTGTTGTCACAATTCCCAAAGACATGTTTTTTTATTGAGGACAGTTGTGGCATTGGGGGACCTACTTTACATATCTATTTGGGTTACAAGAAGAGTTATAAGTTAATGAAGGTTCCTGCCGATCGGCGGCAATAAACAAAATTTATGCATGTTATCAATATTTTGTGTGTTTTACTCTGTTATCGCAAAACTGATAGCAAAACTTGGCTAGGAATCACATTTCGGTTAACTGCATTTCTAGTGACAGCAAATCAAAAACATTTCCGGCTGTTGAATCATCTTACATTCGCCAACGAATTTTATGCTGGAGAACAATGCTAAAAAAAAAAACAACAATCTTTGATCCTGAGGCTGAGACAGCTGAGTCAAGCGAAACAATAAAAGGCAGCTGCACATCAACGACCATCACATAATGGCACATGCCAGCCAGGTGAGGCTCATTCTACCCGCTTCCCCCGCATAAATGCTTTGCCCCTCCTCCTGTTACCTTGTCACCGAAACAACTTCAATTTCGTGTGCTCTGCGCCACGAATATTTTTGTGTTGATAAGATAAAATGCGATGAGAAAGAGTCATCAACATCGTCATCAGCCAACAACTCATTAGGTTGTTGTTGTTTTGGCGAAATTTTGTCACATTTTTTTCACACCCCAGAGAGAGAGAGAGGGAGAAGGATAGCTAATTCTTGCAACTACCTGCTCAGGTACTTTCCCAACCTGTTTCTCTTTTGCCCCTTAACCATTTCTATCATGTATCCTTGGCCTGCTTTTTTTTTTTTTTTGTTTTCTTCTGTTCTCTCTACAATTTATGACACTGGCAAAAATTGCAGTTGAACATTTTGAGAAATATTTTGCAACATGTTTCATGTTGTACCTAGCCACCACCGCCAAACACACCCCTCTCTCCGTCTCTCTCGATGACACGATTTCCACCCCTCTGTCCCATTTGTGGACAACATTTGTTCCAGATAATATGGCCAGCATTTTCATTCCCCCTCCAAATGTGCCTCTCTTTCCCTCTTTCCCTCCCTTTATAGATATATGCTTTGTGCCCCGAGGTCTTGTAAATTTTCTGTTGTGTATCGAATCGGCCAACTATATATATTATATATATAGAGAGAGAGAGAGAGAGTTGTGGGTATATAGAAATTCAAGCAAACACATCGTAGACCCTTATGAAGTGTTTTTGGTTTAACTTTCCTTCAATTATTTTCTTCCTTCTGCTACAATTTTTCTTTCCATATTTACAACTTTCTTTGCTTATGATTTTTGCTCCTTTATGTTTTTAGTCCTGGTTGCATTTACTCGTAGAATTTTTTTTTTTTTGTTGTTGTTGGGGTACTTACCTTTTGTGCCTTGCAAGTAACATTAATGGACTGGACTTCATGCTGATGATGCCGCTGCTCCCCGATGCATGAGCCACACGCTGGGATTTTGCAATTCAAACAATACTGTGATAGGGTCTCTTCGTGTTCACCGCAAACGGATTCTCTTTGCTGGGCTGCGCCACGTGGCTTGACCAGATTGTGCTTGGCCAGGGGACCACGAGCCGGATGGCATAGCTCTCGACACGGGTCACAATAGCGTATCTCACACTGCTCACAGATGAGTGAGGCCACCTTCGGGGGATCCGTCTCGCACATTTGACAACGCAAAGCCTCTCGGGCACAGAAGCGATCCACAATGGCCTCCATGGCACGGTAAGTGGGTAAATTTCTTACTCCTCCGTCATCGAAGAATATCAATTTGCGGCAAAGTGGACAAGTGAGACAAAAGGCGGCGCCTGGAGGAGCAACCACTGGAGCAGCTGCCGATGAGCCGGCATATGACACTGGCCGAGAATTGTTGGAGCAGCAGACTACGCCGGAATCGGCCTCACTGAAAATGCTAACTTTATCCGATTGATCTTGATCCGAAGTGCAGCTATCGCTTCCGGTATTCGAGCTGGCCGTGCTGGCAGCAGAACTGTGTGAACTGTGACGGGCATTTGCCGGATTGCCAGCCGACGAGCCATGGCCAGCTACTCCGCCATTGTGGTGTCCGTTTGTGGAATGTGCATTAGGTGGTCCTCCCACGCCTCCAGCTGATGCTATGGCTGGCGCTCCAGCTCCCACACCTGGCGTATACGGCTGCTGTATATCCAAAGCACAACCCAGGCAAAGGGCATGGAAACAGGGCAATAGCACAGGATTCGCATACAATTGCTTGCAAGTGGGACACCTCAGCTCGTCCTCCATTTCACAATTTTTATGAAAAGTTCTTTCTTCAAATTTCACTGCAAAAATTCTTCGCTTCAATTGGATCTCAACTTAGTTTTGATTATTTTTTAAAGACATTGCGGCTTCTTTTCTTTAGAATTTGACACTTTTACACTTGAATTTTTTCAATAATGTATTTATAAACCGAATTCTTGGGATTCACTTTATGGTGATCGTTTATTATTTCAATGTATTTCACACTTAAAAATTTATTTTTTTAAACTTGTCAATATAGTTTGATTTCGGGTTTTTTCTTTATCAAATTGTTTTCACTTTAACTTTAACGCAACTTTCTTCAATCTCAATCTAAAAGATATATATACTTAAAATGCAGAATCTTTTTATTATTTGTTTCTTATAAATTTCACTTCACTTTGACAATCTTTTAAATTTTTGCAGATTTCAATCTATTGCCAATTTTTCAAAATTTTTGCCAATTTATTCAATTAATTTTGAGAATGTTTTGCACTTTGTATATTTTTGTTGCTTTAGCACATTATTTTTCGCACTTCAAAACAATTTTCTCGAAAATGTATTTCTCTTCATTGAGAATTTTCTCTGTTGTGTTATCAATTTTCTTCGAGTTTTTTACGTTAAAATCCAAAAACCGGTGGCGAATGCGTGCCGAAAGATAAAAATTCACCCGCCGACACAAGCGTCCACAACGAAACTCTGAGGAAAACTGGAAATGCGCTTGCCACAATAAACGAAAACACTCTGTTTGGTTTTTTCTTTCATTTCGGGCGGCAAGTTCCACAGTATTTTGATTTATAAAATTAAAGTTCTCCCCACTGTGTCAGACAAGTTTGTGTTCGACTGCCTCTCTTTCGCTCCGGCACAGCCATAAGGCCTAACTGTCGAACATTTTAGCCACTTCGAAACATCCACGGTTCGAACTCCAACTTCCAACTCGCCGCCAGCAGCCAACATGTTCGATGGACGACGTCGAGCAGGTTCGATTCATTGAATGTGGGTGGAGATCCTGGTTTATACCCTTCCAGAAAAAGGATATTATACCCAAGCACTCCATCAGCTATGACTTCAATTTTGCTTATAAAAATTAAAAAAAAAAACAATTCTTTCTAAAAATCATATTAGAGAGTGTCACAAACTTATAATCAGCATTGATAATTATTTATTAAATAAGTATTAAAATTTTTACTAAAAATATAAAACATAAAACAACAATGAAACTTTTATAAATGAAATACAAAAACCAATATTGTTGCAAACTATTTTTTTTTATGTTGATAATTAAATTGGTGAATATTTTCAATTTGATAAATTTTGAAAATAAATTATCTCCCGTTGAACTCCAAGAAATCAATTTAAAATTGTATTTTTAGCTTTGATGTTCAGTATTTCAATTAATTTTTTTTATTGTTTAATGTTGTTTCACATGATTTTGTCGCGCCATTGCTGTAGTTAAGTAATATAATAATTAACAATAAATAATTAATAAGCAAAAAATATTCTATTATTATTTTTATGAACAACTTTAGCAAATTTTTACAATTTTTGTTCCTTTGGCTGCTTTTAATTTTTTCGTTGATATTTGTAGTTTAAAAATATTATCAAATATGATAAGAAAATTTTCCTATAATATTTATACTAAATCCAGGCGCCCATGAAATCAATAGTTTAGTAATTAGGCGCCATATTCTTGGCCTCAATCTCCAAACCCTTTCGGTTTGCTGACATGTCCAATTTAGTGATTTATTACTCAACTCGAGAAAAGTAAGGAAAAGAGACGAACAACAACAAGAACAACAAGTAAAAAGACTCAAGTAAACATTTGACCAACAATAAATTGAGGCAAAATACGTTGCATGTCAAATATTTGCATAGACAAGTGAGACATAAGTTTGGTTAGGCCACTTAACACCCCGCCCACTGACCCTTCTCCCATTTCCGACTTGCCCCATTCGAAATCAGATCAAAATACTTAAATCGAGAACGTGGCTTATTAAGACAAACGGATTACGCATGAAAGTCGAAGACCTTTTCCACATTTTCCACACGATTTCCTCGTTTTTCTTGTTGTTGTTGTTGTTGTTCTAACACATTCAACTGGTTAGATAAATATTTGGAACGCAGGTCGGTCGCCATCTAAATGTTTTGCCTCAGGTTTGTCGTCGTATTTGTATTTACCTTTCGGGTGTCCGATATCTCAACGCAATTGGCTATTGAACATATATACCCCCAGCCCACTTCCCCCCTATCTATAGCCAACATACCCACAGGCCAGATAGCCCAGAGTTCGACTTCGATTTCAAGTTGTTCTTGCACCTCACACAAACATTTCATTGCTCCGATTTGTTAGCTCTCAATAAACGTTGAGGGAACTAACAACACGTAATCAAATAATACAATATCTTCTCTTCTGTTACTAAACACTGTTCAGCAAACTCATAAAGCGGCCCCTATAAAAAAATATCGATTTCTATATCGATAGATTTCGACCTAAATAAGTTTTTACTTTAAAGCTTACATTAAGTATTTGGAAGTTGTTTTCTTAAAAATATAGTTGCTAAGAATTGTTTAAACTTTGTTCCTAAACTTCAACATCTTTTAAACAATTTATTTTTCTATGTTTGGCTTATCTTTGAAACATTAACAATTTAACTATCAATCTAGAAATCTGTCTTCTTATGTTAAATATTTTTTATAAGTCCCAAAGTGAAATGGAAAGTTCATATACATTTTAATACACTTTTCATATTCATTTCAAAAGTTTTAACTAAATTAAAGATCGTCCATGAAATTTGTTTTACCATTCCAATTGCTTTATTCTCTTTTTCCCATTAAATTTCATTTTTATACATTTTTTTTCATTATTCAGCTCAATATGAAAGACTTAATTTTCGGAAAATGTTTAACAATTGCAAATTATCATGTATAAATTTACCTGCTAATATACATTTTGTTAATTAGCCTATTGCAATTTACATTTTGAAAACAAATTTGCAAAACAAATTCTGTTAATTTTCTTACGACAAATAAAACATAGGCAGTCCTAAGTATGTATACATGAATTTCTATTAGCAAATAAATAATCTGTTGAAATTGACATTGATTTGCATGTGATTGAATTGCATACATTTCATATCTCAATTTGCATTGACAAATATGTTGCAGGAAATGAAACTCAGGTAAATTATTTTGCGGAAAATTATTTTAAGTTCATTTAAATAATGTGTGCAAATAAATTTTGTACAAAGTTAAGATCAAAAGACATGGCAAGTGAATTAAAAAAAAAAAAACAATAAATTATGGAAAATTTTTGAATTGTGTTCAAAATGAGAAAAAGCAAATGAAAGTGTCAAAATCTAGTGCAGAAATTGTTTAAATTTTAATAACTTAGTTGTGGATGAAATTCAAATTAAAAAAAGTATTTAAAAAAATTGTAATTTAAAATTTTAAGTTTTGTTTGTTTTTTGTTGTTGTTTTAAGTAAAAATTTCTACAAACAGTTTATGTAATAAATACACAGATAAGTGCAGGATTAAGGATACGAAAATTTGTGTTAATCTTGACTTATCGACCTCGCGTTGTTTGTATGTATTGACCTTTCGCACTTGTTTGCCTGTAATTTATGTGTTGAAAAACATTTGCCTTGTCGCACAGTGTTTACAAATATTTGTGGATCATTGCGTACTATCGGTGCATACTTTCCTCATGGAATGCCCCATGACTTGGTTGGCTTGCTTATCAGTTGCACTACCTGTTAGTTTACCTGAGTTTTCCTTTGGTATTTCACTCGATTCTCTCTCTTTCTCTTTCTGACCTTTTTCGTCTTTGCATCAAGTGTGAAAGTCAGTCTTATCAGACTTAGTTTCTTGTTGAACGTAACGACTTTAGATAACGAACACATTAGCCGATAACACAAATGCAAATGCAAAAAACAAAAAAAAAAAAAAGAAATGGGAAATGGAAATTTCTGCTAGCAAAGAAAGTGAAATGAAAAATATTTTCCTTTAGCAAAATGTTTAAAATCCTCCCCCATACGAACAAAGCAATTTGTCATGGGCCATAATTTTGGCTTTATCTACGCTTTAACTCGTTAACAAATATGTCCAAAAGTCCACGCCCCCCACACTCCCACTCTCTGTGGGAGAAGGACCTCCCAATAGAAAAGCAAAAACCCAATTTAAGGCAAGTGTCATTTTTGTACCAAAACACACACAAAACAAAACCTCAGGCAAAAAATAAAAATTACCAAATCCAAAACACAAAAACAAAAAAATCTAATTAAAAAATTCTTTTCCCGTATGAGAAAGTAACGACTTTGAGGTACCCTAAAACAATGCAAATCTCTTAACATTTGCAAAGAGTTCTCTAGAAAGTTATTCACAGCTCAAATCATTAGATATTACTAACCAAAGAACAATATGTGGCTCTGCTCTGGGTACTGCTCTTCTGAAACATTTAATTACAGGGTATAAAACATTCTGTTAAGCCACCCTGTAAGCAAAATCCTGCTCAGCACCAGGGAACAAACAAAAAAGCAATTACAATGCCTCAAACTGTTGCAACTTCCTGACCAAATGACAATCCAGGGAGAAGAGTTTCAGGAGAGTAAGAGAAAACAGAGGCGCTAAAACTTCAGTACGGAATATTAGCAGAAGCTTTAGCCATAACTCCCCATTTTGGAGTTGCATCGGAGTACAAAGTTAGCTAACAGGCAGTCAGGATATCCTACTGGTTACTCCTCTACCCTCTGTCTATCTGTCTGACTGTCTGGTGTGTGTCTCTTTCTCTGTGTGTGTGTGTGTTAAATACGCGAATGTCCTTCCTAATCTCATTTGGCTGTTGTTATCCTGTACGAACCATCGAAGGAGCAAACGACGAACGAGCCAAGGGATAGCTCGAACCACAAGCTCTTCTTGCTGAAGCAACAACTGTGTCTGTGTCTGTGTGTGTGTGTGTGTTAGAAAATACCCAAAATAGTGTAAAAAAAGCCACCGAACGTGTTGCCTTTTCTTACAATTTTTACATTTTTTTCCCTCCGTTAAACTTTTCACACATATTGTTAACTATACCCTGGAAATATGTTTTTAATAAAACTTTCTTTTTCTCTCTTTAACTTTTAAACTAAATCGAAAAATAAAAGTTTTGGCTTGTAAAGTTGGAAGAAAAACTTCTTAAACTTAAAAGAGAGAATTCTACAATTCATCAACTTCAAATCTATCGAAACTGAAGAAAATCATATTCAATTAAATTTATTCTAGAATTCCTAATGTTTTGCGGTCGAAATTTACTTGAATCTCCATAACTTAGGTTGAGTTTAAAGTTAATTTACTTTAATCTCCATAACTTAGGTTGAGTTTAAAGTGTTTTTCGAACTACTTTCTCTTTAATTTCTTGTTAATTTTCATAGGGTATGCCTTAAGTCGTCTTAATTTTAAGCTAGCTTTTAGTTATTATAGTTGCAGCTTGTTTTTTTTTCACCCTTTGGACGCGTTCCCTCTTGTTTTTTGGGTGGTTTTTGTAACAACCAGCAATGGCATTCGCGTCCGCAGAGTTACCACATGGCACACGACACAAAACGCATGAAAGAGGAGTTGTTGTTGTTGTTGTTGGAGGCAGAGTGTACCAGCAGCCATAGGGATCCATGGCAAGCACACTGGCATCGACAAAAAAAAGCCAAAAAAGACAAAAAGCTAGACGAAAACTAACACTTACCAAGGCGAATGTTTATATACTCTAAGTTTAAGCGAATTCTTTTGACCTTTCTCTCAATAACTGAAAGAGACAAGCTCCAATAGAAAAGAAAGAATCAACGTTTGGTACTCAAAGTGCTTTCGATTATAGTTGACTTACCCTCATTTAGAAAGGGTAAACAAAACGAGACGAAAAAAAATGCCGCTTCGCACCCGCGGTGACCAAAGTATTTCTGGGTCTGGGTCTGGGTCTGGGTCTGCGTCTGAATCTGAACCACAAAAGGGCGAGAGAATTTTTTGGCTGTTATTATTGCGTTTTTATGCATGCTCGCATATTGTGAATGTCCTTGGCCACATGATATATGTATGTATGTATATGTATTTGGGGGGGGGGGGGGGAGGGGGTGGGAAGGAAACCGAAAAGGATTTAAGCCATAGCTTTGCGTAAGGGATAAAAAGTGAGACGTGTGAAAGTGCGGCTAGAATTTTCGCTAAAAGTTTTACATATATTTAAACCAACCTACAGTGAATTATTTGAATTATTTATTGTTCATTGTTGGGGATCATCTTGCGAAATGGAATTTAAGCAGGCAGAAAAAAAAACTCAATCGGAAGTCCATTTAAATCATAAAAAATTGG
Source organism: Drosophila nebulosa (assembly GCA_024703675.1). Taxonomy (NCBI): domain Eukaryota; kingdom Metazoa; phylum Arthropoda; class Insecta; order Diptera; family Drosophilidae; genus Drosophila; species Drosophila nebulosa. Next base: position 7,038,091 of record CM045724.1, on the reverse strand, counting down.
CATTAACAAAGCAGAACAAATACAAAATTATGGCAAAATGTTACTGAGTTGGTTGGAAATCCTATCTAAATGCACTTGGTCTGATATTTCACACGTTAAATATAATTTGTTTTAATTGAAATTCTTTTTTGCTCTTTATGTAAGCAATTATTGCATTTCTGAGTATTTAAATTACAAGTTTAGGTCGATGACTTCTTCTGAAGAAGAAATCTCGTCTTGAAGAATATACTTTTTGCCAATTGGTTTCTAACTAGAAGAACTTTAATCGGGGGCTTACTTTCAAAAGTGAATTTTGCATTTCTGAAACATATTATTGAAATAATTTCCAACTCAAGAAAAATACCACAAAATAACATTTGTATTTGTATGTAATATATATGTGCACATTCATATAATTAAATTTGTTTGCCAAGTATTCTATTGCAAGAGGGGGCAAAAAAGCTTCATTTTCAAATTGGTTTGAGTGGGCGGTGAGTGGGCGTGTCTATGGTTTGGGGTTGAGCAGTTTAACAACAAACAAAAACTCAACTGCAATTATGAAATTTTAGACATTTTGATGTACTCAAGTCACTTGCATGTAGACCCCATTCACCCCCCATACACGCCCCCATTCATTCAACTTCTCCACCGTCTCCGCTGTCCGCAAATAATAGCCAAAAAATTTCTGTTTGCTGGGCTAAACATGAGACATGATACGAGTGCAAGTGGATGGCTGGGCTGTTTTTCAGGAACAATAGACGAGGGAAAATGGTAAATAAAATAGACATGTAAAATGTTCTTCAATGCCCAAGGAAAATGGAGTTTGAGTGGAGGGGGCTCGAGATGCCCGGCAAATGCAGGGCGGTTTACGGTTCCTTCAACTAGCTTTAATTAGAATTGTTTGAGCAAATCAAATTGCGGTTTTGATTATGAAATTAGATACCACTTACCGCTACACTTACTTCAAGCAGCGTTTGCTTTTGTAAATTCCATACACAGTTTTCTTTTTTGTTGATTTTAATTAAAGTTTCATCACAAGAAAGGAGACAGAACTCCCCAGCTCCTGTGTGTCTCTTGGAGTTGGGTACTAATTCATAATAAATTGTGCACAGTGGAAGCAAATCGAGGGCAGTTGCATGAATTTCAAATCAAAACGAAAAAGGTTTCCTTCAACTAGAGAGACAGATAACGTAAGCAATGCCTTGTCATCGATAAGTGTAATCGAATACGTTTAGTCGATAAGTCTAAGAGTAGCGAACACCTATTATCGATCAAATTAAAAACTTATGCTTCTGTTTTGCAAATCCTCATAAATTACCCCCAAATTTTTATTTCTAAATTCTTAAGTAAACTTAGTTTGTTAGTCAGTTTATATACCTAAACATTATTTATTTAATTTTCTTAATTAATTGAAAACTTAAAATTTAATTTTGCGCATGTTTTGGCATTTTTGTTTTCTTTAAATAAATTTGCAGCAATTATTTTTTGACATGGAGAAAGCAAAGTGTGCAAATTGTACCCTCCTTTTCGCTTTCCATCCGCTTTCCTCACAACAAAGATTTCCACAAAAGAAATGTGAGGACGAAAAGCAGATGAAAGTGGTGGCAAAGGAGGGGCTAGGAGAGATGAAAATCAACCGGAACGTTGTACAGTTCGACCATCGACAACATTTCGACATCCAAGTTGCTTTGCTAATTGAAAATAATTTTTACTAACGATGCTAAAAAAAAACGAGAGAGGAAAAAAGGGGAAAAAAACAATAAATAAAAGAAGAAAAAGAAGAAGTGGAAAAAGAAAAGAAACTAGTGCTGAAAACTTAATGAAAAATCAAACTAAAAACAAAGATGGGGTCGCTGCTTCTGGTTGACTATAAAGAATTTTGTATGCTCTCATCGATAACAATTTCAATCTAATAAATAAATTATCTAAAATTTAAAATGTTTAAGTATTATAAGACCAAGCTTTAGGATAGGAAGATGGTTTCGCGCAAATTCTTATTGAAAACTCGAAATAAACAGCAGAAAAAAAGCAGTAATATCAACGCAGCAAGTAGCCTCGCTTTGAAACACTCAGAACATGTGTTATTTAGATCTTTTTAATAGAGATAAGGATGAAAACAATCGATTTGAAATTGGTCTTAAAAACTAGTGACAGAAACTCAGCAAATGACCTCGCTTAGAAGCCTTTGCCTTTTCAGTCACTTGAATTTCCTAGTTAACTTATTAGAGTCGAATCATTGAGAGTGGCTGTGAAAAATAATCGAAATATAATTAGAAAACAAATATTCAAGCAAAATGCGTTATGCAGAAAGAAGATCAGGATCGAAGAGCAGCCAGGACCCTGTCCAGGGGAATTTACAGCGTAGATTTGTCCTTCTCGTTTGGAAGGTATTGAATATGCATTTCTCCTACAAATGCTACTATCTCAAAATGATTGTCCTATCCCTGGTGGGCGTGCCAGTATTAATGATTATACGTGTCTTTGGGGCACCACAAGTTCAAAAGAAAATCCTCTACGATGCCATAGAAATTGATAGTCTGGACAAAATGCACGCCGAATTGGCCAGAGTGCAGAATTATACGAATGCCAGAGTAGTGGAAAAAGTTCTATTTACACCGAACTTAAAGCCCTTCGAAGAGATCATTGCTCGAACAGCGAAGAAACTTAAACTTAAGGATGGCTATCAGGCATGCGAGACGGAAATGGATGTGGAGAGACTAATACAATATGAGGGTATCTTTGCTGGTGTGGTATTTCGGGGCGATGGAATGCCAAATACCACGGTATCGGATCTTCCAAATATCTTGGACTATGTTCTGAGATTTTCCCCATTCCTTAAGACGAGTAAGAACGAGGATAAGAAGGATATCTGGGTAACGGATGATCTGTATCCGCCGTTGGCCGAACTACTTCGACGTGGTCCTCGCACCATTGAGCATAATACGAATTATACTGGAGTGCCTCCAGGATATGTGCAAGAGGGTTTTCTACCTCTGCAACATGCCATTGCCATGTCCTATTTGGAGCTGAAAACTGACCACAAATCGGAATTCTTTCCCCAAATAAATATGATGAAATTCCCCTATCGTCAATATATCTCTGACAAGATGTTCGTGGCCATTAAATTGTGGTTGCCCATAGTTTTCCTGATAGCCTATGTGGTGCCTAGCTATATAATGGTCCACACCATCTGCGATGAGCACGAACGTGGCTTTATGAAGACCCTGAAGATCAACTACCTCAATTGGTGTGCCTGGGCGTTGGTTTTAATGACCATCCAAGGGTTTATTACCTTCGTGATAATGCTTGTTTTGGATGCCGATTGGTATGGCGGAGCCATCATTAAGTGCAGTGAGTGGTCGGCTGTGATATTTTTTCTACTCTGTTACGTCTGGGCCAATTGTGCCTTCATTTTAATGTTATCCGTGGTGATAATACGTGAGAGAAGTAACGTTAAATATGGCATTCTATTGCATCTGCTTACCTATTTACCATTTCCATTGATATTCATATTTTACTTTGAAATACCTTTCGGCTATAAGATGCTCTGCTCGTTGTTTCTCAACACTGGCCTGGCCATGGGCATTAATATCATCAACGATCTGGAGCACACCAATGAAGGCCTCAAATGGCACAACTACAATAGACCCTTATTTGCTGCTGATGGGCTGAGTATATTGCATGTGAATGAGATGTTGCTTCTATCCTCTTTGCTCTACATTGCCATAATGCTCTATTGGGATAATCTCTATTCCCCGGATGTATCTGCTGTGAATTTGGACAAGGAGTCTATGTCGAAAAGTTGGTATTATCCTTTGAGTGATCTGGTTTTCTGCATACGACGTCTATGGAGAAAACGTCCAAAGCACTCATCGGTTCTAAAAATGCTGGGATCCTCTCTGATCAGGGCCTTGACAACCCATGAGGATGATCTGTATAAAGATCAGCCGGGCCGACCTACTTACAAATGGCCTACGAAGAGGTTACGCAAACGCACTAAAGCCACAACAACCACTGAACATGACTATCCCTCAAATGATCCTGATGGGGAGTCTTTCCCAACCACTCCATCAGTTACTCCTAAACGTCGCTTTAGAAGGCATGTGCTAGCTGCCAGAGTTGTTGCCAGTTCGAGTGATTCTATAAACGAATATGCACAGAGGCGTTCCAAGAGATCAAAGGTTCCATTGATTCGCCAATCGGACGTTCCAGTGGCTCCAAGTGATGCAAAGAGACAATCAAAGAGATCGAATGTTCCAGTGGCTTCCGTACGTAGGCAATTGTCCTTTGAAAGCTTTCATCTGCCATCTCAAGCCACCTTCAATGAGTCGCTTGAAGATTTCACAGACGGCATTCAAGTGATGGATGTTAGCAAGGTTGTTGGCTACACAACCTATTTGAAAAATATCAACATGACCATTCATTCCAAAGAGATAACTGTGCTCCTAATACGAGATAAAAGTGCTGGACGACTGCTACTAAGCAAGATTATTGCCGGCATCATTAAACCAACTTCCGGCAAAGTCTTGGTAAATGGCATCGATATACGAAGGTCCAAGGATATGGATACAAGTCGATTAATTAGCATACTGCCCTCTCATAGCATTGTGATCAATGGGCTAACCGTGTGCGAGAATTTCTATTTCTATTTGAATCTTCGGGGAGTAAAAAGTTCGACACAGATCGATCGCCAGATTAGTAAATATATTAATCTAATGCACATGGAGATCACCATGCTGGCTGAGTTCGTTGAGTTCCTCAATCATAATATGGCGCGACGTTTGAATCTCTGCTGTGCCCTCTGTGGAGGCAAACACGGCATCATTGTGGATGAGCCCACAATGGGCTTGGATCAGAGTAATCGCCATTATATGTGGGATCTCCTGAAATTGGAGGCTCGCTCGCGTATTGTCATAGTGAATACGGCTTACTGTGATGAGGCTGAAGTTCTTGGCGATCGCATTGCCCTGATCAATTGTGGCCAATTGATGTGCTTTGGCCCAACCAAAGAACTGATGAAGAAGTTTTGCCATAACTATCATCTAGTTTGCGAAAAGAGTGCCATCACCGAGCTCAATTGGGATGGTCTGCTCGATCTAATCTATAATCGCATACCCGAGGGAGCTAGAATCCTGAAGCCTACAGGAAATAATATTGATATACGCATACCAGACGATCATGGCGCTGAATTGGCTGGCCTTCTGGCCGATCTAGAGCGCTTTGGCAGTGCCAATGGCATTGCCAAGTTTTGGGTCCAGTTGAAAACCTTACGTCAAGTATTCCACTGCAGCTTCACCGAACGCAAGGAGTATGTGGAGAACCTACGTCGTGATACAATGCAGGCTCCCACGACTTTTAATGAGGACACCATCGAAAAATTTGGTGACGAACGTACACGTCTCACCTTTAATGCCTTATTGGGCAAAAGACTTATACATATGCGGCACTTCTTTTGGGTACCGCTCTTGGTGATGATCCTAATCATCATTTGCATGTATCTGGAGGGTCCTAGCACGCACTTGGAGCATCTGCCTAGTATGAACATAAGCATCCATAGCTATCCGAATTCGATAGCATTGATGAAGGTTAGCAGCGATGTGAAGCAACCGATGGCATCATTCTATATAGCCCAGGGTTATGCCTCGTATCAACGATTTCTTATCAATGCAAGGGATACGCAAGATCACACGTTCAAATTCATACGCGGTAGGCGTGAGTTGATCCAGTACATACTCTTCCAGCAGTTGGTCTCGGAGATGAATGTGAAAACCTTTTATGTGGCTGCTGTGGGCATTAGCGAGAGGGTAAGCAATCGATCGGTCGTTTTTTTTAATAGCCAAATATGGATATAGGATTTTAGTTAAAAACATTGGGTTAACAAAAGTACTCATGATGGATATAGATCAAACTATTGTTAAGGGAATTTTTATTTCTTATTTTGTTGGTTTCTTGCAACCGTCATCTAAGCGTTCGTATACTTATTTTTACCAACTGGTTACGTTATTGCATTGTCTATCTAGGGTCCAGAGAAAAGTCACAAGTTTTCCTTACATTGACGCTTTGAAAAATCAGGCCAAAATGCGAATCCTTTGATTTACTTTTAATATCTTTCTTATTTCCTTAACTTGCCATATTTATGTTTTTGTCAGGACCCATTATCTGAGGGGCGCTAGACGTATGGGTAATACTCAATACGTATACGACAGGTGGTCCAACTGACTTGCCTCTAATAGTATATTTGTTGCTGCGAAAATTGCAATATATTTCATTTATGTCTGCTGTTCTACTATTTCTATGTAAATTCTATGTCAAAGTTATTTCGAATCCTTCGATTCACAATCGATATCTCCTGCTAATTGTATTATATCCTTACTTACATCTTTATTATTTTGTCAGGACCCTTTTTGCATGTATAATAATCTTGTTATGCCATTAACTGCGGAAACACTAGACGTATGGGTAATACTCATTGCGTATACGACAGGTGGTCCAGCTGACTTGCCTCTATTAGTGCATTTGTTGCTGCGAAAATTGCAATAAATTTCAGTTTTATCTTCTGCTTTACTATTTTTATGTGAATTCTGTGCTTTGCATAAGTTCTCAGGTTATTCCGCCTAAGAACTACCAAACTATTGTATATTTTATTAACTGTTTGCCTTTGCCCCTTTGTAATAATGTAACGTTTCATTTAGGTAATAACCTGTCTATGGAACAACAAGTTACTACATTCCTCACCCATATCACTCAATTTGGTACACAATGCGATTGCCCAACATTATATTGGAGCAGATGCGGAAATTCGAGTGGAGAACTATCCAGTACCCTTTACAAATCGCAATATGCTCGATCTAATTAATATGCGCTATCATTTGAATATGGGTCTAGGATGTTTTATGATCTTAATAATATGCCTGTCCTTGGTTATAATGATAGTGCCAGTGATTTCCGATCACAATTGTGGCACACGGCATCTGATATATATGGGAGGGGCTGATGCCAATCTGTATTGGGCCAGTCAGTTTATATGCGACATGGGCTTCTATTTGCTGGGTGTCTTTTATCTGATTGGTCTTCTATTGGTCTACGATAGATTCGCCAAATACGATGAAACGGAATATGATGACGTTGTGCTGGTGATTCTTATGATAGTTGTCTTTGTACTGTTTGGTCTGGCTGTGATTCCTTTTATCTATATCCTTACTGTGTTATTCGGACAATTCCTGTACGATTGGGTGGGCATTCTGTTCATATTAATGGGCTGCAGTATCCTTCTCTTGCTGGTGATACCCTCCGTGATAATGGAAATTGAGCATGTAGTAGAACTGTATTACCTTTTCTGTTGGTCTCCCACAATTAATCTGAATCGAGCCATGAAGTATCTGCACATTCAAAGATCTCTGATACGAGCTTGCGACGTGATTGGAGGATGTGCAGCGTATCCAGATTGTTGCGATATGCCTGGTTATCTGGGCTACGAGTATCCGGGAATACAGCTGCAGGTTGCCATTTTACTGGCACAGAGCATCATCTACAGTGTCTTCTTCTTTCTGCTTGTTCAGATCGAGCCAGTGTGGAAGAGATGGAGGAGCAAACAACGCGAGCATTCGGAAAATAATCAAGCTAAAAGGAAAAGCCCAAACCCCATAGAATATCCTCCTTTGGACGAAGATGTGCTGCAGGAAAAGGAACGTGTTAATGCTCTTCAGCCAGAGGACTTGAAACGTTTGCCCTTGGTTTTGAATGGAGTTGGCAAGCGAGTGAAAAATCGCACTTATCTGACGAAAGTTACCTTGGCCGTAGAGCCACGAGATGTCTTTGGTTTGGTGGGCATCTTTGGCTCTGGCAAATCGAAAATTATCGAACTGGCCGCTGGAGTCTTAAGCATAGATAGAGGTGATATGTATGTACACGGTATCAGTGTGCGAAATAAACAGAAATTGACTCGAAAAATGATTGCCTACTGCCCAAGGAGTAATGCCCTGATTGAGAGTATGACTGTTTCGGAGTTTTTGCATTTCTATTGTGCGATTCATGGGCGTAAAAGCGAGTTCATTCCCACCATCATACGCGAGGTGACTGTTAATCTGGGACTGGAAGCGGAGCTACTGAAGGTGGTCAAGGATCTAAGTTTCGCGACGCGTCGTAAGATCATGTTGGGCGTAACCGTCATTTCGAATGCCAAGATCGTATTGATGGACGAACCGACGAGAGGCCTGGATGCCGAGAGTCGTTTGCAAGTTTGGCGCTTGATTAATTTGCTTCACGATAAAGGTCGTACGGTAATTTTAGCCACCGACAGCATGGACGAATGCATTGCCCTTTGTAATCGCATTGGCATCATGGTGAATGGCTCTCTAATTAGCATTGGCTCTGTGAACTATCTAAGAAGTAAATTCTCAAAGGGTAGCATTGTGCAAATTCGTCGGCCAGGACCCACTTTTTTTAATAACCAACGAAACTCCAAAGAGGAGAGCTCCACTCTGTCCCATGCATCACATTTGGGCTACACCAGTGCCTCCAGTCAGGCGAGTGTGGAGGAGATCTATCATAGAGATACCCAAAGTTCTGTCCATGGATCATGGCTGGAACGATGTCAACACTATCGAGATATTAAGCGCTTCATCGAAGCTGAATTGCCTCACGCCAGACTCGAGGAGGAATATAGGAATTTGCTCACCTATTATATATCCTTCAAATCGATGCCCTTATCGAATGTTTTCGAAGCCATGGAAGCAGCTAAAAGTGTTTTTCATATCGAAAGCTACAGAGTGACGAGGACTTCGCTGGTTGAGATCTTCGATAGCTATGTTAAGTCTCATGTACATTTCTGGGTCACAAAGGAAATTGAAAGACCAACACCATCAACTACCGGATCCGCATTTTTACGAAGGTCTAAAGCTGTATTTATACCATAAATCTACACTGCTGAATTGGAAGCAAATTGGCTTGGATTTCTTTTTTTCGAAAACTTTCATAAATAAAATGATTTAAACCATCTTTAGTTAAATGAAATTTTTAGTTTTATTATTGATTAGTATCACTAAGTAAATTAAGTTCTTGAAGCACCAATTGAAAGAAGGGAAAGTTGCCATCTTTTTTGGATCTTCTTTATGACAATCGAAACACTTAAATTCTTTCTGAAGTCTAAAGTAGCCATTTAGCTTAATTTCAGTTAAGGACAAATATGGTTGATTCTTTAGTACTCTTTAATTTGATCAATAGAGCCGATATAACCATTTGAGGTAAGAGTAAAAGTTCAAACAGTCGCTGTCAGAAGTCAAATATAAGAAGAGCAGCAGCAGCAGCAGCAGGAGCATTGCAGGTGCATTGGCTCGACTTGTTTAAAGGGGAAGAATGGTAAAGCTGGTTAAGGAAACGCATGTCAGGCGGGCAGCCAAGTGGAAGTGCTTAACACCAACACCCACAAATACATCTAGAAGAGTAGTAGTGTGCACACTCAAGTGAAAAACAAAAGTTACCCAACAAAACTTACGGTTGTTGCTCTAAGTTCTCTATTGGAAAATTCTTAACATCTTTCACTCTCTCTCCCTCTCTCTCTCTCGCTGTCTCTCTCTGTATATTGCTTTTCCTTTTTAAATGAAAATAATTTCTGTAAATACACATAAACATGGCCAAGTACTTACATGAGCTCTGGGGTCCTGGCCAGGTCCTGCTGCCTGCTGCCTGCTTCAGTGTTGATGTGTCTTGAAAGCCAAGTTAATACTTGAAAATAATTTATCGAGTGTATTTATAATTGATGAGTTTTTGTGGCTACTGGAAAATTCTGTTATTGTTATTGTTTCTTTGTTGCTCTTATTCTATTTAATTTCATTTTGCAATATTGTTTTAAAATAATTGATTAGAACAATTCTTGATGAGATTCTCGGACTTAAAAGTAACTTTTTGTACATACCTGCGGTTTTATAATATAACAAAAATGCTTAATTAGAATTTTAAAATTGTCTTTAAGGTTTTGCCTCGACTAATGACGTCGGATTTGATCTCGTTTTACATTAATTCAAGAGAAATAATGGTAAAAGATCATACTGAAATGATCAAATTAATGAAACCAATTAAAATTTTGTGAACAAAGTTCTTCTTTATTGTATTTATTGTTATTAACATAGATCTGACCAATTTTGTCATTCACATTATTCAGAAGCACTTTTCGCAATTCTTTTGTTTTGACACTCAAAATGTAGGCAACAGTTTCTGACATTTCATTATTTCTGTTGTGGCTTGGCTGGACACCAGCCCCCTCCTGGTTGACGCCAATCCCACCCTCTCCCAATTTATCCCCTCAACATCAACTCGTTTCGTAAGCCTCAAGCCTCTAAGCCCAAAAGAAAAGTCGCCTCCGCAACGAAACTAAAAAGCAAAAACTTTACCCATTTTCCTCACTTGCAAACCAATTCAAATGCAAATCCAAAATAACTGAAAATTCTTCAAAAATGACTTCGATTGGTTTCTCTGGTTTTTCCGGCTCAGGCGGCTTTTGTGTATGGCCCTTGCCAGAGAAACTTTGCTTCTGGTTTCGTTTGTTTTAGTGTTTGCTTGGCTTGGCCTGCTTTTATCACTTGAACTGCAGCAGTCGGTGTAGCAAGGACCAAAGCCATTGTCCTGGGCCACAGGAAAACCATGGTCGGTGGCCAGATCAAAATATAGAAATTTCAATGAATTTAATTTATGTCTTCTCGCAAGTTTTCAATTTTTAAAGCAGACGAAAACTCGATTTCAGTTTGGTCAAGTGACATGATTGATACACACAGAGGCAGAGACACACCCACACACACCCACAAACACACACATACACACTCACTCTCCACAAACGAAAAACCCAAACCAAACAACATAACAACATTCGACACGAAGAACAGAGAACACCAGAAATTCAGGCGACCGCACACACTCATCGAAAACATAAACACAAGGACGTCAAGAGCTAAGGCCGAGAAGGACATGGAGTTCAGTTTCTGGCTGAGGGTTTTGTAAGCAGCTTATAGACCAGGCACAGAAGGAGCATTTGGTAGGGCAAAGGCCGATGACAAAACCAAAAAAAAAAAAACGAAACGAAACGCTTGAAGTGTGAAAAGGATTTTGCATTTTATTTTCTACCCACAATATTTGAGCTTTGATTTCTGGTTGAGAAATTTACATTTTCCATTTTTCTTTGATTTCCACAAACAATTTTCCGAAAACCCCCGACATACTTGAAACATTGTATTAAATGTTCTTTCTTAAATTAACCAAGGTAATAGTTAGACCTTTTTTAAATTCGTTAGGAAGCATTTTTTATGTTATTTACAAATCTTTAAATTGCTTTTACTTAAATATAATCAATATATTTTGACTGTATAATAGGCAAGTTAAACATAATTATAAGTATGACCTGAAATTCTTCTTAACAATTTTGCTGAATTTTCATGGAATATTTGGTAATGAAATCGGTGAAGAAAAGATAAATATATTCCTGACACACTTTAAGAAGAGAATTTTAAAAAAAGTATCAAATTTTGTTGTGAAAAACCTATAATTTTTTAAAATTAATTTTGATCTATTATCTTTTTTACAGAAAAATAACAAAATTGTTGCAAAAGTTATTAATTATTGAATTATCTATTCCTTTTTATTTTTTTTAATATCAATTTTTTTGCCTGGGCAAATCGGTTTGTCAACTAATTGTCTATGTCTAGAATACTTTTTATAGCTTAAACGAGTTATTATTTTATCTTTAACTCTTCAGAAACAATTTTTTATTAAATTTTATTGCAAAGAATTTTTAAAAATAAATGAAATAATACTTTTTATACACAAACATTGAAGTTTACCTTAAGGCTTAATTTAAAAATTTGTTTTTCTCTCCCCATTTTATATACGAACGCCATTTTTATGCTTGGCTTCAAACTGCAATTGATTAAGTTGCCATTTTTTTATACACTCTTTTGACAAAAAAAAAAAAATAAATAAATCTATATGGCCATACCAGTTGCAATTTGAACAAGTTTTTCTTCATTGTTTTTTTGGCAACTGCTCTCGTGCCACTTCCGACTGTCACATGCCATGAAAAATTTAAATGAAATATATATTTTTGCTATAAATTTTGCACAGATATAAGTTCTATTATCTTTTGGCTAGCCGCAAGTCTTTCTGACCAATTTACCACCCAACTCTGTGAGTGTGTGTAAGTGTGCGTGTGTGTTGTGTCTAATTTAAATATTTAAGCTGTTTAGTTTGTTACAATAACAAAATTTTATACAGAGTTCAAGTGTGTGCTTAAACTATATAAATGTTGCATTTTATATTTTAATTGCTCTCCAAAATCAACTTGAAACAAATTTGAATTTTGAATTCTAAAATTTGAGTATTTGCTCTTTGGCTCTAAGTAGACTCATTTTAATGGCTTTAAGTAATGAATCATTAAACGCAACTAAACGTTTGGTTTCTTTTGGCTTAAACCTAGAAATTTCTATCACTTATTTTTGAAAGATCCTCACATTTCCCCCCTATCAACTTTATGCATAATCTTAATCATATCCTCATAAAGCCAACTTTTAATATCATTTGCCCAAATGAAATCAACATGATTGAATTTTTCATTGGCCATGATTTGATTATGAACCACATTGGGTAATATGCGACGCAAACGTTCCACATCCTTTACAGCACTTAGCAGATCATTTTTGCTATAGTACAAAGCGACTTTACAGTCAACATTCTTTAACCTATATTGCGGGGGTCGCATGGCACCAGCTGCTCCATAGTGCTGACGATTCTCGTAGGGATTGTAGTAATTATATTTATAGAAGCCACCGCTATGAACCTGCTGAGCAAAATGTGTTATCGATTTTACCGAAGTGCCCGATGGTGCTTGACCCGAAATTAATGGTGACAAAGTTATATTAAATTGATCCACATTCACGCCGACCGCTTGCATAAGGAAATAGGCACAGGTATTGGGTAGAAGGAAACTGCACAGTTTGTAAGTAAATTTACTCCATACTTCATTTTCTGGAGGAAACTCATGGATGCCAATTAGTTTCAAAATCATCTGAAATGTACAACAAAGATTGATGTAATAAATATCGAATGAAGTTTCTAGAGACGTGTTTGAGATACTTTTCCGACATAGAGACGCACAAGTATCTGGGAAACGCACAAGCAGGAGAAATTATCACATTGGGAAGCTTAACGAGGCACGTTAAGCGAGTCGTCATTTCGAATCCCAGAGGAAGATAAAACTAAAAGTTATTGTTCCCAGACGTGCTTGTGCGTCCCTTTGCAAAACAAAAGGCCCGTAATTTTAGTATCTCTTCTGTTCATGTTCAATTCTATGAACTTGCATTTTCTCCTATTACGAGACTAAGTTCTTATGCATTTTTCAACTCACCGCTATGGTCTGCGTGTATTTGGCAAAAACTGTGACTAGAGGTCCTTCAACATAATCAAAATATGCAACTGGAGCCAAAGCTTGCATCAATTTGATCTTCTTCATATATGCAGGTCTCTCACTACCCATGACCCAAAAGCTTGTGGTGCCCTGTGAATGGCCCACATAATGGATTTGCTTAAAGCCCTTGCTACGCTGCAGAATGTAATCGATTGCAGCTGGCAGATCGTACATGCCAACCTCGTGAAACGAGAAATCCCAGAATTGTGGCTGATATCGATGATAATGTCTATGTTTACGCGAATAGCGATTTCCACGAGTATTCATTAGCCAGACATCGTAACCCTGCTGACTTAATAAATAAGCCAATGCTCTTGAGGGCCCTAACAGAATCCATGCGGATGAACTATCGAGTACTCCGTGTACCAAGAGAACAGGTTGTCCTCCTGCTTTGGGTATACGATGAGCGGTTACTATAAAGCCATCTTTTGTTTGTATCTTATGCACCTCCGATGGATAGCCATATTTTTTGATTATATCGGGCTAAAATTCAATCAATGGTTATTGCTGTGAAACATTTCTAGGGATTCTTATTCATACCGTATTCAATTGAGCATCTTCCAGCAAAGATTTATCATATTTGGGTAAATCAGCATGGCAAAAATTTATATGCAAACATAACCCAATAAGGCAGCCAAAAAAACGTTTCGATTTTTCCCTTTTAAGCATTGTTTTCTTATTTATTATCTAACACGCAAAACAATTCAACATCTGTAACTAAGCAGAAATAAATTGATTACTTAAATTTACTTGAGATTTAATTGGTCAATTTAAAACAAGATACAGACGAAGTGCGCTCTACTACTGATTTATGCCAAGTCATTATAAAAAACAATACTCTTTAAATTAATTTGAATTAAATATTATAATTTAACGTTTTATAGTCAATCTATATGCGGAGAGAACCTGTAATAAATCTTACAGATGATTAAGCTTGAAACGGGTTAAGTTGAGATTACACTTTGGACTAGACTTCTGGAGATCTTTGTTCCTATATTGATGTTTGAAACAATCTCTGTGGGCTTGGAGTACCATCAACTATTCCCGAAAGAGCTATTCTTCTATTGAATTTAGTAGAAAATCGAGTAAAATATACTAAAGTTGTTTTGGGTAATGTCTTTAACAAACTATATATTATTTTCCAAAAATATTTTAACCAAATTTCATAGGACCAGTTAAAAAATATGGTTTACGTTTAATTGATTAAATGTGTTATTTTAATTGTCTCCAGAGTTTACACAAAAAGCCATTTTTTAAAATTATTTATAAGTTGTTTTTAACTCTGATGAAAAAAAATTGAATTTGTTCATCCTTCTATATAATAAAACATCTGGTTGATCAATTCATATTACTGTCGAGTTATTTTTAAATAAGACTTCTACTTTTTGGAATTTTCATTATTTTTATTACATTTTGTTGCACTTATTTTAACCTTGTAACGTTTTGTTATTAATTTATAACTCACTTTTAACACAACTTTAAAAACTTTAACATATAATTTCGTTTTAAACATCTTTTAATATTTACTCATAAAATTTATTTTATTTGTTCATCACAAATGGATTACAAGTATTCAATTTTTTTAATCTCTCCACTTCACTTTTGATTTGCTTCCTTTTCAACAATCTGAAACGAACTGATCAGCCAGGTTAGTCAAGTCAGCATATTTAATAGCTAATTCTAAATTCCTCCACGCCCCCTTGTAGTAGCCCCCTTTGTCCCATATGGCACGCGAATCGGAGCGTTAGATATGCATAAGAATATATAGAATATATTAAATCAGGTTTATTGCAATGCGGTGAAATTGTTCGAATAGAAAAAAAAAAAAAAACAAGTTGATAAACAATATAAAAAAGTTCGAATGAAAATGAAAATTGATGAGGTTTACCTTCAAATTAGGTAATAAATGCTGCAAATAATCAGCCGCTCTAGGTCAATTTAGAAGATCCCACAGGTAAAACAATAATTGATATGACACATAGCAAAAAATCTGTGTGGGAATTGATTAGCTCGTTTAATTGGTTGTTGGAAAAATCTTCGCTTGGGTTCGCTGTTAAGATCAGTTATATAGACGGTTATTGCTATTTACTGCCAATAATGTCTAACTCTCTCCTAGAGGATGTAGCTGGCTTCTGTTCATATGAGAATCAAATTTGGGAATAGTCACATCCAAACATAAAGACATATTTTTCTACTATCTTCAAATTATTTAATCAAATAAATAAATATTTAACAATATCTCGAATGCATACTGTAAGTAAATATTTAGGCTTAAACTAAACTTAGTCTAAGAGTTAATGCCCCCTTAAATTGAATTTTCATGTTCCTTCATCAGATCGAACATACGCTCCCAAAGCAATTCCTTTGCATCGATGCCCCAAATGAAATCTAAATGATTGAACTCCGGATAGTTGACGAGATATTTGCTCACAACATTGGGTAGCATTCGATCCAAATCCTCGACATCTTCGGGTTGAGCCAACCAATCATTTTGTCCATAGTAAAGGGCAACTTTGGCTTGAACATTTTCCAATTTGTAAGACGGTGGATTTATGCTGCCGTAACGCCAATGATTTCTAAGCCAACCGTAATCGAATTGTCGGAATTCTCCCGATCTCTTCAACTGGCCGAAATGCTGCATTTGCTTGGTGGATGCTCCAGCTGGAGCATGACCCACAACAACCGGCAACATGGTCTCATTTAGCTGTGACTTATCGAATCCGGTGGTCAGGAATATAACATTCGAGCATATCTCTTTGGTAATAGTTGTCTCATCGCAAATTAGTTGATTGAACATAACGATGAACTCATTTTTCGGTAAGAACTCATGAACTCCAATCAATTGAAGAACAAACTGAAAGAAAAAAAGCGCAAAAGATAAAATTACACAAAGTCAATGGATTCTTAGCGATGAGGAGAATGTTAGATGGAGTGGGTAATGTTAGAGAAAATAACTTTTTAAAACCTCAGCTAAGAAAAATTTCAGTAAAGAATGCCAAACTATCATTCTGTTGAGTATTCTATAAAAGTAGCAGAAGTTATAGAAGTGGAAAAGTTGTTAATAGATAAGTAATAAGTAAAAATTGTACTACAGTGGTGATATTGCTCGAAGGAGTAGAAAAAGGATAAAAACTGATTCACTACTGCAAAATGTAATAATAGTAGTAGAAAAAGTAGTAATAACAGTAGAAATAGTAATAATAATAGGTCAGTATGGAGCGGTAGAAGCATTAATGAAGAATAGGTAAAAGTAGTAGTAATAGTAGTAGAAATAAATATAGCAATAGTATAATAAGAGTAAAATGGTGGTAGAAAGGTAGCATGAATAATAGTAGAAAATGTTGTGATAGCGGTGGAATAGAGAAATAGTAATAGAGGCGGACTAGTAGACTGACTAGGGTTAATTGAATAGTGGAAACAGTAGTATAATACAAAAAATTAGTAAAAAAGGTAGCAATTTCAGTAGAATAGGTAAAAGTAGTAGTAGAAAAAGGAAAAGAGTAGTACAATATAGAAACGTAGTAGAGAAAGGCTAAGGGTAGTAGTAGAAAAAGTACTAATAGTAGTAGAATAGGTAAAATTATTAGTACCAAAAAGGTAGTAATAGTAGTAGACTGCGTCAAAGCAGCAGTAGAAATAGAAATACAAAAAAGTAGAATCAGAAAAAGATTAACAGAAGGTAGAAGTAGTAGTAGAAGAGGTAATAACAATAACTTAACTAATGGAATAGGTAAAATTAGTTGCACAAAAAAAGTAATAGTAGTGTAATAGGTAAAATTCGTAATAGAAAAAATAAAAGTAGTATTCAACAAGTGGTAAAAGTAGTAATAGAAAAAGAATCGAGAGTACTGGAATATGTAGAAGTAGTAGCAGAAAAAGTTGGACTGAAGTTGAACTTAGTATATAATAGTAGAAGCAAAAATACAAAAAGGATTATTAGTAGTAGAATAAAAAGAGTTGTAGTACACATAAAAACAGTATTTGGATTTAACGTCAATGTTTGCAAAAAACTACCAATTGCTATAGTAAAAATCGTCATTTTATAATGACTAATGGAAGCTTTATCAATATAATATTCCCAAGTATAAAAAAGTAATCTATATAGACACGTCCGGTATAAGTATTTCTAAAAGGCGGTTGGGTATGAAAGGTCAGCATTTCTAAAGAAAGAAGTCAAAAAAACTATAAAGACATTAAGAATTATGTCAGCTATATAATAAAAACGATAAGAAATACTGCGAGCTGACCTATACAACTTTTCCTTCAGTCAAAACATATAAATTTACCTTAAACAACTTAGTAAGACTCCAATCATTTCAAGATAGTTTGGACTAATTTAAAATTAAAGAAGAAATTTCGATTTCGAACCTTTAAATAAAAAGGTTATTAAAACTATAACTTGAGGCTGAGGCTGAGAATGGACGAACTTAATTGAAAATTGAATAATTGCTCGCTTAATGGGGTATAGGATAGGTATAGGTAGGAATTGTTTTGGGGGAAACTTACGCTCACCGATAAATGCCACTCGGCCAGAAAATTAACCACCGGACTACGACAATGTTTGAGAAATGCCACCGGAGCCAGAGCTTGCATTAGTATAATCTTATCCATATATTCCGGTTTCTCACTGGCCATAATCCAAAATACAACCGATCCCTGAGAGTGTCCAATGTAATGCAATTGTCTGGTATCCGTATGATTCAGAATGTGATCAATTGTACTGGGTATATCGTGTAGGCCCATTTCATGGAATGTAAAGTCCCAGAATTTAGCATGATTTGTCGTATATTTGATGTGGGTTCTCGAATACGTATTGCCGCGACAATTGGCCATCCAAACATCGTAGCCCTGTTCGTAAAGCAAATATCCTGAGGATATTAAAGAAATTAGTTGAGGTTCTTTGACTTAAAGTTCACCAACTTACCCAATCCCTTATTGGGTCCCATCATAATCCAAGTTGCAGAACTGTCGAGAAGGCCATGCACTAGGAGCACAGGGGTAGCTCCTGGACGGGCTATGCGATGTAATCTTAGTATATACCCATCATCAGTTGTTAGGGTATGATTCTCGGCGGGATAACCATATTTCTTTATTAATTCATACTGAAAAGAGAGCGAAAAACAAAGAGATTATTTAATTAATTTTGAGGGCTATTTCAAGGAATTAATAATTCATTAATAAATCACTTTGTCTACATCTTTGTATACATAAAAAAAATAAAAACTGGTCATAAAAGTAGATAAAAGTTGAGATTTCGTGCTTAAAAAGATTAATTAATGCTAAAAATAATTTGCTCTCAAATAGTTGTCAATTCATTAATACAATTAAAAACATTATAAAATTGAATTGTCAAAATAACAAGAATTTGATGTAAGTATTTTGCTATTAATTTCTTTTCCGTTTTTAGTTCATTTGATTAAAATTTGAGATTTATTCTTCTTCATAAAGTTCATTTCTTAGTTTTTCTCAAAAAACTTGTCATCATTTTAACTTAAATGACTATTTAGATTATCAAATTTATATAAAATTTGTATATAGCAAATTATTTTGTAGAAATTTAAACATATTTAATCGAAATTGGAAAAAAATTCGTATAAAGTAGCTAGACGACTTTTTTTTATTATCTTTTACACTTACGAACCAAAATTTGGACTAATTAATTGACAAACTTGTTTTACGTTTTCGAGGCACACTTTTTTTTTAGCATCGTCTACAAGCAATTTATTCGAAACTAAGCAAACATTTTCACCCAAGACACGAAATTTCACAAATTAAGTTTGTAATTATTTGCACGAAACTTATTACGAAATGTTATTAAATATTTATTTCCACAATTTTGATTGGAGTCTGGTTTTTTTTTTTTGTCGATTCTTACCGTATTCAAATGTGAGTCCTCTTGTATATTGGGATCGACATCATTCTCAATTCTCAGATGGCTATCCAGGGCTATAGATCTGCCCAGCCAACTGGGCGACTTGAACTCCACATTGAATAATGTTAAATTTGAAAACATGAATGATAGATTTGCCCCAATCTCGTTTGTTAATAGGCCAAGGCAGAGTAATAAGCCAAAGACCAGACGACTCGACGATGTCGATGTCGATGATGATGATGATGATGATAATGATGGCAAAGGTAAAGGCATTTTCTAAGGTTCGTTCCGTTCACGCTGAGGCACAAGTATTGACTGTTGTCAAATTCGATTTGTTCGCCAACAAAGAAATCATTGAATCACCCCGAAAGCAGCAACAAAAACAAAATAAAAGCCATATATACATATATTGGTCAAGCGATAACCTCGATTGTAGTCCGCCTTCGTCACTAGAGTGTTGATAAGAAACTAACAAACACAAAGCAAAAGTAGCCTGAGTCCGGCTTGAGATGGAGAAGATCTTGACTTTGAATGAGAATAACAATAACAAACCAAGCACGCGATGCAAGAGCAAGAGAGCGAAACCAAAAATAAAGAGAGAGAGAGTGAGAGAGAGAAGGAGAGAGGTAGAGCGGAGTAACAACTGTCATCTACCTAGGCAACAAGTTGCCAAGCCAATTGAAATGTTTCTTGTTATACATAATTTATTCGTACTTTGTCTCTGACGTAGGTTTTTTTTTTTTTTTTTTGACAATATTGTGGTTAATATTTGCAAAGTTTCCTCCACTCTATTTCTCTCTTTTTCTCTTATAAAGTTTACTAACAATTATTTTAATAAAATGTCATAAAATCATACTGATCTGAAGTTATATTTATAGACATTTTAATATTCTAACCCTGGGGAATTAATTCATATTTTAATAATCAATAATTTGCTTGATCTTTGACTTATGTATTAATCTATAAAAAAATCACTTTAGATGGACTGGACTTTGATGTTCCCGAAAAAGACCGAAGCCTCATTCAGAGGTCAAGTGCGTAGTTAAGTTTGGGATTTGGATTTAAAACTGGAATTGCTTTCTACACTAAGCCTCAGAATATCAAAAACTTTTCGTTTAGAGTCTTTCACTATCCGTCACTTTTCTCAGTTGCTATCCATTCAAGACTCATATCCAATAACTCTTCCGTAGTTCCATTAAAGACTTACTTACTTTATTAGACAGAGTCACTAACTTACTCTGTTATACAATTTTATTCCGTAACTATTCACCTCAAAAATCATTAACTCTCTCACTCTCTACATCCGTTCACTCTTTTCCTTATACCAATATTTCATGTCATTTAATTAGCATCTTCATTATTTCAGTCTCTCTCTCGATTTCCTCTATTGCCCCCACTCAAGCCTAACGAATGGTTTCTAGTATCGCAATGCTTAAATCATACACCAAACGAACGAGTGTCCAAATGATTCACTTCACTTAAAAACAATGATTAGTTATTTATTATTTCGAGATCAAAGTGCAAAATTTATATGCACATGAGTCTCTTATTATTGCTTATAATTTATCACCACAGTTTCGTGTGATAATAGCAGTCGATAGGCCCCCGTCATATTGATTCGGATTTACGCTCTGAAATGAAATTAATTTTAGAAAATTTTCTATTTACGGGCAGTAAATAGTCCCAAAAATCCACACACAAAATGCAATAATAATAGATGGTCCAAACATTTGACCAGATGATTGTGTGAAAATGGGTAGAGCAAGTGAGATAAAAGACGAAGAGGCACAGTGGTTCGAAAGGGCAAAAAATATATATTACTTGGGTCGTTACAAATTACAGCTCATTTGAGTTAATTAAAGTCAAAAATTTTTACTTTTAAATATAAAACTTTGAACAAATTTTATATATATGGTTTAAAATATATTTTCATGGGTAATCGTACATATAACAAATTAAGCAACTAATTTCTGCTCTTTTTTTTATCAATTTCTTGCAGACTTTGCGTCCACTGTGCACAAAACATAACTTTGAGTCGGAGTCGGAGTCAGTGTCAGAGTCGGTGAATCTCTCGGACCCTGCTTATCATACATTGGACAGTTGTGAGTATTATTCAATTATTAAATGGAGCTTATTTTGCATTTAACCCACACACACACACACACACGCACACACGCACACACACTTACAACCAGCACACACAGTTGAGAGAGGCAAACAACAAGGTGCAGTTTATTAACCGAGTTTGGTGAGCATAAAATATATAAATTTATGCATAATGTTATCGCTTGTCACCCCTTAAACACCCCCCAAAACCGGACCGCCCCTCATCACTCTCTATCAACAATTGCAATGTCAGCAGCTTCATTTTCATATGAAACTTGTTTCGAATATGTTTCGCAACATTTGATGAGATGATATCAGCATTGTTGCCGAACTTGTAAAATGTTGCTAAGCCAATGATTTAATATCGTGACTCCCTTCTGATAGATAACAATTCATATTACCCTGCAATCAGACAAGACGATGAACTTGAAATAAGTGAGCAAGATGGCATGCGTTGCGGCATTTATTGATAATGTCGTTGCATCTCAAATAATTTTGATTAGAAGAGCCTTTTTTTAATTGTTTTTATTTTGCCAAGTCAAGGTTAAATACTTAAAATATTTCTATTTCTAAAGAAATAATTGGCTGGTTATCAAAGAAAACAAGAAGGCAGGCCACCGATCATTAGCAAAGAAATTTGTATAGAAAAGATTTATTTAGAAACTTGCGATGGAGCTCGTATCAGTGGCAGATGGCATAATCAAAAAGTATTTAAAAGAGGGCGTCTAGAATTAAATGTTTCAAATTTAAAATCATGAATTACCAAAGTGTCCTAAAACTTTCGGTCCTCTTGCTCCTACTGGGATTCCGGGTGAGCGTAAAAGTGAATAGTGAAAAGTGAAATAGATTTTTTTTTATTTATAAACGTGTTTATTAGGATTCCGGATTTGCAAATGCCGAAGAGAATCAATGTGCATCCTATTGCTCAAGACTATGTTCTAATGAAGTGGAGAAACTGCAAATGGAATTGAATCATCAAAAAAATATGAACAAAATTCTATCTAATGAAATTGAAGAGCTAACATCTCAAATGTCGTCTTATACAAAACGCCAATTGGCAATTCGAAATGATTTGGTAGAAACTTGTGCTCTGAAATTAAATGAAACCGAAAGAGATCTAAATGAATGCAAGAAAAAACTACCGATAACCAGTTGCAAAGGTCTCTCATCGGGAGTTCATACAATCACCATTCCTGGAATGGATTCATTCGATGCCCTATGCAATGCAGATGTAGCTGGAGGTGGCTGGATGGTTATCCATAAGCGATTTGATGGCAGTGAAAGCTTTGACAGAGATTGGGATGATTTTCGTTCTGGTTTTGGTAAACAAGGAGGCGAATTTTTTATTGGTCTAGATAAATTAAGTCGCATTACCAATTCACAACGTTATGAACTGTATATACGAATGGAAGAGTTTGATGAAACCATTAACTATGCCAGTTATGATCATTTTAGAATTGCCAACAGGGAGAGAGAATATAGGTTGGAATTCTTAGGTGAATTTAAAGGCAATGCAAGCAATGAAATGGCAAAGGGCTTGGATCGCAAGTTTTCGGCCAGAGATCGTGATAATTGTGCAACGATATTGAACTGTGCCTACCAATGGGTAGGTGCCTGGTGGTTCAAAACTTGTCAAGGACCGTAAGTAACCAAATAATTCTTGGTTAAGCAAAAATGTTCAATAATCATTTCTCATTCTAGACATCTTAATGGCGTTTATTATACAAGTCCAGTTGATAAAAAAAATGGCATGGCCTGGATTCCAAGACATAATATCAAATCTGTGCAAATGCTCATTCGACAAAAATCTGATGCTTGAAAACTATACCCAATCAATTTGTTATATATTGTGCAATTTAAGCGAAATAAATTACTTTAATGTTGGTTAAAAAAAAAGGCAACCAATTAAAATGGCAGCAAAATTCAAACAGCGGAATGCTGGCTATCGGTCAAAAGGACACAATCACAAAAAAAAAGGGAAAAAAACAAATTAAGACCCTCTTTGAGTCAATTTTTCCATTTACTAAGACAAACAACATAAATATTTTCAAAAGAAAATTCATTGATTTCTTTTTCTCATACAACTTTAACTAGCTGGAAAATTTGGATTTCCTTTTCTTGACATTTTCTGCTTGAATTGCCTTTGGTCCTTGACTTACAATAAGGGAGAATGGAAGTGTTAAATCATTCCCTCAATATTCGCGAGCTACTAAACAGTCTCAAGAATTCAATGTGCAAATCTCTTGAAATGCGGGTTATTGGGCAACTAAGAAATTCCCACAGGACCGAAGTGCTCTCAATGTGTGTCAATATGTGGCAAATTCTGCAACTTTTCGATCTATGTATATCGCCCGCTCTCTCACCCCCAACCCCCTCAAGAACACGTACTCTGATGCTCACTCCGCTCCCGTATCAATTTTCACAACAAGATTTATGCGACCCCTTAAACAAAAAAAAAAAACAAAAAAATGTGAAGGAGGCTATAAAATATTTATTGTTTTCATGCTGAGGGTGAAAGGATAAGCAGGAGCATGAGCTGTAGCAGCAAAGGAGCAACAGGAACTGAGACTAAGTAGCCCTTCTTGTAATGCGAGACGATACGAGGCGATGCGATGCGATGCGATGCGATACGAGCATGAAGCACTGCGAGCGCGTGTGTGTGGGAAGTTGCGTGAAATATTACCTTTAAATAAGAATTTATTCCCAAAATTTAAATACCAAAAATACCAAATAGCTGCCATTTTTTTTCTATCTTCCCATTTCTTTCGCAGAAATGAATGTAATTCGCATAATCAACGAAAGAAAAAGAACTATCTACATTTAAATTCATTTATAATAAACAATTGTAAAGTAAATGACGAAAAAAAATGTTGCTCCATTTCCGATTTGCTTTAAGGGTATACAATTTTAAATAAATCTTAACTAAAATGAAAAAAGAATGTACTACAATATTAGGTTTAGAACTGAAATCTAAACCAAAAATAAGAAGAATTTAGATGTGAAATCTAAGTAGAGAGTAAGGAGTACCAGGAGACATTATTCTATCATATAGCTGCCATAGGAACAAACGGTTAAAAAAACAGGTTTAGGAGGAAAAACTTTTCTGTTTCTCAGTTTTCTAAATTTGTTAAGGACCGGATCACTATATCATATAGCTCTATAAGAACAATCGAAAAAAAAGTTATAAAAAAAACTTATTTGTTCGTTTTAGTATTTTCACCGAAACTGGTACCTAGGTCATTTCTACAGTTCTACCTACAACAAAGACTGCGGCGGCATAGCCGAAATAAGTTTTTTTAATAACTTTTTAAATTAAATTAGGAAAAGTTTTCTGAACGACAATATTTTTAATGTTGAATTATTAAAATGGAAAACTGTGGCCAACAGAGAAAGTTCCATGCCAAAAAGCGCTGAGATTAATTCATGTCAAAAATGAACCAAATAAACATAATAAAAAAAGACAAATTAATCAAAGATTGGTTTTAAAAAGGAAAAAAAAAAGAAAATTGAAAAGTCAACTTGTTCCTTGGACTGCTTTTTCACAGCCAACTTGTAGTCTTAAAAAATGGTATTTATAAAGTAGTGTTGGATAAATTAATTAGTCGTAGATGTTGGGAACTAGTTCCTACTGACCTGTGCCAAAATATTTTAAACTTATTATTATTGTATAAATATTTTTTTGTTTGCGAATTGAAAACATTTTAATGACATCTTAATTTGCGGAAATTTATATATTTTTTAAATTAATAATTTTTTTTAAACACAAATGATTTTTTTTTTTTGACAGCTGTCGAAATCAAATTGCAATCGTTATTTTATTTTTGTTAACCCTTCACTGCGCCTCAGGCATTCAAACGATTCTCTATCTTGCGAACAGCTGTTGCAATTTATACAAATAATTAACTGTCAGCGGCAGGAAAAGCTGGAATTTCCTTCCTCTCCTCATCTCACCTCACTCCTCCAGCTAAGCGACACCTTGAGGGCAACACAACTACAACAACAGGAAAATTCCCTACACACACTCACTTGAAAATTATAGGCAATTTTTGTGAAAAATGGAAAATATAAATAAATGTTGATGGTTGTGTGAAAGGTGCCGAGGGTGACAAGGCGAGTTGAGAGAGATGCAGAGGAAAGGAACGGGTGAATATGAAAAATGTGCGAGAAAAATGATTTTTGCACGCCTCGTCGCATATGACAGGGCCCAGGACTCAGGACCCAAGAGCCAGGAAGCAGGAGCCTGTCGTCTCCGCCAGCTGCCAAAGTCATTAACTCGACAAACCGCGCCGACAACAATGTCACATCATCAGGAGTAGCTAGCAACTAGAGATGACATAATATATGTACATATTTTAGAATAGATGCAAGTGCAATACAAAACGACAACTTCCAGCAAGCATTTGGCAGACTGTGTTAATGGAAATGTTCACGATAAGTCACTTTTGACTCCCTTGATAAGTAACAAATGACTAAACTCATGAACGATTGAAAAAAAAACTAAAAAATGATTCTTCAATATGTTTCAAATAGGGTTAATTAAAATAAAAACAAATTGATCCGAATAGAATTTAAAAAAGATTTAAAAATGATTGAATAAAGGAGTCACAGAAGGAGTCTCTCTCTGCTTAGTGATATTTCGCTTATGATCCGAAAACTGAAAAGTGCTACGTGGGCTATATCTTTTTTGGAGTCTTAACTAGCTGGATTGTTCCTTTTATCAAGTTTTTTAAGTAGTAATGAGGCACTTCCTTTGGTTACAGTCGCTTTTTGAAAGGTCTCCATATCCTTTGCTATCGACTTCCTTTCGATGGATCTTTTTCTAGATGTTGCCATCTCTAAGAGACAGCGACGTCAGCGTTGAGTTATGCGTAAGTGGAGCAAAAGTGTATAGGCTGTCTCTGTATAGAGGGGTGGAGTGGCGGGATGGAGCGAACGCGGCAATGGCATCTCAAAAAAAATGTTAAGGCATTCGTTATGTCAACAAGAGCACAACAATGGCTGAGCGAAGAAGTGAGAGAATGCGTTGGGAGTGGGTGAAGATTCCTTGTTAGGCACATTACATCACTCAAATTTAAAGAGGAAGAGAGTAAGAGAGTCAAGCTCAAAGCAGACTTTCTGTTGAGTGAACTAGAGAGAAAGGGAGCAAGAAGCGTGTTTGTGTTTTTACTGTAATTGTAAGTCAAGGAGAGTTGCTGCCTAACTGTAACGGAGGTAACGCCGTTTCTCTCTCTCACTTTTTTTAATGAAGAGCGGTGCCCCCAGCTCCCCTCTCTTCCAGTCACTGCAATTGCATTCAAGCGACAAATAGCAGCTGTGGCAGCGGGGTTTTGTGGATGGTCGTCTAGGGGGGAGAGGAAGAACAGTAGCGACGTCTGGCCTTTGTGCTTTGTGGGCACGTTCTTGATTTGCATACCCTTCACATAGAGGAGTATATGAGGGCTACAACTTGTATAGAAAAAGTATTGGGAAGTTTTTCAGAAAAAAACATATAAATTAGCAAAATCTGAGTTATTTTTAAAAACACATTATAACTTTTTAGAATCATAAATAATGTCCAGATCTTACAATATTTTAGGCAGTGTTTTGAAATCCCCATTTCAGCAACTAGAAAAGCCTATAAAAGGGTATCCTAATATCGGCTACTTGTAAATTGAAAAGAATTATTTTTCCTCTTTTTTGTTATGTTCCTCTTTTTCTGTTTTGTATTTGCCTTTTAACGGTATACAAATCTTCCGCTTGGCCGAACTTCAAGTGGCAAATGCGTTAATTGGGCATTAAATGGAAAGTCAAAGCATTAGAAATATATTTATTTGGTAATATGGTTTTTTTTTTTTTTTTTTTGTATATTGGTAAGTATAATACTTGATTGTATTAACCCTAGGTAGGAAATTAAGTTAATCTACCCAATGAACTACTTTAAAATGTACCAAATTAAAACGAGCTTTTGACTTTTTTAAATTGCATCTATTGACAAGTTTCCCTTTTTATAATAATATGTATTTGTATTAACACCATGAGATAGTTAGGAAATATGGAAACAGGATTTTAAACATTGAAATAATCTGTAAGACTGTGGGCAACATGATTATACGGAAGAGCCAATGAGAGATATAAAAAAATAAGGAAAATGTCAATTTTATTGCAATTAAACCACCTTAAAAGGCAATAAAATAATTCCCTTGGAATTCGAAAGCCAAAGAGCGCTCAGATCAAAAAATGTATAAAAAAACAAAATGTTTTAATGAACTTAAAGAAGTCTTAAAAATAAGGAAATTAATTTTATATTCGACTGGCCTAAGCAGTTTAAAAATATTAAGGAAATATGAAGTTGTCTCTTCGAGTGTGGCGAAGTAAATGAAATCTAAAATCTGGTCAGGTCTAAAGAAAACTTTTCACAGCCTACTTGTAGTGTTTGAAAGCATAAAATAATCTGAATGAGTGTTGGAAAATGTAAGCTTTTTACAGCCTACTTTGTAGTGTTTGAAAATATAAAATAGTATAAAGCAGTGTAGGAAAACTTAGTGAACTCTGCACGATTAGAGTTTCCACCTTACAAAATATTAGATACACTGTAAATGACTTGAAAAACGATCTACTCTGATGAGGAGACCTCTCTTTCACCATTAAAAACTCAAATTTACCTGAGCGTTTTCATTTTACGATTACAACTCTCTCTCTCGATTTTATGGCACATCACCTGGCTGATTGCTTTCGACTAACTAATAAACTTCTCTGGAAGTTGTTACCCAAAAAGTGATTATTGATTTAATTACACATCAAAGGGAAACTTCAAATTCAAACTGTGTCTAGAGGAGGAGGAGCAGCAGCAGGCATAGGAGGACTCGAAGGTAAAGGAATCTTCATTTGCAACATTTTCATTGGCATCTTCTGTCGGTTTGTTGCCTGCTGCTGTTGCTGTTGCTTTCCCAGTAATAAAATGCTAATGAATTAATTTTAGAAGGAACTTTGCAATATTCTTCACTCACAACTTCCTTTTGTGATTCTCTGCTCCTTTGACTGCATTAAATTTAATGAACTCTTTTATTAAATTCGGTTCGAAATTAAGTAAAACTAAATTATGCATTCCCCGCTCAATTTGTCACGCCCCCTCCACCGACCCGCACCCCAATGCACCTCTCTGTAAATATTTAAATTTTAATCACCTTTTTGTCTAAATACTGAAATTGAAATTGTATTTGAAATAGTTGCATTAAACAAATATTTTACTACATTATAGGCAAGTGAATGTAATCGTAAGTGGTGGAGGAGAGGGAAAAGGAGTGTGGGGGGCAGCGGATAACCTGGCTCGCCTCCTCCGCCCGGAAGTCGGCAAAAGCAATTTCCTAGTCCTAGAATTTGATTTTGTTTACCTAAACTCAAAAGATACAATTTTTGCAGCTAATGAAATGCACAGATATTTGGATAAAGGGGGAAGGAGCAGCCCGGCCACAAGTGGCAGGAAGATGGAGGTTAAGGCAAATAATCAACTCTCAGGCATAACAATATATTGGATAGAATATAGCCACATAAAAAATCAAAGAGAAAAAGCATCGCAAAAAATAAATGCCATACAATGTGATGGAAACAAATAATTTTGTCTATGAAATGTAATCGACTAATTGATGATCTGTTTTAGAAGATATGTATTTTATGCATATGTACATATGGCCGGATAGTTAAAAGTTTAAGCCTAATTTTATTGTTCCGAAAACTTTCTTTAATAAGTTTATAACGTTTTTCTCTTAACCATGTTTAATCGACAAAGCTAAACTTACGCTTCAAATTTAATTCTTGGTATTCCTAATAATCATTTTTGAAATGTTCATGAAAAGGGAAATTAAGTTCCATTATAATATCATCATCAAATACAACTTATCTTCTAGGACAAGATATGTGGGAAAAATGCAAAAGACAATTAAATGTGTTTAAATTTTTGTCGTAAAGAACTGATACATCAAAATTCTTAGGTTCTCTACAAATTTTATTTCTCATTCCTATCAAGTTTTTTCCTTGTTCCAAGTCCAAATTTCCTAAAAATGAAAATGGGTTCCATTATGACATTAACTTGTAAGTGTAAAGACTTTTCTGAAATTAAATTTTTCCCGTAAAGTTCTGAACTTAACCAATAAATCTGGAATCCCACTTTTGATTTTCTACAATCTTGAATTATCTTTATTATCAAGTTTTTTCCTCGTTTTAAGCTTAAATTTCCCAAAAATTCCAAATTGACATAGATTTTTTTTTCATAAACCTAAACTAAGAAATTAAAGCTGTTATATCTGCTAACACAATTTAAAAAAATATATATAAGTTAAACGAATACCCAAAGTTTATATTTTTTGAAAAATCTTTCGAATCTGTTCTAGAAAATATATAAAAATGTTTTCGCTAAAGTACATGGTTAAAATAATATTTAGGATCAACGATGATTGCGTATCCTAACGATCACTTTTTCCTTGTCGTGCGGTAGGCCACTCAAAATTTTAACCAGATTTCCAAATTTTCGAATCCGCATATACCCCAATTGACTGGGTATTTGAACGCTCTATGCGTACTTACATATATTTCGCCCATTGCCTTGACCGCAAAAATAAACTTTTGCTTCAGATTTATGCTTCGGCAATATTTTGTTGCTTTGAAAATCGCTTGGCAACCCACTAAAACCCGGCAACCTCCCTTCGACAACAATTTCCTATTCGTATTTCTTACCCCGCCTTCACTCAACCGCGCCAAACATGCCCTCTCAATATAAATAAATACCAACCTGTAGCATTCATTCATTCGCCCAACTGGGTTTTTTTTTTTTTTTTTGGTTAAACATTACGAGTTAGAGTTTGAGTTCTATTTACATTTTGCGCTTCAACGCATTTTTATTATACTCTATGCCAATCGAATGAAATGGGCATATCGAAATCGACAAAAGTTACCCATCTCTGAATAGGTTTTATTAGGTTTTCTAGACCTAAGAAAATTTAAGAAATTTTGCCTTTTTTAAGAGTTTGAAACGTGGTTTTTGTATTAACTTTTTACTATCTTATCGATTACCTTAGAACATTCTGTTTTTTTCATCTGCTTCAAGTCCTAACTTCACCTTTTGTAGCGTATTTCAAAATCGTTTTTTTTTTCGCCTTTCGTGCAAAGAGAATTTTTTATCTTTATCTCTCGCCTTTGCACAAGGGGCACCGCACCATGGAGTTTGGGGAGAGGGTTTTGAGATCTAAATTTTAAATTGAAAATTGATTTTTGTTCCATTCGGTTGTGTTCTTCTGTTGTTTGTTTGCCAGCCTTCTCGTCTCTTGCTTAGCATTTGGGTTTGGGGATGGTCAATTTTTTTTCCTCTGTTCAGCGATTGATTTCGTTTTTAGCCCCTGGACAGATTGAGAAAGATTCTACTAGGCAAAAGGCAATGCTGAGTAAGAGAGCTTGAATGGGTAGCCTCTCAACGAGGGCATGGACATGGGCGGAACAGGGACGTGGGCGACCATCATCATAAATGCGCCTGAGTGACTTTCAATTTTATGTTCTAAGCATTCTTGACTTTTTGCTGGAAATGGCGCATTGGAATTGGTTTGATTTGCGTTCGCTTTGCTTTGCTTTGGCTTTGGCATCTTTTATTATTTCATTTACGAATATTTTTGCAAGGAAATGAATTGAAAAATGTGGTAGTTCTTTTATATATTTTGCTCTTCCTTTTTTTTTTTTGATATGAAATATTTAGATCAAAAGAAGTTGGTTTAGGTATGGCCAATTGAAGTCCTTCATTGCGTGTATTGGGTCCTACAATGACCATGTGTGACCGGAAGAATTTGGGTTCAATGCATGAAATTAATCCAGTTTAGTCCTGTCCTTTTGATCCTTGGTACTTACACTGCTTCGAAGGGTTTTATAGAAAACCATTTAAAAGACACTCGCTTTGGCCTTAAATATGAATAAATTAATTATCACACTTTACAATTTAACACATTTGCCACTCTATAAGACATTTTGCCCCAAGCTTATCTATTGATTTTCCTTAAACAGAAATATATTTGGCCATGTAACACAGTTTAGCGAGTTAGAAATTTGAAGAAATATCAAATAGAAGGGAGACAACCAGCTAAATTCAGTAAGCCTATCAAAACATTTTTATTAGAATCATGCACGCATATTTTTTTTTTTTTTTGTAGGGCGCCAACAACCCGCCCCCCCCCCTCCATGAGGAACAAGGGGGGAAAAGGGGTAGGAGGGTATAAGCTAAACCATTCCAACCTCCCCCAATTCATATAGTGTCGACGACTATTTCGCGTGTGTTTGCACTTTTCCGGTCGTTTTTCTAGCTTTAGATTTATTCCCCTCCCATTTTATGTTGTGTGTCTGGTGGGGCGAATGGAGAGGGTGGTTGATTTAAGAAATTGATAGCCAGACGACAAATCATACCTTGAGAAAGTAAGACAGAGAGTGGGGACAGTGTGGGGTGACTTTTTTGGGGGTGGCTCCAACTAATTTGTCTTGTTGTTGTTGCACAATTTGCTGGGCCAGGCTAATAAAATTTGATAAGCCAAAAGAAGAAGAAGAAGAAGAAGAAGAAAACATACTAAAAATACCAGTGCACGCAAATTGGGGATAAATTTTTTCAACCCCTCTCTTAATGCAGTGGGAGTGACACGCTCCCCCAATCTTTCAGTTGGCACACTCTCGGCCTGCCTGACTGCCTGCCTGCCTGCTGACCAAGTTAATTTGTGCATAAAAATGTTGCCTTGGGAGTCATCTGGCTCTTGGTTCTATGGGGGATTTGTGTCTCTCTCTTTCTCTCTCTTGATTAGCCATAAAAAAAAAAAGAAAAAGAACAAGAAATTTACTTTTTGCTGCTTCCTTTTGATTTATTCGATTTCACGATTATTCCATTTGATGCAAGCGAAATGCATTTTTGATGACAGTTAATGGAGTTTTTACGGTCTCGGAATTTCGGTTCGGGGGTAGGACTTGGCACATGGGTATTCCCATTCCATTTTTTTTTTCCTTTAGAAGAGCAGACAAACAAGCATCTGAAACGTTTGGGTCCATAACCGTTGCTCTTTATGGGCAT
Organism: Drosophila nebulosa; assembly: GCA_024703675.1. Taxonomy (NCBI): domain Eukaryota; kingdom Metazoa; phylum Arthropoda; class Insecta; order Diptera; family Drosophilidae; genus Drosophila; species Drosophila nebulosa. The sequence goes on along the minus strand of CM045724.1, from coordinate 7,005,622 downwards.
ATAAAAGTATATCAGAAAAATCAGAAGGGGGAATCGTTGTAGCTTTCGCCGACTATACAATGTGTCTATACCCTATGAATTGAAAAAGAGAGAGTCGGTTTCCTGAAGCTTAAAGGAATAATGTCTCTTATTTTTTTCGACTTGAGGCAATTATTTGCTAGAGAGTAAAAGCCTGAAAAGCAATAAAAAGTAAGCTAAAACGCTACATAAGAACCATGAAATAAGTTCCTTAAAACAAATATACGTCTATCTCTATGCAAACTGATTGTACTCTATCTGGAAAGGGTATTAAAATGTTATTTGTTGAATTTTCAGGGTTGACGTGGTAACGAAATATGAAATTTTAAAAACCAAAATGTTTGCTTGAAATCTTTATGGCTTTCAATGAGCTGTAAAAATATGTTTATCAAAATTCTGATTTCAATACAACTCATAACTGCAAATTAATTGAAAATTGGATTTACATTGCTTTGGCTTATGAGAATTTTCAAAAAAATCTAATACTTAATACTGTTAGTTTTTGTCGAGGCAAATTTTAATAAATTTATGATAGTTAAAGGTCTAAATGCTTTGAACTTACTGCAAAATCTTTTTAAAAAGGACAATCCCTTCTCTCAATTACTTTTTTCACCTCCAATTTTGAATATCAGAATATCAAAAAAGTTATGCAAGTAAGTATGCTATAGATTTGTGAAAAAAACAAAATTTTCCACTTCCGCATCCGCCTAAGTTTCGAATTAATCTGAAACTGATCTGGTATACACGATTTGAAATGAAATCTTTAAGAATATATTTATTTCTTCAAATAAAATTCGAATTGTAATCAATTCTTTTTCCATGTAATTCTTTTCTTTTGGAGTTTTTTAAAAAACAAGGCTGCTTACTAAATATCTAAAAAATAACAATACAAATAAAAATCTAGTTATCCTCTTTGGACTTGATGAATTACCATAAACAGCCACGGTTTTCTATAACGTTCTTAAAAACAATTCATTTTAACTTAACTTAAAATAAAAATATTCAGAAAACGGGGCAACTTGTAAAAATCCAAAAAAATTCATGGGAAAAAATTGTCATACAATTTGCGAAACTTATGTAATGGAGCTAAAACATCTTAAAAATATATGTAAATACATATTTATGCTTTAACTTCAATTCTAATATGTAATTTTCCTGAAATCCTTTAGAACCTCTGAAACCTTATTGAAAAGGTATTTAAAAGATATCACGGCCATATAAAGAGTTTAATCCAAGCATTACAAACGTATTGGAGACAACTTAAATTAATGACACTTAAACCATAATTGATGTATTATATAAACAAAAAAAAACACCTTGAATTGTGGCTTATTAGGATTAGATACTTAATGAAAAGAAATTGGAAGCATATATAATTGAATGTATTGAAATAATTTTATTTCAATCACATTTGAATAAACTTTGACAGCTGCACTGTAAAAAAATTCATGTAAATGTTTCATTTAATTCGTATATCCTTATTATTATTCTTCAGAAAGCATTTTCAACTATATTTTCCTTTCTAACCTTTAAATGAAAGAGAAAGTTAAAGCAAACGCGAAACTTAAGCCGCAAATCTGCATAGTCAGTTATAGACACTTAAATGTCAGTCAAAATTGGATTTGGGCCCAAGTTGAGATAAACATTTTTTATAGTTACGAATCCCCTAACCTCCCGGCCCCCTCTCCCCGTCCACCGTCCTTAAGCAGCCAAGTGAAAGTCAAACCAAGCCAATTCCCCAGCTGAACATTAAAGTGGTGAATAGAATTGAATCAGTGTAACGGGAGAGGGGGAGGTGACTTGGTAAGTGTGGCTTGTGTGTGTGTGTGTGTGGTTAGCTGGTGGGTGTGTCATGTGTGTTGGATGTTAGTGTGCCATTTTTTTATGCTTATTTAAAAAAGTGTCCAGAAGTTTTGTGATTTTGATAAAGAGACAGAGAGAAAAAGTGGAAGTAAAAAGCAAAATGATAGCAAAAGGAAAATGTGGGAAAGCTCGTGAGCTCAGATAAAGAAAAACTCGTCTCGGGAAAAAAAAATATATATTTATGCAAGTCACATACGCCACACAGCTTTTAATAATAAAAACAACGAGCTGTGCTCTCCTTAATATGAGAAAACATAGCAGCAGAGCAAACTCAAAACCCAAAAGGAAAACAAAAGTAAGCCATATATAGGCAAGAAATGCGCAATGATAAGGTTAAAAACCGACGGCGAGGGGGGTGGAGAAGAAGGGTGTAGCCAGGAGGGAATGTAAACGTGCGTGTGAATGTCTTATTATGGCCATGTGTGTGTGTATGTTTGTGATTAGAAAAAGAAATTTACCCATTATTTTCTATCTCTCTCTGTCTTTTCTCAATGATTTTTCAGCATTTCTCTCACAGTTGAATTTTAAAAATGTACCTAATCAAAAATTTCGAGTTGAAATGATTAAAGAGGACCAGAAGAGTCCAAAGACTTTTATTATGATCTTTTTAGAATTTCGCTTAGAGTTTTCCTAGGGAAAACAGTTCGACGAGGTATTTACTTTGCCCACAAACAAATCTGCACAAATGAAAGCCGTGCCCTATAAAACTGCATGAAATCTATAACTAAAGAAATGAAAATTAAAGATTTCTATTTCTCATTAAATAATTTTCCACTTTAAGCGTGAAAATTCTTTAGTTGGAAGTAGATTCTGAAATAAGTCTGATAACTAGTGTGTTTATGGTGTCCTGTATCATGTGGAGAAACTCTGAATTAAAGGTTACAGATTGGTCTTATGATTGATTGGTCTTGTCCTGGTTAACCTTCCCTCTCGAGTGGGTATTTAACTGTAATCAAGCTAAATGGACTAAAATTTCAATTTATAATAAATAGAAAAACACGCTTTTATTTGGCGCATCGATATCAAGGTATTGCGCAGGATTTAACAGTCTTACAATAGCCACATTTAACAATATCCACATAGATGAACTGATTTGGACTATAGCTATAATTTTTGATCCTCTCAAACTTTGCGGAGCGAATACGTTTGAAAATGTTATTGGAGTCCATAAGAAGACAAAATTTGCCACAAACACATTTTGGTGTCTCGGCAATCAATTTGATTAGTATAGCTGGCAGGGAGTAGATAGGCAATTTGTATTGGTCCACTGAGCGAGCAGCTTGCAGCCAAAGAGGCTGAGGAGAGTATTGTGCCTTTGTGTTTGCCTCAGGAACTCCTTCCAGGCGTTGTACATCCAGGACATTGGGTCCCTTAAATTCGTTACCACAAACGTCCAGAGTGCTGATGTGTAACTCCTCTATGGCAGCGGGCAGAGATTCCAATTTGTTCTGCGATACGTAGAGCGAACGCAATTTCTTTAAGCGGCGTATGGCAAAGGGTAAATATGTTAGATTATTCTGATTAAGGTTCAAATGTTCCAAATTTTGGCATTTAACCACAGGTAAAGGCAAATACGCCAGTTCATTGGCGGATAAATCCAATTCGCAGAGAGAATCACGTAATTTGCTGCCATTTAGAAATGACCAATCACTCATTTCGCCCAGACAATTGCCATGGAGCACTAGCTTGGTTAATGGTAGTCGTCCCAGCTCCACAGGTATCTAAAAAATTTGAGAAAATAGTTATCGATCAAAATTGAAAGAACTAATTAACAAATGTAATTGCTCTTAGAATTGCCTTCAGCTAACGAAAAAGGCGGGAAAAATTTGCAATATTATTTACCTTTGTCAGCTTGTTGCAAGCCACATCCAGAAGGGTTAGATTGCGCAATGAGCATATCTCGAAACTAAGCTTAACCAATTGGCTATTATTGATTGTCAGGGACTGTAGAGATCGTGGGAAACCCTTAATGGGATAGTCGCTACGACGATTGATCATCATCTTTGTTTGTGACTTTGCTTTCTGTGTGATCGCCGTGGCAGTAGCTATATTCAGTCTTAAATTAATGGCATCCTTGCCCTCCATGCCCAGCTTGAGAGTCTGCAGGAATCCTTTTAGCTGAATGGGATCACATTTGATCAGTAGATTCTCTTGTGGCTGTTTGAACCCAATTGTCGCCTTGCCATCCGCCACGAATTTTGTGTGAACCGCCTGGATATTATCCTTGACCTTATAACGCTGCCCAGTCTTGATTTGTGGTGTGAACAATATCATTTCCAATTCCTTTTTGCTATTGCCTGAGTCGATTAATTAAAAATAATTAATCATATTTTGGTTTTTGTTAGCTTCTCTTACCATTTGAATCCAAGGCGCTTTGCTTGTAGCCTATGGCCAAAGTTGATTTGACCGCCCGCGGTGTACGGTTCGCTTGGGTGAGGCGATTTACCACTTGCACCTCGCAGAGGATTTTCATTTTCAAATTGTAGTCAAAACTAAAAAAAATAAAAAAAATCAAACCAAATAACGCGAAAACTAAATTTGTTTGTTAGAAATGCAGTGAACAGCTGCTGTTGAAATAAAAGCGTTGCCAGATAAAAATAAAATGTATCGAAATTGAAAATTGGAGGGAAATTTAAATTTCTTTTGACTTAAAGGTAAAAGTTGATTGATTCAAATTTATTAAAACAAATAACTTAGTTTGAAAATGCAATTTTGATATGTTTTAGAGAGATATAAGAAACAATATGTCGTGAATCAAATCCAGATAACAAAGAGATCACAGGATTTCCCTTATAAGACCTGGCCAATAGGACCAGCTTTGCCCATTTGGGATAAGCTAAATGCACAGTACAGAGATAAATCCGTTTATTATTTGGCACATTGGCATAATAGGCTGATATCAGTTAATCAGAGCTGAGAATAGATTTTTACATTGGCTGCTTATACTACAATTGTTACCACATATGACAACATCCGCATAAATCATATGCTCTCGACTATAGGTAAGATTTTTAATATTTACAAATTTCGGTTGAAGGACCCGTTTGAATATACTATTCTTGTCCAGCGCATAACATAATTTGCCACAAGTACATTTTGGTGCCTCGGTGACCAGTTGAATGAGTATCGCTGGCAGGGAATCGATTGGCAGTTTATGTTCGGAAACCGATCGGGCAGCTTGCAGCCATAAGGGAAGAGGTGAATGTGTTGAATGTGTTTTAAAGTCAAAGTCCGACTCACAGTCAAAGGCCAGGCGATGTGCCTCCAAGACATTGAGGCCCTTGAATGAATTACCCCAAACATCCAAGATTTCAACATGCAAATCGTCTATGACAGCTGGCAGAGATTCCAGTTTATTCTTGGACACATGGAGCGAATGCAAATTCCTCAGGCGCCGTATGGCAAAGGGCAAATGGGTTAAGTTATTATAATTAAGATTCAAATTAACCAACTTTTGGCATTTGACCACAGGTAAGGGCAAATAGTCCAGCTCATTGGCAGATAAATCCAATTCGTGGAGAGAATCACGTAATTTACTCCCATTTAGAAATGACCAATCGTTCAGTTCGCCCAAATTATTGCCATGGAGCACAAGCTTGATCAAGCGTAATCGACCCAATTCCACGGGTAACTGCAAATTGTTCAGATATTGAATTTAAGTCAATGAATTTAGAAAACTTTTTGATGATTCAATTACCTTATTCAGCTTGTTGTTGGACACATCCAGGTGGGTGAGATTGCGCAATGAGCATATGTGAAAGCTCAATTTAGACAATTGAGTATTATTGATAGTTAGGGATTGGAGAGATCGAGGAAAAGGCTTCATTGGATAATCGCAACGACGATTAATGGCCATTTTTGTCTGTGACTTTGATTTCTGTGCAATGACCGTGGCAGTGGCTATATTCAGTCTTAAATTAATGGCATCCTTGCCCTCCATGCCTAGCTTAAGGGTGTGCAGGAATCCTTTTAGCTGAATGGGATCACATTTGATTAACAGATTCTCTGGCGGTTTTTTAAAAACAATTGTCGCTTTGCCATCCAAAACAAATTTTGTGTTAACCGCCTGGATATTATCCTTGACCTTATAGCGTTGCCCATTCTTCATCTTTGGAGTGAACAATATCATTTCCAGTTCTTCTCTCTCATTACCTAAAGCAACATTTGTTAATTAACTAAAATTGGTTGTGTTTTCTTGATTATCTTACTGTGGGAATCCAAAAAGCTCTCTTTGTAGCCAATGGCTAATGTGGATTTGACCGCCCACGGTGTGCGATTCGCATGGGTGGAGCGATTTACCACCAGCACCTCACAAAGGACTTTCATTATTTTGAATGTGCAGTAAATAAAAGCAACAAACTTAACAACACAGAAAAAGTAAACAACAATTTACAACATCAACTTACTTATTTTTGCGATATGTTATCGATTGATGAGACAACAGCTGATTGTGGGATAAGGGAGTTGCCAGATTGATCCAATAATCGATTATCTGTGGGAATCAAATATGTGGAGGGAAATTTAAATTCAAATATTAAGCAATAATTATCGCAATGTAGAATTTAAGCAAAACTTTATTGCAATAATATCACATGAAAATTACAATATATTATAATAAAAATAATTTTTTTATCTACCAATTTCTGGGCTGCGTTGACGGAAACACAATTGTTATTGGAGGCGCTGCAAGTGATAGAAAAATAAGAAAATTAGATATGATGCTTCTTAACAAAGTTTTATAGAAAATAAAAAGGGTGCATTTTAATGGATCTGCTCTGCTGTGAACCATGAAAATGCACTGCTCAGTAATACTCAAGCAATAAAACCATTTGGTGTTAGTACAAGGCTAGAGTTCCCGCTTTTCAGTAGTCCCCGAATCAGGGCCAAATCGTCTGGAGTCAAAGACCAGCCAGTCAATTGGCCCACTGATTGTAATTCCGGACAACTGTCCATCAGTAACTACAAAGAAATAGAAAAGAAAAAGACAGTATGGAAACTATTTTATATACATACATACCTCAACAGCTTGAACTGTAAGTTCCGGTGCCAAAGTAAACCAAATATCCTCCAGCACTTTAAAGTCGTGATGCACAAAGATGCTGATAAATAGAATAATGGCTAATTAGATATATGAAAGGCATACTTTTTTTTTTTGGATTAAGAGCTTGCCTAATGATATCCTCATCGGTGAATTCCACAGTGTCGACAGCTAATCTCTTCAAATCTGTGCAATTGCAAAGGAAGGCTTTCAGGGAGCTGGTCATGAAGTCACTACTTAGAATCTCCAATCCTTCGAGCTGTTGAAATCTTCCCTGAGTATGTGCATAGGATAGACTATCAACCATATAACAATCGAGATCGATGAGGGAAGGGCAGAGTCTGGCCAGTTTGCCCAATTCCAAATTTCCAGTGCCCTTTATCATGGTCAAGTGCCTCAGATTTCTACCAATTGGACGTTCCAGCAATGGCAACAGTTCACCCACTGCAAATTTGTAAATTTTCAGTTTCCTCAGAGTTCTGGTATGAAGAGCTCTCAGACTACCCATTTTGGGTGAGTCGAGATAAAGTGTTTCCAAACGTGGACAAGTTTGCATTATAACCTGAAGTGTTGCCTCATCTGTGCCCGTATCGTGTATATATTTCAAGCGACATTTAAACCGATCATCGACATTATCGTAAATGAATTTCAATGAGGCTCCCACAAAGGAATATGTCGACAATGTTTCCACCTGCGGACAGTGTTCCAGGATCAATGCAATATCCGAATAGCATATGTTCTCCTCACCGGGCATTCCGACATCCACCACAGTCAACGATTGGGCACACACACCCTTCGCTATGTAATCTATACCGATTTCCGTAATATCTGTCTCCCCCGATATATCCAGAATTTGCAGGCGAGTACAGGACTTGGATATCTCCTCTAACAGCTGATCGTTGGCTATATATGGTACATATAGTTTGACCAGATGCTTGCAACGCTTCACTATTTCGTACATATAATGCATATGATCTTCTTTAACCCAGATTCCTTTGATATTCAGCACACGCAGGCCGGCACCTTGGGCGGCTATTACCTAAAAATTACAAAATCATAAATGGCATATAATATCTTTTGTTTTTAACATTTTTTAAACAACTTTTCACATTTCCATTCTCTAAATTCTCTTTTCAAAATCAAATGTTAATGGAAAAAGACGATTTAACATCTAAATTAATTGATTGAATTCTGTTTTAAAAACGTCTCTTATTTTGTTTCTAAGATATAACGAGGATTTCCTAATCTAAACCTAACTAGTTTTATCTCAATTTAAATTGATATTTTGAAACAAGCGAATTAATGAAAAGAGAATCTCTTACCTGCAATATTTTCTCATAATAACTGAATGGAAAGACTTCGGTTACCAAAAATGTTACACCGCAATTGAGTAACATCTGCAGGCACGTGAATCTCATATTGGCTTCAAGATAATCCGAACTGAGTATGACTCTCAGTAGATCCTGATAGATATTTGAAGTGGCACCTGCTTGTGCCAGATACTCATTCAGCTCGACCATCACAATATTGATATCCAAATTCACATCGGGAGCGTATTGCACATAGCTAATGGTCGACACCAAGAGATTGGCCAGCTCGGCCAAGGCGCTGTCGCTCAGAGAGCGGACAGTACATTTTTTCGACATGATTTGATTTTGTGGGTTTTCGCAAATTTTTTTTTTTTTTTGATTTGTTTGGTAAACAAATCTACGACGCAAATATATAAGTTGTTCGTTCTGTTGTTACATCACTTCCTTAACCATTCTTGAGTTCTCAAAACGTTTTTCTAATGGGGTTTTTAAAGTGTTTTCTTCGACATTAGATACATACATATACATATATATTTGGTTAACAAACAAATTTGCACAAAAATAGATTCTATAATTATGTATACGGTATAGGAAAATGTAGTTTTTCGCTGAAAACAATTCGAGCGATCAATACGAACGATTCAACAGCACAACACAAACTGAGAGTCGCCCAAGAAAAGGGACGCCAAAAATATTGAATACTTGAATTTTTCAAAAACAAAAACACAACAAATCGATTTAGTTTTAAGAGAACTATTTGCATTTATTATCTCTGTTTGCGGGTTTCTCTTCATCAGATCTGAACAAAAATTTAGTTGCTAGTTACACATTGAAAAGCTGTATAATTTTCATGTCAATTTAATTGCAGAATGTATCAAACTTTATTAGAAAATTCGATGAAAAATATTCATTATATGATTTTTACACAGTTTTCCTAGACATTCGATTTTCGTCGATTCAGATTTCAAGGGGAATACTCCATCCCAGGTCATAGTGTCAATTTCCATGGCTTGTCTTGTACTATATCTGCCGTTGTGGTTTCTAATATGTAATTAAAAACAATTTATTTTTTAATTCTTAATTTTGTAATTTCAAGAATCAATTGTTTACTCACGGTGCATAACATTTATCGTACCACCAGGCACCAGACATGCTTAGCACACAGCTAATGTCAGATCGATCATTATTTTGATCGAATGCGAATTTCTGATTTAAGTCGAATCCTAAGAAATCGTCCAGTGTGCCTCTAAAGTTTCCCAACGATTGCAACTCTATTTCTAAAATTGTTATAACCAGCAAATTCGATACTTTCATCGAATTTTTTGATTTGTATATATAGTTCATAATGTTCTGAGTTGATAATTTGATGCAACTTTTCTAGGCCAATTTCGAAAATAAGTCCAAATTCTGTAAAGGTTCACGCTGCCGTCAAATCGTTTATGGATAACCATCCAGCCACCTTTATCAGCATCCGCGTTACAGAGAGGATTGAATGGATCAATTCCATGGATTGTAATTGTATGGATGGCCGATGAGAGACCTTTGCAACTGGTTTCAGAGCATTGCCTTCTGTCAAGCTATTTTTAACTGCTAACTGACGTTGAGTTTCTTCTGCATCTGAGAATTGGGAATCCTAAAAGAAACACATATATTAAATTAGAATGAAATTCACTTTCATTACAGTCTTTCACACTCACCAAAAAGATTTCGATCATTGGACGAGATGTTGATGTTGCTTGCCATAATCACAAAAGAAGAAAAATGTCAAGAAGAGTATAGATACTTTTGAAATTCATTTCATTGGTTGCAACTTGTCTCAGAGTGACCTCCTGGCATTAGGTCGTTTGTGGGAAACATTGTAAGATTTATTTTTTATCAGTTATCAAATTCAATTTTGAATGAATACATATATACTCAATTTAATAAAATTGCTTAGGTGTTTGCATCGCAGAAAAGAGTGCACGAAAAGCTCATGAGGTGACCATTTATTTCCTGGGAACTATAAAATGGGTTTCGCACTTGTTGCTGAGTCTGGTGACTTACTTCTTACGACAACTTGCTTGCCTTGTCAAAGGGGGATATCAATCTGTCAACCCATTAAAGTTAACCACATCAATTAATGTTGCTAGGCAGTTTAATTTAACGTTTTGTTCGCTGTTCTGTTGGACATTGAATACGGAATACTAATAAGAGAGATTATACAGTTGAGATACGCGAGTGTACATATGTGTATAAATATATAACTGAATCGATAGATATAGCCATTAATAGACATGCTATGGCTGCAGATAGCTGGGCAGCTTCATTCTCATAAAGAGCCAAGTGGTGAAAAAGGAGACCAAGATGAAAATGAATCCCATGGCGGTAAGGAGCAGACGATTTAAATTCGTTTTGCCCGGTGCATGGGTCTGATCCATTATGATGAAGCCCAGTCCACCAATGGTGAAGAGGAAACTGCTGGCCAATCCCTCCATAATATATTGGCCATTTACACGATATGGCATAAAGGCTACCGGTCGGGAGTGTCCATGCTCATCCACAGTGGCTCCCACACTGGGCGGTTCCACAATCACATCGTAGATTATGCCTGTTCAGTGGAAAATCAGAGTAAAAATCTCAGCTAATTGGAAAATAAATAATAATTGAATTGGACTCACCGCCAGTAACCAGAAAATAGGAAAGTAAAATTACACTAAATACGGCCATGGGCGAGGGAGTGGGAATACTAAATCGTCGAACTTTGATGTTGGGTGGGACAAGAATGTGGAACGGTAAGCTGTACAGTGTCTCAATCATGGTGGCTCCTTAACTTTATGTTTAAATGTTTATAAACAATAGATAATTCGCAATTGTAACTCTTCTCCTTCAAAATGCCGGCGTAGGCGTATTTGTTGACGTGCAAATTGGTGTGACCATATGTGCAGAAAATACCAAATGAATCGACTAATTAGTGATGCGCGCTGTGGAAGTCAAAATAATCACTTGCAGTATAATAATAGATTTATTTCAATGTTAAGCTGTGATACATTAAATACAAGGTAAATGTAATTTTATATTTAAAGTCAAAAGCGGTTTTATTTATTCGTATTCGTATATTTTCGTTAAGCAATATACCTAGTCACTGCTTGGCAGTTAGTACGGCTATAAACGGCAATATAAAAGCCAAAACTGTCGGCACTGTTGCGCTGCCCTCGAAACTATCGATGGTAATAATGGTAGAGTGCCTTGAATTATATATATTTTAAATAAAACTTGTGTTAATTGCTCATTAATTGGTAACTGTTCGAGTGTTTTTGCGATGAAAATATTATTGAACGAAGCAATATATTCAAAAGAATGAAATCCGTGAACTTTTTGTCGCTACTTAACCAATATCTGTTATGTCTATCGATATCTTGAAGTTCCTAGTGTCCATCCCTGAATGAAGAAAAAATAACACGATCCAGCCCTATAGATTAGTTAAACAAATTGCAACACAAAACACAATGGCTGATGCCGATGCCGGTAAGCGATTAAAATAAATCCACTAAATCAGTACTTGATTAGTCCTTTCACCTCTCGGGCAGGCAAGTCGGCTACTTCTCTCGACAAGAGAGTCCAAAATATTGGTGACTTGGCGCACTGGCAGAAATGTCGGGCCTACCATGATCTCATTGGTTATATCAACGGGACCAGTGCGGCCATACAGGGCATTAAAACATCGGATGAGATGTATGAATCGGAGATGCTAAAGAAACTTTTGGATATCTTTGAATCACTGGAAAAACTGGTCGAACAGCATCCTCCATTGGATCAGCCGCAACGTTTCGGAAATAAGGCCTACCGGGATTGGGCCAGAGAGATGCGTCTGGAATTGCCAAAGTTATTGGAACAGCTAATTCCACCTCCGAAATTGAAATATATGAATGAGTTGCTACAATATTTGACGGAAGCCTTTGGAAATGCCACAAGAATTGATTACGGCACTGGACATGAGTTGTCCTTCATGTTCTTCCTGTGTGCCCTGTTTAAGGCGGAAATATTGCTAGAGCAGGATATTGTTAGTGCGGCGCTGAGATTATTCAATCGGTATTTGGAGTTTGCCCGAACACTGCAGAGGACCTACAATATGGAACCAGCTGGAAGTCAGGGCGTTTGGTCCCTGGATGATTTTCAGTTTGTGCCCTTCATTTGGGGTAGTGCCCAATTGGCAGGTAAACCGCTTTTCTCAGGCCCAGGCACGTAGAGTGTATGAATCAGCTTTGTTCCATTTCAGTGAAAAGTCCTTTTGATCCGGCCAAATTTGTAGATGAGCAGATTATCAATGACCACAAGGATCACTATATGTTCATCAGCTGCATCGATTACATTTGTAAAGTGAAAACTGGCCATTTTGGTGAGCACTCCAATCAATTGTGGAGCATCACAGCGGTTCCGTCGTGGGTGAAAATCAATGCCGGCTTGGTGAAAATGTATCAAAAAGAGGTATCTCCTACTCTGCCAACATTTTGCCCAACCCAGAAACTCATTTGTCAAATCTTTGCCAGATTCTGTCAAAATTCCCTGTGATCCAGCATGTTTACTTTGGCGAACTGATGTCGTTTGAGCTTGTGGCGCCTGGCACAACGCTGAGCAATGCACGCTTGGGACATGTCGCTGCGCCGCCCTCCAAACGTATTTGCATAGCTGGTGCTCCGGTTCAACCACCACCACCGGTGGCCATAGTGGCACCGCCGCCACCAGCCGAGGCCCTGAACACTGACCTCAATGCGTGCGATTCCAGCAGCGAGAGTAGTGACAATAGCGTCGTTCTGTGTCCACCGGCCTCCTCGGCTTCTCTGGTGGCCAGCACCACTGAGGGATCTGGCGATAAGCCCACTCAACCATCTGCCGGCGATGCGTCCAAGGATCATCCAGCCGTGTAGTTCAAATTAATCTGTGTTATCAAAATTTCTCATTAATAGCGTTCACTTTTGATCGATACGCGTTTTCTAAATTATAGATTGTTTTTCTTTCAAATGTTAAACATAAAGTTGTTTTTTTTTTTTTATTTAGTAGAAGTTCTCTACCAAGATCAAGGAAAGATCGGTCTAATAAGATATACAAGTCGAGATTGTTACTCAAAAAAAGGAGAGTTTTCAAAGAAGCCAAAAGTTAATATATGTATATCAATTGCTTATATGTTGATCTACATCTAAATTTGTTGATGAGCTTGGTATCCTCTTAATAGGAAGTAATAAACTTGCTCATAATTGTTGAACTATGTTAGCAACTCCTTTAGTTTATTTATAGAAAGCTTTTTACAGTCAAATTCTGTGTTAACAAAGAGCTAAATTGGTAAGCAGCTTTTCTTTATATGGCTTAAAATCTTGCCTACTAATGACCGAGTTTATGCTTGTATATCTTGTATATCTAAGGGCTTTCTTTGATTGGCTATTAACTCATTTACTTGTAGCGGCTAGTTAAACAATTTTATTGATTGAGCTCAGTGAAACATTTGTTTAACATTTGTTAATGCACAAATGATGTTTATGATGTTAACTTAAATGCTTTCTTCCCCTGCTTATTGCCACTTACAGTGACTGATGTTATGCAAATCCCCAAGCCGCATTACAATAATTCCCATTTAACAAACAAGAAAATCAATAGGTCAAATGAGCCATGCAAATAGATTAACTGAATAAAACGAAGCGAAACTGCTGTTGGTTGCTTTTCCTTTCGCTGATGTTTTTTTTTTTTTTTTTTTGTGTGGATGTTTCTCATCTTAAAATTTTTGGGCGGGAAAATACATAATGTGAACAAAAAATAAAAATGAAAGAAAGTGTCAGAAATATAAAACAAAAGCAGAATGGGCAGGGAACACAGAGAGCATAATCATTTATTTTCGACACATCATTTATCAAACTGAGCAGCCAACAGATTGCCTTGCCCCCGTAAAAAAGTTTCCCTCTTTATAGTTTTATTTCAATACCCAGTAAATCAAAATGGTAAAGGGTATTTTGGGACTGAGCATTTTAAATTGGGAAAGAAGCTTTGAGCTATTGAATATAGATTCTAAATACTTCTCTTAAGAATCATCAAGGTTAGAAAAAAGTCTCAAAGAAACTATGTCTAACAAAAGCAGTGAACATTGGGTACCTTGAGGTCGTTGATCCAATTTAGGACAGGAATTTTTCTTTTCGCAGTTGGCAGCATTAAAACTTTGCCGACGCATTTTGATTGAAGACTTTGCAAAACATGAAAATTTTGTTTTTCTTTTGTAAGCCAGGGATCCCATGTACATACATACATATATATAATTCTATGGCGTGTGTGTGAGTGTGTGTGGTTCAGGCCAACTTCGGTCATGTCCGTCAATTTGACCTCAAACCTCAACTGCAGTGAACCAAAACCGAAACAGTTCTCTGTTTTTGTAAAATTGAATGAAATTTGTAGATGAATCAGGCCTGGCCTGGACATGATTGGTCTATGACCAGACCCCATTGGGGTCATGGAGGTGGAGTTTGAGCTAGAAGGCCGACACAAATTGAACTCGGTATGTAGCCGGTTAATAGCCAAATGAAATGCTCTTAGGGGATACCTTTTTCTGCCACACCCGGAACACAAAAACTTTAAAAGGGTTACTAAAGTGTTCACTGAGCTGAGTCTTCCTATGTTTAATTAAAGCGCTTAACAATGTATTTTATTCTAAGAGTATTTAATTATATTAAATGACTTAAATATGCCAGAAATCTAGAAGCTGAAAAACTAACGATAGTTTTGTCAGTGATAGGAAGTTTCTTGTAACGCCTTAAAAATGAAAAGGCCCCCGAAAAGTTAGGGTATTTGCATAAGTGTCTAGTGTACTCTCAAATAATGTTGCCATAATTGCTTTCAATGTGCCCACTTTAATTTGAATGATAATATTTTAAATGAATATTAAATGGCAGCCGTTGCTCCTCCGATTCTCAACCAGCTGCCCCACCAAACTAAAACTCCCTTTTAACCTTTTTGAAAATTTACAACTTTGCTTTCCAATCATGCCTTTTCCATTCGCACATTTAAGTCGGAGCAGGGTACATGGGGACCACCAGCATGTGCCGTTCTTTGGTCGGTATCCATGCATGCACATGGGACCACAGCTTGTTCTGGGATTCTGTCCATGGTCACTGCTGGCCTGACAATGCGTAAGACCAGCGGTGGGTGGGGTAAACTGAAACTGGGGGATGGACATCTGTTTGGTCGGGCAACGTTTAACTCGTTGAGTTAGCCCTTCGTTCCTGTTTTTTTTTTGTTTTTTGTTTTTTGCATTTCTCTTGGTATTCATTATTTTCATGGTGTTTTTTGGGGCGTGTCGCTTGTCCAGGGCGTCAGCTGCTCCAACATAATAGAGAAATGGAGTCACAATGTTAACCAAAACCCACACGCCCGAAACTTACCCGGATTCGGAGCCAGGCGCATGCATAATTTTTGGTAACAAGTTCTTGGCTTAAGTTAATTTAAGAGAGAGCGAGAGAAAACAAGTTCCCGGTCAATGTCGCCACATTGAGGTCCTTCTCTTAGTTAGTAATTCTTTGCCATTTTCTTTTTTTTCTGCTGAACAAAAACCAAAAGTTTATCAAAAACTTTAACTCAAAGTACACACACACACAGCCGGAACGCCCTTTTTCCCCTCCCCCACCGTTTCACTTGATACGCACTTTTCGTAGACAATAACTAATTTTCACCTTGCACACGGCAAAGTTTTTCCACCTCGTCGAGGAAGTTTTTTATATACAGTTCGAGAGACACTCCAAAAGGGGGCGAAGGAACGGGAACCGGGAACTGGGAACTGGTTCTTTTGATGTGGCCTACCGTCACTTGAAGTTCAATCGAAAATCTTCAACTTTTACAAATTATACGTTCGGTTTTAGTTGTAATTAGTTGACTGAAAGTTTAACAGGAATCCAAGTCGTAAGGCCATGAGTCGCATGAGGGAAAACTATTTTTTTATAACGGGCAATTAAATGAAAAACTTTGCCTCTATTGGAAATTGTAAACTTGCTTCAGTTTTAACACAACTACCAATATTTTTGTAATTGCAATTTTATATATAATTATATTTTCAACGCCTTCAAAAAGAATCTTTTTTACGTACTTTTGAATTTAATCAATTTAATTAAAATGTCTTAAAATTTTCTTGAATTTTTATAAAAAATCATAGCAAGCAATATGATTATTGTTTTTTCTTTGGGATAATGAATCAATTTTATGTAAAAAGTCATAAAAAGCTTTTGAGTAAGTGCAGGATACAAGTCGTCAAAGAAATGCACTAGCAGAAAAGATCGCGTTCTAGTACTCCGACCTTTTCTGGTGTCCTAACTAACCAGGGCCGTGCCATCATGAAGGGAGTTTTGGATGTTCTAACCCAAAATTGGAAAACTATCTTTGTCTTACGTTCATAATAAAAAAATATTGCATACATTCAAATCAATTTTCGCGTTTCGAAGCTATTGAAAAGTGTTGATAAACAAATAAATTATGGCGTCCTACATCAATAGTTGAAACCCCTCCCCCTGAGCTAGATTCTGCGCATGGCCCTGTATATATTATTTAATGCAAGGTATAGACAAGTCAGCCTTATATGACTTTAGCTTCAAAAGTGTTGTGTGTGTTTTTTCGAAAATTTTTGTAAAAAATTTCTTGATATATAAATTTGTTTTTCAAATATATTTTTAATTTTGTCATCACAACTTGGTAATGAATTGGGGCCAGTTAATCGATCGTTACCCACCGACTGTCTCTTAATTTACTTTCTTTTGTATTCATGATCAAAGCCTTCTTTGAGAGAGTGTGAGTTTAGGATCTTTAAAGATTTCTTTATGCTTAATTATGCCAAATACTCATATGAACTCACTTCCTTTAGCTTCTTCATAATATTTATTCGTCCAAATTTTTGAAAATGTTGCCTAAGTGTTGCCCAGCTGTCGGTTTTGGCAACTATTTGCCATTCCTGAAACTTAACTCTTGCCTCTTATAGACTATTTTGCGCAATCAAAAAAAAAAAAGAAAATTTTGAAGATTGCTTTTTGGAAATGGGAAACTTTTCCTATTTGCCAACAAGTCGTTAAGACATCAACAACTTTTAAACATTTTGTATTCATAAGTATTTCATTTTTGTTATATTTTTTTTTTTTTTATTCCCATTTTGCAGTGAAAAACTAAAGCCATGAAAGCATAATGACAACCCGTCGACAAATGCACGTAATGGCAAGCAGCAGAAGAACAAAGCCAACGAGTGTAGAACAAAAAATGAGACTCAAGAGAGTGAGTTACAGAGGCGACAGCTGTGGCTGTGGCCCATGCCAGACGACCGCCAAAGGCACTGGAGAGTGCGACAAGAGAGAGAGAGAGAGAGAGAGAGAGAGGAGATTCATCACGAGATACTTGCCAGACAATTAGCAAAGGAGCGATAAGGATTTGCTTTTGCGTTTCGCGACTAAAACATTAATTAGATTAAAATGTCTACAAATCATTTAAACGGCACCCGAGTGCCAAATGATGGCGGCCCGAGCCTCTGGCCCAGAATTAGAGAGTTCTTTTTTTGTTTTTGTTGCTTTCCTTCTTTCTTTCGCTTATGTTTCGGTCGGTTACGAGGCCAACTGTAAGCTCACACATTATTCACACGCCTCGCCAAACACACAATTTTGCTGGCAAATGCAAATTGCTAAGCGAAAATAAAAACCATTCCAAATCTCCGCCCACTAACATGGACGGCAAGCCGGCCGGAATAAAGCAATTTAAAAGCAAAATGAATCAGTCTAAAAATAACAACAACAACAAGAACAACAAGAACAATAAACAACAAACAGAACCAGAACCAAAGCCAGAGCCGGAGCGTCACTCCGCGGCCCCTCCGAAACAATTACAAAACTATAAGCCTCCAAAGGATTCGTTTTGGTCTCATACAAAAGCAACAAAAAATACAAAATAAAAAGGCAAATGCTTCGAGAGCAAAAATAACAAATAATTTGCTTTGACCGTCAACACGACTTTGAAATACCCTGGAAAAGTAAAGATGAGAATTATGAAGAGCTTGGAAATATTTACCTTTCCTTGAACTCGCATTTGGTTTACCAGGTAAAATTTGTAAAATTTCACTCTGTTATTAAATTTCACAACAGATCTTTCTCTGTTAGAAAATTTATACTAATTTTTTTTTGAATTATTTAATCCTTATTGAAGACCAGAACATTTGTTTTAACGTCTTAAACGACTTTGATGTTTTGTTTTAAGCAAGTCCAATCTACCCTTTCTGTTTCCATTCGACAAACTGAGTAACATTCCCAAGGGTAAAAAGGAACGCATCTATACAAAAATTTGTCATGTTGTTGTTCTTGTATCTTTTTGCTAATCAGCTATGGGATCGACTTTGTTTCTGCCCTACACTAAGTGAACCTTAATTGGGTTGACATGCCGGAATATGTATTTATGTACATACGTAAGGACATATGTGGAAAGGTTGCTTGGCAAACAATAACAAATCAAAGCCTTGCCCAATAACGAAACGAAACAGGCCTCAGTGGGGTATGGGAAATATGTAGCTTATGGCAAATAGTTTACGAAAAGCTTTTGTTAATTGAAAATAAGTCAGCAAACGAAATGAGTTACATTTAAAATTTCCCAAAGCTTCAAAGGATCTAGCCAAATGCTTATCATGAAATATCTCTTAGGAATAAAAGAAGAATATAAGAGTTGGATCATACAAGTAAAGAAGAAGAGAAACTATGACCTAATCACAGACTTGATAGACAAAAATTTGTTTCAAAAAATGATTCTTTAGTTACGCAATTTAAAAGGAAAAATTAGCAGCCCTTTTGCTAAATCTAGGTCAACTACTTTCTGTTCCACCTTCATTTACCAGCAGTTCGTGGACCAAAGTTAGTTGTTTGGTGTTAAAAATTTAATTTATAAACTTTGCTTTCGGTTTAATAAGTGCGAATTAGCCTTGCTCCTTTTAACATTTTCCATTGCATACTTTCAGGCACTGCACTTGTGAAACATTAAGTCTTATCCTTTTTTTGTGTTGGAAATAAAATAAGAATTAAATTCAACGCAAAACACTCTTTCATGCCTGCCACACCTACCTCCCTCCCACTTTGTCTACCGCCCTCCAATCTCCCTCTGTGAGGCTTAGTGCTTAGCACTTTAATAAATAAAAGAATGAAAGAAAAGAATTTCACTTTCAGCTCAACACTTTCCACAAAAGGACTTGCACTCCTTTAACAGCCATTGTTTTTTTTTTCTCTCACTCTCTCTCTCTCTGTCTCTATTTCTTCGCCTCTCTGTTTGCTGAAGATGCCAGCAAAGAGGTCTTATTTTTTTTTCGTTTGTTTTGTTGTTGTTGTTTTTCGGTTTGAAAGCGCCACAAAACGCCTTAATCATTGCTCGTAAATCTTTGATGTTTCATTTGTGTGAACGCTAAACGATTTTTAAAATAGCCCAGTCTCAGTCCAAAACTGTTTGGAGGCGTGCGCGGTAAGGGGAGGGGAAGAAGTATTAAAATTCAATGGAAAGCGGCATATTTGTTGGGAACGCGAACAGCTTGTGCAACGCCCTACTTAAACGATCTGAGCCAAGTTTCGTGGTTAAAAAGCAAATGCCATAAATTATGGCTAGAAGCTGTGGCAATTTGTTCCCCTACATTAGCTAAGCAAAAAGTATTTCCTAAAGCCTTCAAGTTTTTTTTTTCACTTTACATATGTAAAGTAAGCTTCAAGGATTTATGTTATCAATTAACATATAATTGGAACAATTGATTAGTTTATTGTCTCCAAGCAATTTCAATTAGCTAACAGAAGAATGTTTGTATTTTCGATAATCTAGCATCTCAATTTTATTTATTTCGATATTAAAAAGAGAATAATTCTGCAAATTTTAGGGCAATGGATCGTATACGTAATATTTGTACAATGTCATCAATAGAATAAATAACTACTTTCATATCAGTCTACCAAAACATGGGATAACCCACAAAGCCATTTTGATTTTGGTACCGAAATGGAATGAAAATACTCTATTCACTTTACCTTTTGCGTTATGCGACTGCAAATTGAATTTGATACAGAAAACAAAACGGAAAATAAAATATATACGATACAAGTTGATTTTCTTTTGCTTCATTTTTGTTTTTTTTTGAGGAAGATGCCCGAAAAAGCAAAGCAAGCAGCCATTTACCGGAAATATCAAAACGGAATTGAATATAAATACGAAAATCAAATCGAATTTTACTTTAAGAGATTCAAAAGTTGATTGAAACGGATTACGTTGGGAACAAGAGAGCGGGAAAGTTCTTTCGTTCCTGCTTCATTCCCATATATACCTCAGTGAAATAAGTATATGTGCATTGTCATTTTGGAAAAAAAAATCAATGAAAAAGCAAATAAAAATTTTTGGTTTTTTAAACTTATTTAGTATACATGTATTGCTTAAGAAATATAACATTTTTTTTTGTAATTATTCTTTAGGAACTTAAAATATTGAATTCACAAAGTTTATTCCATATGAAATAAGTATATGTGCAAAATGATAAAAGTGAAGAAAAAATAAGTAGTTTGTTGTCCTTTCCAATAATTTTTGTTATTTAATAGTTAATATGTTTTCCCTTATTAACAAGCATTTGACTAATTCGACTTGGCATTGAATTTGACAAGTTTTGCAGAGTTGAAAGGTCAATTTCATCCCATTCTTTGACTAGTGCCTTTTTAAGGTCCTTTACAGTGTCAAACTGGCGGTTATTTTTGTAGACCTTTCGTGATAATATTCCCCAAAGATCTTCAATCGGGTTTAGGTCCGGACTGATCGCAGGCCATTCCAAAATAGGTATTTTCCTATCCTCAAAAAATTTTTTTGTTTTCCGAGCAGTATGAATTGGCGCGTTGTCCTGCTGAAAAGTCCATGTATCTCCGTATAGGTCTCCAGCAAACTCAATAAGTACCATGTCTAACAATTCTATATAAATTTCTGCATTTGTTCTCGTGGGTATGAAACAGAGTGGAGACTTTCCAGCATATCCAAATGCTGCCCAAATCATTAAAGATCCTCCACCGTGGTTGCGCTTATGACATGTCTTACGTGGTTGCCTTACATCCCGCCAATACTTTTGGAAACAGTCTGGTCCATCTAGGTTAAACTTTTTTTCGTCGGAAAAAATAACATTTTTGAACTCTTCTGACCAAAATTTATATTTCTCCCCAAACGCTAGGCGCGCGTTTATGTGGCGTTGCAATAGCCTGGGTACAGCCTCGCGGGAAGCATATGTAACCGTGTCGTTCTCCTGTAAAATCTGGTTCACCCGTCTACTGGATACATTGAGCTGTAGCTGACGTTGGATTTCGCTACATGACTTACTGTCTTCCACCGCCAGTCGCCGAATTTGCCTTTTGCAGCGATTATCAATGTCGGTAGGTCGGCCGGACCGCTTATTTTTCCCGTAATATTCGGGATTTTTGAGGAAATTGGCCACTGTGTTTCTATGCCTATTAACTCTAGCAGCAATATGTGTTATGTTCTTTCCAGCTTCAACCAATCCTGTGATCAGACCTTGGTCTTTGGGCGACAAATGCAATCAACGAGGCATTTTAACATAAAAATCACATTAACAACTAGATTCTTTAACTCAATACAATTAAATTGTTCTAGTCACCTTCTTATTACAAAATTATTTTTTTTTCTGCAACTTAAACGCTTGAACTACTCTAAAGCACAATGTTAGCACAATGCACATATACTTATTTCATAAGAAAAACGACGATCTGCGTCGCAAATTTGAGATAACGGTACTAAGAATGAAAGTTTCAAAGAGAAGACGTGGAATATGTACACATGCTATATGAATGTATGAAGAAACGTGCATACTCCAAAACAATGTACGGTTAGATTTTAATACAGTACAAGAGCAAGAAAAAAATGCACATATACTTATTTCACTGAGGTATGCTGGCAATGCGAAAAATTCTCTTTTAGGAATTTAGGTAATTGCCTTCCTCAGAGAGGTAGAGCCAGGGGAGGTTAAGGTCGAGGTGGAAATAAAATCAGTAGCCAAATTGTTTGGCAAGTGCTTAAAATTTTGTGCCACAGCTTCGGTTTCAGCTGCTCCTGGGGGCTGTCTCCCGATTGTAGGTTAGGGGCGGTGGACGGGTGTCAGAGGAGTGCGAGTACTCGAAATGCATTCCAATTAACTGGCAAAAGCAAAAGCTACAGAATCCAGTTGCTCTTTACTTTTACCCCGCTCTCTCTCGCCCACAAGTGTGTTAAATGCTGTCCCCACAAATGTCGCTTATGTTTTTTTTTTTCCTTTACCAGATGCGTTAGAGAAAACAAAAATCTTCAAGCTTAAAACGGTAACTGCAACCAAAATGTTATCGGTTTTGCTTTAATTGAACAAATTCTAGAGTAATTAATGCTAAAAATACATATGCCAATATTGTCTCGAATGTAAAAAACTGAGATTATGTGTCAATTATTTTGCTAAATTTTTGAATATGTCCGCTTAAGATTTAGAATATTTTCGATTCTTTTAGTCTCGATACATCAACCAAAGATGTGAACTCTTTTCGAATTTATATTAAAGATCTCAAATATGTTTCATAAGTATGTCGAAAAAAATCATCGAATATTCCTGTTCTATTGACTACGAGCTATGAAATAAATTCGGTTTATCGGCTGAAAAAATCAAAAATACCTAAATACCTCTGCAGTGGCCGCTTCTGATCCTTCAAAAATTTTGCCTACCAGCTAGAAGCGCTTTCAAAAGCTTTGGTTCTAACGGATCTATCATATATCTAATAAAATAGATCTTTACTTATATTTTCGTTAGACCTTAAGCACGATCTTTAGTGAGCTACTTTCTTCTTAATATCACGACTCACTTTGTTATCCCTAATTGAGCATTTTGCTTCGGCCCTGTTCCCTTTTTGTTGGTTTTTTTTTTTTCTGGAACAAATGTGAAAATTGTTTTGCTGGTTTTAGCCTTTAACCCCAAACGGCTGTCAAATGCATTTGCTAAATGGCAATTGCAAGTTGGAAGGCCGCCAGTTGTTTGATTTTCTGAGTGGACTCTGGAAACAAAGTCACAACTTTTTCCTTACGAGGGCTGACTAATGAATAATCTGGCATTTTTTTTTATCACACAATTTGCTTTAATCTCAATAACCCTCATTTCGTTTGGAGCCATCATGAACCTTTCTTGACCCTCCTAAAACGTTTATGTTTGAATGTTAGAGCGAGGCATTGAAAATTTCTTTGAGTGATTAGATTGGGACAAGTCGGTAACATTGACGGAAATTTGTAGTCAAAATCTCTTGTCAAATAAAATAAACATTCAATTGCAGTCAAGCCAACGTACAACGAGAAAGAAATTTTTAGTGGTTAGGACGTTGTCATGTTCACCGCCACTCCACAGAGTCAGGAGCAGACAACAAATATCAAAATGTCTTGTAATTTATGCCTCGACACATAAAACAGGCAGAGTGCGAAGAAACCAGTAAAAAGTTAAGTAAGAATTGCAACAGGAACAACAATACAATGGGCAGTAAAAATCCAAGTAGTAAAAAGTAGTTTATTTAAGTAGCTCAGCTCGGGAAAAAGGTATATATGTATATAAAAACAAGAAGATCAGGTACGGATCATGATAAAGAGAGGCAAAGATGAACTGAAGATGACTATTCTCAAGATATTTATGAACTTACAGATGAGGCTTTTATATGCTAATGTTGTCTCACAACCAAAGATATCAGGCTTAATTCCTTTTCTCTTCTATAACATAAATTCTGCCGCCTAGCAAAGGAAACCCTTTTCTTTTCTCTTTAACATTGAAATCTGTAAAACATTCAAACGATTAACAAAGTTGGCAATTAGAAAAGCTTGGTAAGACCTTTGACTTTAACAGTTGAGATTAATAATTATGCAAGTGAATTTCCACAGAGTTTCAATTTCAATTTCCTTCTCAAAAAAAAAGAAATCGTTCGAAGTTTAGAAATCATTCGGAAACAAGAAATCTATCTAAATTTCGAAATCTTTGATAACATTCATTAAAATTTAGCTTTAATTGAATTGAAAGATCCCTTCATATCTATAGCATTCCGTCCCTGTGAATATGTAGTATTCTTTTTTAAGTAAACAAGTAACGAAGTCGTAAAAAAAAAACTGCCGTCTTGTTTCCCTTCGCACTTGTTCTGCATTTTCTGATGGGATGCTGGATATGTAAGTGTGTGTGTGTGTGTGTGTGCATGTGGGTGCGCAAGTGTGTGTGTGTGTGTGTAAGTGTACATGTGTATGTGTATATTTGTGTGATTCTGTTTGCTTATTTAAGTCGTTTGCAATTTCTGCTTTGCTTTTCTTTGCATAGCCAACGCATAAAAAATAACCTAGAAATGCACGGCAAACAACTTTCAATCCCGTTATATGTGAGTGTGTGTGTGTGTCAGAGTAGGTGTGCGTGTGTGTGTGTGTGTGATTGCAACGCATGCAAATGTTGTTTATTTGTCGCGTTTCTCTTTAAATTGTATTTTATATTATTTACCATTATCAGAGAAATGTGAAAGTTTCTTCTTTGGCGACAAAGAGCAACTTTTGCAATTATAAAACTTGTCTCCAAATGCATCCTGCAAATGGAAGCGAGATGGCTATAGAGGAATAGCTTTAATAGCATTTCAGGCACTTGGCTTAAACTTGAACAATCAAGATGGCTGCCCCACCCACATTCATACCCCATCCTTTCTCTGTTCTCTCTCTGTTGTTTTGTATTGTCAATCTGCTGCTATCTTGCACCCCAAAAAAAAAAAAAAACAGAAAAAACAAAAAAAAAAAATAGATATAAGATGGTAGCACGAACAGAAGCAGGTTGCCGGCGGGGGATTTGCGTCCACTAAAACGCTATTTTTCACTCTATTCGAGCGGAAGTTGAGCGACAGCAAACGAAGCCAAAAGCACACGCCCGGTCTCCGGTTCTCCGGTATGTGTGCGGGCTGGCGGGCTGGCGGGTTGGCGGGCGGGCTCCAAGTATGCCGAGAGGAGTACCAAACCGGATGTTTAGCATACTAACAGGCACACTACAACAACAACAACAACAACAACAGCAACAAGAGCAGCAAAAACTACACCAAACGTCGTCGCCGTGGTGACAACAATTGTGCATTTGAATGCCATTCGGTGTGCCCCCTTCCGCCCCCCTCAGAGTGCACACACAGAGCGAATATTTGGCCGTAGGCACCAATGCATCCCAAAAAGACAAAGAAAGAAGAGAGAAAAAAAAAACACAAAAGCTTTGCCATATTCTCTATATATAATAAATTTATATTTAAGCTGATGCCAGTAAAGAAAAAGTCATATAAACCAGATACTAAATCTTTCAAAGTGTTGGCAACAGAGCAAAGTTAGCCTTATTGATGGCAAGTCTTGATGAACTCAACTGAATAAAGGAAAACCCAAAATATGGATTATTCCTCTATAAATCTAGCAGAAGAAAGATAAATCTAAAACAAAATTTGACTATTACAAAATATTGATTACAATTAAAGATTCTCCTTTTATATATTGTATGACGCGGTCAATGATTTCCATACTTTAAAACCTCTGTGAGTTATTAAACTACATAAAGAACCTTTTCTCTAAAGTTTAGGTAAAAAATTTGAACAAATTATCATATCTTATCTAAGTTAAGGCATTTAAGTTAGTTTGAAGTAGACTTTGTCTAGATAGGGGCGTATCACATTTGACATCAATGGCGGTCGTACGCCTTAGCAGTGTCAAAGGTTGATCGCATTTCCAACTAATAATGCCTAATCCTATCATTGGGTATGCGTGTTTCCCAGGACTACCAATCTTAAAACCAATAAAAACAACCTTTGCAACATAAGAAAAGAAAATTTTCAAAACTTTATATAACGAGATAAAGAAAGCAATGATGCTTATAGAGGTCAATTTGAGATGTTAAAGGAATTATAATGTTATTTTCTAGTACCCCAACTCAACCCATTCAAACTATATCTAGGAAAACTCTTAATGAAAACTAATAAAATTTTAAGGGACCTTATCGAAAAACAATAAGAAAAACAGTGACAATGATTATATCATTTATTCGATTTCATTCTAGTCAAAATAATACTTTTTTCTGCTTATGATTACTTAATATTTTTTGTTTCTAAAACGCATTAATTTGAATTATAAAATAATTTAATACCCTATTCCAAATTTTGGCCATCGCTTGCTATTACTTTTTCCCAATTTTCTGGCTTTTTAGGGTTTCCGTCGCGGAAGAAATGTTCGTCATTTGTAGCCTTGAATGAATGGAGCCAATTTTTGATATCCTGTTTTCAATTGAAGTGTACTTCAATGAAAGCGTCCTGCAACGATCGATGGGGCAAGATCAGAATTATAAAGCGGGTGAGCCAGAACTTCCCTTTCACTTTTTACCAAATAGTTTTTAGACGAGCGTCGTCTTGATGAAAGATTATGGGACTCGTGTCTGGTTGCATATTCTGGACCTTTTTTTTGGTCCAGCTTCAAATGGATCAATTGTAATTTGTAGAAGTCTTCCGTGATGGTTTAACTAGATTTTGGCAGCTCAAAAAATTAAAACTTTCCGCAAATGGTGCTTATTAGGAACACAACTCGATAACCATCTGCAGCCATATTTTTGCAAACGAAAGGAATTAAGTTGTAAACTTAATAAATTCATTTTATTTAATGAAAATTTTACATACGATGAATGTCTATGTACTTAGTCCTCCATACTTTTTCACTAAAGCGCTATTTGCGGTTCAATTATTTTCTGTTGGCAGTTGCATGCAATTTTATATTAATTTACTTGGTAAATGCTGCAATTCCAGTAGCCTTACAGACTCATAAAAAAAATATAAAAAACAAAACAGGACACAGATTTGCCAGTGTCCATTTTTGAATTTTTCCCTCAAATCATTTTGACCCATAAATATAATGAAAAATATTTCTACCAAACGTATTAAATTACCTTTAGTTAGAAGCCCTTAACCAATGAGCAACAAAACAAATTAATGAACAAAATCAACTATACTTAAAGTTGTTTTATATATGGAAGTCTTTTCCCGACTTGGTCATTAAATTGAGCAAACATTCTAGCTAATCCTTAAGTGCAGTAATTAAACTAAAGTTCAACCACTTTTTGCTTAATCCCATTTAAAATAAAAAGCGCAATAAAGTGATTAAGGTAAAAAAAGTGTCGTTTTGCGGTGGCGAAAAGAAAAAGTTAATCCCCTTAAATGCACATTTAAGTTGACATTGGCGTGAATATATTTTTTTTTACAGCAAAAGGCACTTTTAGTTTGAACGGCGCATTTTGTTAATCTGTGCACATTTTGAAACATTTTAGTGGATTAATTAATCAGCTTAGGTACCTGAATTTGGATCCCGGATATGACCCTCGAGTAGAGCTAACGTTAAGCAGAGAGCACGTAAAACTCATAAAGAAATGTGAAAGTTATTAAAAACAAACAGAAGATGTGAGAGTAGAGAGATGGAGGAGCACTACGCACACGCGCTCCTTTTATGGCCATGTCCAAATGGGAGTTTGGACATTTTTTTTTTTGGTTTTTTGGCTCAGGGCCAAAACCTACATACATATATCGATGGTCATGTAATCTCTGATGCACATTCAGGTTCAAAGCGGATAGAGAAAGAGAGCAAGAGAGAGAGAGAGTGAGAGAGAGGGGGTAGCAGAACAGCTGTCTATTCCCAAAAGAAGGAATGGAAAAGCACAAGCACAAATCTATCAGAAATGAAAAGAAGAAAATCCCTTAGATAAAACCCAAGCGAAAGAAAAGAAAATGCAATTTTCTACGCGTACACACAAAACGGAACGCCGCGAAGGGCAATTCCTGAAAGATTCCAACAGACAACCAGGAAGTGGGTAACGTAGGTAAGAGCCTGCCAAGTCATGTTTGCATGATGAAGCTGCTCCAACAGCCATCCCCCCCACCCCGCGCGGCCATCTATGGGCTAATATTCTGTGCTGCTTCAAGATGCGCCCGTGATTTGTTTAGCCTTTGATGACTTGGCAGGTTAAGCGAAAGTACTACCAACAATGTCTTGGTTAGCGGTGATTTGCCATCCGCACGAAAGGATGCAGCATATAAAAAAAAAGGAGACACAGTTGGCAAGCCGGAAATAAGCTCTAATCTACGTAATGCTTTTGATATTATGGCTACGGAATGAAAATAACAGGGAGAAAGCCATTTAAATCGAACTAAATTAGCAAAAGATGTAGCCGCATGCCAAAGACTGAAGCCTCGAGTTGTAAATTCTTTCAAAACTTTATGGCCCAGTGTTACGGCCATATCCATTATTTCAGGGTTAAAAAACGATCGATTGTGACTTCATTCGATAATTTTTTCATCCAAGTTTCTGATTTATCGATTTCAAGAAACCAACACACAAAAATTGTTGCTTGTCCATACAAAACTTGAGTCTTATTTGAACTTATGTCAGTCAATTAATATTTGCCAGTCGAAACTGATTCAAAGCTTTGTCCTGTTACCTAGTGCCTCTTACGTCATTGTTGGTTTATGTGGCAACACACACACACACACACACACGCACACATGTTCTTGGCTTATTGTATTGTCTCCTTTGCTCAGTTATTATCAGTTGACATTTTGCAACACAGGCTCAACTGATGGCACGGCCAACAAGGCAACAACACAACTTAGGCTTAGAAAGAGGAAAAGGGAGAGCTCGCTCGTAGGGGAGTAATTTTTTTTTTTTGGGAGTTTTCTCCTGTTTTTGCTGTCAGCTCATGCATTAATCATTGGGGGTCTTATATGTATGTTGTTTACGTATAACCTCGAAGGCTGCACACCGTTTCTAGTAATGGGCCTGTCGTTGCCAGACTGTCACCGAGAACATAATTAAAAACACGTTAGAGCGAGATGGATATATGGGTGGATGGATGGAGTTGACCAAAAAAAAAAAAATGAATTTCCTGCGCGTGCCAAATCTGTTCCGTCAAAAAAAGAATTGAATTTCCTTGCAAAAAAAATTAACCTAACAGAAAGTTTATTTAAAGAAATAATGTGGTATGAAAGTAAAGGCAAACACTTTAGGAATCTTTTGAGACAATTTCATGCGAAAGTGAACTAAGCAATCATTTATTCATGATATAGACACCGTTTCAAAGAGCGTTCTTGGTGCTGGTGCTTGAGTAGACCAATCCTTTAAATTGTATTAACCACATTGAAATCACGATCTTAAAACACTTTCTTTATGAAAAATAACTACCACTAAGCAAATACATACATACATTCAAAATGTATTCATAAAATTAAACGCAAGATTTCAAATCGAAAGGTTTCTAGTTCAATTCTCAAATAGTTAACAATATCATTTCTGATTTACAAAATCAGTTACCCAAATTTGTGCAATAAATAAAAGAAATTATACGAAAATGAAATAGAATCGAACAAAAAATTTAATTGAAGAAACAATATAAAAATTCGAAAAAAAACAATGACGAATAAGAAGATTGAAAAAAAAAAACCCGATTAGAAAACCCATAGCAGCAGCCAATTGAGAATCGGAGAATGAATTGGAGGAGGAAACTGTGGAAAAATCAAAGTGAAATAGAAAAGACAAAATTAGAAATCTCAGAAATAAGGAAATAATTAAATTATTAATTAAAGGAATAAACTTGATTGTTGCAGGTGTCCAACACAAAGGAAAATTTTGGCGAAATGTACGCTCCTTTATGGCCAACTTTAATCGATTGCATGAATAAAGTATTAAATTACTTCACTCAATATTACTTAAATTCTTTGTTGTTGTTAATTAACATTTTTGGTTGACCACTTGAAGTGAATAATTGACACCAAACATTAATTAAGTTAAGCATCTTACGAATGGCTTTCAAAAGGAGAAAGATTTCCATGGCTTTGCATGGAGCTCATTTTATTTGCCATATTTATTGAAAAATAATAATAATGTGGAACAAAATAAAGATTAGAAATCGTTGAAGTCACCGATCCAGACGCTGATCTTGATGTGGATTTAGCTTCCATTCGGATTCGGATGTGGATTTTGAAAGTGATATTGACGACAATGAAATAAAAATAGGGAAACACATACACATGCCTCATACCAACCGATGGAATAGAACTGTGAGGAAATTCGCAGCACGAAACAGAACAAATAAGAAATCTTAGAAATAAGGTAAAAAAAAGAAATCTTAGAATTTAGGAAAAATTTAAATTATAAATTAAAAGAATGAAGTGGACTTTTGGAGGTGTTCAGCCCGAATGAAAAACGTAGGCAAATGTTAGCTCCTGTATGGAAAACTTTAGTCGATTACTCTTGACAGTTAGGAATCGATTGCTAAAGATTTTCACAGTTGTATTTCGATTTATTGCAAGTGTTGTGCAATGAGTTAATGCGTAAGTTAATCTTCCCGCTTAACAACACTGGCGTTTTGCATTTTTCAGCACAGAACTCAGCACTCGATTTAAATATTCTTTGCGTTCTCCACCTAC
Organism: Drosophila nebulosa; assembly: GCA_024703675.1. Taxonomy (NCBI): domain Eukaryota; kingdom Metazoa; phylum Arthropoda; class Insecta; order Diptera; family Drosophilidae; genus Drosophila; species Drosophila nebulosa. Next base: position 6,974,900 of record CM045724.1, on the reverse strand, counting down.
AATTATAATTGCTAAGTAATACGAATTTGTCCTGGCCATTGATTAACTTTCGTCATTCCAAATGAAATTTGTAATGCAAGTTATCATTAATGCAACGCTTGGCAACAGATTGTCGGCTGGAGGAGCACGCACACTTAATGTTAACGAAATGGGATTGCGGTAGGAATAAAGTAGCATTAAAGAGAAGGATGGATGGCAGGAAGAATACACACAAAATATTAAATGCCAACTATATATTTGCAAAGCGGCGACTATAAATAGCTGTCGAGGCACTTGAACAAAATCAACAAATTATATATATTATATATATGTATGTATATGTGTGTGTATATAAATTGTGGTCACAAAACGGGCAGCAGTAGCAGTGGCAGTGGCACTCATGGCGGGGCAAAGTGGCACCTGCGGCTGGACATGGTTCAGGCCGAAATCGAGTCGGAGGTTGGGCAGACGCAAGGCCAAAGCAAGGACAATCTTCTCTAACGTTTAGCTAGCCATTTTGCCGGCAGCATTGTTGTTGTTGTTGTTGCACCTTCTGCTCGTGCGTGCGTTAATACCAACACGTTTTGCTGGCAAGCACATGTGTGAGTGTGTGTGAGTGTGAGTGTGTGTGTATGTGCTTGTGTGTGTGCACGTGCTTTCCAATTAAGTCTAAGAGATAAAACAAAACATGAAACAAAGGTGGAAAAGCCAAAGTCAAAGTTTCCTTATGACTCAAGACAAAAGGCGTTAACTTAGATGAAGCCTCTTCTCTTCTCTTTTCTGGCTGGCTGACTGTCTGTGGCTGTGTTGTCCTTGTTAGCAGAAACCAGTCCGAAAACTAAACTTAACTGCCAACTAAGTAAGGCAAGAGGAAAACAAAAAGCATTGCCAGTTCTCAGGCAAACCGCTTATCACACAATTCACTTGAATTCCCAATGAATTTTCTACAATAATAATGGTTTTAGGAGAAGAGACGACGATGGGGCAGCAGTTAAGCATGTAAATGTGAAACACGTTAATTACCTTACAAAAGCATGGTTGAAAGATGGACTTAATTTCCTCTTCAAAGAATAGATCATCTTTTATGAAAAACTGCTGCAAAGGGTAGTATATCGAATTTTGTTTAGTTTAAACTTCTTTGTTTTTATCTGTGATAAATGAAAGGAGCGCATAAATGTTTAATGCCTTTGATTACGATTTATTCTCCTTGAGAATTCATTTTGCTTATTGACAAAGTTAAAAAATCGGTTCAAAAATGATTTAACTTTCAATTTAATTTCCCATTAAAGAATTTTACAGTCGCTAAGCGCCTCCTGTGGACATCACTAAGGTCGCTTAATTTATTAATTTAAAATTAAAATCTATTGCCTACTTTTAGGCACTCAATTCCTTGAACAATTTGTGGCAATCAATAAACATTTATTAAATGTCAATTTCCATTTGCACAAATTGCATGCGATCATTCATTGTTATTATGTCTGATATCTTCAAAGATATTATTCAATTTTCGCACACAATTTTGTTTTGTTTGTTGGCCATATATAAGCGGATTATAAACGCATTTACCTCTCCACCTCCCTCACTCCCTCTGTCTCACCCTCTTCACCCAAGTTGTCGATATTGTCACAAAAAAGCAAGACATATATCAGCTTATATATTTTACACTTTGGACAACTTTTTTACTGATTTTTCGCGGCCAACTTTTTACCTTAAAATTTGCATTTGTCTGCGAGTCTGTGTGTGTGTGTAATCGATATCTAAATCCGATTTGGTCTCATTCTTTTCTTCCATCATTATTATTATTATTATTATTATGACGCAAACAATGAGTCTAATGATGACAATGCTTTCTGATTCTGATTTTCGCCTACTTTGTACTTACAATGAAATTCGTTTGAAGGGGGCAGGGGGCTGAGGGGAAGGCTGTAACACAATATGCCATCAATAAAGCGAATTCATTATCATTTAATGGGCATTAAATGAGTGCGTAGCTGTGTGTGTGTGTGCAGAGTGGCAGAAATATATATTTGAATTCGGTATTCAGATAATTAAGCAAAGTGCGTAGATAATAAAAATGCTGATAATAAGCAGATAATTAGTAGAATGTCACCAAAGTGCTTTTGATTAGAGTGATAACAATAGAACATGAACATGAACATGAACAAGATTTCTAGGATACATATCTAAGGTATTTTACCTCAACTTGGGTATGGCCAGCACCAAATGTCGGTTTTTGAAAGCTATAAATTATGTAATTTAAGTTTTGTTTAAAACGAGTCTCGGCAGGATTTGATCTCATGAAAATCAGTCAAATCAAGTAAAGTATTTTTCTAAAAATATGTTTTAAGTTTTTTTTTAGGTGTTGTAAAATGAATTCACCAGTGTTGTCTGACTGAATTACGCATTAACTAATTCCACAACACTTGCCATTAATCGAAATACAACTGTGATAATTTTTAGCAATCGATTACTAACTGTCAAGAGTAATCGACTAGAATTTTCTTTAGGAGCTCACATTTGCGTAGGTTTTTCATTCAGGCTGGACACCTCCAACAGTTCACTTCATTCCCTTAAATTCATAATTGAATTTTTTCTTAATTCTAAAATATTCAATTTGATCCGTTTTGTGCTCCGATTTTTTCATACAGCCCTCTTCCATCTGGCTCATGGCGACTGCTTATTTTGATGATCTATTTCTAATCTTAATATTGTTCCTTATTATGATAATTTGAGCTTCATACAAAGCCATCAAAAATCTTTCTCCTTTCAAAAGGCTTTCGTTAGTTAAATGAAACCAAAGCCAAAGGTTTTAAATTGTTATGATTTAATGTTTGGTGTCAATTATTCGTTGGAAGTGGTCAGCTAGAAGTGTTAATAAGCAACAAAGAATCAGACTAGTATTGAATAAGGTAATACATCACCATATTCCAGCTATCAAATAAAGTTGCCTACATAAAAGCACACATTTCCCCAGGTTTTTCATTTGCGCTGGACACCTGCAACAGTTGACTTCATTTCATTAATGTCGAATTTAATTGTTTCCTTATTTCTAATAATTCGTATTATTTATGATTCTTTTATGTGTCGCCAGTTTCCGGCTTGTGGGTTTTTTCCTTCTCTTTATTTGCATGACTTCTTTAGAAAACCATCCATTTTCTCCGGTTTTTTCATACAGCCCTCTTCCATCTGGCTCATGGCGACTGCTCATTTTGATGATCTATTTCTAATCTTAATATTGTTCCATATTATGATAATTTGAGCTTCATACAAAGCCAACGAAAATCTTTCTCCTTTCAAAAGGCTTTCGTTAGTTAAATGAAACCAAAGCCAAAGGTTTTAAATTGTTATGATTTAATGTTTGGTGTCAATTATTCGTTGGAAGTGGTCAGCTAGAAGTGTTAATAAGCAACAAAGAATCAGAGTAGTATTGAATAAGGTAATACATCACCATATTCCAGCTATCAAATAAAGTTGCCTATATAAAAGCACACATTTCCCCAGGTTTTTCATTTGCGCTGGATACCTGCAACAGTTGACTTCATTTCATTAATGTCGAATTTAATTGTTTCCTTATTTCTAATAATTCGTATTATTTATGATTCTTTTATGTTTCGCCAGTTTCCGGCTTTTGTGGGTTTCTTCCTTCTCTTTATTTGCATGACTTCTTTAGAAAACCATCCATTTTCTCCGATTTTTTCATACAGCCCTCTTCCATCTGGCTCATGGCGACTGCTCATTTTGATGATCTATTTCTAATCTTAATATTGTTCCTTATTATGATAATTTGAGCTTCATACAAAGCCAACGAAAATCTTTTTCCTTTTTAAAAGGCATTCGTTAGTTAAATGAAACCAAAGCCAAAGGTTTTAAATTGTTATGATTTAATGTTTGGTGTCAATTATTCGTTGGAAGTGGTCAGCTAGAAGTGTTAATAAGCAACAAAGAATCAGAGTAGTATTGAATAAGGTAATACATCACCATATTCCAGCTATCAAATAAAGTTGCCTATATAAAAGCACACATTTCCCCAGGTTTTTCATTTGCGCTGGATACCTGCAACAGTTGACTTCATTTCATTAATGTCGAATTTAATTGTTTCCTTATTTCTAATAATTCGTATTATTTATGATTCTTTTATGTTTCGCCAGTTTCCGGCTTTTGTGGGTTTCTTCCTTCTCTTTATTTGCATGACTTCTTTAGAAAACCATCCATTGACTTAAAACATTTTCGACTGTGCCCATTGTCTAGTTCCTTAACTGTATTTTGAATTCTATCTGGTTTCTTTTTTTAATATTTGTCACTCATTAAATGCAGATTTTGTGCTTATTGTGTAGGGTATTTATGTACATACCAAACAAGATTGTGTTTTCTTTAATTGGCAAAGTTTAAATTTCTCGATTTAATTTTAAATAATTTAATCAACAAAAGTGTTGAAAAAGCTCTATTGCCACCAAACAGTATTGAGAAAGGTCGTTAAAAATATTTATATTTGTTAACCCAAAACGATTTTTGTTTCATTATCAAATTATCGTCAATTATTACATTTGAATATAACTGGCTACTTATTCATTTACTACAACAAAGTACAGTTTAATCATAAATATTTCTACGAAATTCATAAAAATCGCTAGAGAATATATAAATTAATTTTAATTGTCTAATCAAATTTTAAATTGTGATGCATTAATAATTTTTTGAATTGTTGAAGTCTGCTGTGATTGTACGGCAAAGACACACAAATAAATGACACTTAAAAATACTCAACTTGTTCTGAACGGGAAACAGACACAGATCTGGAAGAGTGCCTAAGCTCAACCCTTTCACCAGGGGAACCACAAGTTCCGAGTTTCCCGCTAGGAGTGTTAAAGTGCTAATCTTTGCTATTCTGTCTTACTTCTCTTGAGCTTCTTATTGGTAAAATGTTTTAATTTAAATAAACTACGTTAAATGGGTGCAAATTCGTTCCGAATTGTTTCTTAAAATCGTATCAATCCCATTTAAGTAGATCCACAGCTCAATTACAGGGAATCTGCAGACTTAATGCCCTGATTTATACCTTACTTTCGTTTTGTGTCACTGACATCCTGTTATCCTTGTTGTTCGGTTGCTTATTGCTGTATCCTTACAAATGGAATATGCACATTCGTCTTGCCGCCTTCGTGTGTCACCAACAGGGAAGACTCCAAAAAAAAAAGAACAAAAAAAAAAAACAAAAATTGAGAAAAGAAAACGAGAGAGAAGAAATTGTTTTTATTTCTTTGCCCTGTCATCGTCATGGACTTTGCTTCCGTTCGGTTCCTTCGGTCCCTGATGTATGCATTGGAATGCAAATGCCGAGCTTCATTTATCATTGACGTTGACTTTTATGCGCTCGCGCCATAACTTTGGACAAGATGAAGAGCCCTTTCGACTGGACCGGACATTGATTTGACTCGAAATCTCCAGAGAAGTGGCATAATATTCGGGTTTTCCCATTTTGATTGCCTGCCGCCCTCTTGTGGCATTTTGCTATTCACGCCACTTTGATTTCAATTAATTAGCTCTCTGTAATTGGCTTCAGGTGTCGTTTTCACCTCTCAATGTTGTTGTTGCTGTTGCTGCTTGACTCCAGTCTATTTGCATATAATCAAACAATTCTCCCCCAAAGAGGGCAAAAGGGAACTGCGGGAGGGAACTGTTTACTCTTGAGCAGCTAATTTATTGGGCAAATATGTACAAACGCTTGATTGCCTGCCTGCCTGCCTGCCTGCCAGCCAGATGGATGTAAGTTTGCCTCAGGTTTTGTGGCTTAAATATTGATTGCCAATGGTTTACATTCGAAAGAGTTTTTGCTTATATTTTAAAAAGCCTGTGTTTGCCTGGCTACTAGCTGGCTCTAGCTGGACTTGAAATTTTCTGTTGATTCTCCTGACTGCCATTGCCCGAGCATGGAGATGCTCCTACGCCAGCTCCTGCTCCTGTTGTTGCCGCTGCCATTGCCACTGGAGTCGGTGGTGGAGTACAGGCAGCCAAAACATTTGGTCGCGGTTCCTGATATCCTGTGTCGGGCGGACATGGTTGACATTCGCAGTCTGGCAACGCTGGTGAACCATCATCCGGGGCACAGCATTGCGGCGGATTGGGCCCTATGTAAAATGGATTAAAACGGCAAACCATTTTGTCGTAGCCGGCAGACACAGAACGTGAGGGCCACAAAGATGTGAGAATTTATTTCACAGAAAATTTAATGCCAAACATTGAAATTTTGAATGAATAAGTAAAACCTGATTAACCAAATGAAACAAACAATGACAACTTTGGCCAACTAGATCAAAAGAGTTAGGAATTATAATGTATTCCAAAATTTATTTGAAACCAGATCAAACGAGCTCATGCTCTAGCTGATCCCACGATCTATTTTAAGATGAATAAATTTAGGGCAATACGTAGTAATTTTCTTTATCCTAAAGTGCCAGCAACAAACATAAATTACATATATAAAAAATTAAACTTTATTTAGACTCGGGCATTCATTTCAAAAAATATTTTTGTACTTTGTTTTAAGCGTTGCAACAGCATTCACCAGTGTTTCACTCAGGCTTAATCGATTTCTAATCTTCTTTTTGTTTCTTCCTTTTTCCTCCTTTCATCATCCTTTTTCATCAAATCTGATTAATAAAATTAGTTCCAAGCGTAGCCATCTGAATGATATAATAAAGATATAATAAAGAATTGAAATTGAACTAGTCAGAAACTTCCAAATTTTGAGAGTGAGGAGAGGCTCCAACGTGCCAAGTAAGAGATTTGCTAACATACATAGAGCACAGTCCTGTAGACGGCTTTTGTTTAAATTTCAGTCGAATAAGACTTGTCAAACTGCCTTCGTATATCAGGCTTAAAAAGAATCGAGCTAAGAATTCTCTGATCGGAAAAATCCTTTTAAATTCTTTAACAAAAAGTCTTGACTTATTTTTAGTTTACTTACACCAAGCTGCCAAACGAGCAAGAAAGAATCCCTGGACAAATGAAGCTGTTGTTAGTATTGATGATTCCATAAAAGTAGTTTGTTCAATCAGGCAACGAGATAAAGACATAGATTCCAGATGCTATATACATAATTTAGATTCGGAGATTTATGCCATGCACAGAAAATATTGCAAATTTATGGACCTATCGACCGACCACTTTATTTGTCCAACGTTGCTGTCGTTGGCTGCGGCATCCAAAAACCTTACATATCTCAAATAACACAACCATAGAGAAAATATGTTTTATGCTAACAGTTTTCCCCCCTTACCACCCACCACATAGCCACCAAGCCGCAACAAGCAACAAAACATGTAGAGAAGGAACGTGATAAAACACCCAGGCACATGCGTTAAAAGTTTACAATTTTTACGACTTCATTAGAAACGCATGATGAACAATAAGGATAACAACAAAAAAGGAAACTTAGGCCAGGAGAAGATGAAGAAGAAGAAGAAGAAGAGGGAAGGAAGACAGGCGAGTGTAACGAGAGAGATTTCTACCAGTTGTGGCCAGAATAAAAACAAAAAAATTACCCAACTATCTAGCAAACCAAAAAACAAGAAAAAAAGGGATAGAAACTGATGCCACACAAAAAGTCAAGCTCAAAGGAAGTGAAACAGCTGGAAAATTACACTCTTACACACACACACACACAGTTTTATGAATGAGCGTGTCACAGTATGGCGAAGGATTTAGGAAAAGGCAAAAGGAGCATGAAGGATACATTCTCCGTTGACTGTAATGAAAGTTTAAATTGTTTTTTTTTGACTGCACTTAAGCAAATGTAAGTGGCTATAGGAGGAGAGTAGTGGGAGGGAGGAGTAAAGGGAAAAGGAAAGGAGAGGCTAAGGAGAGTGGCGCACTTAAATAAATTCGAGAGGCATTGTCGTGTATTGTTTAATAAAGTTTATCATAAATGTTTCTTGGGTTTCTTTTTGGGGCATGTTTTTGTAATTCTGTGTGTGTGTGTGTATGTGTTGAATGAGAAAGAATCCATTGTTGTGAACAAATATCCTGAAAACGAAAAATTACTTGCTTACTTGTAGTCTTAAAAATGCCTTTGACTGATTATTTAAAGCATTTCTGTTGACCTGAAGCCAAAAACATTTCAATAACATAATCATAAAGCTAAATTAAATGCCTTTTCATAATCATTTAAACATTGTTTGGCTTCTACCTAAGTTTACTCTATTTGAAAATCCTTTCCTTCCATTAAAATTTTTTGTGGCTTCCTTGGCACTTGGAAGTTCTTTTTATAGCTAACTTGGTTTGATGAGACGATGCATCATCATTATCATCATCATCATCATCATCATCGTCTTCGTCATTCCATCATGTTAGCCAACTAAAGAACTCCATCTCTTTGTCTCCCTCTCTTTCTCACATTCATTCATGCAGTTTCCCCATGAAGTTTCTCTCTGTTCTGTTGTTTATATAAACTTTTTAATTACGTTAAGTCACTAGAAATGTTTATGGCTGCAAGTGCAATCTTGTTTCTGAGTACTCCACATGTGTGGGTTAGACTACAGAGAAAGAAATTTTCATCGAACTCTGCTTAAAATTTCTAAAGTTTTAATCTCAAGTCAGAGAGAGGCATTTTATAGTGAGTTGTGGGTGTAAGGACGATTACAGTATATTTTGACAGAAGTTTTGATAAAATATTTGTAATCGATAAGTTTATTTGGTATAAGCTCCTATTTGAGACACAGCCACACTAATTATGGTATTTTTGTGGCAATAAGAAAAAAATGGAAATTGGTCGAATAAACTTTGAATAAATTTCGATTTTAAGAGGTTTTCCAAAACGATTTGAATCGGATCCCATGTAAATTTCATTACCTCGAGACAAACTAAGACAATAGTTCAAGCTAGCTTTGAACTCCATGAAAAGGTCGCCAGTTCAAGAAAATGCGGCATGAACCAGAGGACTTAAAAGAATCTCCAATTTCATGACGCATTTCCGTTTCTTCAACTTGAACTGGCGACCTTTTTTTAAGTCTGCCTACTTTAGCCTACAAACTGGAAGACGTCCCCTTTATGAATCGACTTCAGCCATAAAAATGTCTTTCATACTTATATAGAAATGACTACAACTTCTAAGAATAAAGAAATTTTTTTTCATAGTCCTTAGCCTCTTCTCTGTCTTTTCTCTGTATTAATTACTCCAAGTTTTTGTTCAGTGTACAAATTTGCAGAATAATAGTAAAAAGTTTTGCTTACTTACTTTGAGTTTTACGTATTACGAGGCAGTCTACTTGCATCTGTAAGTTCATTTGGATATGTATCTCAATGTTGCTTTAGCTTACGGCAATCAACATTTTTCCTTAAACTAAGTAGCTTCTAATTGCAGTCCGTTTTGCTTTCTTTTTTTTTTGCAAGTTTTAATTGAATTTCACGTGAATGGTTTGTTTCTCTTAATATTTCTCCTTCCCCCCTTCGTTTAGGCCTTTCATTGAAACAGAAAAAAGTTTTCGTTACGTTTTTTTTTTGTGCCCAGTCTTAACAAACAAAACATGCCAAAGGCGCCATAACATTCCAACATAATGTTTGACTTTGCTGTTTGTCTGCATATCAAATAACAATTATCCAGCAGCATGGCAACTCACTCTTCTGTGTGGGTGTGGCGGGGTCGGGCGACGGGCGCCGGGGCCTTCAGGCCAATAAAAAAGTAAATATTTCCCTCCCTCTACTTCTGTGTGTGGCCTTTTATTTTTACTTTTACCTTATTCCAATTTGAGCATATTTATCGTTATTTATTTTGGCTTTATACTATTTGCCTACAACTTGAAAATGTCCTTGACAGACAAGCTTTCCATGGAAATATGAGAAAAGAAAAATTCTCACAGAGCTTGACAGAATATTGCCGCGGGTCTCTAAGAGAAAAGAAATAAAAGATACATAGAAAAGGCAATCACCTGATTTCAGTTGGAGTTTGAATTCAAATTGTTGTTATCATCTGCTTATTGAAATTGTATATAGATTGTTTTTTATCTTTCGTGAATGTCGAGAGGTAGGAAAAATAATAAAGATGTCATTGGAAAAATTTATCGGGTTGAATACCTCGAGGGCGTTGGCAACGATTTGTCTTTTGCTTGTTGTGCCAATAAATGTCTTAGCCTTCTAACTCCACCCCAAACTCCTCATCAATGTTTGTGATAAATTGTTCAAGAACATATAGACAAATGGCTATCGGTTTTTTAAAGATTTATGCATAGATTTGGAAAAGTTTCCCTTAACGAAAGCAAGAGAATTTCTCATTATATATAGAAAAGTAAGGTGTTGGTTAATAGGTTAATGGAAATCCTTCATAACTCGCAAAAAGAATTTATTTTGTGTTCAACTATGTCAACAGGTTACATGTTTTTTTTTAGTTCTTTAATTCCTAAATTTATCGTATATTTACTGCGTTGCAAATAGTTTAAGGCTTTCGTTTAAAGCGTTAACTTTATGGCCTTTTCGGTGCGGCACTGCAATTTGTTGGCCTGTTCAACGTGATGGCCTGCAAATCGAGCCACTCGGAAAAATCAGCAAAAATGCGCAAAATGTGTAAAACCCAGAAAGGCAAAGGAATGTGAGAAGAGGCACAGAAAATATGCGTGCACCAGTCGAGTGGGGAGGGGGGCAAATACCGATAAAGGAAAGGAATGAGAAGTGAACATTGAAACACCACAACGGAAACAACAGCTGAGCCTCAACCCAGTTTCCATTTGGACCAACTCGTGTTTTTTTAATTAAACCAAGCGACAATTTGACATCAATATCGAAATTAAGATCTTGCAGAGGTAAAAGCCACAATAACAAAAAACAAAAAGCAAAAAAGTACTGAACACAGAAAACACCAACAATAACGAAAACAGGAAACAAGGCCAAAACGAGACCAAGTGAAAGGGGAAGTTATCAGTTACCGCTCCACCAGTTTGCACCATGTTAAAGTAAAATGCGAGAGAAGAGGCAAATTTCCGTCAACTGCTCTGAAAAAACGGATATCCGTTGCAAGAACTTTTTTTTTTTTAACATTTTCTATACCCTAGAATCTAACATATGTAAGCGTGGTGTGTTTTTTGGCTATAGATTTTCTTGATCGTTATCTTCATCATCACTCACTCAAGTCTTCGTGATCACAAGATCTTAGAAATTTATTTTTACCGTATGTTAGATGCGAATGTTAGGCCCAATTTTTAATATATGTTGACTGGGTTTTAGTTAGTTTGCAGAATGCGTAACTTAGATCTGAAAAAACGTAGGTTTCAAAACGTTTTGCCCTTTTAAATTTGCAATCGGAGAACTTCATGGAAATTCATTCAAAGGGTTAAAAAAATTGTATTAAAAATGATATTGAATAAAGTTCATTTGTCTTTAATTTTTAATGCCAAAAAAGTCTATCTTGGTTTTAGTTGCTAAAGTATTAACCACATTGAAATCACGATCTTAAAATACTTTCTATATTCATAAAATCGATCGCAAGATTTCAAATCGAAAGGTTTTAGTTCAATTCTCAAATAGTTAACAATATCAAGTCTAATTTACAAAATCAGTTACTCAAATTTGTGCAATAAATAAAAGAAATTTTACGGAAAAGAATTAGAATCGAACAAAAAATTTAAATGAACAATATAAAGATTCGAAAAAAATCAATGACGAATGAGAAGCAGGAAAAAAAAGACCGATAAGAAAATCCATAGCAGCAGCCAATTGAGAATCGGAGAATGAATTGGAGGAGAATTGGAAAAGGAACCAGTGGAAAAATCAAAGGGAAATAGAAAAGACAAAATTAGAAATCTCAGAAGTGGCCTGTTGGAGGTGTCCAGCCTGAATGGAAAACATAGGCAAAAGTGAGTACTTATATGGAAAATTTCAGTCGATTACTCTGAACAGTTAGTAATCGATTGCTGAAGATTTTCACAGTTGTATTTCGATTTATTGCAAGTGCTGTATACTGAGTGTTGGTCATTTAGTTGATGCTTCATTTAACAACACTTTTATTTTTATTTTTTAACACGACTAAATAATTGAAACATCAGAAAAGTCATCTATGAATGTCAATTCCAAATATTGAAGCTTTAAAGATATATTTTTTTTTTAGAGAGGGGCGATGATGCCTCAGTCGTTTTGAATTTCAGTTTAAAAAGAAGAATTTCTTTTCCTTTTTTGAAAAATATGTTACTTGTAATAACTGATTCGAAATTTTCTTTTAAATGGTCTAAAGAAACTGACAGGACATGGAAATGGGCACTCAAACTAACGTGAACTTGAACTTTGCTCAACGTGGCGTATGAGTAATATTCGTATAGGCTCGCGTCTTCCTACTTTTTTGCCATTTATGTTTTCCTTTTGAGTAATATTTTTGGGAATCTCCCTTACATATTACAGGATGTGACGTAGTCTAGTCTCCTTATTTGCTTTTTAGAACTCTGAAACAGTCGTTTTTTTGTTTTGTCCTTCACTTTTTGTTTTGTCATTTTCAATTTGGTTGTGCCTCTCGTTTGCTTATTGCGCGTGTTTATGTGTAAACTGTGGGCGGCTGGGTGTGGCAAACTGGTGGGCGTTGTGGTGCGGAAGCGTGGTCGTGGTTGTATATTGATGTGTTATATGCAGAGTGTTGTGTCTGCAATATATTTGCCAAATGACTCTTGATGCTTCCATCTCTCCTCTTCGTTCACTGATGGAAAGGGCAATAAAATTCAGTTGCAAGGGAAACAAAAAGTGAAGTGGCAAAATAATTGCGACCCCTGCAAATGACGCACTGAATGCGACATAAAAATGCAAATGGCGAATGCAGCAAATGCCACAAGCCAAAGTGTTACCAAATGAAGGCCTAAAAGTTGCAACTCCCAACAAACTGAAAAATGTATCAACCCATATATAAATCAACATATGGCCTAGAAACCATATGGTTTTTGCCTTTTCTTTTCTTTCTTACAACTATGTCAACAGCTATCAAATCGTAATAAAAATATTTAAGCAAAAAAAAAAAAAAAAGTAATATATATATACGGATTTACACACAGATTCACATATTTATATATATATATATATCGATGGGAGATTTATGTGTTTTTCCAAATCCAAATTAAACAAATGGTTGGCCCAACTGGCAACAGCTTGTCTGCTGGCCTGCTAAATGCTGTTTGATGTCAATTAATAAAATATCAAATATTATAAATGGCCACTCCAAAAGTTATAAATTTGCAAAAGATTTCGATAAAGATTCAACAGCTGCAAAATGAAAAAGCATACAAAATATTTTATGTCCAGTATTATGAAAAGTTTTACAGTTTCCAAATGGCGAGTCATAGTTGTGATATATATGCAGACATGTTTCAATAACTAATGGTACAGCACTTTCAAAAGCCGTGCTTAACAAGGCTAAAAAGAATGTTCATCCATTAAAAATTCGTTTAATCAAATTCAAATGAAATTATCTAATGACTATAAAAGGCACTGAAATACTTTTATATCAATATACTTAGAACAACGATCGATTTCTCTTAATAAGCCAAGCTAATTGGAATATCAACCAGCTAGAAACTCAATAAGCATTTTTGTTAGATTGTTCTTTTCAAATCTAATCAAGATTATACAATTTAAATCAGGTCAAAACCGAAAGACAAAGATGACAATTGCCAGAAATATATACTTTGATTGATAATGATTTAGCATTTATCATTTATTTTCTTCTTAATACCAACTATCGTTGTAGGGCTCTATAATTTCTTTGTTTATCAACACTGCTAAATAGCTTCGAACCACGAAAATTGATTTGTTTGTACATATGTACAATTTTTGTAGGAACTTTAAACAAAGTTTATTTTCGAAATTTTGGACCGAGCAATAAAAGAGATTTTTTTGTTCGTATTTGCAGGAGACTTAATAGAACCATCTTAAAGTTCTTCATAAACCTACAAATTTTGATTGGATTCCTAGAAGCTTTTTGCAAAAGCAAAAAAAGTGAGAATATACTCAGGGAATATACCGGAGTTTGTCTACGATCTTTCTCTTTGGGGCACTGGTAAAAGTTGCCTCCACAATCAGGAAAAAATTCGCACCATTGTATCACAGTCCGAAACTCGGGTATTCATTTAGATCTTGGCCTTCTTTGCCATAACCGATCTAATCGATAGGCGGATCGACTCATATCCCATCCCAAAACTTCTGCAAAATGTAATTTCAAACTTTATATACATTTTTTTTTAAAGCTGAAATAGCACAGCACAAAGAAATAAACAAAATGAATATTCTTTCTCATTTCTCGGTGTCATTTTTCAAAAATGCTTAAAATTTCTTCTACTTATGACTCTAAGCCCACACTCTTTGGAGTAATTATCAACACTAAAAAGTACTTGAAACGTAAATTCGTCTACTTCTCTTCTAAAGATTCTTCTGTATGTGCAACAGCAACTTTGTACGAATTTTTGAAAGATTGATCCAAAGTCCTTAATTGGCTTTTGGCCAAATTTATCAACATTTTTTTACATTTATCAACGCAGTTTCCTTTTTGTTATAACTAGCAGGAAGGCATCAAAATTGATTTTTTTTCTTTTTAACATTTTTTTGAGTAGTCTTTTAGCAGCATTTAATTATATAAAGGAGCAAAGCGTATATAAGGAATTAAATTTATTTATTTCGTTCAACTTCAAACTGAAATGCTCAAATATATGCTGCGATATATGTACGAAACACTTAACATGCCCATAAAATATTATCAATAATTTTATGGTAATAATTTCATCATTGTCATCGGGCTCATCAAAAAGGCAAAAGGCAAAGGCTGGGGCTGGGCCGGGACTCGGGTTGAGGCTGAGAAGCATTTCCCGGACATAAAGGGAAGAAAATTGTCAACTGATTGCTTCTACCAGAAAAATACCCTCATACACACACATGCATACATATTGACATTATTGATTTCAATTTAAAAATTTATTTTCGCTTGCCTGGCATTACGATGACGACAATGTTAACGTTGACGTCGACGCCGACGTCGACGTCGACGCCGATGATGATGATGATGATGTCCTGCATCCTTTGGGGAAATCTGCTTGACGTTGTCAACGCCAATTCGGTTTCGGTTCGGATAGGTAATGAAAAATGCAAAAGGACCGATTGTCGATATCATAAAATATGTACAAAAATGCTCGTAATCAAAAATATAAATAAATAAATATTGAAGTGGCATAAAGACAGCTCTTTTCACTCACCATTCTTGATTATGCTTAAAGAAGTTCGTTTTACAAACAGAACCGTTTTTTGTATACTCTTTCAATTAACATTTTCTCATTTTGAAAAGATAAAACATTGAGCATTTCTGGGCAAGTGGCAGTAAAGGTTATTGACCAGCATGCCAGAGTTGAAAGTTGCCTGTTGCGAGTAAAGTCTTTTTTAACTAAAAATTTTACTTAAAAATTTTATTTTTGGTAGTTTGTCATACGGCCAAAGTAGAGAAAAGACGCATCAAATAAGCCTGCATTTAGTTGTAGTTGCTTTAACCCAGACACCATTGCTTGTATTAGGTTTTCGAGGCTATCAATTGAGGTCAACAACTGGTCATTTAAGCCGGATTACAGATAAGCCGGCAACGCCAAATTCATGTTATTAAATGATCCTCAATGTTGTGCGTTGCGCCGCCTTTGAAATATGCCCGCCTATTTAAAACACATTTCAAATATGACCGGAATCAGGAACGTATTACAAGAAATCAGGAGAATCCGAAGTCTGATTTAAATGAGAAAATGAACGATAGATTGAAATGAAATGAGGACTAAGGAATGTTTGCTCTATCTATAGTCAAGGCAAGTGCAACGGTGTCCATCCGGCTGAAGGCTTTAAAAAATATGGCCGCCTATTTAAAAAACATTTCAAATATGACCGGAATCAGGAACGTATTACAAGAAATCAGGAGAATCCGAAGTCTGATTTAAATGAGAAAATGAACGATAGATTGAAATGAAATGAGGACTAAGGAATGTTTGCTCTATCTATAGTCGAGGCAAGTGCAAACGGTGTCCATCCGGCTGAAGGCTTTAAAAAATATGGCCGCCTATTTAAAAAACATTTCAAATATGACCGGAATCAGAAACGTATTACGAGAAATCAGGAGAATCCGAAGTCTGATTTAAATGAGAAAATGAACGATAGATTGAAATGAAATGAGGACTAAGGAATGTTTGCTCTATCTATAGTCAAGGCAAGTGCAACGGTGTCCATCCGGCTGAAGGCTTTAAAAAATATGGCCGCCTATTTAAAAAACATTTCAATATGACCGGAATCAGAAACATATTACGAGAAATCAGGAGAATCCGAAGTCTGATTTAAATGAGAAAATGAACGATAGATTGAAATGAAATGAGGACTAAGGAATGTTTGCTCCATCTAAAGTCGAGGCAAGTGCAACGGTGTCCATTCGGCTGAAGGCTTTAAAAATATGGCCGCCTATTTAAAAAACATTTCAAATATGACCGGAATCAGAAACGTATTACGAGAAATCAGGAGAATCCGAAGTCTGATTTAAATGAGAAAATGAACGATAGATTGAAATGAAATAAGGACTAAGGAATGTTTGCTCCATCTATAGTCGAGGCAAGTGCAACGGTGTCCATTCGGCTGAAGGCTTTAAAAAATATGGCCGCCTATTTAAAAAACATTTCAAATATGACCGGAATCAGAAACGTATTACGAGAAATCAGGAGAATCCGAAGTCTGATTTAAATGAGAAAATGAACAATAGATTGAAATGAAATAAGGACTAAGGAATGTTTGCTCCATCTATAGTCGAGGCAAGTGCAACGGTGTCCATTCTGCTGAAGGACTATTTAAAAAACATTTCAAATATGACCGGAATCAGAACCGTATTACGAGAAATCAGGAGAATCCGAAGTCTGATTTAAATGAGCAAATGAACGATAGATTGAAATGAAATAAGGACTAAGGAATGTTTGCTCCATCTATAGTCGAGGCAAGTGCAACGGTGTCCATTTGGCTGAAGGCTTTAAAAAATATGGCCGCCTATTTAAAAAACATTTCAAATATGACCGGAATCAGTAACGTATTACGAGAAATCAGGAGAATCCGAAGTCTGATTTAAATGAGAAATGTTTGCTCTATCTATGGCGAGGCAAGTGCAACGGTGTCCATTCTGCTGAAGGCCTATTTAAAAAACATTTCAAATATGACCGGAATCAGGACGTATTACGAGAAATCAGGAGAATCAGAAGTCTGATCTAAATGAGAAATGAGCGACAGTTTGAAATTATATGAAAACTAAGGAATAAATGGAAGATTGAAATGAATTCGATCGAAAATGTCTTCATAAATGATGTATTCAGCTAAGAATCCAAAAGAACTGGATTAAGCAAGAAAAGGATGAGCACAGCCGTCATTGCTTAAAATGGCTTGTAGCAAGCTTGGGCAGCTCTTAATTAATAAAAAATTTGAAACAAGCCAAAAACGATTTCTAGGAAATTTAGTATTTTTGGTGTTCTAGGCCAACAACTAGTAAACATGTTAATTGAGGAAAAAAAGAATGAAAATAATTTAGATTTTAATAAGAAACGAACGAACTGAATTGAAGCAGGTGTCCAGCACGAATAAAAAAAACTTGTGGCTGTGCCCCTTTTATTAAAAATTCTAGGCGATTAACCCTAAAAGTTAGTAATCGATTGCTCAAGATTGTACACGGTTGTATTTCGATTGACATTGAGTGTTGTGCAATAAGTGTTGGTCAGACAATATTGGGTTAGTGTTTTACTTTTCAACACGGTTTTTTTTTTTAACACGGATACGTAATTTTTAATTCTAAGTTTATTTTGATAGATTAAAAGGTTTAACGGATTTTTGAAAACTGAAGAGAGATTAAATCATTCATCCACTAGTTAAGCAATTTTTAATTTAAGTAAACATAGTCTGTATACTAGCTAATTTATTTTGAATTTAGCGAGGAATCGCTAGCTAGGTTTTATATCTAAACCAAATTTCATAACATTCTTGTGGAAAACGGATTTCGGAAGTCACTTGGTTGACGCTTTTCCAATTTCAAAGTTGTTTTTTGGCAATTTACGCATTGCCAGTCAAACCAAGGAAAGTCAGTGGCAAGTTGTTGTTGTTGTTGTTAAGTCCGACAACTTCTTCTTCAACTTACCAAAGTTGTTGGCCTTGCTTGACTATTTCGTTTTTGGTTCACTGCACGTTGCTTATTTCAATTTGCGTTTGTTTAATTATAAAACCAAAAACTAAATGACTTAATGGCTAGCCACTAAATAGCTGAAAACTCATAGTTAAATTAAAATAAAGTAATTTAAAGTTGACGAGTGTTTTACCAGCAATAAGCTTTATAAAGTGGAATAATGGTTGAGATCATAACACATATAAGGCGGCTTTAGAATTAAGAATTAGAAACATCTGACGTTCCTTTTTGACTGATATCTGATAAGTGTTTTAGCTAAACTTAACTTAATAGTCACCTTGTTTACAATCAACGCAGTTCATCCGCAAAATGAATTGGTTAACAATGAAGGTAAAACAATTTTTAGCCAGCTAAAGAGAGGGAGAGAGGGGCCACGTGTTCGCCGTAATGTAATCCCTTATCTTGACTAGCAAAACTTGAAACAAAGCCGCCATGACAACAGACAAAATCCTTTCAACTATTAAATGAAAGGCAAAAACCGCACACACACACACACACACATCCTTCTAGTTTCTCCCATCCTTTCTTTCTTTCTGGGCCATCCATGTAATAGCAAACACTTTATGGCTCATTATTTTCAATGAAAGTTACTTTCATTCACTTTCTGTCTATGCCCTTAGCTCATTTGCAACTTGTGTAACTTTTCATAACAGCAATGAAAAAAAAAAGAAGAAGACGCAGTGTAATATTTAAACTTGTGCATATAATGCACATGAACTGCCATTAACACTAATGACGTCATGAAAGTCAATGCGTTGCGACCCCATCTACCCCACCCCTCCTCCATTTAGACTGGCTACAAAATGGGGCACATTATGTCAGCCTTCTAGTGTAAAAAAAACATTTGTCCAGCCTTTTTCCGCTCGTCTGATATTGGAAACTTTCATCCAAAGCTCAACTATTTTTATCAACGGAAAAATGGTAGCTAAAATTATAAAATGGACTGCAAAATGTCACAAAAGAAAAAAGAAGAGAAAACTATTCAAATAAAAAAAGGAGTTTCAGTTAGTCAACAAAATGAATAGAAGTTATTGTCTATGGGAATCTGTGACCCTTACTCCTTTGAGCTAAAAGCTTCCAGCCTCCTCACATATCCATGTAAAAGTGGAGGGTATTTAACTCATGGATATCCCCTCACAATTGTTGAAGTTTCTTTTCTGCTATTATCTGCTTTTCAAATTTCTATTCGCCAGTTTTTGACCAACGCAGCATATGATTTTAATGACATTGTCTTCCATATGTTGACCTGCTCTCAAAAGAAAAGGATACAACAGTGGAAAAGAGAGAGGGATAGAGAGAGAGAGAGGGAAAAAAAGTTGGAGAAACAAACACAAAGGTTAAAAGCCAAAACTTTCATAGAAAAGCATTTGGGCGAAGGCTTTTTTTTTATGTTGTTAGTGTTATTGGACCATAACAAAAAGCAATTGCTGAAATGTTTTCCCGTTTTCTGGTTCACGTACGCAGAGAGACAACGTCGACAACGTTGACAGTGCCAACTCGAAGGACTTGGAGAGTTGCCTGGGCACGATTTCTCCTTTCCTTCACATCGACAGAGTGCCAAAAGCTTATGTTTTATTTACAACTTTCAGTTAGTCAGAAGACATGCTGCGTTTACAATAATATATTGCTGGGTTGGCCCCTGAACTAAAGCATTTTATGATTGGCAGTCTCTAATGCAAAAAAGGGGGACAAGAGGCGAGCAAAAATCAATTCATGTAATATCAATAACAAATGGAAATGGTTATATCTTTTAATACACCACAAAAATTTGTGTTTAAATGAAAATGGGCAATAAGGAATATTAAGCGTTATTTTATAGAACATTTCTCTAATTGATCTAATAATATCAATAACAAATGGAAATGGTTATATCTTTAAATACACTACAAAAATTTGTGTTTAAATGAAAATGGGCAATAGGGAATAATGAGAATTATTTTATAGAATTTTTCTCTTATTAAAATAGTGAAATTAATTTTGTTTTATCTTTTTATGCTTGTGAATGATTAGATATATATATATATTTTTTATGGAATTAATATTTGAGTAGTTTATTTTAGATTATTGAAACCACATATTAAAAGGCATATTTAGCTTTAAAAAGCCCACTTCAAATTTGTGCTTATCAGAATTATAATTTGGGTTGGCTACTTTTAAAAGTGTTCCAAAACTTGTCTTTATTACCCTCATAAATTGTTAATCTAATATTGCACAAAGACACTTAATAGACCAATTATTTAATAAAGGAAACGATTTTAGCTCCTAAAATCCTTTAACTAGTTTTACAAATTTATTTAATCTTTTAAAACCGTTTCGACAATGTTCATGAAACTTGGTATCGAGTTCCAAAAGTATCTTAAAAATGGCTTACACAATATTTAGCGGGAAGAAAAATTGAATGTCCCTTGTATAGAGAATTTCTGTAAAATTTAACAGTAAAGCAACGACTTGTTGAGAAATTTCACACAAAAAACTGAAAAATTGTATATGAATACAACTTTTACTGCCCTGAGATCGAAATTCAATAACCCAATCCAGAACTCTTTATTTGAATAACATTTAATTTGAATTGTCGCACATATGTAAGAAGAGAATGTGAATAAATTTACTTAGGTTCTTTTTCTTTCAGAAGAGCTTTGTTTGGCTTAACTAATGTTAGGGACTAGAGGATTTCACAGAATATATCAACATAATGTACTTTTATATGTATGTGTAGCGTATAAAGTTTAAGAAAATATATATATCTATATATATAAACAGGCGTGGGATATAATGGCACTTCGTTAATCTTCAATCGCTTTTTTAAACCTAGTGCCCTTCAAAAGCTATCGATACTTGTCGATACCTCTGACAGATACTCAAGGGTGCAACTCATTCGACTTACTCAGGGCTGAAGTTTTAGCATCAATTAAAGTACAAGTTTAATGAGCATCGAAATGTAATGCATCCAAGGAAAACTGGGAAGAAGGCTTAGGCATTAGGTTTTATATAATTTTCTAAAATGATCATCATTATTTTTAGTATTTAATAATCCGCTTAGTTAAACACGTTTAGCTGCTACTCTCTCTTTCTCCTACAGTCTATTGGTAAAGTCTTTATGCACCGGCCATACTTGGCAGGGTAAACAAACTTTTTTAGGACACTGTATGAGCCACATTTGAGAATGTGTGTTTTATTCTTTCTCTCTTCTCTTGACTTGCACCAAAATATACATATGTATGCAAATCCCTCACCCACACACACACACACACACACACACACACACACACGCAGTTTGCTAAGTCAGCGCTTACACGCAAAACTCGCAAATAGCAGAGGGTCCTACAGACACACACACACACACATTAAATTTTGGGCTATATCCAACGAGCCATGCAAAATGGTACAAAACAGAAAATGCACACAACAATTGCCAGGACTAAGAGAGATGAAGAGAAGAAAGGTAAAAAAGAAACTACACCCAAAGAAGACTAAAACCCACAAAAATTCCTGGTGCATCTTCTGTGGGGAAGAAAATTTTATTTGTTGAGCCTTAGTAAGCCTTGAAGGTGTTAATCAAGTGGCCAACATGTCTCACATGATAAATGTCTCAAAAAATGTTTGTTGCAAATTTTCCCATTTCACATCTGGCTTAGGGCTTGTTGTTCCACTTTCCTTTTTCTTTTGTTCGCATTAGATGCAGATTTCTACAGCCTTAAATTATGGTCACACTGCTAAGAAATAATTTGGTAACTAATCGAAGTAAAAAATGTTTGAAAATTTAAATCATTTTTAGAATGTCTTTCAAGCTACCATTTTAACGAAGTCTATTGAAATTTTTAATATCAAATTAAAGTTCGTTGATCTTCTTTAGTTAGTTAGCTGCGAAGCTGATCAAAAGTTTGTTAAGTTTTCTTAGTTAAAAAACTTATTATTTTTAAAGCTTAAAAATGTTCCTTAATGTTTCCTTCCCTTTTGCGCTTTTATTGAATGTTTTAGGCACTCATTCGTTTTTTTCATCTAACAATTCTGGTTTCATTTTGTTGCTTTGAACTAGTTCTTTTCGCTCATCACAAATGGGCATAGAGTTTTGTTCTTGTTTGCGGTTAAGTTGCTGCCCCAAAAAGTATGCCACGTTATTGTTGCAAATTTCAGTTTCAATCTTTTTGGGTTTTTATTTTTTGGGACTTGCCTGCATTTTATGACTTTGCAGCAAACGTGGAGGCAGCATTCGGTAAGTGCAAAGGCAGTGGCGAAGAGTCCTTTTGGGAAGTCCTCTGCAAGTAATTGTTACATGCATTCGAGTTGACTTGCTGCGGTCACACACACAGACACACACACACACACACACACACACATACACACAATACATATATGCATGTATCTGTTTTTGGTTTTGCCTTTCCCCTTGCTTCAACCCTCTCATATATGGGCAATTTTCTGCAACGACAATGCCGTATTATTAGTTATCCTTTCTCTTCAACCATAGAGCCTGCATGTGTGTGTGTGTGTGTGTGTAAATTTGTGTTTTTGCGTGTGTGTGTGTGAAACCGAGTTTTGCATAATAAATTAACCGCATGGCTGGTTAGCGTTTCGCTCATTAAAGCGCATTTGTATTTAGTTGTGCATAAAACATTAAGCGAAAATGAGCAACGTGACCATAACCAGTCCTACGACTGCCACAACTATGAAGCCCGTTGAGAACGGACGGACGGACAGGACATTAGGACAATGCAATCAGCACATTTTGTGCATGTAATCACAATCACACATGTTTGCCGGTTCACCCACATGTCCTTGCTCATTCACTCAAACAAAACTCATTTGAATTCATATTTATAATATGAGAATTTTCAATTTCAATGAAACGGAGAGTAAAGCAAAAGGATACGGTATGTCATGTCCTGCTTGTTGGCTTGTAATTATGTGATTAAAAAGCGCTCAACTCAACTCAGTGGCAAGTTATATATTGATTTTAAATTGCATCAACCTTTAATTGAGTATCATTTAATTTAACTCATATTGCTGTCATTAAGATTGCGAATTACCCATAAAAATAATTACACACTTCATTCAAAAGAAATTCTTTCAGCCTTTCAAAATGTTAAGCTCTCTTTTTTTTCGTTTCTGCAGGCAACTCAATGCAAATGGCAATAACTTTTACTTGGAAATGTTTTCGATACATGCCGATGCTAAAGGTAATAACTTTACTTGGAAATGGAAATGTAATTTCCCCTTTTCTGCAGTATCTGCAATTTGTGTGCTCGCTTTAATTTTAAGCACATTGAAGTACAATTTGAACTGAAGGCATAGCCTAGTTTAGTGTTTCGTTATTTGTTTGTTAACCAAACCTCATTCAAAAGCATTCAAGCTCAATTCGTTCTACAAAATTGTAAAATTTACTCGCATTTGTTTTGACTCTGTTTAATTGAAATGAAACATCACTACGAACCATTTTCTCTCCTACTCTTTATTTGAGTTTAGTTGATTTAGTAACTGTAATAAACTGTTGAATTCTCAAAAAACGCCCAATAAAATTCTACTGAAAAAAGAACCTTTGTAATTCGCATGAATTTGAATTTAATATAAAATTGTAATTCGATGAAATATAATTCGCGCATTTCTAGGTAAAATAAATGAACTATGAAATATATATATATTTTTTGAAATCATTAGAAAATATTTGATTTAATTTGCATTACAAATGTTTTTAATATAAAGGAATACATGACATTAAAAGTGCTTTATAAGTCATTTTATTAATTTCTTTCTGCAGAAAAAAATGAAATTATTTCTAGTGTGGTCTTTCTTGAAAAAGCTATTAAAAAAATGCATTAAAGAGAATTTTGTTATTGTAAGCTTTGCCTTGCTTTTATTGACAAGTCGTTGCTGACTCCTTCGTCTGATTGTACTAAGGAATAGAATATAATTCGGATCTATTTAAAGATACAGTAAACAGATTTACTCAATTCTCAAACCCTTTTTGAATTTTAAGTTTCGAGTGGCTGCTCTTTATAACTCTTTCTCCTCACATGAAAACTGTAGGCCATATCGTCGTCATGCTAAGTAACTCCTACATAAGCAAGCAATGTTGATGATAAGAATTGCGGAAGCGGAAAAAATGCCGATAATATCTGGTGCTGGGGCTGGAGTGTCAGAAGAATCTGATGCCAAGCTGCACGGCAAAGAGCTCAGTTGAAGTCAAGTCACTCAGTTAACTTTTTGTGTATGCCTGGCACATGCTCACCTTCTGAATAAGGAACAAACAAAAACGAAAAAAATGTTATTCACCTGTCGGCCGACAAACAAACTGCCAAGTGAGTTGAAGGTAACAACAGCCACACCCACTCTACCCACCTGCCACTGCCTTAGCCATTTGCCATAGGTTAGTGGGTTAGACAAAAAAGGGCGACTGGCGGCGGAGTGGGGGGGGGGGGGACCTGGGTACACATAAACGATTTACCTGCCTTCTACATGTTGTTACTGGGTCTTAACCTTGTCGCCTGCATTGTCGTCTCACAGTGGCAACTCTGTCATATCCGTTGACGAGTTTTCCAGCTTCCGTTAAGGCTTTCACACGGAAATCGGTTTGTCTTCTGGCTGCCTGCACATATTGCGGCTTGCATTTCTATGATGATTTTCTGTTTTTCTCACAGGCATCAGCAAGATGATTGAAAACATGAGTTCCCTCTATGTTCTGCAAATGAATATCTTCCATAAAAAAAAAGATTCAAGTTAAGAAAATGTCTTTCAATTTGTTATGAACATAGGACTTTTAATATTGAGAAAATGTCCTTATACTTTTGTTTATCTCGAACTGAACCGTATTTAATTTCACACCTCAAATGTAAGAATTTATTTCCTAGAACATCCTTTTAGACACTTTTGTTTATCTCCACGAGCCTAGAAGGAGAAGGCATATATGGCACTTTATTTTATGTCATGTTTTATGCTGAGCATGTTTACCTCCTCCGAACACACACTCACACACATTGCCACACCCACTGGCAGTGGCGTTTTCCATAACTTGCCTTGTACTGGTTTATGGTGTCATACATTTTTTCCATTTTTAAAATGACAAAATTAGCGCAACGAACTCATATTTTTTTTGGGTTGAAAACGTGTCATATGCGTAATGTGCCAAGTTTTCTTTACTTTTGGGCTTCACTCAGTGACCTATCAACAGGGTATATTAGCTGTGCTCAGGTGTAGGATTACAGGATTCTCATAGTTGATACATTTGCTAAAGAATTGCAGCAGGAAAAGTTTGATTGGCCTGTAGAGTAAAGCTGTGGGAAATAACTTTTGGAAAGTATTTAACTTTTAAATTACCCAATTTTTGTATTCTTCACTTCTACTTTCTGTCGTAAGAAGAACTAGAAATCCTTTGAACAAAATTCAAGTGTAAAATATAAGCAATGTTCAATCTGAGGGAACTTTCTTTAAAATTTATTTAGGCAGCTTACTTAAAACTATCTAAATTGGTTTAACCTTAACCTAAAAAAGGAAGTCTGAGGAAAAGATTGTAGATAATTTAGATGTTTCTCCCACTGTATTGTCTAGCTAACCGCTGAAAGAGTATAGAAATATCGGCACAAAAAACATTTTGGCTTTTTCGTTTTAGAAAATTTGCCAACTCATGCTTTTAGAGTTGAAAGTTAAGTCGTTTAACCTACATACCCAAGGCACTTGGACCAGATTTAAGGACCAGAGTCAGCGGGAAGCGAGGAAGAGACGCAATCATATTAAGTATACGCCATGTAGTACAACACAAATATAACGCAAATTTTCCTGAAAAATGTGAGCATGAAAATATTTCTTGTCTTTTTTAAGTTCGTTTTTTTTTTTGGCTTCTTTCTTTATTTTATTTTATTATTATTATTCATCTGTTAGATTTTCATATTTGATGTAAATTAAAATCGCATTTCAATTTATTATTAAGTATACGCACTGTACACATACAAACAAACATATAATATTTGGTTTTCTCTTTCGGTTTTTTAGTAGTTTTTCTCTCTCAATACAAATCATTTACACATAAAAAGAACATAACAAAAATTCGTTGATGGAATGTTAAGGGAAAATAAAAATATGTGTTTATAGATTTTTTTTGATTTGGTTTTCCTTGTGTAAATAAAAGCAATTGATTTATGCTTTCAAAATGATTGTATAACACATAAAAATTGTTCGATTTGCATAATAAAAAATGTTAAATTACATTTTGGGTTCTTCTTGGTTTTCTTTTGCATTTGACTCGCTCTTTTTTTTTTGGGTTTTTCTTTTGTCAAAATCATAATTGATATATACACATTTAGTTTTTAAATGATTTGACTTAAATGTAGTGTAACTAAAACTAATGATAACATTTAATGTTCTTTTAAGTACATTTTCATTTTGAGAAGACTCTGAGCATGAGCTGGATTTGTTGTTTGAGTGTGTGTGTGTGTGAGTCTAAGTGTGAGTGTGAGTGTGAGAGGAAAAGAAGGTTTCTAGTAGGTAATTGACTTGAGGAATGTAAGTAAGGCGAGGTGTGGGTCATTAAATAACAGATAACGGTAAAACATTAAGAAATATCTTTTGTTTCCTGCTCGAAGCACATTTCATTTGGACTTTTTGACTATAACAAACGAACTGTTGTAAAACTTCAGCCAGATTTAAATGGAGTTTAGTTAAGCTTCTTTTGTAAGACTTGTTCTTCTTTGATACCAGCGTAAGAAGAGAATCCACGAACTGTTGTGAAATTTCAGCCAGATTTAAATGAAGGAAGTTTAGTTGAGCTCTCTTTGTAAGACTTGTTCTTCTTTGATACCAACGTAAGAAAAGCTTTTAAAAATTCACGAACTGTTGTAAAATTTCAGCCTCTATATTGAATTAGCTGTAGATTGAAGATATTTAGACTTTTTTCACTTATAAAATAGTTCAACGAAATGTTGTGAAACTTCAGCGATATTTAAATGAAATTTACTTAAGCTTCTTTTGTAAAAACTGTTTTTCTAAGAAGAGCTTTCGAAAACTGTTGTAAAACTTCATCTTCTTACTGAATTTGCTGAAGCTTAACATTGCTTCGAGAGGGCATTAAAGAAGATTTCGGGCTTAAAACAAAAATAAACCAAACCTGATCTAAGATATTGTCGAATCTTACAATTTCTTGGCATTTAAGTGAACACATTTTCGAGAGCGTCTAGAGAGGTTCTAAGAATGTTTCTTCTAATGATGTTTTGCTTATTTGTTTGCCACACCTGTGCCGCTTTTAATAAAATAAGTTTTTCGGTTTTCAAGGGAATGCAAGTTATTGAAAGTGTCCGGATATAAGTATAGTTGAAGATTTTTTTCAATTGTATTATATTTTTTTTAACATATGTATACAAAAAATTAATCAGTCTAAGTACATTTTTTGTATGTCTTTCATTCCCCCCGAAGTGTTTATATGTATATATATTTTTTTATGTAACAATTTAAAGATGAAATGATTTAGTTGCCCCCCCGCTTAAAAGTTAACTAAATAATATTTTGTAGTTGAACCCAATGACTAATTTTGAAATGATGAATTGGTTTTGTTTTGTTTTTTGAGAAATTATAAAGTGAAATTCAAACTAACTAACTAGTCATGGAATATACATAGGTACATATACCTTATAGATTAAGTATATGTGGCAACTGTATGTACTTTGTCTGCGTCTGTGTGTGTGTGTGTGTGTGTGTGTGTGTGTGTGAGTGTGTCTGTGTATTATGTTCAGCAACAAATCAACAAGGTAAATCATTACACATACAAAGTTCCATATACGTACACATATATAATCCACATTTATCAGTAGAGAACAGAGAAGATAGTTTGCACAAATATCACGACCGTAGCTCTCTATTTCTCTCTCTCTCTCTCTCTTTCTCTCTCTCTCTTTCTCTCTTTCGCTCACTTTTGCATATTTTCCAAATTAGTTAGACGGCTTTAAGCGTTAGTCAATTAGTTTTTCTCTCACGCGTATTTGGTAAAGGACCAACGCTGTGTGGACAAGGCCGAGTTGCAGCGTTGCGCACTAATTCCCTGCTGATTGTGATCCCTAGAGTCCAGGCACACATTGATCTTATGATGTCGCACTAGGCCACCTTCCCGCATATTCCAACGTTGGTTCTCCGAGTCGTCGCATGACTTCAGCACCACCTGAGAGCCACGGGAGAATTGCACAAGGGTTAAGCAGAGATCGTCGTGTTTGATTTCGCCGCGTTTCGAATAGGCCCATTCCTGATTGCCGCCCGTATTGTGGCAGGGGAAAATGCCTGCAGAATAAAGTAAAAGTAAACAGAAATTTTATTAGATGAGAAATCAACTGAAGACTGACTGAACTGAAAGAGCGTAACTAAAGAGAAGAGGCTGACTCACCCACAGTGCCATCAATTAAATGACCCATCGTATCCAAGCATTCGGTGCCCTCCTGACGAAATTGTCCAATCTCCTGTGGCTCAGGTGCCTGTAGGTCAGGATAAACATTCTCCAGATACCATTTAAATGGTTTGCAATGCAGTTTCTCCTTTAAAGCCAGTCGGTCGTCAATGCTATGAAATGGGAAACAAAGACAAGGAGAAAACAATAAACACACATAAGTTAGCTGCTCGTCCTTTTGTTGAACCCTTTTACTCGCTCCCTCTCCCCCTCTCTCTCTCTCTTTTGTCTACTCACTTGCCAAATGGAATATTTTTGGCCAATGGCACAGCATTGTAATAGTGTTGTTTATAGTCATCCATCCAGACTTCCGCAGCTCGGCGTGTGTTCCGTGCGAAAACATTTCCACTGCCCCCGGGAAATGTGTACGGGTGACGCTTGCGAAAAACATGCCCCACCCGACTGCATGGAATTATTTCAAGACTTCCTCCACATTGCCAGACACGGAATGAAATCTCCAGATTCTCGCCACCCCACACATCCATTTTCATATCGTATTTTCCTAGCTTATTGAAGTACGCCTTATCGATGACAAACAATCCGCCGGCTATCATGGGAGTCCTAATTGCTGTAGTGGGGTCATTGTGACGAACAGATCTTTCCGCAGGACTCAAGTATTCCCATTTGAAGATCAAATTCCAATCGAATCCGCCCCGCAAATCCGCCGAGGCACCTATATACTGGAAATTATCCATGCTGATGACATCGATGACGGGACAAACCACACGTGTGGGATCCTCGCGTACTCGCTCCAGCAGAGGCTCCAGCCATTGCTCATTGCACTCCACATGGCTGTCGAGGAAGGTCAGAACACTACTCACAGCAGCATCGGCGCCGCGTACACGTGATCTAACTAGTCCCTCGCGCTTGTCATTGCGTATGATGCGAACCTTATCGATTTTGGCCAACTCCAAACCATCCTCAGCTGAACAAGGAGACACAATGATAAAATTGGATGGCTGAATGAATGCGAAAACTACTTACGATGATCACTGTAATCATCAACAAGCACAATTTCCCGTATCAAATGCTCCGGACTGCGATTTAGCACACTGACAATAGTTCTTAACAACGTAGATCGTGCCTCATTGTGAAAGGTAATGATCACACTCGTCTCTGGCAGATCATTACGGAATTTCTTGGTTCGACACCTAGAGGTAGTCCCTTTTAGTTTTAACTCTTTGCTGAAAGTTTTTTTTTTTAATGCACTTACATGGGATTCCTTGTGTCGGGAATCTCTCGATTACTTGGCAAAGCATCGCTGGCCTCCTGATTGAAACGATTTCTGATATAAGGATCCTCTCCGTTACGCAAGGCTCCGGCTCGTATATAGCCAGCCTCATCAAAGTATTCTACTTCACCGGTTCCCCTAGCACTTGGTGCCATAGGCAGACGACCACCTGAAGGACCGCCAGTGCCGCTGCTACCCTGTGATATCAAAAATTACACGAATTATATCACTTATCGAAAACTGTAAAGTTATCGAAACTAAATTTAGTGAGCTTCATTCATTAAGAATTTAGAATTTTAATATATTTTGTTAAATACAGATTTCTAGCTAAAAGTTCTTACTTTACAAGACGTGTTATCGATTATTGAATCGATTATTATCAGAACTCATATTTATTGAACATATTAACTGAAAACGTCAACCAAACACAATAAGAGAAACGAAATGACTATAAATCATTGAAGCAAAACACATACGAAGCCTAATTGGTTTCGCTTAAATCGATAGAAAAAATTTATCTCAGATAGCAATTGTCAGACCCCCTTAATGGTGATTTTTTTACGCAATAATTTGTCTTACCTGTGAGGTATCTTCCAGAGCCACAATTCCATTTAATTTTAAGCCATGCACAGCATTCCGCTCAAAGTCTTTCACCGAACCGATTAGTATAACATTGCCACCAGGATCATCGGCCCCGCTGCCTCCGCCGGCACCAGCTCCTGCGCCCAGGACACGAACTGCCGTGTTGCCAGCTGAAGCCCATTGTCGGGCCGTTGAAGCTCCTGCCGACGACTCGTCCTGATATTGTTGCATGGCTGTGGCCACCTCACGTAGCCGCAATGCTCGATTTTCCACCTAAAAGCACACACCGAAGCACAGAAGAAAAAAAAAAAAAAATGAGAACAATATAAAGGAGAAAAGTGTTTTAATTTATTTCTTTAATCTGCGCCACATTGGCGACGCGTCCTCTCGGATGATGTCGACGCCCCCAATGCGGTCATAACTCAACTGAAGCGAAAGCATTCGCTTCGCCTTTCGCTGGAGGTTGAAACGAGAAATTCACACAAAATCCCCCTGGCTGCTGCTTTATGGGCCAACACAACACAACACAACATATAAACGTTTCTAACTATTTTTTGTTTTTCCTTTTTTGCATTCTTACTTTAAGATTTATAATCTATAAATTGCATATGTTACCAAATGCCTGACCCAGTTAAACTGGCTAAAACTTAGCCCAGAAAACAAAAAACCGTTTGCTTCTGCTTATTTCTAAAGGCTGTATTTTCTGAAAGGAAGTTCTTTTTAACCTCTTCCATTGCATTCGGGTCATTCTAAGAAGATTCTTTGGTTCAGGTCATTAGTTCTTTAGCTAAAACTAAAACTTATCGCAGCTTAGTGATGAAAGTCTAACGATTCACTATCGATTATAGTTTTCGATAAACTGTGTTTAATAAGTACGGCATCCAAATTAGCCAACTTATAGAAAACTGATTGACTTGGCACTTTGCCTTGCGGGTAAATTTGGTTTAGATAAAAACAAAAACA
The DNA here is from genome assembly GCA_024703675.1 of Drosophila nebulosa. Taxonomy (NCBI): domain Eukaryota; kingdom Metazoa; phylum Arthropoda; class Insecta; order Diptera; family Drosophilidae; genus Drosophila; species Drosophila nebulosa. The sequence goes on along the minus strand of CM045724.1, from coordinate 6,943,544 downwards.
TTTTAACCCAATCGAACATCGAGGCGACTATCGATGTTTTTGCATCTCTAGCAATGTGTTTCTCTATAAAAGGACTTAATTTCTATGATTTAATTAAATCACTTATGTCAACAAGTTTCGTTTCTTATTGAAAAAACTCTTTTTGCCAACTATATGCCAATTTGTGCATGACATTGTTATGAATATTTTCCCGATGAAACCTTCAAAACTTATTCTTTTACCTGAATTCAAATGCGTTTCGCGTGCCTTCAAAACTTATAATGGAAGCAAACAAACAACGCCAAATGCTTGCAGACGCAATAACCCTGAGATCTTTTGCCAACCTTCCATAGAAACCAATGTGAAGCACAATCCTCCCCCTCTAGTCGGTCTATTGAAATACTTTTGTCCTCTCACTTGTCACATAATTCGACACTTGAGAGCGTTTTAAATAATTTAACAATGCAAAACGCATGGCAAAGAAAAGCGCTCTAAATATGTATATAAAATAAAAATTGTGCAAAAGCTGCTGTCAAGTGAAATCTTGCATATCAAATGAATGTGCCCAAAATGAAAGCCAAAGAAATGCCATCTAGTGTGGGCGTAGAGGTTGGTAGTAGGAGTGGGGGCGTGGCGATAAAAGCGATAAAAATGCGTTTAAAGATGAAGCTAAAAGACGACACGTTTGCCATGTAAATCAAAAGAAAGAAAAGGAAAAGCAAATCCCAAATGCCTTGGCGAATTTGAAACTCAACCAAGAAGGTTCTGAAATAGGAGAAAGAAGCAAAATAGAAGCAGCAGCAAAGAAAAAAGTCCACTTAAAATTAAAAACACGCATACGCAGAGTAGAACAACATTGAATGGCAGAAAATTCTTCCTGCATTGAGTCGACTTTCGTGATTCTGTGCAGAAAAGCATTTTCATGATTTCACAAGGTTTGCTTCAAAAGATGACATGGATGACTGGCTAGGGCTTAGGGTCGCCCTAGGGTAAAGTAATCTTTTACTTGACAAATTGTTTCCTTTTCTTAACTTTAATATACCCTTCCATCCTTGAGAAATACAAGGTATAAAAGCTCAGAAAATACTGCCAAAGTCAGCGGCAATAGCATCTCCCTTTTGGATCATTCAATAGGCGCACATAAATCAGAGTTAAGAGCAAAAAAGTAAACCTACTCCCCCCCACCCTAGAAAAAAAACCAAAAAGGCATGACAAATAGATTCAATGCAAGAGGCAATTAATAATCGAGTCAGGGCGGTGTTAAAGCTTGACCCAAAAGTGAAAGAGCCATAGAAGAAGGCAAAAATGGGTCAATGTTTGAGGCATACAAATTCGAAATTTACTTCGGGCTTCGTTGCATCATTTGTCAATGGGACAAAACGCCGACGCCGACGCTGAATTCGAGGTTTATTGAAATCTCTTCAACTAGAAACAAATGCCTTTAAGGTCGCTAAGAGAAGAGAAGTTGACCTAAATAAGCTAAATATACTGATTAATTAAGATATTCCAAAGCTGATTAAAATATATTAAATTTGAACAGAAGAAACCGATTACCGATTAGAATATAGTCATAAAAAGGTAAAAAATAAAAAAAAAAAAATTAGTTGTATTTTTGTGGAAGGCTAATCAAAACTATTCTCAATGTTTTCTGAACTTTATAAATTGACCTTAATGACCCAATTTAAATGACTAACTAGTCTTAAAAATGGAAAAACAAATTCAATTCAAAAGTTTTAATTAATTTTCGACGCTTAATGCCACGTTTAATAACAGATTTTGCTTCTAATATGTATGGGACAACATTTTATTTTGAGTTATATTTATTTTTAAAATTCTCCTCTAGCCAAAAGCCATGAACTAACTAAAAAAAGAACGTTAAATTCATTAACTTTGGTATGAAAAGTTTTCAACTGCTTCTATGGGATAAATAAGTCAATCAATGCAAGAGAAACTGCGACACGCCCCCATTTAACCCACTGCCAGGGGTTAGCCTTTATTAAATGAAAGAGTTTTAAGTTAAGCCAAGTGCTACGAGTGCTTTAAATTAATTAAAAATTGCCCTACTTATGGCTTAGTGTTTTTTTATGGAGCTTAAAAGATGCCAAGAGGAATTTGAAATAAAACTTATGTTATGCTATTTTAATTAACCCAAACCGCAACTTAAAGCAATCAACCTGTTTCTTCACGATGCTTAAGTAAATCTTTACACAAATCGCATTTTGTTCGCCAGCTTTGATTTTCAATTTGAAGTGACCCCCTCGACCAATGCCATTCAATGACGTTGAACTAAATTTTTTTCCAAAAAAAAAAATGTATCTAGTTTTGGCTATCTCATGGGACAAGTGAGAAACACTGTGTTGAACGGGAAGGGGGAAAGAGGAGGGAGAATACCATTGAACTTTATTTTTGTTCGACTGAAGGAAAACCGATTGGAAAAAAAAAAACAAATTGAAAACCATTTAAAGCAACTTGTTGCTCCACATTTTATCTTGAAGCGGTTTTTTCTCTTTTTTTTTTTTTTTTTTTTTTTTTTGTTGACTGACAAATGACATGAATTTGACAAACTACAAGAAAAATGATGATTCGATGGTTCAAGTATAGTTTCGCAAGTTCACATTTTGATGGATTATTACCAAGAGAGTAATAAAAACATATGTACATAATCCATAGAACAACGCTGGACAAAATAATAGGTCGATTAATGTTTAATTTTGTGTTTGAGTAATTGAAGTAAAAGAAACTGTTGGCTTATGTAAGAGTGACCTTATAAATGGGAGCCACGTTGATTTTTAAATAGTAACAGTCGATCTAATAGACCTATCACATATATCATTCTATCCAGATGTTGGCAACTGCGAAAGGATTTAGCCTTTTATGTAAATTTCTACAAAGCAAACGATTTGCCAATGAATTGTAAGCCACTTACAAATGTTGATAAACTCATTTATAGCCTGTTGCCTGAATATAATTGTCACAAATTTGTATTTCTCAATTCAATGGCAATTTGTGATTTAAGTTGCAAATGCTAAGAACAAGAATCGTATTACCCAATCGAATGACGTCTGTAGTTGGCAATTGATATGGCTCTAAGATGATTCTCTCGACTCAAGAGACTTCTATTTATAGAATATAATAAATTCGAATTAGATTTGTGTGTGTGTGTGTGTGTGTGTGGGTGGATGAGGGCGCAAAACTTTTTCAATTTTCATATCAAGGAACTTGAGTCAAATAAATCATTTGTATGTACGCATAAAAGATAAACTTTGATTTATGCCTAATTAAGATTAACAAGAAATTAATAACAAAATAATGTAACAAAGAGAAGACTAGAGAATTTAATGTAATAATATTATACGGTTGAGCTGCAATATGAACTATGTTAATATAGAAATAAGCCGATTACCTCACCCTCCCCAACCCCGACTACCATATATGCTGTGTGTGTGTGTGTGTGTTTGTATTTATCCACAGCCAATCAGTGGCCATAAATTCTGGCCTCAATATGCCGTTCAAACAATGAAACTAATTAAGTTACACATGGTTGAGGACAATGCAGGACACAAAGCAAAATTTACCAAATCTCAGAGAGAAAGAGAGAGAGAGAGAACCTTCTCTAACCGAAGTTAAAGCATGAAAAAGAAAGGAAATAATGGCCACATAACATGCGCAATGCGTTTGGCTTGAAGTCATTTTCCTTTTTGGTTAAAATCGCCTTTGTTGTTTTTGGCCTTACCTCATAGACTCATAGTACTCTGTGGCTTAGCCTTCAAAATGGCCAACTGAATGTTTGGAAACAAACAAACATCATCATAGCATTGCCACATAATTCTCTTACTCTCCCATACTCTGTGACGGCTTCTTACTCTGTAAAATAATCGACATTCTCCATAGCTCTTATACATACTTCTATATATATAAATATATATATATTTTTCCGCCAAAAAATGGACAACAATTCATTTGAAATGCAACCAATGGTCGAAGTCTTAGTCAATGAGACTGCTTCCATTGAAGTGGATAAGCCCAGAGCCCATCGTTGCACTCTACGCAATTTGGTTAATCTCATTTTGCTGCTTCAGAAGAGCCTGAAACGAGCCTCGGCCAAGATCGAGAAGGATGCCACCTACTGGCAGAATCTGGCCACAGCCCGCGGTGAGGAGAACGAGCGTTATATCAGGATTATGGGACTGCAGCGGCAACGCATCGAGACACTGGAAAGCGATTTGAGAACTTTGGTCAATTTGGCAAAGGAAACTCAACAAATGTTGGCCGGAATTGCCGCCGAGAAGCGAGAGACGGACGATGTTGAGAATTTCGCTGCACCAAATGAAGAAGAAAATTAATTACGAATTATATATATATATTTGAGACGATTATATGTATATACGCAGATAATTGTGTTGAAATTAAAACTGGATTCTGGTAACTCCAATTTTAACCCCCCCTCTAAAGCATTCACTCGACGCTCATGCTTTGAAGCATTTTTCGATTTTGTTTTAGACTTGAAATTTTCATTTGGTAATTAGTGAAATTTATTTATTATTTTTTTTTTTTAGCTTAAACTTTATTGGTTTCGCTCTCACATTCGTGTCTTGTCTTTCGTTTTTTTAATTTGTTTTTATTTATTTTTTCTTGTTTTTTTTTTTGCCTAAATCGCTGGACCTTAACCATTATTTGGTTTTGTGGTGAGATTTCTTTAATCTTCGTGTTGCCATTTCTTCGTTTCGTTTTGGTTGTTTTCTCATCTTCTCTCGCTGTGGCATGTTGTGTGTGTGTGCGTGTGTGTGTGTTGTTCACTCTTCCAGCTGAATGCGTTTTAACATCAAGCGAGAGAGCTCTCCAAAGTGCATAATTTAGTAATTGGAACGTATCAAATTTAGTTTTCACCCATTTTACAAAATGTCTCTGCTAAACAAAAAACAGAAACTCAGAATGAAAATAAAGAATTCAAGAAAACTTATCATGTGTATGCAATCGTAGCTTCATTTTGTGCATTGTGAATAAGTTTATAAAGAAAACTAACCAAAACCACACCCAGACGACCTCAAAAATACAAAAAATAAAAAAGAAAAGAACGTTGACGATGACGACCAAAAACTAACCAAAGCCCAAACAAGAACAACAAAATTCAATTAAAAGTCTATGCACGCTTCAATAAAAAATTCAACAAAAATATTTTTTCTTCTTTGTTAGTCTGCAGACAGAGAATGTGTGTGTTGATACAAAACGACAACAGAGCTCACACAATCCAAAAACCATTGAACTTTCATAAAGAATTTGAAACTGAATATGTGACAACCAAATAATTCTGGGTTTTTGCATTTGTCTTGACCCCCCACCACCACAGGGCAAGTCAAATAAGAAAATGTATCTTAACTTTTTGGCTTTCAAATGAACTTAACTCTGGGTGAATAGATTATGTTTTGGCCAGTAAGCTAATGCCAAGTTATTTAGTCTTAGAATAGACCAAGCTCAAAGACTGCACTTGAAATTCTTTGGTTTCAGTTTGTTGTCGCAAAAATAAGTGGTTGATGGCTTAATAGGTGAAAAAGAATCACTTATTTGGCTCATTTCCAAAATCACTTGAATTTTTTTTATTGATGTGGGCGTTCTCTTTCTCTCCATCTTCTGCTTCTCTTTTTTGTGTCTTTTACTTGGTTTAGTTGTCTTTGGTTAAAAGTCGTCTAGGCATTTAAAATCTTATTTAAAAATAATTATTTAATTCTTGCCCGATTTGCACTTAATATTATGTTAAAGCAAATCATAATAAATTTCAAATTCTATTAAGTTTAAATATTTTGCATCTTTTTCTCTATTTTCATTCAAATTGCAGTTCGGTTTTTCATAGAGCTCAGATTTATTAAGGCAAGTTAAGGCCAGTAACTAATCTAAACTCTATGCCTCTACTTGCTTTAACTAATCTGAACTTTGCATTGTCCCAAGGAAAGACACTTCCTTTTTAAGCCTTTTTTAATTCCTAATAGTTTAAGACATTGATCGCTTTCTATTTGATTTGAATAGTCTTTCATTAAAAGTCACAAAAACAAAAATTCTAATTTAAGTAAAGTATGAAAAACTATTTATTACTTGTTCAAAAATTTACTCTTAGATTCCTTAAGCACTTAACCTATAATTAAAAAAACAACATTAACGCCTTTAACTGCCTTTACGCATTTCCTTAAATGATTTCTTAGATTTCCATGGTACATTAACTACGGCCAATTAAAAATTGTTGGTTAATTTCCCGAAAAAAAAAAATTTTCACTTTCTTCTTAATAGCCCAAAGAGTTTTAATTGCTCAAGGTTTAAGTATCACAAATTTTCTCCCGAAATTGTCAAATTGTATCTTAACTGTTAGACATAAAAATAAAAATGTATAAGGCTTATAATCTGATGAGTCAATCTACTAAAAAAAAAACAGACAACTTACTTGATCAAATCTAATTTGTTTACTAAATGGTTAAGAGATTTGCATTTCCTCTGAAGGTCAACGATATAAACTCGAAAAATTCTCGAAAATTATAAACTAAAAGTGTTCATTGACCCAAAAAACAAAACTGAAATCGAAATATATTTGGATATCTAAACAAACACAATGCATTACGTGGTCTCGGTGAGAGTTTGACCTGTGAGGTTAATTGAAAAACTTACTCGCATCTCACATGGGTGCAACTATCTCCTGTCTCCATTTACCAGTCTTGCTCCCTCTCCCTCTTCCTCTCCCTCTCTCTCTCTCTATCGCTGTCTCTCTGTGTTTTTTCAAGTATCTCAAGTAATTTCAGTGATTGTGGCAACTGCAAATGTTACGCAAGTAGCGAATTCATTTGCCTCTCATGGAGTAGCAAGATGGAAATGGATGTTGGATGTTGGAGATGGAGATGAAAATGTATGCCATGCCAAGACCAAATTGCGGCCGCCATAGCAACAATTGCAAATTGTTTTATAGCAAATTGTGTGTGGTGGCATCATCGTCATCATCATGATCATGAGCATCTTCTATATAACAAGCCAGATGGGTAACATTGGCTGCTTCCTCCACTCAAACAGGCCCAGCTGTCAGTTAGTATTTATATAAATTAATTTTTTGTCGACATTTTTTTTGGTTACATCTCATCTAAACAAACAAGTTTTTGGTCTTAGTGTGGCAATTAAATAACTTATTTCCTTTCACTAACCGAAACCAAAATTACTTTCAGTTAAGGTCAAACCAAAACTGAGTGGATGGTTCATCAAATTACAAATCGAATTCAATTGAAATCATTTAATTATTACAACATAATTCTCTAAGCAAAATGAGCTGCCAATGCGCCACAAATAAAACATTTATTATTATCAACTAACTAGCTTAGTTAGTGCGGTTAACCCCATAAATCTTTTTCCCCAGATACTTAATTCGAATTGTATGCCCTTTCAATTTAAACTGATTGCTAGATGCTCTTACAATTTGTCAAAATTATTAATTTAATAAATTCTTCGCTTAAGAGAAAACCAAGTTTTATTTTTATACCTAAAGAAGAGAAATTAAGTGCCAAGAACAGGTTAGATAACTTGTAAGAGTATATTTAATGTCGACTTCAGTTTCATAGAGAGCTCACTCTATGTGGTTTATGGTACATTTTGCTGTGGGTCTAATTAATTGATTCAATATTGATTTACAAAATTTTACCGCATTGCCAAACAATTTGCTAAAATCAAACTAATTAAAATAAACAAAAACAATAAATGAACTTAACCAAATAACCAATTACAAATTATTAAGAGCTCGCGCAATGAGAATGATGATCATGTTTCGGTTTATGCTTTGGGGTCATCATCAAATTTTGTATAGACGAAAGATTAATTAAAATGGTTAACCGAAAATGTGATATGTGATGCCAACCGATACGCGCTTATTTGTTCTGTGGCGGTTTTCAGTTTCTGTTGACTCCAATTTGTCGTCGTTGTCGTCTTCCCATGGGTTCATCAAATGATTCTAGCAATGTCTAAATTAATCTGCATCTGTATCTATAATAACAGCTGGTCTGCTCTGGTCTGACTTTTCAACTATAGTTTGACTCCCTCTCTTTAGCTCAAGGCACAGTGGTGTGAAAGTGTTTCAAGATTCATCAGATTCCATTCTTTTCAAAAGTCCAGAAGTTGCCATGAATCCCCAACTAATACTTCCCATAGAAAGGACTTTGGCTCTTACCTAGCTCTTTGAACCACTGTGCTCCACATATCAAATTTGGCTTTCCTTTTCATTGTGATTCCTTTTTTTTTGTTTGCTTTATGTAGCTTTTGTTTTTTTTTTTTGGGCGTAACCAGCTGTTGTTGGTTTTTATTGTTGTTGTTTCTATGTAGCTTGTGCTAAATCATTGAAAATTCTTTATACACTCGTCTCATGAGTCATTCATTCTGCTGTGGCAGACAATAACAATGTTTGTCATTTGTTATACTTGTCTACATTGTTTATGCCACATGTGTGTGTGTGTGTGTGTGCCCTGCCTCGTCCGCCCCCTTCGTTTCGTCTACCTTTTCACTCAACATAGACGACATACGCATTAATGAATGAACCGAATTAAGTCACATGCAACCAGTTGTAGATGAAAATTCTAATGGGGCATGGCCTTAATTGATTTTTTGATTCTTAAAGACTAAAACGAAGTCAAAGGCCAAAACACAGAAACCAACTTGAACTGAGTCAACCGAATAGAGCCAAAAGGCCATAATGCATTGTCTAAGCATAGAGAGAGAGAGAGAGAGAGGGAGAAAGAGAGACATACAGTGACCGAAGCATAGACACTGGCACATGAACGACCCCCATAAGACGTAAAATTTATGCAAAGCACTTTCAATATATTTTATATGAAGATCTCTTGTCGCAACCAAACTGAAGCTGAAGCTGAAGCTCAAGCTGTGGCTGTTGCTGTGGCTGTGGCTGTGGCAGAGTGATGGGGCAAGGCAGACAGCAGCCTTGTCTTGTCAGCGGCGACGGCGACACAAAACCATAGACAGAAGTGAGAGAAGACATACTCGTCGTAGGCACTTAGGCAAAGTCAGTCACACATACTCATAGGGGCAATTTGGTCACACACACACACACACACACACACTCTAAGACCGACAGACCGACAGATATTGCTCTATACAAAACCTCAACATGCAACAGCTGCAACATGCAATTTATTGCAACTTCTGGTGGCACCAACTTTCAAAAGGCCACCAAGCCTATAACAGAACTTCAATTATAAAAACATCCCAAAATAATATCCATCAAATATTTTCAATTATCAGCCACGAAGTTCTGATTTATGTGATATTATCTACAGTAGAGCTCTTTACTAAAGGCTTAACTAGGTTAGACGAGAGAAAAGAAGAGGCCTTCTAGCAAACAACAAGTTGCAGTCGTTGGCATCAATATCTAATAATGTATCTCTAGCATTCAATTTAATAGAAAATTATAATGTGGCTTCATTAACGAAGAGAAAAGAAAGTAAAACTATTGAAGAATTGAAAAGATCTTGGCCTAGCCAATTTTACTTTAAGAACATCTATGATGAAATGCAAGTTACCTGCTAATTTTATATCACCCATTATGAATTTTGTATATTGACACTTTTACTATGACAAAAATGAACGTTTTAGGCTTTTGTTTTAAGCTAAGACTGTCCTTGACAGAACTTGAAAACTCAAACGTTAATTAGTCTAAATGCCATTTCAGTGCACTTCTGTCGAGTGGAAAGGGTTAACCGAGTGAGGTCAGACACTACTTGAAATTGGTAAATGCACCTCAAATAGCCAATTCTTCACTCAAGAGACACTTTATCGCCTAACTTCGAAAGGGCCTACGAAGGGAAAAAAAACATGCAGGGAAAAGTGTTTCAAACAAATTTAAGGTATTCCTAAAAGGGGAGTACTTTTCCGAAGCTTTGGCATAGGTCATCAAAATAAAGTATACAAAAAACTGTTACCAATCAAGTTATAAGGGTCATTTGGATAGAGTTAAGTTTTAACATTTTAAATATGGCTTTTAAATGTGTATTCAGAAATCTTCTAAACAAAACCTAAAAGCTAATGTGTCCTATAAACATTTTCAGCCATAACTCGTAACACAAGTGAAAACTATATAAATTTCTATTATCTATGGACCTAAGATCAAAGTTAAATTCTAAATACATTTCTTTTTAAAATATAAAAACTGTTTCAAATACATATACTAATTGTAAATATCGATAGTTTAAGTACCCACGCAATCAACCAAATAAAAGACTACCGCTAAGAGCCGTAAAAAGTGGCAGCTCAACACAAAAACTTGAGGTGAATGCCACTACTTAAGTGCCGCAAATGCCCATTCAGTGGTTATTCAGTTAGCTTATTTTTGGTTTCTGCATCTGCAGATACACAAAAACAAGAAGAAAAAAACAAATCCGAAATAAGCCAAAATACAAAAAAGCAAAAAACACGACCGAAATGGTCGACAATTGGTTGATAGTATTTCATGCATTTAAATTGTCTTCTGCGTTCAACTTTCTCAAGTTGTTCCTCAATGGTGTGTTGTGTGTGTGTGTGTGTGTGTGTGTACTTTCACTTGTTTAAATTTAATTTTTATTCAAATGAGATAAACTTAAGCAGCGCATTTAGCATTGAACATTGGACCAAGTGGACCGAGTGGACCGAGGAGGAGAGTGATTGAAAATTAAAGATTGCATTTGTCGTCTTATTGTTTGTCAACTGGCAACGGTAACCACGACGCGACACATGGGCAAATGTCATTAAATAATAATTATTTAATGTACAACATTTTTCCGTTTGTGGGTTTCACTTTATTTATTATGGCATACCCTATAATCAAACTGTGTGGTAGTTTAGTTCCCTTGTAAATCGCTATAAGCAACGGGTCGTTGAGTGTAGTCAAGGGATTCCCTGAAATCAGTGTCTCACATACGAACAAAAGTCTATATTACTAACATGGGAGTTGTAAAAAGTTTGAAGATAGTTCTTGAAACTTTGTCGAGTTTAGTTACTCCTTAACTTTATGTCAGTTTGTATTGCGACCCCAAGGCAAAAATATTGTAACTCTCCCAATATGTTAAAGCTTTTATCTAGTAGTTTAACATAAGCAAACTCAAAAGCCAAATCTGTCTAACAACTTCAACTTGCTCTAGAGAGGCTAGAGATGAGTGAATCGGATCTATGCGTGGAGTTGGCGTTGGAGTTATAAGCAACTAAGGCATCTTTCAGTTGCTTGTGCGTCTCTCACAATCGTTTAACCTTTCTTTTTTGAAAACCTTTACAGATTCTTAGATTTAATGGAAACCAATTTTAAGAATTTTGTATGCAAATTCATATAAGTTCACCATAGCCGAGGGTATGCCAAAGTCGAGCCTCTTATGTCACTTGTGTACTCCTCGGTGGTTTTTTTCTTTCTTTCTTTTGCTTTTGTGTAATCGCTGCAAGTGGCACTTAACCGTTTTTCCCTCCCCTCTCTTCAACCAGCTCTATTTTTCTTCTCTGTTTGTTTCTTTTTGGCCTGACTTGGGCTTCGTTATTAACAACATCATCATCGCCATCATCATCTTAGCCATCATCATGTGTGTGTGTGTGTGTGTGTGTGTTAACTGGTTGTTGTAGGTCTTCTGTTTGGTTGGCATAATGAACTTGAACTTTATGACGCAAAACACGTTAAGTTGACGTACAAGAGGGACTGACTGAATGACAGAGTGACTGAGTGTAGGGCAACTACTTACCACTTTAACATTAAAAAAAAAAATAATATTATGAAACATTTCTTTGGTTAAAGGTTATGGGCAAAGATTTGTGCAAAATAGCAGTTAAACGAAAGACACCAATTAGGAAAGAAATATGAGTGTTAATTATGCTTTTATACACACTTGCCTAGATCAGATAAAATCTGGTTTTTTAATGCTGCTTTTTTTTTCCTACATACAAAAAGTCTATAATTCAAGTGCTCTCTGGTTAGATTTTATTCTTCAGCTGTCAGTGGCAGATTTCCCATCGTTTTGGCGGCTTTTCTGTGGTTTCTGCCATCTAACCATTGGGGGCTGCTCAATTTGTTTAGCCAAAAAACCCCTCAATAAAAACCATCGGCCAATACCAAATCATTTCTTCTCCCTCTCAACTGCACCATTTATCATTGTTATGCGGCACACACACACGCACTGGCACACACACACATACACAAAAGACTTGGGATCCAAACAAGTTGTAAAATAACAATAAAAATCAGCGAAATGAAATTGAAAGTGGCACGACCAACTAAATATCAAGTATCGACACACACACTAGAGATGGCCCAAAACGGCTCACGTTAACCACGTGAACAAGTTTGACCATGAAATTTATAGTCAGTTACAAATGGGCAAGATTTAAGTACACGAAATCGAAACTATTTTATGTTTTACGTTGGAAACTTCTTGGTTTATAGTCAAAAGTTTGAGTGCTTATGAGGAAATCAAAGATGGAATTGGAAATCAAATTTCAAAGCTGAAAAAAAAGTAAATTTTAATAAACAGTATATTCTATATAGAATAGTTATATTATCTTAGATCGGTTGTTTGGCTAAAAATCTTACTCAATTTCTAAACCGAAATTCGCTTGCTTTTACTTGCAGTCATGATGGGATATGGGGCTCATCTCTAATCGAAACCATCGACCACTACATTGGCGTACATGAAGCAGAAGAAGAAGGGACGGGGGGGCGGTATTGGATGCCATAAAAAGTAAAATTATTAACGAACGACCTTGTGTCCATGCGTTGGGTTACGGTTATGTTGCGTAATGGCTGGCAACACTGAGCAAAAAAGAGCAACAGCTCCAACAGATGTTGAAGAGCGATCCGCGGTAGAGGCTAAAACCAGAAACCGGCTGCTGTGTGAGGTAAATGGTAAGGTAAGTATGTATATCAAGAGCCGGTTAGGCCAGAAGCACAATTATACAGACAGATATTTATTTATTTCGTTTGGGCCTAAAATTAGTCAACTTAGCAAGAGAGAGAGAGTGAGAGAGAGAGGGGTGAAGAGGGTAAATTCATCTGCCTGCAGCCTGATAGACATCTTTAATTATTCATCAGTAAATCAAAGAACCACAAAATGTCAAACGAGGCAAGTAAACTTTACAACTTTTTGTGTCCGTCAAGCCTTCAAAATCAAAACTTGCTGATAAAATGTTCTCTAAAGAGAACAGTCATCAGACTTAAATGTCGACAAGCAAAACTAAAAAAAAATAACAGAAAACAAAACCAGAAAAAAACGAGTTCCATTTTGAATTCGAACCTTAATTAAAATTAACTTCCCATTCCAAAATGTGTGTTTTTTTTCATGCTTTTGTTTCTATTCACAATATTTCAAGAGCAAAATTGGCTTTCTATACCCTATCGAATGGGGCATATGCATTTTGGGCTCAGAGAAAGTGGCTTTAGACAGCAAAACAGGAATTTGTCTCCACGCCGAACTATATCTATAAAAATTGATAACGATAAACTTTAGTTTAATAAACTTTTAATCGATAAACTTTCGACTATATTATGTATCTATAAATCACCTTTAATTTCAACATTGCTAACCAAATTCGATATCAAACTCTTCACGATATTGGCAAATTTCATAAGAATTGAGAAGTCGATAACACCTTTCTATTAATAATCAGTTCTATAAGCAATAATCGCTGCAGTATTCGGTAACTTTTGGTCCACTTAAAATTGAAACTTTTGATGACCCAGCTTCTGGCTTGGAACTATGCCAAGAAAGAAATAACAAATCAGGGCGGAAATATCGAATGACAATGTTGATGTTTCTTGAAGCTAAATTTATAGTTCATTAACTTAAGTTAATGTATTTGCAAGCGTATAGAAATTTCGTGAAGGCCAACGAATGTCCGGCCTTTTTGGGTTCATCTAATTTCTATTGGTTTGTTTGGTTAAGTTTTTTGTTTCCCACAAACGTAATATTGTCATTTGGCTGTCAAACAGAGCGTAACTTGCATGTCATGATACTATATAGTATATAGATATATAAAACTGTATAATAGTATCTCTCTCAATGATATGCAGAGGTTTATGGTCATAAATCGAATTCATGATGCGTTAAGCTATTTTGAAATCATTTTAGTCTGAACTTGAAATACAATTTAAAATCATTTTTTTTTTTTTTTTTGCCATTTTGCTATATCAAAATCAAGGCCATCATCGAAGTTGTATGGGAAGTCGTTAAGAGGATGATGTGTGCAAGTGTGAAAATTGAAATTCTCATATCATATTTTCAATGAAACTTTTCTTGCGTTTTATCATTTTTTTTTTCTTTTTTTTTTGGAGAAAAGTTAGCCAGAATTTGCATTTATGAGAAAGATGTGGAGGGTCATTTGCATATCATCTATGATAATGTGGAGTATACATATATAAAAATGACAGAAATGTTGGTGCCTGTCTCATATTTTGTTTGGAAGTAAAGTCTAGAGAGAAGAAAGTTTTTTTTTTCCAATTTGTAACGCAATCTGCCGTTGCTGCCCGCCCGTGACGATTAATTATAACCATGGGGTCTCCAATTTTTTAACCCAAAATCATATATTTTTTTTTTTAATAACTCATACGCGCCATGCTGTTAACAATTAAATTTAAAAATACAATATGTGATTGGATTTTGTTTTCGAAGGTGCCATAAGCCATGAGAAGGCATAAAATTTACTCACAAAACATTATTATTACTGAGTTTATGAATGAAGACCAGTACTCAATGAGTTTATGTGCAGGTAAACTTAAGTTAATAAAGTTTTGCGGTAGGTCAACATCAACACCGTTTGATTTATGTCCATCGTTTGAGTCATAAATGCGGTTTGAATAGGTTAATTAGTACTACTTTGTGTGGGTTAATAACTATTAGTCTTAGAGTTTGAGTGAAGTTGAGGCAAAGGGGAAAGGAAAGGAGGTTGATATGTATGTTGGAAATGATTAAAGTGTTACTAAGTAGCAGTTAGTTCTACTAGTTATTGTTTAGGCCAACGAATAACTTCAATTTTTTTATGTATATTGAAATTAAGATGTCTATGGGTCGTCTCTGGTTTTCTTTCTTTTCTTATCTTCTTTTACTTTCATAATAACAGGGAAATTTAGAATTGTTATGTGCTATATAACATCCCCTAAAATAAACTTCAGAAGATTGTCCAAGAGTCGGCTAATACCCAATCGTTTGATATAATTGTTTACATTACTTATTGATGCTGATATAATATTGTCGATTAATGGTAAAATGTGTATAACAAAGTTGATATATGTCGGTTATAAATTCTGAGATAAGCTGGTAGACAGAAGACTCCTGATAACTAAATTGCAATTACTTGATACAATTGTATTCGGCTCTCTCTATTTTCTCCTTCTACTAGATATTTGGTTCTTCTATTTTTATGTCAAATTATCACATAACTTTTGCCATTTGATACATTTTCTTTAAGTATTATCACGTTTAAAAACTTGAATACCAAATAAACTTTTCACCAAATTCGAACAAAATCGATCGAAAGATAAACCTGAGAAAAAGCGAAACAGAAACCTGTCTTAATATATACAAGAAACTTGTTTAGTTCTTCTATATTTATAAGCAAGAATATAAAATCAAATTTAATAGAGATCAAATGGAATATATTGCAGTTGCTGCATATAAGAAACTTTTACTAGGAAGCATACCAAATATAGATATAAATATGACACAACAATTTGCAACTCTGCAATTTCGTTGGAAAAAAGCCCACAGAATATATAGATATCAACATATTCCTGTCATATGAAGTGGAAAGTCACTCACACATTGAATGCGTAACGAATGCGTGTAGCAAATGTCAATTTATATGCTGTTTTTTTTTTGGAATTTCAAGACTCAGTTTTTTTTCCGCTTGGAGAGGAGAGCAGAGTTTGTTTTTTGTGTATATTTTTGAAACATTTTTCTTTGCGTACACAATTTGTTGGTGGGGAAACAAAAAAAAAAAAAATATTGCATGTGCCACTTTTATAAATGTTTTTAATTGCATTAAACAAAAAAGCACTAGCAATTTATAGGTGTCCATAAAAAACGGTTACAGAGATATGGCAGACTACTACGCTGATTGTAAGCCCCGCTCCCTCTCTGCCACACACTTACTCTCAATGTCTCTGTTGAAAAACAGGAAAAACCTTTTGGTAGCAAGCATTTAAAATTTAAAATAAAAATTACATTTGATAGGCAAAAGTTGAAAAAAAAACACCAACAACAAGAGCTAACAGCAAACGGTAAATGTGGGCGCCATTTTGTTCAAATTAAAGGTAAAGAGACGCCCACGTAACATTACCCTCTCCACCCCTCCTCAAAACACACACACACACACACACACACACATGTGTTCATAATGAGTGTGAAAAGCAATTCAATAATACTCTGTTAATTACACTTTTGATCTTTTGCAATGATTTTTTTTTTTCTGCTTGGGTTTGTTTTTAAAATAATAATTATAACAAATGGCTCCGAACAGTCAATACAAACAGACAAACACATGAGTAAGCGATAGAGACAAACAGATAGACAGAGAGAAGGAGAGAAAGAGAGAGAGAGAGGTGAGGGAGAGAAATAAAAGAGTTGAAATGTGAAAAGGCCACAGGAAACTGCACAAATAAAGCCGATTATAGAGATGTACTTATAACATGACCAACTCCAGTTGGCTCCCTGCTGCCTGCCCCTCACCACCAACACCCCTTCACCCCATCACCTCTTCAACTTTGACAGACTGAAATCATTTTTCATCCATAAACTTGCACGGAAATTCAGTCGATTTCCATACAATTTGGGAAAATTTTGTTGCATTGCTGCGGGTTGGCCATATTTGCCCCCCGCCCCTTCTATTCTTCTCAGCTTGTCAAGAGTTTGACTTTCTGTTTAAATACTTTTACTAAAGAGTATGTCAAATAAAACCAGAAATCTCTAAAGACATATCGTCCTGTTTTCTCTTCGTTTAAACGAGTAAAGTTGCTTTTAATCATCTCTCATAATACACGCCCTTTATTCCCACTTGCAAGGGTATCAAAAAAATCATCATAGCCAAAATCGATGGGTCTTTTTATTGCTGATTTCTTGCATTTTTATTTGTTTTTCTTTTTAAATTTATTTTGTTTAATTAACAAGCTTTATTTTCAGTTTGGGTTTATAAATAAATTTTATTGCAGGTATTTTTTTTTTTTTGTTTGTTTGTTCAAGCGTGCGATAAGTTTTGGGTGTGAGGGATAAGAGACATGAAGTGTTTTGTTTAATGGCCAATCAGATAAAAAATTTAATTTTAAACTCAATCAATTGCTAATAGGCAACAACAGCAGATGATAGCCATGGAATGTGAGAGCAAAATTATTTATCAGTGTGCTATATTAAATCACAACTTGTCGAAGATGTTTTCTATTAAGATTAAGTGCTATGAATAGTGAGAAAATCTAACTAACCGAGGTTATTAGGAACAGTAAATCTAAACACAACAAAGAAATTGTGGAAAAATATTTTTACCTATAAAAATAAAATGTTATTATTTTCAGAGCTTTTCTCAGCTTTTTCTTGTACTATTTTTTAGATTTTCAAAAATATGATTTTTAGAAATATAAAAATTTGTATATTTTAGCATGAACGTTGACCTTCAACTGGTTTTCTTCTTATGTTTCTGAAGTTTTATGAATGTCGAATGTCAAAAAAGGAAAAAATAAATATATTGTGTTGCAATAACTAATGAAATTGTGCTCCGACATGGCTGCTTTTTGGAAATGTTTTACCTGCAGCTATGAGACGCTTATTTGATATACTAAAATAGATACAGCTTTAAAACTGAGGGACAGGCGGACAGACTGACACTAACCTAAATAAAGGTCCCCTGCATATTTATAAAGTCAATGCGAAAATTGCAATATTTCCTGAACTATTGAATGTAGCGAGTTGCAATCTATTACGAATATGAAGAGGAAGAAGAGACATACAAATCACAACAACAATTGGCTTCTTGGAAATTAAATGTTATTTATGTATATAAAACACTTAATTTAAGTATTCATGTTGCATATTGATAAAGTCACTTTAATTTTTTTGTAATTAGACTTAAAACTAATAAGCCAAATATCACCACGTAGGCGATTAACCTTTTCAATGCGCTCTTGCATACTTGCAATAACCTCCACCCCTTCAAGCTAAAGTCTATCTCCAATCAAGAGACAAACATACAGCGACAACTTTTTGAGGCTTGTGCAAAATTGAAAACCGTTCACTTTATAAATTGCAAACTTTCAACTTTACAGCCAGACGCAACTTGATACTCGAAGTGAGATATAAATCTTGGCTTCCATTCAATTCACCTGTCATTGGCCAAAATAAAAACTCATGCATTAAAAAGAGTATTAGAATGTACACAAATTTGGAAAGCCAATGGCAAAGTCAAATTAATAAATGATATATGTTTCAATATTGCGATAGCCAAAGCGCTTGCCAATGAGTCAGCCAAAAAGTATCAAGTTTCCAGTTGTCGATTGTTTCTTTGAAATAGGAAGCTCTTGTTTATACGAATATCCATTAATTGCCCATTGATAAATTTACCAAATGCGTTTTTTTTTTCTTTTTTGTTATTTGATAACAAATGTAAGTTTTTGTTGCTGTTTGATAAGATTAGAGACATTGGCTCAAAAGCTAAAGATATATCAGCAACAAAATTGCCAATTTATGCGCCAGATATCTGTGCTATATAACGGGTAAGTGAAATAGTTAATTAAAAATAAGCAACAACAAAAAGTACTAGTTGAAATTACCATGAGAAAACCGTATATATGTATGTATGAATGTAGTTAGAGGGGCGTGTAAAGGGGCAGACATCGGCAGACCCACCCAATACGTGAGTCTAATTATGTGCAGATGGAGAGGAGAAAACAATGGAAATGAATATAATGAAAACAGACGGTAGCCAGTTACCAGTTACCAGTTACCGTCTCTCTCTAAGCTGGCAATCAAATAATTACTATGCAAAAGGCATACGCAACGGACCACCAAACGATGACGATCCGTGAAACGGAAGAGGAAGACAACGAGTGATAAAACTTTCAGTTCAAAATTCCTATTCAAAATATATATCTTTGGATTGTAAACTTACCTTTTCCGTGCTGGTCTGGAAGTAATAGACCATCACAAACATCCAAATGATGCTAACGAAGACAATCAATTTGATATTCCGACGCATATTGAATATATATATACTATATATTATATATCTATTTTTAGGGACGTATTTGCACTTGTTGTTTGGCGATTGATTTCACTATATTTTGGGAATTTAAATTTAAATAAAAAAACTTTATTAGAGAGCTAGCTAAACATTATTTGGCTTTCATCTCTTTTATTCGGTTAATTAATTTAATTTAATTACTTTAGCCCCCGGGTGCGTGTGTATGTATGTGTGTGTGTGTGTAAAATGTTCAAAATGTTATTCTCAACTGGATTAGTGGCCGGCCTTTCCATTCAGTTTCCGAGAATTTTCACAAAATTAGCATTTTAAAATTTAATTGATTTAAACAAGGCGAAATTGTTAAAAATGTCGAGAGAATTTAAAGAAAAAAATCTATTTAACAAATGTGAAAAGCTGCTACAATTTTAATTACACATTTAATTCATTTTGACATTGACAGAAATTTGCAATTTATATTGAAATTTTATATAAAGAATTTATTCTCTAAATCGCAAGTGATGCTCTTTGTTGACTCTCAAAACTTTTGGATAATAAACAATTTATTTAAACTGTAGTAAAACTTTATTTAGAACGGAATTTTATAGGCGCTCATTGCTTTGCAACGGAAACAAGTGATAAAATTATACGAAGCAAGAGAATAAGTTGTAATAATAAAAATATTTATGGTTATATCTTGCCATTGCAAACTATATATCAAATCTTGTACAATATTTGAGAGCCAACCCAATAGAAGGCTTTAAAATTTGCACTTTAATTTCGATTTCTCTCCCAACATGATATGCTAATTCACTGAATATTATATTTACTTTATTAACACTTGTAATTTGCGCCGAAATTTGATAGTCAAGTTTCGAATTTATTGTTCAGCTCTCTTCAGAATGATGGATTTTGCTATCCCCACATAATTTGACATGCACGACATAATCAAATAAAGTAAATGATAAAATAAGAGAGAAAGAGAGCTTCTACTGCTGTTTTATCATTATTCCATTAAAACAGAATTAAATAGAGTTTAGCTTTCTTTATCTATTTATTATCAGATTTACTCAGATATTCACATAACAACAAACACTTTGGCTATGATAAGTTAAATAAATATGAAAAAGAAACTCTTATTGGACATTCCATCTTAAGCATTAACAAATAATTTTCAGTCCATTGACTGAAATTACATCACATGCTGTTAATAGATCTAAATTTGTTTTCTTTTTTTTCTTTCTTATCCAAATTTGTTGTTTCTCTTTGAGTTTATTTTTGGGTTTGTTGGTGGGAATAAAAGAGAACAAGTCACAGCTGACAGAATTGTGCCACGGAATCAATCATTTATATGCTTAGAGGGCGATAAGATAAGATTGTTTGAAAAGTTTGATAAATTTTTCACGCTCTTTTGGTCATTTTCTTTAATTTTAATTGGTCCTTCACTCGCTCCAACACACATACACAACACACTCTTCACACACACACACACTCAAGTGCTTTATAGACAATTGGCCGGCAAATGTCAATGGATGGCATAAACAATAGAAAATTTGTATTCACATTTTCCAGCTTTTTATGTTGGTTGCTCGATTTATTGCATTTTCTCTCTCTCTCTCTTGTTCTCAATTGCATATACCGTTAGCGATTGTTATTTTTGCCGTTTTGTTTATCTTATTACAAGTGTATTATTATTATTATTGCACCACTATTACAATTCTTTCGAGTGAATCCCGATCCGAGCGGCGACGAGTCACGTTGCCATCAAACGGCAAGCAGAAATTGACAAAAAGCGCAGCAATCACGTATATTTCTATGCTACCTACCAAGCGAATCACCGTTCAAATTGTATGTGTATTTTCATATCACAGTTGCGTATAAGAGTTGCATGCGGTTTGAAGCGAACATGTTTGGTTCGATGTGACTATGAGGGAAAAAGAACTCACTTTCGTTTTTTAAAGGCAGTGAAAAAAGTGATGCATCTTCTGAGCGGAAAATATATGTATAATCTTAGACCTCATTTTAATAACGGTAATAAGGAATAAACTTTTAATCACTATTATTCCTTTCATTGCTGAAGGTCTCTTATGCGAGAGGCTTCTTTTTTTTAAACTACATAAATGGCAGATAGAACTGATTAGCGGGTAGATCATTTTCAAAATTTACTCATCTTTTCGAAAATGAATTAATTTTTTATAAGAGGATATATTTTAGGATATATAAAAAAGAAAATTTGTCTTTTTGAAAAATAAGTTAGTATCTACTAAATGCCAAAATACGAAATAATACTTCTGAATGACAAAAAGTAATCGAATTACGAAATTGTCTCAATGTTTTCCTTAATAATGCTAAAGAGGTTTACATGATATGTATATTTTTTTGAGATTTAGTTTGATTTCCTTTTTCGACTTATAATTCATATTCCGACTATCGATAGTTTTCCACCTCTAGTATCTAGAAGTCTTATGTCTTAATTACTGAGAATTGTTGAAGTAAGAAATTAACCAAAATTTGCCCTAAGCTTCAGTTTCTAACTTTTTGACACTCTGTGGGACCTATTGAACGCGGTATTTACTTCTTCCTAACTACTCGTTGACCAATTAACAAGGAAAAATCCCTACCAATTAATCATTACTGTGTCCACTGTTCATTCTAAACGATGAGACACTAGACACTTTTTGACTGATATTCGCTCTTGATCATTAGTTACGAAGGACTCCGACTCCTTTTTGGTCACTTTTTCCTACCTTCTTAGATTCGGTACTAGCCTCTGTTCGGTCCATAAAATGGTACTTTACACTCTCCAACTTATAAATATTTAAATATTCATTATACAGACTGTTCGTCAAAAATTATAGTTCATTAACTAACTTTTTAGTTGGACTGCTTTTCAATTAGACTATTTATAAAATTTTATGCACGTGCATTTTGAATGCTTAAGTTTTTGGGGATCTTTTTCATTGAATTAAAACAAATGAAATATTCATTTAAAATTGTTAGAACTAACTTCAATTATGCAGATTTCTGTAACAATCTAAATAAAGGGAATAACTTTGTTGGCAGCAACAATGGCCACTCAGTTGGCTGTTGTTGGTCAGTTTTCAGACTGAGTTTTGCCTCACATGCAGTGCAGAAATTAGTTGGCAAAAGAGTGTGTGCGAGAGGCTGTCGCTGTGTGTGTGTGTGCCAAAAACTTTTGAAGACCAAAAAAACATAAAATCATAAAAAATAAGAAACAGAAAAGGAAAAAACAATCAGCAGCAGGAAAAATTAATGGAAGGAGACGACTACGACTACTGAGTATACCCTTCCTTCCCTTCTCACTTATTTAAATTGGCTTAAAAACCCAACGAACAAGTCATGAATATGCGAAAGATGGAGAGAGAGAGAGAGACGAATCAAATATGTGTGGGAGTGTATGTGTGTGTGTGTGTCTGTCTGTCTGTCAGAGTTCTCCCTCCTATTCCATTAGGCGTAATTAGAGCATTTAACATGGAGGGAAAAAAGTTAAGAAAAGCCAACAGCAGATAGACAGACAGACAGACAGACACACAACAAGCTCCAGAAGCAGCAAACCTGCCAGACAGTTAGTTGAAGCTATATATATCACATATATAGATGCATATATATATATTTATATATGTATTACATTTGTGTGTCAGAAGGTTTGTGTTGAAAAACAATTTAGCTAGCTGAAGCTGCCATGATGCTGCAGCAGTTGCAGTTAGTGTTGTTATGCGAGAACTAGTTCGTATAATTGTTTACTATTGCATACATTTAGGGGGAGTCAACTTAGTGGCGCATAACTGCTCCAATTTGTTATCTAGAAAAGGTTTTCAGAACCTCGACTTGGGGCTAATTGAGACGTCTATAGTAAGACTTCCACTGAAAGCTAAAATAACCTTAAGGGGTTTATATTTTTTATATGGCTAAGGTAACAATTAAACTGATTAAAACCTTTTATATCAAAATGAATGCTTTTGAATCCAATTTCAGCTGTAGATCTGGGTCTAGAAGTGAAACAAATTTGCTCTTTGATCATAGACCCACAGTTCGCAGTTTCTTTCGTTTTTTTTTACAATTTTGGGACATATATCTAATTCCCATGACTCACATTAGGATGCAAGGCTTCTTCTTGGTTCCCAAACTGAACTAAAAACTGTGCTCCAAGTTTATCTTAAGCTTTAAACCAAGAACTAGTTGACACAAACAACTTTCTTTTGAAAGTTTAATTTCCCCAGAACGACTGGTTCCCACATGCAGTTAAAAAAAAAAAACGGAACTAGTTAGGTTTCCTTTGCTCAAGTTCATCTCGAAGACCCTTCAACTCACAAGAGTGTCTTGGCCCTCAAGTACGATAATTAAAAGTTGGTTAAATGTGGCATGAGTTGCAGCTTCCTTCAGCTCTTCCTTTATGGTTCGTTCTTTTTTTTTTGCCATTTCCATTTTCCTTTTTTTTTTTTTTTGTCTTATATGGCAGCACACACACTAAATGCACACCTACATATACGCTTACATTTGGTTGCACACCATTTGAGGCACACACTCACTAACACACACACACACATACACACACACACACACATCTAGCATGAATGCTACAAAAATTTCAACTGCATTGCACATTTGGCTGTCTTCTAGGTTTCCTCATTACCACGAACGAGTATATGGGAAAATGGGTGTGTGCATGTGTGTGCGAGTGTGTGCCAACAGAAGTCGCCTTTATTGCTATCTTTTCTATCGCCCCCCCTCTTGCACCATGCACCACCATCTCCTGCGGAAATCAAAGTGCAAATGTATTTTGTCAACTGTTGGAGCAAAAGTTTCCTTTTCCCACTGCGGAAATGTTGAAAATATTGTAAGAACGTTGCTCCAAATTAATGCATAATTGCATTAGTCACTTTATTTGTGGATGCGGTTTGCCTTCCTCGACGATGCTGCCACCAAAAATTTGTTGCAATTTATTATGTGAGATGGGCGAGAGATGGCAACAGGATGTGACAGGGATGAGGGGCAAAAGATCCTTCTGTGGTTTTTGTTCTTAATGTCTTGATGACAGACGGTGCTAGAGGAGCTGATAAGTGGCGTTAAGTATTATGGGAGTTCTCTCTTCGTGTGTGTGTGTGTGTGTGTGTTTGTGGGCGAATTTATGGCAATTTGAAAAGGGTTTTGAAAAGGGTTAAGAAAGAGCCCATTTGGTATATGTGTATGAGATAAAAGACAATAGCAAATGCAAATTGAAGCATTAAAATACTACTTTATGCAACTTTAAGAGATTAAGTCTTAAATTTAAATGCTGGCAAAATGCACATTTAAATAAGTCTCCAAGCAATCGTTATGAATTACATATAATGTTAATTTAATAAAGCTAAACTTCTTTGTTGTTATTGAATAAGAAGTGTGTAGTTAGGCCATACCAAACCCTACGAGAATCTCATGAGAAGATTTCCGATTCTTAGACAGTAAAACTTGGAAAATAAAATTATTTATGTAATGTAACAACAAAAGACTTCAAGACTTTTAAAAATTTTGAATTTATAAATAGGTCCTTTTAATTTTTCTATTGCGATTTCGTTATTTTGGTTGGCCAAATGGTTAAACCTCTTTATCTGCGACTTTTCATTATCCAATCTTTGATGGTTGTGTCAATAAAGCCTGAAAGGTTACAAAAAACATCTCAAATTTTTAAATGAACGATTTTTTTAACATGCTTTAATATCTACAAACTGTTTTCTGTAAATTTTAAAATTGATTAAAGGCTGCAAAGTAGTTTGAAGTGGCCAAAATTTTAAGAATTTTATACAAAAATGCCTTTAAAGTCAACGTAAAAAATCTGCAAAGATTTATACAAAAGAAAGAAACTAAACATTTTTGCGAAGGGTTCTAATTTTCTCTTCAACTTGAACATTTTGAAATGTTATGCCGAATTTTTTTTCAGTGTCTTGGCCACGCTTTCAGCTGTCGTGCTCTTTGGCTCTCTTGGAATGCCAAAGCCGGCCTTGTTGTGTTCTCTCTAAGTGTTTGGCTCTCTCTGTGCTTGTTTCTCATTCTCTTCATATCTCTCTCTCTCTCTCTCTCTCTCTCTCTCACTGTGTGTGTTACGTTTTTGTCTCACTATTCTCCCGCACCCTTGCCAGGACTTTTCACTGTTTGTTAGAGGGGTGCGAGGGAACGAAATTGCAACTGTCAAAATGTGCGTTACCCAACCATGTTAACCCTCCCATAGCCTTGCACCTCTTGCCTCTCTTTGACCCCCTCGTGAACTCTTTACTATACTCTCTTTCTCTCTGTCTGTCTCTCTGGCTGACTTTCATTAGGCTTCGTCATAATAAACTGTCTGTCAGCTGCTTCAACTGCAATTTGGATATTTTTTTTAGACCGCGTCACTTGTGACTTTGTTTGTCTGCCTTCGATTTTTACAAAAAGAAACACACTCGCACTCGCACACACACAGGCACACACACGCACACCCATTAGAGCCAAGATTTCATTGATTATTTTTGTTGTTAACTTGGCTTACATACATATGAAAAATATGATTAACACTTTTTATAACATTTTATTTGTTAAACACAAGACACACAAGCACGAGATTCCGTTTTAGTTTTTTTTTTATTTGTTGTTATTTATTGCTTGTCTTTTGGCTTATTAATAAATATTGTTTGACTTTTGTTTAAATGCACTTTTGGTGTGTTTGAATTAAATATTAATTTTTGTTTTGATTTTATTAGAAAAATAGAATGATTCATTTATGAATTAAAAAATATTTATTTAACTTTGGAATTTGTTTATTTCTTTCGTTCGTTCGTTTGACAGACGCAAGCAACACTGAGAGAAGAAGCTCGCCACACATTTCTCCTCTTCTCCTTTCGCTGTCTCATTCGGGCTTTCTATTTTTCTGTGTGTGTTTGTGTGTGTGTGTGAAGTAACTTTTTCTTTTGTCGCGCATTTCCGTATTTTGTTACCCTTTGCTTCCTAGTCTCTCTCTTATTTTTTGCATGTTTTATTTTTGGGGTTGCTTTTGTACAGAGAGCATAACAATATTTATTCTCTCTCTCTTTACTTCTCTAATTCTCTCTTCTTTTGTCACTCTCACTGTTTTTATACCCTGCAAACATAAGGGTTACACTTGGACATAAGTTAGCAGAAGAAAACCAATAGGTAAAGAGGAATTTGTATTTGATGTTTTCAAAAAGTGTTTCACCCAAGTAAATCTTGTGAGTCCCTTGAGTCTCCTAATACATATTGCTCTTCCCTTTAGTTACGTATCATCGTTGGTCTCACCTATCTACAGGGTATTTTCAAGCCATTGCGTTGAAATAATTTTGTGTTTTACCTTCCATGCGCATGCTCTAATCTTTGTTTTCAATTGAAAATGCCGTCAGTTAAATGCATTCATCATGATGTTTGAGTTTTCTAGAAGCCCTTCAGGCCTCTGACAAGTGGAATGACCTCAAATGTTGCATTACTTTAAAAATAAATACAATAACAATGCTACATTGAAATACATTTTTATGCTCTAAATTATTTGTACACATTTTAAAAGTACATTACAGGAATAACTTCATTGAAAATTTGATCAGTTCTAGATCCTTTTTTTTTGTACTGCTAGCCACATTAAAGGAAGATCCCTTTCTAAGCAAAAAAAAAGCGCACCCAAAAAGTATGCTATACAAATTTGTATAAACATTTGTCAATGAGAATTTTATAATAATCTTTAAAATTAAAATAAGCTTATTTTAAATTAATTTTTAACAACGAAACTAAGAAATCTGATCAAATTTCTTCAGATAAGAAACATTTGCTAGTCATGAAAACTTGAAACAAAAATAAAATTTAAATTCATCTCTCTTAAAAGCGGTTTTTCTTGCTATAGAACCAAAACTCAAAATCTCTTTCATCTTATTCACTTTTAGGATTAATTTTTAAGCATAAAAAGATTAAATTTCGTAAAAAAAGTGCTCAATACATTTAAAGATAAAAATCATAGTCATAAGGCAGTTAATAGGATAAGCTTATTGCAACATCTGCCATGCCATTTTATATATCGAATTGCTCGCCCACACGCAAACCAAAAATTTCGAAAAGCCATCGCTTCATTTCAACCAATATGAGAGCAATTGAAACACGCGCATCATATTCCGAATGTTCAATGGGGAACACATAAATTCATATTAGCCTAGACACAAAAACACACAAAACTCATGCGTATCACACACACACACACACAAAGAGAGACACACATACATACATATATCTAGCATTGTATATTGAAATTAATCGCTTAACCCTTTTGCACATGTCACGTTTTGGTCTCCATTTGCATGCCCCTTTCCACTTGCCCCCCAAAAAAATAAGTTGAAAATGTATATGGACAAAAGACAGTGACAGTGCTGTCCAAAAGGATTCGCACCCTAATTCTTGTAAAAACTTTACTGACATTAAGCTTCGCATTGTAGAGAAATAGAGATGGAAGCGTGATAAAGAGATTAAAAGTATCAAATGAGTTAAAGGCACACGGAAGGATAATATTTTAAATAGGCTGCTCCATGAACTAATTAAATAATAGGAAAGCTTAAGAAGTTCACTATGGTCCACATACAAGGCAAAGGACCTTCATGCAGTCCCTCACCTGTCAGCTTAAGGATAATCCTTAGCGTATACAGTTTTAAAGGACTACAAGTGAAAGACTTCCAAGGCCAAATCAACCTGATGATTGAGGTCTTCTATCATGGTTACAGAAGGTTAATGATTCTCAGGTTAAATAGCTAATACAAAGCGTGACTCCTTGAGAAATGGCATGCTAAAGATAGAAAAGTTCGAAAAGAATTTCTAAGAATTTTCAACTAGAAGATAAACAAAACTCACAAGGTAAATGATTCCCACTCCAAGATAATTTATAAATCGAATGTCTATCACGAGGACATCTCCTTAACATAATATGTCATGTCCTTGTTGCCTATATTTAATATTCAGTGTGCTGAATAGATTTTTGCTTCCCCTTCTTCAAGTGTTCGCACTTTTTGCAATTTATATGGATTATACATGAAAATCATTAATTCTTGTTTTTCTTGCCATCTTGGCATTTTAGCATTTTGGCATTTTGGCTGACGCTCTAAGCGAAAATTTACATAACAATGTTTTTCTTTTTTTTGTTTTTTAAGTACGGCATGAAAATTAATAAGACAAGCTTTTGTATTTATCCCCACCACTTTATTCCCTCTACTCCTGTTTGCCTGTGTGAGTTTGATAAGCTGTCGCCTGCGCGTAACTCATTCCACATCCTTTGCAATCCTTGCAGCTTCTTCTTAATAATGATAATAATGACTACGATGGCTTTTGTATTTATTTTGGTTTAAGTTCTAGGTAAAGGAAGATGTTTACTCTGATAAACAGGCGACACTTGAGTTATCTTCGAGTATCCTTCATGTAGTTATGTTGTGCTAGCAACTGTCTGATGAAACGACTTAATTGTCAAGTGGCATGTGAATAGTTTCCATCTGACTTGTGAAATTGTTATTCTAGAATTCGTTTTCAGGAAGTATTGTATTCTTAGATCACTTGGCTCGCTTGAACATCTTCCCATTTGCCTCTCTATTTGGTCATATCTAATTGCTTGACACAGTGCTCTCGAAACTTATGTTGATTTAGCATTCCCCATAAAAAAACACAACACAAAGCTTAGCACACTCCTTTTCCTCATTTCGAATGATTGCAATTTGATATTTTTTTTTTCGACTCGTGAGTAGTTTGCCCAGACTGAGACTTAGACACAACTACTAAACTGGCGACGTAATCGCTCTCAGAAAACTGAAACTGCATAACTAGGAAAACGGGTTAATAATGCCATAAAAAAAATAAAAATAAAGAAGAAAAACATAAAAAAATAAAGACGACACTTTCGTGACTAGCCTATGCTGGCGGCGGTAGCTACTCAACAATGTTTGTTTGTTTTTTGTTTGCCAGCCAGCCGACTGGAGAGCGGAAAGTGAAAGGCACACACAACAACAACAATAAGGCACAAGGCAGTTTAGACCACAGACCAAAGATTGTTCGGCATGCCATACCAAAAATGTAAGCTAGACAGGCACCTGCCTCATAAAATAGCGTCGGGGGCACAAAGCACAAAGCCCCCAAAGTGATGAGTCGGCAAGAAGGGGTGGGGAATTAGTATTATCACAAAAGCACAAAAAATGCCAACTATAAGGTTCAATGACATAGCATTTGGAACACCCGCAAAATAAAAAAAGAAATACAAAAAAGAAACACATGCTAATAAATATTCATTTCAAACTGCAACAATGCAAACGATAGTCACCTAAAAATGATCGAAAAGATGTTACTCCTTATGCTGAAAATAGACTGAAATAAGACGAAACGGGAAAGCTATAGTCAATGTTTGTGAGTTTCAATGAATGAGAAGTTTTTAATAAAGAACTAGAAATAGTTTATAATACTAGCTGAAATCGTTTCTTAAGTTCAGTGTTCTCAAAAGATTTACTTATATGGATTACCTATTAATATTTTTTATTCCTTTCCATATTTTGATCATTTTTGATCTTTAGCTAACATTTTTGATGTAAGAACCTATTGATATGGAAAATTCTTTTTACATTTCCTGCACTTAAACAGTTTTTACGCTTCAAATCCCTAATTGGCTAAGAAATCCAGATGAACACCCAGCCTAATGGACTCCAATTCCATTTCTCACGCATGATCCACATGTTGGTATTAAATGTGCAAAAGTCCCACCATCGTCTGAAGTATTTTATTGCTCCTTTCCTTCTGCTTCGCTCTGGCTCTTCTTAGCTCTCACTGCTTTCCATCTATCCACATTGAGTTATGTTTTATGTCACAATCGCCACTCATGTTATCCATCAAGCTCGCTTTAAGCCCATCGCCTTCTGTCCTCCTCCCTAGACTCCTGTCTCATCCTCCTTCTGGGTATATGTTTTCCTGCTTACCTCTGTTGTCTCTCAACTACAAAAAAAAAAAAAAAAAAATTGATAAATAATGAAGAGAAATATTTTTCAGATGATTTTCCGTCATGCCATCTCATTCGCCGCCAGTTGACAATGGTAGCGTGAAAAGTAATTGCATTGTAATGGCTTAATTGGTATTTATAGTCACAACGGTCGCTGTATGCCATTATAATTATGCGTGTACGTGAGAAACTACCAAAAAAAAAAAAAAAGAAAAAAAAAACATTGATTTTACTTACACGCAACGAAATTCGCATACAGTTCCCTGGGGCATTTAATTTCGATGTAAACGTTCAGTTCATAAATGGTAATGCTTTAACTTGCGCTTGCTTTTCAATTATTAATAAGTAATTGTATTTGGAAAAACTGTTTTTATTCGCTTTATTCCTCTTGGAACAGACCTACACAAGGTTTACTTCTAAAGTCAGTATATAGCCACATCAATCTGCATTTCTGTTGAATCCATTCGAATACACATGCATATATAAGAATGAAACAGATTCTCAAATATTCTTAAGTGACAAAAATAATATTTTGCATTCTAAAAATCAGCTAAGGTCATAACCTCAATATAGCTAAAATATTCTTTCGTAAAGTATTTCATTATTCTTAAGAAAAAGTTAGTTTTCTTAAAAGGCCGTTAAAAGACAACAATTCTTTGAATATTTCCTTATTAAACCTTATCACAGCAATAGCAGAATGGTATTGTATCAGTGCTCTTCAAGCAGTTAACTAATTTGAAAGTGTTCTTGCACTTTGGGCCCTGTTTCTTCTTCTGGGATTTTGGGTAAGCTGAAAAGTGAATGTCATTGATAAATGTGTTTATAAGGATTGCAGACTCTCAAATGCGAAAGGGAATCACTGTGCAAGCTCTTAAGAATTGGAGACAATAGGCATGGAATACAATTCTTTAGTTAAGTCTTTGACTAATAAAATGGAAGAGTTAAGAACTCAAATGGCATCCTATAGAAAACGCCAGTTAGCAGTTAGAAACAGCTTAATAGAAGATGTAACTCTAAAACTTAATCAAACAGAAAGTAATCTAAACGAATGCAAGGAAAAACTTCCAAAATCTGGTTGCAATGGTATACCATCGGGTATAAAGACAATTACAATTCCTGGACTGGTTCCATTTTCTGCTCTCTGCAACGGAGATGTTAATGGAAGCGGTTGTGATGGTCATCCATTAACGATTTAATGGCAGCGAAAACTTTTTAAGAAGTTGGAATGAATTTCGTATGGTAAATTAGAATAAGAGTTTTTCACTATTTCTACCAACCTTAATTATTATATATATTATAATTATCCAAGTGGATTCGCCACAGACTCTAGATTGCGATGGGATCAAAAAAACATTGTTTAAAATTTGTGCAAATGCTTTCTAATCCTACAAAAAACTTAAAAATCTTTCTTATTTCCTTTTTAATATTGGAAATAGGAAGGAAATCCAGTTCGCATTGTTTTTGGATAAGGTTCAAAGAAATCAAAAGGATTAAATTTTTAACTAAATAACTCAACTGGGTGGCATTATATGTACATATATAGATACTGATACTGACCTTTCATACTGAAAACGAGTGGATAAACTTGGTTTTGGCTGTCTGTTACTTACATTATGTCGGACTTAATATACTCCTTAATCTTATGGATGGAGGGTGAACAGAAGGTTAAGTTAGCTGGATCTACAACTTTTCCATTAAGTTGATTGTGAAGGCTTTCAATGGCTGTGGTTTTTCTTCGAAATGATGGACAACGCATTGGAAAATGCTTTCTAATTGCAAGACTAGTCAAAGCAATTAACAGTTTATTTAGTTAAGGAAACTTTAATTATACTATAACAGTCTGCTTATAAATCTAATTAACAAATGTCTAACAATCAGACAGTAACTTTTAGCCAACTTAATTGCTTTATTAACTCCTACCGTTGTGCCTGGAAGGTCCTAGAGAGGAAAGCCTCCAGCTCGCTTTGTATAAATTGTGCGTAGGAAGGGAAAGTTTCCCCTCGGCTTTCTGCAACTTAATTAAATTTTCACATTGCAATTGTTCTACTTTTACTTGGCGTGTAAGCGTGAAAATCTTTTGTTTAAATTTCATGCTCTCGTGACATGGTTAATTAATTTGTTTCCAGGCATCTCGTCCAAGCAGGGACGGCCCAACAAAAACAAAAGGAATAACAATTCCAGCCAACAGCAAGAGTCCTGAGAAAACAAAGTGCCATCGATTATGCTAATAGCTCGAGAGGAATGAATGTAAAAAGGGGGCTCAAAGGATGGGAGGCAGTTCAAGGCTCGTTCAAGATGAGCAGAACCAACTCGGCCATCACAAATTACAAGTCATTTAAATCCCTTCCCCGGCAATCAAAGTATCGCATTCCCAAATGAAACCTCTCATTTTTGTTAGCCGGTTAGTCGGTTGTTAGGAAGGCCCACAACTTTTGCTATTTTTTGCGCGTGACTTGCCATAAATCATTTCGCGCCTCAATGCAAATTATTATGTGCAATATTGTGCACTTTACCATTATATTCCAACAACAATATATAACACGATGCGGACCATAATATCGACGCTAACGAGCCAAACTATGGGCAAACAAGCGAATTGCGTGGGTGGCGCCTCACCCACCTCACCCGCATCATCCATCTCCTCCAACTGGTATTTGCATTTCTTGCCAAACTTGTCAATAAGGGCAACTAACGGAAAGTAACTTACTCAAGACGATAGCTGCCATCTAATGAGGACAAATTGCAATAGATGCCATAGCTGATATTCCTGAAAATATTAATACCTATTAACCAGGAATTTTGCTCTACTTTCTACACTATGATAAATTGGCTTTCGTTTCTTTCTTTAAGTTTTATTAGAAATTGGAAAGGAACTAAAAGGTCATGAGCCAAGGAGAGTAATTAGAGCTAGAAAAGTCGTTTGGTGACTACCAACTAAACAAAAATATAAGAGACCAGTTTATTCATGCAAATCGACTTTGTTTCAATCTCATATCAATCACAATTATTTCTATATAATATTAACTAAAGTTTTGGTTTTATCACTACGAATAACTTGTTTCAAAATTAATTAAGCTCAGAATACTCATTTGTAGAGTTCAAGACATAGATACTTTTGATATTTAATTAAAGTGGAGCTGAGAATTCAATAAAAAGACAATACTGAAAGCCATTACCACTAAATATAAAACGTATGTAGCATTATTCCATGTAAAGATGCCATATAAATTAGGTTTTGACATAAAGATTTTGAAATTATATACGTTAAGAGTGTTCAAAGTAAACAAAGGAAGTTAATATTGATGTGTTGATTAAGTAAAAATGTAGTTTATTTATTTTGATAAAGCTTTCATTAAGACATTATTTACATACTTAAGATATTTTCGAGCCAATTTAAAGAAGATGAAGGGACTTCGAACGTAATTAAAATTATATTACAACCATTAATAGAAGTCTGCCCTTTAAAAATTGTTGGATCAAAATGGTTTTTGTTTCTCAGAGAGAGACATTATTATTAGTATTATCGTTTAGTATAGGATATGGTGCTATTTTTACAAAAACACTGGCAACTAAGGTCCAAATAACTAAACCAGTTAGACAATTCATCTGCCGAGAACTGCCAGAGAGAGATATACTGGAACGGACTCTTAAAAAATAAAATTTCAATTCTAAAGACTGTCTCCTCTGAGGGTTTTCCACTTCATCCAAAGTTTCTGCAATTTTTTTTTTAAATAAAATATTATTAAAGTCAAATTTTAAGCATAAGCAACTAAATTATGGTCAAATATTTTTGCAAGTGTATCAATTATGTAATGTAATTTTCATCAACTTTTAATGAACATTTTTCTGCATCAGAAAATTGACTAACATGGCTTAGTCAGCGTTTTGTGAGCTGTAAGAGAGTCCTTCCTCTCTCTCTATCTCCCGCTTCTCTCAACTGTTGCTAGGTAAATTTTCGCAAAGTCCAGATGCCATTGCTGGAAAAGTTTCGTTTTTTTTTGTTTTCATTTTGTGCTCTGTGAAATGTTTAAAGTTTACAACTAAATTAATATAACATAACTCAAAAAATATTTTCACAGTCAAACAAATTCCATGACAAATTCCACTTTCTACATGAATTTGGCAAAAATTAATTTAGGCTTGAACAAATATGAAATCAGCAGGCAAATCATTTCCTGTAAAAGAAATTTATATTGAAATTTATATTCCCATGCGAATAGTAAACGTGTCCTTTGTCCTTTCTTTCTCTCGCTCTCTCTTACACTTTTGTAATGAAATTTTATTTGCATATGTAAATTGGTCCTTTTACAACATTTTTGACAGCAAAAACAAACTGACCCGAAACCCTAATAAACTTACGAGAGGTGATCCAAAAGATACAAAAATTTAAAAGTGATTTAGCAAGTAATTATGTATTCTTTCCAGACTTATAATTTTCTGGGTCTGAGCTGATTTTCTTCAGCATTTGTGGAGAGCTAAATCTAAACAATAGTTAACAATCTTGGGCTTGCTTGTGCGTCTATCAGTTGCTTGTGCAACTACTTAAAATAAGCCGTTCTATGCCATAAATTGGGTCGCTCATGTTCTCAAAGGCGTTGCAATGATCTATCTGAAAGATATAAAAGTTCAGCCTAAAATATAACTAGGACAAGCTTCACTTAAGTAAAGTTCCTTACTTATTCATCAATCCTCAGCCTCACTTTCACTTTCATTCATTAACTGCTATAAATTATCACAACTCCTGAATCGGCCTTCAGAAGAGCACACGTGTCCTTTTAGTTGTTGTATCCCAGGGGATTTGATGTGTTTGATGTGTTGCGGTTACACAATCAATCTGTACAACTTTCTAAGCCACGTGTCATCCGGCAGGTGTTTGATTAATAAACAGAAAGATATGGAAATTAAGCACTCTTCGCCCAATTGCTCTTGCGGTTTAATATGCGTTTCGGTTGGTATTACAAAGTGAAATCGATTCAAATTCATAATGCCGCATTATTATCGAAGTGTGCCAATGGCAGCCCATAAGCAATTAACTCCAAATTTCAATTGCACTTTGACCGCATATCTGGGTCATCTTTGGCATGGAGAATTTCATTAAAAATTATTTGACTTAACTGCAAAAGTGGCCAATATTGAAGGCAATTATTAATTGATTTAATACGTCTACTTTGAAAAATATTTAGACGTATTGAAAATATGAAAAACACAATGAGAAAAGAAGGCAGCTTTATGAAGTCACGATGTAAATCAATAAATTCATCTTTTGTAGATTTAATGCATTGTCTCTTTGACTTTCTGTTATACTAAATTGATGAAACAATTTTCTTAATACCTTAGTCAGTTTTTTTTTTTTTTTTTTAGTTTATGGTCATCAATTTATATTACTTACCCAATTAGTTGAGATGAGCATTTTTTCTCCCTTACGGTCTTCCATGCATTTCCTATAAATTTTAGTTTTCTTTTACTTTAGCCAGAATCACTTCAATTCAATTCATAATCATCTTCCATCGATAGTTGATGTCAAAGACTTTGAGGGGCTTCCTTTGATGCAATCTCATTGGGCAACAAAGAAGCTTTTATTTGCACCTCCTAAAAGCAATAAATCGGGGTATATTTGAAAAGGAAACATTTGGATACAAACGAATGTTCCTATTTGTTTTCTTAAAGAAAAAAATATCCTAAGTGAAGAAACTTTGAGGACAACTAAATAGGATGGAACTAATAATGATGATTTAATTTAAATTGAAGGCAATTTCCTGGGTCGAGGTATCCCATGGTCGAGGTATCGACATGGCTCGGTGTAAAAAGAAGGAAAATTGCATTTATTCAACTTCTCTTACTTTTTTTTTGTGTTGACAAGCCAAATTGAAGCTTAATTAATTTTTGCCTTTGTACAGGAAAAACGAGAAGCATATATTAAAAATGTAGCTAATAAATAGTCAAAGGCATTCCGACACACACACACACACACAATAAAAAATATTAACCTTTGACCTAGACTAAGCCTCGGTTGGCCGTGATAAAGAAATATGTCATATATACTCGCCTTATTATTTATGAGGGAAAATTTATAGAGGCAAGAGCTGCAGCTAAAGAAAAAAAAAAAGGAATTTGGATCGTTTGCGAAATTTGAGAGAAAAAGGAGTTGGGTGGGTGAATGAGGTGAGGTGTGGCAGACTTTTGTTTGGGCCACAGGTGATGTATTATATTTCACTGATTTATTGCTTATTTTAGGCCCAGACAGAAAGCGAATTGTGTGACACACAAACACGCAGCATGAATTGGCGAGAAATGCCGAGCATTTGATTACATATTTCAGACATCGAATTGAATGTTAATAGTTTGCCTAATTGCGGCAAATTTAAGTTGGTCCTTAGAAAAAATTGTACTATAAATTCTTGTAATCTATTTAAAGGATATCAAATAATCTATGTACTACCTAACAAAAGCATAATTTATGCTAAAAATTGGATTTTGGTTACCTTTTACTTTAAATGGAGATTTGTGGAACGCAAATG
The DNA here is from genome assembly GCA_024703675.1 of Drosophila nebulosa. Lineage (NCBI taxonomy): Eukaryota > Metazoa > Arthropoda > Insecta > Diptera > Drosophilidae > Drosophila > Drosophila nebulosa. The sequence continues at coordinate 6,906,869 of CM045724.1, read as the reverse complement.
TGTCAAACATGACGTATACGTGATATTTTCATTGCGAAACGACTAAGCCGATTTAGGCCACGGCTTTGAATAATGACCCAAAAAAGCATTTTTACTCTAGCTTAACTAGGGGCCGGAGCTCCTCCGGTCTCCTACAGAAGGCAAAACCTCACTTCATTTAAATAAAATTTTCTCTTCCACTCTCTCTCTCTCTCACTCTCTGAGCGATGACCGCAAATTATGCATGTGGGTTGCGAAGTACAGCCACAATGCTGTTTGTCCTTGAACCTAGCCTTGCCACTGGGTATTGCCGCTGCCTCTGCCACCGCTGCTGCTGCTTCTGCTTCTGCTTCCTAGACCCAAATATCCCCGACTTCGTTTAGCTCTGACATTTTATTTGTTTGCACGGTTCGTTCATTCGTTTGTTTGTTTGTTTGTTTGTTTCTCTGTCTGTTTGCCATAGAAAAACGAGGCAAATACGCACACAAAAAATAAAATTTATGTCCTTGCCGTTTATCTAGCAGATTCTACTTTGTAGCATAGAATTGTTCGCTCTGTCACTATATGTTTGAGTTTTGCTTGATTTCAAGTGTCAATTCGAGGTTGGTGTACACCAAAAAGAAAAAGAAAAGAAATCCAACTGTAAGCCAAGTCATGGCCGTTAAAGTTTTTGGCATTGACATTCACCCACGAGGTTATCTTATGCAGTTACTTCCAAATGTTTGTTAAACACTCGGCAAGAGTTTAAAACTTTTCAATTGATTTGTGCGCCAAGCAATGAAAATCTTTGAGGTATTGCAATGGTAATCAATATATTTAGTTGGCCATAGAAAACTTTTTATTTGCATTAGTGTTAACCAAGTGGACTGAAGGCAAAGGTCCTAACAATTTTAGCATTTCGCTAGAGATTCTCTTTGATTCCCAAATTGCTTTTCTTGTAGTTGATTGTCACCACTTGAAATTCAAGTTTTCACTTTATACATAATCATTTTCAAGTGGGTATGATCTTATGACTTAAACATGTCACGTTTTAAATATCTAGACTCGTCTAAAAAAATGAAATGGAGAAAGAAGATTTTCATGGCATTTTCACTTGTTAGTTAATTTGTTTGAGAAATTTGATGTTTGGCTCCAAAATCTGGCTTTAAATTTATGCTGCAGAAGGCAACTTATGCTTTGTTAAATACAATTCATTTATTATCTAGGCACTTGAATAATAATTCTAAACTAAATGTAAAGCAAGCTCTTTGTCTTAGTGCTCTCTTTCATGGTCTTTCTCAGAGAGTGGATGAGTGAGATTGCCAGCAGAGGTAGGTCTAGCTTGATCAGTCGACAGAGACGATTGTGGAAAACTGAAGCTTATATTCAAGATATTATATACTCAAAACTTATACACCTGAAACTAATACTAATTGGTTTATTTTTCATACTTAGTTCATTCCAAAAGAACCGTTTCATGTCCAGACTTAGTCACGTTTTATTTTTTTAAAGAGGCATTTGAATTAAATTAGCTAATAGAGTTCTTTCCTTCTAAAAACAGAATAAAATAGAGAGAGAGAAAGAGTATAGCAAAATTAGTTTGGTATCTGGCAATATTTAATATTTAAATAAAAAAAGCGCCTCAACTATTATTGAGTTTAATCTTAAGTAAATTTTAATTCTTAAGTCTCAAGTACAAAGAGAAATTATTTATTTATTCTTAGACTTGCTCGCTTCCCCAATTAAACGAAAGCATTTATGATAATTTATAATTAATGCAGAAACTTGTTCCTTGAAAAAAAATATATTTTTCAATTTCGCTTCAGCTATTTTTGCAGCATTAAAATGCAACAAATTTGAATGCAAAAAGAAATGCATAAACAAAAGTTGCATACATACATATGTACATATATGGAATAGGTGAAATTGTCTGTGTGGGTGTATCTGTGTGTGTGTGTGGCTCTGTGTGTGTAGGAGACTCTCAAGTGCCGCTGGGCGACTACAAAAATGCTAACAGCCATTGCAAATATTCCCGCAAATATGCCAAACACACACATACACACACACGCTTACTTGTAGTGGCACCTATTCCGTCTCCTACGCTCAGAAAGCGTTTTCATTTTCAGGGGGAAAAAAAAAACAACAGCCAAACGATGGGAAAATAAAAAGCACAAAAATGTTTGCATTTTGTTCTATCAGAAGTTTTGTTTGCCATTGAGATAACGGTTTCTGTTTAGTTCTCTGCTCCTTCCACTTCCATTTCACTTCTCTCTCTCTCCCTCTCAATTTTATTGTTGTTTTTCATCGTTTTTGCCATTCTTACTACATTATTTTTACAGTTATCATGTGTGTGTAGGTGGATGTGTGTGTGCGTAGGATTTATTGTCTTCAGCTTCCATTTTTAAACTAAAAATTTAAACAAGGAACTGATCTAACTTGGCCCCCAAAAAAAAAATGAGAAATGTTAGCGATACTTGTGACCCACTCGCACAAGGCAAACACCCGAGCCGAGATTTTTATTTTGCAGGGGGCAGAAAGGGGGAGGAAACACGCTTGTTAAATATAAATATAAAACCGCCTTGAGATTTAAGTAGCTGAAGGATAAACTAAAAATAGTTGTGACACATCAAAAACCGAGGCGAAGGCTGAAATGGGATTATAAACTTTTCTAATAAACCCGATAAACTAGATTTTTTAAATGAAACTCTACTCGAGATATATGACCTTATTTATGTTATAATTATTATTGATGCTAAACAAATTGCACGCCGTATTCGCCGAATACGACGGAGAATTTGGTCCACCGTAGTACAGCGAGGAATTCTTGTGGTTGCCATTATCACATTATGGCGAAAGGGAAGACAATGATATAGGCCCAAGATTGCAGGTCGAGCTGGATCATAGTATTTAAAAGCCAAGTCCAATGCTCGCATTCATGACGAAGTCTCCTTAGCCGATTAAAGTGAAATGCTTTTGAAGCAACAAACTGGAAATTGCGATTTAAAATGCCAGAGAAATGCGGCGAGAAAGGATAGGGTTACTGCTTCGGCGCCAGCGCGCGAAATATCGCTAAATCCTTAAGGCTCCTTAGGATCAAACAACCAATCGACAACCTATTGAAAAAGAGAAGGATGAAGTTGATGGCCCTTTCGGTTATACAAATTTGTATTACCTCTTTATAGTTCGAATAAGCAGCGAAAACCATAGTAAAATCAAATGGACATTTAGAAAAACCAACCCGTCCTTCAAAAGGGATTTGCCTTGTTGTCTTCCACTTTGCTTGGTCGGCCAAACAAATAAATTCCGTTTATAACTTACATGATTTCTGGTCCTCTTTAAGCTTGCACATTTCGAGAAAAGTCGAAGCCATCATCAACATTGAATTTGTAACGCAGAAACAATGAAGACATTCGTTCCGATTGACCTGCGGATCTGATAAAAACCCCATACATACCTCTAACGAGTCCTTGCAAAAGTCACTTCCAATACACGACATCTGCAATCTGGCTGCTACTAAAATATTGCTTACCAACGCTAGGACCACATCTCAGGAATACCGCAGGAATGACGCCAACACAGAACCCTTTCATTTCCGTCGATTTCCCTGTTCTTACCCCTTACCAATTTTATCCCGTGCATAGTCCTATATGATTGTTATCGACCCAGTCTACGGATTATCATCGTCTACTTGCTTAGAAAACTGATTCACTCTTCATTCGGATTATTCACTCGGCCTTTAAAAGATAATCACAACAACAACAAGAAATCCTTGCTATAGTTACATAATTTAGATTGTTTCAATTTCTAAAAGACTTTTTTGTTTTTTTTTTCGTTTAATTTTAAAACATTTTCCAGAATGAGTACTAAATGAGAGACGACCGAATCGAACTGAATAAATTTAGACACTGAACCTAAACCCTTGGCAAATTGTTCAGTAAGAATTTTTACCTTTGCTATGCCTACTAAATTTTTATATTTGTTTTTCTATTCATTTCTATGCCTACTAGATTAATACTTCTTTCCTATCTAACCTTCTCTATGCCTACTAAGTTTGTAGTACTTTCCTTTTGAACCTGTTCTATATTCTTTATGCCTGCTAGATTTCTCCTTCTTTCCTTTGAACATATTTATTAAAAGTCTGGTCACATTTTATATGTTAAAGCATAGTAAGAAATGTATTATAGTAGATAAGACTGCAGCTGCGAAAGGACTTTTTGAAGTGATGGTAAAGCGAAAAGAGTTCTGAAATGGAGCAACAAAGTGGAAAATATCTCTGTTTATTGAGATTGAGTTTTAAGTTTATTATTTTCTAAAGGTAATTAATCACAATTAGAAATAGGTTAAAGTTTCTCCAAAGCTAACTAAGGACACACATGGCAGAACCTATTGACTTTAGCTTAGAAAAGGATTGGTATATATCCTTTAGTAGATGCAGTTTCTATCAAGTGTTAATGTTTTTTTATGTTATCATGTAATCTAGAAATCGCACAGGTATCAAGTACCTTAATCAATTTTTCAACTTTTTATGTTTTTTTCTGTTCTGGGGACGCGAAAAGGGGAATATTTTTGAAAAGTTCACATTTCTAGCAGCTATTTGGGCGAACTTTTTTAAGGGGAAAATTTTACTTATTACGCTTAAAACGCATTTGGTTTCTTTCTTTGGGGCAAGAGGAAAATGTATGCCAGGCGGGGGGAATTCAATTTCACTGCAGTCCCATTACAACGATAGGTGCTCACACACACACACACACACATACACACACATGTACACCTTTTGCACCCTTTTACTTTGCTCACTTACGGTAACCAATTGCGAATCATTTCTCTATTGCTCCTGTTACAGCTCTCTTCCTCGGTTGCGTTCTTTGGTTGCCTTAGTGACCCAATTTTCCTAGTTTTTGGCTTTTTGTGGAAATGGTTAGAATGGGTAGAATGGATAGGATGGGTAAATGGTGTGCGTGTAGCTTTCCGCATTTTCCCGCTCGTTCTCCGTGTTCCGTGTGCCTTTGCCTTTTCCTTGCTTTTCTGACTGTGGCCTGTGTTACATTTAACGACTTTCGAGTTCAAATTGTACAAAATTTACGATTCCTAGCATTTTCACACTCCTCCTCACTGCCAAACTCGAAAATTGCATTTTATCGAATGGTCGGCCTGTGGGTTGTTGTTGTTGTTGTTGTTGATTTCCTTTGCCTTTGGGCTCTTTTGTGAATCGTGGCTCGGGGATTGGCCTCTGTCGGTGTCTCCATTTGGTTTTCGTTAATTGAAGCGCAAAATGTTCGACAAACGACGAGGCATTGGCATTTTCTTTTTTTTTTTTGGTGTCTGTCTGGCATTAAATTCAATTGCCATTCGAAATTGTATAATTAATTCTTCTGTTTCAATTTCAAATATCATAATCATAACAATAATACTGCAAATTATGTTGAAATTGTGCTAAGCGCTTTTTCAATAATAAAATATTTTCATTTATTTAATAGATACTTAAAATTTGGCGATTGTTGGCAGCAATTTAAATTTTAAGTAGCAATTATTTTATGTTTGTAATATTTACATAAGTACGGGTACCTAATTATGCAAGAGTTAATTAAATACTATGTAAACTCTTAAAAAATTTAGAATCGTTTTACAACTTAAGTAAGTGTTATGAGGCTGTTCGTCTTACAATTAGATCTTTCGTTTGTTCAGAGAGGTTAACCCTTGACCTTTTTAATCAAAGGAACGTCACACAAATTAATGATGCATGAAATAAAGTTCCGGTTATATTTATTTTTTTTATGATTAAATGTGTTATTTTATTTTAAAGGGGTTTCTTTCCTTTTCTTTCGATTTGCCTTGTCAGATCGTCGTTGTCGACCTCAACTAAGTAATTCAGGTCTGGTTATAAATCATTGGCCAATTATTTCCACATATATTTAATATATAAGAGATAAGCACAATATAACACACACACACACACAAACCGTTCATTTTCACTTTCGTTGAGCATTTCCTTATGATTGGCTTACCAATCATAAAATATTGAAAGGAAGCTGAAACAATCTTTTTAAAAAGACTACAATTCGTAGTTAATACTAAACATGTTCTTTTTGTTCGATAATAATATTTTTGCCCTAAAATGAAGACTCAAATTTACAAACGTGACTTAGTCATCTTCACAACTCTCCTTCATTTAACCTAATGTTTTATTTAGCCATCTTCAATTCAAAGTCTCATACAACGTGGTTCCATTCTACATCTAAAAGAACATTGATGCAGCAAGCTATGTAAACTAAAGTGAAACCAGTTGCCTAGAGCTCTTTCTTTAGAAGAATTGAAACCACACTGTGGAATAAAAGTTTTTAAAATTGATCAAATTCCAGCATATATTAAAGGTAAAATTAATGAAGCTTGGACACAACTGTAACCAAGTAATTTACAGAAAACCTTGTGGCTGCCTTTTATATTTCAACTAGATAATTAATAGTGCCGACCTGTTAAGACATGGTTTCGCCATTTTTAATTCTCCGTCCACTAACTCAATTCTTAATACTTCTTGTGACTACCAACTTGAGTCTTGCGGAAGTAATTGACAGAATACTTTTAAATTGCCCTCTGTGAATACTTAGCCAAAACTTGAAAATCTTCACACGAATCATCTTAATTTGATGGAAGAAAGATCGACCCAACCAATGCTGACAATTAAAGACATTCTTTAGTCTATATTATGGTAATACTCTCATTTTATATTCTTTTAAAATTTCATAAAAGTCAGTCCAAAACGGGGCCAGCTGTTGGTTAGTATTTGGTTATTGGTTGTTTGAGCCTTGGTTTATTTGCTATTGATTACTAATTACTAGGATTAGTAAAAAAAGCGAAGCCAGTTTTAACTGGGATTAAACAGTTGCAGTAATTATTATCAAATCGAATGGCAACGATAAAAGTTTATTAATAATAAATAAAAATGTTAGTGGAAACCAAAGCCAGTTGTGGATTCGAATGGTATAGTGACTTTTGGCAACTGATTAATAAAAAGCAAATCCCATAGTTGATTTAGACTTTTTGTTTGATTTTTATCCTCCATAGACTTACTTTCCCTTTTTCCCCCAAGTTACTTCCCACCATTTCATTTATTCATTTCGCTGCGACCAGTTGGTTGGTTGACCCTCAGAGCCCTCAAGTTCATTGTGAACATTTGTATAATGAGGTCCCCAGTTGTGGTGGACCTAAGGTTTTCATTGAGGTCTGCACCTTCTTTTTCTTTTTTTTTGCGATTTTACGAGTATGCCGATTCCTTGGCATAGTTGGAAGGCGTTTACTTTTCTGCTCAAGGTCGCCAAGAGATGCAGTTGCCAAGAGAGAGAGAGAGACACAGACAACTGGCCAAGTGAGGCAAAGCCAGTCTTGAAATGAAAATAACGAGTTGAGGTGGCAGATTGCATAATGCCCGCGTGCAAACACGATTTGGCGAATTTGCAGAGAGATAAAAAAAAAAAAAAAAACAGTCATCCATCTGCCAGTGATTCCCCTCTCTTCCCTCCGCACCCCAACCAAGTCATGCCATGAGAGGCTAAAGCATGTTCCGAAATATTCGTGCAGGCATAAATCTTCTTCTTCTGTGAAAATAAAGATATATTTTTTAAATTTTAAATAAAAAAAAAATTTAAACAAAAGGTTAAAAAAGATACCAAACAATAATTACAAACTGCCTTTTGACAACTTTTCCCAGTTGCTTTTCACTTGACTTTGATTTGAGTTTTCAATTTATTTTCCACTTTCTCTTTCTTTGTCCTTAGCCGCTTCCTATCTCTCCCTTCTCCTCCTTTTCCTCCTCCTCTTCTTTCTATATCTCTGTGTGAAGGGGTTTCCTTCATTAAAGTGGAGCACGTTGGCTCTGTCAGAGGTTGATTATTTTGAAATTAAAATGATGAATATATAAAAAATGCGGAAAATGTGTTCTTCCTCTTTTTGCCATGAAAATAAAAAAAAGCAACTATTTGTTGCAAATTGCTAGCCAAACTAAAGTTGATGGCTTTAATGCAAAAGTTATACTGCTTAAATGCTAACTACATTCAACTTTGACCTTTTGCAAGTGACACATTCATTAAAGCTGTTTTTGTTTTTCTCTTCTTTTTTTTTAAGGGAATTCACATGCAAATAATGATGTAAAAATGCTGTTACAAAATTAATTCCCTTTTTGGAAAATTGATTGCCTTTTAACTGGAATTAATGATTAATTTTTCGAACTAAAGTTTCTTAATGGCTAAAAGTTTCTCTTGCTAAAGAAGGTAACTGAAAATTTGTTAGTTTAAGTTTAAAGTTTCTTAGATTCAGCTGAGTTAGGGGAAGAGCTAAACCAAATCTGGACTTTAGTTAATAAGAACCCAATCTGAATATAAAACTTAGACAAAGCCAATTTGGACTTTAGGCTAACAACTAATCAATTTTAAGTTATAAGTATTCTCCTTTTTTTTGCTATTTTGGAAGTCCTTTTCAAAGTCCAAGTCCATTGATCGTATCCTTTTATCGTGTGCGTTACTCTTTAATAATTAAACACAAATTCATTATAGAGCTTAGTTTTTTTTTTAACGTTGTATAAACCCAACCAATTGAAAGGAATCGAACAAAAAAAAAAAAAGGGGAAGCCACAGTTTTGATAAATAAAAGGCCTTAAAGCACTCTCTAATACCACTCTCTAATACCAAATGTTATATTTATTCCACGGATAATTTAGAGTTTTCTTACAATTCGAATTGATTCTTTAATTAAATCAACTGTTTTTTTTTGATTCAGCAATGATTGAAATGTTTTCCACTCACTCTCGAAACCGCCTCGAACAATGCAATAAACAGTTTTTGGTTTTACTTTTACTTTACCTTTGCCCCTAAAGCTATACACACAATGAGACAAACAAAAGAAGAAACTCTACAAAATGAGAAATAAAAAATTGTCTGTCTATTTTTCTATGTTTCCCCATGGAGAGCGCGGCTCCTACACCGCAGCCAAATCATATTGGAGTACCTTCTTTTTTTTTTTTTGATTTTTTGTTTTGCAGTTGGCCGACTTCCTATGGGCCAGCTACTTCAATACACAAAGAGTTTATGAAATGAAACTTTGTTGAAAAGGCCACAAAGTCGCCGAAAGAGTGCTTTAGAGACAATTCAATTGTGGATTTCTTGCATTGTCATGAGATTATTGAGGAGCATAAGTAATCCACACCTAAGCGAAACTTTACTTAACTCAGTTTAACTTAGTTTAATATCTCTTTAAACTGTTTAAAATAGACGTCATGCATTAATAATGAGTATCTAATGACATTCAATTACCTGTTTTTAACTCTGACACATTTATCAAACAATTAAATTGTAATTCGCGCAATCACTAATAAGCCATTAAAATTCATTGAGGGAAACGTAATCAAATGCCGTTTGGAACCTCTTCTTAGACAATATTCCTATGATTTATGGCACAAGCAACGAAAGCAACGAAAGCAACAAAGAGTCTCTCGACTATTGCCAAATTTTTTTGGCCAAATGTTGTCATTATAATTTTAATGAGTTACAAATGAAAGTGATTTTGGCCAGCAACCTTTTTGGATTTTTGTTAAATGCCTTTTAAATAGCGTTCACTTTATGATATTGACCTACAGCCAATTGAGGTATATAGGGAACGATTTTATTTTGGTTATCATCAATCTTAGTAATGAAGTTTTAAAAATCCATAGGGAAGTTGATGGAGATCCTGGGATTTTTCCACAATAATTTTTAAGACTTTCCACTTAACAATCGGTTAAAAATTTAAGCAGAAATTCTACTTACTCTAAGCTAGGGTAATCAGAATAAGATCAGAGGCTAAATAACTTTTATTTTCTTATGGAAATATTTCTATATTAATGCAATTTCAACAATTATTGTGCTCGTACTTCAAAAGTCTCTTAGATCCTTTGAGTTCGTAGTACAAGAATTTAATTTTTGCAACCTTCAAGGCAAATATTTTTGTGCACAACTGTACACGATGTCCTTAATACTTATTATGCTTCTAAAATACCATTTTAAATTGGCTTAGTTTGAGTCTTGGTTCTGACTGAGGCTTCAATTACCAATTAGTTCATAGTTCGAATTAATCACTAACTAACTCTTTTAGAGTATAGAGACTTCGACTTTGTAATTGCCATTAATTTTATCTCTTCTCATTGGTTTCTTCTCTTTTATTTTTTGCTGACAACTTGATTTGTAATTTCGTGAATTATTATACTTTCTGCCTAATTTATAATGCGTGAGTTTTCAGTTTGGCGTTATTTCATTTGTTTTTGTCTTTTCTTTCGCTCTTTCTTTTGGTGTTTGTTTGTTTTTTTTTTTTTTGTCATTGTTTCATCTAAATATAGCTCTTTGAAATTTTTGTTGCATAAATAATAATGGAGCTCCATTCGGAGGAGTGAGTTGTGAGTGTTGTTGCTTTTTGAATTGGCATGAAAATATTACAAACAATATTTATTTGCATACTCTATTGCATAATTTTACATATCTAATTGAATATTTATGCATTTCGCAAAAAATCAAAAATAAAACAGAAGAAAAAGAAAATATAATATATATTTTATTTATGCAAACGTTTAACGTAATTTTTTTTAATTGATAAACTGGCCATTAATTCCATTCGACACGGTAGATAAAACCAAATGGGAAATATATCAAATTATGGCAATTAACTAGTTACATGATTTGGCCGTGTTTTCGATTCTCTCCAATAGGTCAAAAGGTTATATTCACCCCCACACGCCATAATCGATGGCTCTGCATTAATTTATTTGATTCAAATAAATTTTTGTTGCCTCAGGAACGGATTTAAATGGACAAAGGGTTAGGCTAGCTATAAGTAAATGCAAAGATTTTTGATCCTTAGAAGCGAATTTGGTCTATTCACATTCTTAAGGTCTAAATTTGTGCCTTAACTTATCTAATCGATAAGAATGAAATCGATGCATACGATAACTCATAGCTACACTAAAGTTTCTTCTAAACATAAGTTAGATAAAATGTAACCAAATCGAAGATAGAATCAACTTTAAAAAAAGATATTCAAAAACTGTTTTTATATTTTATTAATGAACTGCTACTTAATGCAAAGTAATCACTTCTGAATGGTGAATAATTGAATCAAACTCGTTTCTAATCAAGAGCCATCAAAATGCAACAAAGTAAACCGAAGTAAAGTATTTTTAAAGCTCTACTTCAGCTGTGCCCTCTCTTGACATTGAATTATCTAAACCGTCCCTGGCCCCAGCGAGTCAAGGAAAATTACATTTACATTTTGTATACATTTCCATGCTGAAATCTATCTCTAACACAAAGTTCGTTTAACTTTAACCCAAATTATTAAAGAAGTCAGATCGAAAATAGATATTCCACTCAGGTACATGTTGCATTTATCTTTAGTTTTATAGTTTAACCATTTTTATTCCCACTCTATTTTTCGTGTGTTTTCTTTTGCTAATTTTATATTAAAATCAATAAAGTTTTCTCCATTAACACATTCTAAGGGCCAAAAAACGAAAAGGGCAACATTGAATGACCGAAAACCGTTTCCACACCAAACAACAAAAGTCATCTGAAATGCAACAAACTGGTTGCCACCAACTCATCCCCCCACCCCCACACCACCACTTCTACCCGCCCTCCATCGCTCTGTATATTGAACCCGTAGGTATTCTTAACCAATTGATATTCGAGTTCTGTGTACACTCAGATACACTCTCATTCAGTATTCATTAAATATTCCCAACGATTGCATAGAATTTTCATCTTCTGCTTTCTTCTCTTTCTCTCTTTCTTTCTTTCTTTCTTTCTTTGTGTATTTTTGTTGGTCATTTAGTTTACCCATTTTTAGATTGTCTTTTCCAAGTTACAGTCAGAGTCCGAATCTTGGTCACCCATCTGACTGCAACTTTGTCTGCTTTCCCCCTCCCCTTCTCCTTCGTTGGGGGGGGGGGGGCTTTCTTCAGAGCTCTGTCGCACCTTTAGTCAATGCGAGTTGAAACAAATGCAAATTGAATTTGAATTTTTAGTCAAATTGTTGACACACAATTTCTAGATGCTCTTTGTTAATTTATGCAACCAATTGATTGGCCTGTCGAGGGGGAGTGGCAGTGGCGTATGTGGCAGAGGCAGTGTGTAAGTGTAGTAGTAGAAGGAGTAATCAAGTAATTACCGCCGCATTGAAATGTGGCTTAAGTTTTAACATGTTGAATGAGGGAATACGGGGCTGCCAAATGCCCACAGATTAGCTGGCATACAATTTCTACACTGAGAAAATTGTTATGAAAAATAGTTTCTTTATTTTAAGATCTCTTTGCTTCAACTTAAGGCATTGACTTAAAAGCATTTTAAGATATAATTCTTTATTCTGAAATATTTAGTTTTTTTTTATAATACAAGCAATCAAAACCACTTAAAAACACATCAGGATCTTTTCCTGTTCTTTTTAGAACATTTTATAATGGATATTTTGGATTGAGGTTGTCTTGATTCTTTCCCAAAAATTACTCAAATGTCCTTTGACAAAAGTTTTTTACAAGGTTTATCTAATTATTAGAACTACTCTACTCCCTCTAGAGAAGGAAAAATTGTTTTGAAGGACTAGACTTGTACCGTTTTTTTGGTAGTTCCAAGTTTAGCTTAAACTAAATTGTACGTGTTTCAAATGCTAATAGCTAAATGCTCCATTAACTGACTAAGTGAATGAATTACATTAAGGCTAATCGATGTCAATATATAGCTTAATATTCATTTTAAGTTTGTTTAGTTGATTGCATTGAATATTTTTGTTCAGTGTACTTCATTTTCACAGTTGGCATATGCTCGGCGTGTGCGGGTGAAGCGTCACAAGTGCCCAAGTCCGTGCCGCTTCAGTCCCTCCAATCTTCTACCCCTTCCCAAATGCCCTCAAATATCGTAACGCTCGAGTAAAGGCGACAGCGACGGCTACATCGGGAACTGAGGCTAGTAAATTATAAAGCGAAACTGTTTTGACCAGCCGGGCATATCAACAGTTGGTTCGGCTGTGTCTACTTATTTGGAGTGAGTGTAAAACAAAACTCTTTATACTATATATCTGCGTGTGTAGTACTACATTTAAGCGTGGTGTGTTGTAACGCCCTGGGTCTGCGGCAGCCTTTCTCACTTGGCTCTTTTTTTTTTTGTGTGGTAGCATTGCATTGTCTTGGGCCACTCTTTTGTCTAAAGTGCCGCATAATATCGCATAACCAACCCGCCAAGCCGCCCACCAAAACATAACTCCCTTCCTATTGTATTACCTTTTTTTGCTATGACAACTCTCGTTTCTCTACGCTTGTCTCTCCACCTCTCTCTCTCTCTGTCTGTCTCTTTCTCTCACTCTCTGGTTTTTTCATTCATTAAATCACTTTATTGCCAAATTGCCAAGCATATAATACGCTTTCATAGTAAATTATTCAATTAAAATCAATTTTTAATTTCAACAACTGGTCAAACATATTGTATTAACATGCTTGAATTTTAATAATTATACAAAATGATGCATAATTGATTTTCACTCTATGAAATTGTCATACATTTTGGTTTAATCATTTTAATTTCAATTGCTCTTGATTTCAATGGAATTATTATTGCAATTACCTTCTCCGGTTTAGTGCTAGCTTTAATCAAAATCGAAAATACCTTCTCAGAGTAAGTGAAGTTTTTACTATTGCAGTTACTCATGGAATAACTGATGCCCAGTTGCTCTTAGTTATTATCCTTTTAGGACAGTAAAAGCTCAGTTAACCTAATGGAATCCTTCATCATCGACCAAGTCAATTTCTTTACCTTCTTCGTTTGCCCCACTGCCATTGCAGCGTATAAGAGTTTGTGCTCCATGTTCGATCAAACATGTTGCAAATGTCAGGTTTGAGAGAAAATCTGCCTTATACTCTAATCAAGTTTTTTTTTTAGTTCGGCATTAATTTGAGATATTTTATATTTAAATCAAGTTATTAAGTGATTATATTATCTTGCCATCATAATTTCATTGTCACCTGTAAAACATTTCCACTTCAGATTAGTATAACACGAAGAGAAGGCAACAAAACTTTAACTTTAAATTTCTCTCTGTTAATTTAGTTTGTAATAAATCTGTTGATAATTCCATTGAAATATTTAATATAATAAACTTTACAAATATTTAATCATTTACATTTTGTTTTCCATTTTTTGCTTTTAGCTGTCAGCAAAGAAAGTAATTTAAATAAAGCAAAGGTAAAAATATTTGTCTGGTTAATTTAATTGCATCCTTATTTGTTCATGTATTTTTTTTCTTTGTTAAATGAATTTAATTTTTGCTCGTGGCCTTTGAAGCTGATGGTGATTAAAAGTAATTAAAATGAAAAGTAAATATTTTAGCCAAAAAAAAAAAATGCAATAAATATTTTGTATAATTTCTTTTAATTATTGGTTTAAGCCTTTTACTTTTATACATATTTTTGATATATACCTTTAAGTTTAAGAAAGCCAACTAGCAGTCAATAGTTGACTTTTTAAGAAAATGCATCAACAACTCTTTATTCTACTCTAAAGTCTTAAAAATAGTTGGAATCCAATTTGATTGTTTATTAAACAATCTGAAGAATTTTAGTAATTAAGAGAAAACCTTTTTATTAAGGTTATTACATTCTCTTTGAATTTTAAGTAGATTCCAAATTGGTTTGGTTGATTTCAAGGGATCTTCTTAAATTTTTTCAACTTTGAGAGTTGAACTCTTAAACAAAACTTATGATATTTTTTTAGCCATAATTTAAGGATGACTCAAAATTGATTAAATTTCGCATCAATTCTTCATTGTTTTCTAACAAAACGGCTTAGATGATGCGGGAATTTAGGTCAAAGAGTCATGGATTTTCATCTGCATTCATTTCGTATTGCTTCAAAACTGTGCTTCATGTCTTGCATTTTAACTGATTTAATTGCATCGTTAAGAAAACGTTCGATTGGGGAACAATTAGTGACCGCCTGCCATTCCTCGATATGGTGCCAAACATCTTGAGGTGTTAAGAAGGTTGCTGAAATCAGCCGAGCTGAAGCAATAGAGAGCTGCAGCCAACCAGCACCAATTTGAAACTCGAATGCCGAGTGCCGAATGCCGAACGCCAAATGCAATGCATGAGCAACGCTCAAGAGTTACCGTTAATGAGCAGATGAGAGGTGCAGGGGCAGCAGCAGATGAATCTCCATTCCCACTCCCACTCCCATTCCCCACTTTATCTTCGACTAAGACTCTGCTCCACCAAGAGATGGTGTGGCTAAATAACCGCTGCAGATTATATTTAGTTGTTAGATGAACGGCGAATAGAAAAGAAAAAAAAAATGAAAAAAATTGCTGCAAAAGAAGACGCCAAAGATGACGATGACGATGACGATGACGACGAAGTCGACGATGAAGGAGAGAAAAAACAATTCCAACATGCACATTTCGTACATCTGAATGATTCGTAGTTGTCGTTTATGGAGCACTACGGTGCATAGTACCTCCAAACGTTCGTTGGAATAATTAAAAGTTGGTTAAATGCTACCGATGGCGGGGGCGAGAAGGAGGGGGTTGAGGGGGGAAGGAATCTTTGGATGGGATGACGAGGATGGAAATGCAATGCTGCGATGCGAAACGACCGCACCTAATTGGTTTTGCATGAGTTAGTGAGAGAAGAAAAAGAGTTAGCAAATTGTGAGGGAGGGGGTTAGGTGAGGTGGCAGTTGAGTTGGTGGCATAAGTTGCAAATAAAAAAACACACACATACACACACACACACAAAAAGAAGCGGGCTATCAAAACGAACCATGTCTTTTAACCAATTTCAATTCAAACATTTTGCCAGGGATGGCGAATTTGTTTAAGACATTTTTCAATCATAATTTTAATATTCTTCTTGAGCTCTGCTGAAAATCAACCATCCATATCCCATGATCTAACTTGTTAACCGAAAGTAATAGACAAAATAAAGCACTTTATGGGCCTTTTTTTGTTGCAAAAGTAATTGACGCTAAATATTTAGGGTTATTTTCTGCTGGACATAGCCAACTTTAATTAGTTTTGCTTTTTTTTAGAGTGCCCTAAAACCTGATTTGGCCTTTTCTAACATGTAAGTTTTTTTTTTTTTTTTTAATGTCATTATTTGAGTTCTTTTGACTAAGTTGACATTAAGTATATTTTAAATTAAAACCACTGCTCATTAAAGTTTGTTAAACACAGTGTTAGGCAAAAGGATGTTAAATCATATTTTTTATTATCTTTATAATCTTGCAGAGGGTATAATAAAATGTGCAGCTGTTTAAAAGACAAAGAAATAGCCCTAAAAATCTATTAGTCTGATGAGCTACTTAGCATGCTTTGGCAAAGAATTTGAGGGCGAAAGGACAATAAGCTACTTAAGAAGGTAAAGGAAGCTAAAGACCGCACAAGCATCTGCATGTCGCCTAAGCATGCCTGTTGTTAATAATTGTGAATGACCATTTCTTGGACTCAAGATCAAAACTCTTTTTGAACATTTCAATATTCAAAAGTTTTGGAAATATTTTTAACATCTATGTACCCTGAAATTTGTTAGGATAATCAAGCATTGCCCCAATTTAGCTTGATTGAATGCCTTTTCGTGATCTCATTTGCCACTGGGGAGTTGTATACCCATTGCCATTTTTTTGTGGCAATTTGTAACTCGAAATTTAAATGAATCATTGATTTAATTTGCCAAACGTTAATTTTTTATGCCACCGACTGAAATGTGGTCCAACCCTGAGCGAATTCTGATAATGCAGCAAACATTATTACCGTAAAACAGTTTTCAAATTTGTTCGCCTAACTGTTCGATGGCTAAAATGCAAATTGAATACATTTGGCATGTTTTTTTTTTTTTTTTTGGAAAAATCAACATAGTGTCATATCATGTTCCCCACACCACACACACACACACACACACATCGCCCCCCTTCACACCTAACTTCCTTTCTTTCTACCAACCCTCCCATCCCTCGCGATGTGCTAATGTTATGACATAATTAAAGCTTGACACATGTTTGGCTTGGTTTTCAGATGGCGTCTGTGGCTGCTGGTGACATGACACGTTGCTGGTTGGTGGGGATGGCTGGATGGATGGATGGACTACGTCGTGTTTGGTGTTAAGTATGCACATTTTAAATGCAATTTAATTTATGCAACTGTTTATTATTCATCTGCAGCAGCGGCAAAATATGTGAAAAATCACTCGGACAAAAGTAAAAACGAAAAAAAAATAAAACTTTTAAGCAACGATTTATCTTTTGCACAGAGCAAAATAAATGCCAAACTGTGAGAAGTTGCCGCTGCCATTTTCTCTCACTTACTTCCTGGCTACTTTTGAGAATTTATGTATTTGCACATTTTTCACACTCTCTTTCACACACACACACACACACATGCTGGTTTCTGGACTTCTGGGCTATCGAAGAGGGGGCAAATCTTTCGCCCTAATCCTTGTCGGCAACAAAAATCTGTAACTAGAATTTTGCATTTTATTTTTTATGCATGAATATATTGGCCTATTCACAAACTGCAGAAAAAAAACGATATTGAATATAGTTTGGTTGGTTGTTCAAGTTGGTTTCTAAGGAATACATTTATGATTTCGATTTGCAACAAAAGTTTCTCTTCTTAATTCAGTTTTCCTAAGGTTTTTTGTTACATTTCTTTAGAATTTTGGTTATTCTACTGATTCCTGCTTGATGGATGCCCTTGAGAAGTATTTTCATTTTGGTTTAGATTTATTAAAATGCGTTCTTTAATACCTAGCTAATATACGATTCCAAGAGAATCTCTCTTTCTCTATTGTTTTGTCCTCTGTTTGTCTGCACATGCAAAAAAAAACTCTTTTTGGCCATATTTTACAATTTATTGTCCTTGTCAATTGCCAGCAGAAAGAAATTTTGCCAATATTCTACATATATCAAATATATATGTATACATATGTACAATATATAGCGATTTGCTTCTTTTTTTTTGGATTTTATGTGGAATAAGCAAATTTATTCGAGTGAAAATATTACATATTGGATAACTCGCAGCGAAGTTTGTGTGCATTATACAAAAGAATATGAAAACGTTTAAACAGAAATATTTTTTTTTTTTTTAACGACTTATGTTGTTCCATTTACAATTGTGTGGAATGCAGTTAAAGGAAAAAATGCGCACAAGTAAATTAAAAACCCTCAATTAGTTGATCTATGCAAGATATAAAATAAATTGTAAACATTTTGAATACATTAATTTAGATAGCAGAACTAAAGTTCAAAGGTTAAACCTATTATTGAACGTAAGGCTTTCAGATCTTTTTGCTAGAAGACGTGGAACCTCTATCGATAGTCGAAAAGTATTGATAGTCCTTATAACATTTAAAAAGTTAATTGCTCGACGACAAAATAAAAAAAAAAAACTCCAGAATGACAATAGAAAATCGAATTATGATGTTGTCTTGATGTTTTTCTCAATAACGCCGATTTTTAGGGTTTAGTTGTCTGGCAACAAAGCAAACAACATTTTATCGTATCTATCGATAGTTTTCCACCTCTAACTTCTAGCTTTATTTTCGATTTCCCAACACCTAATTATTCTGGACTTTAATGCTGAAATTTATCGTTAGTTTGATTTTTATTGATGGGTTATAAATTTTTTATTAGCAAGATGCACATTAACGGTTTATTAATATGTTTGTAATTAATTTTTATTCGTGTTGAAAGTGAATGAAAATCTTAGATGCATCTTGTGTTTGATGTGAAAATGATTACCAAAACAATTACTTGAGAAATTAATTTCCTTAGCCTAAACATTTCTAAAGGTAGTTAGTCAAACAATTTGATACATTTTCATGTTAACTTGCGCAAAAGTTTAAATAACTTTTAGATGAAACACAACAGCAAACAAGTAATTTCTGTAGCAATGCGAAAAAGCCTTTGGTTATAGGCATTAAAATGTTAAATTTTAAATCCATTTATTTCAGACTGATTTCAATTTGAAAAGATTCTCTTCTACCTTGATTACATTTAAAATCAATAAATGATATCAATTGATTATGGACCTTAACTGACTGAAAGTGGAAAATTCTAGCATTGTTTCATTCAACTTTGCCATGACCCAACCAAGAGAGTAAAGCCAAGCAATCACGTGGAAATGTGTGTGTGTGTGTGTGTGTGTGTGTGGAGGTGCGAAGGTGACGTCCTCCAAGTGGCCTCTTGACTTTGCCCATTAAGACAGAGACTTGACATGTTGTTGACAACGTCGCGTCGTCATCTAACACTTGGCTAAGAGTCTAACCATGGCGTAACTTTGATTTATGATAAGTCACGATTCAATTGGCTGGCAAAAGCGTTTGAAGCGTTTAACCAATTTTTATGCAGTCAACCAGCACACCAGTCCCGACCAGCTGATCAATTCACTATAATTTGGCCAAACATTTGGCACTCATCAGGCAGGCAATTAAAATGGATTTAATTGAATTCCCATGGAGAAAGTGTTGCATAGTCTATTGTAACTATAAAGTAGAAGAATTGAAATGGCAAAAAGTATTAGATGAAACCGCACAGCAATTTCCCCACACACTCACACACACACACACAAATTTTGCTCTAACGAGAAGAGGCTGGTCGTTGGGCTGAGAGTTCTGCTCGTCGACAATTCGTCTAACGCTATTTGCAATTTTCACAAAAATAGTTACAGTTTTCTTTTGCACTCTACTTTTTTCTCTACACATTCATTCGTGAAGGGTATATGCACTTTGGCCAAAAGTTCGATATAACACAAATCTGTCTTGATGGCGCACCTTGCGTATACGTTATGTGTTGGCTAAGGGTATGGCAACTATGGCCTACGGTTTTTTAATGTTGTCCTTCTCTATCGTTTTCCTTCTCTCTCTCTCTCTCTCTCTCTCTTTTTTATTGTGCAATTTTTTTGTATGCCTGGCAATTTGAACAAAATGTATTTCCATTTCTGGCCCCTTTTACTCTCCTCCTTCGAGCCACTCGAACTACACTTCACATAATTTCAATGAACCGCATTTACGTTTGGTTTATCTCTATCTCTCTCTCTTTCGCTCTCTCTTTTTTCCTTGTTTTTCGATGACAATGCCATCCCATTGGCCCCTCCCCCTCCCCCACACACACACTTACCATCACCACCCATCGTCATTGCTGTTCATGTTGATGTCAGTCCTCGATTCTTGTTGCTCGCATTTTGTGGCTTTTGCCATGCTTAATGCCAATCTCAGTGGGGCATATACCAGCCACACCCCCTCCCACACACACACACACCCACAACGACCCGCTCCAACCGCCATCGTCAGCATAGCACATCGCCACATTACAACTCACTGACATAATACAAAAATCGCAGCAAGTCTGGCGAAAGTCGTAGATACGCGTTTTTTTCACGCTCGTCTGACATTTTAAGTGCCCCATCACCCCGAGCACAGGGAGAATCCTCTATAGACATAATGGATAGTAGCTTGTCCAAGAGGATCTAACTCATTAAATAGTTTGACAATTAAGTTTATAAACCAAAGAAAAGCAGAAATGAAAAATCGATAGACGATAAGTTGCGATCTATCTTCGTCCTCGTCTTATCAATAGAAATCGAAAACAATTATAGCCAAGTGCATATATAAATAAAATGTGACTTCCTCGAAATTGAAGTTTCTTTTTTTTAGGTAATCAGGTAATTATTGCTATCATTAGTTTGTTTTATATACCTCCCAGTTACTACATATGTATATACCCTACCAGAAGTCTTATCGGAATTGCGATAATGGACAGCAAAGTTTCATAAATCGTATGCGGATTATCTAGTAGCGAAAATATATAAAAAGACTTCCCCACTTGACTTCTAATCGATAGATTAGATTAACAAAAAGCGTTTTTTTTTTTTTTTGGCTAAAATCATTCACAAGTTTTTTAGATTTTACAAAAGTCTTTCAGTCTTTCAATTAACTTCGCCCTAAAGACACATAAATTGAAAAATGCTGAAATACTTGATACCAATTTTGGCAGTGATTGCGGTTCTAGGGAATGCCGAAAATGTCAACGATTTCGAGTTCGATCCTTATATAGATATACCCTTCAAAACTGTGAAAACTTCGGTAGGGCATTATCTCTTGAAGATTCTGGGAAAGTTATCGTTGATCTTTCGCAAAAAATCGCATGGTATTTGAGAATATCGAGAGGGAATCTAATATTTGGCTTGATTGCAGGCGGAACGCATTGAATCGCATGGCTACCCAGCGGAATCACATTTTGTGGAAACTCCTGATGGCTATGTGTTGAATCTGTTTCGGATTCCCTACTCCTCCAAACTGAACAATGGTAATTCATATCGTCCGGTGGTGTTCATCATGCACGGATTGTTTAGTTGCTCGGATTGTTTCCTGCTCAATGGGCCGGACAATGCTCTGGCCTACAACTATGCCGATGCCGGCTACGATGTGTGGCTGGGAAATGCCCGCGGGAATCTCTACTCTCGGAACAATACGAAAATTAATATAAACCATCCATATTTCTGGAGATTCAGTTGGCATGAGATTGGCGCCATTGATCTACCCACTATGATTGACTACGTACTGGATATCACCGATGAGAAGTCTCTGCATTATGTGGGTCACTCTCAAGGTTGCACCATATTCTTTGTCATGGCCTCCCATCGTCCGGAATACAATGAGAAAATTAAAACAGCTCATATGCTGGCTCCACCCGTTTTTATGGGCAACACCACCGAGGGGCTAATTGTGTCCACTGCCTCTGTGTTCGGTACTCCTGGTCTGGGTTCCTCTTTGCTCCAGAATCAGGTGTTCCTTCCCCAGAATCAGTTCATCCAAAGATTTCTGGACACAACGTGCAGTAATCAGCCGATTATGTTGAGCTATTGCAAAACTTTGGGAATACTTTGGAATGGACCTGAAATCGGCAATCTCAATAAGGTAAGAATGAAGTAAACAAAAAAAGGAGATGAAAAACTTTGGCTAAAGAAACTTTTTAATTTTATGCTCTCTTCCCTTTTTAGACACTTCTTCCCCAAATTGCGGAAACCCATCCGGCTGGGGTATCCTCCAATCAGGCGATACACTATATTCAATCGTATGTGTCGAACGATTTTCGTCAATATGATTGGGGCAGTAAGAAGAATTTACAATATTACAATGCAGAAACGCCCCCATCTTATGATTTAACAAAAATCACAAGCGAATTGTATCTCTATTATGGACTATCCGATGGATCGGCCAACAAATTGGATATATCCCGTCTGCCGGAACTATTGCCAAACTTGGCCCTGCTACACGAAGTGCCCGATCCCACATGGGGGCATTTGGACTTTATATTTGCCCTGCAGGTGAAACAGGTTATCAATGATATGGTAGTGGACTATAGCATGGCCTATGAGGATGCAAATAAAAAGTAATAAGTGATGAGATTAAGGCGATAAGATAATCGAAAAACTATCGATATTGCAATTGTAATGGGAAAATATCATATGAAATTTCGTTTAACTAGCAAATGGGGTACTTAAGGAAGAGCAGGGTGGATGGGTGACTATAAGCCAAACTAATTACCAGTTAACAAGTGTCTGCTAGTGAGGGTTAATGTTGGGTTTGGCACTGGCTCTTGGCTGGAAATGGGAGTGGGAACTGGAAGCAGGGACTTTTGCTGGCTGTCTGTTGCGGTTGGTGGGTCACGCCTCTCTGCCTTCTACAATGTTTTCTTTTTTTTTTTTTTTTGGTCTCCCCTTCTCCGTTGACAAACATTATCGCAAACGTGGTTTTACACTTCCTTCTCCTTCTCGCTAACCCTTCTTCTGTTGTGGCTAGTTTGCTAAATTACCGTAATTAACGCTTAGTTTCTGTGTGTCCTCCAACTCCGCTGAAAATGCAAAAAACAAAAAAGTATGTATGTATGTATGTGTTTATGATGATGAGTGAAAATGTTGGTAAAGGTAAAGTTTTTCAGATAAGATTCCAAGAATGCCCACACGCAAAGCAAAAATTAATAACAAAATGAATTTAATCTTTCAAATATTTAACATCAGGCCAGATTAATAGTTTAAAGTTGATTCAAGATAAGATTTCATGGATCAAGATTTGCCAAAAGCAATGAGTAAGTGGTTCTTTGCTAATCAAAGGTCAATCAAAGGTTTTTTGAAGTTACACTCAGAATAATGAGAACAGTTTTGTTTCAATATAAATTAAGGAGTTTTTCACATCAAACATTTAAAAACACTCCATAAGCTTAAGTATTTCGAATACCGAAACTGGTTTTTAAATCTTATGTGTAAAGGCTTGAGCAAACTTTGGCAATGGCAAAAACCAAATTATTTTAATACGCAAAATGAACTCTCAATGAGAATTTTGAAGTCATTATTCTTAGCTTTCTTCTTACCCAACTCCGGCAAAGAAAAGTGCCTCAATTTATATTGCAATTTATCTCCAACCACTTTTATGGAACTCAATTTGGTTTAGTAAACTAAACAATTTTTGAACCAAAATACTTGTGACTGCAACTTGCCTTTAGGTTTTAGGCGATTTAAGCATTATATTATGAAATTGTTGTTAGTTTTTGACCCAATGTAAACTCAAAATGAGAGAGTCATATGATAACTTGCTACAGGACGGCAAAGGACGAAACTTTAGATCAATAATATTTACTCTGAGACACCTATGCCCTTTCGTGTTGATTATTTTTGGCTATAGTAATTTGGCCTAAGAAATATTTCATTATTTTAGGTGAATACAAAGTACAAGACATGGTTTAATTCCCCCCAAGGGATGCATTTACAATGTCAAGGTCAAAAAAAATATTCAAAATTAAAATGCCTCGTTTATATATATGTTTTATGTGGAGATGAAGACTTTTCCAGAGCTTGGGCAACTCTTTTAGCCGTCGAGAAGCCAAGCTGGTTTTGTCTGTTGGCTGCTCCCTGGCAATTAACCACAAGTACAAGGCCAGCCAAGCACAAAACTGTTCATTAATAACAAATCGCTGATGTGGAAAAGGATAAAGGATAATGCCCAATGATGTCGGCGCCGGCGACGGCGACATTTATGTAGAGCTCCTGAAGTGAGTCACCAGACGCGACCACCAAAAGGAAACGCAGGGAGAGGCCAGAAGCAAGTTTACCAAGAAATTAAATTTGCAAAATTATAAAATTAATAAAGTGTAAAAGGATTTGTCGCGACAAGACTAAGACAGCAACACGAACAAGTAAATCCTGCCCGCCCTGCCATGCCCACCATCTCTCTCTCTCTCTATCTCTCTCTCTCACTGCTTCTATATACATATACACACAGACATAAATTTATCTGTCCCTCGTTTATAATCCTTTATTTTCGTTTTCAATTTTGCTGGAAAAGGCAAACAGAAAGTGTTAAAAGTATTTTTCATGCGGAAAATTCGCCAAGTGCCAAAACAGTGAAAAAGTTTTTCTCACTGCCGAGAATAATCTCGTGTAACTCTCATCACCCCTCTCTCTCTCTCTCTCCCTTTCTCTGTCTGTCCGTTTCTAAGTGGCTCTGATGCTTTTGTATGCATAATTTAAACCAAGGCGCCAAAAAACAGCAGCAGCAGCAGCAACAGCAAACGACAAAAGTTGCAAATTGCAACATTTTTAGCCATCAAAATATGCGGCAGGAGTTAAAAATGTTTGGGGGAATGAGTAGAAAACTTACACAAGTGGCAAATATGGCACACAATCCGAACTCTTAGCCATGTCCGAATGTTTATTGTGTCCAAAAGTTGTCGCCCGCAGCTGCTGCTTGCTTGTCCGAAACGAACCGTAAAAATTGACAGCCAACGACGTGATTATCGTTTTTGCTTGCCAAAACGGTTTTAATTAGCACATTCCAAGAGATTTTATGCTGGAACAGAAAAATATTACAAAGTTCTTATTTTGGTCTTTTGTCAGTTCATATGAACGTTATCAGGGATTAATAACAATTTACTTGAATTGGTCTAATCTTGAATGTCCATAAAGACATATTCAAAAGGACAATTGGTATTTTATTATTATAGTATAGCTCTACTCTTTAGTGCCACTAGCAGTCATTCTATTTAGACCCATGCAAAACCAATTTTAAAATCATTTGACCGTTTTTGCCCAGTGTCGCCATCTACTTGTTTGTTGGAGAATAAATAAATAATAGTGGGAAACACAAAAAGGGCGCTTAAATGAAAATTAGACAACCAAGTTAGTTGCATTTATTGACTAAATATGTTTTTTTTTAATTACATGGGTAAAATAAATTTAATAAAATGGTTTTACTTTACATAAATTAAATAATTTATAAGTATCGCTAAGAATTATAGTTCCGGTTCCAAAACTGACGGCACCGTTATCAATGGTTTTCTGCTGGAGGCACTAGAATATTTGGGACTATTTTAATTCTTAAAAGTCTATGAATATATTGTGCACTAAGCCCATTCCTTCAAGTCGCGCCAGTTGGCTGCCAACTGCAGCTTTTCAATTAAAACAATTAGCTATACTTCACAAATTTAAACATTATTTGGGTTAAAAATGTTTAGAAATACCAAAATATGAAAATAAAAAATATTTTAAAATACCAGTAGGTCGTGGACAACTAAAGTTCATAACACAATTTCATCTTCTGAAAAAAAAATTAAATATCAATTTATGGCTCCAAAATTTAAATTTTCAGAATTCTAATTAACGTATAAAATATTTAAAAATCAACCCTGTGCAAGACAATCGATTTAGCTGGCAACATTTTGCAACACTGCTGCACTTAAAATTAGTCAACACTAGACACTGGCGAAAATTCTATAATTGCGCAGAAAATCGAAAAAAAACAAATACAAATGTTTACTAATACATAGATAAGCACAATTAGTTTGTGTGAGTTGCAAACAATAAATAAAGAAACGTAAGATAAAAAGAAAAACGGCTTGCTGATAGGCGTCACGTAGACGGCGCCCAGTGTGCTGGTGCGGTTGATCGATATTCACACTCACACACACACACCAACACACACACAACCAAAAGCGAACGAGACGCACACACACAAAACGAAATGGAAAACACAATTTTAGGTGGAGACGAGGGCGAAAATAATGCCGCCTCTCAAGAATTGCAGGCTGTGGACATAGACAAAGGCAAGGCAATGATGATAAACGAAGTCATCGTTGCTACCACTGCGGCCAATCCCGAAATGACCTTGCTACAACAGCCGCAGCATGCGGAAACAGTTAACAAAGCGGTGCTAGTTGAAAACAATGTTAATTCAGCCCGCGGAAATGCCACAACAACAATAATACAAACAACAACACCAACAGCAGCAGCAAACGAGAACCTTATTAACAACAACAGCAAGCAGCCCCAAGAGCAAGAAAAAGAGAAACAACAGCCCGAGCAGCAGCAGCAGCAATTGTTGTCGTCAAGCGCTGGGAATGCAACAACAACTACAACAGCGACGGCAGCGGCTACAACAACAACAACCGCAGAATCAGACAGCAACAATAAGACAGGTACGAAGAAAAGCAAAAGAATTTCCCGAAGTAAATTTCGAAAATCTATTCTAATGCCAAATGACATTCTCTCGCTCTTCTCACTCTCTCTTCTCTAGCCGAACGCAATCACAAAAAGAAGAAAAAAGATAAGGAACGCGAGCGAGATGAGGAAGATAAGAATCGCCACAACACTAACAATAACAGCATGAGCAGTAGCAACAAGGATCGAGATCGGGAACGCGATAGAGGAAATGGTAGCAGCAGCAGCAGTTCCTCCCGCACCAGTAGCAGCAAGGATAAAAAGTATCACAGGAGCGAAAAAGATCGCGACAGGGAAAGGGATAAGGAACGGGAGCGAGAGAGGGAAAAGGTACACAATTTCATACTGGAAAAGATTTTATATGTAGCATTCTATTCCTATAAGAAGATAGTAGAAGATTCTGTTAGGCGCCACAATATCGAAAGTATACGAGAAAGTTTCTCATATAGTTATTAAGTAGTAAAAATCATTTAAAAAATAATGCAAACTTGTCTAGAATTATATATTCTTCCTTATAGAGAAACAAAGATTACTACAGAATTTTTGAAGGCGATCAGATTCTTGCAAATTATTAAAAATTATATAATCATACATATTAGATGGATTGATTGTAACTGAATTAAAGATTTAAAGACTTGATTAATATTTGATATATGCTCTTTTGCAGATATAATTACTAAGAATAATTAATTTCATAAACTTACATATTCTTTGATTCAGAGAAATGAATTGATTTTGCGGTTTGTAGGGACAAATTGTTAAGTCCTTAGCCTTAATACGTAAAGAACTGTTCAAATTATGAGCCTGAGTTTACCGCCAAAAGACTTTGTTCTCAACAGTTTTCTAGAACAATTCTTCAAGTATTTGCTGTATATGCAAAATGTTTGTGCATGCAAAAACTTAATGTACTAACCTCCAGGGTCAACAAGCTAATTTATTTATAGTTAGACTCATTTCATTATTATTTTATCTATAAAGGCCTATTAATTAACGCCTTGTCAGTTCTTAATTTGAATTTAGAAGAGAATTGCTGTACAAAAAACGTTCAATAAGTGTCGTTGATTCGTTTCGATTATGCATTCGATATACCTTTATAAACTTAAACTGTCCATTGCATTAATATTTCGAAATATTCTTTTTTAAAAGAAGTAACTGACAAGTTTTTCTTTTTCCAGATACCATCATCATCGTCCAGTTCCTCATCACATTCGCATCGTCGCCGCAGCTCTGACAGCAGTCGGAGTAGTCAAAACAGTTCCAGTAAGGCCAGCAGCTCCAGGGATCATCAGCCAAATGCTCAGGAAATGCTGCAAATGGCTCTGGAGGCCGTATTAGAGCACCATCAACAAATCAAAGTGGAGGACGTTAAGCAAGAACCTCTAGCAGCAGATCCAAATTCCCTTAAAACCGAAGATGGACTCAATAAAATAATTAAAAGCGAGACGGAAATCAAAAAAGAACCTGTTGGGAAGGAGGCGTTGGGCAAAACTACAATGAATGGCGATGCGGGTGCCATGTCATCTAAGACCCGGGATGAGGTGACACGTCAATTAAATTTCAGTTCTGGCAAATCCAGTTCGCTGTTGATGCCCTCGCCGGCACCAAAGACTTCTTCGTCATCATCGTCGTCGACAAGTAGTAGCAGCAATCATCATTCCACCTCTTCCAGTCGCAAATCGTATTCCTCTTCCTCGTCCTCATCGTCGAGTAGCTATCACAAGAGTAGTTCCTCTTCCTCCTCGTCATCGTCACGGCACTCATCATCGTCATCCTCTTCGTCATCGCGTGACTGTTCCAAATGCTATAAACGCTCCAAAATTCGTCGCACGAGTGTTGGGGTTCAGTGCCTCCAGCATGCCCCCACAGCTGGTCCCTGGAAGACAGTGCAGAGCTTGCCGCCCACACCCAATCGCCAGGCACCACCGGGCTTGGAGCATCTCAAATATGGCAAATACATTCAAGTTGAGCAATATCCAAATGGCGGCGCCTCCATTGTCCATTTGTATCAACACGAGATCGATGCCCTGCCGCCGGATGAAATGGAAGAACTGGTCGATGAATTCTTCAGCGTTTGTTTTGCCGAAGATGAGCAGGGCTTTGCCCATCATGTGATGGGAATTGTTCACGATGCCGCTCGTTATTTGCCCGATCTGCTCGAGCATATGGCCGAGAATTATTCCACCTTGACTGTTAAGGCTGGCGTCTTGGGACGTAATTCGGACATTGAGACCTGCACCATGGCCCAGTACAATGAACAGGTGATATACATCTGGGGAAACCCACTTAATCAGGACTATGTTTGACTTTTCTTTGCATTACCAGGTGGTTCGCAACTATTGCCAGGGTACTTTTCGCTATGGCCCATTGCATCAAATCAGTTTGGTGGGCAAAGTACATGAAGAGGTTGGCGGCTATTTTCCCGATCTTCTGGGCCGCATTGAAATGAATCCATTTCTGCGCAAGGTATGAACAAGACTGAATAGACTAGTGACCAAATTTAAATGTGCTCCGTTCTTTGTTTTTAAAGACCATGCCCTGGGCTGTTAATTCAATATTACAAACGGATCCACGTCAATCAAATGATGGTCCCATCTTGTGGATACGAGCGGGTGAACAATTGGTGCCCACCGCGGAGTTGAACAGTAAAACTCCACTAAAGCGTCAACGGTAAGACTTTGAAATGATTTAAATAGAGGTCTGGCATGATTGGCAAAAAATTAATACTCAAATGAAATGTGTTTAAAATGAATTGAATGAGAAGCTAAACTAGTTCAGTTTCAACTAGTTCAGTTTCAGTTTTTTAAACATTGTGTTTAAACCGAAACGAATAAGTTTTTAAGTTATTATTTAATGTTATTTTATTTAGATGTATTCATTTTGAAGTATTTTATGCGTGAATTCATGCAGATCTCTAGTTTAAAATAAATAGAAACTAATTTGTTTAACCTTTTTTTTTTTCTTAGAACTCGCATCAATGAGCTACGCAATTTGCAGTATTTGCCGCGTTTATCGGAGGCTCGTGAGACCATGATTGAGGATAGGACCAAGGCGCACGCCGATCATGTGGGACATGGACACGAACGCATTACAACAGCCGCAGTTGGTGAGAAGCGTTGGGCAAAACTATTTATTTTCTTTCGTCACTCATCAATCTAACTCTTTGCAGGCATTTTAAAAGCTGTTCACAGTGGTCAACCGTATACCCAGAATCGTATAACCAAAGATGTGGTTGCCTTTGCTGCTCAAGACTTTAATACGCTGGTGGAGATGCTGCAATTGGATCTCCATGAGCCTCCCATTTCGCAGTGTGTTCAATGGATTGAGGATGCTAAGCTCAATCAACTGCGACGCGATGGCATACGATATGCTCGCATTCAATTATGCGATAATGATATATACTTTCTGCCACGCAACATAATCCATCAGTTTCGCACTGTAACGGCTGTGACGAGTGTTGGTAAGGAGATGATTGGATTAGTTACGATTTCTTTTTGTTTCCATTACTATTTATGAAAATTTTCTCAATTGCAGCTTGGCATTTGCGTCTGCGACAGTATTATCCCGGCCAGGAGGTCATCAATGAGAAGAATAATCCTGTTCTGGCTGAGACACCGCACTATAAGGAGAAGCAAACTATTCTACCCAATCCTGTGGGTCATGACGGCGAGAGTGGCAAGAAGACGCCCTCAAAGCGTACACACGATGGCAAATTGGCCAAGAGAAAACTCATAGATTTGGACGGCAAAGAGCGACGCTCGAGTGAGAGCAGTCTGGAGGATAGCAGCAATTCACCCAGACAGGATAGTAGTTCCAGTAGTCCCAGCAGTCAGAGTAGTCCCAGTAATAATAGTACGGATAGCCCCAAGAAGAAACTCAGCAAAGATGATTCCAAAATTGATATGCGAAAAATGATTTTGGAGCACAAATACAAACTGACCAAGGCGGCAGTGGTGAATAATCAGGAGCAGGACAAAGTTAAACCGAAAAAGGACAAGGAAAAGGATAAGGAGAGGGAGAAAATCAAGGAAAAGGATAGGAACAAGGAGAAGGAGCGCAGGGAGCACAATACACCCAAAAAGAAACCTGAAGTGAACCAGGCAACGACTCCAACCCCGGCCAAGGTAATACGCCTTACAAACGAAGCGCCGCAAGCTGTCGCTCCACCTCCCGCTCCTGTGACCTTGACTTTGCCCTTGCCTCCGCCCTTACCAACGCCTCCTCCTATTGCCATTCATCCGGTACTGCCGCCGCCATTAGTGCCTCAGACGAGTTTTATTCATCGTTTGAATCAAAAGGAACCCGAAATCAAAATTCAAGTGAAAATCGTATCCGATGAGCCGACGCCGACCGCGACCAACACAAATACAACAAGCAAAAGTGATATCAATACAAATAATACAAACACCTCTATTACCACCCCAAAGCCACCACCCGATGCCCCTGCTGATCCCGTCGAGGATGTGGGCAATGAGCTGACTGTGGAGAGCACGCCGCAATTGGTGGTGGACCATGAGGAAGAGGTCACTGAGGTGTGTGCCGAGGAAATTGTGGAAACAAATCCCATACCCTTGCCCGAAGCTCCTCCAGTACCTGAGCAACCACCTCCACCACCACTTCCGGATCACCCTCCAGTTGACCCGCCTGCTCCCGCAGCTGCTGCTGCCCCACAGATTGTTAAAGTTGTTCTGCCTGCCGCTGCACTGACTCCGATTGGTAGAATGTCTGTGCTAATGCCGCCGCTGCCACCATTGCCACCATCAAGGGTAACCGCTCCACCACCACCCCCACCACCCTTCTCCTCCACCTCCACCACCACCACCACCTGCACCACCAACAACAGTAGCCCACTGAAACCCACCTACAAAACCTTCAATTTGCCACCACACAAGATCATTATAGCGGGAGCAACCACAAATGCAGCTAATAGAATAACAAAAGGCAACGCAACTCCAGTAGATCTTTTGGGTTCCATAATGGCCAGCATGGATAAACCAGCCGTTACCACCACCACCAGCCCGTCATCATCAGCAGCAACATCATCCTCATCAACATCCTCGACAACAACGAATACTTCGCTGAACTCTTATGCCAAGTCCAATAATAGTTATTGAGTGACACAAGAGCTGAGCTGCGAGAGGCTCCTCCTACTTGTTTGTACATTAAAATTAATAATTGAGAACTCTCTTCTGGGAGCTGTCGTCTAACGCCAATCCTAAAGGGGAGAGAGAGAGAGAGAGCTCAAAACTCCTCGCACAACAAACAGTTGGTGGGGATCGTTTACACTAGGAAAGATTATAATCAGATTGTATAGATATATTATAGTACAAGTAGATTTGATAGAACCGATATCGAAACCCTTTTGTGACATTACGTCAAGATTCTGCTCGGTTCGCGCTCTAAAAACCACATCCCTTAAGAATTTATTTGACTGATTGATAACTAAATTGATCTAATCCCAGAAGTTAGGCATAGGGCTTTAAGTTCTTTCTCCAAATTCGAAGCTTCTTCGATTTGCTATCTTTTCAAAGTCATTTCTCTTTAATTTCGCTTTGATTTAGGTTCGAAAATCTATAAATTTCGATCTCTTTTCTAGTTAAACCAATTTTTAGATTTAGTTTTTCCAATTACTATATTCTAGATCGATTATACAATAATCGGTTGAATTAAATGCACATAAAATGTATCCTATACAAATTCCCAATCGAAGAATCCCATAGACGATCGGTAAAACCTTTAATTTATATCTGTTAAATTATTAAAATAATAATATTACTATTAAGTTGATTGGTTCCACAAATTCAAAACAGATATTCATATATCGGCACGATCTGAAGAACTGAATTAAGCAAAAAGTTGGTATACAAAAAAATGGGTTCTA
Organism: Drosophila nebulosa; assembly: GCA_024703675.1. Taxonomy (NCBI): domain Eukaryota; kingdom Metazoa; phylum Arthropoda; class Insecta; order Diptera; family Drosophilidae; genus Drosophila; species Drosophila nebulosa. Next base: position 6,874,489 of record CM045724.1, on the reverse strand, counting down.
ATTCTAAGTCTCAATGGAATCGAAGAAGCGTATCTACCCTATACAGTAGACATTGCTTTTAAGCAATCATTTTTCATATTAGCAAACACTTTTATGTGAAAATTGCTTACAAAACCAACTACAATTCGAAAAATCTATGCATCTAAGCGATGTATAATGTAAATAAATCCCTAAAGACAGTATAGGTTCCCTTTTTTTCTAAATTTACATTTACAGTGCAATTTTTTAAAAACCTTTTCTCTTACATTTTTTTTGACAACTATTTGTACTTAAAAGTAAATATACTTATTTTCGATCCCAGTGTAAACGCTCCCCGGTTTTTTGTATATAACAAAAGGCTTATATATAATTACTTACATATATATATATATACATATGTTACTACATATAGCACCCACTATTATATATTTTATATATATACCTAATAACTGTAGAATTGTAAGATCAAAATGGGAGACATGTCTTCTTCTAGTAAGCTAGAGAACACAATTTTTTTTTTCTCTAATTCTTTTTGTCTTAATTTATTTATCAGGCACTTTTTAGATACAACAATTTTTGCATATAATCAAATGTTATATTATGTATGACACAAACACACTTAGGCACACACCTAACACACACACACACACACATTTACACCTTTAATGTGCACATTGACCGAAAATGTATTCAAAAAAAGTCTCAGACAGACAAAGGTCCCAGTTTTAATTTCTTTCTTCTTGATGACTTTTTTGAAAAGTGTTTTAAGAGAATGCAGATAGAGAACCATATATACAAGAACACTTTAATAATTATATAATTTATATATATATATATATATATATATACACTCACACACACACAGAGAGAGACACACCCACACAACCAGCAAACATAAAAGTAGTAGCTAATAAGCCAACCCCCTTATATACAAACGTTGAAGAAATCAATAAAGATTCGGATCGTATGGAAAAACAAAAAATGTTAAATGATAGAGAGATAGAGAGCTCTTGTTATAAGTAACTAACGCCTATAGTAGTATCCGAACTGGCGAATAAATCTAAATAAAATCTGCTGCCTTAGTTTCCATGAATCATCATGCGCAGGGAGAATTATGGCAACTACATACATAATGCATACATACATACACATACCATAGGATAAAGTAAATATATCTATTATACATATTAAAAGCTAAACACAATTTGAACAACTTTAAGCGATTCTCAGAGCGAGATAAACTCAAGGAACATTTACATCAAACTTAGATTTCAAAATAGAATTGTTAACATATTTAAAAGCAACAAAAAACAAAAATTTACAGTTTTATATAAACAAACAAAAGCATCACACCGATATGATAAGATCGGTATTCAATATATCATAACGTTTAACTTGATAAATTGGGAATTGCATTACAACACAAAACTCTGATAATATAACATTTGTATGGCAAATTTATGAGAAAATATACATATAAAGTAAAAAAAACCAATTTGAAAATCAAAGTGAGACAAAACTATAAAATTAAACTGCTAGGATTATCTTTTTACTTCAGCTCTTGACCTTTCCATTTATTTTCTTTCGATAATTATACCATTTGAAATGTTTCAGCCTTTGTGTATCTTTCGCTGGGTATAAAGTTTCTTCTTTCTAAAATTACCTTCCATGCTTGGAAAAAGCCAAAGAAATCGTCTTATCCCTTCGAAATTCGTATTATCATTCTGAAATCCATATCTTTGAAACTAAAAAATTTAGAATTTAGCAAATTCTTGTACTAAACTAAGTCTAACAATTTCTTTTCCATTTTGTTTCTATTCTTGAACTTGTTAATGGCGCAAGTTACCCTATAAAGGCTACTTTATTTACGAAGCTCTCTTGCTTACAGTTCTTCTATATATTTGTTTTAATAATTATCGGATTCTACTGCCTTAAAAATGTCATCATTTTAGATGTATAACGAGTTCGAATTCTAAACCATTCCGAGCAAAGTACTGCAAGCTTGCTTGGTGGTCAAAATCAGATAATAATTGGACTCCCGGATGCATGGAAAACTACTCAACTACTTAATTTGCATTAGACCTTTGATAAACTTGAAAAATTCCAATTAAAATCAATGTAATCGACTACGTTATCTGCTCTTAACTGCAATCTCAATAAGGATCAGGAATTCAAATCCATTTTAAAGGGAAAATCAATATATATATTGCTACTTTGAAAGTAGAGCAAAACCATATATAGGAAATAAATAATTAATATCGCGTTTTTAATATCAACATTTCAAAGTTATACAAAATAATAAAAGTAAAAAGATCGGGATATTAAAAAAGTAAAATTTTATAACTAGAAATAATACAAAATCGTAAAATATTAAATAGATTTACATTTAAAAAAATTGAAACATTTATAGTAACAGATCCAAAGCCCATCAAATATTGCAAGAGATATTGTAAGGAATGCACAGGCATGGGACATTGATTCCCATGCTTACAACTTGGAACGAAGCTCCTCAATCCTTCCCTGAGCAGAGCGCTGCAAGTCCATTAGCTTCATGGCAAAGCCCATGTTGCCCTGGATTTTGATTTTGCCCTGGAAAAAGGCCTTCTGTGGTGGCAGTTTTCCCGTTAGCAGCTCAAACACATCGTCATCGCTGATAATGAAGGTAACATCGCACTTTTCTGTAATCCAAAAAACACATTAAAAACTGTTGCAAAAGTTAATGAATTAGCCAGCCAAACTTACGTGTGCCATTGAAGGTGATCTTGCCCTTGCCCTGTTTGGCATCAATGACCCAGAAACCGCTTTGACCATTTGGCCCATTGTTCACTCTGAAGCCATAGATGGCGCGCACCTTCTCGATCAAATTGTCCTTGTCCTCCTGCATGGCCTGCTCGAGTAATTTGAGTAGAGGCGCCACCTTAAATCCCTCTTCGCTGGTGGCAGCCTTTGCGGCAGCCGTCAAATTGTGCACCACATTATTTGTAGCCGGGAAACCCAATCGATAAAGACCAACAATAACAGCTCCACCCAGGCCGAGATTGTGCTGCAGAGCCAATTGCACATTGGGCACTTGGCGCTTCTCGGCCAAGCCACGCAACTGCCAGCACAACTCTGCGCACTGTGCCAAGCCAGTGGCTCCCAGAGGATGGCCCTTGGAGATTAGACCACCACTGGGATTCACCACGAATTTGCCGCCATAAGTGTTGTCTCCGCGATCGATAAACTCGCCGGCCTTGCCCTCACCGCAGAGGCCCAGGGCTTCGTAGGTGACCAGCTCGTTGGCCGAGAAGCAGTCATGGAGCTCCACAACCTGTACATCCTGTGGCTTGTAGCCACTCTTGGCAAACAGACGCTCAGTGGCCAGCCGGGTCATGTCATAGCCAGCAATTTTCATCAGACTCTTGTCGGCGAATGTGGACTCTGGATCCGTGGCCATCTCCATGCCAACAATTTCCACTGCTTGACGCTCCAAGCCATGGCGACGAACGAACTGCTCGGAGGCCAAAATGGCTGCCCCGGAACCATCTGAGGTGGGGCAACACTGCAACTTTGTCAGCACACCTTCGACCACCTGGGGCGACTTCATGATCTGCTCCAGCGTGTATTCATCGCGGAACTGGGAGTATCTAAATGTATGAAAAGAGTTTAAAATACATCACCTTAATGAGAGTAATCTGGTCAACTTACGGGTTATTGACAGAGTGTTTGTGATTCTTCCATGCAATTTTGCCAAAATGCTCGGGCTTGGTGCCATATTTTTTCATGTGCTCCTTGCCTGCATTGCCAAAGATCTGAGCAGCCATGGGACCAGGACCAATTTCAGTTAGTTCAGCCATTTCGGTGATGTGACGCTCCATGGGATTGGCACGGTCAAAGTACTAGAAACGGAAGAATTATTTAATTCGAGCAATCCCAATTGGTTTTCGAGAATTACCTTTGATGAGAGAGAACCGCGTTCCATTTTCTCAAATCCCAAAGCAAGCACACAATCTGAATTACCCGATTCGATAATCTGTTTGGCCAAATACAGAGCACTTGATCCCGTGGAGCAATTATTGTTGACATTGTACACTGGAATACCAGTCATGCCCACTTCATAGACCGCCCTCTGGCCACAAGTGGAATCACCATAGACGTAGCCAACAACAGCCTGTTGGACATCGGTGTACTTTAATTTGGCATCCTGCAGGGCCTTGGTGACCGCCTCTTTGGCAAAGTCCGGATAGCAGACATCGGCACGACGACCGGGTTTCTCAAACTGCAAAGAAGATTAGATTCGGTCATAAATAACTGGTTTATTATCTCATTAATCGAGGCATAAATATACAATTTTAATCGCGACCCTTCCAGTGGGGGCAATACGATAATGATAATACAGTAAGCTTTAGCCTATAGTTCCAGCTAAGGCTGATTAGTGCGCTAAGTGCCCCCCACCGGTCCAAAGTCCGGTGATTACAATTTGCATTGCTCAACTTCATTTGTCCAACTTTTTATATTGCATATCCAGATTCTGCGTCTTCCAATCTCTCTTTGTCCTACTTTGTATGAACCTGTTTCCACCTTACCTTTGTCATGCCCACTCCCACAACGTACACTCGAGTCTTGGTCATCTTGTAGCCGTAAAATTAAATTCTCGTGCGAATCAACTAACCGTAACTAACGCTTCGTAGAAATTGAGTGAAAATTAAAAAAAAATTCAGTTTTTCAAAGTGCCAAAATCCAAGTAGCGTTTTTCCGCTGGAGGCGCTAGAGTGCAGCCCGAAACAGCTGATTGTAACGACTCAAAATTGAGCTGTTAGTAGGCTGTTAACTCTTAACAGAGAAAATTTGAAATCTTTTCGAGGGTATATCGGTTGGCTATTCATTTGAAGTTTAAAATTATTAAGACATTTTATTCGTTTTACCAAGCCGTTACATTTTAATTTAACGTTATTATCGTCATGCTTAGTTTAATAATGAACTGAAATTTACATTCTTAACGAACACATTGCAGTCGATTAAATAGGGAAAGTCCCTATTGATAACTGATAACAAAAGAATATTTTAATGTTTTTGAAGTATAGCTTATCTCAACACAAGCTTTGATGTCAAAAGGTGAAAACATAGTTAACTCAGTATATTTAAAACTGAATTCATTGCACTTAAAGACGCAATTTCTAAAAGACGTGAAAAACTGCAACCAATAAAAGGAAATTTTGTATATTTTGAAAATGATTCTCAAAAGTGTCCTATCAATTTGGGCGTTCTTTCTCCTTCTGGGACTCCAGCAAGTGACCTCAACTTCAAAAGCGCTAGTGAGTGGAAAAGTAATCATTATTTACATAAAATTTATTCCGATTGATTAATATTTTATTAGAATTCCGGACAAGTTGACCACGAAAATCTACGTGAAGGAGGGCTAACAGATAAGTTTAGAATTTGTCAAGACAACGCGCAAAGTAAAACCATTGAAATATTGCGAAAAACAAATGAAGATTTGCTAAAACTTGTTAGTCAATTAATTCAAAAACAAATTGATATGGCGCAAATAGACGAATTGAAGGCGAAAATAGCAGAAGTAAAATTAAAAGCAACAAATGACATAAAGGAGATAAGATCTCAAGTCACATTTTATGAAAATCAGTTGCAGGAACATAGAAAACAGTTATCACTTAAAAATTGTTTGGCCGAAAGTAATTCTATGAAATTACCCCAAAGAGATCTACTTGAACCAAAGTCCAGTTGCGTAGGCCTCTCACCGGGAATTCACTTAATTACAATACCTCAAATGGATCCATTTTCTGCCCTTTGCATTAGAGGAGAGTGGATGGTTATACAGAAACGATTTGACGGCATTGAAAATTTTTACAGAAATTGGACGGATTTTCAAAATGGTTTTGGTGACTTCGAAGGAGACTTTTTTATTGGTCTTGAAAAATTGCATCGACTAACTAACTCAGAAACTTTTAATCTGCGCATAGATATAACCTTCTTTAATGGACCTAAAGGGTATGCTTTTTATGATAATTTTCGTATTGGTAATGAAGACAACGAATATGAATTGGAATCCTTAGGAGAATTTAGAGGCACAATCGGCAATGAAATGAAGAAAAAATTAAATGGCAAATTTTCAAATTACGATCGGGATAATGATCTATTACTTGACGCAAACTGTGCAAAATTGTGGTCTGGCGCCTCGTGGTACACTGATTGTAGGGGACCGTAAGTAATCAACTTATTCGAATTTTTATAAAGTTAATAATTATATATTTTAGAAACCTCAACGGCAAATTCTATGCTATTGCTGTTCACGACGGGAGCAGCATGAACTGGGATGGATATAATTCTATTAGTTCTGTGCGTATGTCGATTAAACCAAAAACGGAATTTTAACGTTATCAACGAAAGCTTTTTAAAAATGTATCAAGAATGTTAAATCATTTGCAATATTCCAAATAAAATCAATTTGTTTGTAACACAAGAGAAGGGGCTACTTATCCAGATTAGCTTGATCTCAATAACAAGGGGTTCAACAGACCTCAACAAAATAAATAAAACAACAATATACCCACAGCCAAGATAGGGTATCACAACATTGACTTAACATAGCTGATAATAGTTAAGATTACCATTATAAAGTCCGTCTATATACATACGTAGATATATAAAACCGAATTGACTTAATATGCCTAGTTCAACCGCAGTTGTTGTCCGAAGTGTCTGCAGAGTTCCTTGCCAGCAAACCGGAAAAGATCAACATGACCAAAACAAGAGTTTACGTTGTCGGCGTGGGCATGACCAAGGTACTGACCTTTGAGCTTAATGGGTTCATGGACTCTTAACCTTAGATTCCCGTTTCTCCATTTCATAGTTCGAGAAACCTGGTCGTCGTGCCGATGTCTGCTATCCGGACTTTGCCAAGGAGGCGGTCACCAAGGCTCTGGACGATGCTGGCATTAAGTTCGAGGAAGTGCAACAGGCTGTTGTTGGCTACGTCTATGGTGATTCCACCTGTGGCCAGAGGGCGGTCTATGAAGTGGGCATGACTGGTATTCCAGTGTACAATGTCAACAACAATTGCTCCACGGGATCGAGTGCTCTGTATTTGGCCAAACAGATTATCGAATCGGGTAATTCGGATTGTGTGCTTGCTTTGGGATTTGAGAAAATGGAACGCGGTTCTCTCTCATCAAAGGTAATCCTTGTAAACAAAATGTAATAGAGTCAAAGCTAATGCTTTCTCCTTTTTGTAGTACTTTGATCGTGCCAATCCAATGGAGCGACACATCAGTGAGATGAGTGAACTAACTGAAATTGGTGCTGGTCCCATGGCTGCCCAGATCTTTGGCAATGCCGGCAAGGAGCACATGAAGAAATATGGCACTAAGCCCGAGCATTTCGGCAAAATTGCCTGGAAAAATCACAAACACTCCGTCAATAATCCGTAAGTACGGTCGAAAGTTCGCTTCATGTCCCGCTTATCTTATCGCGGTCCGACCACAGAGCACCAAGCCATATCATCATAATGATCATTGCCTTCATCCACTTCTGCTTGCACTGCAGTCCAACCCCAACACGAGTCGTGTGGCTTATCTCTGGACTTTTATCATTGTTTCCAGCTACTCTCAGTTCCGCGATGAATACACGCTGGAGCAGATCATGAAGTCGCCCCAGGTGGTCGAAGGTGTGCTGACCAAGTTGCAGTGTTGCCCCACCTCAGATGGTTCCGGGGCAGCCATTTTGGCCTCCGAGCAGTTCGTTCGTCGCCATGGCTTGGAGCGTCAAGCAGTGGAAATTGTTGGCATGGAGATGGCCACGGATCCAGAGTCCACATTCGCCGACAAGAGTCTGATGAAGATTGCTGGCTATGACATGACCCGGCTGGCCACTGAGCGTCTGTTTGCCAAGAGTGGCTACAAGCCACAGGATGTGCAGGTTGTGGAGCTCCATGACTGCTTTTCGGCCAACGAGCTGGTCACCTACGAAGCCCTGGGCCTCTGCGGTGAGGGCAAGGCCGGCGAGTTTATCGATCGCGGAGACAACACTTATGGCGGCAAATTCGTGGTGAATCCCAGTGGTGGTCTAATCTCCAAGGGCCATCCTCTGGGAGCCACTGGCTTGGCACAGTGTGCTGAGCTGTCCTGGCAATTGCGAGGTCTGGCCGAGAAGCGCCAAGTGAATGGAGCCAAATTGGCTCTGCAACATAATCTGGGTCTGGGTGGGGCTGTTGTTGTGGCCTTGTATCGTTTAGGCTTCCCGGCGGCAGCTAATGCCAAGCTATAAATTATTAGTTGGTGCTTTTGAATTTGTTTATTAAATGTAAATTTATTTTTCTACATACCTGAAAAGGTCTTTGTTATTTTACAGCGCATAAAGGAAAGAAAAGATTTGGATAATTAGAGGATCTTCCAATTGAAGCAAATTAAGTGGGAAATTTTACTCCACTCCACAAATTTATTATATCGAAAAGTTTATTCAGATCGGTGGAAGTTATTCCAGGTTAGGATTACGATATATTTCTTCATTTTAACTCGAGTTTAATTTACGGAAAAAGTTGATACTTGCGATAGAATTAATGTGGGTCGTCTAAATGAGGGATTTACCTATGTATATTAGTTCAATTAGTTTCTCTTGGCTTTAGTCTGATTTCTCTTTTGACGATCTGCCCTACGACAACAGAGACGAACTAAGCCCAGCCAAGTGGCTAGGAATAAAAGCAAGCCACCAAGGATTGTGGCATAGGCATCCAGAGAATAATATACAAAACGAGAGAGATGAACGGCCTTGGGTTGGGTGAGAGGCGCTCCTTTGGTCTCGGCCACATGCTCCACCCACCAAATGGCCGTGTCCAAAGGCTTTTGTGGCCGCTCATTGTAGGCGGCGGCAACAATTCGAGCATTCCTCTTGAATGATGGGTCCAGAGCCTTGGTTAAGGCCTCGTAGACTGTGTCCTCACTGAGCTTAAAGAAATCCAAATTGATTGCCATGCCCCGTTGCACCAGAGCAGCGATGTTCAGACCTTGATCACCGTACATGGGCATGCCCACGATGGGAACACCGCTGGACACTGCCTCAGTGGTGCCCATTAGACCACCATGGGAGAAAAACACTTTGAGATTCGGATGGGCGAGTAAATCGCGTTGGGGCAACCATTTCATAATATGTACATTGTCTGGCTTATTGGGCAAAGTGTCATTCTCCCATTTCCAGATAATTTGCTGCTCCAGACGTGCCAGAGCCCGGACCAGAGCTTCTCTTTTGTCAGCGGGCAGAGAGGTGGATCGCAGTTGGGAACCCCAACTGATGAGAATGACTCCCTTTGTGGCATTGTCCAGCAAGTGTTGCAATTCCCTTGCTAGAGGTTTCGCTGGTTTGATGTGAACTCCGCCAACTTCAATGACATTTGGTGGCAAAGGTTTCGGTCCGCTCAATGAAAAGTGTTGATTAATTAGCATAAGCGAGGTATTCTTCACCATTTCCCCCACAGAAGGCATCTGCGATCCAAATCTCTGACGCACCAAAGCATCGGCTGTGGGAATACTGAAGAGCCTGAAGAACAGAAATCTATAGAAAGAAAACGAACTTTTAAAATCTCACTTACTCACTTACTTGTAGAGCCAATTAAGTGAATGCACTGTAATCCAATTGCCCAGACGTCCGCCAAAGGACATTTCCTGAGATTGTCCCATGAACAGAGCCGATATATACGAGGGTATTAAAGGTGCTCCCATTCTCTCATAGTGCCAGGGCATCAAGGCACAACTGCTCATGGCTATGACAGGAGCCTTTAGCTGATATGCCACACTCATCAGGCAATCCGTGTTAAACTGTTCCATCATGATGACATCGTAGTAGCCTGGAGGATTCCTCATGACCTGCTCCAAGGCATCGCCATTTAGTGTAAGATTACAGGCATCTCTGCCAAACGAGTGCAGATAATAGAATTCTCCATAATGCAAAATAAAATTCAATGCCTTTTGTTCTTCAAATGACTGCAAATGAAAGATTATTATTTGACTAGGTAAAATTTTCTTACTTACGTCAAAGCCAATGGCATTGCTTAGATTGCCAGCTGGCAGAAGATAGTCCGTATAACCGGGCAGCGGTTGTTTATCCGGAAAAGGACTTATGACATCTACAGTGTGACCCACTTGGGCCAATCCTCTCATGATCGGATGAAAGAATTGAAAATGACTGATGGCTGGATGGGGAAACATTCCCAATATTTTCAAAGGGCTAACTAATGAGGCAGAGGCCAATAACAGAAGTAAGCACAACCAGTTCCATCTACGCATTCCAAACATGATGACTGAAATAGAGAGTAAAGATCATCCAATGACTTGCATGTTAAAAACGAATGCTGAGACATGAGACATTCTAAAACAATTAGTTTCCCTTTACGACAGTCGTAAAATCAATGGAAAAAATTACTCTATACATTTCATATATAATTGTCTCACAAAATTTCATCATATACTCAGCGAATATGTGTATGTATACCAACACAAAAAGTAGCTCATCTATAATTAATTTTGTATTTTCGCTAATTTCCTACAACTGTCCCATATTTCACATAGATATATAATAAACAATTAACGCCAAACTCACCGCTATTTTGTATATTTTGTAATAATTCGCCCGAAGAGCGACCAATAAACTAACTCTGACATGAGCAAGAGGCATCATCGGAAGGTCCCTCACAGATAGCCCAAAGCCAGCGTCAGCGAAAGTAAACCTCAGAAATAAAATAATAAATAGAAAACAAACTAAAAAATATTTAAGAGTTCACACGAGAGAGCATTACGAGCGATTCTCTTAACTGTCAAAAATCATATATGTATTTTTAAATCGCCTCTCAGCTGATTCAATTCAAAGAGTAACCGAAATAAAGAGTAGCAAGCAAATAGACGTGATAAGGTGAAAATCTAACAATAGGCAACTCATTTTAGTTACGTTTCATTTTTACAACTGGAGGACAATAAATTTACAAACAAAAACAATATAAAACTTTACAATTAAACAAAACAGAAAAATTACTATACTAAACCTATTGCAACTTAAACTTATGAAACAAAAAATATTACTTCCATGGAAGCTATTTTGCTTTATTGTAGACAATATTCTTTTCAGTTTTCATAGAATGTTTAAACTATACTGCAAACTAGGCTTAATTGTTCAAAAATTACTAAAGTAGTTTGTGAAATTACAAAAACTGTGAAATAATTTACAATACTTAAGAAAGACACAAGAAAGATAACAAAGTTTTAAGCCGCAAAAGAACTTAAAAAACATGTCTACTCTATTTGTTTCCTAAAACTCAAAATTTTCCAACTATGCCCGCTGTGAAAAAAGAGCTCGAAAAAGAATCCTTAAAGTAAGTAAGATTAAGAGATAGCAAAGAATATGGAAAAAATTTGATCAGAAGCTTGCTTGCGCGTCCTCACAGATACTTGCGCGTCTGGCTGGGACATTTGCCTTAACAATACTTTAAGAGAAGTCACTGCTAAGCTAATCACCATGAGTTTTAATTTTGATCTATGTTACCATTTGTATACATATAAAGGAAATTAAATTAATATTAATATTGACTAATTGTTATCTAGGACCTAGTCTATCATGCTGTTACCCTTATATATAAAGATTGAGTAGCCAGGTAATTACAAAGAAAGTGAGAGTGTCCTTTGGAATTTGCAGTATGGGGTATTGATTTATTATTGATTTTTTGTTGGGAAATGTAAGGAAAGCGTCTTTTACTTACCCATTTAAGTGTAACAATAAACAAGAAGGTCAATCACTTGGTCAGTTTTAAACACTTTTTGTTTACTATCACTTGAAGACAAATTTAAATGTTCTTACTTTATATCTTGAATGCTATTCTTAAGGATGATTGAAAGAATGTGATGACTGAGAACTAAAAAGCAAAACAAAATGAAATTTAGCGCTTAAAGCTCTTAAATGAGAAAGCTCTCCTTTAACTGTTAATTGACCAAAACACTCAAACAGGTGGGCGCCATCAGTATATAGTTTATTCAACATGAAGGTCAGGGAGAGGGGGCGGGTCTAAAACTTAGCTACACTTGACGTGAGTGGCGTCAGATTTTCTTACAAGTAACATAGAAAATATCACATACATAGAAGAATAGAAAAATAAATAAAGTTCTCAATCCTGTTTAGTCTTTGCAGACGAACTTGAGCCGCAAATACGTCGGATCAAAGAAATCCAACTGGCAATGATGATGGCCAGCAGCAGGCCAACGACCACATAACAATCGAGGGAATAGTAAACGAATCTCGACATCTCAACGGCACTGGGTTTCAGTAAGGGAGCACCTCCGGTATTGGCCACATGCTCCACCCACCAGAGAGCCGTTTGCAGCGCCTGTTGAGGACGATGCTTGAAGGAATAGGAAACAGCCTTGGCAGCTTCGGCGTAGCTAGCAATACAAAGAGATATTATAGAGACTGTACTTCAATTTAGGATTCCACCAACTCACCTCTTGTCCAAAGTCCTTTTTAGCGAACGCATCACTGTATTCTCGCTAATGTCCTCATAGTTCAATATGGTGCCCATGCCGCGTTGAACCAGGGCAGCTGCATTGAGGAACTGATCACCATACATGGGCGTGGCCACCACAGGAACACCACAATAGGCCGCTTCCGAAGAGCCCATGAGACCGGCATGAGTCATGAAAACTTTGACATTAGGATGACAGAGAATGTCGCGTTGGGGCAACCATTTCATGATGTGCATATTGCCCGGCTTGTTGGCCAAAGTGTCATTCTCCCACTTCCAGATAACCAGCTGCTTAAGACGTGCCGCGGCCCGCACAATGCCATCCCGCTTGGCAGAGGACAAGGAATTGGCGCGTATCATGGAGCCCCAACTGATAAGGATTACGCCATGCTCGGCATTGTCAAGCAATCGCTGGAGATCGGCTGGCAAGCCGTTGGTCTTCTGTATGTGTATTCCACCCAATTCGATAACATTGGGCGGCAGAGGTTTGGGTCCACTCAACGAGAAATGTTGATTCACGAAAAACAATGAAGTATTCTTGGCCAATTCACCCACCGAGGGCACATCATGTCCGAATTTATATTGCACCATGGCATCTGCAGCAGGAGTGGATATTAATCTGAAAGGAGAGATCATTAAAACCTGGAGTTTCTCCTCACGCATCCGTTACTCACTTGTACATCCAATTGAGAGCATGAAAGCTAAACCAATTGGCCAAACGTCCACCGAAATCCATATCCTGCGACTGAGCCATGAACAGAGCCGGTATATACGAGGGTATAATCGGAGCACCCATCCGCTCGTAGTGCCAGGGCATCATTACGCAGCTGCTCAAGGCTATTACCGGGGCCTTCAGCTGATGGGCCACACCCATCATGCAATCCGTGTTGAACTGCTCCATTATGATAACATCAAAGTAGCCTTGTTTACGCTTAAGGATCTGCTGCAAGGCATCCGAACGCAAAGTGAAATTGCAGGCCTCCTTGCCCCAATCGTGCAGAAGGAAAAACTCCACAAAATGATTGTAAAATGTGCGTTTCTCGAACATCTAGAAAATGAATATGCATTTAAGATTAGTATTATGAAAATATAATTAAATAATTCTAAAGTAATTACTCCAACTCCTAACTTATTTAATTAATATAATATCACATGATTATTATTTGATATAGATAAAACCGATTACGCAATTTAGGTTCTCAAAGAAAGGGAAAGTGTTTTACGTTGAGTAAAATCTGGCAAAAATGGACTCTCATTATGAATGCCATTAAATTGTGAGTATCCAAAAAAAATCCATTTCTATTACTTTGATAATCCAACAGTAAATTAACTAATTACAAATGGATAAAACTGTTCTTAGTTACTCTAAAATATCTTCAAATTAATGTAAGTATATCCTTAAATACAATGGATTATCCCACTTCTGTTAATAAATTTGCTTTTAGAAATGAAAATAACAACTGCCAACCTTACTGGTGTTCGAAAAACATATTTCAAAAACATACATATATACATACATTTGTATGTATGTACGTTTCGACAGTGAATTATTTCTATTTAATATTTGAAAAAACATTTTAAAAGGCGGTGTAGCCATTAATTTACTTTTCACAAACAACATTTCATTTCTGAGAAAAGTAAATACATACATATGTGCGTATTCGAAATGTATGTATTCAACCTGTTCCCGATTCGACAAGTTCTCTTCGAAATTCGCTTCGAAAATTTATGGTTTGTCTGTAATCCATAATTAAATTCAATGTAAATAAAGTTCAGATTTGGGATTTTAATCAATATTTATGAGACAAATGAATTTAAATGACATCGAAAAACAAGCAAAAAAATTGCCACGCGTTTTTTATAAGATTTGCTTAATTAATTAATTTTAGCATTATTAATTTTAAACTTTGGAATGCAAATTATACTTTTGCTTTTTTCAAGACAATTTCTTTTTATGATTTAATTGTCTTAATGAAACTTAAACTTAAGTGGAAATTCGAATTTTTAGTCACTGATTTACTTACCTTTAGATCCACACTATTTGTGAGTTTTTCAATGCCCGATAGTGGGAAGTCTTTGTATCGGGCCACTGGATTTTTATCCGGAAAATGGGAAACCACACTGACATCATGTCCCGCCTCGGCCAATCCCCTCATGATGGGATAGAAAAAGTGAAAGTGACTAACACCGGGATGGGGAAACAGGCCAAGCACTTTGAGTGGAGATCCCGCCTCGATCTCCACAGGACATGCAAGTCCCAGTAAGAGGACCAGCACAAAGGTAGACACCAGCATTCTCATCTATAAAATTAGAAATCGAACAGAGAACACTTGTTGCATTTTACTATTGTTTGTTTTCTCGATTATATTTCACTTCGACCTTGGGTGCAATTGGTTTTTGCGCATGACACGAATAGGTAAAATTATGTAAAGAATGTGAAAGGGGAATCGTCGCGAAAGAAAGCAAAACAAAAGTCAAACGAAAATTGCATCACACACACGCACAGAGGCCTAAAAAGGTTGTAAATTCTATTTTACATTTGAAGTATTCTTTTTGTCACGTTTCAAAATTCGTTTTGTATGTATACGGCAAACAAAAAATTGCTGAAACTGTTTTGTATTCAGGTTCACGACCACTCAAGTGGTGTTCCTCCCCCCCGCTCTCCTCTGCCAAATTGGGGTGTTCAATTAATTTCCTGCTCCTCTTTTTTTTTGATTTTTTTTCTTTTTTACTGTTTCTCGAGCTCTTACTTGTCTGACTATCGACGAACGAATGAGCAAGGCAGCGCGCGTTGAGAAAGGCAAGTGGGCAAGTGGGGAGCTCGTTCGGTCAATGCTCGGGGCACATACATACATACATACACATATGTACATACATATGTATGTGTGTACATCCATTCAGGTTGCATTCCCAAAAAAAGAAAAATATGCTCAGTCAGCGCGATCGAACATGAACATCTTCGTGTGTTTGCGGAAGGTCTCGGCAAAGGAGAGAGCGAGAGAGCGCTCTCACACGCGACTCAGACAAGGCTGCCGTCTGCTATCGGTTATATTTTTTTGTTGTTGTTGTTGTCCGAACTCGTCTTATCAGTCAGACGTCATGTCTGCACGTGGTCCCTTGATGGCACTTCTTAACAGTTGTGTAATTATTTACTACAATTTTAGTATAAATTTATTTAATATTTTACTAAAACATCTTCATGAGTCATTAGTTTTTAGTACAATCACGTGATAAATGTGACGTTTGTTAGATAGAGATTCAATCGAAAAACTAATGACAACAAATCAAAGTAAATCTCAAGAAAAGATCGTCATGCATTTTTTAAACATGTATGTACTTATAAAAAATCATTGCCCAAAAACTATTTAAGAATTGAATGAAAACTGAGTCGACTTGTATAACACAAACGTAGCGTAAAAGAATACATACAGTTTGACAAGAAAGTGTTTACTGTAATCATTTTTTGGCTTTGAGATTGAAAAAGACGCACTAATATTAATGTTTTTATAGGTTTTTTTAAATTAAAGTTAGTAACTTAATCTATTTACTTCTAAAACTATTGAAAAAAAAGGAATAATATTTACTAAACAAAAAAAAGGGCAAAAACTAAAAAAGGCACATAATTCAACTGCCAACTAAGTGTTTAAACAAATGATTTGGTTGTTATATTTATAAGATTTAGTATTTGGTGTGACCACCTTTGGTTTGACCACCTTTGGCTTCTATGACCGCTTCCAGACGTCTCTCTTTATCGATTTGACCAAGTTTACATACATATGTATGTATGTATGTACATATATTAAAATTGCTTGAACATTTCTTAGCTGATTGTTATAAATATAGAAACTAGGCCAATGAATAGATAAGCCTACTATGTACATACCTAGATAAATTGGGCTAGTGATGCTTAAGCAAATTTCATAATGCCAATGACGTACATATGTATTTAAAAGAGCTCTCATGTTCAGCATGATCTTGGTTTTTAGCAACAATATGCATACAGTATAACCTGCCTTGAGAAGATAGCTATCAATTTGAAAATAAATAATGGTGTCTCTATGAGTTGTTATTGTGTATACCTTTTGTATATATTCCTATAAATTAAATAAATATTGCTTTTGAAAGATAATCAACACTTAAAGTTCTAAGTAATAACAGAAGTTACTTTCTACAGGCCTAACATATCACATTACCAGTTATAACGAATTTGCCATGAGTGATAAACTTAAGTTACACAAATAATATAGCCAACACCTTAGATTTAAGACGCCAAAATTGACTGGCAGATTACATACATACATAGATTCGATTTCAGAATACGACATGCAGCGGCAAATTAAATAAATTTGTTGCATGGTGTTCCCAAGTCGGTGTGAAAACTTTCTTCATTCTTCATAAATTTTCACAGTTTAGATGCTAAGAATCTAAATTAAAATTTTTATTAATTTAGATGCTAAGAATCTAAATTAAAATTTTTATTAATTTCAGTAGTTCTTCTTGAACCTCTTTGTTTTGGGTCGTTATTGGTTAATGCTTTTGTTTACTGTGTTCTTGATTATTTCTATTTAATTCATAATTTCATAGTTTGTTTCAGTGTACTTAGCTCTACCCTCATATATATTTGTTTACCAAATCGTCGCCAAAAACTGAATAGGTAGGGGAAGAGAGAGAGAGATGAAAGAGATAAATAAATTTTTCTAACAAATATGTGCGACTCTCTTAAGTGTGAACGACTAACAAGTTAAGAGAAAGAAAACAAAGAGCGCACAACAAAGAGAAGCTCCCATTGTGAGAGGTATCAATTGGTAAGGGGAAAATCTATTAGTAAGTAGCGCACTTTAATAAGTAAAAGTATGAAACTGTTGGGAAATCACAACATATTTCATAAATTAATAAAGAATGAACAGGATAACCCTTAAACGATTGATTTTCCTCTCCTAATTCGATGCCTTATCGACCAAGTCTTAGCAAAATATGGACTTTATTAGATTACATTTTCTTTTAAGAAATATATTTACAATTGTTCTGGGCTTTTAATCTTTTTTCGATTTTCGAGATGCCCTCGCAGGGCAGATGCAGCGTAACAGAGAAACGAAACTGGCAATAATGATGGCCAGCAGGAGGCCTACGAGCACATAACAATCGAGGGAATAGTAAACGAATCTCGACATCTCTACGGCACTGGATTTCATCAAGTGGGCACCTCCGGTATTGGCCACATGCTCCACCCACCAGACAGCTGTTTCCAGTGCCTGTTGTGGACGATGCTTGAAGGAGTGGGAAACGGCCTTGGCAGCATCGGCGTAACTGAAAATATTTCAAGGAAATGTAAAGATAAATTAAAAAATGATTGATTCCATCAACTCACCTCTTATTGAGTGTCTTTGTTAGGGCTTCCGTCACAGTTTTCTCGCTTATATCCTTATAGTACAGGCGAGTGCCCATGCCACGTTGCACTAGGGCAGCAGCATTCAAAAACTGATCACCATACATGGGCGTGGCCACCACAGGAACACCACAATAGGCCGCCTCGGAGATGCCCATGAGGCCGCCATGTGACATGAATACCCTGACATTTGGATGGCAGAGCAAGTCGCGCTGTGGCAACCATTTCATGATGTGCATATTGTCCGGTTTGTTGGGCAAAGTTTCGTTTTCCCATTTCCAGATAACCAGCTGCTTGAGACGTGCAGCAGCCCGCACAATGCCATCCCGCTTGTCCTCCGACAAGGAATTGGCACGTATCATGGAGCCCCAACTGATGAGGATTACACCATGCTCGGCGCTGTCCAGCAATCGCTGAAGATCGGCGGGCAAAGGTTTTGCCTTTTGTATGTGTATGCCACCCAATTCGATAATGTTGGGTGGCAATGGTTTGGGTCCACTCAGCGAATAGTGTTGATTCACAAAGAACATTGAAGTATTCTTAACCAATTCACCCACCGAAGGAAGAACGCTGCCAAATTTATCTTTCACCATGGCATCGGCAGCAGGAATGGATATTAATCTAAGGCAAATAATCGTTTTTCGATTGTATTTTAGAGTATCAAAAGCGGGCATACTCACTTGTACATCCAATTGAGAAGATGAAAACTAATCCAATTGGCCAGACGACCGCCAAAATTCATATCCTGCGACTGACCCATTAACATGGCTGGAATATACGAGGGTATTATCGGAGCACCCATTCGCTCGTAGTGCCACGGCAATGCCGCACAGCTGCTCAAGGCTATCACTGGGGCCTCCAGCTGATAGGCCACTCCCATCATGCAGTCCGTACTAAACTGTTCTATTATTATCACATTATAGTAGCCCCTCCTGCGGGTGTTAAGGATCTGCTGTAAGGCATTCGAATGTAGCGTAAAATTACACGTCTCTGTGCCCCAATCGTGCAAGAGAAAGAAATCCAGAAACTGATTGTAGAATGTGTGACGTTTCTCAAAAGACTGCAAAGAGTTTAGAAGAATCATTAACATTAACCATCCAATGGGAGAACAATAAACTAGATTCTCAAATGAGACTTCCATCTAGCGTCTTACTTCCATTAAGGGCTTTATTTGTGTTATATGCGACTATACATTGAATCTATTTCTAGATCTCTGTAGATTGGGTTGAATAGTATCTACCTGAATCTTAGGTACTAAAAAAACTTCCCTAATTTATTTTGTAGATACCAAAATGATTCTCAACTCACTGGACTTCTCTTGTCAGTCACACATTAAAAAAGATAGTAAAACGATTTGTCGTTCACTTTCATGGAAATCGTATAAGTATTCTCTTACATAATTATTTCATTGCTTGCTTGCCTTTACATCCACACTGTTTGTTAGTTTTTCAGCACCCGACAGGGGGAAATCTTTGTAGCGTTCAACTGGATTCTTTTCCGGAAAATGGGAGACAATATCAACCTCATGTCCCGCCTCTGCCAGTCCCCGCATGATGGGATAGAAAAATTGAAAATGACTAATGCCGGGATGGGGAAACAGGCCCAGGACTTTCAGTGGAGATTCGGCTTTAATTTTCACTGGATAGATGAGTCCTAGTAGAAGAACCAGCACACAAGTGGGCACCATCATTGTCAACTGGAAACAATAGAAAATCTCCAAGAGAGGCAATTGACATTTGAGATTTCACACTTGTTGTTTTCCCTTTTCTCTAGCTCTTACTTGTTTGACGTTAGACGAATGACTGAGCGCTGGTGGGAACTCGACTAATGCTCAATAGAGACAGAGATCGGTCATGAATTTGTATTTCATAAGTTTGGTTTGTTGGTTTCACAACTCGTGTGTTTGGGTCTGGTCAATGGCATTCGGTCAAATTGCATGCGACTCAAACAAATTTGTCTGTTATCAGCTGTTTTGCTTGATTTGTTTATATATATTTTGGGTGCTTTTATCAGTTATCAACAGGTGGTCTGATTTGTTGATTGTTTCATAAATTGGCACTTCAGGTCGTTATCAATGAGTTGTTTAACTACTCGAAACGGGGTCACTTTCATTCATTTGTCTATATTAGATAACAAACTGCGTAATCAATATGAATAAATTAAAAATTAATTAACATTGAAAGGAAATATGTTTAAAGGAATATAGAAAATGGCAGACAGAGTTTAGAAAACATAGAAAACAAAGTTTTACAATTGGAATGAAGCTCCAAATTTTATTGATGAATTAGTAAGACTCTTCTCGGGCGAGAATCTTTGATTTCACAATGTTGACTAATCCGATTTGTTTCTAGAATGATTATTGGCGTTTCATCTTAATGTCTACTGTTGCAGGTTTTCGTCTCTGTAGGGCCAAGACCCTTCTGATAAGCCTGGACAAATGACGCATACAGCAACCCAAGAGCCAGACAATGCAAACCAAACACAAGTAGATATCGATTGAGTTCTGGACAAACCAATTGTTATGTCTAGCCTGGGAGAAAAGTTGGGGGGCGCCTTTAGTTTCGATTACATGTTCGATCCACCAAATGGCCAAGTCCATGGGAGCTTGGGGACGTTGACGAAATGTGTCCGACAGACGTTTCACATTGTCGGCAAAGCTGTCGAGTGAAAGTATCGTTTTGTCATAATTAATTAGCCTTGACTTGGATTCCACTTACTTCTTGTCTAGTATGGCATGAAGTGCCTGCGTAATGTGATCCGTATCGAATTCCCGATAGTCTACAATCACACCAAAGCCCCGCTTGGCTATGGTGGCCGCATTCAGAAATTGATCGCCGTAGAAGGGGGTCGCCAATATGGGGACACCACAATGCACCGCCTCGGTGGTGCCCATTAGGCCACCGTGCGAGATGAAGGCCTTCACCTGGGGATGGCACAACAAATCCCGTTGTGGCAGCCAATCAAATGTATGAAGATTCTGCGGCTTGTCCTCTGGTGGCGTGCCATTTGCCCAACGCATCACAAAACTGTAGTTATCCAAGCGGGAAATACTATCGAAGAGGGCGCGTCTCTTGGCGGCTGGCAATGTGGTTGGATTGATCATGGAACCCCAGCTTATGAGCACGATTCCTGTATGCGATCGGTTGAAAATACCATTTAGATGCTGAAAAATAATAGCATAAAGATTCTTAATAAAAAATATTTGAAATATTTGGAGAACTAACGTGTTCTTATAGCCTTAGGGATCATAGAAATATATATACGAATTTTTCATGCCTATTTCCTTGAGGGGTTCTTTCTGGCTTTAAGGAGGAAAAACTAACTATGTGCCTTAGTATTTCGAGCTGAGATTTCTTCCTTCCTTTTTAGCTTTCTTCATCTTTCTTCATCTCTCTTTGCCTCTTGGGGATACCTACCACAGGCAGCTCTTCTGGTTCGCTGATTTGTAGGCCACCCACTTCCACCACAGATGGAGCATAGGGATACGATCCAGTGAGTGTATAATGCTGATTGATCAGCATGAGGCTGGTGTTCTTTACAATATCATTGATCGGTGGCAAATCGAAGCCAAATCGTTCACGTATTAACTTATCTGTGGCCGGTTGGGTTATAAAACTGCAAACAGAAAGCACAGCAGTTGAGTTCAGTTCAAGGACTCTCTGAGGCATTGCGATGACCCACTTGTAGAGGAAATTAACCGTTTGGAAATGTATGAAATTATTCAAGCGATCGATAAACGTCATCTCATCTGTGTGGGGCAGAAAGTTCATTGGCATTACGGAGTTAATGAAGGGCGTGCCCATGCGTTGATAATGCCAAGACATTATGGCACAACTGCTCAATGCAATCACTGGAGCCTTGAGAAGATGAGCCACAGCGTAAATGCAATCGTTGGAGAAGTTCTCCAAGATGATTACATCGTAGCGTTGCGGCGATTGCAAAAGTTGGTCAATCAGCGGCGAGTTCAGGGCCACGCGGCAAGCATTCAAGCCCCATTCGTGAAGCCTGAAGAAGGTTGGTATCTTAAAGGGCAAGCCCAGAGGTTTCCATTCCGTTTCAAAGAACTGCAAATATACACAGATGACAGATTAATCCTTCCAAGTGGGTATTAAACCCACTCACCTTAAGGTCAATCACATCTGTGAGCAAGTCCATGCCCTCGAAGACGTAGTCCGTGTAGTTGGCCAAAGGCTTTTTCAGCGGAAAGTAACTATACATGCTGACTTTATGACCACGTTGGGCCAACTCCACGAATATGGGACGAAAGAAGGCAAAGTGACTCTTGCCGGGATGTTGAAAAAGGCCAAGAATTTGAGCCGATTCGTTGCCAATTGGACCCCATGCTGCTATTACCAATAAAATGGCTATCAAACGGCACAAGAGCATTCTAAAGATTTTGCCGCTTCAAAGTTCAAAAGTTATTTCAAATAGTTACAACAAACCGAAAAACAAAGCCAACTTTAATTGCCAACTAAACTGTTTTGTGTGTGTGTGTGTGTGTGTGTGTGTTGGTGTCTATGCAAAATGATCGTGACCAGCATTTAAGCCATTGTGTTTTAGCCAGCTGGGTAGACCTTTTGCTTGCCGTTCCGTAATTGTCGTCGGGTGTTGAGTGGCGAACGTTAAATATGTGTTACGCCTCCAAAATTTAACTATAATTCTAGTTTTGATTGCTATCGTCAAATCTCTTGATTGGACGAGGCAACAAATTCTTTACTAAATTTATCACAAATTTGATTCAATCACAAATTGTATCCAACTAGTCACAGCCGCTATTCGCGATCAACTGAAAATAGTTTGCAAATAAGTTGCAAGTCGCCAAGTCAAGCAGAGACGCTTACAGAGAGTGGCAGTGCCTTGAGGCCCTAACATGCATTTGTTGCACAGTTACACTCAAAAAAAAAAAAAAAAAAAAAAACCAAATCAACTAATAACCTCTTTGAAATGCTGAAAATGGCTATTGGTAACAATAATGACTAAAAGGAAAAGGGCTGAGACAAAATGAAATTTAAAATAACAACCATTTTTTTTTTTTGTACTCAAACTTGCTCTAATTAATTCAAAATTTTTTGGGTTTTCCATTGACTCACAAACTTCTAAGTAAAACAACCTACCTAATCGAATTCCTAGAAATTTAGCTTTCTTCTCTCTATTAAACTCATCATTTCTGCAAAGCCACGGTAGAAGCGTAATTCCATTTTTGAACGTATAAAAAGAAGAGCAGTGAAAACAAACGTGATCCGAATTCTCAAAATAGAAGTTTTCAAAAGTAATATTTTTGTTATAAAATTTATAAGATTTATAATTTTTTATATTTATAATATTTTATCTATTTATCAATTTTATTTTACTTTAATTTATATGTATTAATATTTTACTGTAAGTGCTCTTCTATGCCTTTTGTTTTTAGATCTTAAGCAGGCATATAGATAATAGATTTCTTCTATAGAATAACAAATTCTAATTCATTTTAATATCATTTATTTGGGTCTTTAACTACTTACACATATATATAGTTAAAAAAAAAATTTTAATCTGTCTTTTGCAGACATTTAATAGAACTACAAGAAATACGATGCAATTTTCAAAGATTTAGCTAATTGTACAAATAAGAATCAAAATATAAATATCTTAAAATCATTTATGATTGATTTTCAGAAGTTTATAGAATTAAAAATGATTTCGAGAAAAAGGAAGCAATTAAATTTTCATATGATTAATGCAGTTTATTGTAATTAATTGTTTACCTTAGCGTCTCATTTATTAAGTTTTAATAATCTCGATTATTAGGTATTAAAATCTCTAGAGTCACAAATTTAAAAGTTTGAGAGTTTTAATTTTAATGCAAGATACAAAAATTGGCTATAAAATTAATTTCAAAATCTATTTTTATTCGAACTGCGTTGGCCTTTAGATGGCTAATTTTAAATTTGTTGCTACTTCTCACTAAAATTTAATGATTAAGAAAATACTTCTCAAAGCACTTTGCTTTAAAAAAAAGCGTTTTGGCCTTAATTTTTCCAGTGTATTTCAGTATGTGACTAGTCATGAGCAATTTGTATGCGGTTAAATCGGAAATTGCTTAATCAACTTCATGTATGAGAAGGTGGCTAAGACGTAAGCGGCAAGAAGTTTGTCGTAGGGTTTAATTTGATATGCAAACTAAAGATGCAAAATACTTATGAGGAAAACACGGGAAAAAATTTATTTATTTAAATAAAATAAACTGTGTTGTTTGGGCGTAGATCGCTGAGAGAAAAGTAATAGAAACTTAAGCACCACGAAGCGTTCGACTAATCATGTTTAAATATTAATAGGAAGCGAGGCAACAGGTAAAGTTAATTATTGTTGTTAAAGCAGGTCTTCACACCTGTTCATCTGACTGCACTCAAACCAGTCTTTAACCTTAAAGGATGTTCACTTGTCTGACACGATCAATTTGAACCTATATCACAAAACGAATAGGATTACATGGGAGCATTTAGCAGGAAGGAACAAGCAAACCTGCAGCAGGGTTCTCCAAGCAAAAACTTTGATTGAACTGAAAATATAAAAAAAAATTATTAATTAAATAAGTTTTACTAAACTTTGAATGTGAATCTTTGATATTTATGTCTTGGTTGAAATTATGTCTAAACTAAATCTTCTTCCAAACTAAACCTCTTAAACTTTATTGTATTCAAATGACTTTAGAGTAGAATATATATAGATAATTTTAGCTGATCACTCAGTTAAGGTCTAAATCTTTGTCTCTGGCCCTTCTCGGTTTTTACCTGCCAACGACGAAAAAGAAAATAAAGTCGCACAAAATAACCATAAATATTTTTTCCACGATTTGCCATGCCTGTCACACGCACATTTTTCATGGCATACTTTTTGGCAGTCATCAAATTTTACACTCTCATCTCGGAATATTAGTCGCAGCGCTAACTTTTGCCTTTTCACTTTAAGTTGGTCTTTTGCCTAATTAAAATTCACATTCACTTTGATAATGTCTTATAATAACCGTAATTCTTAAGATACTAATTTCAAAATGTTGCACCCTCTGAAAGCTCTTCTCCCCTTTCCCCACCCCTCAAATTAACCATATATAAAATATCTAACTCAATGGCATTTCCGTTCCATTTCGTTCCGGGTGCAAGTCGTAAAAATTTGAGGAAAATAATAAGGAAAAATTTTCACGTCTCGCTTAATTAGAGAGCCGAAATCGAGCAGCAGCAGCAGCAGCCGGAGCTGGAAGTTGGTTGAGATTTTTGTAACTTTTGTTGGCATCTTGGTTAAACTGGACTCTGCCGGGCGATGTCAACATCTGCCAAGTTGGGAGTGGGGGCGGTGATGGGCTAAAGGGGGTGAGTTTTGTTTTAATATTTGCTGCACGTCATTAAATTGTGACTTAATTGTTAAAATTTCACAAGTGGCAAAGTGAAAATTTACAACAGATTATCAAATCAAGTGTGAACATTTTGAAGCGTCAACAGATGCTTTCCTCATCTACCACCCACCTCCCTTTAGCCCTTGACTACAAAGTTCTTCATTTTGGCTATTAAAAACAATTGATATGAAAAACATATTAATGTTTGAAGTTGATTTACAAGTTGATATTTTGTTTTCAAAAATTCTTAAGTATTTATTTATTTACTTTTTTTATTGAGTTAAAAATTCTTTTTATTAAGATTTTGTTGTCGTATTTTTTTAAAACTTATTTTTTTAATATACTTTAATCTGTTAGGTTACTAGGCTTTATTTATTTTTACTCAATTTTGGAGACCTTAATTTTTAATTTCAAAATTTCAAAGCTAGTTTAGAAGGTAAATTAATTATGAATAAGAAACTGAAATTCCTCGAAGGGATCTAGGATTCAGGTATAGTTAAAAGTGGCATTAGTTGAATCTTGGTCAATTCTATATCGATTTTAAAAAGTTATCAAATTTTTAATTTAGCTTTATTTGCATTAGTCCTTGAAAAAGTGACATTTTCTTTGTCTTATTATAAACAAGCCTTTACGGTTTACATCCTTTAAGAAACTTAAGAGCTAAGTGAGGCATGATTCTTTTTTTCTAACCAATTTTAAAAAGTAAATTTAATCAAAATTTCTTATTAAATTCGCACCTTAAAAGACCCAGAGTCATTTGTATTAACTTTTTCTTGACTTAATTCCAGATTCCTCTTTATTTTTTTTTTAAAGAAATCTCAAAAGTGTTTGCTTAATAGTTTAATCAATTTTCTGAGATATTCTAAGACCAGTATAAAAACAAATCGAAAAGGAAGTGAAAGCAAAAAGATTTCCTCCCATGTATCAATTTATTTTTAACGTCTTGACTTTCGAACTGTTGAAATTCAGTTCCATTCAACTTCGATGCGATTGCCATTTATTTCTAATGGCAATAAAACGAAATTTAAAATGATAGAAATCTCATTGAAAAATCGCAGATAACTTAACTTAGAAAAAAAAAAGAATAAAAGGGTTACCAGGGCGCGTGTCCATTCGATTTCGATTTGGTGGCGGGGGCGGGGCTTTTGTAAATTTTCCAGCCATTTACATTTAATGGAATTGCATGAAAAGATAAGACCGAGCGACCAACCGACCAACCGACCAACCGCCCTTCCACTGGAGTATGGTTCAGAGGGAAAAGTTCACACACGCGTGCGAATGTGTGAAATTTATAACAAATCAATAAAATGACAATAGGTGCAACTTTATCGACGGTGAACGCCGCGCCGCCGTTCCATTGATACTACTTACTGCTCCTGACATACGAGTGTGTGTGTGTGAGTGTGAGTGAGTGTGAGTGGGCGGAGGTGAAAGGGCAAAAAGGCGAGTGGGCCTTGGGTGTGAGAGTTTGGGGCTCAAAACTTTACTCGATAAACAATTTTTCGCACGGAAGTGCAATTTGAACTGAATGCTCGTGCTTTGGTCTATCTTTCCCCTTTCCCCCCACCCATCTCTAATCCATTCTCTCTAAGGTAAACGCGGAAATTATACAGCAAAAGTTTCTAATACATTTGTTACCGCCAATCAATCGCATTGGCTCAAGGTGTTATAGGCCGGTCTACCGACCAGACCAAAAAGGGTTATAAAAGTTAGTTGAACAAAAAACTTTTTCGTCAGATAGAAGACGAGAAAAACTATTCCAAGAGACTTTGAATAATGAGAGAAGGGTTTCTAGACAAGGAAATCTTAGCAGTAAAAGGATATCGTCTGGAGAAACTGAAATTAGTTAATAAAATTTGACTTCAACTTGTATCATTAAAATATGTTTATTTAAATTAATTTAGCCCAGAATAAAAATGATATAAGTAGATACATCTCTAATTGTTTAGATACTCTCAGTTTAAAATGCATTTTTTACGGTGTTGTATGAAGACTAATTAAGAGAGAGTTCCAATATCTAATGCCATTAAATAATGCTCTTACAAATCTCATATTTTAACAATTAGACAAAAGTATTATCTCTTAATTTGCTATTGATCACGTAGAAACTGTTTACTTGGTGACCTTTGTAAATTTTCGATTTGAGTCCCATTGAGTCCATTAAGCTAATTATTGCAAACTTATTTTGCTAAAATTGCTTAATTTGACAGTTTTTTGTTGCTTAATTGAAAAATTGTAAGTCATCAGTTTTTTTTCTCTGTGTCCAAAGAAAAGTTTCTTTCAAAGAAAGTGTATTAATTTACATTCTTTACAATTAGTATTAAGGGCTATATTAAGTGACTATATCGTATATCATACAAAAGAACTTTATTTCTTTTAGTTTCTTTGTAGATATTTATTTTTAATGATAAAAAGAAAAGCTGTGAATGATTTTGTCTAAGATTACCGAGTAATACAAAAAAAAAATAATAATAATAATGAACGAATATTTCAACGTAAACCAACGCCCTGTTTTGAGTGGTAACACTTTTTGAGGTATTACTTCATTCATTGGAATAGGAATAAAAAGTTTAACATATGTATCAAATATTTGTTAACCGATCTCAGATGCATAAATATATACCTAGAATAATAGCAGGAGATCCAATTAGGTTAATTGAAGTGATTAATTATTAGATTTTTATTAGCCATATGCTTTCCTAAGTTGTAGTTACTTATATCTTGTATTTTTACTAAATTTATATTTAACTTTTTTAACTTTTTAGGAAAATCTTAGAGAATTATTTACTGAAAGGTGACAAATTTGCCCACCTTATCCTAAGATAAGTCACTAACCAAGTGATTTAGCTATTTCCAATTATTAACAACCATAGAAAATCTAATAATTAATCTACAGTAATTGAGATTCCAGGCATATTGCAAATCATAAATTATATTTAACCAAAAAAAATACACAAATTGAAGGTGTAAACATTTTTGCGTACCTTCTGGCATCCACCATCTCCTCTTTATTCTTCTCCTCCTCACCCTCCCCATTCTCCACGTTTACCAACCGCGTCGACCTTTGGATTTTGGTTTAGGAAGCTTCTTCCACTTACTGCAGGTGTCTTTAATTGACAGGGCAAACTATTTATTGCCACGTCACGTGATCTATAAACGTGACGCCACCACCTGAAGACACTTTGGCCTCTTCCTCCTCCGTCGTAGCCCCTCCTCGCCCTCTTGGTGGGCGACTGTGATTTAAGTCTGTTGAGACATTTAAGGAGTTTTGTGCGCTGCTCAAACCAGGTGTCGTCTCGATATCGATTAACAAACAAACTTGAAGCAGTCAGTCTCAGTAGTCTCCCCCCCCCCCCCCCCCCCCTTCGCTTCCCTTGCCCTCTCTTGGTCCAAATACATGTTGGGTTTTGTAGCTATTTCCGTGACAGTAATCAATTTATTTTTGGCAGTGCGCCGATTGCGTTTCCGTTTCAACAGAAAGAGAAAGAGAGAGAGTGTGTGTGAGAGAGAGAGAGAGAGAGAGAACGAAGCTGAACCTGTGCACTACTCGGATCAACTTTTTTGCCACGTTTCATTTCATTTTGGCACAGCGATTTCCGCAGAAATGTCGATAAATCATCTGGGCCAAAATCGTACTCATACTCAGACATCGACATCGACCCACGACACGACACGGATCCCATTCAGGATGTTGGCGTGATAGATAAGTTGACAGCCAGACTAAGGCAAGGGTTGTCTTTCAATTCCAGATTAATCAATCTTTTCATTTTTTTCCCCCCAAAAAATTGTTTCGTTCACCTATTTTTTTTTTTCTTCTCCTTTTCTCAATTAATTAATTTGCAAAGGAAAGTTAACGTCACGTGACCCACAAAAAGAAGTTGTCAAGCATCACGCTAGTTTCTTGAAGAAAGTTTCGGCAACATTTCAACCAATTCAGAGAGTAGACACTTTGCAGTAATTTATAGCAGATTTTGAAGGAATAGAACCAAAACATTTTGAAGGATCACTAAATAAACGATATGAATAAAGTGAGAAACTTTTTGATCTGAAGTGAACGTGATATAAATTCCTTGTCGTGGCTTGGTATGAAATTTTTTCTATTCATTGATCATACAGAGATAACCGAAATTTAAATTAAAATCTCTGGATTACCTTTTCTTCATTTGTTGAACTTTGGTTTCCTTAAAAATGAAACTCAGGTCTTTAAAAGGATCAAGCATAAGAAGACTGTTTAGTAAGTGAAAAGTTTGAGTGAGCTTAAAAGGTTTTCTACCAACAGAAGCACTCGATTTAAGCTCAACATTAAGAGTATACTAGAAATTGGAGCTAATTTGAATCTTAATTCAAACTCTTCTAAATTTAATCATTTAAACTTGGCACCTCTAATCGATGGTTAGTAGTTTCAAAGAGACTTTTGCGTGGGCCAAAGCAACTACAAGATAAAACTTTAATTTACTTTTTGAGATTGTATCAAGATAGAGCTTAAAGAGTCCTCTTATTTATTTAACTTGCATAGGCAAAGGCAAGGAAAGTAGATTATAATTTTATGGCCTAATAAAGTCAATTTAAATTGTAACTTAGTGAAAACTTTAAGTAATATTGCTTTTGTTTGACACAATCATTTCGATTAGTCACAGATATTTGTGCTCACTCCGTTCCAAATTTTCTATCTAATCATAATTTTATCAGCAATAGCTATCGCTTGCCCAATTGTGGGGGGTCAAGTGCTGGAATTGATGTTTCGTTTATGATTTATCGTCACTTACTGGCAAGTCATTCCCTTGGCCGACCTCCAACTCCATCCATCGGCCTAATGGTCGACATATTGCAGGCAATGCAAAAACAAAAACTAAATTAGACCAAATAGCCTATAAGGGTGGCGCACAAAGAGGTCTTCATCGTCCTCGCCGTCGCCGTCGTCCTCGCAGTCGCCGTCATGCTGTCATAATCATCACAAGACAGCATCCATCCATCGTATCCATTCATCGCATCCATTTTGCAACGCCCACATGTGCTCTATGGAGCACCCATCCCGTCCCAATC
The DNA here is from genome assembly GCA_024703675.1 of Drosophila nebulosa. Taxonomy (NCBI): domain Eukaryota; kingdom Metazoa; phylum Arthropoda; class Insecta; order Diptera; family Drosophilidae; genus Drosophila; species Drosophila nebulosa. The sequence continues at coordinate 6,844,216 of CM045724.1, read as the reverse complement.
CATCCCATTCCATCGCTTGGCATTTACTGATGTAATAACCATGTTTTCAGCTTGTAATGCGGCAGGGCAACAAACATACGGGGGTGAAAGTCAAGTTGCAGGGGCGGAAAGGCCAAACCAACTCAACTGAGAGAGAGAGAGAGAGAAAGGGGGGAGGGGTAGTATTGTGGGTCGAGGAGGGTGTCTTACTTTTGAATTGTTTTTGAAGTTAAATGTGTGATAATTTAATGACTGTCGACGCCTGACGACGACTCTGACGATGCATCGCTTAAAAGGACCTTTCTGTCCTCACTTCCTTTTGAGGCTTCCAAGCATTTCGAAGTGAACGTTTAATTTAGTGGAATAATAAAAATGTTTTCTTCCGTTTTTCGGGGGCATAAAATTGCTGCAAACTGCCGATGATTTGTGCACTTTTGATGTAACAGATTGTCTTTTAATGATTCCAATTCGGAAATTGGGATTCTAGCCGGCCAAGTGTGTCCAAAAAAAAAAAATTATTATTAGTTACATCATTGAATTTCCGTTGGTGGTTGGAATTGTTTCCTTTGTGGGAAGATAATTTTTGGGCTTAGTCATTGAGAATGAAATCTGAACTAGTATTTCAGATCTCTGTTTTAAATCGAAACCAGTTTAAAAATATTAATGATTTCTTCTTCTTTATCATTTGCATACTCGACTACAAATTGATATAAATTGCAAATGAAGCAACTGGTTTTTTAACAGATCATCCGAGAGTCATGTAACTAACTGAATATAGTTAGAAATCGTTCGAGTTACAAGTTTGTAACCAGATTGAAGATATCTCTGTGAAAGCTAAGCTTGAAGTCTACTCCAAATCGAAACACTAGAACATTCACGTCTAGACTCGGCAAAGACTTTTGCTTAGAATTTTTGAACTTCGGACTTTGTTCAAGGTTATAACGTGAATTTCTTTTTATGTGAATCTCAAAATAAGATTCAACGATTAGCTTAGGGAGTTAAGTATTTACAGAAATGTATAAGACGGCAGGATTGCTGCCATCTGTTTAATCCTTTAAGAATTTCATTTATTAGCATTTACATTTTCTCATTTAACTAAAAGATCATTTGTTAAGCATCTTTCTATAATAACGACAATAATTGTTGGACCTTTAAATTAATTCTCAAAATTTAGCCTTTTGAATTTTACATTTATTTATGTACTAAGATTTGCTAGCATATTGACAGATTGGCACGATATCGCATAAATAACAGAATTTGGATATAGAAAGGTCATGAAAATCCGGAAAATTAATTTTGAAACATTTAAAAATCGAAATCTTTGTTTATTTTGCTTTTTATATAAAGAGAAGAATAAAATATTCATTAAATATTTTATTTTTGATAAATAAACTTCATCTTTCATTACTTTACACTAAAAATTTGGATTAAACATTAAATATAATTTGAATGTAAAGCCGCTCAGAAGTAGATTTAATAATTTTAGATTTAAGATCTTTTTTGCGGGTGGTAAGAATGGAATAAGCTAAGGTACGTGGGTCGTTTGATTTGTGGGTTTGGAAATATGTGGAAAAGGTAATTTCTTTCAACTAAAGTTAATTCGATATCAATCAAAATCAAATACTTGAGGTTCATATATGAAAAATTCAAATATTATACAAACATTTATTTGAATCACAAAAAAATGTGGAAATGCTTTCTTCTTTTTGCTTTAATCTTATTTAGCAAATAATATAAAAGCTATTAAAGAGACTTAAGGCAACTAAATAGAATTTCCAAGCCAAAACAAGTGTTTTGTAAATCTTACAAGAATGATAATCTCATATGAAAACCAAATGTAATATATGTATATATCCTAAGCGCAAAAAGAATGAAGATTTATGCAATTTCGGAAAGGCAAAGTTTAAGCTTTTTGATATGGAGCTAATGTGAAAATATGTTCCATGTACGACAACAGACAGAAATTCAAATGTGCAAAAATATATACACACCCCCACATGATGTGTGTGTGTGTGTGTGTGTGTGACAAACATTTGCATGTGACAAAGTGAGCCCAGACAGCCGCAAACAATGAAAAATGACTTGAAATGGAGGCGACAGCGACGACGAGGACGGCGGCGGCGGTGGCGGCGGTGGCGGCGGCTTAGTTGCCATTTGCCCTGGGCTAATAATTTAATTTGGCAAAAAAAAAAAAAAAAAGAAGAATTATAAATATATCTGCAATAAATATTTGCAATTTTCACGCGAGACACGTGACTGCGATTTATGAGGGACAAAAAAAAAGAGTCAGCTTAATTGATTTGAAAAATAAAACTCTAATTTATTTCATAGGTCTCTCTTCAGCATCTCTCTCTCTCTCTCATTCACTCTCTCTCTAGCAGAAATGAAGGGCATTGAACTGCTCCCGATTATTGCTAACCATATTATTATATTTATATAGCGATGCATTTGATCCTCCCGATCCTGGGGCATTCACAGTGAGTCGTGTATTGCGCAGGAAACTATCCGCCGGACTACTGGAAACGGCATATTTGCCCATGGGAGAATCCATGCTACGCATGGGGCTCAGATGTTTGGCTGGGATGGCCTTGCTGGGTGTACGCGTTTGATGAACCATTTTGTATATAAAGTTTTTTTCAAAAAATTCAATTGATCGGTCAAGTTTGAAGATTGGCAATAGGGAATCCTTCAGGGCACACTGGATAGACGAGTGAGTAGGGCAAATTCAAGACAATTACCGCAGCTGCTGGTGCTGGAGCCGCCTTTTTTCGAAGACAGATGCTTAGAGAGACTGCGAACGCAAAAAATCCTTCAGTTAGTTAACCATATCAAAGCTAAAGCTTCTTGATTCCGACTCACCTTATGTTATTTAAGAGTTTGGCTTTGGTGTCCGGTGTCTTCATTGACACATTTGTTGCACCACAGTTTGTGAAATGGTTGGATTTCTCTTCTTGCGAAAAGATATAGACGCCGAGTTGGTTGGATTTGGTTTGATTGGAAAGCCGCTGTGGATAGGCCCTTTTATACCCCACCGAATCCGATCGATTTAGATGAGCTGCGCCTCATATCATGCGGCTGCTGCGTGACAGCGGCGAGACGGCTCTAAAACGAGTTTCTGGCCAACGACAGACGCAGATCTCTGGCATTATTATGAAAACATGGCGAAAACAACGAAGCAGACATGTGCCAAAAAAAAAAAAAACAAACCAGATTTGCGCAAATTAGACAAACATTTGATCTCTAAGGTTTAAGCCGTGCGTCAATAAAATGCCAAAAAAAAAAAAAAAACAAACGTCTTCGTCATGGCTAAAAAGAAATGCGTAAACAGGTCACAAGTAAACAACATTTTGCCAGGGATTTCCCCAAAAGAGTTTTCACCAAAGTTTTATTTTGTTTGTTTAAATATTTATTGTTGTTTGTCTCATATTATAGTATACAAAAAAAAAAAGATTATCTAGTTAGACTTTGAACTCAAAATAAACAGTCAAAGCGACATCTTAGATAAACTTTCATAGGAAAATAATATTAAATAGTATTAGTTTTACAGAATATGGTGCTTCCTGCCTCATCTGCTTTTCTAGAGATTTTAGTTCAAGCCTTTTTCTACTTTGAATAATTTGTGTTTCATTTTGTTTATAAGAACACTTTATATTCCTCATTCCTCCAGAATTGTAACACTTTGTTCTCTTTGGTAATCAAAATATCTACGTATTCGTTTTAGCATCAATCTAATAATCGTTTATAGCTTAATAATTAGTATTAGTATGGGCGAATCATCCTTTTTCTAGTTGTATCCTTTGAGCATATGAAACATGGTTTAACTCAGAACTAGAAAAATTGTTTTTTTGTTTAAAATAATAAAAATTTTAAGAAATCCTTTAAGAATTTATTGGTATGTAATTTCCAAAACGTTCAATCGATTAGTCTGACATTCGATAACATCTTTTGTTCAAACCTAAATGTTTGATTCGATCTTGTTTTTTGAAGTTCGATCATATGCGATTGTTTACGTATAAGTCTCTAGTATAACGATAAATTTATCGAACTGCCCTGTAGTAAAATTCTCATTAGAAAATTTTGAGTAAAATTAACTGTTCTTACTTTTCTCGTTACATAAATATTATTGGCTGAATGTTGGTCCAATAATTTAAAAAACATTGGACCGAAAGAGGACTACATAGGAGTCACTTGTTCCTGATTAACCCTTAAACTGCTATTTCCTTTAGAAATAAATTTTACAAGATCAAATCTAGAGAACAATTTCTAATACTTTGTTAAGGATATAGCCCTTTGAAGAGATTTAAACCAAATGTTTGCCAATTCGGTTCGGTACATTTTATATAATGGTCACTTTTTGCAATTTTTTTTTTTGTGTTCGCGAAACCTGTCTGCAAAATGCGAGCACGTTTTTTCTTTGTTCATTAGAAAGCCATATGTCTGGCTCATTAGCATAATGCAATAAATGGAATTTTTGGCAGACATTTGGTATATATTAATTATTTTGTTTTAAACAAAAAGAAAAAGATGCAAATTTTGACATTTCGCGAAAATGTAGACTGTGGACTCCAGAGTTGATCACAGTTATTTCTGTGATCTGTTTCTAAGGGGATATTTTAATGACCTTCGAGTGATTAAAATTCGCAGACAGACAGATCATTGAACTTGGCTAGATAACTAGATACAATTCTATGACAATTTTCTTCCACTCTCTCTCTCTCTCTCTCTCTCTCTCTCTCTCTCTCTCTCTCCTCTCTCTCTCTCTCTCTTATCTCTCTCTGCCTCTTTCGCTTTCTTTATGTGTGAGGGTCAGCTAAAAGTCAATCCCAAGATCATATAGCATAGATCGGTCGGACTTATAGCGCATATAAATGGCAATAACAACAACATTAAAAATTCGCAACAGGCTTTCAAGCGGTTTTTTTTTTTGTTTTCTCAACTGAAATTGGCTGATGCAATGCAGGGTAGACTTTTCATCAGTCCATTTTATCAATTTATGCATAATATCACGATAAACTGAGTACCCACTATATAAATATTCATACGAATATCTATCCGATACGATTATGGGCAGATTGCCACGCGACAACTGGGAACCACTAATCATTGGAAAGCAAATAAATAGTCAGCTGTTTAGAGTTAGGGAAAGACCCCACAATATAAGATGTTCCCTACAATGTTGCTGACGTGTCTTCTTCAGAAATGTTAACCCACCGGCCGGTTGTTGATAGATAATCATGATGATCATGATCATGATGACGATAAGCTGATAAACAACCAGAGCAGACTCACATGGATACTACGTGAGCGTTAGCAGGTTTAGTGGACCTCTGCTGCGGTCGGGGCCAATGAATCGATTATTTTGAGTGGGTATATTAGGCATGAAATCGATGACATAGATGGAATCAAAAACAAAGCTTAAGCCACTGACACACTTGTCTATCGAAAATTCGTTAAATCGAAATCGAACAAATCTATCGAACTTTAGAAAAACCCTAGGCAATCGAGATCTGCGATCTTGCAAAAGTTGAGCTTTCTGTGTTTATCGATACATTTTAGATGAAACTATTCTTCACAACAGAAATATATTTCCAATGGAGTTTGATTGAAGTTTCCACTTCATTTAATCGATTAAGTAAACATACAAAAGACTGTCGCAAAACCCAAAGTCCATCAAGCTTTAGTTATATAACTATAATAATGCAGGTCATTCTACATCCTTCGATTCTCGATTATACTTTAAATGACGTTACATCGATTATTTGAAAACGATTCTTAAAATATTTCAGCTATAATGACTTCAGTTAGTTGTTAAGACAATCGATATAGGATTCATTTACGAATGTCTCTTTAAGCTTTTATGAGAAATGAAACTTAACTATACATTTATCCTTCTAAAAGAATTAAGTACATAGACTCAGCAGAATCGATTTCAAAAATGTATCGGGTATCATCTCTGTAGCTGTTTGCTATCGTAATATGGACTCCGATAAAAATGCATGAAACTATGTTAAAACTAATTGTAAGATCAAAACAAATTTAACCGATTCGATTTCAAAAACTAATCGTTCTATTATAAAACAGGATATCGTTTAGTCGACTCTTTGTGTGTTTATGTAAAGCAAAAACCTCCTTACTTATTTGCAAATGTTTTGCTGATGAAAACCAGTTGGTTGGCAACTCTAATTTGCATTGCCGTCGACTAAAACGAGTTCACAACTCAGACCACTGTCAGACTAAGACGTGAAACTTTAGGGGAACTTCAGACAGAGGAAGTGCCAGACGAGAGACGGGGGAAGCGAAACGTAGGTGTGGGTGAGGGCTTTCTTCATCTGTTTGGAGCTGCAGCTGCTGCTTAGAATAATGACGCAGTTCCTCCGTTCGGACATTCTGCTAAAACAACTTGCCGTTGCATTCGTTCACATTCAATTCACAGTGATCACTGGCGGGCTGGCTGGCTGGCTGGCTGACTGGTCGGTTGGTTGGTTGGCGTATTTAAACCAGTTGTAAGAGTCGTTAGAGGTTCAGTAGAAAGTTCACCAGCGAGTCGAGCGCAACTGCAGCTGAGAAGTTATCGTTCGTCTACGTCGAAATTTATTCTTTTTATTTCTTTCAATGTGCAAAGTGCAAAATTTGTGTGTCAATGCCAAAAATTAGCAAACAAAAATCTCTCAAACAATCCAGGTAAGGGTCACTCTCCCCCCCCCCCCCCCCCTTTCCTTAACTGACCTTTCATTAACTGATATTAATTTACATTGTTCTCTCACACAGATTGGGCAAAAGTCTATCATCCAGAAAAGGATCTCGAACGGGCAACTCGGCCAATAATAAGGAACTTAAAGTGCTCACCTTGCTGCAGACTGTGCCGTGAACTTTGTATACTCTCTGAAACAATTTTGAAAGTACCAACAACTTTCTGTTTAATTGGCAACTACTTTTGACAAATTTTTTTCTAACAAAAAAAAAAAAAAAAGAAGAGGGAAACCCTAACAAAATGGTCTACTCTGAGCGCACCGACAAATGTTCAGCCAGTCCCAAGGACGCTCCCAAGATTGACTCAACGCCAACGCATAAGCCGAGTCATAGTTCCGGCGCTTGGAGCAGCAAGGCCTCGAGTGACGAGAAATGGAAGTACAACAAAATGGTCAAGGATAATCGTGACAAGTTCAATAACATGCACTTCTCCTAAAGGGGGGCAAAAAAGGGAGAGCAAGTGGTAGTGATGATGTGTTTGGGGCTTAACTAAGGGGCGGAACTTGCCTATATAGTAACGTGATATATTCTTTAGACTATTGTTGTTATTTCTGGTTTCTATGGGTTCGTAATATTTTAAGTACATCAACTTTTTTAAAAAAAAAACGTGTGAAACAAATGTGAAGTAAATATAAAAAAAAGATGCGCAAAAAAAAACAAATATTAATCAGTGTTCTTCTATATTGCTGGCAAAACAAGTTCTACAAAGTGAGGTTAAACTGAAGTTTCTACTATGCGTATTGAGGTTAGGTTGAAAATTGAGAAAGTGAAAATTCAGTTTGACATTGAAATATATCCTAATTACCTGCATTGGTTAAGTTATTCAATTCAAGGAAACGATTTCACTTAACCTTTTTTTAAATGATATTATAAAAACGTTTAATATCAGATGTAAAGTGACTTTGGTAACGACCTACTTATCAAATGAGCAGTATTATATATTTTTGACTTGGGAAATGTTTTTTTTATTAGTTACTCCTGAAGCTCTTTCTTAAGGACTTCTTTAGAAGAAATGTATAGATTGCGTTAATTTGTTTGTTTTTGCCTACTTTAGAAGGTTTAATTGCTTTTGGTATTTTTTTTAAAGCATAGAAATTTATTTCTAAATTTTATTTAATTTTTGTCTTTTAACCTCTAAGACGGTTAAATTGCTTTTGGTATTTTCTTTAAAGCATAGAAATTTATTTCTAAATTTTTTTTCAAATTTTTAACTTTTAAAATTTCAAAAAAAAAATTTTTAAAAATGCAATGGTATAAATCAAAGCTCTTTGTTTTAATGGATCATGTAGTCCGTTTAACCTGAAGGGGTAAACTAAGAGTGACGAAAGTTTTTGAGAATGTGCTTAAACAAATATTTCTAAAAGCAAAGAAAATACGTTAGACTAGATTAAACATTTCCAAAAAAAATTTTATCAAAGTTGATTAAACCATATAGTATTTTCTGACAGAAGGGTGCATCCAATTAGGTTACTATATCTTATAATAATTTAATTGAGCTGGTCTATTAGACTATCATAATCCATTATTAAGAAAAATGTTGTTGAAATTTTGCTTATTCCATTTTTATAAAGATATCTCAATATCAAATAACTAAAACAGATTTCTTTGGTTATGATTATACATTTCTTTTAAATACCTACATTTCTCGATAAACTCTTAAAATTGTTTTGCTTTGAACTCAAGAACCTAATATACCCGTTGGACCATATGCTACAGGTTTATCCGTAAGTCAAGTAGAGGCACGCAATTGCATATGCAAATAAAAACTCGAATGAGTTTATGCAATCAATTTAATATGCGACTTATGCATAAATTTCTATGATTAAGTTTAGTCAGTTGAAACTAGATTTTTGAAAGAGGAATGTTGAAATGATCTATGCTAATCTAGAGTATTGTATCTCGTATGAACGCACCCCAAAAAAAACTAACCTATCCCACACCAATAAAATCAAATTTCTAATGTTAGCCATCAATCCATCAATAACTCATACCTTCTAGGGAAAAACTTGCTACTTGACTTATGCCAACGCATAAATAACTGTCTATAACATTTGCATGAATTGCGGCTATTAGCGTGATTAGGCCAACTTGTGTTATGGACCCTTAAGCCTTGGGCAAGCAACCACCTCACATTGAATGTGATGGGAGCAATGGAAACGATGGCAACGATGGGAAAGTGCACTTAATACACATTAGCTACGCTTATTTGACAGATTCAATGTGGCCTTCATTTCACTGCTCTGTCTCTCTCTCTCTCTCTCTGTCTCTCTGTGTCTCTGTTTCTCTGTTTCTCTGCAATATTGATGATGTTGTCTTGAGGGCGACTGTGACCTTTTTCTATCAACTGGCGCGTGTCCTGCAATGGTTGAACAAGTGTATCTCTAGGAAAACCACAGAACGACGTCCGGTTTTAGTTACGGCAGAGCGACTGACTCACTGGATAGCTGGCTGGCTGGCCGATAGAATTTACGTTACGCCTGGATTAGAAGTGCGAATTTTTATAATTTTTCAATTGTATTGTTTGCCATAGAAATAGAGAGAGAGAGCGAGAAAGAGAGATATTAAAAGGAATTTCCAGAGACGAGAACTTCTGCGGTTGTCCTTTGACACACGACTGAACACAAGGGATAAGCACGTGGCGCTGACTATTAGGAAAAACGTTTTCCTTGACGGTGCTAATAGAATTCCTTTCTCTCCTCGCGTCTCTCTCTCTCCTTCTCTCTGTCTCCCTGTTCGAAATGTTGTGGCGTTTTGGACTTCCTTCCTGGGGGCAGCTGTCAGATTGTGCGACACTTGATGCCGATGCTTTTCAATCTAATTGAAGCTTTACCTTATTTTTTTTTTCCTCTATATATATATATATTTTTTTTTTTGTTTGCTCGCCTTGTAATTACTTTGTTTCCAAGCGCCAGGCGGTCGTCCATAACTCTTGATGTTGGCATCTTTTGCATGGGCGTAATCAAGAGTTGAAGAAAAGGGGTAAGTAGGCAGATAAAGTAAGCATAAAAATCTTAAGGAGTTCATTGGAATCTCTCTTCTCTTAGCTGGCATAATGAGGACCAAAGCAAGCTTGTTCTATGAATTGATTTACTTATTATTTACCTAATTTATTTATTTTTAGTGACTTGTTGTTTAATCTTCTTCCTGAGACCCCTCAAATCGCCGTCCCTGTGTATTTGTCACTTTTGGTGTGCAATGCAATTAAAACCACTCAGCAGGTGTCCTTTGAACTTTGCTATAAAATTGTGTTGAATATGTCACTTGCAAGGCTTCATTCCGAAACCGGATGGATAACGGTCCGCAGAAATCACAGTAAGTCAAGACAGAGAGACAGAGAGAGAGAGAGAGAGAGAGAGAGAAACGGCGTAAAATGGAAAAGCAATTATCACGTCATTATCACAAGAAAACCCACAAATGTTTATCCCTCTCACTTCTTCACTCTTTCAATCTCTGTCTTCAGCACGTGCTCAAATCATTCTTCTTCTTTAGAATGGTCAAGCCGAATGAATCTACTATGATTGTTTACAATCTCTATCTATCTCTGAGAATGGGCTTCCGTTGAAAGACAACCCTTATGCGAAGGAAACCCTCTGATAACACACACACACACACACACACACATTGAAATCCAAGTACATATGTCAAATGCCACGTGGAAAATTATGAATAATATCCGTAACTTCTGTCCCTAACACACACACACACACACACACACACATTGCATTGAAAAATTGTGACGTTGTCGGCCCCTCCCACCCTTCATCGTTTTGCTATCATTTGAAGTGAGCCTGTGTAGTGTTTGGCGTGCCGTCAGATACAACTTCCGACATCCGACAGATGTTTTTCTGCGGGAACACAAGTTATGCGCCCGCCCGCTTGCAAAACAATTGCCGGCAAAGGCATCATCGGCAATTCCTTGGCGCGGATGTCTCCGCCAGCAGCCCTCAGTCCATGCAATGTCATTGGCACATGGCAGACAAGGTGTGACTCGGTGTTTAAGTGACGCAGCAGACAAATTCTCGCAATTCAATACAATCGTTCGCAATGTGCAATTTTTAAAATTTCAAAAAGCATGGCACACATTTGACACATATGAGGGGCAACTGTGTTGCGAGAATTTAACTCCACGCTTGATGGATTGTTTCTTGGTTTTGGAAATGGTTTAATATTTAATGCTTATTAAAGAGAAGTTGCATATTGTTAAATGCAATTCAATTTTGTTTATTATTGAATATTATCAACCATTTGTTTGATTGTTATAACATTTAAAAGTCATCAAAGTTTCTAAAGACATCATCAGGCCCGACGAAAGGGGGGTGGTAAAGGTGGGATTCCCACCGGGCCCGAAGTTTTTAGCGGGGCCCGGTTTTTGATCGAAATTTTCAAATTCGGGAAAAGTTTAATATGTACCTTTACAACTTTATCTGAACCGTAAAAGAATGTCACTTGTGTATTATCTACTAATCATAATCAGGCATTATGAACAGGGCCGGCCCCAACCTTAAAAAAATGGTTTTATGTAAAACAAAAAAAAAAATGTCTAAAGGAAAGCCCACTTCTGAATATTTTTTTATATGGCATCGTTAAATTTTCAAAATAATATTACATTCTTCATATAAAAATGATCCATCTAATGAATATTTATAGTAAGATCATAAAATAAATTCATTTACCACCGGCCCCTGAAATCTTCTCGACGGCCTTGGACATCATTGGTCTATTCTTTGCAAGAAGAGACCAACTCAATTAAAAACACAAATATTTATTATCTGACATATTGAAATTCTAAAGATTTTTTGGACATTGTAACACATTTTTTTTTGCAAATAGTCAGTTTATAACATAGGATAAAAGTCCTAAATTAGACCCTTTATAGATTGGGTTTTGTAATTAACAATCTCTAATACAAATTTTGCTGTACATTTTTATTAAGATAAATATTTCGATTGACTGAATTGGTTAGTAAAAAAAAAAGAAGAGATATATAGAAATAAGATTCACTCACAAAAAAGCTACCGCAGACCATTTGTAAACACAGATTGTACATATTCTACAATAGCTCGTGAAATCGTCCTTATTCTCTGCTATAACGTCCTGCTCGTCTATAAGTGCCCATACTTGTTGTAAATTGTCCAAGATGTCCACAAAGAAGCAAAGATCATTACAAAGTTAAGTGATAGATGGAGCCAAGGATTGAAATGATATTTCAGAAAGTCGTTACCCAATCTTCATAAATTTCCCAAAGCTTGACTTGATTTCCTCATTCTCAATCATCTCCCTCACTCGATCGTAATGGGATTCCCTTTCAAAATGTATGCCTAAACCAAACAAGATTTTCTAATCATTAGGGATTTGCATATATGATATATCATATCAAACTTATGACAAGATATTCCATTAAACAATTTATGCAAATAGCCAAAACCAAAACATATCAAAAGTATAATTTACAAAAACTAAGCCAAACAAAAGGTGGCAATTAGAAAAGAAAATCTCAATTCAATTGAGTGTCGGAATGAAGGGAACTGTGTGGAATGAGGGGTGAACGATTGAGGGGGTAGGGTGGGGGGGGGATTAAAAATCATTCGGCGAACTGCCAATAAAATTGAAAGCAATCTTCCCTTAGCACGCCCGTTGTACAAATAAAAAACAAACACGAATTCCTTTTCATTCCGCCATTTCTGTTTTCAAGCTGATCGACAGCTGTCATGAATGACAATTGGATTGCTGCTCGCTGCGGCTCACTCACTGCGGCCTGGCAAGGGGCATGCAACGCATTCAAATCCATATAAAATATGCAATAAAAATATGAGACCTTTGCTTGTATTCGTTTCGTATTTATAGATTTCGAAAATATCGCGAGGTCATCAAGATGAAAACATGTAAACTGAAACAATGGCAATTGGACGCGTTGCCCCTGCCCTGCCCTGACCTGTCCTGCCCTGTGGAAACGGGAGCAATAACAAGAAGGCTACAACGGGATCCGGTGGGTTCGGAGTACGGGGCATGCTCGGTCTGGATACGGTCTGGGTCTGGAGTGGAGTGGAGTGCTTTGCTTTGCTTTGGTTTAGTTTGGTTCGCAGCGAGTGCATGGAGAGGGCACTTGAGTAAAACGCAGAAATGCGGTTGCTTTTTTTTTTCGTCTTTTTTTTCCCATTTTTATGGAATGTCTCGTCAGTGGAGTGGAGATGGGGTGATGGGGAAGGGGAAGGGGATGATTATGTGGCGGGGCGTTGGTAAAGTGAAATTGAGAGGTTTACATTGATAGGACATTACGTTCAATGGAAAATATCATCATCAAAATGTTTACTTTCATTCAAATTGTTTGCTGAAAAAGAAGAAAAAGAATTTATTTTTTGTGTATTCTGTATAAAGTCTTTGTTTTTGATTCTTCCTAATACTTTTGGCTGCTTTTCAATCTGTGTCATCTTTGACTTTTGTCTTTTATATTTTAAATTCAAAACTAATATGTAAAAGAAAGAAGAAAGAACTGAACGTAAAATATTTAAACTTAAAGTCGAAATAAATAATTTTGTTTTAAAAGAAATTAAAAAGAAACAAAAAATATTCTAAGCTAAGCAAATGTGTTTACACTTTCTTCTGCCTTGTATGAATTTTCAAAGAATTTTACCTTTACATTTTAGCATTCCTTTTTATTCCACTATTTCTTAATTCCTTTTAGCTTGTTCCTATGTCAATTTTTGACCTTCCATATTCTTAATGAAAAATGACTGAATTCTTTATGTTTGGTTTTTTTGTTCTTTCAACTTTCTGCTCCATCTTCAAAGGTTTTAGTTGGAATCTTTGCTTTTTCTAATTTCTCTAGTTTTTTATATTTTATTTTTCCTCTTCTGAATTCTCTTTCTAATGTTTATCTTTATCTATGTTTTCTATAGTAACTTCTTCGTAGTTCATTTCTGTCATCGAATTCCCTAGATTTCTATATACTATTTTCATTCAGCCCTAGACTTTTCTCTTAGAGCGTCTTCTTATTGGTAGTTGTCCAGATTTTATAGACATCAATTTTTGAGCTTTTCAGATTCCTTATACATAATTCTACCGCTGAGTAATTAGATCAATTGCAGATCTTACAAAGAGGCCAACCACTGGCCTCTACCCTAAGCTCTGGCCAAACCCTAACCACAAATCATTAGTGCCTGCTGAGAGAAGTGGATTCCTCTCACATGTTTCCAAGCACATGGAAAATAAAATAAAAAACAGAACCTTTAAATGCAATTATGGTCCATGAGCTCTGCTGCAGTTCGTCACAAAACGCCAATGATATGCCGTTGAGTGTCTTTTGTTGTGGCTTCAATGCGGACATACATATGTACATTACATGGAGGGTTACTACTCCTTCTGCAGCCGCCTGGTTCGCCCTCAAAGGACGCGCCAAAAGCTGTGACGAAGCTTCAAGTTTTTATTCGCTGCTCGGGTGGTTCGATATATTTTTTTATGTATATATGGGATATAAATGGGTGTATATAGAAGTACTTGTTGTGTGTGTGTGTGTGTGTTTGTGTGTGTGTTGGTTGGGCATATGCATCGCTCCACAATCGCATCATTTTGAGCAATTAAGTGTGTATTATCCGTGAGGTAACACCGCGCACTGTCAAAGGGCCTTGAAAACTCACTCCTCCCCAGCCAGGACCGGTGTGTGTTTCTGCATAGGTCCTGCCACCGGAAGTACATTGAATACATGTGTGTGTGTGTGTAGAGATGTCTGTGTGTGTGTGTGTGTGTGTGTCCTGGCAGTGCTTTTATGTGCAAATTGTGCATTTATGTCGACAATAGCAAACGCGAACGTTGTGAGGCTTAGAGAGCACTGAGGTCCTGTGTTAACAAAGCAATATACACACACACACACACACACACACACACATCTTTATACATGTGATGCATAGAGCGAGGTTCACTCATTGTCGTCGTCGTCGTTCATCATGCCTACTTTTACTTTTGTTTAGTTTCAAGTCCGTTGGGCAGGGAAGAGGCGTTTCGCTGTCAAGTCTATTCACTAGCCAGAAGGAAAACAAAAAAAACCCCTCGATCTTTGGTAACTCCTCCCTCTCCTCGCTCACCGCACTCCTCTCTTTAATGAGTGGGTTCCCAACTTATGCTATGCATATGCTGCTTTTTACTTTTTGAGGCCTGGTGAAAATGTCAGTTATATTTTTGATTCTGATTCTTCTTGTGAACGAATGACTTCTTTATTCTATGATCCTTAACTAAGTTGGTCTTAAGATACTCAATTTATCAGTTAAAATAAAATTGGATAATTTCCAGTTTCTATTTCTTTTCTGGCAGAAAGAGATTTATCAGATAATTCCCCTTAAAGGTCCAAGTTTTAAGTTTCTATTGGTGACTAGTGCTGGGAAAATATCGATATTCGCCTACATCGATAGTTCGTTTTTTCCAATGTATTGATCTTTGAAATATTTAAGCTCCCAAAAATTTCTTAAATAACATTCCTATCAGAAAAAAAAGATCATCAATTCGAACAAGGTTCCAACAGCTTAAACTACTTAAAACAATATTTTTCAAACTTGTTCAAAAAAAATAAAGACTTAAAAAACGCCAATGATAAGCCATAATTAGTTTGTGTTCATAAAACTGACATCATCCAGTCATCCATAAAAACCAAACCATATAAGCATATCAAAAATAATATAATATTCAAGTATAATTTATTTATTCTTAACCAAAAGGTATAAGGCAACGATCTAATATCAGGTAGCATCAAAAATTTGAAGAATAAAATGTGTCATTTAGCACCTATTTTTACCTATGCTAATTTTTTTACACAGGCGGAAAAATCAGTTGAGCCCCAGACTCAGGCACTTGAATATTCTTTTCTAATCGATTATGGTACGTTGTATCTGAATCTGATGTTCCGATTGTTCAGATTGACTGTGGTTTAAGAGATATCCTGATCCATAACAACGAAAATAGATAAAAACACTATTGACACCCGATATATTAAATATCAAAGTTAGAAGTATCGATGTTTTCGATATTTTTAATTAATCGATTTATCGATATTAAATGTTATTGTTATTCCCAGCACTATCAAAGACCGACTGCACCTAAATCTTGGCTAAATATATATTTAATTTTAATTTGTAGTTATTTCCATTTCCCTTCCATTCATCTGAATAATCAATCCGTTTCACTTATGTCCTTCTGCTTTCTTCTCAATTGACAAGTTTCCGTTACACTATTATCCTTTGTCGAGGACAACTAACTAAGTACCGACAAGTCCGTGTCAAATAGGCTTAAATGGAATGCAGCCAAGCAAAAGATTACAGAAAATAACAACCAATTGCCACATGTCCAAGGAACAAAATTTCTTATCATTTGCCCAAAAAGGCAAAGTCTGGCTATGTCTATGTCTCTCTTTCTGTGTGTGTGTGTTTGTGTGGAATCATTTAAATAACGGAGAAGCCAACTTCCGGAATACACAAAATGGCAGTTCGCAAAGGCGGAGAAGGGCAGCGTAGGGGAAAGGGTATGGGAACCCTGAAACAAATTATAACTCAATTTATACGCTTGTTTGCTTAGGGCAACTCAAGCTTCAAGTCCAAGTCGAATGTTGGCAAGTCGGAAAGTAACGATAGCGACGAATGTCGTCCTGGCAGACAAAAGGAGAAGGCAATGCCAAAGGACATGAACAGCAGGCAAAAAGAAAATTCATTTTATGCTGCGCAAACAGCAACCCCACCTGTCCCCTTTCTCCCGCCACTGCCCCTCATGCCACATCATCAACAGGACTTCCGACTTCGTGTCCTGGCTGTGATTGTGCGCATTATACACAGTCTGGTTGGATCTGCTGCGGCTGGGATATACGAGGGGATGGTGGAGCAAAAGGAAAATTTATGATTTATATTATTCCCACCTCCCACTCCAACCCAAGGTAACCCACTCCCCTCCCTCCCTCGCTCACTCTCTCTCTCTCTCTCTCTCTCTTTCTCTCTCTTTGCCTGCAATAAACTGAACCATATCCAGTTGAAAATTTCCCAAGGCATCTGCGCGTATCTCTCTGGCATATCCTGCGGAGTGTGTGTGTGTGTGGTTTCCACAGATTACACACACACACACAATTGAATATGTGTGCCACGCCCAACACATGCAACGCACATCAGAGCCAACAAAGACCGCCGCCCCTAACGAGTCTCATTTAATTTGTTTCGAAGGTAATGTGGCATATGCTGCTGCTCCTTCTCTGCTTCTTCTTTGTCGTCGTCGTCTTCGACTGGGAGTTACCCCAGATTGAGTGCTAAACATGCTCTCGGTGATTACCATGCTCGTAGCCTGCCCAGGGATCTCTGCTCCAAATTGGTTACAAAGCTCACGCTCACCAAAATTGACCTGAAGCCTTTGGCCATGCATCAAGGATTTATTATTATACCAAAAGTCGAAGCATATTTGCATATTTATGAAGGATACTAAGAAGTAACCGGTCATGGGAGTAGTTCTAAGTATTTCGGAAGGAGTTAATAAGAGCCTTTGCCTCTAAGGATTCTTTTCAGAATTTATAGTTTTAGCATCACTTATGTAAACCCCCTTTTGGGCTACGCTTATGGATGAGAGCATGCGGAGTGACCACTTCAACCACCAATGACAGGTTAGCTGGGAATTGGAGGCCTTAACTTATACTTGGCTTTTCCATTTCTATAACCTTTGCATGCGCTTAGCTCTAGTGGTTCGCAGAGCGTGCGAAACTGATACTCTATGACCTGCACACACACACACAGTGCACACACATACAACCACACGTCCAGTCTTTCGTTCCGTCCAAGACATTGGTCACGAAAAGCGGAAATGCTGATAAGAAACTTCAATGTTTTTTTTTTTTATTTCGTTGTCGTGTTTAATGTCTTTTTGTCGTGCTTAGTGTCTTTAGTGTTCTCCAGAAGTGTGTTTGTGTGTGTGTGTGTGTGTGTGTGTGTGTAGGTTTACTGTATGCGTAGTTAACTACATAATCTAAATAGTATAATACTTAGTAGCGATTTAATTTAACCTGAGAGTCCAAAGGGCTGGCTGCTTGGTCATTTGGAAATCATTTCTCGAAATTGTCATTAGAATGAAAAGGAATTTAGAGGGAAAAGTAATGGCCGATTAGCCATCAGCAACTATTTTCATCACCCTTAACCCTTCCATTAGCCACTTACTATTAACTAAAATAAGAAATTACTGCAGAAGAGTAAATACTTTGTAGGATACTTACTAGAAGCTCAGGACTCAAAAATGTGACCAACATTTTAAATTCAATTAAATACCAAAAGCTTGGAGTAATAATACAAGTGATTTCATTTCAAAATGATTTACAAATCAATGCCAAGTTAAATTTTCTTACTTATTACTTATATATCGCTTGTCGATATATGATCAATGCACTATGGGTAAAAAGGCCGAATTTTTGGCATTAATTGTCCCTGAAGAGATAGAAATTTTTTATGTATATTAGTATAAGTTTTTAGTAATTTCGGATTTTGATATTGGCCACGCCCACACCCCAGCCCTTTTTTTAAAAATTTATTTTAATATTAAAATTAATATTGTTGCTTACATATTCGTTGTGTATATGCTATGTTAATTATGTTATAATCTATATATATTATATATTGCAATGCAGATATCCATTAAGATCTCCAAATACCCACCGTCATAGACAAGTTTAAATCTTATACAAGTAGATATATCAATAGCATTTAGTCTATTAGATAACTCTGTCACTACAAGACGTCTAAAAAGAACTCAAGTCCTGGATTTGCCATATAGAGAAACAAATAGGTAGTTATTAATAAGTAAATAAGTAAATATAAGGTTTGAGCTTAAACCATCCGGCTATTATAGCTTATATTTTATTTAAATCACATTGCAAATAAATATAAATAAGTTCCAAAAAAAAGAAAAACTTGATTTTCTAGCTAGACCAATATGTGAATAATAAAAAAGAAACTAGCCTAAGTAAATAAGTTTAAAAGGCTCAAAATATCTTTTATAAAGGACTTCCGCCTTGAGCTTTAGAAATGCTTTCTTTCTTCTCGCTTCTTTTAAAAGTTCAATAATCCCAAATGTCTCTAGCCCTTCAGACAATCAATAAGTAACAAGAAATAGGAAAAAAAAGAGAAAACCACTTAACCAACATGAATCAAAGTTTTACTGGCGTTGTTTCTTTTATTTTTTTTTGATGACTCTGACGGCAAAAAAAACAAATATAAATTGCCATCATAAAACTAACATAAACTGAAGCGTAATTCATAATTCAAATATAACTTTTATTTCACCATTCCAGCCATGGCACACAACAGGCAGCTGTAGAAGGAGCAGTGGAAGATTTCTCTCAGCATCTTCTTGGAGACACTCCACACTTATCGAATTTCACACTCGTTTCGAGTTTTTCCTTTAATTTTCCACAAAGTGTGACAAATTTTGTGAAGAGGAAATCGATGAGCAGCACATTCTGACAAGCGCATAGTTTGAGAATATTAATTTATGCGACCATTACAATTAGTAAAAGAGCGAGTGAAAGGCAGAGTGGCAGAAGGGGGAAGGGAAGGGGGGGAGTCAAGTGGCATTGGTCGTCTGTGAGAACTCCATGGAGTTCTCATTGTCTGTTGGACACTTGAACCCTTTTGCAGATAACCCGAACACGCGTCTTGTGTGTTTTTGCTTAGAGTAATTCAATTTAAAGTCTCAATATAAACGCTTTCCGGCTTTCCGGGTCTTTTGTGTGGCTCGAAATGCATTTAGGGCATTTAAACCGCGGGCATATTTAATTTAATTTCAACTGTATTTAACCTAAAAGGAAACCGAGCAAGCCGAATGGTTGTGGTTAACGAAACAATGGACATGGCAGAAGGACTCGACGATGGGTTGAACTCACAGCCCGAAATGCGTTTCAATTTAAAAATTTATGCAATTATGAGCCGCAAATATTATTATGTAAACATACAAATACATCCAAGGGCGTGCAATGGTTGCGCGGCACACAAATGAGCAACAGCGATTCACACACACACACACACACTCGAACGCACACCCACTCGCACACAATCCGTTAGCCCTCGAGTCATGTGAGGCTTGTCTATGGATTTACCGTAACCATTTTGGTTAAGTAAATTTTGAGCTAACTCTGATACAGTTACAAGACAGGAGCGGCACTTCAAATAATAGCTAAATGTGTTGCCTATGTTTGGGGGTGAAATTTTAATTACCCTGCAAAAGAATTTGCATTACTTAAGTGGCTAAGTCAATCGAATAAAGAATGTAAAACCATTGGAAATAAGCGTTCACTTTTATCTTTCTATATTTTTCAAGATCTCTCTATATCTTTCAAACTTTACTGATGTCTTTTATCTATCTGCAAATACAAAATATTAAGAATATGCTTAATTAAATACCTAAACTATATGTTGAATAAAATAACATAGCTAAAGTTGCGACGTTATTTAAACCTGCAAAAATAACATTATGAAAAGCCTAAAAAATTAATGTACGGGCACACTGTCTTCCCTTCTTTTCTTTTCCTATTCGAAACGTGTAAGTGGCTGGTCGTGTGAAAATTAAGAAAATAAAATCTAATAAAATAAAATCAATCATAAAACAAATAAAAAGATTATTGTGCTTTTATTAAAAACTAAACTAATACTAAGCCAACCAAACCAATATTACAACACTATATAATTGGGTACTGTCCGCTGGATAAAGCTGTTGAATCTGAATCTCATAAAATGATCTATCTTAATCCATTTTTTCTTATAGTAATGTAGCAAGAATAAACCTTAATAGGACCAAGGAAGATATGTTCTCTTTCTCCTAATTTGGCTTGCTTTCACAATTAGCTTGTTAATCTCTTGTTAATCCCTGAAAGTAATTTGCTAGTTTTCTAATAAATTATAAGTAGCTCCGCTCCTGGTAATAGAAAATCCAAAAACTCTCGACAAGTTGAGGCAACATATTGATAGACAATAATTTGTCTTAATGAAATTTTGCTTTTATTTATGAGATTACCGAAACGTGTAGAAAATATGTTTGTAGATAGCCACCAGAGAGAAAGAGAGAGAGAGAGATGGGGAAGGAGAGGCGAAAACGAGAGAGGGTGTATGAAGGCCCGCCGGCAGGACCAACTGAACCCGAACTTGTCGACAACGCCGTCGCTAAGAAAACAAAAACAAAAGCAATCTGCTGCTGCTGCTGCTGCTGCTGCTGCCGTTGCTGTTGGCACTACCCGCCCGCCCTTTCAGGCAATTAGTGTAACCTTCTGCCGGGGTTGTGGGTTAGATTCCCATTGTTGATGTTGTACTTGCGCTTGTCGTTATGGTTTGCTCAGATTTTTCTCTCTCTCTCTCTCTCTCTTTCTGTCTCTCTCGATTCCATTTACCAGCTTCTGTCTTTTATGTCCTGTGCATAATTTATTGTTTCTTTTGCTACTTCCTTACTGTGATGCCAGGATTGGGATTCTGTCTGGGAATGAAGCCATGTTGCCATATAAAGTCCCCCCCCCCAACCAACAGAGAAATAATGCTTTGGCATGTAATTGCTTTTACTTTTGCTTTTACCTTTTCATTTATCAAACCACAAAGTCAAAAGTCCGAGTGGAAAACTCTCTCTCTCTCTCTTACTCTGTGTCTTGACTGTTAATGGGGCTTCCCCCCCCCCTGCTGTGTGTTGTGTTGTTGGGAGTGTAAAAGATTTTCCAATATCAATTGAAATTAAATTGAATTTTAAATTGGCCATCGAGAGCTGCAAAGACATTTCCTACGCTTTGCCTTTGACTATATCTGTGGGCGGAATTGGCTAGTGGGCGTTACTTCTCTGGACAGCCATTACACTTCACACTTGTTTGTGACAGCCTCAAAGGGCAATAAAGTTGGAAAATCACTTGATCAAATCTTTGTGGAGAGATGTGTGTGAGAAGGAGATGGTGATTCTACTTGGTTGGGGTTAGGGAGAATTCCAATTGATGTTGCGCGACTTGGAGATTTATTTATAATTTATTTGTCTATAACTATTCAGAAGGCTTTAATATTAGTGATATTTTTCTCTACTGTCAAAAGTTATTTTCATCTTTCAAGGTCACTTTTTTATTTCACTCTCAAAACAAACTAATTTTGTCTCCATTAAAATGTAGTCTTATTTATTTCTTTCTTTTTTTTTTTTGTTAATTAAGGTCAATGCTCTGTGTCCATTAACCAAGCATCGTTGGATTAGATTTGGCAAGCTGCTTCCTGCATTTCAGAGCCTTGAACTATCCTAGTCCAACAACCATTTCCGAAGCAAGAATATCTCTAGCTAAAAGTATATTAATCCTAAGTCTGAGACTCAGTTAATTGGCGCATTAGTAAGGGTTCTAATAAGTGATTAGTTGTAATCCTGATAAATAAAATTTCACTTTTAAACAATATTAAATTTAATAAACTTCTCTTTTTAAACTCAAATAGAAATTATTCTCTTGATATCTGTTGCTTCTTTTGCGACTGTTTTGCCTTCTAGATAAGCTTCTTAATGCATAAAATAAAAGAAAAATGAATTATAATTCTGTTTAGGGTTAATCAAAAAAAATACAGTCGAATCTCGATAACTCGTACCCCGCTAAATCGTAATCCTCAATATTTCGTAGTAAACTGCTGGTCCCTTAAAAAAAACTATGTTAATTTGTATTTTCTGCCTACTCAGCGAAGATTTTGCCTCCTATAAATCGTAATTTCGTTTTGAAATCTCTTGTAATTCGTAATGCTTGATTTGAGCGACTAAGACTTTATTTTTTAAATCATCCAAATGTTTCGGATTATGTTTTTGATCACTTAATAAGCTGAGTTAACTCAATGGAGAAAATAAGTGTAAAGAACATAAAACAATGAAAAATTACATATTTTTTTTTAAATCTTAATTTTTTGTTGGTACGTAGTACGTATACTCAGGATTTTGATATATGTACATGTTTACGTGAATGTTTAATTTTATATGGTAATTTGTCTCAGGAATACGTAATGTTTGTTAAAATGAATGCCTATTTTATTTTTAAATTGATTAAAAATGTGAAACGACTTGAAATACGAAACCTTGTGAATTCGTAATTTTGATTTTTTTGAACCCCGTTAAATAGAAAATTTGGTAAATCGTAAAAAATTCTGTTTTTTTGCGATTTCGAATTATCGGAACTCGACTGTACTAGCTTTAAAATTACTTTTTCCAGATATTGTTATTTGCAGATGATTTACCCGAAAAGTAGGCAACAAAAAAATAACTTTGCATTGACTTGAAAATACTTAAAAACGAATTTCAGTCCTCTTGGATATACCAAAGGATCAATTTTTCTTAAGATACTATTTTTGTATGTATGGATTCAGCGCTTAATAAAAAAAAATAAAAAAAAAAAATTAACGAAAAAATAAAGCCTTAATAACTCAATTAAAATATATTTTGAGTGAAAGATATTCTGAGTGAAGATCGATTGTGCTGCCAAAACAATCTTGACTTAAGTTATCCAGGATAAACTGATTTGGATTGAGTCCAATAATACAGTCAAGTAAGACGACTTTTGCAAGAGAATTAAAATTCGCCAAAGAACTCACTGGTCAAAGAAGAACTTAAAAACTGTAATTCTACCTTTCTTCTTGGGTCAAACCCAACCTTTCGTGTTGCATCAAAGAGCCAAAATGTTTGAAAATGTGCAAAACTGTTGCCTTTTTGGGCCAATTGTTTTTGAAGAATTAAACCAGGCATAGGTAATAAGTGTTAATTAAGCCAATTTACTGGCCACAGACGCAACCGAACCCAGTGGAGAGCCAACTCGAGGTCTATCACTAAAAAGCAAGAGAGGAGAGAGAGAGGAGATGGTGGGTCGGCTGGTGGGTGTAAGCCACTTAAATCAAACCGCGGCTGCCCCCCCCCCCCCCCACTCCCTGTCGCCACGCCCCGTTTGAAATATATGGTTAAAAGGTATACAATGAAATTATAAAGTACAATATGAAAATATATATTTTGCTTCACATAACAATTCGAGTTGTTGTGACTGTGGCTGGGCCACTCCTTGAAATGCTAAAATGGCAGTTTACGCTCGTTTGGCATTTTGTCCTGTTGCCTGCCTGCCTGCCTTCTAGATGCCTGCCAGGATGAATGGATGGTTGGATGGATGCCTACCTACTACCTGACTCTGACTGCCTGCAACTTGCCACATTGAGTAGCATACTTGAGCATGTCTTTACATCTCTTTACGCTTCGTTTATGCCACAGCCAAAGTGCTGTATAACAAAATGGCTGCTTCTCTTGCCCCTCTCCCTCTCTCTCCCTCTGTCTCCCTCTGTCTCTTTGTCTGCATTATTAAAACACATGTTCAATATTTGATTAATGTTGAAATTCAATTTATTTATTACAAAAATCTGTCGAGTTATGATAATGCTGTCAATTTGAGTTTCTAGAAAGTGCAGAGATTGCATCTTAAGTGCAATTTCATTTAAAACTGTGTCACACATTGTAAGCCACAGGAGGGTTGATCCTTGAATTTCAGATTACTTTTTTCAAAGAATCTTTTAAAGTTATGGTTTTTGTCTTCCAATGCCTCAAAAACTTTATGATTGCCCCTCGCATAATGCCAGAGAAGGCAAGTCTCGGCAAGTAAGTATCTTTTACTCATTGGTCTTTGTGTTTTGTTTGTATTTTTAGACATTTATCAGGGGAACACAAAACAAAAACCCAACCCAAGACCGAAGCAACAACTTAATATCTTAACTTTGTTTTGTCTGTGCCCTGTAGCCTGCCCCTCTCCATCTCCCTTTCAGTTTGTATCTTTGTGTATCTGTTTTTATGCACCCGCATGGGTCGCTCTCTCTTTCTCTGGGGGGGGGGGGGGGGGGGGGGGGGGGGATGTGGGGGGGGGGGGGGGGGATTGTCTGGAAAATCGATCTCAGTCAGGTACACACATAGTAGAAATAAAAATTGTGCAAAAGTCACGTAGTCAGCGGAACAGACAAACTCATAATATAACCATATAGACAACGATTTATGCGAGAAGTTACTGTGGGGGCTTGGCTAGCCCTAGAGGAGAGGGAGTGGAGAGGGTCAGGGTAAGGGGGAACGCACGTGGCATTGATCTGTTTTACTCTTACCCAGACTATGAGTGGCTTGTAGTAGGTGGCAACCAAATGGGCAATTAAAGTGTCACAAGTTCGGGACATGCAATATTTCATGACGCAATGCCTAAGATTATGAATATAAATGCAAATTAGTTTTCGGAGCATAGGCCTAAGACCGAACACCTACTTCAACCCACCTGCCGTCCATCCACCTGTCTGTTGTGGTCAAAGACAGAGAGAGAGAGAGAGAGAGAGAGAGAGAGAGGAAGAGAGAGTGGTAAGGGAGCGTGACAATCATTAAAAGTCAACCGCTCCGTTGTGGCCGACGACGTTGTGGACGGACGTTGAACAATCACTGAAAATGACTAACGGTAACCACGATAGCTCACATCCGGACCTTAGTCCTTTCGATGTGGCCTGGAAACGTAAAGCTTTTTGGAGGTTTAGTCGGGGGGGGCTTTTGGGACGTTGAAAGAAAATTACGCTCTTATCTCGTTTCCTGTCGTGACACAATTTTCTATCATAGTCGCGAAGGCACTCGAAGGCTCACTCACTCTCTCTCTCTCTCTCTGTGTGTGTGTGTGTGTGTTGTGGCCACAAGAAGTCAAAGACATAAAGTTATTATTGCTTTTGCTTTGAATTTGAGCCAAACGAAGACCATGATAAATGTCCCGGGCTCACGTTTCCAACGTCATAATTTAGTCAACATTACATCATATTGTATACTATATATACCGATATATACATACATATACAGTATAGTATATAGTATCACTTGGCCTAGAAAACTGCCAAAGACTTTGAGGTTAGAACAATCTAGCTATTGCATAATTAGATAGACCAGCCACATGCAAACGTCCTGTGATATTTCTAGATTAGCAGGACAAATGAAAATTTTTCCATGAATTTCATAAATAATAATTAAGTAGGTAACCCCCTCCCCCCCGCCATCTAAGTAACTTCCCACTGTCTCACAAAGGAGGAGATGAGAGGCACGGGGGGGGCATCGGTTGTTGCAGCTTTCTGTAATGACCAAAGCGACAAAAAAATGAAAATCGAAAATCTTTCGTACTGTACGTGACAAATTGAAAAAAGCGCATCAGTGAAGCGAAGTTAACTAGTGAGACCTGTGTGGAATCAACCATAGAAAATGGACAGCAACGACGACAGTTTCTCTCTCTCTCTCTCTTTCTCTCTCTCTCCCTCTCTTTCTCTGACTGATGACTTCAACAACAACAAAGCTACTGTGCCTGACTTTTACGAGTGCCAGTAAAGAAAAACAGAAAAAAATTATTTTCTTCTTGACGAATATTTTTGCACTCTCACAAAGTTTATCTTCCGTTCAAATGAGTCAAACGAAGGTATAAGTAATTTCCAAAAAAAAAAAAATACTTCGAATTGGAATAAGTGATAACTTGCAACAAAAAATTATCTCAGTAAATTTGTCAAAATTAAGTATCAACTTTTTTGGATAAAAAGAATCATTAGAACCAGAATTTTTGACATTATTAACGTGAATTTCGCTGTCTTCAATTTTTGTCGTATTAAAAAGCAAATACTTTACATATACATATAACTTGCGAATATGCTTGAAATTGAAATATAAAAAATTAAAATATAGTGACAAAGTTTTGACTTCTCATTTGAGAGATTTTATTAGTTCCACAATTTAAAAAAATGACTTTAAAAGAAGTTCTTAAAGTCAGCTTACTGACTAAAATCAAAAGAAAAAACGTTCGAAAATGATAGGGAAATTGTGAACTATTTAAAATGAGATGCAAAAGAGTAGAATTATAAATTAAATGACAATAAAATTTTGGCTTTGAATTTGGCTCATAATTGACTGAAATATGAGTCGAAAAATGGAAATCAATCCTTTTTTTTTCTTAGTTACAGCTTTAAATAAAATTTAGATTGTTTTACGAACTTTTGCATTGCAAAGCGTTTGACATAATTGATATGCCCCAAAAGAGGGGCCATTAAAAAAATTGAACAACAAACGATGTGTCCCCACCCAAACTGTCCGTTGTCCGTCTGAAGTCACTCAACGAAGGCAGTTACGGGGCAGAGTTCTCTCCGTGTAGTAATGTAATACTATCTAGACACGTGAAATGAGTTATCAACAAAAGCAGAGTGTGAAAAGAATCTTGTCCGGTTACAGTGGTGCCAAATATATTGAATGTGCGGCAGATATGTGAATTTAAACAAAGTAAATGAAGTTAATTCGTTGATACCGAATAGATAAATGTACGAATTGAAAGTTATTAAACAAAAAAATATACGAAACTCATAGAAAAAAAAACTTTTAACAACATCCTTAGAAATTACAACTTGAAGAGTCTTCATTAAAGGCGATTCAAGGAGTCAGGTTCGTTTGATGTGACAGGTAAAACAAAAAAATTAAACAAATGTTTATTATCCATTTATTTTTTTAATTTTTAAAGCCCTTGAGATTTAGGTTTTGAGGTTTATTCAAATTTTTAGTCAGTTTGAACTAGAGGTGAAAAATTATCGATAGTAGAAACAGTCGATAGTCTTCATAGCATTTAAAACGTAGTTTGCTTTAAATATCAGACCAAAAAACACTTGTAAATGCAAAAAGTCTATTCAACTAGAGATACAACTAAAATATTTCTTAGTTTTGTACCTCGATTTCCTTGATTTCCTATTGTCATATAAAAGTATTATTTTTTATTCTGTTATCGAGCAACCAACTTTTTTTCAATGTTATTAGGAGTATCGATAGTTTTCCACCTCTAGTTTAAACCACTGTGCAAGGGAATCGAGAATATGCTTGGAAATATGCTTATAGGTAAAACTGATTACCCTGACGCAGATCACAAAAATGTATTGTTGTTGCCATTTCCATTGGACTTTAACGGAAAAACGACTTGGAAGCATCGTTAGTGATTTGTGCCAGGGAACGAGATGTCAACCA
Source organism: Drosophila nebulosa (assembly GCA_024703675.1). Taxonomy (NCBI): domain Eukaryota; kingdom Metazoa; phylum Arthropoda; class Insecta; order Diptera; family Drosophilidae; genus Drosophila; species Drosophila nebulosa. The sequence continues at coordinate 6,816,472 of CM045724.1, read as the reverse complement.
GTCAGTCCAATTACCGCACAGATGAATGCTGTGGTCAGTCATCCTCCTCCAGTCTCCCGCTCACTCACTGTTTGTTGTTTTGCTTTCTATGGCTCATAACTTTTTCAGTTAATGAAGACATAAAACTCAGAGCATTCTCTGAGGCAGCTCTACGGCAGCTGAGGGCCATAAAACAGAAAAAAAAAAAAACAAAAAAAAGGCAGAAACAAGCAGACTGAGGGAGCAGCAGCAGTTTTTGTTGTTTGTGCAAGAAATCGGGCAGAGTCAGTGTTTATTTTTTCAGGCAACAAGAAAGTTGCAGAAAAACCTCTAAAAAAACAGATACATATCTGAAAGATAAGTGTCTGTGTGTGTTTGAGAAGGGTAAAAGAGGGAGAGTGAGAGGATGACAATGAGAGTGAGGAGCTGCTCATTTTATGTACTAGGAAAACGCCATTTTGCAAAAAGTTTCGAAAGTCGCTGCCGCTGCCAGTGTCACGCTATCGCTGTCGCTGTTGCTGCCTCTGCCGCAGTCGCTGCTAACTGTCGCTATCAGCGCACATCAATGGACCAACGACAGTGGCGACATTTTGGCGCACATTGGTCAAAGCGAAAGAGCAACAACATATACAGGAGACACACAGATGGAGATGAGTGCGGGAGCAAGCGAGATGGCCATATTTGGAGAGATAGAGAGCGCAAAATGAGCAGCCCAGCAGAGAGATATGATAGCGGGGCAACACAGCAAGCAGCAGCACGAGCAGAGACAGCAGCAGCAGCAGCAGCAACGAAACGTTGTCTATGCCACGCCTACGCATTGTCTGACCAAGCCAATGCCACTTTAGGCTTAACCTCCAGCCAAGGACCTCTTCAGGCATTGTCCTTGCGTGTATATGTCTCTGTGTGTGTGTGTGTGTGTCTGATGTGGCCTCTTAACACACTTCATTAATCAAATGCCAAAAGGCAGCAAAATGTGCAAGACAAATCTACCTATCTCTCTCTCTCTCGCCCCCCTTCTCTCTCAATGGCTCTCTATCTCTTTCTTTCTCTCACACATTTACTCACTCTCTCTCTGGTGGAGCGCAAAGCTCCACCCCAAAACTTTCAAAGCGCAGACGCATAAAATCTACAAGAGAGAAAGAGCTAAAAGCTGACTGTTGCTTTTACGAGAAATTATGTGTGTGTGTGTGTGTGTGGGAGTGGGAGTGGAAAAGGGGGAATGTGAGGGGGGAAAGTAAAACGATGACAAACGAATGACAGACACGCTCATCGTCGTCGTTGGCGTTGGCGTCGTCGTCATCGCTGCTGCTTTTGCTCTTGTTGTTGTTGTTGTTGCGGGAGAGAGATAATGACAAAGAGATAAGGAGACGACGGACTGGCAACAGCGACAGCAGCGTCAACGACAGCAGCAAAACCAGCCGCAGCAGCAGCAGCAGCAGCGATGGCGCAGCAACAACAAAAACAACAACATTTCCATCCAATGCCCGCCAGTCAGAAGCGTTCGTTGTTTTTTTTTTTGATTTGCCTCTTTCTGTATTTTTTTTTTTCGCTTTCTGTGCGCGTGTGTGAGAGCTTCGTTGTCTATGTATATGTGCAGAGTCAGTAGGAGAATGACACGAAGAAGAGTGGCCGTGGAAGATGGAGTGGGGAGGGGGGAACTTTACAGTTTCTGGAGCGCTGCAATTTACGATTACCTCATACTGAAAATTGCATCTCTCGCTATATAAAATAAATATCCGTCTATATATATATACGTCTATACACACACAGAATAATATTTCCTGATTATTAAATGTACGCAAAATAAATCCATTTCTCTGGCCACTCTCGCAGAGTTCAGATGTCTGGCTACCCAGTACGAGGGCCGTTAATGAGCAACTCACAAGTCGGTTAATGAAAAAGGCCTTCAGAATAATTTCAAAGATGGCTTATTTCTTATTTTTAGTTTCTCTCAATTAAGGCAAGCAAATTTCTGCAATTCAGGTCAGTACGTTATGTGTGTGTGTGTGTGGGTGTGTGGGGGGAGGGGGGGGGGGGGTCATTTTGGTCAGCCAAATGAATGAAAGAAAATTCCTAAGCAAAAATTTTATGAATGTATTTTGAAACTAGTTTACCAAATTCAAACAAGAAATTTACTTTAATTTAATTTTATACAAGTACAACGAGTAATTATTAACCCTCTTTAGATAAGATATTTGGTTGATATCTCCCTAAAACATATTTGTGTATCGGTGGGCTAAAAAAATGTCTAAAAAATTGAATATTTCAATTCTCTAATTTAATTCAATCTTTTAATAATGAAGTCATTTTATTCTGTAATTTTGTAACCTGTAAAAATATAAGAAATTAAAATTACTAATTCTGATTTTGACATTTCTAAAGTAACTTAAGTTTATATAGAGCCTAATTACTCTAAAGAAAGGTTAATTGGTTACTTATGTATATATGGCCACATCTTAATTAGAGCTTAGAGTAAGCTTTAAAAAATTATTATCAAGAAACAATTTAACTACACTAATTTCTACTCTATATTTCATAATTTCGACAAATTTCGAATTTGTATTTCCCACTTTTGGAACCGTTTCCCCAAGTTCTTTTACTGTGATATTTGAAAAACGTAAATTATGGTATGAAACATATTTCTAATAATAGAAATTCAAGAATATCATCATGAATTTGTGAATTTTTTGTTTTTGCTTGAAATTCTGGCACTATTTTGGAATATTCCAAAAGATTCTAAGGAACTTTAAGTTAACAGAAAGTTATGTAAAAACCAAAAGGTTTTAACTGGAAGTCACCTCTTTCTCTTCCACCAATCACTGAGTCTGTGCAGGAATGATCCTTGAAAATTTATGGGATCATGAATCTAAGTAAGTTGACCACGTGACCGTGAAAAGATTATTTCTTATACAGTTGATTGATATTGAAAATGGCAACTTTTACACTTAACGATGATATAATATTTTGTATTTAGATTTTTGCTTGTTTTTACAAAAATCATGCCCTATGATAGAAGATGTATTTTTACAAATATTACTATATACTATATACATCTGAGATCTCAGCAAATTTGTAGTGAATAATTTCAATTACAAGATCAAGTTCAGTTAAAATTAGAACAATGGTCTTTTGTACCACTTTCCTTCTCTCTCTCTCTCTCTCTTTCTCTTTCGGTGTGGCGCCCAAATTATATACAGAAACCTTAGATAAACAATATGCAAATAAAACTGGCAAAAATTGTGATTATTAATAAGGCACATCGCACTCTTTGGATGCACTTTTCTGCGATGCCAAAAGCCATTCGAGCAATTATACGTTTCATAAAGCTGCCAAAACTGCTGCTAACAACGTCAGAGGGTGGTGTGGTGGGAGGGGGCTTCTGACCGGCCCAAGTCTTTGCACATTTTACGACATGGAAAAAAAACAAATGTTTTTCACTCGGCTGACTTAGTTTTATTATGAGTTTTCCCACTCGTAATAAAGAAAAAATGTGAGCAATGCGCTGGAATTGGAACGGAGCAGCAAAACAAAAGAAAAATGAAATTGAAAATTGAAAGAAAGATTTCTGAAATTCTAAAGCCAACCCAGACTCACCCCAGAACAGGTGGGTGGAAAGAGGTGTGCACATATTCTAGCATGAATAATTAATGTTAGCAAAATATTGATTGCCATGTACTTGAACTGAGTGAAACCCCAGACGACGACGACGATGACGAGAAAGTCAGTCGGTCTGCCCTATGACAAACGACTGACACGCGGCCTGAGCAGGCGACAAATGCAAAAAACCAGTCAGTATTCTACCCCCCCCACCCACCTACTATCCTTGGCCACTTTACTGCCCAATGGTTGAGTGGGTGGCCATTTGCCTGTCCATTGGTCAGAGGGTGGTCTCTGCTCTCCACGCCAGAACAAGCCATAAATTTTATTTCACTTCAACAGTAGATGGGGGTGTCCTGGCGGGGGGTGGGGCAGGATTTTGTTTGGCATGTGCATGGGTTGTTGGGCTTTAATAACTGCCATATAGATAGATGGCATAGATAGCAAGGTTAGGCGAATGACTTTACTTCCATGTTTGCAATTGCAATTCGAGTTTACCACAATGTTGCAAGTGCAGTAAATAAATTCAACTGAAAATTCAAAAAAAAAAAGAAAACTCGGACAATTCGTCTAGTGATGAAAGCAAAATTAATTCATTCAAAAGGTTAGGCACAAGGTTATTCACCCATTGTGAGTAAGAGAACCAATTAAAAGAAAGAAATAGATCGTAAGAACTATTTTGGAATCTTCTTCTTACCTTTAGATCGCTTAGATCATAGCATATGCAATAGGATCAAAAACAGAAACATTGAATTGGAGAAATAAATGAAAAATATTTGTTTCTAATCCAGCGCGTATTGAATGATTTAATAAGGTCCTTAAAAGTTTAAATTTTGTTAGATGTTTCGATCTATTATTATACCAGATATCTGGTAAGGACTCTTATGGCTATGTTTGAAAACGGGACAAAAATGATATTGTTCGCTAGCAAAAAGAGCACATAGGCCTTATTCTAAGTTTTAATAATATAAAATTTGCTTTTCATACTTAATGTGGGAACTAAGAAGTAGATATTTTAGTCATCGTTAGTGATGAAAGCAAAATTAATTCATTAGGAACAAGGTTATTTACCCATTGTGAGTAAGAGACCAATGAAAGAAAGGAAGAGATCGTAAGAACTATCGAATCTATCTATCTATCATCTATCTATTATCTTTCAAGATATCTTACTAGGAGTGCTGTTAGTTTTAAGAAGTTTCTTTTTAGTCAAGCATATATCATCTAAAAAAAGAATATAAAATATGGAAATAAGTTTCATTTTTAAGTATTAAAGAAAAAAAGAATATAAAATATGGAAATAAGTTTCATTTTTAAGTATTAAAGAAAGTAGAAGTTGAGTTACATGACTCAAATTGGTTAAATGAGTCAACTCAATGTTCCCTTTACTTTCTCTATCGTAAGTGTATAATTCGTAATCCTTTACTCTATTTAAGATCTATCCATTTCAAAAGTCTTGAGTAGTTTATACAAGATCTCTTTCTTTAGCCACTTTCCCTGCACATTTTATTTGGTTTCCCTCTTGTTAAGAGAGCAACAGTTCTTCCGTTTGGCATTGTCTCAGAGCCCTCCATTCCTTCATTCCTTTTAACAACTGCTTCACCCCGCCTGGTCAATGCCTATTGGGTGGGCAGTTTCCTTTGGCCCGTGTCCCTTGCTGACGACTGAATCCCTGTCTCTCAGTCGCACACACACAACCACACAACCACTTAAGTGTCTGTGCGTGTGTGTGTTGTGAAACTTGCGTGACTTCATTTGCATGAATTACGTTGCGTTTTTTTTTCCCCATTCTGAGAGCCTCAAGAACTATGTCGTCGTCGTCGTCGTTAGTGTCCTTTGCCTGTAGGCCTCTAGCCGAATGTGATGTGGTTGGTGGTTGGCGGGTTTTGGCGGTTGCTCCACCCGCTTATAATTGCCAACGCCACCGCGCCGCGTAGTCAGTCTCAGTTAGTTCTAAAAGTTTTTTTTTGAACACGGGAGAAAAATAGCAAATAGAAAAGAAAGAAAGAAGGTAAAAAAGAACAAGTATAACACACAGAAAAAGCAGCAAACATTGCATAGACGAAAAATAGTCGTAGTCTCGGTGGTCGTCGTCGTTAGTCGCCGTCAGTCGCCGTTGTCGTTGTCGTCGTCAGTCGCGTCTGAGGAGCTTCGATGGGCAGGTGTGTGCTCCAGTAAAAGTCGCTCCAAACACACACACACACACACACACATACACTGAGAGAGAGAAAGAGAGAGAGAGAGAGAAAGTTCTTTTTTATTTGTTTGTGTTTTATCCATTGCAATGATTTGGTTTAGTTGTTGTTTTGGTTTCGGGCGGTACATAGACCTAGACGTAGTGCCGTAGTACCGTAGTACCGTAATATCAGCGTAGTATTTGCTGTAGTACGCCGTAGACCTAGAGTGCCTTAAATGTAAATTCCTGCTGTTAGCCAACACACAGCAACTTCATTTGCCAATCTGCCGTCGGTTCGCTTTGTTGTCATCGTTTGACATTTCGTCTCGTCTTCGTTTTGCTCTCGTTGTCTCGCTGTTGTTCTTGTTATAAAAACGTTGTTGTTGTTGTTTCAATCCCAATTGGTCCCAATCGCCATCCATCCCCCTTCCAATAAACCTCTTTAAACATCTTTGCCTCCTCCAAAATAGAAAGAGAAAGAGAAAGAGAGAGACGCGTGTGCATAAAAAAACGCCAAAAAAAAAGAAGAAAAATAATAATAATAATAGTAAAATAAACAACAACATTGCCAAGATTTAAAAAAGAAACTCAAAAGCGCGGCCCCCGCCTTTCCCGCCCCGCCCTGCTACTCATATGTATGTACATACATATATGCAAATGGAATTGTGTCGGTTGTCCAACCTCTCGGACTCGGTTTGTGTATTTTGATTAAAGGAAGAAGCAAAATAAAAAAAAAAACAATTGCAAGCAAAAAGTGATTTCTAATTGTTTTCGGGCTACTTCGTGTGTGGTTGTGGGTGTGCGAGAGTGTGTGTGTGTGCTAAGTGAGGCACTAAGGCTTACCTGCCCTCACCTGTGCTCACCTGTATGTCAATGTCAATGGCCCTGGATGGATGTGGTTTGAACTCTTAAAGGGTTTCCATTGAAACTTCAACTTTATATTTTTTTTTGGATATACGAGAATTATAGTCAATTAATGACGTCACTACTCGAAATTATCATGCGATCGAAAGCGATTGCTAGAAAATTTAATAATCAAGGTGAGTCTCATATAACGCAATAATATCTCAGTAACAAAGAGAATCGACTTGAAATTATTGTCACACAAATTACACCTGAAACTTTGTAGGATCAATGACATTCACTTGATATGCAATTAGGCTCTGAAATATAAAATTTAATCTACCATATAAAGTCTTTTATCTGGCATTATATTACCAGTTAAGGATCAATTTGGCGTCTTTGTATGAATATTTTATCTATTAGATTGGCTTTGATTATACGTTATAATCATTCACTTTAAGAGGAATTATTTCTTTAGTATTCACTTTAAGTTGACCAATTTTCATTTCGATTGGCATCAAAAAAAAACTCATTTTGGTAAATTTGTAATTTATTTTTTAATTTTTTTTTGCATACAAGAAAATTTAACAGCTCCTAATTCGCTTGTTAAAAATTTAATGAAATTTTTTTCTTAAATTCTCAAAAATTACCAACTTTTTATAATTTAGGGGGTTAACTAATAAGTTATAAAACTTTTTTTAAATTTGAAAACCCAAAAGTCAATATAAAATTTCTATACTCTACTTTAATAATGGTCTAAATATATATTGTTGTAATATTGAATGGAAAGTCTTCAATAGGCTGATGTGTTTTTCAACTTTAGGCAGAATTATTTAAACTCTTCTTGCAATTAATTTCTAATTTCGAATAGTAAGTCAAAACCTTAATAAATTAACAGATTGTTCAGATAACTTTTAAATGTATTTTTTGTGCACAATTTTACTTAGTTACAATTTAAATAAATTAAAATTGAAATGATTTATTTTCCCACTTTTGCAATATATTTTATATTCTGTCTACTTTACACTTTTTTTTTCAGATTTAGTATATAGAAACTTAATTTACTTTTTGCAAACTAAAAATAAAATTGATTTGTTTTGATACTTTAAAAAGTTTTTTTTTTATGTTATGTTAATGTTTATGTTAATAGTTTTTTTTTTTTTTGAAGCTTCGTAAGTTGCCTCAATGAATTCGATTCCATAGAGATCTATAAACTATAATGAATTAATGTCAACATCAGTTAAATTGAAATAATTGTTTAAAAATATCAAAGAAAGAACATTCTATTTATTAATAATTGTATTGTTTAGAACCTTTTTCATAACTAATATCTATTTCATTGATGGATATTGATCTAGCAAAAGTTGATTAGACTCTTAAACTGTTTACTAATTGAAAGTTAACATTAGTTTATTGATCATTAATGAATCAAATGTTGTCTCTTATTTCATATTTTTTCATTTAATAAAAGTCATTGCTTTTTCTTAAATGAAAAAACTAATTAAACTAATTTGAATTGAACAAGTTTAAACAATGAATCTAATTTAACCAATTCATCTGGTAGAGAGCCTTAATTTACTTAGGATCCTCTATAGGGTATAGCCTAAACCCTTCTCTAAGATTGTGCTTAGCTTTTGGTGAATACCCAAAAATACTTTTTATCGCAAGAACTAAATGGCACTTTATTTTATCCAATCCCTTGGTAATCCGATTTATGGTGGAACAAACCCATGTTGCCATGTGGAAAGAGAGAGAGAGAGAGAGAGAGAGAGAGAGTCCAAAGGCATGGGCTCAGCTCGTGCCGGCAGCGTAATCTGCTTTCATCTGGCTCCATCTGTTTCAATTAGTTGCAAAAAGAAACGTTCCTTTTTTTCCTTTTGTTTTTGTTGGGTATTTTCTGTGTTTTTTTTTCCGGTTTTCAGATAACATTAGCCAACTCAAGTCTGGTTTATCAGTCCAAAACTTCCGAAACAAATTTAGCAATCTGTTCTAAGACGATGACGATGACGGGGATGGGGACGGGGACGGGAAGGGAGACGGCGCAGAAGCATGGCAATTGTCTGACATTGAAAGTGTTTCGAGCCCAAGATAAGAGTTAACTATATTTAAATAAATCTTGCGAAATGAACAGATTTGAATTATGTGTGTGTGTGTGTGTATGGGTGAAAATCTTTGGGGAATAGAATGTTAGTAATGGGAAATAATAATTAAAAATTGTTTTTTAGTTATCAAATTGTTCCAAGAATTTATTATGATGCTTCTTTTTCACTTAAATATATAAAGATAACGAGCTTCCCGTATAATTGAATATACGTATTTGCCTTGCTTAATCGTTTTCCTTTTGAATTTATGTCTATATATATATGTATATATATATACTTTTAAATGTATTTATAACGATGATGCAAATATGCTTGGTAATTAATTATATGTCGCTTTTCTGATATTGTTCCTTTGGGGGCTCTCTCTCTCTGTCTCGTTTTCTTTTCTCACAAGTGATATGAGCGATTTGATTGAATCGTAAATCAAAAAATTTGTTGCATTAAATTTTTTAATGGCTTAGAGATTGAAATAAAGATTAAACAAATGTTTTAAAGAAGAAATATGGAAAAATGCTTTTTTTTGAATTCATAAGTTTGATAACTTGGAAAGAATTCAACTATTTTGGTCAGAAAAATGAGTTTTTAAACTAAAGGTTGAGATCAAATAGATAAAAGCCAAAGTTCTTTTAGAAATCACTTTTTGTTTTGCACTCTTTAAAGTAAATATAAAGTCAAAATCTTCGTATTTTTACAATTTTATGGTTGGGACTATAATTTTTGAGCCATTGCCGAATCCTCGAGGAGTAGAATTGGCCAAATTTCTTTCCTTTGAGATGAAGTATTTACGCTTTAATAAAGTCTGTTATAATGACAATTTTTATATATCCGATTTTTAACTGTTTCAGCCTTTATAATTTTCGCTTAAATCTGTTACTACTTTAGAATGTCCTTTATTATGGCTTGCTCTACAATTTAAATATCAGATTGCTCTAAGAACTTTTTTCTCCAAGCTGAATTTTGGGTGAACTTTATTTAAATAAAGATGAGGTCTACTAGATTGCTTTTTAAAATCATTTTTAAAATATTTTTATGTCTTTTTTTTAGCCTTTTAAAGAAGCTGAGTTCTGAGTAAACTTCAAAATCATAGAAAGCAGATTTGATCTTCTTTTTATTAAAATTTCTAATTAACAGATTGTGCTAACAGAAAGATCTCAGCCTAAACTTGGTCTAAGAAATATTTCAAACGATTGTCAAAAATTTGGGACTCGTCTGTCTTTTTTTGATGGGCTATTTCTTTGCCCAATCTGAGCTCTTTTAACTCCAATACATTTTGCAACTTTTAATATAAGCCCAGACAATGGAATCATAATTAGTTATCATATGGGTTGAAAGGTCTGGGAAATAAGCATTAAAAAAATAACAACTAATTTAGCAAAATCCCCAAACTAAGCGCGTGTATAATCTTCAATTGATAACTATAATTTCTTAGTCTTTACATATTCAATTATAATCATAATTATCATCACGATGATGATGAAGAAAATGAACCTAAGCACTGGGGCGGCAAGTGCTATCGGTATCAGGCAGTTTTTTTTTTATTTTTATTACCTGAGAATCGATTGTATTAACAGCTATTAAAATATTTTCTAAAACCTCCTATCATATCATTCAATTAGGCAAGAAAAAGCTATATATAGGATCATAAAACATGGCACATTCTGAAGCTGATAATGAATTCGAATTGGAATTGGAATTGGAAGAACTGTGAAGAGTGAAAGAGCATAGAAGGAGAACACACACATACACACACACACACACATGCAGACACACAACCAATCACCTAGCCAACCATCAACCATTAGAGGCTATCATAAATACATCAAAATAAAAGTGTCGCACTTTGAGAATTTACAACTCAAATGCAGATAATGTGGAAGAGACTTTACCAAGAGACGAAAAACCTCGAGATACAATTTGCCATTAGACAATTCTATGTAGAACGCATTTCCAAGTCTTGATTATTATTTTGGCACCTTTATTTTCTAGTGGGGTGCAGAGAGAGAGAGATAAACGCCAGATAAGCTTTGGGATCAAGATTAGTTCATTTAATTTTTATTTTTTTTTTTTCTTCGTCGAGGTGTTGTATGTACGTGGTTATCAGTGGCTAAGTTTATAGCAGGTGTTTTTTTTGCTTAGCCGAGCCACGGATGCTCTATAAATGCTGCCATAATTTATGAAGTTCCTTTTCAGCTACTTGACTTTTGTTTTTCTCATAAATGTTGCCAATGTCTTTGTCTTCACACCAAAAACCCCCAAAAAAACAAAAATTGGGTTAAACAAACAAAATAGAAGAGAAGAAGAGAACAGAAGACGACGTGGTGGTATATGTATATGTATTTCCTGATGATATCATCAAAAAAAAAAAAAAAAGTCTAACAACAGTTTTATTGTGCACTCGTTTGGATTGTTGCTTCATCGACTTGATAGAAACGCAGTAGTAAGACCAAAACCAAAATATCATCAAAGTGAAACAGAGACAGAGAGAGAGAGGCAGAGAGAGAGAGAGGCGAAAGTGAGAATGATAGAGAGGGGGCAGGAGGGCGTTTGGGTGGGCAAAGGCGCATGCATCGCACCTGATATTTTTATGAATTTACAACACCCGAATTATTCTTCCAATTTCGACAATTTATTACCAAATACACACACTTTGAACACTTTATTTGCTCGTTTTCCTATTTTCGAACATTCAATGAGACGTTTTACTGTCCAAAAAGCAAAAGTGCTTATTGTTATTGTTCTTGTTGTTGTTGTTTGATCGTTGTCTAGATAGAAGAAGAGAGATAGCCCAGTTGGCAGACCCTGCGTATACTTAATATTGGCGTTTTATATGACAGGTGCCCGTCCAATAAAGTTAAGTTTCTTTTTTTTTTTGCTAATAATCAATCGAATTGTCATTCAAAAGACAGTTCCAATCAGTTTGAGTTCGTATTTCCATTGTATTGTGTTGTGTGTCGCATTGCATGTTCAAGTCATCCAAGTAGGTAATGGGCGGACTTCTTCTTCTTCTTTCCTGGGGATTTCCAATATTGTTTTATTATTTTTATGAGCTTCAGTTTTATCTGTCCGACCCACTCAGAGTCATGTTTACAGCGAAAAAACTTGCTGCAGATCGTGTTCATACATATATACACACACACACACACACACACACACTATATAGAGTAAATAATAATGTCGCCTTAGATAATTACTTGGCCTCGTCAGATCGTTCATTTAGATGCAGAGCAGGAGGAGGTTCTATAAAGCGATATTGTCTGATGTGGCTTGAGTCTTGACAGAATGGCTTTACATTATCGATATAACTGTCACTGGCCCATTGTTTATGAGTGTGGGACTTTTCTCTCTTCATTTAATATTTATTTATGTTAGCTTACATATAATCGACAGTTCGAGAGAGTTGTCTTGCATAAGATAACCGATATACATACATAGACGATGCCAGTTTAAAAATAAATCTATCTATTAGGATAGCACACAAACAACAACAAGATTGATTGCCATTAAATTAGACTCTGCTATCCAGAATCATATACAACTTCTTTACTTAGTCTTACTATGCTCTATATGAAGATCTAATGGCTTAATTATGCAATGTAAACATCTTTAATCTTAATCTTTAACTTGATTACTTTTGAATCTATGAGTCAAAATGTATTACTTTATATTGCAATTAACCTAAACCTTTCTTTTCATTTTTGGAGTAATTAGTATTAGAGTTAATTATTAATTTTTAAAGTTAGCCACTGCAAATTCTTATTTTTAAACAGCTGCTTAAAAGACATCTAAAAATCTTCTTCAAAAATACATAGTTAAAATATAAAAGTTTTTAATGAAATTTAGTATTGGCCTAAAAAATAAAAAAATTATTCACTTACATTACATTACAATCTTCACGTAAAGCAAAGTATTCCAGCGATTAAAAAATGAATAAAAACGATTGAAATGCAAATTAATTAATTAACTAGATTATTTATTATATCCTTTGGTTCTTTAAATTCTCATAATTATAGCATAATAAAAAATACCATAGAACAATAATTATCCTTGATTAATCAAAAATATTTTGAATGTTGAATTCATCAAAAATTTGGTTTGCCAGCTCGAGGTCGACAAAAGGTTAGATACATATCAAAAAGGTCGCGAAATTTCATTTTTTTTTTATGATCTTTCAACAATATTTATATATTATTTGCTATAAAAAAGTAGAAATAATCCTTTGTTGAAGCAAATATCAGGAAATTTTTGTAGTTTTCAGAAACATTTAAAAGCATCTTACTAGATAATTTTAAGGATGTCAAAGTAAAAAATGTCCGATAATAGCCTTAAAAAAAAAGTCGCTGATTTTGTCATTAAAGAGACAATTAGATCTTATCATGTTGTATCTTTCTAAATGTCTATAGTTTAGAGCTAAAAAAAAAAACAAATTGTCTTGTACGATAAATAAATAACTCTAAATTTTTCTAGTTTTCTTTGTTTAATTATTGATCAAAATAGTCTATTTAAATGAGAAATTGAATTGCAATAATATTTTGTCAAAATTTAACAAATCGTTTAATAACAATTTCAAATATAATATAATTTCATTTGGATACAAGAAGTCAAAGCAATAAAGGGTGATAAGAAGCTAAAACCACGTTTCAGATTTAGTTCCGTTGCCTTTGGCACAGGCCAAACTATAAATTTTGACAAGGTTTTAGATAATGTAAGCCACGAGCAATTACTTAGGGGCATGTGCCACTTGGATAAGAACAACTTTTGTACAATTAGTTACGATTAGTTTTGGGTCTTAATCAGCAAAGCGCGTGTTAAGTTTTTTGTTTTAAGTTTGGCAATCACATTTGATAAACGTTTCAAAAAAAAAACGAAAGGTCAAAAAATCGAATTGCCTTAATTTTTCTCTTTTTTTCTCTTTCAGTCATTGAGTGTAAAAGTGTCATACAAATAAATGACGCTCAAAAAATAAGGGTTCGTATTGGATATTCTCTGTTTAATTGGCTCAGCTTCTATATACCAAAAACCCATGATATACCCTAGACTTATAATCCTTTGAAATCAACGAGTTGAGTTAGATTGATTAAAAAAATGCACTACGTTTATTGCCAACTGGTTATCTCTTTTTTATATAGTTGATAAAGGAATGTTTAAGATTTTATTTAATTTTTATATATGATCACACAGGTTAAAGTCGGCTCAAGGTGCTGTTTGCATTACCTTCTTTACATGATGGTTACCATGGCCCACAAGTGAAGTAACTATTTCATATTCATATTTTCTATATTCTTTACACATGCCAAAAAGGATCCCTTTCTTTTTCTAACACCCGAGCCCCTAAGGGCACCTTTGCAAATGGAGTATATTAATTTTAGTCAGAAGTGTGCAACGCATAGAAGAAGCATTTCCGACCATATCAAGTATATATATTCTCGATCGCAACAATAAGACGAGTCTTATGGCCATGTCCTTTCGTATATCTGTCTGTCCCACTGAATCAGCGTGAACTTCTTCTAAACCGGTAAAGCTACTACACTGTCTTCTATATACTGCACTCATAATATCTCGGATACAGACGGTTCAGACTACTATATTAAGTAGCTTCTATTGGAACGATCGGCAAAAAAAAAAGTTTTCGATCAATAACTTTGTTGTTTTCCATGGGATTATTTGGGAAAACCTTACAAATCTTAGTATGCCTTAAAAGGTACGTGCATAATTTTATCAAGATGGAACTGCTATATCATATACAGCTGTGTTCAGAAAAATAGGAATGTAGTTGCCTTGCACAGAAACAGGGAAAAAAAAACAAGTTAAATGCAAAGAAGCTGCAAAAATGAATGAAAATAAGAATTTGTATATATTTCTCATAGTAACTACACATACTTTGGACAAAACTTTATATTTGTTTGCCTTTCATGGCTCAAAAATAAAATGAATCCCCAAATTCGTCTGTTCAGAAAAATAGGAATGCCCATTTAAAAGTTAAAAAAAAACAAAAACCAGGAAATTCATTTAAATTAATCTAAATTATTATTATGCTTTAAGTGTCATACTAGTATGCACTCCTATTTATTTGAACACAGCTGTATGTAGCTCCCATAGGATCGATTGGCTCGAATATCAGCTTTATTTATAATGACAATTTACTTTCTTTAATATGCCGAATTTTATTTTGATACTTTAAATATTCAAAATCATTAGTTTATAATTTAATTTTCTTGCTCTCATTTAAGAAAAGTTAAGAAAAATTAGCAGATACTTGAAATGGTTTATAATTACACAAAGTGTAAATGATTTACTCAAGTTGTCTTGTCCAGTGGACTCTTTGTGAGAAAGAAATAGATAATAATTGCATTGTGATTACAAATTTGTAAACTTTTATTAGTTTGTAATTGAACTATCATGCCTTATAAATATTATTAACATTGGTTAATTAGTTGATAATTTTATTTTTAGCGATAAATGTAGTAAAGATTAGAAAACTTGTTACGGTTTATGGGTTACGGTTACGCTGTTTGGGATTTTATTTTTTCATTCATTAAATGTAATAATTGTGAAAGGAGAAGGAGGAGTAGGAGGAGGAGAAGAAACGAGGCAAAAAGGCATTCTACATAGAAATTAACCCATTTATTTTGTTAAGTGCTTGTTTCTCGTCCTCCCTCTCCCCCCTCTCGCACTGTGTCTCTCTCTCTCCCTCTTTTTCTCCTCATATTGAATTCCATATAAATGTGATGTGTTTATTTTCATTTTAGAGAATAGATAATACAATAAGTAAAACATTGCTTCAGATAGCAAAAGAACACAAAACACAAACAAGAGTGAAAGAATGGAGAGGAGTGAGGCAGTGGCAAAGAGAGGAAGAGGGTGAGAAAGAGTGCATAGTACAATTTTTGATCAAAGAGAGGCAAGTGCCTAGTGCCTAGTAGATTTTATGAGCTCCAACAACGACGTGACGATAGACTTTAAGGCCGATCGAGATCGGTGCCCGATGCCCGATGCCTATATGCCTATGCTTCGGACATATTTTCGTTGTTCGTGTTCATGTTCGTCGTTCTCCCACTTGTGAGTTTTTTAGGAGTTTTTTTTTTGGTATCATGGCACTTCAGAAAAGCGCCGTCGAGAGGTTTTTTATTTTTTTTTTTTGGTGGTCTCGTCTCAGTCTCTTTTGCTCGGCTCTATGGACTTATTATATAGATTGTCACCAAAATGAGTGTGTGTGTTTGTGTGTGTGTGTGTGTGTATGTGTGTGATGGAGCGCCGTCGCCGTTCCAACTGATCGCTGCTGTTTTGGGGCTTAGCTCCCTTCAACTAGAGGGCGGAGACGGCAATCAATTGTGAAGTAGCAAGCTAAGTAAACGTTTAGTTTGTCACAATTTTGCGTCGGCAAAATGTTTTATTCTCTCAAGAAACGTGATAAATGAAGCTGTAGCAAATAAATATCTAGTGCAAATTATGACAAAGAAAAGAGTGCGCAAAAAGTAATAAAACGAAAATATATTTCTCACGTTAATTAAAGAAAAATAGAAAAGTGAAGTGCAAAATTTTTAAGAGAAAAAAACCCAAAAAAAAAAGATAACCCAACAAATTTTACAAAATACCTGAAAAAGGGTTAGTTACATGTGAGTGACATTTTACTATTTTCCAATGTTACATTTCTATCTCTGAGATTATTAATTTGAGGTTACAATCACCCCTATAAAGATAGAGAAACAGAACTGGGACAGATGTAAACGAAAGTGTGCCAAAGGCACAGGAAGATCCATCCATGAGTTGCTTCCGTTTCTTTTCGTTTCGGATGCACATTGCAAATTGAGGGCGCGTGCGTATGCCGAGAAGATCTTGCAGCTTTAGAGCATATTAAGTTACCATATCTCAACGACCACGCCTTATTTTGCCCTCCCTTCTTACTTCCCATGCATCTTGCAGAATGCAGAATGCTGCTGCTGCTGCTGCTAACGGTTACGCAGGCGGCAGACGGCAGAGAGCGACAGCATTTGACCTCGTTATAATTATAGTCCTGACCCTTGGAACAGCATTCAGACAGTCAGTCTGTCTGTGCTTCAATCATTTGACTTGAGAACTTGGTTCTGCTCTGTTGTTGAAGAGAGGAAAGGACGACTTCCGTTTGCTGCGAGTGGGAACAATAGAACAGCAGTCGAAGTTCTGGCATGTCAATAAGACACACACACACACACACACACACACACACACAAACACAACACACATACATTGCCAGGTTTACAAGATCAGCAGAGGTTGATATAAGGTAGTCTGGGCTTGGCAAGGGGCATTCCTATACTCGGGCCACTTGAATTCAAACAAAGCAATCTCCGACGACTTTTGATTTCTTCAAGAACTTTTCACAAAAAACCTACCGAAAAAAAAAAAAAAACAGAAAACATATGTAAAAGCTGCTTCTCTACAATTCAAATCCCTATCGAAGCTATTGTCCTTATGCGAGTCTGAATCAGACAGTTAAAGTCAAAGATCAGCCATCCAGCTGAGTTAATTATAGCCGACAGCCGACAGGCATAGAGCATGCACACATACAAACACACAGAGACACACACACACACACACACACACACACACACACAAAACACAACCGAAGACAAAAAGCCAAAGTCACTCAGTTTGAATGGCAATCCCAGTTCTTCAAATCAAAGGAAGTGTTCAAGTTCAACCCAGGATTCAAAAGTGCCTTAGGTTATTAGGCATTGAGTAGTAAATGAGAGAGAGCGGGAGAGGTAGAGGTAGAGCAACATTTTTGGCGCGTAAAATACAAATGCAACGATTTTGTGGCAATTTTTAAGAGATAAACGAAAAAAAATAAGAAATTTCAGCTTAGAGTAAAAATGTTTTGATTTTAACTATCTTCTGATTTATCTTCATCAGCTGACTTTAATTCTTCTTTTTCTATTTTAGAGTATTTAGTTGTTTGTTAAATTTAAATATTTTCCGTTGTTCCTTGTAGTTGTCATCCTATTGATTTTATTTCGTATACAAAACTCTCGCAAAGTTTTTTAAACAAAGTTTTTGAAGATAACACTCCATCTCATTAAACTTACAAAAATGTAGGGATTAGCAAATATTTTTATATATAGAAGAAGGTAGAAATTACAGCTTTAGGTCGTGCTTAATTAGGTTATCTTATATACAGTGTTGGCCATCAAATTGGCCCACTTTTGGTTTCCCCATGCCCCTTTTGACAATTTAGAGAAACAAATATGATCATTTGCTGCATTTGTTTTTGTGTTTCTCTCTCTTTATTTACTTTACAACAAATGCAGTCTCGAAAGATCTGTTAGCTATAAGAAAAAACGCTAAAAAAACAAGAGCAAAAACCAAATATTAGTAACGATTTAGAGAAAATCAAAAGTTACTACCAATTCTCCTTCATATAGCCCATTAAAAGCTCTAAGCTCGCCTTAGAGAATTAATTTCAGCTTGTAGATAAGCCTTTAGGAATCCTTAATGAATCCTTAGCAACGTTTCCTGTTGCCTAAGAAAAATTATTAAGAATTTTTTTATGAGCATGTCCTATGCAGAGAAGAAAAGAGAATTGCTTGGGAAAGTTTGTGTAAATGACCTTGAATAGTAAACCTAACTTCCTTTGGGCATTGTATATCAGATGAGAATCAAAATCAGTTTCCAAATTTTTAAGTCCAATTGATTTTGTAATACTTTAAAATTTGTTTCGATGGATCGCACTATCAACAAATTAAACAAAAAATGGTTATGGCTAACTTTAACTGATAAATTTAACTTGTAATCAGGAATTCCCCATAATAATGAACTTTGTATCCTTTGGATTATAATTTAAAAATTTCAATAAAGGTTATTAACATAAAATGCCACCAGAAGAAATACTTTGATAACAGGGCAAGCCATTAGAAAAAAATCTGTAAGCTTTAATTCATTTCTATATAAGATTTGAATGCCAAAAACACAAAACTTTTGTCTGCTCGACGACCACTTAAGATTCTGTGAAAAGAGATATATGTACTCACTTCCTTTCGGCTTCTTCGAAATTACTTATCTCACATTTATTTATTTCGGCGAAAGACAAACTTATAAAATTTTAACAACACAACGCACAAAATTCAGTTAAATTTAAATTAAAAATTTTGCTTGGTTTTTCTCACTCCAGAAATCTCATGTGTTAGTCATATCTCAATTTTTTGAAAACATATTTTCCAAAATTTTAAAAGGCGTTACCCTGGTTTAACCCATTGACTTTTTGAGGCGTGTTAGCTAATGAATAATGTGTCTCTATACAAATCTAACCAAATCGAAATGCAAATAAAGAATCATCCTAACCAAATGGACTCTATCTCTTCCCTCTCCCCCCCTCTCTCTTTGTTGGCTTCACGCCTGTGACAAGGGCTCAAAACGTGTGTCGCATCGTTGTCGATTATGTTGTTTTAATTTAACGCTATTAGAAAAAGAACCCCCTAACGAAAAGAACCGAAAAAACCGAAAGTCAGACCCTTTCCACATGATGCGAACGACCCTTGCAACCCTTGATGATGTGGCGCACCCGTACCCGTGTCCCTCAGTTCTACCCCTGCCCGTATCTGGCATGTTCATACATATGTGTTGAGGTCCTAATTGACTGCTGCTGTTTGACAAACGCAAATAGATAGAACAGATACCGATACCGATACCAATACCAATATCAATACGCATACCGAATGACACTCTTTGACTTGAATTCATATTTTATGAGCCCAGTTTTTATCATTTTACATTCGCATTGTCATGTAGAATTATTAGGGGGATTGCCTTTAAGTGGCATATTCCTCATGCAAATAAATAACAAGTGAACAAATTTATGACCCAATTGCGAGCACAAAATGTCTCACCTCCAAAAAACAAAAAAAAACAAAAAAAAGAAGAAGTAAAGCGAGAGAGATATGAACATGATTTGCTGTCTTTGATTCTGTTGTTTAGCATTGATTTCATTTCTTAAGGGTTATGATTTTATTTATTTGTGGGAAAAATGAAATCGAATTTATAAATTGTTTGCAGTTTAGCATGAGAACGACAATGTAATATCTTGGAAATGGACTACAAACTAAAACGGAATTCCGTATGATAATACTTTGTTGTATGTGTACTTATAAATAGTCTGATAATTCGTCAAGTACTTACGTAATTCTTGTCATTTTCAATGAGTTGGCAGTAAAGAATCTCAAAGAGAACAGAAATACAAAAATATGTAAAGAACAAAATGATAAACCAACTTGAAGCTGATTTATCTAATTAGACTCTCACACGAGCCCCAAGAAACGACAAATTGAATTCTCAAGTTTATATTAAAAAATTCTACAGATAATTTTCACATTTTTGTGGCTATGAGATATTTTATTTAAAGACTTTTTTACGTCATACATATAAATTAAATTCTACTCACATTTTAGTCATAGTTTAGCGAGTAATGAAATTAAAGTCCAAGAAGGTCAATTGACTTTGAAAATTAAAATTAATTTTATACTTTTGATGGCCATAACTCTGCATAAAGAGTTTTGAAGAAATTTGGTAATTAGCGACTATAATTTGTATTATTGCAAATTCTGATCCCAAATATTTAGCATATGGACAAAAATGTTGTGTCAAGAGTCTCAAATGAGGGCACCGATTAATTAAAGAATTGCAAACTTTATAAGATCAGTTTCAGTTTGATTTGATAAAGGGAACCACTAGATTAAGCTCTTAGTTGGAGCAGTTAAAAGATAATTATCTCCTTCACAGAAATAAGCAATTTATCAATATTCAAATTTTTTTAAGAAGCCTTCTTTAGGTTTTAGTCTTCTTGTTCTTTGGCGATTGATATTTTAATTTATTTGCTTTACAAGATGTTCAATATTTCCATAATTTAGAGCATAAGTAGTTTGTTTTTTTTTTTCAATTACCTCCAAGAACAAGCAGATAAGGCCGAAAACTGTGTGGAATTAAAATTTAAAACGAAATACTTTAACGAGTTACTTTTTGCAATATTAAGAGATAATTTGGCATACAAACCAGTGATATAACAAAAATAATTAAAGAAATTTTAGTCAGAAACAAAAGCCAGTTAAATTATTTTTAATATCTGCTTTCCTTGTCCATTTAGAACAAGATAATAAATTCCTTTCTATTTAAACAAACAGATTGAATACGATTATTAATGCTAAATGAATTTAGTTTTAAATAATAAACTAAATATTTTAACTAGAAATTAATAATCGAATGATAAAATGATTATTCATTTCATCGTCATCATTTTAAGGGTTTTTGGTTTTGAGAGAATGTGGTGAAAGATAAGAAAAAATACTTGGATAGATGCCCCTAAAAATACACCCACACACACACACACACACGCACACACACTTATGGTTACTCACTTGCAGCCAAAAAATTGTATGAAATATCATTAAAAAAAAAACGTGCTAAAAAGTACATTTAACTTTTCTCCCTTTTGCCTTTTTTTTTTTCTTGGCCAACAACAAAAAAGTTTAACGACAGATACGAAAATTAAGTTGCCAACAAAAGACCCTTTTTCCCCCACATGTACACAGACCTCCTCTAGCACACGCACACACACACACATACACACACCTATAGACATGCAAAAAAGACGAAAAAGAGAAAAGCAAAATTCTGATGTTTGCCTGGCCCAAAAAACAAAAAAGAAAAAAAAAAGCAAAAAGCGCAACAGAAACGAAGTCCCGCTTACTTTTTGCCAGCCGCAGGCTAAAAGTCGTCGTCGCTTTCAATTATAGCCATGAGTATTGTGGCCAGTACACACACACACACACACACAAAGAGCACACCCACCCACATACACACACACACACACACAGAGCCATTAGCCTAATGTGTGCTTATTGCGCACGCTTTGGAACAGAGACGCAGGTTAGCTTTTGGCTAAAAAGCCACCAACCCTACACCCCCTGCACCACCCTTCCCACCACACACACACACACACAGCAGGATGTTAAGGATATGGGCAAACCACAAGCCAGAAACTTGCCACTGTCTGACTGCATTGGCAAAAAAGGGGGGGAGGCGGCAGCAGCAGGTTATGAGTCAATGAGGTGGGTGGGCAACCTCAAACAAACAAACATCTAAAGAGAGAGAGACAGAGAAAGAGAGAGAGGGACAACCACAGAGAAAGAGAGAGAGAGATAAAGAGAGACAGAGAGAGAGAGAGAGAGAGCCACAGAGAGAGAGATAGGGCATCTCTCTGTATCTCTCGTTTTGTGTATCTGTATCTAGGCATAATGAATGCAGAAAGATATGTGTGTGCCGCCCTATTATCCTGTTGGCTCCTCCCTCAGAACTAAGAGATGTATCTCAAAGATACATAAGCAGCAGCCAGCAGCGGTAGCAGCAGCAGCAGCAGCAGCAGGAAGCAGCAGGCAGCATTTAGCAGCTGAGCAGGATTCTGATAGGAAAAAAGGTAGCCAGAGAGCCATCAACTCACTCTCTCTCACACACACACATACACACACTCACTCTATTCTTCTCCCGCTTTGCTCTCTGTGTCTGAACTATCCTTTTGTGGCTAAACTGCCCTTAGCAAAATTCCTATCAGAAAATTTTCAAATGAAGTTTGAGTTGGAAAATAATAATGAAACTGACACAGATTTTCTCTCATCCATAGAGAGAGAGAGAGAGAGAGAGAGAGAGAGAGAGGGAGACTCACTCTTGTGACAGAGGAAGAGAGAACCAGAAAGTAGCAGAGGGATGCTAAATTCTCTCTCTCTCTCTCTCAGCTGCTTCTGTTCATCCCCTGCCGCGTTTGCCTGGGCAAAGATACTTTTAGTCCTCATCATTGCTTGATCATACCAGCTGTGAGGGCAGGAGGCAGGAGATGATGATGATGATGTTGATGATATTCCACCACCATTTCAGAGAACAACAAAACAACCAACCAAAGAGATGCTCAACTCCTACCCATTCACATTTAGAGCCTGGGCAACTGGCACTGGCACTTGGACTGGGACTCATCATCATCATCATCATCATCATCATCAGTTCCTCATAGTCAATTCAGTTTGTTGCTGTTCGCTCTCGCAATCGGAATCGCTGCAGTCGCTGTCAGCGTCGTTAGCGTCAGCGTCGTCGTCGTTGTCGTTGTCGTTATTGTCGACCATCAGAGTGCTCGTCGTTTCGGTTTACGTTCAGTTTCAGTTTTCTTTCGCCTTTTTTGCTTGCTCTATCGGCAGCGGCGCTTCTTTTTGCTGGCAGCGTTGCGTATCCGTTTTGGGGCAATCCGTATTTAGTCTTGCAAAGACAACCGGCAGATAGAGACGAAGACACAACACAACAGATTATATATATTTTGAACTTTTAACAATAATAATAATAATATTAAGCATACGCCGCGTTTGCCATTGTGTCAAAATCAAATCAAATCAAATCAAAACGCTGATCATGTCGCGTCGTGTGTGGTTATAGTATTATTGATTATTAAAACCAAAAAAAAAAAAAAAAAATTGCATTTATTTCTAATTGTGATAACTACAAATCCAAAAAAAAAAATTATAATCGAAAATTGTTAAAAACGGCAAAATGCTATTCGATCGATATGTTATATCAGGTTGGTTCTAATGATGACAGACAACCTTATCTCGACAAATTGTGCAATATATATATATATATATATATATTCAGTGATGTGCATATGCCAAACTTGTGGATAATGGCAGCTGCTTTGCTTAATTGTTGACACACGGAGAATCTATAGATTCAAAACATCTTAACTCATGACTCAGATTCACTCACAACACAATCCAAAGTTGCTCCCTTAATCCCTTCCTATTTGGCAAGTTTCATTTTGGTTCCTTAAAGGTCTTAGAGCTTGAGATCCGAGACTATGACTCAGTGAAATCATAAAGTTTAACAACATTGTGAACCTTATCGATAACCTATCTATCCAAGCTATCTACTTGTCTTATCGACTGTCTGTAAACGTTATTTAATTTGCTGACCTTTAAATCATTTATGCTCATAAAAAATTCTAATCTAAATTGTAGTTAATTCTGGGGTAATCGAGTACAAGAAATAAAAGTGGAAACAGGAATATTTCAATTTCAAATAAGTATTTGAAAGATATTTAGTTTTATTTTGAAACGAACTCTCTTCTCTTATGATGCTTGATTTTTTAGACAATTTTGAGTTTTTCTATTACAATTTTCGTAGATTTCCTACTTCTTTATTAGAAAGAAAACTTCTATGGATAATAATAATTTTGAGGGATAAGTAAACTAAGTTAAAGCAATTTTTTCTTCACATTTTGTAGATAAAATCGAACTAAAGCATTTCTTGTCATATGTCTAATGACTGAAAATTATATAAATGATAATTATGTAATTTTAATGAAACATTGAGCCACGTAAGATCCCTTTAACAATAATTTAAAAGTAAAAATTAGCATCAACATTTTGATTATAAAAAAAAACAAAATCTTTAATTTTTTTTGAGAGAGATTTATTCTCTAAATTCAAACCAAAAAGACCCAAAAAGTAAGTGTAACTAAATTCAGACTGGCTATGGAAAAGAAAACTTACTGACCAGAAAAATATGCTGACTATATAGACCATATAAAACACTAGATCGATAACTTATGCCTGATTAGGAAGCGTTTTAAATTAGCCTATACACTAAGAAAAACTTCTTTAGCTCTTTGTAAAGTTTCTAAAGTGATTAGAAAATAAATTCTTTCTTCTTTTGATTATATTTGTTACCTGAAAACTATAACAAAAATCAATCATGCTGATGACCAACTTTGTTAAGCAGATTCAAATTAGTTAAGTAAAAGTGAATAATTGCAGGTGAACAAAAGAATAAAAAAAACAGTCTGTAGAAAGGCCTAACACTTGAGAGTAGGAGAAACAGAGAGAAAGAGAGAGAGGGGGAGAGAATAAGGTAGACTGTGTGTAGGTGCGAGGACAGGCAGTGGTTCGGCTCTTGAGGGCACATCAAAAACATTTCGCCAAATGGTGTGAAGCCGCCGTTGCCGCCGGCCGGCAAATCGAACTTCAGAAAACACAAACTCGAAACTCAAATAGCCAATAAAAAGGAAGGCCCAAAGACCCAAGGGCTAAGGTTGCTGGATAAATAAATAGCGTGTGCCAAGGATGTGCGAAATGCGGCAGGTTAGTTTGAGGGATATATCCCTTAAAATACCGCAACTATGTGAAACAAATTACATAGAACAAAACAACAATGGCAGGCACCTTATTCTGGCTGTCTCCGTCTCAGTCTCAGTCTGTTTGTTGTTGTTTGTGGCTTATTTATATGGCAGATACTTATCGCCTGGTTTCTTGTGTTTTTTACTGTTGACCATTGACTGGCCAGTATCTTTTTTTTTTTTTTTGGTGGCCGTGCGTTATCTTTCTCACAGCACTTGGCAGCGTTGTCATATTTTGTCTAACAGCTCAAATTACGATTTAGTTTCAAGTGTTTAAATAAAGCGGTAGGTAGATAGGTACAACCCAAACCCAAACCCAAACCCAAACCCAATGCCCAATTTCTACAACAACAACAATTTTCTAGACAAATCAATAATCGGTGCGTAATTTGTGCGTGTTACTTTTTGGGGATTTTCGTGTTTTAATTTTTGTTTATTTTGAAGAGCCTAAGCCAGTGGGTACTAATTGATGCCCTACTTTACTCTACACTTAGTTTAATAAAATTTGGATAATTAAAAGGGAAAGTAATTTGTGAATTTAGCAAATGAAAAAGTTTTGGTTGGATAAGTTTTTAAAAGAAGTTACCATTTCTTGGGTAAACAAATTGTAAAGCAGATATTTAGCATCCCAATTAAAAATGTAGTAATAAATTAGTTGTTGAAGCCAAAGACGAGTATTCTTTGTAATACTTTTATTAAAAAATTGGTAATTTTTAACTATTTTTGCGAGCTTTTATTTAAACAATTTTATTCAAATCAAATAATTTATTATCATAAAAAGTTGAAAAACTTTTACATTTTCCTACAAAAGAAGCAAATATAAATAATTCTTTTTTTTTAAATGCAAAAATTAATAGAAGAAAATCCCATCCTACAATAATTTTATTTATTGTTATTTAATTCAATCAAAGTCAAAAGACGTTGATAAAAAGTCTTTAAATTAAATAAGATTTCAAAATTAAAACTAAAAAGAAAATGATTTACCATTGTAGGTAAAAGAAAAAAATATGTTCCCAAGAGTTTTATAATTATTAGTTAAAGTTAAAGAAAAACTTATGTGCCTAAGAGTTTTATAACTTTTAGCACTTAGTAAAAAGCATGAAAAATATTTCAATTACATTTCACTTTATATATAAAATGGCAAATCATTATTTTAAAATACTTTTCTTCTTTATTTACTTTCGACTAAAATTGTATACTCAATTTAAACGAAAACGATTTGCAATCGAAGGTTACCCACTTGCATTAGATAAACGATATCTCAGAGTTGTCTTTTGTTGTGAATGATGATAAATGGGTTTATCGAAATTGATATCAATTTAATTGTTTTATCATCATTGTCATCCGCTCGCTCTGTCGTTGAGTCTTGAGTCAATTGTGTGAATATTTTTATATTCTAGTCATATGAGTTTTTCTTATCTATTTGATTGGCAAAAGCAGAACAAGTCACATCATTGTGAAAGTGAAAACATTTGAAGGAAAAACAAATTTGCATTTCTAATCGCAAAAGTAAATAAAATATTTGAAATACTTGTGGTTTATTAAGACAGATATTTTCCATAAATCTAGTCTACAATATTTGCTCAGGCTGCTCAGCTGCCCACATAAGGTAACCCAATATACAATTACAGGTGAAACACAAATGCCGATATGCCCCGGTCTGAGACCCAGACCAATTGTATAATAGATAGATGATGATGATATTGAGAACATGAGTGAGTGAGTTAGCCAGCAAGTTAGTAGCCGAGTGGGTGAGTGGATGAGTGGATGAGTGGGTGAGTGGGCGAGATGGTTTGACTGATAGCATGTGTCCAGATCTATGGACTGTCATTTGGACATTGACAACTACTCCTTGTGGTGCGTGTTGGCTATGACTTTGTCTGTCAATCAGCTGTTGAGTGCAATTGCAAAATCAAAAGGAAATAGAATACCATATTGATTGTCATGTCAGGCTTTATCTATTCTATTTTTCCTATGCCTTGACAGGTTTCGGGGTTTGATTAAGATTTCGGATTAAACCTCAAGGGTCTACAGTTCGAATCCCCTTTATCTTTATGTCTTTATATGTATATAAACTTGTTTGGTTTTCTTTTTTTTTGGTTTTCCTCTTTTTTAGGCTCTAACGGCGACGATTACGATCCGAGTGTTGTGCGCCATCATCATCATCATCATCACCATCATTTGGATCTCAGTACAAGGACGCCAGCGCAACCATTTGGTCCTCTGACTGCAGCATCTTCAGCATTTGCCCGCCATCTTCTGCCACCAACTGGTGCATCATCCACATCCCCGCCATTGGATCTACAGCAGCAGCAGCAGCAGCAGCAGCCGAGTCACCCGCCGCAACAGCCAAATCAACAGCCACCGCCGCCAACGTTGCCAACAATTGGCCCTGGTCCTGGTCCTGGTCCAGGACACGGTCCCGGTCCCGGTCCTAGTTCCAGTGCTGGCCTATTGGGTGACTCCAGCAGTTCATCTGCCCCCAATATGGATCAATACACAACAGAGCAACTGCTGCAGGAAATGGTCCGCCTGCGCGAACCTGCCTTCGAACTGGACATACGTGATAATGGCGTCTATGCCAAGACAAATCTACATAGCGGCACACGCTATGGCCCATTTCCTGTCAAACTATGTCAACAGCCCAGCGATCCGAATTTGGCATGGAAGGTGAGTGATTTTATATTGTGACAATCAACGACTTAATAATAGATTCTAATGAAATATTTTTTCAAGTCCATTAAGTATTAAATGTAACAGAAAATGTTCAAATATCTTCCTAAAGACCACACTAATTTGTATACTAAATTTAAAGGTTTTAGCATCAACAATCTCTAAGTTCATATAGGCAACCAGATTATAGAAATACTATATTCTTATGAAAACTTTTTGAATACCTTCCTACAAACCATACTTAACTGTATACCAAGTTTTAAGGCCTTAACTTCAACAATCTCTTAGTTCACATAGTCTACCAAATGGCTATGCTCTTCGCTATGTTAACTTTCTTATTACCTTCCTGTAAAGCACACTGAACTGTATACTAACTTCAAAGGCTTTACCTTCAACAATCTCTTAGTTCATATAGGCATCCAGATAATAGAAATCCTATGTAAACTTTCCAATTACCTTCCTACAAACCATACTAAACTGTATACCAAGTTTTAAGGCTCTAGCTTCAATAATCTCTTAGTTCACATAGTCTACCAAATGGTTATGCTCTTCATTGGCCATTTCACCCCAACTCATGTCGACCACAAAATTGTTCCGTTTAATTAAGAGGAAAAAAATTGATTGGCATTGATATCTGTATTACCTAACACTTAAGCCTTTCGCATGTGTTCCCATTTCTCACACACTGCATCGTGAGGCATCTCAAATTTCCGTCTGGGGAAATCTAATCCCATCAAAGCTGAGCTGGGCAAACATTTTTTTATGACGAAAATTGCACCAAAAATTGCAACCGAATTGAATACGTTTCGTTTACCGTTCCGTTCCGTTTTTTTTTTTTTTTTTTTTGGGGTATTTTCTATAGAAAATCAAACGATTGGAAATAGATTTGATTATAAAGAGACAGAGAGAGAGAGAAACTGGGCCAATTGTCAGTCAAATGTGCCTAATCCTCTGGCCAGAGCTAATTTTTGCAACCAGGACGAAAAATCCACAAAGTGTACCCCTAAATGAGGCTTAAGTTGAGGCCGGCTGATGATTCCAATTAGTTTTGGGACGCTACCGTCCAGCCGACGATGAACCCTTCGATTGATTGTCAGTCAGTCAGTCAGTCAACTGACACTTTTTGCGCCCTACTTGCTTGGGCCTAAGCCCATTCGATCCTCGATCCCTATTCCGGTCATACAGACAGACAAACTGACAGACAATCCAATCAAATTATCGCGCCTAGTGCTGTTGACAATTTCTCTCTGTATGTGTGTGTGTGTGTGTGTGTGTGTGGAAAGCAGGAGGGGGAGATCCAGAGATCTTCTACCTAGTGCAGTGTAGTGTCTTGTCATTCAGGTATAAAAATTTTGCTCATACAAAAATATTGTTTTGCCACTCGAGCCAAAAACGTAAAACCAAAAATTGCAAACAGACGTCGCGTCGTCCTCGACTGATCCCTTCCATTCCCTTCTGGATGATCCTCACAATCAAGCGCACTTTTCTCTCGTTCACATTTCCGTTTTGACAGATACATTGGCCGTCTCCGTCTCCGTCTCTGTCTCTGTCTCCATATGGATCTTCTGGCAATTTGAAGCCAGTTCCGTGTGTGAACCCAACACTTTTCGAGATTATCTCTGGCGCGTAAATATTTTCCTTGCTCATTGACTGTGTCATGTTATTTATTTTGCGTGCAAAAAAAAAAAAAAAAGTTATGAATAGAAACGGTAGCAAGGACATGTTTGTCCTTATTTCATATGTTGTTAACCGACTGGACTCTGGGATTAAGACAACTCAAATAACTATAGAGACAGAGGAGAGTGCCAGAAGATCTGTCAGCAGATATTCACATAGGTGTTTGGCCCTTATTTACCTTTAGAAATCTATCTATCAATGATCCTATCTTTAGTGGCTTCCTCATATTACAGTTTCCTTCAAAAAGGATAGTCTTGAGTGTGGAGGAAGTGTTTTTTATGGCTAACTAAGTTAGTTAGTTTAAGCTAAAAATTGAATTCATAACTGAGGTTTTTAAACGAACAACTTTTGACTCTTCTTTTAATATAAACATTGGCTTAAATTAATAGAAATAATCTTTTAAACATTTTCAACGAAATTCAAGTGGCACAAATGATTTTCACCGTGTTTAGCTTGTATTTATTACTTCAAGAGAACATCTAGATAGACTTACATAATCCGGCTTACTTCAACCGACAATTGCAAAAATAAATTAAGTTATTTTTGTCGTACCAGGTACATCAAAAAATCATCAGCAAAGTCGTAGAATTGCACATTTTTTTCTCATTTGTTATTTGCTTTTGGTTTTTAGAATTGCAAAAATCCGTCGGTAAACAAAATCTTTGCGTTTAGCCATGAAAATGGAGTTAATTTTTAAGAAAAAGAGAAATTTTGTAAGTGTAGTTTTGTAGTTTTTAAATCCTGTACCCATAGGGTAAACGTGTAAGTAACAGACAGAAAGAAGCGTTTCCGAACCTATAAAATATATACCTATATTCCTGGCTTTATTAGACCTACAACTTGTGTTGAGTCTCTAAAAAGTTGCCGAAATTCGTTGGAGCTACAAACAGGAGACCCATTTACTTAAGAGAAACATAAGCAATGGACAGTTTTGGTTATGTTTTTCAAAAAGATATTCAAAATTATATTCAGAAGTTGCTAAATTATTTCGTTAAGACTTTCAAATTCAGAAAAAACAGAACATATTTTTGAAAAACTTTGTTTGACTTATAGTTCATATATATTTAAGATAAGTGTTTGAAAATCTATATAATTATTTTACGAGAGATGATGATGATACTTGTGTGTGTGTGTGTGTGTGTGTGTGTGTGGGTGGTGCAGTTCCAGCAAAACACTCAAACACACAGACACTCAGATTTCAAACTAAATGTTTGTACAAGCCTCTTATGTGAAAACCGCAACTTGATTCGACGTTTTCTGTGTGTGTGTGTGTTTTTTTTCTTTTTTTCTCCTATAAAAAATATAAAGTTTATTTCATATAAAAAACGGCGCTTGGGCGTTTGTTTTTTTTTCCATTGCATATGCTAGGGGGCAAGGCACTTGAAACGTTGTTAACTTAATTTTTGGAGCGTGCACACAACATATGCTTGCTGCTCTCCATGCTCTCCAGACTCTCCCACTCAACCGCACACACACACACAAACACACACACACACACATACGCACAAACCACTTAATAAAGAGTAAAAACTGTAAAATGCCGTTTTTCCAAATGACTTCATAGACAAGAGGCTGACGGCGGGGACGACGATGATGATGATGATGACGACGACGACGACGAATGAGCGACGGCTGCATACGCAAAGTCATTCAGACGACAAAAACAACAACAACAACA
Source organism: Drosophila nebulosa (assembly GCA_024703675.1). NCBI lineage: Eukaryota > Metazoa > Arthropoda > Insecta > Diptera > Drosophilidae > Drosophila > Drosophila nebulosa. The sequence goes on along the minus strand of CM045724.1, from coordinate 6,785,576 downwards.
ACAAAAGCAGCAACTAATGCTCGTTTTCGAATTCGGCGTCACTGGGTCTCTCTCTCTCTCTCTCTGTCTCTCTGTCTCTCTAAGGCTTTCGAGAATCAAAAGATTCGAATGCAAATTATGCGTACTTCGCTTTCGGTTTTTGTTTGATATTTTGTTGTTGCAGTTTGAGGGCAACCGTCGCTGCTGGTTTTGTTTTATATACAAAAACTGTTGTTGGCCTTTTTTTTACAGTATGTTTTCCTCTTCTTTTTCTAGCAGCTACTACACAATTTGTTGAATTTTTTATTTGTTGTTTCGTAACGACCTTGATATGTATGTTGTGGCCAGACTTAAGGGCGACGCCAGTTGCAGCCAAAGGGAAACGTGAGAATGTGTGTGTGATTTTCCCTTCAATGGGTTATATCAACATCAAGACTCAAACTTGTGTCCTTTAATAAGCCTAACCAAATTTAGTCTTGTCTAATATGCAAAAAAACCAAAACATCTTTTTAGAACGCGTAAAAATAAACATTTAAGTTATTTAACCGCAATTTAAAAAGCATCAATCGATTCATATAATGAATATTCAAAAGAAGTTTTTGGAAGCCTTTTACCATACCAACAAATCTCACTTTTCATAAAGAAAGAAGTCTTTAATCAACATCAATTTCATTAATAACAGTAGCAACAACATTACAACTTTTCAAAAATTCTCAGTTTAAATTATTTAATGAAGTTCTATAAAACTTTAAACCAATTCGTTGTAATTTGTGATTTGAGGACTGCTAAGTTTGATGATTAGTGACAAATGACTATAGAATTGGATGGAATTTTGCATAAAGAACGAACTATCAAGCAAAGAATAATAAAAATAGTTATAAAAATTTAATAACAATTCAATAGACATTAAAAATTATATGAAAAACGTTGCGTTAGTTGAAAAGGAAGAGCCGATTTCACAATCGGCATATCTAATCAACTTTATTATTCGTTCATAATTTTTTTTTTATTTTCCTACAGACATTTCGAATTGTCTTCAACCGTTACTTAATTTGAAATCGAATAACATAAGATGAGTTAACATAGCAGCTCACTTTGAGTTAACAGTGGCATTGCCACTCAGCTGTGTGGTTGTTGCGGCGCCACTGAGCTCACGAAATGGCGCTCAATTTAAAAAAACATGTGCTAGTCGATTAAAAAATGAGACATAAATAAATCTTTAAATAACATATCCTTTTTTTTTTTTTGCATTTCATGCAGGTCCATGCTAGTAACTTTAGCGGCTGGCTGGAACCCTCATCCGATGTGGTTGGCTGGTTAAAAAAGATACGCGCCGTTCAGCAAGATGAAATTGAAGAGGCTAATTTACAAAATTTCATAATGGGCGGTTATGTGAGTATTGTTTAAACACGTGCCACAATCAAAAAACCCAAAAAAAAGGGCACACAATTACAAGTTAATTTTCAAATCAATTGACACTTTTTTTTTTTTTAATTTTTCAACAGCTGTGGTACGAAACGAATCGTTTTATAAATGCTGGCCGTGAAATGGTTGTCGATGGCCGACCGAAAACTCCCTACAAAATCAATGACAATTGCATAGGAGCTGCAGCAGCAGCGGCAGCAGCCGCCGCCGTATTGGCCGCTGCCTCAGGCGCAGGAGCAGGCGGCGGCGGCGGCGTTGGAGCTGGAGCTGCCAATGCCACCATGTCCAGTGGTTCATTACCCAGCGATGATCGCAGCGATCGTGATAACGGTGAGTAGATTTCAAAATCAATGGAATTGCCTGCTGGTGTGGCTAATAAATCCCTTTCGATGTGTGTGTGTGTGTGTGGATGGAAAACAATTAACGCCTGGCTTCTGTGTTCTGTGGCACTGACCCACAAATGCGCGTGACAAAGTTACTGGCACGAGCAAGACAGAGTGAGAGATTGCAGAGATCCTGCAATCTGATATCATCAGCAATCCTTGGGATCAACTTTATGAGGGTTGTTTCTCGACAGCAGCAGCTTCCCTTGCGCTGTAGTTAGGCACCCTTTTTGGGTCTATGTATGTGTGTGTGTGTGTGTACGCATGCGCCCATGCAATATAAGGCAACCGCACATGTTTTCATTTGTTATTAAAATGTTTGATAATTTCATTAGGGATCCATCATCAAACAAGGGAATGGCCTCTGATGATGTCAGCGATATTGTGTGTTGGCCGTCAAAATGGCACACGCTCAATTTAAGCCTAATCCTTGGGAAGGCTCAACTGCATCCCTAAAATATTTCATCCGGTACACTAACCGAGTCATACGAGAGTCGTGTTTGATTATAAACATGTGGGATTTATGATACGTTCGCCCTATTGTCCCTGTTCACACTATTTTTATTATCAGGCTATTCAAATCTGTTTCTCGTCAGCTTAAAATTTGAATATATATATGCTAAGTATTTCCATATATTTCAATTACAATTTCATGTTTTTCAATTAAGCCAACCCAAGCCAAACCAAGCCAAGCCAAGCCAAGCCTAGCTAACTTTCCCATAGAACACACAAAACCCAACAAATGTCGCTCAACACCTGTGAAGGACTCGTTTGCTTGACTTTTTAACGTATTTTCGAGCAAGTTTTCTCTTAGTTCACGGCCTGCTGAACAGGAGCAGCAGACAAAGTCCTTGAGGGTGCCATTGCTTGAATATCCTGCAAGGGTGTAAGAAGCCTTGCCATACATATATACTCCTCCATATGTGGTAGAAAATTATAGCATAAGATCGCCGAGTTAGTCGGGGGTTCAAACTGCCCCTTTTTTCTTTTTTTTGACCGTTACATTTATGGAATACTTAATGAAAATGTTTGAAATTTTCAAGAAAATGCCTGCTAACTGGTAGCATATGCAAATTCAAACTCAAACGTTCATAATTGGTCACACGAATCGCATTTCCTATAGCATTCAACGGGCAACGAGACTTTTATGTATTATGATTTCCTGCATTTTATATTAAATTTTAGTATACACTTTCTACTTCTTTCTTTCATTCTTTGAAAACCCTTTTATCTTTGAGAGATTGAGATTTGAGATTCAGATCAACTACTTTAAAGGCATTTTGCTTTTGTACATATGTATCAAAGAAAGTTCTTAGGAATAACTCTACAAAAATAAACTAAAAGTAAAGTAAAATATTCAACATAAGCAAACATAATGATTTGGCCCTTCTTTAAAAAACATTTTGCTTTAGTTTTCTATAGTTAATCTTAATCATATATGATCGAAATGACCATCTTTTTCTTCCTATCCTTTTAATAAATTTGATTTACTAAACACAACATTTTGGAATTGAAAGAAGTATTGAAAAAAAGTCACACAAGAATAGTCAATAGTTTTGAATTTATCCCGATTTATCAGATATGTTTTTTTTTGGTGGGGAATATTGTTGTTATTTCACGCAGCTTTGAAAGTGCGGAATGTTCTACTTATAGCTATTCTAAATTAACTGAATAACAATTTATGTATATGCTCCGCATTTAATAAAGTCAAATTTACTACTGTTAATAAATATATTATAATTAATTATAATTATAATACAAAAAAATGCAAGCAAATATGCGAGCACACAGCAAAAGGGTTTTTTTTACTTTTCAAAAAACCTTAAAAATGTTATTAAATTTTGGTTCAAGCTGCTGGTGGGTGGGTTATAAATATGATAAGCACTGTACTTATATAAAAAGTTGACTTTTAAGTTTAGATTTCCTCTTTGTAATTTTTGTAAAAGGTATTTTTAACTTACCTTTCTCTTATCCTAAAAAAGAGTTTCAATTTTAAAAAATTCTTAATTAATTCTCAGGGTTCTTTGAGAAGGATATAACAAATTAAAAAAAAATGTTTCAGCTATCAAGCATCTTATCACCTTTCTCTCAGTAGTTCATCTAATTCAAAACTCATAGCAGACCAACTGCAAAAACAATGTTTCAAGTTTATATCATCTGAAATATTTTCCTAAAAGATTATTCAACTTTTACCATTTTCCCTTTTAAGTTTTAGTTGTTTAATGTGTAATTTCTCGCAGTGTAATTACTTTTTTTTTTTTTTTTGTTAGGCATTTTGTGAAATTTTCATATCAATTCTTTAGCAATTTATCAAAGAGCATTCAGATGGATCAATAGATCTGGCTGATTAATTTTCGATTTTCTTGTCAAGAGTCAGCGCTTGCCCCTTTGTCGCTCCTTTTCCACTCACCTTTTCTCTCACTCTCTCTCTCTCTCTGTCTCTTTCTCTGTCTCATCAATATGTTATCAATCGGCAATTGCCATTCCTCTTTTATGCATTTCTCAATCCTTTCACGCCTTTCTCTTTGGCTTGGTTGGCTGCTGCTGCTGCTTGCCAGATTGATTTACTCGCCAGCCCAGCTGACAATTCAATAGAGATCCCATTGTCAGGCTGGTGGATATTTAGTTTGAGGAATCACAGGATATAACCAGGCAGGCAGTCAGGCATCAGGCAGGCATCAGGGGCAATCTTTGACATGCCAATTATATAGTAGAAGAGTTTTCAAACTGGTTGCTGACCCTGAAATGTACATTCCGTCCAACAATCCCTCTGTCTGTCTCTCTGTCTGTCTGTCTCTCTGTCGGTCGTTGCTAGTTAAACGGAAGCCAAAACTGTTGACAAATGATTGATTGAATTATTTACACCTTACAACTTGCGACGGCTGCTGCAAACTTAGATCCGCCTGCTAATCGATTTGGCAGCAGCAAAACTCAATATACATCATATATCTATCTATCTCTATATATATATATATATAATTTATTAGAGAAAAAAGGGTTCGGTACGTTTGAGTTTGATTGGTTTTGGCTTGCTGCTGCTGCTGCTACTACTACAAACACTCCTAATGATGCCCAAATTGACACACGATGATCAGAAGAGGCGACACGAGACACACAGAGAGACACACATGGCGAGTGTTGTTTTTCAGTATATTTATTTTTATTTTTTTATATAACATGCCAACTCATTAATCATCCAATACTTCTCTATTTCTTCTTGTGGCGACAATGTGTCAGTGTGTGTGTGTCCATGTGTGTGTGACATTAGCTAAGATTTGGATTTTTTGATTTTGGGATTGGTCGCAGTCTTTGGCCTCAGTCTTTGGCGTGTGTTCAGCAACTTCAATTACATTCTATCATTGTTCGTCGTCTTAAGCTGAAAGCCATCTCGAAAAAGGCTTAAACAATTCGCTATGCTTAGTAAATCTCAATAGAAGCGACTATTCTAGAGAGAATTTAAATAGTAGATCATTAAAAAACAAAAAAAAAAAAATGGGATTTTAGTTTAATTGCACAGAAAGTTGTTGCATCTTAGATTCTTCTTCAAAAAATTAAGCAAATCCCACAATTGGAGTAATGCATTCAAAGACTCTTGCTGTCCTTTCTGAAGCGTCCTAAATCTAAAATCACTTTCATTAAAAGCCTCTACAAAAGCCAAGAAATGCTTTGTAATCCAATAAAAAAGACGATTTAATACTTTTAATTAGACACACAAACACAATTTATTGCGAATTCTTAGTTTGTTTCGGTTTTGCATTAAATGAAGCAAAATGAAAGAAACTTTTGACTTTATCTACTTTGATAATAAATTAAAACAATCTTCCCAAGGGGGTTCAATTATTCCTTTTAGAGAGAATTCCAAATCTGCGATAAATGATATGAGATGAATAAATTCTTCTGAACTGATTAGTTTAATGAAAGATGGACAACAATTTCTTCTTATTAGGTTTGTCTTTATAGATTATAGAAAGAAGATTCTGATTCCCGTTGAGATGAGTCGTCTAGTGAAAAGTCTTCCAAGGTCCTTAGCTTGGAAAAGATCTCTCTAAAAAGTCATTTAAGAAAGGCAAACTTTCCCAGGATATTCAATGCCTAAAAGTCGCATCTGTTGTAATACAATTTCGCTCTATTTCTATCCCACGGATAGGTAGATACTCCCACCCCCTCCCATCCTTCACCTTCGCCTCCCACTGCTATCAATTGACCATAAGGTGGCAGCAAGTTCAAGGCAAAGAGGAACCTCTTTTTACGTGGGAATCTTTGATACCAAGTTGTATGTCTCTCCCTTACTTTTGGCCCTCTTTGACCATATTGCACACGCTGAATATTAACTTTTGACCCAAACATTGCACCAACGCACAGCAATTACATAGACCAAAAAAAAAAAAAAAAAACAAAACAAGAGAAAGAAACCTTTGCACTTGGCCCAAACATAAATATTCATTAAAAATGTGAACTCACCCCCAGAGAGAGAGAGAGAGAGAGAGAGAGAGAGAGAGCGAGGGGTGGGTAGGAGGCGTCCAGTGAAGTTGCCTTGAGAGGCAACACCTGTGCAACACAAAAACTTGATGTATTTCGAGAGTCGGTAAGGTGCTATATGACTTTTGATACGAAATCAGTCCAATGGAACCGAACCGAACCGCTCCTAACCGCGAGTGAGTGAGAACGCATGTGGGATGACGACGACGTCAACAAGGACGACGGGGGTGGGAGACAGAGCCCTTTTTTTTTTGTTTCGTGGATGTGTTTGCATGCATAATCTTTTGGTCATCGTCATCCCTTAGGTTAGGACCGGGCCAAGTTGCATTCTTTGGCTTGAACTATTTCACTTCGTCTCTGGTGGTTGTCCTTGTTTGTGTGTGTGTGTGTGTGTGTGTGTGTCATTTCCCTCTGGAATTGTCATTGTATTTGTGTACTTGGCACCCGTCAGGAGCTGGTCAAGAGTTTTTTTTTTGGTAGGGGTGCTTTACTTTCATTTAGGACAATTATCTATTCAACGTCAAGCCGTGTATACAAATGTGTATATATATATATATACATATATATGAGTGCACACGATTTGGTCAATGCTACCAATTTTGTGTTAAGTGTTTGCGTGTTTACCTTTGTGTGTGTGTGTGAGTGAGTGGGTTGGAGTTGGTCATATGTCAGTGCGTTCAGTGGTCCTAGGTCCTTCCGCAGATTGTTAGCGAGCAAATAAAACATTAGCTCGGCGGCATAATGCGCTAGCTGCGACACACTTGTTCATCAAACGCGAAACTGAAAGGTTGTGTCAAGTACCTCCTACCAAAATACCAATATACCACAAAATAAGATCGCTCCCCAGAGACAGTAAGACAGTGAGACAGTGAGTGAGTGAGCAGAGCAAGTGTAAAGTGAAGGAACTAAGATTCCTTAAGAAGATTTCTATGTGAGTGTTAAGTAATACCAAAGATGAGCTTTGGAGTAAAGTGCATTAGAGTAAAGTGTCAGATTTGCATCATCTAGTCTATCTGAAGATTTAATTTCATTTAAAAGATTGTTAAAGTTCATCTCAAACTGTTTGTGAAATGACTTTCTAAAGATTTAAGCTTCTCTATTTATTTGACTTAAGAACCTCAAGAAGTTGTCTATATACAAACCTTTTCTATAATGCCACAATAACCTCTGTCTTTAGGCCTCAATTTCTTAATATCTCTCTCTCTCTCTTTCTTTTAGGTTCCCTCTATAGCGGCGACGAATATTCAAAGGATAGAAAAAATTCATCGCTAACCAGTCAAAGCAGTCTACTTGATTATATAGACGACGAAAACGGTTTCGATATACGCTGTGAAGTTTGTGATAAAGTCTATACGGATCTAGAACGGTGAGTTCATCAAAGTTCATTATCTCACTTTTATGGGGTTCCAGAATAACGCATTGGCATTAAATCAAAGATCGCGTAGGAGAATGTCTAGTCTGCAAATTGCTTTGGCATTTTGAGCCAACAAATAAACTAAATCAAAAAAAAAAAAACAAGCCACCAATTAGCTTCCAACTTACTCATAAGAATTATGGGTGCGATTGCCAAAAAAAAAAAAAAAATTGTTGCCCAAATGTTGCTAAATGGTTTTTAACCTCAGCTCAATTGTAGAGTTGCTCTTTGGCGGAGATCTTAATTAAAAGTTGGTTAGCGATAATACATTATGTTGGCCAATAAAAGTAACTATTAAAAGTGAATTGAAAGTGAGAGTAAAATGAAATGGTTTTGGTTTGGTCTTTAGTCTTTCTTGATTTACTTTCAATGAATTGATCTTGGTTTGCTTTTTGTAGTTCCAAATGTTAGGTTCATGTGTGCATAAGTGTTGGTTAGATCAGAAAACAATCAAAGTTATGTAATTAGAGTATATTAAGTCGACTTTTCTTTAGTCCTAGAAAAGAAGGGTAATATCAGCAACTACTTTATATGTAGAACCTATTTTTTGAAGGCTACAATTTTCATTACAGGTGGAGATCTATCGATAGTTTAACTAGTCGATAGTCCTAGTGGCATTTAAAAAGTGGATTGCTTGATACTAAAATAAAAAATGTGCTTGCAAGTGCGTCATTTATTCAGAATTACTTAATTGTTTTAATCAAGCAATCCACTTCTTAAATGTTTTTTGGACTATCGACCGTTTCAACTATCGATAGTTTTCCACCACTAATTTTCATAGCCAAATTTTAAATCAAATTTGCAATTAGCAGTTTATTTCAGTTTCATTCACTTTAGATACTTTCTTTGTATCTCTTTTAAACTTCTCTCATATAAATAATCTAATATGAGCTCTCCATTCCCGTTTTGTTAGTCTTAGGCTACTGAAAGCTTTATTAGGTGCTAAACGTTCTAACGAAATTGCTTTATGAATTCATAAACTATAAAGTTAATCTTTTAGTTTTCATTTATTTATGGACTTTTCGAGCAAACTTCTTAGTTAAAGCTCTTAAGTCGTATAAGATGTGGGCAGTTTATGCAATTAAAGCTTGTAAATATTAAAAAAAATATATAAAAAATATAAATATATAAAAAAGCAAAAGCTATTAAAAACTTTGTGGGTTTTATGTTTAGATATAACAATAACAATTATTGGGCAGATTAAAATATATTCTGAAAAGGTTTTCCTAGAACTGCACTTAAAGTTCATTTATATAAAAGAAATTAAATAAAAGCAGACTTTCGATTTTTATAACATTAAATATATGTAGGATGAAATCATCTACAAATTATAGTTCTCTTCGCCTTCAATCACCCCTCCTCTTCTAGCCAATGACAGAAGACAATCATTTAATGCAAAACTTTTGTTCAATATTTACAAATGTTTTACGTTGTAATGAATAAATGACTAAATAACAGCAACAACAAAGACAAGGCAACACGCAAATGCCTATATTCCCTTCTTACCCCCAACTCCCTGACAAATACTCGAACCTTTTCTCTCTATATCTACATATATGGAGTACATGAGTTGCCTTAGTTGAAGTGCTAAAAAAAAAAAAAAGAAAAAAAAGTGAGCTTTGATTTGGTTTTGTTGGCTCTTGCAACTAGTAGATACATATATAGAGAAGGAAAGATGGAAATCCAAACATTAGTTGGCCAACTTTTACCGTTATAGCGCGAGTGGGTGGGTGGCAAAGAGCGACCCGACCAACTCCCTCCCCCCTTTATGCCATCCCTTGGAGCACTTATCAGCTAGATATATATACGAACATATATATATATGTGAGAGAGTGTGTGTGATTTATTGAATTTTACATGAGGAGCAGCAGCAGCAGCGGTGGCGGCGGCAAACTCTCCTGCCACCAATGATGGAGAGGAAGCTATGGCCCCGGTTTGGTGTCTGCGTGTCCAGGTTTGGCCTGGCTTTTGCCATTTATCTGATGTTGAACATGCATAGTTTGTTACTGTTGTTGTTGTTGTTGTTGTTGTTGTTGTAAGCAAACAAACGCCCACACTTCAAATGCAGAGACCTGGGATTGAGACCTGAGCCCCTCTTTGTTGTCCATATCGTCAACTCTTCCATGTCGATGACAATGGCAAACGGCAAAACTAAAGCAAAGCAAAAGCAAAAAGCAAAAGGCAACGCGTTGCCGCCTCTTGTCGACATTTGCTCCTCCCACACGCCGCCACCGCCACCGCCACCGTCACCGATGTCGCTGCCTGGCATCGATAAGCATCTTGTGCCCACAATCAAGGACACGTGGACGCAAGGAATGCGACCATTCATTGGTCACAGCTGTTCCCAGAGATCGCTTATCATTTGAGCATATTAAATATTGAACATCATTTGACTAATTGACGCCCGACGTTCCCCAGTTGGGCAACAGACATACTAAATGCGAAGCGGGGGGAAGGGGGGGGGGCTTGGTCGCCTCCTGGGCGTGTGAATTGCCACACATGACAACTTTGATTGAGACCACTCTCGGCCGCCTTTTATATACATACATACATATATGTATTTCTTTTGTGTCCCAAAAAATGTCAGAATGCTAATTTCATTTGCTTTGCCGATGACAGGCAACGTGATAAGACAAAACAAAATGTCACTACTAATTGTATTACTTTCTCTTTTCGAATTCATTTATTTTGCAGCTTGGACGATCATCTGGTGGGCGCACATCATTTCAAACCCGGTGAATTTCCCTGTGAACTTTGCTCCCTACGTTTCAGCCATCGACCGCTGCTGATCAAGCATGGGGCTATAGCGCATAATAATATACGAAAATATTCCTGCGAGAATTGCACCAAGGTAAGTGTTTTTCGAACTCACTTATAAAATAAATAAATTATCTGTCAGTAGGAAGGTTAAATAGGATCTATAAGTTGATCTATAGGGATCGTTTGCAGTGTTGCGCAATTCCATTTCAAACTTTGATACTTAGGCACACATATTTTTGTTTTCACAATTATTTATAGTTCTTTTCAATCGCTTTTTAATCATTACTCGTTTAACCTGAACATTTGCAGTGTTGCAAACGTCCATTTGAGTAACTCAGTATGAATTAGGTGAGGAAACTTGGCTTGAGTCCTTTTTTAGCTTCTTAGAGAGAGTCTTTAAGGACCATCTGTTTTAAAAAGGCTGAATTTTTTTATAGTTACCTTTAAACTTTACCAACACTGGCAAGCTTAGCTTCTTAGAGAAAGTCTTTAATGACTATTTGCTTTCAAAAGGCTGAATTACCCAACACTAGTCTCTAGTCTCTTTCATTTCTACTTCTTTTTTGGACTACTTTTCAGCGCTTGTTTTTGGGGGGCTACTTTTCAATACTTTTTTTTTCAGTAAGTTTACCATTAGAACTACAATTTGAAGCTTTAGATTTGTGTAGAAGAATCTTCTGCCTCGAGCCTGCCTAATGAGCTAAAAGATCTTATCACATTTGGTTAGATGTCGGAGTAGATCAATCGCATGAAGAGCTACCGCCTAGCAACTGTTGATCGTATTGCTGGCTCATGCCATGGTTGTGGGCCCTAAACTTACCAAGTCATTAATTATTGTATCAGCTTTTTTTTTTTTGCTTTTTCTAAAGCATACATAAAAAGACTTTTGATTTCTAGCAGATCAATAGCTGCGGGCGATTCAACGGCTGCCGCTAACTTGGCTAACCAAAAAAAAAAAAAGCGACTCAACTCAACTTCAAGTGCTCTGGCACTGGAACGCACGCGCTTGCAATACGAAAAAAAAAAAAATCAGGGCGTGTACTCATCCAAAACACTTAACCGTTCCGTAATGAAGAAACTTTGTTGCTGCCCCCCTCCCCCGCCCCAGACTCTTTAGCGCTTCTTCGTTGTTCACTGCATTTGAATGCCAAAGCGAAATTAAAGGGCCTGAAGACTTTCCTATGTATGTAGATATATGTATCTATACCATTGAACGATCAAGCGATTCGTTTCGTCCGTCGCACTTCGTCATTGTCATCGACGACTTCGACATCTTCCAAAAGATGTTTTAATGGCATGTTGATTACAATCTTGTGGTCTAAAGTCGTCTGTCCATCAGTCTTGACTTTTTCTTTTGGGCTTTTCGTTTTTCATTTTCAAATTGAACGGTATTTCAATTGACTTCAATCGTTCCATTTCCCTATCTCCCTGCATATACAGTTAGTTTACTTAGCGCTCTGTAATTGTTTCGGTGGCATGTAAGTAGCACGCATTCCCCCACCCCACCACCACCCCTCACCATTCTTCCCGCCCCCATATATACATATGTACCCTTTTAACCGCAGTGTTTTCTATCTGCATCTGAACAACGACATAAACGGGAGCCACTCGTAGCTAAACAAATGATGATCGATCTTTTTTCGGTTTACACTCGTATGGTTACGGTTAACTATTAGGGGCTAGTTGCTGCCCATATACAAAAAAAGGGCATATGTACTTTCGCTGACTCTTAACTCTCTGACTCTCTGACAGCACACAAAACGGGGTCTGCAGCTGTCAGCTTTGTTTGTTTTAAACAGCAAGCTTAAAGCGTTTCAAAAGGGATTTGCCACGGATCAACAATGTTTTCTATTATTGGATATTGGTATATACATATATATGTATGTACAGAGTACTTTCCGCTTTAAGCTAAGAAGGTAGGGTAAGGGCAGTCAGCAGTAGTTGATCTCTCTGGAAGTTGAAGAGTGACCGAGAGAGAGAGAGAGTGGAGAGTGGAGAGTGTGACCTAATTTAGAAAGGATGCAAATGGTATGATTCTACCTAACTAACAAGAATTGATGTTGGGGGGTTGGGGGGTCTATATCTACACACTACCTACCATCTTCAGACATTTGGCTTACTGCTGACACCTTTTGCGCTGACCCCACGTACGATCCTAACGCCACATAGCGACGAAGCTTCATTTTACAAGACAATCGCATTCCATAAACCATCAACAGAGTGAGCTCAAAGCTGGCTGGCTTACCCAGCTTTTCCCCTACTATAACCAACCCGCCTTTTCTCTCTTCTCCTGGCCATTGCCAGCATGCCAAAACACCTACATACACTTAGCCAACTTTAACTTCAACTCCAAAGACAACAACAGCAACAACGACGACGACGACGACGACGACGACGACGAGTACAACGTTGCTGAAGCTCTTTGACTGACTTTTGTTGTTGTTGCTTGCTGTTGTTGTTGTTGTCTTTTGTGGCGTTTTTCGCCTTTTTGGAGAGTAGTTGAATCTAATCCATTTGATGTAGTTATAGCACGAGCTATTCTTGTATGTCGCCGCAGCGACGCAACTGTTGCTTGTTGCTTGTTGCTTGTTATTGTTGTTGTTGGTGTCTTGTCTTGCGGCTCTTGGCTTAAACAAAAAAGGCTGCCTCGATCATCGTTTGATATGAATTCGTAGCGCATTATGACAGCATGATTAGGCATAACAGTTTCGTAAAAGGCAGCGCGGGTGGAGGTTGACCGAAATCAAGTTTCAAGTGGATACTGGCAACATTGCGTGCCTATCTACAACTACCTACTGTCTCGCCCTCACCCCCTCTCTCTCTCTCTCTCTCTCGTAGTTACCTAGCCAAGCCAACTGGGTCTAAATGAATGGCTTGATCTGTCATTGCTTTAGAAAAGCGAAAGAGAATTAACAAAAGAGTTTCGCTGAAATACAATTTTGTGTTTTGTGTTTAGCGATGGACAAAAAAAATCACGCAGAAATATGAAATATGAAGGTTGTTGAGTGAATCGTTTAAAGAAAGGTTACATAAGCAAAATATTCCTTCTTGGCCTAAAAGGACACAGTTAAAGGCGGACCTTAACCACCGTATTGTTCAATTCAATTCAATCCCAAGTGAACTAGAGTCACAGTTTTCTTTAACGATCATCTCTAAATTTCCATAGATGGGCCAAGCTATGACAATTGTGGCAATTGATGGTTATAATTGACGATGATGGTGTCTTGGTGGTAGGTGGAGGTGTTGTGCTCTGCTCAGGTTAGGCCCTGCTCTGAGCTCTGTTACCTTTTGCGTAATCTCTAGGCGGCGGCGGCACACATACGTGTGCGTTTGTGTAGATCCGTTTAGCCAGCAGCCAGCAGCCAGCAGCAGATGATTGATTAATTTCAGTTTCGTTTCATTGGATCTGGAATCAGATCACGATTGTTTCACTCCCTCGGCCTCGCGACAACATTTTAGGCACAGGCGACGGACCAATCGTAACTCATTGTTTCTCACACATTTTTCTCTCTCTTTTTTTTTTTCTTGTTTTGCCAGGTATTTTGTGACCCATCGAATTTACAGCGTCATATTCGCGCCTATCACGTCGGAGCTCGCTGTCATCCGTGCCCGGAGTGCGGTAAAACATTTGGCACCTCGTCGGGCCTAAAGCAACATCAGCATATCCATTCATCGGTGAAACCCTTCGCCTGCGAGGTCTGCTTCAAGGCGTACACACAATTCTCGAATCTGTGTCGCCACAAGCGTATGCATATCGACTGCCAATTGCGGATCAAGTGCTCCAAGTGTGGTCAGAGCTTTAATACGGGCACCTCCTTGACCAAGCACAAGAAATTCTGTGATTCCACTGGCAGCTACCGTAGCCAATCGAGTCGTTTACATCATCCGCATCCGCATCATCAGCAGCAACAGCAACAGCAGCAACAGCACCAACACCAGCACCAGCAGCAGCAACAGCATCATCATCATCAGCAGCAACTGTCAGCTTTAGTTGGAGGAGGAAGCCTGCCGCCTAGTGCAACCCAATCCTTGGGTGAATCAGCCAGTGAATCGACATCAGCAGCTGCTGCAGCGGCCATCGGTGCTGCCATGAATACGCCACCGAATCCCTTTCTTATGTTTCGTGCCGGAGCGCCCTTTTTTCCCGGATTTCCCACATACGGACTCTTTCCGCAGAGTCCTATGCCGGGTGCTAATTTTCCGTTTATGTTTCCCAAGCCACCGCAACTGGACATGGGCTGCGGCATTCCGCCTCTAGGCTCACCCACTGCTGCCTATCGCCAGCAATTGCAGTTTGGCATGAAAATGGAGAATCGAGAGAAGCAGCCAGTTAAAAGTGAACGCGAAGCGAAGCTAGATGTGGAATCACTCAAATCAGAGCCCCATCTTCAGGTATCCGAAGAGGACGACGAGGAAGAGGAAGAATATAATAACGAAGAGGAGGAGGAGGAGGAGGAGGAGGAAGAGGAGGAAGAAGACAACAATGAGGAGCTGAAAGTAAAGAGAGAAAAGAAACTCAAGAAGGAGGTCAAGGCGGAAAGTTCAGCCGAACAACAGACCGAAGATGATCGGGTAAGTGTCTAAATAGTTGACCGATAGCCGAGCTCGCTGACTTTACTTTTCCTTTGCAGAAATCCATTGATATTGTCAGCACACCGCCTCCAGCTGAATCCGTGCTCGAGTCTGGGAAAACATCTACGGAGCTTCCGTTGGATCTTTCAGTTAGTCGCAAACGTCGCAGTTCCGTGGGCACGCCGCCACCAACTGCCTTACGCTTCAGCCGCTCATCCTCGCCGGAGTTGGGCAACGAGGCCGACGAGTCAGATCAGCCGCCGGCAAAACTTCACAAGTCCCACAGCTCGGGAGAGAGCTCTACCTCGCGACAATCTTACAAGGGGACAAGCAGCCCAACGCCAAGTGCTTCGCCCGGACCCACTCCGTCGCCATCACCGCCCACAAGCACGGGTGGTGAGATGAGTAGCTTGTCGGATAGCGGAACAGCCAATGCTGCTGCCGGCCTCTCAACGGCCATGATCAACTCGGCCATGGCCTGTACGACGCCCATGCATCCGCTGCTGCTCGAAGAGATCTACAGATCCCATTCCATGGCCAGATATCCACCACGTCCGTTTCCTTTTTTAGGCCCAGCGGGCGGACGGCAAGGTATTGAGAAGAAATCATCATCATCATCATCTTCTCAATCAGGCAACAACAACAACAACAACATGCTAAAGTTTCCCCCGTTGCCGTTTCCGCCCGAACTCTATTTGGACGATGTTGCGACCATGGACCGCAATGGCCGCACGCCGCCCATGGATGGCTTTCCGCCGCACCTGAGCCGCAGTGTCAAGCTCAAGGATCGCTATACATGCAAATATTGTGGCAAGGTCTTTCCGCGATCGGCAAATCTCACCCGACATCTGCGCACTCATACCGGCGAGCAGCCGTATTCCTGCAAATATTGTGATCGCGCCTTTAGCATCTCCTCGAATCTGCAGCGTCATGTCCGTAACATACACAACAAGGAGCGACCCTTTCGCTGTCATCTCTGTGATCGCTGCTTCGGTCAGCAAACCAATCTCGATCGGCATTTGAAGAAACACGAAACGGATGGCGGTTCGGGTGCCCCCGGCGGCGTCTTCGGCGACTCGCGCAGTTCGGCTGAGGCCGAATCCGAATGCTATTGCGATGAGATACGAACGTTTGTCAATCGTGTCTATACGCCCTCGAGTTTGGGTGGCGCCGATGCCGATATCGATGAGTATGCGGGCAGTGATGATCAGATATCGGTATCGACGCGTCGATCTGTTAATTTTGATAAGGATTTAACGACGAATGGCAACAACAATAATAGCAGCAGCAACAACAATAACAACAATAGCAACAGCAGCAGCAATAACAACAACAACAACACCAGCAATGAATTAATTGCTGTAAGCACTTGAAGAAATTCCACAGGATCCTTACATTAATTACATTTTAGTGAATAATAATAATAATATTAAATAACTATAATGGGGAATATAGCCCCATCGCCCTCCTCCTCCCGCCCCCACCGGGGGGACATTTAAGAGGGAGAAAAGATACTTTAACTTTTACTTAAGAGTGCCTCCGAGAGGGAAATTCTTTTTAGTCCTTAAGTAGTTTCCTGTTTTTCATCACACATGCATACATATATATATATAAACAATTGTATTTATAAAACTAATCACAAACAAAAATTAAAAAAAAAAAACGTATTTGTAGTAGCTATGCAATCAATGGAAAAAGACGGTGAAGTATGACAAAAAAAAAAAAAGAAAAATGTTTCAACAGCTGATATTACAACCACAAAAACAACAAAAAAAAAAAAAAGGAAAATGCAAAACCAAACAAAAACAAACATTGTTTCAGTAATCTTTATAAACTATACAATATAAATTAATATTATAAATATAAATATATATTCTATATGTATACACTCTAAACCAACCACCTTATATATATATATATATATGAATATATATATACATAGATATGAATAGTTATGCCATTGTACAATTTAGCCCACAAAAATTTAAGTTTCTAGTTATGAATGTGTGCTGTAAATTGTAAACTTCAATTGTATATCGGATATCGGATAATGACTACTTCAATCTACTTTTATGAATATATTTGAAGCAACATATATGTATAATATATAGGATATATATAGCTATATATACATACATACATATATATATGTATATAAAATGCTGTAAGTTTAAATATTTACCATTTAGGGCTAATTAATGCAATTCTCAACTAAACAAAATGAAAATAATAATGGAAAAAAGCAAACATTTTATAATATTTACTTAACATTTAATTATACAAAATTATATATATATATATATATATTAATGTGTATATATATATATATGTATGTATATGTAAATGGAATATAAAGAAAGATCGTTATGAAAAAGTGAAAAAAAAATCAATAAAAGAAACAATCACATTAAAGTTGTTGCTGGTTTTAATGGGTTAAGAATTACGTTCGCGGAAATGTTCAGAGAATGTTCAGTGACCACCTCTACATGACTTCGAAGAAGACATCAACTTAATAGTCAAGTCGCAAGTGCATATGGCAAGGCCACTAAAGTGGCCAAGACCAAAAACAAGACAGACATCAAACACCAAATTACATTATATTTTGTAAATTTCTTATGCCGACCCCATTTCAAATTGATCCTGCCTTTCTCTAAGCGATATCCTGACTATCTTCTTGGTAACGACTTTTGGTTAGAGTATTTCTTTTTTGGTCTACAGTGATCCACTTTTGGTTTATGGTAAAATCATAAGTTCCTTGATGAACAATTTTAGCGAATTGCAGTGGAATCTTGCCTAAAATCTAAAGATCATTTGCTATTACTCCTTCTGGAAATTTTTCCTCTTTGGACCGAAAGCTAGAGACTTGTGAGAATATATTACAAATTTTTGTGGTTTATTCTAAGCAGTTTTTAAAATGTAAATAAATTATGGTCTAAAACGACATATTTTGATTTCTTGTCTGGCATTTGGTTTCTCTAATATGACACTAGTAGCCCCAAATGCTGATTTGTCTAAGTTCTCTAAGTCCTCTCTCTCTCTTAAATTTTAGAAAACGAATTTGCATCAGTGTTAAGCCATTTTAATTAGCTTTCGTTTCGGTTAATAATTTGTAAAGCCTTCAATTGTTGCGTAGGCGTTGACTTTGAAT
This sequence comes from Drosophila nebulosa, assembly GCA_024703675.1. NCBI lineage: Eukaryota > Metazoa > Arthropoda > Insecta > Diptera > Drosophilidae > Drosophila > Drosophila nebulosa. Next base: position 6,767,416 of record CM045724.1, on the reverse strand, counting down.
CGATATGCACGTGTGATTTTTCGCGGCTGCTTTTTGACTTTTGAGTTTGTGTGCTAATGTGAGAGCAATTGCATTTTGTTTTTTTTTTATTAAGTGTCAATGTGCAATGTTTTGAGTGGGAGTGACCGAGACACATGGAAAAATTACGTCCGTTAAGGTAAGAGGCTTTTATGAGTTCTTTAATTGCGATCTAATGCTCGCCAGAGAGTTAATTTTTCTTTGCCTTGGTTTGATTCTTATACATAATATAATAAAGTTAACCTAATGCATGTCCGATTTGATCTAGCAAAAACCATGTTTTATTGTTATTTTATTAGTAGTAGAAAAATTATTAAATAAACTCTTCTTGACTTCTAAATTGAAATATTCGTAATCCAAAAAAAAAAAACATTAATTCCATTACATTCATATAAAAAATATACACATAGTAAATCTGATTAGTTGAATTTCAATTCAACAGACTTTTTTATCTAACAAATGTTTTACGATTTATTTAAAAAAAAATATGTATTACTCGAATTATTATATAATTTATACTTGCAATATAAAAGTAATAGCTCTGGGGAATGTATGTAGCTTGTAATTTCAAATATGAATAAATCTTAATTCGTCGAAAGAAGAAGAATAACTTCATTTAAGTTTGAAACATTATTCACATAAACCGCATAATATAGTCATTAAAACCAAAAAAAAAAAGAAAAACAAACTTCCATCTACACACACACACACACACAGAAAATTACCGCATAAAAGAAGACTTTATACACCCATCAATTCTGAACGAAGACCCCCAAAACATAAGCATTTTGAATGTATTTGACTATAAATCGAGTACCTTTTATTATTAATCATTTGCACAGCGCCAAAAAAAAAAAAGAAGAAACAAAACAAAAGAAAAAATGAAAAGAAAAAAGAGAGAGAGAGAGAAAAAAGACTTAAAAATTATTGCTTTTTAATATAGACAAGCAACCGACTGACAGATCGACTGTCGGACAGACATCGGTCTGTCCATCCAACGTAGCCAACCATCAATCCATCCACATCGAAACATTCAACCATCTATCTAAATCCATCTGCTCTGAATGCAAAGGCGTGATCGGCAAAGCGAGTTAATTACCCTTCCGGTTTAGAGTGTGTTACGCCTTCGGCGAAATGCGGTTAAAACTATATAGATATATATATATATATATATATGTATGTATGTATGTATAAGTTATATACCATGAATTTGTATTCATGAATACTTTTCATTTTTATGTTTCCAATAGATTTTATTGTTGTTTTGTTTGGTCTTTTGGGGAATGCTTTGTTTTAAACTGAAATTTAAATTGTATTAGCCGGGGCGCTGGTATTGGCATCAATCATATATTTCTTTTTTTTTTTTTTTGTGTTTTTTTTGCCATAGTTATATATTGATGGTGCTGGGGCAACCTGTGCAAACCACCGACCGTTACTTGAGGCATACAAAAGATCAGTCAAATGGCTAGCTGCTACTCTGCGGTTCGAACACTTTCGATTATGCGAAATATTATTGTGTACCTCTATACATACATTTTGGCAGACAGACAGACAGTCAGTCAGTTAGTCAGTTAGCCAATTGGTGAATTGGTTTGGTCCGGTAGCCAAAATACAAGTAATAATCTTCGGTGGCTCGTGGTTGGCCCTGACCACAGCCAACTTCCACAAATTGTGCCACAAATTTGAACGCAAAACTGGGCAAATTATGTTAAATTTGTGTAGAAAACAGTAGATAATTGGTAATTGGTTTCATTCCACCACATGGAAACACGCCCTCCTGCCCCACTCGTTTTGGCCAAGAATCTAGACGGCCAGACTATATTAGCCGGTTATTTGGTCACAGTCAAAAACCGAATTGGCCTTTGGGCGTTAATTGAAGAAGGCATAATTTGTAGCAAATAAGCAAACGCAAACTCGAAAATGTAGTAACATATTGGCCAATTATTAGGTTAGCCCATGATTTAGCTCAATGGCATTTCAGTTGAACTTTGAACAAAAATCTAACTAACTGAAGAAGAAAGGTGGAAAATTGGCAACGAAAATGCATAAAAAGGCATTTATTTTAAAGACCACCAAAATGAAGATTTAACTGGTTTTTTTTTCTCTGCCTTTCTCCTAAAATTATTTGCCAGTTCTCTAAATCCAACTATACGATATTGGAAAACATCTTAGAAGGCAGTTCTTGCCAGGCAATTAGTTCCGAGCAAATGAATATTTTGGAAATGGACAACACCTTTCTTCCTCTAATAAGATGAAGCCAATGGGACACATAATTTAAATCTGTTAGCCTAAAAGCTAATTTACCACACCTACTTGAGACTCAATTGGCTTGTCTAATTTCTCGTGGAATTGTTTCTTAATTTATAGCTGCTTAAAATTGCTAATTATAATTGGTAATTTTAGTCGGAACAAAGAGACGTTTAGAAAATCGAATTTCTTTGGGTTTTGCTAAAGTTTTGCTTATCAGAAGTGATTAACATTAAATTTTCTTGCGCTGCCAATAGTTGGAAATAATTATGACAAATTGGTTTCCGAGTGCTAGGAGAGTCTCAAAACTCCTGTTAAATTGACTGCAGACGATTGTCAAATATTTTCTTATAGGAGATATATAACAGCTTTGTTCTAATATTTCAGTATTTTGAATAAATTGATCTTAAAAAGCAATAGCCTTAACATTAGGGCTAAGTTGTAATACATAATTATTGATAAACGTCAAATGAGGTGACAAGCTCGTCTTGGCTTGCAATCGATTATTGAGTTGTTATGGCGCCATTAACATTGGCCTTAAAATCTAGTCTTTTGTGGCATTTTGGCGTTTTCCAACACCTAAGTTTGAGTAACTCAACTAAAGTTTATTTAAACATTGGGTAGAAGTTTCCTATTTCCAATAAAGTTTTTAGTATAATGTATTAACTAATTAATACAAAGCCGCAGCATTCCCATTTCATTGTAATTTTCAAATATTTTAATTTCTTTATAACGAAGTTTAAGTAAGTTTTAAAGCGAATGTTAAACAAATTATAATTTAACACTTAAATACTGTGAAACTATTCAAATACTTTACTATTTAAGTAGTTATTTTTATTTATTTCGATAGTTGTAAAATAGATTTGCCTATGGACAAAATATGAATTTGAAACACATAATTTTTAAGTTTGTTTGGCTTTTCTGAAAACAAGATTGCAACCATAATTAGTGCCTAAAAAACGATTAAATCCAAACTAGGCTGAAAAAAATCAACAATTTCTAAACTTACCTTAGAATGTTCTAATGAATCGCTATCAAAGATCAATCTGCCCCGCTGGATTAAGTTAAATCTTTTATGATAACTTTTAATATAACTCTAGTTAAGTTGTAGTGAACTTTGAACGGCAAGGTAAGCGCGTCTTATTGAATACCTGGCGGTCATTACATGACCATAGACCATAGCCATAAAACACTATTATCGCCAGAGCCTGGCCAGCCTTGGTTCCCTCACCCATTTATGGCTAGAAGGAATGCTTTAATATGAGTTCAAGAAGCTTTTCAAATTGAAGTTCTGCTTTTCTTTTTGTGGTTCAACATTCTCCACTTACTGGTTTTTTGGCCGCAACAATTTCCCCCTTTATTCAGGTCACTCACACCTCACTGATTACACAGTGCCGGGGCTTCTGATGCACATGGAAGACCACTACCACTACTAGGCCGCGACTGACTGCTCCTCCTATTCCCTGGAAAATGGAAAATCTTAAGCAGTTCGCCAAATGATCCAACACATTATGATAACGAGCATGAATAAAATGGAATGGGAATGAAAAGCCCCCAAAAAAAAAAAAAAAAAAAAAACGAAAGAACCATAACGCCCTGACTAAGCAACTGTTGATTATGTGCCAGTTACAGAAATGGCCTTTGTTGCGCCCCAGTTACACGCCCAGCCTCAGACCAGGCCACCGCCCCGAATCGGATCTCTCGAATGTGGGGCCCAAAAGCGCGCATCAATGTGCACATTAGGCAGAGGACCGAGAAACCATGAACGAGTCTCCTCAAAGACTTTCGAAAAGAAAACCTAAACGGATGCAAATGTAGACACAAGCCAAAAATGGAGGGATCACTACACAGGGGCAGGGGCATGAAGAAGTGGAGGAAAGTGGGAGCGGTGGGGGCTAGCGAGCTAATGGCACAATTATTGCAAACGAAATCAAGCAAACGGAAGACGTGAAAAAGCGCAGCAAACAGAATCTAGCCGAAGGATATCACGCGTATCCCATTGATCCATGAAGACCTACATAGCCTAGGCAGCTCCAACTCCAACTAACTGTAGTTCATAACTTGAGCTGAGTGATTGGACAGGGAGCAAAGAGACAGACAATGAGATGGCGAGAGAAAGAAAGAGAGAGAGAGAGAGAGGCAGAGATGGAGATTTCAGCATTGGTTTGCAACCAGGGGGCAATCAGTCAGCAGATGTTTTCATTTCCTACTCCGACGACGATGACGACGACGACGAAGCAGCGCACCACCAGCACCCAAAGGTTTTTAAAGGCGCAGATGTTTGGCACAGTTTCGTGTAGTAAATTGCGCACAGTGGGTTAGCCCCCTGCCCCAGCTACAGTTCCAGCTTCAGTATCCAGCTCCCAGCTCCAACTTTAAAGTCTCAGCCTCTGTCTGATGGAATCAAATATTGTGCAAACTACAAGCCAACCCAGTCAGACGTCGAAGCGTCCAACGGGATGCTGTATTTCTTTTGTTTCTTTTTGCTGTTGTTGTTGTTGCTTTTGTTTTTTTTTTTTTTTTGTTTAGCGACCGTTGAATCTGCTGTAGCTTGTGTCATGCGCCTGGCACACGGCCTGTAACTAAATCACACTAATCAAGCCTCAAGTGCTGCTCAGCTCTGAAGCTCTTCTGAAAAAAAAAAACAAAAAACAACCAAACAAAAAACTGATCCGACAAAAAAGCTGGAGCAAGCTTTGCTCGTGCCGTCACCAGGTCGCCTCCGACGCACGAGAAGCATTGAAATTGGCAAATCAAAGCAATTGATACATTAAATTACAATGCCAACGATTTGTTCACGACTCCACGCCTCGTCTTCCACATCAACTCCAACAGAGACTCCAACTCCATTGCCAACTTCGACTCGCAGTCGCAGTCTCCAGTCTCTCTCTTAAGTCACAAAACTGAGGCTCCTTCTCTGGCCAAAGTCTTTGGCTCTCCATCCACGCATGGAACAAATTTATCGTCATGTCTATTCTCTTAGCTGGTGCCAGTGTGCTGGGTGCCAGCGATGGTGTGCTGGTGTCATCGTCAACGCCACGATGTGGCCAAAATGCCAACCACCAGACAAGCGACAACCAAAAAAAAAAAAAAAACAACACAAATTCTTCGAAAGGGAGTTCCCATCTCAGAAATACCCTGTAAAGTGTGGAATTGCAGAAATTCATCTAGAAAACAATTATTTGTCACTGTTTATTTAGAAATCCTTCTCATTGAGATTCCAAATGGACAATTAATAATGACTGCAAAATCTAGATGATTCGATTTCTAGCCACTTCTCGACATTATATCTTAGATACTTTGATAAGGATTCCTTCAGGTAAAAAAAAAATACAAAAAAAATCGTAGGAAGCACAAGCGTTTAACGTTCTAAATATGTATTTAATTGTTCGAGGACTTCTCCCATCAGACATTCCAAAAAAAAAAAAACTTAAACAGAAACATATAGAAGCTGTCACTTAGTTGATATAACCTTTTCCTTTTGACGTGTGTTGAGAAAGGATTCAGGCTGTAGGCAAAAACCCTCAAATAATTCCAACTAAGTTTGAAATTAAAGATAGAATTGCTTATAGATAATGATGCTGCGGGATTTGAGTAGCAGTTTTTCAATAAGTACTATACATATATGTATTTTCATATGCTTCCAAAAGCTTCAGAAGACTACAGACTAATTATTTATCTTAAAATTAGACTATAGACTAACTTTTGAAGTAACTAAGATACGCAAACTTATCTACAGTTTTGTCTATAATCTTTGCACTTTACCGAGTTTTAAATACTTTTATCAAACTTTTTTTGTTTACAGGGTAAGCAAAAAAGAAACCGAGTCTTAAGATGAGGCCACGCCATTCAACACCCATTACCAAAAGCTCAAGACAACAACGAAAATGATGATGATTATGATGATGATCATCCTGATGATGCTGATGATGATGATGTCCCCCCTGTGTGTGCGTGGGCTTAAATTATGTTGAAAATGTCATCGTAAGATTCAACACGACAACAAGGGATGACATAAATTTCCACCAATGTTTTGTTGCCACATGAGAGACGCCTCACAGCACCAAAAATGGCAATGGAAAATCCACAAAACAAAAAAAAAAACTGGAGTATACGATTTGGTCTGGTCTGGTCTGGGCCATGGGATGTCAGTGTACCAGCTCCAGCTACACATCATTGCTCTATCAGTTGAGATCTCCAGCGATTGTGCCAGCAAAAAAGAAAAAAGAGCATAGGAGAAGGAAGTGAGTACCCAAATCGGGCAACAACAAGAGACAGCGATGACGACAATGTGGATGCGGAATCTAGGAATATGCATATATAGAGGGCTGATTCAAATATAATCATTGGATAAACGAAATAATAATTTAAAATAATACAATTTATAGGATTAAAAATCCAAATAACATTTAAGAATTGGTTAGCTTGATACCAAAATGAAAAATAATTCTTTTGAATGCGTAATTTATACAGAATTTCTAAATTGTTTTAATTAGTTTCTGAATAATGTCAAAAAGTACATAGGTAACGCCTATTTTTGCGATTTAGTTGAATAACCAAGTTTAGTTTTAAATGCCTTTGGCACTATCGACTGTTTTGACTATCGATAGTTTTCCACCTCTACTTTAAAGAACAGCTTTGATAGTCAGAAATTGTAATTGGGTTGATCTTTCACACTTTCTGCTGAAAACAAAGAAACTTAAAGAAAAGTGCGAATGGCTTTTCATCTCCCAATGGTTTATCACATTTATTCTCCATCTCCCTTCCCCTCCCGTTTCTTATTTTAAACATTTAAAGAGCACCACAGTCGGCTATCTCAATTTTCTTTAGGGTCGTGCCGGATGCTGTGCCATAAGATTCAATCTCCAAGACCACCTCCAGTCCCTCGATGACTTCGCCAAAGACAACATGCTTGTTGTCCAACCAGGTCGTCTTTGCAGTGCAAATAAAGAATTGCGATCCATTGGTATTGGCGCCAGCATTCGCCATTGATAGAATTCCGGGTCCGGTATGCTTTAGCTGGAAATTCTCATCCTGGAATTTGTTGCCGTAAATCGACTTGCCGCCAGTTCCATTGTGGTTAGTGAAGTCACCGCCTTGGCACATAAAGTTGGGTATGATGCGATGGAAAACGGAGCCCTTGTAACCAAAGCCCTTCTCACCGGTGCACAGGGCCCGAAAATTTTCAGCAGTTTTGGGCACAACATCGGAGCGCAGCTGCATGGTGATCCTACCGACGGGTTCGCCATCGGCAGTCACATCGAAGAAAACCTTTGGCAAATTACTCATTCTTGATGCTCTTGAATTGTGTGTGATTAAATTGAAATCTGAATGGCAAGTGATATTCAAATCCAATTTGTTCTCGAACTGTGCGTCAAGAAAAGAAATGGCCTACTTTAAAAATAGGTGTGACCAGATTAAGCATGGGAAGTTAAAAATTAGGTGTGACCAGCTCGAAATATGAATTATTAGCAAACAAAAAAAAGAGAGCACCATTTAGTAAGACCAAAGCGCAAATACATATATTTGTGACATTTGAAATCCTAAGTGTGACCAGACTGTAAGTGTTTTCCAACAGATTCTCGAATCTGACATTACATATTACATATTTTCAAAAATTTAACCTCAATGAGAATTTCAAAAAATCATTTTATTCGAAATAAATCGATATAAAATGTGAATTGAAATAGAAAAAAATACAATTTCAGAATGGCAAAAGCTTTAAACCTATCTGACTATGAAATGGTGAATAGATTTGTTTGGGAAAAGGCGAATTGCTTGGCAAAAATATTCAACCTTTATTCTCTTTCTTATTTCGAATACTTTTCGAGTTACCCACTCAACATTCGCATGCATGAATATAGTGCATATGCACACAGCAAATGCTATGCTCAGTGTAGCAGCCTCCAACTGGGCCTCGAAACCCAAACACCAAACACATCTCCAGGTCCACATCTCGCGGTACCTGTACCTTCACTCCTGCTGCTGCTCCAACTGCTGCTTGCTGCTCTGTGTCGCTGCAAAGGTGTTTTGCAATTTAGCGGAGCCAAAAGAGCTCTCCACCACTCGTGGATGTGGATCTATCTAAGGCTCATTCGTTTGGCTCGTTTATTTCAGTGTATGATGATGTGATGGGGAAGGGGCGTGCCACGGGTAATGGAAGAAGGAAGGCAATGGGAACGGGATCTTGCTGGCTCTGACTCTGGGCCTCCACTTCATATGCCATATGGCAACATAAGTAGGCGCGTGGCATTCGTGTGTTGTTGCTGTTGCAGTTATTGTTGTTGTTGTTGTTGGTTGTTGGTTGTTGCTGTTGCAGACATATAACTACAACGTAAAATGACAATAAAATGCAACAACAATAACAACGAACGAAACGAAACGAAATCCAAATTGAATGCAAATGAAAGCCACAAACTATGCTAAATTCCTGAAATCGCATCGCATTGGATTGGCAATTTGTGCTTTCTTTCTCTTCTCTTTGCCAATTCCTCTATATGTGTGTGTGTGTGTCTGAGTGTGTGTGTGTGTGTATATGCTCTTCTCTAAGACCCCTCTTTCTTTATTTAGTTGGCGGAATACTTATACATCTCGAGTCAGATGATTGCCCTGATCTTGGTCGAGGAGTCGTCGTCGTCGTCGTCGTCGTCGAGGAGTCGTCTTCTTCATCGATTCAATTGCAATTGGGTCGCACTCGAGAGTCTCTTGTACCGTTGCCGTTGCCCATTGTTGTTCCTCTTGTCATTGTTATTGTTGCTTGTTGTTGTTGCAGTTGTTGTTGCCATTGGAAAGAACTAAAGGCCTAATGAACGTTGCAATAAATGATTGCGAAAATTAATGTTGATTTGAACTCTTTCGTTCAGCATGCAAAATGTTCAAGAAATAATAATTCTGCCTCATCATGTGAATAAACTTTTTTAAAGAAATAAAGAAAAAAAAATAGTCAACAATATAACAATTTGATCAATTGCAAATTGTCTTATGCATCATATAATGACATATAAAAGTGGTTAAGTGAAAACTAGCCCAAACGAAACTCTTTAGTTGGGCGAATGTCCCAACTATCAGAATAACAATAAAAACTAATTTAAACCAGTCAAACAACCAGTCTCTATATTTCAATGTTGTCCGCCTTAATTTTAAAAAGAAAGTCAGTTTCTCGAAAATGATAACTCTGACGCACTTCAGAAGTGAACAAGACGCACTTTATTTCTATTTAATTTCTAGTTACCATTTACATTTACTTCAAATAATGAAATGACATCAAAGTAGGCTTGGGATAAGGCAAAATTTGCTCTCCTTTCTAGATTCACATAAAACATTCAGTATTCCAAATCGTTCAGTTCGATTCGGTCGTTAATCATCTTTTGCTGCTTTTAGAAATTATTTTAAAACGAAATTTTGATTCACCACATCCTTTTGAAAATAAGATCCAATCCAAATTATGTCTAAAATTATTTAACATTTTTTTTTACGGCGAGGAATTTTTAGCGTTTTGGTTATCCTAAATAAGAAGACAAGGATTCTAGATACGAATCGCATAATTGGAGCTTGGATCGATGACTCCAACCTGTTCTGTCCCAGTATATTAAAGCTGCATCGAATCTGCAAGTGGATTAAGTAATGACGGTGAAAGCGACGATATAGGAAAGGGTTCTGGGTCGATGCCACCGCGTGAGTATCTCCTGTGAAGTGTGGTCAAAGTCCTGTTTTTTTATTTTTGGGAGTATTGGTAAGTATCGTCTTAGAGTCATGTCAAATTATTATTTGAAATTTGCTCAATGAAACCAAACAGCTTAAGCAAAATTTATTCAGGTAGCCGAGCTATATATCCAATAGTTCTCAAAACACAATATATTGAATCTCTGAAGATAAAAAAAAGAAACATAACAAGGTTCGAATAATTGTAAGTAAGTTTTAATTTATTAGTGATCCTTTTCCCGATTTTCTGATTCCTATGGTTTGGTATTTCTCTATTATTTTTAGTCCAAAAGACTAAACTTCCGCAATTCTTCTTACACATAGGGGTAACCTTTTGATTGTGGTAACAAGTACAGAATCTTTCTAATAAATCAGGCAAGTCTTCATCGAAAGAATAAGAGTGACAACTAAACTTACATTCGAAACAGGGAAGAATTTATCAGGATCCCCTTTCAGCAGTACTCTACGCATTGGCGCCGAAGCAGTTACCCTGTCCGGTGTCCTCGATTTCACCGCAATTGATCAACTGCATTTTCATCCAGCAACCAAAAAGAATGTAACTTAACTTTCCCACCGCATCGCTGGCTATTTAGGTGTTCCCAAATTCCTCAGTCAAGGATCTCTATTATGATGATTGCCAAACCAAGAACTGCTCGCCGTAAAAAGGAAAAGCAAATTCTCCGCCGTATTCGGGGAATGCGGCGTATACTTTGCTCGAACTAAATGTGGTGCATAAAACAATTATTACTAGAAGAAAAAAAATAAAACCAACAATTTGAGATTATCCATTGTGTTTCCTTGCTATGCCTCGATCTTCAGTTCACAGGCATTGGACCATCTGGGGGGATGGCGATGCCTGAGGACTGCCATTGGAATTGGTGGACAAATGGAATCTGGGTCTCTCCGAGCCGCCCTTCTGCTTGACACGGCGATTCTTCACCTGTTTCTCCGACAGTGGCAGCCGAATGGCAATCTTAATCCTTCGCAGCCGCGATAGGTAGGCATTGTGGGAGAACTTGCGCTCCAGTTCCAGCAGCTGGGTTGATGTGAAGGCTGTGCGTATGCGTTTGCTAGAATCGGCATAGCTGGCAGGTGAGACTGTGGGCGAGCAGGAGGATTCGTGTTTGAAACGCTTTGACTGTGGCTCCTCGTAGGTGTAACAGAAATCCAATGAGGCACTCGATGAAGCCGACGGGGAAGTGCAGAAACTTTTTGGCTCATTGAAAGATGTCCCGGAGCACTGCTATAGACCGACGGGAATTGGGAGGCATTTCCTGCTGGATTGATGGTATAAGCTGAGAGCGGAGGCAAAGGATAACACGATTCGTAGTTGGCGAAACTGCCAACGCCGGAGTTTGCTTTACGCTTGGAGGCAAAGGTCTGAGCAGATCCAGAGATCCAGCCGCTGCTGGATCAATGACATGTCCTAAGCAATGACATAAGAAGCAAAAGTTTTTATATAAATGCCATTTTTACATTGATTAGCGCAACTTCTGCGCAGTATATTAATAAAAAGGCAAAGGATGAAGGAAGAACCATTTTTGTTGTACATGTGCATTACGCATACGACAAGTATTCCTTGGCCGAATTGTTTTTTTTTTAATAAAAATTATACTAAATGTCATCAACGGCAAAAGTTGCCACACAAAAACCCTAAACCTAATGCATAACTATATTTTTGTATATGCAAATGTGTCATGTCTGGGCCAAGTTCCTGCATCCGTTTACTTATTGCCAGAGAGAGACACAGGGTCGCCCACATAACACAGAGATTTAGCTGTTTTCTTGATGACTTTCCGGACTAATGTCAAACGATTTCAACTCCCCCATCCAATCAAATTGAGTGTGTATTACATCAGGCTGACACATTTCGCACTTTACGCAAAATGATATAAATCATTTGTAGTTGTCGGATTTCATGTCGAAATGCCCATTAAAAAAAAAAACGCTCATAAATGAATTGCAAATGAAATAGAGAAAAAAACAAATCAAATGAAATAAATATATTTTACTAGAAAATGAAAACAAAAACAAAAAAAAAACCGAAATAAATAAATGAAGCCGGAAAAAATGAATGTGAATAGAGAGAGAATTAAAGCTCTTAATTTTTGCATTATTTTTTTTCTTTCTATACAAATGCTTCCAGTCTTAACAACAAAAACAACAACTCATCATTGAAGTGGTCAGTCAGCAACGCCTAGTTACGGATATCTATATATATAGAAAAAGAGAGGTAGAGAGAGGGAGAGAGGGGGGGGGATATATATAGTATATATTTTTATATTGTGTGTGTGTGTGTGTGTGTGTGTCTATATCGATCTATGCGGCAGCGGCGGCACCTAATATAGCAAAACAAATTTAATTTAAATTACAGGCGTGGTCGCTTGGCCGTCTGAAGTTGAATCTGAATCTCATAGATCATGGAGAGCTCAATTGTGCATTTGTTGTAGTTCATAAAATATGCAATAATACCAAACGCCATAGTCACTGGAATGACTACTATATAGTATATCGTATATGGCGTATAGAGTGTAAAGATAAAGTTTAGAGGTCGACATGGACTTTCTAATTTATTTGTTTCGTTATGTTCTCCATTTCGTTCCTAGGCCATTGAATTTATATACAACTTGGCGATGGATCATGATGAGCGCTTCAAAAAAATAAAAAAATATTATATGAAATTATAAACTAGCTGCTGACTTTTCGTGTGTGTGTGTGTGTGGCATTGATAGAGCTTTCTACACCGAGGCGTTACACCCAATTTGAACAATGCTACAACAACAACAACAGCACAACAGGCGGCGGCGACAACTACAACAACGACAACAACGACGACCATCAAGGAAACACGCCCCACAAAAACAAGTTGCACAGCTGTGCAACACACCAAGACCAAGATCGAGCCCTGGCATCCATTTGGCCAGAGACAGACCCAGACCCAGAGCGAATCTAATTCAATTTGCCAATTGTCGACAAGAGACAGACAAACGGACAACCGGACCCAGACTTGACTAGAGCCAAACAGACAGACAACTGCTTATTACACTACATAAGATACTTAATTAAATTCTCTTAAAAATCAACAAAATGATTTTGCAATTTGCAGCCAAAACTTAGCTCAACCAATACTTATACTTGGATAAGAACCTTTCACTATTACTTCGAAGTTCTATAAGCAAAATCCTTAACTTCTTTTTGTTTACATAAATCAAACTAAAGATGACAATGCAACTCAATATAAAATGCAGAAGATTCCACATAATGAAAACAAGACAGAATTATGTTAGGTAGGGGAAAGGGCGGGGGGTCACTTGTAGATAAGCGGGCTTAATTACTTGCTTACACATCTGAAAGTTCTTTAAAGTAGATATTAACATTTACATCCCAACCACAAGCAGAGATCCTAATAGACTCTAAAGATTCTTTAGAAAGCCTTAAGTAAATCAATGCTACAATATTAAAGACAACTTAAAAACCATCAAGTTCTTCCATTTAGATCTTTTACAGAGCGTTGAGAATATATTTATAGGCATATTAACTATAATTAGTTAAATTGACAAGCGAATTGCATTTAACTAATTATATGAAATTTTTAGAAAGTTACTTTCCACCAGAGGTGATGAAAAGAAAAGGTTTTTAATAGTTTTAAAATTAAAATTAAAAATGCGTGAAAACAATTTAAAATTGATATTCCTATGGATTCTCCATGGAATTAAGAGAACAAAGCAACAATTTCAACCGGGTAACAGGTCAATTAGAGTTTTCTAAAGTTGAGTACATTGAGAAATGTTTAAAAAGACTTGTTATGGCTTTCAGCATGTTAAAGTCAATCTTATCTTAGATAAAATAAGATTATATAACCCTTCATTTATGTATTTTTTGAGCACTTTTACTAATTGTCAACTAATATTGGTTGATTGCCTTTAGGCATAACTTTTTTTCATGCACCCACTAACTAGATAATTTCATAAATAAACATCCTACGTCGCTTTAACTTTCCCACTAAACTGATGGATTTTATTTGCCATATATCAATCTAATCTCCAAGCCCAATCTCAACACATCGCCAACAATCGGTGCCAGCCCACAAGAGACACAAGGAGTCTACTACATATAGAGTGGATAGCCCCAAATACAAAAAAAAAAAACCGCAAAACTTTATTTTGATTTTGATTTTTTTGTTTTTTTGTTTTTTTTGTTTTTTGATTAAATTGTAACAAGTGCCAGCCCACATGGCGTTGTTGCCTTCCTTACCGCCCCACCACCCTTTCGTTTCTGGTAAAACATTTACAAATTTATTGCTAATATTTCATGTTATATGTCATGTTGCATAAATACAAAAGCCACAGAGCCAACATTTGATATCCCAGGCGCAGAAACAATTTTCGCCCGTTGTTAATTGCAAACTTTTGCTTTTAATAGCAAACAAAAAACAAAAAAAAAAAAAAAGCAGCGCAACAAAAAGACAGCGCAGGAGAGCGAGAGAGAGAGAGAGAGAGAGAGCGCAAGCAGAACAACTGCTGGAGAACGTTAAAGGAGAGTCCAAAGTGAATAGAGTCCACACCAAGACAGTGAAACAATAAACCAAACACAGACAAGAGACCAACGGAGGAGACTGGCGCTAACGGTAATCGGCAGAGCAGTTGCAGTTGGCGTTGTTCTGCTGCCGCCGACTTACTAACAACGCCGTTATGGGCAGCGGTAGCCAGCCTCTGCCTGGGCGGGGGCCCACATTCACATCCATCCACCATCACCACCACCACCACAAGCACCACTAACATTACCACTAACACATCCAAATCCAAAAGCCACATCCACATCCATAGTGAGATGTAGAAAATTGTATCAAAGGCCGCTCGCTCGCAGCCAAGAGCTGGAGAGTCCAAGTCAAGTTTCTTGCCTAAGTCTTTTGTTTTTAGCATTGAGCGTGACTCGTTTTTTGCTATTTTCATTACCTCGTCAATGTGAGACAAAATGGGCATATTAGGGCATCCGATTGGGGCGAAGTCTAAACGCTAAGAAATAAAGGTTCTAGGTATATATATATAAGGGGGGAACTGAATGAATTTTGGAATAAAGTTTACGCCTCCTTCAACAGAGGCTCATTATACAAAATTTGCGCTCATTTACTAGTTATTAATATAATAAAAAAAATATATATATAATCATGGCACATCGTCTTATCTCTCTCGTGCTCACATATCTTCACCTTGATCTTAATGCTCCTCCCTTCTTATCCAGAAATCACTCAATTTTGAGCTTACTTTGAGTGAGTGTTACTTTTTATATGCTCGCTCCGACATCATAATTTTAGTGCTTCTTTCTCGTTTCAATAAGAAGCTGTCTTTTATGGCTTTGTTTAGTTTCATCAAAAAGTAAAAACATGTTAAACTATTTTCAACATTGTCTGAAATTTTGAATTATTTAATATTGAACAATATTGAACAATCTAATGATTATTTTTTGGTCCACATTCAACGCAAAGTCAAACTGACTTCCAATCTATTTTAATCAATAACAATATGTATCTACTGTGTTTCCTAAAGTGACAATGATTCTTTATTACATAAGCTAAAAAATCTTTAGTCAACAATTACATACTTCTAAAACATAGAGCAAATTCTTTTAAAAATTTTGCAGTGCGTCAAAAAATATAAACTAGTTTCGAATTCTGTTAATTCTTCGGTTAAGAAGTTTCATACAAATAAAGATTCATTCTTCGGCTAAGAAGCCTTATACAACAAATATAAATTGAGATATTTTTGAGGTTACAATAAAGGTCCTTTATCCAATTGAGAGGGATATATCAGAGATTGAGAGTTTTCTAAAAAGGAGTCCACACACACAACCAACTTTGAATTTGCATTACAGGGTAATTTCAAGACGACTTATGTTGAAAAGGTTTTTTTTTTGTTTTGTTTTTGGTGTGGCTGTTGTGCACGAGACCGACCACTGAGGCAGCGCTGCAGCAGAGACGCTACCACACCCTTGACTGGATTGCAAAAAAAAAAACGAAAAAAAGAATTGGAAGAAGAAAAAATACGATCGCTGTCCGGTCCGGTCCATTCGCCGCTGTTGCCGAGCTGAGCTGAGCTGAGGTGATCCAAGTTGTTGCTGTTGTTATTGCGGCTGCTGCTGCTGCTCTGGCATTTTGTTGCTGGCGTCAATTTGCTTTTAGCCATTTCGCGCCAAAGCAGCAGCAGCCGCAACAGCCACCGCCGCCACGGCCTCTGCCGCCGCCGCCTTGCTCCGTCCTCACCCGCTTACCCACTCATCGATGGCCAGCATTTGCTCCTTTTGTAATTGTGCAGTTGCAGTCGGAGCCGTCGCAGTCGTCGCAATCGTCGCAGCCTTTGCTATTTTGATCGGCTGCGCCTAAACTGAAACGAACCGAACTCAACTGAACTGAACTGACTGAGGTGAGGTGGTGAGCCTTTTGGTATGATATCGGTCCGGTTTCGCATTTGGCTTGGACTCTCTTGTGGTGGTGGTGCTGGTGGTGGTGGGCTCTCGGTGGGCTTATAGTGGGCTCTTGGTGGGCTCTTGGTGGGGTGATTCAAGTTTCGCCTTGGATGGTCTGCTGGTCGGCTGTGTCTGCTCTGTGTGGCCGGCCACAGTTGGCAGCTGCGGCGGGGCGTTAATGTGCTTTGGCTATTTTATTTATTCATGCCAAAGCGTCTAAGCTAGTAAATTGTATTGCCGTTCGGTCTTGGGGACCTCAAAAACTCGGGCTTGGCTACGGACATTGTGGACCTGCCGACAGCAGCAGCAGCAGCAGCAAAAAATGCATTGCAGGCCAGCAGCTTTTGCTTTTCTTTGGACGACAACAAAAACAACAACAGCAACAACGACGACATCAGATTGTCATTCTTGCTTGTTTTTTTTTTTATTTTCATTCGCTTCTTTTTTTTGTTGTATTTTGTTTTTTAATTGAAAGTCGCCTGGCGTAGCTGGATTGTAATATACTCTTAGCCTGCGGGGCATTTTAACTTTATTAGAAGGTTAAATTTATGTGGGAATAAGTAACTAATTACCAATTCAAAAAGTTATTACTATATTCCACAATTGACCATGAAATTTCTATAGAATATCTAAATTATATTTATGCAAACCAAAAAAAAGAGAGCCCCAATGCATTCCGTTAGCTCAAAATGGTCTTTGGCGATAAAATTTGCGAGCATCCTAAACAAAAAATTTTAATAGTCTCTTCAAAGAAAGGAAATGGTCTATTACCCTGGCCGAAAAAGTAAATTATCTTTAACAACTCAGCCATCGAATTCGCTGTGTACCCACAGAATGACCAATTGCTGAAAATCAAATACGAAAGAATAAATATTCGACTAGTCTTCTGTGCCTTTCTCTTGAAACTAAAACCAAGCGATGCCAAGAAAGTTTGCTTTAACTAAATTTTATTTATTGGTTTCTTTAGCGATTTATATGATGGCGATTCTAAAACTCACTAATTGTTAGTGTAATATTAATTTTAATCGTTAAAATAAACTGCAATTAGCTTTGGCTACGGTTTGAGTATTGTTTTTCTACCTCAAAGAGGTTCTTCTGCAAGTATTTAGATTGGATTTTGCATATCGGTTATTATATGGGTTAACATAACATTCATTAAATTGGCTAGAAATTGCCATTTGATATTACTTTAAAATTTATTTCAAACGTTTAATAGCTAAAATTTTCTTATATATTATTAAGTAAGAGTATTTTCAGGTCGTAGTAAATTAAAACTTGAAAATGTTGTTGCTCTGTTTGCATTGATATTAATTTGTTGCTCTAATATTTTTGCGAAAATTGGTTGACTCTTGGCTGATTTTGCCGCGGACTCCAGCTGCTGGCTTTGGATTCACTTTTTAATGACTGCGTGGAGCTGGAGCTTGATCTGGACCTGGTGTCCAGCTCTAGTTTCAGGTCTCCTTCCTCTTGTCACTCTCTCTTCAGTCTCTCATTCTCTCTCTCTCTCTCTCTCTCTGTGTGTTTGCCGTTACACAATTGCGGATATGAATGAGTAATCCGTGGGCTTTGGCCTGATATATGTCCGTTTGATATACATTTTCATGACTGAAGGGGGGGGTTAAATAGAGAATGGGCGCACACGTGTCGTATACGTAACGCAATATTTGTCTGACGATTCTTATCGACCACGTGCTGTTGGCTTTGGTTTAGTTTGTTTGTCTATCTGTCTGCCTGTGTTTTTTTTTTATTATTTTTGCTGGTTATGTAATTGCCAAATGAGAGAGCTCCGTCAAGTCATTAAGCCAACTTAATATCGTGCAAATTTTTAACAGCTTCATGCTGTGAGTGTATGTGCCAAGTACCAGGGCAATCACCCACGCGTCCATGTCCATCTGGTGATTCATGGTGTCACGGTGTCAGCTGCGGTTGCTGCTGCTGATCGAACTACCCACTTTTTTTCATCTTCTTCCCCCTGGCTACCGAACGTCTTAACCTGCCTGCCTGCCCCTGCGACCGCCTGTCCGCTGCTTGCCTGCCTACCTACTAGAATTCGGTAGTCATAAAAAAAAAAACCGCCGTCTACTCAGACAATCTCACCCAATTCTCCATCGTGCTGTCGCATCGTAACAAACCTCCATCCAACCAGATCTTGCACGCCTATAAAAAGCGGTCACAAAAACAGATCAACAGCGTTTTAAACTGCCGACGGCATTTTTAATGGCGATTTGGTTATACTTTAGTTGCTGTTATTGCTTTTAGTAAGTGGCAACAAGTGTGTGTCCCTCTCTATGTGTGTGTGTAAGGTTTTTTCGTATCGTATCTGTAACTTTGGCTATGACAATGAAGTAGCCTACGGCTAGAATAAACATAGGTGGGTAAGGCATACAATCGAAGGAAAGTGACATAACTTTCATGTTAATTAATTGAGTGCCTCATCTGAGATCTATAGAGATAGAGATAGAGAGCCCATGTTGCTGGGGAGATTAAGATTGAAATTTTTTATAGCATTCAGTAGCAAGAGATCAATGAAAACTGACCAAATTATGTTATAGTTTATAGTTTAATGGCCATTCATGGATGTAAATGGCAGCTTAATTAGAGTATTTTAAGATTCTGCATAATTATGTTCTTCAATTGGGCAATTAAAATTGAAAGACAACAAGGAATTTAGGCCACAATCGCCTGCAAGATTTATACGTAAGCTTTTGGGGCACACGGAATGCAATGCTTAAAGCCAAACACAAAACTACCTTATTTTGGAAATCGGTTAATCGGAATGATCTTTGAAGCAACTTGGGAAGATGCTTATTAAAGAGGCATCGATGACCTCTTTTATTCAGAAGGAATAAAAAAAACGACATTCAGGAATGGAAAAAATGTTAGAAGAATGGCAAGAATATCTCTTGAAAGTGTGGGGCAAAGGATTAAAAGAGGAGACAATATTGTTTTAGAATTTATAGCAAGATTAAGTTCATAAAATGTAGGTTAATCAGATGGTAAGATTCAAGTAGTAAGATAGGAAAAGTTAAGCGAAGACTTTTTATATTCCAGAGGTAGCTAGTTAAAGTATAAAACAGAAAGGTTAGACAGTTAGACACAATAAGTAAAAATAGTATGGAATTTATAAACTTACTCAGAAGTACCTATGTGAGTGACTTCTGTTTTAGTTTTATTATTTTGTTTGATTAAAAGTTTTCCTTTTGATCTTCAATAAGAAATGGAACTGCTTACAGTTTTATTATTCTTTATACCTTCTATATTCTATATCCCTTCTATATTTCTCATAATTTCAACACTTTTGTGGTCTGAAGGTTCTGGTTCAACTGTGTTTGGTTGATTTTGTTCTTTAGTTTTACTAACCCACATAATAAATCCAGAAAAAGTCAGGGCTATATAGTTAATGTAAAATGTCAAGTCTAAGAAAGTGAGCTAAATCTAACTTAATCTTGACAAGTTTGGGACATAAAGAATTGAACTTATTGTTTGCCAAATGTATGACAAATGCTACATGGAACAATAGAAGATAGAATAAAACAATATGCCTTTTCTTTTAAACCATTTCAGATTTAAAACACTTTACAAGCCGAAACTAAAGGACGTTTAACTTTGCTTTTAATATAAAAACTAGTTTTTCATAAAACTAAAAAAATTGACATAAATTCTATTAAGATTGTGATAAAACATATGAGAAATATTTATTAAATGCATTATTTTCAATTCGCTGCATATTCACATGACTCTCTCGTTTAGAGATTTAAGATATTAGACAACAACATTGCATAAATTGTTACAACTTTGCAATAAAACGATATAACACGCGCTTTTCGCATTGAAATAATAAATATATACATACATATATAAAGCAATTTAGTAATTAGTAAGAATTTGCCAATTGAAAAGTTATTGTAAGTAAATAAAAGTGACACACACACACACACATAGAACAAGCGATAAGAAGCCAGGAAGGCGGCAAAAGTTTTAACAATATTTCAATAACGATGTTTCCCTATAATACTAACACTAACAACAACAACAACTAACAAGTAAAACCAGTATAGTAGTCTATATAGAGTAAAAATCGTCTGTACAAAACGAAAAGTGACAATTTAATTGCGTCAAACGCAGCATTCGATTGGCGGCGATAACCAGCGCTGAGAGACGGACGATATGCGGACAGTGGACCGTGGACAGCGGACAGCGGACAGTTAGATATATGGATGCAGTGCAGCGACACTTTGCTCAACTTCAACTTCAGCTACAGCTTCAACTTCAATTGAGCGACTCAGCGCGCGCGCTCGTTTGGTGTGAGGCTCGTTTAATTGAGAAGAGATCATAAAAAATGCTTATGGCTTGTTTATAAGCCACAGATCGAACCGATCGAATCGATGGGTTATTGAATACGAATTGGATTGAGTTTTTTGATTTTGCCAGGTGAGGCAGATGATTACCAATTTTTTTTTTTTTTTTTTTGGTTTCTATGCTTGGTTTATCGAAAATGTATCAATAAACTAAGTCAAATTTTTGTAGTACTCCAAACTTGTTTGAAACTCTAGCAATTTTTGTTGATTTACTTGATTTAGCAGAGCGTATAAATTCTTGAATAAATACTTGTGTTTCTAATCATCAAATTGAAATCATTTTGAAAAGAATTTATGTGTGACTTCTAATGCATATAAGGAGACATTTCAAGGGATCCATATAAATCATATAAAAAGTCTTCTTAAAGGTCAAATTCTACGTAGATAGATGAAGTCTCTGACTAAATTATGAACTTTAAATACAAATAATTTATCCATTAATTTTTTTAATGAAATCTTTGAAACTTTTCGAATCATTCTAATTAGTGACTTTATTAAATCATTTGATTGCTGAAAATAGTTTTCTTTAGAAAGCTATATAAGGATATACATTACCTTTGTATCCCTTTAAAAACTAAAAACTACTAAATCGAAATACTTCTTTGACCTTTATTCTTAACCTCATGAAAAAAAAGCATGGCAATTATTATTCCTTGACTTGAAATTGATTACTCTTGATGTTCGCTAGTACTTTTTTCTTATATGTAATGTTTCATGTGCCATTTGTGTAAATTATTTACTCATAATTTAAAATCATTGCCTTAAGGATTGTTTATTTGCATATTTTATGAGGCATTGCTTTAAAACAAATAATTTTAAACCAGATGAATTCGAGACTTTTGATGTCATTTTGACACTTTACTTCAAGCAACAATATAATAATTTTCTCACTCTACTTCTACTCACGATCCTTTTAAGCATGTTGAGCTGAGTTACTTTACTTTTGGGAAGATTGAACTTGGATTTCGATGAATTGCAAAACCAATTGTAAATAAATTAAAGAAAATCGTACTACCAAGTATTTTAAAAGTGATTTAACAAGTGTATATATATATACACTATATAGCCTGACTTTTATGTTCATAGATATTATGTTGCATGTTGGCTATGTTATTGATGTTGTTGGTGTTATTGATTTATTTGTTGGTGCGACAGAAGTTGGCATCATTAAGTGCCGCCGCAGCCATTCTCTCTATTAAGTAGCAGACAAATTCTTGGCCTTCCCTGTCGGCGGCGGCAGCCACAACAAGCGGTCTCTCGGACTTGGACACCTCAAGCTCATGGAGACGGACAGATAATTCTTGTTCACAATCTAAATGGCCGTCTCGACACACCTTAGAATTTGTGTGTTACAATTTGAAGTTGTCGACAATGGCGATGCCGATGCCGATGCCGATGCTGTTGCTGTTGGGTGCTGCTGTTGTTGCTTGTTGACCAACTGCAGCAAATTGTGAAAGTATCTATTGAATACAAGAGTGCTTGTGAGGGGCGCTGGCTTGCTGACGTTTGGCATCCCATGTGCCACACGACGTATGCTTAATTACAAACAAGAGCTTAAAGGAAACAATAAGAGTCAAGCCGAGGCGAAATGCCTGCCAAAAAGCTTGTGAAGATTAGTCGCAGTGGGTCGCACATTTCGTTTCGCAATCGATTGCAGCATGCAACAAGCCAAAACGACAACAACAACAACAACACACGAAACGAATGTGGCCAGCTCTTTTGCTGCTCTGCTCTGCTCTAAATCACCGAAAAAAACAAAAAAAAAAAAAACGACACTTAAGAAAAACTATACTAAAACTAGTTTAGGTGGGTCCAATGGATATTCTTTTACTGCGCGATTTTGTTGCATTTGCCGCCGAGTCAAGCTGAAGTTTTTTCTGTTTTTTTTTTTTTTTTTTTGGTGCATTCTAATGGCCGCCCAATATGACTAAGCACACTCATCGCACTCCTGCGTCCAACAACGTGTATGCAAATCAAAACCAGTTTAAGCCACCACCAAACAGATATGCACAATATCTAGATATACACACATATATATATATATATATACCTACAAATATATAGCAGAAATATGGGTCGAGATCTGCAAAATGCAGCTGATCGAATTTTTGCATTAGGCGCAGCGGCCGCAGCAGCCGCAGCAGCAGCAACTGCCGTCCGGCCCAGGCAAATATTGCTGCCTGCTGCCTGATTATCTCTCAAGGAAGGCATTTGAACAACTAACCAACTAACAACTGCAACTGCAGCCGGTACTGCGAATATCGAATGCTATCTATATCTTAGAAGCAGGGCCGTATAACCAACATTTTGCTATTAGCCACAAAATAAAAAAAAAAAAAAACAACAACAAAATGGAAATAAAAAAAATAATCTACAAACTCACATACACTGAAAGATAAGAGTGGCGGCTAGAAAAGGTAGTTTAATTTTTAAGAGATATAGAGATGAAGAGAAGTTCCTGGAAAAGGACATGCAGACAAAGAAGCCGAGTTGGTCAAGAGCGGAAGACTGCATAACTTATATTTGCGCAAAATTGGAGTAAGTTAGGTAAAATAAAAAAGAGCTTACTAAAGTTGAAAGACGTTTTTTCAAATACTTATCGAATTCATTCAAATCCTTTTATTCTGAATGCCTCATTTGGCGTCTTTAATATACTCAGGCAGATCATAAATATAAAAGTTACCGACTATTAAAGTCTAAACAATTAGCTGACATTTGATTTTGAAAACAAAAATTTTTAGTTTCATTTAACATCTATAATGATGAAGGACAAAGTTTCAAATTTCAGCTATTAAAGTTCCTTTTTAAAAGCACACTGAAAAATGTCCTGATACGGCGGCCTGAAATTTACTTTTGTGTATCAGAGAGTTCCAAATGATTTCTAGTTCAACATTGATGGGCTTAGGCCTTTGAATGTCATGCAAAACGAGTCCTTACGATTTTTAGAATTAGATGGCAAACAGCTCCTCATAACTCAAAACGCTATAAAGTTGGCCTTTATTCAAAATTATTTAACTTAATTTGAACCAGGTTATTTGTTGATGCAATTTAATCTTTTTATCTATGAAGATTGTCTTTTCTCAAAGGCTCAAAGACCTTTTGGTTCTATCTAAGCTAAGCTAATGTGTTTACTGCTCAATAATCTTAGCCATAATTTAGTTGCTATTATTAATTACTTTCATACCTAAACGTTGCCTTTTGCTTATATATAATAAAAACTCTATTATAAAATACTTTCAGGTCCTTCAAAGAGAAACTATTCCTATCGACTTTGATCGATATATCGTCTTTCATTTTGCTTAGTGTATGCGGTAGACATATCTATATCTCAGTCTCGTCCAAGCAAACGCAAAGAAACGTAACGTAACGTATAATCTAAGAGGTAACAACGCGGTGGCTGAGCCTCAGGTTTAGGCGGGTGGCGGTGGTGCAGCGGCTGCACAAAATCAAGAGTGTGTCTTAGCCATGGCAAGGCAACAGGGAACGGGCAGGCAACCAGACAGGCAGGAAGGCAGGCAGCTGCTGCTGCTGCTGATGAAATGCATTGTAAGCCACCGCCAACAACAACAACAGAAATGGACGAACCATGCACGCCTTGCCGCGTACGTGGCTGTTGTTGTTGTTATTGTTGTTATTGCTATTGCATTTTTTTTGTTTTTTTTTTTCGGGACGGGGACGGCCCAATGGTCCAGTCCAGCTGAAGTCCATTCGAGCCCGTTCGATGCGATGCGATGCGAAGCGATGCTCGCAGGCCACTCAAATTTAAACTCAACTCGTCCGAGTCGTCGTCGTCGTCGTTGTCTTTGTCGTTGGTCGTTTGGTCGAAAGAAAATCTACATTTGTCCAAAATACCACGACGGCAACTCAGATGCTGTGTGTTGTGTGTTGCATAAAAGCAACGCTCCAAATTGCTAACTGAGCGATCCAGTTTAAATTGCAATTGCTCGTTAATGGGCACTAAAACGTGGCAGTGTGTCTATGTGAATGTGTGTAGGTGTGTATGTGTGTATATGTGTGTATATGTGTGTGTGTGTGTGTGTACAGCTAAACTCACTTTGAAATCAAAAATATATATCCAAGCATCGCATGGCCGGCGTGTGGCATGCGAGGCGTATGCGCAACGAATCAAGATTGCCTTAGAAAAAAAAACTCATACGCACAGTGGTTCAAGCAATAATGACAAAAATATTTAGATTTTTTTTTTTTTTAATTTTAGTCATTTCTCATGTTCTCTTTGCTTTCAGCTTTCATAATTATTTGTCAAACTTGGAACTTCGTTTGACTCTACGGGAAAATTAACTTTTCTTTCTAAACAATTTTAACTGAGATTCAGCTAGCTTGATGTCGGGCTGACTTAGATTGTAAGAAATTGGGAATCGCAGGGTTTGAAGACGGAACTTTAGTGTACTAAGGAAGGGTTTTTCTTACGCTATGCTTAACCTATGTTGGTGTCATTAAATATTGATAATTTTTCTGGCTTATGACTTTGGTTTGCCGCATTCTTTGTTAGCCTTTTACAATCCCCTTGAGGCTGCTTTGTTTCAAAACTTTGAATACTTGTAGACTGATAGCTTTTCTTTTATTTGAATTAAAAGCACCAATAGGCGTTCAAAATCATTTCTCCAGTCAAGTTTTTCCATATTCCAAGCTTTGTAAAGTTGTTATCTTCATAAATGTCTATAATAAAGATTTTATTACAAATTTCATTTAACAGTTTGTTTGATGAAAATACAAGAAAAACAGATTTGCCAATTTCAATTTAAATTACAATCGCAATAACTGTTCTGCCGACTACTTCGAATTACTCGTAATCAATTGCCAAATATTTCTTCTTACTTCAGGCATTGTATAAATAAGAATGAGAACAAAACACTTACAGATGATTTGGAATTCCCTTGGGCTCATTGAAAACAAAAACTGAAATATCTTTTTTCAAGCTATTGAGTCTGTGGAAAATTGAAATTGAAAAGAGTTAACTGATTAATATTTCATATGATACTGGGGGCAAAACTTTTCAATCTTTATCTCATTACACCTTCTGCATTTCCTGTGTATGTGTGTGTTTGTTGGCCTTCCCACAGAGAGCAGATTGCCCCGCAGCTAACTGTATACACATTTGTGGCATTGCAATGCTAACAGCAGCAACATCCACAGCGGCAACAGCAACAACAATGCTTACAACATGACAACATATTTTACAATTACGAAACAATTCTGCCCACTGGTAAAATAGAGAAAAAATCTGGCAGAGTTCTTCAGTCTGATGCCTGAACAAAAGAATTCAATACCAGAGCAGACGAATAGGCGTAAACATCAGACCAGAATCATGACAGAGATCTCCACACACACACACACACACACACAGACACTCACACACAGACACTCACACTCATAGTTTCGGGCCGAGAATGAAACTAGATCAAAGCTTATGGCAAAACTCTCGTCGATATTGTCGTCGATGTACACGTCGTGCCGCATATTGAAATTCCCCCCGCAATAATGATAATAATAATAATAACAACAACAACAACAACTATTAAAACATCGAACATCGAGGAGCAACTACAACGGCAGCAATATCGTCGTTGCGGTGCTTGGTAAAGCGATCAAAAGTCGCTAAAAGCAACGCACAGTGACGGCGTTATTATTGATTTAAACATCAAGATAAATTACAATGAAGTCTCCCTCAGACGGAGACCAGTCAAGAGTCACCACCGCCACCACCAGGGGCATCATCATTGCCACCGCCACCGCCACCGCCATTGTCTCCGCCGTCGCATAATCCCGCATCGTTCCTCTTGTACCATTAGCAACTCTAGCTTAAGATTGTAAGCTGAATCTTTTTGCTGTAGCTACTAACGATTTGGTATACCCTAAGAAAGGGGTATGGAGAGTTTTAACAGAAATTGAAGGGAATGAATTTCCATAATAAGTAATTATTATTATCGAAGTGATCCTAATAAAAGAATCTTTTTGTGATGCTACTTTTTGACTAAATGAAGATCACAAATTAGTTTTCTCAAGTTGCTTGTACAGCAATCTGTATATCGTAAATTGGTATTTACCTGAAAAGCATTGCAATATCGTATGTTAGTATGAGTCTATTCGAAAATTTGGTCTATCGATTATATTTTTGGGCTAAATAGTTAGAACATTGTCGATTTTTAACGAATTCTCTGTTTATCGTATATTTGTAATTTTGTTTTCAGTCTATTTACCTATCATCTGATCGTATTTACGCATTAAATGGTCCATATATCGTGACTTTATATGCTGTCCACACAATTATGAACCTAATATGGTGTTCTTTATGTTAATATCGTATTTGCATAAGATAAATTCTTCACTGAATAACTTATATTCACTATATAATGAAGTCTTGCAAGATAAATATATTGTATATTTGTGTTGGATAGTTTATATATCGTAAATATCGTTTATTTGTATGAATTAGAAGATCTTCTATTTTTAGAGTGTATATGCTTCGGCTAAGACTTAATATAGGTTTTTTATTTGGTTTTTTGCTGGCTGCCGTTGTTTTCTTATTGTTGTAATTGTGGTAATTGTTGTTGTTGCAGCTGCTTTTGTTTTTTCTTTTTTTTTTCTTCTTTTCTTGCTGTTTTGTTTTTGGGCGCTACAAATTTCCAAACCCACTAGGCACATTTGAGCTAAGGCACGATCGCAAAGCCCCCAAAAAACAAAATAAAAAAAACGTTAGCAATTGTAACATCAACATGAGATGTGCCCAAACCTAAGCCCGATCCCGAGCCTGTGCCTGTGCCTCCAAGGAGCAGCATGCCCGTGCCTGAGATGTTTTTTTTTGCTTTTGGTTTTGTTTTTTTCTTCTGCTACTTTGACTTGTCGCTCGTTCCAAAACGTCGAATGCGTCTAATTTCTTGACTTGCTTTTTGGGTTCTCTTGAATGTCGTGCCTTGGCCTGACGCTGTCTCTGTCCGTGTCTTGGTCTCTGGCTCTGGCTCTGACTCTGTCTCTGACTCTGACTATGGCTCCAGCTTCAGCTTCAGTCTGGCTGCCGCATTGTCGTTTAAATCGTACCACCACAGGCGACATAAAAATAATGAAGTGTGCGGGTGTGGTCGGACTCGATCTCTAGTGCTAGAGCTCCAAAAGCTACAGCTGAGGCCGGCTGGCCCGTCCCGGCCCGGCCCGGCTCGGCCTGGTCGGGACGGGTCTGGTCTGGTCTGATCGGGTATGGCGGTGACGCTGACTGGCGATCTGGCGACTGTCGAAGTCATAGCCAGCGACGTTTTTTTTTTGCAGATTGTTAAGTCGTGTTTAGCCCAAGCGTTCGCCAGAGACAGGCTAACCCAGTGAACAATTTGCCAGTTCAAAGAATAATATGAAAATGTGGACTAGACTCAAAGCTTGATATTGTTGATGACTTTTTTAATATGATTATTATAATATTTATCCGAATCCGACTTGATTAATTAAAAATAAGCTGCTTTAAGCTCTACATCGTAAATTAAGATAAATAATCATTTTGTGTGATGTTTAGCAGTTCAAGTCATCAAAAAGAGCTTCTTAATGTAATACATAGGGCAAAGTTTGATGATTTTTATAAACAAAAAGTAATGCCTTTCGCTTATTTTATTTAACGGGCTTACAAAATATAAAATAGTTCATAGTCATATTAATTTTTACCATGCAAAACATAAACGGAATTCCTATTACCAATATACGATACGATTAATATATACCAAATATATTATGTACAGTAAACTTGTATAACAATTACAATAGAAAAATATCTTTTGTTTATCGTAAATTGGCATCATAATATAAAGTATTTTGAATATCGTAAATTTGTAAAGTTCAAAGTTTTTTAGGGTAACAAATTGAGCTTTACGTAATACCGTACTTAAAACGCATTTTACACTTTTACGATATACAGCCAAGAAGTAAATGATTTATGCTCCCTAACTATTTAATTTATATTATACATTCCGAAAAATTGAAACGCCATAGAAATTGTCAATTGGGTTGAATTTGTCGGCTGCTCTACACACGCCCAACCAACTGCAAAAATATAACGGTATCCAAGGTTGTGCTACGCTTAAAATGTAATTGTTCGACTTAAGAGCCAAAGCAACAACAGCAACAACATCAAATCGTACGCGATCAAGTTTGCCTCTCAGTCCAATCAAATACATACCAGACTAAAACCCAAAGCCAGTCCAAAAGCCAGAGCCAGAGCTACCCACCTATAAAGCCATGTGCATAGATACATATACTCACATATATTTCAATGTATGGGCAGAGAATGAGAGATGAGAGAAAGACGAGGTGCTAGAGAGAGAGAGAGAGAGAGAGAGAGGGATGCGAATGGGAATGGGAGGAAGAGACACCAACACAACGTCAACGAAGCGCCGCACTCTTGACTGACTGAGCTGAAGCTGAAACTGGGATCTAAAGCTGGGATCCTATATACATATGTATATATATATATAACTCGTCTGATATCGTAAACTCTATGCGGGAAATTTTCACTTGAATATTCGACACACTTTGTGCATAGGCCCAGAGCTGGCGCGCTCGCTCACAGCTGGAAGTCGCCGTCTCCAGTGAACGAATGTCTCAGGATTTTCAGGGAGGGGCGCCAAAGCGTTTGCTGTCATTGCGGTTCTCGAGGCTATGCATCATCATCATCATCGTCCCCCGTCCGTAGTCTGTAGTCCGACGTCGTCGTCGTCGTTGTCTCATGGCAACATGTTGCAATATGCGAGAGCTCTGCATGCATAAAATATTATGCAACATTGTGGCAACAGACACAGGCCAGACGACACTTGGCTAAAAGGCTCGTTGCCGCTGTTGTTGTTGCTGCTGCTGCTCTTGCTGTTGTTGTTGTTGTTGTTGTTGGTTATTAGAGAGCTCAAATGTTGACAGTATTTAGACCTAATTGAATTACTATGAAATCGAAAACGAAATCGAGAATATATACTTATGTACATACCGATTTGACATCCTCTGAGAATTTTTATTCGCTTTTGCCCCTACACTGCAAGAAAACCACTACGGATTCTAAAGGCTTTATTTTAAAAATCATTTATCCATCAATTGACAGTTATATTAATTATAAGTATTAAGCTGAAAGTTGAAAATTAAAATACAGCAACAAAAAATTTATATAATGTGCTCATGATTTATGTGACATCTTCTTATGGCAATTTTTTTAATAAGAAATATTTGACAATTTCAAAAGAGAGAGCAAAGATCCTAACTCAACCAAAAAAAAATATTCGCTAAAAATAAAAAAAGGCTAAGTCATATGGCCAGACCGCCTTTAGCTAGAGATTCCCTGTAAGGCCCAGTAAACAAAGTTGTCAAAATGGTACTCTAACTCTAAAGAATTTAAAGCTAGCGTCTTCTTATACCATAACTAACTATTTTCCCCAATTTATAAATGGTGAAACAATAAAAAAGGAAACCCATTTAGAACCCATCTAAGCAACCTCACAAAGCTATGTAATATGAACAGAAATCACTAAAGAATGAATTAGTTCTATATAAAATCTTGCAATATATTCTAGTTAAGCTTTCCTCCTATATATGTATGTATGAACATTTTTCTCACTGTATGCTCCCATTTGGCCATATCCCATAAATCTTCTCCAGTAAAAAGCAAGCAAAACAAAATAAAAACGAACCCACAGCTTGAATTTATAGAGTTCAGAGATTGTGAAATAGTTAGTATTTGCCAAGTAGCGCCATGAAAAATAGCAATAGCATAAAAATCTTGAAAAATTAAAATGACTAGTGCCGTGGCACGATCAAGACCTAGAGCTAGAGCCCCCAAGAGCTGGTGTAGCTGGGTAGGCAGCAGCAGCAGCAGCATCATCAGCAGCCGCCACCCGCCATAACAATGGACCAATCGAGGAGCTATAGCTTGGAGACCATAGAGAGAAGGAGGAGATGCTTCTGATGATGATCATGGTGGAGACCCAAAAGACCGAAGTCAGTAGTCAGCATTGGGGCGTCTGCAGTTCAACGTTCAAGTGGCATAGTACGCCCTAGAAAAATGAATTGATTCGATTGTCTTGCTGGCTCGAGTTCATTGTTTGTGTTTGAGTTTGGTTTTGGTTTTTGTTATCTGCAACTTCTGCAAAAATCACAGTCAGAGCAGTTGAACGGCGCCCCCAAAAACAGAAAAAAAAAATAAAAAATAAAAATAAGTTGATGATACAATCGCGTTTTTGACTTTGAAAAGTCAGCCACAAGTCGCTCGTCAGCACTATTGCGCGGCTCCAGTCATCCATTGTTCGATAGCTTTGGCTATAGACGAAGACTACGAAATGGCAATCGTAGCAACTTGATTGTTATGCTTTATTAGATGGCAAATGCACTTTAAAAAATGCACTACAATTTTTATTACTCAACTTAAAACTAATGCCAATTCAAGTCCGTGTCTAAGTTAAGAGTCCAAGTCCGAGTCGGAGTCGGAGTCCGGGAATCCAGCAGTCTAGCAATAAAAGAATTCATGGTATTTGGGTTTCGATTGTAACTTGCATTTGCTAAAACGTGGATTCATAGGCTTCCCTTCTTCTTCTTCCTCATTGTAGGCACTCTCCTCCTCTTGCAGCCATTTCATCATTTCATGTAGATTATTCCAATTGCCCTCCATTTCTCCCCCAGCCCTATGATCATGGTGTTTGTGTGTTATATAGCCACATATATTCAATTCCGATGCCTTGCGAGCCATTCGAGGCATCAGATCTTCATCATCATACACATCCAGCTCAAATAAGGTCTTGTAAATTAAATTTACATTTAATTCGTTGGCAACTTTAGACAACATTGTGAGAGAAATAAAACTAAGAGAATATAATTTAACAAATTTCAAATAGAACAGCTTACAAATGGTTAACTTTGATTCACTTTAAAAGAAAATCTCAATCATTTGCTTAAATTTGTAAAACTTTTGGACAAATTCCCACTTGAGTTTGCTAGAATAAGGAATCATCTTTTAGTCTAGAATCTAAAAACAAACTCTAGAATTAAGAAACTCTTTAAATGAGTAAAAACTAAAGTTTACATAAGTTTAATGAGTTTATTTTACCTTTAGCTGCTACCATAGAACTCAATTTGATAGGACCAAAGAACTAAATTACAAAAAGGAGTTGAAATTGTGATAAAAACATTTGATGAAATCTTAATAAAGGAACTTAAGAGTAAGCCAAAACAAGACGTAATTTTTATGTTAAGAAAATACCGTACCACAAATCTTAGAAATTTTTGGAAATTTATATCATCTGTGAATATTCCGTTGACAAATTTTCTAAAAGAAATGCAATCATTCAAGACATTTAATGTGTGACACTGAAGAAACATAGAGTGGAGCATAGTGGAACAACTTTTTATCTGTTTTAATATTTCTGAGAGAGACATATATGCTTCATAATGAAAATTTGAAATATTTAAGATATGATTTTTCAAGTGCGGGCAAGGACAGAGGGTGTCTTGGGCTCAATTCAATTTTTTCTTTGTGGAATTTGTCACAGTTTTCAACAGTTTTGTTTTTGCTTAAAGTCTAATTGCAATCTGAATATTAAAAAAATAAAGTCAACTAATAAAGCATTATAATTTAAAGCTTTTTCAAAGCGCTTACTAAGACAAAAATCTATTAAATTAAAAATATAAAACATTACTTATAAAGATTATAAATATTATTCGTTTATTGATAAATGGAAAGTCTAAATGTAATATTTTATTACGAATAAGAAGCAAAAGTTTTCAGAAAAGAAATTGGCTACAATGTTTTAGATTTTTAATTAAATAAAATTTCAAAAGTATATTTCATAAGCATAAAATTACTATAAAATTTTTAACACATTAACGATTTCGATCACAAAATTAACGATCGTGAAGTGACTGTAATTGAAATGTTATTCATTAGTAAACAAACCGAAAATTACTCGTTTATGATTTATGAAACGTAAAAAGATAAGTGCAATTTTATACTATAAAATAGAAGTTATGAACCCCATTTTTTTTTCGTTTCTTTTTTTTTTGAAAATGAGTGCATTTTAAATTGAAAATGAAATGGTTTTAGAATTGCTATACTTTCAAGCCAATTCGCATGTTGTTACAGAGCGATCTGTTTATAACTTTATCTCCCACTGAGAAACAAAGAGGCCATAAACATTTATACATACGAAATCTTGCAAAAAACAAAAGATTTTCGCTCAGTGTGATGGTAGCGAGAGGGAGAGAGAGAGAGAGAAGGGGAGTCTCGTGCTACCAACAGCTTGTAAAACCATTGTTCAACACTATTTGTAGGCTTCAATCTCTTAATTAAATATGCAGAAGGCAGAAGGTAGAAGGCAGAAGGCAGAAGGCATGGCCCAGCAACTGACTCAGCGTCAGACTAAGATTGCGATTCCAATTTGGACATGGCATCGTTTAGTGTCGAAATTGTGCAAGTTTTGATTTTCTTTTAGTGTTGCTTGGTTGGGTATTTTTTTGGTCTACAGATAATCACAGCTCAACAACAAGAAATTAAATCAGCCAAGGTTATCGCATTAATAAGCCCCCTGGTTTAGTTTTTTTTTTTTTGTTGGTTTCGATATTGGTCTGTTAGAGTTTCCGAACAACGCGGCTACTCAATTATTAAATTTGCAATTTCCGTAGCTGAACTTTTGGGTCAGTAGACTGATTTAAATCAAAACTAATAATTGAGCCTCTCTTGGAACCAAAAAGAACAACAACAAATCGAGCAAAAAAGAAACGACAAATAAATGAGAGTGTAACAAATATATGGCCAAAAGTTTAAAGTTGCCTTTGGGTGAGGCATCGAACAATGTACATCCATCTAAAGGCTTTCGATTTAGCCTCACTAAGTGGCTTTCCATGACATTTTATTGACACTTTGCTGTGTGTTCCGTTGAACTGGAAGACCTGTTTTTCTGTTTTTCAGTTTTCAGTTTCAGTTTCTCAGTGAGCTCAACTCTCAAGTCTCAACTTATTTAACACATTTTGACGAAGATGTCTATGCCAGAAATGACGTGTCATTGGGTCTGGGTCTTTGGCTCCCACATAAAGATGCACATGGCACAAATCCCTCCTCCTCCTTCCCCATCCACTCATCATATTTGAACAGAGAGCGATGTTGATAAGCAGCACAGTTACAATTTGTGTGTGTGTGGCGTGCTTGTGGGTTCAACTTAGAGAAAAAAGAGTATTAATAAGCCTGACATTTGAGCAGAGCATCCCCAACCCCCCCCAACCCTCAAACCACATTCATCCACATCTCTACTTTTTTTTATTTTGAAGTACTTTGAAGCCTCAAGTCTCAGTTTATGTGTAGGCGTCAAAAAATAATTATTAGATATAAAAAATTACTCTATGTGTGTGTGCGTGTGTGTGTGTGTGTGTGCTTAAATGCGGAAATGTTGTGACTCTATGCGAGGCTTAATGCCGAAGATGTTAGATAAATATATCAGATTACTTGTTTTGGGTTATTGAAAATAACAAAAAAAAAATCGAACAGAAAAAAATAATTTAAGACGATCGAGGCGAACATTCATCAATTGATGCTCTCAATAAACTTTTGCTGCCAGGAAGATGACAAACAAAGTTGATGGCAAAATCTTAAATTCTATTTGATTGATTTTTTATTAAGAATTATGTTTTTAAGTACAATTTATAAGACAAGCAAAAGCAAAAAACTTGCTAAATTGTGCATTTTATAAACAGAATTGGGAAGCAAAATTAAATTTTTATTCCAATTTCTTATGCAGCTCACAAAAAAACTATACAAAAAGTCACATTTTCAAAGAGTGGGTACAAGCATGCGGTTTTTTTTAGTTTAACTGGACCTGAAATTGCTTCAAAGCATTCAAAAGTAAGCTAAATTAGTGGCCAGCACTGTATGTGATTAAATAATAATAAAACAATAAGAATTATTTAAGCTTAGTTATAGAAAAATTAATAAAAAGCATAAACTAATTATTTATCCTGACTAGAGAATTGGCTTAAAAAAAATATTGCAACTTTTTATCCATAAACATTTCTCATAAACAATTTAGAAATGTTTTCAAATATAATCTCTCAATTTTTTTATTCAATTTACACTGTCAATATAAAAAATAATTAATGCATATTAAAAAGAAAAAGATAAAATTTTGAAATGTTTTAGTTTTATACGAAGTTCATAATAATAGGTCATAAAATTATATTTAATATTACAAAACTTGGCAAAATTTCAAATTTTTTGTGTATATTTTTAATGTTTTACACTGAAATAAGTAAAGAAAAGTTAAGTCCTTATTCAACTTATTTTAAAGAACAATTACAAAAATTAAAAGAATTTATTTGAGTTACAAAATATTTGCTTAATTTTTTTGATCATACCTTAAGTATATATACTAGAGAGGGTTAAAATATACGGAGAGCAAAAGAAACGTAGCAAGCGTCTACCAGAAACGGAATGTACGATGAATTCTAAAAATATTTCACCGTGAAACCTTGAGTCCAAAATCAATTCCTAAGCCCAGCTCTAAAGGACAAAAAATTTATTGTTAAGTTATCCTTTTCCACTAAAACTACAGAATATGATGTATAACAATTAAAACTTTTAAAATACCAATAGTCCGATAAACAAAAAAGTTTTTCTTATAAGAACCCTTTATGATAATTTCTGTAGAGGGCTGTAATATGTGTAGTAGTACAATCCTAAAATATTTTAAACTAACAATAGATACATAGTTTTTTATGTGTTTTGTAAAGATTTCTTAGGCAAAATTTCATCCGTAAAAGTCAAAGTAGTGGGAAAGATGATTATAATAAATGTAAAAGCAACAAATACAATGGCAGAACGAAATAATTTTTATCATTCATTCAAGTGCGAAAATGTTTAAAATGGTAAAAATTAAAAGAATTCATCAAAATATTTTAAACTTTTAAAAACTACACTTAATTATTAAGAGCCGGGGTGAAGAAGGTTTCAGACGAGTCCCTAAAGCTAAAAAGCTGTTTCTAGTCAGCTGAGTGTATTTTAGTTACCTTTTTTTTTCGATAATAAAAAACTATTTTCGACACGAATATGCAAATTTTGTGGGCGGATGGCAGACCGAACGATATTTCAAAACGAGACGATAAATAATTAAAATAAAACCAAATACATAATAGTTTGAGTAATAACAATTAAAAGAGTTCGGAATGCCCATAAATAAAGAGCATTTATTTGCAGTTTTTTTTTCGTTTTAAAAGATTATATTCTTAGATTTTATGGTATTTGGGAATACATGATCATAAAGAAATCGTTCAAATTGATTTATAACGATTTGCTAAAATGCCCCCATCAAGACATAATTGCATAATTGCCCAATGCCATGTGCAGATGCTAGGCACGTGCATATTGTGTCAGAAAGGTGTTTCTACAGGCAGCTACTGCTGTAGCCTCTTTAGGCTATTGAGAACAGAACTGAAACGATCGATTGATACAATTAATTGATCTGGTTGCAAAAGCACAAGTCAATTCAATTTGATTAGCTGCAACTTGACTGTTGTTTGTTTGTTTGTCTCGTTTTATTACCTCGAGTTGTAAATATCACTGCGTGAATTAATTCATTTATTTTGTAGCTCTTATTAACTACGGACTTGAAAGAAAGAATTAACCTTTTTTCTAGAACTTGATAGATTATCTTTTAAATGTTTATTCATCTTGAATCATCATCTTCACTTGACTCACTCAAGTTTTTACTCAAGTTGTTAATCTGAAGGCATAAACTTATAACTGATATTTATAGTTATAGTAAACCGATCCATCTGGTTTCGACAAGTGTTCTGCCTGCAGCAACAAACGTCTTAAATGTAAAGTTTTTATTCAAAATAACTCAAAAACTAGAGACCAGTTTGCATTACAACAGACAGACTTTTCAAGGATATAGAAAACGAAAGTGAAGTAGCAAAGGATATGATTCACTTGTATGCCTATCGAACCTGCTGATATCGTATATGATAGAGAACCTTCATTCATTCGCCATATTCATATCATTCGTTACTTTTTTATTTATAGTTTTCTTTAATTTGCAACACTTAAACACTTTATTAAACGTTTTTTAAATTTGTCTATACTTTTAAAATGAGTCTTTCAGGCGGTTAAAGAATCAATAAATAAATCTCTATTAAGAGAAGAAATGCGAAATCATATGAAACAATTTAACTTTATATTTTTTATCTCCGTAATGCCTAATTAGATGATCGGTCTAACACCTTAATTAGATGTTTTATTCGTCGCTCTTGTTCTTCATATTTTATTTTATAAACTAAAGCAAATGAATGCCCAGTTTGCTTCCGTAATTCATCTCCGGGAGACAAGTTTCACTCTAAACATAAATATGATATAGGTGGCCGCATTTTAAATTCAATTAGTTGCATTTAACGTTTGTGTTGAAAACATCTAATCAATTTTAATAGTTAATCAATTAGCCAAGTTATTAGAAATAGAGATGATGGCTTAGTCATTGTCCAACGAAAAAATCGAATTCAAGTGTCCGGCTCCGCCCCAGAATGTGGCCTTTTTTCCATTTAAATGAATGGCAAAATGTGGTAGACTATATTTAGTACGAGTGCCTAAATTGCAATAATTAAATATATATGGAATAAGCACTAAAGCTAATAACAGCTGCCGCCACAGAAGCAAAAACAAAAAGGAAAAAAAAAAATTAATAATCGCCTCGAAAAAGCAAAACTAAATCTATTTCAAGAAGCCATGCCTAAAGCCAAATGCAAGCTTCGGGTTTGAAAATGGGTTTGTTTGGGGTCTGACTCTGGACTGCAGTTGGCCACACACTTACACTCACACACACACACACACACACACACATACACAGAGATAGTGTTCAGTTTGGGGGCAGCTCCTAAACGATGACGAGAAGGTCAGACCTCGCACGTTTCATGGCTCATAGCGCACCTATCGTATAATTAGAAACGAACAACGACGACAACACGACGACAACAACAACAATAGTATCTAAAACAATTGTGTGTGTGTGTGTGTGTGTGTGTTAGTGTGTGTGTGTTAGTGTGTGTGTGGCCCGTTCCCCGCCTCTGACTCCAACTGGGGGGCTACGCAGCAAACGACTGTTAAATGAGCCAATTGTAGAATGCCGTACGCTATACATAAGCGAGAGCTCGAGATACAGATACGAATACAGATAACTTGACTATTTATATATACATAACAAACAAAACTCACATAGAACCAAGGGAGCAGAAAAATGTCAACCTCAATGGGGACTATCGAATACACTTATTGAGAGTATTAAACTCAGAGTTAGAAATTGAATTGAAAAACGAAAAAGAAATTTCTAATAAGGTGTAAAGGTTTTTCAAAACTAAATAGTTAGGGTTTTTGTGGTTATAAATTTTTAGCATTAAAAGTCAAAAGAAGTTCCATATTCTTAAGATAGAAAAGCTTTATTCACAAAATAAATTTTTGTACTTTTTCATTAACAAAAGTTGCTCTAAATAGAAGAATTTTAATTGATTAAATTTGAAAATTAGAATTTTATTAATGAAATGAAAAAAAAATACATACAAATAAATTCATTTGATTAAAACTTAAGTTATTTAAGGTTTTTTTTTTTCTGACTTTTGAAAAACTTCAAACCTGATTATATACAGTGCTTATTATATTTATAGCCCACTTTTAAACAAAAAAAATATATATTTTTTCAAATTGACATAATCCCTTAAAAATCTTGAAAAATGAATACACTTTTACACTTAAAATTAAAGATTTAATAACGATTTCTTAAAAAAAAAGTAAAAACAGAGTAAAAAAAGGCACCCATTTGCTGTATCAAAATTATAGCCCAAATCGAAAACCGTTGCGGAATGGTGGAAAAACGATTATTAAAATTTAGTGCTATAAATATAACACAAATTGCGGTAAATTCTACTAAATATGTCAACAAAGTACAGTAAACATTTTTTTTAAAGAGCCTAAAAATATTGTTAAAATTGCAATGTTTGTCTATATGCCTTCGAAGAACTCAAAAATTAGGGACTATATTTTTCCACGGCAAAGGTATGCATGATATGATCATTGATGCCACTCACCACCAGGTGGCGCTGCACCCTTTCAAACGATTGTTAAAATTTGAAAGAAGACAGAACAACGTCTGTCGTTACGACAATAGATTTGATTGCAACAAATAGAACTTCTCTCAAATATACATCAACTTGAGGTTCTAAATGACACTCAATCTATTATCTTTCTAAATATTTAAAACAAAATATAGACCACTTTATTATTGGCTTTACTGAGATGCTACTTTACAAGAAGAATTTGGAGAATTTAGAATTTAAATTCAAGAGCAATTCAAGCTAAATTTTTTTTTATTCAAATGTTCAAGTTAACAATAATTTCTTAAATTTTTCGGCCAAATATTAATAAATTATAAAATGTTAGCTGCCTTTGACAAGATGGTGGCGGGATCAAGAGCGACTCCAAAAAGCGCAGAGGCGTTTAATGTAGTGACAAGAGACTAGACCCGGGCTAGACTATGTACAGAGAGAGACGAGACGAGACGAGACGAGACGGTTATCAGCACGTCACAGTCCGATTCCGATTCCAAATCCAATTCCAACTCCGACGTTAGCGATGGCGATCGGTCATGCAAACAAGGCGAAACTCGCTATGCGTTGCGCGCTGCGACGCGTCGCGCTCTCTGATACGTCGACAACATCGTTGGCATCGCTGGCATCGTTGGCATCGCAGGCATCGCTTGACTATATATATATGTACATATATACATATATTCACTTTCGATGTATTTCATTTTTTCTTTCGTTTTCATTCGCTGCGCGATTCGAAAAACGTTTAAACAAAAAGCAACAACAACAGCAACAGCAGCAACAACTTCAACTGGCGGGCGGGTCTTCTGCGTATGCACGAAACACCAACAAGAACGACAGCAACAACACAAAAATAAATGTTTACGAGCATTTCATGTTTTATTTTTTAAGCCAATTATGTGCAGCAGTTGCCGTTGAAGGGAGTTAGCAGAGAGACGAAGAGGAAGAGAGTGAGACAGATGAGGGAAAAAGCGGGGCTAATAAAAGGTGTTAAACCTCCTAAATGTTGTTGTTGTTGTCGCTTGATGTTGCTGGTTGGCTCGCTTCACTTCTCGTTTTCGTTTTCGTTTTTTGCGTTTTGAATTCATGCATAAATTTATCAAATTGTTAGTTAGTTAAATAAAGTTAAACGTTTATTTAGTTGTTGTTGTTGTTGTTTTTTTTTTCAATACACTATTGTCATTTTGTATTTGTCCAATGTCTAATTGTA
Organism: Drosophila nebulosa; assembly: GCA_024703675.1. Classification (NCBI taxonomy): domain Eukaryota; kingdom Metazoa; phylum Arthropoda; class Insecta; order Diptera; family Drosophilidae; genus Drosophila; species Drosophila nebulosa. Next base: position 6,727,318 of record CM045724.1, on the reverse strand, counting down.
TAAACATTTTCATTATGCATCGTGCCCTCGTTTATGCAAATTTCATTGAGATGAAATACAAAAACGAAAACTTATCTCCTATTCTACAATAGCTAATTATGATACAAACATACTTGTGGAATGTTCGTATTGGAGGCATTATTTCGTGTTATACACTTACTTAAAAAAGTCTCTTCATTTTGAGTAGAAATAGGCACATTCAATGCCATCTGAAAATATATTTGATCTAGGACTACCCTTTCTACTTATGGAATGTTTCATAATATTGTTACGAGTATTCTTGAATTCAGCGTGCATTCTTCTTAAGGTTCTGCAATCATCTTCATCAAACGTCATCAACTTCATCAAACGTCATCAACTTCATTATGCGTCATAATGTTTTTATAGTTGATAGAAAGTTAAAATTCTTGTTCAGAGCGCAGAATTTGAATAAATATGTCTTAAGACCATTTTTTGGTATTGAAAAGGCCGCTCAAGAGGTTTTTAAATGACACATTTCGAGATGCCTTAGCAATAATAGTTAAGCCTGGATTGTTCCTAGAACTTTAAACAAAGGCTCCAAAATCTACAAACTTTTGTTGTTTTTTGGGCCTGCCTAATCAAAAGTTTGAAACAGTTGTTGGTCGAAAAAATGCTCAAATAACATTAAAAAATTTAAGAAAATATAGTTGAGTGCTTTAAAAACTTCATCAATTCTTATTATTTACTATTATTTTCAAAAGACTTGTTTACATTATCTATTTTCTATATTTGAAATATGGCAAAATGGGCACCCAATTCCCTTATTTAACAAAACTTTTCTGTTGAACTTCAATTATCTATTAAATATGGCATAATTCATGTCATGAGCTAGAACTTGGCAATCCAGTGGTTACTTAAGTTTCTAAAATATATCAAATATCTTCAATCTTCAAGACATATCCAATGAAACAAGGATAATTTTTAAGTGAGTTAGCTTAGCATATTATTTCATGTACATTACTTAAATTAGATTAATTCTCATTTAATTTTCACTAAAATGAAAATGTGATTTTTCTATTTATTCAAATATAATATAAATTGTTTGTAAGTAAGAACCAATGTAAATGATTTAGAAGCAGATATTTCATACAGATAAATCAAGACCTTTTTTAGCTAATGCCATTAATCACTTTTAGTAAGTAAGTAAATAAAAATGAGGGCATTTAACATTCGGCTTAAACTGAACTCAAGTGATCTCTGTATATGGCCAATCAGGAAACTTTTTCGAGCGTAACTAACTTATTGCATATAATTATGATTTGCATTGACAAGGTTTTTAAATATCGATTTTAAGTTAGTTAGAATGTTGTGTGAGATCAAATGAAATCACCTTAAATGCAATAAAAGTAATCGCCACACATTTGATGTAATAATTGGCTAATTGTAAGAAAACACAAAAAAAAAAACAAAATAAAGTTATTGAAAGGTTTATGTCAAATTATCTCATTAAATATATGTAAATGTTTAATAGATACGTGGGTGATTATTAAGGTTATATTTAACCCACATAAATCAGAAATTGATATCATCAAAAGATTCTTGAAATAACCCAGATATAACTACTAATTAAACTGACGATCAGCTTGAACTCATTAACAAATCCTTTTCAAAGACTCGACTCGACTCGGTCTGGCTGGCTGGTTGGCTTACTAACTATATATCTGAATCTCTCGGCACTTAGGCATTATCAAACCATCAATCAAGGCAAGACAACAAGGCGCTTCCTTGCAACCTCCACATCACTAGAAACAGCAAAGAGAAGCAGAGGAGAAGAGAAGAGAAAAAAAAGCCATTAAGGAAAAATAGAAAAATAGTTGTGAACTCATTGACTCAAATAAATAACAGCCATGGCACGCGGCAGCGGCAGGGGCATCACGAGCTCCACTTGGACTCTCTTGCTCTCTTCTTGAGCAAAAAAAAAAGATGATGGTAGATCATCAGCAACAATAACAACCAAACAGCAAACAGCTACAATAATAAGACTGAAGCGGAACGAAACGGAACGCGAGATTTGCAAATATCTAAGCCATAAAGCTGCCAAGTGTTGGATGATGACGATGATGAGGAGGACGCTAGTCAGTCAGTCACCCAGTCAGTCAGCCAGCCAGCCAGCCAGCCAGCCAGCCAGTCAGTCAAAATGGACAAACGACCTGTGGCATAGCCTGGATGGTACCTGTTGCTCTTACTATTCCTCTTGCCTGCCAGCTACCTTGCCGCGTAACGGTAAAATTTCTACAAGGGAATGTGCTTTCATTTTGAAGTGTTGTGTTGTCTTGTGTTGTGTTGTGTTGTGCCTTGTGTTGGCCAAGTCCATGGACATGAACTGTACTCTTAAACTGAAACTCATACAACAAACTGCTGAATGTTTTTGGAGAGGCCGAAAAATCAAAGCAATCGTTGGAAGCTAAGCTACTGTTAGACAGCCACGGACGACGGTTCATTATGATGATGATCATGATGATGATAATGATGATGATGATGATGTTGGTGATGGCCAAGGCACCACGGCTGTATGGCTCTACGGCAGCTGGCATTCAGGCAGTTAGTCACTTCACAAAGTCATTTTTGATTTGATCGATTTCGTGCAGCAAGAGCAGTAGAAAAATAAAACCCAACCGCAGACATAAAGTGGACATGGACATGGAGGTCTTTACATACATTGAGATGAAGCTGAAGATAGCAGCTGAAGAAAAACAGTGGCCATTGGCATAGCCTCGTGCCACACGACGACGACGACGACGACGACGACAACAACAACAACACTAGAAGTAGGACACAAAGACCCTTCTCCTTTTGCAACGACGAGTGGTTTTTTAGAATCAACATCGCGTCGTATGTTAATCATCCGATTGGGTGAAAGACCATTGGTGAAAGACTTTCCATCACCATCCCCATACATTCTCTTCTCCATTTCTTTCGCTGTCTCTCTCTCTCTCTCTCTCTTCGTCTAATTACGTGTCATTCGGCTAATGGTCAGCAGCAACATGTTGCCGCCTTGAGCGGCAAGCTGCGACTGTTGTCTATGACTCAAAAACGCTCACTTTTTTTCTTTTTGTGTTTTTTTTTTTGTTTTTGTTTTTTGTGGACTCCAAGTGGATGGCAAACGAGCGCCAACGATTGTGTGTGTGTGTGTGTGTGTGAGTGAGCTCGGCTCGGCTTGGCTCGTCGTTGGCGTCGTCTATGGCCGGGGCGGAAGATCTCCACCCAGTTTTCGGATGCAAGCTTAGCTTTTTGGAATGTTGTCTGAACGTCGACGTCGCTGCTGGCAGCAGACCCACTATTTTTCATTGAGTAAAACAGCCTTTGCCTCGGCAGCTGTGCAGGATGCAACTCTGCTGCTGCTACGTCGATCTTGTTTGCCCCTCATTTACCGTTCGAGCATCGACGAAACTTGTCTAGGCAAACAGGCAGGCAGGCAGGCAGAGTGAGGTTTGTTCGTTCGTTCGTTTGTTCGTTTGTTCGTTTGTTCGTTGGATGGCGAGCGAGCGAGCGAGCTGGGCTGGCTCGTATTGTATGTGGATCGCTCTACATTAAGAAAGAAGTGTATTAGCTTCGATTTATTGCATCGTCTCCGCTAGCTGCCTAGATGCCTAGACTTCCTCAAGACTCTGCCGCTGCTGCTGATGCTGGTGATGCTGCTGCTGCTCTGACTGCCGACTCTGCTCTGTTGTGGATCGTGTGTTTTGTTTTTGTTGTTTCATTTTCTTCGTTTTGGAGTCATCGCTGCTGCTGCTGCCTTGTTGTGTATTCATTCAGAGCACCTATACATGGATATACGGTGGAAAGACGTTGCGCTGCGCGTCTATTTTGCGTTTATTATTAGGAAATCGAAAACGCTTTGGCTTTGGCTCTGACTCTGACTCTAAGCCTGGGTCTAAAGCATCGACTCTGCCGCCTATCATCAGTCCGTGAGACGGTCTCAAAGCTATTGGTCGTGTTGTCGCTGGTCTCTCTCGGTCCACAACAAAACCCCAACACTCACACACACAAGACACTTCATTTCTAGGCGAACAAAAAAGGCAACGAAACGAAAAAAAAAAAAACCAAACCAACGTAATATGTCGAGCGCGCGCGCGCGTAATGATAACGGTAAAATATTCAAATATAACGCTAATTAAGGTGAAGTGATTGGAAGTGAAGGATCTTCACATGCAAACATACAAAAAACGGTACAACAACAATAAATGTAGAACAATTCCTTAAGAAATCAATTTAATTCTATTCCTAATGCAAAGCTCCTATAACAAACGATCGTCCAGTAGCTAATATATAATATACAAATCTACGGACTATGTATATACGGCATATTTCTAACATATATTCTATATATGGATCGGTGCTAAATCAATGATAACTACATACTTAAATGCAATTAATGCAAATTGTGACAGCGCGTAAATGCAAAGTGAATTAAGCCGCACGGAGAGACAGGCACAGGCAGCTATTGGAGCCATGTGTACAGGTTGATGATGATTATGGGCAGGCATTAAAAGACAATCCATAATGAAATTATAAAAAAAAAAAAAAGCTTATTGCCTCAGCCGAGACAGAGCAAGAGTTGGCCCGAGTGTGTCAGAGAGGAAGAACACAAGAAACTGGGAAGTGCAAAAATTGTGGATTGATGTCAACTAAGTAGAATTAAAAAAAAAAACAGAAATGCAAACTCGACTTCAATCGAACTTAATTAATACATATGATAAACTAAATTAATAACTGGAGTCATAAATCAAAGTTTAATATAAAAAAGTGTTCAAAGAAATAACTTAGAAAAGGTGCAACTAAAAAAACAAAAAAACAAAAAATAATTAAATTAAACAACATAAAAATTAAATCAAACAGTTATAAAAAACAAATGAAATACCATAGAATTCAGAGCTTAAAGAAACAAAAAATTTAAAATCAACAAATTTAGGAAAAGAAAAATAAGATAGAGTCAAAATTTGATGGTGCAAAACTCAAAAATAAAATTTTGAATTTTCGATATTATAATTTGTTTTGAAAATAAACAACAAAAAAACTAAAGTATTTTATAAAAATTCTATACTTTACAAATGATTTTTTTAGAAAAAGATATTTAGAAATGTTTACTATTAAAAAATAATATTAAATTTGAACTAAAATGTGTTTTCAAGTCTGGCAAATCGGATGAAAAAGAGCAAATTAAAAAAAAAACTTAAAAAAAACTGAACTAAAAGTTTCTATAAAATACAAAAAATCAAAGACTAACACAAATAAAAGTAACTAGAAGCTACAACAATTTGTTAAGAGTGCAAAAATTGCAATAAATGTTAAAATATTCGAATTCTAATTACTATATAATATGAAATATCATATAATACTTGATATCAACAAGAGACAAACACAAAAGAAATTAAAAAAAAGAAAGAGCTCAGTTTGTTATAGGGCAAGTTATACAAATATTGTAATATAGTGAAGAGAATTTTGCCCCTTTTGTCGTCGATCAAGTTCAATAGATTTCCCACGCGTCCGTCGGCTAGTGTTGTTGTTGTTGTTGGCTGGATTGCAGGATGACTTACGCTCGACAGTACCAACAACAACAACATCAGCAGCAGCAGCAGCAGCGGCAACAAACAAGATCTACTTTGTATAGCCAATGCCATATAAGTTATCGACATCCGTAAAAAATCATAAAAGAAAAAAAAAAAAAAAAGCGCAAGCAAAAATCGCTTCAACAACGGTGTTCAAATGGTGATTTCTTCCTGCCGGCCAACGGATATCCGTGCGGATTTTATAGCAGCAGCAGCAGCAACACAACCAGCAACAGCAGCAACATCAACTAGTTGTGCAATTAGAGCACAAGCAGAGTTAGGAGAAGCTGGCAAATTGATGCACCACGACCATCAGCAGCAACAGCAGCAACATCAACGGCAGCAACATCATCTCCAGCACACGTCTTCTTCGAGCATGTAAGTAATGTAATGGAAACCTCGAAATCGTCGTCAGGATCAGGTCCATTATAAAATTAAATTTAATGTCATTCGACAAGCAAAACTCTCAAATCGAAAACAACATACATACATACTACGTATAACCGTTTCCCATTTTGTGTGTGTATAACCGTAATCGTAACCGTAACATTTACGCTTGCCGCATTTCAAGGCTTCTCTCGCTATTGTAATTGATGAATGAATGAAATTGAAGTTCGAGTAATGACTCAGCACAATATATCGGTAGGCGGTGGGGAGAGGGAAGGCAGTCACAAATAAAGTTGTCTATCTAACAGATACTTTTTAATTTAGCAATCAAAAGAAAAGGAAAAAAAATATATATATATTACTATTACAATTATATAACTTATATTGAAATGCACGCACTTTTTTTTTTTTTTGCTGTTTCCTTTATTCATTTGGAAACAATATAAATTTATTCAGTTGGAGATCTCTTCTAAAGTTTTTTTCGAAAGTGATTAATAGCTTTGACATGTTACTTTTACGCTAATTGAGCGATCAAAATCGAATTTTGCTAAATGTGGCGGCAGCCTTCATGCCCCGGTGAAGGGTGAAAGGGTATTCCAAAAGCAACAAAAAGAAAGAGCAAAGAGAGAAGAAGAGAGAAGTAGAAAAACTGTCCAATTATGCGTTTATTCGATTGTATCCCATAGATGCATGATGTGATAGTAGGCATATTTCATTTCTTTTTTTTTTTTTTGTTTTTCTTAAGTTAAGGCATTGAAGCGATTAGTAGCGCCTTTCGATTTTCCTTCGTTTTTCAAGTGAATGTTTTTGTTTTTTGGGCGCGTCTCTCTCCAACAACAACGACGACGACCTCTTGTGGGGAGGAGAGGCAAATTAAGCAGGTTAATTTAATTTTAAATAGAAGTCGATGGGTGTGCGGTGGCAGATGGGCGTAAAAGAAGCTTCATGCCAAGGAACACCAAACAAGAAATACACAAAAATGGATCATTAATTAAACGTTTTTGGAGGTTAGTGAGTGGCTCCGGACACAGGCAACGGACAGGTTGATAGAGCGAATAATGAAGCTTGAAGTAGACATCATTAGCCGCAGAACATAAAACAAATTGAATAAGACAACACAAGAAGAACTGAATGTACGTACGTTTGTTTTTTTTTTTTCTTTTGGGAGCGTTTTTTTAAGAAACAATTGCAAAACTCTGTCTTATTTCTTCTTTGTGATTTATCTGACAAAGAAGAACTTAAATTTTTTAAATGAAGTTTAAGAAACAATCCTTGAAAAAGTCCATTCGATTATTTTGTACACAAGTTTTTTAAATTAAAAATCAGTTGAAGATTTTTTTAGTACAATAGATCAGCTTAGCATATCATGGTCATCTTATCTTAGAGGTTAGAAGGTTTCTTTTAGGATTCCAAGTGAAGATTAGAAAAAATGTTTTTATGGGTCTATAAGAATGTGTCTATATGGGATGAATTTTGTTTTTCTATCTGCTTGAAAAGAACTAAGTTTAGAACTTAACTTAAGAATTTTAGAAAGTGAAACTAAAAGTTAAATCAACTAAATCAGCATAACAAATGTTCCAGCTAGATTTTGTAGCCTAGAACCTTAGGAAATTGAAATTTGATTGCCATAATCATGATCACATTTTGTTTCTAACCATATTTATATATAAGAAAATTTATTTATTTACATTCAGTCATTATCATTCCATATTAAAAATTATACCAAGTTCCAGAGTCTACATAGAATATGGGCAATCCAGGGGAAATTCTGATTATTATTCATTCATTTTATATCAGGTGCTTAGACAGATACTTAGATTAGTTACACGTGACCTTCAGGGGTGAAGACACTAAAAATAAAGTCCTCCAACTGGGAAATTTATTATATTATAATTATTGCAGGTCCATAAAACGCAAACACCAATAATAAATTTAATTGGAGTATTTAGAGAAACGTTTAGAGTATTTCCTTATTACAACTTGCCTTGTCCATGTTTATGTTCTTAGAAAAAGTTATTTCACGATTTACTTAGATTATTTTCTATATTATGGTAAAAATATATTAAGTTCTTTTTACATAGAATAAATAAACATCCGGTTTATCGAATTTGACGCTAGAATTTAGATCAAACTTATATTTTGGCAAATGAAACTTTAACAAGATTTTGAACTTCTTCAATACAATGCTAAAAAACTTTCTTGGAATAAAACAGAACTAATTAGATATACAAATCATAGATATATTAATTAGAGGTGGGAAACTATCGATAGTTGAAACGGTCGATAGTCCAAATAACATTTAAGAAGTGGATTGCGTGATACTAAAATAAAAAATGTGATTTCAAGTGCGTCATTTATTCAGAATTACTTAATTGTTTTAATCAAGCAATCCACTTCTTAAATGTTATTTGGACTATCGACCGTTTCAACTATCGATAGTTTCCCACCTCTAATATTAATGTCATTTCTTCTGTATAAAATAAGGAAGGAACTGATAAAAATCTACCAACTCTAAGAAAAGTTGCATATTCTATAAACTTTCTAAGATCTTATAGGAATATTGCCAGTTAAATCGACTGATAGGGAAAACATATATATCTCTGTATATATATATATAACCATCGTTAATCTGAAGCTTGTTCAACTCTTTGCAATGGTTCAAACACTTTTCACGAAAACTCTTTAAAGAAATGTTTTGCAATTAGTCCGAAAGTTGCTCATTTCATGGTCTCGGCGGAGGCTCATCAAAAAAATAAAAAAAAACAAAACTTTCAAATAAATTCCCAGAGCTCCGGAAAAAAGAAAGAAAAAATCGCACATTTACAAGGTGGCCGCATCGGACCGATTGAATGAGAGAAAATTATGACATTTCATCATTTCATCAACTACCGAAAAAGACCAAAAATTTGTTTACAACATTAAAATGCCAATTACGGTGTGAGTAGTAGAGGAAATAAGTGAAATGCTGTAGATAATCTGCAAAATGATGACCATGACTCTCTATATATAGACAGAAAATCTAACTGCCGTCGGCCGACAATTGCAATTGGATGGGGGGGGGAGGAGGTGGAGGGCGATCAAGAAGTAGGTGAGAGGTAAACGTGATGAAGGGGGGGGCAACCGCTGGTGAGCTCCAACGATGCCCACTGGCACACACAACGTAATCCAAGGTAGTTAATTGCGCCTTAAACCGGAAGCGATGGCTTTGATTGCGTTACACATTTTTTTTTTTTAGTTTTTTTCTTATTTTTGTGTGCTGCTGGAATGTGCGCTGATTTTTTTTTTTTCAATTTTAAACTTTATTTTCGTTGTGAGCCAAGATGCTCATGATCATCGCAATGATGATGATGATGATGACTCCAATTCCAATTCGAGTCCAAGCGAGTCAGCGATAACCGCAATCGCTTTTCGAAAATCTAAAAAACAAATCACTTTAGGCTATGCCAAACCAAAACTTCGAATGCTACAAATCAAGACAAAGGCTTTATGCCTTGGCATACGCTTAATCCACATTCATCATAGACAGCAGGGGGGGGGGGGGGGCAACAATGTGTTGCTATTGGAGATGGAGCTGGAGCTGGAGCTGGAGTTGGAGCTGGAGTTGGAGCTGGAGTTGGTGATGGTGTAGGCAATTGGCGGCGGCCTCGCAATGAAAGTTGCGCCGAGTTCGTCGAGCAATTACAATTACAGCGCTGCCCGAAATACGCAAATCGATTAAATGAAATGCATTTTGCCATGAAGGAAAACAGCAGCAGCAACAGCAGCAGCAACAGCAGCAGCAGCAGCAGTTCCATTAATGCCTATATAGTATATACGATCTCGATGTCGCTCTGCTGCTGCTGCCTCGCCCGACTTATGTAAGCTGCAATTTGCAATGCAACAACTTTATTTTTTTCTTTCGTCAGGAGATGAGTTGTATTTGAATTGGAACGACGGGGACAACAACTCTAACAGTGGTTTGCCTTCTAAAAAAAATTTCCAATTTTATACGTCGAGTGAAGAAATGAAAATTTATTGCCTTTGGCACCACTGTGCGCACACTGCAACAATGTTCTGCAACGTTATATTCCTAAAAATGGATCGTTGTCTATATATTTTGTGCTATATAATGAAGACTGTTTCGTATTTATTGCCGGCTATATAAAATCATTAACTGTAAATGGTGATAAAAAGAAAGTCGTTAAATTTTATTTCAATCTAAGCAAAATGCAACCTGATCATTTGCAAATGAAGCCAACATAGAAAGGCTTTACCAATTCGCCAAACACTTTTCACTTGGTTTGCAAAAACGAAGGCAATAGATCGATCGATCGTCTTTAACATTAACTCAATGCCATTCACGCGATGATTGGGAGATTTTCTTTTTCGTTTTTTCGTTAACTTAAACAATTGTTTCCTTTGTTTTTTATATCCTGCCTAATAACTATTTAAGGGTAATTAAACAATTGGTTATCCTTAATTCGTTGGGCATAACATCTTTAACTATCAACTAAATTTATGTCCTAATAACTACTATCAACAAAATTTGTAATTTTGGAAAGTCTTTTTTGAATTAAATCAATCAGTCTTAATATTTATTAGAATATAAGTCTGAAGACTTTCTTTCTTTAGTTTTCGCTTTTGCGGAAATGTTTCTTCAACTCGCATTGATTAGAATAAGCTAGAAGGGCAAGAAGATAGAGAAAGGAAGAGCATTTGATAGCTTTGGATCTTAAGTTTATTCTTGCCGAAGAAAGCATTTCTTTCTTTTGATGAAAAAAGCGAAAAACTAGCTGGCTTTTTTTATGGGGGGAAGAGTTTCCAATTAGTTCGATTCCGTTTTGTTGGTTGTTCTGGTCTTTTACGATGTCAACTAAGAGTAATTCTTGATAAACACCTTGTTCTATCCTATTTTCTAGACTCAATTGTAAGTCTAGATTAAGCACCTTATCCCTAGCCATAGACTCAATTGTAAGTCTAGATTCGATAGAGTGTTTCCCCGATTTTGTCCATATTGGTAAGAGTGGTAAAATGAAGTTGCTAGGATTTTTCTCTACTGCGGCCATCTTCCCAACCTCGTCTACGACCGTGCCCATAAACCTTCTGATAATAATGTGTTCCTGTTGATGTTTTTGGATAAGTTGCTGTGCTCCTCAAAAAAATTCTCAATCAACTCATTTGCTTTAATCTGCACCTAGACAGAAGCCTCTTTAGTTCTTCAGCTTGTGAAACAGTTAAGAAATATCCTTTAAGTTTTGTTAGAGACTTTCTTGTGGGCGCTTTATTTTGCGCTCTTCAAGGATTTTGGCTTATCGATTGGTATTCTTCCATTTTTTTCCCAATCTATGTAAATTTTTCATATATCCATTTCTTTAATCTCCATTTAACATAAGTAATTTAACAAAACCATTGACTTGGTCTTTAATTTGATTTAAAATAGAAGAGGAGCGCTCTTATCGAATTATTATAAATCAAATAGATAAAGCATTCCATGTGATGATCGATTTTAATTATGTCTTCCTTCGATTTATTTTATTATTGATTAAAAATCATATAAAAAAAAAAAAAACATCTTCAATTAACTCTTTAGGAATGGGCTTTCCACTAAACCACTTTAATTTCTATAAATCAAGCGAATAATGAAATGAAATTTCATTTCTCTTTTTTTTTTGGTTGAAAATTAATTTCATTAACCCATCATCTCTGCTAACTACCATTGGCGCCCTCCTTCCGTCACACCACCGCAAAGTAAAAGAAGACCGCAAATGAGGTACTTTCATGTCAACCAACCATTTAACCCACACACAAAAAAAAAAAGAAAAGAAACAAAAACCCAAAAAGAAAACCCTCGTAATCTGGGCAAATTCTTCAAAATTGCCCACAAACTAGCCCACTTTGGATTAGACAATGGACCGCAAAATGCCGGCCGCTGCCATCAAATATCACAGGCAAGTGAGTTAGTGAGGGTTACGTAGTGGGGGGGGATGATAGTGGGGCACGGTAACGTACACCTGCTTTACGTTTCGTATGGCAGGTTCCCATATATCAACGCATACTAAACAATATGCCAAAGCTAAATGCGAAACAATTATCAAAGGCCGAGACAACTTTTTGCAAAAAGAAGAGAAAAAAAAAGATCTGAAATTGTTCAGATACACACACACACACACACACAGACACATACATATACGAGTTTAAGATACAATGCGATGATTACATATTATTGTTGTTGTTGTTGTTGTCGGCAGAGTTTTATGGTCCAAGGTTAAAAGCTTTGACTTGAAAAGAGAGAAAAGGAAACAAAAAAAAAAAAAACCAAAAACTGAGAAACTTTGCGACTTTTGTGTCGCGGCAGCAGTACAACTTCATTTGATTTGCAGTGAATATTAAAGCAATTTGTGGGATTATTTCCTATTGTAATCAACGGTTGTGTTTACTCATCAGAGTCTAACGAATAGCTTAGGTTGCCATAGACGAGGAGGAGTCGCAAGGGCAGGAGGAGGAAAAAGAGGTGGTTTGGTCTGCCCACCGTTTCATCCGATGTTGTTGTTGTCGTTTGTTGTTGTATCTTGAGTGTGTCTTTTTGGGCAACTCATTTTCAAGTACAAACTTTGACGACAATGACGCTGGGCTCATGCATTTTTGGCTTAAAGGTGTTACATATATGTGTGTAGTCATGTTTTGTCTCTCCTTTTTATTCATTTAGTTTTAATTTTTCATCTAGTTAGCGTGACAATTGCTCCAATTTGATTTTACACTTAGCGAAAAAAATGGGAGAGTTCTGAGTTTCTGTCTATCTTTGTGCGATTTTAGCTTTACTTAACACACTTTCCAAATCTGTCTATGTTTATTTTCTTTAGACCAGAAACAAATATTTGCCATAAAGTGCGCATTTTGATTATATTTAGCGTTTCTGGTAAACAATATGTTATTTAATTTAGTTATTTGTTTCATTATAAAAACAAGTTAGCCTTAATAAAGTTTTTTCAACTTATTAAGTCTTTTACTTAACAAAAGTTTCTACATTCGAATGCCTATTCAACTTCTTAAGCTTATTAAGTCTTTTAGCCCAACAGAAATTTATTCTTCTTGGATATTTTCTAAATAAAAATGGACGATTTTTTACTTAATTGACTAACTTAAGTTAACTAAATCCTATCGTAATCCTTTCGAATTGAAAAAAAACTTAACTAAGAAAATTTGTCTACATTTTATGCTAAATTAACTACAATTTTCAGAATTTTTTTCTTCATGTTTCTAGCTGATTTCAGCGCCCAAAAAATGTACTAAAAAAGTCTAAATATATATTTTATGATTTAGTGTTTTACAATAACTGTAAAAAATGGTTAAAATAATTAATAGTTCTTTGGACAGTTAGTTAGTTCTTTACTGTAAACCCGAAGCTGCCTGTTTATATTGGCGTTTGTTGAACAAAAAAAATCGTACAGGGACTAGATTTATATATTGCAAATCTCTGGAAAGCAGAGTCTCTGAAAAGTAGAGCGTAGTCATTAATTTACAAGAATTTGTCTTACCAGGCAACCAAATAAGAACTTAAAATCATCCAGAAGGCTTGCTTTTGCGTCGCTAAGTTGCTTGTGCGTTGCTTTAAACACAAATCAAACTAGAGTACGAAGCGCAAAAAAAAAGGCAAATATAAGCAATCACATTGATTTATCTATAAAAATAAAGCGAAAGTCACTCTGATTTTTCTCTGAGTGTATAATAACTCTAAATAAAGTTAACAAAGTTAATAACCCGCATCAGTTTTAAGAAAAATAAGAATTTAATACTACTTAGTAGAAATAAAAGATGTAATTTTCATATTTTTCGAAAAAAGATTTTTCAATTCTCTGTCATTTAAATTGTGAAGACAATTTATCTATAATATAATATGCTAGTTACCGTTCCCGTTACCGAAAATTTGTTGTAGACCGCCTTTTTTTTGTTAAGGTTTTCATTTGGGCTTTTTTTGGTTTCTTTTTTGTTGCTGTTGTTGTTGTTGTTGTATTTTTTACACCTTTTTAATTGTGAGCACACAATTAATTAAAGCTCTCATTGCATTCAAGGTTATCTTTAGCTTGAAGCGAGCATTGTATTTTATTGTTGCTGTTGTTGTTGTTGTTGTTGTTTAGTTGGTTAATTTACAGCTTTAAATTAGTGTAGTTTACTTTCAAAACACTTTACTTTTGCTTTCAAAATACGCACACAACGTTTCTACCTGCCACATATATGTACATATATAAATGGGTGGGGTAATCATTAAGTTATTTAAGTCGATTTACCGGGACCGAAATTTGGATGGTTAGATGCTTGAAGAGTTCCCACCTTAAATGATCGATGATGTCGAACGAATAAAAAGAATCAACCAAATGATAATGAGAGATGATAATGAGAGTGCTGCGAAGGTGCGGCTTAAGAACTTTTGATTGAAACCAAATTGATTTGTTTTAGCCAATTAGTTGAATGTTTGAGGGAACATTTTGTTTGATTAAATTGTTTAACTATGCATCTGGCCAATTCGAAATTGCGGAAGGAAATCTCATTTGAGAGTCAGGCAAAAGTTTCCCTGCCTCACCTGCCCACCAACATTACAATTCTCCCCTGCTCCCCCTACTCCCACAGTTGCACAATTTAGCTTGGTCATAGCAATTATTCTGCAATGTGAACGCTGGCGAGAAATGGAAGGCGTGGCCGCATGGGGTGCAGCAAAACAACTTATCAGCAAGTGAGCCAAAGCAAAAAGGATGACTCTACCAATACATATACATACATATATTCACATATATGTATGTATATGTATCACTTTGTATATCTTTTGACTGAGGAGGAGTCAAAGCACTTGGTTGCATCCGCGGATGCAGTTGGCTTCGCTGACGATGTCAGCAATTGGAGCACTTTCACTTTAAGCCAGCCTCGGAATTTGCTCATTGATTGTTAGCTGTTAGTTGTTGTTGTTGTTGCTGTTGTTAGTTTGCTTTGCTACATATATACCCTTTGGTTTGTGGGTATTCCCATTTCATCATTATTAATGATAATAACCAGTCAATTGATCTGAAAGCTCTTAAATCTAAATTATTCAAATTCAAATTCCTTTAAACCAGAAAGTCGACTCAAAGTGAAGTGCAATCAAAATCAATGATGGATCATTTGAGTAGTCTGATTCCAGATGTTTTCATTTTAATACTTGTAACAAAATTTTCATCTTTGATATATCTAAATGATGCGGCTGTTTACTCCTAGTTTAGTTTAGTTCGATGACTTAATTGGCTTCTTAAGTGCCTGAATCCTCTAGGCCAAGAATCTTAAGTCAAATTATAGCAGTATGCGATCCATGGAATTCTCTCCAAATTTTCATTTTCAACTCTGTAACTCAAGGACATTATACAACACAAAATACTTTTACTAAATTGAAATAAAATTTAAGCAAAGTGAATTCTAAAAGTAATCACTTCTCTTATATATACATATAAAGACATTTTGCCAAACGATTTCATCATTATCATTCCTTAAATATCAAAGTGCATCTCTATTTTAAGTGAGCCAAACACAATTTAGCCAACAATTTAAAGCATTTTATTTTTAAAGGTATTAAAACTTATCATGCATCGCGATTGGGTTAGCTATTTATACTCTTACCAAAAGGGCATTAGGAATTTCTTTCTAAGTTTGTGACATGAACTTGATAAAAAAGTTGAAAGCTTTTGAACTATTCCCTTATATATTAATCAAAGGCAAATGAAGTAAACTCAATGTTAGATTAAGTTACTTGGAAAATGTTTTTGATTAACCCATTTCCTTTTTATTTTTGGCTCCTTTCTTACTGCTCCATTTAGATCTTCAATGTAGGTTCTTAAAGGATAATCTATTATTAAGCATATCCTAAGAGTCAAAAAGATTTTTGAAGGCCTATCGAATGGAATAAGATACTTTATATACACTTTTTTATCACCCTGTTGTTGATTATAGAAAAACCTTCAAAGGCAATTTCAATCACAAAATAAATTGTACATTTTCCATTAATTTACAGTGTTGGTCAGAATTAAAATTAATAACCAAAAATATGTTAATCGGGAGTCCTTATTGTAGGTAGCCAAAGGTTGAAAGATTTGAGCCCATTCCCGCTTTTGTCTATCAAGGATCAGTCATGAAATGTTAATTGAAGACGCACTTAAAATCGTTTCCGAGGTGGTTACTCTCTTAGACCAGGCTAAGTGTATTAAATAAGTCGTTAGGCTGGTTAATATTTTCCTACTCCTCTTGTTAGTTAGTCCGCACGTGTTCGAACGGTAGCATGTGTCAGGGAATGATAGGTTGGAGGTTCCAACTTCGTTCAGGCAATATAATTAGGCCTGTAGCGTATATTTTTTTGTTTTTGGACATGATGGTCGAGGGTGGCAGGTGGTTCTGCAGGCAGGCAGACGGTGAGGGCGGTGCGGTGCGGGCGGTACATGTATGTGGACTTTTTGGATGTGCGCAATATTTCATGCTTATGACCAAAAAAACAAAAAAAAAAATGACGAAAAAAAAACTTTGTTCGTTGTCTGCCATGTTACAGTTAGTTTTTGGCCATTGTTCAACGCCCGCTAGCCTGGCCAAGCTCCTTCAAATTCATATATATAAATTGCAATCTATATATATATATATATATAGAAAAAAATAGAAAAAAGTCTGCCCCAACACACACACAGACACACAAAAATGGCCAAGACAACTTTCTTCTTCCTCTCTCAGGTGCAAACTGGTTTACTTATGATGTGAATGTTGATATGGTTTCTTTTTCTGTTAGCTTTTTTCTTATTTTTTTTTTTTTTTTTTGCTCTCTCTGTTAACTGAGTTGCTTCTATTTCGTTATTTTTAATAGAGTTTATATATGCGCGCAGATCTGGCGACAAAACTGGCCAGAAGGAGCTGCTGGCCAATATCGAGACCAAAAAAAAAAAAAAAAAAAGAAAAAGAAACAAAACAGAAAACCAGGCTTGGCTATCGCTTTCAACTAGAACAAGCTTAACTGGCTCTTTGCCTGGCTGTTGGCCTGGCTAACTGCCACTTGGCTGCCCGCTACCTACCTCCCTCCCTCCCTAGCCAACTCTTACCACCTCTCCAGCTCTCTTGGGTTGACGTCTCGCATATAAATAAAATAATTGTATCATTTTCTGGAGTGTGTGGTAATAAATCGAAATCAAATGGGTTGCTTCCAGCCAACACACACACACACATACACACACACACTTGTTTGTACTCTCAGTTCGATTTCAATGAAGAAATAAAAATCTAATTAATTGCATCAAAAATGCTGAGCTGTTGAAACGTTTAGGCAATCAAATGGAGTAGTAGCTGATTTGTGAACTCTCTCAGTGGCTTAGATCGGCTTAACTTGGCTAACGGGCTAAGCACTCATTCGCTAGCTCACTCACTCATTCATTCGCACTGATGAAGTCGTGAAATGTGAATTATTTTGTGTTGCTTTTTTTTTTTCTTTCAATTAAATATATTTGAATACTTTTTGGATGAGTGTTGTTGTTGTTGTTATTATGCCTATAGCCGGCGGTTAGTTGCCTGCTTGCTTGCTAGCCGCTCTTTGTTAGCCTCCTCATATGTACTCGTATGTTTCGACCATGTAAAATACTTTCAAATTTCGCCATTCACTCTTTCGGGGGCAGCCTTGTGAATATATAGTTCGAGTTTGCATTTGATTGGAAGAAAGGAGGAGCGGAAGGAGTTGCACACGGATTTATGCGAATGCGGGACAACAGATGGTTAAAGGAATTTGACTTAGGTAGAGAAGCATAGCAGAGAGTAAACCTTGGTGATCGACTACTTCCAGGTCCAGGAGTCAGCCAGAAACGCTTCTAGCACAACTATGTCTATCTTAGTATCGATATTATCGGTCGACATTCCATTGCAAAGGTTCTATTCATTTTCTATAGTGATCTTAGCTATGTCGCATTGCGTTGTGTCTCATTTTCGTAACTAATATTGATAATCAGTTAAGGAAAATGTGTTAAATTTTTAAGACAAGTAAATTGCTTACTACTTCTTCTTGAATGAAAGGAGAAGAAAGTATTTATTACTCATATTTGTTAAGTTACAAGTTTATTCTCAAAAATGTTCGTACCTTAATTCAGTAGATATAAAATGATTTCAAATAAGTAATGGAGAGAAAAAACTATCAATGGATTTAGGAAAAAGATAAGAAAAGTAAGTAAAGATAGGAAGTAATGAAAAGAAAAAACTATCAAAGGATTTAGGAAAAATATGGAATATGTAAGTAAATTGTAGATTGTAGACTAGCTTTTTGGTCGCAGGGGAACAGACAATTCACTTCTTTCAAGAAATGGTTTAATTAAATAGACAAAGTTGGTTAAACTGCAGAAAGTTGGATAAACCGGCTAAAGAAATTATTGACATCTGTTGCGCTGTCTTCTTTAGTAAGGAATTTTTCGCTAGGCATTATGATTCAAATAGCAGACAAGACGTTGAAATCTCTCCGAAGTATCAATTGGTTTTGTTACGTAAAGGCCATGCATTTGGCCCTAGTAAGATTCACTCTTTAGGCATTAACTAAAATAGTCAATCCTTAGGTCATTAATTAGAATTATTTCAACTTTTTGCTCTTCATAGTCTTAAAATGGATCGCAGCTTCGTTTAAGCTTTCTTATTTAATCATCTTCTTTTGCATCTTCTTTAAAGTTTTATTTTCTAATTAGTCTAGGCGAAATGTTTGGTGCTTATTAATAATAACTCTCTAGTTACAGACTAGGATTTATATATATCCGTTCCCCTGACTATAAATTCTCTCAGCCTTTTAAATGGCTTTTTAAGCTGATTTCATTTGAACATTTTAAATTTGTACTTTAATTCAGATTCTCTTAATCTATAAATAATTTTAGCAAACTCTGTATTTTTGTCACATGTTAGTCATTGAATTGAGACGATCTACCCAAAAATTGATTATCTTAGTTTAAGCCGTTTTTTCAGATTTATTAAAAGGAAATTCCTGAAATTTTGAAGGGAATCTAGTTTGGCCCACATTTTCTAATATTTCAGATAGACCTTTGATAGATCTAGTGAAACTAAGAGAAACTGTATACTAGAAGTTTCCAAACTATTCCCACAGTTCGTCTGAAAGCGCGATTTTTGCTTGGGCGTGTTTGAAAGTTTTTGTTTGCCCTCATTTTGCTACACTATTTGTAAGTAAAGTTATATTTTTCTTAAACAAGATCAAAAAGTATATGAAATTCCCCATCGAATGAGGTATAATTCATTTAAATCAGTTTGATATATTGATTTTTAGGCATTCTTTAATTACGAAATTAAATAATTTTGGGATTACCTTCGCACCCTTTTTTTTGTGCTTACCCCTCACAAGCTACACCTCTGTCATTTAGATAATGACAATTTATCGATTGTCTGAGCGATAGATCATTCTTGTTAACCTTTCAAAGTGATTATTGCAAAACACAAAGTGAGCAATTAATGCGAATTGGCTTCCTTTAAATCGAGTTTTTTTTTATTCATAAGACTGCAATTAGGAATATTTAGGTTAATATCGTAGAGATATAAATAAAATAAAAAAAAAATAATACTTTGACCACAAATTGCACAACAAAAGCTGCTTAAGCTTAGGCTCTAAACTAAATTTTGCACCTCCAAGAGAGGAAAAACAAAAAAAAAAAAAAAAGAGCAACAAAATTTCAATTATTTTAGATAGGCATTTAGCTGAATGGACGACGGACCTCGATCGTCTGCATGTGAGGTTTAACTATTTTTTTTTTTTTTAAGTTTTTCTTTTTGTTGTTATATAAAAGATCAAACTAAGAAATAAAACAAGGCAAAGTATAACAAACAAACAAAAAAAAAAGAAAAAAAAAAACAGGATGCAGCCAGCGGCTAGGCTGACTGGCTGACTGGCTGACTGGATGGCTGGATAGCTGGCAACTGGTCCATCTAACGATTGGCTTGCTTTTTGGAGCATATTTGGAAAGCACTTGAGTTTGGCGGCGGGGCAATACACATACGTAGAAAAATTGTTTTCAATACAGTTTTCGACATTCATTCATTCAGCGACCAACGACCGCAGCTTCAGCAGCTCCACACAGCTCCAACTCTGGGGATGATGATGATGATGATGACGATGGCAATTGCGGCAACTTTTGCTGACTGCCTCGACTGCCTGGATGCCTGTTTGCTAGTTGGTTGGGTTTCGTTTGGAAAATTGAAACAATTTCCGATGTCACTCTCACTTTTTATTTCACTTGACGGCCGTCCAGCCAATCTAGACGACGACGGCGACGACGACGAAGACGACGACGAGATATGTAACGCAAACAGGCAACAGCAGCAACAGGCAACAACAACAACAACAACAAGCAAGACGTGATTTGGAGATGTGTTTGCTCTGTTGCAACTGCAACTGTTGCCGCTGCTGCTGCTGCTACACTTGTTGCAACGGTGTCCAGTGAAGGAAAAAGTGGTACAGATTGCACTGCTGCAACAGTCACAACATCAGCAACACCAACTGCATCATCATCATCATTATCATCATCTCGACGCATCCAAGTTGGGCTCCTCATCTCAGCTGATGATGTGTTGACAATTTCTTCAATCTTTTCGTTCGCCTACTCTGACTAATTATTAACAGCTGCAACCAACACAAAACAAATTTAAAGTAAAGCGGCGAAACCTTAAAAATCTGAAAAAAAAAAAACGCATAAACAACTTTTTTTGCATAATATAATGAAATCATCAATTTGATTAATATAATCCGATTACACTGATGAAAATCTTTTCAGAGTAGAAAAAAAGCGCACTTGAAAGTCGTTTTAATCATGATTAAAATATTCATTCCTATGAACAACTTTAGAATGCAAATTTTTGCGAAATAAATTGTTTAACAATTAATTAATCGAAAACCTTTAACTGGCTATGAAAATGTCTAAAATGTTATTATCGATACTCGGCTGATATATGTGAGACTTTATGTTGCAGTACAAATCCAAAGAAAAGGATAAAGATCTTCGAGGTCTTGGATACCTTCACCTCGAAGATCTTATTCTTCTTCTAAACTAATCTCAAAAATAGTTGTTTAATAAAAATAAAAACATTAAAATTATTTATTTATTTAAGTTGAAGTACAAACCAAAACAATTAAGAAGTTTTTCTAACAAGAGATTTGCTTACAAAAGGCAATTGAAATTTGTCTAAAAAATTACAGAAAGGATCAGAAAAGTTGCACTTTACTAATTAATAATAAATTTACTAAAGTAAATTTGCTTCAATTAACTTTCTGTTGATTATATGTAAGCCAATTTTTGATTTATATAGCGAATATACAATATAATTGGTTGAATGAGTTTCAACATAAGAGAGAAAGAGTCTGAGAGATTGATTTTCAAAGGATTCCAAATAAACGGAGTCCGCCCCGGGCAAACAATCTCTGATTTTGATAACAAATTTCTAAGAACAAGAACCCGTTAACCGTCACGCCCATTTCAACTATGTTTACTCTTAAGCATGAATGTTGTCTTTTAACGTATTGAAAATTACTTAAACTCAAAGTTTTACAAGATTTTTTAAAAGTCCTTTTTGAAAATCTAAACTTTAAATGAAATAATTCGAAAATAAAGTCTTCTTCTTCTTCTTTATAACTTAAGATTAATAGTTTCACATAAACAGTTATAAATGTGACGACTTTAGTTCAAAGAAATTCATCATTATATTCGAATACATTCGTTTAACGTGTAACGAATGAGCAAAAATGTTTAAGTCAACGTCTGCCTGTCACGTCAACGATAAATCTTTGTGATATAGAGATGCTACCGATTGTATCGTCATAATATATAGCTGCCATATAAATTGTAGTTTTATACAGTCAAACTTTCCCATAGTGGAATTCTACATATGTTTCTCATTCTATTTTGAAATTTTCATATTGGATTAATGACTTTTTTCATACTGTTTTCTGTTAGTTTATTTACTCTTAATATCAAGAAGAAGAAAAAAATAATATAGGATAAGAAACTTTTATCGCTATACGATTTTTGGTGTCAATTTAAAAAAAAAAAGTAATGTACTTTTTTTTCTGATCTTTAGAAGGAAATTTATCATAGTCAAAGTCACTGTAGGATCTTGGAAACAGAAAGCATTTTAAGACTTATTTTAAAGCACTCAAAAATTTAGAAATATTTGGCAAGCCCCAATAAGACAATCTGCATTGATAATTGATTAATATTATTATTATTCACTTATTTTAAAATAAACTAGCTAATGACTGAAATGACCTTAAGGATAATCAGTTTTGAATGGTTAATGAAATGTGAATGATATTCCATATGAAGAGCAGCCGAAGAGGCATTTCTTTATTAGCCATCCTAGACTCAGAGATCGAACGTCTTTTTGTTTTGGTTTGCTGTTTCTTTATATAGTAGTAGCATGCATGAATGTGCGTGTTTGTTTGTTTTGTGACGATTTTGGTATCAGGTTGCATGTTGGCTTTGCTTTGAGAGAGCCATCCACTTTGAAATTGGCTTGGAGATGCGCGGGGAGATCCTGCCTGGCTGCCAACACAAAGTGTTGTCGCCGCATTGGCCGTTAGTTGGTGAAGTTGCTGCTGCTGTAGCTGTTGCTGCTGCAGAACTGATGTAACAAGGTTTAATTTTCCATTTCAGTGAGCGGCTTTTGCTTTAGAGATTTTTACTCTCGTTTTTCATTGTCTGTTTTGTGGATGTCGCCAAAGCCGGCTTTAGCTTTAGTATTAGCTTTGGTTTTAGTTTTGGTTTTGGCTTTAGTTGCGGTTGATTATGCTCTACTCCTCGACAACGACAACGACGACACTCAAGCGAGACCAAAGCCAATGATTATGATGATTATAAACGATAATTATGCAGCTGCAGTTTTGGTTTTTAGTGCTACTTTTGGTCTTTCAAATGATGTAGATGCAAATGATGCAAATGATGATGATGATGGGTTTTCTGTGGGGGTATATTGGGTTCATTTAAATTATGACAAAGTTAATTTTGCTTTTACACTGGCAGCTATTGTCCACAGTTGCATGGAGATCAGCATGTAGCGCTGCTTAGTGCCACTTCACAGAGAGATAGCGGGCCAGCAACATTGTCAACAACAACAACATCCACCACCACTGGACATTTTCCAATCTGGAGCGAAGCGACTGTTATATCTCTTGGTCTGTCTGTCTGTCTGTCTGTCTGTCTGACTGGCTGACTGCGTTTTTCGCGGTTTTACAACTTTGATTTCACTTTTCTTTGCAACATGCGACGACGACGTACAGCAACAACATCACTTGGTACCTTCACCAATGGTTTTGCGTCCGTTTTTTGAACCGTTTGTGCTTCATTGCTCTCGTTGTCGGTCCGCTTAAACTTTGTTACTCTTTAATTGGTTTTTTTTTTTTTCTTTACCTCACCATCGCCATCATCGCCATCATCATCATCATCACCATCTTCTTTCAGCATCCGTTTTGCTGTTCAGCTGATCATAATGATCGTCTTCATGACGACGATGCGGTTCAACATGATGATGCTATATCGTCCAGCTTTAGCGTTGGCCATAATTGTCAACCGCTCTGGCACGTTTGCAACAAATTATAAAACACATGGGATTTGGGTGCATGTGAAATTTCAAAAAAAAAAAAAAAAAAAAAAATTGATATAATTCAGTTGCCACTTGACAGTTCAGGTGCAAGCCCAAACTGTTTGAGGAGTTTTTGGCGCTAAATTAATTTTCACCAAGTTTGAAGTTTTAAACCAAGCAGAAAAGAGTTTTCAATTGAGACATTATTTTTTTCAAAGTCGAAGAAGGAAAAAAAATTAGCCTAAGCTAAATCCAATTAGCAATTTGTTCTTTTTGTAGGTTTAAAAAAGTTAACTCAAGCCTTGTTGACAATTGATTTATTAGTTGCTCAAGTTCAAATAAAATTTAATAATAATTTTGATGTTATAAAAATAAAGTCTGAGTGCCAAAAAGGGCTAACGTATTAAATTTGAGCAAAAGTAACACTCATACGCACCGTATTCAATCTTACATATATTAAATGAAAAGGCAGAAAGGCAGCAGCAGTTTCTTGAAAATTTCCATTGGCCTTTTTCCTCATTGTGTTCTATTTTTAGTGATCGTTCTTTAAATATCACACTAAACACGCTTTTTTTCGGTGCAAACAAATAAACTTCTTATTGGCTAGTGCAGTTAAAGACCGAAACAAAAATTCCATTTGCTAACCCTCAATTCACTCTTACCACTCTTTGTGATCTGGTGCGTCACTTGTTTGATTCCCACAGCTGTTCCAGATTCAATTCAATGGATCAATGTGGGTAACATCTAGAGGGTAATTTCCATCTACGTCATGCTTTATGATCCGACATTCCGACGACCAAAGGCAAAGCAAGAGCAAAAGCAAGAGTTTTAATCTAATAATAGGAGCGGCAAGTGTTGGATCTGGCCTGGTCTAGTCTAAAAAGATAATTGCGGTTATAAAGAACTTCAATTTCCATAAGACATCTTTTCTTCAGTTTTTTGTAGTCATTTTTGTTTTTTTTTTTGTTTTTTGTTTTTTGGGCGCAATGCCAAAAGCGTCAGAGACATACAGAAGTTTAAACAATTGTTCTATTGTGTGTTGTTTTAGGACGGAAAAATACTTGAAAAAGTTTTTTTTTCGTCAATTTTTTTTTTTTTAACTGTATCTAGAGTGACGATTATGTAAGACAAACAGATGAGCAAACAGTAAGACAAACATCTAAACACACACACACACACACACATATAAAGAAGAGCTAGGGGGGGGGGGGGGGGGGGGGGAGTTGGAGAAGTGTCGTGTTGCAGTGGCATCTAATGGAGGTCGAACTGGCAACTGGCAACAAGCTGCACCATTGAAGGTGCGTACAAGGCGAAGAAGAAAAAACAAAAACAAAAAAAATACCTGCGTAGGTTGCAGTTCAGCAAACGGAGTTAAGTCTTGGCAGATGGCTTACCAACCAGCCAGCCAGCCAGCCAGCCCATCATCAACCACATCATCCATGTCCATGTGAACCAAGTACAAAGTGTAGAAATATTTGCCAACATCCAACTCCAACTCCGGCTCCGACTACGACTCCAATTGCTGCCAGTCAGTCGAGTCAGCCGAGTGGGCGAGTTGATCTATGGAGCTGTTTCTCCTATCTAGAACAGAATTTTTCATGAGACATTTTCGTGGGTTGTCTGTCGTCGACAGATTTTGCTTTTGTTGCAGCATTTAACAAGATATGGCAACAACAAATTGCCTTTTGTTGTTGCTATTAATGCTGGCGGCATTTGCTGTTGTTGTTGTTGCCAAAAAGTTAATTAGCCGCATTTTGTTGCATTTAATTTAGTGTTAACTGAAAATGAATCTGTTGGTTGCAGCAACAAACAAACAAAAAAAAAAAAACCCCAAGCAGCAGGTCGAAAATTTCATTAAATGCAAGGAAAAATGAAATAAATGTTTTCTATTCTTAGACTTTTATACTCTTAAAATTGGTAGCATCTTTTAGACGTTTATCTTAATAACAGTTTTATTTTTGGACCCATCTTACTTTATAGAAGAAACAAAGTTCTCAAGTAAAGATTTCAAATTAAAAGATACGGTCAAAGACAGATTTAGGAGTAAGAGCAGACGGGTCTACTGCCTTTAGAAACTATTTTAAAAAATTTTCCAAAACATTTTCACAAATATTTTAGTACCGGGATCCACAGGGGGCAAGCATTTTTTATAATCAAACCTTGGACTTGGTTATACATATTGAACTCTAAAATATCGAAATATACATTGTAAGTGAATTAAAGGTTAACCTCTCTCAAACTTATCCAAGAAGACTTTATCAGACTTTGTCTAGGCTGGGCAGGACTTACTGAAAATGAAGGCTTAAGCATTTTCCTATGGTCGGTTGCCTTTTGTTTTCTTTTTTGAAAATTCTTACAGGTAATATGTTTTTTCAGTTAGTCACTGCAAAACTCTCCGAAAATTGCTAAATAAAATGAAATTTGAAATCCTTTTTTTTAATTCAACACTTGAAAATATACACAAAATAACTTGGAATCTAGCCTTTTAATGACTATCGAAGCCTTCAAAAGAAATGTGGACAACAGCTAACAGCTTTCCATTTCGATTAAATTAAGAATGCAACTCTGTCTAGAGATTAAGAGAGATCTCTTTGGAAATTTTCTAGCGTCAAATCATTTAGAGTATGTATTTCCTTTGCCTTTCCAGCCGGTTAGAGATGCGATCACAAGTGTTTAATATCGTTTAAATAGTTTAAAATTCTTGACTCGTTCGAAATCGAATTATGTTTAAATATTAAAGGGGTTTCCCCATAGCCATGAGATTCTAAGGCTGATCCACAAGATAAACAAAGTTAATGTTAATAAGTCTGTTGTTTAACCAACAACTACAATTTCATTGGATTCCTAATAAAAAGAAGATACTAGCGGAAAAAAAAGTACCTACGTCATTCAAAGCCAAAAAACAAAAAAAAAAACCCACAATTAGCAGTTGTCACTAAGGTTTTCATTCACATTCATTAGAAACAGAAACATCTTTTTTCCTCCCAACCAAAAGCAAAAAGTCTGAAAGACCTTCAATGCAAAACTAATTGTAGGTTCAAACAAAAGGACTCACACACACACACACACACACACACACATACTTAAGCTTAAGTTTTTTGAAAGTAACATATTCTAATTTGACTGTTGAATTTTTTTTTTTTTTTTTTTTTTATAGGTACATAAAACCGGTCGACAACTATTTGAAATATCGAAGGCAACTTTAACAAAAGATCTTATCGACAACAGCAACATTAAGAGAAACGACAGCAACAACAACAGCAGCAGCAGCAACGACAGCAGCAACAGCAACTGCAGCCAGAACACACACAGTTATGAGAGAGAAAGACCACTCACCAAGAAAGATGCTTCCTAGCCCGAAACAGGGCTGTGTATACCCTGCCTTAGGATTAATACCCACATCGTATATATCACATGTACCTTATGATTTGTCAGCAGCATCAGCGACAACAGCAACGACAACAACAACAACGACAGCAGCAGCAGCAGCCACGATAGCAGCAGCCAGACAACAGAAGGCCAAAAGAAGGAGTAGCTATGATCAGCCATTGGACTTACGATTGGCCCACAAACGCAAAACGGATATGGGGGAATCGGCATCGGCATCGGCATCGGCATCGGCATCGGGTTCGGGATCCGAGGATACAGAGAAGGTGGACAAAGATTCAGCGGCGGCGGCGGCGGCGGCAAGTCCTATGGAAGATGAGAATAGTAATTTAATAATGTTTGCCGCCGCTGCCCAGCAGAAGGATAAAGAATTGAATAACAATCATATAGCTGCCTCATTGGCCGATTTGGGTTTCGATATGAGTCGCAAAATGTTGCGAGCCCTGCGCGAGGGGGCAGCAGTGGCGGCAGCGGCCACAGCAACACTAGGCACCGGTGCTGCCACACTACCCTCCGGTCCGGCAGTTGTCAATCCTACGCTCTTAGAGGCCATGACCAAGACATTGCCACTGCAATATAGAAATGTCTTTGGCCCCGCAACGGGAAATCCTTCACCCGGTGGCGGACCAGGTGGCGGTGGCGGTGGCGGAGGAGAGTTTCCCTTTCGGCATGCACTCAAGAAATGCGAATTGACATGGCCGCCAAGCAGTGAGCAATTGCAAACAACTGCAAGTGCTGGCATTAGCAGTAAGCCGCCCCCCATGCCAAGTCATCCGCAATTGCAGGAATTCCAGAGTCGTCAACAGGCACGCAAAACGAAAACGCGTGCTGGAGCTGGTGCTGGTGCCGGTGGTGGCAGCCTAGCCGGCTCAGCAAGTGGCCCCAGTTCGTTGCCCCAGCGGAATAAGGATCGTTATACGTGCAAATTTTGTGGCAAAGTATTTCCGCGTTCGGCAAATTTGACGCGTCACCTGCGAACTCACACGGGGGAACAACCCTACAAGTGCAAGTATTGTGAACGTTCCTTTAGCATCTCCTCGAATCTGCAGCGTCATGTGCGCAACATCCATAACAAGGAGCGACCCTTTAAATGTGAGATCTGTGAGCGTTGCTTCGGCCAGCAAACGAATCTCGATAGGCATCTAAAGAAACATGAATCGGATGCCGTTTCGTTGAGTGCTTTGAGTGGTGTTAGCGATCGCATGCATTGCATACGTCGTTTTTGTGAGAATCCAACGGAAGAGTCCTATTTTGAGGAGATACGCTCCTTTATGGGCAAGGTCACTCAGCAGCAGCAACAACAGCAGCAGCAACATAACCACCAGCAACAACACAACAACAACAACCACCACCATCACCAGCAGCAACAGCAGCAGCAACAACAACAACAACAACAACACCAACAAATACAGTCAGTGGCCACGCCTCGCAGTTCGGCACCATCTAGTGCCTCTTGCTCATCCTCCTCGCATACGCCGACATCTTCACTGACGCCCACGCAATCAGAATCACCCGAAAATCATTTAGGACGATCTATTGCTGAAGATCCTGCCGCCAGAACAGCTCCTCTCATCGATGACGAGGAGGACTCTAAGCCCATACTAGAGCTAAAGAAGACTCTGACTTCAAAACTATTTCCCATGCCGCCAACTACGACAGCCTCCAACACAACAAACTCCATGCTAGAGGAGGAGCCCTAATCCTAATCCTAACACTACACACACACACACACACAACTCTTTTTCCTATCTCTAACAACATGTTTCGTCTTTAATTATCTAGATGTAAATACTTATATCGTAAATGTTTGATATGATGTTGTATATGATGTACTATGTGTAAATGTGAATGTATCTTGTACAAAACAGACAAAACTGTCGACACGAATTGGCAAATAATTATATATATATATATATATATATATATATTTAAACTATACACCTAATAATTATTATTAGTTATTAAGCATTGGTATTCGTTTTTTATTGTACATAACTATATACAAATGTATGTGTAGTATGTGTACATACAATGTAAATCGCGAAAATGTGAAATGAAAATGTATGCTAATGAACGGCACCCACTGTTTAAATAAAAAGTTACAAG
This sequence comes from Drosophila nebulosa, assembly GCA_024703675.1. Taxonomy (NCBI): domain Eukaryota; kingdom Metazoa; phylum Arthropoda; class Insecta; order Diptera; family Drosophilidae; genus Drosophila; species Drosophila nebulosa. The sequence goes on along the minus strand of CM045724.1, from coordinate 6,698,294 downwards.
TTTTTAAAAATCAAAACTTTCAAAGAACTTTAATTCTACTCTACATTTGATCCTAAACAGGTTACGTCGCATAAAAAGCTTCTATTTGGTATCTCAAAAGTTGTATTGATAATTTGGCTAAGTTCATCTTATTTTCTAAAACTTTTAGAATTTTAATCCTTTCGTAGGAGGTATTTTCATTGGAAAATTATTCAGCGGGTATTGTAAGCCACATTTTCTTTATTAATGGTGAATCAAACAAAGAGCAATCCTAGTAATAATAGGAGCATTCAAATTTTGAAAATTTACCTTTCGACTTCTTAGCCGTTTGGGTTTAGTATAGATATATAATACATAAAAAAAACGATGTACTAATATCTGGTCTGATGTTACAAAAGCTAATCCCTTCTAAAAATTATTTTTCCATTTTATTTAAAAATCTCTATAAATTATTTGATCACCTGGAAAAACATTCGAATTAAGAATATTTAAAATTTGAGCAACATTTAGGATTATCCTAAAAGTAAGCTTTTCATACAGCAGTCCATTAAGAAACGGTTTCCAAGGAGACACACTGATAAAAACTACATTTAAATAAAAGGTAAAAGTCAATTAAAGTGCCTCCACGTCCAATTAAATAACGTTGATTTCAATGATGTGTGCTAAGCTTCTCCCCTCTCTCCGTTAAAAACCGAAAGTCCGTGCAAGCGTTTCTTATATTTATTATCATTCCAAAATTACAGAATTTTTTATCAGCATTTAAAAGAAGGTCTCATTTATTTGAATATAAACGGTTAACGATGTTTAGTTGAGCTTAAAGCTCTACCTGAGTTAACAGCAGGCAAAGCTTAACTCGAGATAACAGAAATGCAACATTTACGCATAGTAGAATCAGCTTTAAAAAATTCAAATTAAACCAATTAAATTATATACAAAATAAAATACCTAACTGTGCATGAAACTCAGTGCATTCCATCCAATGCTTTAAAAAAAAAAAACAGATTCATCTTGCGCTAACATTTAAATCGCCTTAATATTGCAAAAGTTTTCCCATTTTTGTATACTTATTTATGTATTTACAAGAAAAATTGTTTGTATGTGTTCGAAAGTCAAAAATATTAAGATTTTTGATAATATTAACTAACGATTTTGCAAGTCCATCTTAATCACAAATGATATTGATAAGTCTGATATCGATAAATCTGATATCGATAAGTCTTTGCCATATGAAATATTCGACAAGTGCAACCGCTAATCCAACGACAACAATGTCTGCATCCCACAGATTGAGCAAAATAACAGATTATAATGAACTGAGGGAACTGCAAGAGCTGTATCTGCAGGATTGGCCCAAACATTGTGTTGGTTACTTTTGGTTGGACAACTATTTGCGATGGATGGATACAAAGTATTTAGCCTTCTACACACTGGACAACAATTGGCAAGACGATGGACTTTTTATACTGGTGGTAAGAAATACATAAAAACAAGCAATTGTGACCTACATATGTATGTATATATAATACCAATCTCTTGCAGCATCGTTACCAATTGTTCTTTGCCAATCTGAGTGGACGTAAAGACCAGTTAAGGGAAGCTTTGAGTCTATTGGACTGGTCAGGTGGCTATAAAGTGAGTGCAATCCATGAAAGGCATCACAGGATCTACAAGGATTTGTTGAAGGAACTACAAGTCGGCATAGATCGAGAACTAAATACCAATATGTATTATTTGCCCTGTGATGATGCAAAGAAACTGCAAATTGATTGTCCAACTGGTTACTATTTGGATGCAGTGCGTCTGGAGCATGCAGAGATGATCAACAATCTCTGGTCAGCTCGTCATCCGGGTTCACTGAGACTTATTGAACTGCTAATAACCAAAAATACAAATATAGGTCTCTATGAAAGAGATTCCGGCAAACTCTGTGCTTGGTGTCTGAGGTAAGATGAAAATGGTTTACTCTATTTATTTTTCTTGAAAATAATTAAAATTTATTTTTATGCTAGATTGCAAAGCGGCTTTCTGGGCGCACTGGAGGTTCTGAAAACCCATCAACGACGTGGTCTGGGCCTGGTGGTAGCAGCTGCCATTTCCCGTTTAATAGCCCATGAGTTGAATCAAGATGTCACAGCTTTAGTCAATATGAATAATATATCCGCCGGCAAAATATTTCAAAAATTAAATTTCAAATTACTTAAAGAAGAGCATTATTTTTGGAGCATGAGTTTGCCGAAAAATGGTAATGCATTAAGCTGGCCGGCAAATGAGTAGATTGCATAGCAAATAGCAACCAAAGTAATTAGATTTGCCAGTTGTTTTTAAAGTGATTACATCGCCACCCAAATAACCAGAGTTATCAGTAAAAATCTTTAGAGTCGACTTGTAAATACCCTTGAATAAGATTTGGTAACTTTCCGTGAAAGAGTAAAACCAACTTTGTTTGTTATAATATAAATTAAATAAATTTATGTTTGTTTTTTTTATTAAATGAAGATCTCTCTATGATCTAAGAAATTTCATTATAATGAATTTCTGATTTAAATTTTAAGTTTTATCTCTAAGCTAAAATGCCTCGAATTCTTAAACCGCTAGCCGGTTCGCAATTAAGATTACGTTGAGCCTATAAATTCACCAGATTCTCGAGAATTTCACCTAGTCAGAGATTGAACGTCATCTCGAAATGAAGCTGTTGCATTCATTAGATTCTCAGGAACTGGAGGAGTTAAGAAAACTCTTTGGCCACAACTGGCCCAAATATTGCACGGAAGTCTATTGCCTGAATTTTTTCATAAAACTTTTAAAAAATAATATCAACACAAGAAATATCAAGGCCTATACACTGAAGGATCAGGAATTGGGTCTATTTCTCATTGTGGTAAGTAGATGTAAAAATATTTTACTAAATTTGTATTAAAAATTGATTTTACCATTGCAGGATCGCTATCAGTTATTTGTGGGTTGCCTGGAAAATGAGAAATCTCAGCATCTCTTGGAGCAGGCTCTACGTCAACTGGATTGGTCGAGAGGTTTACAATGCACTTCCCTGCGTTCTAGATACTTGAATGCCGCAGCTAATGTGGTTCAGGAAAAGCATTTGCCCATTGACTTCAAGCATATTAGCGATTTGTATTATCTAAAACAAGAAGAAGCTTTAAATTTTACTGTTGAGTAAGTCGCTAGTACTAAAAAAATAAAAGGCTTTTGACTAAACAAAAACTTTTACAGACCCCCAAAAGGCTTCTTCTTGAAGACCTTACAAGTTGAAGATGCTCAACTTATAGATGAAATGTGGCAATGGAGTCATCCAGGATCTCTATTTTATATACAACGTCAAATTTCCATGTGCCAGAGTGTTGGCCTATATCTAGAGGATACCCATGAGCTGGTAGCCTGGTGTATTAGGTAAGTGTCATAGCATTTTTTTTTTTATCATTTAGTATCATAAATCTCGTCTAAAACAGATCACAAGATGGTTTGCTGGCCGCCTTACACGTGAAAGAGTCTTATCAACGTCGTGGCTTTGGCTTTGTGGTGGCCAAGGAACTGGCTAGACGTATAGCCCACTCGGGACAGGATGTCACAGCGGAAGTCTATGCCTCTAATAAGGCATCGGTTAGTTTATTCCGTAAATTGGGCTTTCAAGTAATCGATCAATGTCACTGGTTGACTACTAAGCCCACTCTCGAGGATTTTTCATGGCCCGATGGAGAGTGATCAAGATTGCAATCATCTGCTTAACTTAAGAGCAAACTGACCAACCCCAAAGAGAAACATATTAGCTTTTGTGAGAGAGAGAGAGAGAGAGAAACCCCCTTAATGATTAATCTCAAGTTGGAAGAATAATTGGGAATACGAATTGCGCTTACCCTTGATTAGGAATGATGATATAATAAAGCCAAAGTGCATTTAAATTTAATGTAATTCTACCTACAGATATTTCTATTTGCCATCCAAAACTAATGTGGTTTAGGTTTTAGTTTCATCTTAAAACATTTTAATCAATTTTTTCCATTTCACAGATCTTAAACTGAAGCATATACCCACTGATACCCTAGAAATAATGCACAATGAGAACCAGTCCATATATATGTAGACTTCAGTTGTTCTTTAGTTGTTGATTGAGTGAGAAGTGCGCTAAAAAAATGTCAGTGCAATTAATAGAGATCGGTTTGAAAGAACTTCAGAAATATCAAAAACTTTTCACCAAAGATTGGCCCAAATATTGCCAAGAATATTATTGTCTCGATAATTTCATCAATTTCCTAAAAGCCGAAACAAATATACAAAACCTAAAAGCTTATACACTCACCGAAGAGAGAGCCAAGGCCGAGGGCGTTTTTTTAATTGTGGTTAGCCAGAGAGATTTATTCCACAAATAAATATTAACATTTTAATTAATAGGATCGCTATCAGTTATTTGTGGGTGGCTTAAATAACAACACAAATGGTGGCCTGGTTCAAAGAGCCTTGGATTTGCTTGACTGGTCAAAGGGTTTGAAATGCAGTTCCATACCCATGCGACATGTCCAAGCATTGGAGAAGGTAGTAAAAGATAAAGATCTGAAAGTGCTATTCAAAGATCCAACTAACTTATGTTACCTCAAAGCAGAGGAGGCCCTCAAATTGAGAGTGGAGTAGGAAAATAGTCCATTGATCTGACTTAAGATGTTTAATAAGTTCCTTAATCTTGCAGACCTCCAAGTGGTTACCACTTTAGAAACCTTGCTGTCGAAGATGCTAACTTAATAGACGAAGAATGGCCAAATAGACATTTGGGTTCATTGTATTTCATTCAACGTCAGATACGCTTATCAGTGAATGTTGGCCTATATGCTGACGATACAGAAGAGCTGTTGGCCTGGTGTATAAGGTGAGTAAGGCGGTTACTTTAATTTTACCTTTAAATAACCCATAAATTAATTTATTTTAGATTACAAGGCGGTTATCTGGGAGCTTTACAGGTGAAAAATAGCCATAAGAGACGCGGTTTTGGCAGCCTGGTAACACGAGAGATTTCTTATCGCATTGCTAGCCTGGGACAAGATGTTATGGCCCTGGTTAATCCCTTAAACATGCCTTCTTCTAGAATGTTTGATAAACTGGGCTTCAGGGTCATCGATCAATGTCTTTGGCTGCGCACAGAGCCTCAAGGAGGAGAATTCATATGGCCCGAGGGCGAGTAATTGTTACTACTATTTTTTTTTTAGTATATTTTTTAAACATAAATTTATCATAAAATATTATAGTAATTCTTAATGTTTTTTTTTTTTTTTGTTTTTACTTGTATATGAATACAACTTTGGTGTAAAAAAATATGCCATGACTTTGTCTATAATTGTTGAAGCAAACGCCGACAACGTTCTGTTAGCTGCTCCACACTAGTCTCCTTTAGCATTGTGATAAGCAATTGCTTTAGACACTGGAGATCTGATTGAATATGATAATCGTTCATTTTATAGCTATCAAAAAGTAAAAATCTGGTGGTCTCCGTTTCTGTGTTGATCGTCGCCGCCTTGCGACGGGCGGCTATATATTCCAAAAGTTCTATAAAATCGAGGTAGTTGATGCCAAAACTGGCTCGCAACATTGTCTGACAGTGGGCCTCAAAGTTATCCATTTGCCGGCAATCGGAAATCTCTTTACGCACCGCCTGCATATTGGCGAGCAAGTTAATCCAAACCATTTCGATGTTGCAGGCATTAAACCAGTTGTGATTCACTGATATGGTATCGGTTAGATTCCAAACCTGATGATACCAGCCACTAGGCACAAAGACAGCCTCATTTGCCGTCTGATTGATGGTAAAATAACTAATTTGTTGCCTATCAAGCATTTCTTCATCAATGCTAAATGGTAAATTGCCTAAAGAATCACTCAATTTGAGTTCTTCCCCAGGCGGCATTATTAGCCATTTCTTGTGTCCCACTATATTGGTGGACCAACTAAATGAGCCAAAGACATCGCTATGAAATGAGGTCCTAAAAAAAAGTAGAAAAAATTTCATTACTTTAAAGAAAAGAAATATCATAGTTGGGGGGGTCTGCAACAAACCATGAGTTCTTCGGTCCCATATAGACGAATCGATAGTCATCTCGTTGTTCATTGATCAGCTGCTCGTTTAGCCAATCGGAGGCAAAATATTTGGGCACCTTATAGAATTTATAGCCGGGTAACTGAGCCGCCAGATGCCAGTCTTTGAGGTAGAGATTATCCCTTTGATTTGTTTCATTGCAATTTTGATCCTTCTCCGTCTGGGATTCGCTGTTACTTCTAATTTTTTGCTCCCAACGCTGCAGAAAGTCGTGAAATTTCAATTCCAATTTGGCATGACTATTAAAGTAAACGGAATTGCAATCGGCTATGGGTACAGGACAGTCGTCAATATGTCTTTTGAGGTAGTTAAAATTAATGCGGGCAGTCTGGGTAGTGTTGTTATCATTCTTGTCATTGTTTAAACTTGTCCAGTTCTGGCATTCCCAATCATTTGACACATCCGTGATAATGACAGGCCAATTGGGTTGCATATACTGCCAGTAGAAATCATTATAGCTTAAATCCCGGGCAGAATGACGCAGAATCTGTTGTTGGTCTATAAGAAAAAAAAGCGTTTTTTAGAAAATTGTAATACTCTCGGAGTGAAAAATAAAAGAAAATTATGTCTAATTGTCAGTTTATAAAAAAAGATTAAAAGATAAAAAAGTTTCCGCTAACTCCGGCACCTGACAATAGCCCTTTCAGAAATTATCTAATTTTGCTTGGCTTAATCCTGTATAGCCCTCTAGATATACTTTCTGCCTGTCGGGTTGTTTCCATTATAAACTTAATTTCAGCATAAACAAAAGTAATCTTTTGCTCATTGTTAGAGCAGCTGTTCACCCGTTGAATGAAGAAATAAAACCTTGTGGGTCGCATTAAAGGGCTTTGCCGCCTAACTACAGCCAAGTGCCAAGGAATTGCAGGTCAATAAATATACATATTAAGAAAACTCTATGGTTAATAAAACACATTACTATTTTAACATTTTCATAATAAACAAACCCGAATTTTTTGCAATTCCGTTGCCTGTTGCTGGTCGCAGGGCCAAGAGCTCAGCTATCGCTCCCGGCCTTTCCTCTGTTGCCATGAAACTTCAAACGAGGCTTCGCACATACAAACACCTCCGTAAAAATTTCTTTAATTTGTATTAACTTTTATTATTAATTTCATTTGCATTAATTTTTTCATTGTTTTTTTTTTTTTTGGGCCACTTTTGACTAGAGATGCAAGCAAAATGTCGATAGTTTTTTTTCTAGAGACGAGCGTTATTTTCTTTGTGACACGAAGCACGTACAATGTTGTGATACGATATGATTAATTTACGATTACTATAAAAAATTATTATTCTGCAAATGTCTTTTTATACCCTTGCAAAAAATCTTGCATTAATTTTATAAACTTTCCATTAATGCAGAGACGGCCCCATTTATTATTAGTTAGAGCCCAACGACAAGATATAACCATAAAGAATAAGTAGTGTATGGCCAAGATAGAGCCCTATAGATGTAAGAGAGACAAACAAAAAAACGACGATGGAAAAAGACGTTTTTTATTTTTTTTACTAACCTAGGAAAACAAACATTATGTGAGAAAGTAAATCAAGGAAACAAGAGGGTCTCTTCCTCTCTATTATAGAACAGAACAAAAAGACGCGAAAAATTAGAAGCAAAAAGTACCTGTAATTTTCCATGAAGTTGTATGTAATAAAATTATGGAATATTTGGAGAAATAATTGTATTTCTAAGAACCAAGATTTTTATTTCTTATTTTATTTCTAATGCATACATTTTGCGTACTACAGCGCGGTTTGAAGTATGCTAAAGTACTAACTGCTGAACATTTTTTGAGACACATTTCCATATGAAAAAGAGATAAAGAGTAAAGAAAGGAAGAGAGACAGCTTAATCTTAGCATGTACTAAATTAATACCTTTTATTTTAGAGAGATAAAGTTGTAAGAGAGTGGGAAGATTATTTGCAAAAGGCGGGATAATTTTATGTATGTATATGTTTCTGCAAAGTTCCAGAATCTATGTACATACATACATACATATGTGTGAATAAAAAATAAAGAGCCAAAAGACAAAACTTTTGTGATGTCAAAACACTGAAAACTTTGTGGATTGTTTTTTCGAGTGCATTTTCTCTCGCCGCTCTATTTTGTTGAACAACAGCGAATTAACTAACTAGACCAATAAACGCAGCGAAATCAAGTTCCACACTTTTTAGATCAAAAAAGCGAAGCGAATTTAGTTCTGCCCGTAGATGGCGATAGTGTGCAAACCTCAAGTGTGACCGTATAATATGAGTTAAAGAGGGATATATTGTAATATTCAAATGGCGAAAATGTTTAAAAATAATTATTAATTCCACATATTAGATTGATTAACAAAGGGTTAAAGTACACGCTAATAATTAATTTACATTTTAGATAAACAAAACTGACCTAACTCAACAGGTAGCCGATAAGAGCCCACCCAATGCGCCGGCGCTCTCTTTTCATTTCCCACTCGCTCTGGATTCGTGTGTATCTGCAGGTAGAAGCAAAGTTTTCTTTTTAGCCAAAAGTCCAAAACTAATTCTAGTCAATGTAAATCTATAGAATATATATATTCCAAAATGCATTTGGAACTACTGATAATTGCTGCTTTAGCAGCTTACTGTCATGCTGCCGTGGACACAACAAAATTGGAGGCCAATGTGGGTGAATTGTTTACCTATAAAATTGAGCCACAATTGTTCAATTGGACCCACCAGGTGATTAGCGAACAATTTCGCTATCGTCCCTCCCTGAAGAGTTATCCGGATTTGCCCAGTTGGCTACGTTATATGTACAGTCATGAGTATCATGCGGGCTTCCTTTATGGCACGCCACCCGAATCCGTGGCCGGCGGTTATGTTCACCTCGATGTGGTGGCCTTGAATCGTCAGAACTATGAGACGCGTCATGTGGTCATCTCGTTATTTGTGGCTCACAAATTTCCCACTCCCAATGTGGTGCAAATGAAAATTGATAATCTCAATTGGGTGCACTTTATGGATCCGGGCAGAGTTGAGAATTTGAGAAATATATTCCGTAAAGATCTATGGCCGGGCAGTAAGGAGGATCTCAGTGTTATATTTATGGAATCGGCGGTAAATATGGGCGGAAGATTACCTCTACGACCACAGCAACGCGAAGGGTAAGCTGATGCGAGAGAGAGAGAGAGAGAGAGAGAGAGATGCATACTAACACCTCTTTGTTCTTAGGGTCATAGTTCATGTGGGCAGCTTTGCTCAGTTCTCGCCACGTCTCCAGGAGCTGCAAGAGGAAGTGCGTCCTTTGTATAAATTGCCCACTTGCACCTACAAACGAACTTCCGTGCAGAAGATTTTCGAGAATGTCGGCTTCAAGCTGGATTGGTGTGCCTTTAAAATGGTCGGTGTGGAATCACCCACCGAGATACTCTATCACAGTGGCAAGCAGAATGAAGAGCAGCAGCAGCAGCAGAATCGTCAGTCCATCGATCGTTGGATGGGCATTTCCCGTGATGATGTACCCGTTCGCAATTATATCGATGAGTTCGCCTTTGCCTTTGCCATACCGGGAGTGATTTTTGCCATCCTTGTGGGCATGCTATCGGCTGTACTTTGCTTCCATCATGAGAAGTTGTGAGTTTTGAGTCGGTATTGCATTTAATTTTCCAACAATTTACATATTTCTTATTTCTTATTTTTGTTTATTTCTTTTGTTGTTATCTTTTTTGTTTCTGTAGTTATGATCCACATTCGGAATTTTTCTTTGCAAATATTTTTCACATCTGTGAAGAGTCTTGCGGACGAAAGTCAAGTAGTGTCACCAGCTCAAACAGGTGAATTATATTAAATTAGTTATTCTTGAATCTATTTCGTTAGCCTCTTCTTTGCACTTGGCCTGAAGTTGCTCGAGACTAATTTCTCTTGTAACCTTTTGCAGTTCACTCCATTTGGACATGTCCTCGACGGTGCAAATGGTCCAATGCTCGGATACAAAGACAACTCAACCGATAACCACGCTAAAGAGTCTCAAGGATCCTAATTTTCTTTTGGACAACACTAGCATACGTTCTCAAAGGTTTGGCCCATCAAGAAAGAGTTTCTCTTTTTTTCTCTTTTTCTATGACTAAAATGGTTTCTCTTCTAGTCCCAATAATAGTTTCTATCAGCTAGACTGTGGCACTTCGGTTGGAGGCAGTCTCTATGCTCGTCCCAAGCCTCCTCCTTACAAGGGCAGCAATGGCATCGGTGTGGATATATGACAAACATCGCCCAGAGTGCTCTATTGCTAAGACACTTCGGGATAAATACAGCCAGAGAACTAGAAATGCAAAGCAATATCGAAACTTATCAAGCTTACTCATATAAACAAGCATTAACCATATCAATATCGGTATTTATCAATTGACATACTTTACGCATTAATAATGATAATCAATTTAATGTAGCTGTTTCAAATAGTGGCCATAAATAAATAATAAACTTTTCAATATGAATTCTTCTCGTCTTTTAACCAATTTTATTGGAAGCTAAAATTCTTTAAAATGTGGCGCATTTTTTTAGACTTTTGATAATTATCGTTATTTCAATAGTGATCAGCTGTTTTCGACTTGCTATCGGCAATGTACTTGATCTCTTGGCTGGTGCTGCCAGATCGGCAAATTTTACAAAAAAGACCGCTTAACATTCTAAAAAAAAATGTATTAAACTTTCGCACTTACAGATTGATTGCGCAAACTAATCTCAAAAAATGGATGTGGCCAATCTCAAGGATATCGTGAGCGATCTAACCGCTACAAATATTGTTCATAAATAACATTGTCAAATAATGATTTTTTGGCTTCAATGAAATGAAAAACAAATTTTATTAAGAACATATTAATGAATGATACTTTAAATGTGCTTAAATTAAAGAAACTACAGGGGTATTCATAACTACATCATTCCGTGACAATGTCCTTGTCGATATCCTTAAGATCCTATCCACTTATTGTGATGGTGAAATTAGTCGAAACTTCTTTACAATTTGTTCCATTTCTAATTGCATTTAGTTTCGTTTATTTCATTACTAATTTAATTTGCTACATGATTATAGCAAATATATATAGCAAGATAAATAACTGCCAACTTCATTGATATTTCAATAATGTCGTTCTGCATATATACAGCGTGTCTTTTTTTGATGTTTTCCATAATAGCCGTCCTTCCGCCTGGTAAGTGAAAGTTTCTGGCAAATTTCTAATTTTTGTTTATTTAACGAACCTTTTCTAGGAATGGAAAGCAACCAAAAGCGCCCACCAAAATATAGATAAACCTGATTCCAGTCCAAATAGTTCCATAATCTGAAACTAATTTTAATCATTAAAAAATAATGGACAAATAAATAAACATGAAATCTACAGAAATTGATGAAGTGGATTAAAATGTATTTAATTTTTTTATTGAGAGAAGCAGATGACGATTTCCATGTGAAGTATAGTTAATTTTTCGAAGCCCCAAATTAGATTAATGTAGAAGATATATGTACGTACCTATGCATCCTTTGAAGAAGTTGTTGGTCTGGTAAGATCAAGAGAAACTGCATACTTTAAATTTTTAATTTAAATTGGAGCCAACTCAAAATGTGACTTTTTGTAGGGCTTGCTATATACGAGTTTTATTATCATAGGCAGGTTAAATTCTTGAATGGCGCGGATCGGACAATTACGTCAACTATGCATATAGCTGCCATAAGAACGATTGGTCAAACAAGCAGCCTTAGTAACAAAAACTTATTTGTTTGTTTAGATTCCTAAGCCAAACTCGCTCCCAATGTGTATTAATGTGTTTTGCAGGTTTCCTCAAAATTTTGTAAGGATAATACTACTATAGCACATGTCAAGCTCCCATTAGAATAATCGAAAAATAAGTTCCTATGAGAAAAACATTTTTATATGTTGGAGTATGACAAACAAATTTTGTTTGTAGGTAATTTTTAAAGGTATACATCTTATATTACAGAATTTTAGCGGTAAAAATATTTTAAAAAAACAACTATAATTTTTCATGGCTGCGAGTGCTTTGCCAAAGTTGATGTTTTTTTTTTTTATTTGAATTTTATTACTCGATTAATTGTTTATCCTTTATTAATTGCTAAGGGCAAGATGCAAAAACTTTAAGAGAAGATTAAGGGAAATAAAGAATTTTTGTTTGATTTTTTTCCTCTGCATAGTTGGAATTGGGGAAACTATGCTGCCAAGCTGTAATACCTGAAAATGTGCTATATTCAAGGCGGATCTGACTAGGAAAATGAATGAAAATTAGACCCATAAAGGTCATCAAGAGTGAGGTCACCTAGGGAGGCTAGGAGACTTGCTAGATTTTTGTTTGACTTCAGTCCAGATAGCGAGAAAAGAGTTCTAGTTCGCTGAAATCAAAAGAGAATGGGCTAATGTTAATGAATTTGGCTAGGTGGTAAAATTTGGCCAAGTGATTTTGGCTAAGTGCCTTTTGCTAGGAGGTAAAATTTGACGTGATTCAAAGCGATTATCGACCTTCTTGTAAAACTTTTTGAAGCTTTGTTTTGCCTCTGCAAAAGCTGAAAGTCGTCTTATAAAGCATTTTATTGTTGAAATTTCGCAACAGTTCACGCACTCCATTAAGTGGCAACACTAAGCATCTGCCTTCACATTCCACGGAAGATTTTTTTTTTACCGAATAACTTTGGAATGCAGATATTAATATACAATTCAATTGTTTAGTTATTCTGTTAGCCATAAAAATGCAGTAAAATAATGAAATGAAATTCGATTTGAATAGTTTTATTTATTTGGTTTTTTGTTTTTTTAATACACTGCATTTTCATTTTGTTCATTGAATTTTATTTGCTAAACATTTTACCATTTTCAAGTTTTAACTACAATTTGGTTTACATATGAATGCATTATGTGGGTGTTGGTGTGTGTGTTTGTGTGTATGTGTATGTGTTTGAGAGTTAATAATAATTAAAAAACCATTTTGCAAATAATAGATAAACTTTGTGTCATGTAATCTACTTGTGTGTGTGTGTGTGTGTGTGAGGGTGTTTGTGTATGCAATTTCTATATATGTGTGTATATATGCTATATATTTATAATCTTTACAGATATTACATGCTCAGCCTTAAAGGCTCGAACATTAGATCTAAGAACTAACTTGGCCACTAACATTCCATCAATCCATCCATCCATCCATCCCTCAATCCGTTTAATATATTTAAGTAAAGTTTCCATTCTTTTGGAGAAATGAAATTAGAGCAATACGGTTTTTAGGTAAAAACGCTATTTACATATACAAAAATCGTATAAAATACGTCATAAAAAACGTAACAATAGTTTTTCTTTTCTTTTCTTTCACATATAGAAAATTGTGTTTTTGTGTGTGTAAGTTTCTTTGGTTTTATACAATTATTGAATTGGCTTAAATATAATTTAATATATGTAGTTATAGTTGTTGTATATTTATTTACTTAATTTAAGATGCATTCGACTAGATTTTCTTTTTAATTTTCTTGGTTTTTTTTTTTTTTTTTTAGAAGGTACAGAGAGACTGACAGAGCGTTTTCATATAAGGTTCGTTTAAGAGGGGAATTGGAGAGGGGGTGGGGGGGGGGAAAATTGGTTTTATCTTTTATGGATATTCTGGGTACAATATGTGATATCGGTTATACAATATTCTAACATTTCACTTATCGTTTATACAATATTTCGTTTTTATTATTATAATAATTTTTTTTTTGGGTGGCAGGCCACTCAGCAAATACAATTTATTTATATGTGTATAGACAGGCTCAGAGGACTTGAGAGTCCTTTAAAATGTTATGGCATAGAATAAGAAGTCATTTATAAGGTTCTTTAAGTGAAGTTTAAAACTTTAATTTCTATTTCATTCAGGCTTTGCATTTCAAAATCTACAGCGACTTTCTTCTGAAGATTTCCAAAGATTACCTCTTTATATATGTGACCTCTGACAATAATTTTCACACATTTTTATGATCTAAATATAAGAAATTAATAATCTGTGTAAGGAATACTTTATGGAATTGTTTTAAATGCATTTCAAAGCGATTTTAAGGAAAATAATTAGCTAACGGTTGGCACTTATAAGAGGAAAACTAGTATTTTTAATAAAAAATAAATTAACTAAAACACTTGAAATATTCCACATAGCGAAGCTTCTTCATTATTTTTCTCTATCACTTTTCAGTAAATTTACTTTAAACTACGATGAACTATGTCAACGTCTAATAAAATAAGTTAATGGTTGTGATATTTTCCTTTATAGGCCAATTTTGTTAGCTACATGGTCACAATTTGAGTAACTGATTTCAAAGAATTAGAATACGTTCAATTAACCTAAAATCAAATCTCTTCTTCTATAGAGTTAATAAAGTAAAGCAAATATATTTTAAATAATTCAAGACACAATGGGTATTTCCCTTAAACTGCATACAATATTAATTTCTAAAGTCATTAGACTATTTTTTTCTTAAATTAGTTATTAATTCAATTCAGGATTCAAGATCTAGCTCAGAGATCTAGATTACCAGGGAAAAAATATATAAAATATTTATTTTAATATTCGCAATTCTTCGAGGAGATCGAAAAAAACATTCATGCAACGTATACTTAATAAATTGAGCCCGTTTAAGCTATCTTCCCCCATTGTCGATCCTCAATAAGATTTTCAAGCGATGAATAGGAACATCAATTTGTTCGGTCATACTCTTCGTAGATAATTTGTTTGTTTATCAACACTACACTGATTAGTTTCGAACCGTAAAAATCGATTCAAATTTATGTGCAATTTTTATTCGTGAGCGTAAAACAAAGTTAATTTATGGGCGGGTTCGAACCAAAACGCCTCTCCTACACTCGGCCCTGGTTGCATGGTTAAATTCATTTGCTATAGCTGACATTTGGTTTCTGTTTTCATCAAGAGACTTACAGCTTTTTAAGGGTACACTAAGCCACCTGTCATTGACTAGTTTTATTATAAACTAATGCTCCTGCCGTTGGTTGAAAATATAATAGCCGCAGGATCTTCCTCATAGCCATTAATGGATCCTTCTATGGCCCTAATCGCCAACGTTTTGTATTAAGAAATCATGGAGATACTTGGACTAAGCATTAAACCGATCCCAAAACGAGCTTAGAACGCATTAAAGGAACTAGTAATTAAGTTAGATACGACTGAGCCTAGTTAGTAAATTGATTACTCTTAGGCCACATTTAAAGAGCTGAAGAATCCAACTGTAGTTTGCCACACTGTTTTATAGTGTTGATTAGAAAAAGTTAAAGAAACAACACTAAACTACAACATAAATTAAACTGCATTTCCCTAATCAATCAAGTGTCAATCTCAAAGATGGACACAATTTTAGACTGTTTCGAAAAGCTCTCAAGACCCTCTCACCTCTCCTGTCTACATACTAAATAAAGTATTTTTACGCCAAGTGCCACCAAGAATCTTAATTTCTAATTTAGTTTTTGTTACGCTATGCAAATGTTTTACAAACTGCTTAAAAATTCAACTAAATATTTAATTATATAATTAATGCTTTACTGTAATTATGTATATGTATTTAGATACTTGTGTTATTATATTTATTTATTTAAATCTGTTTAGTTTTATATTTGTATTTGTAAGTGTATGCTTTCCCACTCTTTAAACATTTTTTTTTTTTATGCAAGAAAAAATTAATTATAATTAAGTTTTTCATTAAATTTCTTTTTGTTTTAACTTGATATGTAGTTTTCATTACGAAAAAAGAAAAACAAAAAAAATAATATAGAAAATCTGAGGTCCAGTTAAAGATGGAACAATTTCATTATTATAAGTGAAATAAAAACTTTGAATAAAAATTGAAAAATTTTCATTTTTGTGTGTGCTTGGTTGTGGGTGGTTAGATTTAATTTCGAAAAATCTTATTTGGCAGTCTGTGGATTGTCACCAAGAAAAACGGAGAGAAAAGGAAAATTCGTAACCAAATTGGATTTAGCCATAAATTGGATTTATCTACTATTTAGTATATAGATAACTTGTAAAGCTTATATAAATCTTAGCTAGGCCACTTAAGAATCTTAACTTTTATAATAATCTTACATAAATATTTCCTATATATAAGTATATATATTCTTTTTCTATGCAGCAAATGAAGTTTCTTTCGTTGCATATATGCTCCAGTCCCAGTCCAAAATCCAGTTCCAGATTTTATTGTACAACCTCTGCTTGTTTGGGGCCAAAATGTAATTAGCTGGAAGTACAATTGTAGGGATCGTCAGTGCGGAAATTTGGATGATCTTCAAAGGGTTTGATCCCAGCAGCCTTTTTATCGTCTCGCAGTTTTTCCACCTGTTGCATAACACGCAAAAAATTGCCACCAGCCAATTTGGTTAGCTCATCGATGGTCCAACCGCCGCCCAAAAGTTCAGCAAATAATGTCGGATACGAGGACACATCCTCCAGTCCTTTTGGTGTACTGCAAAGAAGAGAGAGGGAAAGAAAGAAATGTGTGTTAGTTCACTGCAAGTCATTTTGAAGTAAGGGAAAGCAAGGGAATTATGTCCTAAATGTCCATCTTCTGATATCAAACTCATGCATTGACACTCTGGACTCTGGACTCAAAAGAAAAATGTAAAAAATGAAACATACTAATGAAGAATATAAATAGAGAAATACATAACCAATAAAAATCGTACTAAAAATAATTAAGTAAAAGATAAACACCAAAAATTAACAACAAGCTCAAAAATATGGCTCAATGGAGAGGAAAATAAAATAATGCGAAGTATGAAATCGGAGAATAAAATAAGTTAATAAAATTGTTAAGGAAACTCAATAAATCGGCACAAAAACGGATCAGAAAAATAATTGAAAAGTTAACTCTCTAAGACTACTTTCTAAGGTAATGAATGAAAATAGTAAAAAAATAGTTTTCTTAAGTAAATTGATGCTCCCAACTCAAAAATTAACTGAAAACAAAAAATTTAGGAGTTTTGTTTCGTAGTTTGTGGGACAAAAAACAAGCTCCTGACTTTAAACGCCAAAATCAACAAAACTATTCGGATGAAATAGTCAGCCTAACAAAGGTCCAAGTTAAGCGCCTTGATAGACACACGAGTACCTTGGCCATGAATCCACTGGACAACAGACCCACAATCAGGTGTCTGAGAAGATGCTTCATCCTCGACCAGCAGCATGAAGTAGACTAACATCAACACCCTTCCCCCTCAAACACACATTTTCCCCAAACACACCCACATAAACATCAAATATTGAACTGTTTTTTTTTATTTTTTGTATTTTTCATTGTCCATGTATAAGCTTGTAATTGTCCTGTCTATTAGAGGTGGGAAACTATCGATAGCCTAAACCGTCGATAGTCTAAATAACATTTAAGTAGTGGGTTGCTTGGTACCAAAATGAAAAAAGATACTTTTGAATGAGCCATTTATTCATAATTTCTAAATTGTTTTAATTTTTTTCTGAATAATTTTAAAAAGTACATACGAAACGTCTATTTTTGTGATTTAGTTGATTAACCTCTTTGCAATCAGAAGTGTTTTTTTTTTTGTCTGGCATTAAGGCAAGCAAAGTTTTAAATGCTATTGGGACTATCGACTGTTTTGACTATCGATAGTTTTCCACCTCTACTGTCTATCATGATGTTCTGATGATAGTTTATAGATTCCAAAAGATGGGAAAAGGATTTAGAAGAAAAATTACTGCCTCAATACATTATTTACTTTATCGCTGCTATAATGCAAAATATCTTATAGATATTTTGATATCCGAAACTCGATTTAAAAAAAAAAAAAAAAAAAAAAAATAAAGCTTTCAGATAAAAGAAAAATGAGTTCAATTGATTTTTATACTTTAACTTTTATAAGCAAAACAAAAAGCAACAAGTAAAATTAAAAATGCAAAAATCAAAAAGTTGTGCTAAAGTAAATATTAAAAGTATTGTTAAAAGCCTGTGAAGACTTTTTAAAAACTTGGGACATATAGTTGTGGTTCTTATTAACATAAAACGAAAATTCCAATGATAAAAAAACTCTTCGTTTTTTTTGCTAAAGTTAAAAGTATAATAAGTGACTTTTAGATGGTTTTAGATGGTTAAGAGAAATTTGAAATAAGTAAAGACAGTTAAAGTATATACCAGGCTGGAAGAGAGAGACATAATCAAGGACTAAAATGCATCAAAATCTCTAAAGAATAAGAAAATGGAAGATAACTCATAACAATATAATAAATATACAAAAATTAGGAGCAAGCTTAAAAAATTGGATATAGAATTTCCAAATTTAAATAAGTTTGTTTTCAGAGCAGTCTAAGATAAATTACTTAATATAAGAAACTAAATTTGCCTTAGCTTCTAGCTCTCAGACACACGAAGACCCAATGAATTAGTTTCTATTTGCAATGCAAACTAAATTGCCATCCTTTTTCAATCCCTTTTGTTTCAACAGTTTCTACACACAATTTAATTCAATTCTTGGTAATTGGTGCAAAAATGTCATAAAAAATAAATTAAGTTCTATGTACAAGCCAAGTCAAAGCCAGAGGGAGCAAAACTCTCTGGTCAAGTCTTCATTTTCTGTTTCGAAAGCAAGTCGGGCAAAACTATGCAAAAGACCACAAAAAAAAAAAAATAAAAACAAAAAATAGAAGAAACGAAAACAAATAAATAATAAATAACACAAAAGGAAAATAAATAATAAATAAACATTTCTGGTCCAAGCGCTTCAAGTGCTCGGTAATCATATTTTATTAACAGGCATTTATATTGCACAACAAATAAATAATAATAATAATTTACTTTTATTTGTAGTCGTCGGTTTTAGAACAACAGAATTTAAATGACATCCCAACACAAAATGCCTTTCCATTGCATATAAACGTACAATACAGGGCAACTAGATGCAGAAGATTACCAAGTTTGGTTTATTATTTATTTGTGAGCTTTGGAATTAAATTTTGAGCTGATATTTAATTCATTTGTCGTTTAATTTCAGTGTGAGTTAAGAAAAACAGCAACATTTCCGTTAACTGAACTTAAAATATATACTTTCAATAACTACATTTATGATGCGCATTTTTCATGATAAACACCCTGTATATTATGTTGTAGTTAATGAAATATTTCAAGCCTCCTTCAGATTGAAATCATTTTTCAAAACAAAGAGCGCCATAACAAAAACAATTTATGTCATTTGCCTTCGACTATTCCTAATTTCTGGTCAAGAGCATTTCTGCTTGTGCCGCCTTTCCCATTCAATTTGAAAATTGTTTTTCCCAAACAAATTAATAGCATTCATTTTGTGGCTTGTGGCTGGCCAGAACTTAACATTCAATTCACAACTTCACACACACACACACATATATATATATAGAGAGTAAATATTTATCACAATAACCAAACCCATCGCAATCGTAATAGCAATTTAATTAAATAACTTAAAAACGGTAGAGAAAATTGCCATGGTTTTAAGGGCCAGGTGTCCATCATGTCTTTAAAAAAAAAAAAACTAAAGTTTTCAGCAATTATTTAGTTATTCCATTTTCCCTTTTCCTTTTTTGTCTCTAATGAACTATGTTATAATAATTTTGTAAGCCTATCAATTCTATTTTACAAACGACACAGTTGATATATTTGAATTTCCGTTTGATTACAAACCATTTTTGCAGCAGTTTGATAATTAAATTCAACAATGATATTTAAAAATGCATAAATTTGAATACACGATTGGCCTTACACCTGTGCTTTAAATGCGAAAATCGACTTTGAAATGCCCTGCATCAAATGGTATATTAAATATATTTCAGAAATGAAGTATATTGAGTTTGATATTTCTATTCTAGTCTATAAGGACTTACATTTTCCACCTGCCCTACACGAACCTTTCCATATCCTTTGCAGTGACTACAATAGGTAATGACTTGTCTTTGGCACGGGATTTTCCCTTTACTTCTGTTTTTCCTTGCTCGAATACACTAGCGACTTGGTGTATTCATTTCTAATTTGTAATTTAATTTCAATTTTAGTTTAGATTTAATATTATAAATACGACCTATAGATAAAAGTATTTAATATGCAATCAAATATTTTGGGATATTCGCATAGTTGGTCAAAATTAAATGTAGTTGGAAACTTAAAAGCCATTTTTGCTGAGAAATCTAAGGATTTCTAGTCAATATAATAATTAAGACAAGGTGAATGCTAACATAGACGTCATATTCGAGAGATTTTTATTCGAAAAAGTGCGTTGGGTGCGTTCATGAGTGAACGAACAAAAAAGACAGAGCAACTGAATATGTTCTCTTCGAATTGTTTGGTTTTTGCTCACTTGTTTACTTGCTCTTCCTAACGAATTTTTGATCACTGGTTTTCGCTTTAGACGCATTTTGAGGACATTAGCAATCAACAGGAAGTATTGCAAATATTAATTTAGGCCGAAATTTTTAAAAGCAAGCACCCGGCAGCTAGTGAGAAACTGAATAAGTAAACTATATAGAGAGCAATTGAACAAGTGATCAAAGTAGTGAGCAAATAAATAAAATGAGCGAGTTGACTCACATCAAAAAAGAACTAGTGAACATGTTCACCAAAATGAGCTAAACATTGCCCAACACTAGTTTTTTTAGAGCATCATAAAGGGCATCGGGGACTTGGTTGGCTTGGTTGGCTCTATGATGAACAGTTGCTTCTATATTCCTCTTAGTCGAGTGAGCCATTGTCAGATTTCCCCTTTTTTTTCCTTTTTTTTTTTTGTTAGGGTATACGATTCATCTATATGCATGTGTCGTGTGTGGTTTCGAGCGAAATGGCACGCAACCATTTGACACTTTGTAATTTTATAGAATTTTAGATTATTTATTGTGTTCATGTTCATGCTTCTACCTTGCGCTACCCCCCCTTCTTCCCCCATAACCTCCCGTAACGCACATCCTTTTGGGAGTGGCCTGAACAAATATTCATACACGCAATTTCAGTTTTCTTGTTGTTTCTGTTTCTATATATATTTTTCGTTTTGTGTCCAAAAAACCAAAGCAGGAAAATGAAGTTCATTTCGCTGGAAATTGATTTACATGAAAATTGTAGAAAATTTTCATATGCAACCAAAAATGGTAGCAACAATGTGGCATGTATATAGTGAAAATATTTAATTGAAAAACACGAGCCCCATGTCCATAAATGCGTGGCGAGGGAGTGAGGAAAAGGGGAATATATATACTTGTGGAAAGGAAAGCAGTTTTATCAAAATTTTCGAACAAAACATTCGTTTGTTTGTTTGTGCTACGTGTGTCCATGAGGCAATCAATCGGAAATCTATGCAAATTCATTGTTCCAACCCCTTCCCCCCCCTCAACTAACATCATGATAATAATTATTATAATAATGCCAAGGCTGATGGCGCAGGGATAGTTGCTGCGTATAACCAATATTTGCTGCCTTGTTGTTGCAAGAGACTAATGAAGGCTGCCAAATTTGAGTTAATGAAGTTCCATGATATTTTGGCTAATGCCGTTGTTTCAAATTTCATTATAATTGATGACAATCTGATGTAAAATTTTCAGCTGATTAGGCCAAGTGAACTAGTTTTAGTAGCATTTAAGAGGAACAAATATTAACGTGGAAATTTGAACATATTTTGTGGGTTAGTATTTCTCCTTTGGGATCTCCTTCTCTTTGGACCTGCTTGTAAGTTTAATTCCTTTTTAAATCAAGTAAACAGAATGAGAATTTTGTTGACTTTTCTCAGTCTTTTTTTGTCACCTTTTTATTTATAAGTAGCATAAATTTTGTTCCAAGAAATTTCATAAATATTTCACAAATCGCCCTCAGTGCGAAAAAAGTATATCAAATGATGTCCGAAATCAACAACTAAAGCAAAGGCAATAATTTCTTATAAAGTAATTGAAAAGTAATAACAACATTTGTTCCATAAATTAATAATCAAAGTTTGAGGAAATATTTTAACGAACAGGAAAGACAATTCTCAAATCAATTGTTTTGGTTCGTTTTTGTCGCTCATAATTTTTTACTTGATCCAACTCATGGTTTTGTTTGGCTTTTATCACTTCATTTAAAGAAGTGCAAATTTATTATGTTGTGTTTGTTTTTTTGTAGTTTTTTTTTTTTTTTTTTGCTATAACTAATGTTATAGTAGCTCGATTTCTGTGATTTTAAGAAATGTTCTACCTGCAAGTATAAGAAGCTTATATATAAAGATTTTGCCAACATATTTTAAAAATTGAGAGACAAGTTTGTCTTCGAACAGACAGATAGAAAAAATTTATAATTACCTCTGAAGGAGTATAAAAACTGAATTAAATGAATTTTTTTATTATTTTTTATATATTTTTTGTTCTTGTTGTTGCATAATTTAGTTTTTGCGCTAAAAACTTTTCCGATCACAGCTATAAAATGTCTCTAGTGACTTCATTTCGACACTGACTACAAGATGAAAATTAAACCAGGTGAAAGGAATATGCCCGCCCTTAGCCTCTTTTTTGTGGCTGAGTAGTGCAAGGAAGTGGCCATAATGAGCGGTAAATTGATGCCGATGGCTTCACCTTTCACAATATGCCACTGTTTAAGACCCACGACTTAAATAGAATCAATTAATAACTTTTAAAAAGTACATATACTTATATATATAAATTGTGTGAGAAGAAGCGGCCACCTGCCGCCCAGTAGCCTTTTCATATTGTCGTTGTTTCTTTTTGTTTTTATTTCTTTATTTTTGTTTTTTGGTTTTTTTTTTTTTTTGTATACACTGTAAACCGTGTGGAAAGTCCGTGTGGCCGACGAAAATGCGCATTTAAGTGAAATAAATGACTTTTACTTACTAATTAATGCCGTCGTAGCCGGCTCCCAGGCCAACGTGATCGATGCCAGCTACGCGCTTAATGTGATTAATATGCGCTGTGTTTGTGTTGGTCAGCAGAAGAAGCAGGAGCAGGAGCAATAGCAGGATATCGGATACCCGAGTTGTTGTTAAGTTCATTAAGGGCCATTGTTAAATGAGCATTGTTGTTGTTGTTGTTATTGTTTTGGTTATTATTGTTATTGTTGTTGTCATAATCCAGCGTTATTAAAATTTTCCGAATTTGAAATGTGTCGTCCAAAACAATAGAGACCATGAAAATAAAATGAGAAAGGAAGAGTGTAAGAGAGCATTAGACAAGTTCATCACAATATTCCATTCCATTTTATAGCTATAGGTGCGACACACTATGCACAGTGGTCAATTTGAGCAAAATCTTTTACACAATAAACGAAAACTTATCTAAATAATAACTTATAAGCAATAGAGCACAATTTGTTACAGTTTTTTATACATATTTATTTAAACTAATTCTTCTCTTCTCTTAATGCGGAATCTCTCCAAATTCTGAAGAAGTTAGACTAGGTTCTTGTTTTTCTAATCCTCACTTTAACTACCTAAATAAAGACTTTGTTTTGCTGAAGAAACTTAAGTGCACTTATCAATATGGACATCTCTGTTCTCACTCAATATCAAACAAATCACATTGAGTTCGTTAAATTTTGATAAAACCTGTGATATCAAATAAGTTATGGTCAAAAATAATGGTGTACCTATTAAAATGGGACACACTGTAAAAAATGGTGAAACATTTCACATGAAGTGTTAATTTTTTCTATCGTATTACTAACGACCTAAAGATAAATGTCTTTAACAATTTAGTATTAGGACAACAAATTTTAAGAAACGGGCAGACAAATAACGTAATTTGTGGAGGCTTAAAACTAAAAAAAAAAAAAAAATTAAACATTATAACATTAGCTATTAAAAATCCAACCAATATGAACTAGTTCAGCCCCATTTTTTGGCACACATTTTTCCCTTCTGATTTTCTCGTTTCCCAAACAACTTTTCTTCACTTTGAATAAATTCTAATAGTAAACTTTTTCTTCTAGTGTATAAAATTGGTCAAATTGACCACTGTGCCTTGTGGGTAAAAACGAAGTCAGCGAAACAGGAAGTGATTACGAGACCCATTTTAATGGCGTGTCCAAAGCAAAGAAACAAAAAAAAAAAAAAAACCAACCAAAAGGAATCTCAATCAGAATATGGAGTGGAGAAACAAGGCGGGAAAGAAGGGATGATGGAGAAGGGGGAGGGGGAGGCAATAATGAACTATGTAACTGAAACAATAGACTAACAATCAGGGCCACAATAGACAGCGGCAAAGTCAGTGGTTTTGATTGATTTTCAAGCAAGGGAAAACCATGAATAAGAAAGAGATTCTTACAAAGATGGTTCTTTTAATGGTTAGCAACTATGTAACTAGGGGGGAATGGAGTCAAAGGTTACAAAGTCTGGAAATGACATTTTAAGCTTTATCTTACCTATTATTGATTATTGAGTGAAATAAAGTTCAAGTTACTTACCAACTGCATCATGAACTGTTGAATTGTCGCTGCATGATAGAAATTTGGAATAGAAATTAACCATCACTAGGCCACCATTTTTGGCCAATGCCTGGAGGATATCATCCTGAACATTGCGACTTGTGTTACACAATTCATAGGCCGATGAGTGTGAGAATATCACAGGAGCCTCGCTAACCTCGAGAGCATCGCGCATAGTCCCCTTGGAGACGTGTGATAGATCAACCATCATGCCCAGGCGATTCATTTCGCGTATGATTGTCTGTAAGGAACAAGGTAACAAGTTCATTAGTGAAAATGCATTAAAGCCCAGGCTAATACCCCACGCATCATCATAATGTTCTTAGGCTCATAGTAAAAACTAAGTCCTCGATGTCATAAAACATAAGTAATGAGCTCAATGAGAAACAAAAATTAGAAGCCTCTACACTAAACAGTTTCATTATGCATGAACTTTTATTTAACCTTTGACTGTCGAAAGTAAATTGATATTGCCCAGAGAGAGGTCCCTTTGTATGTGTGTGTGTGTGTGTGTGTGTTTGTGGGTGAATCCTTGTGTAATTTGTATTTATGCGCGGATTTATGGCATTGGCTTGTGTGTTGCGTGTTTATGTGCTGTGTGTGTGTGTGTGTGTGTGCCAGGCTTTACATAATTACTAATCTGATGCAAGTTTTGTGTGACCCCCACCCCACACTCGCCAAACCCAAAAGACAAATTATGTAAGAAAATTTATTACACTTCATGGACATTAAATTAATGAAATGTATTTAGACATTGCAATCAGCAAATAAGATCCAAATAAAGACGAGCCGATAAAGCAATCCCAACTTGCTAGAGCTAGAAAATCTCAGATTAGATAGAGTTAGAGAGTTCAGAGTTATTCAGAGTTGATCTGAATATTTCTTGTATTTCTCATTCGGATTCATTTTATTATGGCGTTTGGGTCTAGGTTTTTTCATTCTGTGATTCTGCCAATATAAAAATCCTATTTATCGAGCATTTAACTTTTTTTTTAAACCCTTGCAGAGCGAATTATAAATTTGATTGTCAGTCTGTCTGTCTGTTTAAAACTAAACTAGTCCCTTAGTTTTTAAGCTTTGTCTATTTGAGGGCATTAAATAAGCGTCTCATATATGCAGGTGTAACATTTCCAAGAAACAGCCACATGAGACCAATATTTCATTAGTTGTAGCAAAAAAACAATAAAATATAACTACCACACAATAAATTTTCATAAGTGCAAGATGATTGGTATCAGACCCAAGTCGGTTGATCCAGAATAAGAACATGAATTACGAAAGCAAAGAACAAACAAAGACGAGACGAAAAGAAAAGAAAGAATTCAAAATTTTTTAAATTTTTTGTTGATCTAGATAATCAAACAAAAAGCACTGAATGTCCTCTTAAAAGTTATTTCTTGTCAGCGGTCAATAGGCCCAGCTTAAATTTTATGAATTTTTTGAAATTTTAGTATAATTTTCTACTTTCAATGTAAGCTTAACTTCCACTTCAAATGAACATTAAGAGCCAATGGCAAATATTAGCTTTTCAGTGTATTTTATGTGCGATGCCAACTCGCAGATAATTTTTTAATTGCAGGGTCTTCTACACACTCACATGTGTGTGTGTGTGTGTGTGTGTTTTTGCAAATAAATAGCCAGAGCAATGTTGGTCATTGAGACGCGAATGCGGCATTATCGGGGCCCTTAAATTAGCTAACAAATTTGTGTTATTTTGTTGGGGAGGCAGCGGTATTATTTCAATAGGCGTGGCCGTAAAGGCGAATATAAACAAGCGAAGGGTGTTTGTTTGTGTGTGTGTGTGTGTAGAGAGAGAAAATGTGTATTAAATGCTTATTGTCGCTTAATTGCGTACACGAAATGTCAAAGGGAATGCAATCCAGGGAGAAGGAGAAAGAGAGAGAGAGAGAGAGAAAAGTTGTTAAGGGCGGAGCTGATCAAATCGATGGCAACAGGATACTAAATCTTAATTAAAGGTGCTGCATATGTGCTACTCTCTCTATGTGTGGGTGTGTGTGCGTGTGTGTGTGTTCAGTGAACTGTTCATTGCTCTCATAACAGTAAATTAAAATTACCAAATTATTTGGTGATTAATTACTTAGCCAATGTCATCATCATCATCCAAATAATTTGCCAAACGTTTCATTTATCAATAATTATATAATTATATATGCCTATATATACATACATATGTACATATATATGCATTGGCATAGTCTGCATCTGTCCATATGCATTCATGTTGGCATTCATATGGCATTTAAATTTCACGCCTCGCAGCGCTTTTTGTATTTGTTTATACAATATAATAATATAAATTATATTCAATTCAATTGAAATATATTAATTTTTTTTTTCCTCTTTTTATAGTCAGAGATGGAAGCTCAGTCGGTCTGTCGGTCTGTCGTGAAGTGCATTTAATTGCATTCTTAATTGAGGCTTTTTTTCCCTCCCATTGATTATTATGGACTTTACTTTTAAAGTGGCGTATGCTTCGTTTTTATGCCATATTTATGTTAGTCAAACGTTAGGGATTTGTTTACCATAACCAAAACAGTTCAAATATTTGTCAAATCCTTCATCAAGTATAGATCTTGAAGATCTTTTGGAGTCTTAAAACTGTTTTTTAAAAATCAACTAAAAACTATAAACTTTAATACCAAAAACAGAGTACCTAATTAAGAGTAATAAGTTTTGTTTATTTATTTGTTGGTTCTCTCTGTGTGCTTTAAGTAATGTCAAGCCAAATTCGTATGTTAATTTAGTTCATTGTTGTTAATATAAGTCGATTAGTCAAAGTTGCTTTCGAATCAGATGGAATCTATGCCTTTTTTAAAGAATCCCTAAAAATTAACACAATTTTTCAAGTTCAAAAGTCAAAAGACTAGAATACGATTTAAATCGTCTTTAGTCAATTTTTAAACCAGTGCGTATTTCCAACTTAAATAGCTCAAATGATCCTCTTCAAAGAGTTTCGAGTGTTTAAACCGCCCTATTGCACGGTCGACATCCAAATTTTGTTCACACATTCATTCTACTGGCTCGGTAGTGTTGGTAAACAAACAAATTATGGCGTCTGACTGAAATATGTAACTATAAGTTTAAACTTGCCCCCTAAGCTGGATCCTGCGCACGGTCCTGACTTACGCTACTCGCTGAAATTCATAAGAGATACTCTCAACCCAAAAATTGTTGCTTGTTTTGTTCAAAAAGTATTCAAGATATTATTTATATTCGACTTATGAAATGGTAGTACTTCTTTTGTTCGCTGGAACTAACAACTCGAAAATGTTGAACAATGCGGTCAGAAAGTAACAATGGCAACAAGATGAGTGACAGGACAAATTGCGACGACGAAAGTTTTGCACAATGCTCATTAATGTCATAAGGCCACTTGGTATTTATCGATATCTCTGTCAGCGGGAAGTCTCATCTCTGGCTCGCTCTCTCCCTGTCTCTCTCACTCTCTCTTTCTCTCTCACTTTTATGCCAACAAAAGCTCTGTGAGTGACACATTGACAAAAAATGGTCATGGACGTACTTAATATGGCCAGTTTGTTCATTGTTGGCCATTTGGAACAGAGATTGAGTGCAATTGTTATTAATTTTTTACTACCATTGTTTAAATAACTCTCACAAAGATTAGCCGCGAGCTGTAGGTTATTTAATAAAATAAACCAATTACCAAAATATTTAAAATATATGTATAAATTCCCCCAAATCCAAACTAAAAATCATCTATAAAAGTTGCATGGAATTGCAATTAGTTGAAGTGAGGGTAAAAAATAACAACTAAGCCGCATTGAAATTGAATTTATTTGCAAATTAATTTAAAATTTGTTCAAATCTCCGCAAGAAACAAAACAGAAAACAACACAAACAAAACAAAAAAAAAAAAATAAAATGCAAAAGAATTGTTTAAATAAAACCTCTGCCAAAAAATATAATCGGCGCAACAGAAAAAAGTTCATAAATAAACTCGACGAGCGAAACTACTGCCAAGCCGCAAAAGCGAGTTGGCAGCCCTTTACACACACACACACACACACACACACACACAGATTTATACGTAAGGCATTAGGGCACAATGGAAAAACTCATTAAAACTTTAAATTGAAATAAAATAAAATGCATATTTATATGAATTTCTGTTCATTTAAATGTCAAAATGCATTTAACAATTCAGCCAACGGAAACAGAGACAAAGCGGGAAAAAAACCCTTTCCCCATTTTCCCCACCCCATCTTCCGTTCCCTTAAAGTGTGCAAAAGTTAACAACTCGCAACAAAAATGCACCACAACAAATTACTGAAACGTGTGAAAATGTTTGGTAAATTTTTATTCATTTTATTATTTGTGTTATAGACAATTAAAAGAAAATTTCGTTACGCTGCAGATGAACAACATTTAAAGAGCTCCTTTATAATGTTATCTAAGGTGTGGAGAAGGGGGGACGAGGTGACAATTATTATCATTGGTTTTTAGAAGACACAGCGAATTATTTTTATAAGTGAATTAAAAGCAGTTTAAGTTTTTTTTTAAATAAATTTTTACTTAAGGAGGTGTTCTGATTACTCAAAAATATTTTTTCGACTTATTTTTTTATATTTTTATATAACTTGAAAGTTTAGGTATATCATTTAAAGAAGATTTTTTTTCAATTCAGAAGATATAATTTTCTGTGAAGCAATGTCTTCACAAAACGCCTTTTTCTCGAAACCACGTTTTACGGACTAGCGGCTATAATATCTCCAGTTCAACTGAACCGATTTTAACGAAACAAAGTGCAATCGACGCAGAATTGTCAGCATTGCGGACCTCAATCATTATTTTAAACATTTTATCACAAAACTAGAAAATCGATTTATAATTTTTGAACGGCAGCCATTTAAAAAACAAAAATTATAACATTATTATAATGTATTATTCACGTTAATTAAAACCATGGTTTTTTATTTTTTTATCAGGAGTCGCAAAATAGCCCAACTCGAAAACCCATAACTATACAAACAGCCCTCGATTTAATATAAAGAAACACTTTTTTTTATTTAATTTAAACTTTTTGCAATACGAGGCCTTTTTAAAAAAGGTTTATTCTAAAAAAGGATGTAAAAGTGCTTGATAAACCAGAACAGGTCTTTAACTTTTTTCAAAAATGCTTCAATCAATTGAGAATGCTTCAATCTAACACGTTTGGGCTTTCTTTCTTGATCGATTTCGAAAATTTTGAAAAATTTATCGTTAAATTTAATTCTACCATCAAGTAAACAAAAGTCCAAACCAATCGAAACCAATTCGATGCGCCATAAAGTAGGCAACCTTACCAAAAAAAAAAGTAAAAGAAGAAGTCGAATCATAAGAGATCTCCCTCCTTTATGTATATGTAAATGGCCTCAACGAGTCAATATTTCTTAAGCCAAAGCCCAGCGCAAGCTGGAAAACGTATACTCCATTTTTTTAAATTTTCTTTATAAAACAAATTTTGAAAAACAATATTCACTTATGACAGTTGTCAAAGCAAACATTTCGAAATGAATATATTAGAAAAACTACTAAATATCGAATAACTTTATTGATTTATAACTCTATTATTAAGACCGTGAAAACATTATTTTTTAATAAATTAAGTTAAAATTGAATTCAAAAAACACTTTTTTCTAGTAACATTGTTTGTGGCTAAGGATTGATCCTTGTAAAGTGTGACCCAATTGTTATCAATTAGCCATTGGAATGGCTAATTCCATTTATTTGCATTTATAAAATGTGTAAATGTGCCTAAATGCATTTCCAGAATGGAATCAATATACAGAAGAAGCACTCAAAAGTCCAAATCGGAGACAGTTATTTGTTTCAATATAAAGGGTAACCGCAGTTCTCGTTTGTCGATGCTGTATAAATATTTGAAAATCCATTAAGCATATTGACAATGCCCGATGTATGCCTGTTTGTCGTCTTTGTCTGTGTGCACGAGGTCTTTGTGTGTGTGTGTGTGTGTGTGTGTGTGTGTGAGGGGGTATATGTCTGCGTCTGCATTCTAAATGCTAGCTAAATATGGGCCGACTTTTCTTTCTCCTCTACGTACATTTCGCATCCTTCCCATTCCCATTTGCCAACTGAATGGATCGGATCATTAGTGCAGCTAATGGCCCAGACAATAAATGGCCATGCCACGCCCACAATTTGAATTTGAATTTGAATATGAATCGAATAACGCGAGGCGATGCCATGCGATTCGATGCTTCTGGCATTTCCATCCATTTGCCCAGACAAACTGAAGGCGGCGCCAAGGCAAGATATAAAATGGATTTATTAGGTCATTGCTAAGGGGAATGTGTGAGGGGGGCGTTGTGTAGAAGGGGATGAGTGCTGTGTAAGCATTGGTTTTGGTTATCAACTGCGAGTTTTTGGCCATCTCATTATTTTGGCTAATAATTTGTGCAAAATGCCAAAACAAACTTTGCTGACAATGAAATCTTATTTACAAATTGAATAAAAAAAAAAAACGAAAAGAAAAAAGCAAAATAAACCAGCAAAGATAAACTAGATAAAATCCAAGCAAGAAGTTTGTGTAGGCAAACAAAAAGCCGCATTCTAAATACTCTCTTTTTGAAGGTTAGAATTTTTAAAAGGTTTCGAAAAGTTCCCAAAAAAGTAAGTAACTCAAATTGAAAGGAAGGATTGGTTGAAGCACCCAGTTTGTGGCACTTATTTCGTGGCACCCATTTTATGGCACTCATTTTGTGGCACCCGTTTCGTGGCCCTCATTTCGTGGTACCCGTTTCGTGGCACCTATTATGTTTATCGAGTGGTTAGTCTTCAACTTTATATAATTCTTGTGAATTTTAATCGTTTATAAAAAAAAATTTACGAAAGAATAAAGTTTTTTTTTCAAATTTTAGGCCATATTTCAACTATATTACATAACTAAGTTATTTTTTTTAATTGTTAAAAGGATAAGCGTTCCCAAAAGCGGCTCTCTTAGTGCGACAATGTTTTCTGCCAACCAAAAAAATACAATTTTTGCATTAAACCAGAAAGATTTTCTTATACAGAGACTCGACAGGATCTTTGAAAGATATCAACATTTATCAATAAAGGAGTTTGTAGTGGCCAATGGTAAGAAGTAAGTCTAAATATATTGAAGAATATTAATTTTAAATTGGTTAATTGAAAATTGTCAGCCCATTTCAAAATTTGCTCTTTAGAAGACGCCATTCAAAAGAGTTTAAGATACAAACTATCAACTATAAGAGAACAAAAATTCTTTCTTTCCAAATTTTAAACGATTTGCTATACTTTGGAACAATTTAGAATCAGCTTAGGGTAAATTTTTAGCATTTAATCTTCAATAACCTTGAAAACTATTTAAAGTGGATACATCTATCTCTCTCTCTCTCACTCTCCGTATTATCTTTCACACAATATTCCAAGTTTTGCTCTTTTGAACTTAGCGCCGTGTCTCTGTGGGGTAAAAGGAGATGGAGAAAATTGATGAAATTGATTTCCACATTGGCAATTTTCTAAGCTGGCTCACGTTTGCACCTGACAACTGCAACTGGCTGACCTATAACTCTCTCCCTCTATCTCTCTCCCCCCTATTTAACCCGCCCCCCTCTCATACACACACACACACACCGATAAATACTTTGGCCAAACATTTTGTCATCCATCTTGGCCGAAACGTTCACGTTCTTGCTTTCGCCCTGTGGGCTTAGACGTCGCCATCAACACAAACACAACCCCTACCGCCCGCTACACTCCCCTTGCCTTGCCTACCTTGCCAGACTCAATCTCTCTCTACTCGTGGAGATTGCAACTCTCGGTCTGGTCGAGTCATTTTTTTTTCTTTTTCTTTTGCTGCACGTTTACTTCTTTTTCATTTTTCTTATATATTTATTTTCCTTCTTTTTTTCTTTTCTTTTTTTTTTTCTTGTTCGTTGCAACAATTTGTGTAAAAGATGGTGGCGACTGGGCGTACACTGGGTTAACGGTGGTGAGGGGGTACCAGGGGGTTAGGGGGTGTATGGCATGACATGCTCACTAACGACAGTTTATAAAATATTCAACCTGAACCGTGTAGCCGGAGCTACTCAGCGTCAGTTAGTCCTCCAACCTCCACTATCTTGGCAGCTAAAAGTTTTTAATGAATTTTTTAGCAAGCTAATCGAAGTCACTTTTTGTTGAAAAATGCATTAAATAACAACCCAAAAAACCAGCTCAACTCAACAGCCAATTGGTAAACCCATTTCGTATGAATTGCTCTGGATAACAAAAAATAACCAAATTTCTATGTTTTCCTTTCGTTGACTCAACAATGTTCGATTTGCAGAAGCTCTTAGTAATTAATATCGCAATTCTTCTCATATTTGATAGGGAGCAAAGGTTAAAGCGTAGAAGGTTGTGGAAAAGAACAAGAATGTTGCGACTCTCAAAGTGGACACTCATAATTCATAGTTTCCTAGAAATGGTTCCAGAGAGCCCATTAGAGTGTTCTGCTCGAGGCCATTACCATATTAGATATATAATATATAATATGCTTAATTTTAAAAATAAAATTGAAACTTTTGTTTAATAAAAATCTGTTCATTTTGGAGTTAAAAAAAAGCTAAAAAGGTAAAAAGTGATTCCGGGGAGAGCAAGTCTAAATTTGATGGATTCAAAAACTGAACTGATTTTATTTGAACCAGTACTTAATTTATATGTTATTTTGAGAGTTGGGGCAATTCTGATCTAGTGTTATATCGAATTATGAGAGGTTATGACCCAGCGATTGCTGTATGAAATCTATTTTGGTATCTATTTTTCTTTGCTAGTTTTTTATATAACTCTTTTGCTCATGCTCACATTATCAGGAATGGAATAGTCAAAATTACTATTAAAATAATATATTTAAGAAGAATTTATTACAAGTTGCTGAATTTGAAAAGTTAGAATAGGAATGTTAAGAAAAATGTAAGGGGACTTTTTTTTAACAAAGACTTAATATATAAAAAAAAACCAACTTCAACTTCTTCAATTTCTTAATATTTAAAAATCTTTATATATAAAAAAAACTAACTTCAACTTCTTCAATTTCTTTGGAATATATGTAGTTGTTTAGTTGGGAAGATTTCAACAAGTGTCAATATGAAATTTTAATACGAAAATTCATTTAAAATTAAAACTAATAGGCATAGTAACAAAAAAACTATTGAACGATTATTGACTATAGTTTTATTTGTTAACCACCGATAGATAAACATATTGCTAGCAGTTTAAGACTTTTTATATTAAGGCTTTCCCAAAATGCGATAAAATATTTAAACAGACAAATTTATTAAACAATTTTACAGTACCTATAAGGCTTGTTTAGATTATCAAATATAATAATTTTTTTTTAATATGTTCCTATTTTATTATTTAAAATATGAAATGCTGTTTCTTACATCTTGAAAGTTTTTTAAAGAAAAATTGATAAATTGCCAGCTGCTTAGATTTTATAGCTTCTGGGCAGTGGCCATGATTACCAATCAAATATGAAACTTAACTAACTATTTACTTAATGCTCAATTGCAGAGCATATATAACAAGTTCACTGCAGGATATAAGATATATAAATATTTTTGTACTTATACGCGGAGTTATAACCACTTTTTCACATTTTTCCGCTTTTGGAATTCCCCTTTTTTTCACATAAAAATATGTTTGCCTGTCGCGGCAGATGCGTTTCGCGTTTCTCAGATGTCTGACTGTCAGGATTGTCTGTCTGTCTATCTGTCTGACTGACTGCCTGCTGGAGTCTATAATTGAGGCGTTTAGTTTGAAGGGAGGGTACAAGGAGGAGAGGTGTAAGGGCAGCAATCAAAGAGCAAAGAAAACTGCAACTGAAATTACAACCCAAGGGCAACTGCAGAATGTTGAAAAGCACAGGATAAGCATAGGGGAAAAGTATAGATATAGCGAAAGATAGTGGGAGAGTTGAGTCGAGACTGAAGAGAAATAAGATATAAGCGAGACGAAAGCAAACAAGCCAAGTGAAAATATGCGAGCAAAAGTAGGAGTAGAAGAAAAAGGAAAGCATGTTGAAAATGTTGCAATAAATTGCTTTTCAACCAGGTAGAAATTAATTGGATAAATATTTCACAGTTATGCCAGCTGCTGCCTGCCTGCTTCCTTTAGAAACTTAATTACATGAGTGTTGTGGTAGGAATAGGTTTTTGAACTAGTCCAAACAAAACTATTTAAGTAAATTTACCCCCCCCACCCCCCCCCCCCCGCAAAATAAAAAAAAAAAAACGAAAAGAGAATGAGCCTGTAAAAACTTCAACTTCAACTCAACTTCCTCTTCCATCATCATCATCATCATCTCCCTACACATTCAAATACTAAATTATGCATACGCCATGTTGAACGTGGCACTACGAAGTGTGGCAGACAGTGCTTGACGTCGGCAATGTACATGTGTGTGTGTGTGTGCGTATATATGAATACATGATTCAATGGTACAGTTTGTCAAAAGCTGTCTCCCAGCCTCCGCTCTTTAACTCCCGGTTGGCGTTTTTTTTTTTTTCGATGCTGCTTAAGGCAAACGACAGTTGGCACGTTGCCTGTCAGTCGGCAGGCCTGCCAAATGGCAGCGACCTATCTGAAAAAATCAATCCAGGTGAAATGATAAAATGTTTTCTCAGAGAGAATTACGCCTTAATGCACTTGACGCAAATTTGTGTGCGGACAAAAAAGTAAAAATCATTTTTTATGGCTTCGACAAACGAAAAATTGCAATTACAACTAAAATGCAATATTGTGTTCAATATGCAAATATTTCGTAAGCCACAAGGCCACCGAAGTTAATTAAAAGTCTATAAAAGCCATAAAAGTCTTGGAATACCAAGAATCCTTGACTACGATTTTACTAACGTAATATTAGGATAACTCTTAATAAATCTAAGTAAATATATAAACAATTAAGACTCAATAAAAATTCTACAAATATAAGCAGCTTAAAGACTTTGAAAATAATTAAGGAATCTCTCATCAAAATCTTCTTAAGTTTTTTAGGTTGGCCTAGACACATCTGCTGACTAAAAAGCAGAAATTTTTAGATATTTTAGCAATTTTCCTAGCTTACTTAAGTGAAGTGAAAAAAAAGTAAAAAAAGTGAGTTCTTTTGTATTTATCAACACTTCCGATTAGAATGGAGTGCTTTTCAACATTGAATTTATCTGTAGAATGAACTATAATTTACAATATTTTTGTCAATTTTCCTAGTCTACCTAACTCAGCTGGAAATCAAGTAGAAAGAAGCCAATAAGTTTTTTTTTTATTTACCAACACTGCTAATTGAAGTGGAGCCAGGGATGCCAAGTCAAAATTTGTGAATTACGTAGCCAGGCTTCAAAATCTACGTGTTTTTCCGTAGCACAATGATCTTCTTTAAAATACGGAGATCTACGTTTAAAGGCGGAGGGTTGGCATCCCTGAGTGGAACCTTTCGTTCTCTCTACTTACTTAACTTACATTACTTCTTCAAATTGCAAATTTGTTGTTATCATGATTTCTTTTGCTTTGCGCGAATTCGATAATGATAATTAGTTGTTGCTGTGGTCACACTTTAAATAATAGTGTTGGTTAATGCTTGAATTTGATTGAAGTTTAATAAGTGGCATAAAACAGATTATACTACGGCGTTTGGGTTCTTTTTTTCCATTTTTTTCTTTCTTGTTTCACATCAAACAAAAAAAAAATCATTGCCAAGAGACTGAAATTGTGCCTTAAGCTGGACTCAACATGCATTAGCAACACGAAATGGTATGGATGGATGAATACTGGGTTGAAGTCGGTTGAGGTGAAAGAGGAAAACAGGCGAAAGCCTTCGTTAGAGAAAAGCCGCTTTTCCATTTTCTATTGCTGCTGCTGCTGCTGTTGCTGCCGCCGTTGTGGGTGTTGGTTGAATACAACAATACAAAGAAAACAAAGCCGTTACACATGTGTCAAGGTAATAACAGTACCCGAGCCGGGAATAGGTGGTTCGGAAGCTTTCCGAGCAGCCTTACTTTTCCTCTTCTTCTTCCTTGTGCTTGTGTGTCGACAGGTGTGCACATTTTCCAGTTGAATCTCAGCCAGCTTTGATGGGTTTCGGGAGTATGGGCAACTAAGCTGCCCATTCCCCAAGTGTCACATTTTTAGCCCTTTTACCTACGTGCGCCCCAAAACAATACCAAAAAGGTCAACGCCAACTATTCTGGCTAATGCCTACATACATGTACATGGGCGGGCCACTTTTAAGGGATAGCAAGAGGGAGAGAGAGAGAGAAAAAGACATTTTGTGTGGGGGAGTACAAAATGAGGTTTCCGTTTTCTAGGCTTGGATTTGGAGTTTCATTTTTTTTTTTTGCTTTTGGCGCATGTTATTGGCCAAACAAAAGCTGTGTAAATAGCATTTAAATCCCCCAGGTATTTTTTTGTGGCTCAACAGATTGTTGTTGTTGTTGCTGTTGCTGTTAGACTCTTCCTCTTGATAAAGAATTTGTTTCTTTTTCTTGGAAAATTTTTAACAAAATCCAAAAGGAGCATTGCCCTGAATTCAAAGAGTTAGCAGCTAAATTTAGAAATGGAATTCCATTTAGCTAGTTAATCAGACAGGGATTCTGATGTGAGTATATATCGGTTCGTCTCTTTTCTAAGAGAAGGTTATATTGCATATCGTTAGACAAATGCATCTTCAATCAATCTTTCTAGGATGCTGTAAAATAAAATTCTTGTTACAAGCATTTCTTGCAATCGAATGACAAACTCGAATGTTAAGGCAATTCACTTGATTATGCATCATGGAAATTGGCAACAATTTGTTGCTGCTCGTTGCTGGGTAAATTCATTCAAACAAGAATATTTTGTAAATTGTCACACCACAAACCCAACACACACACACACACCCACACAGACAGTTTGTCACGCCCACTTTTGGCCACAAATGGTCAATGTGCAATTTGTCTATGTATAGAAAAACACACACACACACACACACACACAATTAAATCGGCATAAAAATGTGAGAGAGATAGAGTCAAAGGGAGTTGAGAAAAAAACATTTTTAATTGAAAATATTTGCAACTTTGACACTGCAATTGACCGCAGTTGCTAGTGGATCTGCAATTGCAATTGCAATTGCATCTGCATTTGCATTTGCATCTGCAAGAAGGATGTCCAGGATATCAATTTAAAAAATGTGCAACAACAAAATTCCTCTGGGGCTCAAATAGGTTCTGCGGGTTTCAACACAATTTCTTGATTGAGAATTTAAATATTTTATTGCATTTCTTTGCTAAAACTCTTCAACCTCACTTCGATCTCTCTCCTCGTCTACATCTCCCTCTCTCACACTCGCTTCTTTCCCTCGCTTACTGACATATGCCAAAACATTTTGGCATATTTCATTTCCCCACCTTCCTTCAATTTGTTGTCTCTTCTATTTGTTAGTTTTGTCCTTCTTGCAGTTTAAATTCCACCTGACTAGAAACTAT
Organism: Drosophila nebulosa; assembly: GCA_024703675.1. Classification (NCBI taxonomy): domain Eukaryota; kingdom Metazoa; phylum Arthropoda; class Insecta; order Diptera; family Drosophilidae; genus Drosophila; species Drosophila nebulosa. The sequence goes on along the minus strand of CM045724.1, from coordinate 6,660,303 downwards.
TTTTAAGCAATAATTTGTTGCCTACTCGCTTTTTGCATAGTTTAATTAAAATTCCTATTTATAGTAGGTAGTTGTAAAATGAATTTTCAATCTAATTTCAGTCCATTTTCATTTTCAATTTTTTTTTTTTTTTATTTTTTGTCGAATTTTATTTGCTTGTTCGGTTTTTTTCGAGAGAGAATTTGCACTGTAATCAAATTATGTTGGTTGAAAATACCAAAAATTGACTTTATTGTTTCACCAAATATTTCTAGAAACTTTTTTCAATCGCAAGTCTAATATTTAAAGTTGGAAATTAAAAGCGAATATTAGCTAAGTGAAAAGTAACTTTGAAAGGGGCTTAACTGTAACAATTTGTTAACTAAAAAATGCTGAAAATGTATAAAATGAAAATGGCCAAAATAGGGCAGTTCTGTCAAAATCCTGTCAACACAGTCTTCTCAGAGTTCCCTGCCTTATAACTCAGTTCTTTTTGGTCATATTCTTGTAAAATTTCACCACAGTTCCTTATAATGTTATTTTAAAATACCAAAAAAGAACACTAAAAAAAATTACAGACTTTGTTGATTAAAAATTAAAGTTTTTGTTCACCAGAAATATCTTTAATTTTCTTTGTTATAATTTGAAGAAGCGCTCTTTACAGTTTCCTCTAATCTTTTGCAACAGTTGCATAACTAAATTTCAGTTTAAAAGAAATTTATTCGAATTCCTTTAGTTAAAACATAAATATCAGTGGTTTTCTGTGAAATTTCGCAACAGTTCCGCTTAGATATCTTAAATTTTCTTTGCAATAATTGGAGTAAGATCTCTTTGATCAGTCTAAAGAGTTATTTGATAAATAGAAATTTATTTGAATTCCTTTACTTAAAGAATTCTTACTTCATATACGCGGAATGGCAAACTAATTATACAGCGCTTTAGTCAGTCTGTTTAATTAAAGTTGCTCACTCAATGATTTTGTTCATTTATTCATTAAGAATGCAAAATTTGTGCTTGCCTCTTTATATATGATTTTCATTATTTGATTCTTGTTAAATAAGTTTAGGTAATATTTAGCCAAGTGTAAGATTCATTTATGAAAATTAAGTTTTAAGCATTCACGCATATACACCCACACATCACACACACACACCGCTCACACACACATATACACCTACACACAAATTATACACATAGTCATTCCCATAATAATATCTTCTTTCAGACAGACAATGCGTTAGTGTAGGCGTGGCATATCCTGGGTTTTGCCCCATTGTAGACTTGGCAATTAATTAATGCTCATTAGAGCTCCTCTACCAGTTCCCTTCGAAAAATGAAGCTACAAGGTTAGGCGCGGCAGCAAGGTGATGTGTGGTGAGGTGAAGTGAGGTGAGGTGGGGTGAGGTGTACATAAAATTTGATAAGCATTTAGGCATGTAACTCTGCACTTCCGCTGGGGCATAAAGAGATGATGAGAGAGAGATATAAAGTGCGCGTGGGTGTATGCAAGTGTGTGTGTGAGTGTGTGTTGGTGGGGGGGGGGGAGGGGTTTGAGTGTGTGCGTGTGTGTGTGTGTGCCAACATGAGCGACAGTCAACTAATGCACAGGCTGCAATGATTTATTATTAGGTAGCTAAATTATTCACGCGTTCGCCGGGGCGCAAATAAAGATTAATGACGGCATTTCTGAATTTTGCAAAACCCAACACAGACCAACCTGTCAGGACTGTCTATTTAGCTGTCTCCCCCCCCTCTAACCCCTTCTCTTGCCACCCTCTCTCTCTCTCTCTCTCATGGCTATGGCATTTCATTGTCTTCCAACTCGCTCTCTTTCTCTCTCTCTGTGTCTGCTTTCTGGATTTTCCGAGCTTCTTTTGTGTTGATTTCCGTATCCATTCACAAAAAAAAAAAAAAAAAAAAAACAACATTACATTACATACATTGCCACAGCCAGCATCATCCATGACTAGGCTACATCATTCAGCTTTTCATCCTAATTCTTAGCCATCTCAACCGCATTCGCAACGCATCTTCAGTTGTGCGTAAAATTTATGCATATGTGTGTGTGTGTGTGTGTGTGTGTGTGTGTGTGTGGGAAAAGCGTGTTTCCCAGCGCGTTTTCTTGTTTTTGATCTGTGATATGTAAATTAATTTTTTGCCAATTCTTTCTTTTTTTTCTCTGTCTGTCTGTCTGTCTGTCTTCCTGGGCTTCCACCTTTGACGATTTTTAGCTATGCGTACATGATAAATGCTCATTAGAGGCGACCAGGCGAATGAGAGGATTTATGGTGGCAGGGCAAAAACGAGTTTCGGTTTTCAATTTTCAAGCCGATTACAAATGTGAAAACCTTCAAAAGTTGTTACTAATAATGAAATTTTGTTAGTGCTCATGAAATGCAGCTGCAATAAAGACAAAAATTCAAAATTGGTATCAAGACTTAAAAAGGAAACCATAAGAAGTTGGGGGAAGTTTTTCAACTTAATTATCTAAGGGGTCGAAAAGATACGAGAAGAGTGAATGATATAAAGTTTTCTCAAAGTAATGTGAATCATCAAGGCAGAGCACATGTTTGTTGTAAAAGGGCCTCTCAGTGGAAATTCTTAAAAAAAAAGTTTAACTTCTTAAATTTGGTTTTACCTTTAAACTGATAAAAAACGATTTTTGTTCATCTCAGGCAACAAATTTAACGGATGCACTTCCCATAACCACAAACAATAAGTGGATTGTCTATAAAGAGCTGGAATTTTGTTTTTTAATATTGTGAAAATGTGTAAAATTTGTTTAACTATTTCAAATTTATTACTTGAGTCTTCTTTTCTTGAGACTTCTAGTTCTATTCTTAAAACTTCTATTCTCTTTGCAAAAAAGAATATCTTTGTTTGGAATATATCTGGCAGCCCGTTTACCTATCTGCACATCTGGTAGCCCGATTTCTTATCCGCTCCCTTGGCAACCCTAGACTGGTTCTAGTTCTGGTTCTTTCCAAGAAATAAGGTTGTTAACTTGGCGATTAAATGTACAAATTCTTTAATTGCTTATAAAGCGGCTGAAAAGTTTTTAGTTTGCATTAAGCATTTGTAATCGTCATATAACTATAGTTATAGTAGTCCGTTCAATCCAAATCTGATAAATGTTTTGCCTGCAGCAAAACTAAGCCCAAATACGTAGTTTTGTGTAAGGTAACTTAAAAACTAATAGACTAGTTTGCATAGAAACAGACAGACGGCCAGATGGCCACTGAGCAAAATTTGGGAATAGTTTATAAATTCAAAAAATACTACATTTTAGCTTGTTCGAGTAAGAAGAGTAAAGAAGTTCTGGTCCAAATTGTGTGAAATGATTACATTTAATACACCATAACTATTAAACGGAGTTATAAGTTTTACCTTAAGGCCAAAATTAAGTTTATAGTTTACACAAAATGCTTCTCAATATATGGACAATGGATAATAATAATACACTGGAATAGACACGCCCAATGAATGCCTATGTTTGCTCTGTTCTATGCTAATTTGCAAACAATAATGGTCAGCTAACATGGCAAACACTTCATTAAATATCGTACAGGTACGATAGATATACATGGAATACAATAACAATAACAAGAAATTGGTTTGACATAATTTAATATGATTTGGTCGTATTATTTGTGATTTGGCCTTCTCCATTGAAAACGTGATTTACATGAAACAATTATTGTTCAGGGAGGAGGAGGATGAGGAGGAGGCGGAGTAGACCTATCAATAAGGACCTATGGCTTCGTCTACGTTTACCTGGCCCTTTTGCAGTTTCCTGAAAGGTAATCGATGCTTTGCCATGGAATTATAATTGGCCTCAAGCTTGACTCAAAATACACAATAATTTTCAATTAAAATCCAAAGTGTTTTGATATACGATATATAGAACAACAACAAGAACAACAAGTTTACTAAATATGCTGCCAATTTAGGTCTCAATCCTTGCCAGATTGTTAGACAGCTTGGCCCAAACTCTATGTCTGCCAGACTCTCTCTCTCTCTCTCTCTCTCTCTTTCTCTGTCTCTCTTTCTGGCAAGTTAAGCTCTGTAATTTTAATTAAGTGGGTGAGTCCTTATACCAAGAGAACAAAGCATATCCAGTTGGGTACCTTCAGTTACCGTTAGGTGAACCATGTGGTAGTAGTAGACTAACCATGAAATATGCATGTGGCTCCCTACCCGTCCCCATTACCCCATGATGATGATTGATAGTGGGAACTGACAGCAGGCCCAAAGCTAACTCCAGGCTAAAGGCAGCTCAAAATGTATTTAACTCTAGCCCAAAAGGCGCTATAAGACAGCTGAATGGCTTTGAGACGAGTGTGATAAGTGAGAGACTGAACAACAGATGAAACATTGTCGCCAAAAGTCAAAAAGACTTTAAAATTCAACAATATTTTTCTTTTGTGATGTTCAAAAGACTTTATCTGGCTTGCAAAGGCAAAAATTATACTTAAAATATTCTATTAACACACATTTTTTCGTTATAAGCGGTTATAATTCTCAACTGGTTTTAGCTTTTAGGCAATGGCAAAGCGTTTGGTTAGAGAAATCCAATTGATAAAGGTCTAAAGACTGAAAGGATTTACAGTGAGAGACAAAAATAGACAACTCAACCAATTAGCTTCTTGTCAGCCATTTAAGGGACAAAGAAGTTAAGAAGATATAATGATGTCTTCGAAAATAAAAGTGTTTCAACATAATTCATAATGTCAATAGCAAACTGAAGAAAATTATTAAATCGAGCTTCGGTTACGTCATTCATCATTCATAAAATTCGCAATTTCTGGCTCCTTTAAGAAGTGAATGGACATGCTATACCCTTCATGCCTTTTTCTCTTATGTGTATTCAAAGGTCTGACGTTTTATTTACTCCCCAAACTAATTAAACTTCATGAGTGTAAAATATATTAAAATCCCAAAAGTGAGCTGAAGTTTTTGCACCTCAAACAACAGAATTTCTGTTACCTTTTGTTCTTTGGGTTAATTTGCAAGCACCCAAAAACAAAAAAAGAGAAAAGAAAAAAAGTACACAAAAACAAATATGCATTAACTATGTGAACATTTCTGATGCAGTTGCAGTTGCTTGTTAATAGTTGTAGTTGTTGTCATAATGAGCTTCCTGTGCTGAGCTTGGTTGGTTGTTCAACAAATTTGTGTAGAGGTTGTTGGCTTGCTTCTTTTTTTTTTGGTTTTTTGCATTCAACATATACGAAAATGTTTGATATGCTGCGTGCTCTGCACGTTGGTTGGTTGGTTGGCTGCATGTTGCCTGTGTTTATATTGTTTCGTTGTTCATTATGTATTTAATTACGCTTTTGTGCATTTTACAACACTCGCAGCACACACACACACGAACTCCTCTAAGCCACAAAAAGTTGGAGTAGTGAGCAAAAAGTTTCTCATCACACGCCCCTGCATTGTCTCGTCCTGTCCCCTAACCCCCACCGCCATACCGCAAAGCACCTTATCTCGCTTACCCCACATCCCCTTGCCATGTCATTCCCAAATGTCATTAACAATTTTTGCAAGGCGCCAGCAACTTGAAACTTTACGTGTAATATAATAAAATTATAGTTTAATATTTAATTAAATATTTTACAGCTTAGTCGACAGCTTACCCCCGACCACCCCCCACCCGATTCACTTATCCTCTTAATGAGAGTCGACAATGTGCTACCCATTACTGGCATTCGCATATCAATAAAATCAAGCAACTTTATAGAGAATTTTAATCCACTAATATAATCTCTCACAAAAGTTCAACTGCAACTAATTGGAATGTTGCATTACTAATTTGGTTTAAAACTTTTGCAGAGACTTTATGATTATATTTCTGTCATTAACAAGAATTCTTCGACATGAATTTACAATTTCTTCTTTTCATTTTTTCTATGTATTCAGTAAAAGAGTTTTTAACACGTAAGTAAATGATTTTCTTTTAAGATATGTTAATCTTATTTAAAATCAATTTCAGAATGTGACAAGACTCCAATGCCCTCATTCTGCCCCCAAGAATATATCTATAAGTAAGGCAATTTCTTAATAAATTAATTAGAAAAGAGCAAGCTGGATCTTTTAGCCGAATGGGACTTTCTTTCATAGCTTTGAATTCGGGAAGTAGTGTGCTATTTAAGAGAAAATTTCTAAGCTAGAATTATAGCTGATCTTTTTGTAGAAACCAAAAAACATATTTAATAAATTTGTCTTGTGAATTGAGCTAAAATGATAGCTGATCTCTTTGTATAAGCCCAACAAAATGTGTAAATTAAGAACGATTTCCACCCAAGATTGGAAGTAAGGTTCTTCTCTTGAAGTTGAAAATCGTTATAAAAAATGACGAATTGGCTTATTAAGCGAATCTAATCTAATTGGTTCTTAAATTAGAACACCTGTAAATTGTGAAAAGTCAAAGTTGAAGTTACATTTTTCCATATATATAAATAGTTTGCGTTTCCTTTAGTATTGACATTCAAAAAGTTTTCTTTCAAGATGTATAAAGCAATTCTTTTGATTCTTTCACTAATCTTTGTACTTAATGTCCGATGGCCATTGAAAGGTGAGTAAATTTCTTTTAAATTATTTATAATCGTTTGTTAATTATAGTTTATATTTTTAGAGCACCGTCAAGTACAGAAATAAATAAGTCAAAACCCTTTAATGCATTTGCTTGCCAATTTATCAAACTTTCCCTAAATTGGATCTGATTTCGAATGATACTTGCAATGAATTAAGTATAATAAATTTCAAAAATGTTGTTAAAGTTTTTGGAGTTTGTTTTTCTTTACATATGCCTTTCATTCATAGGTTAATATCTTTTCTACGTTACTGGAATGGCAATGAGATATACTCCTCTCGATGAAGTCCTTTTTCTAGCCGTTGATTCCTATATGAACTGCAGTTATAAACATATTAAATAGCCGCTATACTTCTACAGTTCATATGGGGATCAATTTCGGAAAGTATTATATAACCCTTAGAAAGTTTCCCGGAACTACCTCAACAAGGTTGATGCGTTCTTGCTTTAAGCTTGTTATAAACAGTAATAAATTTTCTTTATAATCCATAACTAATAACATTGAAAAGACATTAACGCATTGCATTAACATTTAAGAAGTTTATTTTCAAAGTGAGAATTCTCATTCTTTTATTTTAAGAGAAAATTTCTAAGCTGAAATTATAGCTAATGTTTTGTAGAAACCCAACAACATATTTAATAAATTTGTCTTGTAAATTGAGCTAAAATGATAACTGATTTCTTTGTATAAGCCTAACTGGATGTTCAATACTTTTGTCGTGTAAATTAAGTATCTAAGATTGTAACAGTCGTTGAAATTGGAATTGAAAATCATTATAACAAACGACGATTTAGCTTATCAAGCGAATCTAATCTAATTGGTTCTTGAATTAGAACACCTGTAAATTGTGAAAAGTCAAAGTTGAAGTTACATTTATCCATAAATTCATTTTATTAACACGAAAACCATATAAATAGTTTGCTTTTCCTTTTGTATTGACATTTAAAAAGTTTTCTTTCAAGATGTATAAAGCAATTCTTTTGATTCTTTCACTAATTTATGTAGTGCATGTCCGATACCCGTTGAAAGGTAAGTAAAGTTTCTTTTTATTTATTTGTAATCGTTTACTAATTATAGTTTATATTTCTAGACCAACGTCAAGTATAAATGCCCGTACCAAGATGCTGAGCTGTATACAGAAATAAATAAGTCAAAACCTTTTAATGCATTTGCTTGCCAATTTTTCAAACTTTCCCTAAATTCTATTGGATCTAACTTTGAATGATATTTGCAATGAACTAAGTATAATAAATTTCAAAATGTTAAAGTTTTTGGAGTTTGTTTTTCTTTACATATGACTTTCATTACTGGAATGGCAATGAGATATTCCACTCTTACCCCTTATCCCTTACCTAAACTTGTTCTAGCCGTTGATTCCTATATGAACTGCAGTTATAAACATATTAAATAGACGCTATACTTCTACAGTTCATATAGGGATCAATTTTGGAAAGTATTATATAGCCCTTAGAAAGGTTTCCGGAACCACATCAGAAAGGTTGATTCGTTCTTGCTTTAAGCTTGTTATAAACAGTCGAGTTTCCTTTAATATCCATAACTAATATCATTGAAAAGACATCAACACGGAAACCCTATAAATAGCTTGTTAAATCTTATTGTATTAACATTTAAAAAGTTTATTTTTAAAATGAGAATTCCAATTCTTTTATTTCTAATTTATGCTGGAATCATGGATTGCAATAGTAAGATGGGGAAAAAGGCATGTGACCTTTTCTTACCATTCGTGTAAGTTCAACCAATTCGCAATTCCATTAACGAAAGTAAACGATTTTTGTTCTTTCATTTGACTAGAACCGAGAAGAGCGCATAAACTTTGAGTGAATGATCTTTGGATTTTTAAGATGAATATTCAAATTGATTTTCAATCATCTTAATGCTATTAATTGCAAAATATTGTACAATTTAGCACTTCGTTTTCTAGGCGAAGATAAATAATTTGGAGAGCATTCCTAAAAAAGTAATCCTTAGAAAATGTATTCTTGTTTTTGTATTAAAAAAAATTAAATTTGTTCAAAGGCTTAATGATCGTAATTAATTTTTTGAAAGCAAAAAGTTTGTGGCCATTTTGCATTGTAGAATTTAATTAGAGTTACCATCAAACAATGCAATGCAAAATTTTAGAGTTCGAAAAATCTCTTTCAGTTAAACAGGGATACGGCACTTGGCCATGTCCTCGCAAATATGTTTACCCCTAAACACTTTGCATTTAGAGGGATGATTCATCATCTCTTTATGAGCCATGAAACTGCTTATCTAATTACATAAATTATTTGAAATGCCACGCGCAACTAATTTAGTTTCGTTTTAAAACTAATTTTTCCATTTTTGTTATTCACTTTGGACTATTATTAGTTAAGTGGAAAGTTGATAAAAATGCGGACTATATTCCATTTTGTGGACTCGAGTAAGGCAATTATTTGTTGGCAAATATTAAATAAATCGAAATAAAAGATATATTTCTAGTTCTCAATATATTTCGCCCATCGCCAAAAAATGGAGGAGGAGTTACCTGATATATGCCATTTGAGGCGCTACTAAAAGGAGTGAATAATACTTTTTTTTTAGACCTTCAATAAAAAGACATGTAAAGAGGAAGGAGTACAAAGATAGTCTTAACAGACTCAGAGAAGAGAAGGACCTTGAATTTAAGCTTAACTTTTAGCTTCTAAGAAATTTCCCTTAAGTTTTTACACATTTTTGGCAATCTTCGTCGATTTTATTATCAAATCGTCTACTTTAAGTGAAATGCCTTGCCACATGATGATTACAGGGTAAATGAGAAAATCTCATTTATAATTAAATTATGCGCCAGTGTCTGCAAATGCCATTTTAGTGGGCCCCCGTTGACCATTTTGTTAGTGGTTGAGTTTTACTTTTTTTGTTTTTGTTTTTTTTTTTTGTTGTTGTGCAATTGCAATTGCTTTACATAATTAGTTAGTTTGTATTGTGTTTTGTTATTGTTTTTGGTTGAGGGCAATATGTCGTTATGGCTTGGCCATTAGGCAAATCAATAAATATTTGATTACAATTGTTGATTTACAATTATTTAGACGAGAATTATGAATAAATTATATTGCCTCATAATATGCTGGTTAAAATATTGTATATAAAATGCCAACTCATCTGGTTGATTATAATTTTCGAAAAGTAAATAGTTTTCGTGGTTTGCGGTCAAATAGTTTGAAGTTGACTCATAGACACAGAAAACACTTTAGAGTTTAACAAACGCCAGAGAATCATTTATTTCATTTTAAATCAAATCAACCTAACACACTTAGAATAGAGAAATTAAAAAAAAAAAACTCAAAACTAATTGTTATCTATGCTAAGGATAATTGAGCAAAGAATTTAAATCGTAACTTTCATTTGAAAAACGTTTTGAACAAAACTTCAAATAGTTTAAGCAATTCTCTTATTGTGGCTCTTAAATTTCAGTCGCTTTTCTTTGCATTTCTTGTTTGCCCTTGTACACTAAAGACTCACTCTATGATTCTATTGAAATTCATTTATTGTTTTGGCCCATAGCCAAGAGGCAAGGGCAGACTATTCCTAACGCTTACCTCCATTTCTACATACATATGTATATGACGTAGGCATTCCCTTATGCCTACCCCGCATTTTTGTCAGGCATTCAGCATGGCATTATTAGCCCTTTTGTTTGAAGCATTTCGTTGTTCGGCTAATTCAATTATGCATCTGGTCTACGTGTGTGCCTTGCCTCTTGTGCTCTCAAATGCAATTGCAATTGCAATGCCAGTGATGCCAACAATTGCACTGCGCACACACACACCTACACCTCGTACACACACTCACGTGTTCACAGTCAGTCACGCATAAGGACGGTTCTCAAGTACCTTCCTGCCAGCGCGCCATCATTAATGTTAAGCGACAAAACGACTGTATGAGTAGATGTATGTATAATAACCATCTACCTAGATGGTAACTAGCATAATGCAAAAACATTTTGCCATTTATTTACGCCAGCCAGCCAGGAACACAAATAACAACAAAAATCAGGAGAGGTTCAAGCAGTAAGGAGAAAAGGGGCCAGCTGCGGTAGGCAAGACCCATAACCTTTTAGAGCCAACAATTCCTTTTTCTGATAAGAGTTCTTAATTTTTGACGACGCTTTGATTTGCCGACTCGAGGTCATTTGTAAGAAGTTCATGGGAATTCTTAAATATAATTAGAAAATCTTGTAATCGGCTTTCATCATTATTATTTTAGGCTTCATAGAAAGATATTCGTTTCTATTGCTTAAGACGACAGTGAAAGATTTTAAAACTTTATCTATTTTGTTTAAACTTTTATAATACTAATTCATATTGGCGATCTACCTGTTTAATGGGTGCTTAACTAGTGTTTGCTTGACAGCCACAAGATAAAGGCAAGGGTAAAAACTTTTTAAAAACCCTTTGGGTATATTTCAAAAATTGCTCTACCCAATTCTGAATCCTAAAGCAGTTTATTTAACGAATATTAATGGATATTAGCAATCATCTAACAAAGAGAAACCCTTTTTTATATCAAAGGGCCTAACAACTTGCTCTCAGAGGGGAGTTACCTATATTTCATTTTTGAATTTTCTTAAGTTTGAGGCCCAATTAATGCCTACAACAAACCGTCCCTGGCATCAAGGCACAAGCTCAATGAGGGTTTGGGCACGTAATGGAAATGAGTTAAAAAGTGTTGGCCTTTAGCTTTTCACACACACTCACACACACACACACACACACATATGGCATATTACATGGCCCTGGGTATTTTGTATGTTCCACGTGCTCAGAGTGAAAATGAGTGGCACTAATTTGATATGACATGAAATTAAATTTAAATAATTAAACAAATGCCTTTTGTGCGGTTGCTATTTAATATCTTGTCAATATAGCATAACATTTTCCATCACAAAAGGAAGAATTTCAATTAATTTATAACAAGAAAAGTTGCGGTTGTCGAAATTCAATTCAGGCCAATCATAAGAAACACAAGGCTTCCATTAGGGAATCAAGATACATTCGTGACCAACATCAATACACGAGTCCCTTGAGATATGTATATAAGAAAGAATCGATATTGAGCTAAAAATTTCTAATTTAAATTTTTAACAATCACAAAACAAATAAAATTTGTTTGCCTAGCACACTTTTAGGCGTCGCCAAATAAACTAAATCCAATTGTTCTAGTTGTTACTTAAATAATTTTATGAATTATCATAAACAAATTCAATAAACAGTTACTTTGATAAGGGGCGGATAACTACAAATAATTTTTTAGCAAGTTTATTTTAGCCTTTTACCTAATAAAAATGTGTTTAAATTACATAAGTAAAAAGTTTAAGAGAACTTATTTTATGTTTGTTCAAAGATCACACGGTAATGACCTAAATATTACTGATCAATAACCTTCAATCAATAATGACAGTTCAATCAACGAAGAAAGTCAAATTTTAATGTGATAAGTAAATTTATAGATACGATCGTTCCCGTCAAAGGTCTATAAAGATGTTTATGGTGAACAGACGTAGGTATATTTGATCAATAAACTTTGTAAAGTAATCAAAAGTACAAAGTAAGTTAAACCGTAACGAAAAGTTCAAAGAGATAAGAAGCATATAAAGAACGTAATATAGGAATCTTATAAAAAGGCAACGGTAACCACAATTGTTCCTCATTTTAAGCCATTAGCTGCAAGTATTCAATATGTCTTTCATACCAGAGAATACCTACGATCCGGAAAACAAAATTTGGAGTGGTTCGCCACCACTGAATAGTCATTTTTCGCCGGATTTGTCTGTCGGAGAAATTATCTATGGAGAGCTGCGCAGACATCCTCAACTGATAGCCCAGGTGAATATTAAAAAAGCTCGAATCGGGGTCCTGAGCAAAAAATGAAATGCCTCTATCTTCTAATAGATTTCAGACACTGAGAACACAACTTTAACGTGTGAGGAGCTTCGCTTGAACTCAATGCGTGTGGCTAGTTATATGCGGAAATTGGGCTTAAAACAATCGGATATTGTTGGCATTATAGGCAGAAATACGACTCACATATTTGCCGTTGTTTACGCCTGTTTCTTCAATGGTATTGCCTTTCATTCTCTGAACATCAACTATGAAGAGAGGACAATTAAAAACCTCTTTAAAATAACCAAACCATCTGTGATCTTCTGTGATGGCGATGAGTATGAAACAGTTCAATCTGCCACTTCAGATTTGGATGTAAAAATTATCACAATGAGGAATCATAGAAGTGACTTGATTACTATTGACGAAATCCTTGCTACTCCCATAGAGGAAGGCTTTAAGCCTGTACGCCTCGAGCAGGGCACCAATCAGACATTGGCCATACTTTGTTTTTCGGGTACAACTGGTGACCCAAAAGCTGTAACAATATCCAATAGTCACTTTATGTTCAGTTTTAGCGAGTAAGTATGTAGTTTTTGCTACAAGCTCAAGACCAAAATCTACAATAATTAACCAACTTTTCCACTCTCTCTGCAGCCAACTTACCTCTGCAGATGTCGTATATACCCACAGCACTTTAGATTGGTTAGCCGGTCTCTGCCTGACCGTGTTTTGTGGAGTTTTTCTTCCTACACGCATCATAGCCGATAATGATTATGATCCTGTACGGATAATGCGAATTGTGGAGAAATACAAAATAACCTGGTTACATCAGGCTCCCTCACACATGGGATTATTGGTGAATTCCGAGAAGTTTTCAAAGACCGACTTCTCGAGCGTGCAGCATTATCTGTATGGAGGATCTCGGTGCTCGATACAGATACAAAAACTTATACGCGATCGTTTGAAGACAGACTGCTTGCATTTTACCTACGGATTCACTGAGTTGGGCAATGTTTCTAATGCCAATTCGCACTTTGATAAAAAACCAGATTCTTCGGGTCGCCTGCTAGGTGGATTTAAAATGAAGATACTCGATGAACAGGGTAAAAATTTGGGACCTAATGAAGTGGGCGAGGTCTGTATGTACAGTGGCCAGTATTGGGCTGGCTACTATGGTAATCCAGAAGCAACGAGAAATATATACGACTCGGAGAAATGGTTTCATAGTGGCGATTTGGGTTATGTCGATGATGATGGATTTCTATATATAGTCGATCGTAAAAAGGATATGCTGAAATGCAAGCACATCATGTATTATCCTCATGAAATTGAAAATGTCATCGCAGAAATGCCCCAAGTGTCCGAGGTCTGTGCCTTCGGTGTGTGGTCTGAGACCAACGGCGATGAACCAGCTGCAGTGGTCGTAAAGAAGTTCGGTAGTAACCTAAAAGCCCAGGATGTGGTGGATTATGTGAAGCAGCATGTTAAAGCCAACTATAAGCAATTGCTTGGAGGAGTTCTAATTGTGGACGAACTGAAGCGAAGCCCGAATGGAAAAACCAATCGTAGAGCTAACAAGGAGCACTTCCTAAAATGAAATAGTCATTAAAATTTAAAAATAAATCTTCAAAATCTTGATATGCTCTAACTTGATAGGCTTTTTGGGGGCACAACATTTGTTTGGCTAAAAGGTAAAGATAACCTTTAGAGGCTATCAGTACAATGTATTCGTTAAATCACTCATACGACATGTATGCAGCTAAAAAGAAAAGATCTTCTGACAGGAGACAGTAAACATAAATATTACATTACCGGTATCTCAAATATGATTCTATAGTAAGTTGTTGACCTGATTTTGCGTGGCAGTTATCGATTAAAAACTGTTTATTAATTTACACTGAAATTTGAGATGTCGTTAAGAAATCGATCATGCCGATCTGGCAAATGTATATTAAACTTTCATTAATTTAAAGTAATTTGCTGCACTTTGTCCAAAATTAAAGTTTTTGCTTAGAAACAAGTCAAACGATTAATTTTTCAATAATAGCTTCGTTTTTGAGGCTTTAGGGCTAAGCATACTTTAACAAAAGCTGGCCATAAATATTTGCTTAATACGTATTTAGTATTTCATATGTCAATTTGTTTGCCAAGCCATGCCATGGCAAATGAAAAGAGAAAATAGTTAATGAAAAATTCGAATCAAAACCAATAATTCAATGAGAGGCAAACAATCACAGAGAGTGAGATGGGAGAAACTGACATGCCTTGCTATAGATTTAATTAATGTTAACACGAAGACTTTGACATGCACACAATACAAATAGCAAGAACACAGATACACCCACATACACCCATATACACACCCACACACACACACAAACCAGCACGGCAGGCAGACTGCATTCTGTTGATGGCTGACAAATTGAAACGGTCGGCTAGTTGACTAAGTGACTGACTTTGGGTTCTCTGACTCTGACTCTGTGGCCAGATGTTGTATGTATTTACTTAAAGTGCAGTGTATGTATATATATATGTATACACACATACACCCACTCATACATATAAATGCAAGTATTTATCTATATACACAGATGTATTGGTTGTTGGTACATATATGTATATAAAGTTGCATTAGTGTGCATGTGGTCGAGCAGCTGCCATTTGGTTTGTTGCCACTCAAGTTGACGACTAGCTTGGTTTATTGTAAACAACTGTGCGAACATCTTGAAGCCCTTTTGACCCATCCATCCATCCATCCATATACGTATATCTGTATGTACATAGATGTAGGTTATGTCTCTAAGTTAGACAATAAAACAAATATAGACGAATGTCCGAACATTAAAACAGTGATTTAGTAAATAAAATCAGTTTGTATTCAGTTTGTGCAATACAATAAGCCACATCAATAGTTTCACATATTGTAAGTGACATAAAGAGACTTGGAATTCGAGAGCTAACAGAGTGTTCAGAGAAATAATTCATAATAAAGCCCTTAATAAAGATTTCCTTCTTTTTTGGTTTCTCAGAATCCTTTCAATATCACAATAAAATCCTTATTGAAGAATTACTATTTTAAATACGCGACAGGCAGTTGAAAACTTAGAGTTCACATATGCTTTTACAATTTTTGGAAAGTGTTTTATTATGAAGTAAAATTATTCGCCCTTTTTTTGCATTTAAGTTAGAAATCTTTAAGTTAGAACTGATTTTTAGCGGCAATATCTGCAGAATAACAATGTAAGGCAAATATCATTACAGTTCAGTTCAGTTCCGAAACACTTCCTTCTGTAAAATAAATCACAAAAGAATTTTCACTTAGACGTAACAATGTCTTTGCTCAAGATAATCAAACAAAACGCTGCAAATAAAAAAATGTTCATTAAGTAGACGAGTTTTGAAACAAAACTAAAAAAAGCCATTCAAAGTCTTATTTTGGTTTAAAAATACGAACAGTTAATTTCTATATTAACAATATTTTTGAAGTTCAGCCCTAAATTAGCGCTGAAAACTAACCAAGTTTAACAGCAATTATTAAGTTTAACGGAAATTAAACATAAATTGTAATTTTTAGCTGTAATGGGATTTTGAATATTCTCACCGTTATTTTCAATTGAGTAATTTTAAACTTTTAACAGCTGATGCTCAAGTTGAGCTAGCTCTTTGCCAATCTGGCAACTCTGTTAGTTTTGCTTTGTTGCTTGTCGTGTTTCTTGGCAAATTGTTTTTGTTTTAATTTGTTTTGGAGCTAAAAGTCCTTTTAAGTAAATTTAAATTGTGTATTTATAAAGTTGGCAAATGTAGCTTTCGAATGTTGCTACTCGCATTGAATTCGGTCCAACGGTTGCTTAGAAATACAAAGGGCGACTTCAAAAATTCGTTGAGGTTGCGCTGGCGCACATACATATGTATGTATGTATGTACATACGGCGCGTGTGTTTGTGTGTGTGAGCGAATATAATATAATATATTAATAATTTTTTTATTTTAATTTGTGAAATAGAAGGGAATTATACAAAACTATTAAATTTGGTCAATTACCAAAAGAAAATATATTGAGAAGCAAGCTTTCAGTCTGGCAACGCTGTTAGTTTTTTTTGTTGCCGCTTGCCGCGTTTCTTGGCAAATTGTTTTTGTTTTTTTTTTTGGTGTTGGAAGTGCATACAAGTCAATTCAAATTGTGTATTTGTAAAATTAGCAACAGTTGCTTGCATTATGTTACTACTCGCATTTAATTCAGTTCTACAATTTCTAAAAATTTAAAGTAGGCCTGAGAAATAGTCTGAGACTCAGCTGGCGCTGTATCATATGTTCACATATGTTTGTATGTGTGTGTGTGTGTGTGTGTGAACAAAGCTCTGTTGGTATAACGCGGTGAACCGTTGCCAAGAGTTTGTTTTTGTTTTCTGTTGACTCTTTTTTTTTCATTTTTTTGCATGTGTGAAAGTAAAGTGAATAATAATATAATTCGAATATTTAAATAATATAATTCGAAATTTTTTAAAAAGACAAAGGAAAATAGTGGAAAAAGAATTCAACCGAAAAGAAAACCCCAAGGTAAGATAGTCTTGAGTTTAACTTTAAATATCTTTAAAAACACAGATTAGGCCATAAGGGTTATAGGGCAAAGTAAGGTTTTTCTCACAACAATAGATCTCTGTATAAATGTATCATCTGAACGTTAAGTGCTGTGTAATATGGTCATCTGATTAGTTTAGTTTTTGCGTTAAAATGCTTTTGAAAGATATGATGTAGATTTTAAAACAAGGTTTTCGAATAGCTACTATTTTTAAATGACTGTCATTAAACGAGTATAGTCGGAGACACATATTTCAAGCATAAAGAATACCATAAAAGGCGATTTTGACAACTCGAAAACTGATAGACTGAATGTGGAAGGCGGCAACACACGGTTTTTTAATTGATACGCGCAGACAGCCATCATTGAATTTATTCTTACAGCTCTTGAATCATTTACATATGTATACTTAATTCTCGGCATCTTCCTGTAAGCCAACTAAAACAAACATTCCTACAAAGCTTAGAATTCACCACATTATTAAGTGTTAGATTGGCTAACTTAAAGCTCTTTATCAATTTTTATAGATAAACCTTTAGCTAAAGTTTTTAAGCCATATTTTAGCACTTTTATAAATTTTAAGGATAAAATAGATAGCCCATTGATTTTCTCTCGCATTTTTCCACTAAAAGTAAACTCTATATTTTATTTAAAGATCATTTAAATCATTGGAAATATTTCTAATTTATAGTTGTTATACACAGCTACATATTTATTTGTTATCAATTTTTCATATAGCCCTTAAATTAATTGCCACTGACTTTTTAATTAACTAAAACTAAAACCGGTTAGCACCATTTTTCTTCCCTCTTTCGCGTCCACTCGTAAATAAAAATTCAAACTAATTCCTTTTTTTTTTTGCCTGTTTCCAATTGTCTATTTTTTCCTTGTTGTTGTATTTAGCCACGCGCTGCGTTTCGTATTTATAGCTCGTAAATAAAAATTTTCCAACAAAAAAAAAATGCAGCAAAACCAATACAATACAACAAAAAAAAAAAAAAAAAAAAAAAAAAGAAAAATGAAAATCTAATTGGTTTATTTGTGTTACGTATTTGGCATAAATTTGTTGGTTGCCTCATGGGGAACGCTGCATGAGTTCCGATATGATAGAAAAGAGTTCAATTAGTTTTATTCGTTTCGTTGATACCCTTTTCTGGGTAGAGAAGTTTGTTTTGTATGACAATTGGATCAGTTGATATTTGGTTGAATTATTGGTATCCATTTAAATTAGTCTAGGTCTAAATAGTTATAATTCGCATTAATACACTTACCAAAACATGAAAGATGGGGTAAGTTATTTATTTAAGAGGCCAAGTAAAGAGTTCAAAAATCTATGCCTATTTCATGATCGAATAAATAATACTCCCAAAATCATTTACTTCAGCAACTATTGAAATCGTTGACAACAATTCGCTGGCATCAGTTCATTGAATCAAATTCATCTCAAACTGTTAATGCCAATGACAATCCCGAATTAAAGATTCTTAGCCAAGACTTCGATCCTAAAACCTAATATACCCCGCATTTATAGCGATTGCCATGAGAATTGAAAATATGGCAAGTACTCGAAATTGTTGCTAGTTACCAATTTATTTTGCTTTAAATCAGTTTTACCAGTTTTTACTCAATTTTCCAGTATTTCTATATAATATTTGGATTTTTCCATTTTTCATCTTTCTTTTCGAGTGTTTTTTGTTTTGTTCTTTTTTTTTTTGCTGATGTCATTGCTAGCGGCCAAGTTTTATTATTATTGCTGTTGATTTTATTGCTGACTGAAGCAAAGTGTGCTGTCATTTATCGATTTTATAGTAACCACACCTACATGAATATTCCACCGCCCCTCTCTTTCAGTGTCTCTTACATTATCGCTTTGTGATATCTCAAATACTCGAATACATATATATAGTATAAATATATTTATTTGGACAACGCCTCTGTTTGATTTGCACGCATTAATCTGGTCAAGGTTTATTTCCAATCTATATTGTTCAAAATTTTTATTTTGTGTATATGGAAGAACATTTTTTTTTTTTTTGTTTTGGATTAGCCAGCCCAATATTGTTTTTCAATTTTCAGTGCGCAAACATTTTGATTGATCTTTAGGAATTTATGATTCAGCAAAAGCTATGCATGAATCTATTTAAACTTAAGCAGAAGCTGAAATTTTTGCATATTTACAATGGAATTTTGATTGATGTTTCCTTTGCAAAATGTAATGGGGGATACCCCAGAGATCATTTTGTATTTACAAACGAAGACTTGTTCAGGGCACCACGATGGAATATAAGTTAAAGATGAATATTTAGTGGGATTTTAATAAGAACTTAAAAACTTTATTTTTATATGTTGGTTTAGGCATTTTTGTAATATTATTTTCTAGCTATTATCTTTTGTCATCATGTTATATATTGAACTTTAGAAGTACGGACTTTGCTTTAATTTAAAAGAAACCCTTTAAAAAGGTTGAATTAAAGCTTGTATTAAGTATAAAGTCAGGCCATAAATGGAAATGTGCGTAAAGATTAAGAAATACATATCTTTAAAGATCGGGCCAATGAGGTGTCCGACGTATCTACATTTATAACCCATCCTCTCCCATCTTAAAATCTGAAAAGTGTCTCTTTTTTCTGAAATTAAAAACTCTTAACCGCAAATTAAAATAAAACACATTTTAATTATTTGTTTTCCGATTTCTTTTTTTTTTTTGTTTTGGATGTTGTTTGCTTTTCGTTTCGTTTCGAGAACATTTCAATTCAATACATTTTTGCTATGAATATTGGCTAACCGAATCGATCATAAATACATGAGCACATTTATTCACATTTAAAAAAATAATTTGATTACATTTACAAGAATATATGTTTGATTTGTTTGTTTGTTTGTTTGTAGTTATATATGGAGAATTCAAAGTAATCTATGAATTTCTTTACCCATTTTCAATAATCAAAAAAGTTTTAAATTATTAATTCGAATGCATAAATGCGAAAATACAAGAGAAGTGTGAGTGTGTGTGTGTGTGTGTGTGTGTGCATGCATGTGTGTATATATATATGTGTGTGTGTAAATTTGTATAAATAAACAATCTGTAAAAAGAGTTCCATTTGATCTCTTTGAAGTTATCCTTCAATTTTTACTTTGATGTTTCGTTTCAATAAATATTTGTTTTTGCGAAATTTCTGTTTTCATATTTTGTTTCTTTCATTTTCATTTTGTTGCGTTTTTAACATGAATAAAAAATACAGTTTCCAACAGTTAAAAACAATGCGCTTTTCATTATACAGTACATAACATTCATAAATATATATAGGTATATATATATATATATATATATCTCGATATATATATATATCAACAATTGCCCAGGTAGCAAGTTTTCTCCTTCGGTTTTGTTTGTTTTTAAGAGTAAACGTAATAGTAATAATTATAAATATTAGTTTTAAATGGTAATAGTTTCATTCATTTTTTTTGTTTTGTAACAACAACAACTAGAATATTACGAATGGCACATACAGTTCAGATCATAAACACAGTAAATAGTTATAGTATATATAGATAGATATAATATATATTGTTTAGGTATATATATATATAAATTTCAATTCAATTCATTCTATGGTCCAGCTGAGATCTTAGCTCTTACAAGGACCACACCAAAAAATAAAATTCAAAAAAATTAATTACATCTTGTTTTGTGCTCCGTTTTGTTGTTTTGTTTTGGGCGAAATTATATTTCGTTCAGTTTTTGTGGACAAACAAAATACTCAGTATTATTGCTTTAAGGCGGTGCCAAACCCTATAATTGTATATATCTTTTCATAGGTATAGTAATAAGAGGCATAAAATGTGGACCACTTGGACAAGATTAAGTTTCATTTTGTGTTTGTTTTATGTTAACCATTTTGAAGTAAAAGTTTATCTCCTCAATCCTTTTTGTTGAGAAAATGGAGGACATAGTGCAGGACCAAATCGTAGCAGTATTTATATTCGGTCATATTCTCAACCAATTGCGGACGATGACGTCGCACCGTTTTGACCGCCTGAAAGACATCGACCTCCCCGTGCTGAATGACCTGCTCGATGCACGCATTCGCCGCACAATAAACCCCAGCACGACTGCGTCCATCGGGCGAGACAACACAGACGGGCCCGTAATCGACCTTATTACGCCATATCTCGACCATATTCATCAGATAGACCAACGAATTGGTTGAGCTAGGCACTTTGTGGCCCATTGGCCAGCAAGTTAACTGAAACAATTGGACGGTACGTGTCGGGGCCTTAACGCCAGCCATCATTTCCGTAAGCGAAACGATTTTCTTATTGATCTTAAATTCCCATTGCTTGATGTTCGTATAGCTTTTCGACATCACATAGTGCACGGAGAAGACTGGCCCATATTTCTCCATTTTCGATTTATTTGGCCAGAATGAGGGATATTGTTGCGATTGCGAAGGTGGCTGACAGAGTACAACCACAGCGGAGCATTCTTGATCGTACACCAGGGACCAGAACTCACCCAAAGTGTGCTTCATGGGCCATTCGGTTACAATGTATTCCCTTGGCTTCGTATAGCCATCGACAAAGACCGAGTTGATGTAATCGGTGAAGGCATTGCCTTGGAACGAGGTAAGATACGGCCGGAAATTATCCGGTGGTACACATAAAACATCACGATTCTTTTCACGATTATCGGCTCGATGGCCGCCAGCGCAGTCGCCAATGGTAAAGCGGGGCGTTTGCTTACATATCTGATCGTATTCCGATTGATACTCATTCATTTTGGTGCCAGAATTGCGACGAGCTTTGGCCTTGAGACGATCGGAGAGCTCGGAGACGGGAAACCAGGTTTTGCCGCAAATGATGTGCTCCTCCAGGGTGTCATAGATGAACTTGTATTGCTCCACATTCTCGACAAGTCCCTTGCGCGATTGCCGCAACTTCTTTAGGTAGCCAAAGACATTGAAGGACTCCTCCTCCTCGGCCAGTTCCAGATTGGCATCGATCGACATGTAGACACCCGAACGTCCGCCACCATCGCTACAGTGCACCAGAATGGGTCCCCTCATATCATCTTCGTCCTTGATGATATTGCCAACAACCAAGCGCACTCGACGACGAAACTCGAGGAGAGCATTGGAGAAGGGGCACGAGTGGGAATACCATTCGGTGTAATGAAATTGGAGTATCAAACGTTCATCGGTAACCTCGCCCTGTTCGTTTTTCTTATAGAGCCTAAAAGTGCGTATATGGAAATTGGCCAGCTGCTCCTCTCGTACGATATTTATGTGTATATCTCCGTAAGTCTCGTGTACCTCCATATTCGGTGGCCAGTACTGGACACACATGACCTTGGCAAAATCAAATGTCTTCGTTAGCATCACAATGGCGCTAATATTCTCCTGCCACACCATCCTCCAATACGCATTGACAGTCTCCTCCACAGGACCCTGTGTCACTATGTAGGCATTTGGCTTGAGTAAACTATCCACATACGAGGCATTCACATAGTCCGAGTCCTGAAGGCCACCCAATTTCTCCAGAACAACACGATTGTAATCATATGGAATGCACTTGGGATTCTGATTCTTTTCCAGATTGTTCTTTTTCATGGCATGCCGGCAGGTATTGGTCTCCACTTTGCCAGCCGTTTGAAATTCGAGTTTATACAATACGGGAAATTTACGTCGCAGATCGCATAACTTGAGAAAATGACGTATATCGATGGGGCCCATGGGTATGGTTTTCGATAACGAATTGTTTGCATCGCGTGCCTCCAATTTGATGCGTTCGAAGGATAATAAACCGCTGTTAAGCATGCTCAATTTAATGGTATTCGGGATGGAGACAATGGTTCGACTTTTGCGTTGCTGCTTCTCCACGTCATCGTAGCGAGCAGATGACCTCGACCTGGGTTTGCTTTGCTTTCCACTCGCTCCCCCTCCCCCTCCCCCTCCACCGCCGCCCGATGATGTTGTTGTTGGTGTGGCTGCTGCTGTCATGGCTACAGCTTCTGCTGCTTTGTTGTCAACGTAGTCCGCTCCTGCTCCCGCTTCCGTTGCCGTGCCTTCTTCACCCGCTGCCGTTAGCTGCTGCGTTGTCATCATCAATCACGGTATGAGAGAGTGCGTCGCGTCGTATCGTATAGGAGGAAGTAGTCGATTAGTCCATTTGGCTCATCATTTTTTCTTACTTTTCTTTGGTTAGTATTGCATTTTTTTTTTTTATATTCTATGGATTTCTTTTTTTTTTTTTTTGGTTAGTAGTATTCGTAAGCTATTTGTTCACCTTTTCAACGTTTGTTTGTTATAAATATAATGGCAAAAGAATTTTTATATATTTTTTTTTTGCCTTTTTATTTTGTGTATATTCGTTTCGCTATTTTTTTTTGCTTTTCTTTTCTTCTTCACTACACTTCACGACTGTTGCGACGACGACAACGACAACTGCTGCTGCTGCCTGGCTTGTGTTTGTGTCTCTATCATTTTCAGCTGCCTCGTTGGGGCGAATTTCGTTCGTCGACTGAACGGCAATCCCCCAAAAATCGAAACGAAACAGCCATCCGAATGAAGATTTTCTACAAAATCACCTCCAAGTGGTTGCCCAAGAGAGAGTCAAAGAGATAACGAGAGCGAGCACTCTCTCACTCTCTTCGGCAACGTTTTCCGTTATTCACCATGGCCCATGTGACTTACTGGCGCCTTCGTGGGTGCTAGCGACGGGTATTTTTAGCAGCGCGGGCGGACACCGTTAAGTGGGCACAGTGCGCCAAAAACGAGTTAATGTGCGGGGAGCAATTATATCTTATTATCGGGGAATACGGTCGTAGCGTACTTTTATAACGTTTATTTTTAGATTTGTGGTAGCAAATGACCATTAAATCATAAACTATAAAAACTAACAAACACGTTTCAAATTTCTTATCTTAAAAACAACTAAAACACTCATTGGCCTACATTCATACGTAAATAAACAGTTATTATCTAGCTCTTAAAAAAACGTATATTATTCTTGAATTGACATATTATAGTGAAAGTTATAAAGTTATAATTTAAATGGTTTTAAGGATTTTGTTTTGGGTTAGCCATACAAATTGTTATAAGAAATTGTTAAAGTTTAATCTTTAATCTAGGACTTGTTTAACATAGTCCTAAAATTTAAAAACGTTTTTTAAGAACTTCAATAAGAAAATTATTAAGATGAACTTTAAAAAAATTACATATTTATAGGCCCGTATATGCAATCTACATACTTTGTCTACAATTACATATCTTTGCCTTTTCAACTATTTCTAACCACTGTGCAATTCACCTTATAGTATGAATGAAAATTTCGATTTTCCCATTGCCTGGCCATTTCATTGCGGCGAAAAAGAAAAAAAAATATTCCATTTACCACAAAACAGCGCCCATTTGGTAGGGTCTCTCAAATTCTTTCTTGGTCTCTCTCTCTCTCTCTCTATCCGTATTTTCATTGTGTCCCTACATACATACATATGTAAGTATATTTTGGTATAATTCTCTGGGCGCCTGCGCCTTGTGAGCTTTTCACTTTTCACATTTTATTCACATTTTTGTTTGTGTTTTGTTGTTGTTGCCTATTGTTTTGAGATGTGTAATTGAAAATTCCGCAAGTTAAATGAGGAAGTGACGTTGGACTTTTGCTTAATTTTGAACGTATTTTCCATATTTAATTGGCAGGGCTAAGGCTCGGGCAACAAGAAATTATGCATAAATCATACTCTGTATAAATATTTGATACATTTTTACACAGTTAACTTATTATATTTCCTGGTATGACCGAACCGACCGACCAACCGACCGTGCTACCAGCTGATGTATTGTATGTTATTTTTTGTTTGTTTTTGTTGTTGCCACACTCTGTTTGATTTCCGTATGCACTTTGCGTACACATAGTGGGACGGACGCTCTAAATAGCATTTGGCACTAGCCCATAGCCAAAGAGGAAGCGGACAGTAGCCCGTCGAGACATGCCATGAAGAACAAACAGATACAACGTAGCCCCCCCCATGCTCTTTATTATCATCCTCATCATCATCATCATCATCAGTGAGATCGTTGTTTTAGCTGGCGCTCGAGGTAATTTCAAATTGCAAAATAATTACACGAAAAATTTGTCACAATAGCCAAAAGAGAAAAGCAACAATAAATAAAATCAAGTAATTGAATATGAATACTTTTTATGGGGTGGGAAGGGGGTGAAGAGCAGCAGCACTCAATGCAATTGAATGGCCTTGACTTAAGTTTGATGACCTCAATGATTGAATGTTGCGCATATGGCAATTATTCAATATTTTATGATTAAATTCAAGATCACCTCAGAGCAAAGTTGATGAAAGATTAGTGCACGCCAAGCGTGAGCGAGCTAAAGAAAAAGTCCCACAATTATGAGATTTAATTTTCTAAACATTTACTAATTATTCCACTTATACAAAAAAGTAGATGAACCTTTCTTATAAAATTTTAGTTCGTGGTTTTAAAGAATTTAAGGATAAGTATAAATATTTCTTTCAAACACGAGTAATTAGAAATAGTTTTCATATTATGTTATGAGTTGCATATAAGCAGTTTGGGACTATGTGAAAAGTTTGGGATCGAGAGCAAGTTACTTACATTTTTAAAAATTTCCTTAACATTTTCTAAAATATAAATTAAAAACACAATTTTTATTTTGCTTCTCCTTCTAAAGGTCCCAAGGCAGACCTTCGCCTGCCATACCCCAAATTCAGCCCTGGCGCAAAAAAACCTTCAATAAGTTCTATTTTTCTCTGCTAGTATATATGACTAAGAAAAGTTCGAGACTAGAAGTGTAAAGTAATAACGTAAGGGCTATTGATATGTATTTCAATATATATTATACTATCCACTTCTTTTTTCGACGTTTCCATATTATCGGTCATTCCCACTAGAGAATGACGTAGTCAAAATTAAAGTAACAGTTTTAGTATAAATGGAATCCGAATAACTTGAATCATAATGATTGATAAGAACAAACAATCAGACTGTTAGCATTAGACGGAATTCGTCATTCTGGGGAAGCCCTTTCAGCACAGTCAAACCAACAATTGAGACTTTATGGCTAATAATCTTCTTATCAAGGTCTTTTGGAACGTTTGTTGCTACGACGCGTCGCGAAGTCTAAGCAAATAAACTTAGATAACTAAATTTTTAGCAAATTTTAGCAAGTTTGTTGCCTCTTTATCTTATCATAAAGTTTCTTTGGGTAATTATAAACGAAAGTTTATTCACCTGAGAGTGGACTATAAAAAAAGGTTTAAGACCTTTTTAATGACAACTGATAACAAACTTGATTCAGGTTTATATTAGAATGTAGAGTTTTAGAGGCCATGCGGTTTTTTTTTTTAATTTGTCAAGCTGACGAATTCAAACGATAAAAGACTCAGCTAAAATTAATTGATTAAATTGGTAAAGTAAAAAAACTTAAAACTTATTTAAACTAAAAGGATTATGAACCTTGCAAATGGAAAAAATTAACATTTTTAACGCAAAATGAGTAGATAAAAAGCTCTCCAAAAAGAATTCAAGAGCATCTGATTTATAACCCCAAATTTTATGAATTACCCAACAAAACCTATTAAATAATATTTAAACGTAAAGAAGACAATATTTATTTCATATACCTATTTTTTTTTTAATCTGAAATTTTAGAATTCTTCTAAAGATTTTACACGAAATCTACTTCTTTTATCACTACCTTTAAAATTGTAAATTTGGAAAAAAAAAAAAATTTAAAAGACTTTTTTTAGATTTACCCAATTTGGCGGGCATTAAATTCTAGTAAAACATTTAATAATGTCGCATATTTAGACTATAAAGGCATACGAAATTCGAGTGTAAAGCGATTACAACCAGCACTCAAGGAAAACCAGAGACCGACCACACGAAATGCTGTGCGACAGCTAATTTAATATACAATACGGCTCTCAGGTCGCACGAGAAAATCCAACAGCCAAAGCCGTCTGGCAATTGTAAATTGTAGTAGGCACCTAATTTGAGAACTGTTGACCCATTAAGCGTGCAAAACCCTCCTCCACATTTTCCAGTGCCCAACAATCGGGGTACTTAAGTAGTGTGTGGCCCGCTGCCGCCGCGTTCCGCACATGTTTATGACTAAGCCAACAAAGCGTTGACTGCGGTTGACCGCAGTTACTACACAAATGAGGGTGAGGGAGGAGAAAGAGAAGGAGACGCTTGCTCACCAGGGCTCACCCAGCTCCTTCGTGTCATCATCAGCAAACCAAATCCCCATGTAAGCCCCGGCCCTGTGTCTGGGTCCCACTCTGTCCCACGGTTCAACTAATTAGCATTAAATCAACTGTAACGGACATTTTAGCTGGCACTTACCTTGCCGAATATGGTGAGGCCACCGTGTTTCATATTGAAGGTCGGCGCGTCCGCATAACTTGAATCGGCCCATGGGGTGTGGCAAGTGGAAGTTAATGTCATGTACCGGACTCCAATTGCATATAGGGTACGCAATACGGCCAAAGATCCGCCCAGCGAGTGTCCGCCTTCGACGCCGGTTAAGGAGCAAAGCTGTTGGTTCTTGTGCGCCTCAATGATGTCTGCAAATAGTTGCAAGAGCAAAGGATACGAAAGGATGAACAAAAATCAGAGAGAGTGAGAGAGAGAGAGAGAGAGAGGGAATAATGGTTAGTCAGTTTAAACTTTGGCTTCGTATTGTTTTTGGCCAACAAAGCATAAGTAACGTTTGTTGTTTTCTGGTCTGTCATTTTCCTTTTCTGCCCCGTTGAGCTCTCTGTTCATTGCGGTTTTTCTATCTCTTCATGTCGCTCTGCTGTCCAACTTGCCTGTTCTTCTTTCGTTACAATAGTTCTGTCAGTTTATCCACCCCCCCCCCCCCCCCCTCCCCGTACCCAAAAGAAAGTCCTTTTGCCCTCACTTTACTAAAAAACAGGGCAGTTTTGCTGTGCCATGCAATATTTACGCTTGTCTTGGCCAAAGAGCTTTGATCTTCTCCTTGACATTTTGCTTCTACGCGTCCTTTTGTTTCCAAGTAGTTGTCATTATTTTATTATTTTCCAACCAACAAACTAGAATAATGTTTGCATAAAGTTGTTACGCAAGTCACACACAAACAGTTTTATTTTTATTTTTTACTCATTTAAGTGAATAAAAGTATTTCTATTGCCAACTGAAGATATATTTATTTAGTGCAAATTGTTGGTATTTGAAATGTTTTTGGAATGGGGAAATTCCACCTGGACGCATAGTCTAGATATGACAAACCTTTCGACTCTCAGTTTGGATAATCTAAAATTGCAAATTATTACTTAAAAACTTTACGTCCATAGCAACACCAAGATCTAGTGAGCTATCAATTGGCCTGTTACACGTGCCAGCGATAACCCAATTTTAGAAGTAATATTACAGTATGCCCCCGCAAAACGCAACTAATACATATTTTTGCACCATTTTATTGTTTTATCAAACTGTGATTTAATTTTTTCACTTTACATTATTCTAGTTCCCACATAGTTTTGGTATTAAAGTAATTTCATGGCGTTACAAATAATAGCCTGGCCAAATAAATGACCTGAAGGTCCCACGTCAATCGTACATAGGGGTTTGCTTAAACAATGAATTGCTTCTGTTAAGGGTTGCCTTTTTCGATTGTGTACTGTATCCAAGAAGTTCCCATCGTCGATAAGACAAGACAAGACTTTTCCTATCAAAAATATGGTAATCGTAAAAAGCCAATTGCGTCTAGACCGATGTCATACAGAGTATATATAAACCTGCTTGTTGTCTAGATATTTTACCAGTTGAAATCATTATGCCTTTCGTGCCAGAGAATACTTACGATCCGGAAAACAAAATTTGGAGTGGCCCGCCCTCTTTGAATAAACTATTTTCTTCGGATCAGTCTGTGGGGGAAATAATCCATAATGAGCTAGGCAAACATCCTCAACGAATAGCCCAGGTGAGGTGAAAAAAAAAATATATTTAATCCAGATCCCTACCATATGAGGTCACTCTGTCTTTGTACAGATTTCGGACACTGAGAACACAACATTAACGTGTGGGGATATTCACATGAATTCAATGCGTGTGGCCAGCTATATGCGTAAGTTGGGCTTACGACAATCAGATGTTGTTGGCATTATAGGCAGAAACACAACTCATATATCTGCCGTAACATATGCCTGTTTCTTCAATGGAATAGCCTTTCATTCAGTGAACATTAAGCATGAAGAGGAAACAATTGGAAATCTCTTTAAAATAACCAAACCGTCTCTGATCTTCTGTGACGGGAATGAATATCAGAAAGTTCGTAGTGCCACTGCAGAATTGGGTGTGAAAATTATCACAATGCGGAATCACGCAAGTGACTCGATTACTATTGAAGAAGTCCTTGCTACTCCCATAGAGGAAGGCTTTCAGCCTGTACGTCTTGAGCAGGGTCCCGATCAGACAATGGCCATACTTTGTTCTACGGGTACAACTGGTATTCCCAAAGCAATAACAATATCAAACAGTAACGTGATCTTTAGTCTCAATAAGTAAGTTGTTTAGCTTTATCTTCAAACTAAAGGAGCGAAGAATGAAAAGGTTTATTCCTAATTGCACTTATTACTTTATACAGAAATGTTCTAAGCTCCGCTGATGTCATGTTCACGTATTCTACCTTGGATTGGTTAGTCGGTTTTTGTCTGACTGTATTTTGTGGAATATTTCATCCTACGCGCATCATAGCCGATAATGATTTTGATCCAGTACGGGTTATGAAACTCATTGAGAAATACAAAGTCACAATTCTTCATCAAGCCGACGAACATATGGTTCGAATGGTCAATTCAGAGGAATTTCTTAACACGGACTTATCCAGCGTCCAGCATTATTTTTATGGAGGAGCTCGATGTTTGCTAAAGATTCAAAAGCGCTTACGCAGCCGTTTATTAAAGGATTGCTTGCATTTATCATATGGATTCACTGAGCTGGGCTGCGGAGCCACTTTCAATTTCCACTTTGACAAAAAACCCGATTCGTCGGGTCGCCTGCTTGGTGGGTTTCAGATGAAGATAATAGACCCACAGGGCAAGACTTTGGGACCTAATGAAGTGGGCGAAGTGTGTGTGTATAATGGTCTGCATTGGGCTGGTTACTATGGAAACCCGGAGGAAACGCGAAAGAAATGGGATTCAGAGAAATGGTTTCATAGTGGTGACTTGGGATATGTAGACGAAGATGGATTTTTGTATATAGTCGATCGTAAGAAAGATGTGCTAAAGTGCCAGCATATGACATATTATCCTTATGAAATTGAAAATGTCATAGGCGAAATGCCTAATGTGTCCGAAGTCTGTGTAATTGGCGTGTGGACTCAGACGAATGGTGATGAGCCAGCTGCAGTGGTAGTAAAGAAGATTGGTAGTAATTTAAAAGCCCAGGATGTAGTAGACTACGTGAAGGAACATATAAAAGCCGATTATAAGCAATTGCTTGGAGGAGTTATGATTGTGGAGAATCTAAAGCGAAGCCCGAATGGAAAAACCAATCGACGGGCCAATAAAGAATACTTTTTAAATGTTATGAACGGTAATTAAAGTCCCGGTATATAATATTTGCTGTTTCAAATCGTCGATTTTTTTCTCAAATCCAAGACTATTTGAAAAATAAAACAAAGACATTTTGTCGCATTATACTCAGAAGTAATTTAATTTTGTATAGCATACTTTTAAGTGAAAAACAATGAATTAAAATTTGTTATCAATTTTTAACGTTTGTTATCAACAAACATAAGTCTTACAGAATCAGATCATGCGTCAAATTACTGACTGTCCCTGGTATGTGCGCGGCTTAACCCTTTAGAGAGACCTAAATTACTTTGTATTTATTATATCCGACAGGTGAATTCCTCGAAAAAATTAAAGAAGAATTTGAAAAGACCATGTGTTAGGTATTACATGATTTCATATGAGAAATATTAGGCCAAAGAAAGCTAAAAGAAAGTTAGATGTCGTAAAACAAATGGTCTATTTCTTTTAAACAACAAAAGCCATCTGGCTAGCTCCAATAGGCATAAGAACACTTTAGCGCACCTAGCGGCTGTATCCGACCATAGACTAGAAATCTTTTCAGTAGCGTGAAATCGTTATGTAACGAAGTTCTTATCGGTCTTAAACGCAAAGTTTTTTTATGGGGCTCATTTGACAGATTTGGCATATGTGAATGGATAAGATCGTAATATTAAGGCACAGTCAAAGTTTGGTTTGTAATAAGAAAAACAAAAATGCGGGTTTAGAAAGAATTAGAATTAGAGTATCCAAACTTTGCCATGCCGACCCCTTTGATTATTTTTTAAAGTAATATTTTCATTTACAATCACATCTGTTGTTTTCTTTTCCTATCTTTATGGACCTTTCTTAATCACATACGCTGTATTTTAATTGTAGAAACGCGTATGGGAAACATAAAAAATAAACTCGTGTGACATTATTATTCAACACCATTTGGAACCATTAGCGACAAGCATTTAGAGACTATCTATGATCCGCAAGGCCAGATATGAAGTGGTCCGACTTCTCAGAGTAATTACTTTTCCCCGCATCTGTAAATGGGTAAAATTATCTTCTATGAGGTCTTTTTCCTGATATTTTGCTTCTGCGCGTCTTTTCTTTACATTTGCACTCATTCAAGAGAATGAAAGTGAAGTTTCCAACAAAAGTCAAATTTAATTCGTAGATTTTCTTCGTTTTTAGAATGTACCAGTCCACTTCAACGATTAGTCATTAGTTATGGGAAAACATTTGGGCTCTTAGATTGCAAATTATTACGAACTAGTTTTTTAAAGCTATTCGTTAAAAGTAATTCCAAAATCGAGGAAGCCATCAAATGCCCTGTGACCACATACAAAAGGCGCAAGCGATATCAAGAATGAAAAAGTAATCCTAGTATTATCAGTACGACTTCTTAAAACGCAAACAATAAGAAGATAAGATTAAGATAAGTGTTTAACCAGTCTCTCATTTTTATTTTCCGCTTCATCTAATTGTGATTTTCAACTAGCCCAAAAAATTTCTTTATTAATGATGTTACTATCTAGGGTCGCGTTTGGCGAGAACTTACTGTACTTAAAAAAAAGATCACATTGTCGTGAAGTTTCATATCTGCTCATAAGTTTTCTTATCAAAATTATTACAATCGTTAAAAGCAAAAGCGTCTAGATCATGGACGTTTAGAATAGATATAAGCTTGCTGGT
This sequence comes from Drosophila nebulosa, assembly GCA_024703675.1. NCBI lineage: Eukaryota > Metazoa > Arthropoda > Insecta > Diptera > Drosophilidae > Drosophila > Drosophila nebulosa. Next base: position 6,628,020 of record CM045724.1, on the reverse strand, counting down.
GGTCTTGACTTTTTACCAGTTGAAATCACAATGTCTTTCGTACCAAAGAATACTTACGACCCGGAAAGCAAAATTTGGTGTGGTTCGCCGCCACTGAATAAATATTTTTCTCCGAATCTGTCAATGGGAGAAATTATTTTCAATGAGATGAGCAAGCATCCAAAATTAATAGCCCAGGTGAGGTAGAATCAAATTTATACTCAGTATCCTTGACATCCGATAACCGTCTTACAATAGATTTCGGCAACTGAAAACACAATTTTGACACGTGAAGAGCTTCACAAGAACTCAATGCGAGTGGCTAGTTATATGCGGAAACTGAACTTACAACAATCGGATGTTGTGGGCATTGTAGGCAGAAATACGACTCATATTTTTGCCGTTGCGTATGCGTGTTTTTTTAATGGAATTGCTTATCACTCAGTGAATGTTAACTATGAAGAGAAAACGATTGAAAATCTTTTTAAAATAACTAAACCGTCTCTTATATTCTGCGATGGAGATGAATATCAGAAAGTTCGTAGTGCCACTGCTGATTTGGGTGTAAAAATTATCACAATGCGAAATCATGCAAGTGACTCGATTAGTATTGAAGAAGTCCTAGCTACTCCCATAGAGGAAGGCTTTAAGCCTGTACGCCTTGAGCAGGGTCCCGATCAGACATTGGCCATACTGTGTTCTTCGGGTACAACTGGCAATCCCAAGGCCGTAACAATATCAAACGGAGCAAAAATTACCGTTCTTAACGAGTGAGTAAAAAAATTAAAAATTAAGTTGAAAGTATTGTGAAGTTTACTTGGACTTGGACTTCTTATTTACTTTACCAACTTTATTCGCAGCATGCAACTTACTTCCGCGGATGTCCAATACACTGGAAGTACTTTGGACTGGGTAGGTGGACTACAAGTTACCATCACTTCTGGTGCTTATTCCACCACCCGCATTATAGCTGATAGGTCCGATCCCCTTTTGGTTCTACGAATAATTGAGAAATACAAGGTTACATATATCTTTCAGTCCACTTCCCAAATTTGCCCAATAGTGAATTCTGAGGAATTCCTGAAAACCGATTTCTCCAGCATGCGCCACTATATTTTTGGTGGGTCCCGCTGCCCGTTAGAGGTACAACGTCGCCTTCGCAGTCGTTTGACAAACGATTGCATGCATTTCGCATATGGGTTTACTGAGGTGGGAAAAGCGGCAACCATAAGTTTCCATTTCGATCAAAAACCCGATTCCGTAGGTCGCTTGGTAGATGGATTTAAAATGAAGATACTCGACCCACAGGGCAAGACTTTGGGACCTAAACAAGTCGGCGAAGTATGCATATATAGTTATCTGCCTTGGGCTGGTTATTATGGAAATCCGGAAGAAACGCGAAATATATACGATTTGGAGAAGTGGTTCCATACCGGAGATTCGGGATTTGTAGATGAAGATGGATTTTTGTATATAATCGATCGTCAAAAAGATCTTTTAAAGTGCAAGGGTATTAAGTATTATCCACATGAAATTGAAAATGAAATCGTAAAAATGCCTAATGTGTTCGAAGTCTGTGTGTTTGGCGTGTGGACTGAGACGAATGGTGATGAGCCCGCTGCAGTGGTAGTAAAGAAGATCGGTAGAAATCTAGAAGCCCAGGATGTAGTAGACTATGTGAAGGAACATATAAAAGCCGATTATAAGCAATTGCTTGGAGGAGTTCTGATTGTGGAGGATCTGAAGCGAAGCCCGAATGGAAAAATCAATCGAAGGGCTAATAAAGAACACTTTTTAAATCTTATAAACGGTAATTAGTGGACCATTTTGCTTTAAATTATGTTTCAAAATAAAACATACAACCAATGGCAATAGTATTTTAATTCGATAGTATTTAAATTTTGCATACTTTCAGGCGTCAAAAACAATACTAATCTGAGTGAAATAAAATTTGTTGATAGCAACACTAAAGAAATGTCAAAAAAAATATGAATTGCTCCACGCTGTACAAACAAAGTAATAAAAAGACTTTATATTATTAAAAAAACAATATTATCTCTCTTAAATTTATAAGATAATGTTTGTTGATATGCAATATAGTTCTTAAGAATGCCATAAAATAACAAGTAATTTTTGGTTATAATAGACGCACAGAAAAGTTACAATGTGGAAATGGAAATTTGGCAACTTTGAATGATATCTATTCCAACATAATGTTAATTGGCCTTGGGGTTTATCTTGTGATCTTAGCAATATACATATAAAATATGTTGGCATATGGCTTTTATTTATTTTGATCACATTTTGCTATCAATTAACTATTACAAAGTGGCTGTTATTTATCTATCAAACACTTGATTATATTGACTTATTTGCGCAAAACTAATGCACAATTTGTGTTTCTCTTTTTTTACTCTGCATCTCTGTTTCTCACATTTGATAATTTATGTTTCTCTCGCTCAATTCGTTTATCATGAAATCGCAATGAGCTTCCCATAATTTGTCGCAGCTATTCAAATCAAGTATTTTGTTCGCCCCATTTTAATAACATTTCAAATGTCGCACACACACACACACATACAATAACAAGACTATAGTATAAGGGGAAAAACCAAAAGAAAATCGAGTCAATAAATTTGCCACAGCAAAAAGGGAAACGAAAACGAAAAAGGAAACACAGGAAAAGGTCCTAAAATCCGCTTGCAAGTTTTCAGGCAATAAGCAAATAAGCTGCGCAAAATCAAAAAAGGGAGCTCTGGAATTGTTCTCGAAGCTGTTGTTACCCTTTCCCCCCCGCCCCGGCCGCTCTCTCGCTCTCCCGCATTTCTTTCAGCCAGCCAAATACCTGCCACAAGAACCTGTTCGATGTCGATGTCTCGAGACTCCGAGAGTCATCGTCAAAGCCGTAAAACCTTAAAATATGGAGCAAATAAACAAATGTTCAGCAAACCAACTATTGGTTGCTGTTGCCATTTCTGTTGCTGCTTGCCGCTCTGTGGCATTGAAAAGGAAGTCAAACCAAAGGCACTAAAATGCGCCACGTGAGCAGAAGTTCAATTTTGTAAACGCAACGAATGCGACGACTGCGAATACGACAGGGGAACTTCTCTTGCCAGTTTGCCTTTACCATTCTTGCTGACTCTTTGGTCCTGCATGTAATTGTCTGTGACTTTGGCACTGCCTGGACGTGGACTTGGACCTAGACATGAACATGGACATGGACTTGGGCCTGGACGACTATGGCTGGGCTGTAATGTATAATAGATGGCCCATGTATCGGATGCGAATTGAGGCAATACTCCATGGCACGGAAAATGCTTCCAATACATTTCAAAATGAAAATCCCCAACCAAATGCCACTTGACGCAATAAACCAAAGCCAACAGAATCCAAACAGGGGCCAGCCCAGAAGCAATATGAAGAATTTGCAGCAAAAACAACAAAATAAAAACCATAAAAACCAAAAATATTGTACTACCTGCATTTTAATGCTCTCACGAAATGAAATTTATATATTAGCTATTGTTAAAAAGTTAATTTTTATAGTTTCCTTTTTTCAATTTATAATTTTTTAAAGAATTTACTCTTCTTGTTCCTTATGTTCTCCCGTCTAATAAAAGACAAATTAGCAAATTTGTTCATATGTTTTCTTTAATTCTATAAAAAAGGTTTAAAAGGTTTCAAATAGGTAAAAGTGTTTTTTGTATTAAAATTTTTAGGTTTTCCCTAGGTTAGAATGTAAACTGTTTCTAAGGTCATAACCTCTTCATAAAACAAGTCGGACCAGAAGGTTTTTGGATAAAAGCTACTCAATTAATATGAGACGTAAATAGTTTATAAAGATTTTAAAAATGTTCTTTATTTTGCACCCTTTCTACAGCATAAATAGTTAAAAATGTATCCAAGAACTATGCCCATATACTCCATTTTATGTAAGGGTATTTAAAGTCCAAAGCTTAATGGGACCGAAAAGCATTTTCTTTCAAACAGAATGCAATTTTCTCAATATTCTTTTGTTATCTTCGTTCGTTTTACTTCTATTTCACTGTGAATGTTGTCTCTTTTGCTCTCGAGTGTAAATTGAAGTTTACACTTTTGCAGGTGAAAATTGAAAATGGCAAATAAAAAAGCATTTGGCACATTTGTACTGGAAAATGTAAAGTAGCAAAATGCTGGCCAGGTGACTGAAGGACTGAACGGCAGAAGGAGGAGGCACTTAACAGCATATCCTTCCTTCCATCTAGGTGGTAACGCTCATTTGTTTAGTCGCTGTAAGCAAGGAGTCAAAAGTTGAACTCAGACAAGGATTTGGTCTTGCATTTGCAGAAGGACTCGCAGTCGTTTTCTCGGACTTCTACCGAGGGACGTCTGGACGGATGGATGGATGGATGGATGGACTGACATGCCACGTCATTCGTCGCGTTGTGTTTCGGTTCGTTAGCTTTCAATTTTTTACAATCACTTTGCCGGCAGCAGTAGCCGCCATAGCACTAGAGCGAGAGGGTAAAGTAAAGTAAAGTAAAGTAGGAGTGTAAAGGGGCGTAATCATGCCCTGCTGCATTTGCTCAATAGTCAGTTGCATTCGCCATAGTCCCCCACCTTAACCTTTGGACCCATGCCAGTTATCCCTCCTGTATATACACGACATGTGAACGAGCGCAGAACAATTTGATGTGAATTTATTTGCAGTAGTTAAAATAAAATGTTGGGTTTTATTTTATGCAGCAGCAGCAGCTGGGATTTTGGCCGTGTTGGGAGTGGGTGAGGAGAATGAATCGGCATGATGTTTCTGGTTGTATGTCCTGATTTCTTTGTAGTATCACATATATGTATGCGTTTCTGGTTTTTTCTGGTCTCTTTATTTATATGTTTTTTTTTTTTTTTTTGTGAAGTTGGGTCAGTTGTGTTGGGTTGATTTTTGTGCTTGTTCCTTTGATTCGGACATGTTTACGGTTTGCTCAAAGGGAATTGTGTTTGATTATACGTAAAAATGTTTAAACAAGGTTGTAAAATTTCCATTCAATGTATTGTACGTATATTAAAATCGGATGGCTTTTTGTTTAATATTAATATTTATTAATAATCCCCCTTGGGCTTAAAATTTATGAGATTTAAATAGATATTGATTGCGTTTGAATAGGTTTATGGAAAAATATGTATAGATATATCTAAGGGGAAAAATTCTTTAGCATGTTTGGATTACTCCACGGAGTTTATAATTTCTATCACCAAGCCTCTTACCACATTATAAGCACTTCATAGTTTAAAAGTTTTGCAGTAATTAAAGTAAGTTAAGGTAATAAGTACAGAAGAATAATGTCTGTTCTGAGCTCATTATGAATACTCTTGTTTCGTCAAGGGACGCACAAGCATGTGAAAGACGCACAAGCCAACCAGTTTTCCAAGAAAATTGTCATGATTTTAAGCCTAAGAAGGCTCTGCTTTTAGGGTGAGAAACCCAATAGCCATTCCTTTATCTTTACTTCGCTTGTGCGTTATGCAGCTGCTTGTGCGTCCTTTTACCCACAAGTCTTCATTTTTTAAGCCCCTTTTCTATCTGGATATCTTGATGTATCTCATACGATTATACAATTCAGTTTAATGGCTTTCCATTAGCCAAATTTCTGATTTATAGTTTGTTCTCTGCTTGAAGTTCTCCTTTTTTGCAATTTGTCTTCTATGTATGTTGGATTATTATTTTCTTCCTTTATTTTCCATTTAGCTTTCATGTCAAACACGTCGATTGCTCAATTTGCCATGCATTCGTTTTGCCACAATCTTTACCTATGAAAATTCAACAATTAAAACCAATTTTTATGCTGACTAAAAGAAAAATCAAATCCCTTTCATATGGTCTGTTTGTCTGTCTGTCTGTCTGTCCTCCGTCTCTCATAAGAAATGGCAAATATGAAGTGAACGGAAGGAGGGAGAAGGAGTAAAGACGTATGGGGAACTGTTTGCTTTTTGCATTTGTTTTGTGTTGCACTTTTTTTTTTTTCATTCTACTTTTAGGCAAACCAACAAACTGGAAAACAAACAAACATATGTATGAAAACTCTTATCAGAAAATGTTCTCTCTACTCTAGCATAATATTTCATGCTAAAAGTTTTCCTGTTTCATATTTCTTCTCATATTTTGTACATGATTTATTGACATTTCCATTTACGGCCACATAAATGTTTCATCGCAAATGCCGGAAGCGATTTGTTGCACCAAAAAAAAAAAATAGTAAAAAAAAGAGGGGAAAACCTATAAGAAAACACACTAAAAGATTGCCAAGAACCAAACCAATGCAGCCTCAACAACCAAAGGAGCAGTGCAAATCAAAATGCAAAACGGAAAACAAACCGAACAAACAAGGAAACTCGAATGCTAGCCGGGGAGTCGAAGACGGAGTCGGACTCTCGTAACATAAGTCACAAGAAGAAGTTGCAGTTCCCGTAGTTGCCCCTGCCTCTTTCCTGGGCGTTACTCTGCAGGCCTCCCATGAGGCAAGAAATATGAACTGTTTCGCGTAAACGAGGTCCGCCACGCCAAAAAAAAAAGAAAAAACTAGGTGAGTGCGGCATATCAAAGGAAATGCCTCAAAAATATGGCACGCGTTAAGCAGCTACCTCAAGAGTCCTAGCACTAGCAAATGCGTTGTGTTTTTTTTTCTTCTTCTCAGTTGCTCAAGATACTTTTAACAACTAGCAAAGGAAGAGCGAGAAAAAGAGAGAAAGGAAAGTCTTTCCTTTCAAAACTTTTCACACACCAAAAAAGAAAAACGTTCGCATGAGCGGAATGTAAACTAGCATGCGTGGCTTGTGGTATTTGTTTGTCGGCATAGTTTCACTTTTGGGGAAATAATTTTCCCCCCTTAGTTTTCGGGTATTCCTTTTGGTTATCTTCTGAAGTTCTTTTCGTAGTTAACATAAAAGGTAAAACTTACCTTGCGCCGATGTGCATGTTGTTAGTTGTGGTGAATAGCGATCGGTAAGTCTTTTAATCACATCAATTTGTTCTAGCGTTAACTGCACTGCATCTCGATGCTGGGCCTCGCAGGGCACATACGCTGCCCAGAACTGTAAGAAAAGCAGAAAGTTTTTTAACCATAATAAGTTATGGATCAATTTTAATTTTTAAAATGTATTTAAGTTTTTAGATTTACAAACAAAGATTCCTTCAAAAAAGTCTCCTTAGTGGTCTTTTAATTTTAAGGCTTTATTTTAAAATCGTTCTTAAGACACGATACCAATATAGCACACTATTTTGATAAACTGTGATTTGATTTTTTAAAACGCTCCCCCGATAGGACCACAAACTGTGTTTTTTCATGAGACTTTAAATATATTTAAGTGGTAATTTTTTCTATTAATTTTCTTATTCCTTATAATGGCCTTAGTTCCGAAGAAAGAACTTCCGGGAAAACCACTGATTCAAATGACTCAGATGGCAGATGGCAATCGTTTAACTTAAACCGAAATTTGTTTCTGAATTGTTGCTCTACAGCACTAAAAATGATCAGTTTTAGGTCGAAATGTAGCCCTAAAACGGAAATTTTTTAGTGCTGTAGAGCAACAATTCAGAATTAAATTTCGGTTTATTGCAGAAGTTAAATGATTGCCATCTTACTTTATAGAATTAAGTACTAATAAGTGCCCCATTCGCCAATTTATAACTTAATACGATATCAAAAGTTAAATTTGTTAACAGACAAGTACTTCTAACCAACTGCAACCAAAACTTTTAAAACGCAGCTGAAAGAAGATTGAAAGAAAAAAGATTTGAAATCAGTAACCAACCTTTTCGCTGTAAGAAGATCGTAGAAGATCAGATGGTTAAAGATAGAAATGGAAACTATCTAAATCTGCGATAACTTTAGAAGTAAACAGAAATTTAAAGATATAAAAAAATGCTAGTGGAATCTCTTTAATAAATAATATTAAACAAAAACTAAATTAATAAATCTTATAATTAAACAAACGAGAAAGTTTCGTAACCTTCTTTAGAATCGTTTTGTATTGACGTTTTATGAGACGAATATAACAAATATTATATATGAAAAAATATGATGAAAAACGAAGATATTTGAGTCTTTTTGGAAAGAGTAGAATAATTGCATTACATCAATACATCATTACATCATTGCATTACATCAATATTGAAACGGCTCGTATATAAAAGAGAATTTCCCTTTTTTTTAAAGTTTTGACAATGTGTAAAACTAAAATCTAAAATAAAATTGCTTAAAATTGAAATATGCATTAAAGTCCAACAAGGAAAGCTGCCATCTACAAATAAACAACAAATTTTGGGCACACAAATTTCAATGTTTCAAAAAAAGACAAAAAAAAAATAGACTTAAGTTTTAAGTGAGTTTGGTTAAAGTTTCACACGATTATCAGACATGTGTTCTGCAGGCAACCTTGCAACCGCAATAACCATGACACACCAAAAGGGTGAGACACACCCCTCGCCCCCCCAAAAATGTCCTGGCACACGAAAAACCCATTGCAGCAGTTATCATTTATCGTTGCATTTCATTATTTCGACCAAAGTTCTAACCAGGCATCCAATAGGGAGGGAGGGCGAAGAGGGAGAAGGTGGAGACTTTGGGGGCCCAGCAAACAATAACGATACATAGGAACCGAATTTTGTCGAAAAATACCTTATGGAACATATACAACGCACACACACACACACAGACACACAGACAGGGAGAGAGACAGGTAAATGAACGTAAACGATAATGAAGGTAGTCAGTAGTCAGAATTGCCACTGTGTATGTGTGTGTGTGTGTGCCTCTGCGTATGTGTGTGTGTGTGTGTGTAGCCCGTACAATTAACCCAAATTGAACTAATGTTCATGTACTTTTCAACCCTGATAAGCTGACACTCCGAACAACGACCGGAACAAGCGAATGCCGGACTCGACACCCACACTCCGCCTCCCTCCTCTTACCAGCCCGTCGCTTTCCCTGGTCTATGCATAAATGAGAGGATGGTGAATAAAACGAAAAAAACAAACACTAACTAAAAATCGACACTGGGAATTCCATGAAGATAAACTTTGCGCTGCTTTGTGCAAATGGAATTTTACAGTTGTCCATGTCGGCTACCGGCTTTTGTTTAAAACTAAAAAGGAATGGGTCGAGGCATGGCTATGGGGATTGGGGCAGAGTTACCCACCACCCACAAAATTTGTATATCTGTTGTACCTACAATTAAAATTGCACAAATGCTAAGTCAACGAGTTGACCCCCCCCTCCTACCAGACAGAGCCAAAAAAACTCACAAAATCCAATTGCACAACTAAACAGGCAAATACTCAACACCTTGCACAGAGCAAGAGACCATCTCTCACTGTCTTTCTCTGAGTCTCTTCTGTCTCTCTCTCTCTTTCGGTCTATGGGATTTTGCAAATTGTTTTTGGACCACAAAAATGTTGTTTCGTTTATTGAAAAGTTTTGCATTTTTCATGGCGTAGTCGTCGTCGTTGTCGTCTCTAGAGTATCTAGAAATTTTCTCTATGAATTACGCCTAAATGTATGCACTTTATCATCATCATCATCATAAGCATCCTTCGAGCATACTCATCATCATCATCATTATTATTATCGAGATGATCATTTTTGGGGAAAACTGCAAATGAACATTTGCAATGTTTTGTGTTGTTTTGCTTTTAATTTACTGCCTGGAAATACTTTTTTGGACTACGTGCTTAGCCCAAATGGTGCTGCTACTGCTCTCTGCGCTGCTTCCTCCTGGCACTTGTCCAGGAGGCTTTTCCCAGCTAGCAAGAGAGCTGCTCACGAATTTATATTAAAAATTATTTATTACATTTGCCATAGCTTTTTCTCCTGCTGCTGCTATTGTTGTTGTTGTTATTTGTGCGCCCAACAAAAAGCCAAAACTTTTTAATTGCTCTTCTTTTCTCTTCTTATTTTTTTTGCTTTCTATTTTTTCTTGTTTTTTTTTTGTTTTTTGTATGTTTGGAATTGTTTTTCCCACTCAACAAGGTTTCCCGGTTTTTTCCTGGTCCAAGGAGACACGTACGTGCTTTTATTTTGGTCTAATGATATAACGTGATAGACGGTTTTCGCAGTGTTTCTTTGCTGCCTCCTTTTTTTTTCAAAAGTTTTGCCTGTTTATAGCAAAATGTACTTATATTTATATATACTTGAAAACCATGTTTTCTCTTTCTAAAAAGCTTTTCCCCCAGAACTTGGCAAATGAAACTATTTTAATTTGAATTCATCTCACGATTTTTAAAGAATTCTCAAATCATATTAAATCAAATGAAACAGAGCAGTTTGTTAAATAAAGTCACTAAATTGAAGTAGTTGTTTATTGTATATGTTTTAAGTTATTAATTATGTTGTAAACTGTAAGTTTTAAATGTAGCTTTCATATGTTGCAAGAGAAGATTTGCAACACTTCGTTGAAAAAAAGTTGTAACCTCTAATTTTTTTGTGCTTAAGACCACAAACACAAAAAAATTGTTTTATATCTGATTCACTTCTAACATTGGTAGTTTAATTTGAGGTAGCGTAAAATGAGACATTTGTGTTATAGCCTTCTTAGAAAATGATAGACAAAAAATTACTCCCTTAGACTTTCCAAGAAGGCTTCACCACGACTAACTTTCGACCTTAAAGCACTTTAATAATTTCATTTTTTAACAATGTAAATTTTACTACTTCGATTGCTTAAGCAGACCACATAAAGAAAAAGCATTAAAGCACGTGGCGTTAACTAATTTTTTAATTTTAGTTAGGTAATTTTTTGAGTAGAAAGTTTTTTGTTCCTTTAAGCAGTTGCTGAGAGACTTTTAGAGTCTTTGGCTTTTGTGACTAATGGATAGAAGGTGGAATAACTATCTGTCCAACAAACTGAGCAGATTTGTTTTTAAAAAGCAATAATATATTCCAAGAGCTTGCCCTTTATATAGGGGTGACTATTTATAAATTTGAATCACAGTTTATTTAAAAAAAATCAATTTAAATCTCTTTTAATTTGGGATGAAAATTTGAACTACTTAATATTTCGAGAATACCAACTTAAATCTCATTTTATTTGCGTTGGTAATAAAGCACATGATTTGAAATTTAGATTTTTGCATTCTTGATAAATATAACATCAATTGAATTGACTGTTTCTCCCTGTAACAAATTTTTTTGCCTTACAAAGCAGATAAAAAAAGTATTGCCTACTTTTTTTGGGTTATTAAATGTTTATTTGCCTGAAATGAAATTATTAACCCAATTGCGTAGTTTAAATCAATTTAATGGGTATGGATGGGTGGGCGTTGGTGTGGTTAAAGGTTTGGAGGAAATCTTGTTAGGAAATGTTGAATTTGAATATTCTATTTATGGATTCAGACCATAAATCTCGACCATGGCGAACCTCAAGCAACAGCTGCATTCGTGTATGGCCATTTAATAAATGAATGTTCGCAATTGTATAAACAACCGCAGAACACAAACAAACACACCCATATACACACACACATACACACACACACACACACATTAACATTTATGTAAAGCTAAGGACATTCGCACGTGCAACCCATTGACAACAAATCACGCATATAGCCAGGGACACCGCAGCAAGAGCAAGAGCAAGACCACGCTAAAGCATTCACAATTAACTTGAAGCCAAAATTTTGTCCTTGGGGTACTCTAGCCATTGTTGTTGTTGTTGTTGTTGTTGTGTTGTGTTGCTCCCGCCAAACAACTTTAAATATTAATATGCTTTGTGACGGAGTAGTACAACAACAGAGACGTTGACGACGATGATGATGATGATGGTGATGACGATGGTGCTGATGCTGATGCTGATGGGCATAGGGACAGGACAATATAGAGACATACACATACACACAGTCACAGAGACTGGAAGATACCAAAGGCGACGCCATTGAGATGTTGACGACACTTTGGCGACACTGATGATGGCCCTGCAGGTGGGCGTAGCGCTCTGCTAATGGCAAAGTGCCATGCTTAAACACACTTGAAGCTCTTTGAAAGCAAATACACACACACACAAACACACAAAACAGAGCCACTCCACCAGAGTCACAAACCCATTCCTTACAACAAGAACAACAGCAAACAATGGCACTTTGGCATTGTAAAATTCACACCTTCATCCACAACTACGTTAAATATATGGTATATGAGTATGTACATATATATGTATGTATACATATATGTATATATACCGCAACCATCAACAGGTAAAGCGCATAACTGAAATATTTTCCTTGACGAAAGCTGAAAAAAGAAAATGGCTTAAGCTTTGGTGAAATTTGCCCAACCACAGAACAATGCTTAACGCGCATTGCATTGCACCTTCATCTAGAAGCATATTCACCTGTTGCTCTAGGTCCGAGTTCCTGCGGTTTTAATCAAACTCTCGAACAGAGAGAGAGAGAGAGAGAAGGAGACATAGAGACAAAAAAAAAGAGGGAGGCGAGAGAAAAAACTCACACGGACAGTGTTTTTTTTAAGAGGATTTACCACACTCGACAGCAACACAAACAAAAAAAAAAAACAAAAAAATTAAACAAAGCAAACACACAACAAAAAAAGGCCCAAAGAAACGTAAAGCACGCGTCATAATGATGCAAAGCGACGCAAATTCTCAGAAATACAACACCGAGAAAAAAGTGCAAAAAAACAAAAAAATGGGGGAAAATAAAGAGTTTTTCTGTCTGCCTTTTGGCATTTCTTACTTATCTACATTGTCGTTTCACATTCATTGCAAATTCCTTTATTTGAGTGTGAAATGAATGAAAGCTTCAAGTGTTCTTGATAAGTAGAAAGATAATTATTGATCAAATAAACGAGAGAAATAAAGGTCTAAATGTGTAAATACTTATAGGCAGACTTTTTATTTGAACAGCAAAATATAATCAATAGTTGATTGGAAAATATTATGTAGGAGTTGTAATAGACTCAATTGGCTTTCAGTAGAGTGAAACAAATGCTTAAAAGTAGCTGAAATCGCTTGTGTACTAAGTTTCTTATAAGTCTAACAGCCTTTAAATGAATACTTGGAACGTATTTAGATAATTTGAGACTTCACCAAGTCTACGTACCCAAAAAAAAAGATACCAAATATTTCTAGTTTGTTGTTTGTAGTTCAATCAATGTGAATTAAGTGTTGGAACACTCTGTTTCTCTACCTATTAAAAGAAGCCTATAGAAAAACAGGAAATATGGCGATGTTGTGGTCCATTTGTTCTCTTATATATAGTAACTTAGTCAAGTCTACCGCCCAATACTTTAACGTAAAAGGGCATAAAAGAACCCAATAAGAATTGGTAGAAATATTAAGACTGTTAGTAATTGCAGATTAGATTTTTCTCACCAACAATTTGTGAAACTTTAATGAAGGATTGCTCCATATGATACTTTCTCTTTCTGTTCTTAAAATAACTAAATTGGTTGCTAAAAATATGTCACAATAAAATATTTGTCACTCAGAAACAGCAATTGGAATTATGCAAATAAAAAATACTTTTTCCATTTTATTTATAAATTTGTGCAATGTTTCCATTAAATTTGCTTAGCCACATAGACAAGAGCGACTTTGGTTAACTTGCAATGGTTGTTCCTTAGGTTTGAGGTTAAAGTTATGCATTCATAATTGAAAATGCCTTAAAGATTACACGAAGCATGTTGGGCATAAAGTCTTGCGGTTGCAAATGCCAAGCCAAAAGCCGCAAATCTAGCACCTTGAAAGCACCAAACTCCCACCTCCCCAAAAAAGTATGCAACAGTAAAAGACAACATATAGTCGTATAAATTTTCAACTAAAAATCATTTAAGCATAGGCTCAAGCTAAGGAAATGGGAGAAAATGGAAGTTCCTGGAAAAATGCCTGTTGACCAGAGTCTTCGGTCTTCGGTCTATCTGCCTGATGTCTGACTGGTTTCCGCTCTTGTAAGCCGACGGTGTGTATGTGTGTGTTTGTGTTTGTGTGATGTCTAACCAACACTAAATACTTTTTAAGAGTAAATATAAATTTCTAGTCTAGGCAACAACAAGATAAGCTCGCTCCAATTTCCCAACCGCACTCTGAAATTCCCTTCACAACATGGCAAACCCATCTCCAGCCCTGTTCTGGTCCTGGTCCTGGTCCTGGTCCTAGTCCTGGTCATGTTCTCGCCCGGTCTTGTGTCCCATTCTGTCAGTGTGTCCTGGCCCAGATTACAACACGGTCGCGTCCTTATCCTCGAGTTGGTTGGATCGTTGCTGCGGCCACTTCCGCCCTCTGACTGCTGTGTCTGCGCTTTCCATTAGAGAGCACGAGAGAACCTGGCCCTACAACTGCCAACAAGACCCAACGAGATAGAGAGAGTGAGGGAGAAATGCAGCCAGCCATGCAGCCGGACAACCGTAACATGACGTTTCCGTGTCCTGGTGCCTGGGCCTGGTAGAGGGCCAGAGTATGCTACTAGCCAACTTTTCGGTTCTACCATGATGTTTCAACATTGTTGCTTGCTAGTTACCTGCATTGTTCTGTTGTTTTCTCTGCTCATCAACTTTTCGGTTGTTTCTTCTTTTCCTACCCAAATGAAAACATGCGGCCTAAGCCAGAACAGGCCGGAGCAGACCAAACCAGACCGGACCAGAACAGATTCCAGCTCCAGTTCCCAGTTCCCCAACGGAGTAACTCTTAAGACACACACACACACACTCACATAGTTGTTGCAATCGTTAAAAATTGCTAAAAAATGTTGCAACACGCTTTTGAGTACTTTATGGTCTAAACGTGATTTTCAGCTTGTCTATTAAACGTTTTCTTCTTTTCCTCTCTCTTTTTGCTCTGTGTCTATATATTTTCGGCTTACTTTTTCTTCTCACTTTGGTTTTTTTGTTCGTTGCTTTGGCTTATTCGCAGCACGTTTGGCATTTTGGGCAACAATTGTTGAAACATGTTGTCAACCAGTTAGTTAGTTAGTTAGTTGTTGTCCTGCTTGTCACACTGCCAGAGAATAACTCACATTATTGAGTTTACTTATTGTTTTGGGCATTGAGTGGAAAAACCAGTAAATGCAGAGACAACGAGAGAAGCAGCCAAAGCAACTCACTCTATGCTCATCACGGCAATTAAAATAATTGCAAACAAATAATTAAAACAAAGTTATAAATTATAAAAATTTAAATTAATTGCTACAAAAGTTAATAATGTAATAGAAAGTGTTTTGAAACCAAAGTGTTTAAGGGAATCCTAGATTTATTTTTATGTTGAACAAACTTAATAAATACTTTTTGGAAAGTAAAGGCATTGTTAGTATTTAAGAAAAAAAAAAAAACAAAAATTATTATCCTAGCAAACATTTCTCGCCTATTAGAAGAATAGTTCATTAATTTATACCAGCTTTTTGGTAGATTTTTTAGAAATTTTTTTAATGAAAAGTTTGCCAACTTTTTAATGCTGCTGAAAACTTGTTTATAAACTTGTTTATGATGTAGATGCATCTACATCAGAATTTTCATGGTAATCAATTAAGAATAGTTTTTTATTATTTCCAATTAGTTAGGTTTTAAAATTGGCAATGTTTTGCAAGCCTAAAGCAGGCTTTCAAATGTTCATACTACAATTTTTTTTTTTTTAACGGATAAAAGGTTTGAGAACAATATTTTGTGAAATTTCACTATAAACTTGTTGGTAAATAAAGTAAAATTTTTCATAGAAGCAATGTAAAATCGAGCTAGAGCAGCTATAATCGAATAATTTAAATAAAGAAGAAATTATAAAAAATTATTGCTTCTTTTTATTTTTATTGGTAAACTACCTCATACTAATAATTGTTAAATAAAGTAAGCTTTATTTAGTTTCATTGCAGATATTACATTGAAACAAATATCAAAAAATACAGTGAGACAAAATCGACACAAACTATTGTTCCCTTAATTTTTGAACATAATATTTATTTGATATAGATTTAATAACAAAATTCTTATAACTTTTTCGCATTGCAGTGAAATATTAAATTTGGACATGTACATGGAAAAATTCATCGGATTTATCCTCTAGCATTTGTCTGACTTTTAGAGGAAAGACTCCTTTAATAGTTAGCATATACAGTAGAATCCGGTTATAGCGACGAAAATTCCATGACTTGGTTAGTCCCCATACAAACTTATATGAAAATGCCTCCGCTTAGTACGTTGCCGCTTTTAGAGACAAACCGCCTATACAGACGATAATTTCCATAATTTAACCGGATACTGCGACGTTTCTAGGAAAATTTCAGCAAAAGAGAGCCCGCTCACATTATTCTCTGTTGCCTTAGCAAAGCTGCTGAGAAAGAGAGAGAGCCTTAATGCTGACAGTGTGCGTGTGCATAAATTTCTAGTTTTTTCTGCTTTTTTTAAAACAAAAAACAATTTGTTTAACAAACATGACAACCATAAAAAAACTTTTGGTTACAGCGTCTTTCGGGTATAACAACGTCAAATCTTCGGTCCCTTGAGTGTCGTTATAACCGGATTCTACTGTATGTAATGTGGAGATGATTCTTTTTTTTTGATTCTTCTTAAAGTAAAGTTAACTTAAGTACAAACCCTGTCTTTAAATGCATTGCAAACACAGGAAATGAGGTGCTATATTGCAGCAGCTTTCCTTTCGACATTTGACCTTAAACACTCTCACCCACTTACCAATGCTTATTATGCATCATAAGCTCACTCCGCCCACTCGTGCACTCTTGAGGCAAACACTTACTCGATACTTGAGCAAGGACGACAATTAACACACGACTTGCGCAATAATTTACACAACGTTGTGCAATGTGGTGCGAATACCGCAACGGAAGTCATGTTGAAAGCTTACCGCATTTGCCGCCAAACCTTCTATCAACAAGTTCAATTAGCCACAGCGCCCAAAAACCAGAAATTGCCTTAATATTACCTATCGAACATGAAAATCAAGAAGTTTCAGTTTCAGTTTCAGTTCGATTCAAATTCCAGCGCAAAGTGGCGATAAGTTTTAATAAGCCATCGACTTTTGGCGCCATAAAACGCCGAAAAACGAAACATTGCAATGTCGCGACGCGGCTCTGCGGTTGCTGTCGCTGCTCCCATTTGGTTGGCGTAATTAAATTGAGTGCAGGTGAATTTCCCCTGCGGCTTTTCATGTTTGCAGCATCAGCAGCAAAGTTTTACAATATTGTTGGCAAACTGCAATTACCACTATACGCCAAAAAGAAAACTGCAAGAAATGCAACATCAAATTTATGGCATTGCAACCGAAACGCATAAAATGTAAAGGACACAGAAAGCCAGCAGCCAGCAGCAAGCAGAGAGAGTGTTGTGGCAACAATGATGTTCAGTTCGGTTGTTGCACGTGTGCAACACATTGGTAAAGTTAATTTTCATTTGTGTTGAAATCATTGCGATGAAATGCTTATTTTTGTTGTCTGTGCATGAGCCAGTGAAAAATGAGTTTTCCAGTGGCTTTTTGTTTGATTTATGAACATTTTCGTTCAGTGTCTTTAAGCCCCACACGTATGAAGTAGGTAGCTACTGGTTACTTGTTCAATTATGTGCCAATTGATTGATGTCTGATGCCCAGCCAGCTAGCTAGGTAGCTACCTTGCCAATTCTCTTGGCAATTAGCTTGAATGCATAAACTCTTGGCATTCATTTGATCTGCTTATTAAAACCACTTGAAAAATTCACCTGAAACCCCGTGCACGACAAATCAATAATATCATCGTCGAGTGGCTCACGTTGGGAGCGGTTGGAAGCCATGGCAAAATTAATTACCAGTATCATCATCTTCATCATTATCGTCTAAGCAAGCTAACGTTGGCGTTGGCGTTGGCGTTGGGGTTGGCGCTGGCATTGGCTCTTCGTTTGTTAGAAGTGGACCATAATTAATATTTTTTTTTTTTTTTTTTTTGCCACAGGACTACAAACTGAGTATAAGCATCTCGGACAGAATAAAAGGCCAAATGGCAGGAGCCGCCGTTGCAATGAAAACGTCTCCAGGACAACGACTTAACAGCGTATAAAAAAAATAAGAAGGAAAACAGACAAATGAACATCTCCCTCGACAGATGCTAAAGTTTAAATACCCCACAAAAGGATTTCCTGTGCAATTTGCAGAAATGTTGATAGTTCGTAAATGCTTAGCTTACTTCCCAAGGCTGTCAAAGCTCTTTCTTTCCATATGGCTGCAAAAAAAATTCAATTTTCAATGGAGCAATCATATATAAAGCTCTTAAGGGCAATTGAAACTCATGATGGCTAGCAGAAATATATAACAATTAGGTCAATCATATTTTGGAATTGTTTAAAGCTATTCACAAAGAGTTTTTTAACGAATGAATTCTGTATAAAACTCAACTAGAAATCTCTTTTTGTTAGGTAAAATTAAACAAATTTGTACAAAGTCGATGAAGTTTTAAACTTCTCCAGAGACATGTATTTTTTTAGAGATATAAAAATGTTTCACAAATCTATTGCAATAACTTTCGATTATCGAAAAATATTTCAGTTCAACGACTTTGTCGTTAAACAAGATATATCTAAGTATAAATATTTTGTTAGTGTTCTAAGTGTCTCTAGGGGAGAAACTTCTGAGATTTTATTTACTCCACTGCTTAGCCAGCCAAAGATTCTCTTTAAATTTGAAACTCCAACTATAAGAAAGATTATACCAAGGGTCAAGAAATTAAAACCTATACGAGCTAAAAGCTCTTGCCTTAAGTTCCATTTGATTTGTATTTTACCTGTGCTGATATGCGTCCCTTCTTCAGTCGCGTGAGATCCGTGTGACTCCAATGACTACGTCCCCAGGGCATAACATTGCGCAAATCCTCATCAAAACTAAAACAAAAATGAAAATATTAATTAGATTTTGTCATGATGAATTGAACTTAAAATAACTCACTTGAAATCATTGAGTTTATTGTGCAGGAACTTGCGTATATTCCAGGGTAAATCATTATGCCCATCGATTAAAGGCACTTGATCTAACAGTTGAACAGCCACGCGTAAACGTTCTTCAAATGGAGCACCTGTAATAGATAAAGTCATGTGGTAGTAGCTCGTAACTAACTTAAATGCATTAACACAACCCACACACACACACACACACACACACACAGACACACACGCACGCACAGAGACTGTGCGAGAGAGTGTTGACCAACGTGTCGTATGCGTTATGGTAATTGATTTATTGTCTCTGGACTTTGGATTTCGACTTACTACAGATATATGTATAAAGCGAAACAGAAAGAGCAAGAGAGAGAAAGAGAGAAAGAGAGAGAGATACTTACTTGCTGCCACACGTAGAGCCAAAGGCACGGCCACACTGGCAGCGCCAATTATCAAGAGTATCGAGCTGACTGCCAACCAATGCTTGGCCGCATCGAATCCTGTGAGAGACCAGCAGAGCCAGGACCACAGCGCATAAGGGCGCAATGAAAGGAAGAGCAACATCATCAGCATTGATGATGACCATGGATTGTTGGTATAGACGTTGTTGTATTTGTTGTTATTGTTGTTGTTGTTATTGGCAGTTCAATGCCAAGTCGTTTGTACCAACATCGTCGTCGTCGACGTCGTCATCATCGTCATCGTCGTCGACGTAGTCGTTGTTGTTGGTTGTTTTGTGTTGCATTTTGTGTGTGTGCAAATTGCCGTGACAGTAGCATTGATTACAACAACAATGGACCGTAGAAGTAGCATCAGGAACAGCATCAAGAACAGCCAGCAGGAAGGAGCAGGAACAGGAACAGAAGCAGCAGCAGGAGCCAGAGTATCAACCGGCATCAGCAACAGAGCATCAAGTTGTGGTGTTGGTTATTTTTTTTCGCCATCATTGTGTATAAGCACAAAAGGGCGAAAAACGAGAAAATAAAACGATAATAAGGAAATATGGTTAGTTAAACGTTTAAAATTGAATTGTTCAAAGTCGTTTCTTTATGTTCCTTTTTTTAAGTAAATAGAAGGGTTCGCCTATGCTTTCTTTTCATTTATTTGCTTTAGCCAAAATATATCAAGAAATCTTAAAAAATTGCCAAGTAAAAGTTGCAGCAAATTTTTAGAGTTTGCCAAAATTGAAGACTTAATTGAAATTATAGATATTTCTTTGGCTTAAGGGTTAAGTTTATGAAATAAAACAGTATAATCTTTGTATAACCTCTTAGCTTAATAGGCTTCTTCTTATAACTCTTCTATTGCTCCATACTTAAAGGCTTGCATTTAGTATTAATTGGATCATTTCCGTATCGGTTCTTCCATTTTTATGTAAGAACCTTAAAATTAAAAGAATTTGCTTTGGTAAAATAAATTGCCAACGATTTTCGTTTTAATTTTTGAATGGGTTTCATGCTTTTAAAATCGAAATGTATCTAATTCATTACACTTAAATATCGATGCAATGCCGTTTGCTTAAAATTCTCATTTCAGTGCTACTAAAATATCATTTTAGCTCTTTTTTCCCCCGTCACACAACGTAAAATTGCACACTCATATTTGGGATTTGTGCGACGGTTTATGACATTTATATAGTTACGTATATATATATATATATATATAATGTTACAACTAGAGCCACACAGTCATGTCATGACGCTTAGACGTTACATGGCATTGCACTTATATTTTGCTAGCCATTTTCCTATTCCCCCTTTGGGGCACTTCCATTTAGTCGTTAACCGTTTGATTGCGTTCCATGTTACATGGCTGCTAAATGTTAAACGTTGCCAATTCCCTTGTGACTTTGGGCTCATCAGCAGCATCAGCAGCGACAACGTTGCCCTTGCCATCATGTCGTCGTCGTCGCTGTCGTTCGCGGCATTATTGTCTGTCCAACATTGTACTCATCATCCACGTCATGTCTCCTGGCAACTGGCAATTCGTTAGCAATCAAAAACTGCGTAACTCTCAACCGCCATCCGTGTCCGGTCTGGTCCTTTCTGGTCTGTTCTACTCGGGTCCAAGTTCTGTGCTGAATTTATGCAAATCGCAGCTAACCCCTTTCCTGCCCTGCACATGCTTCTCATTTGCCACTTGCTTATCGGTAATTCACTTTGGACTCATGCTACTATGTAACGACTACCAAGCACTGTAATCAAAGGGAAACCCAAAACTAAACTCAAGCTAGTTTTTCGCTTCACTTGGTTTATTTGCTTAGCTCCTTCTGTCTGGCTGGCTGGCTGGCTGGTTGGCTGGGCCAGCTGCATTGGTGGCTTTTCAGTTTGCCTTTATCAATCGTTTTTGGTTGCATAATCAAATTTGGTTTGCAATTAAAATGGCCAGCCATTTGCCATTGATACTTCTCTCTCTCTATATATATATATATATATCTATACATATAAAGACTTGATCAACATCCGATAATGAGATTTGCATTTGCATTCCATTGCATTGGTCGTGCTTTCATTTGATTTGCTTTTGTAAGGCATTGCCAACTAACTAACTAACTAACTAACTAGATGAACTTATACAATATATGCAGATGTATGTTTCCATCTATAAGTACTTTAGACAATCTCATTTAATTGATTCATTTAAGTGATTTGCCAAATGGATTTGGTTCCTTGTTGATATGCATGAAAGATTCCATTTACTTTTATCCCTGTGAAAATAACTTAATGCCTGATTTTCATTGTATTTCCATTTAAAATCGGTCAGCATTACCGAAATGATAACTATTAAGAAACTGGTTCCTGTTGCTTATATAAATAGCTGATTTGATATTAGATAAAGTCTTAATAAAATGGTTGTAAAATACTCTTTTATTCTTCTAAGAACCTTTTTATGTAAACAGAGATCGAATCATTTATTTAAATGGCTTAAAGTGATATAAAAGTCTTGACTAGAATTATACTTTTAGATTTAGTTTCAGTCTTTAGGATTCATAAACCTCTTGCAAGACGAAAAGCTGTAGTTTCTAGTTTTAGTTTTAAGGGCCCTAATATACGTAATCAAAGTAAAACAATTAAATGACTTACGGAATGAGTTGGTTCCCGAACTAGATGAACCGCGACTGGGACATTGTCGATGCTTCCAGGGCATAATGCTGGTAACACTGGAATGCAATTGATGATGTTTTTGAGGAGTATTTGTTCCGGATACGCCGCCGACAACCGCATGATGGTGGTGGGGATGATAATGATGCGAGTGAGCATGGAGCTGATGGCTTTTATGCAGTCCCATTGGTGTCTGTGATGAGTCTCGGTCTTTGAGGCCGCCATCACTATCGAACGAGGACATCGTGAAGGTGGAAGAGGCCAAACCGGGACCCGATGCTGACTGATGCTGGGACATTTTCGAATACGGCAAACGGCAGCCAGTTGGTCCATCGATGTCCGCTAAATTGCCAAAGCTGCGACTATTAATTGGCAGGGACCAATCCATGCTGCTCGTATGAAAGATGGCAGGTTGAGGGTCCTGTGGGTGTTGCAATTGCTGTTGATGCAAATGGGCTTGATGTTGCTGTTGCTGTTGTTGTTGTTGTTGTTGTTGCTGCTGCTGGTGCTGGTGAATTCCCTGATGTTGCTGTTGCTGCTGATTGCTGGGAAAAGTAAGCAACGATTGGGAAAAACAGCGGCAACGTTGCTGCTGGAAGTGAGCCAACTGCTGTTGCTGATGTTGCTTCTGCAGGTAGCGACTATAATGCGCCAAGTGGCGTGCATAATCGCTACTCGGTCCGATTGTATTGTATTTGGAGGCAGAGGCCGATGATAGGGGTGTGGCTGTGGTTAGAAAACACAGACTTGGGTCGGATTTCTTTGAATGCGGTGTAAATATTGCATCCTCCTCGTGGGCAGTAAAAGGCGGGGGCGGGATATTATGTTGCTTGTGTGGCCTATTTAAGGTGTATGATAGTCCCGTGGGCTGGCACAAATCTGGCTTAATGTTGTTGTTATTGTTGTTGTTGTTGTTGCTGGTGCTATTTGTGCTAGTGCTGCCATTGCTGGTGGTGCACTTCAAAAGCGTTGCAGTGCATTCATCTAAAGCTGATTTAGTGCAATCTTGCAACAGATCACTGCTGCACAATTGAGCCAAATTGTTGTTGTTGTTATTGTTGTTGTGATTGTTATTTGTATTACTGCCGCCGCTGCTGCTGCTAACCGTTGAC
The DNA here is from genome assembly GCA_024703675.1 of Drosophila nebulosa. Taxonomy (NCBI): domain Eukaryota; kingdom Metazoa; phylum Arthropoda; class Insecta; order Diptera; family Drosophilidae; genus Drosophila; species Drosophila nebulosa. The sequence goes on along the minus strand of CM045724.1, from coordinate 6,604,941 downwards.
GCCTGCTGTTGCAGCTGCTGCAAAAGACGCAAACTTCGCATGCTGCCATTGCGTTTCATGGCAGGCGGCGGTGGCACTGGCGGTATAACATCCACATCCGACAAGCTGTTGGTATCGCACTACGAGAGAGAGAGAGAGAAAGAGAGGGAGAAAGAAAGAAAAGAGAAATTGAGTCAAAGTGAAGCCAAGCCAATTGATAGCTAACCATCTGTTGACAAAAGGAAATCGTATTAAATCAATAGACATGAGCAACTTCCGGCAAGGATGTTCAAGCAAAATGCTTTTCGACATAACTTTCCACCAAAAAAAAACCTAAAAGCTTTAAATATGATTTACTCTTTTACCGAAAAGGAAAACCCACAAAGTAGCATAAAAAGTTATTTAGACGATTTGCACTTAAAGCTTGTCAATTTTTAAAGTCATTTAAGAAAACGTTACCACTTAATTTGCTAAAATTATTTACAAATCGAAATAAGAACTTTAATTTGATGGCTCTTAGTTTTTCATACTTGAAACGTTTAAAGTTAGACAAAAGATTTTGTTTAGTAATGTTATGAATCGACGTTTTCTTCGTCCTTGTCTGAGTTGGACAATCTTAAATGATGTTATTTCTAACCAGCTTCTGTAGCTATTTTCACTTCTTTCTTTTGATTGTCTTCTTCGTCTACTTACTGAAATAATTGTTCATTACTCTGGGCCACAAATATTGCTCTTTTATTACTTCTTGACATATTTTTAACAATTTAAATAATTTCTTTTGCATCTTATTTAATCATATTTTAACTACCAGTAATATATAAAAAAATTTAAAAATAGAACAATGACAAACATTTTATATAAAACCATTTTTTTTTTTTTACAGTGCTTATCATATTTATATAACCCACCCAGCAGCTTTAAACCTTGAACCAATTTTAATAATATATTTTAGGTTTTTCAAAAAAAGTTTTTACTGTACTTTGTTGACAGAAGAAAATTCTGTAGAATTTACATTAATTTGTGTAATTATAGAAAACTCATAATTCAAAAATTGAGCTACTTATTTTTCAAGACTTTGAGGGAATATGTCCTTTGGAAATAATGTTCAGCCAATGTGTTTTTTTATCGTTTAAAAGTGGAATGCTTTAGATCCAAGTCTATTGAAATTCCTTTATTTTTTCCCAGTTTTTGTTTCACTCAACTTTAATTCTGTTCCACTGGGTAGTATATCCCAACGACAAACAAAGGCTTTAACTTTACTTTAAATATTATGCTGAAACAGTTTATCAAAAACATTCCTCACCTGAAATATGACAAAACGAAACGACTTTAGGAAATAAAGTTATTAACTAAATTGACCCAATTATGAAATTTTATGGGTTTGCGTGTTTTTTACGATCCCATTTATTGATAAACGGGAATAATAGGAGAAACATAAAAGAGTTCTTTGCTCAACATATTGATAAATTGCTTGGTAAATTTTTATTGCCTACTTATAAGCGCCGTTCGACCATCTTGACAAAAAGTTTTCGTAGAAACATTTACAGCTCTAATAATTACAAACTTTTCGGCCAGTTTGTTAAAAAAAAGCACACAAAAACAAAACAAAAACCAACTAAAACTGAAATGGCCATTGATAAAGTCGTAAAGTTAAAAGGCTGATGGATAATTACAAAATGGAAAGGCTATTTCGAAAATAGAAGTAGAAAAAGAAGGGCAAAACAAAAAAAAAAAACTAAAACAAACTTGCACATTTATAAAAGTTTTTGCTTATTGCTTTTACTGAATCGATTAAAGGCGATTGTGTTCCACGAGCGGGGGCCGATTTGGGGGACCACCAAACTTCAAGTAAAATATAACCAACACTCAATTTTACGAACATTTAACTAAATACCCAGACTGGAGCTAGCCCTTAGACGAGAGAGCAACTCAACTACAAAAAACGTTTGGAAAAAAGTTTTGCTCGAAACTACAAAACTGCTATAACTCAACATTACGCCCGGACACACACACACACACACACGCATACTCACACACATACGCATACACACACAAACATACATAGCATATTCGAAACGCTGCAAAATTTTTGTAAATGTAACAAGAAAGTTGAACCCAACAAAAAAGTAGAGTAGAGTAGAGTAGAAGGAGAGGAAAGAAACCCAGCAACAGCAAAGACGGATGCCGCTCACACACACACACACACACACATACACGCATATAAATTATGGTAAAAAATTGCACAAAATTGCAGCAAAGTAGACGAAAAATTATTATAAAATGTGCATTATGAAATTTAAAGCGAGACAAAGACGCAACGCATAATTCATGGACGAAGATGAGCCAAAGCACCAGAACAAGAGCTCAAGCTCTCATGCAAAAAAGATGGAAAGAAGAATGAAATAAGCAGAGGAGACGAACAGAACCCAAGCTAAAAGTCGCGGGAAACTAACGAAAAAAAAAATACTGAAACGATATATCAAGCAATTTAATGCTCAAAAAGCAGAGCAACGAGCTTTACCATTCACATACTCTCTCTCTCTCTCTCTCTCTCTCTTTCCTTCTTACTCTTTTTCTCTCTCATTCTTTTTTCGTATCCCTTCAACCATTTGGCAACTGTAACCCATTCTATAGTTTTGCCACCGCTTTCCCACATAAATATGACGTCAAATTTGCGACATAAACGCCAAATAACCATATACTGTTGCATACTTTAGGGCAACAGAAAGTTAAGTTTAGTGCAAGTTGAAGTAAACGAGACCCACAAATGTGTAGAGCAGAGTGTACACAAAAGTGTATGGGTTTTGTTCTAGTATTCATTTAATTAGTGCTTGTGATTTGCAGTCAGAACAGATGCAAAAAATTGCTACATTCTAACGAGTGAAAAACGAGAATGTGGAAAATAATTTTAGTTGAAAATTCGCTTTAAGCTATAGGTAGCTGCACAAAATGTTTGCCACAGGGAGGAATGTAACTTAACAAGCGTTTTTCATATAGAATAAGTATTTTTTGGTGGTTTTAATTAAATTGAAAGGGTGAATAGCTTCTCCAAAGATGCAACACTCGTTGTAAATGCATTAATAGAGAAATAGATTTTCTTTTTTTTTAATATTTATTATTTTTATTAATGTTTTATAATGACAATTGGTTAGGTCAAGATCCTATTAGCAGGTCTTGAGGGTAGTGACAATTCAATTTTCTTCTGTTTCTACTCCGGGAACTAGCAACCCTTTGAGCATAAATAGATTTTCATTTGAAATTTCTTCTAATTATGATTTAGAATATATTTTTAATGGAATTAAAGTCTAAAATTTGATGATTTGGAAAGAAGTAATAGTAAAAGTCCTAAAACTTTGCGTCCTCTCTCAGTTTAACTCTGTTTTTTGTGGTTGCTAAGTCTTTACGCCTCTTTCTCAGCAAAAAGTTCTCTTTTTAACCTTTTTTGCTGTGTTTGCTCGTATTTGCTTTGGTTGCATCTTTGACATTTTTTACTTCGTCTTTGCCTCTTTGTAGTCTTTGATCACTTTTGCATCTTTTGTCATCTTCATGTCGTTGTCTAGGGTTACAATTTTAGACAGTTTTACCACCACACATTCACTTTTTTTTTTGCTATTTGGGAACACTGCCGAAAAGGCATGATAAAAATATTATTTCTAATGTTTTAATATGGAAAAAATAAAATTTGTAGTTTTTCTCAGTTATTAGAATTAAAGTTCTTGTACAACTAAAATTTTTGAATCGTTTTCTAGTACCAATCTTCTAGGATTTTTCCTTTCATAAATTGCAAAAATTTGCTTTTTCCAGGTGGTAGAAACCAGCATCGTATACCATTTTTATTATCTTTGAAGTTTAAATTGAAAGTCTGAAACTTTTATGCAAATGTTTCCTCTGTGTATGGGTTGTTTTATGAGATTTACACCTGAACTTTTTCAGATTGGCTTGGTTTCTTTTTTAACCTTGGAACGTGGCCCCTATATAAATTATGCCAAAAACAACAAGTTGTGAAAAGCACAAGGACTAGATGTTAAATAAAAAACCGCATTGATAAATTTAAATTTGAAACTGGCAATTAACCTGACATTTGTCACAATTAACGCGACTCACTCCATGCGTGTGGAGCCAAGCTCCACGGCAATTACGAAATGGTTGGCAATGATGGGCTCTTACTCCCACGTATTATCTATGCTAACCGGGGCCAACTCTCAATTTTCAACTACCAACTCCCCCGGTTTGCCGGTTTGTGCCAGTTTCAGTTACTGTTTGATGTAGATGTTGTTGTTGTTTTTGCTGTTGCTTTTGAGCGTTTGCTTTTTTTTATGCAACCTTTTGTTGCTTTTGTTCGGAACTGTCGTTATTTTGCTGCATGCATCCAGTGGCAGAGACAGCAGCAGCAACAGCAACAGCAACAGAGGCAGAGTCACATACACAAGCCCCGCTGTCATGCATAACAAATCTCTTTGACACATTTGATGTATGCGTTTCTGCAGCTGCTGCTCCACTTTGAGTTGTTGCTACCAAATTGTGGCTGCAGCATGGGCATGGTCCGTGGGTGACTGTTGTGCCACTGTTCAAGCCGAGTTCAAACGGCAAACATAATTTAGTAGCATCGTTTTTAGGGTTTTTATTTACGCTATGCGTTACATTTAGCGCCCATTTAGTTGTTAGTCTCTGTCTAAGCTCAACAAACTGACTTTAAATTCATCTGTAACTTCTTGAAACATGAACTGGATTTATGAGTCTCTAGCAAAAAGTTACCAACATTTATTCTTAAAGTGCTCAACTTGAATTTATCATTTCGATAGACGAACAGAAGTGAATTTATTCACAGAAACCATTTTTGGTTAAGCAGGAGTGGACTTAGTTCATCTGAATTTTGGTTCAGAGTCTGTCTGTTTCTTTGAAAACTTTATACCCTTTATACCCACAAAACTGAGCGAGAAGACAATACGAAGATGAAGAAGATGAAGATGAAGTAGTACTTAAGTGGAAAAGTCAATAATTTTTTAAATCTTTGGCAAATTTATTAAGATAAGCTCTTTTTCGAGGGTCATTTATTTGTATAAAAATTTCCTATTAAGACGACTTTAGCTAAAATGATTTGGCTCTTATTTCTGTAAGCCCTTAGTTTTGTAATTCCGCTCCTGCAACTAACACATGCAGTGCCTTTGCCCTTCAGCTACATTAAATTTAATTATGCCATAGACACCATATACGCATCTCAGAAAAAAAAGGAAGGAAGCCCATAAAGGGCGTGTGAAAAGGTCGAAGAAAAAGGTTTATCTCCTTGCTTGGGAGCAAGACCAAACCAAGGCCAAACTAGAACCGATGGCAGAAAAGTAGCAGCCCATTCTAAGTGCGTAGCTACGTTGACGCCCTAATTGAATTTGCTACGGTCAGCATTGACTTTGACTTCATCATGAGCAACGGTCATCTTCATTATCACCATTATGGCCAGCATCACCATCATCTTCTGCTTAGTATATCTTGGCGCGCTCTGGGGATTTGAAATTGAATTCCGTTACGGGAAAAGACATTTGCATTGATTTGCTCTTTTCACTTATTTTGATGCGTCGTCTGGTCTGGTCTGCTCTCTTTCTTTGGGTATGAAACGCATTGCCATTAATAAAAATTTCCTTTGAATTTTGATTGCTTTATGTTCTACCTCAAATCCCCCCCCTCCCCACCCTCCCTCCACTATGTCCCATCTTGCCTCTGTTATTGTTGTCTCTTCTGTTGTTTCCTGTGTCCCTTTTCCCTTCTCGATGATTATTTTTTATTTACTTTGTCTTGTCCAATGTTAAGTGGAAATTGAAATTTTCATATTTTCATTACCTAAATCGAGACGGGCAGAAAGTGGGGTGCGGTTGAGGGTGGTAGAAGGGCGGTGTAGACTTTAGTATAATTCTTTTGCTGTCGCCTGTCGCAAATAATTTATGCAAATATTTAACGATGGCGTGAGTTGCATATTTTACAGCCTGGCCAATTTGTTGATATATTTTTGCCTTCATTTGATGCCTGACGACTTTTTGTTCCCCACCTCCAAATTTTTGGAATATTTTACATTTGAAAAAGGTAATTATGTAAGTGTAATGTACATTTTTTTTTGGAGCAAATATTGGAAATTTGTAAATAGAAAGTTGGTGATTGAAAATGTTCCAAAATAAGACAATTAGTTACTTTTTAGAGTCGGGTATAAAGACAACCACTTCAGTGTGTGGGCAAATTTTGTCGAAATTCGATTGGATAGTTCTTTCTTGAAAGACCATCTAATACTAAACTGCTCCCATAGACTCATACAACAATTTCTACTAGAGTTAACTTGGTCTAACATTGACCTCTTTAAACGGAATCCCTAAGAACTGCTCTATAATTGATAAATCTATGATTAATTTAGACATTAAATTAAAAATCCTTGTATAATTGCTGATGCTGCTTCACATATTTATGTATTTTGGCTTTTTCAAAATTGTTTCCTGTAACAGTTTTCTTACAGAAGTCATTTGTCTGTCTGTCTGTCTGCTTGTATCATTGTTTGATTTTGTAGACTTCTGTTTTTCGTGTTATGTTAAGACTAAATCAAATTGGTCTTCTTCATGACGGCCAAAAACTCATCACGACCCACCTCTCCGTCGCCATCCAAATCGGCCTCATCAATCATCTCTTGCAATTCCTCATCGGTTAGATTTTCGCCCAACTCTTGGGCCACACGCTTCAGATTGTCAAATGAGATTTTGCCAGTGCGATCATCGTCGAAGAAGGAGAAGGCCTTCATGATATCCTGCTTCGTATCCTTCTCGGCCATCTTCAAACGCATCAAATACAAGAAATCATTGAATGCTATGCGACCTGTCTTATCCCTATCAATCTCATCCATCATGCGACGTATCTCCTCCTTTTTGGGTTCAAATCCCAGGGCTCGTATGGCGACACGAAGTTCCTTTACCTCAATGAAGCCAGTGCATTCGGTATCGAATAGATCGAATGCCTTCTTAATATCGATTTTCTGCTCCAGCGACAAATCGAATGTGGGCAGTCCCTTGCTGCGTTTCTTTGGGCGTGTTTTGCCAAACGATTGCATCGACTGCATCATTGTGGTCGTAGAGATCACACTACCCAAATTGCTATTGGTCAGATCCATCTTTTGTTTCAAATTGCTCTTTGTTTATTTAAGGAAACTCTTTGTTTTGAAAGCTTCTATTTGTAACGAAGTTTTCACTATAATAAAATGGATTTCGATTGTATCGAACTAAATGACAATTAAAAACTTAAAATACTCGATAGAGAGTAGCTTCAGAACTCACTCAAAAAAAAAAAAAAATGGTTTCTTTATTTGAAAGTTGTCGGTAAAATGGAATATTTGTTTTCCATATCCCAATCCGTTATTTTTTCTTCTTTACCTTACGTAGCGTATATAATGAATATTTTGTCTTAAGTACTTCAGAAATCTTATTTTTTTAAGTCTTTCTCATTTGCCCCGGACCTACGGTTTCAGAAGAAAATTGACTGCCCTCTAAAAAACATTTTTGCTGCAATTTTTAAAGAATGTTTCTCTTATAAGGTTAAATTTTTCCTAACTTTGCAGCCAGTTGCTCATGCCTATAGAGTTCGAGTATTGATTGTAACTCACCTGTAAAAGGTCTTCGGTTGCTGCCTCTCCTCCACCAGTTGCAGTCAGTGTTAGCGATAATTTGCGATTACGTTCGCGTTCCAGTCTCATGAGTATTTGTGCGTTTTGTTCGCAGGTGTAAGTGTGGGTTTTACGCCGTCGCTCCAGGCTGTATTCATAGAGCGGTCGTGCGGCATCTGGCTGAAGTTGTGCCTCATCGCCGGCATCACAGCTGCAGAGCGATTGATTGCTGCGTCCCTTGCTCCGCTTGAGAGAGCCACGATGGGATGAGGCTGGCGTAACACGTTGCTCGCTAACATAGTTCGAGAAAGTGACCACATTGTGATTGTTGCTCTCGTAGGCGTTGGCGGGCCGGAGTGTGGGGCAACTGGGTGCCACTGCACCCACATTGATGCCACCTTTTCGCTTCGATGGGGAGACATAGAAAATATCATGCTCATCGAACTCGACGCTACGCTGTGAGGATATACCGATGCCTGCTGCAGATGCTGTTAGGACAGCACCACCATTCAGAGCTGTGGTTGCTGTGGCCGTGCTGCTGCTGGTGGTGCTGGCCGCACTGTTGCCGCCGCTGCTCAAACTGCAGCCATGATCGGCCAGTGAATGCAGCAGAGGATGGGTTGGATGTCGATCACGTTCTCGAAAGGAATGCTGCTTATGCAGACGTGGCGTGGTAGATGTATCCAAGCCATTGGCTTTTCTTAGCTCTGTCATATTTAGTTTTGGTTTGCTTTTCCTTTTAAGCTTTATCTTTTCTTTCACTCTCTTTTCGATGTCTCTCTCTCTCTCTCTGTGTCTCTCTCTCTGTCTTTGTCTCTTGTTCTCTCTAGTGACTTGCCGCCATGTTGCTGGTACTTATTGTCATCACTGTTTTTTGGGGCTGGCTTAGCTGGTAGCTCATGAAATATTCATGCCCCTGTGTGGCCCACTCCACGGCATTAGCATATCACTTTGTGTGCGCCGTTCTTTGATTTATTTTATTTTTAATTTGAAATTTCTCCCTCCACTTTGCGTTTCTCTCCGCTTCGGCTTTGACTCTCACTGAAGCTAAGCCGGCTAACGATTTCCTTATGTCAATACAGCAAATTCACAATCCGATTTGCCAGCTAACTGTTTCAATTGTGTAGAGCTCCAGTCTCCTATATGTTCCTTTCCCCAAATCCTCCAATTCTCCAATCCTCCAATGGGTGTTGCTTTTGGCTTAAATCGCTGACATCTCATTGGCAGGCCGCCCTTTCCGCATTCGCTTACATTTTATTTCCTTCTCCTTTTTTTTTTATTTGGTAAGAATTTCTTCTTCTTTTTCTTGCTGTTGTTGTTATAAGTATGTTTGTTCAGTTAATAGACTTGGCTTAGTTCCTTGTTTGCTTCTAATAACTGCAAAGAGAGCAAAACAGAAAAAAAAAATGAAGACAAAATGTTATTGAAGTAAATTGTAAATTGATTTTTATTGTTGACTTCGGTTGGTTTTTGTTTTGTTGAAGGAAAAAATGAAAAAAGAAAAACCGGAAGCAATTACAAAAAAGAGCTTCAAGTTTGTGCCAAATAAAATTTAAAATTTTAAAAGGATTATAAAAATTGGATGCAAAAATTAATAATCTAAGAAAGTAAGCAATAAACCTAAATATAACATTTTGATAGGCCATTGTAATATATTTTTATTTAATAAAGTAATTAATTAAGTTTATCTCAGTTTTGGGATTTCAAGTAAATTTAACAAAATGCTAGAGCAATATTTTCTCTTGCAGCTGCTCGATTTGACCGATTTACGCTTGAAAAGGACTCAGGTCTAAAAATGAATCCTGAACTTTACTTGGAACATATTTCTCTAATTGAAATATATATCTCAAGTATTTTTATTTGTCTGGAAATGTAGGAAAAAAATGACAGTAGAGAAAGAGAGAAGAAGTATAATGAAAATGAGTGGAGATGTGCTCACATATAAAAGAGAAAGGAGAGTAAATTTTTTTATGATTAGCTTGTGGGACAAAAGGGTATTACACCGCCTAGGAAATCTATTGATAGTAAGACAAGGTAAGGAAAACATAGCAACAAATTGCTTATCACTTAACTATTCCAAAAGCAATATAGATTTCCTTTGATCCTATGGTCCCTATTCGATCTATTGAATCACAAGTATGATGTCCTCAGTTATTATCACGACCTAAAATAAATATATACAAATCCAATATTCTTTTTTTTTTTTCTGGGAAGTTTCTTTATAGCAAAGATGCGTGACAACATTTGCCTAAAGGCCACAAAACTTAAGCCACGTGTTTTCGCTGATTTTTCTTTAAGAAAGTTTCACATGCTGACGTCAATGAATTCGATTCAAATGAGATATAATCCAGCTTCTTTGCCAATCATAATATTTTTATATTGATTTTTGCCTCTACTTTTTTTCTCAGTTGTTTTTCCCTTAATTTTTTTTGACTCCTAACGAAATTCTTAAAAAAAAGTTTCCATTCCCTGGCGCCTTATGCTAGGCAATGATTTGATTTTTTTTTTTTTTTTTTGTTTCTTTCTAGAAACATTTAATAGCAAACTTTTTACATAATCGATGATGGCAACTTTTTAATAAGGCAAAAGCTCTGGCAATGAAAAAACAGAAACCAAAACAAATATAATCAAGCAACAAGGTTCTGGCCGAGCACAAAATTTCTACGACTCTAAGCGGAAAGCCTTAAAGTATGCAATGTAATAATAACGTTAAAAGATAATGAGCAACAACAGCGGCGGCGTCAACAGCAACAACAACAACAACAACAAGTAGCTGACATTTTTGTGTGTTTTTGGCAGATGAAGTTTCTACACCAACTCCACCCTCTTCTCTGGCACGCCTCCCGCCTTCCCATCGCCTTAAATCAAATAACAAGAGCAAGAACAAGAGGAGCAAAAAGGAATTCCATTGGAAAGAGTAACAAATAGGCAACTTGAGTAAAGTTTCAAGAGTCAAAACATTTGCCCGCCCAAACTGCCTGCTTTTGTCAATCTCGTGTGCTTGTATGGGTAAATATGTGTGTGTGTGTGCGTGTGTGTGTGTGTATTTGTGATATTTATCGCTTCTTAAGTATTTTTAAGAAGTTTTGCCACGGCAACTTTTACTTTTGCTCGCCTTGGCGACAAGAACAACACCGACAACACCAACAGCATTTTTTTTTTATCTTTGGCATATTTCAAGTGACACTTCACTTGTCACACAAGTCTCGTTTATCGTCTCGTTCGCGCCCTAAAAACGCCCCTTTCCCCAGCATTCTTTTTTGCAAGTTTTGAAGGCTTTAATCAACTTCTCCGCATTAAGTTTAACGAGCGCAAGTAATGAGTTAATTGTTTTACATTGTCTTTGGCAGAGCAAACACGCAAACTGTTGCATTCACATCGTAAAGTTGTTAAAAATTAAAAAAAAAGGAATTTCATTTACTGTAAATATGGCTTTAATTTAGGGGGACAATGGAAATTTAGTTAGCAGTTCTAAGCGTTTGATGAAAGTAAGCTTTAAATTGGGTTTAAAATTTAATTTTGATTGGCATGTTGATCTTTGGCCATAACAGATTTCAGAATGCATTTTGCTAATGCAATGTTTATTTAGTGCTTCCCTTTGCTTTGTTTGTTTTCTCCCTTTTTTTCTTTTGTTTACTCACATTTCAAAGCCAAAACTAACACTTTTAATATATTCCTGACTGCAACTGCAAATATTGAGCGTATTGAGTTACTGCCTACAATATTTACTTGCTGCATTTTTCTATTTATATATGAACATTTTTTTTTTATGTGTTGTTTTTTTTTTGGTTTTTGGTTTATGTTATTTTCTTTTGGAAATGATTTATTGCATAAATTTCATTAATTTGGTGCGCTGTCATAAAAACGACAGCTACGAGCACAGAAAAAATGAAATAAAATAAATTTGATTTGCGCGTGTGTCAGGGCCTGTCTGTATGCATGTCCGTGTGAGTGTGTCTCTGTCTCTGTGTGTTTGTTTGTGTGTGTGTGTGCCCGACGCATTGGTGTTAAACAAATTTTTATAGCCTACCTATGGGCTCGACGTACATACATGGTATTTATGGCTTGCCACCAGCAGGAGCAGGAGAAGGAGCTGCAGCTCTAACAGCAGAGTTGAACTCATTATGCGATGTTTTCTCCGCACCGTTTGGCAATTGGAATTTCAAAATATTTTTCAAGCGCCCGTTGTTACACATAGCACATATACACACACACAAACACACGCACACACAATGTCAAGAACACATGTTTTTCGAGGTTGCTACGTGTCAAAAATGAAAATGCAACAATGTTTGGCGGGTTTATCAAGTTATCCCAACTCTGTCATTGGACGTGGGATGGTGACGAGGGCGGGGCAGCTGTGCCGACGTTTTGGCTCTCGTTCGTGCATAAAAATTCATCGTAATAGATCGCGTCTAATTTATGAGCAACGCGAGCATTACAGCAACTTATTACTCATACGCAGTGTGGGTGCCCAAATAAGTATGCTATGGCCTAAGAGAAGAACTTCAATTCCTTCGTTTCTGCTATTTTTTTTTTTTTCTAATTTACGCCTTGCGTGCAAAAAAGAAGAAAAAACAAGCAAATATTTGGCCCGGGTTGAACATTTTCCATTAAGTCTGCAACTGCTTTCGTCATAATTCATGGGGCTGACACTCACGCACACACAGAGACACTTACACACACACACACACGCAGAGATATAGAGACACAGATTGGGGCATGTTAATTTGTAGGCCACTGCAAGCGGAAGTCCTTTTGAGGTCTTTAAACGCAAATGAAAGGCGAACTGAAGCTTTTACTGCCTCCCATGAACTCATGTATCATTTGTGTGTTTGTGTGTGTGTGTGTGTCGCCTACTTCTGCTTCTATTTCTCTCTACTCCCCATCTTTGAGTGCGTGTTGCTCTAAATTAGATTTTCATTTGCGTGGGCGTTTTATGTATGTGTCTGCGTGTGTGTATGTCGCTCATTTGGCTGTCCTTTTGCCTTTAGGGCTAGTTGTCAGATTGAAATGGTTTTTGAGGGTTTTTGCTGGCCAATTTCAAGCTCTACATAGAATTTATGACCTGGATATAAAACCCTTTTTGACGATTCATTTTCTAGCCCAAAAATAAAATCAATACCCAAAATTAATTAATCCAAACGAGCAGCGAGAACTCAAGTAAAACTCATATAAAGCCAAAACTAAATATTACATCATGTGAAAGCCCAACGAAAATGAACTCTCAGTGCTAAGAGATTAATTTATTTCATAGTAAGAGCAACTATAAATTAACTCTACATATATTTTTATTTGAATCGGATGGCAGTAAACGGTTTTTACGCGGCGATAAATATCCTTTAACCGATACCGCACATTTTGAAAGAATTTGTAACTTCAATGCATTTGAAAAATTATGCGGAAAACATTATTTTGAGTGTCTAGAAAGATACATGATTCCCAACATCAAATATCATTAAAATCGTTCAATAACTTAAGGTTAGTTTAGGTAGAACCGATGGACCTGATTGGGTGGAAAACCCAGCTGCTTCTATCTGTTATAAGAAGTCCTTTTGGTCGTCAGTAGCAACGCGTGCAAAAAGTTTGGCATCTAGGTACGTAAAACTGGGCAGTCACAAGGAAGGTGCTAGAGTATCTCTGGGACTTCTGGCACCTTGAGTTTCCTGGAATCTAATGGCCATTACTTTATTTAAGCAATCAATTTTGTGAATTTGATCAAAGTAAGGTATTTAAATTAACTTTAATATGAGACCACAACTATTCAAATTGGACAAGTTTTCGTTTAAGACTTATACGAAACTTAGCATTGGCTTTCAACTAAGCCGCTCTATTAAGATACCTCTTTGTTTTAAAAAATAAACTCACTTTAGTTAGTTTAAACAAATACTTGTCTTGATTAATAATTGAAATCGTTGTTAGCTCGCACACAGTTCTACCTGTAGATATGGGTTCCATTTCGAAGTGCTTTCAATCTGCACTTAACATCTTACTCACATACTTAATCTGCTTATTGCTTCGATTTCATTCATTACACTTCAATCACAATTAAGCTCTGCGAGCGTCAGTCCCTTACTAGTAAGTTAGTCAGCTGCTCTAAGTACTCATAATAAGTAGCTGATATTTCATTAAACATTGCATTGTCTGCAACGCATTCAAAGACTATAAGCTGATTAACAACCTTAGATCTTTGGGTGTGTTTAATGAGATGAGACCTTTTGCATCCCATTATTAGAACGTTGAGTAAGGCTAATAGTGAACTTTAGAATTTGTCTTGTGTGAGAATCAATTTGAATGCAATATAGATAGAAGTTCTGAGAAGAATTTGTGAGTTAAACAATGGGCCTGGAGAATCCACACTTAAAATAAAGATTCCATGACAATTACGATTTTCTGTTGGGTCTTAAATTCACCTTTTAAAGTTTTCCCACAGCATAAATAACTTTTGTCAATTCTCGAGAACTCAATAGAAAATAAATCACTCGAAAGTGATTTTTTCCTAATTAATTTCCAAACCATTTTCACCACATTTAACCTATTAGAGCAGCAGCATCTTGGCTTCAACTTTGAGAGTCAAAACCTCCAAAATTTATTTAACTCAAAAAAACTTTTCTCGTTCTTCTAGTTAGCCTTCTGCAATGCTTTCCAGTCCCCCTCTCGTATATCCGCTGAATGCGAATTCATTCACAACTCATATTTCTAGACTTACGCTAAGTGCGTTGACTGCACTTTTTGGCGTGAGCAAAAAAACTTTTAGCAAACGCCAAAAAGTCCTCCTCTCCCCAAAAAATGGAGTCAACTGGCTATCTGCAGAAATTCGCAGAAAATCTCTATCTCTCACTGAAGCTTTATCATCCCCTCTCTCTTCCTCTTTCTCTCTCTCTCTCTCTTTCCCTTTTGGGGATTCTTTCTCTTTCTGTCGTTTTTGGGTAATTCGGCTTGCATCCGTTTCTAAAAAGTTACGCTGCATTTGCAAATTCAAGTGGTGGGGCAAAAGGCTTTTAGCTGACTTACACACTCGCATACACACCACACACACATACACACACACACACACAAACACACACTAATATATATTGTCCCTCTTCCTGTCTTCATACACTTCCCTTTTAGTGGCCTCATAAAGCTTGAGCTTAAGCATGTCAAAAAAAAGGAGAAGAAAAAGGGTTTCCTCGTTTGACTTTTCTACAAAAAAAAAAAAGAGTCCTGCATAAAAATTGTGCGTGTATAAGTATATCTTTATATATATGTCTGTATGTGGTTGTGTCTATGTCTGTGTGTGTGGGCGGGTCAAAAAACAAGTTAACAATGGGCTATGCGCGTGACTTTAAATAAAGAAATAACTTGCGAATAGTTCAAGTCGAACAATGCGCCGCGTTTGCACTAGGATTTAACATGAATACGCTTTTATATATAACTATATAGATCTATGTATATCCGTATATATAGGAATATATATATGTATGTGTTTCGAGAGCTTGACTTTGCCACAAAAGAGTGGCCTGCTGGGGGCATTGTGTAGGCGTGACTTTAGCACAAGTTTTGCATTTTTTAAGTTATCCTCCATCTCTCTCTTTGCCTCGGCCCTTTTTTGACAGTCAGCGACAAAAGTTTAGCACTTACAATCTCTTTTTTTGTTGCTTCATTCTTTTTTCCGCGCTTTCTCTAGCCTTTAAGCGGGTACTATAAAATTTTTAAGCTGCTTGTAAAACAAAACAAAAAATACCCTAGAAAAAGGATTCTATGATTGATTGAATATATCATTTTCAATTGCATCTACCGAAACCATTACTCGCTGAGATTAAATTTTTCTCCTGAAATTAAATAACTATTTACGAGAATTTTCGTTTATAAATCTGTATCCTGTTTAAATAACAAGTTTTTTAACAATTCTTTAATTTTGAAATTTGAAATTTTGTTACAGACAAACCCTTTTAATTTTCATTTTAAAAAGCGTATTATTATAGTCAGTGTGCCAAAGTATTTTGTTTATAGAATCTGTTTTCTTTTTGTGTTTTGTTTCAACCATATTTTGTGGCAGAAGCTAAGCTTTAGACTTTGTTATTGTTTTATTTATGGTCCACGCAATTCGAGTGCATTGTGACTTATTTAGCTACATACCTTGCACTTCCTTTTGGACTTTCTTTTGGACTTTTCACTTTGGCTTCCACTTGTTCGAAAGGCGTTCTTATCGCAGCTGTAAAGGAAGATAAAATATATATTTAATATAAGTATATTATTTATGGTTGATGATTTTCATAAGCAAGGCAAGTTCTTAAGCTGAATTCTAATAAATGGACTGAAAATCGTGAGAACATTTTCAGAATGTGTCATTAGATCATGGTTCATTTCAGAAACAATTCTTATCACGAATCGTAAGAATTGTATTTCTGAGTTCAATTTCTTATGGAAAGTAATGTATGTATATGAAAAAGATAATAGATAAATGATTTTAGTTTATTCTTTGATTCTTGAGTCGTCAAAACATATAAGTAAATCATTACAAATAAAAAACTTCGTATATCTATTTCTGTTTTTCGTTTTCTTCATCTTAAATTTCTATAAAAAACGCTTTAATTTTCAAGGTTCACTTTATGACAATAATTTTTTGTAGGCCAGTGTAAAAATGTACAAACGTTCATTGGTTTTGTTATTTACACTAACAATTAAAAAACTAACTGTTCTTCTTCGACGATCGAGGCAACAACAAGAAACAGAACATTCATTTGGGCTCTGCTGACGCTTCTGCTTATATACGCTCAGACCGTCGCTTTCGTAGTTACTCTCACCCGCTCTTGCTCACGATAACTCACTTAAAGTGCCGCTGCTTTTATACGCTCAGAGCAGCAGAAGGAGAAACACCGTTGCAGCGAGCATCTACGGTGGCGCACTCTCTCTCACCCTCAATCCCCCTAGCTTACGCCTACTCAAAGGTGCTTCTTCTTGAAGCAGATGCTGCTCTTGAAGTGTCGCTGCCCATATACGTTCAGAGCAGCGAGCAGCTACGCTGGCGTTCTTGCACTTACTCTCACCCACCCTCGCTCGCGAGCAAAAGAGTGGGCTTACTTTTTCGCAATGTTCTGCTGCTCTCAGACTATACAAGCAGCAGCGGCAGCAGAGGTCTAATGAGTTTCTACTAAGGCGTCGCCTCGATCGGTCAGGTTATCTGCGGACCATTTAATTAACCGTTGGTAGGAAAATCAATTAGTTTAAAAAACTTTTTAATACTTCTACTAAATCGATGGCATTGTCTGATGCACTTTCATTTGGATCTAAAATTCTCCTGTATTCGAACATAATCTGAATTTAAACCCTTATACAGTGTATTATTTAAATAATTTTCATAAGTAACTTCTCGCCATTTTATTAAAGATTATCTATTTAACAGTATAGACAAAAAATTTAACTTTTGTTCTAGATAAACCGTTTTTTTTTTTTTTGATATGTACATTTTATTTTAATTTCTTTTTTGTGTTGCCTTCAGTTAATATTAAACCAAATTTAATATACTTTCGCCTCTTGACGATGGCTTCCTGTAATTTGCATAAAATTAATTAGCATAATTATGCTAACCATGAAGAAATGTTGGCCAACAAATATGAAAACTACATACACAATTGTTTATGTAAGTGTGTGTGTGTGTGTGTGTGTGTGTGTGTGTGTATAGGTATGTTTGTGTATGTAAGCCATAACTGAAATGCATTTTCTGCAGGACAGAACAGCAGCCAGTGGCATTACACATTGCGATAACTAACACAAACTTATTTATCCCTGGGGCTCGATTTATATTACTTCCCCGTTAGCCATGAAGGCAACTGCCATACTCACACACTCACACACACACACACACACACACACACACATGCACATGGGAGAGTGAGGTTAGAATTCCAAGGTCTGCGCTGTAAATTTATCAGTGTCAAAAATAATAGCGCTCCCGTTTTCGCTTTTAATAATTTCCCTTGCCAGGGCGAGTATTTGGAGCGGAAATTGCTGCTGTTGCCGAGTCGAAGAAGGATGAAAACAATGGACTGTGAGCCTCTCTGTGCAGAGGCCCTCGCTGGAGGGCAGCACCATGTGAGTGTGTGTGTGTATGTGTGTGTGCGAGTGTGTGAAAATGTGGTGCCAGTGCTTCATTTAAATTATTTCAATTCCAAATGGTCGTGCTTAGTAAATAGAATTTTGTGTCTCGCTTAACCAAATGGGAGGCCAACAACTTTTGCTTCTGCATTACATTCATTGCTACCCTGTATATAGGGTATGCTTATATAAAATAATATTATGGTATACATCAAAAGATTAACATGACATCAACACGAAGAAATTGAGAAAGAGATTAACTTGTTTTTTAAGACCTAATGTGCCATATAAACTCCTCAGGTTTCTTCCAAATTCTTGTCACGCCCACTCGCTATAATGTAGTTAAAAAGTTGTTGATGCTTCTTTTTAATGTTTCGGCACTGTTACAATGCGAAATCAGCAATTGCTTATTGAAATACCCATTAAAAATAGGGTAAACTTGTGCAGATGAAAATTATGCTTAACTAACCTGATTCTTTTTTTTTTTAATTTTACAGGAAATGAAGACTAGAATTAGTGTGAAATTCACTTATTACTTTCAATTTTTATAAAATAAGAATTATTCTTGATGTTTGTTTTCTTTTTGCTTTGTTTTCATAAGAACAAATTAAATTAAAGCTCAGATCTTGTTTGGTTTTACTCTAAAAGTTGATTTACATAAATATCTAGTATATATATAAAAGAAATTAATGCAATTTCGAATACGTTTTAAGTCAGTGTTAAAGCAGCTTGTTGACATTTCTTTTACGGTAATAACTCTTGACATTTTCTTAATTTTTCTCCATAGTTTCTCTCAATCTAAAATCATGAAGTTTTTCTAAATGTCATTTGTTCAATTTCATTTTACAGGGTATCTCATACGTCTTTGTCCGCCTAAACTTATTCGTCCCTTCATTTGTTTGCTTTTGCTTTTGGTCGGGCTGTGACAACATCAAAGCCATCGTTAATTTAATTGAATTTTATTTTCGAGTTGATTTCCATTTTGTTCGATTTTGTTTTATGTATTAGAATTTTGTGTAATTTTTTTTTTTTTTTTTTTTTGAGCCAGTTGCTTAATGTGTATTTACTTGAGCAAAATTATTGACAGCTTTTGATATTTACTTTTTGATGTTTGTTTATTTTGTTTTCGTAGACTACAGAGAAATATCAATTTAAATTTTCAAAAACAAACATTTTAAACTCATTTATGAAAAGAAAAATTTTAAGAAACTAACCATTTGCTATGACCATTCCTAGCCATTAACATTTCACGAAAACTCTGGAGAACTCGTTGAACATTAAGCAAAAAAAGTTTCAACATAAATTCAAGACCTTGTACTCATAAATATGGGAGGCTCTTCACTTTATGGTATATTGTCGATTAGAGAAGAGGTCCGTATATAAAATATGCAGTGGAAGTGGAAAAAGTGCCAACTTTTTTCGTTATTTCGGCCTTTTGTTGTTGTTGTCGTATTCTGTTTTAAGCTATTGACTAAATACTTTGGCAAATTCATAAATTTAAGCACATCATAATAACATAAATATTTAAAAGAAAAAACAAAAATGTAGAAAAGAGAAAAAGAAGTGACTATAACTAAGCAAAATATTCAAGAGAGAGAGAGCAGGAAAATTGAGTTGAAAAGTTTTGCCAGTCTGCTGCCAGCATGTGTTCGGGAAACTTTATTGGCTTGATTTTTGAGCATCATAAAAGGCGGCTGAATGGGGCAGTAGAAAAAGAGAAAGTAAGAGAGGGAGAGAAAGAGACACACACGAGAGTGGAAGTTGGCAGTTGCTTGCTTATTCATGAAGGCCTATCAAAGCCTACTTAATGCTCAATATTGGCCTCGGCTTAAACAGTTTTGACCATTTTGCGAGCTGCTCGAGAGTTGTTGGTTTTCTTTTTCTTTGTTTTCCCTGTGCTTTTCCTTTTTTTTCGTCTCGACGTAAAGTTAGGGCATTAAAGAAAGAAAAGGAACTTTGTTATACCCGTTAAAAAGTGAAGTATATATAATTTTTAGACCAGATCTATATGATATCGCAGGTTTTCACAGCTGTTTCGATAGTTTATCACTATAAATTTAACTGCAAACTGTTTCTTTAAATTATCTGTTAACCGCTTTCATAATTATCGATAAATTTTAATGAAAAATGACAGTAAAACATCAAGGAATAATCCCTTTTCGATTATTTTTTTTGGTTGATCGTTAATAATATCGTTATAATGTTAGTTGTAGTCTAAGCAGAACTAACTGACTCTTATGACATAATCGCATTGAATGTTTTCGATTATTATTAAGGTTGAATATCGTTAATAATATCGATAACATATTAGTTATTAGTAGAAATTGGTGGTTAGATGGCTAAGTATTATTAGATAACTCATACGCCATATTTGGGGATTACAAATAGTTTGGATAAGCAAAATTTTAATAGCGATATTTAAATAGTTAAGCTTAATATGACTCTTTTCAAGCTACATTGTTCTTTTTTTTTGCTGTTTTTCATATAATAAAAGTTTCTAAAGTTTAATTTTCATTTAACCTAATATACTCTTTTAGTTTTAGAATACAGGGTATAAAAATGAACGAAACAAGAGAAAACTTTGTTATATTTATAAGCTTCTTGGACATGGGGCCATCTAATAATCCGCATTGATAGTAAATAGCCGAAGAGAGAACATTTTTTGGGCATTAATATGCAGTGTTGAACTTGTCTGAAGATGGCTCAAAGGTGAGAGATAACTGTGCTAGATGGAATCCATGTCCATGTCTAAGGTGTTGTTGCCAGCCATTATCATCTTCACGCACACACACACATGTAGGAAAAAATGGCATTAGATTTTAATAAGCCAAT
This sequence comes from Drosophila nebulosa, assembly GCA_024703675.1. Lineage (NCBI taxonomy): Eukaryota > Metazoa > Arthropoda > Insecta > Diptera > Drosophilidae > Drosophila > Drosophila nebulosa. Next base: position 6,584,423 of record CM045724.1, on the reverse strand, counting down.
AAGTTTGCTCTCACAGGTATGCCCAAAGACCTGCTCCGCATTCGCATCGTTCCTGCTCATCATCATTCCTTGGGAACAGGCCAAGAACGAGACCAAGAGCAGAGTGCATTAATATTTATATGCGTATTACAGTTGATTGTAGCCAAGAAAGACTCCGGGACTACCGGAAAGTAGTCCATGCGTGCGTTATAAATAAAATTAAATGTATCAGTTAACTTGAATTTTCTTTTAGGCCAACCGACACAACACAGACAACCAAACAGAGTTACAGATACAGTCCGCCGCATAGGCGGAGGAGTCACCGTGTCGATAATTCGACTTGGTTTTTTGGTTGAGATAATGAGATTCCCCCAACCCTCCCCCCCCACGTTAGGGTTGTTGTCGGTTGTTAGGCGGTAATAAGTAAGTCCTTTGCTTTTCGTAAGGGAGGGTTAACGATGCGGTCGTTAGCGTAGAAATTGACTTGGTTCTTTAAAGTGAATGTTGAGGTTAAAAGCACTTTCTGGCCAAATAAAACTGATGAGCTACTGCACACATAAGAGGAGTACTTTTAATTAGATTCTTCTGAAATGGGATTATCAAACGATATGCCTTATCGTTTATTTTTATAATATTCAAACAAATAAATGGGAAGTTATAACGCTTAATCGTTTATCTATCAACTTAATCTTAGAAACAACAATTCAAGTTGTAGAGAAACACAAACAATTAAGAGATTTTTCCTACCATATGGAAAAGAAAATCCGCATAACCAAGAAATTTTCAGACAAATTGTTAGAAAAAAACAAAAGTTGTGGATTTATTTTAAAGAATGTGTTCCATGTTCCGGAGAGAAAATTTAAGATCAAAGGTCCATTTTTAATATATGATATTGAAAGCAAATTTTAATATAAACTTTTAAGATTTTTTGCATTTAGATGAATAGGTCTTAAAGAGTATCTTTCAAGTCGACTGAACAGAAAACTTTCTTATTTTAAATAATTGTAACAATTTATTATCACAACTGAATAAAATTTATGCAATATATAAGCAGAAATTTACGACCAAGTCAAAACTGAGGACTGTTTTATTTCATGGTTATCATAGTACCTGAAAAATGTTGTATACAAACAAGACGATGATGAGCATCTTAAAGTAGTTGCCTTAACTCCCTGAAGGTTCTGAAGGATGTGTTTTTGCATTATCTATTCCTATCCCTATTTCTCTCTCTCTCTATCTATGTACAACTTTTAGCCTTCACATCTTTATCAAACATTTTTCGTGTTACAAGCACGCGACTGAAATAAAAATAATGAGCGTGAACCAACAAAGAAAAGCAGAGTAAAAATATAGATAAAAGAGAGAAAGGGAGAGAGAGACAAAGAGAGAAATTTGAGGCAGGAGTTAAGGCATTTCGTGGCTTTTCCTGTTGCCTGTCAAAAAGGAAAAAGAACAGCAGGAGCTACAACAAGAACAATACAAAGAATTAACTCACATGCCTGGCATAATAAACATAACGTTGCTTCTTGGCGCTGACTTTTCTATATGCTTTTTAGCTGTAACCCCTCTAACCCTCTCTCTATCTCTCTCTCTCCCTCAGTCGCCCCCTTTTTTTTTTGTTTTGCTTGCATCTACCACTAGCCGGGTTAACATGTTTTCGCTTTGACTCTGGCTTTGGCTCTGGGATTGCTGGCATATAGCCTGGAGCTGCACAAGCCATGTAAGAAAATGGCAAAAACTTGTAGTCCTTCATCTTGGGAGCTTGAAAACGGAATTGAAACCAATGCACAAACAACATAATTAGTTACCCAAGAAGTTCGAGTAGGAGTCAGTACGTGGCTAATTGAGTGAGCTTGTGGCACTCGGCAAAGTGGGCGTCTGTATACCAGCATTTAAATTAAAGCCACTTAAAGCATTTTACCCACAAAAAAAATTATAACTTTATGATTTACAAATGTGAGAAAAAAAAATCAGTTTCTCTCTATCTTGCCATCTCCTCTTTTTTCCTCTGAATTGAAGTTGAAGCCGAAAAATTAATTTCCCAAGTGCATTATTTGCAAGGGCACTTGCTCCAGCCGTTTCAGTTGCCTCCCAGCAGGGCATAAATCGACGTAATAGCAAAAAATTTGTAGCCCCCAAAAAAATACAAACACAAACGCCAAATGAATGAATGAATGACTTCAGTCATGGGTCATGAGTGTGTGTAGGCGGTTTTTTTTTTATGGTCAACAAAAGGCAAATCAAATGCCAGCAGCTGCTGAATAGCAAAAAAAATTAAGGTCCTGCCATAAGAAATGATTTAAAATCGCATAAAAAGTTGTGATGAAAGCTTAAGTTAAATGTTTACTTTGAGAAGATTTTAAGATATGAGTAGATTTAATGTGCCAATGCAATTTTAAAAATGTTCAAAATATCCTTTTGAATGCATCTTAAAAATGTTGCAACAAAAAGTTAATCTGCATACACGAGTAGAAAGAAATCTAACTACATAAAAACGTGTTTCATACACCTATCAAATCTTTTGTTAATATTTATGCGATTTTTCTGCTTATATTTCGCAGTTTTTTAAGAGTTTTTTTTATAAAAATGTATAAAAGACTAACCATATGAAAAATAACTATTAAGGTATTTGATATAAAAGTATCTGAGAAGTCTAAGTATTATATTCATTTGCTTCTTACTTTCTTCTTGCTTTATTTTCTCCTTTAATAGAAGACGTTTAGTTTAAATAGTACATTTATTCTCTTTTTTATAGATCATTCTATAAACAATTTTCAGTCTCTAAATACCACTAAATTCCACTAAATACTCACTTTCGAAACGAGGCTTTAGTATAAGAAACTTTTATAACAAATACAAAAGGCCGACAACAAAACCTTTAAATGAAAACATGAAAAAGATAGGATTAGGAAATTCAGTTAGGTCCAATCTAATTCTGATTGTTGCCTTTATCTGCCAAAATTCGTACCAGTTTGAAAGAAGACATTTTCTCGGAAAATAACACATGTGAGTGTGTATGTAAATATGAGTATATGAGTCCCTGTACTCACATGTATGTACACACAATCACCTATACCCAGTCACACTCACACCCACACCCACACCTACCTTTATGTGTATAAACATTTATATCAATATACACGAGAAAACATTATGACCAAAAGGAAGCGCTCATAAAAAATTCAAAACGGCTTAAGTAGCTTCAAAGTAGCACAAGAAAAATGAAACAGCAAAAACGAAAGTGAAAAGTACACACGGCCAAAATGTTTGCGAGAAGTTAACGAAGGAGGCTAAGAGGATTGTGGATGAAGGAGGCGAATGGCAGCAGGAGATGAAAGTCAGCAGCTTGTTTGAACTGACCCGACACGCATGTTTATGTGCTTTTTACAGCTGCTCCTCGCTTATCTTTTACCGAAAAACTTTGTGTGTGTGTGTTTTGAAAATGATTTTAAAAATAACTTTTGCGGTCATTTTACTAAATGCTGCTACAGGAAGGTACAAAGAGGCAACAACTTCCCGACAAGGGGCATTGAGCCGAAAGTCAGAGATAGAGTTAGAGTAAGAGTGAGAGTGAGGCTAAGGGTTATACAAATGTGAACTTCGGCCGTGTAAAATTTATAGGTCAGCTTAGCAGCATCAGCAGCAGCGAGTGCCTATCGGGAACATCCGGTCTTCCCCCTTCTCCCATACCTCCAAAAAAAAAACCAGCAGAGATGAGATGACTGGAGGGTGGCAAAAACTTGTTGTTACATTTTCTGCTTCAACTGTTTTTTCGGTTTTTGGGTCCAATTTTGGTTTACTTTTTTGAAGGTCATAGAGGCACGGAGGCAGGGAGGGAAAGCGGCAGAGCAAAGGATGCATGAATTGCCCTCAAAGTTATTTATTGTGGTTTTTGTTTGCCGAGTGTGTAAATCCCAGCGACATTTTAAAATAGCAGCGCTAATTTCATTTTCACGGGTCATGCTCTTTTATACATTCAAGTTAAATAACCGAAATTAAAGTTGCATAACCGAAACCAAAAATGAACTTTCCAGCAATTACCTTAGGTTTAGTCCGGATGTTGAAAATTTTTAATGAATATAAAGCTATCAAAAATGAAACCTGATTTGCTTCAAGCGCAGCTGTGCAACGCTTAAGGTTTGGAATTAGTTTTCAAGGCTTGCAAGAAGAAGAAGAAGTGAAGCAAACCGAAAAGAAGAATCCTTTTAACTGAAGAACGCCCCAAACAAATCGAAGCATCAAGTGAGTTTCTGGGTAAAAGAACAATGTAGCAACTGAGAAACGCTCAAGCCTGGACCCTTAGTTCATAAACTCAAAGACCTTTGACTCTAAGCGTAGAATTTCATTCGAAAAAACTCACTCACATGTAAGCAATGTCTCAAAAACGCTACTCATGCACAACTTTAGTGGATATTATTATAAACAATTCAATTTAAATTAGCTTACGGTTCCTCAATACGTTGTTAAGAAAGTAAGACAAAGTTCATAAAGGTTTAATATTGCTAAGATTCAACTATTTCCTTTAATTTCTTATAATCTAATGTAATCAATGACTCTTGAGTTCCCCATTCAGTTAAAGGAATCTCTTGAACTTACATCAAGCTAGGTAATATACATTTACCAGAACTTTCACTTTCATAATAAAAACTTTGTATTGTCCAATGTGGAAATGTCAGAAATTGCAGGTAGCCCATAAAAAATTGTGCGGACTCTAAGAAATTGGCAAAAGTTTCTGTTGTTGTTCAGTTTTACATTTCCAGCTGCCAAAAGATAAAAACGCACTTTACAGGTAGCAGCTTTCAAAAAAAAAAAAAAAAAAAAAAACAACAGAGAAAACACATGCACATGGTTTTATTTTCTTATATTTTTTGCTCTTTCGTTTTTTTATTATTATTGTTGAACTTTAACATGGCTACAATATAAATTAAAATGGCAGGCACTCCAGGTGAGTGGTAGAAAGAGAAGGAGTAGGTAGGTTGGTAGGGTAGGGGGTGGGTAAAGGCAATGAAGTTTATATGTTGCGCACTTTACGCGTCTCTTTTTGGCTCTTCCTCTTTTTGTGGCCGCCTTTTGCTGCCTGCACTTTGGCTTCTGGCAGCTGCCATACAATATTACATACATAGATAGCTTTGTATGTATGTATATATGTAGATATCTGTGTGTGTGTGTGTTTGTTTGTGTGTGTATGTATGTAGAGTAGAGCCCACTATACAGTACAGTAACAAGGCGTCAGGAGAGTCGGCAGGATGTTGAAACAGATTCGACTCTTAATAATTTCCGCACTCGAGTTGATCGAAATCATAAAATTTTATGAGCCTGCGAAAAGCAAGTAAGTGGAGTTCACCCAAAATGGCTGCCGCTTTCCCAAAAAGAGACAGACAGACAGACAGACCGACAACAGACCGACCGAGACAGACAGAAAGAAAAATAAAATGAGGACAACAACAATGCGACAGTCACTCCCTTGAAAAGCACCCAGGGACTTGGTGAACCTTTTTTTTTTCTTTAAAGCCTCAAGGCAAATGGGCATAAGCTTTGTTCCCCTCCCCCCGTTGAGAATGAGATATGAAGAGAAAAAGAGGGAAAGTGTTAGAAGGTGGAAAATGTATCACAGATAAAAATATATCTACAGTTGGTAGGCGAATTTCTGTTAAATTTAACTCAGCTTTTACCCAGTTTCCAAATGAATAAGTAAGTTCTTTGAATATTTTTGAAAATTAAAAATTTGTTAAACCTTCGATACTTTAATTGTTGTTAAAGATTTTCATTCTGATTTTATTCTCATACTTTACCATAATTAAATGTAGTTTTATACTCAATTAGTTTATAGACTTTAATATTAAAGAAAAAAAAAAAAACTAAGATATAGGGTTATCCATTTCGTGGTTTCAAAAGCATTTGGCTGGAATTCGACATCTGTCAAACTAAGTTGTTAAACCAATTTTTTTTCTTTTCACGTGAAAGTCTGACATTTACGAAAATGGATCGCTTAACTATTACACAACGCATAAAAATTATTAAAACCTACTACAAAAATTGTGATTCTGGCACAGCCACATATCGCGCCATATAACGCGAATATGGCTTTATTGCAAGTGACATTTCCTGGCCGCGTAATTTCTCGTCGTGGCGACATTAACAGGCCACCAAGATCATGCGAATTGATTCGCATTCGATTTTTTTTGTGGGGCTACGCGAAAGACCTTGTTTATGCCGATAAACTTTTAACTCTTGAGCGCTTAAGTACCAACATTCGTCAAGTTACCTCAAAAGAATCAATGCTTGTAACGCTTCGCGTGGTGTTCATTTAAATGATGTCGTGTTTCACACATGATGTCAACTTTCAAATTTCATAAAAAAAAAAACATAAAAAAAATATAAAATAGAATAAAATTGTCCGATATTATCTTACAAACAGTCGTTGTGCATTTCTTATATCCAAAAGCACCAAAAGCATTACTAGATGAATAAAATAAATCCTTTCATTTAACTTTCCTTTCAACTGACTAATATTTGTTATACAGAATATCATAATTTTATTAGTAATACATTTTAATTGTGCAACAAAGATAAGTGAGAGTGTTTTCACTCCCAATCTGGCCATAGAGCCGATTACCGCTTTTGGTTCTCTTCCCACATAAATTGCAAAATGTTAATTATAATCTTAAATTATTTCTTTCCAGCTACTGCAAGTTATTGAAAGGAAGAGGACACTTCCTAATAACACAGATCGAACACGCGGTAAGTCAGCCATTTTAAAACTGTTTAATAAAGTTTTTCTGCCAAAAAAGCTAAAGCAAAAATATTTAATAAAATTCACTAAAATATTGTAACTCGCAATTTTTCAATCTTAAAACCTTTCATGACTCTATTCCTTAAATATAAAATCTTTTAAATTCAAAAGTTTCACCTGGTCCATTTAAAAAAAATTTACTTATTGACTTATTGCAGCATTTTCTTTATTTTGTTTTTGCTTAGCCATGCTAACCACCTGGCCGAAGTTATGATATTCACTCGTATAACTAATAAAATATTCATAATGTTGGGCCAAAAGCTGATGTGTTTTCAAAGTGAATGCATTATTGATTGACTCAAAGGGCGTTGGAATGATGGATTGTCTCTACTCTGCTCAAGCTTAAGTCGTTAAACGAATGTCTAGATTACATAACAGACTGATATATAATATTTAAAGTTGCCGAATGATTATTATTTAATATTTGTTAATATGAATTTTTGCCAATTATTGGCTATCGACATTTTTGGTCAACCGCCATTTTGGTTTGTTTGACATATTTTCACCGAACGGTCGTTGCTGGTCGTCAACAGAAATTCCTGTTTGAATTCTATTAATGAAGGCTAACATTCCATAAATATATTACCAATATTTTTGCGCGTTCAAAAACCTTTTGAGTTATGCATTGTTTCGCACATTTGGCGCGTCGATTTATTTACAGCGTACCATAAATTTGACTTGCGTGTGTATGCGCGAGAGTCGTGTGGCAGGACTCTGTCACGTGTTGCACAGAGGCAACCATGCGTACGTATGTACATATATATATATACATACATATCGTTGGGTCGCGGTTTTTGCTTGTTTCTGGTTGGCATATTATTCATTTTTATTATATTTTGTCGCCTTAACGACCATAAATTGCATTAAAAAAGCTGTCATTGAATACGCTCCTCCGATGAGATAATGGAACGCGGCACCAAGACCTGAGCTACCATATCCGCTTTCTATCTACAGTAGAGCTAAGCAATAAATGAAAATAATAAGTACTGGATTAACTAGTGATTCAAAAAATGATTTCTATGCCAAAATTTTGTTACTAAAAGTCGAAAGTAAAGTCGTTCTGTCTTCAGATTGAGCTTTCAAGTACACGAAGCTGTTGTGAAACTTTTAGTTAAATAGAACTTTGTAAAATTTTAATGAGAAATATTTGAAGCAAGCTTCAAGGAAACGCCTTGGCTATGACCTATAAATAAACAACAAAAGCAGGTAGAAGTTATATTTTTCCAGGCAAAATTGGTTTGTTATGTTGAAACAGTCATTAAGTAGATTTTGAGTGAACAGAACTGTTGTGAAGTTTCACATAAACCTAGCAATTTTCTATCTCCATGTACCGAATATTGAGAAAAAGTTAAATAAAACTTAAAATTGTGTCTCTTTGCCATTGAAACTCTTTCCAAATTCTCTTGGAATAATATTTATTTCAAGATTGAGCCACTATAGCCGGGTCTTTCTGTTATTTGCTGACCCCACACTTGTCGTTGCTCATTCATTTAATTTATGGCCACATTTTATTTTTGTTTTCCTTTTTTTTTTAGATGTATTAAATTGTTGGTATGTATGAAACAAATAAAAATAGACAAAGATGTTGACATCAAAATGCGTAAATTTATACGAAAAATATTTAAAATTCATTTTCCAGTGGGTTTTGAATTTCGTAAAGTTCCATTTTATTGTCGCTTGACGATGTCCTTTCGTCTCTCTTCCCCTGTTCAATTTTTATGGTTTGGCCATGCTAATGGGTTTTGCATGCAGGCGAATTGAATAAAGGATAACCGAGACACACACAAGTCAAAGTCATCCCTTTAGAAAAGGGCCAAAAGTTAGATACACACTCACACACGCGCGCGCGTCCCCTCACACAAACATAGGCAATGTCCTTTTTGCGTAAAGGCGGCAAAAATATTTTAGCATGTATTTTAAGTCAAATGCCAAAAAGTTGGCAAAGAACTTGATATTGGGATTTTGCTGCTACAAGAAATGAAGGCGAACCAAAAATATATATATAAAAAAAAAAAAAATGTGTAACTTAACCCGCATCAAGAATTTGTCACGATTTGTAGTCATCGTCGTCGTCGTTGCTTGGCATGAAAAATGACCAAGTCTAACGTTGCGTATACGTAATGCCCTGAATCTTGCTAAAGGCCCTGTGACAATCGTGTGGTTAGATTTGTTTCTTCACTGCCCTTCACCCTCCACCTTCACCATCATCTCGCTTACTTCATAGCACTTCACGCTTTCAGCAGAAGCAGAAGCAGCAGCATCAGCGACTCTTTCACACATCGTTTGTCACATTGTTCCTTTGGATTTCCTTTATTTCTTCTAGGTTTTCTTTTCTTTGGTTTTGTTTTGTTTTTTTTTTTTTTTTTGGCAAGCTTCAAAAATCTCTTTTTTTTGCCCTCCCCCTTTTGTTGTTCTTGTTGTTGTTGCTTTCCAAATAGTTCTGACATTGTTGTTGTTGTTTTTCTCTTGGTTTGGCAATACCATTACTATTTGCTATTGTCATTGTTGTTGTTAATATTTGTTGTAATTTTTCATCTCATGCTGCTCAAGGAAAGTTTTTCCCCTTCGGTTTTTTTTTTCTGATGTAGTTTGCTTTTTGCACATTAGTGTGAATTTTGGTGTTGTGAGTGAGTGTTGTGTGTGGGCGTGTCAAGTGTAATCAATTTTCAAGCCATTTGTATGAAGCAAACACCTTGAATAGATTGTTTGTGTGCTTATTGTAGCAGGTGTGCGCAAAGATTTCACTTACTGAACGAAATTCAATATTCATTCAGCTTAAAGCGTTCTCTCTTTAAAGTCAACTTACTTAAAAGTTAATGAAATTTCTACGAAATAAAGTTTTCAGGCCTTTTTTGTACTAAAGAAACTGAATGTTTTTTTTAGAGTTAACTAGTAATTAATGATGAAAAAGTTTTAAAATTTAGTAGAAAGTTTATTTTTATAAAGCAAAACATAGAACAAATAATTGCCTTCATATACAATCTTACGTAAGTTCCAACAAATCAAAAATTCAAGCAATCCCTGTGAATCGACAAAGATAAAATCCTCAGAGATTGACAAGACAGCAACTGGAAAACGTTCTTTTTGCCCAGCAGACTCTTTGGAGGCATCGAAAAACTCTGGCAATGTGTTAGCCAGCATTCCAGACATTTGTCAACGGATGTTTTCTGTGTCGTTAGGGAAGCAGTAGAAAATTGACGAGAATGAAGACAATTGTTTATCTGCATTGTCAGTGCATTTGATTTGCCTTGAAAATAGGAACTAAATTGCTGTCTTAGACTTTCGAGTTTTAACCAAAGAACTCTCGGCCTTGGATTATATCATATCTTTTCTATAAGCTCTCTATGACCATCAACATAAAGGATTTTGTTTTTTCTCACAAATATTTTTCTATAATATTTTTTTAAACTTTACATTGATTTCACAAGCAACAATCTTGACTGGTGAGTGAACGCATTGAAACAGGCTTTTTATATTATTAATAAAGAAGAGAACACATTATTTAGCTCAAAAAATGTATAAAGAAAAATAGTTTATTAACTTGTTAACTTTTTTAGAACTTAAATCAATTAGCATAAAGAGAATATTTTTAGACAACAAATTCTGTTAAACTTCTATTAAATGAAACACATTTCAAAAAAGTTGTAACTCGCATTAGTTTGACAATAAAAGTTTAAATTTTGGTATATAACTTGTAATTTTTTCTGGCCAATACTCACCGCACAATTTCGATTGTACCAGTTGAGTGCAAATTATGCGCTCTGAAATGAGATGACAAAAAGAGAACCAACAAATTATAAGTATTACAAATTTAATTACATGGTAAAAAGTTTTTGTGTCTTTTTTTTTTTTTTTTCCTGATGCTACGCATAGAATTGAAAATGTGCAAAATCAGTTTGCATATATTTCATGGCACACAGTGCGTATGATTGACATTAAAACATTAATTATGCAAAACGCAGACAGACAAACAGAGAATGAATAAGAGAGAGACAGACAAAAAGTGAAGAGAAACTTTCTCGAGTGCATTGTGAACAGCTAAAAACTTTGTCAGCAACAATTTTTGATTCACAAACGAGTTTACACTTTTCCATTCGTTATATTCGTATATGGTTGAAAGTCAAGTCAACGCAAGGCAATTCTGTTATTTAATTGTTTTTAGCAAATTGATTAAAAAGTCTCTATTGCTTTCGAGTCAGTTCATTAATATGTCAGAAACCAAGCATTCGGGTGCTCCCACTAAATGGCCGCGCCCTGTAATCAACAGCAGCAGGAGTCGTAACAGACGGATAGCTTGATTGACAACACAATGGAACAGAATGTGCAGGAGGTGGCGAAGGGGGAGGAGCACATGGCAATGAAAGGGCTTTAATCGGAGATCATTCTCTCGTTTCTCTCGGCCATTTTGGTTATATTTTATTTATGAGAATGAACAGTGAAACCGAACCGGGCCGAAAACAAAAACCCTGGCCAAAAGCTGATTGCGGCTGCTGCTGCTGCTTCTGTTGCTGCCTTTTGCAGAGAGTTTCAATTAAATGCAGAGATTTTTCAACAGCTTCGCCTTGGCTGTTGCTGTTTTTAATTATATTTTCCAAAAAGTTACTTTTGCCCCACACCCTTCGGGGGCTGTGTTGTCTTGGTTTCGGGGGTGTCCTGGTTGGCCGACATGTATAGGGCGTGGCACTTAATTGTCGACTCGAAGCGAAATAATTTTCATATCAGCTTAAGTTGTTTGTTTGCTTGTCTGCTTAATCGAGCATTCGTCGTGCCACAAAAGGCAGTTGTGGATGTTTAATTAAGGGGCGAGGTAAGTTAAAATTGATGTATATAGTTTATGTCAGTTCAGTTCAGGGGTTAAGCAGAGACTGATTATAGCTGGAGGGTAGGCGGTGAAAATTGGTTTACTTGCTTACTAAAGAAGTGTTGGCAATAAATTGGAATTCTCCTTAAACTTTGTAAGATTAACTTAAAATATTTGCGGTCTTAGAGCTAAAATTTCAGCACCTGAAAACCAGTTTTTTTAGAATTTTCTCAAGCTTTGAAAAACATTTGATTTCTCGTTATATTTCTTCATATGGAACATATTCGTCATATTTATAAGACTATAATTGGGAGTGGTTAAGAGCAAAAAACTAAGAAAATGTAAATTAATTTAAAATTGAGTATGAAAAATGAAAAATCATTTATTTGAGTACACAATTTTTGGACATTTGAAAGTGCAGAAAGTGCATCGGCTAGACTCCTGGTGAAACAGCTGATCGAATCTGACGAAGTGGAAAGGCGAATCTACGTGGCAAGTCAGGAGAGTCGTAAGAGAATATAAAAAGACGTAAGTCGTATATTCGAAAAAGGAAAAGTTAACCAATGAGGCCCAACAACGCTTTAAAATTTGTTCATCTAAACATTATATGTACTTAATACTTAAGCCAAAACCTATAATAAAACTTAATATCTTACAAATTTAATTTAATCTAAAGGGCAGAAAACTTATTTTTCTCGAAAAAGGTACTCAGACCCAAATTAAAAAAGAAATTCAACGCCTTTACGCCCTTCAGTTCTCAGTCTCCATAACATTTTCAAAAACTACAACAATTATTTTATATTCAATATTTCCACCTTTTTGTAGTTTTGTTTTTTTTTTGCTAAACAATACCAAAAAATAGACTAAAGGATAAGGATATTCGATTACAAATAACATCAAAAAAAAAACAAAAAATAGGTTATTTATTTTTGCCATTTTTCTATTTGATCCACTTTGTGAGTATTAAATTTATAAAACAAAATTTCGTAATAACAACAATGTTTCAGTGCTTTAGAATTTAATAGTCAGGGGTCAAAACAGTGTCAAAACTTTTGCAAATCAATCTATGAAAATGGGCACACAATCCTTTAATATTTTATACAAAATATTTTCTATTGGCGCACAGCATTTACTCAACTAAAAATACATATTTTGAATTTCCCAACACCCCCCCCCCCCCCACTCATCGCACTAACGTTGTGTAACTACCCATCGTTTTATCAATTTATAAATTCCTCTATATTTCAATTAGCTCAATTAATTTAACAAATCCCAGCATCCAAATAACTGACCTAAATTTTAAAAGGGGCTGCATGGGAGGAGGAAATAAACTTTCTTTACATTGGCCCTTTGGCCTATGGCCCCTGCCCCTGCCCTGCCCCATTTGTCTGCCTGCTGCTGGTTCGAAAAATGAAAATTGTGTAAGGCATTTGGCATCATGAAATATTTATAAGTTGAAATATTAAAATTTCATAAGGTGAATGAAACAAGAGAAAGACATTTAACGTAGGTTGAAATTTTTAATAAACTCAATTATGCAATTTTACTTTTTTTTTCCACTTTTGGTTTGGTTTCTGTTGGTTTCGACGTGACAACTTTCATGGCAACCGACTGAAGGAAAATCAATTTTGCATTTGCCGCTTTCAATTAAAAAACACATAAAAAGAGAAGATTTTTACTTTCCCCCGCCCTGCTCTTTCGCTTGCTCTCTTTCCTGCTAACCAATCAATGTGTCAAAAGTTAATGCTGGCCGAATTCGGATCTGCATAACGTGGCCACTTAAGCTGACAGACGAAATACAACAAAAAACTAAAGAGACGAAGAAAGAGAGAGAGAGAGAGAGAGGAAAGTGAGAAGAAAAACACAAATTTTTCTACCACTTCATTTTGCTTTTAACGTTGGCCATTTTGTAATAAATTTTGCAGAAAATGTCCATTCCTTCGACTTCCTTCTGCCACATCCTGTTTGGCACTTTTTGTGAATTATGTGTGTGTGTGTGTGTGTGTGTGTGTGTGCCGTACTTGGCATCCGCTTGTCACACACTCGACACACAGATCTTTCAACAGTTTTATACCCTCACAAAGTTAATGGTTATAAAAATTTGTGTAGATGGCTGCCAGAAGACAAATTATCGTAAATATTCAGTAATCTAAAAGAAACCTTAGCTCAGAAAGTGACCTTCTAAGAAGATTATTCTTAGCTTACTTCGAACTTTTGCAAGACATAGAGGAAAGCATTTTTGACATCTTGATGATCTGAGTTTGTGTGGTTATAAGAATGGAGATCTATAACTGAATCTCTGAGTCCCAATACCTATTGATCAAGTTTGTTAAAAGTTTCAACATCTATACTAAACAGATAGACTAAAGAAAGCAGCTCAAAAGGAGCCAGGAGAAAATAACTTCATCAACCAAGACCAGGAATGGGCACGTGGTGGCTTCGATTGTTTCGGAGCAGCAGAGCCTCAGCAAAAGGAAGAAACGGCGGTGAAGAGCTAAGCAGCGCTAGAGCAGTTAAAAAGATCGATTACGTAAATTTGTGTTAAAGGACTTTTTTGGAGCGATCCTCAAAATCCCAACAAAAAAATTCCCATTAGAAGGAACCTAAAAACAAGAATCTAAAACAAATACGATCTTGCGAGCTAGAGCTTCTATTTTTGTATCCTCAAGCTAGACAAATCGACCTTTTTTTAAAGTTTCGTCGTCCTATGTTCCTCCCCTGCCTGCGCCGAGCTCGCAAGGTCGACCTTTTTCTCTGCCCGAAAAATTGTTGTAAAAAGTTTTTGTTGTTTCTGCTCCATTTTTGTTGTAAACTAATTAATAAAAATTATATTTTTTTGTTTTCTTTAAAAAGCTACCAATTTACCCTGTAATTCCCGCAAAACTAACTTAGCTTAACTGGGCATTGATTTCTAAGTTCCATCACATCAAAATATTACGTATACGTCTAATGAAACCTTGTCAAACGCTTCTGCTCTATATGACGCCCTGAAAGAGTATTTGAATTTCGGTGTTTGCACATTACTTTTTTCAGATCTTTTTGCTTTATTACGGCCCAACAGAACAGAATTGGCGTTCTCTTGTTTTTGCATAAATTTTTGGGTTTGTGTTGTTGTTGTTGCTGCTGCTGTTGCTGTACTGTGGCAGCCAGAAATCAAATAAAACAAAAATGAGGAACTGGAAACTTGTTGAGGGGGAGGGGGGCGGGGAGCGGGGCAATGGCAGAAGGAAACTTGCCTTTGTTATTGCTGTAGAAATTTTTATTTATCTTATAATTATGTAAATTACTATGTCCGCCCGTTGGTGTGTGTGTGTGTGCGTGAGTGTTTATAAATGTATGTGTGAATGTATGTATATGTTGTTGTTGCTTATAAAATCGCCCTCAATGTTCCGCGTGTGTCACACATTTTTTTTTTTTTTTTGTTTTGCATATTTTATGCCGCGATTCTCATTCAGTTTTCTGTCAACGTGGCAACCAAACAGAGGCAAAAACTCTTGTGGGCACTTGTGGGCGTTTGTAGCCACGTATAGGCCACGCCCATAGACCAATGACCAGCAATATTAGTAATTTGTATACACTAAAAAACAAAAGTGAAAAATGCTTACGTAACTGAAAAATTTGCACAAAATTTGTCACTGATTTCTTTAGTTTATCTACTTCTGACTTTCAATTTGTTGTTTCTAAATTTAGTTTAAGTTTGGGTATTAAATTTAAAATTTAAGTTACAATTAAAGGCAAACGAAAATTGGAAAAAAATGTAAATTTTTCCCAATTGCTTCACTAATTTTTAGCTACTTTTAATATTTCCTTTAATATTAATCTATTACAAAAGAGTATTCAATAATTTACTTGGTAAATATAAAAATATTTTTCTCTTGATTTTCATTTCTCTGATTTGCGAGTAGAAAACAAAAAAAAAAAAATATGTTTCCATTGTTGTTGTCTAATTGTATGAATATTTTGTGTGGTTTCTGCTTTCCTTGGCAACTGAAGAGAAATAATAACAACAACAAGAAGAAGAAATACAAGAAAAATAAAATGAAAATAAATAAATGAACTTATTATGCCCGAGAACACACACAAAAGTTGTCCCTTCAAATGCTGCTGGCCCAGATGATGGCAATGATGACGATGATGATGATGAAACTGTTGATGATAATTACGAGAGGCCTCTCAATTAACAGCATTTCAATTTGAATGTTTTGTGCTTAGTCCTTCGTGCCAGAGTTCCTTCATGCATATGCATTAACAATTAATTAGGAAAAATGTTTTAGTTTCATGGGCTCAAAGGATTCGCATTCAAATGTGGCCTGATTAGCTGGTCTGTTCAGTCCGTTTGGTCCGTTGGTCCGTTGGTCGGTTGGTCGGTTTGGTCAGTCAGTCAGCCTGATTTCCAATTAACTAGAAATCAAAAAGGCAAAACAACAAGAAAATCTGCCAATAGAATTTAAAATGCAAATGGATAAAACAAAAAAAAAAGAAACCTAACCACAACAACAAGTAAGGGACAACAAAACCCTCAAGTCATTGGGGAAATCCATGACCGGTGGTCAGTCAGTTGTTGTCTTTGAATGTATGACCAAATGTTTGAATATTTTCATTTGGATTTCAAATTTCTTGTTTTTCGTTTATTTTTTTTTTTTTTCTTGGCCTAGCTTGAAAACGTAATTCAAAGCTTCTTTTGAATTTTCCTGGGAAATGCAATTGAAATGGGTGACTGGATGGTGCGGCCTCTCGTTTTGCTTGTGACATGTCGTGTTTATGGGATTTTGTTACTTTTTCGGGTTCGGCAAATGTTTTCTTCTCTCTTCTGCTTTTCATTTGGCATTTCTTTAGAAAATGATTTCATTTTATATTGTATTTTGTGAAATAAGATATTTATTTGCCTCTAAGTCGGGGTTGGTTCTTGGTTTTTTTTTTTTTTTTTTCTTGCAAATTGACAAATAAATAGCCGGCCGTCCAGTCACTTCGTCCGCTTCAGTAAGTTGGCCCCCAAACAGAATGGTTGGCTGTCTCAATAAAGTCAATTGTATGAATGCCGGCCAGAGCTTAAGTCCGAGGCCGAAAGGTTGACATTTTGTTTGTTGCTGTTTTTTTATTTTTTTTATTTTGTACAAAGCAAGATTTCAACATTTGAGTGATAGATTGAGAGAGAGAGCCGAGAAAATTAATTTGCCTGATGTAGTATTATATATAGAACGAATTTGTGAAGCTCTTTAACATTTCAATAATGTCAAAATGAAGTCGAATTAAATCTCTCAATCTTTGTTCGGAATCAATCAGAACAATTTTGTAAGTGAAACAGTTTCATGTTAATTTTTATAATTATTCAAATCTTGCCACATGGTCTTAGTAAGTTCATTAAGTTAATACTATTATGGTTATTAAATGGACAGGAAACTTCCTTTGGATTGAGTTTCGGTACTGCTTAATGAGGTCGGTTCTGTATCCTGTTTTTTTTTTTATAGCTGCTTAGATACAGATTTATAAAGACACGAACCTTCTGGCGAGGTCACAGACTTTACTTTTCGACTTTTAACTAAGCTTTGACGTAGATAAATAGTTAGTCACACTTTCACACTTCTAGAGAATTTACTTAAGTTTTTAAAAATAGTTTTCCCCATTCTTGTCTTTACTAACATTTTTCTCTTCAACTGGAGAGCTAGTAAATAACTTTTTCGTCTACAAGTTTTGCCATTTATAACAATAGTTTATCATTTTGGGTCTGTTTTCCCCTCTCCTAACCCACTCACGTTCTCTTTTCTTGTCTATCTGCATGCCACAGTCTTCAAATAATTATCGCTTAATGATGTATAATGACTGCCAGAAGCAAAACTTACAATAAATTTCAGAGTTTTTTTTTTTTGTTTTTGACAATGGCAAAAACAATTGAAAGATAAAAGTTCAACGATCTGACATGAGGCCAAGGCATTAGTTATTGTGAGAAAGTTTTATAAACCGATTTCAAAATATCCTTACAAACAGTTTGAAGCCTACTTAAATTATGTTTTAATGGCTTTTAGAACAAGAAAATTTTTAGTTAAGTGTTAATCGGAAACTTTTCCATGGAAGTAACTTAATTAACTCTCAATTGTAATAGAAAGACGTTGTAGTTCAATAGTGTTTATTGATTACATTTAGTTTGAGTTAGAGTGTTTTTTTTTAAGTTTGAGTATATTAAGTTTAGGACAGTTTTAGCTTTTCCTTATTCTGCACGACCATCTGCGTTCACTGATCAAGCTTGACTGACTCTGCTGGCGCTCTCTCTCCCTTCAGAGAACGAGCATGTAAGAGAGAACTGAGAGATAGAGAGCCTGCTTCACAATGTCCTTGTATGAACAATTTATCAAAATTACTTCGGCTCTAGTGCAACTCATTATCACATGGGAGCGTAATTTTCAAATATCGTTTAAATATCGTTATCGATAACGAAATTGTAATCTAAGTTTTGTTGTTCTTATGCTTCGTGAACTATAAGCCGTATTTCTTGACATTCTTATTTTAATTCTAAAGAACAAAAGCTTGAAGACATATTAACCTTAACTGTTATGTCCATTTGATATATTAAATATCGATAAAAGCAATATCGATAACTACCTCTCAATGTCCTGTGTAAAGAAATAACTTTGCAACTCTTTGGCATATGCAAAGTTAGTGACTTGTGGGAGAACTTGGCCACATACATAAAATCTGAGCCATTATTTATGTTAAGTTGGCCAAGTTTGTTCGGTCGTCGGTTGGCCAACGGCTGCAGGGCATCTGGCGAAATGTGGCAAATTGAAATGTATAAATTAAATTCTTCAAATTGTGCAATGATTTCATCATCATTTAAAATGTGATTTATTGTTTTATTTAAGTGCAGCTCTGCAATTCTTCCTCATCAATTACTACATACTACAGCGACAAGAGGAGAGAGAATGGAAAAACTCAATTAGCGGGCTAATTAATTTATTTGCTTAACAAGCCATGTTTGGCCGCAAACTCATTAAGTTGTCACATGTAATCAGTGTCCAGTTTGTCCAACCCGAAAAAGCACAAAAAAAAAAAAAAAAATTCACAAAAAAAAGAAAACAAAACGAAAAACAAAAATGTACGCAAACTAAAAACTGCAAAACTAAAATTGAAACTAACTGACCAGCACCAGGCAGGAGCAGTAGCAGGAAAGTGAGCAAACTTTGCAACGTTGCAGGAGTAGGAGCTGGAGCTGGAGCTGGGACAGCAACTTTTAAGTGAGTGACTTATTTTTTCATGGCTTCCATCCCCAGAGCTGCGAGACAGCATGACACGATGGGGGCCAGCCAAGGCATTGGTTGCACAGATGCTAGTTAGATGCTTGCCCAAAGTTTAAATCGATGCTCGGCCAAAGTGTCATCGTTGTGTAGTCGTTGCCTCTGACAACACAAACACTGGGCCTCAACTTAATTGAGATGGCTATCCAAGTGTTGTTGGCCAGGTGAGTTAACCCAAAAGTTTTCGGAAATCCAAAAGTATTTCAAATTTATGAAAGGTGAAAAAATATAAGCAAGAAATCACAGCAGCAAATTCCATTTAATTACTGATTATTGCATATAATTCTAGGAAAATTTATTTTGCTTTTGGACTTTTTAGCAGTAAAGAATATTATGAGCAGAAGAGTTGAAGTTTTGCTAATTAGCTATTGATTATTGCCCACTTAACAATCAGCAGAAACATTTTTAATTTTGAATATGTCAACTCGAGTCTTCTTATAATTCAGCTTAGGCCAAGTCAGTTGCTGTTTGCTTATGCCTTTCAAATATTTCAAATGTAGTTTGTAGTCATTTGATTATTCTACTTACAAGTATAAAGTGGATCTTTAGACCAACTTTCACCTGTTTTTTTCTTCTGGCAAGGCGAAGCCAGTTGCTTTATGCTTTCTTGTACAATAGCTTTTTCCAGTAATTCCGATTTGGGGTGTTCTTATGGCACTTTCTTCTCTCACATATAATAAAATTAAGGCCAAGCCAGTTGCTGTAACTAATTGTTTACAAACTTGTACTTTAAATAATCAAAACAGTCTCACATTTTCCATTATCCTTTATTCTTATTTTCTCCAAGTTAAATCAAAGATATTCAGACTATTCTTTATTCATTGATGGAAATGGAAAACGTTTATCTGATTATTCTTCTACCATGTTCGCCTTAATCAAAAACCATTCTTTTCGAAGAAGTTAAGAACTTAGTAATATTTCTTTCACTAGTTCCAAACTCTTTAGGCCACTCTCTTCTTGGGTTGAGGTTTACGTTGAATTATAATTAAAAACCTACAAGTTTTTACTGGCTATCACAAGTAGTTCATAATGCCACGGCAACTGACATGTGTAAGCGGTGGGGCATACAAAAAACTGCCATGTCATCGTCATGTGCGGCACTCTAACGTTGACTCCATCATCATCATCATGATCATCAGTAGCAGAGGCTGCAGGAGGCAGAAGGCAGGAAGCAGGAGTCGGGTAGGTTTCGTCACATCACTTGGCCACAAAATTTAACTTGGTCCATGGATAATTTCGTCAAAATGCAATGCGTTCGATATGCAGGATGTGGGAAAGCAGTGACTCTGACTCTTCCTCTTCCACTCACCCCCCCCCCCCCCTCACTCTCTCTCTCTCTGCATATTGATGACGTGATTTGCATTTGAATATGTGTGGGCAGAGTTGGGTTTGGTCTTCATCGAGCTGGCTTCCATGGTTGATGCCTATTTTTGTTGTTATGTCTGGTCGTTCCACTGTATGTTGTTGTTGCTCTGGTCTTATTCTTCTTCTTCTCTTCTTTGTGCATATGGCGTTTTGCAATTTTCACACGTTGATAAACTTGTTTCAACGTTGAACAGTCGCTGCACCTGCAACCAGTTACTGCTCTTCCTACTCCCCCCCCCCCCCTTTTATGGTTATTGTTGTCTGCCCCCATCATTGGCATCGTTGTCATCGTTCTCGTGGTCGTCCTTGTTGTGCGTGGGTAAATTTGTGTGTGTGTGTTTTTTTTCTCTGTCAAATGCGTTTAATTGGCAAAAAAGGTTGCATACTGCCTGGCTGCTTTTGTAGCATAATTTTTGGTTACGGAAGGCTACGTCTATCGTTCCTCTCTCTCTCTCTCTTTCTCTTCGTCTACCCTTGCCACTGCCATAAACGCTTGTTTGGCTTGTTTTCTGTTGCACCTAATTGCATTGCTTTGTTGTTTATGCGCATTATTGCCGATTGCTTATTGCCTTTTCTCTGATTGCTGAATTGTGAGCTGAGCGTTGATTAGAAATCGGCGAAATTAGAGCAATAATACAGCATCAGAGAGAGAGAGAGAGAGAGAGAGAGAGAGAGAGAGAGAGAGAGAGAAAGGCCCGTTCACGGCAATTTCAATAATTTCAGTGATGTGGCAAAATTGAAGTGCTAGGTAAATAAGCTCGCCAAAAAAGTTAAAAGATTAGATCATCAATAATCGTTAATCGTCAATCGGTATGCAATAATTGAATTTTCGAATTAAAACAACTTTGTTGCAGTTTATTAAAATGAAATTAGGAATTAGGAAACACATGAAATTTGTCTATAAAAAGACTTTTAATTTGCTAACTTGTGTGATTTTAATTCAAAAGTCTTAAAGTTAAGTATGTGGTTTTTAAATTTGTATTTTCACATTTTCTTTTTGATAAGTGGATGGAGATCCTCTGCGGTGTTTGGAGTTTGTCTAAGTCGAAGATTATCTGACCACTTTTTGAAATTTTGATTGGTTAACGCTAATTTCGACTAATTTGACGTGAAACTCCGGCGATCTATCTAAAACTCTTTGGTAACTTGATTGTCGAACAGGAATTTGGAGTAAGCTAAAACCAATAACACTTTTAATTACTTTAGTTAAAAAGACAACTCAAACAAGATTTGTGTAGAGGAAAAGCAAAGCATGTAAGCAGAGATATAAATTTATATTAACTTTCTAAGAATTGTCTTTACATTATGAGCTCTAATACTAATCGAACCAATCTTCTCATATTCTCTAACTGTTCTTTAAACTCAACTGTTATATTTTCTAAAAAAATTCATCACTTTAAATATTCTAAGTGGAATTTTGAATTTATATATTCTATTAGCATAAAATTACTTTAATTATATTCCTTTCAATTGCTGTGAAAATAATTCATTCGATGGCTTAGTCACATTCGTAGCTATATTTTAATTATTGAAAGTTTTGAAATGTTTCTTCAACAAGATTTCGATATCCCACTGTGATATTATTCGCGTTTGAGCCAGTGTCATTTAGCAATTTGCTAACAGGAATCTAAATACAAAAGGGCTTAAACAAAAGAGTCAAACGTTTTGCGACGACCTCCCGCACTCTCATTTTCTGGGTTTAAGCACCTCCCATCTCTCCCCCAGGCAGGTGTGGCACTCAATAAACAGAGCACAATGACTAAAACTGACCGCAGGCTTGGGTCAAAGCTTTCGATTTGGTGGTAAGCCGTCGCTTGTGGCATGCCTCTTCTTCTGTTTTTTTTTTTTTTTGGGTTCCCCGTGTTGCTCTTTAGTTCCCTCAAATAACTCATGACAAAGAAATTACGCTGCGTTGGCAATAAAAAAGTTTCTTTACCACAGCAAGGAGTCGTCCTCGTCCTCGTTCCCGTCTTTGTCCTCGTTCTCGTTGTCGGTTTCGGTCGTAGTCCTGCGCCATTATCATTGGGCATATTAAAACTTTTGATGTTGCCCAAATTATTTCTTGAAATTGATGCCCAAGGATTAACTTTGCAAGAGACACGAAACAAAAAGAAAAAAAACCAAGAAACGCACAAGAAAAAAACAAAAAAAGTTAAAGAAATATAATAAAGGACATATTTTGTGTTGGTGTGGGAGTTGAGATGTTAAGCACTAGAGAGTGTGGTGGGTGGAGGGGGGGGGGCGGTAAGATGATGTCTATGGCGGAAGTTGCCACATCAAACAGCAGCCGAGCACACCGCTGGGAACCAACACCGACACCTACCATTGCCCCATGATGATGAGCAATGATGATGAATTCTTTGGCTTTTGCCTTATGCGGTTTGTGTTCTCTGTGCTGGGCGATAAATTTACTGCTTCCCCTGCTTTCCCCCTTCCCCCCACGGAAAGCCGTTGAAAAAACGCTCTTTGCGTTTACTTTCATGTTACACTACGTACTCGTCGTCCTTATACTCGTATATAGTTTCTCTACTCCCCTGACTTTCTGCCACTGTCGACTGACACGCCACTCATCAGCTGCAAGCATTTCGCGTAACTTTTGCCAAAAAAAAAAAAAAAAAAAAAAAAAAACAAACAGAAAAGAGCAGAAACCGACAGCTGTAAAGAGAACTTGCCCGGCAAAAGGCCGAGCCAGTTCGCATTACAAAGAAGTTTTCATTTCCCCAACGCGGCCGCAGGACATTATTCCTTGTAGTCTCTATCCTCTTCGCTCTCCCCTCGCAAACCTTATACCATGTCAGGCCTTTGCCATGAATATGTCTCCATCTTTCTGTGTGTGAGTGTGTGTTTGTGTGTGTGTGTACTAGTTTTGCTTTTTGGTTATTTCTTTTGGGCATTTCCTCCTATGCTCTTCACTCTCCTGCCATTCCATTCCACTCGCTTTCTGTTTAAATGCTTTTTGTTGCAGTTGTCATAAGTTAGAGATAAAGTTGTGATAAAAGTTATGACAGATTTCGCTGACTCTCTCTCTCTCTCTCTCTCAGCCCCCTATTTGTCTTTGTCTATCTTTAATATTCAGCTAAAGGTGGATATGATTATGTCATAACTCAGTTTAATCATCAAATTACTTGCATAAGAAAACTGTGATGGATCTGCCAGTTACATTAGGCTACACTCAGAGAAACCTTATTACCAATTCTTAAGTTATCAACAGGCGTCCTTCGACCTACAAATTGGAACTTTAACTTCCCCTTGTCAGGGAAAAACATTTGAGTCAGATCAAAATACGATATTTATGCTAAAAGGGAGCTGTTGTGAAGTTTCAGAACATCCCTATGAAATATATTGCTTATTACTCTCTTACTCGAGTAAAATTCGATGAGCACTTCATTACAATTGACTTGATCAACAAAACTCTTCATTGTAGCAATAAACGTTGTGAAATTTTTCAGAAAACTATAAAAAAAATCGTTACCAATTGATTACAATCCATTGTTTATAGTGTAGGACAATGAATGTTTATTGTTCGTACTTGAATTTCAGTGCTTTATGTCAGAATTGACTTTGCAGATGAATTACGAGAGAGTTATAAACGAATGAACGAATGGAATGAATGCGAACTTTGAACTTATAAAACGTTTCCATGAATTCCTCTAAATAGTCGCCTCATTTGAAATAATTCTAAGTAATTATCAAGGGAGATTAAAGGAACATTTATCATCAATGATCTGGACTTAGGGTTAATAAGTTACCAAAAAGTACAAACAAGTAATTAGATTTTTCTTTTAGTGTAGTAATTGCAAATGACAAAAGCGAACAAAGTTTATAGAAAAGTTGTTCTAAACTTTAATCGCTGCTTCAATTGCTTCGAAAGGCCAAGTACTTGCGCATTGCATTAGACAAACTTACCTACCAAATCTTATAGTCCAGATAGAATAGGATACACTTAAGTCAGTTGAGTTTTGTTTAAGTTTAGTTTAGTTTTAGTTTTTCTTGGCTTTGGTTTGGTTTTGGATTTAGTTTTGGTTTCCGTTAGCTCGTCATTGAATTTTGTTGCTTGAAATGTGATTTCAATTGCAATCAGTTGCCAATTATAGCATTTATTTGCCAGGCCATTGAAAGTTTGCTTAAAAGTAATCTTCACTAGCAATTAGTTTTCGTAACCATCCATCCAATCTATCAATTCATCTACAACAAAGCTACAATGTAATTTCTGTTCACTTTGAAAGGTTGCAGAGTGAACGTCAGACATTTTGTTGTTGAGTTTATTAGCCAAACAGCAGATACTTGAGGTCGGTTGCCTTCAGTCCTGCCTTTCGCCCTGCCTTTAATCCTAATTGCAATAACAACAATTTGCAACAAGTACTACGGATGGGTGTGGGTGTGTGTGTGTGTGTTTGTGTATGCGTGTGTGTAAATATATAGAGTGAAGGAGCGTAATGTTAAGTATTTGCGAACCAGACTTCAATGTCGAGCAAATAGCAGCAACAACAAGGGCCTAGGCAAACACGAAGAAGACTTTCTCTCTAAAACTACTTTTTCAACAACGATGGCTGCTTGCGTTTGCCTTGTTCCAGTTTGTAGCCTTATTGTTGTTGTTGCTGTATGTTCGCCTTGTTTTTGCTTTTGTTAACAATCAAGTTTTTTGCCGTTTCTCTCACTACACATACATAAATAGTTAGTTACCCCATACGCCTTTCAAAACTATCTCTCTAAGAGCCATGGATGTAGTCAGGGGGAAAATTTTTTTGAAGACCATCGATGTATTTAGAGGAATATCCTGGCTATAACATGTTTCATTGATTTTTCAATTAAATTTACTCCATTTCACTCAGAAGAGAGAATTAAATGAAGATCAGTTTCAGTTTTGAAGTGCCTTCGATACAGTTTTGCCTTTAACTTGAAAGTTGCAAAACTTATCAAACAGTGTAAAAGTCCTTATTGAAATTTAATCATATTATAGGAATAACTAATTTTAATTTGTGAGAGCTTCAAATTAAAAAATATTCAGTTTTTCGCTCAGTTGTGGTATTTGCTTTTAGTTTAAGCTAATTAGAAAAAATTTACTTGCTTAAAAGAAAAAAAAAAAATCATTTTTCAAGGTTTGTTAAATAGATTTAAGAAAACTAAACGCTTTTCTGGTCAAACTTTAACTAATTTTTACCCAAATTTTGTAGTTGTCCTATAACAAAATTGACGATCTTCACTCATATATGTAATTTAAATATGGAAAAACTCTCGTAAGAAATATATAAACTTTTTAGATTGCCTAACACCCTAAGTTTCTAAAGCCTTCTGTTCGATGCGTATCCTGGGTATCCTTAAAAATTCATGATTGCTTATACTTCTGCGAGACTTTCCTTTCGGTTGCCAAATAATTCACTTCGGCCAGAGCGAGTCGACGACTAGCATAGGCAATTACTTGATCCACTTCCTGTTTTAACTGGTTGAAATTTGCTCCTAATAGCTTGTGATCGTTCTTGAATTCCGATGAGATGTCTCTTAATTTGTGTGTCGCTATGTAGAGAAGAAAGTCTTACCAAACTCAAATTTAAATTTTATTGAAATTCTTCTAGTTTTAGTTTAAATATTGGCTACACCCATGTGCATATGTTTGTCCAACTGTCTTTGGGGCTTGTGTTCTTGTTACTGTTGCCGTTGTCGTTGTCGTTGCCGTTCTGTCAGTCAAAACGTCATTTTTGTTGTTGTTGTTGTTGGCGATGTTGCTGATGTTGCCGCTGTTGCGCCGTTGGTTTTCTTGTACAAGCTCCATGTTGTTTCAACAAAAACTATCCTCACACTTGCACACACCCACATACACACACACACACACACACACCCAAACACACAGCCACACACACACACTCGTACTTGTAGTCGTACTAAAAACGCAGAGAAATGGTAGAAAATTTCTGTGGCTTACACCACATTTCTATCTTTCGCACCAACACATACACACCACGCCTCGTATGTGATGGGTTCGGTGGGGTGTCCTGTTGAAAGATTGGGGGCGTGGTAACTGGGTCCTGACACTCTTGTTTGCTAACAATGCAATGTATGTCAAGGCGAAATATGTTCATTCAACTCAAAATACAGAAAAAACAACAAAAACGACGACGACGACGACAAGAGCATCAATAATGCAAAAGCAACTAAGAAGGATTTCTCCTTGATGTCAATATGGGTATGTGTGTGTGTGTGTGTGCACTCTGTTTGTTGATTACATAAATGAAATTGAAAATGTACAAGCAGTGAAATTGAAATTGAAAATTGCAATTGCCAAAACGAGGGCTTTGTATCGAAAGGCGCGCCAATAAAGCATCACACAAACATTCAAGTGACCTTGAAGATGCAATAATAGTTATTACATTTTTCAGTCTCTTGCAATAAAAGAAGAATGGATCTTTGGCAATTGCACAAACTAATGAAATAAATAAGAATGATCATCCCAATAAAGGCATTTCGAGTAATATCTTTAATCAATTTTAAGGTTCATTTATTGCAAAATGCTTGTTAGCCAATGTTACGTATACGCAAGGTGAGCCAAGTGAATGCGTTAGATTGCCTTTAATAGTGATGGCAGGTGAAAATGTTCCGAATTAGTACAGAAAAGCATATTCAAATTAAAATTCAATCACCAAAGTTAAGCTGCAATTCGGTTTACAGAGCTTGAAATGATCGAGTGAAACCAAACTTTTAGTTCTTCACTAGCCTTTAGGTCCTTTTGATTTTTAAATTTGTATATTTTAGCTCACCGTGCTCAGCAAAAAAGAATTTTATGGCTCATATCCACAATCTCGCATGGCAATTTTCATTCTGAACTTTTGTTATAGTAATTTTTCAAAAAAAAAACCTCCATGAGGCAAAAGACGACGCCGTTTAATCGCGCCAAAAAGCTTTGCCTAAAGCCTTAGTCCTTAACGTTATAGAAGGGAACATTTTAGAGAGGCATTCACAAAAGGTAACAAGAACTTAATGGATAATATAGATAAGAACTCCATTTTAATGATATATTTTGCTTTTTCATCTGGCTGATTCAATTTAATTTATATTTAACTTTAATGCGAAAAAAGCAAACAACGCAAGAAACAAAAAACAAAAAAAAGAAAGTGCAAAAAATTAAAAGCATAGACAGCTTTTTAATTAGTTATTTTCTTTGCTCTTGAATAAAAGGCAATTGCATTTGGGCTTTTATGCTCGTCCTACGGGCGAAAAATTGCATAATAACTGCCATTAAAAGGCAGACAAGCAAATTAAAATGCATACAACAACAACAACAACAACAACAACAAAAACAATGAAAGCAACAACAAGAGCCACAACAACAACAGAAGCAAGAGCAATAACAATGAAACCGGGACGAAGCAGGGGAAAAAGTTATAAACTTTGTTTAAAAAACAATTACAAGCTGCAAAAAGAAATACGCAAGAGCATAAAGAAAATATTAAAAAATATAAAGTTTACAGTCAATAAAAAGCGCCAAAAGGCAAAGCGAAAGGCGAAACTCTTTATGACAAAAAGGCAAACAAAATTATAATAAAGACAACGAGAAGAGTCGAGATAGGAGAGATGCAATCCCCACTCTCTCTCTCTCTCTCTCTCTCTCTGGCTCCAACTCTGGCATAGGCACTAAACGGCCACTTAAATGTTAACTTGATTTAGCACCTCGTTACCAAGCATTGCGAGAACAAAAGCCAACATGGCGAACCGGGCCAAAAGTCGCCAAGTCAAAAGACGCACCAGAAGCGACAAAGACTAGAAGACGAAAGTGGGCCATAAAACCAGATCAAAATAAACACCAAAACCCCCAAAGAGACAGAAAGGGAGAGAGTGCAATAAAAAAAAAAAACTGGCCCAAACACCCAGAACGAACAAATCAACGAATGAACAAATGGGAAAATTCAAGATGGGCGATGAAACTGAAACTGAAAAGCGTTTGCCATAAACTCGAAACATATGCGAAAGGGATTTGATAATTGTCGTGGGATAATCGTAAAATGATGTTCCATTTAGTACTTCAATTTTCGTAAATTTCGAGCATACTTTATTACACAACAATTTCGATTTTAATGGAAAAAAATCCTTTTAAAAATAATTAAAAAAAAACAAATATTAAGTATACGAGAGGTTCGCATAATCAGTGCCGAAATTGGGGGCTTTGAGAGCAAACCTAACCCTGAACAGTTTATAAAACAAATCTGAAATGTGCTGTAAAAGTTTTCTTTTATTTTCTCATTGCCTGGCCTTTTTGGCCTCTCTTCTGCGTACGCCCTGGGCTTCTAGATCCGAGGCAGTCTCAAATTAGAGAGAGATATGCATAGTTGGCTCTATAATTATATTCCAAACACAGAGCATTACTCAAAATATGGCAAACATTTAAAAAAAAGAAGTTTCAATATATGAAACCAACTGCAAGTGTTCTTTGTTTAGTCCTTTTTCTTGTACTAAAGGTTGAAACTAGATCTCGTTAACATTCTTTGTAGAAGTGTAATCTACTTCCCTGCATTGTTTTATATATGTATGTATATAGCCTATGCTTGGTAGAAAGACAGAATGGAGAAGAGATAGACTGAAAGCTAACAGAATGCATTGTGAGCATATCAAATTAAGTCGAGATACAGAGAAGATATTTGCCGCAGTAAAAGATGAATCGTTTCTGAACGTAAACGGTAAAGAGTGTCTGTGACAGTAACCTAGATAGTTTGAAGGATTGATGACTGCCAGAGGTCACAGAGTGTCGAGTTGGAACTGAGTTGCATGTGATATATTTTCACCTGATAAAAGAGTATCTCAAAGTCAACTGGCATGCAGTTAGTTCACCTTAATCCTTAGGCGAATTGCCATGAACTTTAACAAGATATTAAAGCAAAAATCCCTTGAGTTTGGGAACTCTCTCTCTGTCTCTTAAGATAATTGCTGCATCAATAAAATTTAGAAAAATAAAAACAAAAATCCAATGTCGAGCAATTTGATATGCCAGCTTGAGTGTGTGTATATTGTCTATGTTGGAATTTTTATATACATATATATATGTATTTAAAACCAGAAAAGGTTACAGCCAATTACAAAAACCAATCAGCTTGAAATGTTTTTAGGCTTACTTACTGGTCTATAAGGTTTAAGCCTAAATAAAGTTAAGAGCGTGTGTGAGAGATAGAGAGAGAGAGAGAAGGAAACCAAGCAAACAGCAGGCAAAAAGGCAAAAATTGTGGGCGAAGGATATGTAATGGTTGACTGACAGCTGCACTCATTGAGGCAATTTGCTTAAGTTACAAATTGAAATATTTGCATTTTATCTTAGAAATGCAAATGTTTGTGGGGGGGGCTCCCTCTTCCCAACCCCTTGGTTAGTTGGTGGATG
The DNA here is from genome assembly GCA_024703675.1 of Drosophila nebulosa. Classification (NCBI taxonomy): domain Eukaryota; kingdom Metazoa; phylum Arthropoda; class Insecta; order Diptera; family Drosophilidae; genus Drosophila; species Drosophila nebulosa. The sequence goes on along the minus strand of CM045724.1, from coordinate 6,554,838 downwards.
GGGAGCCAAACAATGCCAAACAAATTGGCTATTCAAATCCGCAGACGCCGCCTGAAGTCTCTACACAAGCTCAAAACCAGAGAGCACAGGGTATCCCTCTTGTTGTCCCCAACAAGAAAAATGAGAGAGAGAGAGTGAGAGAGGGAAGGCAGAGAGGCAGGCGGAGGCACAATTTATGCGTTTGGCCCCCGTAACGTCGTTGAATGCATTTTGCAATTTTCATGGGCTTGCCCTTATCCCTTTTTCTGCATTCTCAGTCTTTTTTTTTTTTTTTTTTGCTATTCCTTTCTGCAACTCACTTGCCAGATCCTTTTGCTGCAACAAAAAAGCCATTAAGATTACTTTCTACGGTTAGAAAGAGCAGGAGGAGCCAAAGCAAAGGACTTCATGGGCCTCTCCTGTAAACGACACAGAGACCTAGAGGGAGGAGAGAGAAACTGAGACGCTCTGCTGATGAGATTTGCCCTTCTTCTTGCCTTCTTTTTTTTTTTGTAAATACGCACATAGATGAAGCTGCTGCAGGATAAACAGGATTCACAGGATATATGCAAAGTGGAGAATGAATGGATGCATGTATGTATGTAGATGGGGGCGGGCAGCTTCAATAAATGCCAAGCCTTTCGTCCATAAACTAGACGATTGATGAGGTTAGAAAACTGAACAACACTTCAGCACAATGCCACGCCCACACATGTTGCTCCTTGGTTTCATTTAAACTGCATTGCCAGCATTCTTTGTTATCCCTGCTACCTGGTATGAAGGCAATTGAGGTTAATTTTTACATTATGCGACACATTTACCCATATGCTGGGGTAACAGGAACCAACTAATGATGGAAGGTAAACAAATTGGTGTACTTTAAAAGAGTGAAAATGAAAAGATGAAGCTGCTTTTCCTTTGGTTAGAAAAGTCACAGAAACCTCAATCTAAGTTGTCTGTCTACGTAAACGATAAATTTCGTCAAGGTTAGAGAAAAGTCAAAAATGGTGAAGTTTTTTTATTTTCTTGTAACTTGTTTTGGCATTCTTGTCACATTTTTAACTTCTTATTTTTTTTTTTTTTGCCTGCATCTACATTTAACAAATCCCCAACCATTAGCCACAAAATTTTGTGTATTTCGAAAATATATTTTAATGCCTTTTTTGCCGTTGGCTTGCAAAAAAAGGCAAAAAAAAAATTTCAATTCGAAAAACCCGGCAAATTGTCTTTTATTTCAAGCTCATTAGCTTTTAATGCAATTTCATGCAGACCAACGCGTTTAAATTTTTTCCACGCGCCACTAGCCTACCTACCCACAGCACCCAATGTCATTCCTAGGTCTCCTCTCCCTCTGTCCCCTCTTGTCTATGGGGGGACAGAGTGGAGAGCCTTGCTCGCACATCGTTTGCATTACATTTTCATTTCATGTATGATGCGGATTGTTCTTAACATTTGTCGTTGGTTTTGTATGCTTTCTTTTCAGTTTTATTTTTTTATTTTTTGCACCATATGTTTTGTGGATTTACAAAATTGACTTTTGTCGTCATGAATTAATTTTTCTTATATTTATTTTTTTCTTCTCGTTGTTGTTGTTGTTGTTGTAGACATCTTCCTTCGCTCACTTTTTGAAGGCGCTTTAACATTTTATGTAAATTTTGTAAAATATTTATGAAAATGGAGCATATTGTGAGGCAACTGCGTCAAAATGGCAGCCAAAGTAAATACATTTACATAAGCACATATGTATATACACACACACACACATAAAATGTCTGTGTCTGTGTCTGTTTGTGTGTTCCCACTAATACAGAGACAGTCTTTGGGCAGGCCAAAGACATCAGCATAAATTTTAAATAAATGCTACAAAAAAGAGAATATTAAATGCTGCTCCTCTTGATACAAGATAAGAAAAACCAGAATCCAGGACTAAATTCCGCTTTCAACTAATTTTTTATTCGCTATAAGAAGAAATATTGCAATAAACTGAAACGAAGTTTATATACCCTTTCAAAATTTGAGATTTTGGCACTGTTAAGTCAATTCAATTTAATTTTAATCGATTCCCTCTTTAGTAAGTTGTTTTTTAGGTTTTTTTCTTAAATTTCATAGCAATTCTTAAAAAAGTTTAAAATTTTCGTCAATAATCCTGCAAATGGCAATTTTTGTTTAATAGATTGCTTCATGAGTTCAAACCAATTTGTTGCATTTTATCCTAAATATTTTAAGAGCGTCCATTGAAACTTCACAACGATTCCACACAAAAGCTTTTACAAAATACTATTTGTTAGAGATTTTGGCAGAAGTTGTAACCAATTTCGATTTTTAACTCCTATTTGAATGAAAACTAGAGCCTTCAGAGTGAATGGACTTTGAATAAGTAATTTTGAAATAACATTTTTCCTCGATATGCAAAATGACAATGGTAAAACTAAAGCTTAAACGCCTTCATCAAGGGTATATAAATCTCAAGACTCTGTGTCACAAATAGTGACAAAAACAAACAAGTTTTTGAGAGAAAATTGTTGAAAGGTTAAACCAATTTAAACATCAGAACAGGTTCATGACCAGAACCAAAAGCAAAGCCCCTACCAAAGACAGGGGGCAGGGACGGGGACCTGAGGCTGGGGCAGAGTTCACTTGAGGCTGGCATTTCTACTTGTAGTTGCTGTTGCTTTTGTTGTCGATGACGTTTGCATTTTCTTTTCAAATTCCGAGAGACAGAAAAGTAGAGTGGGTTTGGTAAAGGGGGATGGCTGGAAGGGGGGATAAAACAAGAACTCAAATACATAAATGAATATTTTGCACATTTGAATATATGGAGCAAAGAGCAAAGTCTGGCAAACACTTTATTTGCGCTGATGTTGCAGTTTTTGCTTTATATGTGAAGCAAAATGCCGGGAATGGTCGTGAGAGGGGGGTGTGCCGAGGGGACTTGCAGTTGAAAGAATGAGTTTCGGGAAACACTAAACGAGAGAAAGAGGCGGACTGCGGCAAGGAATATGCAAATGTATTTGCTAAGTGCCAAGGCGACAGTTTTATTGAGCTTATCTTGGCTTCAGCTATATTGTTAAGAGCTCACAAAGACTGACACTATGCTGTCTTCCCCTCTCTCCACTCACTCTCTCTTCCTCTTGCTCTCTATTAAATTAGAAAAAAAATGTTGTATTGCTTTCTAGCCAATAGAATAAGTTGAACTGGACTGGCGACTCCGTGGCTTTTTAATTTATGAAAAATTAGCTGCAAAAATTGCAAAGATTTCGAGCGAAACCCAAAACGATTAAACAATTTTTTTAATTAGTTTACAATTGGTAAAAATAAAGGCTAAGTTTTTTATTTAATATTTTGTAATTCATCAAAGTTTTGACTCTTCATAACTCTATCTTAGGCTGCCTAAGGACCCCTGGTCCATGATAAAAAGTTTATCATTGAATATGTTTTATTATTTTGACACATGTATAATTGATTAAAGTTTAACAACATCGTTTTATTGCTTTTTCATTTCATTTGATAATTCTTATCACGACATTGCATTTCCATGTATCTTTCTCATTTCACGACACTTATTTGCATTTATATTTCGCTTGGAATTTTATGCCATTTCTCTTTCGGTTCGCGTGCTTCTTTGCCTGGGTACTAGAAAGTGAAGAAGTCTGAAGAAGTTTCATTGTTGTCGTTGCATTTAAAATGCATTTTAATTTAGCATCAACAACTTTTGCCATTTGACTGCTTACTTCTGCATGCAATTCTTGTCAATTTACATAGTTGCTTTAGTTGTTATTGTTGGCAACAATTTACCCAAGAGAATATCCAACAGACAATCACCTGGAAACACACTTACACACACAAACACACACACACACTCAGGCACTATGTTAATATTTCCTTATTTCTCACATCTAATAAAGTTTCTGTTTTTTTTTTTTTTTTGCTTTTTGTATGTTGCTCATCAAAGCTCCACGCTCTGTTCCACGTTTCAGCTGCCATTACCCATTACCTGCAGTGCCCCAGTGTTTCTTCTTCTCACATTTTCTTCACCTAATACGCTTAATCAAATGTTTATCTTTTTCCACACCAACTCCTAGCCCCCCACATCCCTTGGCATGCCCTTTGAAGGGCATCTTGTGATTTTTTCTCATTTATTTTCGTGCGCATAGATTATGTAAATTTTACTACTTTCACTTCGACGTTTTCATTATGTCGAGGCTAGAGAGTCTTTTCTTTTTCATTTCCCGCATCCCGCCATCTCTCAGTCTCTTTCACCTCTTCGTAGTGCTAGTGAAAAATTGCTTGCTCATTTTTGAGAGGGTGTGGGTGTGGGTGGGGGTGAAGGAAGGGGAAGTAAAAAAATGTTCACTCTGCGCGTATTTAAAATACTTGCACATAATTTATTTTCGCGCGAATACAAATCATTTCATTTTCGTGCAAGTCACGATGGCGCAAAAGTGTAGCATATCTTATGGCGCCAAACTATTAAAGGCAGCAGCCATCGTAATGTCTGAGGATCTCTTGCTCGTTCCCTGATGATGGTTATATTATATTAACTGCAGGCAACAGCAACAACAACAACTAATAGTGCGCCGTGTGCCAAAAAGTAAAATGAAAAAAAAATTTAGCCTAAAAAAAAGGGGGCGCTCAGAATATAACGCAATGAATATGTAAAGAGGACACCAAAACAAAAAAAAAAAACAGGAATAAAAATAACCTTAGAGAGATTGTGTGGAAGCAGTCAAAAGTGCTCGACTGCCAAGTGCTCTATATATATTTAAAAAGAGAAGAATTTTATATTTTAGATTAAAATTACTATGTAAATATGTAAAAGTATGCAAAAATATATTGTTACCCTAGCTAAAATATTTTATCTCACGACATCGAAAAGAAAAATTAATTTGTTTTTTTCAAACAATTTTGGAAACAGTAAGACATTATTTAAAAACATAGAATTCCCTAAACTTAAGTATTATAATGACCAAAAATGAAATTGTCGTCATTTCTAGTCAAGTCAAATCAACAGGAGTTAAATGAAGAAAATTGGCCCACTTAAGTATGCAATGAAATTTTTTTAGTTCTTATTTTTGGCTTAATCTGTGCGAATTTGAAAGATTTCAATAAGTTGTCCACAATTTACAAGCTCTGTACCACATATTTGAATTTTTCCACGATCTATTGCATACCTAAGGGGGCATTTTCGTCTTTATTTGAGTCCCATTGATCTGCCATTCGTATAGTTAGCTAATATGCCTACATTTATCATTTATGACTAGGGTAAAACTATGCTACAGCATGTGGCAAGCACTTTAAGACTTCTTTTGTAGCACAGTGTCTGTGTTGTCTGGTTGCATATGTATTTGTATTTGTGTGTGTGTGGGTGTGTGTGTGTGCGTCTGTATGAAGAGACATATATCTGTATGGTGGACTGCCTTGATGTTGCTCTGGCGACGCTCATCGCTCATTAGGATAGTGCTGAAGTTTCATTTTTTATGCTACAGCGGGAAGCAGAGCATTTGAGGCAGGCATACTAAGCGTATGCGTAATTAAATTTCATATGCGAAAAAGTGTCACAAATAAAAAACAGAGTTGTGTCTACCGACTAATGGGCATGGGGAGAGAAGGTTATACATAGTTGCGAGGTGCGACAAAATTTTCATTTGCATTAATTCAAATTATTTATGTAATTTAAGTGACTTTTGCCAGAGGCTGTGAAAAGTTAAGTGATTGGAAAATTCAACTTGTCTGAGCGACCCATAGCCCAGCCCAAACCATGCTCTTCACTCCACATCCCTGAATTTCTATTCCTATTGTTGTAACTGACAGATGTTTGCCGTCTGTAATAGGTCAAAGTTCAGACAAATACGCACACATACACACATACATACATACTTCATGTGTATTTGCATAAAGAGACGCTATAACAATGAAAACCAAAAAGCAATGTCAAATGTAACAATACCCTTATCTCTTATCTTATCAACCGAATGATTCTTGAATAAACATCAACAACTGTCTGTATAGGGTGTCCAACTGACAGACTGTCTGACAGACAGACAGACAGACGAACAAGCCCCCGTACCGACATTAATTGCTTGACCTTTTTGTTCGGTCGCTCTCGTACAGCCCACCGCAAAAATGTTGGTCCTTGAACGCGTCTCGACTTTGCATGCGACATCAATCCGAACCACAGAGCTGCTAGGCAGAGAGTCAACAACCGTTGACATGGATAAACCACCTTCAGTCAAGTGCACCACAGAAAGTAAAGAAAGTCACCCGAAAAAAAAATAAAAACCTTCAATCCACTTCAAAAGCCGCAAACAAAACCCATTTTCAATTGCAAAATGTCTAGAAAAAAGTTGAAAAACTCGCAAATTGCCAATGCTTAAAAGAAGTTTAATTCACACATATAAATTGGGTACTCTAACTACTTAAACATGAAATTAGATTATCCTTACGACATGCCTAAGACCGAGATCGTTTTAACAGGCCGCGAATATCCTTTACTTTAAAACCTTTGATAACAATTTGAAAAATTTAGAAAAAAAGAAATATTGATGTCTGGCCTCGTCTGAATAAACATTTATTTTATTTCTTTTGGGCAAGAATTATAAAAAAAAATCCGAGGGAAAAACAGAAGGTCGACTTGCCTTAATTAACTCACCTATCATAAGTCAAACCTAATATGCAACTAACACATTTAATCGATACATTTACTTGAAAATATATGCTTTATCTCTTCACAAGTTTTAGTATGAAACATTTTCCGGGGTTTCTTATTCAATATGTTAAAAGTTGTTGCTGCCGCTTCTTTCCGCAAGTTGAACATTTTTTTTTTTTTTTTTTTTTTGCTGCTGCTGTTACTGTTGCTGCTGTTCGTGCAACACCTGTCTAGCTGGCGGGCGACAATATGCATGGCGCTTATTGCCACTTCAGTTGACATGCGAGAACCAGGCTAATAGCTCGGAGTCACACTCACCCAGAACTCACTCAACTTAACAATTTTTATTTGCTTAAGCAAAGTTTCATCGTTGTCCTGGGTGACACTTTTTCTTATTTTCCAAGAAATCTCAACCGTCGAGCACGAGCAAAAAACGCGCACACAAACTGGAACAGCAGAAAAAATGTGGCCATAAGTTGGCGTTAAGGAATGCTACCAGTCCAAAAATCCAAAAATCTCTGCAGGTGCACAAAGAACAGAAAAAGAGAGGAAGACACACACACACCTACACCCACACCAAGGGCAAAGGCTGTTTGAATGCATGTTCCGGAGGCTTGAAGTCATCATAACCATAGAAAAATGCAGGAAAATTTATACACTTGTGGGATTTTACATGGCACTACACTTTTTTTTTTATTTGAAAATTCTGTTGCTGCTTTAGGGCATAGGTTCGCTTTTGGTTTCGTTTTTATTTCTTTATTTTTTTTTTTTTTAGCTTGATTTATGCATTTGTTTCACTGCCACGTGCAATGTTTTTATTAGTTGTTGTTCAGTTAGTAGAAATATGCAAATTTCCCAGTGCAAAATGTAGAGAGAAGGTAGCTTTTCCATGGTGGTTGAGGTATATAAAAATAAGCAAAACAAATATGAAAAAAAAAATATGTTGACTAGCGGGAAAAGTTGATTCCGTTAAGCCAAGGCAAACATGTTGAATAGTTAGACTTTTTTGAAAATATAATAACACCAACTGAACAAAAATTATGTGACCATAAACTTTTAATCACCTTTGCCATTTATTATAATTAAAAAGACTCAATTTGTATTTGCAATATGTTCACTAGGGTGACTCAAGGGAATACAGGAAAATAATAACTTAGGGTGTCAGTAGTTGTCTTATTGGTGGCTAAAACTGAAGTGAAAAACATTTAACGATCGAATTGAGCTTTCGCATTAAATATGCATTTCAATTGTTGCTTTTGAATATAGTTGTTAAACCAAATATGGGCCAACCTTAGGTCCAGTGGTTTCCCCTAGTTTTCTTTAGCCTCTTGAGTATGCAGCCATTGTTCTCAGGCATTTCTCGCCATATAACTACAATAAAAAAAAGAAAAGAAAAAAAAAAAACAACAACGATGTGAGGACGCGAGAAAACCATTTAAAAAAATATCAAAAGCTATGGGGAAAAAAGCAGAGCATGCATATGGGGAAAATGTTCCAACCCACTGAACTCTGTTGGCTATTGAAAATTTAAACAAATTTTTGCACATTTCTTGTTGCGGTGTGGTGGCTGCAGCTATTGTGTTGCACTTGCAGCTTGACACACTTTTCAGCCACGCCCATTTATTTACAATGTCAACAAGAAAAGGCGTGAGAGAGAGAGAGAGAAGTGAAGAGGGGAGAAAACGGTTTGAGAGCCCGCGGCCTAGTAGAGGAGAGCGTATTATTGTGGGGGCTAGCTGTTGCTAATGGTCAGTACATGGTCAGGCTATGAAATTTGCATGCAATTTCTGTAGAACAAAGGCATAGAAAATAGAAAGAGAGGCAAGAGAGAGAAATGATTGGTTTTAATTGACCTTGTCGAAAAAGAGAAAAAATAATGTTGGACCTTGAACTATTTGAAGCGACAGCTAATCCATTTAAAATCTCACACCCCGTGACTAATTTGGCGAGCAAAGTCAATGACAGTCTTGGGAATTGAATTGAAAATGAGAATTGCCGCCTTTCTAAATTAATTTCATTTGCTAGTTTCTAGCTAATGAAAGTCAAATGGCAGTGACGTGGTCCTTAGAATCTTATACGATTTTAATTTCCCGTCTGCGGTTCATGTTGCGGTCATTGTACCCGGCTGCGCCTTGAGGTGCCTTACACTATTCAATTCTTTCGTCGGGTTTTTCAGGGGTTTTTTTTTTTTTTTTTGCTTTCTGGGTGCTGGGGGCTTACCCACCCGGTTTTATTTTTGTGTGGCTTTTCCTTTGGCAACCGCAAAGCGTGTGTGAAAATTGAAATGTCACCAGCTCAGAGTGGAGTGCAGTGTTTGGTTGTTATCCTCTCTGCTTTTGCTTCCATGCTTCCATGTTGGGACGTCGCTTTTCTGCTTGTCTGCCGTTGACAGTCATTGACAGCGCCGAACGGCGACAAGCGCTGTGATATGGTGGGGGGGGGGGGGGCAACGATTTTGCGGGTTGCTGCTGCATTGCATGCAACCAATGTTGCATGCTGAACTGCACTTAATGCTGACTCAGCTCTATATAAGTTCTTATTTGCCCGTCGACTTGGCCAGTCTTTGGCCATGTTTTGCTTCAATTTTATGTGGCATGGCGGCATATAAGCCGTGCGCTACATCGGTTATATGCGACTTACAATATTTGTTGCCTACTTATAAGGGCAACTTAAAAGAGCTTTCAAAATGTGTAGCCCACATCTAAGGGCAGTCGAAACAAATCTTTGTTCTGCAATTAACCAAGTCATGGCAAGTTTGCAGAGAACTAATATTGTTTTCTTTTTTTTATTTGTCATTTTTAAGTTTCCTTAATCATTTGTAAATATAATGCTTAGCGTCTTTGGCGTTCCTCTTGACTCGAACGTTGCAACGTTGCAGTATTTGGTTAAGCATGGCACACGCATTAGCCCTGAAGCTTGCATCAAACTACCACAAAACTAGCAGCCCTTCGTACTCGCCCTTTCGCAAAACCATTCCACAAACTGCTTTTGCGCTGTTTCGTATCTTTTACTGGTTTTTAGCACAAATCCTTTTTTGTAGTTTAAAACGTTTTCGACAGGATTTAGTTGCATGACTTTTTGCTTTTAGCATTTTGCTGGCAAAACGTCAAGCCTGGACAGCAGCCATCTTCTCCAGCTACTGTGCATCCTTCCCCAACCACACCACAATCTCCCCGCACGCTATGCCAAAGTCCAACTGCCCGCGGGAGGGGGGCGGGTTCTGGATGGCCTGGCTTGGGCTGGACGGAGCTTAGATCCTGGTTTCTGCACCAGACACGTACCCACATGGCCAGACGTGCGCGGCATTTTCAAATACAAATACATGGCCGCATTTTTTAGTAGCCCCCACACACTCACACACACACACACACATCAATCTATACTCAGTGTTTCTAGTTTTAGTTTCGATAAATTGTGTTTTAGTTGCGCATTTTTTTGTGGCAGATTTCTCTCTGCTAAGTGAGCGATCTGTAGTACAAATATTTGTATAAACTCTTGTGATTTGTTACAATTTGTTTTGGCCATAGATTATTGAAGAAGATTTGAAACTATTTATTAGGAGTACGGATATGAACCCTTTTCACACAGAGAATACGTTCTCTATGTTTATATATGACAAATGCCATAACTTGGTCGAAAGCTTAGACCCGAGCCATGTTGACACTGTGGCACACTGACAACGATTTAAGCCAAGTAACCCACTAAGCCAGCAGCATCAGCACTCAGTTAACAATTGGGGGGTGGTGGGAAAAGTGGCAAAGGCCGCCATTTGCTCGCCTTTGTTTGCGGTAAAAGTTTTTTCTCGCAGCTTTGTTAATTCGGTCAATATTTGCGGACGCACGAAATAAAAATGAAAACTCAGCATATAAAACTTTTCACAGCACTAAAGTAAAATAAATATAATGAAAAACAACGAACGGAAAACGAAGGAGAAATCTATTTAACCCCTTAATGGCAGTTGGGTTAAAGTTTTTTTTTTTTGTTTTTTTTTTGTTCCTGCCCCCTTTTATTGTTGTTGGCCTTTATATATAGTTTGTTTTATTTGGACTCAATGCAAAGGCAAAGTTATTGACAGTTTGTTAAAGCATTTGCCAACCAATATCTATATATAATATATATATATATATGTATATGTATGTAGATTCAACAGTTACACTTGTCATCGGGCTTTTTCATTCGATGCTCATGAAATATTCATTGAGTACGCAAATTCAGTTACCTTGTATTTGATTAACCAAACTAAAATCCAGAAACATATATGGTTAAATGTTTGTGGCGGAAGTAAAGAACATCTACCCCCCTCCCTTCCCATTCCATCATTCCTTTTAACGGCATTAATTGCCAAGAGTCGAGTTGTTTATCCAACTTACCTGCTGTTTAGTTTGGCCTCACGCTCTAATTCTTTGCAATTCCCTCGTATTTTCCTGGAGGAGCCTGAAAGCAAAAACAAAAAAAAAATAAAACTTTTAGTTCGGCCTTAGTTAAATTCGTTGAAAATTATTTGCCTTTGCTGTTGCTTCGTTTTGGTTCGTTGATTGTTTGGATGCTCCTTCTAAGAGAGAGTCTTAAACTAATTAGTTGAATTGCTGCGGATAAGTTTGCCAGTTCTTTTGCCTTTTTTTTTTTTGTTTCGACTAAGAGAATTTTCTAGTTTAATTTAGTGCATACAAAAAGTTTTGTTTGTGTGTGTGTGTGTTTGTGTGGAGAAGTGGAGATAGTTAAATTATAATATAAACTTTGATTATCTTTAGGACATCCATAAAAGAAAGATATTTGTGTGATGAAAAGTTATTTGCCGAAGGATTACTAAGGAAATTTGTTTTAACTATTCATTTATTATAAAAAGATTCATTCACATCAATTTCTCAATATCAATTTTCAATCATTCTCAAGCTATTTAATTTCTAAAGGTTATTTATTTACTTGAAACTTTGCATACAATATCGAAGCAGATTTTCTTAAATTTTAAATTGTTTTTCATTCTGTCGACAGTTTTAGATGAAACTCTGCGGATTCCCCAGTTACATTAGCACTCACTCTTTCTTTTCGATACAACTTTTTATCTTTATTTTTTTTTTCATTCTTTTTTCCTTCTTTTCTTTTGCTAGTGGCTTTTCGTCCTTTTGCACTATTGTGGAAAGCAATTTTCCATGCTGGCCACAACAAACAACTGACCATAAATAATCAAATCTTATACACAATCTGCAAACAGATTTTGCGTTTCTAATAAATTTCACTTTGCAAGCAACAACAAAAAAAAAGCAGTTAAAAGTTATTCAAATAGAAGCGACTTTGGTATACCCTTTGACAAGTTTGTAAAAAATATTAAGATAGAATTGAAAGAAATAAGAACTGAAACTGATAAGTTTACGTTCTAAAGACTCCAAAATGTAGAGCAAAATAAAACACTGTCTCTTGATTTCAAGTATGAATCTATATGCTCTAATATACCCTCTTAATTAAAGGGTATCAGAAAATACAACAAAAGAGACGCAGGCAAACATTTTTCTTTGAGTTGTTTTTGTTTTTTTGCTTACTTGCCAGACAAGAAAATATAAAAATTTATATTTATGCTTAAGCAATAGATATATATTCGGATATGCAGTATATATATAGCTAAACCTGATAGGCCAAAAACTATATAGACAAAAACAAAAAACAAAGAGAAAAGCCAAAAGCAAAGCAAAAGGGCGAAGTGACAGAAAGAGAGAGAGAGACAGGCAACAAATTATGGTTCACTGATTTTATAAACGGTTTTTCTTCATACTTTTTGTTGGTAGCTGTGCCTTTACTTTTGGTGTCTGTCAAGGACACCAGAAAACCAAAGAGAAAAAAAGGGAGAAAGTGGGTAAGAGGTTCTGGTATCCTCCGCTGGGTGGAGCTTATTTATTTGGTGTGAAAATGTGGTTAGAAGTCAATAACATAATAAAAACGTTGATGCTTGGGCCCCTTTGAAGGTCGCTGCGGACAGACATGTGTGCCAGAGCGAGAGATTGCTAAGGGAAAATTTATGAAAATTGTCTATGCCGGGGGAGGAGAAGGATAAAGCGCGAAGTGTTATTATTTTTTCCATTTCAGACAAGGACAACAGCAACGACGACGACGACGACGACGATGACGCCGCCGCTATTACTTTGGCTGGGTCCCTGGACAGGGCTAGGCTTTTGGGTCTGCTGGTGAAAACAATGCGAGAACAAAGTTTCATTGCATAACAATAGGCGCAATGGCGTACCACAAACAGCATTTAAATATAAATACCTGCAGCTCGGCCAGAAAAACCGCTGTTGGCCAAAAAAGGCAAAAAAAAAACAAAAAATGGGAGAGAAAATAAAAAGCAAGTGAAAAGTTTTCTGCGTTTCTGACCATGTAATGAAAGAGCCCAAGCATTTCACTCTCCATCTCACTCTCTCTCTCTCTCCACCTCTCTCTCTCGTCTCTGTCTTGCTGCTGCTCACCCACTTTCCTGGCAAGTGGCTCGTGGTCGTTGGCACGTGAAAGAAAAAGTGCAGGTGGTTTTGGTCGGCCAGAAATAAATAAACTTTAACTTTTTTGTTGGCCACATTTTTTTGCTGCCCCGTTCCGCATCTGCCGCCTTTTCCCGTTTCCCTCTACTATTTTGCTTTTCTTCTTTATTTTTCTGTGAAAAATCTAAAAATGTTGCAGTGCGAAAGCGTAGAACAACAATGACCAAATGGTAAAATGGAAAATAGGTAACAGAAACAAACCACAAAAATTGTAATAAAGGCAACGATTTTTTTGCTTTTTGCTGTTTTTTTTTTTTCACCAAAAAAAATGAGTCCCACGGGTGTGGGAAACATTTTTGTAAAGCTTTAAAATAGTTACAGATTTTCTAAAAATATAAAACTAAAAACTAATAAAGGTCTGTTTAAAATGGGTTTACAAATTAAAAGGAATTATGTAGTTTCTTTGATTTTTCTTGTATTCCTTACATAAATGATTCTGAAATGTTTTAACTATTTTTTGTAAGATTTGTTTCTTAATTAAAGACTCAATTCTGAACAAGTTTTAACTAGGGATTTGTGTACACCCAAAATGAAAACAAAGTTTCTTTTGAAGTTTCTCAAGTTATTTATGATCCAATTTGTTTAACATAGTTCGAATTTTACAAAGAACTTTCGCTTAGAATGTGATTAAAATGTGAACAGGCAACTTTAAAATAGAAAAAACTTTTTAATTGGATTCGATAAGGGATTCAAATGCTTAAAAAATGAGCAGGATTTTTTCTCAAATGATATTTTATTTACAAAGGAATTTTATTCTTTTATTTTTTTTCGCTTATTTTATTAGCTGTGACAATTTATTTATTGGTTCTTACTCAAAATATAAGAACAATTTTTCCTTTTCCTTTCTTAGATTTTTCGATAGAAAAAGTTAATTGTTTCGCTAAAAAAATAAATTGAATAAAAATATATATGTAAAAAAGTTTATATCGAAAAACAATGCTTAAAGCTGCATCAATCTAATATAATTTTACGTATGTATGTATATTTATACATGTAGGTTTTTGTTTTCTTTTTTTTAAACTTTTTTACTACCTTTTAAAGTTTATTTAACATTTAACAATTCGTGAATAATTTTTTTAAGTAATTTTCTTCACCTGTCAAACAGTGACTTAATTATCTTCTTGCAAACTATGTCTGCTTTCGCTTATGCGACTAACCCATACACAAACGACACACACATACACACACGAACATTTATCTGGCCTGCAAAATAATTGCCTACTTTTTGGCGTCGACGAACTTCATTTGAATGCAGAGGTTTTCCCCAGTGGGAATAAGTTTCGTTTGCTGTTGCCACAGCTACTTGTGTGTTTTCTCTGAAATTTGTTTTTTTTTTTCTGTTTTGTTGCCTTGGACAGTAAAATTATACAAATTAATTTGGGAGCGACAATTGCGCCAAGTCTCATTTGGGGTCCCACGATCTGTTCCTGTTTCCTGTTTGCTCTCGCGCCCACATTTTTGAGTGGGCGTCACATTAATTATGCTCAAGTGTCCGTTGGGAATGCGGCCAACACTTGTTATGTAATGACTTTTGAGAAGGGGCTGCTGCCAAATAGGGGGCGTGTCTCTCATTCAAGTTTTTCATTTGATTTTTAAATTAAGGATGCTGCTTGTCGCTCTTTATTTTTTTGTTTTTTTTTTTTTTTTTGCTGAAGATTTGTTTTTTCTTTTTTTTGGTTTTTAAAGTGAAAAGTAAAGAATAAAACTTAGCAACGGCAGTCGGGCGAAATATTTATCGCTCCGTCCAATGCCCGGCAATATATCACAGATTTATGTCAGCCTCATAAAAATAGCCAGAACCCAGAAGCCAGTGAGACTATGAACGAACTATAAAAGCAAAACGAACGAAAGTTCGAAAGTTCGAGACTTTGTTTAAAGGAAACGGCCTATAGCGAATGGTAAACAAATTGTAAACCTTATCACAGATTGCAGAGTAAAAAACAGTAGACAAAAAAAGAGAAGGAAAGAGAGAGTAAGAGAGAGTAAGAGGGATATGCGTAAAATGAGAGACAGCGATAAAGAGGAAACTTAAAAAAAAGGTGTGGCAAGGACAATGCCTTAAAGTTGCTGTTATTTTTTAACTTGCATTAAATTTTTCAGATCTTTTTAGGTTAAAGAAGTGGGATAAAATTTGAAGCTTGTCTTTAAATGTTTTGTAGCCTACTTATCTTTTGTAGGAAATCTTAGCAAATATGATCCAATTATAAATTATGAACCTATACATATATTCGAAATTAACTAATGTAGTTCTCTTCCTTTTAGATGCATGCCAATTTATTCGCTTATATGTATCTACAGTCTGCCAGAAGTTTTGTTTATTTATTTCAATAAAATATTAGTAATGGACAAGTTTATTTGATGTCAGATCCAATGTAACACACAATCACACTAATTTTGGTAATTTTGTAGCCATAAGAAGAAAATGGGATTTGGTCTGGGGAAAATGAAAGTGAAAAGACGCATATTAATGGCGCAAGTTAGATTTTAAATAAATTCATATTTCTTCATATGCCTTGTTTGTAAGAGGTTTCGCAAAACGATTCGAGCATCAAATTCGAATCACTGGAAAACATATCCATAGAGAACAAAATATAGTCCTTCGAGCCGGATCACGTGTTATTCATATTATTTTCAGATAAACTAAGCCAATAGTTTGTGATCTGGTTTGTGTAAAAGTAGAGATAATAAAAGCAATTGAACTTATTAAGCACCCTTTAAAATTGTCAATTTGTATACAGCAGTTTCATGAAAACGTCTTTAGAATCTTATCATCTTTAATTAAATGATAAAGCAGTTAAACAATTCATCCATCATTCAAAACGGGTAAAGACATTTGAAGCATTTTGAATATTATTAATAAATGTTTATCCCTACAGTTTCATTTTATAAAAAACGGCAAAAGCAAACTGAAAAAAACTGAATTCAAACTTTGAACTATTCTTTGAAAAATCATCAAGACTTTCCCCTTCTTTAGGCATTTTGAACAATCGAGGCTAAGCTCAATTTAATCAAGTTAGGAACCTCTCTTGTGGCTGTTGCTTTCAGACTTCAATCAATCAACTGGCACCTATCAATTGCAATCACATGTAAATGCATCTCGTTAGTTACCTCGTCTTTCACATGCCTTCACCGAGTCGAATCGAGTCGAGTCGAGTCGAGTCGAGTCAGGTCGGGTCATAGCCAAACTCAACATTCTTTTGGCCAAAATTGCAACACTTGATTGACTTTCACAGCACATTTATTTTGAAGCCCTTTCTGCTATTACCGCAAAAGCCAACTTTTCAACGACTTTGCTTAAGTTTAAACTGCTTGGCAAAGCAACGCAACGCAACGTCGATGACGACGACGACGACTACGACGACTGCAAAAAGAGAAGGAAAAGAGAGAGAGAGAAAAAAAAAACGTCGAAAGTAAGCCAAGTAATTCGTGGCAGCGAAAACTTTTCAACGTAAAATGTGAAGTTTTTAGACCAACCAACCGAACTCTGGCCAACTCACAAGGTGGCACAGTTACTTATTTAGTGTTACGCCACCTCAAAATCAGGAAAACAAAAACAAAAAAAAAGGGAAAGAGGCCCGAAGAGGGCAGAGCAGAGGCCAGAGAGAATCTCTATCTATTTTCCAGTCAGCCAGCCTTTGCCAGTTGCATTCACTTTCAAATGCCGCATGGCAATAAAATGTAATTTCTTGTGATTTTTCTTTTGTCTGTGCTACAAACTTACAATTGCAAATTGATAAATAGATTTGCAACGCCTTGCGGCAAAATGGAATGTATTACATAGAAACATATACATTGATATTTATATGTATATGTACAATGTATATGAGAACTCTTGTGGCACGTTTCCCTTTTGGCTTTAACACAATTTTTGCCACGCTTCAGCGATTTACTACGCCCACTACCACTGATTGTGTTTTAGTTTAGTCTGACTACTTTCTGCTCATTTTTCTTTCCGTTTTATATGTTTCATATTCTTGCGAAAGGGTATAACAATTTTCCTATGAGGTTTATAAGGCAGTTAAAGGGACTTTTAGACTTAGACTATTCGACTTGAAAAGGATGCAATTTCAATTTAAGCATCTCTTGTTGGAAATTATTCCTTAACAAAACGTTGTTTTACATTAAGCTTCTACGAACAAGGTGAAAGCAAATGAAGACTCTTACTATCATGTTGCAATCCCAATGGCATTCTAGTCTCAGGTAAGATAACAGATAAGCCCAAAGACGATTTTATAATGAAGAACACTTGTTCATAAATTTAACAAGGCTCAATTTTGAAACATTTATAGAATGAGATTTATAATTTGGCTCCATGTTCTTGGCATCGACTGATTTAATTGGACTCATTGGCTCATTCTAAGCGATTCCTTGTAATCTTCCTTTTTGACTGATAATCAACTGCTTCTTTTCCAAATCTCACATTTTACGTAATAACTTGATCAGAGAAGCTATACCTCATACTAGAGGTGGAAAACTATCGATAGTCCAAACAGTCGATAGTCCTAATAAATAACTAAAAAAGTTGGTCGCTCGATACCAGAAAAAAAATATACTTTTATTTTTTAGGAAATCGAATTGAGAAATTGTTTTAATTGTTTCCTCAATAATGTTGAAAGGTACAAAAATAAGTAATAGACTTTTTGCATTTACAAGTGTTTTTTGGTCTGATTTTAAATGTTATGGGGACCATCGATTGTTTCTACTATCGATAGTTTTTCACCTCTAAGTCCTAATATACAGAAATCCTAGATAAAAGGGTAAAAATACTTCGCTTTGAGTGAAATAAAATCCAGGATTTGTGCTCTTTTTTTTTTTTGCTCTCTTCTCTTTATTTGTTCTTGACTATGCCTGACCTAATTTACGACACTTTCGATTGGTGCGCGACACATGTGGCTTTTAGGCCCCTATGATATAGGCAGTTCCTATATCTTTTCGCCTTGGCCTCGATGGCAATTTTTATTGCTGCGGCTTCTACTCGACTCGACTCGACCAAAGGACCAAAGGCAGAGAGTGAGAGAAACAGACAAACAGAGAGAGAGAGAGAGAGAGAGAGACTGGTTTTAGTTGGTTTTCGAATGGAAGTTTTGCATAGTATTTTGGTTTTGTAGTTTTTGGTTTTGGTTTTCTTTATACTTTCTTTTATTGTTGGTGAACTTTTAGAGCATATAAATCACTGAACTATAGGTTCGTTTTTTATTTTTGGGATTGTAGCTAACTAATTGTGTGAGTGTGTGTGTGTGTGTGTGGATAAATTGTTGCTCTCACTTTGGTCTGGCTTTAAAATTTATTGTTGTTCGACTTGAAAGTGTCAAGTGCAGACGATTTCAACAATCGCATGATAAACGAGCGAATGTTACTTGCCCCCCCTCCCCACCATTCCCTTAACTTGCTTATAACCTTCTCTATGTAGTTGTTTGTTTTTTTCTTTTGCATTCTTTGGCTTCCATTTGCTGTTGCACTCACTAATTATGCCTGGTCATTATTAACCTCAATGTCAAGTCAACGAGAGTTGGGGAAAAAAAAATGTGGCAAGGTGAAAATAAATTTAACTCACTTAAGCAAATTTGACAGACAGGTTTTCCATTAGCAAACATGCTTTTGTCATTTGACTAAATTAATGCATGCCAGCCAGAAGGCATGGCATGGGGAGGGGCACGAAGGGGGTCCGCTTCCACTTTTCTAGAGTCAAGGAAAATAGCGGCAGCTGCTGCTCATCTTAATTAAATTTTATTAAGGTACTTTGGCAATTTGTTAAGGTAACATGATACATTTCTCTTTTTTTACCGGAAGTGGAATACAAAAAAACTGTTCTAAAAATTTCTAAAAATAATAAAAACATTATATGTTAAAATGACAAATATAAAATAACTCAATAAAAGAATTTTATATAATTAGTCAAAAATTATGCTAATCTAATTTTTCCTTTGACCGGAAATGGAATACAAAAAAATGTTCTAAAAATAATAAAAAATTGTATGATGAAATGACAGATATAAAATTTCCAATGTTCTTCATTTGTAACTCTATAAGAGAATTATGCTAATCTATTTTGTAATTATGCGTATTATTCTTTTGTTTTCAATGTTATTCAATTGGTTTCTTGTTTCTAGAAAGATCTCTTGATTTGTATTTGTTATGACAAGAAAAGGAAAATTGAAGGCTTCATGTATTTGGATCTCTTACGAATGCTCTTATTTGTATTTTCTACAACTAACTTTTCCTTCTGCCAAAGCTTTTGGCACTACACATTAAACATCCTCAAAGCATAACTCTTGTTGTTTGCCATTTTATTTAAATTTCACACAATTTATTTCGAATTTGTGATTCGTTATATTCTGATTTCATTTTATCCCTGGCAATGTTCGACTAATGTTAGTTTATTTTAACAAAGTTTCTTCTCAAAATCAACTCTTGCGGCTTTGCGCTTTCGGCAGCGTATTCCACACATTAGACATTCAATTATAAATCAAGCATAAACCATAATTGAAAGATCAAACAAAACCAAGCTGGCCCACATGCAGCAGCTCTACATACATAAATGAATGAATTTGTACACAAAAATGTATCTCAATGTGGGTGTGTGTGTTGGATATCCTGTATCCTTTTGGGTACGCATTTGTCGCTACTTTCAGTATGCGTGGAAGGAGAATGATGATAAAAATATATATACAAAACACACATACAAAAGCGAACCGTAAGCGAAAATGTTTGGAGCGTAAATAAATTACAACAATAATGACGCCAAACATGATAACAACAAATCCGGGCGAAATGGTTGGTAGATGGCGTGGGTGCAGGGTGGTGGCGGGGACAACGATTGTTATTGATCATCGCAATATTTTGCGCATTAAGCAGACGCCAGTCAAGCCAAACATATGCAGCAGCGTCCTGA
Source organism: Drosophila nebulosa (assembly GCA_024703675.1). Lineage (NCBI taxonomy): Eukaryota > Metazoa > Arthropoda > Insecta > Diptera > Drosophilidae > Drosophila > Drosophila nebulosa. The sequence continues at coordinate 6,534,797 of CM045724.1, read as the reverse complement.
CATCAGATGAGTGGAAAGAGAGGCGAAGAGGTGGACGTTAGGCTCTGTGTGTCATGCCTTTTTATCCGTTTGACTTGTTTACTACTAACACGCATAAGGGAGACAAGACGAGAAAGGATAACATTGTGTCCTACAGGCAAGCCATTCAAACTGCTAAAGGTCCTAAGCCCATTAAAGCATATTAGTTTTCTTTCTCCCTCTCTCTCTCTCTCTAACTCTCTCTCTCTCTCTGTGCCATTGTTGTGTCTGCTGATTTTGGGCCAATTTTTGGTTCACACTCGAATGCACAATAAAAGTTTTAAAGGATTGAATTCTGTTCGAGTTGTTATTGTTGTTGTTGTTGTTCTCGTTGCTGTTTTTCCTCACTTGTAGTTGACGCCATTTTGGATTTGCATTGCTATTATTTTTATTGTTTTCTGTGTTTTTGTTTGCATTTTCTTTTTACGAGTGAAAAAACACTAAAATAAATTCAGAAATGCTGCAAAAAAGTATGCAACAGTTTTATTTTTGTTTCTGTCAACTAACACCGGCTAACATGACGTATACACAATATGGGGTAAACTTTTACAAATTGAAGGGATTAAACAAGAGAGCCACTTAAACAACAATCCCTTCAATATACAGACACACATAACATCTTTTTTTTTTTTTTGTCATTTTTCGCCATCAATTGCTTGAATTATTAATGAGCAGAAATTGTCAAAGAAGGTTTTGAAATATTTTCATCGTTTACATTCTTTGCTTTGTTGTTTTATGAAAGGTATTTACTATGCTTATGCTTAGCCTAAACATTAACTGTTCAATTAGCTCAAATTCTTACCATACAAAGCCTTTACTTAAGCTTAATTACTTACATTAGCAAATTACTAATTATTTTATGCTCAGCATTTGTGTGTACTTCCAGCACATTAAACATTAAGCAAATCTTAGTTAAATAAGCAATGATTTGTTTTCTAGGCCATTGAATCTAATTTATCTAATTAATATTTATACATTTTCGTAGAGAAAACTCTTTTTTAGAGAGTGTGAAAAAAACTATCCAATTTACATAACCAATTTAAGGAAATCTCAATTTTGCTCTCTTTTTTTTTTTTTTGCGATGAAGAGGAATTTAAAATGCCAATTTGTTGAATTTTTCCAACAAAAATGGCATCTGACTAGTTATGCAAACAATCCAACAATGACAACTAAAAACGAAGAGACTACTATAGTTAGACGAAGTCATGATGCTCTTTTTGAAGGGCTTAAAACATAAATATCAAAAGTGCTGCTGAGAAACTAAATGGTTTAAGACGACTTTTCTGATAGGTAGAATTGTTTCTCTATGTAAAATTGCTCTTTAGAATCGTTTAAATATATCCAAACAAGATGAGGGAAATTCACTTATAGCCAAGTTGGAATATAACCATCAAAAAATGAAGTTTGCAATAAAAATTAATGAAAGATAAATGATAAGATGAGTGTGCCAGAAGTTGAATATTTTTTTACAGAGTATTATATGCAGAAACATGGAAAAAAACTATCTGAGATAAAGAAATAGGAAAATGGGGGCACAGCAGAAGAAGAGTGAGAGTGAGATAGGGTGGGGGTAGGGAATAGGTGGTAAAGGTGAATGCAATGCAATTTATTTTGCGTAATAAAAATGCATTTTTATTACGAAATCATAGCCATGAAATCTAGCGCACGAAGCCAACGGATTTATATGGCATTCATTATAGTGCGAAATTTGTTTTGCTAGCCAAAAATTTTTATTAAGCCATTTGCACGAACTGCTCTTTTTTTTGCTGTCTCTATATACATCTCTCTCTCTCTCTCTCTCTCTCTCTCTCTCTCTGTGTGTGTGTGTGTGCAGCTGCTGCACCTGCCCGTTGAGATTCAGAATTCAAAATTTATGTATAAAATATATAGAGACAGTGAAAGAGAGAGAGAGTGGACCAATAAATGCGATAAACTGACCCGCGGCGAGGCTACAAACTACTATCAAACTGCATGTAGCTTTACTTTTTATCCATTTAGCCATGGCCATAGGCAGAACCTGGCATGGCTTTAATCCTCCTTGGTTTTTTTTTTCTTTGCGTTGACCCATAATAATTTGTGCAAATTTATTTGCCAGTGCTTAGTGCGAGGGCAAACAAAAGCAGGAGCACGAAGGGGACAATGGTTGAACCTTCTGGCCACTGCCAGATAGCGTGTAAATAAAATAAATTGCAATAAATAACTCTGCTGCCTGCCATAAATCTTGGTTAAATGGACATTTTTGCATCTTCCAATTGTCGACAGGCTGCCGTATGAAACAGGAGCAACAGCAGCAACATCAGCAGCACCAGAAAGAACAAACACATAGATCTGATGGCACTTGAAACAAAACAGCAAAATGACAAAATGCCCCAAAGACATGCGAGATACGTTCAAGACAAATGAACTAAAAGGGAATGGAATGGAATGAGATTTGCCTAAACGACCAAGGTCGTCGCATAGACTTCGTGCTGACAGGTCAAACGTATGTAGTATATCTGTTTATTTTTCCTCATTTAGACCGAAACCGATATGAAATGACCCATTCATATTAGTCATGAAATTATATGGCAGAACCGATGTCAGAAGCTGTCAGGCTTAAGTATCCATCTGTTTAGTTTACCAATTCAAATATGGTCCAAACAATTTTAGATACCAAGCCTTAAAATAGTATGCTGAAATGGTCAGCAAGATAAACGTGGCTATAGCAAATATCCCATTAATAGTGTTAGCACTTGCTTCGTTTATTATATGACAATGAAGTGGCAGCAGGGCGTGATGAGATTTCGTTAGGCCTTAATGAGCGAGATCGTACTATTCGAAGCGACCAAAGTTATATGGTCGACTCACTTTCTGATAAATAGAGAGATTAAGGGAAAGGCACAATAACTCACTTTTAATTAGACTCTTGTCTTGATCCTATCATTGCACAATAAATACAAACATAATATAATTATAGACATGTAGAATTGGGTTCGACTATCTTTAATAAGTCGATTTGAGTATCCTATCGATAAGTAGAGAGAGAAAGAGAATGTTCCAAGAGAGAAAAAGAGAGAGTGGTTGTTTGCGCTAATGTTGTGCTGAGTTAAGACGAATAATTTGCTAAAAAACTTAAAGAGAAAACTTTGTGAAATTATCAAAATCATTTAGATATATTCTCTCAATAACTAAGTGCGTATTAAGTTACGAATGGCTCTGTATCCGGAATTATAAACTGCGTGGGGAGCTCTTAATCGAACCTATAAAGCCTCCCACAAGCATTATAAGACCAATTATTGTGTCATTCATCGATATAAATAAAGCAGAATAAGTAAAATCGTATCCCAAATATATACATTCAATGTCTTACAGAGTAGTTTGGCATCAAACTATCGAATAAAAAATCGATTACTTGCAATATATCGACTAAAAATAGCAATTATTTCGCCAAGCAAATAAATTTTCTTTAAATGGGCAATAAATAAATAAAGAATATTAAGAAATAATTTAATGGATTTTAGACTTTTCAGAAGTGAATTTTGGAACCTTTTTAAGCTTAGTGTGTTTTGCGTATGATTTTAGAACCTTTAAACTATAGGTTCTTATATCTATAGCAATATATATTAAGCCTTTAAGTATTTTACTCTCTTTTTTACATACACTTTGAGTATTAAGTATATCTTTAAATGAAATCTGTGGTCTCAGTCTCTAGTCGGGCGTCTTGCCCTTGACTGCTGGTTTGGTTAGGAAGACAAAAAACAGGAGAACGAATAACAAAGAAAAAAAATAGGTTCAGTTTGAATAAAAAGCAAAACCAAGTAAGACGTTTTCCTTTCTAAATTTCGATTTTAGGAGGTTGCCATTTACACCATGATTTACCATACTCGATTATTCGATTATTTTTTGCAAAAAATGTGATATAAAAATTTAACGGAAACCATGCTCTACTCAGGATAAAAGCTTACAGAAATCAAAGTTTGTTTTAGCCCAGTTTATCACTTTCTAATTGTAATAAGCGTTTTGAATATAACACAAATAGCTGAATAGCTGTAAACGATCAAATTGATCCAACGATTTATAGTCTAATTTATGTCCGACTATTTTCCTTAATAGTTTTTATGTAAATTTCAGATACTTTGATCTGTGTTCAGTGTAGTTTCCTTTAGCTGTATTTGACACTTAATCCCACGTACTCAGTTCTTATCATAACATTTTTCTCTATCAAATGCACTTAGCAATCAAATGCAAATTCCACATCATATTTTAAACAAATCCGATTTAGCTAACGCTCTGCTTTGACTTTTTCCACGACTGCTGCACACTCACAGACACGCACACACACACAGACACATACACAAACACATCTCAAACACAAACGATATGCCAATTCAATTTGAAAATAATAAAAATATCTATTGAAGATACTGAATGCAACCCCTTGACATCCAATGCGCCTGTTGATTATGATTCCTGATTATGATTATGACTTTAGCCAACAACACAGGCGATGACGACTTCGAAGAGGAGGACGACGACGGCGACGTCCTCTCATCGTCCTGGTTGTGTTTTGATGTCGTTACCAGACATTGAACCGCATTAAACTATGCATAAATACACATTGCGTTGAGGATGTCGACACATATGGCCCCCCAAAGGCATTCGCGTGAAAGTATGTGTGCGACTATGTGTGTGTGTGTGTGTGTGTGTGTGTGTGTATTTGGAATGAAGGCGAAGGCGGAGGCGTTCCGCAAATGCAATTTAATGCAGACATTACGACTACATGACGATTTTATCGTCAAGTGTAGTGCACAGACATAAACATATATCTACATATGGCTTACAGAACTCTCAACTCATACACCCACAAACACACACACACAGAGAGAGAGAAGCCACATCATATATGGACTCAGTCTTGCACTCGCCGTGCTTCGATGATGCTCTTAAATATTTGCATAAAAAACTACGTTTTGCTTATATTGTGGAATATGGTAAATGGTCTAGAAGTTCGCCTTCATGTCTGCGCAATATTCTCCATCTTCAGTTGTAGTTTCTGTCGCCATTAACCACAACAATAACAACAACACAAACAACAAAAACACAAACATCAAGAGAAAGAACAAGAAGAAGCACGATTCGTAATCAACACGTACTTAAATCCAGCCCCTTTGGGGATTTGCTTTGAAAACTAACTGAGATTTGATTGCAATTGTGTGTGTGTCTGTGTGTTTCCCCAGATTGCATATGAAATAAGTAAAATATATACATATATAGAATCATAAGTAAAATATATATAAAGCACAGGAAAGGTGTTAAAAATTTGAAAATTATTCTTACCAAAATGCTGAGGCAGACCACAAAAGTCCTAAGACAGACGGAAAAACACATAATGCAGGCCCAAAAGGGGTAAGGTAGACCCAAAAAGCGTAAGGTATACCGAAATGACGCAAGACAGACCAAAAAAGACTTAAGGAGCACCATCTTAAGTCCCAAAAGACGAAATGCAGATCCAATAGACCTACGGTCGATCGCAGAAGACTAAGGCAGACTCCAATTACGTGACGTAAGGTAGACCAAAAAAGGCAGACAGAAGAGACCTGAGCAGACCCAAAAGACCTAAGGAAAGGCTCAATGACGTAAGCAGACTCCAATGACGTAATACCCAAAAGACCTAAGACCCAAAAGGGTAGAACCAAATGGTGTAAGGCATACCAAAAAGACGCAAAACATACCGAAAATCGGAATTCAATCAAATTCAAAAGATCTAAGGCAGACCTTAAAGACCTTAAGCAGACACAATTGTCGTAAGTTGCAAAAGACGCAAAAGACCTACAGCCGATCGTAAAAGACTAAAAAGGTAGACTCCCATTACGTGACGTAAGGTAGTCCGAAATGACCTAACGCAGACCCTAATGACGTAAAGCAGACCAAAAAAGGCAGACTGAAGAGACCTGAGCAGACCCAAAAGACCTATGGAAGACCTCAATGACGTATGACCCAAAGACCGACAGGCAGACTTGAAAGATCTAACACAGACCGAAAAAGATCTAAGGCAGACCCAAATGACCTAAAGTACTTAATGTCATAGAGCAGATCTCAATGACGTAAGACCTCAAAATACCTAAGGCAGACTAAAGAGACGTAAGGCATACCCAAATGACGTAAGCAGACTCCAATGACGTAAAACCCAAAAGAACGAAGACAGACTGAAAAGACCTAAAGCAGACCTCAACGTAGGGTAAACTCAAATGACGTAAGGCAGATCCTAATATTTTCAGACCGAAAGCAGTCTGAAAAGTAAACAAGATATTGAAATCATTTAAATAGTTAACAGAAGATATGGATCAACTTCAAATTTTGACTGCTTTTGTTGCGAGTTATAAATTCTGTTCTTTCTTTTCTTATCTATGTATTGAGATGGAATTAATGTTACACTAAAAATATTAATTACCCACAAGTTTAGCTAGGGATAGCGTGCCAAATATGTATAATTTAATTACTTTACTAATTTCTTTAAATAACATCTAAGAAATTTGTAAAATTTCTCTTCGAACCATTTAAATAAAAGCTGCTATTTCTCTGTTCTATGCAGAACTGTGAAACTTTAAGATTTAAATACATATATATCAGGTGAAAAAATTGTCTTTGACAATTAAGTTTCTTAAGAAACAATTCAATTTTTGATAAACTCAATTGATATAAATTTAATAGCAATATTATTTATTATCTGCTGAGTTAATATTAACAGAATAAATTTTTGACAAACCTTGCAAAATGCATTTAATTGAATCTTTTACTGTGTCCTAATTGAAATGCCATAAGTCTATATTGATCTTGATATTTAACCATTATGATGCTGTCGCACTTCAATTAGGCTAAAACGAGCAAAATCGTCGAATGAAAATAGTCAAAAACATTGTCAAGACAACAGGATGAGTGAAGAGGTGGGCAAAGGATTCGGAGATAGAATTGGACAGAATTTGATTTGCTGAAGCATCTCCACTTCATTTTAGCAATCAACGCATGCAAATTGCATTGAAATCATGAAGCCTGCCAGCTCTGCCAACAATAATAATTCATTTCAATAAAACAATAAACAATTTGCTGCAGCAAATAATATTGTATAATAATGCCAGAACTAACACAAAACACTCGACTGCTCAGGACATGTGCTCCTCTCTCTCTCTCTCGCTCTTTCTCTCTTCCTCTGCGTTACCGCTTCAATAGGCGGAAGGTAAGCCAAGGCTAAAAACAATTGATTATTATATGTCATAAGCACACAATTCTATGACCAGAATAGGAAATAGATTCACTGAGAAAGAGAGAGAGAGAGAGAGAAATGAAAAGGGAAACACACTGGGCAATGTCAAGGAACATTCGCAGGGGCAGGGAAGAGACTTTTGTGGAAATAAGAAAGAAATTCACCATCAAAATTTTTAGCCCAGCCAAACAACTGTCAAATGCATTCCACTCTAGGACGACGCTGTATCTGCTGGATACGCCAAAAGCAAATTTAAATGTTAATCAAATCATAAAAAAAAATATTTGAGAAACCAAAAAGTCGATTTTGCTTAGGCTTGCACGGAGTTTCTAATACTCTTTCTTAGGACTTAGAACTTCTAAGGGAGAATACGTTGTTTGGGACCAGTTTATTCAGTGGAAGTTTAGTCATAAAAAAATTCTTAACAGGCTGATTTATCGATTGATCTTTTAATGAAAGCATAACTCAAGGCAACATTAATAAGAGAGAAGAATGTTTAATTTCTACGTTTGGTTTCTAAGTTTTTCTAACGAAACCAAATGATATTGTCATTCTGTTACCAAACGCAAGCCAAAATGAGCATACTCTTTCCACTAAAGGATATTGCGAAAAAAGGAGAGGAGAGAAAAAACCGAAAAGGAAAAGAATTGAAAGAAAATTTCGCATGCATGCACATGAAAATGAGTTTGATATGGGATGATGATTGGGTGGTTTGGCTGGTTTGGTTCGTCAGTTATTTGGTGGCCGGGTGGTTAGGTGGTGTGGCAAGAACCTCCTACAAATGTAATTGACAGTTCAAGTGACAAGTGGCATGAGGTTGTGGAAAGTATTGGATAAGGCGAAAGGTAAAGGATTTTGCCACCCCACAAACAAAATGAAAGTCCAATAAAAATTCGTAGAAAACAATTTTTAATTAAAAAAATTACATTTTTTTTTTTTTTTGTTTTTTTATTTTGCACTCTGTTCCACTCATCTGAGTTTCTCTTTCACTGAGTTTTTTTTTTGTTTTTTTGTCATTGTTGTTGGTATGGTATATTAAAATTAATGCAATTTTTTGTTGGTTTCCCTTCTTTTTTTTTTGTGCACCCCCAGTCTATCGAATATAACCACCGACCATTTTGCCCAGGCCCCTGCCCATCCCCTTTTTCGGGGCCATGTGTTTCAGCTTGGCTGCTTCTGTGTAAAATATTTGAATTTTTTTTTTGCGGTTGATTCGTTGTCTGAGCAACGTCATCATAATAAAAGGCTAAGCCTCAGTTTTCTAGGGGTGTTGGGGGTGTGGCATGTCCTGGCAAACCATAATTGAGATGTGAGTGCCGTAAAAAAAAGTGCTTGCCCAACTACTATGTATATTTCATAAAATAGAGTGGACTATTCGGTTTTTTTTTTTTGTTTGGATCCCATCACACAATCAAATAGAGTGATAAATTTGACGCCTTTATTATGAACAGATGATCCCCAATATGGTTCTGACATAAGCTTCCTGAGTGGATCAAATATATCATCATTATGTCATGGCAGAATTTTCCTTATAATTGATCACGGAGTCACTTAGTTAAGAGTCTGCCTTTGCCAAGGATGGCACAAAACTGTCGTTAGAGTAAAATTTATAGGTGAAAATTCTTTTATTTGCTGTATTTGATATTCACGAAAATTTTTTGCGATCAAAATTCAAGTGAAGTAAGTTGTATGTTTGTCCTGGGCTAATTAACTACCTACGTGAAAGTCTCTTGAATCAATTTGCGAAAACGAGTTTCGCTTAGATACACTGGCGGTCATGAAAGCCGCACCACTTCCAACACTGCTAAATAATTAAAAATTTATGGCAATCTCATGATGAGTTTTCAATTAAATAAAGGCGGTTTCTCTCGTTGAAGTATTGTCGATATACTGGCATCGAAATTTCGTCATTTGTATTATTAATTTTCATATTATCATTTGTATTCGTTATTTCGTATTATCTCTTTATTCTCTATGTTCCCAAACAACAAACAGAACAGAAATTGGACAATTGCTACTCACCAAGTAACAACAAAAAATTGTTAAAACAAAATGGGCGTAGATATTTAACATTTACCTGCAAGATAAGAACGGATAGATATTTATTAATATTATTAAGTTAAAGTCTTAAGTTATAATTAAATAAATTCCAATTAAATAGATTTACACGTAAATTAGGGATTTCAAGAGAAGAGAAAACATTTTCTTTGAAACTCTCTATGTTTTTTCAAATTAAATTTCCATCTGTCAACATTGAAATATTCTCTCGCCAAGCAAATTGAAATGCAACTTCAAATTGTGCGTATTCCGATTTGCCACACACGACTAATTCATTATTAGGGTCGTCATTATTTGCTCTTTAATTGCAACAATTTCCCGATTTGATGCCCACACATCACACGCTAGTTTTGTGTGTGTGTGTTTGTTTGTGTGTGGTAATCGTAAAAAGAATCCATGCCACATAAAATGTGGCACAGCAGCATAGCAGGTCGTGAGTCGTGCACGGGCAATATTATGATGTTTCAGTTTTATGGGCCAAGCCATGAGTACTAAAAACAATCCCCAGGCCATGCCCACAATCCCTGCCTGCAATGCCAACGAGCCAACCAACCGACCAACTACTCCCTATATGCCTGGCAGTCAAATCAATTGGCTGAAAATAAAAAACAAACACACACTTACACCCACACACACACACACACGCATGCTGAGAGGAAACACTCTACAAATACAAATAAATCGCAGCATTTCCGCAACGGTCATGCTCTCCCGCTTTTATGATTATTATATAAATTTTCCCTTGAAATGTCATAAAAAACCAAGTCAAATAAAAGAATATTCCATTGTATGCAGTAATAATGATAACGAATTGGTGATACCCTACAGACAGGAACCTAAATTGAGTTTACTTTGATTCTTAATTGTCCTACGAAGGACTTTGGAGTGAACTTCATTTATTTTTAAGAATTCCTAGACTTAGATTGAGAATACAAAAAGAAAAAAATCTTTGCATCATATTGCTACTCATCAATCTGAGGGGAATGCTGATTTGAGCTCAACAAACACTTCCTCCCTCTATGTACAAAATATTTACAGGGTATGTAAGACAATCATTGAATTTTGGTCAGTGTTCTGTTTGTGGCAAACAAATGTGCACGTCATTCGCTTGAGTAGATAAACACAAGCTTCATACTCCAGTCAGTCAGTCAGTCAGTTCTTCCAACCATCCATCTGTCTCCCTGTCCTCCCTCTCTCCTTCTAACCATGCTTACTAAACAATTCTGAACCAATATTCAAATATTGTTGCCCTAGCCAATGGCCCACTTATTAAGTTGTTAAAACATGATTTGCTTTTCCCTCTGACCGAAACTTCCCCCTCTCCCATACGCTCTACTCCATCTAAAAGACCTCCTGCCATTAGCTTGCTAACTCAAACCCAAATTTTGTAAAGTGCAAATCCAAGTGTTGCTGTGTGTTTAGCTCAATTCCTCTTGTTAAGTAGTTTATGCCCCAAGCTTATGAATTATAAAAGTTTGTTTTTTCCTCTCTCTCTCTTTTTTTTTCATTTTTGGTCGAGAGTGTGCGTGTGTGTGTGCGTGAGTGTGTGTGAGAGTGTGTTAGCCACGCGTGTTGGCCATAAACGCTTCGCTTTATGGTCTGCAGAGTCTTGCAAATTGAAAGTGAAAAGTTGAAATGAATGAGTAAAGTGAATTGTGGAGTTGTGCGGGGGAAGGGGAGGATGCTTTGATGTAGAGAGTCAGAAGGACGGGGCCAAGCCTCATTGGGGTTGCGTTATGAGGCATGAAAAACTGGCCAATAGAGAGCAAACCAATTAAATTAGAGCCCCACTTCAATTGCTTATATTTCAATCAATATACACTCTGATTTATAGATCGCTGACTGCGATTACACTACACTACAAAACTCAACTCGTGGTCTTTGGGCCAAATGCTAATGATTTCCGTAAACATTGCCAAACAAATAATGAAGCAAAGTAGCCAAAAAAAGAAAATAAGCAAAAAAGATGAAAATAAAAATGGCAGATGAACGGAACGGAAAGTAAAAGCCAAAGTGAATGGCGACAAAAACCTCGTTGATTTTTCATTTTATGGCTCACTTAAAGTGAAACGGAAAATAGTCAAAGAAAGGCATGAAAAAAAAACCGGTCACCCAATTGAAGTAACGACTCTTTAAATACCCTAAAAAATGTGTTTATAAAAATATGAGACAATTTTTGCCTAACTTTAATAATCTGTCTTAACAACTTCTCGAATCTCTTTTTGCTTTCTATTTCTACATGTTCTCCATCTCAATATACTCGCTTTAAATCCTTCAATTACAGGGTACGTAAAAGGAAAGACAAACTGAAAGGCGGACAACGAGTTTTTTAATGTGTTAATGCCAAGGCGGCTGCTGCTAACAAGTAGACAAATAAAAAAGAAGGAGCAAAAAGAAAAAAAAATTACAAAAAATTACGAATACTGCGAATGGAGATTGAGAAATGAAATGAAATCAACGCCATTATTATTTGCCACTGGTTTGCATCTTCTTCTTCTCGTTCTTCTCTTGGAATTGTTTCTTACGAAAAGGAAAGCATTTTCCTCTTGGTAGTCTTTTCCTGCGTCTGCTGCTTGGTTTTCCTTTGAACGACTTTGGCTTTTGTCTTTTAACCAAATGAAATTTAATTGCAAAAATACTTAACACAAAAGCCAAATGAACCAAAATGCCAAAGTCAGCCATTTACTTTATTTGAATATTAATTGAGCAAAAAGCAACCTGAAGCTAAATGTGTGAACATTTTCCCAATGCCCAAGGTAATTTGTGTGAACATTTAAATTGTAAAAAATTCAACATTTTTTTAAACGAAATTGTAGAATTTTCTCTTTTTGTTTTAGTAATTGAAAACTTACTTTTCATATTTTTAACGGATATGAATAAAGTTTTTAAGATCAAAGAAACTTTTAAATTATTTTGCGCCGTTTTTTACGTAAAAAAAACATAATGTTTATAAGAGAAAACCAAAAAAGTGTTTATTCAAAGTATTTTTCATTGCTAGCTATGCCTTTTGTCCACCTTTTAGACAATAGAATTCTTGCTCCTTCTGATGAAAACCAATCAGAGATCCAATCTTTAAGTTCTTAGAAAGTTTTCAAGTGCTGGTTTTTGATGACACTTCGATAGTAACCATTTTAAGCCAAAACTTTCTTTTAAGTTGGCTTGGAAAAATATTTACTTATATTGATTCTATATGTTAAATAGAACTTTCTGTATTTTCCACTAAATACTCGATATGTCTGGCCATTGTTGCCCTTTCAATGATATAATAACGCTACAGCTTAAGAACATGCCGTTTGAGCCACATCACGAGTTTTGGCACTTTGTCGTAGGAGAAGCGCATCCCAAAGCCAAGGCGGGACTTGGCCCACGTTATTTTCTATACAAAAAACACAAAGAAATCTGCATTCTAAAATGCAATTTCAAGAATTTCTTGTTGAAATTTTCTTTCAAATATAATAAATAATTTCTTCCAATAAACTCCATTTAAGAAATGCAGCTTAAAATTTTATTTATATTTATTTTAGACTCAGTTTACGGAAGAAGCCTGATCAGCCTTTGGCAACGATAGCAAATTTCGAGCTTCAGGTCAATGTAACAGTTTTTTAAAGTTAACCACAACGAAATTTTGGGACTATTTATTGAGAAACTTACTGAACTACGATGAGTTTTGGCGACCCTTTAGTAAAATAATTGAATAGATAAACGACTTTCCAATCACAAAGTACTTCAGTCAGACTTCACTCGGAATATTACTTTGTAGTTTCTTTCATCAATTGCTTCTAACTAGATACAAATTTCAGTTGAATCAAATCTATAGCGATAAATATTGAAGCTATAAATGTTATAATGTTCTGTTAAGTGTCCGCAATTTGTCACTGCATTGCAAATGTGATTTGATAATGCGTGCACAATGATTTCGCAATCATTCAAATGAAAATATTAATTCATTGAGAATGCGACCCTTTTTGGGGGCCAATTCGATTGCAATCACACCTTTTTCGCGATTTAATTAGCCGGCCATTAATATGTTTCATGTTTGAATTGCCGCCGAATGGAATTCACAATGCGAAATGGCGAATGGTATACAGGATTGGCAAATAAACCAAAATGGGAATGCCCGTTGGCAACGTATACACTTCACTTCCATGGCAGTTCAAAGCGTTTGGGACCCCCCACTCTGATGCATGGCATTACGCATACGCCATGTCAGCCGGTAGTCAACGGCAGCAGGCAGCAGGCAGCAGGCAGCGATCGAGTAATTTGGCTGCAGGCCAAAAATGCCAAAACGCCAAACGCAAAACATATTTGAACTAAAGCAAACAATTTTCAAATTAGTTAAGCACCACAAAACCTCCGCCACGCTACCCTGCCCAGCCCTCCTCCTCCTCGCCCGCTCGTTTACCTCTGCCTAACACCATGACTTCAAACGGGCGTTATGGACATTTATAGAATTTTTTTTTTTTCTTTTTTCGTTTACAACTCAGGCAAATTGCCGAAAATAAAACAAAAGCAAGTGAGAGAGAGAGAGAGAGAGAGAAAGCATAACTTTGGCAAAATTTTTTTTTTTTTTGGTGTACGAAAGTTTTTGCCATTTCATTTGTGTTTTTTTTTTGTTGTTTTTTGGCTGAGTGAAAATAAAATGCTGGTTATAAAATTTTATGTCGATTGAAACGTTCACGAAAGCATATTTCCTTTATGGCTTTATTTTATTTACCTACTCGCTTGCTTGGCTGACTGTCTGACTGGCGAATTGGCGAACTGGCGGACTGGCTGCCTGCATTTCCGCATTGCGCGCCAAGGACATTATTCATTGTCTCCGCCCAGCCACTCTCCTTGTCGTTTCATACTGAAAGAACGGCTGGAGCTTACTGTCTTTGGGGGCCACTTGAAAGTGCAAGAGCAGATAATAATTCTTACATGTGGCAGTTGTTGCAATTCTTGGTACATTCACTTGGTCCTGTGGCACACATCCTGTTCTTGTTATCAAATGTCCTCCTCCTAGTAGTAGGTTTTTTTTTTTTTTGTTGCCTTTGCTTTTGCCTTTTGTCTTTGTTGGCGTCATCTTTTGTCTTTCACTTATGCATGTGCGAGCTGCTGCTGGTGCTTCTCTTTTTGCTGTTGGTGTGTGTGTGTGTGTGTGTGTGTGTGTGTGCTCCTTTTTCCGTTTGCTTTCTTGTGAAGTTTTATGATGCTCCCTCTATCATCAGAGAGTGAGACTCCAGCAAAGAAAAAAAAAGCAAGCGAACCACAACAGCACGACATTTGCCCATAAAGTGCGCAAAGTTACAGTCAAAAGCTAAGGGGCTCAGCACAGAGAAAACTGAATCTCATCTTGACGCCGCTTCTAATACTTTGATAATCCTTGGCTCCAGTCGAATATGCCCTGCCACAATAACTTTTGATACATCAAGCAGGATGTCCTTCCACTTTTTCTCTCTCTCTCTCTCTGTGTTATGGGAGACAGCCATTCAACTTTGTTACTCGAGCTTTATCGCATGTGTATATATATGTACATATATGTATGTGTGCAAATTATATAAGCTTGATAATATTGTATAACAGAAATCACAACTACAAAGGACCCTTCTATCTCTGTCGCGTTGCTGGCTCCTTCAATTCACTTTGTCTAGTTTCAATTTCAATTTGATTTCATGCCATTCCTGCCACACTGCGTGGCATCAATTTGATTTGCTTATTTGTCTCAGACAGTTTTGTTGCCTGCCTAGCATCTTTCTTGTTCTTCAATATCTTACAAAACTCTCAATTCTCTCTCTCTCTCTCTCTCTGTTAAGTTGTTGTTTGATTTTGTGCGAGTTGAAGTTTATAATATGGGCAATTGTGCCAAAAATGTTAAAGGTACACAATTTAAGAACTACAAGAAGGCCAAGTGAACATAATACCGCACAAAAGAAAGTGGCTAAGACTAGTAGATACCCTGCAAAATCAAATTTAACTAGAGCCTAAATGGATTTTGAGTTCACTTTTTAAACTTTTCCTTTTCAAACATTTAATGGTGAATTATTGGAAAGACGTTATCAGTTTTCCTTTGTTTTACTTACAGAAAAAATAAATTGCAATCTCCAAGCAGAAAATAAATTGCAATCTCCAAGCAGAAAATTTGTCGCCTTAGTTTACTTCTAAGAAAAACTTAATTTAAAATGTCTATCCGACACATTGCCCAGTCGTATGTGCCTTGTGTTATCCTCTAAATTTCTGCATTTTGGCCTGCCTTGCACAATTTAGCCAAGTACCAAACACGTTGGTAAAAGTGTGTGGGTTGGAAAAACCGCAAGAGCCGCATAAAACCGCAGACGCTTATTGTGAAAGGATGGTAACAGGATGCATGATGCGGTAGGGTACGGAGTTGGTTAGGAGGAGGTGTTGGGGGTGGGGCAAAGCAACTGTTTTGGGCAGGCCAAAAGCCCTCTGCTGACAGCAGGCAGTCAGAAGGCAGGAGGCACTGCATAATTACAAATTGATAACAATTTGAACGTTAATCAGTTATGGGAGAGTCATCCGCAGGATATACACACACACACACACACCCAACACACACACACACATAGACATGGCACAGCATGCTGCCACTACGGAAATGCACAATTTGTGCTTTATTTGTTAGAGATCAATATGAAAGGAAATTTAAATTTAGTTATTTGTGGTCGGTTATTGTGTTGGCTGTGTTGGCCCAGTTAATGCTTTTATGCAATTAAATTTATATATATTTTTGCCCTTTTCTAGTGGCCTGATGAATTTAATTGATAATATTGTTGACATGACATCAATATTTGTTCAACTACTTAAATCAACGAATATGAGAGGCGGCGTTATAATGCCAACTAAATATTTGACCATGATTATGGGCTCTAGTTGCAGCTTATGAATGTGGCAAGTGCCTCTCAAATTATACACATACGCCTGAGAGAAGAGAAGAGAGGAGCTCAAATGATGACGATGATGATGATCATGGTGATCATAATGATGTTGTATGTATAACTTTACATAGACAATTATTTACAAGTGCGCAGCAGCAGCAGCCCCAACTCCTTAGCACCAACAACATTTTGCCACCATCCTTTACAATCTGAATGTGTGAGTGCCAAAGACTCGAGCTTAAGTGACACTAACGATTCCCCAACCTCCACCCCTATATGCCTCCCCCTTCGCCCTTATGTTACCTTCTTGTTATGTTTTGGCTTCTGCTCGAGAGCAACTCAATCTAAATGCGGTACAATGACATCTAAAGTGTTTGGGCTGGCTCTTTTCCATGATACCCATCCATTCCCATTCGTCCAACCATCCATCCACCCATCCATCCATCCAACCATCCAACCATCCAACCATTCCATCCACATTTCAACCGAAAAGCATCCCCTTCCCTGACATTAGTTTTGCTTTCTTTTAAATGTGTCACGTAATTTCCAGTGTACTCTTTGCAAAAGGGAGCAAGTAAGAAGACGTCGCCAGGCAGACAGACAAACAGACAGACAGACAGACAGACAGACAGACAGACAGACAGACAGTAGATTGTATATGGCAGGCATTTAACTTAAATGTATGTACAACATTTCGGATTCACGCGGAAGGGGAACAGACAGACAAACAGACAGACAGACATCCGTCAGATACGTACAGTGGAAATGTATCTTTTCTCCTTATGGCAATCTGTGTCAGTTGACATTTAAAAATAGTTTGCAGTAAGGTGCTGCAAGTCAACTGCTCAGCAGTTGCCATAATTTAAATCAAAAAGCTCGAGTTAATTATAAATGAATTGTGTCATTAAAGCGGCAAAAGAGCAAAACGCATTTTTTATCCTGGATTTTGTTCAATCCAATGACATATATTCAGAGCTCTTTTGCTGATTTACGACAGGAAAATTAAAAGCTATGACAATTGAAAAAGGCCTCTCAATCGCTAGCACAGCGAATAGGTAAAGAGAAGTAGTTTTTTACATTTTAAATTCAATTAGTTTTTTCTTCCGTGTGGTTAGAGGTTCTGCTTAATTTTAATATTTATTTTCGTTGTTTTTAAGCGGAGACAAAACTAAACTTTTAGTGTAAACAACTTTTTTCATTGAAAAAGATAGTTTTATCTATATAATTCAGAATTGATTTTATAACAAATGTCTGTTGAAAAAGACTTGCAAAAGCTAAGTTCGAAAATGTAGTAAGAAACACAAAATTAGAACATAAAGCTTTTATAAATAACCCAAGTAACCCAAGTAAAATTACAAATAAACGAAATGTTTAAATTGGTTTTCAAAGATAAAGTATTATCAATCAAATAGCTGACTTATCTTCAAATATATTCAAGGGCAAACCCAAACATGAATTTCCTTAACACTTATTAGATACTTTTTGGCATTTATTCTTCTGTATTAAAAACTCATTGAATTGCTAAACAAATCTTGGATAAAGAATGCGGATATTTTTAAATTACATTCTTGCTGTATAAAATGGTTTTTAGGCATTCAAAAGTGTTTACACATAGAATAAACTTGCTACTTCTGCTTAATTTTAATAAATTTTTTAGAGGTTTTTATGCGAAGCCAAATCAAAAGTTTAAGTGTGACCAACCTTTGTTATTGCAAAAGATCACAAAAACCAAGAAAAAAAAACCTTAAATTGAAATTCAATTAGCTTTTTTCAACCCTCGTTAATCAACAAATCCGAAAGAGTCTTCAAATCGCAAAATGGAATAGGATTCAATATAAAGATAAAATGAACTTTATTTTAAATCTACAATTATTTCTATTTAAATTATTCTTAAAGCCATTCCAAATGATTCATAGCCCACAGACCTATGAATCAAAGTGGATTAGCCTACCTTTGTAGAAGGAACACACTTATAAAGGTAATTTTGTATCTACAGCAATTACATTCGACTTAAAAGTCCTGTCCTAGGAACCGTATTATGCTCTCTTCTCTTCTGTCAAATCCATTTATGAATAATTATGTTTGTACTTCTAGATGACATGTGGCTCAACATTAAAAAACTTTAATCTCTTAGATGAAATACATGACGAGTATCGATTGGACTATTGTCGCTATCTTTAGTAGCTCCCGCGGGTCAATCAACTTTTGTGATGATGGCCATTTCGAATGGCTTACAAAGTGTTTAATGCTTTTAAATGTTACGGGTAAGTCCAATTGATAATAGCTTTAAATTGTCTCAGGTCCGCTTTACTTTATCCTGATAAATATTGCAACAAATTTTTACCATTTTTTTTCTTTTTTGCCTCTTTGCCATTGCAAAAGCCACTTGAATAAACTGCAAATGGTGATTAAAAGCCTCGCGTGTAAATTGAAAACAAGCTATACAAAATGAACGGGCTAATGGATATATGAAAACAACTATATACATATATACGATGTGTCGATCTACCGCAGTGGACGAGAAACTTGTAGGGGGATAAATTCTCAATGTAGCCGACAAATCTGCACTTAACGTTAATTACGATATTTTTTTTCGCTGATATGGCATTAAAAATGATTTGCCATAGAGCGGACAGAGTAGCTACTTTCCTCTCCCTTATAAGAATACATTAAGTAGAGGGTGAAATGGAGCGACGAGTGTCGTGGTGGAGAGGGTGGTGGGGAGAGAGAGGTCTAGGTACTCTAGGATTAATGTAATGCACGTCCGTTGTTGGGGGAAAAAGTTTTGTTGGCAATTGACTGCACGTAGCCACTAGAATAGCAAAGTGAATGCATTTGACATTTACTGTAGTACACACACACACACACACACACACTTCCATATACACAAAATGTCGCTCCAATTTGTTGTTGTTGTTGCGGTAACAGCGGTTGGCGGTCGGTAAGGACGAATGCTTCATATGCAAATTAGTGCAAAAAAAAGTTAACGAGAAAGATGAGAGAAAGCGGAAACTACCAAAAAGAGAGAGAGAGAGGCAGTGAGAGAGGAAGAGAAGAGAAAAAAATGTCGTCTCCTTCCCGTTAAGTGGGGTCCTTGTTGCCGTTGTTTTTGTTGTTGTTGTTGTTGTTGTTGTTGACTTAATTGTGCGCACATTAAATTGCTTAACTAAAAAGTTTCGCCTCGCTTCTCGCTACCCGCAACTCCTGGCAACTCCTAAGTTATTCAACTTGTGGCAGAATTTTAAAGTTTCTCTCCCTTGGACACAAAAAAAATGTGTGTGTGTGTGTGAAATAAGTCTAAGATTTTGAGCAACCACGCGGCAGAGAATTAATTGCTTAACCAAAGTTGAATGCACACAAACACACATTATACAGGAGCGAAATGAGGGACAGGAGGGTTTTTAATTATAGTTTTCTTCTACACACTTCTAGTAACTTTCATCTGCGACCTATACGTGACCTTCATTTAGCCGCAAACCGCTCCTGTCACTTAAGTCTATCTCTTCTTAGATGTTAGAGCTCACCTTTTGTGTCTCTGGGAAGTTCTCAATATAATTTGTCGAACTTTTCCGCACAAATTACATAGATATATATGTGGTCTCCGCAGATTCCCAAACACAAATATGTGGTGTGTGCGTGTGTGTGTGTGTGTGTGCGTGTGTGTGTAAATGCTTTCAGTTTCTATTCAAATTTCGTACATTTCCTGACTTTGGCTCTTGATTTCATTGTTGTCTTCACACTGTTTACTATTGTCTGTTTTCATTTCCATTCTACATCAAAACTGTATGTCTCTTTGTGTATGCCACGCCTTCAACTGACGATGCCAACGCTGCCGCCTTCTCATCATTACATTTCATTAAGTTTCAAAGAGGCAGCCACAGAAGAAGAAAATGAAATGAGATGTGGGGCCCTGGCTAGGCCTGAAGCCTAGCGTCGTTGTTTTTGTTGCTTTTGTGTTTATTAAACGTTTTTGGGGGCGCGTGTTCATTCAATTTGTTGTTGCTGTTGGATGTTATGTCTACATGCCTGCGTCTAAATAAACAAAAACAACAACTTGCTTGTGCCGTCGCCGCTGCTGCTGTTGCTGAGTGTGAGCGAGTGCGCTTGGAAAATCATTTTAATTGTTCTGTTTAAATAGGAGACGAGAAACAAGCAACATGCAGACACACAAGCGAGCGTAGAAATGGGAATGAGGAGGAGAAGAAGGAGCCTCAGCGGCAAGTGGTCTAAGCAGACAGAGCGCGTGTCTTGTAGGCGTATACTTAATATCGCGCATACGCTGCGTGTCTCGCTTGTTTTTGTGAGTTTTCTGCTTCTGTTTTGTTCTCTTTCCTCTGGCTGTGTGTGTGTCCACGTTTCTTGTCGTATGACCAAAGCAGATGAAAGCAAAATAGTTGACTCACATTTTTGTGTGCTTTCTTTTTGCCCACTTAAACATCAAGAAAATAATAATTCCTCTTTGACAAAATTCGCCCAAATGGTCAATATAATAACCTAAATGGTCTTAAATTTTCCAATAACTTGGCCAATTATAGCAAAGTTATAAAATATCAAACAAAATGCGTCATTTATGTCTGAAGTTCTTTTTTCTCTGACTTGCTTTAAGTTTAATATTCGTTTTTCTAAGAAAAATTTTGGAAATGGAAAAGAACAAACATTCATTCTATTTGGATTTTTTCATTTCAAAATAAGTCAACATAAAAATTCTCATTAGAGAATTCAGTTTAAATTTCATATAAAAGTTTTTTTCGCGGAATCGGTGAAGTTTTCTTGTACTAAATGCAAATAGTCCACAAAATTCATTAGGACGGACCATAGGATGTAATTTCTTAGAAGAAAAAAATGAAGTAAGAAGAACAGAAACAAGAAGGCTTATTGGGCATCCTCTCCAAAAAAAAATGCTGCTAAAGCGAATAGTAAACACCTCTAGAAAATCCTACTTCATTTCGAAAAGCCATTACGAATCTGACTCAAAACTTTAGTAAGGGAAAATATCTATCAATAGACATCAATAGAAAATACTTATCCAGCAGTTAAATCTTTATTATCTTTATTGCTTTAAACGATGTTTCCTATATAAGAGAAGAGTTGAGTGGATTTGTTTTTTCTAAATAACATCAATTTCTATTTAATTTAAACTAAAATATTGACTTAGACCTAAAGACCTTAAACCAAATCTTAGTCTTACTTGAGTTCCAATCAGTAAAGAAAACGTTCCAAGAACAATCAGCAATGAAAATGAGAAAAAATTGTATAGGCTGAAACATATAAAATGCCAAAATGACCAAAAAAGTTTAATAAATTTGAAGTTGCAAGTAGAATTTAAAATAAATTGAAACAAACATTTCCTTTTCCTTTCCGTTATGGACACGTTGTGCTTGTTAAACAAAAACATGCATTTTATTTGCTTATTCGTAACATTTCTGTCGATACAACTTTAATTTATACAATTAAATCGATTTAATTAGTTAAGCAGCGTGCAGCAACGGCAGATGTTAAATAAATATGCGCATTAAATGCAACCGAGATCGGGATGCAGTTGTAAAAATACAATTTAACCACTTTACTATATACATGTATTCTTTCTCTCTGTTTGCCCAAAATACAGTAACAAAAAAATAAATATAACTGAAAACCAATTTAATTTGCACATTTCAGCCTACAAAAAGACAAAAAAAAAAGAAAAAAAGAAAGAAATTGCAACCAAAAACAGAGAAAAAAAGTTGTTTGACTGTTTCTGCATGTCCATAACATGATACAACACAAATTTCAATGTATTTCAATGTCCAAAGAAAAATATTAAACTACAATTTGAAAGCAAAAAAAGGAAATATTTTGGCAAATGGCATACAAAAAGAATGAAAAATGTAAAGAGTTATTCCAACCATATATAACTGTCATTTGAAGGGCCACCACTAAAGTGTTTAGTGGCATTTAGTTTAGCTACCTTTTAGCTAGTGAGTATAGTGAAATATAAGTCGGTGCTTAGTTTCATATTGAATTGCCAGGGAAGAGATAAGAACTTTACTTCTTTTACTCATTTTAAACTAGGTCAATATAAAAGTGTACAAATTAGAAGACAATTATTTCTTGTTTACAAATCTAAAACCTATTCTTTGGTGAAAGGCCTTTTTTCATCATCTCAAATAATATTTGGAAAAAGATATACATTAGACTAAGTGGTAACTAGACCAATTGAATATTCTTTACTTGAGTCATGGGATAAGATAAGTCATCGAAAAGCATCGTTTATAATCGCATCCAAAAATGCCGTAACATTTCAGTCAATTAAATATTTTCTACTTCAAACATGGAAGGTAGAATCGCATCCAAAAATGAGGTAAAATTTCGTAAATGGCCAGTTTAAAGTTTACAAGTTGAACTTGGGTTTTAATAGGCGTTTGTCCCAGATCTTCTTGATATTCTAAGAGTTTTGTTACTGTTTTCTTTATTCATAGAGCTGTGCTGCCCTTAAAATAAGTTCATTTTTATTAATAAGTATAGGAAAAAGTGTTAAACTATCAACCTAACTATTTAAGAACATCGGCTTAAATGAAAAATAACATCTATACAATAGCCAGGGATTCGAATCGGGATCCTCGTTTTTAAGTTGCCTAAATGCCTAGACAACTTGGACAATTTTTCTTTCGAAGACTGCTTGAATATCAAATAGAAATTAGTTTTTTTTTAAATTTTCTAAAATTTTAAAGTTCTTACCAAAAATTGTGAACTCAATTTGGGCATCAAAGTTAAAATCGATTGCCCCTGATTTAATACGATTTTCGATTATTTTCAAAAAGAAAAACGGAGAAGGGGAAAAGAAAAAAAAAACAAATCGTTTGCAATTTGTTCAATATTTATTGACTGCGGAGCACACTCACAGTCTCGCAGCTTCGCTGGGTTCCAGCAGGGCAACAAATTGTGAAAAGACACGCATCTAAATGCTTTTACACACTCCCCGCCCAATTGATACTTTAAAGCAGCACTACGAGAGAGAGAGAGAGAGAGAGAGAGAGAGAGAGAGAGAGCGCTTCATGGCGGAGTAAACACTTATTAGATGTCACAGGATCTACTAGTGGAAACGGGAACAAAATCTAGCTCTGGCAGCACCATCATCATCGTCATCATCAGCCAGTCAGCCAGGCAGGCAGGCAGGCGGCAATGGAGCGTGCTGTTAAGGAGTATTCAACTAATAAAAATGTCAAAACGCATGAAGTTGACGACAAGCAAAAGGAAAATGACAGCAGAGCCGAGAGAGAGAGAGAGAGCTGGAATGGGGGATTGAAGAGGATTTTCGTAGCCAAAAAGGAATTCAAACTGAAAGCTTATTCGACGTGAAATGCGGGCACCAATGTGGGCAACAATTTGCCACACCTGCTGTGTGAGTGCCTAGAGAAGGAAGGAAGGAAACAAAATACGAGAGTGTACCCCCCTCCTCTGCCATCTCTCGCCCACAGCCATCCCTTTCGCGTTTTGGCAAAAACTTTCACAATTAAAACTTGGTATTTTTCGTCGCTTTCGTCTTTGGTACCATGCACGCATCGTTTCAAGCGATGTTTGTTTATTGGATTAAGTAGATTTATCATATCAAATGGCAAAAGTTGTCTAAAAATATCCCCACATCACACACACACACACACACATACACACACAGAAAACTCTCATATTAAATTGTATAACGGTTTGACTTTTAATTACGCAGTTTTTCAGTTACCTCACGTACGAATCGAAAGCGAAGAAACTTTTCTTCATTCCCATTTTTTTTTTTTTTTTTGCCGCTACGTGTCCTACCAGGAGGCATTTTCAATAAATATTTTGTTGTCCTATGCTCGCAGAATTAATAAAAGTAGTAGAAAAAAAAAACAACTTTGCACTTGGCCTTGCCACAGGTGGAAGTGGGTGGTGTAGGTGTAGGAGAAGCTGTCAGCCAGGAGTGGGGAAAAAAAAGTCATTTCAACGATAATTAAAAGGTAATTGAAAACTACATTGAAATCTATTTGCCAAGGTGAAGACGTGAAAGCTTGCAGATAAAGTCTCCTTCTTCCTATTCCTCTTCTTCTTATACCAGCAAAAACAGACACTAAAATCGAAAAAACCTTTAAGGAATATAAAGTATAGAAGCAGTTGATTGTTATTACTTCTGAAACGTTTAAAATCCATAAAAAATGTTGCAGTAATTTTAATCTTTTCTCATTTTTTCTTGATTATTTTAAAGGTTTTTAATTATCATTAAGAAAACAGTTTTGTTTACAGAATGATGTCAATATTTTAAGATATTTACAGTTTAAAAATCACAAAGGGAAATTGGTGAAATTCAACATCATCTAGAAGGGCATAAAATCGAATAAACCGAAACCGAAAACAAGCTACTTCGCCCTATTAAATATTTTAGCAGCCTTAAAAAGTAAAAGACAATAATTGAAACATTTAAAATGGCTAAATATCCACATATGTACATTAAGCAACTTAACATCATTTAATAATAAAATTAAATTTTTAATTAAACCAGAGATAAATGTTTGTTTAACGTAAAGCAAATATTTAAGTTCTAAAATAATAAAAAATGTCAAAATCAATTATGAACAGACAAATGAAAATAGTAAAAATAGTGTAAATATTTTTCCAGTTTTTTGCCATACTTTTGTGTTCTTTTGAATTTTAAAATAATAATCATAGAGGGGGGAAAAAAATGATGATGACCACAAGTTGTCAAAGGAATAATACATTTCAAATATTGTTGAACTAAACCGAAATGCAATTTTATTATTTTAACAATTCAACTTCAAACAGAAAAAGTTCGTGTTTTTTTTTTATGTTAAACTGGGTCGGTAAAACTAGCAAACGATTAAGAATTCGTGAAAAAATAAAAAAATCAAATGAAATTCATTTGCCACCAACTTTTTCCACGGACATGGAAAGAGCTTTATACTTAATGTGCACAAGTTGAAGTTATTGCTGGATAACTTTGGCCATGCTAATAGAGTGTCTCAGGCAGGAGATCAGCTTTCCATCACCAAGGATAACGAATTGCCGAGATATATTTATGAGCCAAGCCGAGTCGTAGTAGAGGAAAAGGCAACATCAATGTCCATTTGCTTCAAAGTTGTCATAAAAGAAAGTTTTAAGCATCTGGCGTTGGTGGCAACAACAACAACAAGAACAACAAGAACAACTCGGGTCCAGAGGTAGCGAAACTTTTAAATGAAATTTTTGTGTTAAAGTTTGTGTCAGGTAACAAGACCAAAAAGAGAAAACAGGCTAAAGAGTGGAAGAGGGAGACGATAACAGCGGCTTAGGGTCACCTAGCAGCGGTCGACCGCAGTCACACTTCACAGCCAAAAAGAGAGACGGACATATAGAAAGAGATGGCAACAAAGTTGCAGCTGTATTGTCACGTAAAATGGTGACAGATTCCAGCTAGCAGAAGATGAAACAGACCAAACACGACCAACCAAGACCAGTCAGGCCTTAGCCAGGCAAATAACATTAAAACAACAAACAACTGTAGCAACGGTGAGGAGGAGGAGGAGGCGGAGAAGGGGTCGGAACAGCAGCATCATCACCATTATGGCCAATGTGGTTACTCCTGTTTCAGGTGTGAGCAAGGTCTGTGTCTGTGGGTGGTTGGGCGGTTGGCCTAAAGTTTCGTTTCGACTTAATGGCAAGCAGCAATTTTGCACACGCCACGCCCCCACATTTGCGACCCCTTCTTACATTGGCCAACAACAAGAAAAAGTAAGTGCTGCTGGCTTTGCCATTGTCATTTGTTGTAACCGACTTTTTGCCACAATATAAAATTAGTTAGCAACACATGCCGAAGGCAGCAGCGCCTGAAAGGCTGCTACAAAAATTCAACATTCGCATTGCGTCTGCATTTAAAGTAATTACAGAAGCACGCAACGCACCCTAACACACACACACACACACACACCCGAAAAGTGTTTGCTGAATTTATCTTTTGTCTGACTCTCGCTAATGTTTGTTTTTTTTTTTTTAGCTTGGTTAGAATTATGACAGTATCTGCTGAATATGTATCTATATCTGTATAAGTATCTTTTTGTCTGTGTGCGTGTGTGTGTGTGTGTGTGTATCTGGTGCGGCGGCATTCAAGCCAAAAGAGGAGCTAATGCGTTTTTAAATATGCTGCAGCAGAAAGTTGGTTAGCATTAATTAACAACCAGGCGTAGCGCCTCCCAAAAGCTTTTGTGTGGTTTATGCGACTCTCGTGAAGGAAATGTGCGGCAGCTCTCTAAATGTGTTTTTGCAGATTGCGGTAGATTTACCAAATGCGCATTTAATACATGTCTAAAAAGGGTTTCTTCTCACTCATAGCCAACTTTTTGGGTTGCGCACGGATTAATTAATTTAACTCTATCAATATTTTATCAGAAATCAGTAATAAGCTAACGCAAACTAAAAAATATTTTATGCAAATACTTTCAAAGGTTTTCCATAAACAATTTTAACTAACTAAAATAGAGTAGTTAGAGTAGTTGGTTTATATTGGAGAGAAAAAAGAGAATACGTTTGGAAACTTAATTTTTTTAGCTTGAAAACGTTAAAAATTGTGATTTTTGATTGATTTATTTCGTTTTATCGTACTACTTACTAAAAAATCTAAAGTAAGCCCAATTATCGTCTGTCTCAATCTCTTAGGCTTTACTTTTAGTTATAGATATCTTGCGCCCTTAAGTAGGCAGTAGTTTTTTTTTATCGCCCACTAATATGAGGCTTTTAATTAAATAATCTATTCATTAAAGTAAGATAAATCCGCATGTAAAACTCACCTGTTGCTTTTATTCAAGATTATCTATCTTTGGGCTGGCCTACGCGGCGTATGCTCAACATAAAAGACATACACACACTTACGCAGAGAATAGACGTCACTCGACACTTAATTTCGGTTTTAATTTCAATTTTCTTGCACGCTTATGTTTACTTTAGATATTCCATTACATAAAAAGGGAAAGAGCCGAAATATGCTTGGCGGTAATCATGTAATAAGCCGCTCTCTGGAGTACACACACGATGGCACACACACACGAAAACACATACACACACACACACACACACACACGCAGAATGTTTGTTGTGGTAGTTTTTCTTGCTGCGTTTCTTTTGGTTTCTTTCTCGTTACTCCTTGTGAAAGGCAACAGCTTGAAATGCTATTAAAATATAATCTGCTGATAATCTGCACTTAATTTCGTGCTTTGGTCCAAAAAAAAAAAAAAAAGAAAAAAGAGAATGAGACCAACAACAAGAAAATAAAATAAAATAAAGAGACAGTAGAATAAGGGAATAAGAAGAAAGTTGTTTTCGTTGGTATGTGAAATGTCCTTGCAACAAGCAAGTCGTCAGCTGGCTCGTTAGATAATGTCCTTTCCCGTTCGCATTTTGTTGTGTGTAGTTTTTGTTGTTTTTGTTATTGCTTTGCTGTAACCAGATACTAAATAATACCTTTTAATTTTCACTAGTTTTTCTTGCACTTTCGCGTTTCTCTTTCACTTGGTTAGACTTTTTGTATTTGATTGGTTCAGTTTGCCCTTTTTCTACTTTTCTTTATATTTTCCTTTTCTTTTTTTCTTCTTATTTAATATATATATATATCGGTTTTTCCGGCCTTTTTTTTAGCTTTGTTGAAGTTTTACGCTTCGCCGATTTTTAATGTTTGCTATGTTCTTCTCGTTCTCATGTGCGTACGCGTGTTGATTTTCGTTTTTCTGTTACCTTTTCGATATACACATTCACATAGATACACTTGCACACACGCACACACACACCAGTACACTTACACTTGTTTTTTTTTTTGCCTTTTACAAAATTTATCAAATTTTCTTCTTTTCGTTTTTTTTTTTGTGCTCTCTCCTCTTTTTTTTTAATCAAATTTCCACTTGATTGGAGTGACGACAATTTAGTTGATTTCCTGTTGATGTTCTCGTCGCTGCTCCCGTTTCAGTTCCTGCGATGACGAATTTCGGCCCAGGCCCAGAATTGTTCTATGGAAAATGAAACAGAAATAGAAAGAGAGAGAGAGAGAGAGAGGAAGAGAAAGAGAGAGTGAGTTGAAAGAGAAACTATTAGTTTTGAGGGTAAAATTTCTCGCTTATGTACATTGAAGTATTTTCTTTGTAAATTAAAAACTTTATGCTTAGAAATTTAGATATACAATTTGAAATAGCTCTGACAATTTGTTAAAGTTAACAATTGAAAGCTATTTCAAGCAAATAAATATGATGAATATAAATATGTTGAAGTTATTTCAAAAGAAACAAAAGTTAAAGTTCAAAAGTTTGGTCAGTTTTTGAAATCTTAGCTTAAGATTGAAAATTGTTCAATCCATTTTACTAACTAAGATTACTAGAGGGGAAATCAGTATAAAAATTCAAAAGTAATGCGATTGTCTGATAAATTTAAACAAGTACTTCAAGTCCTTGTTCTTTGATCATGAAATCTAGAGCCTATTCCCATCTAATAAAACCATTCTTCATAACGTCTTCTCGCCAACATTTGAGTAATAAATTTCTTTCCACAATCCTATCGCAAAATGTTGAACTCCTAATTTTAGAGAGAAAATTTATATTAATTTAAAATGTACATAGATGCTAGTTGGATATTGAACTGACTTATTGACAGACTGACTTATTATAGGATCTTTGGGCATTATATTTGATGAGCCATGCTGCTTGACATTAAATATTCCAATGTCCTTAACCAACTTCATTTAAAATTTTCTCTTAGAAGACAAATAACATGATTATTTGAATATTTAAAAAACAAGAAAAGTAAAAGTTTCTCAGAAGTCCATCAATCGTTAGAGCTTCGTTTATTTCTTTTGATAAAAATTTTCAGTCTCAATTGGCTGGAATTATTTATATTAACTTAGCACAAACTGATGTCAAAAATAAATTCTTAGCTTGAAAATTAGCAAAACGTAAGTGATAGTCCTTAATTGAATATAATTTCTCATCATCTCAAATTTATCTGCATGCGATAGTTAATCAAATTTATGTAAAAATAAACCATTTGTTTTGGGGGTGGGGGGTAAAACAACTTCAGAAGCAACAATTTTTGTTGTGTATATAACCACTAAGATGAGTTTTTCTTTTAAGCATCAAGAGTTTTCTTTTACCGGCTTATGACAATTTCATTTCCGTTTTGTTTTTTAATTTAATTTCGCGCTTGTAGCATGTCTCGTTACGTTGGTTACTTCAGTTTTATACGCTTGTGTGTGTGTGTGTGTATATATATATTAGTATATATCCTGTTACTGTTTTTTATGTTACTTTTCACTTCCTTTTTACTCTCTCAGTCGACGTCTCCTACCAATTCCTTTACGCTGATCCTCTTAGCCAGTCTCTCTGTGTGTGAGTTGGAGAGAGTTCCATAAAAACCAAAATGCAACGCCGCAGCATTAACGCACACATATATACATCCCACACACATACACACAGAGACACACAAATATATACATGGATATTTTTACGCCATTTTCACTGATTTCATTCCAAAAGTATTTTCTTCCTGCTCTCATTCTGCTCGTCAAATTATAATTGTGTTCTCATCTCACCGCAGATTGCAAAATATTTAATTTCCTCTTCGCCTTTGAGTATGGGGAGGGGAAGAGAGGGAGAGGGAGAGGGAGAGGGAGAGAATAATGGGTGGCTGAGGATATAATTCCTTCCGGTTATTTTTGCCGCCAAATGGTGCACGGCGTGTTTCTAATTCCTCAAAAACCTATTTAGACCAAACAACCAAAAGAACGAAAAAAAAACGAAAAGCGAACACAGAAAAATAAAAGGAAATCACTTCTCTCCTCTGCTCTTTGCCATTTAAAAAAAAAAACCTTGTCCTTCTTATACATACAATTACTGTTTGTTAACGTCCATGTATGTATGTGTGTGTGTGTGTGTGCTTTCTGCCATTTATGCTTCATTTATTTTTGATGGTTCTTTTTTGCCTATATTTCTTTTTCGTCTTCTTGCCTTTTAGCCAATGTTGTTTACCAAAACGTTTAATGGTTTATTGTAAACTTTGCGTAAATTATATCTTTGTGATTTTTTTTTTATGGTTAATGAAAAATTTCGAAAGCAAAAGCAATTGAATAAGATAATTTGCTATTCCTCTCTAAAGAGTGTTGACAATTGGCGCTAAGTCTCAATCTCTCCTCACTCATAATTTTGATCAAAACTTAATGTTAAGTAATTTCAATTGTCGTAAAGCAAGTGAAATCGTTTAAACTATTTCATTGAATTTTTTTGACATGATATTGCATTTTAATTACACTAAAAAGATAATTTCAAGAAACAAAATAAGTTTTAAAGTATTTTTTTTTCATCTTTCAAACAATTAAGTCAATATGTATTTCTATAATACTTCTAGACTCAGAAAATGGTTCAACTTAGCAAGATTGAAGTGAAGTATTAAAGGCACAATGAAAAAAAACATTTTTTTTTTTTTTTTAATCACGAATCAGCATCTTTTTTCTCCAAATATAAGTCTAGATTGTACTTTGAAGCAAACAAACAAAAGCAAATTGTTTATTTCGTCGTTGGTTTTTTTCTTCTCCTGCAGTTTTTTTCCCAAGAAATTAAAGTCATTCTATGTGCCATATGTTATTTTTATTATCTAATATCTAACTAGAAAAGGCTCATTAAATAGCCTATACTCTAAGAAATTATTATTAAGATTGATACAGATAAATTAAATTTAATTCTCTGGAATTGTTGTTGCTTCAAGCATTAAGTTTAAAGCGCTCAGAAATCAGCAGGAAAGTATGCTACATTTTTATGGGGAAATGAACTAGAACTCGCTTTCAGAAAGTTAACCAATTATTGTACCTATAACTAATTACAGATGAAGTGGACTTAAGCTTTAAAACTATTTAGATATGTATCCCCTAAGTCTTTCTTAAATACCTTTAGCAATTATCCTGAAAGCTTTAGGTCTGCCTTAAATTAAACACAGTATTATTTGAGGTGGCGTCATGTGGAAATGTTCAATGGTCACATGGTCAATAGATATATGAAACACTTGTAACAAAATATCCTATGCACCGCACAAGCACTGCACTCCTGTCACCAGCCAGACATCTAACGACCAACGGATGTTGGGTTAAAAATAGTTTCAACTTCCGATTGCTGGGACGCGGCCTTTTTGGCGAACAAAATCCCCCAGACCCTTAAAATATCAGCCATATAGTTTTAAAATCCTTATAAAGTCGCATGAATTAAATAATTATGATCAGTTAAGCTTCTGAATTCACTAAATAAAGAATGGTGCTTTATATTCTCTCCTTTAATGTAATCTTTTTCTAACAGCCTTTTTATGAAGAATAACGCCAATTTTCACAGATATGCAGCAAATTAAAATGAAACTAGCTCCTTAAGCAGAATTCGTAAACTCTTTATTATAAATTGTAGAGTTTTTTTTTCATAGATGGATAAAAAGTACCAAGAATCGTAGACATTTGGGTAAAGTATTCGGAAAATCTATTCCAACTTAAATAAATGAATTCCTTACGGTTCCAAAGAAAAAATTATACAAATCAGATGCATTAATTTAAATAAGATTTTAGAGTTTATTATGCTTTTAGTAGAATTTAACTTGATTTATCTGGTTCTTTGACACAATTTAATTTAATTGATTTTATTTGGGACTTGTTGAATAGAAACACAACTAGAGAACAAAAAGTGTACATTAATTTATTCATCTTATTGTTTGATTTGTTTTCAAGTCGATCAATTTGTTAATTGCCTTTGCTACTTTCTCTGCTTCTGCCCCTGCTTATATAAATTATAATTAAAATGCAAATATCCGACCAAAATGCAAAATAATGCATAAATCAATTTAAATTTTATTTACGTTTCTTGATTTGATGTGAACATATTTTATCGAAGATAATCCACGCCTTCAATTATTTTAAGTTAAGTCAAACCACAAATTCCTAATTAAACAAAAGCCATAATTGAAATATTTGCACACTAAAATGTGGAATTATATGCAGTCGTTTGAGGCGTAACGTAAGGTGAATTTAAATTTGGAAAAGAAGCCTGTGACTTTGCTTCTTTTTTTTTTTGGTTGTTAATGTTCCACCAACTAATTAGTTAAATGCGAAAAGTATATTGGTATTCCATGGGGGTTAAGTTTCTGTTTCAAGTGCTAATTAAATAAGCGAATCCGTTGTCAGGTGATATTTAGGTGCAAAATTCTCGGGGCCCAAGAGGGCAGACGAGGGACAATGATGATTATTAAAAATCATAAATTCACGCTTCATGATTTCTCATTTAGAAGTGAATTTTCGTTGGAAACCCTTTTGGGTTGAGTCCGATGCTTGGCATCATTTTTCGAACGCATTTTAATGAGGTTTTTGCTGCGCGGACTACAAACTGTATTAATTAAAAAGGGTTTCTCGGCGACAGTTTTGAACTCTGTGCGATGCGATGTGACGCGATTTGCCTCGCTGAAGATGAAAATGTCAGCCAGGCGATGACCCAGAAAGGCTACAACGCGAGCGGAAAAAAATAAAGCGAATCAAAGGAACAAAAAAAAAAAAAAGCAGCAAACAAAAAAGAGAAAAACACGAGATGGAAAATCTAAGGGAAACATTTTAAGGACACTTTAAGGCCAGGACTCTTGAAATTGACGCACGTGTTGGCCATTTTTTGTTCCTGTTCAAGTTGTTGGTATTATTGTTGGTTTTTGCCCCAGGCCTCAGGACATAATTTCAATTTGCGCGCGTGGGAAACGCCTATCAGACTTTGCCACACACACACACAAACACACACACACACACACACACTGACACTGACATAGAGAAGCACTTTTTACTCTTGCTTTAATTTCCGCTTGAATGCAAAGCAAAGGTTTTTCCTTATGCCTTTTTGCTTCAAAAGGTTTTTGTCCCTCTTCAACTCGCATGTTGACTTGTCTTGTGACTACTGACCAAACAAGAACAAAAACCCACACCATGTGAGACAGAGAGAGAGAGAAAGATCCATGTGGATAGGCCTTTCGGCCCTTCCTTTCCTTTCCTTCACTAACTTTTTCATCTGCAGGAAATGACAACCTTTTCAACTTGATTAATTTTCCACAATTTAAGTTGATGAACGCCAAAATATCTTCAATGGAACAATGAGGCCCCAAAAGAAGCAAGTTTTGATTTCACTTTTTTCTGCTTTCTTCTCTCTTCATTGCATTTGATATTTCAAGTTGGCCAAATAAAATGCCAGAACATTTGTCTTCAAATTGCTTTGCCAATGTGTTGTGATTACGAAAGAAAGTCAAAAGAATTGTTCAAATCAATTTAACTCACAAAGTTAACAATAGATAAGAGATTTTTGAACTAAAATTATCAAAGAAAATTTCTTTAAATTACACAATTTTTATATCAAAACGTTTTCAACATTTCTTCTTTTATTTTTTTTTTTAAGACGTCTTGGAAATTATTTATTTAAAAGTTAACTAAAACACACTTCGTAGATTTAACTACTTTGCTATTCCACAAAAAAGTCCAAAACCTTTTGTCATTATTTACTTCACTCAACCTTTTTTATGTAAAAAAATGCTCCATTACCTTTTCAATTGATCGAAATTCTATATATTTCCACAATTGCTGGCCAATAGTTTTTCAACAATTAAAATGCAATTTAAGCAAAATGTTTATTGCCCATATAGGAAAAATAGAGAAAAATATTTTAAACTCATCTCTGACTTGGCCATAAAAAATATATTCAAGTAAATTTGCCGAATGAACAATTTTTGGTAGTTGAAATTTTTTGCCAAATATTTTGTTTCAATTTCATATTTTTCTCTTTTAATTTATTTTTGATCTCTGGCAGTGCAAAATTTGGAAGCTCAGTGAACATTTTCCGACCACATACCAAATGAAGTAAGTGAAAAAAGAAAAATTCTATGCTAACTTTCTCGAATTGCTTTGCTGTTTAAGGTTTCCCTTTTACCCCCTTACGACTATCTCTCTGACTCACTCTCCGTATCGATGATTTATTTGTCTAAAATAGTTTTGTTTTGCCACTAGGCCAAAGGTAAAAGAACTTGTTTGCAGTTTGAAATTTTGCCAATATGTTTTTTTTTTTTAAACTGCTTCAAGTTTGAAACGGGAATGAAAACTATGCCAAAAATATATATTCAAGCACTTGAAAAGGACAGCAAAACTATCTGCCCTGCCTTGTTTTGTTGTTTGCTTGTTTGCTTGTTTATTTCCTTTTGGAAAATTTATTGCCTTAAGGTCTTTGTTTTTGCCAAAGATATATTCCACAATTTACTACATTTTTATATGACAAAAACACAAAAATCATTTCGTTTCACTTTGACTTCAAGAAGCCTAAAATTTGTTTCCTCTAATACCCACTTACATTCACGTAGTTTAGTTTAGAATATTTTACTTTGTTTTGTAGCTTGAACTTTTTGGGTTTCGAAGTGCTAACGAAATTTAAGTCTAGAATCCGGACGATGTTGTCTTAAGACGTTGAACCAATCAACCGGTTTTATTTTTGGTATTCTTCATGTAACTTAAACCTGTCACTGGGCTATGTTTCTGTTTGCTTTCTGCTTGCCCAAGGAATTTCACACGCGCTCACACATATTTACACATAACTTGTGTGCACACTCGCACACACACACACACGGAGACACACACACGCACATGATTACACACAGAGTGTGTGATATCTTAGGGACAGGATTGTTGAGGACGCTCGTTGTGCTCGTCAAAAGTTTAGCCCGGGAACGCGTACTTATGTATGCTCCCTGTCTGAACGGATGCTGGAGCTTGACTGAGTTGCCGTTTACCTAGACTGGCATGATATTCGGTCAGAACCTACTACACAATATACACGGTGGTTAGGCCCGAGGACTGGCAAGGACGACGACGACAATGAATGAACGACGGCAAGGAAGCTGGCGCGCCTCTTTGGTTTGTTACAGCATCCCTGCGAGAGCTTTTTGTAGAGCCAAGCTTTTTTTTTTTACCTAAGAGTAAATGAGCGAAGAGCTTAAGAGAGTCCTGGCTGTGAGCTTGCAATACACATTCAGCAAACTTAAGAGAAGGACGAAAGCTTTTAAAAAAGCTTTACTTTCATTTTACTCCTTATGTGTGTGTGTTGTTTATTAGGAACTGTTTTTAGCTTACTTTTAGAGTCCTTAAAAAAT
This sequence comes from Drosophila nebulosa, assembly GCA_024703675.1. NCBI lineage: Eukaryota > Metazoa > Arthropoda > Insecta > Diptera > Drosophilidae > Drosophila > Drosophila nebulosa. Next base: position 6,499,439 of record CM045724.1, on the reverse strand, counting down.
GTTGATAACATTTGCTACTATTTCCTAAAACCTTTTTCCAATGGGTATGTTCCCTTAAAGAGGAATTTGCCTTTATTTAAGTAGTCTAACAACAATTTGTGGAGAGCCAATTGTGATTAGAAAATTGCGCACCTCAAAAGTCAATCAACTCGATTACCACACGCCTAAATGGTCAACGTTCGGTCCATTGTACGTATTTGTCCACTCACATTGACTGGCAGACAGCGCTAATTAAACCACACGGACCCCAGTTACACGTTAAAAGTGAACTAAACCCTGAAAAATTCGGAGAGCCGGCGGGGCGAAGAGCTTGCCTGTTGTTTCAACTTGCAGGCCATTAACTGCTTTGTTTGCCCGTTCATGGCTCGACGGGGGGGGGGGGGGAGGCTGATGTTGATGATGATGATGATGATTGTATAATGGACGGAAGCCTTGCCTAAATGCAGCCCCGTGTCCGTGTAAATGACACGTAGAGACAATCGAATTGTGATTTGTCCGTAAAGCGAGCCGGAGAGATCGACCGAATTGAACGAACACTCGCTGTCAAAGTGGCAGCCGGTCCGGTCCAACTTGGCCAACTTGCTTCGTCTACATTCACCAAAACTGTTTTGGCCATTAAGTGGCGCACATGTTGACCACTCAAACTGCCCATCCTTCGCCTCTGATTCCTCCTAATGTTTCTCTGCATCCAACCGAACAGGTGTCTTTGGGCTACACGGCAAGAAATCTTTCGTGTAATATGATAAATAACTTAGATACAATTGCAAGGCCTATGCTAAATGTGTTGAGAGATGAGAAATGAGATGAAACAGCCCGAAATAAATGTTGGGGCAACTTGTAGGCGTTAAGACAAAATAAATGAATACAATAAAATATGCAATGCAAATGTTTGTCTTACAAAAAAAAAACAAAACACAAAAAAAAGATGGAAGGCGCGTAAATTAAGAACTCGAATTTGATACGAAATGTCATAATTAACATAGAAATTTTGAATATTTTTATATAATTTTTGGCCTTTTTTTTGACGATTTAAAACTCTTTTAAAGTCCTTTAAATTTACACTTCAGTCTCAAAATGAAATTTAGCTTAAGCAAACAGGTCCGTCTGTTAGTCTACTCCTTTTTTTTTTTTTTTGGAAACGTATGTAAAGCTCATACGCATCGTAGTACTTTCGAGTTCTTTTTATCTTATGGCCAGCGGCAAGGCTCTATTTCTGTGGTCAACCATTGTCCCTTGGCCCATTCTGTCTGGTGCTGTTTTTGTTGCTTCTTTGCAGTAATAAACTTAAATTGTTATTTTACCTTGAAAGCGCTACAAAAAAGATTTACGGTTGCCTTGGCACCTAACCGCACCCCCCCTCCGCACACCAAAGCCCACACATTGAAGCTGTCGTCCTGTTTTCCTGTGCTTCTTGTGGTCCTTCAAACCATTTTTATGCTCATTACTTCGCATTTGTGCTTCTGCTGTCTACTGTCTGTTGGGTCTGTCTTTGCTTTCAATTTCGCAAGAGAAGAGCATGAAAAAGAAAACACTGTAAAGCTTATTTTGATTTCTGTATGTTTGTTTGTCGCATATTTATTACGCTTTATATTATGATGTCTAGAAATTGTCCAGACAATTTATGGTCTTCACTAAGCACCAAGAGAACGAGAGAGAGAGAGAGAGAGAGAGAGGGAGGAATAAGGAGACGGGTTGAATCTCTGAACAAATGGCCAAAGCATTAGGCCAACTGGTATAAGCCATTGATAATGTCCTTGGTGTATTGAAATGGGCTTGGGGTAGGCTCAAAGCTTTTGCTTCAGAAATTTTCAAGGCATTAGCGATTTCTCCTTAAACTGGATAATGTTTGTGGCAATCGAAGAGATTTAATGATCTGTGTAAAAAACGATTAAAAAAATATCATTATTAACCTGCTAAGTGATACTCAACTTTTATCACTGAAAAGGTAAATTAACAAATATGCAAAAGTAGTAACTGCCGCAAATCAAATTTACATTTAAAATTTCTTTTTTGATGAAAGAAATCAAGGTTAGAAAGCTAATTACATGAAAAGTTAAGTAATTCAACTTTAGACACATTTTTGACTTCCATAAATCATCGAAGAAGTTGCTACAATATATTTTTGTAACTGTTTTGCTCAACTTATCGTAGCTTTCAAGAAATCTACCTAGTCAGGGTATGAAAATCAGTTGCCAATTATAAGAAGAGATTTCTAGAAGCTTGAAAAAGTTTGTTTATATTAAAATACCGACTTGACCTTTTCAAAGAATATTGTGTGTAATTGCAATTATAGTTTTGCTTTGGTGAATTATAGTCAAATTAGTTTAAGAAGTATAAATATGTGTTTTCGATCAAAATACTTTCAGTACTCACTGAGCCGTAATCATGAAGCTGTACTTTGGACTACTTGCAATTGCACTATTCATTCAAACTATTTCTGCAAGAGAGCCTGTCTATGAACCTCCAATTGTTAAGAAAGATTACTATAAATTAGGACGTTAGCCAGGAAATGTCTTAAGAATATAAAGCAAAGCAAAACAGAATCCCCAAAGTCTTTTAATTGTACAAAACAAATGATTTGAAAACTCCTTATTTTTATAAGGAAATCGATTCGATAAGAAAGTGAACTGGGCCTCACTTATATCCGATTTTAATTTCCAAACTATTATTCCTACAACGTATAATAGCTCAAGCAATCTTTGCCAAGGTTGAGCTACAAACAGAAAACTCACTTAATAATATGTGAAAAATAAAAGGAAGCATTTTCCATCCTCATATATCGCACGGTTATGGTGAATTAATATAAATAATGTTCTAAACTAGTTGACATTTAAATTAGTCTGGGTTATTTAATTATAGTCTTGCCTTGGTAGATTACAGTCCAATTAGTTAATCGAATATAAAAGCAGTCTCTCCCTGAGATATTTACAGTAAATCAGCGGAATCATGAAGCAATACTTTGGACTATTTGTAATTTTACTTTTCATTCAAACTATATCTGCAATCGAACCCGTTAATGAACCCACTAAAATCCCAGGAGCAGTCCCACCTGCAAATAATTCTTCTGCAAGCCCAGGAGGAATTCCACCTATAAATAATTCTTCTGCAGGCCCAGGAGCAGCCCCACCTGTAAATAATTCTTCTGCAGGCCCAGCAGGAATCCCACCTAAAACTGAACCTGGCATTGTACCGAGAACGCTCCCTGCAACAGGCCCAGTAGGAAACCCACCTGCAAATAGTTCTTCTGCAAGCCCAGGAGGAATTCCACCTGTAAATAATTCTTCTAAAGGCCCTGTAAATAGTTCTCCTACAGGTCCTGGAGGAATCCCGCCTGTAAATACTTCTTCTGCAGGCCCAGGAGCAGTCCCACCTAAAAATGGATCTAGTATTATACCGAGAACGCTCCCTGCAACAGGCCCAGGAGGAATTCCACCTTCAAATAATTCTTCTGCAAGCCCAGGAGGAATCCCACCTGTAAATAGTTCTACCAAAGGCCCTGTAAATAATTCTCCTACAGGCCCAGGAGGAATACCACCTATAAATAATTCTTCTGCAGGCCCAGGAGCAGCCCCACCTGTAAATACTTCTTCTGCAGGCCCAGGAGCAGTCCCACCTAAAAATGGATCTAGTATTGTACCGAGAACGCTACCTGCAACAGGCCCAGGAGGAATTCCACCTGTAAATAATTCTTCTGCAAGCCCTGGAGGAAAGAAACCTGCTATACCGCTGACATACCCAGGCCCACCTGTACCAATCCCACCTGCGAGTGCACTTGATAAAATACATGTGCCATACTACAAGCGTATGGCAGCCGCAAATAATTCTACTAAAGGTCCCGGAGGAAAACCCCCTAAAAATGAACCTAGTACTGCACCGAGAACGCTCCCTGCAACAGGCCCAGGAGGAATCCCAGCTGCAACTAATTCTACTAAAGGCCCAGGAGGAGTCCCACCTGCAAATAATTCTACTAAAGGTCCAGGAGGAATCCCACCTAAAAATGAGCCTGACATTGTACCGAGAATGCTTCCTGCAACTGGCCCAGGAGGAATTCCACCTGCAAATAGTTCTTCTGCAGGCCCAGCAGGAATCCCACCTGTAAATAATTCTACTAAAGGCTCAGAGGGAATTCCACCTGTCAATAATTCTTCTGCGGGCCCAGGAGGAATCCCATTAGCAAATAGTTCTACTACAGGCCCAGGAGGAATCCCACCTAAAAATGAATCGAGTATTGTACCAAGAACGCTTCCTGCAACAGGGCCAGCAGGAATTCCACCTGCAAATAATTCTACTTCAGGCCCAGGTGCAGTCCCACCTGTAAATAATACTTCTGCACGCCCAGGGGGAACCCCACCTGCAAATAATACTACCACAGGCCCGCCTGCAAAAAGTTTTTCTGCAGGCCCAGGAGCAGTCCCACCTGCAAATAGTTCTTCTGCAGGCCCAGGAGCAGCCCCACCTGTCAAAGAAGCTGTACCGCAGACGAACCCAACAACAGGCCCAGGAGGAAAGTAGTATCCAAGTAAATGTCTTGAGAATATAAAGCAAAGTAAAACAAAATCCCTAAAATCTTTAAGTTATTCAATACAAATGATTTAAAACTTTAAAATATCGGGGAGTAAAAGGATTATTTGTGGAAAGTAAAGGCGTTAATCAGTTCGACATGCATCGCACAGTTATGGTGAATTAATATAAAATTTGTTAAAAACAATTTGACCTTTAGATTAGTCAGGGTTAGGCTAACAGAATTATAGTCATGCCTTGGTGGATTATAGTCCAATTGGTTTTTTAAATATAAAAGTAGTCTCTGTCTGAGTTACACTAAATTCGCTGCGAATCGAAGAATTACCCTTCTTCAGGCCCTGGTGAAATCGAAACTGTTAAAGAATCTGGTTTCATTTCGGAGAAATACCCTTCTATAGGTTAAGAAGAAATCAAATCTGTTAATGAACTTTTTATTCTGCTAGGCGCAGAAGGAAAGTAACATCCAAGTAAATGTCTTGAGAATATGAAGTAAAGCAGGACCGAATCTGAATATTAATTAATATATACATTAGAGATTACTTTAAAACATCGTGGAACTGAGTTCTGTTAAAAAAACAAACTTAACTTCCTTTTAGAATTCGTTTATGAAATTGTAATCTTCAAGAAAGAAACCACAAAAAGTCACAGTAAGAACGAATTCGTTAGACACTTCCCTATTTTTCGCTGTAACTAAGATATCTGTGTCGAAATGGCGAAAAAATTGAAATTCATTTCAACTTAAACTTTTCAATTGAGTTGAGTATATAAACAGAGTCTGACTAAAGATATTTCCAGTTTCTGCCCCAGTCATGAAGCTGCACCACGCCCTAGTTCTATTCATTGTAGTCGCTTATAGGATTTCTACAACCGAATCTAATTTTATTACCGATTATTGGGATCGTTTTATGCATAAAATACGTCCAAATGGCTAAAATTTTGTAAATAAATATTATCACAAAATTGCAAAAGATTCTGTTAATATCTTTAAGGTTTCTCATGCAAATTGCAAATGCTTTTTGTGGCATACTCAAGGTCCCTCTAATTATCACTAATTGGCATTGCTAGTGTCAATTTCATGGCTAACTTGCCAAACGAAACATTCTACACAAATTGCTTTTATCATTATACTCACATTACGTGGACCAATCATTTCTCGGTGGCAATGTCGTTTTGCATTATTAATTAAATATGAAAAAATATTTACACTAATAATTTTAACATGAATTCGCCAAAAGATTGCACATCTCGGCATAACCAGGCTTGCTTGTGGGAGAAATGGCAAACGGATGCAACCATAAATTTTGCCTTTTCAGCCCCGCAAGATGTTACAAGATGCAAGTTGCTGGCATCGCGCACGCAGCGGCCACAAATTGTGAGTTATCTTTGCGGAGCCATGGCTCCAATGGGTTCAATGAAGGGCCCTGGGCTTGGTCTCAGTCTCAGGCTCGGACGCGGTCCCAGTGGCAGGCTGTTGTTGTTGTTGTCATTGCATGCAAACACATTAAATTAAATTATTGCCATTGGGCGGCTGCATCCTTCTTGTTGTGCTTGTTGTCCTTGTCGTTGTCGTTGTCCTCGCCTTAGTTTTCGCTTGTCGTCTTGTTCGTAGCTTAAATGTGCGCTAAATAGTCCCCCAACCAATGGCATTACAAGGAAAAAAAACTTTGTTACACAATTCCACTCTGGCCGACACGTTTCATTAGGCATTATGCAAGGACCAAAGCGATAAATAAATCATTACAAAAACAAATTTAAGTAAAATGTTCGCTGAAAAAGGAAAGTTGGTCCAAAGATTAGCCACTTTGGATAACAAGCCTCAAAGAATTCAATTCCATTATTTATTTAACATAAACTTAACCATGTGCGAGGCCATTCCAAATATTCTCCCAAAAGTCCAAAAGAATTCCAGTTTCCGCAGAAGAAATGCTTTGAGCAATTAGAACGAATAGAATTGGAGCTGGGTAAAGCTTCATGATTGACCAATCCTTTGCACTTTAGAAACGCTTGTATAAGATTTTCGTAATTTATGTTTTAATTATGCGATGCACTATATTTCTTGTTTCTACGTTTGTATTTGGTGTTTTGATTGCAGAAATATTTTGAATGAAAAACGCAATTACAAATAGTCTAAAATATAGCTTCATCATTACGCTGCAGTGGGTACTGAAATATTAACCAGATGGAGATTGCTTTTATAAACCAATTGGACTCTAATTCACCAAGGCAAAACGAAAATGTTTATGTGACTAATTTAAAGGTCAACTTGTTTTTAACAATGTTGTTAGTAATTCGCCAAAACTATACGAGATTTTTGAGTTCAGAATGCTTATTTTTCTGTTACCTACATTTATGGAGAGTTTATGTAGCTCAATCTTGGCTAATTTTGGCAAAGTTTGTTAACCTTAAATGGTTCCTTTAGCTACATACTTTGCCTTAATTTGGATTTGAAGTGAAGTTGGAGTCTATTTGTTATCGATTCCATATACAATTCCCCGCTTATTTTGTGATTTTCAATAAAAAGTTATTTTTAGTTATTCTGTTTTGTCTTGCTTTATATATTCAGGCATTTTTCTTGTTTTGCTGCTTAACCCCCTACAACTTGATAGAAATCTTTTTCTAGATTAACAAGAGGTTCAATGCTGGGTTGGAGTGTGGTATGATTCACTAGCAAAACAATTAAAGGACCAAACTGACCCAATGCAGTTTGAACGAACATTGCAAATCCAAGTAATCCAAAGAGAAGCTTCATAATTGCGACAAAGTAAATTGTTACTATTAATATACCAAATGGGTTGCCTTTTTATACTCTAACAAACTGATCGGATTATAAGTCACCAAAGCACAACGAATCAGAGACTTGATTTTTTCTACCATTTTGACACAGCAGATTATAAGAGAGAACTTAATTGATTTTAAGTGCGTCTTGGGAGTACGCTGTGGTTGATATGAATTTAAATTTCCTTATGCTTAATTTATAAGTTTATTAATTCTGATCAGACAAGCAAATTTTGGGTTAGGAATACAAATCTTGTCATGTGAAATTGTAGTCCATTCGAAGCTTCTTTTAATGGTTTATCCAAAAAGCAGGAGAACTAAGAGATAAGTTTGCCTACTTTTAAGGGCTCAGTAAGCATGCCAATGTGAGCTTCGTTTATATGATAAACGACAAAAGTGTCTACTCGAGCTGTGCACTTTCTTAGTGCAGCTTTTTGGATGACATAAAATTTCCAAGCAACAAAATTATGATTAATTTCCTTCACTTAATACTGTTTTTTGTTTACCAAAGCCAAAGCTCATTAAAAACTGTGCGTCCATCAGCTTTGGCTTACTGTCGCCAATTTTAAAAAGCGTTAAATACACCCGCACACACACACACACACACACACACACAGACACACACACGCATTGTCTACTTTAGCGTAGTTTTTACGGCCATTGTAATTTGGTTTGGCGTTCAGTCGTTCGCTTGGCTAAGTGTTTGGTTGTTGTAATTTGTAACAAGCGTTTGGCTTAGCCTTTGACGATGGACTGCAACGCATTAGCAGCTCCTGGTTCTGCTCCTCCCATTTCTCTTGCTTCTTGGGGATGATGATGATGCTTCCCCCTATTTTTTACCGTGGCTTTTCATGCGTTTTATGGCGGACCATTAACGTGGACCTGCAAGTTGGCTTCCTTTGTGGCGGCATTTTAATGAGCCACCAGTTGAAGTTTTAGTTTCACAACAGAGCTTCACGACGCCTTTTTTTTTTTTTTTTTTGTTGTTTCGCTCTTTTCATGCCAAAGTCCAATTTGAAGGCGAAAATTTACATTTTTTGTGGTCAGTAAAATGTGCATATTCATGTTGAAATATTGCAAAAATGCAACAGAAGTGACTCTAATGCATTTGCGTGCATGAATTTTGCATATTACGAGTTACCGAGTAGTAAAAGTAAATATAAAGGACTACATAGAAAAGCTTTTTTGATAGGAAAAAAAAAAAAAAAAATTGGTTTCCCGTATTCCTTTAGTCGATGGCAAAAAGCGTGTGGCATGTTTCCCACGCCATTGCAAATCTCATTAAACTCCAATGAAAACTAAACAAAACTGCTGCTGCTGCTGCCTCGATTCTCGTAAAGTAAAGTTGAAATGAAAAGAAAGGGAATTCGCACAGATAGAAACGAAAGAAAGAAACGAAAGAAGGCAAGCAGCAGCAGCAGCAGCAGACGGCAAATGTGGGTTAATTTGTAAAAGGATTTCCTCATCCTATCACTTCTCGTCCTCCCAACCCCCCCCCCCCCCCCTCCCCTTCCGCTTTCACACACATGACTATGTACTCATTCAAGTAATTGCCAAGGCAAAAGCAAAAGCGTGCAAAACTTGCATTTTGCTTTTGGCCAAAGTCAAAGTTGCATAAAAGAAGAGAGCAAAGGAGTAAGAGCCACATAGCTTCAGATAGTGAAAGTAAAAAGCTTTTTCTAGTTGAAACCGTTATGCTCTGCATCTTGCAGCTTGAGCTATTTGAAAAGCACTACACAATGCCAAATACAATCACAGGAAATATGCTTCGACTCCAGGACAAACTGACGCCATCCTATTACTGTCACACAAACACACACACACACACACACACACTGCTCTTAAGGAGTGTATGACACTTTTTCCATGAAGTTCGACAATGCAAAAGCACTCAAGAAACATCTCCAAAGGATTCTCTTCTTGAGTTGAAGCTGCATATTAGGAAGTCTCTACTACCAATTTGAGAAATGAAACAACAAAAATGTGGTGAACAAATTAGTTAATAAATGGTATTTGTTTTTTTTTTATTAATTTATAAATAATTATTTCAGGGTTTTGTGTTGTTTTCTGCATTTAAAATGTAATATAGTTAATAAGCAGCTAACAAGCAGAAGTAGGCATTTTCTTACCCATTAGTGATGGTTTATTCTTGATGATTCAAATATTAATCGATATCGATAAGTAAATCTAGCAATTTAGAGAAATTTTAAAGCATTCAAGCTAGCATCCAACTCTCATATAGCCTTTTCTTTGCCTTAACTATTAATAATGGTTTATTTTCGATGATTAAAATATTACGCGATATCGATAAACGAATCTAGCGGGTTTAGCGGCATGTTGAAGCCTCATGTAGCCTTTTCTTTGCCTTAACTATTAATAATGGTTTATTTTCGATTATCAAAATATTACGCGATATCGATAAATCAACTTAGTGGCTTTAGCGGAGTGTTGAAACATTAAAGAATTGGCTAAACAATTGTGGCGCTTAATCCATTTGATTGAAGCCCTCACGTTTACCTGCTAAAGTAAGGCTCCAGGCTGTTGGGTTGGGACGTCACCTGTCACCAATACCAGGAATGCTGTTGCAGAACCGGAGGCTGCTGAAATTCCATAGATCCCTAGTAAAGATAACTCTCAGCCTCTCAGGATATCTTAGCCCATATATTGGGCTACTTTTGTGTAAGGCAATTGCGCTCCATCTTGATTATTTTTCTATGCAAAATGCAGTGGCAGCTCAACCAACATTTTTCCTGAAATTTATTGATTCAAATCGCTGATTATACCAGCAGCCAGCTGATGGGCACTTTGTAGAGCCAAAAAAAAAAATGAACCTGATAGTAATTACAGCCCTGGATTACATGGCAGGCTTAAGTTGCTATTGAATGAAATCTCTTGGTCTTTAGTCCTTTGAAAATGTGGTTACTGTCGCTGGCATTGGTTCTTAATGGCCCCGCCATCTAATTAGTAATTTAGTTTTAACATTTGGCGCATATTAAATTTTCGCACAAATATTAATTCTTGTTGGCAGCGGAAGCAAGTGCTTCGTCTAAAGTGGAAGCCAGAGTGAGGGAGAGAGAGCCTTTTGGAATGGCTGGCCAACATGCAATTAATTGTGTCATTGTAGCCATTAACCAGACAGTTGAGCAGTAACCCAATTTGTACGCTTGATTGTTGCCCGTTGTTGGGTGCGCCTCCCTGCCTCCCTCAGTCTCTTCCCCTCACTCACTTACCACAACTCGGCACGCTCTTGCCCGTTCCTTCATTTGGGTCTTCTGGAGAAGGCTGGTCACTTGACCGCCCCTAATGGCTTGGCAATGGCGGTCAGGAAGGGAGGCAATAGTTAGGAGCCAAGGCAACACCCGTTTGGGCCATTGTGTGCCAGTTTGCAATTCAAACGCCCCGAAAATAAAAGGAAAATGTAAACGGAAGGCGAATAAGGACTGAAACATGGACGGGGGTAACCTCTCTGGGAGCCTGTGTGTATGTGTGTTGTTTTTCATTTTTATTTTACTTTTTCGGTTCGTGCGAGTTGTTCTGTTTGTCGTATATCTTGATATGTCAGTTGTCATACATAATAAATTGGCTTTTCTCTTTCATATGTGCGTACAACTTGCATTCTTAATGAACATTATAAGTAAGATGAAAGGTTAACAAAAACAAAATGTATACACAACATTTTTGCTAAAATGGAATGTCAAATTAATCCAGACAATTGTTAAAATATATTTTTGGATTTTCTCCTACATCTGAGACAAGTCATAAATCGCAAAATTGAATTGTAAGTGTCAAATATGTCAGTCGATTGCCATTAAAATAAACAGAATAATTTAGGACATTATGATCCTGCAAAGTACAGTAAATTGAGGATGTAAAAATCAATTCAGTTAGTTAGAATGAGAATTATTTAAAGCTTAACTTAGGAGCGCACAAATAGTATAGAAATTTTGAGCCTAAAAAAGGCCTCTGAAGGATAGTCAACAATTTTTCTTAAGACGATTTATGTATGTTTCAAAAGGCTGTTCTGTAAGCTTCGAAGGAATCGTCTTAAAAAAACTTCTTGTATGGGTAATTATATAGAAATTTATTCAAAATTTAATTGGCGCCAGTTATATGCGTCTTTGCAATTCACCATAACCAAAATAAATGGGACTGTTAGTCGAATTGGAATTTATACCAAACAAAACTTATCATTTGAAAATATTTCACCAAAATAAATTGTTGGCATAACAAATCTTCTGTAAAAATAAATTATGTCTGCGACAATTTATTTAGAGGTTTCATAGAATTCAAAATGTGTGCAACAAAGTTCATTTACACTGCTGGTCAGTAGATTAGAAGCATTCTTAACTGCATTGCCATTTCCTTATTTTGTAGACATTAAAAATTATGCAAAAACCTTGGCAATTCCATCAGTCTTAAAGAATAATATTCCAAATATGATAGATATTTTAAATTTTATTCTCATATCCTTTAAATTTTTGCATGTTCCAAGAACTACAAAAGCCTCCCTCGTTGATTTCTGGTATTAATTGCATGTCCATCAAACGAACCCTTTAGTCAGTGGCAATTTGTCCAAGATGCATTTGGAATGCAATCAAAATGTGGCATATGAGAGATGCCACTAAACTGATTACACCTAGGCGACATTCCTGTCATATTAACATTGTAGCCACATTCTGTCGCTAATGATGATAATGTGGTCAAGTCGGCCCTTATGAGGCGTCGTCCTGATGGGAATTTGCTTGGTTACACAGAGCAGCTCATTGTGTTCAAAATGTCAGTAGCAGCAGCAGAAGGAATTTGTACCAAATTCGGAGATATGTACATAGATATTTGAATTGCGCTCAACTGATGCTGGGCATAAATATGTACAAATATGTTTTTGAGGACACATAAAAACATGCTGGTTAAAGGTATGCTAAAATCACGTCTCAAACCAACCTTAACCCTCCAATGAAATGTTAGGGAAATGCATATGAAAAGCTTTATGCTTTTGCATCTTTTGTAAGCAATTTCCAACAAAACTTCTATCTAGCATCTATTCATGACTCGTGCTCTTCTCGCATAAACTAAACTACTTCATATGCAATATTCATATGCTTATTGTGTATATGAATTTGCTTCTTCCTCTGCCACCCATTGCCATTACCATCATCAAGTTCATTTTCATCTTCTCTGCTCGACTCTGCATCCTTTGTAAATTCAACCTGCATTTAATACACACCATTCACACACATACACATACACCCATACGCATATACATATATATTTATATAAAGATATTCATCTGTGGGCTGGCAGATGTGTGTAAGTACATAAGTATATCAATATTTTCATTCAACATGGCTTTGGGTTTCCTTATTGAATTTTATTTGTTTGACTTTTCCATTAATATTTTGTCAATTGACGCCTTTGCATTGGCAAATACATATATACATATATATGTACATATATTCACATATCAACTGAGGTTTTGCTGTTGAGATATCTAATTGAAAACTTGTTTGTCGTTGAACAACATTTGTGGCATATTTACGCAAAAGGCGATTACTTACCTCAAATCCGATTGAATATCAGCGGCGTCGCTAACAGAAGGGTTTAAAAACGTTTCTTAAGAAAACTTCAGAGAATTATTTCGAAACGTGTTTTTCTTACTCGAACTGATTGATTGTAAGTAAAAGGTGAAGGCTCTCTTCAAAAACGAAGACGAGTTTCGTTTTAAACAGTTAGATGGCCTGGCAAACTTTTTTTTAATTTCTTTAGCTGCTTTTGTTTGCTTTAACTGCAATCAATCGTATACCAAGGCCATCTCTAGAGAATTTTAAAGAAAGTTTCTAATGAGAAATTTTGTGTTTCAGAGCAAGATTTAAATGTGTCACAACTTTTGCCTTCTCTAGCTTGGGGTTGGCCTCAGGCTTTCTATCGGCTTAACTTTAGATATTTTGCAACATAATTCCATGAATATATTTACCTTTTTTTTAAGATAATTATTTGTTATATTGTTTCAATCGTCTATAGCCCAGATTATCTTGAGATAACTAGTCAAGAGAAATGAACGTGAAAAAAGGCAAAGAAAATTATAAGTAAAGAGAAGAATGAGCAGACGGAAAATTCAAGAACAAGTTAAATCTCACTTCAAACTATCCTTAAAAAAGTCATCTGTCATTATAGCTTACTCGATCTTTTAAATATGTCCTTAAGTTTGTAATAAAGTCAAAAGTGAGTGGCTAACTCAATAGGCTTCTTCATACGAACTGAATTCTTGAACTTCCACTTCCACAGACTGACCATATGGATTTGATAACTCACCATTAACTCCCCTTTTGAGAATTGCCATAACAATCATACGCCACTGTCAACTGTCAAAATATATCATATTGAAACAGAAAGAGACTAAAAAACAAGCAATTATATAAGTTGAAAATTTGTGTGTTTTAAAGCTTAGTTGGGTAACCAATTGATGTGGTAACAAATTGAAGTTATGTTTGTAACCGCATTAATTCAATTTACTTTAAGTCTGAAATCGTCATTCAATCTGCAGCATTCTTTTGGCTTTTGCCATTCACTTGGCTCATTACGCATCGCAGAGCACAGAGCAGAGCAGATTTTCACATTGACAGCTGGCGACAGACAGAGAGAGAGAGAAAGAGGGGAGATGTGCCCACATTAATGCATTCCACATTAACCGATGAGTCGACCGACCGCCTGCTAGGCCAAAAGCATTATCTGCCTTGACATACGGCAGACTGACTGCAATTGGAGGAGTCCTTTCCCCCCCCCCGCCCCTTGCTCCACCTCATCATGCTTATTTCTCGTAATATCGCAAGCAATAATTTGATCATTAAAATGGACGCCGCCTTTTTATGGTTGTCGTCCCTTTGCCCAGCCCAGTTCTGTTCCTAAAGCAGCTCCGAAAGGTTCTTCTTTGCCTTCGCCTTTGCCCATTTCGTGTTGGCTGCAATTAAATGTATTTTTACGATTGTGCAGCATTTGCAGTCTGGTAATGAAATTAACAGCAATCGCTCCCTGTCCCCTGCCTGCCCTTGCTCCATCGTAGGACTCAGCCTGGACAAGGACTTCAGTTCAGTTCAGTTCTCATGTCCTGTGGCACTGATAAACGATCGTTTGCCGGCTTTAAACTGCCACTTACGAGTAAAGTTTTTATGAAATGCGCTTGTTAAACGTTAAATTGCCGAAGAAATATTTTTGGCAAATGCCAGACAACATGGCCGTGCCGTATCCGGATCCGGGTGCGGGTCAGGGCTGCTGGTGCTTCTCAAGTATGCCCGAAATGGCTAGCAGCGTTGTTGCGGCAAATGCCTGGGCGTGTCGGCCATAATTGCAGGCAATGTCGGACATTTTGTTATTATCACTTCGTCACATATATACACACACACATACACACACACGCAGAGATAGATGGAAGACAACTTGGCTGCCCACAGGTGGCGCTTTAATTTGCACCTTTTACGCGCCTGGGAGCACTGTCGTCACATTTTCCCCTCATTCTCCTTCCCAACCCAACCCAACTACCTCTACTTGGTGGCAAAGTGAGCCACTATGTCAGCATACCCAAGCGACCCAAGCGATCCAATGGAGGGTGATGGGGGGAACGGGGCGGAAGGCGAGGCCATGGCGCTTGGGAGTAATTAACACTGCGTCGTTTTCTACATCGACCTGTGTAAACAATAAGAAACTGCAGCCGCAGTTGTTAATTACGCCGACGGTGTTCCAGCAATGTCTGTGGGCTGTGGGCGTGGCATTAAGCGCCCCAATGCCAACATTGCCATTAGGTGGAGCACAAAAAAGTGAAAGAGAAAAGTAAAAGTCAAAGAACTAGCGCTCAAAACACGTTAAATGTTTGCAATTTGCAAAACGATAAAAAGTGCAAAAGCATTTCACTAGCAATATTTTACATAACAGAGTTAAGAAGTAAAGATTTAATAAGCAAAACAAAAGGAAATCTGTCATAAGTTAAAAGCTTAAAACAGATTAAAGATTATCTACTAAAAGTTGATTACATAATGTGGCTGTCTATGATATTTGGTATAAAGAAGTGGGTGGAATTGTTTCGTTCTATCAATATAGAGAAATCCAGTACGTATACGCACCGTTGGCGGGCACAAAATCCAGTTTCAATTTGCTTTCAAAATAAAATTTATAAACTCAACATTTTTAAATATTTTTTTTAAGCTTAAAACTGCTTTTCCGTTTAATTGCAATTGTTGGCTTGCCAATCTAAAACGCAAGCATAACGTATACGCACTGTATGTCATAAAGATACTGTGAAGAAATCTTATTTCATGTTATCAAAAGCAACAACAAATAATTAGTAAGTAAAAATAAATAACTTTTGTCAAAAAATATGTCAGCCTCAAGTAAATCTTCTTTTTTGTGGTTCTCTTTATATATTTTTTGTCTTTTCTTCTGAACCCTTCTATATTATCTATAATTATTGTGAGAGGATGGCTTATATTTTTTTAATATATTTATTATTTACAATTAAATTATATTTTAGGTGTTTAAGTTTTACCCAAAACGGTCTACGTTGACTAATCAAGCTGGAATCCTTGTGCCTGCGCTCTCTCTCTCTGTCTCTCAGCTTTCACTAATACTCGAACCAGTATGGCACTGATAGAAAGAAAGCCTGCTCTATTATAGTCTTAATAACTATAGCTAAAACATATAGAATAAGTTAAGAAGATTCTCTACTTAAACCAAAACCATTAAGCATTGATTTAAATGCAGGCTATTCAAATACTTTAGTAATTTTTGATATAAGATAATAAAGAGTATTTTCTTGTAGTTAGATTCAGTGTGAAAGCATAGCTCACACTCCCAAAGAGAACTTTCATCAAAAATGTGAGAGAAAAAGGATATAAAGATTTATTCAGTAAGTGTCGATCGAAGCGAGCAGTCGTCTAACTAACTAACTTGCCCTAAAATACTAAAATTTCAATAAATAGTTACCAGGTTATAACTCATTTATGTTTTAAAAGTAATCATGAACTAAAAATAATTTCAATAAGGATCTAAATTAAAATCATATCTCATATTAATATCGCTAATAATATTCAATTTACATTTTCACGTTTACTTTAGCAGAAATAAGCAAGTGCCTTACCGACTCGAATATACCCTGTATCTTATTTATTTATTCTTATCTCTTTTTTTTCTCTCTCGCATCTAAAGAAGACGTGAGCCCTTTTGTTTACCTTCCTTTTTCAAATAGTCGTTCTTTTTCTTCGACTTTTACTTTTTGCTCCCCCCTAGCAAATATTTGTTTCATTTCTATTGCCTACTTATTGGGGCAATGAGTAGTCACAGGTTTTGGGTGAATACAATATTACAATTTGATTTGATTTGCTGTTTAGAAATTTATAAACCAAGTTTCTAAATAACATTTTACAATGCATTATCTATCCATAAGTAGTCACTATATGAGAAATCGATAGTAAACTAAGCTAGAATCGCTTCCAAAACTTGTAGATTCTTCCATCCGTGTTGAAAATGCTTCGTAGCATAAATACCTGCAACATGCCCACCACAATCATGGCCACGAATTGAAACAGCGACCAATTGTTTACCATGGCATAGTTGGACTCGGCCAGATTCCTATCCCTTGCCTCATGGGCACGTATGAAGTCCTGATTCTGGCGGGCTCTCATCAAATGCACCTGAATTTTGCCAATATTATCCACAAGATGGGTGAAAGCCTTGTCGAATTGATAATCGGTTAACATTTCTTTGCGTAAATTGAGGCGTTCCTGTTCCTCGTGATCGGCGGCCACCACCTCCAGCAGAAAAGTGACTATCTTGCGATTGAATGTCGAGATGGTATTGTCGAAGCACAACTTATAGGAGCCCGTCTCATTGGCCACCAGTTTGTGCTTGCTCTTGTCCTGCTTCTCCTCGACAACTAGGACACCGCGCTGGGGATCCATTAGCATGAAATTAATGTGGGCCTCGCCATGGCCGCCATGTATCACCTGATAGTCGATGGTGATAAGCTCTGTGGCAGCTATCGGCTGATGGTAGCACTCCACGCGTCCCGGCTCCGCAAAGATGGTCAACTGTTTGTTATACGGCTCGGCCAGAGAGCAGTGCATCACGATGATGATGAATGCCAGAGACGAACGTATATAACGTGCGATTTGGAACATTTTTGTTTTGTTTAAACTGTGGCTACTCGTTCTGAATGAATGATTGCTCTACACGCTTCCTATGTACAAGGGAAATTGAAAAGCGGCGCCTACTTCAGCTGGAAGTTAGTAGGTAGTAGCTTGTACGTAGATTCTGCTACCTGGTTCCTGCTAAATGCAGCTTTTAATAGCCACCAGCAACAAAGTGCATAAAGAGTTGCCACGCGCAGTTGCCCCTTCTCTTTCTCCTGCTCCTTCTCCTCCTCCTCCTCATCCTCCTCCTCATTGCCAGGTAAAACTAAAAGCAACAGCATCAAAAGGAATATGAATTGAGGTCGATGTGTAAATATTTGTCAACGGTAATGGAAATTTATGCTACCGTTGCTGCTGCTGCTCGTTGCTGTGGCAGCTTGGTGTGACTGTGGGCGTGACCATTGCGTGGGAGTTTGTAGCGCTTTCATTTTTTAAAACTGTTGGCGACGAGTGTAAGCGTAAAATAAAAGACTACAACAAAACTGGTCAAACTCCAAGTAGAATTTTAATGACATTTGTATGCCCTTTCTGAGTTTTATATATACGCTGATATACGCTGACTTCTATTTCAAATTCAGCTCAAAAGCCTGTCATAGATATACGCTGATATATGCTGACTTCTATTTCAAATTCAGCTCAAAAGCCTGTCATAGAAAGGTTAAAGTTTTGATTTAAAATGAATAAGGGAAATTGGTTTTCGATTACTACGATATGAAAATCTTTGAATTGAATAGAGGTGGAGAACTATCGATACCAGAAACAATCGATAGTCCCATCTCTCGATTCAACGATTTAACATTATTGAGAAAATAATTAAAACAATTTCTTAATTCGATTTCCTATTGTCATATAAAAGTATTATTTTTTATTCTGGTATCGAGCAACCAACTTTTTTATTGGCACTGTCGACTGTTTCAACTATCGATAGTTTTCCACCTCTAATTTCCTATCAAAAAAAAATCGATTGGTCGAAGTTATTCGTTTGATTTCTTTATTTCTTTAGGCTGATTGTTCACTTGCTTTTGTCATAATTAGAAACCCGTAGGAATTTTTATTGAACACTATTAGTTTTCTTATGATTCACTTGATGAAAAAAGGTAAGAAATTTTAACGACAACCAATTAAAAGTCCATAAAAAAATCATTTGTTTGTGAGGTATAATCCCTTATAAATAATTTTGCCAACTGCCTTAAAACAACTTTATTTAAATGCTTCATAACTTTTTATTAAATCAGACATATAAGTATGGATATATTTTTCATATACTATATCTAATCTAATCATTGATAACAGTTTTTGTTTGAAGGGTATTAAAAAACTGCCGCCTGCAGTTTAGCACAAAAAAAGTAAAAAAGGGAAGAGAAAAAACAGCAAACGCTTGAGTTTGGGGCAAAGAAACTTTGCAAATAGACACACACACACTCACACTCACACACTCTCACACCCACACAAACACAAACTCTAACCCATTGGCTCATGTTTAGTTGCATTTGTTTGCTCACGAGTGCAGCGCGCATTTTTTTTTATGCCATATTCCTTTTTTTTCGGTTTGTGCATAAAAATTTCAACTGCCGAGCTGCACTTCAGTTTTGGTTATTTACTTTTTAACACACACAAAAAAAAAAAAGGAACAAAAAAGAAAACCAGTGGGGTGCGACGAACAACCGCGAAATCCTTCTTCCTTCCCTTTTCCCCTTAGATTCTCTATACCCGGAAAGAGCAAAAACTTGCATTCACATCGTCCAAAAGCCGGTGGCAAGAATACCCAGTCGAAGCATGAATGCTGCAAATAGAACGAATAGAGAAGCAGCAAAAAAAATGTGTTTGCCGAGGTCGACTGCAGTTGATAGCACAGGCTACTGAAGCAAAGGGCGCGGGGGTGCCACATACGGCGGTAGCAAAGGAGCTGTCGATGGAGGCTTTCCACCGTCGCGAAGAGTGCCTGTTGGAGCCATTGGAGCGTGTTATATGTGTAGGTAAGGGGTGTGTGTTTGTGTGTGTGTGTGTGTTGCTTTAGTTGATTGTTTGCCAGAGGCGCGTCAGGTGTAAAGGCGTTGGCAGCGGTTGCTTCTGATGCTAGACTCTCTCTCCGCATTGCCGAGAAGGCCAATTCAATTTTATGAAATTAGGAAAATTGATGGCTGAAACTTGATATGATTTTTGGCGTTTTTCTTATTTTTTTTTTCTCGCCTTTTGCTTGTTGAGAAGATTGAAAAGATTAAGCAATTTGCGAGATTACGAAAAAAAATTTCAAGACTTCAAAGTGAGAAGCTAATTATGGGAAAATGGAATTGCAGCTAAATTTGGGCAGCTGGTAGAAAAGAAAAGTAGAAAAACTTGAGTAGAACATAATTTTAATTTGTCTTTGTTATTTTCAAATTTATCGAACTATTTTTGATTGACGATTCCATTTAATATCTTTATTCATAAAAGCGAGGGGCCATTGGTTAGATAGATAAACTAAAAGTGCTTTTACGTCCCACACAATAATATAATGTATGGACTTCCATAATTATAATTTGGTCTTTTGGCATCTCGAAGTGCCCTTTGCCCTCCAAGCTTTTGGGATTAAATGAAAGTTGAGTCCTTTGACAAATGCAACACCGAATGCCTTTTAATCCACTTCTCAGTCACAGCCACTTTGCCAATTTCTCCGTCAACCCGACCTCCCATTTGGGCTCTCTTTTTTTTTTTGCACTTACTCTTTGTCTAACTCATGTGTCAGCTTTGGCTGTCCTTAGCTGACAGCTGGTTCGAGCAGTCACAATGGAAATTGACCCCAAAAATGTGAAGGTCAGCCGCAGTCATGGCTGATGAATTATTAAAAACACAAACTCACACACAATGGACCAGAAAATTCTAAGGTGACGCCGGAAAATGGGTGCGTGTGTTTGTGTATGGGTGTGTGTTCTGTTGTGTTGTCCCACTACTTGACCCTAATCCAAACAACTGTTTTCTCTAATGATTGCAAAATGCTTAACCGAATGGAACTTAAATTTTCAAAAGTTTTTCAAGAAGCTAGACATACCGCAAAAATTCTAGGAAAATGACCAAAGACCAGCTGGCCAAAACCAGAGAAAGATAGAGGGACAGTCTCCAAGGAAATGAGAGAGTGAGAGAGGTGGGGAGTGGAGGGGGCTTTCTCTTACAAGTAGCACTTTAAATTAATGAACTGAGATTAAGCAAGACAAATTGTTGTTGCAGTCTCTTGAAATTTTCTATGAAAGCAAATTGTTTTTGCGTTTTTGACCAACCCCAAAAAATATATTAATTTGTGTGCTTTTCAGTTCTTAACAGTTCCAGGACCAGAACCAGGACGAGGTCCTTTTTCTCAGCAAAAAACAATAAATGTAAAATTTATTGTTATTGATATTTGTGTAAACAACATTCTTGCGGGTCACTTCAAGTGGGCCCAAAGTGGTTGCGAGGCCGTAGTCCGTAGTCCTTAGTCCGTTTGCCGTAGTCCTTTTGCTAGTGCTTTTGGCAATTAAGAATTTAAGAGCCCAAAACGTGGCCACAGAAAATTCAATTGAATTCGGCTACGAATTGAATTGAAATTCAGGCAAAAAAAACATGTTGACAACTAACAATTTACAGGATCTGCAGAGAGTCCTTGTTTAGTCTCATGCAAAATGTATGCTCATTTCCTTCTTCTTTTTTTTTACCTCCACTTTCACTATGGTAATAAATTTGAAGTTAATTTCAATGCTCCAAACTTTTGTATACTCTTTCAGGCAGATGCAATTGAACCTTTACGAAGCAAGGAAAGACGATTAACCTGAACAATTTGTTGTCGATTGGTAAGTGAAGATAATTTCTTCGAATAATGATTTACATAAAATGTTTCCAAGTCTTCTAAACTTCTAGAGCAGATTTAGCCTAAGCCTAACACTTTAAAAGTGCATCGAATCAATATTTCAGAAAGCAATTCAATATTAAAAATAGTTGTACAATCTTTATGAGATGAGATTACTTAGTTTATAATATCAGAAGATCTCAGTCATTTTCTAAAGCTATATATGCAATATAGGCCCTATGAGAAGATTTTTAGAGAGGGCCTTGTATATGATTTTTTTTTTGTATATTTCTGCTAGTTATTTTCAAATTAATAACTTTTAGTCTTGATGCCAGCATAACTTATTAAATTTTATTATCAGTAAATGACTTTATTGTATTTTTACTCAACTGGCCCACGTACTTTCGTTCCTTAGAACGTCTGAATGAACGACTCATAAATTTGCTTTTAAATCTCATATTTCCACCAATGTCTCTAGGGTTTTAAGAGATGAAAGGAGTAAAACGATTCTTGAACAACCAAAATTTTTTTTACCTCTGTTGTCTACCCTAAATTTGAGTATAGATCAGGCATATGGTTCGCCAAATAGAATTCGTACAAAAGCAGTTCTTACTTTTTGCTTTTCGTGAATCGCAGAGTCCATTTGGCTTCATAATTAGGTAGACTTCTTCTTATTAATCTCCTTTCTTGTTGTTGTCCTTATGCATTAGCTTCTGAATGGTGAAACAGACTCGCCTGAGGTAATCTATCTATGCCATGTAGACCCATTGGAAACTTTATTTCGGTTACCCTCAACTATGGTTTGCATAAACCTTTTCGGATTTAATGCTTTCATTACAATCGTCTTCACCTTGTGTGAATTATCTCTTCCTTTAAATTCTATCCCATCTATCTCCCAATTAGCTGTAGTTAACAAAATGCCTGGAATTGGCGCGAAAACGAAATAGTTCCATAACTGAAGTTCAGCTTAATTCTTCAAAATGTTTATGTCGATTCTAAATTCTGACATCAACTAAAAATTATGACAATGCTTGTGGTTTGTGCTATGCTTTTTTCCTTTCGCAAAGAGTATCATCAAAATCCCTGAGCTCATGTCCACAGAATGCAGCCAATTGTGAAGAGAAGTTCTCTCGTCTTGTGTTTTCTCTTCTCGGCATTGCTCTGCCGAATGTAATAGAAAATATTCATTGAATTTTCGCAGTGACAAACGACTGGTTGTCATTCATTCAGTTGGTCAGATGGAAAAAACAAAGCAATTTGTGTGGAGAATTTATTACCTCCGAATGCTTTCAAATGAAAATTGCAAAAGAGAAAGAGAGAAAGAGAGAGAGAGAGAGATAGAAAGGAAACTGCAACTGCAAAATGCCATCAAAGATCGAGTGAGACATGGAAAATTATAACATTAGCCTCCAACTGAACTGAGCTGAACTTTCGCGACACAATTCGTATAAATAAGCAATTTGCCGCAACTCGAGGAGTTGCCACAACAAGCATAAAACCCAATGAAGCGACCATTTTCAGTTCGTAGAGCAGTCCGTGGCAAGGACATTTGCTCAGCTTTAGGAAAAGCGCTTCAAAGTGCTTCTTAACTAAGCTTAAAAGCAATGCCAACTGTGACAGCGACAACAATTGCAGCAGCAACAACTTCGATTTGGTGTGGCAATTGCAGTTTGCAATGCCCTTTTTCCCACCTCCTTCTCCTCCTCTCCGCCTCCTCATGCCATTGTCCTGTTAGTTTATGTAGAGAGTCCTCTTTGAGTTGAGTTTTTTTTCTTTTGTGCCCCACCTTCTGCTTTTATTGCTGTTGCAATTTTGTTTGGTGGTTTTCTGCTTCGATTTACTGAAGTGTGACAAAGTCGCAGACGTTTTGCCTCTTAGTTTGGGTCGCTAAGGTTACTTTAAGATAATGCCAGATCAAGAATGGGCTTATGCATTGCCAACGTTGGGATAAAGGTCCGACTTGTCCTTAAGGCGTAAGGATTAACTTACTTAAACAAAATCGCAACTTCATCAAGATAATTGGCTTTTAGAATTGTTAGACTCATGGCCCCTACGTGGGCCTACATGGCGAATGCTTAATTTGTCTTGATTTATTAAATTAAATACTCCCCTCTGCGATTCTTAAACGTTTAAGTTAAGGTCGAATCTATGCCTTAAAATTTTACCTTCACCTGGTACATGAACTTAATTTACCAAAGGAACCTGCCATTTCGCACTTTGGTTAAACCTTCACATCCTTTAGCCACAGCTCTTATGAACTAGATTGGAAATTCTTTAAGGTTTCCGTGGTTTCCTTTTACCCTTTTAATCCTTTGCACAAACTGGCGTTGTCCATCACACTTCACTTGCAAGCGCAAAAGTTTTCACTCCTTTCACTTCTTTCGTCTATTTATCTACTTTGCTTCGCTTTGCTTTGCTTTTGTTAATTTAATTTCTCATCCTGTTGTCCATGGGCAAAGTAAAATTATATTCAAAAACCCAAATAGAATACTTTTAAGAAAAACATTTGTTTAGCCAATGCTGAGAAGGAATTGTAATCGCTTTTGGAAACTGCAGCTAATTTAATAATCGCCTTAACATTTTGCTACAAATTGAGTCATAAAGATATTTCCTGAGAAAAGGCCTTTGAGCCGCCAAGATTGTCCTTCCACCCACTCACAGAAAGCCAACTAAGCGCATTTGTGGCTGGCCACCAGACGCCATTTACCACATAAATGGAAATCCCCTAAAACACCACCTTCATCGTCTCACCTGGCTTCATTCCGCGACTTTGCCTTCATTTGTGGTTAATTTTGTTGCTTCAGTTCGTTATCCTTGGGTAAACTGTCGCCAACTGCTCGAGCCATTCGAGCATTGAAGTTGTTGAAGTAGTGCACTGCACTCTTTAGTCCTTGTTCAGCAAAGTGCACTGTGTAAGTAGGTGCTGTACTTCTTGTCCTTGTCCTCGGTGCTCGTTTTTTGTTTCCCAGATATTCTGTCTCCACATCCTGTGCACTAATTGGCAACACCGAAAATCTACAAATAGCTTTGTCTCCTCGACCTGACAAGTTGACTGTTGGCTGTTGGCCTTTTGCCGTTTGCCATTTGCCATTTGCCGTTAAGAGGACGACAATAAATCAGTTTATCTTTGTCAAATGTTCTTGTTGTGGCTTTAAGAAAGTTTCTCAAGTATTAAAAAAAAAAAAAGAAAAAAAGTTTCGCTTTAATGGCAGGAAAATTTGTTAAGCTATTTGTGGTTAGATTATCCTTGAAAGAGGACACACTAAAACCTTCGAATTCGAGGGGGAGAAACGAAATTGCAGTTCCTCAAAAAGAGACAAGCACAATGAGGATAGAGAGAGAGATAGAGAGACTCCCTGGCCAAAGCCAAAGAAGTGCTTGGTCAATGTCCTTTTCAAGGGTTTCACTTGGTTACATGGTTCATCCCCACCTTCCCCACTACCCTGCGGGGGGCTCTTTGAGGCTTTAAAGCCTCTGCTGGCCGCATTGTTGTTTGTGGTCGAGAAACACCGCCACCGCCTACATCAGCCATGGCCAACATCATCCACCTGTGCCCATCAATTGCAACCGCAAAACGGGCCAAAATGGCAAAACAATCAACAAGCAACGCGACTGGTGTTGGCCAACACAAGGAAGGGGCGGCAAGGAAAGGGATCGGACCACCCACCCACCCACCCCCCGCCGACATCACACAGGCGGCCGCAACGTGTTGGAGTTAGGCTAAGCGAAATTGTTTGGCCAGTCGGAAGACATACTATGCCACATGGTAGGCGACATGTCAGTGTCCGGGCGGTGGGAAAGTTGGGTAGGGGGCCTGCCAAAGAGGAAGTGGTAAAGGGGCTGGCCGGCAATTGCTTAGATTGCCAATTGCTGGTAGGTGCATTGGTCGGTCTAGTCAAATTTCGAGTGATATATGAGAAATTGTTGCTACCACACGAGCTCATTCGCAGGAGGGCTGACAAGAGGCGTGGCATGGAAACCACTTCCGAAATAGATAAATGTCTGGTTTGGGGGCAGTTACATATTGAAAACACATTCAACCATATATCCCATCTCTAGATCAACAATTTGACCAACTTTAAAAGGTTTATTAAGTTCTATACTCGACAATGTTGCACGAGGGTTAACTAAGAAGTTCAGAGACAAGTAACCATATGTTTTAAACCGATCATGGAAATCTCTGATATTCTGATATATCTGAACTGATATTTATGTTAAAAGAATTTTATATTTATGCAACATTCTTAAAATTTGTCGAATTATCGAGAAATGCATTTAACGGTTTTCGCTTTTGCTGTATCGGTTAAAAATTCCCAATGGGTTGATCAATGAATGTCGATCTGTTCTCATTAGGCTGGGCTTAGTTTAGCTCACTTCAATTCTTTTGTCTGAAAAAAGTAAAAAACTAGTTACTTAAGCCTAAAAAGTCCGCTACCTTTTCGAAAATCTTTTAATTGTCTTCCCTGGAAATTATTTAAAAAAAAAAAACGTTTTTATTTTGTCATTTCAAAAGAAAGGCAGAACAGGTGCACACAGAATGAAAGTTTGGCAATTTATTTTATGTATATTGGCTGCCTTCGTTTCAGTTTTTTGCCTTTTTTTAGATGAAGGTTAAAGTGTCCACTAGAAAGATCCTTCTATCTGCTGCGAAATTAATCTTTCATGTGGGTAATAAACTTCAAACATATTGAATTACAAAAGCCATCTCAAAGTCCACTTCTTTTGCATGTTAAAAATTAAAATAGTAGCAACTAAAAATATAAATCAAGCCTAAAAAGTCGCCTACCTTTCCTGAAATCTTTTAAGTGTCTTTTTATAGAAACGCCATTAGAAGAGATCGTATAAGTAGCATAGCGTAAGTAAATTAAAGCCAAGTAATAATATTCTCAACAATTGTTTCTTATTTTCTTTTTTTTTAAAAAGAAGGAGGAACAGGTGGATACAAAATGAAAGTTCTCAATTTATATATCGGATTACTTATCCTATCAACACATATGTATTTTATTAGGTTTTTTTTTCAATCTTTCGCTTTTACCACATTGGTGGTAAAACTTATCAACTTTTCTATATGGAAAGAAATTTCTTCTCCCTGAAATTGGTAGAACGGTCAACTTTGAGGGTCTTAAATGAGTAACTCTGGAATGTCATCTTAAAAAAAAAAAAATTAAGCATTAATTGGTCATAGATTATATCACATTGAATACTTTGTCTTCTAGTTTCTATTTTAATTTATAAATTAAGCAATAAAATCTTTATTGATTCGTCAATTCTTATAAGTAAAAAAGACGCCGAAACAATTTCCTTTAATAATGTTCCTTGCATTTCTTCAACTGAACAAACGCATATTTTTGATGCAGCTCTTTAAGGGTCCCATTTTCGCCAAGAATCAATATTTTGAGAAATAACCCTTTTATGCATAGACTTTCTGCTAGACTTTTCTTTCAGTCTCGTTGGCCAAGTTTTAGCCCAAACTTTAAGCCTTTTCTACTTTGTTTATTTATTTACTTTTGAATCAGAATAAGTACATATATACAAAATGTTTTATGTACATATTTAGGCTTTCATTCTTCTCAGAACTATTATCATGTTCAAGTCTTTCGTTTCCTTAAAGTTTTTCCCAAACTGTGGACTTTACCTATTGCTGTTAAAGTTTCCTGTCTGTCTACCCTTCCCCTTTCTGGGGAAGACACGTGGCTAATTTAATTCACAATGGGCCTCAGCCATCAGCACATGTATAGAGAGAGAGAGAGACGTGTGGAAGAGGGAAAAAGTTTTTGTTTACTGCTTCGCACTTATGCCAAAGCACTGTGAAAATTCTACGGGAAGGCGCCAAGGAAATTTGGCCGAAAGGACTTTTCATGAAGTTTTTGGCTTAAGTTGTTGTTGCTGTTGCTGCATTGTTGAGGCCAGCAAAACCGGAAATGGCTAAACGATAGCAGGAACTAAGTAAGCGAGATGACACAGAGAGAGAGAGAGAGAGAGAGAGACACACTCTCAACTGAAGGAGCATTGTGCTGGCCATTTGACTTCTTTGGTAGTTCTGGCCAAAAACAATTGACAACAGTTTTCAACAACAGTTTCCACGCAGAGCCCATGAATTAACAAAACTATGAGGCCAAAAGACTTTTAAATGCCTCGAGTTTGGAACTTCTTAATGGGTGCCAAACACCATTCAATTCGCATTTATATTTTTCTTTTCATAAAATTACTTAATAATGAGCCAAAAAAATGGTGTCAATTGATTTATAGAAATTTAATAATGCCTTCGCGGAAAATTCCGAAAATTCGGTTGGGCATCTTTATTGAAACGATATTTTAATATATTCATTGTACAAACTTTTTATCCAGAAGCAAAAACTAATAAACGGCGCAGCGAAACTCTCAGTCAGTCCTGTCCCTCTGTCCCTTCTTGCTCTCCCCCTCTGTCTACCCCTAATGCCAAACAAATGGCAGCTGCTGCCGCGTTAAAACTTGCTGCATCAAGTGAGAAACAAGTGGACAGGCAGCTGATGTTGACATGGACACGGGTACGGGTACCCGGTGACCAGACGGAGCGGGAGGTGGACAGGCGGACAGTTTAAGTGTCGAGACCCTGTAACGGTAAATTGCATGCAAAAAAGTTAACGCTAGATGGCGGCACCATCAAGGGAAACGGACTGAACGGACTGAATATGAGCAGTTCATGGCATAAAAAGCACAAAGTGAATCCAAGGCAAGGACTTGGCAATTGTTGACTGAGTGCAGTAGACTTGGAGCTATGCATAAATAAAGTGTCTAACAAAATATTCTTTCAATTTGCTGCGACAACTTTCATGAATAAATCAAACAAAATGTAATCTGCACTTTTATGGTGTTTGATTTATTTCTTTGCATTTAGTAATAATGATAGTCAAATCTCGCCAATCCTTTGAAGAGTCCAAAGTTTGAAAAATTAAAGAAAAATATTAGTTCCGAAAGGTTTAGTTGCCTATTTCACGATGATAGGTTTAAATTGCTTTCCAGGTCAGGCTTTCATAAAAAAGTTCTAACAGAATCGGAATCCATTATAATTTTTAAAAAGCCTTTTGTAGAAATAGAACTTCTTGTCTTTGCGCTAAAAAGCAATGCGCTAAATCAATTTATATTGATGAAAAAAGTTTATATTTAACCGATCTTAAATTTATCTTTAACCGCCTTATTTATTATACTTTTAGTAATTAACAATTTATAGCTTCTACTTATTTAAAATCAAAAATTAGCGTGACTTTTTCTTTTCACTTCAAATTGCCTCTACCATTCATCTTCGTCCAAATGTCCAAACAAAATCAACTCCTCAATATCATTTTTTCTTCTTTTTCCTTTCCATCGGCTTAAGGTAACTCCACAAATTTGAATTTGAATTTAAAATTTGGCGGGCATCCATGAATAGGGGTTTTTTTTTAACGCTTTGGCCATATTTAGTATTATACAAAATTCACTAACGCGATCAGTATTGATGTCTGACATCTGGCAACACTGTCACCCCTTTGTTTTGTTTACGTCGCGTGCTTTTATTTGTGAATTGTGAAAGAAATGTAAAAATAAATGATATTTGCATTACGTTTAGTCTAAAAGTAATTATATAATATTATTGGACTTCAAATCGGTATTTCGCTTGCAAGAATTTTGTAGCTTTTGGAAGAAAATAAGTGCAAAGTTAAAATGAGACACAGCCGGCACTGTCTCCGCCGCTGCCGCAGGCAAAGGAAAGAGTGAAAAAGGAAAATATATGTATGTGTTTTTTTTGTTTTTTTTTTTTCTTGTTCATAATAAGTGTTTCTAATATAATACACGTAATTTAATCAAAAAGTTTAAAGGCCCCGAAGATGCCTTGAGAGCGGCGCATGTAAGCCGAAAGAGAAAGAAAAAAATTCTTTGTTTTTTTTTGCCTTTGCCCTAAGTCTAAGGAGTGAGTGAGAAAGAGGAAAAATTGTTTGTTTTTGTTTTGTGTTTAGTGTGAAAAAAAAACGTGGCAGTGTGCAGCCCTGTAGAAAGATGAATGAAAGAGAAATAAGAAAACATATGACAATACCAAAACAAATGGCAAGGTAAGTGAAATTTGAAGACGCTTATAAAGAACCGATGAGTGGTATAATTCCAAACTTATGTATATAGTATTCTCCCATTTCATATTTTGGCTTATTTTAAATCTGTTCAAACCAATTATTTGACTCTTCTATCCAAAATATTATTTTACGTTTCTACATAAAATAAAACACATTTTTCAAGTTTTAGGTTTGTATTGAGAGTTGAGAATTATGTACATAGTCAAATCACTTTTGCGTCATGTTGTTGTCCTGGTCTTCTTTTGGTTCCTTAGTTTCCGCTTCCGCTGTGGTGATACTATGCTCGCTCATAGAAAAGAATATAGGCACTTGAAGAAACTAGAAAGTTTTCCGACAAAGCATCACTAACACTGCATATGGGGGGGGGGGGGGGGGGGGAAAGAGGGGGGAAACGTGAAAAAGATAGGCAAAAGTTTTTTCAAATTTTCTTACATATTATCATTGAACTCATGCCATTTGTGGGAATTGGGATGTTTGCAAAGTGCCACATAATGTCCGCCACCAGTGGAACCTGTGAATTAAAATCAGTTTAGTACCAGGTAGAGGCATCATTTAGTAGAGTCCCTGTAAACCTTCTCACCCATATGATTGGATATGGCATAGAGTGAATAATGCACACTTGAATTAGAATTGGAGCCATAGGAAGCCATATTTAGTTCACGATCTGAAGTGGGAAATTCAACAATATTTAATAGTTTACTCCAGCGTGTGCCCGAAAAACGTTTTAAATCTGAAAATAAGTGCAAAGAATTCAATGAATCTAATTATAGAGTTCATTTCTTTGATACCTACGTATAACTAAATACTTGGGAAAACGTTGAATTGTAAAACTTTTTGTAGATTTACGACGTGTCTGACACTTGGAACAGGTGGGCATCTCATCGCCATCGAGCACTTCTTCACTTATGAATAGATCCAAACAAGAATTCAATTTACAGCGCGTCGACGAGGGAAGAGGTAGACTGAGATCCCAAAACGGATCAAAGGTAACACTTGTATGGCCGCAAGTACAACATTTTAAGGTGCTCTTCAATTGACCCACAAATAGATCGCGTACCAGAGAATTCTCATGTCTGCTATACCAATTCCAAGTGAGATCGGCCTTCTTGTTGTCACTAAGTTTATCGTCAATATGAAGCGTCTCCCCCTTGGAGCCTGTGTTCAGGGCCGAGTGTAGCGAGTCCAAGAAGAAGCGTAAAAACTCCTGAGCATCCTGCTGATTGAAATCACTGAACATGCGATGCTTTCTCGAGAAGGCACGTTTCAGCTCCATTGGAGCCACACTCCGTACATTTGCGGTCCACATTTCCTGTATCAACTTGGCAAATTCTAGATGGAAAAATACAATGAATTCACAAGGCTATCTCAGATCAGCAACTTCTTACCATGTAATATTTGCTTATCCTTATTACTTGACGGTGGATAAGAACCATGATGTGTGCGCAGAAACTGGCTCAGCTCGGCAGTGTGACTCAGACATTGAATGACCGAGTTCATGAAACAAGTATTGCCAATATTTCTTAGACCGCAGAGACCTAAACACAGAAACAGTAAAGTTTTATAAAATTTTATAGCTAAACTATGATTCTGCAGGACAAAAAACAACTAAAAGCCACTCCCCAATTTATTTTCATCATTGTCATTTTGTAGATCGCTTCTTTGCCGCTTAACAAATGGCATTCGTATTTGGATTTCGGCACGTTTTCGTTTCGTGTTGTCTTTATGTGTGTAACATGTAAATTTGACTAAAATTCATTACTAACAGCTAAAGCAAAGTCGACTTCTTAATTTTACCTTTTCCCATTATCACATTCAGGCACGTAAAAAGATGAACACTGTTTGCCGATCTTGGCAAAAAAATAATCGATTTATGGCTTAAGATAGTGGAGGATAAACAAAACAATGTATTATTAATTAATTTCTGCACCTAAGTTGTGGTGAATTCTTTGGAAAATTATTGATAATATTGAAAATTAATTGTCAACTTAAAGGCAAATCATGAGTCACTTTCTTTGGACTAAATTTTTCTTTTGCAAGATCTTTGCTAGAGTAATTTTCAAAAACCAAACAATTGAACTGTTTTATTGAATTAAAAGTGATAATTGACTTTCGTGAAGCTGTTTTATAATATGGATTACTTTGTCTTATGTTTTTTTACTAAAATCAGCTGTGTTTACAATGTTTCTTCTGAAATATTTAAATTTGTCATCATGCAGAAGTCTTTTAAGTGGGTACCAACTCTAGAGAAAAGCCAAATAAATATCTCTTTGTCTTAACATTAGGTTAATATGAATCGGGGTTCACAGGCAAATAAGTCAAAAATATGATATACACATAGATCAATCTTGTTACTGAAATTTATTAAAACACTTTGATATATCTTTCATGGGACATTTTTTCCACATATTATATTCAATTGCATTTGCTGTCAAAATCGTAACAGATTACAACATTATTCTGTATAGTTTGTCCTTATTTTTTAGTAACTCGACATTTTCTAGCACAAAATTTAAATACAAAAACCACTTAACGAAATTATTGTATATATTTATTGCGGGGCAAACATCTAACCTGATTTATGAGCGGCCTATCTCAGTTATTGACCAACGCGAATTAAGCGAAATCTTCCCTGTTCTCATCTGTTAAACGAAAAGAAGAAAACGAAACCAACTTGTAAATGGAATAGGCAAATGTTTACTAAATTTCTAATCGACAAAATGGATAGAAAAGCGCAACAACAGCAGCAACAGTCACAGCCACAGCATGCTCAAAATAGGCAACCAACGCATCGTTACTCATCCAGAATGGTGGCCCAAGAAGCATCTGCCATGCCAGCAGCGGGTTCAAACGCAACACAAGGCAACGGCATGGGAAAAGGAAAGAAAAACCAAGTAACCAATACAAAATCCGCAACGTACCGTTTCAATCGGCGGCAGGGTGGTGGAGCAGGGCCGAAACGTGATGAGAAAGAGAAAGATCCAAATGATGGCAACATGGGAACGATCTATCGATATTATGGCAAACATAGTGCAATTGCTCTGCCTGTGGCTCTGCCCAGTCATGAGGCAGTGATTAGTCATTCGGTGAGTAGGGTTCCAGATCTGGCGGACAAAGGGACACGAACAGCGCGGCGCAATGCCATCAAAGAGCTATCATCAATGCATCTACGCACTCTGCAGGCTAATGACAAGAACAAGGAGGCTCTAAGGGATCTGCATGAGAGTATACCGGAAATAAGCAAAATCTTTGATGTCCAGTTTCGTATTGGTAGTGGCACTTTTAGCACTGTTCTCTTGGGCACCCTACAGAGGGAACGTTCTCTGCCTGAATCCCAGCGTCGACGTTTTGCTATCAAGCACCACAATCCAACTAGTCATCCGGAGAGGATTCTACGTGAATTGGAGTGCATGTTTCGCATTGGTGGATCGAACAATGTCATAGGGATCAATTGCTGTATTCGATATAATGATAATGTGGCCTTTGTGATGCCCTACATGACGCACGATCGCTTCCATGACATCTATCGCAACATGAGTCTGCAGGAGGTCAAGGATTATATAAGGAATCTGCTGATCGCCTTGCGGCATGTCCATAAGTTCAATGTGATCCATCGGGATGTGAAGCCTAGTAACATTTTGTATAATCGCCGCACGGGAAAGTTTCTTCTCTGCGACTTTGGTTTGGCCCAACGCATTGCAGAGGACGGCACTGTCATTCAGTCCAGTGACATGTCATCTGCGGCAGCTGCTGATCTTCTAAGGGACATGGAGGCGGCCCGCCATTTAATGTTACAGGATGGCAACAGTGCCCAGGCCGAGGCCGATGAGTATCTGGCCAAGGCCACTAGGGATCGAGCCTTGGGCGGCGGCGGTGGGGTAGATCATGCTGTCAATTTGGATCAACGCAAAGCCCTAGCCCAGTCGCATCTAACGAAGAAGGAGTTGGCCCTCCAAAAGGCAGACACCACGAGGCTGATAAATCGTCTGCGTTTCATCAACTCCAATGTGGATCCCAACAATTATGTGGTATCTACCAAGAGTCTGCGCAAGGAGACTCACGCCTCAAGAGCTGGAACGCCGGGGTATCGCCCGCCAGAGGTCCTAATGCGGTATCCGTATCAAACCACAGCCGTGGACGTCTGGGCCGTGGGAGTGATCATGCTGTCGTTTCTCTCGTCGCTGCATCCCTTCTTCAAGGCCCCAAACGATTGCGCTGCCTTATCGGAGATCATAAATCTCTTTGGCGATATTCAGGTGCGCAAGACCGCCTTTATGTTGGATCGTTTGGTTCTACTTACCCAGAAGGTGGCTGCTCTGGATCTGCGTCGAGTGTGCATGCGTTTTCGTTATGCCGATCTCTTTCTCTCGCCGGACAATCAGCGTCGCCATAGACGAGCCGATGGCAGCACCGAAATGTGCCGGAACTGTGAGCAACCGACCTTCAATTGCATCTGCAAGCATAGTAGTCATGCCATGGAGCAGTACGAGGGCTTGGACATGTTTCCCCATCAGGCCTATGACCTTCTAACCCGTCTGCTTGAAGTTGATCCCAGCAAACGCATCACCGCCGAGGAGGCCTTGAAGCATCCCTTTTTCAGTGATCATCATCGCATTGCATCCGGCGTTCCACTGCAGCAACAACAGTTTCAGCAATCCCATCAGTCGCTACCGCCCATACGCCAGAGGGAAACTCTCACCATGGCAGCCTCCCGCACTCTGAAACCCTATGCACCCTACACGGTCCCTGCCGCTGGTGGTCCAGTCAAGTCACAACTTAAACTAGAAGCAGCCCCATCCAATACCAATCACATGTGATCCATGCCGAGAGAAGAGAAACTTTTCCTTCTTTCTTTCTACATATATTTTTACACTCGAGTCTGCCCGTTGCTGGCGTATCTTTCGACTAATTGCGCAACTGAAAATTATATTGTGGCAAGAAATTCTTTTATGATAATATCTTTGGGATCATTTCTCGTCCCATGTGGTTAAAAAAAATGTATAAGAAAAAAAAAATTATTTTCCTATCTCAATATATTGAATATTTGTATTTCCTGTATGACAATTTTTTTTTACTTTTCATTTAATACGGCCTAAAAATGTGAGCCGCCTCTCCCTTGAATTCCAATTAAAAGTCCTGCGATTAATATATTTAGCCAAAAGTTGGCACTCCTTGTCTCTTCTCTGTGAACATGAAATTGACACAGCAAGTGGAGAGTTGTGTATCCCGAGGTGGTTTACGTCCGCTTTATTTACCATGTTGTCTGTGTGGCTTTTAGTGCAACGTTGTCGAATCATAAACTGCATATGCAGCATCTTTTCCACTGCGAAACGAATCCATATTGTCAGTCCCTGACATTGCCTCCAGCTAGGGGCAAGAGTCATATAAAAATATTGCTGCGGAGTCAGAGAACATAAAATGGTTGTGCTAGCTGTGTAGATGCAGGCAACCTCTGATGACCTTGTGCCGGCGCAGAGAAGCCGTTTCAAACCATGGCTAAAAGTGTCATCTGCTTTAAGTATGAGCCAGTGAAATCCGCATTTCACTAATCCCAACCAACGAAACTTATTTTAAACTCTCAAAACTTTAAGTCTAAATTCGATTAGCCTAAATATTAAATTTGAATTGAAACAAGTTGATTCTTTTAAAGACTTTTGATTTTCAACCTTTCATTTATCTGAGTTTTCCATTTCCATTAGCCCGCAATGTCTTTCACTTCTCACATTTTTGTCACAAATTCCGTGACAATAATTTTTTCTTATAAAATTTTTTTTTGTTCGACAGCCATTTGGCCAATTGCTTT
The DNA here is from genome assembly GCA_024703675.1 of Drosophila nebulosa. NCBI lineage: Eukaryota > Metazoa > Arthropoda > Insecta > Diptera > Drosophilidae > Drosophila > Drosophila nebulosa. The sequence continues at coordinate 6,464,288 of CM045724.1, read as the reverse complement.
TTGTCCTTAGCCAGACTAAAATAATATTCATTTTTCTTTCTTATCAATTTGCATTATTGACGGCGACAAGTTTATTTTCTTGTTGCATGACTATTTGTTCGCTCTTTCCCGTTTTCTACTAACAATCAGTGAAATTTGTTTTTGCTGTTTGAAAGAAGCCAAAAAATTGCAAAGTTCAATCCGAGTTCGTGCTGGCAGGATGGTTGAAAGAATGGGCAAAGGGTCCTGGCAAATTACCAAACGGCAAATAGCTAAAAGTTTATTAAAAACTTTTTCTGTCCAATATTTCTCTCTGAATTCTTGTTGCGCCTTTTAAGTATGCAACATATTTGGCGGACTGCAATTGAAGAAAATTGAAATTATGTGAATTGCTTGGCCTACTTTCAGGCATGAACATAATGTTAGGGCTAACAGCGTGCTGTTAACTGCTCTGTTAACTTAAGGGGACACATTTTCAAGAAATTTGTTTGGAGAAATTATTTAAAACTATTTTTAACATAACATTTCAAGTATCTTTAGTAAAATTTAGTTTTACTTAAACAACTTTAGTTTTACAAATTTGAGGAACTGGATTTTCGCAAAATTGTGTGTTTTTTTTGTCGGGATATAAAGGCAAATATGGGATTTGTTTCAAAAATTTAGCTACATTTTATAGTAATAAACCATTTCTGTTTGATTAAAAATTTATTTATTTTAAAATTAATTTATTTAGTAAATTAGTGCTAAAAATTATAGCAATCATCGCCTAAACTGATTTTGAGATATGTAAATTCACCGACTTAACCAAAAAATAGCAAATATATTTCCAGTTATTTATGTTTAAAATATCTGAAATAAGGACCGATAATTTAAAAGCTTTGATTCACGTAAATCTATCTTGATTTACGACATTTTTAAAGTGCATCATACGAGTGGTATTACCCGGTTCTAGGCCAATCCTGTAACGAATTTGTGATAGGATATTCTGAAAATATTGCAAATTCTAAAAATTAACATAAAAAAAGGTTTTTAAAACATTTACTTTCCTTGTGCAACTTGGAACAAGCGAGAAATGGAACGTTTTCAAAAGGATCATGGCTAAAAAGTGGCAATAAATGTGCTGTATATATATTCATTATGGAATACATATTACTGGTTACCTACTGGGTAACCTGTTCTCACTACGCCGTGTTCAAGCGAGCGCATGGTATTTTCATTTTTCCAACGTCTGTGGCTTCTTAATGCATTATTTTGCCCAAGCACAAGGCACAAAAGGCTTTTTAGCGCTTGGTTTGGGGGATAAGCCCGCCCACACCTGACCGCGTCACTCCCACGCACACACACCTACTTCCACACACACACACACATACACATAGCTCCCCGCGGAGTCATAAACATTTCTCACGCCGTTTCTGCCTTGGCCGCAAAAGCCGCTTGCGCAACTCACCGGACCCGGACACAATGGCGGCTTATCAGACAATGACGATGGCGTTAACCCAGGTAACAGCGCTAAAAGTGGCGTACAAACCAAAAAAAAAAAAAAAAAAACGATGGAAATGGAAGCCAACAGGAGCTCTGTTTTGCCTGTACTCCACTGGTCCGTTTTGGGCTGCGGCTTGAATGAATCCGACGGCGTTGCCCCGTATGCCCGTCCGCTTTATGGCACATGATAGATTAGTCTGGCCACAGGTGTAACCGGCTGTGGCTTTTTCGGTGGCTTTGTCAGACAAACTCTATATTATTATTATTATTATTTTTTTTTTGTTGGCTGTAGATAACGTCGAGTCAAGCACGTAATTAAGTAATTAGTGGAGGCGCCGAAATGTATGCAACGCTTTAAGCCACTAGAATAATGTTCGTACTGATTAAGGACGAAAAAAAAGCTAAGCGGATCAACTAAGCATAGATAAGAAGAAGGCAAAGGATGAGCCTTCATTTGAATTACTTCATTTTTTAACGTATTTGGCGGGTTACAACTTAGTTAATGCCCCCTAAAGTAGGCAACGTGATTTAAAAATCCACATTTCACTGAAAACAAACACCAAAACGCCCCAAAACCGCAAAACTCCGTTTGACTGTTTGACTTGTTCGTGCTCTATGCAATGCCAGGATGCGACTTCTACCCACGCCCCATACCCCACTCATCTTCATTGCGCCCATCTGTCTCCCTCTGTCTCCCGTGCGCATTTCTGCTGTCAGCGATGTTTGTTTGCCCGCCTGTCGCGTTTTGTTTGCTTTCCGCATGCGTTGGCCCGTTAAGGCAAGTTAATGCGTCATGGCTATCTTTGCACGCTCATCATGAGGACAGCAATGCAGCCAGCACCAGGAGCCTTTGCTCCTGATGATGTTGGCTGGATTTAAAGCCAGCACCGATGACGATGATGACGATGATGATGATGATGCCAACGCCAATGCCCGATGCCAGCTGCTGACATCGTCCGCTAGTGTCGGGTCAGTAAATGAAGAATGATGGACCAACAAACGCTGTGCAAGAGTAACAGAGAAAGCGGGAAGAGCATAGTTGGATGCACTACTTCCATCACGATGACTAATATTTCTATATCTACATTCAATTGCCAGGAGCGTACCAAAAAAAAAAAAAAAAGCGAGGGCCAAATAAAGTGACAAAAATGGAATGACAATGGAAAGATTCTCGGAAAGGCATTTCCTATAAGCAAATTCAAAAAGGGATTTGTCGACCATAAAAATCTTTGTTTAGAAAAGGGCATGAAATTCTCATAAGATCATCCATCTATCTACCATCATTATATAGACTTTTTGATAGGTTAAGTAGTAACTGAGCGCCCCCTTAACCCGTAAACTAGGCCTTAAAGGTCCTGTCTACTCCTATTACCAACAACTACGTTTAGGACTTCATTGCATGGTGCTGAAATATTTTGTCATCTTCAATTTGAAGCAAATGGGATTTATGCATCTTTTGTCTATAAGTAAAGAGACAGAGAGAGAGAGAGAGAAAAAAATATATAAGGAAAATGTCTGAAAGTGGTTCTTGAAGTTTAAAGTTAATTGGAAATTTTTAGCAATTTCCTCAGCTTTCCACCTATGGCATTTGTTTTCATTGTTGCTGCAGCAGTTGTTGCTGCGGCCAATCGTGAAATTTGCTGTACAAAATATGGATTTATGTCAGCAGCAAACAACAACGTGAAGGGGCACAGGCGACATTGCTGCAGTACACCAATATCTCCCACTAGCCTTTGCCACGCCGCCTTGTCCTCGCCTCTTATTCCAACTGATGTTGCCGATGCCGTTGCTGCTGTTGCTGGCTGCTGCTGGTTGTTGTCGCCGTCATCATCTCGTGGCTGTTGTCAGCTGCGAGCTGTTGGCAATGCATCACTGATTATGAAAAGCTTGCTAAAAGCTGGACTCATGATATATTGCTTTTGTTGTCGCCAATGTTGTTGCTGCTGCTGTTGTGTTTTTTTTGTTTTTTGTTTTGTGTTGCTTCTTTCTACTATTTTGTGCGATATCATTGCCACGCCGATGCGACGATGCCACGATGGCAGACGTAGGTAACGGCGTTCTATTGCCATCATCATGGCACACGTAAGCGACATGACCACGACACAATAATGAAGTTTTATGCTTTGCCACCTGCAGCAGCAACAGCAGCCAACACATACTCATTCACATTCACATCCATCTAGGAAAGTGGGACAGGGCGCGTCGTTGGGGACGGGGGATGGGCAAAGTGTTGGATGAGCTGCAACTGCGATTCTAAGAGCTCAGAGAGACAAGGCAACAAACACTATGAAATGAACAGTTGCAATCAACTGAAAACGTTGGCGATTTCTTTCGACTTTTATATATGTGTATGTGTATGTGTATGTGTGTGAAGGTATTGCCATGTGGGCGTGGTAAGAAACCACATTTATAATTCCAGACAATGGCTTAGAATAGCACCAAATAGCCAAACAGAGAGTGAGCTAATGAGAAATAAGTATCCACAAATGAAAATCGTAAACGCAGCTGTAAAGATAAAAAGTAGTTTAGCTTTTCGTTTTGTTTGTGTGTGTGTGTGTTTGGGTTGCTATCAATGAAATTCGAGACTCAGCAATTAAAAAACAATTGCTAATAACTGCTTTTAACGGTTTCAGTTAGCTGTTGGTAATATCAATATAATTTAAATTAAAATAAACAATTGCCAATAATTTGGTTTCAGTTACAGACTGAAAATTCTGTTTTTTATATTCATAATAAAAAATTATTGTGAAATGATGTAGAATATTTTCGGTTATTTAAATGAGTCAGTTAGAATGTTTAAATATTAAATTCATGTTGATCTTTGGCAATTTTTTTTTTGTTTTGTTTTTCATTTTCTCTTTTAAACTCTTTTTGTCTTACTTCTCATCTTGCTTTATTCTCATTAAACGTTAAAGCGTTAAAGCTAGTTCTAAATCTGCTATCCAAATCATTTAAAATGCATTTAGCTTATCCTTTAACAATCAAATGACGATAGCTGGATTCGATCTGCAAAACTATATATCGATCTATGAACTATCTAACTTAAGCTAAGGGACCTTTGTTTGACTTTTTCATAGAGACTTTTGGACTTTCCATTGACAACTTAATTAACTTTTCCATTTAAATTTTTTTAAGTTATTTGTTCTGTACAAATTCCACCTTAAATTGTTTGAACTGTACACAAAATATTGAACTTATAGTTCCCATTTGGCAAACAGAAGGAAAAGGGGTCATACTATTTCCCTTTAGATTTGGGTTTAATGAATGATCACTATCAAAAATTTGTACGCTTTATTGGGTCATAGAATGTTTTTGTGTGACATGTCATCAGCCAGGGGGTGTCGTCTGACATAATGTCACTATGCATTAAAGGAGCAATCCAGTCGACAAACAAACAGAAAACAGAACAATAACTAAAACGGACCCGGGCCACATTAGAGGCCGGCAAAAATTTCAGGTGACAAAACCTGACAAAACGACAAGATTAATTAACTGACACGAGACGACAACAACAATTAGAAACGGTCAGAGCAACAGCACAAAAAAAAAAAAAAAACAGGGACAGGACAATGCACAGGGACACACGGACACGGACACGGACAGGTGGTTGGAAAATCACAAAACCCGGCCGACGACTCGCAGGGGCACGTCAGAGTCAAGAGTCGAGAGTTGACACTGGACAATCCCAGTGCCTAAATGACAATGACAAAAAAAAAAAAGTTTCATTTCATTGTTTAACTGAAGTTGTTTCTCTGCCTTTTTGTTGCCATGTTGCTTTAGTTCTTTCTCTAATTTTAATTAGCCGCCGCAGCTAGTGACAAATATAAATTGCTTTATTTTAGTTCAGGAGCGGACTAAGACTAGTTCTCACCTAACAGGCCTCAGCTCGGCAGGAGACTTTAAAAATTTCCAATTCAATTATACACTATTAGACATTTACCTGCAGCTCACTGAGATCCGCTCCTGCATCTAAGTATTTGCTGTTCTGTTGTCACATTTGACGCTATGTTGCAGGTGCGTGAGTGTAACATTTATGAACTCGTTACACGTAATTAGGGTCAGTGTGTCTCGATGAGGATATCTTTTGTGGCAAATCCCTCAACCCGCCCCTTTTTTTTTTTTTTTTGTAGTGTGCGTGAGCGGACTTACAATTAATTACAGTAGCCGGCGATTGCAGTGACTCAGTCGGTCAGTCAGTCACTCAGAGTGGGTCATTGCCTATTGCCTATACAAAACGGTTTTTGTTCGCCCCTCATAACTAGCCAAGTCATAAAGCTTCTCTTTTTTTCTCCTCTCAGACCGATTTAATTAGGCTGGGCATGTAAATTAGCCAAACGGTGGCGGAGCTCAGTTGCCCCACCTGCCCTCAGAATGAAGAGAGGGGACGCCATCATTATTTATTATGTGAATTTCATGTGTTGTGTGTGTGTGTGGGTGTGGCAGCGGCTGCTCCTCCATATACCCTTCATAGTCACACATTAATTGGCAGTGGCCATTCCATTTTAATTAGTTTTCGCAACGCTTCAGGTCCAGCCAGTTGCCAGTTGCTGCCCGGGCCCACTCGCTTTTTTCCCTTGTCCTGATGGTTCCTGTTCATCAGGATGCCGTGCGTGAATTATTATGGCCGGAGTAATATATTTTATAAAAACGTTGACTTTTTGCCTGCCAGTCTGTGAAATTATGCACAAGCCCGTGTATTTAAACTACAACCAGCATCGGCAATGCCGCCAAACTTAATTGAGTTGCATGCGGTTGGCCGGTTGGTTGGTCGGCTGGTTGGTAGGTCGCTAGGTCGTTTGGTTGGCATGGATTTTGGTTGAATCCCGTCAAGCCAAACAGCTGCTAATAATCTCCATTCGCATCCAGCGCCCCTCCCCCTTCACCTCCACCGACAAATGGTTAAAATTACAAGGCCACATTTGTCAGTGGCGTGTTAGCCCAATTATATGTGTCTCTTGTGAATTATTGTGTCTGTGCATTTGCATTTTGCATTTGGATAATGGATAACATTCTTAATGAATATTTGAAATGATTATTTCTCATGCAGAGAGAAACTTCCTGCTAGATAGCAGGACATTTTTTGCATATGTGGTAAAGGGAAAACTAAACTAAGTTTGACTAGAAAAGCAAAAAACTCATTGGATTCCCAATAGTTCACATCAGAATTGTGTTTTTAAGTCGATATTCATAAGAAGCCTTAAGGCAAAAGTTTTTTCTCTCACTAAATTAAAGCCATTGAAGTCTTAACCTCTAAGAACCTTTCCAATTGAAGCCTGCAAATGGCTAAGAAGCCCCAACTATAATGCAAGATGTCTGGATAATGTCAATTACTTAACGCCCTTCCCCCGCCCAACACTCGACCGAGTTCTCTATAAATAGCGTTTCCTAGCAGAAAAGAGAAGCCCAGTAAACGAAAATGTAGTCCACACACAATTGCCTGTGAGTGGCGTGAAGGAGGGGGGTGGGGATAAGCGTGTGAAGTGCACAACACCTGTAAAACGGTAGAACAACAACAACAACAACCCTAATTCTAACATCTAATACCTAAAATGTAATGGCTCAGAGCTACTTATCAAATGGTTGAAATGGAAAAGGATATGCCTTTGTTCCTGGCCAACTCAATTGCACACAATGAAGTTGTTATTATGATGATGCCACAACGACAGCTGCCCTCGACTCGCTCCCTCTCTCTCCCCACCACAACTCTCAATTCTATGCTGATCCCCGGATCCCTCATTCTGTGGAATGTAAAATTATATATTAATCAATATTTGTGGCAGCAAGGGGCCATAATAAGCCGAAGCCATCTATCAAGACAGCGATAGAGAGAAATGCAGCAGTCCCAAAAAAAAAAAAAAAAAAAAAATGGAAAAGAAACCTGTTATTCAGTTTAAGCCAAGCCAAGTGCAAGGCAAACAGAGAATACATAAAAACAACAACTGTGTGCTGGATGAGAGGCAGAAGGGCAGAGAGACGAAAAGCGGTAAGCGGCAATGTGTGTGAGTGAAGACTTTTCCAGGTAGGGCTCTCTGAATTCATGCTTGTGTGCACTTTGACCACAAAAAGGTCAAGACGCTCCCAAAGAAACTCAACAGCAAAAAACAAAAAAAAAAAAAAAAAAAAAAGGCAGAGGGATTTCGACTCAGACTCGGTCTTGGCCCTTCATGGGTCTCGGATCCAAAGTAGTCAAATATTATTTTCACAGACTTTTTCTCGCTCTCTCTCTCTCTCTCTCTCTCTTTCTTGCTCGTTTTGACTGTCTGTCCAACGGCCCATAACCAAACAGAGACAAATGGACAAACGGACTTATAGAGCGACCAAACGACCGACCGACAGTTCGACCGGCTGACTGACAACCGTAAAAGTGTTGCCGTTGCCATGGAATGTAAAGTCATCTTCATGCATAAATAAGCTCGTACCCAGGCCGAAGTAAAGTGTTCCATATCAATTTCCATATTAAAATAGTCAAAGAGCCAAGTGTCCAATACGAATTTTTGTACTCCTACTTTTCTTTGATTTGTTTGGGAACAACAATACATATATACCTGCATATTCCTATATATATGCATTGGTACACCGCAAGAAAAATCCTTTAAAAATGGCTACAAATCAAATAGGGAATCTCTTTTTCTTCATAACCCTTTACCCTAGATAAGTTCTTTAACTAATAGAAATCTCTTTAGAATCTCTTAAGAATAAGCCATCATTCATATATTTGAATATACTCAATAATTAGACTTTTTGAAATAAGTGATTTGCTCAGCGGGAGCCAAAAGAAAATTCAATTTGGTTTCCACAGGACCACACACACACCCATTAAAAATGACTCATCAGAAACTTTCTGTAATTCGATCTAGAGTTACTCAAAATGAATCTAAACTACAGTTTACATCTGTGCACCAAAGGACTATAAGGACTAAGGCCGCTCAGGGCTTCAAAAAGGAAGAAACTTTGAAAAGAATTTCGAGTAGCTTATAATAAAAGGCTTAAACTTCGAAAAGAAACAGAAATTGGTCTTTTTTTCTTTAATTTATACAATTAAATTGAATTAATGAATTAAATTGTTTTTCTGAATAATGGAAACTCCTTTTTTTAGCCTATTTCCTCTCTTGCCAAATTCTTATAAATAATTTCTTTCAGTGTACTTATGCATTTTCCCACATCGTTTTGACATATGCAAGTTGGAACATTTCTAATTGAATGCACAGCAAAGTGAGTCAGTTCTCAATCCTACCACTTGCTCTCTCTCTTTTCCTCTCTCCTCTTCCCACTCACTATGCACCCAACTCAGTTTTTATTCTACTCTCTCTGTTAGAGTGTAAATAGAAAGTTTCTCTCTCTTTCTCTGTATCTCTAATTCTAACTTTAAACTTGTCTCTATGAGGAAAAATAATTTCATTAAATAACATGAGTTGAGCCTTTTTTTGTTTTTTTTTTTGTTGTTTGTATGCTGCAAAAGAAATATTTATTTTTTCTTCAGTTTTTCCAACTGTTAATTTGTTGCTGCTAAGCTGATGTGGCAGTTTTAAGTTATGAATGAAATTGATTATATTTTTGATGGGAATAAAATTTTTGTTGGGAAACTTCCCAAAATAATAACATACACAGAAAGAGAAAGAGAGAGAGAGCAAGAGATTGATGGGAATGAAATAGATTTTGTAAAAGTTAAGTACTAGCAAAAGAATTTTCATACGTATCAGAGAATAATAGCTAATAACTTTCTATACAAGATGGAGAATCTCTTTTAAGGAATCAAAGTAGATTTACTTTGATTTTTGGGTCTAGACAATTTTACTTGCATGTTTTAAGAAATTGTAAAGCTTTTCTTTGTCTAAAGGACAAGTTTCCATTAGTTCCTTTTAGGGCTAATTTTATTTTGGCAAAATCTATTTTGTAGTTATTCAAACCACTTCGAGTTGCAAAATAAACTAAGCAACAAACTTTGATTGCGTTTGAAATCTGTTAAATGGCCAGATTATTTGAAATTCAAGTGTCACCAAGTCAAGCTTGAAAGATGGAGAAAGGGCAGAAGAAGCAGAAAAACCCAGGCAGACAGACAGACAGTGAAGAAGACTAAGCGAGAGGGAGAGTAGCTGAGAAAGGACTCAACTGGACCACGCAACAATTTATGTGCATTTATAATTGAAAGAGACAAAAAAAAAAAAGAAGATGGATACAAAAAAACAAATGTTAGGACCGGCGACAGCGACACAAATTGAATTGGCTAAAAAGTTTTAATTAATTTATTGTTACTTCAGCTAGCAGCAGCTTGTCCCTTGTCTCTACTACTTCTCTCTCTCTCTCTCTCTTTCCCCCCACCGACTCGAAGGGCTGCTGCTCATTTAAATTGTTGCTGCCACTGTTGATGGTGTTGTGTTAATGCATGGCTGCAAAAGTTCTCTAATTGTCTAGTGCGGTCCTGTGGTCCTGCCGTCCTGAGAGCCTCAGACAAGGACAACTCAATTGGGGTGTAAATTTTAGCTGGCTACTGCTTTTTTCTGCTTTCTCAGTTGTCTCAGAGCCGTCGCTTGCCGTTTTGGCAGTGTGAGTAATGGACAGTAAATGAGTCAGCCGTAATGCCAATGAGAAGTGATTTGCCGTCAATCCTTAAAAAGTTATATTGTTCGATGACCCAGCGATATAGTGAAACCCAACTAATAAGACCAAATTATTTATTTTTTCTAATTATCTAAATTTTGTAGAATGCCAAGAAATCAAAGTAACAGAAAAGGATGCTCAAGAAAAGAAAAGGATAACTCATTTAAAGTACTTTATTGTCTCTCCGAAATGCCAAAGGTTTTGGCAAACTCCAATTCCAATTTTGACTTTAATCTTTAGATTTCTGTAAACATAAAGCCATAAAGAAATTTCAAAAAAATCGCTAGGAGGAAGGATAAATGGTGAAATTCAATGAGAACATAATGTTAGTCGATCAGCCTCGATTGACCAAGCTTAATATTAACTTTTTTGTCGCTCTTCCTTTTTTCACCTTTTTATGGTGTGACCAGAGGGGCTTAATAGAAAAAATCTCTAATAGTTCATTGAGCAAACTTTTCGTGGCCAATTTTATGATGTATTAAACTAATTTCTACGCATTTCAAATCATTTTAGTTCACATACTATGACATCAGAAGCTTATTCCAATATATTCCTATTCGTATGTGTATATATAGTGTGAGAATAAGTGATCTCCTTGTACATTGTAATGATATGTATGCTTTGTTGATCTTTTTGATGAGTGCCTCTCGTAAAATGAATTTTTTAAGCCCAGAGAGTATATTAAATTTTCATATATCATATCAAAATTCAAGTGGTTTTTGTTTATGCAATGCATACAATCCTATTAAAAAGTCTTTATCGTATCGTATAACGAGAAGCACTTTAAATCAAAATGCAATTGTGTTGACCAACAAAAGAAATGTTTGGTTTTTCTTTACTTTTTGTGGGGTAAAAATCAAAGCACGAAAATGTTTACTGCTTTGACATTTTTATTGAATTTTAATTTATGCCCTCGAAATGTCTGTGCCACACACTCGCACACACACACACACACACACACACACACACAGGGATCTCAAAAAGTTGACTGTCTCGAGGGCACAACAATAACAGAAATACAACCCAAAAAAAACGAAATCAAAGTCAATAACCTGGTCAGATCTTTGACTGTCCCATCCTCTCGAGCTCCTGCCTCAACAGCGAAAACCAATTTGAACTCTTGAAGCGTGACATCAAACGACAACGAAAAAGAATTTCCATTGGACACATGGAGAAAAATACACAAAACACACACACACACACACACACACTGAAAAGAGGCAAAAGGCAAGAGTTCTTTTTGTTTCTCTTTCTGTTTTCATTACCTGAGCGAGTTGTGGCAACTTGATGCTGCCACTGCCGCAGCCTCCGCCTCCGCCTTCGCCTTCGCAGAGGAGACTGCCCTTTTACTATTGACATGCCCTGTCCCTTAACCTGCCACCCGTTGTGCCTCTTGACCAACATCTTTGTTTATAGAGTTCATTCACTCGTGTAGGATCTTCACTTTGTTTTTCATCTCGGCCTTTCGTTTCTATGAGAGATCTTAGATCTTCTCTGATATGACTGACTCTGTAATTTATGGGCTACTTCTGGCGGCACATTTAGGGAGGGTGATAGGAAATTATGTCTTTTAATTTGTTTGCCAGCCATTCTAATGTGCATATGTAAATATTTCACATTATCGAGATTTGATTAGCTTTTGGAACTTGCTTTTGGAGTACAAAAGATTTTCCATTATGAGAAGGGATAAAAACCAGATTTAAGCTATATTTAATTGAGAATTTATTTATTTGCCTGACTTCTCAAAAAAATGAGTCGAACTCTGATCAGTATCAGAAAATACTTTCAATTTTATACACAAATTAAGAATTAAACTACTCTGCGTTAGAGGTGGAGAACTATCGATAGTAGAAACAGTCAATAGTCGATTCTACTATCGATAGTTCTCCACCTCTACGCTGCGTTTGATTTGTTGTATCTAAAAAGATTCCTTTGACTTGTGAGTCAATCCGAAAATACTTTATTTATCAATCTCAAACAGAATGGCTGAGGAAATAATTGAATTTTCACGTTTCTATCGTAATATTTACCTATATGCGACTATATTCGCCTTAATGTTTGGCTTTTCGGTCTATCTATCACGCAAGCGTATATATAGAATGCCCTTTGACTGGTTTACTGTGTGCTATTTGTATTGCTTGGTTGGATTCTTGTCGCTTGTGCTTACTTTGGGAATTGCCTATATCTTGATGGCAATTGGAATGATCTGGCGTTACTATCAAGTCACTTCTTTGGCCGCGCAACGTTCTATCAAATTGAGCACTTTCTATCAGAGGCAGAAAATGATATGATACAAGTAATTTAATAAAGAAATGTTAAAGCAAATAATAATTGAATTCGATTGTGACTCATTCCTTTGCAACTTTTAGTGACCCACACCTGACTTACTTTCTTTAGAAGCATCTCTTTGAGACATAATACTAATCCTGTTTGAAATATGTTTTGGCAGCATCATCATCTCAATAAATTAAACCAAAAGTTTTTCGTGTCCTACCAAAATGGTTAGATATCACTTAACTTGGCTCTGGCACTTGCTGCCAATAAGTTCAACGAACTTTCAGTCACCAATTCGATGAGAAGTTTGCTAACTATGACAGATGACACTGGAGACTGCTTGACTAATCCCGCAAAGATAGCACAACGCACGCATCAACAAGTTGCCCTCAATTCTCGTTCCTTCTACCACTCGTTCGGTTTCTAATCAGAAAGAAAAAAGAGAAAAAAAAACTAAGCGAGGAATTCAATTTTCACACTCTCAGAGCTGGACAAACATGGCATTGGGCTAATAACATAAGCAGGCAAGCAAACAGCAAACAAGAAGCAAAAGCAGCATCCAGCCAAAGTCGTCCAATGCACTTTAACTTGGCCCAATCCTCTGATGCTCTGGTCCGATGCTACTGATTCTGCTGTTGACAAGGCATAAGAGGGACAACAGAGGGGGGGGGGGGTGGGAGGGTGAGTGAGAGCACAAAAAGGGCAAGAAGTGGCAGTAGCAGCTAGTGCGAAAACTAATAAAGACAAGTGGCAGCAGCACATAGTGGGCACAGGAGGGTAAGGAGGGCGGGGGAACGTCTTCTCTGAGCCTGAGCCTTTGAGCAAACACATGACCATGGGAGGGCGTTCTACGTCTCTCTGTTCGGCCATTAGTGCCGTGCGCTAATCGCCATTGTCCACCCTTGTCAAAGGACTCCCGGGTCGTCTTGCTCTAAGTTGCGGTGTGTTTGCTCTAACTCTCCCCTTGCCAGAGCCCTCCCCCACCACAGAAGCCCTCACACAATTTGTGTCAAAAAATCGCAGCATCAAACACTTTATCAGGATGGCAGGGGACGACAAGGGACGGTAGGGGGACAGGATAAAATGTGTGTGGAAACTAAAAGCTCAAATAAATAATCAGCAACAGTTGCCAAATAGATCTGGCTGCTGGTTATTTGTTGTGCTTTAGGGTGTGATAAGTGTGTGTGTTTGTGTGTGTGTGCATGTGGTGTGGGCGTGGCTGGGGAGCCACTTACTTGTCGTGGCGGTTTGTCAACTTCTAATCCGTTGCTTTTTGCTAACAAACACCAAACACAAACCCCCCCCAAACTAAATCCGTCTTTCTTTCTTAGTCTTTGGCCATAATAAATTGTAATAGATTATCGCCACTAAAGGCATCGAGCAACCCTCGCTTTTTTATAATATATATTGAAACAGATGTAAATCGCAAATGGTCATCCATGCAATTTAGTTAAATCGCGTGTAAGCAACCAAAATGGGCTGTTCAAATGCTCTCGACAGTCGACAGTCGTCAAAGAGTCCTTTATCAGTGGCTATGCAGACCACATACAATACGCCACTTACATATACATAAGCAATCAAGTGGCTCTATATGCAAGTGGCTTGTATGGCTTGCCACATTCTGTTGATTTGCCACACCACGGAAACCCCACAAATCGGCGTTTATAATTAAATGGCTTGTATTTAGGTCCCAGCCAAAACTAATTTGTATTAAGTGCCTGTCATAAAGTGGATATACACAATTCGCCCTTTATTTAATAGAAACTGAGCAACTTCATCTAGATGAGATCCCTTAAAAACATTTGGAAGATCTTATGGGAGTTTAAGCTCTTCTATTTGATTATTAGAACTTACATTCTTGGTATTAACTTTTCAAATAGATTGATCATTCTAAGTTTCAGAAAATTTGATGAGTTGAAAGTCAGAAAGACTAAGTTTTTGAAAGCAAAAGTGATCCGCTTTAAAAAAAAGGCAATTTACAATCTTAAAAGAAATTAAAATAGCCAAAACTTTTTGTTAGAACAATGTTTATGAAGTATTTTGGCATTCATACTTAAAAGTTTACACAGTTTAGTTTACGCGCTGTGTTTTGGCTGTTGGTTAATTAAGCGCACTTTGTTGTTAGTTGCCAGTTGCCTATTACACTAGTTGGCTAACTTTGGTCTGGTTGGCTTTGGCCGCCACTAACATATTCCCAATTGCCCAGATCCAAAGACTCGGAACACAGACAAGAACATCCTGCACACGCTGACCAAGCCAATAACCAAGAGTCCCGTCATTTTGAAGGTTTTTTTTTTTTTTTATTTTTGTTCCGTTAACAAGGAAGCAAGTTTTAATTGCTCCCACGGATTTGCAGTGGCTGACAATGGGGCAAACATTGAACAGCAGCTGGGTAAAGTTTTGTGGAACTTGGTCTTCGACGAATACGAACAAAACGTTGACGACGACGGCGCATAGACAAAACTACTAAATGTCAAAAGTGTCAAAATTTCTTAGAATTATGTCTTGAGAACATCAAAAGTTGCTGCCATGCTGGCTAAGAGAGAGAGAGAGAGAGTGAGAGAGCGGAGTAGTTTGCCTAGCCATGTTGCTGGTGGCAGTAGCCTCCAAAAGTTGTGGTTGCTGTCATAGAGTTTTGTAGCTTACAAGCCACATGTTTCTGTTCGTAACATTTTCGACACATTAACGTACCAAGAGTAGGGAGACGACGTTGATAGTATAGGGAGAGGAGGAGACAACTGCAGGGGGAGTTGTAGCAAAATCAGACCAAAGCAGAACTGAGTCGAGCCGAGCAGCAGGTACAGGTACAGGTAAGAGGCAGAGGTAAAAGCAAAGGCAGCTTGGCACGTTTTGTACGACGACTTGACTTTTCCGTTTTTAACCAAAAAAAAAAAAAAACACACACGAAGAGAACAAAAAGAAGATGAAGAGAAGACAAAGAGGGCACAAAATCAAGGAGCGCTTCACTACGTATTACTGGGTGCTGCTGGTTGCTGGTTGCTGGTTGCCAGTTTGCCATTTGGCTCCATGTTTGCCTGCTGCCTGCTGCCTGCTGCCTGCTGCCTGTGTGCTAGTTGGCCATGCGATATGTGAAATTGAGAACAGTAATGACGTTGTCAACGGTACGTTATGCCAAGTGACAGTGTGAGCACGCGGATTGTGGGAGTGGGGGGCAAGTTGGAGGAAGGGTCTGCATCACGTACCACATTCAGAAACAAAAGGCAAGCAAATGACAGCAACGGCAGCATGTCAACTTGCTACGTTTTAACTGTTTTGGTTTGTCCGTTTCAATTATGCAGTAAAAAAACAAAAAAAAATAAAAAAAATTACAAAAGAAACTAGAAAATAGCAAAAACGTGAAGATTAAGCCAGTTAAGTTTAAGCTTAAATGTTGCTAGCATCACCAGTTGCCAGTAGCAACATGTAGCTAATACTGCCAGCAACATGTCTACAGCAGAAGGCATTAGAGCCTAACCGAAAACGAAACTGTTTTGCTTTTAACCGGTATTGAAATATCTTCTTTTAGCTTTTGGAACGTGAAAGCAATAAAGAAGCAATGAAACATAGATTATAAAAATAAACTTAAGGAAAATTAAATATATACATATGAGTCGACATTTAAAATAAGTTTATTTAAAAAATTATAGAACAGCGACAGCTAGACATTTAAATTGTTAAAAGGTTCAAATTTTCAAAAAGGTAAGAGATATTTTGAAGTCAAGAAGTACTTCTAGGAACTGAAACCAGTTGCAAATTTAGAACAAATATTTCAAATACATAACAGGAACGTGCATTTTTATTGCCCACTGTAGATCGATTTGCTTATTACTTCAAAGAAATAATCGAAATATTGAGTGTCAAAGTCAGAAACCAAAACCGACAATAAGCCAAACTTCGAATCATTTTATTTCTTAACTAAAACTTTTGTCATTTAATTTATTTGGTTTTTATAACTTGTCATATAGCTTATAATCAAAACTCAAACACAAAACCCATGTTTACCCCACATAAATACAAGTTTTCACTTTAAAAAGAGTCTCTCGAATTTTAAAGATTTCAATTTATAAACTAACTGATGAACTGATAAATTTAGCCAAGTTTAGAGATAAAAAACTCAATTAGAATCGTTAAGATATTGGTAAAACTTTCTAAGGCAAAACCCAAACAAATTAAGATTCTGTAAGAAAAGAAAAAAGAAATTGATTCGTTTGAAACTACTTAGAACCTTGTTGCTGTTTCATTAAATTTCAAGTGAAATTTTCTGTTACAACAACAGATGCACTTCAGGGCTTTTGAGGGCAAAAGGTGGGGGTGAATGGAAGGGTGACAGGGGGGGGGGAGATTTAGCCACAGGCATTCTGAAAATGAGACACCTTGAAGGCAAGCAATTACAAGAAAAACTCAAATGAAGAGAAAAGATGAAAAACAAATAGAATTTAAGCCGGACAATATGTGACCAAAGCAAAAGATGTTAACACAAAAGAAAGAGAAGCAACAAAGAGAGAGAGAGACACACACACACACACACACACACACACACATGTGGAGTAACCGAAGCAGGCCAAAAGCATTGAAAGCGAAGTCAGTTGATGGTATCCAAGCTTCAAAAGTAGCGGGGGTGGGGGCGGGGGGCAAGCACGAATCAGATGAAGAAGACGTAGACAAAGAAGAAGAACTGGGTGCGACTTGCAACAGTAGACAACTTAGGTATACTTATATATATAAACACTACATATATATATATATATATATATATATATATTTCTATCTGGTTGGGGGAGAAACCTGTTTCCTTTGGACCACTAAACAGGCAGAAGGAGGAGAAGAGTTTTTTTTAGTGACGACACAAACCGGCTTTGCAACTGTGGTAAAGCTGCTGCTAGTCGTGAACAGATCGGAGTAGGGCGTTGTGGGGTAGGGGCAGAGGGGGGCAACTTCACATTTGCCTTGCATCTTATTGTTATGTTTTATAATATTTTAGAGACAAAAGGCAGAAAATGCAGACTTTGGTTTACTTTGCATTGCTCCGCTTTGGTTTGTCCTCCGACTGCATCTGAGTCTGAGGCGACACTTTAGTTATTTTCCACTTCTGCTTGCACTTCACTTTTCAAAGGCTGCATTAAAATGCAAAAGCCAAGGCGAGCCGCTGCCTCATCATCATCATCATCATCATGATGGAGGAGTTGTGCCTTGAAGGCACAAAAAATGCTGCAACTGGTTGGTTGCTTGGCAGGATTGTGGGTGCGGCAGCATCATATGGAATATGATACATTTTACATGTCTCCCAGGTCTCTTTTTGAGCCCGACTCTCAACTCTACTCTACTCTCTACTCTGTGTGGGCGTTGTCTGACTATGATGACGATGATGATGATGAAGTTCAGCCGAGTTGAGTTGAGGTTAGATCATGGGAGGCAGGCCTGTTGCCTGACTGGCGTTGGCGTGTTGGGTTAATGTCAGTGTCGGGCTTCAGCTGGAGTTGAAGTCAAATTCGAGGCCTCTTTTATATCTGGGGGCCATCATCTCTCTGACTCTCAGCTGGTTGGTAAAGGTTAAGTAGTTAGGTTAGATGGTTCTTGCTTTTGGTGTCGTCTCCTGGCTGGCTGGCTGGCTGGCTGGCTGCCCTTAGCCTTGAATCAACGATGTGAAGAGTCTTCAGGCTAAATATGCCGCTTGGTTGTTAGTTGGCTCAAGTTTTATATAATTATATATATTATTTTCATGGTTTTATTTAATATTTTGATACTTGAGCGCGTATTAGCCTTAAGGAAGAAAAACAATGTATCAAGTTCAAGGAAACCTGTAGCCTTAACTTGGAAACTTAAGGAGACTCTTTCAATAAAGTTTATAATTCACAACCAGTTTTAAACTTTTGGAAAGACTTAAAAGCAACATAGAAAAGTGTAAGAGGTTGATGAGCTGCTATTCCCAAATAGTAAATAATTCCCAACCAATTTGGGTAAAATATAAGTAACCTATTTAACTCTCTTTCTTTAAAATATTTATCTAAAAAACGTAATTTAAAAAAGAAACAAAGTCTGTGATTATTGCTAAAAGCTTATAATTCCCAACTAGTTGAGTTAACTAATAGAGGAAATTTGAAGAAAACTTTTTCCTACTACTTCGTGATTATTTGTCTATGCATATCAGAGTTTATTGTTTAACCAGATGCAAACAATAAGCAAACTGGCCTTGACCAACGTTTATGGGGCAACTTTCCTAATTCTACAAGCTTTTCTTTCTGTTTGAAAAACGTCCGAAAAACTGATTTGACCTTTTTTTTCTTCATGCCACATAAACAAAAGTAAACCCTCCACAAAACACAAAAAAAAAGAAAGAAATCTGTAAAGCAAAGCAATTGAATACGAATTTGTGTATCTGTATCTAATCTAGCGTGGAGCCAGTCAGTCAGTCAGTCAAAAAAAAAAGAAAAAATAAGCAAAAGATACAAAAAAAAGCACGTAGAGTTGGTGAAAAGGAGAGTAAACTGAAGTAAAACGGTAAATAAATAAAGACTGCCAGAGAGAGAAAAAGAGAGGGAGAGAGAGGAGAGCTGACCGTTGCTGGTTTTTGGCTTTTTTTTTATACATCCAGAAAAGTAAAGAAGGGGAAAAACGTGAGGCAAAGGTAGCACTAGCAGCAGCAGCATCAACAAGAAAAGCAAACAAACAAACAAACAAAAGATACAGATGGAAAGATACAAATGAAACGCTGCCACAGATACTGGGATGCGGTGAGGCAAAAGCGCGCGTAAAGAGCATTCAAAAAAGCCAAGTGGTCGGGGCACAAGCAATAGCAACAAAAACAACAGGTATCAAGCAACCTTTGGGTACAGTCGCAATTTGGGGCGGTGGCGGCGGCGTTGACGTTGGCAGCAAATGTTGACAATGATAACAATGCCAGCAGGCAACATGTTTCTAGCGATCATATTGCCAAGAGAGAGAGAGAGAGAGAGAGAGAGAGAAAAGAGAGTACGAAACTTTATCAGAGAGGGAAAGATCAAAAACCTCAGCAACATTGCTGCAAACCAAAGTGAAACGATATGGAATGAAACACTGCAATAAAGAGGCAGATACCATGTTGCCAGCAACAATAATGTTGCCAAGTGTTACGATAAGTTCTGTCCATAAATGTTTAACAAGAACTTATAAGACTAAAAGAAAATTTGTTTTTTTATTAGCAATTTTTAGTTAAATTAGGCTTCCTAAACATTTCCTAAATATTAATAGGAATAATTAAGGTGCACAGATTTGGTGGGTAAGGTAAGCAAAGGAATAATTTGATCTACTTTCAAAATATTTTCTTTTTTTACTGGTTAAACACGATATTAATACGAAACTGAAAACAGTGTTGAAGAAATACAAACTAAGCTACAATATGGGCATAAGTGAAGAAATTCCAAAAATTGTATAGAAATTTACTTTAAACATAATGCCCAATTCTTAAAGATAGTCGATCGAACCGTTACCAAAATCCCTACAGTTTCAATAAAATTTATATCATAACTAAAATAACCGAAATGATTCCCAATAAGGTCTGAAACCTATTCAATTAAACAGTACGAAGACTTATAGATTTTTCTTCAGCTTTGAGTACCCCTCACTGTGTAGGGTATTGGAGAGAAGATAGAAATAAAAGTGATTTTTTTGTGTAATTATTTTTAAGCATTACGAAAAAGACAATACTTGAAACTGCAAGTGGCAAAGAGTAACCGCAAGTAAGTCTCTTACTCCCTTAACCTTTAGCTGAAAACTTTGGCAACATGTCGTCGTTCCCCCCTCACCCACACACCTAACGACCACCCCGCGAGGCTCTTTTTAACCCAACTAGCTAATGTTGCACTACTGGCAAAGGCGACAAGTTTGCAAACTTTTGTTACCGCAGCTGGAAACTGTTAACCCATTGCCAGTTGCCATTTCCCATTTTCCATTTCCCAGACGGTCACCAGGCCACACACACACACACACACACAGATACACACTCTGGCACACACACAATTGGCTGAGGTTGTGCAACTTTCACACACATAAATCTCAATTTGTAGCAACAACTGAGAGTGTGAATAGTTTGCAGTTGAAGTTTGTCTGAATGGGCTGGGCAAAGGGGGGGCTAAAGGTTTTGTCAGGGGCTTGGTTATGATTATGACTAGCAGAGGTGTCGGTTGGGGCCGGGATAACTCATAAGCTCTTAAAGCCAGAGGACGCTTTTTAATTTATGCTCACTCGAATCCCCAATTGGAGGCAGCCAACCGCAACATGTTGCACGCGCGCTGCATCAGCAAATGTTAGATTTATAAGTAGATGAATAAGGGGCCAGGTAAGAGGCATGTGTCCACCTTCTGCTTTTCTTTTTCCTTTTTTTTTTCATATTTTGTGACATAAGGCTGCATTACTGTATGCTCCTTTTTTTTTTTGACCTGATCCTGAAGCCGATCCCTTGCTGACGTTGCAGGAAAAGTAGAGAAAAAGAAAAACGCTTTAATGCAAATTGCCAGCGGCTGACTGCTTCTACCAAACCCACTTCACCCATCTCCCCTGACTCCCCCGCCTCCATGCGCATACCTCATCTTCATCGTCGTCGTCGTCAGCATAGAAATTCTCATTACAAGCCCAGTTTAATCTGCAGCCAACGCAGTCGACGTAGAGCCAACAGCTAGACGAAAGGGTCGGAGTAAAGCAACGAGTCAAATGTGTAAAGCTGCCCTAAAAGGACGAACACCCACCCATGGCCAACCAAAGCAACCCAGAGCCACCCACAGCCACCACTCCCGTATCCTCATGGCCCGCTCTAGCTCTTCGTGTTTACGTAAAAGTAGAAAAAAATCTAAAAATAGTTACTCAAATCTAAGCATCGACTTGAAGATATCCTCGAACATATATCCTTTTAAAGGACATTGGAGATTGGTAAAGAATTTCAAAGCTTTAATTTTAATTCAGAGACTTTTCTTATAAAGAATGCTTATAAATAGTTTCCTACATAAGAAGCTTTACTCTTGGCATAAATATTTCTTAAAAACATTTTGTCTTCTATATAATCCATAATTAGCTTAAAGTGAAATGAAATCTATATACAATCTATGGTCTGTTCTTTTCTTTTTAAATCTGCTTCAGAAATGTGTCTATTTTCCTAAAGATCAATTGCCTTTTGGCATCATATCTCATTTTGTAATATTTTTGACTCTTGAAAAACGAACTTTCTATCAAGTTTTCGCTTTAAAAGGATAAGCTATTTGGGTTCTTCTACAAAAGTAGCTTCTAATGTGATACGATAAGGGTTTAATTCTTATTTTCAAATATTTTTTTAATTATTTTATAAATTTTACTCACCTTTTAATGAAATGCATTTTTCTAATCTTTACCATAATTTTCTACGTTGCTGATATACCCTTTGATATCTTATAATTACAGGGTATTTGGAAAAGAACGAATGCAAATTCATTGTTTCGCACAATATGAACGTCTCTGTACTTCGTCCAGTAATAATGGCAACAAAACTGAAACTGAACTGTGTAACTCAATTGTAATGCAAGGTCTTACTCGCTCATCCGCACCTCGACTCTGACACCCCCGCCTACTTCTACTCCCCATTCCCCATTCCCTTCTCCATACCCATCCCACTTACCTGACTCTAAAATTTACATGTTTTGGTAACTTTATATACAGAGTTCAGTTTATTTTTGCCAACTTCTAGGTGATTTTCATTTCATTATATTGCTGGTTATTGTTTTTGTTTAGTATTTTTTTTTGTTCTCTTGGTTTTGTGTGTGTGTGTGTGTTTGTGGTGGGGGGGGGGAAATGCCATGGAAATGACTTGCAATGAAATTATAATGAGTTTGACTTGAGGCTTTATGTATGTATATACACCGATATATGTACATATACATATAAGGTAGAATAGAGGTAGAGATTTAAAAGCCATGCCCTTTTTGAGAGGCGGCATAAATAAAACTCATTACATACATATGAAGAGCATTTAGAATTGTTTGTCTGCTTAAATTCAAATTGAAAGTCCCCAGGGAAACCTGAAAAAGTAACCACAAAAACACTTTTCCCTCCTACCAAAAGTTCGATTTTTAGTTACCAATTGCTATGACTTCTTCATCACTAACTAAGACTGTGAAACTTTCAACTGTTGGTTAATAGGAACACTTTCCTTTTGGCAATTTTTTTCGACGAAATTTGAATACTCTAGCAACTTTAATTTCTATAAATTACTTACAAAAATTCTTTCACCGTGTCACAAAAGGAATTCAAGTTAAAAATTTCAGTTTAAAAATTGGTTGCCAATCTAGAAAGAAGTCTATAATCTTAAAACAAGAAAAGTATTAATCAATTTTACAGTATTTTAAACTTTTTCAATATAAATTTCAAAATGAAAAAGATTTTGCCTGTTTTATTTATTTTCTTTTTGATTTTTCCATAAGGCATTGTTTGACTAAACTCAATTCGTTTCGTTAGATTAGAAAAATGTTAAAGGAAACAAGTTCATTAGACATCCCTACTGACCCAATTAGTGGGCCAAAAAAAGTGTCATGGTGGACAAAAAATAATGAATTTATTTAAAGAAGTGAAGGTAAATTGTTGCCATAGTTTCCAAAAGCATAGATTGTGCATTTTTTTTTTTTTTTGCTACCACTTGTTAGTATTTTTACAGACTTTCTCTCGTTTCTCCTCTACGTCTTCCGGTTTCCGCTTGAGACAAAAACGTTGTCCTATTGCCAACTGTGGGGGGCCAAATGTTGTACATTTAGCCACATATGAAAATGGAAAATGAAAATGGAGATGCAACCAACTAAGGGTGGAGAGAAAGGAGAAGACGACAAAATACGTATATAAATGTATATATGAGGGGAAAAGAGGGGGGGGGGGGGGGGGGGGGGGGGACAAAAAAAAGAAGACTAACCAAAAGGAGACGCCACTGGCAGGGAATGCCGACGCCTTGTTTGTTTTGCCGTCTGCTTGATGCTTTTCCGGCTGCTTTTCCGGGGCTTTACACGCCTTGCCACAGAATCTTGTAGTAGTAGTAGTCCTGAGCTTTTCTCCTCTGCCCTTTGTGCTCCCCTCTCTCCCAACGCTTCGTCCCGCTTCATTCGTCCAACCATTATACATTACGTGTAATCATCATTTTGTGCTGGCAATAAACACATGCTGCCTGCTTCCAGTCCCCCTACCCTTTACCCTTCTCCTGGCTGCTGCTTCTGCTGTGTCTTTGCTTGGCCAGGCTCCACCCACACACACACACACACACACAAACGCACACACACGCACACACATCTTGAATTTACATAGTGCCATAGTTGCTGGCCATAACATGAATTTACAATTTCCAGTGCACTGCACACACAGCTCACACACACACCCACACACACACACACCCATCCATTGATGTGTGTATGCATGTAGTTTATTGCATGCGATATTTTTATTGCATGCAAAATGCACGACCGCCAAAAAAAAAAAAACATATATATTTATATACATATATGTATATATGTATATGCGGATGAAGGTGACCGGAAGGAAAAGTTGGAAAAGCAAAAGGCTTCTAGGGAATACTCTAAAGTGAGTGCTCGCTCGACAGACAGTCCCCAAAAACAAAAAACAGAAAAAAGCCATACGATAGTTTTATATCGAAATTCTTTATGAGAGTTACAACATAAAATAAGAAATGAAAAGAGAAATGGAAAACGAGGAAACTCAAAATGAGAAAATGTTTACTGTGTTCCATAAACTCTTCAAACATATAAAGAAATCGGTAACAAAACGATAAAAATTATAACAATTATAAAAGAATAGATAAAAAAAACTCTGAAAACTAAGAGGCATATTAACATAGTTAAAAAAGAAACTTTTTTTTTTTAGAAAAATAGAGGCTAAATGAGTTATCTATATAATATAAACCTATTACACTTTAGGAACTTTTTTCAAAAACCATATTAAAAATCTGCATTGAAAATCGAATGTAATTTGCTTCAGATTGTTCATCAAAAATTTTTTAGGATGCAGATTATGCACACAACTTTCTACTATTCACCACATTTGAATTCTTCTTAACGTAAACCTTTCATTTTACTTAATGTAACTTGCCCCAAAAGGTTAAAGAGTATTTAAAGTGTGTGATCATGGGCGTAGTGGACCCAGTCAGGCAGAAATCAAGTAAACAAAATCTCTTCACGAACATGAACTGCAACAACATAAAGAAAAAAATGGATCAAGGTATTAATCATCAAATGGCGCTAAAGCCCCATCTCTATCTCTCTTTAAGCAGTAGAAAAACTGATGATATTCTTCAATTTTTCTCCTCCTGGCTACGCCCATGGAAATGAGCAGGTTATTTTCACTCAACGTGTGCCAAATATGGTTAAAGGGTATTGAATGTGTAGGGAAAGGGAAATAGAAACTTCGATTAAATGCAAGAGGTTGGTAATGCTATTTGCCACATAAATGTGCCACCTGGCCTGGCCCTGGCCTGGGCAAGAGGCAAGTGCAATAAGGTGAAAGTAAATCAGAATTGAGAATAAATGTTAACATTTTACACATTCTTAGAAAAATCAGCGAAAGCGAGTAAAATCATTCTTACCATTCGATTGACTTTTCTTTAAAGTGTATTTCAATTTTCAAAGTTTTCCTTTCTCCTTCATTAAATATTTAAAAGAAATTCTTAGTTAATTGTCATCTGGACTTTTCCTTTTTGTCTTTTATAATTTTGTTCATTAATATTTCAATACAAATTCTTTTTGTGCTCCCTTTCTGTGTGCCTTCTTCTTTCTCTCTTTCTTCCTTGCTCTTCTCTTTCACCACAATTGATTTATATTCGATTGTGCACATTGAACTTACATCACATCCTAATCTCATAGTGGGTCAGGTCAGAAATCCCGCTGGCCCCAATTGAAAAGCATATTGACAGAAGCGTCGAACACAAAACAGCGGCCGATAAAGGAGAGGAGAGGAGAGGCAGCTTGGTGGCAGTAGCAGTGGCAGTGCGGAGAATGCATTCAATATTTGCATGGCTAAAACCAGAATGCAGAATGAAGAACCACTGTGCCAAAGATTGTATGAACAATAACAACAACAACAAGAACAACAACCAAGGGAAGCAGCAGCATCAGCAACATGGCAAACAAAGGCGGCGGCGGCGGCGTCGGCAGCGGGAGAGATTATCAAACAGCAAATAGACAGAAATCCGGCTGAGGCAGCGGCAGTAAATGGCGACGACAGCCAAAAGCAAACTCGGCTAAGGCAACATCCAATATAGTAGGCAG
Organism: Drosophila nebulosa; assembly: GCA_024703675.1. Classification (NCBI taxonomy): domain Eukaryota; kingdom Metazoa; phylum Arthropoda; class Insecta; order Diptera; family Drosophilidae; genus Drosophila; species Drosophila nebulosa. The sequence goes on along the minus strand of CM045724.1, from coordinate 6,438,696 downwards.
GCATTCCCATTCCAAATTCAAACATTCAAACAACTAGCAAAATACACAAGAGACAAACAAATTCAAATTCAAACTGACAAAAGATGCCCCGGCTTCCAAATACGAATACGAAACCAAATCCGCATACGAATTTGGGCCCAAGTCGTTTGTACAATGTGTTTTAGTTAGTACCGTAAACTAGAGCAGCACGAGCTACTACTACTCTACATAGTATGTAGTTGGCCCCGTCAACATGTTGCCCCATGTTGGTTGGTTGTGGTTGACATAGCTAAGCAACACAAATGTTGCTAGCTTAGTGCGCATGTTGCTAAGCCAAAATGCTGTAATGCAGCGCAGTCAACGTCGATTGGCGTCGACTGCATATGTAAAACGCATACAAAGCATAAGCATACTACCAAACCTCATACGTCTGTCTGTGTGCGTGCGTCTTTGCGTGTGTGTGTGTGTGTATCTCTGTCGCTGCCACTGCCAGCATTGCTGCTGCTGCTCTGTTCCCATGGCCGTTTGGCAACTTCATAAACATATCGCGCCTCAGTCGTTTGGTAACTGTTGCATTCAACGCTTCGTTCGCTCTGCCATTTAGTCGTTCGTAACGTTCGTTTACCACCCGTCGCTCTACCACTACACATCGTGTACATCGGAGCTCGTCATCGTCATCGTCATCGTCTTCGCTGCCGTTGAGTCGTCGTAGTCGTCGTGTTACTTACTATACGCTCGTGTATTTATTGCGCCCCCGCCTTTGCGTGTGTGTTTGTGTGTGCCTGTGTGAGTGTGTCTGAGCGCTTGCTGGAGAGTTTTGTATGTGAGAATTATTCTCGCTCGGCCTCGTCATCAGAGCGCGTCATCAATTGCCGGACTTGCGTTAGTTGCTAGCGCGCCTCCAGTTGGAGTAGAATTATCCCCCACCACAGAGCACCAGCACCAGCAGCAACATATCGTGGCCAGAAAACTGCGCGCGAAATTCACGAGAGAAAAAAAAAAACCAAAACAAAACCCTAAAGAAATCAGCACACGTCGTCGCGCAGTTCGATAAACCCCCCCCCTTCCCGCCCATTCAAGGAATATAAAAAGTTAAACCAAAAGTGCGCGAGTGTAAAGTGTCTAAAGTAAATATCGGCCCACACGCACACAACCATAAAAAAAAAAGGAAAATCCACATACAAAAGGCCTTAGCGGCCGTAAAGTGCCACAACACTCCATTCACTTCGCCACCCGCCATCAACTAAAGCGACACATTTTATGCATGAAAAGCTAATGCAAAAAAATTCACTAAGCCCTTTGCCAAATACGCGAAGAGTCACAAAAAAATAAAAAAGAAACCTCAAAACAACCAAAAAAAAAAAAAAGACCCACATAAAAAAGCAATATATACACGTATAACGGAAACTAAATCTCTGGATTACAGTACATAAGGAAGAGAGAAAGAAAAACTTGGTCGAAATGTTGCGGATCACTTCAGTTACTTTTGTTATGCTGGCAGCCATCTTAACAGGTAAGACACATCCCAAAGATGATATCACGCGCGTCCGCCAAAAAAAAAAAAAAAAAAAAAACTTGTTCTCACCCCGAAGAATGTGTAAATTTCCATATTGAGACTAAATTTGATTGATGACGAAACGAAAGACCCGCGCCTAAAGCTAGAGAGAATTAGATGAAGTGAAATTGATAGTATCGCGAGAGTGTTTTACGTCTGTGTCTGTGTGTATGTGTGTGTGTGTGAGTTTTTGGTGTGACCCGTTTATATTAATTTCATGGGTCTGGGTCCACTGCGCATGCCCAGAGGCTAAGACAGTACAGACGAACAGGTTATGACCAAGTGAAGTAATGCAAAAAGGTGATGAACTTTAACCGCTGCCAGTGTGACCTTTATTTATTTCGAGTGCCGCATAACATTAAGACAATTGCCAACTGTCATGCGCCAAAAATTGTAAAGGTCAAACAACGTTGACTAAATTGTTGACACAACTCAGAAGGCGGTGTTCAAAAGCTGTTAAGTTGACTTCAAAGATCAGAGATCTATAGTATGATACAATGCGGAAGCAGAGTCTAGAGATCGTTTCAGTGAAATTAAAGTTCATAAATTTGCTTAATGAATTGCCTGAATTGTCTAGTGTTGTAATATAAACCAAGAAACAGAAAAAGTCTTATAAAAAGCAGATCAAGTTTCATTTTATAATTGATATTTTATTATAATTGATTAGCCATTCTATAATTCAGGTTTAATGTATATTTTTGATTTGAATTTTTTTATTTTTTTTGGCTTCCCACTATGTGAAATTGTTAGAAATCTGCAAATTATTAGATCTAAAACCATAAACAAATTTCAAAACTTCGCTTTTTTTTTTGATGAAAAGAAAACATTTTCTAATCATTGTTTTTATATGATATAATTTTTGTTGCCTTTTGAGTGAGAAATAATGAATAAACACAATCATATGAAAAATGTTCCTATGTTTTTTCAGTTATGATCAGTCTTTAGAGTTCTTTTGAACAAAAATCCTGAGAATTCCATTGAAAATAAAAAGCATTTAATTTATTTGAATTTTTGGGCCATCTCATGTAGAGAAACGACAGTTTTTTAGCATTTCTTCGTGTGAAATTGTTTTCGGGTATAACAGAATCAACTTTCTAACAACATTCGCACACAATGACAGAGGCTGAGCAGAGCAAGAAGAAGAGAAGGGTTTTGTGTAATACATATATTTGGTGTTGTTGTTGTTATTGTGATGCATCCTTGAAATGAAAAGACATCAAACCTCTTCAAACATTACTTTCATCTCTCTGCCATTAAGACTTCACGATGTGAGCACGGAGTTGCGATGCGATGCTGCTGTGTGTGTGTGTGGGGGGGGGGGGTGGGAAGGGGGAGTTGGGAGTTAAGCAAAAACGTTGCCATATCTCACCATGAGTACAACTTACAGCATTCCCCGGCAACAGCTACGTTGGCAGCCTATTTAATTAAAATCCTTCAATGTTTTTTTTTTTTTTTTTTTGTTTTTCTCCTCTTATATTACGCCACACAAATTTTGAGAAAAGAGGATGAGAGAAGAGCTGAGAGAACTACATGGCAGATTTCTCATTAGCTGAAAAGAAGCTGCTGGTGGGTCTGGGCTGGATGCCTAACAAAATTAACAAAACACAGCGACAACAACACAGAGGGGCGAAGGGGAGACAGAAGGAGCAGGCGACAAGGCACGGGTTGGGCATACAAGAAGTAGCATCAGATGCGCAGCTGTCTCATTATGGATGAAACTCGAATAGCCACCCACCACACGCCCCGCCACGCCCCTTCTACTCCCATTTTGATTCATTCATCCATCCACGAATATGACGTGACTTTAAGACAAACAGACATTTTGCTGCTGTTTCTCTGCGTTCAGCTTTCAAACCTGAAAGGTTCTCTCATTCTTCACTTGGTTTTTTTTTTTTTTTTTTTTTTTTTGCGTATGCAAAACCAAAAAATGCTGCATCAAGGGAAAGCTCATTGCCCCCCGCCCCCCTCTGTCTGCCAAGCCGCTGCCGCCCTGCCGCCCTGCCGCCCTCCTCCCGCTTTATCTACTCGGCAGCTGGGCACTTCACGCTGAATACTTTTACATTTTTACATGGCCTGACGCATTGGCAGTCAGAGTCGGCGGACGCGGACTGTGTTGCCTTCTCATGTTGTTCTTGTTGCAATTATAAATGTTTAATGCCCCGGGGTGGCAACTCTGGAGGCCCTTCGGACACAAATCCAGCAAACTACTGCCACTGCCACTGACTCTACCCCCTCTCTGTCTGCCTCATCATGTGCACAAATGTAAATAAGGCATCGGCAACACTAAAAAAAACCATTCACTCAACTTCTGGAAAACTGTTTTCCTTTGCTTCTGCTTTTTGTTTGTTTTTTTTGTTTCTACGCGAGTGGAATTGAAAACCAAAAAATGTCAAATGCAAAACTGCTTGCCATTTATGCATTTTAATGGCCACAAATTGAGGCATGTCTATGCTACTTCTCTAACAGAACTAAAACCATGTTCATAATAATAAATAAAATGTGCACAACCAAAAACCAGATTCCATTCATATAAATATATTATGCCAGAGGCGTAGGCGAAGGGTAGGTAAACCAACAGCTTCTATAAATAATTTTAGAATCTCTGCATATAAACGATCTATTAACAATCATGACTTGAATCTATTGTCATTTAAAAATAATCTTAAACTCATGGCAAAATTTCAATAATCAATATATTAAATATAAAATATAAAGTTTTTATAACGATTTTATAACGATCAATTGCATTGGCTTATTAATTTAAGCCTTGCAATAATATTTTAAGGTAAAGCAAAGGGCTTTGAGTAGGTGTTCGAACCTAGAAGAACGCTCTTTCAGTTATATATCTGAAGAAGAAGAAGCATTAGGCATGAAATTTGAATGTTATAATATTGATGGCTTATATCTTTAGATTTAGATTTATTATCTTTAATTTTCTTTTCAATTCTCTTTGTCTGAAATGTGCATCACGGTTTGCCGTACAGAGTTTCCTTGAAGATATATTTCTAACCTTAATATATTTATACACTTAATAGCATGTTTAGCAATTTAATCTCCATTATGGCTGCAAATCTTAACTCTGTTAGCACTTGGCTTGCACTCTGTTTATCTTTTTGCCTGCTTAAGGTAGCAACCACGCCCTCAAAAGCACCTACTTAGGGACGCCTCTGTACATATTTGATGTTTGCTTTACAAACTGTAACTGTCCGTGTCTGTGTCCCTATTTCTGTATCCTGTTTGTTCTTCTATTTTTTTTTTATGTGTTTTTTTTTTTTTTTTGGCAAACTGTTCTATATACAGGTGCATACTATACATAATGCTCAACTCTTTTTTTTTTTACCTATGGTAATTGCAAGAGGAAGATATATGCACACACACACACACACACACACACATCTCTCTTTTTCTGTGTGTTTGTCTGTTTGACAGTAGAAATAATTCTCATTCATATTCATAACAACGTTTCGTTAGTGTGTTTCTGCATACCATTGCTATCTATCTATCTCTTTCTCTGTGTGTGTGTGTTTGTGTGTGTGTGTGAGTTTACCTTTTTGGCTTTGGTCAGAAATTAGAGCATATCTTTGGGAGTTGTTGAAGAGAATTAAAAAGTAAAAAGACAAAAGGCAAAGGCTTTTGCTTAGCACTTTAGGCGATTCCTTTATAGACTTATCCTTTTCTTTTTTTTTTTTTGGTTTTTTAATTGCTGGTCTTTCAACCAAAAATTTTCAATTCATTGGGCAAAAGGGATTGATACTTTAAAAATTTACATTCAATTGGCTCTTATCGCATTAGTAGTACATTTTCAATACTATTGGCATTTCCATTTTGTTTTCATTTGCATTTTTGCTTTTGCTTTTTGGCAAATTTTCGCGTGGCAGATAAATAATTGTTGCAAAATATTTCAGTTTCGACAAATAGAATACACAACTTCATGACTAATTTGCTGAAAAATGACTGAACAATGTTAACAACAACAACAAGAACAATGACAAAATTTTTGCATGCATAAAAGGCAACTTTCCATACCCTTTTGTAACTCTCTTCTCCTCCTGCTCCTGCTGTCTATCCATGAGTTTGTATCTATGTGAGCTGAGCGTGCACAGGAAGTTGGCAACGCTTTGGGCCATGCTGGAATTTTGGGCACACACACACACACAGACAAAGAGACACATATACATACATGCAAGAGAGACAAAAAGCGCAAGCGAAGGGGATTTGGTGCTATATTGACAAAGCGTATGCCAGGCAAATTAAATATAATAGAGACTCCCAAGTCTCGCTCTGTCTCTTTCTCTGTATCTGTCTCTTCCCCCCCCCCCCCCCCCCCCCCCCCACATCCCTTACTGTCATCTTCACCCAGTTATTTGGGCACACGAAGTAGAGTAAGAACGTAAAAGACAATACATAGAACAAGGAAAACTGAACAATACTACGACCAAGTTGAAAAGCTTATGAAAAACTTTTCATACAACTTAGACTACAAAACTATGAGCAAAAGTAGGGATTCCAACGAACTCTGTCTTTCTGTCTTTTACTCGTTGCTCTGTTTTTTTTTTCTTCTTTTTTTTCTGTTTTTGTTACTCAGAAAGGAAATGTACTTTTGATCGATTGGAAAGCAGCTTTGTCGTCTCTATATAAGCACGTACAATACGTGGAAGGAAGTGTGCCACAAATGCATAACTCGGCGAACACACACAATATTGGGTTACGCCCAAAATGACGATCATTAGGCGGGGACTAGTTGCACTGACTAATATTTTTACATATCATTTACAGCCACAGAGTCAAAAGAAAGCTCACTTAAAAGCAGGAAAAGGCTTAAACTGTAACGAATTGTAGTCATTTGAGCGTGGTTTAATGGCAATACTTAAAAGCCAATATCACATGTTTACGTTTCATTTTAAGCGTTTTTGAAAGTCAAGAAACAGTTGTCAGACTTGTTTACAATTTGGCAGGAGAAAGGATAACATAATTCAACTTGACCCACAATTCATCAATTTGGTAAATCGAAAAAAACCAGCTCATGGTTGGAGCTAAGTGAATGGCCTTAAAAACTTCTTGATCTTTGATATCAATATTACCGATAGACCGATCTATACAATGTAGACCTAATATAGGCTAACTTCTTTCTGTGGGCCAAACAAAATGAGATCTGCTTTTCCTTTTAGTCAACTCAAGCATTATCTTAAGCGAATCTCATGATTTTTGCATTGTTTCTTATTGAGCTTGAGTTAATCGTATATTTTTAGTATAAATGTTGATCCGATAAATCATTTCTGTGTTCCCACAATAAATGTGATTGCATTAAAGCAAAATGCACAATGATTCATTGCAAAATGTTGATTATCAATGCAGTTCGTGTTAAATTGGTCATTGAACAAAATGTAATAAAAGTTGTTTTTTTCTCTAAGAATAGATGATTAATTCAGACATATAATAGTTAGATATTTAGTTTTTCAATTGAGTTAAGTAAATTAAATTGTACATTGCCTGCATTTCCAGTGACTGTGGCATTGATTTGGGACACACTGATAAGGGAGTTGCACCTGTGTTTTGGTTTTCCCTTTATTATGCTTCTTTTTTTTTCTTTTCGTTTTTGTGGGGCAAACAAACAAACAAACAAATTCACAGATATGTGCATATGACACACATTATTCTGGTCAGAAAGAGAGTAAGGTTGCCGCATGGGGAAATACTACTCGCCGCACAATTCGTACGTGGGCAGTGATTAGATAACACAATAACCTGATATACTCTCTCTCTCTCTCTATATATATATATATATATATGTATGTACGTATATATGTGTTTACTATAGTTTTTGTTGTAGTCTTATCAGTATTTTGGTTACAAGTTGATTAGTTTACTTCAACTATGACTTTTCGTTCTCTCATTATGCTTTCCATTTCAAATTTCTGTGTGTCTCTTTGTATGTGTGTGTGTGTGTGTGTGTGTGTGTGGCAAATGCAATTTGCTTTCGCTTCTCCATTTACCATTTACTAGAATATGTAATTACAACATATACTTACCACATCTTGGCTAATTACTAATGCAAAATTATTTACACACAAATGAAGGGAAATATAATATTCCCTTGACCGATTTATATAGTACAAACATATATATAAATTCGAGATAAATTCAATTAAATTTGCACATTTTGATGGGCATTCAATTACAATTCCAATCAATATATATTTATATGTAGAGATGGGGTAGCGGGGAGGGGACAAAAAAAATGATTCTGCATCTGCAGTGAGCACACAAATTTCTATCTCAATTATGTCACAAAAATTTGAGTACACCACCAAAAAACACACACATTTTGTGAGGTTTATGCAATTGCATCATTAAATAATAATTAGTAAATGGGCGTGGCAACATATTGTGTTCAGTTTTGTTCATTTTTGGTCAGTTTTGAATGAATTATAATTAAATGTGCAGTTTTAATTAAATTTACATGGCCAACTGCACGCATTAGAATGAGGCAAGAGAGTTAAGGAGAGCATGGAGAGGGGGGTAATGGGGGGGGGGAAGAAGGAGAATTACAAAATGCGTAATAATTGAAAATAATGCTCATCTGGTGGCCCCATCTGTGTTACAAATATGCTATTATAATTATTAATTATATCAAATCATAATGCATTTGGGCCAAACAATGAAGGACGCAAATAATGAACACCCAAATCCTACCATTTAATGCACCGATCGAAAAAAAACAAAGCTATAAATTAACATGGCAAAAAACTCCAAACAAAATAAGCATAACAAAAAATTTATAACCTATGCAAGCCTCGAGGGTTTTCGAAACAATCAATCATATTAGGTTAAACACGCAAATCAATTAAAAGCAAACATATTGGCAAATATATTCTAAAAAACAGAAATGCGACACTTAAAAAATACCCTACAAATAGTAGGAATAGTAAGAAAAGTGATTCAATATTTGTCTTTAGTCATAATTTGATTTCGTAGGATTCAACACGTTTATTTACACTCAGCATTCTAGAAACACACATTTTCCAGATGTTATGAAATAGAAAAAGAAATTCCTAACTAATCATGCAATTCAACCTTATGTGTAGAGGGTATAGAACAGCAAATATTTTTAATTATGAACAACAAAAAATGCACGTTTCGCACAAAAAAAAATCATTGCATATTAAATAAAATTAAAGAATTAGTGGAATGTAAATAAATGTAAATAGACTTAAACAACCAAAAAAAAACAAAAAACAAAAAAATCATGTAATGAATAAATAACAATTTACATTTACAAAACTATGCAACTACTTAAGCATTAGTTAATTAATAATTGTTATGCAAATGCATTCCTTAAATATCACAACTTTTGATTGCATAATTTATATAGTGTAAAAATGAATGATAATGAATTAGATGAATTGGTCTGCAATACAATTCGGATATTAAATGGCATATTTCTATGTATCTGTCTAAATTATTGCATTAATTTTCGCTTTTTTTTGGTCAAGTTTGCCGAGTCTAGTTATTTCTTAGTTCCCCTAACTCACAGATAAGATAGAATGGCAAATATTTAAGCCAATTGCGATTGTCTAAGCCTTTGCACTATAAAAAAGCTCAACAAATATGCCAACTAGAAATTGTTTCCACCTTGGATCTCGATTAAACAGTCAGGGCAATAGCCCACAAAGTTATTACCATTGAAATGGCGTAATTATTTAATGGATAACTATAAAAAAAAATATAGTTAAATAACAACATAAAATATATCGTAACTTTTTTTAACTGATTTAACAATGATTGTGCTTTCGATTTTGATGGCTATTTTTTTTTCAATCAATGTTTTAGTTACTTAATTACTTTTTATTTAAATTACACTTGAGCTAGAAAAAAAAAATCATTATAAATTTAACAAAACTTTTATTGGGCGAGGCCCAAAACAAAAAGATAAAATAAAGATCTTTGGTTGGCTTTAAAGTTCAAAGACTTATTATAACATTTTCTTAGTATTTCTTTTGCTCTTGCTGAGGTCTCCCTTTACTTGTCTACTAGCTATGTATATACATATATCTATCTATCAGCTACACCTAACACACACATACACACACATATGATGGGGGTTAACCCAGCGAACAAAAAGCTACAAACAAAACGCAGTCATTGCTATCTTTTCATATCTAAAATGCTAAAGTTTTTTCACAAACAAAAAACACACACACACACAAACACATTACCAGGTACAAGCGTTCTCTCACAGATACAACACACACATACGCTCTTAGATATTTGTATCTGCAAAGTTGTTGCTCACGAACCGGTTTCGATTTTTTTTCTGTCTTTTCTTTTTCTGTATTCCAACTAGTTTTCCATTTTTGTTCATTATTACTTTGCTTTTGCTTTGGTTGTTGTTGTTGTTGTTTCTCAACATTTCTACACTCAACTTTGTTGTTGTTGTTGTATTTCAATTTTTTAATTTTCTTGTTTTTTGTTTCTCATTTTTTTTTTGCTCTCTCTGGCGTAAAAACCAAAAAGCACGCACACATGCGCAATGATTGAGTCTGAGTGTAACTATGAAAATGTGTGTTTATGTGTGTGTGTGTGTGTTAATAATTTTAACTGTTATTATTATTGTTGTTGCTTTTGTAGTTGCTTTTGCTGTTCTACATTATTACCTTTTATTTGGCTCTTTTTCCGTAATTTTTATTATTGTTACTCAGCTCAGTTGCTACTTTTGTTTATTCAATGGGTGTTGGTCGACCCAAACCATGGGAAACAGCAGTGCGAGCGAGAGCCACACAGTGTGCCGCAAGTGGGAGTGAGACAAAAATTGTTAAAGTTAATTATTTGTATGGCTAGCACGTTATATTTGTACAACTTTTTTTTTCCAGCTTTTTCTATTTGACTTTTCGAAAAAAAAAAAGAAAACGAAGAACGAGAAATGAAAAACATGTGCGAGACCGAGTGCTGATGAGGGGGCGGGCGGGCGGTCCGTCGGTCGGTCGTAGAGGTCGAAGCGACTGAGAAACAGTTCAACATTTGCTTCATTATTTTTTTTTTGTACATTTTTTTTTTGGTATATTTTTTTTTTTTTATTTCCCCTTAATTATATGGTTCATAAGTTATGCCCGACACTTTTTCTGATGTGTCGATCTATGGGACAGGAAGCCAAAAAGGTCAGCAAAAGTTTGTTTTTTTGTTAGCTGAAAGCCAGAATTAAATTAGATGAAGGGTTTGAAATTGTCATCTCCAATGAGTGGCAAATTAGTTCTTTCGATTTCATATATGATATTGAACAGCTATGATCTAATAATTTTGAACTTATTCGATAACTGCTAAAACCAGTTAACGCTGTGCTAACTAAACTGTTAATTATGCTAATTAAAATCTGCTTGTTTAATATATGAAATGTTAGATTTTTCCCATACTAACTAAGACTGTTTCTTCTTTAGATCTAGCCTAAATAGCTTAAATTTGAAGTTCTCATCGAGAAAAAGGTCTCCATAAGGAGATGCAGGAAAAGGGTTCGGAGGGAGTTTCCTTATACAAATTCAAGCTAAACAATGATGCTCAAAATCGTTGACTTTAATTCAAAATTGTCACTTCATGAAAAAAAAAAAAACGAACATAGAACTACAGTTAAATTTCAATTTGTCACATACTATTTAGGGTATAAATTGTTTTGTTCAAGCATATAATTATGTGACCCCAATTGAATGGGTGTGACATTCTCTGCTGACACACATTTCTTTGCCTCATTCTCGCTGAAAATTGTCTTTATCACATTTTCAATATTTGCACGCACTGTAGAGAGCTAAGCTCATGAAAATAATTGAAGCCTTTGTCCGATCAAGATGACAATACCGATGATGAGACTGAGAATGATGACTAGTTTTTTTTGGGGGGGGGGGGGGGGGGGTGGGGTAGGTGCTAATGAAAAACACTTGCTCGACTCGGCTCTACTTGGGCTCGGAAACGGACTCACGATAATGGCTAAATTGTTTGGCTTGTCAATTAGGTTAGGTGGCTGTGGTTGGTGTGGCTTAGTTCCATCTATGTATGTGGACATTGGCAATTTTGGGATGACATGACAGACGCTCGTTATACTTGCCATTGTTGTTTGTTTTTGTGTTTCACAAAAATTGACAATTTAGCACTTGGTAGGTAGGCAGAGCTTAGAAAAAAGGGGGGAGGGGAGGGTTGAGGGGTGTGTAGTAGAGCTCGAAAAGGTAATACGATGAGTCTGCAAAGTGAGTGAGATATGGTGGCATATGTACTTAGTTTCATGCTTGCCACAAAACATGTTGTCATTCGGTCTCACCTACTCCTATTTCTACTGCCCCCCCCCCCCCCTCCCCCCTCACTCTTGGCATGTGCAATCTCTGCAAGCCGGAGCCGGAGACCCAACCGGAGCCCTATGTTTAATTTGATAAATGTTCAACGTTCGTGCCAGAAAACAGTTGTCAGCTGGCTACTGGCTTCCAACTACTGACTGACTTTATTCCCCCTCTCCCTCTCTTACTCTCTCTCTCTCTCTCTCTCTCTATGTGGACTGGCACTTACTCATTTATTGGCCAGACAATGGCCTCAGCAGTTTCAGTTGTTCATTAGGCAAAATGTTGGAACTTAACTGAAAATGTCTGGCACTGAGATTAGGATTGATGTGGGCATATTAACAGGAATTCAACAATTCTGAATGTTCAATTTTAATGGTTGAGAAATTATTGCCAATTGCAGACAAAATGTTGGCAATTCAATGGAAATTTATAAAGAACTCTTACAAGTCGTAAGATGGAATTTAACCTGCAATTAGTTTCTTAATTAATTCCTTTTTTTGTCATTCTTTTCTTATAAACAAATTTCACCCAAACTTGGTCAATAAAAAAAAGGCCTAAAAGTCCACAATGTAAAGTGAAGTTTACCGTTTTTTTTTTATATGTTGGGCTTTCTTCTTCTTGCTGGCTTCGTGCGTGACTTGCTCGAATCTAAGCCGCTTCATTAGATCGTTCAACGTTTGGCTAAAAAGTGAAAAGGCTTGTCCATAAAAACCGAAAGCAACAACTTGTCTAATGTACATAGAATTAAAATTAAATTTAAATAAATTTCACAATGCACGCACTTTTTAGGGCCTTTTAGGAAACTGTACTTGAAGTACGTGTAATAGACAAAAGTATTTCACTGCGTGTTTTGCTTTTTTTGTGCACTTTTTTAGGTAATTACTTGCCAAGAGCCAAGTGCGTGAGTCAGGCAAGAAAGTTTTTCACTTTATAGCATTTATTTTAGAAACTTTGGAAAAGGGCTTCACAAAAGCCAACCCCAAAAACGGCAGCCAAAACCCGGCAAAACAGCTGAAAGTTGTCTCTTACCCTCTCTCTCTCTCTCTCTCCTCACTGTCTCTCCTCACTCTTTTCTCTTTTTGGTTTAGTCACGCCTGTTAACTTATCGCACTTTGAATACAATTTAGCCGGGTTTTTTTATGTTTATTTTCTTTTGCCAGTCTCGCGAGGTATTTGCTTTTTTTATGCTGATAGTGCGAGCGTCTTATCAGTCAGCCCAACAGTTCATTTCTACATTTAACTTGGCAACTGTTTAAGTTTAATTTGATAGATGGTAGCAGAAGAGGTTTAAAATACTTTGGTCTCAATAGATAGCTAGCTAGATATCGTCACTCGAATGACAAATCTAGAAAGAGCCACACACTGTAAGTTTTTAGACCACTGTGCAAATTGTTCTACTACTCTGTCTAATTATAATTTATACGCAAATGCATTAAAAAATATTGTTTATAGACATATTCCACTGATGGCTCAATATGTTTTTAAGCCAAATTGAGAAACAAAACAATTTGATGCGTAAAATAATTTTTTATAATTTGATTATAAAATCAATTGTAATTATTTGGCAAATTTTTTGATTATCGCATTTATTATTATTTATTACTTGCAAATTTTATATTGGTCTAACTCTCTCGCTCTCACACACTCTCTATTTCTATCTCTTTCTCTCTGTGTTTGCATATTTGGAACAATCAAAACATTGCCAAGCCGTGGCCAAAAACAATTAAAATTAAAATACAGAAACAAAGCTGAAAAATCTAATTGTATGCCATAATTTTAACATAAACTAAAACAATTTTCGGTCCTCACATGAATCAGTTTATGCATATTTAGAGATATGTGTGTGTGCGTGTGGGTGTGTGTGTGCAGCAAGCAAAGAATAAAATTTAAACAAATAAACAAAATCGCTTTAGCTGCATTTAATATCACATTAAATTTATTTAGTTGGTAAACATTTTAATTACTTTCATTTAAACATATTTCTCTCCACTTCTCACTCTCCCCCTACCCCAATTCTCGACGCCAACTCAGCTCAAGTTGTGTAAAATTTATTGTAAATACTTGTTTATAGGTGGAAAGAGGCCCCACTCTCCCTCTCATTCTCCCTCTCACTCTCACTCGTTTTGGCCATGTTCTTTTGTATATTTTATTATTTATGTTTAATGTTTAAGTCACGAAAACTTTTCGCTGACACTGTAACTATAGCTGTAACTTTTGACTACTACTGTTTCGGTCTGTCTGTCTCTCCGTCTCTCTGACCAAGGTGAAAGTTTTTCATTTTTCTTTCCTCTTTTTTCTTTTATTTTTGAAAATTTAGCTAAATATATATATAAATAGTTTTTTTTCCTCTTTATTGTTGCTTTTTGATTGCTCTATGACAGTTGTGTGTGTGTCTGTGTGTGTGTGTGTTAGCTGCTTTTTAACACTCTTTTTTTATGCCTGTTGTTTTTGTTGACTTTAATTGCTTAATTAAATGCGGAAATTTTAGAAAGATGAAAGCATTTAGCATGGAGCATAGAGAGAGAGAGAGCGAAAGAGAATATGAGAATTTTTATAATCAAATTTTGTGTATGCGATTCTGTCGAGTGAAAGTTAAAGTTTGTAGTTTTGTTTTAAATTTTTGAAGGGCGTTGAAAATGAAATTTGTAATAGCAACAATTATGCACTCAGTTTGTGGTTAATTTGACTTTAAAAGAGGAACAAATCAAAACTTTTTTTCTATGAGAAAGAGAAGTTATATGGGAATGGGTTGAGATGGAACGATGGAAACAATTGTTTGGGAAAGTGCAAAACCAAATTAAAGTTGTTTTAAATGGAAAATACAAATAAAACTTCTCTTCTAAAACATTCCAAAAAAGTTCTTCAGTTAGTATTCGCGAAATTTATTTAGAAAATAGAAAAAACAAAACGAATTTATGAATCCATTTTTATATTGCAAAGCATCAAATATTTTCTACTTAAATTTGGTTTAGATTTCCGATACATTTTTGTATATCTTTATCTTCATTTTGATTGTTATAGAATCCTCTTCCATAGTCATTCGATGACTTGTACATGTTCTTTACAAAAAATGAAGAAGCTATCATGTCTTAAAAGTCTTAAATAACATTCCATTGTAAAATATACAATCTACAAATTTTGTTTCCTGCATTTTGTCACAATTAACTTCGAAACGTTTAAGTATCTAACGATTAGAAACATTTTTAGATATTCCACTGAAAAGTAGTTTAGTCTACGTTAAATAAAACATAATCCAATCGATTTGAAATTGTAATTCAATGTTAAGCAATTTGAAACAAAAGCTATAACTAATCAAACCGATTTCCCCTTTTTGAACGGTTTTGTTGAAAAAGTAATAAATATGTTGTATATTCCAGCCAATCTGAAGAGAAAATCCTTGCTTAAAACATAGAA
This sequence comes from Drosophila nebulosa, assembly GCA_024703675.1. NCBI lineage: Eukaryota > Metazoa > Arthropoda > Insecta > Diptera > Drosophilidae > Drosophila > Drosophila nebulosa. The sequence goes on along the minus strand of CM045724.1, from coordinate 6,423,432 downwards.
AACAAATTAGTTTTAAGGAAATAAAAGCTATTGTTTGGTTACAGAAATGAAATCGTAAATAATTACTGAGCGGCTCTTATTGAAAGACCAAAAAAGGATATAACTAAAAGCCGTTTTCCATTTTGTCGCTTTGCACAGGGAGAATTGAGTGTGGCAATTTATGCACTCCACAAGTTGTCTACACCCCCCTCTCTCCCGTCTGCAGTCAACGTTAAAAAACTCTGACGCTTAACTAACTTATATACTACGGTCTTAGCTGAAAGAGCTAGCCAAAAGCCAAAAGAGGCTGACGCTGAGGCTGTGGGTTGTGGTGGAAGGTGTGGGATGGGGTGGAGTGGGGTTGGGAGTGAAACGGTGCACTAAGTATCTAAATTCGATTTGCTGGCAGTGCTTGAAGTTGACTGCAAACTGCAATGGCAAACGGCAAACGGCAAACGGCAAAACTGCGAAAGCAAAAGCAAAATGCCTGCCCGCTTCTCGACCCACTTTTTTGTTAGACTCAAGCTCATAGCTCGTAGCTGGCGTAGCACTGTTGTTGACTGGGTCAAGTAAAACCTTTTTGTCAGCGATAAAAAAACGACATCGTCGTCTACCTCGCACCGCCACCATGAAGACCAATTTAATGTGCTGCCCATAAAGCGGCAACTTACTTGACGGAACAACTGCAACCAAGTGGTTCTTTATGTTGAATGTCGCCTAGACTTTATTTTTTTCCTCTACCTCCCTCTCACAGCGTCTCTTTGCCACTTTTCAGTTAAAGCATAAAAAATCATAAATAAATGCGCTCGTTTGTTGGGCACACCATAAAATTTAGGTTACCATTACCCTCCATTGTGGCTTTTCGTACTTTTCAAAATTAGCGGTTTTCCAGTAATAATAATTGCCACAAAACTAGCCAAGAAAATTGCGCAAAAGGCAACCAAAAAGAAAAAAAATAAATAAATAAAACCCAAAAGGAACGAAAATGACATAAGACCTAAGTGAAAAATAATTGCGTTTCGTGTTGAAATTTCTGTGTTTTGATATATATTTGTATGTGTGTATGTATGTATGTATAATATATTTATAATATTTCACTTTTGCTGACATTGAAATTTTGCTTTCGTATATTCATGAATGAAATGACGCGTCGATTGTCGTCTGAGTCATTTTACTCATAAAAAAAAGTTATAGTATTTACGAGTCGATTCAATTGCTCTAATTGAACATGATTCATCGAATATGCCATACCCACCCGCTTGCTCTCTCCGTGTTAACTCTCTAATTAAGCTTGAATATTCAAATTGCGTATTTCGGAGGCAACCAGACATAAAGTGGGGGGTAATGGGTAAATGGAGTCCCGAAAAGCGTTGCGCATGAGTGCATAAAGTGTGTGTGTGCGTGTGTGTGTGAGTGGATGTGTGTGGTATGTGCTTAAGCCGAGGATTTTGCCAGCAATTGCGGCTGGTGGGATATGGCATGAACACTTTTTTGCCTTAAACCATATGCTAGACCAGTCATAGAATAATAGAGAAGAGAAAAGAAGAGGTTAGAAAAGTGTTAGCCACAAAAATGTGTCTACAGGTTTTTCTAGTATTTAATAAATGAGTATTTTCCTTTAGTTTTGTGTAGTGAGAATATTTAATGTATTTTCTTAGAAAGCGGGGAAACCCATTCTGCATAAACTAATATATTTCAGCTTGAATTAAGCGAAAAAAGATTAAACTCTTACACAAAATTTAAGAAACTTTTGTGGAGAATCCTCAAAAAGATTGAAAAATTAACTATATTCGGGAAAATTTATTTCAGGACAATAGTTTAATTCAAATTTAGTTGCACAAAAAGAAAAATCACAAAAACCAAATAGAAATGAAATTCTTACTTAATACCCTAACTAAAAATAGAGCGATTAAAGTTGCTGAACTCGATTCTATTAATATTTTATCTCTTTATTACTTAGATTACCAAATTTGGAATTATTTCAATTTAATTTCCAATCATTTTCGACTTTTTTATGCAAAATGTTGAATTGTTTGCCAATTTTTTCACTTTTTAAAGATTTTCAATACTAAATATAAGCAAACTAAGAAAATTATTGATCTTTAATTGTTTAGGGGCTAATTTTAAATTCTCTCCTCTTTCTATCATTTCAGGTAAGAAACAATTTACATGACTCACTCCCGACCAATGCCAACAAATTTTCACGTAAACGCACGTAAGCCTGAAACAAAATTTATGTGTCTATATAGTCAAGTCTGAAACTGAAATCGGGCTAAAGTTCTATGGCGCAAGACAAAAAGAAATTACAATGCCTGTCACGCCCAAAAACTCTAAAAGTAGAAAGGGGGAAGGCAGCGAGACAGAGGTAGGCGGGGGGACAGGAGCTAATAAATGTCACTTGTTGGTGCGCTACCGGAAAACTATTAAAAAAGAATTATCACCTTCTTTCAAATGTCAGATCCGAAATGAAATGCCGCCGACAATTAAGCAAAGACACGAACCAAACCAAAAAGAAAGTTGTAAACAAAAAAAAAAAAAAACAAAACAAGAAAAAAATAGGGAGAAAAAGCAGATACAAAGAGATAGCCCAAAACGGAAGCAAATTCTAAACAAAAAGTAAATTTTTTCTTCGGTTTGTTTTTTTTTTTGTTTTTCTCTCAACCGTTGACAGCTTCGAAATTTTTCCAATTGTTGACAGCTGCTTGGCTTAGGTTTGGCAATGAAACTCCATTTGGTTTACATTACGGCCGAGAAGCAGCCCGGGAAAAGTTAGTATAAACAAAATGTGGAAAAGGGAAAAACTAAAGGGGAGAAGGGGTAAATAGGTGATAGGTTGAAGCGTGCTCACACACACAGTCATAATTAAAGGAAAACACAAAGTACAATTGAAGCTGCAGGCGACCGCCAAAGAGAGAGAGAGAGCGAGAGAGAAAGGAGCAGGAGAAGGCGAAAACGAGCCAAAGGCAGGTCATAAAAATAAATCGGAAAATTTTCATTAACAGGAAAAGCGGTAATTAACACCTCGCACTGTACAGTTTTCAAGAACAAGTCCGGAAAAAGAAGCAGAAAAACAAAACCGAAATAAGTAACAATCTAAAATTTTCACGCTTCAGACCGCAATCAAAGCAATTTTAGAAACAGGAGCGGAATGCATATCACCTAGAAGGAGGGGGCCCTGTTTTTCGCTTTATTTTAAAAATTCTTTAGTTCTTTGATTTGATATTTCTTATAAACAAGCTGAAACCATTGACACAATCTTTTTACAAACTGATTAGTTCTTTCTTCTTAACTTAATTTTTAAATGTCTTTGTAGACAAATTGTTTCTTTTGCATATTTATTCAGTTTCATTTTATGATAAACTGTTCTACATTATATAATTTGGAGCCTCGTTAGTCCGTCCCTGGCTGCCCCACCCGTCTGGTCCCCTGATGACCACAGTTTGTGTTAAAAGTTCTCGGCACGTGTTCTAACAAGTGCAAGCCAATTGCAATCCGATTACAATCAACTGCAATCAACTGCAACAACTACAAATGTCATTGGCCTCGCTTGAACTTGTACGCCGCTCTCCGCTTGCCGTCAACGCTCTAATTCAATGCCCTCCCCTTCCCGCCACACTCCGTCTCACTCCCTCTTGCCATCCTCAATGTGGTTCCGTGTGCGCTTCCATGCCGTCAAATTGTTTTCCGGCTTTTGTTTTCGTTTTAGGTTGTAGTTTTTCCTTTTGCTCGTTTTTCGTTTTTCGTTTTTCTTCGTTTTATGTTATTTTCCCGTCAATATAATGTTTTTTTTTGGTAGATTTGTTTGCTTGCGGTTCGTTTTAAGTAGGTAGTTGTTCAGGGGGGCGTGGCATTACAATAGTTCCAACTAAACTGCAGTAAAACTGCGAAGCAAACAAAACTTAAAGCAAAACTGCCATATCATACTTGAAATTCAACTAAATTTCCAACAAAACACTCCGAAAATCAAAATCGAAATGTAAACGAAAAATCGAAATGAAAATCTATCGAAAAGTCAACTAATTGAATTTTCAAGCGTTCACCAAAATTGCGGTTATATACTATATATTGTGATTGGGTACAAAAGTGGTTGAGAGATATATAGTGGGCGTGATGGTCGAGAGAGGGGATGGGGGGCTGGGAGGTAGCGGCAGAGTTGTGCCCTTACAAATCAATTGACTTGCAACCTAAAATGAAATCAAATGTTTTGCGGCTCAAACCGAAAAATCCGCAAATGTTTTCCTATGTGACAACGAACCAGAAAAATTAAACCAACTGAAAAAAGATAGAGAGAACTCAAAATGGTCACAACGAATACTAGATGCACTCTCTACGAGAGCGTCAAGAGAGAGTTTTAATTGAAATCTTTCATACTATATATTCAATTGATTTCAATCAAGCAAGCAATCATTTATAATGATTTGATTTCCATGAAATTTGTCAAAATCAAATATATAGGTTTCTTCGTATCGTTTCCTATGAAATTTGCTATATAAAAGGTGAACAACTATCGATAGTGGAAACAGTCGATAGTCCCAATAATATTAAAAAAGATGGTTGTTCGATACCAGAATAAAAAATAATACTTTTATATGACAATAGGAATTCGCACTGAGAAATTTTTTCAAATTCTTTTCTCAATAATGTTAAAAGGTACAAAAATAAGAAATATTTTAAGGCTCTTGTTGAATAGACTTTTTGAATTTACAACTGTTTTTTGGTCTGATATTAAAGCAAGCTATCGACTGTTTCTATTATCGATAGTTCTCCACCTCTAATTCTAATTGAAAGAAAAAACAAATAAATAAAATTTGAATTGGTTTTTTTAAGATAGAATTTGCTAAAATGGTTATAGCTTATCAGTTCTTAAGGTTTTCTGCGCTAAAGCTTGCTCATTAAGAGAAAGAAATAAGATATAGCCATTGGATCTACTATAGTCACACTCAGAATGCAAAGATTCCTTTTTACCAACAATAGGTTAACCAAAATGTGTCGAACTTTTGTGCAAAGAGTACAAAACCAACAGACAAATGCGAGTAAGAGGAAAAAAAGGGAGAGAGGGCAGAGACCAAGTGATATATAGTAGATATAGAATTGTTGTTATTTTGTTCAGTTTGGTCACCGTGCTGCTGTTTGCCACAATCTGTTGCACACATGATTTCATTTTTATTTCCTATTAAAAACACATAAAAATCAAACACAATGCCAGAGAGCACAAATAGAAAATAGAGCCAAAATCGAAAATCCCAATCGAAATCCGTTGAGGGATTATTATTTTGTGTATACACACTGTGGACGATGGACCCTTTTTATTATTATTATTTTTATTTTTTAAATACATATTTTATTATTTGTGGTTAGACGCGTTGTAATACAATGCCATTCGACTGACTGACTGACTGACTGGTTTTTACATATATGTATATATAATGGGTCTTTATTATATTCAATTTAAACAAAATTTTTCAATTTGAAATATTTATGCTGCTCGCTTTGAATGTGTGTGTGTGTGTGTGTGTGGCATGTCAAATGTCAGGTGCTTGTCTTTTTATTGAGTTGTAACATTTTGATGGAGAGATAAATGACAAGAGTCAGTTCCACACAAATTTTATAAATCAATTACAGGTTAAAGGTTAGGCCACTATCAGAAACTAATTTAGTTCGTTATCTTCTCAGAGACTATTTAGTTGTGGCTGAATTTAAAGAAATGAAAAGGATTTCTCAAGTCTTTTTTAGCACTGTCCTTTATTAAAGATATTCCAAGTTGATAAAAGACAAATCACTACTTCTCAGTTAGGGCGTAGGTCATTAGAGCCAAGATGCCAGCATTGCCCAAAGTGTTAACATGTCCACCAGCTCCCGACATAAAGCTATCCACCAAAGCGGCACCGAAACGAGCTAAAAGCGCCGAGGCAGCCACTCCGCCATAGATGGCATTCTCCTCATTGTAAGCCAGGTAGGCAGTCGATGCGATATTTCCCAGCAATGCTATATCCTTGAGAGTCGCTGTATTGGCATCCATGTCATCGCTCATCTTGCCGAGCATATCATAGAACAGGGGAATGATTGCCAGGCCATGCACCAAGGCCACTGCCGATTGAGATGACTTCAAATAGAATTCTATATTGGCCAATGGCAGGGGGATAACCTCGAAAATGCTGGCCGAAATCATAGACGCTCGACTCGTCATCTCACATTCCTCGTCTAATGGTGGCTCCTCAAAGGAACGCACCAGGCCAAGCAGCCCATGGACAAGACCGAAGGCAGCTGCCGTATAGCCATAGGGATATTCTCCCGGAGTCAGGGAATACAGGGCATAGCCACTGGCGGCCACCAAGAGGACACTAAAAATGGCGTCACCGATAAACATTTTAAGCAATAAAGTAAACAACTTTTAAAAGGCCGAAATACGAAAAATTTGCACAATTTTTTCTTCTTTTCTTAAAATGAGTACTAAGAATTTAAAATATGATTTTCCTAAGAGAGATCTTACTTAACTGAAACTGGCATCTGAAATGAATTTAAAATGTGCTTAACTAGTTAGATATAAGGGTCAAGGGCTACTTAGGGAGAAAAAAAGATTACAAGAGTGACAAATTATATTCATTTTCTACGATCTATTAGGTTAATTACCCATACTATATGATAATCTCTCCCTCTCTCTATCTTTAAAGATTGTCTTTCTTATCCATTCACTTCTCGCCTGTCTAAATATAACTTCACTTGGTAGTCTCTTTCCCTTCTTCCAAGTGAGGGAAGGGAAGTCTCTACATTCTGCATACCTCAAAACATACTTGAGGGAAGGCAGCTTGCATCTTGCATCTTGTGGCAACAATGTGTTTCAGTTTCTGTTTCTTTTTCTGATCCCCCTCGTTCATGTTTTGTTTATCGTAGAGAAGTCAGCCCTTTGTGCTGCTCATTGTTCATTATTATTTGTATTTCGAATTGATTCTTCACCTCCATCCACCCCACCCAAAAACCTCCGCCCCCATTCGATTAATTTCTAAAAAAACATTTATTGATTGCTTTTGTGTATGTGGAACACCAAAGTGGAGCTACTTTTGCAACATTCCATTGGGATGAGTGGGTGGGTGGTAGGGGAGGGGGCTGGCTGGGCCTCCTCTCCACTTCAATGGCAGACAAGTGGCGAGCTGATGTTGGATATCACGTATTACTGCAATATTTATTATACCCTAATTAGTCATGTTTTTTTTTTTTTTCGTTTCGTTTCGGGAAGAGGGCAACATTTTTGTTTTAGGGGGCGTTTGCATAAATCTTCTAACCATTTGGTGGAGTGACAATATTCCGGTCTCTCGATATGATTACCATGGCATGGCATCAGCTCTTATCGTTCCCAGCATAATCATCATCATCATCGTCATCTGCTGCTTCTGCTGCTGGTTGGAGTAGCCTCATCATGGCAAAGTTTCATTCATTCAGTCAGTGCTGAATTCCGTTGTGAAAGCTGCCGGAATCATTGGTCGGATGCTGTTCGACATTCTACCATCTCTCTCTTCTACTTTCCTTTCGATTTTTCCCCTTCTACTCATTGGTGGCATGCTTCATGTGGCACACACACACACAAGTGCCTTCTACACTCAAGTGTTTGCTTTGTTTTTTGTTTGGTTTTTGTTTATTTATGCATCTTTCTGTCCTTATGCGGTTTCTCCCTTCTCTTCTCCACTTGTGGCACTAGTTGCAGTTGCGCTTTGTTTACCCATCAATGACAACTGACAAGAAACATGCAACGCCCACAACAATACACCAACAACAACAACAACAACGACAACAATCACATCTCCAGTTTCCATCAATTTAATTTCCTTTAATTCTTCTGGCATTTCTCTCTTACTCTCATTTGTGTATTTCGTTTTTTTTTTTCTTTTCCTTCTTTCTCCTTTTAGTTTTTTGTCATTGTTTATGCCGCATCACATCACATTTGTGTTTTTTTTTTTTTTCATTTTTTATTTGTATTCTTCAATGAATATGTTTATAAAATATTTCCTCTCTGATTTGACATGACGCTGATTGAAATGGGTTAAAGCATTCATTAGCCAATGTTTGAATTGATTTTTGTTCTCTTTTCAATCAACAAAAAATTTCAATGATTCTCACTCACCCAAAAAAAAAGACAAACAAAATTTATTTAATGTGCACTTGGGGAAGGGGAAAAAGCCAATAAAGTTAAAGTTGAAAGATTGCTGGAAATTATTTATAAACAATTCGAACACAAAGGCTCAAATGGAATTCAAAAGTTTTTTTTCTAAAGAAGTTCTTAAGCAACATTAAATGGAATTCTTAACCTAAGCTAATTAAGCTAAGTACTCAATTCATTTTCTAGATCAAGCTTATATATTAGATATATGTATATACCACATTCCTGTTAAAGTTCACACACAATTGTCGTTTTTGCGACATATTTCACACACCAATTGCAAGTTCGAACTTGTAGTCCAGTGTAATTAGTTGCCAAGTTGAGAACTCAATGAGACGGCGATAAATATCTAACAAATTCTCTGACACTCCCAATTAGATGACACGAACAAAATGTTCCATCTAGCTGGCCACTTAAAAATATTTTGAAATATTGCTTAATCATCTTTTCAAACATTTCTATCCTAAGAATGGTCAATCTTGATTTTCTCAGGCTCTTGAAAAACTAAAAGAAAAATATTTGTATTCCCCTGTTAGACACAATGATTTAAATATTTTCCTGGAAAATAAGAAAACAAAAAAACATTGAAACGAAAACACACCGTCTAAAGTGAGCAGAGAGTGTGGGAGGGGGAGGGAGGTAGGAAAGGGGAAACTTTTGCGGAAAAACAAAGTTAATTGTTGATGTTTTTTCTTTACAGTCTTGTTTTTTAACCCGAAACGTGGAAAAAACCATATCAAAAGTGCTGCATAATAATTATGAGAAAGAAAACATAAAAGTAGCTAACGAAAAAAATTGAATTAATTATAAGGAGCGAAAAAACAAAAAAAAAAAAACAAAAAAAAACGAACGTGAGGTTCGGTTGCTGTTTCTTGTCCATGAGGAAAGGTCTAAGACTAGCAATTATGCCAAGGCGGCCAGAGCGGACCAATGTGGGCGTGGCTGGTGAAAGCCAGTAAAGAAAAACAAAACAAAAAGCTTAAATCTAAGGTCATAGATTTTATAACTAATCATAGCTCAAGGCAAGGCACACTTACCGCTTTCCCCATCCCCCACTCTACACAAGTCACCCTTTTGTCACTTTAATTGACACGAATTAAATTGTTTGCTGTGCAGTGTAGGCGTCAACTCTCTCGTCGATTAAAGCCGTATTCAAGGTGGAACCGATGTCTTCTCCTCTTGACAATTTCCTGCAATTTGTTTTGCTCAAACAAACCAATTGAATTAGTTTACTTTTGTCTGTTACCCTGTAACCATTGATTAGGTGGGTATATACCCTATAACTGGCTATAGTCAGATTCAGTTTCTGCTTTATAGGAAAAATTTAAGTTAGTTGCCAACTGGGATAAGCCAAAACTCTAAAAAAAAGGCAATTATGTTGATTTTCAAAATTTCAGAGTATTCTCAAGTCTTTATTCTAAATTTGCTTTGGTTTCCGTTGTTGGTTTTTTGTTCTTAAATTTAAGTTTACCACATGCAGTTCCAAACAATTAGGCTGCAAAGAGGAAAACCTTTGCATACACTTGGAGAAATATAAATAAAATAAACTAGGACTGACTATAAAGTGGGGTAAGGCTCTTTCCTGATGGTTAAATGCTAAATTCTTGTATAGTCTAATGGGAAGGTAATCCTCAAAATTTTGAAATTATTATCACATTTTCAATAAGAAAACAATTTCCGATTTTTAAAAATATATCTCATGCCATATTTTTGTTTTGGAAGATATTTCTTTAAGTGTAATTTCAACTAGAGAGAATTAGAGACTTTTTTTCTATTAGGTGGTAGAAAATTTTGGATCTAGGGGAAAAGCTTCTTCTTCTTCTTCTACTTCTGCTTACTTCAACATGTGCACAATTCTCATGTGCTAGCTAAATGTGTTGCCTTTGTTGTTGTTGTTGTTGTTGTTCTCTCAACTTTTTCTCAATTCTTTTTGTATTTTTTTTTTCCTTCTTTTATGCTTTTGTTTTTCCATTTTTGTTTTTTGCTCATGTTGTTGTTCACTTTGCTTTTGTGCTGCTTTTGTAATTGCAACATAATTTGCTATTACACGCTACTTTTTGTTGTTGTTGTTGTTGTTGTTGTTGTTGTTGTTGCTGCTCAGTTTTGTGGGTCTCTGGGTCTCACAGCTGTTGCGAATTGTTGTGTATGGAAGGAGTAGACAATTACCAGCAATTAGAAATGAATTGCTTGAAAATGGGAAAACATTGGCAAACACACAACAAAAGCAAAAACCAAGTCGTAGAATGCTCAAAGTGGAGTTTTTCGAAAACGAACGAAAAACGAACAAATTGAGTTGAATTTACAAATACAGTTATAAATCAATTTGAAAATTGAAAATTTTATGCAATTTGAATTGCTCTTAAAAAAAAAAAAAGAGTTAAATTCTTTCCAGAAGAAGTGAAAGTTTTCAATTTGTAAAGAGAGGCAGAAATATACAGAATCCAGCCTATCTGGGACTATATTCCATAAAGACAAGCAAAGAATTACTTACAAGTTCTTGAGCCATCAATGAGGCCATCAGTCAATAAAACTTTTTATTGCCATCATGAAAAAAAAAGAAAAACCAAAAGCATAGAAAAACTGTCGCATTAAATTGAGTTTTGGCTGATGATCATAGGGATAAGTCTACATAATTAAAAACAATTCAAATAGAAGTATCTTTCTAATTGACAGAATTTAAATGAGATAATCTTTTCCATAAGAAGAACAAATGGAAAATTATGAATCAACAGTCTTAGTCATTTTTTTAAACTTAAAGTCAATATCTTAATTTATTTTTTATTTGAAGCTTTGGAGTCTTTGGACTCTTTGGAGTAGAAATAAAACGTTTGCAAATATTAAATGGGTAAATTTTCATTTCTAAATTTCATTGATTTTAAAGAGCTCTTTGGGCCCCATTAAAATTGTTACAAATGAAATATTCTATTAAAGTGTGACCTAAAAATGTATATTAAACAATCCCTAGAGACATAAATAAATACCTTTATGTGTTTGTCCGTGTGTGTGTGTGTGTGTGCCTCTTCTCACACAGAGACAAACAGATCCAAAGAGATAATCCGCAATTAGTTGCAAATTTTGTGTGGCACACATTGGACATGACCATGCCCCACAAAAATAACGTCCATGCCCCTTGGCCAGAAAATGTTACAAATGTCCATCCTTTAGTCCACCATCCCCTCTCGGCTCTCGATGTTTCGATGTGAATGCGCCTTTTTTGCTGCAACTGTATCTATGTGCATCTCTCTATGTACGTATGTATGTGTGAGTATGTATATAAGGCAGTTAGCAATGGTTACAGATACAAAAGAGACAGCAAAAAAATGAGCAAAATATATAGGTAGATGTCTGTATGTACATATGTATATACATATGAGTATATATAGAATAAAACACAGTTAAATAGAAATGCATGTTTAAAGGATTTGATTACACTGAACAACAGAAATCTCGAAATTTACTCTTTAATCTACAGAAAATTTATTAATATTAATTTTAAGATATTTCTCATATCTTTACCCAAAGCAAAGAGTAAAGTGTACTCCATTTTCTCTCAGTGTATGCACAAATGAATGGCACATGCTCTAGCCAACAACAACAATAACGAATAAACATTTTTGCTAAACTATTTTGCTGTGCATTTTTAACATTTTACTCGACAAGTGGGGTGCATGCTTTTTGCACAGACTGTTGCAAGGGCTACAAATTGTTGTTGTTGTTGTTGTTGTTGTGTATGAAAACGTAATTAACAACATTTTCCTGTAGTTTTTTTTTTTGCTTTTGCTTTTGTTTGCTCCTACTTCTCAATTGAGAGAGTCAAAAGGGGGTTGAGGCCAAAGGGATGAAAGCAAAGAAGCTGGTGGGGGGAGAGAGGATAGGGAATGCCTGCCAACACAAAATGGCATAACTTATGGCCTCGTTTGTGCATTGAAATGGTTGTTGTTGTTGCTGCTGCCGCCCCACCCCCCCTCAACAATTAACTCACTTAAAATGCCTTTGCCCCAGAGTCGTTTTTAATGATTAACTTTTCCATATGCATGGCATTTTTTTTTTTTTTTTTCTACTCTTTTTTTTTGTTGTGAGAAAAAATAGTCAATTGAGTGAGTGAGGAGACAGAGACAGTTGTTTGCTTTGATTACCAGAACAAAAATTTATATAATAATTATAATTCGTTTGGTTTTTTTTCGTTTGCAAAATGTCCATCAAAGTCAATTAGTTATTGGCGGGGGCCAATTCAGAATTTACTGCAAAACTATTTCCATTTGGAGTTCTCAATTGAGCAGAGTTCATTTCTAGAGGGATGGGGCAGGCAAGGGGTCAGCAGGGGAAGTCCACTTGAACTTTTCTTATAGAGATCAAAAATAACAAATTAATATACGAATATGTAGGAAATTAAACTGAAATTATGAAATTACTGATGTGAGTCAGCATTCCAATAGATTAAAGCAATTGAAGTTCCCTCTAGAAGTGCCTAAATTCCCTTACATCTATATGAGATATTCAGCTATTAGAGTTATATGCCATCCACCTTGATAATAAAATGTTATTTATGTAAATGCTTTCTTAATATGTGAAAGTGCATCAAAATGAGGTGTTAACTTTAACGACTTTGCTCCAATTACTTCTCAAATTGTTAATAATTCAACTCTGGAAAGCAAAAAATGTGTTGACTAGTGTTCGAAAAACAAACTTGGTATGTCTTATCACATGTTCCATTGTATGAAATCTGTAATTTCAAATTGGTTACAATTCTATACACTTATAGACCGAAATGTATACCGGAAATTGCATAAAATTCATAAATTGCTCATACACTGGCATTATCTGGTATATCTGCTAACCACACACACACACACACACACACACAGAGAGAGAGACATTCATATAGCTGTAGGAATTGTAGCCACAACAATCAACTCAAACACTGACCAAATCAAAGCCAAATCACGACTCTGAGTTATGACCAAGAGAGAGAGCGTGAGAGAGAGAGAACTGGCAAGGGCAGGGAGGGCAATGGGTTTTGGGTTCCACTAATTACATAGCTCTAAAGCAACTAGTCAGCTGGTTGGTTAGCCAGTTGGCCACTAACCACTGCAACATTGTGCCCTATCCGAAAATCATGTCCAATGATTGAACGAACTTATGCACATGGAGCAGCGGCCTATGGCATATGGGAAATTTAATGTAAATCGCAGCGCCAAATAAATCGAGCGGAGTCAACATCGTCAGTCAGTCGTCAGACGTCAAACGTTCAACCAAGCAAATAGCATTTCAAGTCGGTTAGTCAGAAAGTGGAGCATATCTTCAAAACACCCCCCATCCCCCCCCCCTCCCTCCCCCCTTTTCGCCACTCTTTGGAACCCACTTCGCTCCTAAGCTGGGAGTCAGTCAACATGTATAAGCATAAGATAGTCATCATCAAGGCAAAGCAAGGCGCATTAATGACCGAGGGTAGGAGAATACCATTCGTGGTGGGTAGGGGAAGAGCGGGGGGGTAGAGGGTGCTGCAATTGTTGTGGCTTTGCATTTGCGGCTCAATTTATATGCAGCGATTGCAATGCGTGCACAAAACGCATACAAATGTAATTTGCAGCGCGTCTCTCCCCCCTCTCTCGCTCACATGAGGGGGCTGCGGGTGCTAAGCTCTTGGTGCAGACAAGGCGCATATGAAATCAGTAGCAAACATAAGCACACATATACATATATATACAAAGAGGCACAGCGGTATGGCAGCGGCTCATTTTGGTGAATAATTGAGACAATTACGTGACGGAGTGGAGTGAGGCAGTAGAGGCAGGGGGCGTAGAGCGTGCCACACACAGTATTCTAGGCAATTTGTATTTTGAGTGGCATTACAAAAAAAAATTTATACATGCCATGGAATAAGTTATTAGCCACTAAAACATTAAAGCCACTAAGACTCTAAATTTCCATTAGAAACAGTCAGGGCACGAGATTGGCATAGTAATCAAGCGATCTCAATGTCCAGCTACAACTGATAGGGATCGCTACCGAAGTTTGACTTCCTTATGCGTAGCCCTGGCAAGGTCAGACAATGGCAACAGAAGACAAAGACTAGGAAATGAGTATTCAAGAGAGGCAGAACGAGAGGTAATCATTTGTTGTTATTAACTTTTAGTAGAGCAGAAAAAAATATATAAAATAATTAGCAAAAAAAAAATAAGAAAAAGAAAATAAAGATTCTTACTCTTAAATTGTTTAGCCGATCGTCTTAATTTATGTTTAATCAAAAAAAGTTACGTAAATAGTTAAAAAAAAAACAAACAACTAAACAAAAGTTCCTCTCAGAGCTGCTTTATGGCATATGTAGTCCTGTACAGTATATACTCCATAAAAACTTCTAAGCTGAGTTTTTATTTTAAAGTAGAGCAAGCTAACCCATGTTAACTGCAAATTCCTTTGTTTTCTTTTCTCAACATTTTCCTGGAAACTAGTTTTCACATCTTTCTACACATTTTTCTTGCCAGTGACCAATGGCCTGCAGTTCAAGTCCATAAAAAAAAAAAAAATGTCTTGTAATTAATTGAATTTACAATATGAGAAAACTGCAAATGCCACAAATATTTTGCTCATCAAACTGTCAAAACGTCTGCAGGAAAAATTAATAAATAATTAAAAGAAAAAATGTGGAAGAAGCAAACTCAATTGACTTTCACTTGCAGCAACAAGATATCCAAAAGAGAAGCAAGTTAATTGAAAAAAAGGTTTAGTTGAGTTTAAAAGGTTTCGGTTTCTGTTTCGGATTAACCGAAATTACAGTTTTCGCTTTATCTACTAAAAACCAGATTTTCTTCTGCTCAATCGTCTGAAAGTGAGAAAATACTTTCGCCATTTGGTATTAATCAATGCCGCCACGCCTTAAATAATAATTTGCATAAACTGTCACTAGATGGCGCTGCAGTTTTTTTTTTCTTAGACAATCAATCAATCTAATTACTGTCAATTTAAGCAAACAACGGATGAGATGAAGCGTGTTTTTACGGCTATGATGGGGAAAATGTGTGTGTGCGATAAGTAACTGGCTGTTCAATTAGCCTTAGGCCCCCGCACTGTCCCCCCTTAATTCCCACCATTTCGGGCCACGTTAGTGGGTCGTCGGCACTCGTTGCACGGCGTAGTGCAATGAACGCACGCGGCTGTCAACTAAAATGGAAAGCTAACATCAATTATGCAGCACTAGCCTGGCTGACTGCCTTAAAAGCCAACTCTTGACTCGCCTTGACTTGGCTTAGCAATTAATTTATGAGCTCAGTGAACATTGAGACCAGACGGAGTCAGAGATGGAGATGGAGACGAAGCCAGAGTCCAGCTTTCACATCCATGGCCATAGATAAGGCTCAAATAACTTTACTCTCAAAACGAAGTCTGTCTAATCCATCTGTCTGTCTGTCTGTCTGTCTCTTTCGCCGGTTTTTGGCCTATAGTTGAACTTAACATTTATCTGAGAATCACTTTTATGGCATTTAGCCATAGCCATAACCAAGAGCTGTTGCTTTTTATGATATTGCAGCTGGCTTCAGCCGTTGCAGCAACTGCAACAGTCAGTCAGTAAGTGGCACTAATCCTGGCAGTAGTTTGGCAGCAGCTCAGCTTTTTGGACTGGCATATCAAAGTGAAAGGGTTTTGTTGCCTGTCATGCGGCCAAGAACCGCATTTGGCCAATGCCCATACACACACACACACACACACACACACACCGAGACTCTTTTCGGGGTCACTTTGTATTTGTTTGTTTGCTTTTACTATTACACTCTCTGCCCGTCGTCGTCGTCGTCTCGCGCTTTTGTCTGTCAATGTTTTGCCATTGCAAGCTAATCCGTTGCCATTTTTGGCCAACATGCAAAAAAAAAAAAAAATGAAACAAAAAAAAAAGGAAAAACCAACTCAAAACCTTTACATACAAAACGAGCAGTTAACCTGTTGTTTCATATTAGACATTTGTATACTCTAAGCAACTCTTAACTGGGGCAAAAGATTATATCGATTTGAAGTAGTAATAATACATATAGTAGAAGGTTATAAAAAAAAAATGGCCATAAGATAATTAACTTTGAATATATATCTATATATGAAATTAAAAAAAGGAATACATATTTTGATGTCTTAAAGAAAGAATAAGGATAAAAACAAAAATGTTGAGCTTTACTTTTGAAGTTAGAAACCTTTGTACAACTTTTGGAACTCGGTTAAGAACCAAACTTAAGCGACACATCGTTACCATAGAAACTATGTTATAAAAAATTGTTTAGAGTGTCAAAAAGATATAATGAAAATCACAGAAAGTATCTTTAAAGTAGCTTATCTAAACCGATCACGTCTGAAATCACATTTTTGGTATTAAATCTGGTTAAATCTCTGCCCGAATTGCGTTTTTGAGTGGAACTTGCTAATACTCTAGCCTGACCCGTTTGGACAATTACAGAAAAATATACATACAAAACTCTACATGGCCAGAGTCAAAGCAAAATGGGCACAGTTCGTGCTTGGTGCATGGCAGGTGTTGGGTGGGCGTGGCAGCTTTTGTTTTTTAACTCCATCTAAGTGTGTGTGTGTGTATGTGTGCAATACTGCCAAATGTTATGGGCCTGTGTGCTGCACTTTACCTTTTTTGTTCGTCTTCGTTTTTGGGAAGAGAGAGAGAGCTCTGAGCTCAAAAATCGCAATGTTGGCAACACTTTTTGGTGTTGCTTTCAATTTGGTTGCTGCCTTTGCCAGTTTGTTTCCCTTCTTTTTTTTTTTGTGCATCGCTGCCGTTGCAGCAGCAGCAGCAATTGTTGTTGTTGTTGCTGTTGTCGTTGTAAAGTTTGCCATTTCCGTGGCGCTCATGCGTATAATTTTGCTTGAGGCTGTCGTTGAGTACGAAACAATAAGGCTACCTAAAAAACAACAACAACAACAGAAAGAGAGAGAGGGAGAGAGAGAGAGAGCGAAAAAACCGAAACAGAACCAAAAAACCTGAGAACTAAGGACAGCAGCAAACCAACGTAAAGAAGAAAAAAAAAAGTAAATAAAAGGAATTCCAATCTGAAATAAAGCCAAAAACTCGAACTAAAATGACGTATACTCGATTGAGAACAGGCGCAAAAGATAACGACTTATTGATTCTCTTAAAATTAGAAAAAAGCAATCGAAATGAAGTGAATTTAAATTTTATTCGAATTTGATTTGATTTTTAATTGTTGTTATATTTGAAGGGGATCTTCTCTTGAAAATGTTTTCATGTCATGTCTTAGCTTACAGGAATACAGATTCCGAAAACCATAAAGCTTAAAATGTCTTTTTCTCTAGTTCTCTAGTTCTCTAGAGAAATGACTTTCATTAGATTTTGGTTTGAGTTGTGCTTGATTATTGGTTAGTTTTGTTGTGTTTGAAGATAACTTAAATTATGGTTTTTTTTGTCACATGGCTGGTCAAGTTTTCAAGTGCTTGCAACTGTTTCGGTTTTCCCATGCACATTCTCATCCCGGTTTTCCCATTGCAGGAGAAGCAGAAGGAGGTGAAGGTGAGGAAGTTTCATTTTGTTGTTGCTGTTGTGTGTGTGTGTGTTTTTTTTTATTTTTTTTTTTTTTTTTTTGCCATTTCTTTCTGTTTTATGGAAGGATGGATACGCTTGAATGCTTGAATTCATTGGGCTCAGTGAATGGCAACATGGCTGTTACGTTCGTGAGTGGACAATGGAGTGGAGAATTACTGGAAGAACAGACAGTGAGACGAGGAGGGGGGTCTAAAGGGAGGGACAGTTTTTGCGCTCTATTTTTATGGGCTGTTGGTGTTGTTGCTTTTGCTGCTGCTGGTGTTGGCTTTTGTTTGTGCTTAAACAACAACGTGTTAAAAACTGTGCACAAAAATGTGCATTTAATCAAGCCGGTGCCACAACACAATGAAAGCAAGGGATTGACCTAACCTACCGCCCCCCCACCCTGTCAGGGACATTTACAATGCGCCCACACGCTGCTTTTTCTGGCCTTTAATAAAATTTCTCGCCCTCTCCGTCTCTCGTTCGGTTGTTCGTTTCTCTTTTCACTTGAAGTTTATTTATCTAAGTTTAAAATCAACACGCAGTCAGTCCCTCCCTCCCCCCGCCGTCACGTCATCTTTCAACATGCAATCAAGTCCACCATGCAGCACCACCTGCTGCTATTTCACATGCAACAACAACAACCACAACAAGTGGCAATGCCTTCATCGTCGTCGTCGTCGTCGTCGTCGCCGTCTTCAGCGTCATCATAAATGGCCATGCTCAAAGCTCACGTTCGCCTCGTTACGCGGGTCTGCCTTTTGCCTTTGCCACTGCCTTCGCCAGTTTTAGTCGGAGAGTCTCTAGCCGCCATTGCTTCTGGTTTTAGGTTATCCCGCGGCGCACTTTTGCGGCCTGAAATTGCCAGAACATAACCAACCCTAACACACACACACACACACACTCGCCCCAGCAGCCTTCCATCACCCTGCCCGGCCCACGTCTTTTGAGGGCCATTCTATTCGCCGGTTAGTCCCTAGAATGCCACTGAGCGTCGGGGCATTAGGCAATTTCTTGCAGGGCACATTACACGATTTACTTTTCCATTTCAAATTCGAATTTCAAGCCATGCAAATTGCTATGTGGCCCCTAATGGGTGGAACGGGTGGGAAACCACACAGGAAGGAAAGTTAGCTAGAAAAAGAAAGAAACAAATAAGAAGATGTGGCTAACACAATGCGGCCAATGATGTTGCACAGTGGTATGAAATAAATGATAGAAAATTTAATCAACAAATTCATTTGTGAAAATTGATTAAGCCAAAGTGAGTTTAGCAGCAAATTTGAAAAACTTTTTCGAAAGACGGTAATTTCAGTTTTGTTTTTTTTAGTATGCTTTGAACCACTGTGCTCACACACAGATATACATACATAGATGCCAACACATTGACTTGGCTTCCCTCACTGCACTTAATGCACACGCTTGAGGGAGTTTATTGAAAACTTTGTCGTGCCAAAAGCAAGCAAGTGCTTTCCCTTTGACACAGGGGAGAGTGGTGGAGGTCTTTTGTGGCAGGTTATGGGGGGGGGGGGGGGTGTGGGAGGAAATGTTGAAGAGACAGACAGACACAAAAGACAGGTAATATGTACGTCGAGCATATTTGGTTGCGAGCCTGAGCAGGTTGTTGGTCTCGCTCTCGGTCTCGGTCTTGGTCTCGGTGTCAGTGTCGGTGTCGGAGTTGGCGTGGTTGCCGCTTCAATGCTGTCACAATGCAGGAAGACCTCGCTCCTCCTCTTCACCTACTTCTCTTCGTTCGCCCGCCCTCCTTTTATTATCCACCCACCGCGTTCTTGCCTCTTGCATGTTGTGTAAGTAGCTTCGCGTTCGGCTATAGCTTTCGATTCAGAGATCTTATGAATGCCAAGCATGCTGATAACGCCTTTCCCCACTTCCTACCTCCCCCCCATTCCTCCCCCCACCCATTTGCCTCACCGCATTCTGACTGCTTTATGCGCGAAACGTGTTCAGGACACGTTATGGCCAACGATGCTGTTGGCGATTATGAAGATATGAGACCGACCTGCAAGAGCAGATAATACCCGCCCGCGCCAAAAGGATTTTTATTGATTTAGAATAAAGTTTTTTTTTTTTTGAGACAGAAGGGATTGAGGGGAGGTGATACAGGAGAAAGGAGTTCAGTTGAAGTGCTGTGGGCTAAGGGCAAGTGCAGCCACCACAACTCGCTTAGGAACTTGGCATTGTTCGGCCCTTTGTTGTTGGAGAGCTCTCGCCCCTCGTTTGGGGGGAGGGGGGGGGGGTGGGGCAACTTACACACAGTCTGAAGTGATTGGCTGCGTATGGGAATTGAGCGCGAAAATAGCTTCATTATTTAAAGTAGTTTTCAGTACGAAAAAGGGGAAAAAAAGGAAAAGCACAATTGAGCTGTGGCACTTGGGACACACACACACACATGAATGAAAATGTGCAGAACGAAGAAAAGAGAAAAAACAGAAATGGAAATTGCCTAAATAATTTGTAAGCTCTGACGAGAGGGACACACTTCAAATTGAGTGAGTTAGGCGAATAAGAGAGTTAAAAAGTTTTCAAGTGAAAGGCAAAAGTTTGCAAAGAAAAATGTATTTCACCTATAGATGCTCCATACTTTTCCATTTGACTTGTCATTGATTAGTTAAATGTTAAGACATTGAATATATGTAGGAAGAAGACTTGATAATCATTTAAATTAGAACTAATTAGAAATGAATTAGATACATATTTCCAGGACTCAAGTCTTAGTGACTTTTATTTGCATTATCCTTTAAACAAATTTTGTAGCTGAGAAATAAAATATGACATAGTCTAACTGACCCTCGCAGACATTATGGAAAACACAGATAAACCAATAGTTCTAATACTAGTTTCAATAGTTTTATATTTATTGTTATCATTCTTTAATTTGAAGACACATAATTCATATTTTTAACAAGCTTGACACTTTATTGCCATCTAAACAACTTTAGGTATTGAAATCCATCTAACTTTAACTGCCTTTTCTATAATTTTTATGGATTTTTCAACTTTCATTTCTTTATATGAAAAGTTTTATTAAATTCTTTTGCCATTTGTTACATCAACGTGACGTTAAAAGAAAAAACTAAAAAAAAAGCTCTTAACAATTTTCTCCTTTATGCCTCATGTCTTATTCATTTTCTATTATGCCATCTATGCAAATCTACTTGCCTCCAACCGTCAAACGTCTCTCAATGTGCTTGACTATATCACTCACACACACGCACGCACACACCCGCACACACACACACATGTGTAGACATAAATACACATACATACGTCGCCTAACAAAAAATAAATAAATAAATAACTAAATAAAAAAGAAAAAGTTGGAAAAAAAAAAGGAAGAAAAACTGTTCCAACTGTGTGTACTGACTGCCAGCATTTTCATATGTCAAAGGAACTTATATTTCTATGCAAAAAATTCCTACGCCCTCACCTTAAACCAGCTAAAAAGGAAAAGTATGGAAGGGGCAAGGGGCAGAGAAAAGTTCGTCTAAGGGAACATTTATTTACTTAATATTATGTATATCACACATACGACCCATTAGACAACTCACAAATACAAACACATAATAAACACACGTTTGGAAAGAAAGCAAAAAGAAAAGAAAAGAAAATGCCACAGGTGGTTAATATGGCAACTTTCACACTTAACGTCACCTGCCTGCAATCCTCCCCCCCCTTAGCTCAACTCGGCAGAGTTGCCAACACCCATAACATAGCAGCTCAGCGCCCTCCATCCCACTCATTTCAGGGGGAGGGGAGGGTTCTGTGTTTGTTATGCCATAATTTACATACATTATGCATGTTCCTCCTGGTTCGCATCTGTATCTGTAACTCAGGTAGTACATTGAACCTGCAATGATTGCACACAGCGACAACGACAACGACGACAAGAGTGACAGAACCAGAACAAAAACCAAAAAAAAAAACCATAGAAAGTCAACACAATGTACTATATATGTAAGCTATAACCCCGCCAAAGGGAGCATTTTTTCGAGTCTCGAGGAAAAACAAAAACCAAAAAAAAAAAAAGAAAATTGCTGGCACCAGCAGCAAACAGCAACAACAACAACAACTGTTGCTAGTTTCCGGCTTCCTGTAGAGTTGACAAATTTTCCTAGGCCGAGTTTTTTTTTTCGAGGTTTTGCTTTATTTGAAATTTTGCGTCTGCCAGTCGCCAGATTTTTATCATGCATTTAATCTACAATTTTTTTATGACAAAAATTTGAACTCAAGGCAAAGTGTCTTTCTCGCTCTCTCTCTCTCTCTCTCTCTCTCTTTTCCCTGTAGACTACCGCTTATGATAGAATGATTAATTTGAGTAAAATTTGATGTGTCTTTTATGGGAAAAATTAACAGAATGTTTCTATTAGTCTATTTGAGATGTGGATCCTTTTAGGCGTTAGAGGATAATCACATCAATGAACCAATATAAATTGTTAACTTTTTATATTAATGGCAATTGCAATAAAATAAAAGTCAACTAACGTAATCTCTTTCTTTCTTTCGTTTCAGGTACGTTTTTTTACACTTCGCCCTTGGCTTATACATACAAACAGGTAACTCAACTTTGTCAACTCCATTGCCTCTCGTTCCTCCTCTTTGTCCTGCTCTCCCTTCATCATCAATATGCTATCACATCGTATCACATTTTACTCAACGGAATCAAAAAATCCCACGCATAAGCCAAATATTTGCACAAGTCACATTGCGAAAAATATTTGCACTGCGGAAACGGAAATAGAAAAATGCAAGGTAGCTAGCTCTAAAGATGCTGGCATGACAGGTGTGATGAGAGGGTGGAGGAGACGGGTGGAGACGACGGAAGCCGAAACGGATGAAGGGAAATAGAAATGAAAGCATAAAAATCCAAAACAAAACAGAAACCACTTTAGACAGATATGTTCACACTTGAAGCGAATTCAAGGGAAAAAAATCCCACCAAAAAAAAAAGAAGAGAAAAGAAAAGAAAAGTGGTGCGCATTTCTGCACTTGGCAACTCCTTGTGGCCAGGCAATTAGGTCAACAGGGTCATAACTGCGCCACCTAGCGGCAGCGGTGATAAACGAATTATAGAATGGCAAAAACCAAAGTGGCATAAAAATAGAAGACGCGACTTGTGACTTGCATACAAAGTGCAGGAAGATTTTTTCTCTTCCAGTTTGCCAGTTCGCCAGTTCCCCAGTTGCCTGTCTTTGCCACAATTAAAAGTGGGCCATGAATGGGGGAACAATAAAAATGGTTACAACAAAAAAAAAAAAAAAAAAAAAAGTAAATTTCGAGTGAGAGAAACAAAATGAAATTAGAAAAAACATCATGAGTCTGTGTCTGGACTGCTGGCCATGCTTGACCGTAAAAATGGCGCTATGTGAGTGTGTGTGTGTGACTGTGCCTGGCACAGAAACATGCCGACTGCCTGACACGCATTCTAAGCTCTGGCCATGGCTATGGAGATGGCTATGATGATGGCTTTCACATTCCGCTTGGATAGCAGAGCGGCCTCCACACTTGACCAAGTTAACTAGTGACTGTCTCTCTCTCTCTCTCTCTCTCTTTCTCTCTCCGCGATTTCCCTCTTTTTTTTTGTGAAGATTCCTTGTCCCGTCTGACCACTTAGCGAGCTTGAACCTGCCTTATGCTATCGCAGACCACTTTCAAACTCCCAACCCTACCTCCCTCCATCCCTCCCCTGCAAGTGCTGCAGTTTATTGGTTACCACAGTGGACTTTGGTCAGCGTGACTGTCGCCTATTCCATTTCTGTATATTCCTAAAACATTTTCGTTCGCCCTTCGTGTTTAATGAAAAACACTCAAAAACGCTAAATGCTTTTTGTTCTAACCAAGTTTAGTGGAAACGAACTCCATTGCAATGAAAATTGCCCAAGTGGGCGTGCCTCTGGTCAAAACTCATTGTTTGCACAGTGAGCCAGAAAAATGGAGACGGCGAGAGAGAGAGAGAGAGAAGAGGAGAGAGATAGGTGCAGAGCAAACACTCTTTTAGTGTAATTAAAGTTTAGTTTTTTGGTTTCTCCTCGCTGAGCCTTTTCGATTTTGCAAATGGAAAGGAATTTCGAGGTTTCCTCCCTCCCCCACCCCGATTGATTTGTATGCATCGATATTGCATCGGGGACAATGCCGAAGAGTTATCATAGGATTTAGAATAGTTTTTGGTTTTAAATTTGCCAAAAACTCTTTAAACTCATATTGGCGAGCGATTTTCGATTCTAAAAGAGAAAACTAACTATTTTAGTTAGTCGGCTCTTAGCTGATGATTTAGGCTAACTTAGCTTTTCTTTAATAACAATTAGTTTTTGGACGTGCTTTCCTAAGATGTTTCTAGGTAGATTTAATAATTTAAATTTTTGAAAGTGAACCATTAAATTAAAGTTCTAAATTAAATTTAAATTGACAGAAAGAAGTTCAAATCTAATGAGTTTGGCTTGAATACAAGCCCTTGGCCTTTTTTTTACTTCACGTCGGGGTCACCAAATAAAACTCTAGCATTTTGGTGACCCCGACGAATCAATACTTTGCATAAATCTTTTCATGGTTTAAATAATATAAGCATATGCATCTTAATTCAAAGTTAATTTAATGATTTATCAATGACTAGAATAAAGTTTGCATTGTTCAATTGTAACTGATCCATCAAAGTTATTTTCCTTATCATTTTAACCTTTTTACCAATTTCCAACTAAACAAGTTAACAAAAAAAAAAAGAAAAATCTTTGTTAAAAATTGCTCATAAATCATTTGGAAGACTTTAAAGGTTACACGATAATAAATTGGCCAAGAAAATTAATTAACTCCTTCTCTCATTACAAGCGAGCAACTCCCAGTAATTAATTAAAGTTGCTCAATTTTCTTGCCGTATTTCTTTGTGTTATTGTTTTTTTTTTTTCTCTTTTTAACAAAAGAAAAATGAGTGTTCATAAATTAATCTAAGCTTTTTCAAAAAAAAAAAAAAACAACATTAGAAGCGCAGAAAAAAAAGAAAAAGGAAATGAACAAAATTGACTTTCACTTTGATGATGTCTTTAGCCATAAACTCGTAAATTAATAAATATATAAAAAAGAAAGAAAATGGCCATCTGTATAGACTGACCAAAGTGCATTTAACACTGCACTGTTAAGTGGCGTTTGGCATTGTTTTTTATTTTTTTTCTTATTTTGTTATGACTTTAAGGAAAGTAAATGAATCGACTTGGAAAATACCCCTTAACTGGAGTGGCATTTTCTTCAATTTTCAAAGCAAGGCCTACTTTTTACTTCTTTCTCTTTTGACGCCATCGTTTTATTTAGCCAAAGAAACAGAGACTCAGTTAGATATACCTATGTACCTACCTTTTGCTGGGTATGAAAACTTTCAAAATTTAAATATGTAATAAAGTCAAAAAGCAACAAACAACAAAACAAAATGCAGTAAGCGCACGTGCAGAAAAGCTGTTGGCCTTTTTTTTTTTTTTGTTTTTTTCTTTCTTTTTACTCGTTTCGTTTTTTCTCTTGAATGCACAAAATCCATAGTCAACCATGACTTTCAATGGGGGGCAGAGTGAAGTCGTTTGGCGGGAGTTGCAATCGAGTCGGTCCATTGTTGTATGCCCAAAGCCAAGTTAACATCTCTTCCCCTACTCTCCCTCTCACTCTTTTTCACTGTGTCTGCATGTCTCCTGTCACTGTCGCGCTGTCCATAGTTCCGTGTCGCTTGGCCATAACCATAACGATAACCCCAAGGCGGCTCAGTCATAAATGTCTTGTCCGTCAATTCACAAAAATTTGGGTCAGCGCTTGGCTGGTTGCGTCTTTTTTGCCTGCCTGCCCTGCCCTGCCCTGCCCTGCTCTGTCATACAATATTGACAATTGGACAATGGGTAAATCCTGGGCTTTGATTTGCTTGTTGCCGTCGCTTCTCTCTGATTCTAGCAATAAATTCAGTTATTAATGCGTATTTGTCGGGTCTGACTTTTCTGTTTTTTTTTTTTTTTTTGGGGGCTTAGAATTATGAGCGAATATTTCGTTGAGATTTACGACTCTAATTAGTTAAATATTTTTGTGGCTTTGTGACATGCAATCGAGGCCATACAAAAATTTTCAGGACATTTGATTTATAGTCCATTGAGCAGTTGCCGAAAGGCAGCTTTCTCCACATGTTCCACGGCTCCTCAAAAAAAAAAAAAAAAACAAACAAACAAGGGGAAAAAAGAAAGGAGCAACAAAAACGAGTCTACGATATATTTATTGCATGCCATTTCCAGTTGGTGGAAGCAAAAGAAACATCAAACTATAAACGATACCGCACACACACACACACAGCAAACTGATAACATAACTCTCAACAGCTAGGAAAATAATAATTTTAATTATTGTCAAAACGACAAAAAATCTAAAAAAAAGAAAAAAAAAAAATAAACGCATTCCATAAACATTTTGGCTACAAAATCCAAACTGAAGCAACGATGAAAAAAACGTAAGTAAAGTAAACAATTGTATGAAATTCTAGATACTCTTATTATGAAAGAGATACGAAAGGGAGTAGAACATTTTGAAATCAGAATTATTTACGTGAAAATGGAAACAATGAGAAAAGACTCTTTTTCTAATCGGTTACTCTGAGTATATCAAATCTTTTATACTGAATTCATTACGAGACTGAATAGTTGGCCTTTTCAAAGGGATTCAAGGATTGTAGTTTCAAAGGACTACAACATTCAAATCATACTTATTTCAATTGTTTTTTTCATGTCGAAATCAGATCTGTTAAGTTCCTTAATGTTTCAATTGTAATCCAACCTTAACACTTATAAGAAAATATTCGAAATAGATAATTATAGCATTAGAATCGAGGCAATATCTTTTAACTATGTGCTGAAATATCCTAAAGACCATCTGCAATTGTTTTCCTTATGAACAACATATCAAAAACTGTTAAAATATAAATTACTTATTTCGAAAATGTTTATCAAGCTATTTTCAAGCCAAAAAGAAAGGAAATTGAGAACCATTGAGATTTATATTAAATGTTTTCGAACAAACTCTTTGTGCACTCAATTTATAATGCTCACAAGATAAAGGCTAGCAAAATCCTTGTGCAATTTTATTGGTATCATGTCAATAATCTGCTTCACATCTGCAACATCAACTTATAGATTCTAAATCAATGCTATTTATCTAACTATTCAATTTTGTCCAACACATTCTCAAGTATTTTACAAGTGGTATTTGTGAAGCTCTTTAAATTTCTCCTTCTATTCCATTTAACCCATTGCCTAGAATGTAGAGTAAAAAATAGAGATTGCATCATGTGGCTCTCGGTTGCTGTTGCTGATGTGTTTCTCTTGTCCATTGGTCGTTGTCTGTGTTGCCTGTTGTCGCTGCTGCTGTTGCAGGAAACAAATGCTGCCAGCAAAAAGACATTGCCAGTCAACAACAACAACAATTGTTTAGGGTTTTCTGCATTTTGTTGTTGTAGTTGTGTGTGTGTGTTTTTTTTATGGTTTTGTAATGCCATTTTCTTTATATAGAAAATATCTACGTATATATATATATGACTGCAGTTTTATTAAATCTCTTTGCCTTCCATGACTTTTGCTGGAATATATCTTTGGGCTATTTGCCGGACAAAAGTCAGACTGAAGAGTTTGCTTTGGTGGTTTTGGTATTATTATCATTTGTTGCCTGGCTGCACTTTAAATAATCGTTGGCTCTTCAAATTGTTTTGTACCTTCTCTTTTTCTCTTTTTTTGTTACCTTTTTGCTGTGTAATTTTTATCAAATTTCGTTTTTGTTGCTGCTGTTGTGCAACATTTGTTTGGCCGGGCAGGAGCAAGGGGTCTCAGAAGGTGGGGGCTAACAACAACGAAGATGACGTTGATGAGCTTTTTATGGCCGGGCCATTAGGAGGCGTGGCGCATGGCTTGCATTGTCTTCAGTATGACTTTTGCTGTTGCTGTTGCTGTTGCTGTGGCTGTTGTTGTTGCATGCAACTCAACATTAGCGTCATCATCATCGCCGTCGTCGTCGTTGTTCGTTGTTGCCGTTGCCGTTTGTCGTGGCAGTTGTCATCTTGATGTATTTGTGAAACTGGTTCGCCTCTAACCGGTTTGGGCGTGTTTGCGTGTGCCGGCAATTTGCCTGAACGTTTAACGAGCTGTTTATGGGGACCTATCCAACGGAGTCTGATGGGGAGATTCTCCCCTTTAAAGTTCACAAAAAACACACACACACACACACACACAATCAGTTATACGAAATCTCTCTCAACTCTTTCGCTCTAGAGACACAGTTTTTTTTGTTTTTTGTCTCCTGCTACCTTTCTTCTGTGTTTTTGGCATTTTCAAGTACGAGACCAAAAACCATGAATAACTCCTGGAACAACAGCAGCAATCGCATTCATAAATTCAAATGAAGCACTTGAAAAAAAAAAATAAACGAAAGAAAAGAAAAGAATTCTAACAATAGAGCACTACTAGAACATACATCCAGATGGAAGAGCCTACACAATAAATGCTGGCTAAGCTAGGTAGCTAGTTAGGTCCACACATTCAGTCGAAGTTTTCTCTCAGTCTTTTTTGTTGCTCTTGTCATTGTCAGTCAGTCAGTCAGTCAGTCAGTCAGTCAGGTAGCTTTGTTGTTGTTTCTGCTGCATAAACATTTTGTGCTTATCTTTTATCAGTTGATCTTTCCATCTCTTTGGCCATGCCTTCAAATTTTGCTGGAGAAGCCAAAGAAGAAATATTCCTCAAAGGCTTTAAGCACAAATTCATTATTTATGCTTTTCACAATTAGCTAGTCAGATTTTCATAGGCTACACTAGGCTGCAAAAATGAGTAATATTTGGAAGTCCTTTACTCCCTTTGATCAAATCAGATCACTCTAAATATATTTTGGTTTCGTATCTTGCCATCTCATCCTACCCAAATTTGTTTAATGAAATGTTAATTAACTAAATTGTCTAACTGAAAATTGGCTGACTAGTGTTAACAGATTCTGTTTTAAGACTGTTCATCTGCCATCTCTCGCCTGGCTAGCTCAATTAAAGCTGAAATGTTGCTATTCTCCTCGACTACCTTTTGGCCTTCCTGCTCCTTCTTCTTCTCCTTTTTTTTTTTTGTAGAACACAAATTTTTATGCACTTGGCATTTTTTTTTTCTTCTATGCCTTCCCTTCTATCCACCCGCCAACTGACATTCCCTGGTCGGTATTTTCAGTGCTCGAATGCCTGCAGTCAGTCTTGTCGGCTTAAGCCGACCTCCTTAGCTCCCCCATCCGTATCCCCGACTCCCACAAGTCCTTTTACCCTTATCGTGGCACATACAATGGCCATGCAACATCATGCACTTCATTTCGAATGCTTTTCCCTTTCTTTTTTCATGATTTTTCTGCTTTTCTGGTATTCTGGCATTTTTTTTTTTTTTTTTTTTTTTTTGCTGCTCAGCCCGTTTCATGTCTTTCAAGTTATGGACTGGCTCTCAAGGCCCGCAGCATTTCCTTCCTGGCCAAGTGAAGTTCAACACGGTCGTAAAGGCACTCGTTGATTTGACTTAGGCCCGACTCACTCGGAAACGTTTAACTCTGCTGATTGATTGCAGTCAACAATTGTTTGTTCTTTTTCTATATGCACATATAGAAAATATTTTCCTATAGGCTGTTATCTCTCTCTCTCTCTGTCGGTCTGCGTGGGTGTGTCACTTTAGCCCCTTTTTTTTGTTTGGTTATGCTAATGCATTTCTTTCTAAAAAACTCACTTTAACAAAAAAAAAAAAAAAGCAGAAGAAGCAAAAACACAACACAAAGTTTGCCTCTTGTTATCTTTAATTGGCTTTCAAGTCATTTATTGTGGACGTAACAATTGTATGGTTTTGTTGTTGTTATTGTTATTGTTGTTGTGGGTAAACATATGGCCAGGCCTATAGATCAAGTTGCAAACACTCGAACAAACGACAAACGCCCACAACAAACACACACATAACCCGAATGGTCGCCCACTATTATAATTGGTTGAGTGTTTTCCAATATGTTCAATGATTCATGGCCGGTTTTGATTTCATTTTGGCTTCACTTTTTCCCCCCAGCTATTCTCCAATAATTGTAGAGGAAAATTCTCTAGCTAAACGAGTGTCATGGTGTGGCTGGGAGAGGGGGCGGGGGGAGAAAAAAGTGTCGATGAAATTGCTCTTGGAAAATTGTAATCTAGCAATTACATACCATAAAATAGGTCGGCCACAACACAATTCTATCTATCTATGTATATATGTAATTTTCCTAGCAATTTCTATTTTGATTGCAATTTTCTCTCGAAATTATTATTAAAAATTTTCAAGAATTTCCATACATGTATTTGAAGTGAAAACTTACCATTTTTGTGTTGTGTTGTGTTGGGACAGGTGTCTAATAAACTTTATAGCCATTAAGTCTTTACGTTAATTAAATTCTGCGAATATAATTAAAAAGGTTTAACTCGGAAACGTGAAATGAACAACTGAGTGTTAATTAATTGGAATTACACGAATTTTGTATGCTCTTAATGTGAAATTTCACAACCTATCTTAGACCAAACTAGTACTTTATGACCCAAAAATTATATATGTAAAAGCTGTTTTTGATGTTAGAACCTTCTCACCGATCTATGGTTACTTTAAAATGAGATTTAAGCTAGCCGATTCTGGCAAATCGAAAAGCTATATTATAGTTAATAGATTCTAACAATTGACACAATGGAAACATAAATTTGGCCCACACTGCACAGATTCTTCAGATTGTCTCAAACAATTTTACTTATTCAAGTAATTGCTGATCCCTTATAGGCAAAGCCAACCAAACTGTAGGTATACCCTCTCTAAGAGTATAATATAACCGGAGACAAAAAACAAAAAGAGCAATTCTCTATCGAACTGTTCACATTTCTCGTTTATAGTCGGACTTTTTAGTTACGGAAATTGATTGACATAATAAAATAATCCTTCAGAGTTAATTGAAATGGATGAGGAGACAGAGAAAGAGCAAGCGAGAGAGGGTGAGGGGGAGCAGTGAAATGGAGTGGGCAAGGGACGAAGAGACAACTGGCTAAAGCGTGACAGGTGAAAAAGGCAAAGGCAGAAAAAAAACTACATCAAATAAATGAAATTAATGTGACTTTTATTGAAATGAAATTTGCCATAAAAGCGAGCTAAAATGGCAAAACAAAAAAAAAAACGGAAAAGAAAAAGAATTGCTGGTAGTCCAGAATCAATTGGCTAGTAAAACAAAATGAAAGAGACAGGAAGAGACAGAGAGAGAGAGCGAGAGAGAGAAAAGGAGAGCAAATAAAACCTGGTAAATTCGATTAGTACGAAACGAAACGATTCGAATCGCATTGACCCTATTACAATATAAGATTTTAAAGCGAATCGAATTCAATTTAAACAGTTCTTTAATTTTTTTTTGTTCGTTTAAATTTTTTTATTTTTATTTTTTTTTTTTTTTGTCATTACTCAAAAACCGCTGCTGGTGCCGCTCAGCTCGGGCATCTCCATCTCAGTTGCTCCTCTTATTTGCCATCAATCAACGGGGCAAACAAAGCCAAAAGCAAAAGTGGAAGAAAAACTTGAGCAAATTTTTGGCTGTTGTAATCTGCCGGGGGCTTACACAACGTTGTACGAAATTTTAATTATGCCCGGCTTAACGAAAAAGTTTACCATGGTCAGTCATCAGATGGGCAGCTATTCCCAAACCCCAAAACCGAACAGCAGGGAGTCCTTCCATCCCTCCACCAATCGTTCTCCCTTGACAACAACTCAAATAGCAAAACTTTTACAACATTTTATTTATTTGCCAAAAAATTTGTTGCTCCTCGCTCGGTTCAAGTTTAATTTACGCAAGCGGCGAACCCTTTTTTTTCCAAAACTCTAGGGAACTCATGTCCAAGGGGCAGTAAGACAGAGGGAGAGGGCGAGAGCGAGGGCGAGCTGTCAACCATTTTTAATTGACTCACAATCCTTTCTCGACAAATAAACTCCACTTTTCGAAATAAGCATTCAAGTTTTCATATTAATTGGCTTTGCACTCGGCATTAGATTTAGATGAAGACGCTAGAAAATTGATTGCACTCACAGGATTTAGAAAACTCTTTCCCAGACTCGAGGGCATTCCAAATGTACTAAAAACTGGTTACAGGCAGCGAATCGCGTGCCCAGAGCTTAGACATATGTTAACTATGTATGTACATCCCTCTCCCGGTATGAGGAAGAACCCTTGCGTTACGCCCGATATCTCGAATCTCCAATTAGATACATGCCATTATTTGCATCATTATCAACGCTTGAGTGACAAAACCGTGGCGAAATGCAAATAACATAGAACATTTGATATGCATCTAGTTTACGCTGTTGTTATTTTTTAGAGTTAACGAGAGCTGGCCAGCTGCTCTACTGACGGGCTCTGACTGGCTCATCATGGCTTAACAGCGACCTGTGTAAACAAGATTAAAACGGGGGTCGATTAGAAGAAGGGAGAAGGGAAGTTGCCTTTCTGATTTGCGTCAACATTGAGCAGAAATCGTAAAAGGTTTTTTTGAGTGTGTTAAATTTATTTTAAAATTTATGAAATGAGGAAAGAAAATGATTCCCTTCAATCTCATTCACTTAACCAACACTATCTAAAAAGGTGTTAATATATTGAAACAAGGAAGTAGTATTATTAACCGAATTAAACCAAATTAAGGCCCTTAAGAAACTTAAATAAGTTAGCAGAACCGTTTGAGAAGTTGATCTTTTCGCAAAACTGTAAAATCAATACATTAACCAACACTATTGCAAAATGTGACCATATATTTTTTAAACAAGGTAGCAACACTGCGTTGACCTACTTAAGCCTTCGCACCAACCGAGACAAATTAAGTTAGTTTTTGATTTGGTTGAGAAATCTATCTTTTAGAAGATCGTAGATCATCCTCAAGCTTTCTCAAGCAAACAAAAAAAAACGATACTCATTTCACACAATTTACTTGTTCATAGTTGGTGGTTTTAATTGATTGATTGATGATAATCTTTAATAAAATTACCCAATAACGGTTGAGGCCGCAGTTTTTTGAACTTTCCAATGGCTACCTGCAAATATGTAAAACGAGATGAGGCTCTGGGAAAAAAGTTAATTAAATTGAAAGCATTCAATGTTGCCCGAAAACAATTTTACAATTTTACAACACATTCAACATGCACGGCCAATGTACACATTGGTTACACAAAAGAGAAACACACACAGAAAATGCCGCGTGGGTCTAGGGAGTATATACATATAAAATTAATCTGAACTTTGTTTTTCTTTTTGTTTTTTTTTTTATGAAAATATATTTGAAACGCGTTAAAAACAAAGTGCAGCCTGAGGGTGTAAATAATACAAAGTACGAGTAAATACCGACAATTTCCAACACTTTGAATAACCTATCCAACTGGATCCTAAGAGTTAACTTTAGATTTCCACAGATTGCCTGCCAACAGTAGATGTCTATTGTGATTATGCGATGGCGACGACTGACAACACGCCCAGTGGGGGGGCCACACGGAAACGACTCCGATGACAATGACAGCAACCAGAGAGGTAGAGAGAGAGAGAGAGAGAGAGAGGGAGAAAAGGAGAGAGCGACATTGGTTCATTAAAGACAGAGAGCAAAAGATACAGAGCCAGGAAGAAGGCGTTTCCCCAAAGAGACCGCAAAAATTGAAAGCAAAAAAAAAAAAACCAAAGAAATGGAAAAACCAAACAGTACAAAAAGAAAAAAAGAAAATGTTGGAAAAGCAAAAGTCTTTCAACTTCATCCCAGTGCTTATCTGGCAGATACAATTTACGAAATTGCTGAGATACTACACTCTCACGGAATTTTTGCGTTTGCCTGTGAAAAGTGTGGGGAGGGAAAACTGTGTGTGTGTGGTTGTGTGTGTGTTGGGAAAACTTAGCCACAGGTGGGAAACCAAAACGATTGAAATTATGCAACAATTTTCAGCAGCATGCAAGTCTCTTTCGAGTCAGACAATGACTATGCGAATGGATTATCTTGTTTGCCATTATCTATCATTATGCAAGAACCTTGACATAGATACAGTCATTTTGAGTTTCCCCCTGCAGTCTTTCTTTCATTGTTGCTAATTATAAATAACGATCCATAAAATGGGATAACGAGATGGTTAGATGGATTTTTAAAGTCACAGCTGCTGTTGCCCCTATCGGCTTGTATCTATGACCAAACCGCATCAATGGTAGGAAAAGGTTTTTACCCTCAACTTCTGTTCTGTTGACAGTTGAAAGGCTCATTAAATAACAGAGAAAGAAGAGAGAGAAATGGGAAAAGAAAGTCGATCGAGATAAGGTTAGACAAGTCATTCAATTAAGACAGCAGACAATACACTCGGCAAATGTCACTTTTTGACATTTATTTACTTGTGCAATTGTTGACTATGTGTTTTAGTTTTCAACATTCCATTCTACGGGTGAGTGAGTAAGTGAGTGAGTGAGTGAGGACAATGAATGCGGGTTGCTTCCAAAACAGGATAATGTTTAGGGTGAGAATTGGCTTAGGTAGCAATATGATTGAGAAAATTGAGAGCAGATCTAACTATTTCTTCTTGATTGGTGTTAGATCTAAAGCACCTAATCTAATTTGTGGCTAGAATTTTCTATTTGTTCTGACACTCTGATAAATTTTCGAAATCCAGCACAAAAAGTAATATTTACTGCCTTCTCGAATTGAAGACAGTTGCAACGAGTTGCAAATTTTCAAACGTGTTACTGTAGAGTTTTTCTCTCCCCTTCTTGGAAACCGCTTTGCGCACCATTTGTCGCCGGCAACATCGTCGCCGTTGCCGTTGCCGTTGCCATTGCCGTTACCAATGTCATCTGTCAATATTGATTTAAAATCAATTCATCTCCCATTGCGCCAATGTCTGATTTTGCCTGGCCATGGACCAGTGAGACCAGAGAGACCAAGCGAAACCAAGCTGCGAATGCACAGCTTGAGGTTTTCATTAGCCGTACGAGAGACGACTGATTACGGAATTGCCTCCCGCTCTCTAGCTCCCCCTAACACTCAAAATTTGTCATACATTTCTTTGGCATGTCTCCTATTACATGGTTGTTTTTTTTTTGTTTTTGTTCTGTATGCCTTTGGAATTAATCAAATTTAGTGCAACGACGCACCCAAAAGCCATAAAGTCAAAACTATGAGGCAAGAGCCAAGCCAAGCCTAGCCCTTATTTCCAGTGTTCTTGACACTTGTCCATCAGTCGACAGTCAGTCAGTCACCCAGTCAGTTTTTCAATTCATATGAAAGTCATTTGAAACGTGTTCGCCCCTCCCTTCCCCAATGCGATAAAGTATTACACGCACTTCCCATTTCTCCCTCCCTCATCTACTCTCTGTTCCCCCATTCCACATAAGGTTCAATGCTCCAATATGCAAATTGTGAATTGACTCTGGCACGCACAGGGATAAAACACAGAATTGTGGGGGGGGGGGGGGGGGGGAGAAAGTAAAATAAAGAGCAAGCGAAGGAAAAACAGTTTTACCATTGCCACTTTAAAATCGGCTTAAAGGAAAAAACATTCAGGCCCGAAGTTAAACACAATTTGCGGTCTTGTTTTTTAAGAATTACAACGCACAAATAATGTAAACTTCAGGTCTTACATACATACATAAAGTGTATGGCCCAGAGTAATCCCAAATGGTATTGAAAGATCTGGTATTCAATCGTAGCGTAGCTTTTCAGTAGCTTCTGCTCCGGCGGCTTCTGCTCCGGCGGCTCCTGCTCCTGCTCCTGCTGCTGCTGTTGACTCCTCATTTTCAATTGCATTCAACGACGCTTAACAATTTTTACAACCAAACTGCAATGCCGCATCCATATATATATATACATATGTATATGTATGTAGATGTGTGTGTGTGTGTGTGTGACTGTGTTCATATACAATAAATAAATTTTCACGCAACAAAGGCAAACTGGCTTTTACCCACTGAAAGGCTGGATGACAGCGGCGGCAAGTAAAATATATTTTTAAATGCAGTTTCATTCAACACAAAATAAATGAGATTGTTGTGAAAAAAGGACGGAACAGACGCACACACACACACACACACGCACATACACATGAAAAGAATCACTTGGAAAATTACAACTGACACTTCGTTTTTATTAAATATCGGTCGTCCGCATTGTTTGTGTAAAATGTCCTTAAACTACAAGTAATTGAAAATTCCCCTAAGAGTTAAGTACGTGTTTTAATGTGTTTCTCTGTCTGTTAAATAAAACAATAACACGAACAGCTTGTAAGAAGAAGCAACTTATATTATTCAATTTAAGAAATGCATTGAAATCGGCGTTAAAATTCTCAACTGGTTGAAGTAACATTCTTAGGAATGGAAGTTAAGAGTAATAAAGTTGCTTATTATAACTTTTTCCACAAACTTTGATTACATTTCCCAACAAAAATCATTATAAAATACTTTTCTGCTTCAAAAATTATTATAAAATGTTTTGCAAATCACATAAACCAATTAGAAAGAAGTTTAGAAGTTAATTGTTATCAACGACATTTGACATTTTGGTATTACATAAAAAATAAAAAAAGTTAATAAATTATAATTATATATACACAAATTGACCACAAAATTAAAACAATATGTATCTAAGGGCAACAAAATGCTGCCAATTGCAAGTAAACTTTGTGGGCAAGTAAATTAAATTTGTTGACTAAAACACACACACACAGTCAGTTAGACTTTCAGTCTGTCAGTTCGAAAATGTAATCAACATTAAAATTTGAATTGAATTTTAATTAAATCAAAGCATAAATATTCACTAAAGACAAATACTCACAAACTCTCAACCAGATAAAACGTGCCCGTAGGTAAAAGTAAATTGTATAAATGCGTTTGCCTAGGGTAGGGGAAAGAGACCGACAATGGGAATGAAGTTTGAAATTGTGGTGGAGAGAGGGCGGTAAAGGGGGGGTAGAAGTTGCAATTGAAGTTTTCAACTCTGCGGAATATCAATTGTAACACCTTTTACCGACGTCACGTGTTAAATGTAACAAATGTCGAAAATTCAGTTTATCGCCCCACAAAATGTCCTTGCAATTGTATACCAAAAATTGTTATTGTTTAAACGTGAGTGTTGGCATTTTAATTAGTTAACAGGGATACCCTTAATGTGTGTGCGTGTGTGTGTGTGTGTGGCAGTGGCTTATCAGGTATGAAATATTTGTGTTAATCTTTTGTAGGTAAGAGATTTGATTTTATGTAAGTGATTGAATTGAATGTGAACATGGAAAATTGTTAATTAGTTGCAAATGGATTAAGTGTCAGTGCTATTAGGAAGGAGACTTAAAGCTAAATTAATTACGCAAATTCAGTTACTGATTGGTTGCAATTCGATTGTAAATGCAATCAATGCAATTAACAATTTTAAGCTAAGCCCAAAGTAAACGTGTTGAAAACGTTGTGAATAGAAATAGAAATAATTATTAATCTCTTCTATGAGTCACACTTTTTCCAACTTTCTTCAAATTGGCCAATTTTTCACTCTTTAAATTCTTACATAGATACATTCTTCATACATTTTTGATATAAAGTGTCGTATCAAAAATGCAAATAATTTAATAGTTTTGTATACTCTCTCTTAATCTTTTTGTTTTAGTTTTTCCGTGCATCTAATTTTCGAGTTCTTCAAACTAATCTACATAAAGCTAAAAACTAAACCCAAAAACTTTTAAGTGACTCGTGTGAAAGAGCCATTTAGCAATTGCCAAGTTTGTGCCTTCGGGGCACACAAACAAAATGCATTTAAAACCTTTCAAAGTGTCAACAAAATGTGCATAATTCATTGGGCCAAAAGGCCATGGAAGCCCAGAATTTGGTCCAAACCTAAACCCAACCACAACTACAACTACAACTACAACTACAACATCAAGTCAAACTAGACCCAAGCGAACCGCTGGCATTGGCATCAACAAGATAAACATAATTTCAAATTACATTAACTAAAAGTGGTTTGTTTAATCAGCAACAATAACACACACAGACACACACACACACACACACAGACACACCCCCATCACACACTCAAACACAAACACAAGGGTGACATTTGTTGTTAAATTAATGAGGAGATTCAAATGTAGTTTCAGTTTATTTTCACCTGGCTAAGCGACAGTGAGAGTGAGAGAAGCCAACATTGAGGTGCAATTGCTGGAAGCCTTTTAGAGACAATTTAACTAAAGTTTTAGCCAGCTACTGCAACACCTTCTGGCTTCCCCATTTTGCTTCCATCTTCTTTCTCTAGCTTAATTCACTTAAAACTTGTAAAAATATTTACCAAGAACATGGCAATGCAAACTAATTTCTCTACAGTGACAACAAAATGTATGTGTACCAACCTATCTACATAGGTACAGCTGTGTTCAGAAAAATAGGAATTCATACTAGTATGACACTTATGGCATTTTTATAACAAAGAGTTACCATTTACTTGATCATCCGCTTACACATTTTAAGGAATGAGGTATTAATGACAAAATAGCTAACAAATTTTGACATTTTGGCGTTTCCTTTTCTTTTTTTTTATTGATTTTCAACACGAGCACCAAAAGTTGCCTTCACAAAAGTTAAAAAATACTGAATTCAAATATAAAAAAGTTATCATAAATAAGTTTTTTTTTGTTTGTAATCGCGTAGATAATCAAATTTATTATAAAACAGCCGAATTTGGGAATTCAATTTGTTTTAAAGCCATGAAAGGCAAACATATATGAATTTTTATCCAGAAAATGTGTAGTTATTATGAGAAATATATACACATTCTTAATTTCATTCATTTTTGCATATATTTTGCATTTTTCTTGTTTTTTTTTTCCCCTGTTTCAACTACATTCTTCCTATTTTTCTGAACACAGCTGTAGGTACCAACTAGAGCTCTAATAGACGTTGCACACGTGTTTAGTGTAAATTTTTGGTACTAACGAGGGTCAGTCTTTGAATCTTACACTCTCATTCAAGTGCAAGCCAGAGGAAAATCGAATAATATGTTAAAATTGTTAACGATCAAAGATGATCAACTGCATGTTGATTGTGTGTGTGGCTCAGAGTGAAGTGGAGGTGACCTATTTTAGATGAATGCCTTTAGAAGATTAAATATTTGTGTTGCATGTAACAAAAATGGTCGCTCAGTCTTGACGAAAGGTGTGAAGTGAAAAACTGGGACAAGAGATCATTCCAGTCTCGACAACGCCCCATTGGGCTTTCATTTTTGTTTGCCTAAAGAACGTCGCCGTGGGAAGCATAATTCACTTAATATTTAAGTCAAACATCAGGTGCAAACAAAACGTAGATAAATATATGCCAGAGAAATGCAAAGTGGCTTTGAAACCTTATTGACCGAAGCGATTTCTCCAGCTTACTTATCAAGCGACCCTCGACGGAAAAAAGTGTTAAAGTTGTAGCTATAATTAAATTTGCAACAAGCCAAGGCAGGCGCAGGCAAGTTGCCAGTTTACCTTAAATTTGCCTCGCAAACACAAAAACACACATTTCGTCACCTCTGTCTGAGTCTGTTGCTGCCTGCCGCCTGTGGCAAGGCCTAACCTCCCCCTAGTCCGCCAAAGAGGCCCCACACAGCATTTGAATAATTACTGAAGTTGAGGCGATTTATGAGTCCCCAAGTGTTGCCTGGTAAACTATATTTTTTGTCCTAAGATATTCGAAGACAGGTGAATTTATGCACTTTTAAGTGAATTAAAATGTAAAATTTCAAGCAAAAAAAAAAGAAAAGGTTGCCAAGCCGCATGTTGCTGTCAACATTGTTGCTAGCAACATTTTTGTTGCCCAATGGGGGGATGTTTCACCATTTTCATCCTCATTTTATTTGGTTAGACTTCAACCATTGGCTGGCTGTCAAGGCGCTGCATAAAAAAATAAAAAAAATAAACGTCGACCTTTGGCTGAGAATGATGATGAAGTTGTTGTTGCTGATGCGAATATCTGATAAAGTGAACCACCCTGTGAAACGCCACAAAATGCCTGACGGCCGTGTTCTTCGACCAAAGTAAACCCAATTTCGTACGCGTAAATTTCATTACAGCTGGCAAAATTTAATAAACCAAACGAATGGCTGGGCTATATCCAGGGGTTCCGAAAGGAAACAACCACCCAATACATTGGCAGCGATTAGAAGAAGCTGCACACGCACGCACACACACACACTCAGACAGGACGAGTCTACTACTTACACACCTTTCCGCAACATCAATGTACAATTTCACAGTTGAAATTTTTACAATTCCTTACCATTTGACAGGGGTTGGCATTAGTCCTTTTTCTTTTTTTTTTTTTTTTTGTTTGGCGTTCTCTTCTTTTTTTTGGGGGGGGTTGTAAAAAAATGTGTAAAAATCCATTCATGGAACATATTTCAGCTAAATGTTTGGCATATTTGTGTAACATTTGCATCGAGGTCATAGGTTGTTGCTCAGTCGTCGGCCATTTTTGATTTATACACCACACACACACACACACACACGCTCAGGAAAAATGGAAATTTATTGGTGGTTTTTCTAAACAAAAGCGAAAAAAAATAAATAAAATTAGGATATATTTCTGTGTTTGTTTTAGATTTAAATGCGACCTGAGGCTATCAAAATTGTAAAGTCGGACTATATCAATGATTTAGTGGGCATAAGCTGAGATTTGTTCCAATCACAAATCACTTAATCTCAATTGATTGAGGGCAAAATATGACTACTAAATTTACTTTAAATTTTAAACAAAATCTAAATCGATTAGGTGGAAATTCATGAAGAAGTGCGAAAATTTATAAATATTTTATACACCAAAAAAATTGTTATCAAATTGAATTAAATTTGCTATATAAATCTAATCGCCTTATTCTATGAAACCAGAAAATAATTTCATTAATTTAGGTGGAAAAATGTGCAAAGTCCAGTTGATAAATTTAATGAACAACTAAAACAATTTTTCTGTATTTTATTATTTTAGCATAAAAAAAAGGTTGAATTTTGTTTTTAACGAATTCATTTTGAATTCTCTTATTCAAAGTTAATCAATTAACTGGGTAAATAACTAAATGAAATATTTTAATATCGTTTGATTGTTATTTAAAGATCTTCATAAAAGTATTCTAGGACTTTGTAGTCCATGTCCGAACTCCAACTGGAGATCTGAATTCAAAAACATTAAAATGGGATTTTTTCGCTCAGGGCATAAACTAAATTTATCCAATTTAGATTATGATTTATGAATATTTCCATATCGCATCTGTATTCTATGTTGTTATTCAGTATTTATACCAAACTGAATTCACTTTTTAAATTCCACATGTGAATTTTAAAATAAAAACGTGAAATATCTACTGTAAAGTAAGTGAATTTTCACATTGGTTCTGCCATTTCTGGTTTCGGTTTTAGATTCTATTTGCATTTTCAGTTTAGTTTACAGATATTCACACACACACACGCACACAGATGCACACATGCTGAACATTTCATACTCTATTCAAATGCAATCAGAGCGCGGTTTGTGACGCATTCACCATGCACCATGCAGCATGCTGCATGCACCAAAAACGTTCAACATGTCACCAGCCGTTCAACAGCTATTTAAAATTCCATTCGCTATAGGTGGTTAAAGAAAAAAAAAACCGAAAAATATCGTATATTTCAATCGAAATATGGCGTGGCTGAGAGGGGAGAGAATTTAGTGCAATTTGTGTAAGAGAAATGTTTCAAGGACCTCCAAAAAAAAAAAAAAAGAGAACCTCAAACAGCGGCTTTATTAGTTTGGCAAAAAAAAACGCAGCAGGTGATTTAGCGCGTTTATAGTTTATTGACTGCCCAAAATATATATAACTAAATATACATACATATATAAAGAAATATATATAAATATATTTTTTCGGGTAAAAATATTTGCTTGTTTGCGGTCGTTTGGTGAAATGAATGTATTTTTTGGCTTACAAAGTAAATAACGTAATTTGTAATGAAAGCCAGCTCAAACACAGACAGTCGGTAGTTGACTGTGGCGCCAAACACACACACCACACACACACACGCTACACACACACACCCATTCACATTGCAGTAGTATTTATGTGGAAATTCCCAGTGTTCCGCATATTCTTTACTTTTTTTTTGTTTTTTTTCGGCTTCCTTTTGTTCCTTTTTATGAAATATTTCATGCTGGCACTTTAAAGCTTTGGGATATAAGGTGCACGCTTGCTGCTGCGAGCAGCGAGCTCTCTGTGACAGCGGTGAAGGGCAATAAAAATTCCGCAATGGCGTTAGCTTTACCCACACACACACACACACACACACACAAGCAAACCAACATACCTTCTCTCCATGTGTATATATATATTTGTGAATATACATATAGCACTCACTGTGTGAGGATTTCCATGGCATATCTGTGGCCAAAAGAATGTCGCGCTGACTCTCGCATTCACCCGCGCTCCCTTACTCCCTCTTTCTCTTTCTCTCTCTCTCTCATTGGAGTTGCATGTAGTTTTGCTGTATTGTAAGTAAAATGCAATAAAATAAAATTAAAAGCATAGAATTCTCTTTTTTTTGCACTATTTACCATGTGACTGTATATATATACATAAATAAATATATATTTATTATTCACTAGCCAAGAGATCTGTCGTTCGCTCTTTTGCTCTTTGTTTCTCTCGCTCTCTCTCTCTCTCTCTCTTTCTCTCTGGGCTCTGGCGAAATTGTATTACAGCACGCGATTCCCTTGAAAGCCATTAGCCAGTAGGAGAAACAAAACAAATAAAATACCCCCTAAAACCCCCTACAGATAACCCAGCCAGTAATTCTCTCTCTCTCTAAATAACTCTATATATATATATATATATATATGTATGTATGTAGAGTATATATCGCCTAGTAACAACAACGACAACAACAACTGTTGGCGGCATAATAAGCCATGCCGAAAAACTAGCAGCCGCAAAAAAGTTTTGTTTTCGGCTTCCATGCCCTACAGGACATGGAGTCCTTTCTATATATGTATGTATGTTATATGGCCCACAGTAATTAGTGTAATAAGCCTCAATGTCCATGTTACATACAATATATATACTCCATATGTGGCATGTGTGTGTGTGTGTGTGTGTGTGTGTGTAGAGTAATCCTTTGCATCACTCTCCAACCTGCCATATTCTCTGTGATTAAGGCAACCGAATTAACCCGCCCAACACCTCTCCAAACCACAATCCACACCCACACCGACAGCCCAGCCCAGCCCAGCCAAAGATTATCTCCTCTTTTTTCATGCTGTGGAACAAATTCGTCAGTTTCTAATGAATAAAAGGCTAAGCGAACTCAAATGGAAAATGAATTTCAATAGATGCAAAACTAGGCAAAATTTCCCTAATACTCATCATAACCAGGGGCAATTTGAGCCAAGAGTTAAATCTTCTACTTAAAATTTAATTGAAAGCTATCCTGTGAGCTCTAACTAAGCATTATGCTTTGCCTTTAAATTTAAAACTAAATATCTTTGCTTTCATACTTAAGCTAATTAATTTACCAACTCTTTTTCTTACAGGTAATTGAACAATGAAAAACCGAAGTAACCAAACCAACTATTAATAGTTCAGTGTGTGCCCCCCAACCACCCACACACTCACACACACACACACTGAAACCACTGTAAGTAAAAGGGCCACGCCCACCAATTAAACAAGGCATTACACTTCAGAAGGCAACGAAAAATTATGACAAAAACTGTCAGGTCAAGTCGAGGCAAGGCAAGGCGAGTCGAGTTGAGTTGAGTCGAGTCGAGACATAATGAGAATATGAGCCAATGAATTGGTTCAATTAATAGGCAATCATCAAGTGACCCCCTCCAGTGTTTACCCCTGACATTAGCCCCTACCCAAACCACTTGAACGACCTACCGACCAACCGAGCGACCCTCTGTCGTGACATTGCTGCCGGTTGCAGTCCACTTCCACTTCCACTTCCATTTCCCCTCTCACTCTCTCTCTCTCACTCTCTCACTCACTCTCTGTCTATCAAAAACACAAAAGGGGGCTACTTGTGGTCGGACTCTTTCATAAAAGTTAAAATGCAAATACAATTTGCCACTTAAAGTCTACATAAATTGAAGTGTAGGGGGAGCAAACAGGGCAAGGGAAAAGCAGAAGGGGAAAGAGAGTCATTGAAGAGCCACTTCAAACAGTTTACAATGAAAATCAAGCAGCAAACAGAAGGCAGGGAGGTAGGGAGGCAGGAAGGCAGAGAGGCCAAGGCAACTGTCTAAGTGTCTTTGCCTATGATTTTTCCCTTTCACAAGAAACGAAAAATCAATGAATAAGATAAATGTTACTAAATATGAATACCGTTTACGTTAAAAGGACTTCTTATATATATGCATAGATGAGTAAAAGTAAACGATGACATTTCTTTTTTCTAGTGGCCTACTTTGCTTCTTATACGAGCGAGAGAGAGAGAGAGAAATCTCCATGAGTGTTTGCATACAAACAGAGCAACAAAGAAGGCTAAGAAGATAATGCAATTCGTTCTAAGTCTAGGCATTTCATTACCTTAAACAGTTAAAAAAGGCTTCAAATGTATTTGAAAAACAATTTCAATGATGTTCTAAAGAGGTTAAGGTTATCTTTATAGGGGAATAGGCCATGCTACGTTATGATAGTTTGGGCGGAGTTTTGTTAGTTTAAGTTGAGTTAAAGAATGGTTTGTTAGGTTATGTTAGGTTCTATTAGGTTATGTAAGGTTATATTAGGTTATGTTAGGCTAAGTTATGTAAGGTTATGTTAGGCTAAGTTAAGTTATGTTAAATTTGGTCTGTTAGCTTACGTTAGGTAAGCCAAATGATAATGTTACTTATCCTACTCCAAAAATAGTTTTATAGGTAGAGCCGGCCAACCTCCCACACAGTTTTTCTAAAATTTTCTTGCATTTTCATTTAAACTCATTAAACTTTTTTTTTTTAATTTTTCAACATTTTTTTTTTCGTTAAAAATCGCAAAACGATGTCACTCTGCAGTAGTTTCTCTTTATACACATTGATTATTTCTGAATATAATCCATTTTGACTTTGTCTGGTCTGGTCTCTGTCAATCAACTTTATTGCACTTCAATTATCGTCGCAATTTGTTTGGCATTTTTTCCACCTGAAAAAACTTTCATTCAGCTGCGTGAGGTAAATTTTAATTGCATAA
This sequence comes from Drosophila nebulosa, assembly GCA_024703675.1. NCBI lineage: Eukaryota > Metazoa > Arthropoda > Insecta > Diptera > Drosophilidae > Drosophila > Drosophila nebulosa. Next base: position 6,378,528 of record CM045724.1, on the reverse strand, counting down.
TTAATATGCATAACTAATTTGTATGCTAACTAACTGATTACTCACACAGAATTCCAGAGACAAAAGCCAGCAAAACAAAAAAAAAAAAAGAAAAGAAGAAAAGCCAACTATGAGCAATTGTTATTTTAATATTTTTATAACGGTCTTGAGCATAACGGTTCTTTTTTTTTGCGTTTGTTAAGTGGCCATGCCCATAAATGTCTTTGAACTCGGTTTCGGGAGGTTTTGCAAAAGTTTCAAAGTTTGAAATGTTTATGTGCGAAAATATATTTGCTAATTTTTTTTTTTTTTTTGCTTATTTCGCTTCTTTTTTTGCGCTGATCTGTTGAACTGATACCAAGAAAGAGAGAGAGAGAGGGGGAGGGGAATATGGTCAAAGATGCGCAATGAGTCAGAGCGAATGTGACTAAGTTGAACAAATTTATACACTTGCTGACCTAAAACTTTATAGTGTTAGGTTTTCTTTTTGCAAAAATAAATTAAGTACCTACTTCCATGCCACTTTTCACGACTTTGAGTTACCCTGTAGGAAAAACTTGCAGGTCGATCACCAAACGATCATTAAGTTTGGCCTGTATTAGAGATGGAAAACAATCGATAGTCCCAATAACAAGTGAAAAATTAGTTGAGGATCGATGTCAATAAGAAATCGAATTCCAAAATTGTCTTATTAAGAAACGCCTATTCTCATTTAGTTGGGACTATCGACTCTGTCGTTTATCGATAGTTTTCCACCTTTAGCCTGTAACACTTAATTACTTAATTGATACTCAAAAAAAAAAACAGTTGCTATTTTTTTTTATACATTTCTATGCAGAGTAAAAGAGTAAAAAATAGATCAGTCGAATAAATGTTATTTTTCAAACTATTACCTTCTTTCGGTCTATGTTTACATCGATATTTAGGCATATATAAGTCTTTGCCTATTTTTATTCCATTCCAAGAAAAGTCAGCAGATCCTTCTAAAAAACAAGCGGATATAGAATCTCTTGTATAATATAATTATGCCTCTGTATAATATGGATTAAAACAGCTGATCGAAAGTACCTGTTAAAGACCTACAACTAAGCTCCCTATATACCTTATTACCAGCATGGTCAAAAGGGTATTATAAAAATTTATAACAAATGTCTTTGACTTTGAAGTTGAGAAGAAAAAAAACTTGTATGGAATTTTTTTATTTGCTTTTATTTGTTGTTTCAATTTAATTGCTTTTATGCGTATTTGTTTTTCAGTTAAACATTTTGTTATATATATAGAAAAAAAGAAAACAAACAAACAAAACGAGAAAAAAATGCAATATTTCTTTTTTTTTTTTTTTTGTTTTGAATGCATCAACAATTTAAACACTCGACCATGACTTGATTTTTCTTCTCTTCAATTTGAGTTGTCTTTTCACATGCAAATAGTATACGAAATGGGAAAGGCGAAGTGAGGAAGGGGAGGGGTTAGCTGGGGCTTTGAAACATGTTTTGTTTTTTTTTTTTTTTCTTGTCCAGTTCACACAGCGTTGTTAGTTGGTGAGAAGAAACTGGCTAAGTGAAGCACTTCAAGGTTTTCAGAGTGTTGCTGCAGTTGCTGCATTTGGATCATAGCTTCAAGGTGATCAGCTTTTGGTCAAGACTCAGCAGCAACAACAACAACAACAACAACTTGTTAGTCTATTCTTTCTATGTGGGTGCGACATCTTAAAGCCTTGAGACTAGCCCTATAACCATTATCAACTTTAATTAAGTAGCCCGCATAACATTCACATTACAGTTCATCTGTCACAACTTATTGCGAAATTCATTTAAAAGTGCAATATAAATCGTAAATGTCAATGAATTAACGCCAAAATGAACAAAAAAAAAAAGAAAAAACATTGAAAACAACAACTTTGATGCAATGTAATTTCAGTATATTAAAATATTTTGATATTAACTGTGTAAATATTTAACAACATAAAAAGAACGACATAAAAATATAAAAATCATATTAATATGCATTGAAAAATGAGAAAAATATATTAAATTCTTATGCAAATTAATTTATGATAAAAAAAACTAACTTTATATGTGGCTAAATAAAATTAAAAAAAACATTTTGTTGACACTATCTGGCGAAATGAGCTCAACGATTGCCAACAATTGTCACTTTGTTTTAAATATTACATGAACTCATTGCAGGAGCGGATCAGGGAGATAAATTCAAGAAAGCCTTGAGAATGGAGTAACTGAAATGATTCACAACCTAATTTCTAGTAGAGTAGAAAGATGAATCATGTGGAAAAATCTAGCAATAAAATCAATTTCACAGGATTAAGCTTACTTTAATCCGCTCCTGCTTTCTAGAAATGTTATTTGAAATGACATTGTCAGACGTAATAATTTTCTTGACTAATTTATCATAAGCGTTGAGCGAAATAATTTGCCATTATCAGTCTTGTGGACTTGCTTTCATTTCTCTTATTTTTTTGGTTTTATATTCATATTGAAACTGTAATTAAAAGCGAAGGGGATCAACTTTATTCAGGGAGTGGGTGGGTGTGGGTAGGTTACACAAATTTGAGGTGAAGGCGACGACAAATGTGTAGCATACCGACAGGCGCCGCTGCTACTTCACACCGTTGAAAGTTGACTGCCTGAGGTTAAGTTTGCCTCACTGGGCCCATTTAACCTTTGTGTGTATGTAAGCTTGTATGTGTGTGTGTGCTTGTTGGCCAGGGGCAAACATAATTGAAGTCATAAATAACGAATTATGTTGTGAAAGTTGAGCCAGCGCCAGCAGAGGCAACAAAGATGGTTTGTTTAGTTCACTTTTTTTTTTTTTTTTTTATTCCTTTTTTCTCCTAGTCCTGGGCGTGGGGTGGTGGCCATGTGAAGGAGGTTAGCTTTGTCGGCTGGTCCAAGGCTAATTATGCAAACCTGGCAAGAAGCTACCCAAGATTTATTATGATGGAATAAGTTTTGCGGACAGCCAAAGAACGGGCGGGCTCTACTGCCTGAGATGAGTTGATGCCAGTGGGTGGCATGGGAGGGGAGCAAGAGGAAGGGGATTACCAGGTAGCCGATGCTCTAATTAAAAGCTCGACGCTTGGGGGCAGTTTTAATAAATGTTATGATTTTGTTTGACAGCCTTTAGGCACCAATCCCGAGCAGACTTTATCCTGTTTTAGTTTTAGTTTAACTTTCAGTTTGCCTGCCTGCCTACCTGCCATTATGTAACATAGTTAGCAACGGAAGGGGAAGTGAATGCTGGCTGTAGGGCGTGTCAGCCGCCTTTTAAGCAGGCATTCAGGCAAAGTGTTTTTAATTAATGCCCGACGCTTCCTTTTCGCAGCCCATTGAACGCCAATAATGCAAAAAAAAAAAAAAGAAAAAGTGCATTAAATTGCAATTATGTTGTTGGAGCATCTCGCTACATTTGCTGACATGAAAATATTCTCTCCACAAGCCTGATAAATGGCAAAGAATATACACACTATATACACTCCCATTCGGATCAGTCATTCAATGTTGTGTTCAGCTCGGTTGTATATTAATGCTTTTTGTATGTAAGATATGAGATGAGAGATGTAACCCATAAACGTTTTTAATTAAAAGCAAAAAAAAAAAAACAACTCCAGCAAAAGTAAAAATTGTGAATGCTCCACCACAAAGTGCAAAGTGCAAAGTGCATTAAAAATGCATTTTAATATTGGCCATCTTGTTATTGTTATTGAACGAACTGAACTTTTGCATCAAAACTCGGCAAGTGCCATAAGGACTACTTATAATAATAAGATTTAAATTTATCATTTTATTGACAAAAGCTGTCATGTGATCAATCATTAAGAAAGAAATGTTGTCAATGCAAATGGAAAATATATACATAAATAAGCACTTATTCTTTATATATGGTAAAATTGTTTTAGAACCAGTTTACACAATTTAGAACAAGCTTTGCCAAGCAAAAACTAAAAGTTTCTTCTATTTAGCTTACTGAGCTTAAACTAAGTAACTAAACTAACTTAACTAGCTATTCTAACTGACTTAAGTTTCTCAACTTAGTTTTAGGTAATTAAATGTTGCACAAAGAGTCATTCAAGCTGGCTTGTTTAACAAAGGCAAGCTAAACAAATTTTTTTCTTTAAGAACTATTCGGTATAAAGTTAATTGAATACCCTCCCTTTGCTGTGTGGCCCTTCGTTTTAAGCACACAAGCCCATAAATTCAGTTGCTTTATTTGCCATTTAAAGTTAATCTATATGAAAAAAAAAAAAACAAAACCAAAAACCTTTGGTGGCTGCTGCTGTCGAATGGCAAGCAAACTTGTCATATAGCTGATAATTAATTACAGAGGGGGGGAACATTTTGTTGATTTCTGCATACCAAAAGTTGTCATCATGTTTTCGTTTCGTTTCCGTTTCCGTTATCGTTTGTGCTCGGAGATGCCAACTATTTCTTTTTTGGGCTGGCAAATGAAAAGTTGCTGGCAACGAAATTACATTTTTCAACCCAATGTCATTAACCAGAAAGGAATATAGGGAAAGTCTGAGGCTACCTGCCCAGAAGACCCGCAGAAAGACGACGACGACGACGACGACGACAACTGCTGCCGCTGCTGCTGCTCATTTGCGTTGATTTCAAGCGGAAAACGTTTGTCGCAAAATTTCATTTCATTTCGATTGACATTAATTAATGATTGTTTCGACTCACATACACACACATTATAGATATATATTTATATATATATATATAGGTTGCATTGATTTACGTCCTTTTCGATTCCCTGGTCGCATTATTATGCTGGCACAGCAACAATTTCTACACAGAATCGAACCGAATTACAGCATCTGGAAACGCAAAACTTCGAGCCATTGCCATTGCCATTGGCATTGCTATTGACAACGACAATTGCTCGCTCTGTCGGGTGTTAATGATGATGAGCTGTCCCTTTCGATAAACCCAACTCAAACCAAAATCTCTTCTATCCCCTTTCCATACCCATACCCATACCCATACCCATCCCCTCTCGCCAGTCAGTTTGTGGTCATGCCTTGGATTTCGTGCCGAGCTTCACTAATTGTCCGACGAACCGTTTTTGGCTAGATGAAATATTTAATTATGGTTTTTGGTTTTGCTTTTGCTTCTCCTTAACTTTGTTCCTTTAGCTACTCCTGTTGGATTTCTAGTGTTTTGAGGCTTTTGCTTATCAATCAAATGCCAATTTGGTGATTAGCATTCAAGTTCATTAGCATGCAAAAGCAGCAACAGCAACAGCAACAGCATCAGGCTAAAACAATTGCCCAAAAGCCAAATGACCCAAAGCAATTCCACTGAAAGGTCCCGCTCTCTCTCTCTCTCTCTCTCTCTCACACTTTCCCAACTATCATCTGTCGCCTAATCTGTGTAAGAGCCTTACTAGCTACACTTGGCAGTAACTTTGTCCATCTTTACTACTCAAGCGATTATCGCTTCGATTAGCTAACAAAAATCGCACAACATTCTTTGCATATTTCATGACCTCTGACATACGAAATGAAAATTCCACAAGCCACAAACAAATATTCCTGTCAGTCATGTCCTTTGAGGGCCACAAAAAAAAGTAGCTAGGGTATACTAGAGAAAGGTATTAAGATGCAACTAAGAAAATACTCTTTCAAATATATGAGAAACCTTTTTTTCACAAATTTAGCAGAAGTCAAATTTGATACTCTGAAAAAGTATTCAAATACATATATGAAAGTAATTGTAGTAAAATTATTGTCACGTCATACGAAACAGAAAATGATTCAAAAATGGCTATGAAAAGGAAAGAAATTTTAATTTAAAAGTGTCTTAAAAAGTGATTCCCTGAACTGAAACAAATGTCCAAAGCTGTAAAAAGAAAACTGCGTTGAATTAATTTTAGAAATAAACGTTCAGCTATATATTTTTTGATCTACAAGTTCCAAAAAGTGTTCCTAGTTTAATTAGTTAAATCAATTTAACAATGTAGCAAACATCTGTCTCATTTTTTGACGAAATCCAAGTGATTCACTTTTGAGAGAAATAAATACACTCCACTTAAGAGAGGGCATAGGGAGAGAGAGAGAGAGAGTAAGAGAAAAGAATCACGACACTAGAGAAATCAGCGCAAAAATTTTAGCGCACTTGCTTCTGCATATTGTGGGCGGCGAAGGGGGAAATGGGTATAGCACTTTTCGCTAAACATTCAGAATATTGCTGAGTAAATCCTTAAGGATTTCAGTGACTGGCTTGCCGTCTTGCAATTTTTATGCCAAAGAACACATCGCCAAGAGATTTCTCTATGCTTTTATGTGTAATAAATGTCAGTAAATGTTTTTTTCGATAAAGAAAATGAAAACGACAAGTATTACTATTTGTGTTTGAAGTCGAAAACCCTCTTTAAAATGGCTATAATTATCTGTTAGTGTATTGCTAATTCGTTGCTTTTCTTTTCTGTCTGCTGTCTGCTGCTGCTGCTTCTTGACTGTGTTGCATTTTGGGATGTTCATAAAATTTTCCACAGACATTTGCCTAATGCGTGAAAATGCAATAAGAAAATTTGCATAATTTTATATTAAAATGAAAGTTTTTCATTTAACAATTTCTAACGCTTTACATTTGATTGAGTTTGTACCAGAGAGACGGCTGCCAGCTGTGCAATACAAGTGGCGGGTGTCTCCTCTTGGGTTGGGCCTGGGTGAGGGGTGTGCCTTAGAAATTACCTAACCCGACGGGGGGTAGTTCACCCCAATTATGTCATAGCTCTCTGTAGAAATTCGAGCTCTGTAAATTATAACAAAAGCAAAAAAAACCAGATGAACAGAGAAAGAGAGAGATGAAAAAACTGTCAGGCTTTGTAATTAGTTTGTTCATTTGGAAATTGAGACGTCAAGAGGGTCTCGAGGCTTAACGCAGCAGCAGCGGCAGCAGCTACTTATGGCCAGATTTGTGAGCCACAAATGCCTCAAGCAAAATGTGCAGTTGCAGTTTCATTATTTTTTTTTGTTTATTTGAGTTTTTAACAAAGGAAACAAAATGCAAACAGGTGTCGTCCGCCTTTTGACTGTAATTTGAGTGGCCAGAATTTCGAAATCAGCTTCAATTACGTTTTTACAAGTTGGCTAATGATAAGCTAGTTAAATGATTTTGTTCACTTTTCATTTCCATTTTAAGACAATTCATAAATTTAGAATCTTAGGTCTTGCCTATGTGGGTAACTCAATTAATGCGGGAAACCTTCCAGCAGTTTTCTCACTCAGAAAGTGTGCTCTTAAATCATAAATCAAAGAATATGATCAAACGAAAAGAGTCTCGAATTCAATTCCTAATAATTATGTCCCACATATCTCTCTAAGCGTTTTTTTTTTACCCTCAGCTTAGCTGTTAATTAGTGGCTCGGGCAACTGCCGTGGAGCAGTCAAGCTGTGTTTACTCCCTAATGCCGGAAGAGCCTAATCCTCGTTGAATAAGCGATCTCGATCTCGCACAAACTGGGAGAAACAATTGAATTGGAAAAAGGCTCATGCCAATTTGGATTATAAAGACGCAACCAACTAACGACTACCTGGAACAAAAATTGACCTTATAAGAGGGCCACTAGAATGAGAAGAGAGAGAGAGAAAGAGAGAGGTAAAGCCGTGCTAAGCCGAGATTCTGTGATCATGAATGGAACATATGTAACTGCCACATGGGCATTGTGCCACATAATGAATGTGTTTTTGGTTGCATTGAATATTTTCTAGCATTCATTGTTCAAATTGCGTCCATTTGTCTATTTGAGAAGCGGATTCAGAATGAGCTGCTACACACACACACACACACACACACACAGTGTACCCCTGTTCCTCTTCCTCTTTATGATGATGTTGCTCTGCCATGGCATACTTGATTTATTATTAAATCCGTACATGGTTATTAGTTTTTCAAAGGTAATAATTTTTCCAACATCGTGCCAGATACATATATATGCACATATATATGCACCCCTGTGGCTTTCATTCTAGTTGCTGGCAAACAAAATGCCTTTCCTTTGGCACTCCTTTTGCCATTTCAACGCTAAATTTGATTTATATACATTTTATTATATTTGCTTTTCCCAAACCCAAGCGAATTACCCAACCAAAAGGACTACCCTTAACCTTTCAGTTGTTCCTTGCTGCTGCTGCGTAGGGCGCTAATGAATTCAAATGTGTGCGTAATTGAGTTATTAAAATTTCAGTGAGCAGCCAGCGAACAGACTGAGACTGAGACTGAGAATGAGACTCAGACTAAGGCTGAGTCCCTTTTTTTTCCATTTTCGGTTTGGCAAGGTCGGAAAAGTATTTCATTTCCAAATGCTTCAAAAGGCGTTCAAGCGAACACACACTTTTTTTTTCGTTTGTTAACTAAAAAGTATCAAAAAATAAATTGAATTAAAGAAGAATTTATTTGATTTATGGTCAAGTGCAAAGCAATTTTTATTTTCAAGGGAAATTTTTGTCAAGCTTAGGAGCTGAGGAGTTTTTTTAATTGTTAGACATAGTGATTATTCGTAAATATATTTTTAATAAGGGCAAATTTTAAGCTTGGACATTTTTCCTGCGGAAAAGAGCAGCTGTTTAATATGAGTCAGATACTTCATAGTCTCTTAAAATCTTAACTCCTAAAAATGTGGACTTAGCAGCACTGGAAATAACTGTGTTCAGTGATTCAATATATTAGATCAGATGATAATCAGATATCGTCGAAGTAAATTTTGCGAAATACATTCAATAGGCCTCAAATCTTTTAATGGCAAATTTTATGCAGTTTTTTATCTACAAAAATGGCTAGAGACTTTCTAAGAATCTAAAAAAAAAAAATAATGGAAATAAAAAGTATGTAGAAAAAATTGACCAAGAACAAAGATTTTCGTTTTAGATTTTTTTTTACTTAAAAGAAATATATCTTTTAAATCATCTTGAAAGATCTTTCAGTCATTAATATATTATTTTATTAAATAATTTATGTGAGTTCAATTGATAAACATTTTACGACAATAAATGGTTTAAACTTATAAAAAAAAAATCACTCAGATTCTGAAGTCTTATTTGATTCTTGGCAAAGATCGGCAGATTTGCTGATAAGTTTTAGAAAATTTAAAAAAAATTGTAATTTTCACTTAATTTCTAAAGTTTCCAATAAGAAGTTGATTAGATCAAGATTTTTTTCAAATATTAGGTATAAATGTAGATATTATTAATTAAATTCCTAGAATCTTAATTAAAGGAAAAATTCTGCGAGTACGGGAAATATATAGCCTCTGCCGTTTCCTCTAAATTCAATCTTTTAATTAAGGCCATGTTTTTGCAGTCATATTTTCAAACATATCAATTCCCCCGACTGCAAGATATGCTATAACACTGAGTACTAAAAATACCACAAAAAAACAGCAACAGTCTCCGGTAAATGTACATATATATATAAACCAACTTTTATATATACAGATATTTGGTAGAAAAAGTAGTGTAAAGTATAGTTTACAACATTCTTTGATATGAAATTCATTTTTTTTTTTTTGAAGCACACTACCTGAAAACTAAATGCTGTTTTTTTCACCCAGTCACTTACCATGGCTATTAGTTTTTTTTTTCCTTTGCCCTTTTTGCCCAATTTTCATGCGATTTTCTTTCGTTTTTCATTTCATTTCATTTGCTGGGCCAGTTGCCCACAAACATTTCACAGTCAATAATTCCCCTTAAATACGCTGCTTAAATTATGCATCAATCGAAAAGCTCCCCAAACACCAACAAAAAACTCGGCTAACTAAAAGTGAAAAATGTTCCCTTCACCAATACCCCCCCCCCCCCATTCCCCCCTTCACCCACCCTTTAACCGAAATATGTGAGAATTACTTTTTATTTCGATTTCGGTGATTGTGTGAAGCATTTTTTTTGGTTTCCATTTTTTTTTTCCTTTTTTTTTTTGTATGCGGAATGTGTGTTCATTTGCCATTGCATCAATTGGCGCCACAATTTTTGGTTTGGCAATTTTTTATGGGCCATTTAAAGAGCGCCATGGGAATGCCACAGGACTCTTTAGATTCTCCCCGGCAATCACATTGCGTGGGGGGGAGGGGTGTCGTACTGGGGGCATAAACTATGCTTGGATTATTTGCAGAGCGAATGGAATGAATGGAGGCGGCCAAACAAATATTACCCTTGCATTTTTCATATAATTCGATGTGGCAGCTCTTAACCATTTTTTGTTTTCTTTTCCCCCCTCTCTCTCTCTCTCTCATTTGTGCAAATATTTTGCAATCAAACTCTGTGTGTGTTTGAAGGGCCGAGCCACAGGACCAGCTGAAAAGAAGGGTTCAGGAAAAAAAAAAAAAATCTATATAATAATTTCGCGTGCGCTTGATTTTCACGGCACTTCTAATTCTCGAGTGCGGAAGGGTAGAAGCCCGGGTACGGGTTACGGGCACGGGAAAGGGGCACGGCATTTTATGTGCGTATATTAAAACCCATAATTTGGCTTAATAGTTTTTGCAATTACCCAAAGGGTTGCACACACACACACACACACACACACACACAGACAGAGACAGAGACAGAGACCCTTCTGCAAAGAGAAGTGGTAGAAAGAGGGGAGACAGGAAGCGTAGCAATTCGACAGGAAGTTGCCCATGGAGGCGCGACTAAGAGGTGGAGTTGAAGTGATGTTCCACAAAGGAAGGAAGTAGAAGGAGGCAACAAATGAGCGGACCCTTTATGCGTGAAATGTGCCAGAACATTTGTCATATATTCCTATATGATTAAACAGACGAAGCTGTGGCAGACAGACCGTCAGAGAGATGGAGAGAGAGAGAGAGAGAGAGAGAGAGAGGGGAATGGCAATGGCATACAGTATCGCGACATGACAATTAGAAATTTATTAGGTAGCCCTGTTTGGGTAATTATTGACTTCAACTACAATAGGAACAGCTGCCAAAGGGAGATGTATTCATAAGATAATCGAATTGAATTTGAATCAAGTTCAAAGAGCTAAATTTTAAGAGAAATCACTTCCATTTTATTAAATGGAAAAATATTTCTTTTAAAATATCTATTTGAATATTTAAAAAACTATTTGAACAACATTTCTAGCTTAATATGAAGCAAAGAAAATAAAATAATGGCTTAGAGATGCTAAACGTACTTGAAATACTTATTTAAACACCCTTAATAAATACCACCAATTAATTTTCATTCCAAAATTTATCTAATATGCAAAGAGCTTAAACTCGAAACTTGGCTAAAACCATTCTTGAGTAACAGCATTTGCTAGCATCTTAAAGTTCACATTGAGCACAGTCTTTAAGGGCCAATAATTATTTATAAATACCAACAACAACAACAACAACTCTCTTTAAATTTAACAAAATGAAATTTACAGTCATCAGACACTCCCCGGAGGGCTTGTCAACACCAATTGGGATCAATAGCCTCCAACCAAACGATACATATATATATATATATATATATATTAATGCTTTCGCCCAATTTGCCCGCCCCCATCGAAAGAAAACAAATATATATATGTATGTACTTTCTTTTTTGTTATGTATTCAATTCCACCTACAGCAAAAAAGAGGCAAATAATTAATTGATATTGTCGCAACAAACATAAAATTAATGTCAATTTCGTTACATTGTGCGTGTGGATGGGCGGTTGTTCACAGAGGGGGCAGGTAGGGGGTGGGCGACGTTTTTTGATTTGCAGCCATTTGTCAAATTTTTGCAATTTGCCCCCGCCACACTCTCTTGTCTCGGTGAGAGCGCCGCCCCCTCTAAAAGGCACTCCTTCCTGTGGCTTGACTCATAAATTATGAGACCGAAAAACCGCAGATCAATTTATTTCATGGCCAAGACGTACTCGACATTTCCTGGCCATGCCCCGAGCCCCTTGACGTGTCTACACTCCAGTTAGATGGCAGGCAGATAGGCCCCTGCCCTTACCATGTATCCTGTGCCCTGTCAACAGAGTCCTGCAAAAACAATTAAAACCCACTCCTTCTCCAATGTATTTACCTTTGGCTCTGATTTGGTTAACAAAAAAACCGCCCAGACACAAGAATGTTTGCCCTTCTCTACGTGCCTTTTTTTTTTTTGTTTTTTGATAAATGTTGTTCAAAGCGTAGGCGACATTTGGCGGCTAGCCAGGCGACCTAAAAGTAGGCAGCAATGTTTCCCTTCAGACCATTTTCTACATTAATAATAACTGTCATTTTATTCGAGAATTGCGGTTGCTTTTTTTTATTTTTTGCTGTACTGTCTATCATTTGCCTCATCCCTTTAATTTTGGTTTCATTTTGATTCTATGTGAGAGGTGGCACAGGGAATAGAATGAATACAGTCTAGTTCCAAGGTGTGGCCAAGTGGCGCGTGTATATAAAAATTATGTTAATGAATTCTGCCAGAGATGTCTGACTGAGTTGGCGGCAAGTCTCAGACCGACCGACGGAGGAGGTCCTCCCCCCCACGGAGTAAGTGTCTCTCAGTTAATGATATGCAAAAATGGATATGCTCGACTAGTTGGTCTATGTTAAGCTTCTACTTTTTCTACTTGCTCTGAAAGGTTGACAAAATTAGTCACGAATAAGGGGAAAAATGTTATAAATTTTTAGATTTCACTAGGACGATTTCTAAAAAACTTTCTTCTGTTTTACTTTAATGGGTATCTTTTAGTCTTTAACCATTTGCCCTTCACCTTAGCTACAACTTGTTGTTTTGTCTGCTCTCTGTTCATGGCATTTTGCATGCGTGTGCGTCTTTCGTTTTTCCCTTGGTTTTTTCTTGTTTTTTTTTTTTTCTGGTTACATTAAATTAGGAAACGTGTGTGGAAGTCGGTGGAGAGAAGGATTTGCCAGTTTATTGCCTTCTTTTTGGAATATGTTTTTCGCATCCTGCTGGTTTTTTTTTTCATTTTTGGGGGGCAGACTAGATAAAGTAAATTGCTTTTGAAAGGGTAACGCAGCTAAGCAGAGGGCAATAAAGTGCTTTAAGTTGTAAGTGGATATGTGTTTGTTTGGTCTAAAGCCACTGGAATAGGATGCAGACTCTATTTGTATGTGGGTTGGGTCGAGTGAACTGGCACTGAAATTGGCGCAATTAATTTGTGTTAAATTTTAGATTTCCATTCTGCTGTTGCAAATAAAATAGATTGCTATTGCAATACAACATTTACGAGAATTTATGATGGAGAGAATGTGCCACAAAATTTATCACATGTCCGTAAGATGACTCCATTCCGTCTCTATCTCTTTCTCTTTATGTGTGACCTTCTCGGATTCTGTTGGATTCTCCACAGCTGGCAAATCGTTTTGGCATATTGCATAATGAGCCATATTTGCATAAATTTCTCAATAAATCTAAGGAATAGTAGAAGCACCTTCAGCAAAGTCTGCCTTAGTTCTCTCTCTCTCTCAGTATCCTTCCTGTCTGCCTTCCTTCTTCTTAGCCTTCTCTGTCTGTAAAGTGAACTTTCCTGCGTTTGGTGCGTTTCCTTAAGCATTTTCTGCCCGTCGGCCAGTCACTGCATTAATTATGTTAATAATTCTTGAGGCTTTAATAAGCATTTACCATGCTCTCTGTGTCTACACTAGGCAAGTGTGTGTGTGTGTGTGTGTGTGTCTATATGCTGCACTATGAACCTTTCTCAAATATGCACACTGTTCAGCACTTCTAGGAGTTGTTGTAGTAGGCAGTTGTCTTCATTGTTTCTTGTGTACTCCAGAATGTAGACAGCCACTTGATGACATTGTCAGGTAATTACAATAAGACGCTTATAAGCTCATCGAATATGGCCAAGTGGCAAACACAGATTGACTAAACAGAACACACACACACACACACACAAACTCACGGCACTTCCAACACATAAACTGATTTAAGGTGATTTAAGAACACTTTAAACTTTTAGTAGTTCTTCTTTTAAAAGAAAGACAATTGAAAATGAGAATTTTAAATTTGTTTTAAACTAAAGACTAAACAGATTATTAAATATTTAAAGTCTTTTCAACTTCTCTTCTCTATTCGATGCTAGTCACTTCCCGTCCAACAATAATTTCCGTATAATTCCTTTAAGGCCCAGCGATATATCATCTATATTATTATTTCCAGCTTCTCTTTATTTCAGGATTCAGTTTATCAGTTTATCAAACTTTGTGTCTCTGCCTTAAATGTCACATTACTCTTACAAGTATAAAGCAAAATCTTTATTATGTGGATTTCCAAGTTTTTACCTTCTCTTCTATTACTCTCATTAGCTTTTGCCAGCATTTCCCATGAAGTTCAAATAAAACCTAATCAGGCAGATCTGCAATCCCAATTAGTATCACTGCGTACTCTGCGCCATATAAACACACCTGGAGATAATCACTTTTGTACCGGAATAATATTAACTAAATTGCATATACTTACATCGGCTCATTGTATTACAGAGTAACTATATGACTAACCCATGTCTGACTTGATCATGAGCTGTCTTTATCTGTCTATAGCAGAAGAGGTTTAATGGTAGATGCCAGGCGCTTAATTATAGCCAAGAATCGTAATACAATGGAGGAAGATCAACTCATTAGAGTGCACAAAATGGTTATATATCCTCTATACAAACGGAATGAGCAAGATGATGTGGGATTAATCAAACTAACTAAGCCACTGAAAGTTGATCAGAAGTTTGTAAAAAAAGCCAAAATAGGACGACGTGACTTGACATTGGGAGCCAATTGCTATAGTGTAGGATGGAGCAGCATTATGGGAGTGGGTGCCTCTATATGACCTTCTTCTTTAACCCAAACTCATTAAAGAGTTTTCCCCCTCATAGAAACGTAGACCGAAAAGTGAATGGATTTATGCTGTCAAAGTGAAACTTTGTCCCTATTACAAATGCCTGAAAACTAAAGAGAAGCGTAGCAAAGAGATTATATTGGCCGAAATGGAGTATCTAATGTGTGTTAATCACACCGAATCCAACTCATGCATAACCGATTTCGGTGGTCCCATATTCTGTGAGAATCAGCTTTATGGTTTAACGCTGGGCAAAGCCGAATGCCAGGACTCAGGGGAACCAATTTTCTTTACCTATGTGCCATATTATAGCGGCTGGATCAACATGATGATAGCTTCATCCAAGGCAATCAGACAAATGGAGGCAACCGCATCATGGCCAATTTTGATGGTACTTTTTTTTTTTTTTTGGCAACTTTCACTTTGGCAAATGAAAATGCAAGATGAAAATTGGCAGCAGCCACCAAGCAACCAAGCAATCAACCAATCTCTTTCTGCGATTTATGCTGTCGATTAGTGAAATTAAGTGCTCAATCATATACCATAGACAGAGCCCTTTCTTCTTCTTCTTCTTCTGCTGCTGTTGACTTTCTCTAAAACAAAAAAAAAAAAAACTGGTAAAAATTGCCAAAAAGCTGCACCTTGCTCCATGCGCCTTGTGCCGTGTGCCATGTGCGGCAAATGGCGGCATTTTCCTTTTTTTTCCCCCTTTTTATTTTGTGTCCACCAATTTGTTGAGCTTTAACACTTTTCATTATCCACATAAATCAAAGATTATTTGTACATGTTTTTTCTCTTTTATTCTACAATAAACTTGATTCATTAGTGGCCATAAATAATGCCAATAATAATAATAATAATAATAATAGAAAAGTAAAAGGCCGCGACACGGCAATTTGATGTAACAACCAATCATTATTAATAGCCAAAAAAAGAGCTCTAAAAGAAATTGCACACACGCGATTAGGGGAGGGGCGGAGAGAGGAAAGACCGCTGTGTCCAAAAAAAAAAAAACGCATGTAACAAGTTTCATTTAATTCGTGTTTGGAGTCAACCAGTGACTGACTTTAAGCTCAAGACACTGCCCCTCTCGCTTCTCTCTCCCGGCTCAGTCGGACTTCCCATTGCCATAAATCAACAATAATTATCGCTTTTTGCCTGCAGCAGGTAAAAGCAGGTGAGCGCAGCAACAAAAGTTGATAAATCGACACTGATAAATTGAAAATTACAAAAGGAATGCAATAATACCAACTTGGTTGACTATTGTTATATAGAAAAGATAATCACATTTTATAAGTAGATAAATGAAAGGAATCATTTAACTTCCTAAACTCAGATTCGTATTAGTTGGTGGAACTGGTATAATCTTAACCAATGCTCTCTGACCTGAACCTCATTCTATTCCCTTATATACTTACTATCAGCCAATTATCCACCTTTCCTTTTGGACTTTAGTTCTCAAAAAAAAAACTTAGCCAAACGTTTTGAGCATATAAAGGAAAAGCCTTTACACCTAATTGACTAAGCTTTTTGATTAAATATCCTAAAGGATTTACATTTTAAACAAATTTGCAACAATTTTACGCCACTCTGCGGCAACGATGCAGAAACTTTGTATGGGAAAATTTTGTCGATGTGGCAAACAAAAAATCAAATATCAAGAACTAAAAATAAAATTCTAGTAAAAATCACGTCTCACATAAAAGACGCTAACGTGGTCAAATGGAAACAAGGGAATGGGGGGGGAACTTAGTTGGAAATGGAGGCGTGGCCAAGATAGCAAAGTAGATTTTTATTGAGGGGCCTTAAATTAAATCTATTGTACATTTTTATAAAGAGAAGAAAGTGAAGTGAAACGATTGCCACACACCCAGACACACACACACACACTAACACACTCAGACTCATATGGTCTATGTCTTTGGGACAGACTTTAAGTTGAAAACCCAGGACCACTGAACTGGACAACATCTCGTATGGTAGCATCGTCCCGTATTCCACATTCCGCATCCATCCAACTAGCCACAAGGCGAACGATGAAAAGTGCAGACATGGCATCAAATAAAATATGGCCAGTATTGTGGGGAGTGCGGGGGGAAAGAGAAGAGAGAGAGGACCGACCCAGAGACGTCGTCATCCCATGGAAACAAGCAACGTTCCACTGAAATTCCGCTAGCGAAAAAGCTAAATAAATAAATATCATGAGCAGAAAGGGAATCCAATGCTATTGGAGAAGGAGAAGAAGTAGAAGAGGAGAAAGAGGAAGAGGAATAGGGGTATTGCGCGGCAAAAAAATAAAAAATAGATTTGCAGTGAATAAACCAAAATCAGAGAATGCGGGGAAGCAAGAGGAATGGGGGAAGATGGTGGTGTATATGTTGTTGAACATACGTCGCCACATCGTATCCAATGTGACATTGTCCAACTTCAACGTTTGAATCCGGACCAACAATTGTTGCCCCAACCCCAATCCCCTGCTCTCTCCCCTCTTTCCCATAAGTTCGATGTGTGTAGGTGGTAGTTGGGCGGGAGGGAGAGGAGTTTTTTCGAAAAGTGTGAAACAATTTTTGCTGACTCTTGAAATCCAAGCTACAAACTTCACACTAAATAAAAAAAAAAAAAAAAAATTCAAACCAAACCAAAAAGCAGCAAAACTTTCACTCTAAAAAACGGAAATATAAGAATATGAATCGATGGAGACTTATGGAATACCCTGTAATTAAAACAAGCTGTAGTATATGCTTAGAAAGGAACTTAAAGGGATTGTCTAGGTAGTTCTCAAACCTTATTAAAAGCACTTAGACAAACCACAATTGATGGCTTCTCTCTAACGGTTTCCCAGTTTATTGGCTCACCTGAAAGACATTCTTCCAGTGGCTCAGTTCAGCGGTTACTTCCTACAATTTCCAAGTCCAATATTCCCAACTTTATGAAATTACTGAGAAGGGATCATAAAAAAAAAAAACAGGAATTTAGTTTATGTGGCTCATTCTAAGTGGTCGCCTGACACATTTCAGTGTGAACAGCAAAAAATCACTCACAACTCAATTGTTGAAATTGTTGAGCGACAATCTGCGAATCTTTCAGTTTATAGTTTTAAATTACATGCCAGCAGCTGGCCAGCTGCCTGCTAGTTGCCTCGCTTTAAAGCCAAACAAATGCAAATATCAAAGACGGGCCAATGCATGCTTGTTGTTGTTTCCTGTGTGTCTGTGTGTGTGTGTGTGTGTGTGCATATGCGGCTGACCAAACAAAACTTCATTCAGTCCGTCAGTCAAAAGCCAAAAAGCGCAACGCAATGCAAACGCAAAACCAAACCGAAACGAACCGAACCGAAAATCAATGCATTATATCGGCCAGCTGCACTTGAAAACAGGCCACAGATTTGGCCAGCTGCAGTTCAGACTGCATCGCTTCAAAAATTTTTGTGGTATTGATTTACAAAAAAAAAACAACAAAGAATTAAATTAGTTGCCAGTGTTGCTAATTAGGTGCAAAAACAACAATAATAACATATCAAACAAAACAAGATCATTCAGCAAAGACTGAAGCTAAATTGAAGTATAAAAATTTTAAAAATATTTTTAGAAATTTTAAAATTTCAAGTGAAAATTTACAAACTGAAGTTGACCTATTAAAGCAATTTAGGAAATAATTGGCCCACTTTTGGCCCTACAATTCCCCTTAAATTCAATTGAGTAAAAGTAAAATTTAGTTAAAATGAATATCTAGAAAAATGTTGTGAAGATTTCATAAATAAGAAATTCTTATTAAATCTTATTCTTTCGCCAGATTTCCTGCCTCTTAGAAATGCACTCTCAATTTAGCTGGAAATCAGTTTTTAATCAAATTTAAAGTGAATTTAGTAGACAGCTTAACTTTCTATTCTAAATTTAATCAATTTCATTGAAAGCTTAAAAAAAAAAATGTTGCACAGGAAATTGATTTTGAAAAATGCCATCCCCAATGAATTGAATTGAATTGAATTGAATTGGTTAGCCACACAAAAGGCAAACAAAAGTTTTTCCTCACTCATTCGATGCTTAAACGTTTGAGAGAATTACTCAAATGTCTTAATTGGCAAACAGAGAAAGAGAAGGATAGAGAAAGAAAGAGAGAGAAAAAACCTCAGACAAAATGAGGAACTTTTTGCGAAATGCCATTGCGGCAAAGTTTGCCGCCAACAAACTACTAAGTAAAACTGTTTTTGAGCGGAAGACGGGAAGGGGGAAGGGATTAAAAAGACAAGTGGGAAATTTCAAATGTTTTTCAAACTGCAAAACATAAAAAAAATATGGCAAGAAGAAACAAAAAAAAAAAAAAATAATGTCTTAATTGAAACTTAATGAGAAAAGCCAGCGGCAGATGATTACAATTTATGTATCTGTATCTTTATCTGAAAGATGCAATTGCAGCAGGTGTTAGTAGAGGAATCAAAAGTCATGACAGTCACCCCAAGCCAACTCTGGAGTTGACTCTTGCATAACTCTTCTCTTGTAATTCCAACTAATGGCATGTCTTTTTTTTTTGGTTGTTGTATCTTACAGATGCGCTTATTTATGGCCAGGTGAATGTGGAACCCAACACAGCTTTGCTCAACGAAGGCGATCGCACTGAGCTACTCTGTCGCTATGGCCGAGCCATTAACTATTGCCGCATTGAGATCCCAGGCGAACAGAAGGTGCTCAATCTATCACCCGAATGGAGTAAAACACCTGGATTCACCTATTACGGAGCCGGCCTAAATGCTGGACAATGTGGTGTCAGCATCGAGCGGGTCAAGGCGAGCAACAATGGTCAAGTCAAGTGCAGTCTGGGTGTCGAGGGTGAAGAGCTATCGGGCACAATTGATTTGGTGGTGGCCTGTAAGTATTTTTTCTTTAAATTTTCACAAGCAATTTCCTGCTTAGCCAAATTGATATCCTTTAAATTGCAGTGCGTCCCCAGCAGCCCATCATTGAGCTTATTCAGCAGCCAGATCGTGAGGGTTACTATCCAGAGGGCAAACTTTTCCATGCCCGTTGCAGTGTTCGCAATGGTCGTCCCGCTTCGAACATCTCCTGGTACATAGACAACATGCCAGCTAATAAGAGGACCAGCGATTTGAATGTTGTCCCAGCACCAACTAACGATAATGTTGAACTGATGACCTCAATCCAGGAGATCCAATGGTATTTGTCACCCGAGGACAGCAATCGCAAATTGGTTTGCCGTTCCCATCATCAAACCGATCGCGAGAGTCTGCCACCCCAAGAAGGAGCCTACATCATCAATGTTCGATGTAAGTAGAGTTCCACTTCCACTTCAAGGAAATGAGTCTTCAGAGGACTGACTCATTCTAGGCCATTCTAGTTTCTAGCACTTTTTCTAATTTGAAATTTTTCTGCTCTCTTTTTCTCCTCTTAGATGCACCCGTTGCCCAGCCCGAAGCTTTGGTCTATGGCCTCTATTTGGAACACACTGCCATTGTGAATATAACCATTCGTGCCAGTCCCCAGCCCGTTGTCGAGTGGACCATCGATGGTGCCATCATTCCACAGGGCCAGACCGAGGGACGCTTCTCTGCCTATGAGCCACAGTACATGGGCAACGATGAATACAATGTAACTTTGGCCATTGCTGGGCTCACTCTGGAGGATACAACCAAAACGTACAATTTGCGTGCCAGCAACAAAATCGGAACCAGAGACTATCAAGTGCGCATTAGCTCCTCAAGCAAGCCTCCATCCAGTAGCCTGGATGTGGCTGCCATTGTGGGCATTGTTGTGGCCATTGCTGTTCTAGTGCTGATTGTTCTATTGGTTGTGTTTGCGCGTGCCACCGGTAGATGGTGCTTTGGTGGTAAGTAGACAAATCCAATTGAAAGAATCCAAAATTTCAAAAATTCAAACTTGTTTGCTTATTCGTGGGTGGCCATCATCATTATCATCATCAAATGTCATCATCATTGCCATCATTGTCTCATCAGCTATGCTAACAATTACTTCTGGCTTTAGGTCTACACTCCTTACCCCTCCCTAGCCAAATGCCCCTCTCTCTCTCTCTCGCTCTCTCTCTCAACACAAATCATTGGCATTCTTCTACCCATTCTCATCATCTAATCATTACCACATGCTGCATATACCCACACATCCTAGTACGGGGTAGTGGCAGGGTTTGGGGGGGGGGGGCATGGCAACCACAGCCCGTTGTTAACTTTCGACACATTGTGCGGCTTTTAAATTTTAATTACCATCAACTTAGCAACAGTGCGCCAAGTGAGTCAAGTTAGCAGCAGCAGCAGCAGAAAAAAGGAGAAGGCAGCAGCCTTAAAAACTCTTCTAATTAAAAATTTCACTTGACTTTTCCTATAAAAAAAAAAAACAAAAATGAGAAGATATACATATTATGCGAGGTGTGTTAGAAAACATAACAAACGAACTGGCAAGTCTTGTCTTCTTCATAGGTCAAGGAGCTTCTTTAATTTTTAAGCCTTCAACCTGAAGTAGTAAAAGATCTTGAAATACTTTGATCTACCTTTCCAGTATTTTCATGGACTCAGTTTCTGAGACTTTATTCGAAACTAAAACTGTCCTGTAGGCAGGGGCTGTAGATAATGCTGAAAAGCCTTTAAGGATATATTAATGAAAGTCTTCCAGGGCAGCTAGAAATTGGTAACTCTTCTCCAAAAGTAATCAAATGATTAGAAAAGCAATCCTTTAACTTTTCCAACTCACCTCGTATGACATGTAGGAGAAGGATAACTGCAGGGATTCCCACTCCTTTTGCTGCTGCTGCTGCTGCTATCTCCATAAACATAATTAAATGTGGTTTCCGGTTTAATTGTGCGCTGAAATGACAAAAAAAAAAAGTTATGACAATATTACAAGTGCCAAGTGAAAGACGAGCAAAAACAGAAATAAATTCACAAGTTTTTTTTTGTTTATTGAATTGTTTATTAACACACTTGTTTTTATTTATGGTGACAATAAAACCAGCACAAAAACTGGTTGCAATTTATGTTTTTTTTTTTTTATTTCTTTTGGGGTTGTTCATGGAAGTATAAGACATATAATCTATAGATTTTACTATGCCATCTCTGATATGATCTGATGTGATAGTGTTTGTGTATATTGGCCACACTTAAAGGCAATAACTGGCATTTACTTGGCTATACACCGATCATACTTAAAGGCCCTTAAAATCGGATGCCTTTTTGCTTTCTGCGCAAGATTTTCTAAGATAATAATTGTAAAAACAATTTTTACTTATATAACTAAATTTTAAAATTAAACCTAAAAGAGAAATTTTCACTAAAAAAGATTTCATATGGAAACTTTTGGTTATCCCTCTGTTTTTTTTTTTAATGGATTTTAAACGATTTTTAATGCGCTTCTCAACACACAACAAGAATATAAATTTTAAAATGTACAATCTCTTGATGAAAAAAGAAACTTAGCCTGGACGAGTTCTTTAAGACCTGGTCAAAACTTCTAACAATGAATGGCTATGGATTTTTAGAATTTAGAACAACCCCAAAACAAAAAACTCACCTCAATCTATTAGTATTAAGTTTCTAATTGTGCAAAAACAATAATAATGTGAACATGTTGAAACAAATATTTAAAATATTAACTAAAAATTTTGTTATTTAACTAAACATATACAAACCAATTCAAACGTTCTTAAACCTTGATATATATTCAATAATCTGTTACAAAACAAAAAAAAAAACAAGAATAGAATTAAACACACACAGAAAGTGTCTACAAAATGACAACAACAAGAAGAGCTAACACACATAAACGAAATTTTGTTATAAAACTCTCAATTTAAATATTTACTTTTCATTTTTAAAAATTATATTTCTTCTATATGCTTTCTTTATAATTTTATTTCTATGCTTTAAACTGTTTCTTCCACCTTTTTCTCTACTTTTTGGTTAATGGACTAACAACAACAATTCTATTAAGTTCGATAATTGTTTTGTTTTTTTTTTGTTTTCGTTTTGGAAACTTTGGTTTATCCTTTTTGGTTGTTTTCTGGTTTTCTTTTTTTTTTTGGTTCTGTTTTCACCCCGACCTACACGACGCTAAATGTTAGTTCTTGTTGTTGTTGTGTTTTTGCAGGCGCCACTCTAAATACAGACATCGGTCCCGATTCGGAGGCCCAGATCCATCCCGAACATCACGATGAGGACGATGAAGAGCTCGATGGCCATGTGAATGCCGATGAGCAAATTGATACCACAATACAGCAATCTGAGGAGGCCACGCCTCCAGTAACTGATAAATTGGAGGCGCAAAAGAAGGCCGATATTAAGAAAAGTGCCGCTGCCACAGCAGCAGCAGTAATTGCTGCCGGCAATGTACAACAGCAACAGCAGCAACAACATAATGGCAGCGGCAGCACTGCTGAGGCTCCAAAGCCACCCAATACATCGGTCTAGGATAGGCATTGGAGGGGCGAAGATGAGGGCCAGTAGTTAGCAGTGGGCAAATTTATCTCCTTACAAACAGAAAAACGAATATATGTATATCACTTAACTCTCAAATATTGCTCTCTATGAAAAATATCTCAAAAGGCGCACAACGAAAAATTCACTTTTTAAAATGCCTTTTCACAGCTCATTTAGAAGGCTAAAACTAAAACTGGCTCAAACTATGCTTAAGCACTGTGAAAAATTATCTCGAATAAAAGAATCTAACTTAGGCCAAGTAAATGTTAAGTAGCAATATCGAAATCGAAATCGATATCGATAACGAAATCTCTCCAACGCCAGCAAATGTGTAATCTCGAAATATTATTCAAACAACATTTTTCTATTATTATTGTATTATAATATTTGTTTCTAATTTTATTCACATTTTAAGCTCTCAACCTGCCAGCGAAATGCATTTTCTAATTACATTTTTATTTTTTTGTTGCTCAAATAATATAAAAATAAAAACTTGGCTCAATTCATAAATTAGTAATTAGCAAAACTAAAACAAAAATCGAAAAAAAAATATACTTAAAAAAATAGACCGTAAAAACCAATTGGATTAAATTTATGCTCCACACTTTTTTTCTCTATTTTTTTAGTAATTTGTAAAGAAACAAGAATGAATATGAGAAATAAATATATTTAAAAAAAAAAAACAAAGTTTATGCAAAAGATAATTTCATTTGATGATAATGATGATGTCACCTAGGTTCATCTAATTTATGCTAAATACTTTTATTTTCTAAACTTATTCCTTTATTTATGATGCATTTGTTTTTCTTTTTCACAGGCAAATCGATCAAGACACCGACAAATGAAACGTAAGTACAGTAAAACCAAGCTACAATTATATGTCAAAATAAGTTCAAAGTGCAAACACGGGCCCAGCTGGACAACTAACCACCTCACGGTATCTGTGCTCCTTTTGTAATTACCTACTAAAATCTACAATCATCATCATTTATTTTCCTGTTCATTGGGATCATAATTAGAGAAGAATTTTCATTACAATTACGCTCGTTCTTAATTAGAGAATTTTCGATTTCTTTTCGATATTTAACTTGTTTCCCTTTATCAGTTCATCTCTAGTCTATACATTTTGCTTAAAAGTTAAAGTTCGAAACTTTTCTACTAAGAACGATTGTATTTTGAAAGAAAGTTGTTCGTCTATTTTTGTCATTGTATGAATTCTTTGCATGTTTCGGTGGCTTTTTTCGTTTCGTATTTATTTAGCTAATTTTCGTATATTTCATCGTTTCATTAACAAGTCAGTAAGTAATTAGTATTGGGGATATAATCATTCAAATATCAAATTTTGCATCTTTAGTGAAATTTAGTTTTTGTTTCCGAATATTATTGATAAAGTTTATATTTAGTATAAAAATATCAAAATTAAAAGTTAAGCAAACGATAAAAGTGTTTGAAATTTATCGTTTATCGTTGTGGCGATATTTGAATAAAGATATCTCTAGTCCCATCTCTAGAATATGTCAAATATTTCTGTCATACTTAGGTTAGTTCATTTTGAAACAGTGAAGTTTAACACACACTCACACACACCACATCCTAAGCGCTCACACGTACACACACACACACACACACACACACGCACACATAGCATATACACTTTTTACTTAATGCCAAACTGTCAAAATTGTGTCTCGTATCATTTTGGTCCTTGTCTCTTGTTTTGACTGATATCAAAAAGCTCACGCTGTCATACACTCACTCGCACACACACACACACACACACACATACACACTCATACACTCACCCATTTTGTCATACACCTATTGCTCGTTTCTGCTCGCCTTGCCACGCCCATAAATGCTCGCTCGCCAAAAAAAAAAAAAGAAAAGAAAACAACTTTGTTCGTCCGCTTGCTCCTTGTATCTGCATCTGCATCTACTATCTCCTCTCTATCCTTTGCGCTCTCATTCCCATTCGAAAAAGGATATAAAATCTGCATATACTAAAACGTCAAGTCGCCGTCCATGCAACATCCAAACAAATATAGAAAGTTAAAGTCACTTTGCTAATGCATCACAACAACAACAATCAAAAACTATTGCCATGTTTTGTCTTCTTCTTCTTCTTGTTCTACCGCTACTCCAACTTCCACAACTATTTCTCATGTGTACTGTACTTTCTTTCATATGGACATCCTTCCGTCAAAAAACTGTCAAAAACAAAACCTGTCAAAAATCGTGTGTTACACTCGTCTCTCTCTTTTTCTCTCACACACACACACACTGTGTGTGTCTCTCTCTCTCTCTCTCCGACTCTCTGTGCGACTTCTGCCCCCAGCACTAGCAACGACAAGCAACTCGAAAATGGTGGCAATCAGAGTCAGCTGCACGGTCAAAATGTGGCTTTGCTCGAAACTCCCAATGGCATCACTCTACTGGGAGCCAGCAAACTGCGTGAGTCGAATGGCAATGGCAATGCCAATGAGCGCATTTCCCTGGTAGAACATCGGGCACGGCCACATCATGATGAGGATGATTCCTTTGAGTATGCCACCGATCGCGAGAGCAGCGTCTATAATCCAACAACAAGACCATTGCGCAGTGTCCTTATGGGTCAGGCGGGTGGACGCAATTCGCAGCAGACCAGTAACAGCAGGGGCAGCACTAGCACCGCCAGCGATGCGGGGTCGCCCCCGGAGGGTGTTGAGAATTCGGATTTATTACAACGTGGCAATGAGCTGGGCATTCCCGTGTCACGATTCTCACGCTGGTTGCCCAAGGATCAGCGTGAGTTGCTCGAGAAACAGGCCAAAATATTGTCCGGACGCAGTGAGCCAAAGGCAGCTCCACCGCCGACGCCACCAAAACCCAGCACCACACATAATCACACAACAACAACGACAACAACAACACCAACAGCAACAACACCTACAACGCCAAAGTTGCCACAGGAAACGGAAATCTAAACGAACACTCTACAATGTAGTTGATTCTTTTGGGTACAGGAAATGCATCAAATGATTAGAATTTTCGACATATTAAACATATTTAATTTATTTAAGACAGTTTCGTAGCATCACCTGAGATTAGTATTTCATCATCATTTTAATGACCTTCTTAAGGATTAAGCAGAATTTTTGTTTTTGGTTCTTAAAAATGGGTTTAAAGACATTTTCATTTCGCCTTCAAAAGTAAATCTATGGCAAAATTTTATATTTTTGAGTTAGTGCTTCCAATTGAAGAACCTTTACACAAGTTTGGGAAATACTGATCCAAATCCATATCCAGATATTCGTAAGGAATCATTAAAGCAAAACTAACAGACGCTGAGCAAAGTCTTTGATATAGAGAAAACGCTTGCAAAACTTCTCTGACAATATTAGGAATGAACTTTATTTCACGGACAATTTCACTATTCTCAAATGTCACTCAATTCAGAAACTGAAACAGATCCAAACGTTAATAAAAATTTGTTTTAAAGGTAGTTTTAAGTTTCTGAAAGAAGGCAACTCAACAAATTACGACTAACCTCTTGAAATTTCACCACAATGGCAGCTCGTTTCGACTTCGGAAGCTATAATTTAATCCTGCAGAAATTCTCTGCCTTTTTCTAAACCATCTTTGATAGCTATAAACACTTGATACCCTCATATCATTTAAATGCCCATGGCTACAGATTTGTTATACGGTTAGAAGTTAAGTAAATCACCACTCAAAAACGACAGTCATGACAGTTTCTCACCACAATTCACCATTAAAAATATATATCGTTTATATTCATATTGAGATTTTTATTTGTCAGCATGAGTTTCGATTCTTTTAGGCATGACAATTTTCATCTAATCAATATTGAGCATCAAATCGAATGCATGACCAAATTCTAAAGGATCGATGAGATGTTTTCAACAAGTATTTACTGTAGTAGTTACTGTAGAACAAAAAAGAAAATCAAAATATATATACATACATACATTCAAATTATATCAAAGAGATGCACAACTAAATGGGTGTTCGATCTAAGGTGTGGCTACTGTACGCTTTTTTTGTTAATTTTATTTCCTTAAGGCAGCTGCAAAACTGTAAGAGAACTTTTTTTTAATATAAGTTTAAGTTACTCTTTTGAATTGAAAGTTCAAGTATTTTAATTATTTCTAACTAACAACGAAAACGAAACAACGAAACGAAATGTTATTAAATAAGCTATATAGTTAGGGTTAACATTCTTTTTTACGTTTACATATATTTTGTTAAATAAATTAACAGAAAATGAAAATTTGTTCAATTTCTATTCTCTGTGATACGTATGCGAGTGTGTGTGCGTGTGTAAAAAGTTTAATTAAATTTGAAAATAACAAAAGAAAAATTCTAGAAAAGAATTTCCATGCAAATTTATTTGAAAGAAAAACCCGAAAAGGAACATTTATTTAAGCAGTGTGTTTTGCATTTTCAATGGCAACAATCAAAATTCATATGAGAGACCAATACGCACACACACACACACATACACTCACACACCTACCCACCCACCTAAACACACACACGCATGGCTACTTGGCCAGACAGTTTCCAGACATTGAAATGAGCCAATATATATATTTATTTATAAATAGAAAATATATTAGACGCCTTGAGTGTAGACACACAAGCAAATTACTCGTCTCAGTTCAATTCAGTTATGAAAGTCATGACCCCCCCAAAAATGATATGAATAAAAGGTGCTTTAAGGATTAAGGATATCATTTAAAGATTTTCACAGCACGTAAATGACTCAGTTTAGCATAACTTAAATAAATTTGATAACGTTTAACTTGACTAAAACAATTTAGACAAGTGTTTACTTGACTTGATCTAATATACTAAATGATTTTGTTTATACATATGTGCAGATTCATTTAACAGGATCAGTTTGTAAAGAAATCTAAAAAGTGCAATTGGAACACCTTCAATCACTTTCAATCATATGCAGGCAACTTTGACAGAAGAGTAATAATAGGAAACTATAAAACGGTTAAGAAATTATATTATCTTTTAATATTAAAATTAATATTTTCCTTGAGAGCAGAATAAAAAACTTATCAATACGAGCTCTAAGTAAATTCGAATTAGAAAACTCAATTTTTAGTTCAATTAAAAACATAGAAAGAAGCAGACAGGTTAAAGTTATATATATGGACAATTTGTTTAAGGGTTAAAAAAAGTTGCGAATTAACAATTAGTTTAAGGCTTCTTGAAGCACACGTTTAAGCCACTAACCCCAAAATGCCGAAAAGTGAGACATGTCTAACACCAAATGCACACGCAACTAACACAATCTGTGAAGGAAATTTACTTCGCTATGCCTACCTACCCCCCTACCCCTCTCTTTTGTCCCGGCTCTGCACAGCAACAATTATTTTGACACATTTAATAAATAGCAGAACCCAAAGAAAGCAAACTCTCTCTCTCACACACTCCTACCATTTACTAAAAAAAAACAACAACAACAACAATCCAACCAACCAAAAAAACCGAAACAAAAACAACAACAACAACAGCAGCGACACCGAAAGCGCCGACATAAAAGCCACCTCAACCGCTACTGCCACAACAGCGACAACGACAGCCACAGGCGGAGGAGGCAGCAGCAGCGGCGGCGGCGTCGGCAATGCCACAGAAGAGGGCAACAGCAACGGCGAACAGGAGCAGCAGGAGCAGGAGCAGCTGGAACGTGAACTGGAGCCATCTCAGAAGAAGGCCAAACGTCTGCCAGCCTTTGCTGTGGCCATTTTAAAGCGTTTCAATGAGAGGGATAACAACAGGAACAAAGGAACAAACAACAAGGACACAAACGATTCAGCATTGTCCACACCCAATGACCAGGAGACAATCGATGGCAATGACAATGAACCAAAGGTATACAAAGCTGTCTCAGTTTAGACCCACTACCTCCCACTCTCTCCCACTCTCTCTCTATCTCTCTCGCTCACTCACTCTCTGTCTGTCTGTCTTTCTCGCTTTAACTATTCCAACTCTCCTTCTCATAGAGTTTTGAAAAAGTTCATGAAACAAATCAATGAACAGAAATGAACACATTCACTGCTCACTTACTCTTTAAGTTCATTCTATTTTGATTTTTTTTTTTAATGACAAATGAAATGAAATTTTTTAAAGCAAATATAAATCATACTAAGGCTGTCTATAAGTAAGTTTAGGTTTTCAAAGTAGATGGCGACACGCCCAGGCAAACTACTCTTGCTTGTGCGTCGAACTTCAGGTTAGGATTCTTAGACGTCTTGTGCGTCTCTTTTTTTTCTCACGTGAAAGAATCTTTTTAATCGAAATATCAACTTTTGCACAGCTTTAGTTCATATACACCTTATTTAGTTTTCTTTGTTCATTTCTGTGTAAAGAAAACGAACAATCAACAAGAAGAACATTTTTTGTTTAAAACTGAAGATGAGTACTTTTTTTTAGCTGTTCAGTTCTGATTTGCATGATCATTCATGCCAATTTATTTGGCCAGTTGCCTTTTCCTTACTTTTCTTTTTAATGTTATGAACGCTCAAGAAGAACTATCAACTGGAAACTGAACATGAAAAAGAATTACTAGTTCCTCTGACACTTTTACACTCTTATTATTAACGCCCCCGCCTCCCTGTGCCCCGCGCCCTGTGTGTCTATGTGCGTGTGTGAGTGATGTGCAGCATACTTTTTGGCGCTGTAAACAAAAGCTTTAAAAATGCCAAATAATTACTTTCAATATTTCGTATTCTTTTTTTTTGCCATTTCTCTGCTCTTTTCGTCGTAACTCTTTTGATTTGAATTACTTCTTTTTTTCCTAATGCAAAACGCATGCAAAATCTATTCAATTTGTATTGTAAATACGTAAAAAAAAAACAAGTCTATAGTTTGGCAGAGCACTTCACCAGTATGGACATTTAAGTAAATTGAAAGAGGTACTTTATGTAAACTTTTGCTACTTACTTTGCTTCAAGTAAATAATGTTGAAATATATTTCGTAATTACTTCTAATAATTAACTAATCAAATTGTATTTATTCCCAAAAAAAAAAAAAAAAAACATTACTCTAGCAAGACAAACAACTCGTCTATGCTGAACTTGTACTAAAGCCGGCGAACGAGGCATCAACTGCAGCAACTGCAACATCACCGGCAGCAGCAACAGCAGCAACAACAACAACAATAGCCACACCAGTTATAGCATCAACTGAAGGATCAGCAAATAAGAATGCCACAGAATATGCCGAAATTGTCTATGTGCAGAAGGGTGAAAGTAAAAAGTAAAGAAACGTAAAACAAAAAATATTACAAAATAATTAAATTGCATGAAGAGAGAAAGAGAGAAGAAACCCGTAAATGAGATTTTTGAGCCCAGGAGGCTGAGATACAACTGGAGAACTGGCAAAGCACAAATGCAACAACAAAACACAAGCCCAATGCATAAAAAATAAAACTTAAAAGAAAATATTACAAAAAAAAAAAAAAATTATTAAATAGAAGAAAGAATCTCTCATAAGTGGTTTTTCAAAAACTTCTTAAATGTGTGTGTATTAAAATTCTAAGGAAAACTAAAAACAAAAGAAAACAAAACAACAAACTTTATAACAAAACATAACAACATTTTTCCGCACAGTAAACTTGACAAGAACACTAAAAAGAAACCCCTCGAAATCTCCCCTCTCTAGACT
This sequence comes from Drosophila nebulosa, assembly GCA_024703675.1. NCBI lineage: Eukaryota > Metazoa > Arthropoda > Insecta > Diptera > Drosophilidae > Drosophila > Drosophila nebulosa. The sequence continues at coordinate 6,347,646 of CM045724.1, read as the reverse complement.
CCTTCACACATTAAATCAAATTTACAAAAAAAAAACAAAAAAAAAAACAAAAAAGCAAAACAAAACATAAGAAAACACTTTAAAAAAAAAACACAGCTATATATTGCATAAAAGTATAAATTAAATTTACGTAAAAATAGGCAAAGAAATACAACATAAAAACGTTTAAAGAAAATCTCAATTATTTACATAAATGTCTCGCATTTAAGCTAAATTTTTTAGTTTAAGCCACTAAAAAAAAAAGAAAAAAGAAAACAAAAATACATGCAAAAACCAACCAACAAATGAAAGAACAAATTTAATATTAAAATTTACAAAAAGGAAACTCAAAACCTTTACAATTAAATTCTTAAACAATTATTTTGGAAACATTTTTGGCAAAAACCAGAAAAAGGCATTTAATACCAGTAAATGACAAGTCTCGAATAATATTTTCCATAAGATTTTTCAATTTTTGTTCCATTTGCTTTCTCTCTATGAACTTTTCCATCCATTTTAATGTTTTAATTTCCATTTTTTTGCGTTTTTTATTTAAACAATTTATATATTTATATATATATACAGATGACTACAGTTAAGTGCATTAATTAATTAATTATGTATTTTCGATAATTGATTTTATTCGTATTCGTAAGTTATAATTTGTATAAAGTTAAGCTGAACAACTTTTTTGAATAAAATTCTTTACCATAAATGAGAATTATTTTCTTTCTGGATGGAACAAAAGTACAAGTAAACCGAAAAAGATAAAGGTAAAAACTAAAATCTGTTTCATCATTGTTCGAGTAAGAGACCAATCTAAATTCAAATCAATAAAACTCCTAAGAGAAAAATAAGCTAAGCCAATCGGGCATTATTTACTAAGTCTATGGCCAATTGTTTTTTATTCACTATGAAACAATAAAAGCATTAATTTTTTCAACTATGAACAAATCTGTCACAATTTTAAGAAATTTTTAATATTTGAAAAACTCTTCAATTGACTGAGTTAAGCATTATGCTATAGATATAATTGCCATATGATTCAGTGATATGATTTAGTGTTGTATAGCGCCTAGTTAAGTGTTAGAAAACGATTGCATCGTTAGTTTAAGATTAGTATTTATCGATAGCACCTGATGCCGACGGCGTAAAGGGAAAACGGGTGAATAGTTTTGGGAACATATTAAAATTTAAGTTATTGGGATAAAGTGATTATTTCGGAGGAACTAAAACTCCGCATTGATGGAATAGTCTACTGATTAGACATTGATTTGTCACTGGAGTTGTTAAAAGTGAAGAAATTTAGGACTGCTAGCGTCGAGTCAACAGGCTTTATAGATCTTTATCCAACATTTTTGAATAACTTTTCTTATAAAAAGCTCGCTTGATCTATTAGTAAGAGCGAAACATAGACAATCGAGCATCTCTTTTGTGATTAGCCAGTCTTAGTAATCGCTATGCAAAAGAAAGGAAAGGACACCCAAAACTTACGCATCTTAACAGATATAAGCCGCTAGCTACTTCCCATTGTGGACCAATAAGGTCTAAGTAGGACCTTCTAGACGAGGTCCATCGGTTCAACCTTATCTAACCTAAGAGCGAAACTTTGAAGTTAATGAATGATTAGTAATGAATAAATAAATTATTGCGCTTAAAATATTATACAAAGATAAGATTCATATGTAGAAAGAGAACAAAAAAAAAGGCAAAAATATATAGTCAAAAAAAATACAGACATTTGGTTAACAATTAGTCTAACTAAGTAGACAATTTTTGCAATTCTTCCTATGGCATATTTTATTTTAGGAATTAAAAACTAAGCTAACATTCATTGGCTTTGTACTATAAAGAGCATCAAATCAGTCTCAAAAGGACATCAATTTTCTGAAAGCAGTTAGCTCTAATATAAATGATTGCACTAGGAGATATAAAAATGAAATGTGTTCTCAAACTTAGCTCACTCACAGCTCCAAATGCTTTATTAAATTGAATTACTAGATACAAACAAAAATAAAACAAAATTCCAGTTGCTAGTTAGCATAATTTTGATAACATTTATGCCATTTTATCAATCTAATTACTAAAGTTTGCCTTATATACAATAAAAAAATAAAAACGTGTAGATAAGTCAAGCTATAAACTGCACAAAACGCTGAAAGGCGTATTTTCAATTTCAATTATCATGCCAATAAACAAGTGACTGGCGCACATGATGTCAGAGACAGTGCCACAATAACTAACAAACAAACATACATAGAGATACATGGATTCATATTTGTATGCATGTATGAGTGAATACTTGTACATGACATTTTATTTGTTTAATTAAAACTAGAGAATTTTGGGCATTATATTCAGGTGCTTCACCACATCCATTTGCATTTGCAGGCGTACGACAAGTAAAATTGAAATTGAATTCTAGTTTTACGAGCAGAGCAAAGCAAATTTAAGTAAAGATTCCGAATGGTTGTTCTGTCTTCTTTTGCTGTCTCTTTCTCTAATGCTAAGAGGCACGTACTTACACTATTTCTATGTGTGTGTGTGTGTGTGTGTGTGTGTAGTTTATATTGGCGTCTTGTGTTGCTTTTTGGCAATTACACAAAATTGTAGCATACTTCTGAGCTGTTGCTAATCATATTAAACCACAACAAGGAGAATTGGCGGCATGGTAAAAAAAAAGGAGCAACAAAGTAACAGTAATTGTATCTCATTATTCATAGTCGTTTGTTTTTAGTTCTTGTCTTATTAATGCAATTTATATATTGTGTATAGCAGTTATACTAGTTTTCGTTTTACCAACTTTTGCAGCTGACTTGGTTCTCTTCCTCATCCTTTGCTCTGTTGTCGTCATCTTCTGATTCTGATACAGTTTCTGGTTGTGGCTGCTTGTCAGTCATCATGTGCTGGGCCTTCACTCTTCTCCCTCTGTCTGCTACTCTCTCAGTCTCTCTCTTTCGCTCTTTTCCAACTTTTTCTGACATTTCAATTTATAAAGCTCGAAATCTGCGCGCGTTACCCGAAGCATTGCATTTTACATTAGACTAAAAAACACTGGGCGAATGCATTCTGCAGTCTTCTTTTTTTTTTTCTTGGTCTTCTTTTAAGGGTTCTGCAGCGTCGTCAGCCGTCGTTATCCTTTGCGGCGACAGCGTAAAAGTGAAATACAATTTCGCATTTTTATGCCGACGGCTGTACATTGAATTTGACTTGAGAAAAATGAAGGCAAAGGCAAACGACGAGGCGAAAATGCATCAAATGAATTTAACTCAATCCTCACATTGGTGTGATTCAAGAAAACCGAAAAAAGCAAATATTCACTTATTAAATTAATGGAAAGAAAAGGAAAATAAATACCGAATTTTAGCTGGAAAGAAGAAATTTAAGGAACTGGCTATGAATATTAAAAATGTTATACCCAAATTGTAATAATAAATAAATATTTGTTAGTAATAAAGAATTATTTCAAAAATAGTCTAAACTATAGAAATCAGATTCAGTTTACCGACAAAAGAACGAGTCATAGTAATAGCCAACAAAAGGCAATTCAATCATTTAAGTAAGGCAGAAGAATGCTCCAAAGGACATTTGTTTTCGAGTTACGACCGAAAATTTAACAAAAAATTTCTCGACAAAGTAAATTTTGCCTTTTAACTCATGTTTTTGGTTTCTTATAGATTTACGAAGTTTGTGTAATTTTGGAATAATTTGTCATTGTGTGTAATTACCGAAGAAGGCAAAATTTTAGTTCTTTTATTAAATTTTTTAATTTTCCGCCTTTAACTCTTAAAAAGCAAAGGGTCCTGTTAAGGAAGCGATAGCTTACCACTTTTTAACTTGTGATTTGTAAAAAAAAACAAATATGGAAATTTTTTGGGTTAAATATTAGAATTATTTATTGTGTAAACATATTTGACTAAGTCAGGCTGTACATATGTTAGCTGACAACTTTTCATGAGTCAAGTCAAGGAACTAAATATTATTTCAACTAAACTAAATATATTACTTTTAAATTTTTTTTTTCTTTTCTTAAGCGAAATACAAAGTCAAAAATTGCGAATTTAATATAGAAATAGGAAATCTGTTTCTATATAAATGAATATACATTTAGGCAATTGCTTCAACATTTTGTTTTCATTTTAAAATTTTCTATTATCCAAAATAGAGAATGAATTAAAACAAATGTGACAACCTTAGCACTTAGTCATGATAGAAATCTCTACTAGTGGAAATAGTAGGAACAAAAAATTTGAATAAATTTTTGAGAATTTAAAGTTTTAAGGTGTTTTTCACAAGATGGAAACCTGTTGCATCTTAATTGTGGCATTCAATTATGTTAATTTTGCAATCGAAAATGAAATTTCGAACTTGTGTTTGCTGGATGACCAGAATTCGCTGCGAATCCCTGAAGACTTATAGAGTATATATATATGACTGGTTTAATTCAGTCAGCTTTTTGAATATTGAGATTTTTAGTCAATTTTTGAGTTGGTATGCAAGTGTGTGTGTGTGTGTGTGTGTGTGTGTTCCATATACTACTCCAAGTCAGACGGCAAGCTCAGGGGACTTCTGAACATGAAAAGCTAACAAAAAGAAGGAAACTAAACTATAAGAAAAACTTTGTTTTATGTTGTGGCATTCTGTTTATGCCAGCTCCCCCAGACACCCACTACACTTCCCCCCCATTCTTTGCTCCTCCCTCTCTTGCTCTCCATCAGTTGGTCTTGTAGTTTGTTTTGCATATTTTGTGTTTTGAGTTTGCATGACTCTTGATTTTTGATTTTTGTTTGATTGTATTTGAGTTTGTCCTGCGCTTCACTCTTCTTGCCCTGCCCTGCAGGTGTTTACGTAATGAGTGTTGTTGTTTTTGGAATGGAAAAACTTGTAACTTATTTCCGTAGGCATGAGCAAGGGGCGTGGGTTGAGGGGCGAGGCGGTTGGAATATTGCAATTTGGCAAAGTAAACCGAGACAAGAGTTATGCGCATTTGGTTAGCTAGGACAGGACAACGATAAATGTGGACATGATTTGGATGATGATGATGATGAACTTTGCCCCTTGAATGAATGTCCGAAATCCGATAATTGAATCAATGCCCCGGACATTGTTTATTAATATGCAATTAGAGGAGGCACCGTGAGTTGAATTCCATACGCAAAGTCATCGAGTTATGCCAGCTGGCAAACCAATTAAGTGAAATTAATGCCACGAATTCTGGGCCAACCGATTACATATTAATTTACAAAATGGAAATTTTAATTGGATGGCATATAGATTACGTTTAGCGAATCGATAATTCAAATTGTACACAAAATTAATACATTAAACGCATTAAAAAAAAAAAAAAAAAGAATCCCCAGATATAAGCAAACAGTTTGCTTAATTTAAATATTGGATAGACTTTCTCATAAACGGCTCAAGGTCTGAGAATCTGAAATCTGACCACAGCTATGCCACACCTCATCGAATGCCTTAATTAAAGTTCTATCAGCCCCCAAACAGCGATGGTCCAGTGGAAGATTATAATTCGAAATGGGGAAGGCAAAACTTCCCCCCATAGTAAACGCAATTTGTAAACCAAAGAAACCAATTAACACACCAAAACCACAAAGTGTGTGAAAGGCCGCCATTGAAAAGCAATTGATTTCAATCTGTGACGTGTGTGACAAGCGTCTTTACCTAAAGGAATTATAATTAAACCCATATAAATCAGCCTACATAATCAAAATACAATATTTCTACTTTTTATTTGACAAGCCGAAACAATAAAGCAAAAAAAGAAAGTTGACTTTTTTTTTATTAAAATATAATCAACCAATTAATAAACGCTTTCTGAAACTTTTAAATGCCATAACAGTTAATATCCTAATCAAACTTTTGTCCCACTTTTGTTCATGCAATTTGATAATCAAGTAATAAGTAAAATAACAAAAAAAAAGCTTTTGCCCAATCAGCTGTTTTTAGTATCCTTATCAACAGTTGTTGCCTGCTCTCTTTGCTGAATACCAAAGCTTTTAAGAGAGGCATTAAGAGTGACTCAAAGCGACCAGAGAGAGTTTCTGTGGTACGCAAGCTCTGTGAAATTTTCTCTTGGCAGTAAAGCTTTTAAGAGAGAGACAAAGAGAAACAACTTTTGATTAAAGCAATGTTGAAGTATTTTTCGTTTTGAACCAATTTAAAAACTTTGACAACTAAATTGAAAGAAGAAAGAACTCTTAAAATGCGACAAAAAGGCTTATTTAAGAGTAAAAACTCATGCACATGGCTAAGACATTTCATAAAGGAACTAAGCCACATTGAGCAGTCAACAAGCTTTTCCTAGTGTCCTTCATAATACGGTCTGGGTATGTCCCAAAGTTTGTCTATGTGAGTGATATATATGTATATAAGTGTTCGCTTACAATTTCAATAGCAACAGGTCAAGATTTATCAAATATGCTGGTCATTATAACAAAAACAAGTATCGAAAAATGTTAATTTATTTGAAAAAAACGCACTTCCATCTGACCATTTATCATAGTTCTATGCAAATTAGTCAACAATTCTTCACAGATACCCTGTAAAATGTGGGAAAATGGCATATTAAGTGAGATGAATGCATTTGATGAAGCCTCTCAATGTGATTATTAATATAGATTCGTTTTCTAATCGAAGTCTTAGACAAGTTTAAAGTTGTTTCTTATAGAAACTTTCATCTTCAGAGTCAGCTTAATAAGAAACATTTAACTTCAAGAGATTGGAGACCTTCTAACTTATTTACAGAGTACCCAGATGTCGGCACGCAGACTTTCTGACTTTCTTACTCCTTTTTGCTACTCCACAGAGAGAGAGAGAGTAGAAGGGAATTCTTCGGGGCGGTAATGTAAATTCTAACCTTTCCCACAGGTTGCAATTACGCTTGATTGCTATGAAAATGCGTAAATTAAAACTTGAAATAAAACAAAAATAACGAAATGTTAAAGCGAAAAAAACAAAAACAGAAAAAATAAATACAAAAACTTTTTAGCTTGATATGATGATGGCGGGTGGGATGGTGGGTGGAGAGTTTATTGAGGGTGGCAACAGTGCGCATACTTAATTATATTTGCGTTGTTTACATTTCTCACTGTCTGTTGCTCGACCAAAAGAAAGAAAGAAAGAAACAAAAAAAAAAAAAGAATTTCTTTTATAAAATTCTGCGGTTTTTACAATAAAACAAAGACAGAGACTGAGCGAGAGAGAGAGAGAGGCATAAGGGAGAAAAGCATAGCTAAAATTATGCCAAAACCAAAAGCGCAAAAGGGACACAATTAATTACTGCTACACAAAAAGGAAAAATTGTTCCCAAAACACAAAATAAAAAAAAAAAAACACGCACACAAAAACGAAAACCGTAAACTGTGCAACAAGTTGAACTTTTGAGCAAAAGTTTGGTCAGGGAAATTGATATGTAAATAAAACAACAAAGAATAACAACAAAATGAGTAAAAACTTTTTCTTTTTTTTTGCATTACCTTTTTTTTGCAGTTTAGCAAAAGGCAAAAATGTTGAATTGTATTTGTTTTTGTACTTGTGCCTTTTGTGCGGCCAAAGGCAAACTTTAAGCTCTTGACCGCAAAATTTGATTCTAATAAAAATGTAGCCCAAAAAAGTAGGCAATATTTTTTTTATCTCAGTTCTGTTAATGGGGAATATTCTAAGGCAATTTTATTATTAATCATTAAGGAATATTTTCATTATTTTTAAAGGGGTTAATGATTACACTTCTAAATTGGCATAACATTTGGTTTGAAAAAAGTTTCCTCTATAAAATTAAGCTAAATATTTTCATGTCAGTTTATTGGGGGCTAGATTCAGCATTTGTGAAAATATTTGCCATCATTTGCAATGTGTCACATTTCAGAAAATGACACAAAATTTATAAAAAATAATTAGATGTTTAGGTGCTGCCATTTGCCAGCAATTTTCAAACTATGTCACAATTTTCAGTGATTGTTGAACACTTTCGTTATCTACGGCTAAAATAAAAAGCTGGAAAAACAAATCCACTCACTCACTCATTGAAATATGCGCAAAGTTTATGGCACATTGAATATTTATAAAAATTTTTGGTTTATTTTTGAGAGAAATGGTTGGAGAGGGGAACGGTGAGAGCGGTGCGATTTATCCAATGGTCCAAATTACATATGTAAAATGATATTTTATGGAAATGCCAAGAGAGTATTATTCAAGTGCACACAATTACATTTGCATGTGCATACATACATACATACATATATATATATATATATATAAATGCAAAGGCAATGGCATTTTGAGGTCACAAATATTTATAATGAAGTAGTCCTGATGCTGGTGCAGGTGCAGGCCTGTCCCCTGTCCACTGTCACGTCCCATCCCACACGGGCGAGCGACCACAGATTTATGAAGATGTGTGTGTGTGTGTGTATGTGTGTGTCCGCCTGAGCTTAAAAACCGGCCACAAATCTAGAGCACAGCGCATTAAATGTCGAGTAGCGAAATGCTTTTCATAAGGATTGTCAAAGCAAGTGACAGCGAGGGAAGGAAGAGAGCGAAAGAGAAAGCAGTTTCTGTGGCCATTTCACTGACATTCAATTTTCAACTGAAAATGCTTTGTGGCTTTGACGCGGAAATTGGAAAATGCTATCCCCAGTCGGAACAAAAACTGAAATGTGGCGAAACATGTTTTAAGCAAAGAGACAATCTATTTAATATGCATGCAAAAGTCCTCTTTACGGAGCGCAGCGAGCGGAAGAGAAGGTGCAAGAGGGGCCATTATAATTAGGCACAAATTGTTGCATTTTAATTACTCAAAGTGAAGGCGCAGACAACAAGCACAAGCACAAGCACAAGCAAGAGCGGAGCAAAAGTAGCCAAGAAATGGAAGGCATCCCAGAAAGTATGCTATGTTGTGTTTGCAGTAAAAAATAAAATGTTGCCCAGCAAACACTGAAGAAACAACAACGTGGGAAGGGGGTGGGAGGAAGAGCGCTAACAAGTTGCTGCCTTTGCTTGCCATGCCTGCTGCTGCTTGCCTGTCAGCTGCTATGGCCTCGTCAGCACGCATCAGTGTAGCATTTCAAGCAAAGTATTTAATTTCCACTGCATACACACAGGCGCCCAAGCAAACAATGCCTGAAATGTGTGCCAAGGCGAAGGCTGCTTGCGGGCCATTCAACTCACCAAAAACCAAAAGACACTGGCGAAAGAGAGAGAGAGAGAGAGAGGAAGGAGGACTCAGTAAGGCATAAAAGGGAAAGGTAACGCCCAAGCACAAAAGTATGCTACCTTTTCTCTACCCCTCCCTCTACAGCAATAAAACACATTGAATTTCCATTATAGTTTCAGCATGGCGCTCACAATAAACAGATGTCACGTTTTAGGTGGTATTTCGGTATTTCTGTTACCTGACGCTATATCTTTGGAGCAGGAATAGTTCAATCTTTTCTCGTTTGTATTGATATATTTCGGTTACGTTGCAATACTTCTGGCTTAAAGTTCGCTTGTGTCTAAGTTTCGTTACTTAACATTATATCGGTATATATACATATATATATCGGAGAAATACTTCATTTTTTTCTCGTTTGTATTGATATCTTTCGCTTACGTTTCAATACTTCTGGATTAAAGTACGTTTGTGTTTAGGTTTCGTTACTTATCATTAATTATATTCAATTATATCGGTTACTTTAAGAATTGTTTTCCTCAAGTATTAGACCATCCTCGAACATCCTTCTCTTTGTCCTTTCAGTTATGTGTTTATATTATAGATTAACTAAAAGTCTTGAATACATATTTCCTAATCGGTATGTAGAACTTTCGCTCACAAATAACGACTCACTATTTCGGTTAACCTAAGCACTTCCTTAGCAGAGTATCTTACCATCCAATATGACATTCTGATACTCTTTTTTATCACTGGCAAGTGAAAGGGACCTTCGCCTTGCTTATTAGTTTAATTTTGTCACGTTTCGGGCCAAAGTAGTGCCAAGCGAGACAAGGCGAGCAAGAGACAGACAACGAGAGAGAGAGAGAGAGAGAAACAAAGGAGAAGTGTGTATTTAAATAGCAAAATTTGGCATTTTATGCAACATCATTCAAAACTTGTTTGCTGAAATCTATGAAAGTTTTTCCTTCTACGCATTTCGCATTGTTTTCCAATGGCATTCAAATCAATTTCTGAGCCAAAAAGCCGGCAAACACTTAAAGCGAAGATAATCAGAAAACGCTAAGCATTTTATATATATTTATAGAATATGAAAAATGTCGTCTGCTTGGAATGTTTGTACGGGTGCGAGGAGAAAGGGGATGGTTGAATGGGAATGGAATGGGCGGCAACGTTGACCCGCTGCCAAGTCAATAAATTCTCATTGCCTAAGCCATAAATCAGCATCATGGTGCGCTAAGTGTCATTTTTTGTGACGTTCGGATGGCTTTTTACCTGGCCAAACAACAAGGGCAAACAGTAACCCGAAGAGGGAGTGAATTGGCAAGAGTGGGAGCGATCTGTTAGTGGCAGCTACCACAATGCACGTTATAATTTACACCTTGCGCCAAGCGAAGCCAAGCCAAGCCAAGCCAAGCCATGGCAAGGCAAGGCAAGGTAAAACCAACTACAACTGTCATTTGACCTTTGCGCTGCGGCCAAACCAGACCAGGAGCAGGAGGATTTGAAGAGGATTCTCTCTCCTGGCTGCTGCGGTTCGCTGAATGTCGTGTCGTGTTGAATGTCATGTCGGGGGTTGACTGTTATATAGTGGCATGTTATATATTTTACTCAAAAGCGCAATTGCTTGATTTGAAAATTGGCCCTGATGGCTTTTCATTTTGAGTGACAAAGAGAAAGCGTGCAATGACAATAGAATGAAAGAAAGAAGGAAAGACATATGAGATTGGTCGCTATGCAGTCACTTGATTGATGCACAAAACTCTAAAAGTGTTAGCAGTTTAGTTTAGAAAACAATAACAAATCCAGCTAACCTCTGCCAAGTAAGTAAGTAAACGTGGTTTAAAAGGTGTGGAAAGTGTTTAGTAAGGCGAAATGGCTTTGTTAAAGATAGAAAAATGTTTTAGAAAATATCTTTAACATTGCCATTTTGTCTTGAGTTCAAGTGTTGCCCACTAAATTCAAGTCCTGTCCTCTAAAAGGAGCATTTAAAGATGTCAACTGAAGCTAGCAAATAGTGAGATTAAGCAGGCTTCGACTGGGCCAGATATTATCCTATAATCTATAACAAATAGATCCAAAAGATATCTCTAGCAAATCCCAAAAAGACCTCAAAGGCTGATTACCCTAAAAATGATAAAAAAGCTTGATTTAAAGACTAGAAATCTTGATGAGTGAAATCTGCACATAATGATGCAACAATTTCCATAAAATGTGTAACAATTCAACTAAGACCTTCAACGTCATTTTATGTGGGTAGAAGTTGCCACGATCTTTGCACCAAATAGTTGGATTTGCCATTCAGATAATCAAACCCATATGTTTAAGCGAAGAATAAAAACATTTTCTAGCAATAAAATAGTTTAAATTTCAATGCGATTAAAAAGACAACTGTTCAATTAATGGAAATCCTGCCATAGCTAAATAAAAGATGGAGGCGTAACAGCTTAAAGCTTCACACTATACACGAAACTCATCTATCTGTGTCTCCCTGGCCCTGGCTCTGGCCCGGGTGCTGGCACTGGCACTGGCGCTGGCTTTGGCTATGGCAGCTGTGCTGATTGCCGTAACAGCTTTTGAAATTAAGTCGCTGCAAGTCCTTCGCGTAGTTAGTATGAGAAGATGGAATGAGAAAGTACCAATGTTCTGGGCCCAGGCCGGGCCAGGCACACAATTGACGCAATTGCAGCGATACTTTGATTTTATTTCATTTGCTGGCAACACACACACAGACGATGTCGATGACGATGACGATGACGACGACGACGACGATGGCAAAGTAATGCCAGGGCGAGGTGGTATATGTCATACGGAATGGGAGGGGTAAGACAAATAAAAGAGAAAAAATTGGAGCGCCAAGTACGCGTATAAAATGCAAGCAGCGAGTGCAACAATAGCAAACGCAACGATGCAGCCATCCAGCGAAACAGTTGCCAATAAAAATTGCATTGAAAACGCTTAACCAAGCAGCGTGCATCAAATTGATTTCATTCTCTTGCTACATCTCTCTCTCTCTTTCTCTCTCTCTTCCGCTTGCCCTGTCTCCCAGCTGCTGACTGTAGTTTAACAACGTACTGGCAAAGCCGCCCAAAAATATGCTACATTTTTTGAGTCGCACACAAAAATATTGTCTGTCAATATACCAATAACACATCGCGTATACGCGATACGTATACGCAACCCATTCCCATTCCCAAAGCCTCACATCTCACATCCCATCGACGCACTCACAAAAACCAATGCGAATGTAACGGTAACGAAATGTAATTTTTGTTTTGCAAAAAAAAAAAAACCGAAACGAAAAATGAAAACAAGCTATAGCAAATGGCACAGAAGACAACGAAATATTCGTTCAAATGAGACGCACCATCATGAAATGCGAATACTCTTTCCCAATTGACGAGTTCCCTAAAGCAATTAAGTAGCCAACAAAAAAAAAAAAGTAAATGAGTTGTAGAATTCCCCGGCTTTTGTTTTGTAGTGTTTTCAGAATCAAGTTGTAGTTATTTTCGATGAATTGGATATAGAAAATATCGTAGAACAAAAGGTTTCTCTATGACTCCTCCTTTTAATAAGCCTCCTAAACTAAAGGCAAATGATATACAACCAGTAAACTTGCTTCCTTTTTTCTCCAAGGCAAAGCCAGGCCTTTTAAAGATCGTTTTAACTATTACGATTTGCTTAATTGCAATTGGAAGTCATTGCTATTCATAGGAATCATGAAAAGTATTCCATAAGTTTTTGTCATTTTCTCAGCATCAAATATGAAAGAGTATTTAAGAGCAAAACTGACAATGGTTGAACGCAAACCAACGTAAAAATTGCCGCCACTGTTTTCGATTTTTACACTCAATCCCTCAATCAACACTCCATGCTTCGGCCCACCCACCGCCTACATGCACGTGGACAATCCGTACTCTATTCCATACACATGAGAATGCCGGCGCATGCCTTTAAACTTGTTATTTCAAGGATATGCACAGCGAATTGAAACTGAAGTTGGCATGGGGTTTCGGTTTGGGTTTAGTCTTTTACCCAAGGCAAAAAAAGGGGAGACAGAGAGAGACACACAGAAAGAGAGAGAGAGAGAGAAGAGAGCGAACAACTGACTGACTGACAATCGCGGCTTTTGGCAATAATTTCGCATGTTGTTGCCAGATTTCTTTATCTGCTATAAGCATCGAACATTCACACACATGAAAAAGTAAAACATATAGATACTATATACATACATATGTATGCTTGTACTCTCATATCTATTCAATTTGCAACTGTGCATTGTTTGGCATGTTTAGCAGCTCACTGAACAATTTGCAATATGCGAAGAATATATATTTGGGGCAATTGCAGCAAACGAAAAGAAACGAAAGAAAAAAAAAAATACTTCAACCAAGTTAAAAGCAAACTTTGAGCACTTAAACTTATATATATATATTTTTAATATCCTCAATGCCAGAATAAATACTTTCTAGCCATGAGCTTGAGGTTGAAGGGAACTCCCCTTTATTCCTTCTGCTTTTTTTTTTTTTTTTAATCAATTATGGGGCACAGTTGGATATTTGCTGAGCTCGCAAAGTACTCGGGTCATTGGGTTATAAAATTTCATGAATATGACAAGAAAATACTTTTAACAGCATCTGAATATGTCTTTACATTGGATTTATTCCAAAAAGATAACGTGACAGGTGCAATTTACGTGATCTTTATCATATCAAAAAATACAATACGCAAATCGTCTCACCGACTCGCTTATACCCTTATATAACTTTACGTTAAATTTTCTCCAATGTCTATCTATCTCTATATCTTTTTCCCACTCACATGCAAAGACCAAACACATCACAATCGCATGCCATCTCACTCACTCAACCGGATGCTGCCCTCTTGACACTGCCTGTAAAAAGTTTAGGCGTATAACTTAGCTATTTTTCATCCGATTTTTATGAAATTTCATAAGCCGATACATAATATTAGCAAATATATGTTTATCAAATTTCAATACGATATTTTTAATATTGCGAGAGAAAATCAAATTGCACGGGCAGCAAATAAACTGAATCTTGAAATAAACTTCATCTACGTATACACTATACGAGTCCGTATATTAACATTGGTGACACTAGCTCTCGGAGATCTACACAGACTTATACAGACCGACGCACGGACGGACAGACAGAAATAGCTAAGAATGGATCAAGAATAACTATTGGGTAAGAAACGCTTTGTTCTGCCTGTTACATACATTTTGGCAACTTTAATATACCCCATGGGTGCAGGGTATAGGAATATATAAAGCAAAAAGATAACACAGAAGCTGCACATATTGAGAGAATTGCATTTTACTTTAAATATATAAACCAGCAAGTTGTTGGAACTCGACAGTCTTTTTAGTGATTTCAGTGCTTAGCTAGTTGAATGTTCTAAAACAATATTCTCAAGAGATAAGAGTAATTCAATTAAATTAACCCCAACAATATTCCTAAAGTGAGCTAAGACAAAGAACACACAGTTTCTGCTTAACAAATAATCCTAAAAAATGACTTTGCAATGACTTTTTGACTCTTACAAAGTACCTAACTTCTCTTCCGTTGGAATGACTTTGTTTATCTAAAAGCGATTATGATATGAATTCCTTTCTAAAATAATAAGTAGTATTCGGTCATTGTTATTCAACAATTGTGTCAATGAGATATTGAATAACTAAGCAAGTGAGCAAGTGCGTGACAAAATAAGAGAGGGAATGTGGCTTATCGAAATGAGACAAGGAAGAGAATAGAGCTCACAGTTTCATTATGACTATAAGCAGATTGAACATGTTTTAAATAATTACTTTTGTTCGACATAATTGCAAATCTATAAGGCGTTACTCTTTTTGTTTAATATATGAATAAATTATAAGGAGAAACCCCTCTTCAAGGGACTCTAATCATTTGTAAAACGAATGTGAAATATAATATTGTTCACAAAATAAGTTGGTTATTTCCCTAAAAGAAGTATTTCCTTTTGTCGTTTATTACCTTATTCCGTTTTGGCAAGTTGATGACTTATTGTTGGATAAAGAAAACTGACAGAATGACAAATATAAAAATTTCTACTGCAAATGGAAACGAAAAATTCAAAACACACAATTTGTGTAGAAAATATATAATATAAGCACTTATTTTCCCTTACAGGGGACCATTCCTGTTAAGGATGGCCAACCCCATAAAGCGGAATCATCCTCTGCCCAGTTCCAATTTCTTGACTTTGAGTACTCACAATTATGGATACCATATCAACAAAGACCTCATGGAACATTGATATGAAATAAGGAAAGTTACTTTGACTCTAGAATGAAAGAAGATAGATAAAACCCCATAAAGGAAAACAATAGAATTTTGGCACACTCTTAAAACATAAAACAAATCATATTTTTAAGGATAATGTAAAATTGCTAGAATTGGCATCAGCCATCAATCAGAATTTATGACCTCATAAATGGGAAAACTTTAAAATTCAAATAGAAATAATTTGTGTAGGGGCTTTAATAAAAATGCTTTAAAAATGCAAAATTTAAGTGATGCATTTCGCTGAGAATGGAAATTTGAATGTCGCAACTGACTTTGATTTAAAAATGTGCGTGATTTATTTTTGAAATATTCGTTGTCCCCGTTTGGTTTTGTGTTGCTTTTAAAAAATTCAAATGCAATTTAAACATGTAAAATGCTGAGAAGAAATGTTTACACATGGCCGACATGGAGCAGGACCACAAATTTTAAATACAATATTAAAAACTAACACCAGCAGGGGAGAGACTAAGAGCCACTAGGAACAACTAGGAGCAACTAGGAGCGACTAGGAAATGCGACCAACAGGAGACCGATAAACGGTTGTATAAGAAAAACGATTGTGGCCAGAAGAAGTTGTAGTAGTCCAAGAAGAAGAAGAAGTTGCAATAACATAAAACATAAAGTATAAAAAAAGGAAAAAAAAAAATAATATTTACAATGTTTATTGTTGTGCTTCGTAGAGCGCAAATACATTTCATATGCAAATATGAATTGTGATTCTATATGCAGTTCTATGCCACATAAAACATGCATAGATGGATTGTGTGTGTGTATGTGTGTGTGTGTGTGTGTGTGTGTGTTGGGCTGAAGAAGGAGAAAAATGGGTCAATGGTTCAGTTTAACAGAAATAACAAAAAAAAAAAAAACAAAATAAACAAAAAAGGGGGAAAAGAGAACAAAAAAACGGCTGGAATATTTTTAAGTCTCTGTTGAACAGGTTTTTCATTTCAATGTGGTGGCGGCTTTTGGATTGGATTTTTACTTTGACAACTTTTGCTAATTGCTACTGAATGGCAGCAGTCGTCACACACACACACACACACACAGTCATGGGCATCCTGCCATTTTCCTAGTCGATCCTTCTGTTAATTCTCTGCACGTGTTGAATTTCCTTTTGCCCCATCTACCCATTCCCCATCCCTTCCTCTCCTCGCAACCCAATGGTTGCGTCTTTCCTTCTGCCGCAGTCACAAGTTGTTAAAAACTAATCAATCTTTCAACTTGCCTAACGTTCTTCTTCTGCCTTTGCTTTGACTGACTTTGACGTTTCAGTGTGTGTGTGTGTGTGTGTGTGTCAGTGTGAGTTGTTTCAGTTTTTCACGCCTCTATCGTCCCTCCCTTTCTCCCGCCAACATGTCACTTTTTTTTTGTATATAGGAAACCCTATTGGGTAGTTTGGCCTTAAATCAAATTCAGTTTGCACCATAGATCCATAACCAAGAGCGACTCTTTCACAGAGATGACTCCTAAGTCCTGACTCAGCTATTCGGTTTTCATTCTGTGACTGTGAATTGGTTACTTGAAACATTGAACTCTTCTTCTAGACATAAGCCATATCTCTGCATTTAGTTCAGCAGCTAAAAGACCTTACGAGAAGTTCGTTATCCTTATCCTTGTGTTCCTATAATAGCTTTCACTTTAATAGAGGCATATTGATATGATATTTCTAATGAACCTTTACAATCAGTGTAATGATTGATGTACTGAGAAGACGACAATGATAATGATACTTCTTAATATCCAAATTGAATATAGTTGGCCAATCTGTTTGCTCATCTCTGTCATCTATTCTCCGTTTCACGAGGTGTCAGTTGTGTTTTATGCAATGTTGCTCCACGCAGCTTTTGCCATTGACACTTCACCAAGTATCGTACACACACACACACACACAAACACTTCAATACAGTGACAGGATCAGGATGCAAGTCACACTGCCCTGCCCCCCCCTCTATCGTCAATAAACTGAATCGATTTTTGCTAAACCAATTTGTGGTTTTGTCGGCACTGAAGGTTAAATTCATTCTGTGAAAGGTTTGCCTAATTGATGTCATTGTCAATTCTTAATAAATCAATATTTCAATGCTGTGAGAAATTGTAGAGGCAAACGAAAAGTATTATTTAAAGTGATTTAATTTACTAAAGACCTGCTGGAAAATTTTGATCTCTTGGTTTTTATTGATGCATCTTCTCTTTAATATTTTCTTTAAGTGATTTCCGAAACTCAACTTCAAGCGCCCTTCCATTTCATTTTAAAGAATCATTGGAGAATGCTATATAAGCCAAGATAACAAGTAATTGCGTTAAGTTTGCATTAAGTTTTGCCAACAACAAGAACAAGAACAACAAAAGCAACAGCAAGAACAAACAAGAAGCATCTACCGTATTGCAAGCAGTTACGAAATGAAGTTCTTGTAATTGGAATAAGGGAAAAGTCACAGCAAGTCAGGTCAAAAGAGGAGTGGAAACAGAGAGCGCGCCTGTAACCAGTAGCCAGAGATCCCACCAGATAGCCATGGCAGCGATTCTAATTAAATTCCCGCTCGCACTTTCATTTAAGCAAATTTACAACGCAGTGATAGGCATGGTGGATGTGGTGGGCGTGGTGGGCGTGGTTGGCGGTATAGAACGAAGGGGGAAGAATGGGCATCCACTCGGCAGAATTATTCGACGACTTCTCTGTTCTGTTCTGTTCTGTTCGGCTGAGTCTAAGGGGCAAAAGTTGAAGGCAACATTAATTGCGAATCCGCAGAGCCCACAGAGGGAGAAAGTCGCCGCCGCTAGCGCCGCTGCCACCTTTCTCGTGGTCGCCTTGTCAACGTTGCAGTTGTTCTCTCTCTCTCTCTCTCTCTCTCTCTCTCTCTCTCTCTCTTTCTCTCTCAATCTCAATCTCTTGACACTCTCGACTAGGCGCGCATCCTTGACCCGTTTTTCGTTTTACTTTACTTTCCTCTCTCTCTCTCTCTCTCTCTGTTGCTGTTTCTTTACATTTTCTTTGTTTCTTTTGCAATGCCGCAATATTAAAATGGTTTTCCTCTTGCTTCATTTCATTGCATTTCATGAACAATTTAAGCCAATTGTGAGCCAACAGGAGAGAGAGCAGGGCCAACAAGAGTGTGCCTAGTGTCCGCCTCAATGGTTTGAAGTGTCCTTGCACAAGGGTTTTATAAATTAATTTCGAAAAACAGTTTACAGTAGCAAAACAAAAAAAAAGAATTGCCAACTGCGGCCTTCAAGTGTAAATAAACTAAGTGGTATGAAGTATTAAAGTTTAGCATAAATAGAATTGCCTGATTGGCAAAACTTTAACAGAAAATTAGTTTAGTGACCAGTTTAAAATTAGTTTAGTCTGCCAATAGCGGAAATTCAAGTTAGATACTTTTTCAAAAACTTAATAGAAAGAAAAAAAATAGAAAGTGTTTCACATTGTATAATTGTTCAATGAAATTGAACAAAATGAAACATGTGCGAATTTTTAATTAAATTTTCGCATTGCCTGACGAAAACTTGCCACAAAATCTTATTTACACGGCAACCGCAGCTTAATGTGTGGCATACATTTGCGGCATCCATGCGGCAGTCTTTTTATTTACGACTTCAATAACGTGAAACGCGATGCCTACACTCGCTCATGTGGGTGGTGTTAGTAGCGAGGGGATAGGGGGGGGGGGAGGACTGCCCCACCCACACTTATTCAAACGCCGACTGCGACTGGGCTTTATTAGATGGAGAAGGCCCACCAAAAAGTTATTAAAATGTGCCAGCTTTGAGTTGGTCCCAGTCTCTAGGATATTTTTGCTGCCTTTCCGTTGCGCCTGTCTGGCACTTATTTATTGTTGAATCCCTCTCGCGACAGGTGGTTGCCACGCGTGTGCCACGGCAAGTGGCAAGTGGCAAAGTGCTAGAAAGGACTCGTTGCATAACTTCATAAATGGGCCATGAAGTGCCAAGGACGAGCAAAGAGAAATATGCGTTAACAAGATGAGACTGTCATTTCAAATCATAATAAAAATATGAAGCGACAATTCGAAATTCAAGATGATCAAAAGATAAAGCAAATTGTCTAAGAAACCATAAGAATAATGCAAATCGTAAAAATTTCAAATGACTCTGAAAAAAGGTTTCGCAATTTTTATAAGCATATAAAATTCAGAATTTCAATGGCATGAAAAATATTTAAATGATTGGAAAACTGTATTGAATTCAAGAAAAAACTTAACTTGGAACAAATTTGTTTTTGCCTTTATGTAAAAAAGTAAATAAATATTTATAATAAAATTCGAATGATTTGGCAACTCTTAATAAACTGTAAAGGAAAAATGATTTAGATTTGGAATACTGGTGTAAGGATTCTCTGAAGGGATTATAAATCAAGGCAAAACGAAATGAAAATCCTAAACCAAATTGTAAAACGTTTTTAAAGAATGCAATTGCCAGTGCTGCACCTGGCACCATCTTTGACCTCTAGCCCAACCCTTGCCAGGCACAAAAAGTTATTTGCCCAGCACAAAAATAACACACACACACACACACACCACAACACACACATACACACATTGCCATTGGAGTTAGCTTTTTTCAATTGGCAAGCAAAACTTTTGCCTCAAGTTCTATTCTTTTGTTGACAATTTTTTGGCCAACATAGAGAGAGAATATATAGTCAGAGATATATGGGGATACATATATGTATATGTACATATATATATATATATGTTTGTTGAAATTTGTTTATGTATATAAAAATAATTCTTATTTTTCACAGACCCGAAGAGACCGAGAGCGAGAATTAAAATAAACATCTCACAAGTCTTGTAAAAACTCAACTTTATGGAGTGAAGAGGAAGAGAGAGAGAGGGAGAGAGAGAGAGTGGGTTGGGATGGGTTGGGGTGTCAGACATTTTGGTGCATTTTGCAAAAGAATTTGAATATTTATAAAGATTTTTGCATTTTGGCAGCAGAAACTAGAAGTGACTTTTCTTCATTGAAAAATTGTTTATTTGCCCAAGTTGAGAATTTCCCAAAGAGATCTTCAACCAAACGCAACGGGGTGCGTCAGTTGGCGGGGGGCGAGAGAATGTATGGGGGGGGGGGGGGGGGGGCTGGGTTCGGTTGGTTCGCTGGTCTTGTCTGGGAGCCATAAGAAAAGTTTTTGCCTAAGTCATGCAAATGCAACTTTGAAGTTGTATTAAAAAGTTCAGCCCCCTCTCCCCCCACCACCAACCTGCCTACTACCTCTATAAATATTTGTATATATGTATGTATATGCATGTGTGTGTGTGTGCCAAAAATAAAAAAGTTGGCTGCCTTATGCGTCCATGCGTTGCAAGTCTATTAAAAATTACTTGTACACTTTCCACAATGCGTTGCAACACCATTCCATGACCCCTTCAGAAGTGTTTTCCTCTCATCCAACCATTTTTGGAATGGATTACTTCATTTTGAAACTGTTGAAATTAAAAAATTTTCAATTTTTTTAGAAGACAAAAAAACAATTGCAAAACAAAAACAAACCAACTGCAAAAATCGACAACTATTTTACTTGATGGTCTTACTTATTTTTTACAACTCGAAACCGCCATTAAACATCTTTGAAAAGAAGTAAAATAACAAAAGTTTTGAGAACTCAAAAAGAGTAATAACTCTCTTTTATTTCCACTCAAATCAGCATGATAGAAATTTTTTTTTATGAAGCTTAAATAAATTCTTCATAAATCATAAAAAAATATAGTTTGATATATTCGATTTGGATCCTACTTGCATCGGGCATATCACGTTACAGCTGGAACATTTCAATGATAGTGCAGCCATTTTTTATTTCATTTCTTGTATAATTTTATTAATAATGGCAATTTCTTTGGACCTCTTAAGATTTGGTTAAAAGTTCAAAAAATGTTATTATAGGGATTACAGATCTGTTACCTTATTTGGCTCGGTACATCTCTTTAGACTACTAAAATGGGGCGTTTTTCAATTCGAATTTTGTTTGATTAACTTCTTTTCTTTTAAATAGTAAATGTGGATAAAAAAACAGCTCAAATGTTTCAGAAATCAACTGACCGATAATAGAAATATAACAAATAATCGTGGAAAATGGAACAGCTATATTAAATAAATCAAATTTCTCTCTCTTTGATCTGGCTCCAATCAAAATAAACAGGTGAAATACATCTGCTGGGAGAGAAAAATTCAATTGCTTCTCTAATCAATCAAGTTTTTTTTTGAAAAATATTGAAAAATGTCAACTTTATATAGAATATAGAACCGTTTATCTAAAACTAACTAACGAATAGGCAAGACTTTCAATTAAAATAAAGTAAAGCCGATGCTAAACTGCAAAATAGACGCTTTCCATCAACAAACAAACGAACAAACAAACAAACAAACAGACAAACAAGACGCGTCAAAAAGCAACAAATGCGTTTAATGAAACATGCAAGAGCCCTGAGCGAAACAGAGGGGAGAATCAAAGGCTGCCCCAGAGATGTCAGGTGGGGAGGTGAAAGAGATGTGACGAAGGGGACGGTGACGAGTCAACCTAGTTGTAGGTAAAGAGAAAAAAAAAAAAAAAGAGAGAGAAAGAACCGACAGCAGGGTTAAGAGTAGTAACGAACTGTGTATGCCCTACGAATGAGACAAGTATCTCGATCTAGAATCCAAAAAAGGGACATGATTTTTGTTGCAACTTTATGTATGTACTTTAAAATGTTATTGGGCCTTCTCATATCTCTCATTAGAATCGATCTAACCCTTTGTTAGGGTAGTATTTAAAGCCAAAAAGAAAAATAGAAAATGCAAAAAAAAGAAAAAATGAAAATAGAAAGAGGAAACTGGGCATAAAATGCAGAAAAATCAAAAACCAACAAACAGCAAGCGCAAATATTTGTCAACTGTAATGAACATTTCATATTTTCATCTCACACATTCTCTGTCACCCTCTCCCCCTCTCTCCCTCTCTCTCTCTCTCTCTCTTGGTTTTTTTCCAGCCCATTTTCTTTTCAAAGTCCAGGACTCAATGAGCGAAAGATCCCCAACATAAATAGAAATGTAACACAACACATGTTGATGCCCCGTAGGCATCCTTTCCGCTCCCCGCTCAGTTCCCTTAACCCCCTGTGTGTGTGTGCCTTCTTCTCAGTCAAAACGCAGCCACGTGTGTCTACACACACACACACACACCCACACACACACACAACGTGTGAGCTGTTATCACTTAACAACACAAATCGGTGCGAAATACATAGCCAGATTCTAATTTATTTTCAATTTAAAAAAGGTAAATGTGCCAGCCAGAAGCAGCAGCATCAGTCAGCTGAATTGGTAACGGATGATGATGTAGGGGGGGAAGGAGATGGGAGACGTTTTGAAGGTGGCAGACCAACAGCCAACAAGCAATTGCCCTGAAGCAAACTATTTGAACGCAAAAATTGTTTGCCAGCATCAACGAACTGACGAAGGGGCACACACAACAACAAGTAAAAACAGGACGAAAAAAAAAAAAAAAAAACCAAAATAAAACAGAATTGTGACACAAAGCAAATGTTTGTGTGAAAAGCAGAGGCTTTTAGCAAATATATAGCCATAGATGAGACGGGGGCAAAGGGCGGTAAGCAGATCAGGTGGGTCACTTTTGCATGGAGAGCTGAGCCAAGTGTTAAACCGCTTTGCACATTTTCCATCCGTTAATGTAGGGACAAAACTGCCCATTCCAAACCCAAAAAGTACTAAATTTTAGACGGAAATTTGCCATTTTAAGAATTAGAGAAAACGTTAAGCATCACCTTAAATTAAGCATTTCATTTGCTCAATCAAATAGTTGCATTTTGTTCATTTTGAGGAGAGTGAAAATGTTTTGATTTTTGAATAATTTTTGGTAGATATGAAGAGGAAAGAAAGGAAGACTACGTCAAATGGAAACAAGAATTAAAAAAACGCTCTTTGTAAGGGATTAACAAGACTGAAATAATCTATTAGATTAAAAAAAAAATCATAAAGATGAGTGTCAATTGTTTAGATTTGTTTTTGATTCTAGACGTTTGCTACTTGTTTGCTTTAACCCATTCATGTATTTCCCATTAGATGCCATGATCATATCGATTGCTTTCGTTTTATGGTAGTACGTTAACAAAAATCTTGACTAATCTTTGACTTTCACTTGAAGTCATAAGTCATTTGCATTATTTTACATTCACTTTTCATCAAGGTTTTTGTTTGGTGTTTTACATTTTTGCTTTATTTTATACACAACTCACGTATTTCACCTGACACTTTTTGCCGTCCGTTGCCAAATGTTCTCAAACAATTTTAAAGCTGGGACAAAAAAAAAAAAAGAAGAAAAAAAATGAAGGAGAATGGAAAAACACTGACAGACGACGACGTCGACGACAACATCAGCGACCTCAACACGCGGCTTGCTTATCAGAGCAAAAACAGCTGCGACCCACCCACACACACACACACACACAGAGAGAGAGAGAGAGAGAAACCCACACAGTGACACATACGCGATTCTGTGTTACAATTTCTATTGCATAAGCCAAGGCGCTAGCGACTCAAAAATGCCAAGAGCCATTTTATTATTATGTGCAAAGTTTTTCAAGCGCAACACGGAGAAAGCAACAAAAAAATAAAAATAAAAACAAATTCTAAGAGAAACTGAAAATACGTTCATTTATAACGCTGAAACAGGAATGAACAGAGCATGAGAGGGGGGAGGGTGAGGTGGGGTACCAACGAAAGAGTGACAACGACACTTGATGCATGATGACAGCAGCAGGGTAATAATGACAACGGCGATGACTGCAATGGAGCAGACAACGCAATGAGAGTGAGAGAAGATGCGAAGCATTTTAAGCATTTTCCATGCAAATGTTTGCTATGTGAGTGAGATAAAAATGAGAAGCGCATAGCAAGAAAATGAGAGAGAGAGAGAGCTCCCAAAATGCAGGTGATGCAATAACCTACAGTCCAACGACAATGATGATGAAGATGCAAATGGCATGAGAGTGGGGGCGGGGGGGGGGGGCAAGAAGGAAGCAGCAGCTGCTGTTGCTCTCCTACTTACCCCGCAGCCCGTATTAAACCCAATGATCCATGACAAAATCAATGAGATACACAGAAAAGAAACTCAAAATCGTAAAAGAGACAACTTTTTTTTTTTACTTTTTTGTTCCCAGACAATAAGAAAGTTTTGCTCTTCTATCTGGCATATAAGATAAGATCTGACAAAATTACCAAAATGCTGGCTTCAAAGACTCTACACTAAACTGCACGAAAGTCGAATAATTAATTATGCTAGAAGTTTAATTTGTGAACAGAATTTGTTCAAGCAAATATTAAGTTAGATGGGAATCCAACAAGAACTGGAAATTTTCGAATTCCGCTAGTAAGTTTAGTTTTTTCTGGTTTCAAAACAATAAACTGGAACATAGATATGAAACAAAATATTAAAATAATTCTGTAAAAAAGAAATATTCCAATCGGGCACCAAAAATTATTATCCAAAATTTTTAAGTAACCAATTTCAGACAATTAATAAGTCAAGTTAGTTGGGAATTAAAATGTTAATTCTTTTTTTGTTAACTGGTGTTTAGGATTGCTCTGTTTGTGTGTGTGTCTCTGTGTGTGTGTATAAATAGTTGACAAAAAGTTTCCACAATTTAGGTGAAAGTGAGCAACGGCAGCAGATCTGTCAGGCAGTCAGCAGGTGGAAAAGTTTTTACCATTGCATTCAAAGATATATCGAAATTCCTAGACCATACTATTGATGGATTGTTATGCGCCGCTTATGCGAAAATGCAAAACCATGTAGGCAAAGAAGCAGCAAAAGT
Source organism: Drosophila nebulosa (assembly GCA_024703675.1). NCBI lineage: Eukaryota > Metazoa > Arthropoda > Insecta > Diptera > Drosophilidae > Drosophila > Drosophila nebulosa. Next base: position 6,322,348 of record CM045724.1, on the reverse strand, counting down.
CTTTTTAACTTTCGAAAACTATTTGACACAACTATTAAGGCCAAGTTGAAGTTGAAGATGAACAAAACACAAAGTTTTACCATGCTAAGCAAATTTAGATTGATCTAAAAGAGAAGCTGGCTTATTAATTTGCAGTAGCAACAACAACAACAACAATAACAACAAAAGCAAGAACTACTATCAACTATCGAAGTGGCATCTGCAAAGGAAAGTTTAAATGGCGTTGAGATGGCGCGGCAGGTAAAGTTTTCGTCAGCTAAAACGTTTTGCACCTTGTCAGAAACCAGCAGGAAGAGGCATGAAGAAACGGAGACAGACACACATACACTCACACACACACACACACACACACACGCACATACATCTTCACTTCAATCACTTTAATTGAAACACGAAGTCTACGCATTTATCTACATCAGCTGCAAATATTACTTTTTTTTTTTGGGCCAAGCCTCCTTTTCCTGGGAAGAAGATAATGATGAAGCTGCCATACTCCTCCACCTGCCTCCACCTCTCAGTCACTCTCTCTCTCTCTCTCTCTCTATCTCTCTCAGCGAGAGTTGCGTGAAAAGACTTCAATTAGGCGAATTGTGAGAAGGCAACCAAAAAAAGGAGGAAAATTTCTGAAATTTTTTTTTCCTACTTTTTTTGGTTACAGTCAGGAAATTGACAAAAAGCAAGCAATCGGGCTACTATCTGGCTAAAAGCCTACTACAGACAACCTACCATCTTCTCTCTGCCTCTTTGAAAAGTTTGCAGATTCAACAAGTTCCAGATAGTACAAGCTGACATGTGATGAATCTTAAAGGGAATCGATTGCCAAAATGAAATGTGGAAAGATAATGAAAATAGATAAAAGTTCAGGTGCCTAACAACAAGACAGCTTCCAGCAGAGAAGTGTTGTGAAATTTCACCCATAATCGAAATTAAGTTGAAATTTATGATGAAGAGTGCAAGACTATGCATATTGCCAGACTGGAGACATATATGATTGCCAAAGGTGTTTCATTACTCAATACAAAACTTCATTAAAGAGAAGATCAAACATTAATCTATCGGCCTTGTTTGTAAGTGCTTCAATAGTAATCACAAAAAGGCCAAAAATGTTATTACAAAGAATCTCTGTCTGCTAAGAACCCTACTTCACTTTAATTTTAAAGGAAGAATAGAGGATTCTCTGATGAGTTGCATAGTGCCAATTCCAAATACCCATCTGCATTTCTATTGATAGACGCCTTGCCTGTCCAGTGATTCTTACACTCCAGCCTTAAGTAGTTGATCTCTCTACTTTTTACACTTTTTCTAGCCAATTTCCCGAAATAGAATTCAATTGAATCTAGAGAATTCTTTGCATAGCGACTTGAAAATCAAATAAACCTTAGCTAATTGTGTTTGTAATCAACTAAATGACAGACATTTGCCTTTTTACGAGAAATGATTCGACCCAAATACAAATACTGCACACCTCTCTGTCCCCTCCGCCTGCGATGGAGCCGGTGTACATAACCTCACTTAACCTGAATCGTCTGGCAACATCTTTGTGCTACGGACGACCGTGTAATTAATGAGGTTGAAAATAGGAAGAAAAAAAAAAAAATAGGAGAAATTTACATCCCACAGCAAAGTCAACAAAACAAAGAAAAGTTTGTCCCCCTCCCCTGAGACGTTGCAGGGGGCTTTTGGGGGCGCCATCAACATCAACTGTGGCTATCATCGCGTAGCTAGCTTTGTCATCATTTCATTACCGTGCAGAAACTTGGAAGCTATTGCTAGCCGTCTTCCTTCTTCATGGTTTCGGTTTCTTTTTTGTGCTTTGATAATTTGTCTTTCAGGTGCGCCTTGAAATTTGTCAACAATTTGGCCAAAAACGAAACTTGTGATTCTTTCTTTCTTGTGGCCCTGGGACACACACACACACAGACAGACAACAAAGTGGCATCTATTAGTGATAAAAATAGTCCCCAGAAGGAGCAGCAGAACAAATGAGCCAGCTGCTGTCTGATGACTCAGCAGCTGCTGCTGCTGCTCTCGAGGGGTCCGTCTAATGGGCTGCAGAGAAGAAGTTGGAAGGAAAACCTTCTAAGAAATAAAATTCTATAAAAATTATTGGCATTTTAAATCAGAATTTCGTGAGCACAACATTTCGGAACATTTCTCTTTTGATTGGCCAAAACGTAGCTGAGGTTTTTTCCTTGTGTTGACAAAGCATTGAAAATTTCTCCCGTAATAACCGAAATTTATGGCTACCACCATTAAGACAAGGCCAACGTTGCCCCAGGCTAGGTTACCCGTCTGCCCTCTGCCCTCTGCCCCATTGGCCCGTTGGCATTGGCAACATTAAATTATGACTTAAATCATGTGGCGGTCATAAATGGCCGATGGATGGTGTGTTTTTTATATAGGCCAGGGCAAAAGGATTTGCTGGCCTAATAAACTAAACTGTGGCAGGCAGCATCAATGTTCCCCGAGGCTCACAGTCTGCCCCTGTCCCTGTTCCTGTCCCTACCTCACCTCAACTCACGGCTTGACAAGGATAAAATGTTGCCCGAGATTGACAGCGGGCGGTGGCGCCATTCAAGTTGTCCAAATTGTTGCTGAATTTGATTTAATTGATGGCATGAGTTTCATAGAAATGATATTTATCCACTTTTAGTTAGTAGTTAAAGCGCTTATCTAAGTGGCTATTGAATAACTTAAGTCTACCTAGCAGTCCCCTAACTTAGCGATTCCCTGATTCTCATTCGCAAACCGATTAAACTAGATTTTCCAATTGAGAAATCTCATTTTAGTCCATAAAATACGCCTAAGTTTGTTTATATTCCTAATTTGTTTATATTCCACTTTGCAAATACCAATATTATTTTATTTATATTCGATTTTAGCCGCGATTGACCTTATATTCAATTATATGCAATCGATTACTCGATATTGTTTACCTCTAATTGCGAAAATCTGTTTAGATATTTAAAAATTCGAAACAAATTGAAAATAGATAACACAAATATTGCAATTAATTTTTATGTTATGGCTTTGAACATATTTTTGAACAAGTTAAATGCAAATTTTTCGCTACGCTGAATACAATAATCGAGTATAATGACTAAGCCTAATACAAATTGCTGGCCATGTAAAATAGATTATATCCAAATGTGAATTTAATTAAATCGACTGCTTAAATTGATAGACAGCAACAACAACAACAAAATAACTAAAATCTACATACAATTATTTGTACATATTTTTATTGCATTGTTTGAAGTAAAATTAAAAAAAGAAATTTATTCAAATAAACCAACAACAAGTGACATATGCAAATTGCGGTTAGTAAATTATGAAATTTCATTAAAAATTAATTTAAAATGAAATAATGTAATAATATTCTGTAATTTTTAATGGGTCACATGGTTTTTAAAGACTCAATAAGAGCTAAATGCAATTATAGTTGCTTAATCGCAAACCTGATTAACCTGATTAACCTAGATGAGTTAATATTGATCTAAGTAATACATAAATTAAAATCTGCCAACAACCAATATTTATTTTTTATTATTGAAGCTAAGCATTAAAAGTTACAAAGTAAGAAATTTGAAGTTCATTGATGGGATAGACCTTCGACCTTAAAAAAGTAAGAATTAAAAATTGTTGAGCGAATAAAGTTATAAAAATTATGCCTATGGGCATGCAAACAAAGATAAACTTTAAAGTTGAAAACTGTGCTTTCCTTTTTTCGCTTCGTTTTGTTGAAATTCCCAACTAGTTTTAGCGTTGAAGTAGTGGTAAGGCAATACAATTTTGGAGTGGTTAGCGAAGGCTACTGATGAGAGAACTTGGTAGTTCTCTAAATAACACTAAATGAACAATCTTCTCATCTTTGTTTGTCCCACTAAAAAATGTCCTCGAGACTACTTAATCGAATGTTTAAAACATTAAAAAAACGCAAGAATTATTCAAAATGATTTATTTAGTTTAAAAATTTGGTACGATGCTCTAAACATTAATCTCCGAAATTTTTATAAAAGAAAGTATGGAAAATTTTCTCAATTTGTCCATCTTACTAGTTAAAAAAAAAATAAGAAACTTTCGAAAGTTTTTTTTGGCGTTTTCACACAAAAACAATGAATTCAAATACATTAACTTTTTTTGAGTTAATTACTAATTTTTTTGAAAATTCTTATCCCTATTTACTTATCTCTCAAATGGTACTTAAAGCTTAAAAAACAACAACAAAGTTATATCGCGATTTGTTTTAAAAAAATATCGAAGAAATAAATCCACTAAAACTAAACATGGAAAAGTTTATATTCTTGCCTCTACCAACTTATACTTAATACATTTTGATTAGTGCCTTAATAAATTGAACAATTTTAGCCCTATAGGGAGTTATATGTATTTAAGGAATTATCCATTAGATTTAGCCTGCCTGAAATCTACTTTCAATGAAAACTGAATCAATCAAAAATTTCTTTGCATTGGAATTGCCAATCAATAAACCAACAATAAAACATTTTCAGCAAGTGCAATTTATCACTGCTAAGGAGATAAACCCCCCCCCCCAACCAATCCCCCGCTGTCATCTACAAATGCCAACTCGTCGCAGCAATATCAATTTCAGTCTTTGAACAAGTGTTGCCTGTTGGCTCATTTTTAATGCGCGACGACAGCGTGCCTGCATAATTATGCATGATCCGCGGGCGACTCCCAACCTCTGACCACCTTTGGAAAAAGCAAAAAAAAACAAAAACATCCTTCAGCCGGCATGCCCCCGCCACCCCTCATTCCTCGGCCTCATTTAAGCCACCAATCAGCGTCAGAGGCAGAAGCAGAGGCAAAGTCTGGCTCCAGTTACTCGCCAGGCTAATGCCAACACGGATGATGCCTGTTTTGAATTTTGAAAAAGTACGTGAATCAGTCCCCAAGAATCCCCACCCCCCACCCCCTCAACTCCAGACTGCATTGGCTCGGTCTGCACGGAACTGCACCAAAGTATGGCAATCATTTTTGCTTTAAGGCGCGTTGAGCTTCTCCACCGGAATGACCAACATTTTCAATTACAACAAAGGAATGCCGGTCATTATTTATTATGCCGACCGCATGGCCTCCAGTCCAGAGACCAAAGTCTATAGACTACCCAGCCAAGAGAGAGAGAGTGAGAGAGAGAGAGAGGGAGAGCAGTCTTTTTGCTTTAGCTTATGGGATCTCCTTTTCTTTGCCTCTCCATCTTCCCCTTAAACCAGAGAGAGAGAGAGAGAGAGAGGCATCAGGCAGCATTTTATTTCATTTCATTTTCTGCGTTTCAAGTTAAGCCTTCCACAACTGTCCTGTCCTTTAGTCTCCAACTTCAGTTCGAGGGACTACAATCGGGGTAATAGGGTGTTCTTCCATTCATCTAATATTCATGAAGAACTCACACATACATACGTATGTATATATTTTGCAGTCACTGTCTGTGCTTCGTCATTTTTCACAAACACCCAACCAGCCAACCAGCCAGCTATCCGACAGCGTCTACTTGTTGTTGTTCTCGTTTTCTTTTCCGAAAAGCCGCTTTTCATAATTTTCTGTTCATAAGACGTGCAAGGAAGCTGCAGTTATACAATTTACCCTACACTGGAAAAAAAATTTTCCATAACGCTTGGAATAATTAAAAATTGTTAGTACTTTAAAAGCAAAAGTCAGTGTCCATAAGGTAATTAGAGTGTAACTGAGAAACTGATTGTCATTGTTTAACTGAACCCATTTAAACCTTTGGGACGCCATATCACATATAAAATCCCCGCTGATCCGTCTGAACAGTTCCATAAAGTTTTGTAGTAACAAATTTAGACCTTAGAGATAAAATTTTGTTGGTAAACTAAACCATTAAATGAGAAACATTCTCCTTGAAGTAATTCTTAAGACTTTCCAAAGCATTGGCCATTTTGTTCTCTTCTGTTTTCTTAACAATTTCTTTCAGTGTATAGGCAGCCTGTCAGCATTATGTGTTTATGAAATTTTTCGCTGCATATTTTTGTGTATATATTGTATTACGCTTTGCTTAATTTTGCAACGTGAAGGCAAAACTCTCATAAATCAAACACAGGCGCCTTGCCATAAAGCTGCCTTTAAGACCCCCCCCCCCCTCTCCCCCACCACCGAATCCCTCTACAACCCGTTTGGTACTAGCCATCATCGTTATCATGGCTATGAACAGTTTGGTAGTAAGTTTGCCAAAAAGTGCGAAGTTCATTGGCTCTTGGGCTGAAAATTTTAATTGCATTTTGTAAAACAAAGTTGTATGGCATTTAGTGAGCCAAACTCTTCAATTGCATTGAAAGGACTAAACTGAATTGTCTGAACTGTCTATTCAGCAGTTGTGAAAGGACAAAAAGGTCAAATATAATTGAATATTTATGAGTAGAAGACGAAGAATGGCCAAAGCAAAACCATCACAGGGCATTCATAAATATTAGAATGAACAAGTTTTGAAAACTCAACAATTTGGCATAGTTAGTTAAAATATTTTTAAAAGCGAAAAAGGCTTCCAAGCTGTAGTAAGTAGGTGTATATTAGGCAAAATGGCCAACTAGTTAAAGGCTTTTAAGATACAGAAATGTCTAGATGAAAGCAAATTTCTTAAAATTAAAAAGAAGTGTTTTCCTTTGGAGATTTCCTAGAAGTTGGCCTGCTTATTTGGTGAGACGTGAATACAGGATAAGCTCCATAAACGTTATTTACCAGTCTCAGTTACGTTTTTAAAGACAATTCATAACAAAATCTTCAAATAGCTAATTAGCAGATTTCCTGTTAACTAGATCAACATGGCGTAAAAAGCATTTAAACTAGGTCGAGACTGAAGCCCTAAAATGATGATTGAGCGACCGCCAAAGGGGACAAACAAAAGCCAAAAAGCTCGACATTATTAGTGTGTCCTGGTTTTTGTGCCTTTATTAGAAAACAGAAATTAAGTTCTTCGGGCAAATGAAAACAATATGATGGGAATGATGATGATGACAACGATGACAAAGAGTAGGACAGAGCAAGGAAATGAGGAGACAAGAAAATGTTACTAATTTTCAACGTTTTGTGTTCCTATTGCGCTCTTCACATAATTGTTGGCCAGCCCTGACACAGTGCCACAGTTAAGAAAAAAAAAAAAAACAAGGCAACATCAACAACACCAACAACAAGAACAAACAAACAAATAAATAAAGAAAGCCAAACGACAAAAAGAAAAACGAAAAAAAAACCCTTTTTTTCCTAGCAACAAAAAAGAGGAAGAAGAAAGGCCAACAAATGAGTTCGGTCAACACAATGGCAATGGGACGTATGCGTAATGTTATTTATATTTCTCTCCCTTGTTGCTTGGCTCTCGATTTGATTATGCAACAAATAAGCCGCAGCACAACACGCAAACAATATAAATATATTTTTGATTTATTTGAGCGTATAAACAGGAAGCTCACACACACACACAGAGGAACAAAAACTTTGTCCTAACCGAGGACAATTGTAGGCCGTACGCCTTCTTCTGTTCTACACCTACAATAATCCTGTTAAAATTTGTTTGTTTCAATCGTAAAAAGTTTTGCCCAGACTTTTGGCAGGTTAACCAAACTGAAATCGATTTAGAAGGAGCAGCAGGAAATTGATTTCGTACACCAAGGACTAAGTCACGTCCTTCGCTCTCTGCAGAGCGAATATCCCAATAAAAACCAAGTTTGAGCTACGACAAACGCAAAATGTTTCTTTGATTTGCACAAGCGATGAGCAAATTAGTTGCCCTATAGTTGCAATTTTACTCTACGCTCCCCTCTCTTCGTTTCTGTCTCCCTTACCCTCCTACCCTTCTTTGTTTTTTTATATAGCTGGCCATAAAATGTTTTCGCGCGCGAGTTTTAATTTTACAGTAGGAAAAATCTTGCTCCCTGTGCAATACATTTTCCGTTCTCCTTTTGCTGCTCTCATTTCTCCCTGAGGGGATTGTTTCCATTGTTTGGTTTTCTTCTCTATTTGGTTGTAATTCATTTGAGCGTAAAACTTTACATTTGTCGCCCTCTACCCGCCTCCCTTCACAATATTATTTTATTTTTGTTCCCCCATTCATTTGGTTTTCACTTCTTTTCTTTACGTTGATTTGATTCTTTTCTTTAGCACAAATTTCACCCCCAAGTACTGCACATGGCTCACTTCAAAATGCAATCGATGGTGATTCAATTTGTTCAGGCATTAGATTCGATTTATTAATTAATTTTGTTTACCTTCCATCCCCACATCCTCCTCAATACCCATTAATATTTTAGTGCTTTGTTTCTTTGTTTGCTTTTAGCATATAGATTTAAACAATTTGCACACTGAATAATTGCACGTGCCAAATGCATATATATATAGAATTTAAATGACTGATCGTTAGTCAGTCATGGTGAATCATTTCTAGTGCACAGATCGGCAACATTAAATCAGCAAAGTGACCTTGACTGGTAAATTACTTAACTTTTGGTAAGCTTTAAAAAAACCGCCTTAGTCGTAGCTCTAGATAAAGTTAAGACCTGAGTTAACAATTTCTAAATTTAAGTTCCTTGACCTCACTTTTTGCCAACTGTTACATGAAAGAGAGATGAAATTACAATTACCAACACAAGTGCGGCTGGGTGGATCAAACTATTAAAATAGACCCATACAAGCAACAACATTTCAACAGTAAAATGAGTAGATTTAATCCCGCCCCCTTCCCGTCATACTTTTGCTGGAAACATACAACTTAATAACATTTGGCACAAATGCCAGTGCAATAAATGTGCGAGGACTATGACCGGCAGAACTACCAAGTTTTTGTTTATTAAATATCCTGCCCATTTGCCTATCTGCCTGTTTGCAACACATTTCAACGACACATACAGTGAGTGCAAGAGAGAAAGGTAGGGGGGGCAGAGACAAACAACAAGCAACAAATGTTTCATTTATGTAGTCAAACAACACTCAAGTTAATGATGCTTTCCCTCTTCAAGTTCGAGCAATTATACCGAAGTGTGTAACAAAATGATGAAGCGATTTTTTATACCCTTACATAGGGTAGCTTATGAATTTGGTAGGGGTCAAAAGGAAGCGTTACTGATAGAGCTTTCTCTTCTTGATCGGCAGGAACTTAGAACACACCACGCAAATATGTGATGGCTTTGAAAAGAGCTTTTTAGTCTTCAGATAGGCATGAGGCAGTGAGGACTCGTCTGCTTGCCTGTTGATCAATTTAACCCTAAAGTTATATTTATGATCCTTTAACGCACAATACCACCAGATTGAAACCTCGATCATCAATTGAAACATTGCGAGGATAAAACTTTATCGTTTTTTTTTTTGTCTGACAAACTATTTTTAATTATTAAATAAGAATTATTCCCTTTACACCAATACAAATTACACATAAATTTATGTAAACATTGAGAAGAAGAGGAAATAAAAAAAAGTAAATAGAAATTATTTGTGAAGCTGCAAAAACATGGCAACTCCTCCATCATCAAGTTGAAACGCATAAATTTTGGACCGAAAAGTTCGTTTGTTGGTTCGTTGGGGAAACTAATCAATCTTAATGTCGCAACAAGCAACAAACATTTTTTTGTTGCTTTTGATGTCATTAGAAAATGTTGCAGGTAAATGAATGCTTGCGATCCATTCTCAAGTTTTGCAAAGGGGGCAAAATTTGTAGGGGGCAGATGAATGGACAAACGGACGGACTTGCAAGTCAAGCCAAGCTAACGAAAAACTTTTTGTCAGTTGCAAAGGCAAAGAAAAATCGAAATGTGAAAACTTTAAGCGTGGGGGATTTTCGGTATGTTTGGCATATATATGTATGTATGTAAGGATAGGGGGCGTGGCTGGGTATAGCATTCAGTGAATTTGACAGTGCGTTTTCACAGGGGCCTGACAAACGTGCTTGTTCGTGATTGATGTCTCATCATTCAACTGGCAACTCGAAATTCGTTTCGTTCTTTCTTTCTTTGGGTGGTTTTTTATATATATATTTTTTTTTTCTAAAGCTGTTTTTACAAATGTTTACAATGTTGCGTGATTTGCAACTAAATGAGAAGGAGACACACAAGCGATGCACAATGGCAATGGGAATGGTCGATTGGGGGGCCGGACAGTCAAACGAATATGAGTTATGATGGAGAATTCCATAAATAAATACGCCATGTGCATAGATCAAGCCGTGCTTTCCAAAATAATATTCTATATAAGCATTTGTTCCAAAAAAAAAAAGACAAAACATTTACTTTAAAAAAGGATTTCTCGAAAGATTTCTTTTCTCTTGCTATTTTTAACTACTTTTTTCTAACTTGACTTACTGAGTATATACTAAATGACTTATTATATTTATAAAGAGGACCTATATACTTTTTCCGTTCATATCGAACACTTAAGTCATAAATGCCATTCCAAAGACAATTGGAAGAATTTTAAAAGGAGCTGAACCTGAGCTTTAAATTTGCTTTGTTCACAAAAAATGAGGAAGAGTTAGATTTTTCTTTCGATTTTTTTCCATCACTTCTATTTGAAGTTCTCTTACTTTATATAACATTTTAAACGCGAATTACATTTTTCACTTCTGAAACTGAAATTTCATTTCAAACTTCCAATGATATTGGAAAATTCATCTCCACTTTGTCTAGCTTTAAATGGCAATTTCACTTTTTATGATAATTTTGTCTTTTAATAAATTAAATGGCTAAAATTCTCACCTTTGCCAGTTGCCATAATATTTCGAATAGAAATCCGTCGTAGCCGATCTCGTTGTGCATATGGTAAATTCATTTCTGCTGCGTGTTTGCATATCGTATTCAGTTGTTTTCAGTTACACCAAAAAAAAGAACCAAAACAGAGAGTGTATACTGGTGCCCCCCCACTTTCTGTCCCTTGCCTTCAGCACACAAACTCATTGCCCCAACTAGAAGCCAAATAATATTCTGACATTCAATTCGACATTTGTTCTCTGCGTGGGGCATGTCGGTGGGAGGGGGGGGAGGGGGGGGAGGGGGTCGAGCAAGAGAAGTTCTCGCGATTGTTGCAATTCTAAGCGCAGCCGCCACCGGATGTTGCATGCCAATTTTTGGCTGAAGTATGTGTATTTTTTTTTTTTTTTTTTTGTTTGTTTCCCCCTCCCCAGTTTGTTTTGTATTTCAAATGTGGTATGAATGGAATGGTTGAAGGGTTGGGCAAGGGGGGCGGCGGAGGAAAGCTCTAGGTGGGCGAAACATTTCACATAATTTATTTTGGCGTCGGCGGCTGCTGCGTGTATTTATGGGATTTGCGTGTGAAATTCTCGGTTTGCCTGCATGACTGCCATGACTCCTCCTCTGTCTTCCCTTCTGTGTCTCCAGCCTCTTGTTTTGTTCGAATTTAAATCGAAATACTTGTTGAGAATTTAAGTCAGAAGTCAAATACTTTTTTTGGTTTTAAATTTCACGTGTAACGAACACGAACAATGGATGGGAAATCTTAATTCTTAGTTAGAGGTTAAATGCTTGGAATAAAATCAAATATCTAAAATGCCTAACCACATGTTGCTGCAGTTTATTTATTATTGAGTCAGTCAGTGATCATTTCAACTTTGTATTGATAACTGAATTCTAAATTAAAGAGCATATCCTGCATTTGGTTAGTTTTGAAATACTCCATGCAGGATATGTTCCTTCTTTAGTTTTCATTCTAACATCAAATGAAATTGTTGAGTCACTTTCATAAAACAAAGAGAAGATCCTATAGATGATATCTTCGTGGTCTCTTTGGCCAATTCTAACAAGACTAGAGACCGAACGGTGTCGTTTCAAATGAGGCTCATTATAAGAAAACGGAGTGATTGATTTCTCTTGCCCAAAATTCTAAGCTCTTCATGAATCAGACAAATGGGGAAAGTAAAATTGAGTAATGCGTTAATATTCTTGCTAGTTAGGCGAACTTTTTTTTTTCAAAGAATTTCTCCTGATCAAAAGTTATTCATACTTTATGCAATTTACTATTATTTTTGAAGAATAAAAAATCTAGTGATTCAATTATTCGACATATTTTGGCATTCGCAATAAGCCTTAAAGAATTCTCTCTTGAGCAGGAAGCACAACCACACAAAAAGTATGTGAAAAACTCATTGGAAGCCTTCGACTTTGGGTTTTATTTTTGGCAGCTTCGAAAATACTTGAGTTTCAAACAAACAAACAAACAAAAAAAGCAGACACAAACACACACACTCTCATACACAGATTGAATCCAAACAGCAACACTCACATACACACATGCACACATACATATACAGAGAGAGAGAGAGAGAGAGATAGAGAGAGAGACACACAAAGGAATGAAAATTTTTCTCAAACAAACAAACGAAAAATACTTTTCATATTACGTATACGTCTCACACTTTTGACCTGATTTTGCCTTATCAATGAAATGCTGTTTTTTGCCATCATTGCTGATGTTCTTGTTGTTGTTCTTGCTGTGGTCCTGGCAGCCACATGACAAGGCCTGGTTTGTACTTGGTCCTGGATATGGAACTGAGGGTTTGGGTTTGGGTTTGGGTTTGAGTTTGCTCTGTTGTTGCATCCAATCTGCAATCTGCAACACAATCTCTGCTCAACTACGGAAAAATGAAGTTATTGGAAATGACTGTCAAGCAAACGGCCAACAGCTCGGCCAACAAGAAAGCCAAGAAGAAAACCAGAGCAGAGCAGAGCTCAGTCAGCAACAGCAACAGCAGCACCAGCAGCAGCAGCATCTCAACATATTTTCCAGCACAAAATGTTTGGCATCTTTGGCTTTCATTTTTATATGTGGCACACATTCACAATGCCTTTTTTTTTTGTTCTCTTTACCATCGCCAGGAAGTTGTTTTACTTGGGCCACATGGAAGCACTTTTTATTTTCAATACCCGTTAATCATGAAGTTGAGTGGGTATATACGTTAACGGCATGGTTTCCTAGTGGATTTTCTTTTCAGTTTTCCTTGCATCTTTTCCTTAAATAAATAAATTATAAAGGGTTAAACTTTAGCTTAATAAAATGACTATAAAGATGTAATCGTTAGCAAATTATTAGCTTATTTTATCGATATCAAAGATATCGTTTTTAAAACCGCATCTCAGCTAGACTCTATCTAATTCAAGATATTATCTCTAGCAAATAATCTGCCATTTCTTTAGTTTTGAACCGAAGTTTAGCTAGACTAAAGCGCTATAAAAATGTATCGGGCGATTTTATTGATATCAAAGATATCGCTCTAATATATATATTTAAGTGTTAGCTAGATTATAACGTTGTAAAATTGCAACACTGGTATGTAACCAGTTAGTTCCTAGAATTTTTGGCATATAAAAAAGGCATCCAAGAAAATCGGCCTAGCAATCGATAACCGGCTACTGAACATATTTAAAGCCAACAAGAGAGTCTTTAAGTAACATAAAATAGAAACTAATTACGCCTATCACCTCTGTTTTCTTTCCTTCAGCTACTTGCTAAGAGGTATAAACAATTCGCATTCCATTCTATTTTAAATCTCTCTCCCATATATACATCTCTTTTTACTGTATGAATGAAAATCTTGAACGCAGTATAGCGTGTCGATAATCAAACGTCAGCATATAAAATTCCAAGCTTAGTTTCTTGGCATCATCCCATATATGTTTGTTTGTACATCGAATAGATTGTTGAACACAATTGTTGGTGCATTCGTAAAGTAATGTCAAAGTGAGATTTACTTTGATTTCTATTTGTGAGATTTTTATTATTGTGGTAGGCATTGAGATACTTTGGGGACTTGAAAAATAAAATAGGTAATCTATGTGTTCAACAATGAATTGGTAATAGAAAATCTTCTAAAGGTGACACTAAAGACAGCTGGACCTGCATTTCAAAACAAGCAACGGATTGGTAAGAAGTTCACAAAGTCAAGTTGACACACACGTCGCATGACCTCAAAATATATTCCTCGACTTTAGAGCGAAGGCTTTGAAGCTCTTCTCCATTTCCTAAATATAAGAAAATCAATCACAATGCATCTAATTACATCTGTTGTTCTTAATTACCTCAAATATATCGATTTTAATAGTCTGGTGTAAGATAAACCAATTCTTCAATTAACAGTCCCACAAATAAAATAGAACACTCTACATTTAGCATTTTATATGCACAGCATGAATGCATTAATGTCAGTTAAAACTTTCAATTCCATTCATAATTTTGTTAAAATACTCTTTACACTTCCTCTCTCTCTCTCTCTCGAATTTGAATCCATTAAATACCCATTATTATCACAATTAGTGTTCATATGTCGTCCTCGTTTCATTTCATTTTTCCCACTTTCTACTTCAGTTTTGTTGCATTTTTTTGTGCACAAATGTCCAGTCAACTTTAACAATGCTTAATTGATTTTGAACAATGAAGGTATTGACCTCCTGCTGGATAGACTGCATAATACATAGCAAAAAGAAGAAATGGAGCTCGAATCGATTTCAATATATGACAATTTATATACATACCTTATAAGCAACAAGTTGAAAGAAATTTTAGATTAAATTATTGAGTTTAATAATGGTACCCCAAATGGGACTTATTACATCTTGTTTGGTTGGTTTAATGCAAAATTAGTGCAAAGTAAGGATTTGAAGAGAAGTAAACGTTACAGCAAAAACTCTAAACTCCTTCTGCGACTTTCGTAGCATACATTTTGGGGCCAATTTTCGGTTTCCTCGCTATTGATTTAACTTAATGCCACAAATATTTCTACAGGATTAAATTGCTTTCTAAAATTTACTCACGTTTTTTAATAACTACGATTTAGACAACGAAAATGGTTAATATGAATGAATTTTGCAATGATTTCGACTACTGAAAATATTCACTTGGATTTGGCTTGTTCTCATGTAAATAGGACTCTTCGGCCATTTAAAAAATTCTATGAATATGCTTTAAGGATATGAAACGGCAGCAATAAACCATAAACTAACAGTATTCAGGTTTAGCGACGCTTGAAATAATGTTGAATTAATTAATAACATATTGACAATGAATCGAGCAATTAACATAGCTTTCATTATATTTATACAATGGAACAGAGTTCTATTGATACCGATAAGGAGATAGGCCGTTAAGTACGAGCGTTTTATTAATTGTTATTTTATATTCTGAAAATGTTTCGCTGCATTAATGTGCAATTAATTTTTTATTTGTCAGATCTCACCTTCTGTCCCCCACAATTGATTCCACCTCTCTCTGACAACGAAACGGATTTGGAATTGTCGACTAATTGAAGCGTAAACATTTCAATGGCCAACCAACCAATTGGCATCAACCCAAAATGAAAATTGTTAATAAACAATGCGCGCCATGCACAAAAGTCATTAAATAATTATAGTATAAAAACTCTGAACAAAACGCAGAGGAAGCGAGGGCGAAAGAGATAGAGAACGAGACAAAGCGAGAATCCATCAGCTAAACCTGCCCATCGAGTGAAGCGCTAAATTGCATTATTTTATATATGTTAATCAAATGTCTGAGAGGAGAGGCAGGTGATGCCATAAAGTGGGCATGGTCGAGTGGTGGCGATTGCATTTAAAGCATCATCAATATGCATTCAGATGCGTTGTGTTCTATACTTTATGCAACGAATATTTAAATTAATAATGCGCACATAATGAACGACAACGAATCGAATCGAAATGAAATGCCAAAAAAAAAATAATAACAACAGCATTTACCGTTACACGTTATCGATGCAAACAGCCGACGCCATTTTAATTTTTACACTCTGTAATCGGGAGAATTGCAAAAGGAAGATATGACAATTCGAAATTATCGATATGCCCTGCTTTGTAACTCTGAACTTTTGTCTTTTGCCTAAACATGAGTACGGAATACAAACTTTTAGTTTACACAAGATAACCAATCCTCAACAGTTTTATTAGGCATATTTTAGAAATCGGAAAAGCTTCTATAAAGTTTAGCTCTCTTTCCAATGAAATATCGATAAAAAATAATCGAGTAAAACTATCAGCCCATTGGATAAAACATTTCCTACAAACATCGCGTTGAATAAAACGTGTAAAAAATGTGTCTTTCGCCTGAAAAATGTTTTCAAAGAACTGGAAAAAGCTGGACTTATATTTTAGTAGCCATCCTTTCAGCCATTCAGAGATTATTCTGTCCTGGAAGTGTCATTAAGTAATGGGTATACGTTAAGTCGTTTGCTTTTATTTAATATTATTGAATGGTTTCTCTTTTTGCCGCCACACTGATTACACTTCCGTTTTCATGGGCCTGGCAATGGACGGTTTACTGTGTCATTTTTCGATGTGCATTAATGAATTAATTGTTCCACCGGATATTTCAAACATTTTAGATTTGTGGTTTTTAATTTCCTGCAAAATAATCTTGCCCAATGATTTTTGTCGTTTTTTTTTTTTTTTTTTTGATTGATCAAATAAATTTATAGCTGTATGTAAATATTTTGCGGTAATTTCGGTTTTGCATGACTTTAAACAGCGGCAGCAGCGACAACAATTATGCAATCAAAATCAAAATGTTGTGACAATGGTCGACAATGCCAAAACGATGGACAAAATATATATGTGTGTGTGTGTGTGTGTGTGTGTGCTTATGTTTGTTTATTTGTTAGTGGTTTAGTGGTTGAATTAGCCTAAGTGCAGTCAGAGTGGACTGTCAAATGTCAGTTGACGGTATTTTTACGATCTTGGCGAAAACGTTTTCGCTAATAGAAATTATAAATTCGCAAGTTTTGCTAAAACCACACACACACACACACACACATAAACGCCGCTTGGCTAAGAGTATCCTTAGATATAGTCTACTTTGAAGGAAGAAACTAATGGATCTACTAAAAGAAAAGTTCAAGGCCTTAAGAAAAACTTTAAAGGATTTCATTTAGATATGAAATATGTTTAAAGCAATAAAAGTTGACCTAGTTTTTTCTATTGAATAGGCAAATTGTTTAACTACAGCTATTAAATTTAGCACAGTAATATTTAAATACACGTTTCTCATATTTTTCCTATTCGCTAATACGAGTTTAAAGTTGTTTCGTTTTTCTGCTAACTCTGCAATATTCCTAGCTGGCATAACTTCCGTTGTTCTACAAACTCATTGAACTTTATGCGAAACAAAATCAATGTGAAACAGCCCATACACTTTCAATGCATTTTTATGTGACCAAAAAATAAAAAAAAAAAAAATACAAAAATAAAAACGAAATTTGAAAAAAAAAAATGCGCTATCCTCCCGAAAGGCGGCACAAAGAATGCGGTCAATGAACACATGCATATATATTGGCAGGGAAGCGGGGGGGAACAGGCGAACGATTGGAGAAAAAAATCATTGCAGTTATCGCGGCAAAGCCAAAAGTTCTGGACCCAAAATGCCACCTACTTACATACAGAGATATAGGGAGCACCCAGCAAGACCTTTGCCTAAAATGCTGTTTATCTTGTCGACCGCCGAATGAGACGACAGAAGATGGAGAAAGCAACACAGAGCGAGAGAAAGATAGTGAGAATTCTGGTCAGTGCCAAAAATATGTTTAGTAGAAGGAAATTATGAAGAACTTTTTGTATACCCTCTACAAATACGGAAAAATATGGTAAACTAAAGCCAACGATCATGATCGAGATACCTAAATTTAGAAGGATCTCAACCATTTCAGACTTAAGTCTTCAAGTGTTTATCGTCTTAAGATTTTAAACGAAATTTCGTAGAGCTAAAACAGGCGAATATTTTACCGCTTTGCTGGGCAGACAAATTCTGCCACTTATTGAGTATCTCCCAATTCAAATTTTGGTTTTTTTCTAGGGTATGCAAATGTTGTCGGTTCGCTGGCGTCGGTTGAAAAGTCTGGCAAGCTTCTGGTCTCAACAAAATATGAAGCAGAAAATGAAGTAAACCCCTTTTATGGGGATGCACATTTTTTGGCTAACAAGCAAAGCAGCTACCCAGAGCAGCAGCTCTAAACCAAAACTAGGACCAGCAGGACATGCAAACGTTGTGTCAGCATACCCAAAAAAAAAAAAAAAAAAGTAAAAGAAAACGCCAAAGAAAGTTGTGCGCGGCTCTCCGGCTCTCCAGCTCTCCGGCTCTCCGGCTCGATTGGCGAACACATTTTTGTGGTCGAGCAAATTTTTGGGCTTCGATGAAATTTGCTGCCAAATAGGTTACAAACAATTTTTGACTTGGGTCGCCAGTTTATGGAGTTGTGTGTGGTTCTGGTTCTTAGTAGATTTTCTTATTGTTTTTGTTGTTGTTGTTGATGCTGTGGCATTTTGGCCAGCATTTTTCTTTGCTATTTTCCACTCTTTTCTTTCTTTTCTTTTGCCCCTTCATACATAAAAAAAAGTATTTCGATTTTTGTTTGCTTTTATTTTTCTGTTGCCCAGTAAATGAAACGGAAATATGTTTTGTGGGCTCGTTGCACATGACAAACAAACAACTGCGAATAAAAGAAGAAGAAGAAACGACAAGAACAAAAAAAAAAAAAAACGAAAACTTTAGCCAGTTGCCAAAACGCAGAGCGGGATGGAATAGAAGTTGCCAAGTGCTTAAGATCTTAAAGTAGACCCAATACGAACTTTTGCTGAAAGCCATAAGTTATGACAGGAGAAAGCACAGCATGGCAAGGATACGGATGGCTAAGGACCAAATAGAGGTAAAAGTCAAAGTAAAGTGGTTCAAATAATATTTATTAAACAAGTTGCATAAAACTCTATCGAAATGTTGTCAGAAAGTTTCAATAAATACAAGTGAAAACCATTCGTTTTTAATACAGAAATAACATGTCCCATGAAAAGGCTTTAGGCAACTTAAATAACTAACTTTAAATGTTTTATGGAAAAGCCACCAAGAACTAAAACTAACCTAGAAAGTGATTTTAAAACACAAAGTAATAAAGAATTTTAGTTTTAATTTATAGTGAAATATTTGTGGCTAATTGTGTTGGCCATTATGGCTGGCTAGTCGTTTGAACAATCTTCTTTTATAAGTCTTTTCAAATAAGAAAACTAAAAAACTTTTGGTTCCCAAAGGTTTACCCTTAAATGAAATCGAATCCCATCAATTGCTAATGAACCAAAGGATCTGTATAATTTAAAATATCAAAGAAGCTAACCTCGGCTGTGTATCAACCGAAGCAATTAGGTTTACTTATCCGATTTCGATAAAATATTGTGTTCAACTGTAAAATTTATCTAATTATTAAATCTGGTAAAAATACTCCAACAAACAAACAAGTTTTTTCTTTCCCTAGAAACATTTTTCCCGATTGTTCCTATGGGAGCTAAATGACATAATTTTCCGAACCTCATAAAATTTGGCGAAAAGTTGCGGACTATAACAGGAGCAGGTTTAACTTGGAAAACTTAAAAACCAAAAAAAAAGTGTTCACTTAGACTTCTTTTTCACCGATCGATCGTATAGGGGCTATATGTTAGAGTAGTCAGATCCTTACGCAATTTGACATATATATGTGGGCAACATTAAAACACATAAGTGGCGAGTATGGTTTGAAAAGCTTAATAAACAAAAAAGTGTTTCTCACTCAGACTTCTTTTTCGACTGATCGTTCCTATGACAGCTATATGATATAGTATTCCGATTCGAATACCCCAAGAACTTAACCTAAATAAAAAGCTTATATACAAAGTTTCATTTTAAGAGCTTGATATTCCCAATCAGATCAATCAGTCAAATTAAATCTTTAGATATCCACAAAAATACAACTCCAAAACAATTAGAATTTTTGAATTTTTTAGAAGGTAAAATTTTTAGAAGGTACAATTGCAAAAGACTTTAAATTTAGGTTTTGCTATGAAACGAACACGATCTCAGTTGAGATGGACCTCAAAGTTATTGTGCTTAGTCAGAAGATGTTCCAAGGGTCAAACTGTATATACTATATTTACATTTCAGCCTGCAAAAGTGTAAACATTTTTTATATGAATACATTTTTTTTTACCAAGTAATTCCTGTTGTGTAAAATCGCATTAAAATCAACTTAATTGAACATTTTAATTAGGTCATTAAATTATTTTGTCACATTGGGCACTTTTTAATAGCTTTAAATTTAAGTATATTTTGTTTGCCTTACTTTTCATATGCGTTGGCACATCATAGAAAATATAGTGTATCAGGACATAAATAATTTTCAGAGTGACCGCAAGAGTTCATATATCATTTGAAAATTTTCCATAGATTTAATGGGGAATTGTGGGTTGAGCTTGAATTTTCGTTTTCATTTTTTTTTCCTTGGCGTTTCCTTAAGAGAGATTTGCCCAAGTGTTAATAGCTCATAAATATTTGAAAATGCTTAGCATTTTCTTGGCAAACGAAATCCCCACAGTATGAAGAATGGTGGAGGAATCCTTTTTGGAAAGCCAAAAGGAGTTGTGTGTGTGTGTGCGGTCATAAATGGTAAAAACACAGAGGCGCACATCCCTTAAGTGTGACATAATATGTGAAATATTTTAAGCAAAGTTACACAAAAGGCACTGGCAAAGCAGGACGTCGGACAACGAAAGCGCACCACGAAGCTCAAGCGAACGGCGAAGGACGCAGGATGAAGGACGAAGAACATGTGCTTGCCTTGCATGCCCATTTAATTTTGCAAAATGTTTGTTTGATGCCCTTAATAGGCTTAGAGACGACAACGACTACACGACTACACCTTGCCTTGCAACCAAAAAAAAAAAAAAAAAATACATCATGATGAAATATTCAAAGGATATGTGGGGGCCGCCCAAGCCGAATAAGCAGAAGGAACTAAAAGACGAACAAGTTTTTGGTTAAGAAAGCTGCAAGTCAAACACAAGTTTCACATTTTTGCATATATCACTTGATAATGCGCCCCTTACCTTACCAGGAAAACGTCGAGAAGCAACGGAAACCAAAGACGCTTTCCAGGGAAGGAATAAGAAATCGAGGGCCTTGCTTAGAGAAGGATTTTCTTTTCAAGTAATGTAACTGATTTCTGTTCTTGCAGGAAAATGCAGCGGAAAATTCCAAGTCTTAGGCTAGGGATAGGCAACTTCACTTGCCATGAGCCTAAATAGAAACTGGCTTAGACCTGAGCTAACTTGAGGCTTTATAATCACTTCATTGCCAACCTTCTTTCTCACTTACTCCTCTCCTGACTGTCAGCTTGCTATCATATATCCTTACTGTTGAATTGCATTTCACCTCTTCCGTGCAACGGTGGTTTAAAAACGTCGCCAAAAACGTCGTTTGGTTATTCTAGGGCACAAGTTTGCACATTCAGTTTGTCGAAAGTTTGCCTATTCATTAACCTAAATACTTGGTCTCAGAGCGGGGCGATAAGGGGGGCGAGGGCGATAGCAGGTCCTTGGGCCTAGGCCAGTTCTGTACAGTTCAGGTTTAACTTTCACAAGCTAATTTGCATATTTGAGTGACTCCACATACATACATACATGACTTTCATTTTCTACACTAAGTAAGAAAATTAAATCTACTAAAGTCGAAATAGTTTGTGCCTTAAGATTTATGCTGGTCTCTGGCCAGCTTAGCCCTGCCAGATGACAGTGATAAGGCAAGTATTTAGCTGGATGACTTTCAAATGTCTGTTTAATCTCGATCTAAAATTGCTTTCACTTATCTAAAGCTTGGGATTTCAATGAACGTCAAACAGGACTTTTGAAATGGAAAGCCATTGCCAACAAAATCACATGGTCAAGATCGCAACTTGTTTTTGTAACTTTCTGACTTGCTTGTGCGCCAACTAATTGCTTGTGCGTTGAGTGAGAGCTTTGTGAGGCTTTGCTTGGCTAATTATTTACTTAAAACTTTAACCCTTTTTAGGCTTTTACCTAGTACCCAAAAACATAACTCACTAGTCTACAATTAAGAGTTTCTTTAAGAAAAATGAATTGCAACATCAAAACTTACGAATAAAATGTCATGAGTATATAATAAATAAATAAATAAATAATATTTTTTTCTGTATTTATATAAAGCGCTTCTGACTGCTGCGAGACAATAAGATGGAACAAGAAATGGTTAAGATGCCAACACAAACTCCTTGCATTGGCATCATGTGCATTGATTTGGCCACTCCATTGGCCTCACACTATGGCGAAAAATGGCATAGTTTTATAGCTTCATCATATGTAAAGTATCTGGAGGCAGCAGGAGCTTTTGTGGTGCCCATTTGGTAAGTATGTTGCCCCAGTTGTCAAAACCTTCAATGACCACGCCTTTTACTTAAAAGGATTGGACGCGAACGTTTGTATTATGAACGCCTGATGCGTCAGCTCAATGGCATTTTATTGCCCGGAGGAGCTGTATTCATCAATGCTGCGGATATGATGGATAAACCAGGTTTAACCAATGACTGTGTACAGAGTGCGTATCATATTTTTGATGTCGCCGAGGAGATGAATCGAGCTGGCACTTATTTTCCCCTCTGGGGCACTTGTCTGGGATTTCAACTGATGCTAATGCGTGCCGCCAAGAGCTGTGAGATTCGCACCGATTGTGAGAATATAAGAAAGGCATTACCCCTGCAGCTGACCAAGGATTTTAGAGATTCCAAATTGTTGAAACAGTTGCCGCAGAATTTGGCCGAAGAGATGGGTCGTTCACCTTTTGCGTGTCATAATCATATGTATTGCATAACAAGTGAAGATTTGGATCATTTCAAGCTATCAGACAAGTGGCACATTCTGGCCACTCATTCGGATGTCAATGGCAAGGAGTTCATAAATCTTATCGAGCATCGTCAGTGGGCCTTATTCGGCTGCCAGTTTCATCCGGAACGCGCAGCCTTTGAGCAGTTATACGCCAGTTCGGACAGCTGGAAATTTGCCCACACGCGAATTGGCATTGAGTTGGCTCAATCCTTTGCCCACATATTTGTTGACGCTTGTCGACGCAGTAGCTCTCGCTTTGCCAGCCCCGAGCAAATGTCACGGCATCTCATTTGGAACTGGCAACCTGTGTTTAGTGGTCAACTGAAGGAATCCAAGTTTCTGCAGTGTTATCTCTTTGAAAAGAATGCCGATTATCCCCAATAGATGTACTAAAATTCAGAGACTTTTTAGGAAATTTATATTTTGTAATTTTTAGACCTTTTAAATTAAAAAAAAAAAAAATAGATCTCAAACAGCAGTAGATCAAGTATAATAATTACATGATAATAGTAAAAACAAAGGAAAGTTAAATCGTAGTTTTTACCTTTCCAAATTTCATCTTTTTACATTTGACAACTTTCTCTGCCTTCTCTTTTACATTCTAATAATGAATTGTTGAAATTTGAATTCCAGAGAATAAAATTATTTCACATATTACTAAAAAAAAAAAACCCAACTCCAGCTGCCCCAGTCGACTCATCAGTTTAGACATAAATACGATTATATTAATTATAACAGCTTTGGGAATTATTCGTAGATGGATGCATTTTTTTTCCAATTTTCATCTAGAATGTAAAGCTTATTATAAAATAAGTTTAAGTTGTTTGATTTGTTTTTTAAATTAAGAAGTGCTTACATGGCTTTGTCTGTTTCTCTTGTATAAAATCTGTGGACCCTTCATATTACAGCTTTTGATTTTGGAATCCTCCAGATAAATCTGAAAGTTTTAATAAACACTTATTTTGTGATATAACATTACTTAACTTAACTTACAGCTTCCCATTTTTAAGAGAATTTCTTCAAAGCGTCTTAGCAGGACTAGAAGAAGTTGTATTACGTTCTTAGAAGTTCGACAGGAATCGACAAAAGCTTGTAGATCCCGAAAAGCAAAGCCGAGCATAACACAAATGCTTAATATTGACATGACTGCAGAATTAATTAATGTTGCAAAGCTTCAAAATGACTCTTCAATAAATATAATTAGTGATGTGCAGAAAATGGTTCGATAACACAAAATTATCGATATGGCAAGTGTGATTGCAGTTTCAGCTGATAGGTATATCTATTTGCCCACAATTTATAGTTAAAATCATTATTAAGTGAGCTTAATTTAAAATGCTCGAAGGGAAATCCCAATAACAGAGTTGATAACAATTCCATTTCCCGAATGACCGTTTCACACGCCTACAAGGAACACGCCCACATGCCAGCCCATTCAATAAAAATTGATACTCCCAGTTGGAGGGTCGAACCCTTTTTTTTGTTTTTTTTTTTGTTTTGTTTGTCGGTCGGTTGCTGTACGGGATGACCCTTTTGGGACTTTAACTTTAAGGACAAGCATAAACAAGTCAAATGACTAGCTGCACATACATATAAAACATTTTGTTTTTAATAAAAATAAAAGAAAAAATCAAAAGCCAAACAAACAATCTGCCAGCATAAAAAACAACAGCAAAACACAGCACTGATCAAAGTAAAAATTGCCAAAATATATACACAAATGTGGCGGAGTATCAAGCAGTGTCTGCAATGGGTCCCGGAGTATGTGTGTGTGTGCGTGTGCGTGTGCGTGTGCGAGTGTGTGAGAGAGAACCCAAATTATCCACAGCTTGAGGCAAGAAACACTGACTTTCACTTACAATTGCGTATACGCAATGTTGGCGAGCTTTAAAAAACATGACATGATTTTGCATGGCCTCGAAATCGTTTGTTGTTGTCCACTTTTGCCTTTATTTTTGTTATTTTATTATCTCATGAATGCTAAATGGCCAGAGTCTGGGGATAATATAAAGCCTCAATGTGCAGCCTTTTGCCTCCAGTTAAATACACAGCGAAAAATACGATTGCAATATACTATATTACGAATTTATAATCGGCGCTTATCCCCCAAAAGAATTTATTACTTGGAAATTAAAAAAAACTTTTATTTCATACAAATTATTATTTGAATTTTGTATATAAGAACAACTTCTTCATCGTTGTTCAATTTGAATAATGACCATTATAAAGTATTAAAAAGGCTTTAGAACTATTATATTTCAGTTGGGTGAATATAAATCTGGAATAATTTAGATATTTGCTAAGTTCTAGAAATTCCGCAACCTCATCAACACTTTGGAGATATAAATTTTAAAGAAAATCTCAATAGATGGCACAGAAACTACTCTACAAGAAAATGTATCTTGTATTTTTGTTGATAATGTGTTCAGCGAATTGTTGTGAGATTTCACATGCAGCCCAAAAGAAACAATTCTCTTTTAAAGACAAAGGTTAGTTTTATTATTTATAAAAGGATTGTAACCATGAAAAGTGTAGTCAACAAGGTCTTGCTTGAAGGGTATTTAGATTTGTTTAGTTTTTGGTTTTAGTGTAAAGATGGAAAAAATGAAATGTTATACAATTTATCATACAACTGTCGCATATTTGTGGATGTGTGTGATGTATACGAGCGACCCCCGTGGTGCGTGAGGGTTTTTCCGGTAGGGAGACATCATCGTCATCATCGCAGCCACTTGGATGCTTGCGGCTTAGCCTGACCCATTATTCCACTTATTCACATTGAAGGCAGTCAGTCAGTCAGTTAGTCAGTTTATACGTAGAATTCACATGCTGGGCTGCCATTTCGAATTGCGCACGAGTAGAGACATGGACAGAGACAGAGAGAAATGTTGAGAATGAGAGACAGCCTTTTGCTGGAATCGTGGAAGTCGTGTGGAGTGTAGAATGTAGCCTTTTCGTGTCATTGTAATGGCGGCACATCCGTTGCAAGTAAATGCCATTTGTCGAAATAAATTTCCGTTTTATTTAAATCCACGCTCAGTGCTGGGCGACACATAGAAGAAGGAGGAGGCGGAGGCGGCGGAGAGGGAGGACCAGACCAGGCCAGAATTTTCTCCTCATATGTGTGGCTAAAAGACACACAAACCCAAGCCCAGAACGAGGCTTAAGTGTATATTTTATTATTATTTGGTCTGCTTGATGACATTTGTCGTTGCTAGAGGCAAGACCGGATGTCCTTCCACTAGGCGACGACCCCTCCAATGTCCTTCTCCTCTGTGCTTCTCCCCCTTTAGTCGTGAGCGCGTGTTTTGTGCTTTTTGATTGCCGCACTGTGTCTATTCATTTGAATTTTGTACTTGTATCCTTCTCTCAGTCTTACTCATTTTGCAACATATCGCGTCCTTGCCCACATCCTGTTTGGCTTTTCATCAACTGGCAATCATTTAGCAGCGCGAAATGTTTACCTACGTTCGCTACCCATGCATACATAGTTGGGATTAGAGCCAACACCCCGCCCATTTGCATTGAACACATTTCGCTTTCGGAACTATTTGTTAGTTCCAAGTCTGACAATATTGAACTCCTCTATTGATGATGGGATCTTTTGATTTTGCATACACCGTTTCTTTACCTTTTAATTGCTTATCTCCCAAGGAGTTCTTCATTTTGATTGTAAATAGGTCTTAATCCATTATTAAAAGCTTTCTTGAATTTTTCGTTCCAATACTTGATCTTTCCTATTCTTTATCTTTATCAATTTTCCGTTCTTTTTCCCTTATTTTATTTACTAAATTTATAAGTGATTTTTGTTAATTTTTTAATATTTTCTATTCAATTTCTTTCCGTCTTCTATAAAACTTCTTCACCATTTATCTTAAATTTTTTATTTAATTTCAATTTTATCTTTCAATTTCTATTGTACTTTTCTATCTAAACGGAGTTTAACTGTCTCCCCTTCCCCCCGCACAATTTACTTCTCAGCTCGCCAAATCTCTCACTATCAGCATCTTTCTTCATCTCTCTCACTCTCTTATTGTTCTTGTTGTTGTTATCTACCCATTCCCCCTTGATTGTTGTATGTCTGATTTTCCGGCTTTCAACATATTCATTTGCATATATGGAAATGCCAAAAACATGGCCGAAAAATTGAATTGAACTTGTGTCCATGTCCATGTCACTCAGTCAGACAGTCCTTCAGATGGGTTCATCAGGCAAGCGAGCGAGCGAACGGACGGGCGTTCGGTCGGGCAGGCGGTCAGGCAGAGATATACATAGAAGACACTGAAGTTCGTCTCACTTTACCCTGTCTCTTCAGCAATATGTCGGTTTTGTTTTATGGATGTGTGCGGCATGAAGCCTGAAGGAAGGATGACGAGCCCTCCATCCCTCCAGCCATCCATCTATCCATTCATCCAATGAATGACCAAACACTTTGGCTATATCAGGACAAACCTTCTGGTCATATCCAAAATGATGATGATGAAACCCCTTTTTGACATTTAACGTAAATGCTTTCGTTATTATTGTTATATGACGCATGTCACACAACTACAAACCAAAATTGTCATGAAGAGAGAGTGCGAGAGAGAGAGTAAAAGAGAGAGAGAGAGGGACATTTAGTGTTTTTTGTTTAACCTTTGCGCTTACCCAAAGCAAAACTATGTCAAGCAACATTTGCTTTCAGATTATTTTCGGGTTTCGAGTTGGAGTGGTGAATGGAGGAGGGCGGTTAGAAAATATGTATGTTTAAAATTTTAATGAGCGGCACATTTAATTTTAATGTTTTGGCGAACATGTGTTCATTAAGGTACGTTCGCCCGACCCAACGACCCAACGACCGACACAGAGAATGATTTAAAGTTTCATCTCAAACCTATTTGCCATGCGGCAAGGACTTTAAGTTAAAGGTTATCACATCTATTAGGAAAGCAATTGCTTGATTTCAATCGCCCACACTTAAAATAATGAGGCCTTTATTTAACACAAATTCACGACTTGAAAGACTCTCGTATTATTGCTTACTATATATCGTATGAAACTTTGGGTTAGCTGAAGCTGATAAGCGCAATCATTACGCTCGATTAAATCCTCAATTCGCTGCGTTTTTTACTCCCCTCCCCTGTCTCTTTCTCTTTGGACGGTTTGAACGTTTAGTGATTGATTTGAAATTGGTTAGCGCTGATTTCACACAATCTATTTTCCTCTATAGCTGTGTGCATGTGTATGTGTGTGAACATTTTCCATTTTACTTTGCTCTGAAAAATAATTACATAAAAAAAAAACCTTTGCCAAGGTTGGTCGCTTGCACGGTCTTTTGGTTTTAAGCCGATGATGGGGAGGGGAGTGGAGGGATTAAGGGGTGAGGAGGAGCATCATTGAAATCAACGTTGTTTAATTGGGCGTATTTGATTTGCGGCCTAGAAAGCAACAATCATGCGTGGATGTACCTTTAGATAAGATAATGACTTGACTTTCAATGCTTTTACAAAATTTAACGTTTTGAATATTTTTTTAACATTTTCTCAAGTTTCAATAGTCCAAATATAATGACACTAAGTGAAAGAGTTATTTCGAAAATCATATTTTGAGTTTATTGCTTGTTTTATTTGTTTATTTGAGTCAGAAATAAATTAATACTTTATTCAAAGTATTTGGCCAACTGCTAGTCATTAATTTTTCCTATCTTTTTGTGCATTTGTGGATTCCGTCGCTAAAATAAACGTTCAACATTTAAATCCAGGAATGAGTCTAGCCAATTGATAATGAATTAAAGTCTATTTTAATTAAGTAGCTAACTGATGTGTGTAGTATCTTTCTAGACCATTTAAATATGATACAATTTGCTTGTTATGCAGTGGTATAAGGTAATTGTAGGAAGGTAAGATCACGGGGTTAAAATGGGATCTAGATAAGTATATAGGTAACATAAGTATGTATTCCAGAATTATATTATTCTTTTTGAAAGGACAATTCAAGAAGGATTCTCAATATATTCACTCCTTCTTTCAGTAAAGTCTTAGAAGAAAATGTTTCAAGCAAAGTAAACAACTCCTTTCCAAAGCTGACTTAAGCAAGACTTTGACTTTGACTTTGAAAACAACATTAAACATTTTTTAGATGTTTGTTTAATGAAATTAGAGGTGGAGAACTATCGATAGTAGAACGAGTCGATAGTTCCAATAGCATTTAAAGCTTGCTTTAATATCAGAACAAAAAACAGCTGTAAATGCAAAAAAGTCTATTCAACTAGAGCCTTAAAATATTTCTTATTTTTGTACCTTTAAACATTATCGAGGAAACAATTAAAATAATTTCTCAATTCGATTTCCTATTGTCATATTAAAGTATTTTTTTTTTTATTCTAGTATCGAGCAACCAATTTTTTTAATGTTATTGGGACTATCGACTGCTTGGACTATCGATAGTTGTCCACCTCTAAATGAAATAAAAACCATAGCTTATATATTTAGTTGATTTCAATTGATTATCTTGATATTTGTATTATCCTTTAACAACTCTCATCAAACCACACTAACCTTAATGCGACTATGCCTCCGTTCTCTACTATCTTGGTTCCCTATCGACCACTCAACGCATCAGCAATGATAATTCAATTATGAAACATTATTTTTACAGTCTGCGTTACCATAAACGCATTACGTGCGCGTTAATGAAGAGTTATGGAAATGATGACCTCCCGCGATTTCAGACTAGAAGGGGGTGAAAAAAGAGTAGAGAAGCCTATAATGGCCCCAGTCTTAGCCTCAGCCTCTGGATTGGCCATTAGCAAAACCCAGACCAAAAGTCCATTAAAACTGCACACAGCATAAGCCTTCACCTTTGGCTTTCTCTTTAACGACAACGCAGGGAGTTGACTAGGTAAAGAGACGATGGCTCAAAGGACTTGCAAACTCCTCAGACAACTGCAGCAAAAAATATTCTGCAGTGAATTTGCTAAATTATTAATTAACCTCAAACAATTAAAAGTGAAATGTTAAACAGAAAAGAAGAAAAAAAAAACAAGATGGAGTTGAGATAATTAAGCCAGACGTTGGCTACTTTTTGCAAGAGAAAAGGGAACGAAGCAAAGGACTTGGGCGTAAAATATTTAAAAATGCTATTAAACAGCGTGGAATTAATTTACAGGTGGTAAAGGAAACGAAAAGGCGAAAGGACGAAAGGGTAAACGGAGCCTGAATTGAAGTTGGTGCTGGAGCTGGCACATGGCCGATAAACAATGTAGATTGTAATTAACTTGACCAGCTACCGACGGCTACAACGCGTTGCTGAGAATCCAGGTGTGGCTTAATTGCATGCACAAAATGTGAACGCAGGCACCAAAGTGAAAGAATGAATGACTAAATGAATGAATGACATTCATTTTCGCATGGCTCTCCATCTTCTTTTGCTGCACTTCCGTTTGCCACACCGGAAGAGACGGTGCCCAGTGAGATAAAGGCTTCGACTATGGCTAAAGAGATGCTACTTCTTTTTTTTTTCGTTCGTTCGTTCGTTGGGCTCATGGGGCGGATGAGCAATTGGAACGCTCTCGAATTTCATAATAATTAAAATGCGTCAAGCATTCAAAATCAAGCAGCTTGGAAATTTAATTGTAATGATGGATTGCACATCGACCTGCTATTGCATTATGAATTGCATTCAAACGAAGACAACTAAAAACACACACACACACACACACACACATTAATGCACAATTGATCAAATGAAGCTGCCATAGGAGAATGAGAGAAATGACCCGAAATGCAGACTAAGAAGAAAACTCAACAAAAATAATGAGGAAAACAACAATAATTGTGCACTTTTCAATGGAAAATGCAAAAGGAAATCAAACAACAGTTTCCAATGAACAGCTTATGTGAAAATAAACGAAAGCAACGAAACAAAATCCATAATTATTGTGCTGACAATTTACAAGAGAAATTGCAATTTCGCTTGTTATTTATTTTAAGTATGGAGAACTTATTCAAGTACGTGGGCCAACCGTATTAGCCGTGTAATCAATCTTTTAGCCATTCGTCACATGATTTGTAAATAAGCCACGTCTATATAATATTTGTTTTATGCATATTATATTAGTTTTAGATAATACATATTAAGCTCAGGGGCGGTTTGGGACGGCTTAGGACTCATGTACGGATAATCAATAAGGCAATCTTCAAGGTAAATGAAAGTATTTCTAAGGTAATGTTTTAATAAATTCTTTCTTATTAATGTTATCAATCCATCCCTGAGCTCCATAGAGCTATATAAAGGCAACAGATTGGACCAATTCATTTTCGTTTTTCAAAGATGAAAGAACTGCTAAAAGGTATTATATTTTTCTATCTTTTTCAGGGCTTAACTGCAAATATCGGGAACAATTTGGTAAGAAGCCATAACCTGATTTTAAACCAGGAATAATACGAAGAATTCCCATTCCAGATCAATTTATTGCAGCCCCAGGATACGTGCGTTAAGTATTGTTTTAGTGACGTAATTGCCATGATGAATTATATAGGTCTAATGAAGAATATGGAATCGTTTGGCATGTCGACTGAGAAATTAAAAAGCTTTGACGAAGAGTTGAAACTTTGCAAAACTCAACAAGAACAAATCAAGGAAAAAGATGACATAATCAAGAGATTGCAAACGGAAATCAATGATCTAAGGGCCCACATAAGAAAGGACACGGTGCTAGAAGAAGCCTTGCTAAATGCAAAAGTTGACGAAATCTCGGATTTGAAGACCCAAATCAAAAAGGACTCCTTAATACAAATCAAATTACTGAAAGCAAACTATGATAAAATCAATATTTTGAAGGACCAATTAAATAAAGAAAGAAACATTTGGAAAGAGAGTTATCTT
Organism: Drosophila nebulosa; assembly: GCA_024703675.1. Taxonomy (NCBI): domain Eukaryota; kingdom Metazoa; phylum Arthropoda; class Insecta; order Diptera; family Drosophilidae; genus Drosophila; species Drosophila nebulosa. The sequence goes on along the minus strand of CM045724.1, from coordinate 6,290,822 downwards.
CAGTTGGAGAAATGCAGACAGAAACCAGAAGAGAATTTGCCAAACTCAGCGCTCTATGTCGATCGCATTCGACGATTGCAAATTGCTGGTCACGCCCCCTTCGAAGCCCCCTTCATTTCGCCAGTTTCCGGTTGGACTGTGATTCAAAGACGCCTCGATGGAAATGTCAGTTTCGATCGGGATTGGGAAGAGTACAAGAATGGTTTCGGTGAAGTCATTGGAGGTAGTTTCTTTATTGGCCTCCAGAATTTGTATAACCTGCCAAAATCTGGAAGGCATGAGTTGTATATCCAACTAAGAGATGCCACTGGAAAATTGGGCTATGCTCGCTATGATAATTTTCGAATCGATAACGAAACGAATCAATATAAACTCATTTCGATTGGCAAATACACTGGAAATGCTGGCGATTCTCTCAAGCAACACGTAGGCCAAAAGTTTTCAACTAAAGATCGGAATAATGGAAACTCGGACACTAATTGCGCCGGCGACGAATGGGGTGGCTGGGTGGTACGACAATTGTGGATCTAGGTAAAAAACAAAATTTCATATATTTTATTTGCTTTAATTAACAAAATTTCTGACATTTTTAGTGCATTAAATGGAAAGTATTTTGAAAGCGGTACATCTGAGCATGGTGGCGGCATTTCTTGGGGTTCTGGGGACAATTTTAAATACAAAGTATTCAACATATTTTCACAAATGATGATACGCCCCATCCAATAAAGAATATTATAAATAAATATTGAATGAATAGTTTCTGCTCCACATTGACTGCTCAAGTTGAGAAGGCTTTAAATTTTTTATATATTCTAGTTGTCCATTTAAATTTTAACCCACAAGTACAATGTGTGTTGGTGTAGGTGTGTGTGTGTGTGTATATCTGTTTTCAATTATATGTAAAGGTTTAATTTTTATATGCAAATTTTTCTCTCATCATTTGCTCTACTTATTTATTTTCCTTTGCTTTCTCTTTTCTTTTTTTTTCGATTTACATAAAGCACATGGCTTTTTTCCCATAGTGGAGAGAGAGAGAGAAAGAGAGAGAGAGAGAAAGAGAGAGAGAGAGAGAGAGAGAGTATAAAGTGAAAAAGCCCAAGGCCATATGCATGATACGACCCGCAGATGTCATTGACAATAAAAATAATAACACCCCATGAACACATTTAACAGCAACAACAATCAAACATTTTGATACCCTCTAACTATGGAATGTTAAAGGTTTTGTAGTGTCCTTTAAATCCCTATTCAAACCTTAGTTAGTTAGGCTTGTCTTTTCATAAGGAAATAAACAAGCTTAAACAGGAGTGCAGAACCAACCCTTTTGCATTTTAACTATAAAGAGAAATGGATATGGTATGATATGAGGCAAATATAATAACCGTGTTATCTACAATTGAACTTCAATCGATTTGGATTTTAGGATCCACTGAGCTCTGTGAGGTCGATGGACTATAAAAAATGTAGTTTCAAATGTTTCGAAACTAGATAAGAGAAGTGGTTAAAGGGTAACTTTAGGTCGATATTGCCCTTTTAGATCTGTCAACTGGTTTTTTATCAATCACAAAATAAACATTCGACTCGCCCTCTATGCCAAATGAAGAGGATGAGGTTACGGATACTTCATGATGGTGTGACTTGCAGGAAGCTTGAGAGCGGAGTTGGAGAAGGAGGAGGAGGATACTTTTTGGTATTGGCATATTTTTATGCCTTTGCATTGTAAGGCAAACAATTTTTTTATTACAATATTTATTTGTAGGTATTACATGTGCCCCAGCGATAAAATGTATTTTAATTTTCACAGTTTCCATCAAAACTCCCTTAAAGTCTGAGTAGAAGTGGGGGTAGGAGGAGGAGAAGGGAGGTAAAACAAGAGAAATCATAATTGAAATAAAAGTAATGGCCATAAAAATTGCTATTTTTATGATTTGTTTGACAATGGCCAAAGAAAACGAACGAAAAATTGTTTGTATGTACATACATACATAAGTAAAGTGAAATTCAAACCTGAAACATGTTCAACATAATTTTTGGAGCACAGGCAATTTTTCATTTGCAATTTTTCCATGGAAAAGCTCTTGTTGACAAAAAGCATAAGAAAACAAAAGCGCAAAGAAAGTAAGTAAATACGTATATATATACATACTTATATATATATATATATGTATATGTATGTATATATATATGGGCCAGACTCATAAATACGAGCGCAAAATCAATTGACAATTTATATTGTTGGAAGCATAAAAAGTGAGCAAGTGAAGGCGGTCGGAGAGAAATCTATATTAAATTACGAGCCAGCTAACAAAATGGCAAAATAATAATAATAAAACCGACACACACACATACACACACTCACACACACACAAACGCACGGACGGTCAGAGAGAAGCTATGGCATATCTATATGTATTTATATCGTTTAATGTATCAGCTTACATACATACATATTGCATATATGTATCTATATATTTTCCATAGATACTCTCACGAAGAGTTCCTAAGTTTTAGTAAGAAGTTATCAATTTTCCATTTGGAATAAACGAATAAACAAAGGGACAAAATTATATGATGAGATGCACGAAACGGTGAGCAGGTTGTATTTGCGCCATACGGCATCTTCAACGCTTAAACCAGTTGGGAATTACAACTAAATAATTAAAAGACTTAAGTTTTCAAAAAAAACACGAAAAAAGATCTATTTTAGTTACCTACACAAAACTATATCTAAAAGGAGTGCACTTAGAAAGTGATCAATTGGAGTAGAAATATTTATAGGAATTGGAATAGAGCTTAGGTTCTATTTGACCTATATTGACCTCAAATATAAGATGAATTAGAAACTGGGAGCAATCACAAACTAGGCGACAAAATTTCACACGCTTTATGTGTCCTGAGAATAAAAAAATAGGTCAAAAACCTAGAGCTGTCGATTGTTCCATTCAAAAGAAAATTAAATATATGTATAAGAAAAACTTATAAACACAATAATGAATCGAAATGTATAAACTTTCCATGTCATTGCTAAAGATTATTATAGCTTAAACTATTCGAAATGCATAGTTCCCAAACTTAATAAGTGGCAAAGATCTGCAAAAGAAATCAAAATTTATTGTGAATAGAAACCAGAAATATAGTAATTTCTTTACAAAAACTTCTGATTCGAATAGAAAAGGTTTCTATACATTTTATAAGAACTTTCGAAAAATGTTTAAAAATGGAATTTCGGGATATCGTATATAATTTTCAAATCTATTATAAAAATTCCCAAAAGGTTATATCTAAAACACTTTCTTAATTTCTTTCTTTATTCTACTAGATTGAATTCTTTGATAGGGCATAGAATATGTGTCATATATGGGATAAAGTTGTCAAGGACCACTTTCTGTTATTTGTATCGTGCATTGTGACCATTGTTGATGCTGTTGCCGTGTCCTTTTCTGTTGTGCCCAATTGCCTTAAAATTGTAGCGAGTGTTAAGTGGGCGCACGTTAAAAAAACATTTAACGTTTTTATTTACGATAAAAAAACAAAACAAAATCAAAATAAAATTGCCAGCAAAAAAGGACACAAATTGTTTGACTGTGTGTGTGTGTGTTTGGTGGAAAAAGCGTTTTGTTCTGGCCGTGGCAACGACAACAGAAACCCAAAAGTAACAAAAAAAAAAGGATATTGGAATCGAAAGTGAATGGGCGACACACAAAAACGGAAATTAAAGTAAAAATATAGAAAAAGCAGAATGAGACAAAAAAAACCAAAGGGAAGGAAAGAAGAATAAAAGCCTAATGGAATTTATGTGAAAAGTCAAAAGTGCAAGTGAAAAATGTATTCGAAATAATTCAAAAAGATTGCAAGTAAAAAAATGTTATAAAAATTTCAGTAGGTAATTGAAAACAATCAAGGTTAACTCGGGTCAAGGTTAGCTGTTTCGCCTTGCAAAAGTTGTCAAATTTTGTGGGAAAGAGTTCTTATGTTCTCTGTGGCAATGACTAATAAAATGATCCAATGATGCAGAGTGAAGTCTCCAATTTGGCCATATTCTAGCTGAACTCAAGTCAAAGCTTAAGCTCCATTTTGCCCTCAATGTAACCAAGTTGATTGAAGTATGCATTCGTTTAGCTTTCTAAAACACATGTTTACATGATCTTTGGCATAAATTCAACACATTCGATAGGAAACGATTCTCGAAATTTTCAGAAGACTCTAGCTAGCAAAGCACTACTACTCGATGGTCTCTGCATTATTGTTGTCATCCATCAAGTAGTCGTCCTGTTTTAATTCCTAACAAATTGCAAAAATTCGATTGTAGAGCCATGTACAGAGGCAGAGGATTGATCAGACGGCTGTTTCACTTTAAGCCTGCTCAACTGCCACGGCCATTGGATCCACATGGTTTGATTGGCAATAAACAAGCCGATGCGGTTGAGAACGATGGGCAAGTGGCTATTGGATTGCCACTACCCCAAGTAGATGTGCCACATGAAGGGGATATTATGAGAGAATCGTCGGAAGAAGTGCGGGTGGTGCGTATTCAAAAGGAATTCAAGTTGCATCGTCTTCAGTATGGACCGAAAATGCTTGTGGCACTTCGAAAACAGGATGCCAAAGAGTATTATCGCCAAATGGTGGCCATCAGACGCCTGGAGGCGGCTGCCTCACAATTGTACAGGGAACGACTGGTGCGGGGCTTCTGTCACCTGTATACGGGTCAGGAAGCCTGCGCTGTGGGCATCAGGGCGGCTATGAGGCAAGAGGACACTCTCATTGCCGGTTATCGGGTCCATGGCTGGGCTTACCTCATGGGAGTGTCGGCTCTGGGAGTGCTGGCCGAGCTGACTGGCCGTCTGAGTGGCTGTGCCAAGGGTAAGGGCGGCTCAATGCATATGTATGGCCAGGGTTTCTATGGCGGCACGGGAATAGTGGGTGATCAGGTACCTCTTGGTGCCGGCCTAGCTTTGGCCAAGAAATATTCTGGAGATGACGGAGTTTGCTTTGCCCTCTATGGCGACGGGGCAGCCAATCAGGGTCAGATCTTTGAGTGCTTCAACATGGCCTGTCTCTGGAAATTGCCCATGGTGTTTGTCTGCGAGAACAATAACTTTGGCATGGGCACGAGCGCGGAGCGAGCTGCCTGCAATGTTAAATATTATACTCGAGGTGATGTCTTGCCCGGCATTTGGGTGAATGGTCAAGATATTTTGGCTGTGCGTAGTGCCACGGAATTTGCCATTGACCATGCCCAAACGAAAGGGCCCCTGCTCTTGGAGTTGAGCACCAATCGCTATTATGGCCATTCCATGTCCGATCCGGGTACTAGCTATCGCTCCCGTAAAGTAGTTCAAGATGCTCGCATCAAATATGATCCAATCAATAGTTTTCGTCTGCTTTGCCAGGGCAATGTAATCCTCTCGGAAATCGAGCTCAAGCAAATCGAAGACGACGTGCGTCATGAGATAAAAGCAGCTATCAGTAGGGCCAAAAAGGATAAAGAATTAGCCCTGTCCCATCTGTGGAGCGATGTCTACGCCGGCCATGTCGAAGGCAAAATGCGCGATGTTCATGGCTACAATTTGGAACACATCAAAACTAACGCGACAAATGCCTGAAATCATTATTGCAAAATTTTAAATTAATTTACTTCGATTTTAAGTGAATATATGACCAATGTGGCCTTGTATTAATCAAGTAAATTCGATCTATAAATCCGAATTCAAGACTTTAATAAACTAATCAATCCTAATCCCATATCCCTATCACAATTGACCTAAATGTTCTTAAGGAAAGAACTAATGTCTTTTCTTAATTTGCAAAAAGTTGAGAATATTTTAAGAAAATTTAAAGCAAAGTAAATTTAAATTAAACTAAAGTACTTTAGTGAAGAATGCCGATTACTTAGCCTTTGAAACTTCAGATCCATTTTTTTTGCTTTATAAAAGATTCGGAATAACCCTTTTTTTTAACTCAAAATCGAAAGACTAAGAACAGAAAGCCAAATCAAATACCATTGCCCCTTATCCATAGAAAACCAATTAACTTTTTTTCCAAATACAGCCGCAAACTACAGAAAACTAAAGAGTCACCTTTTTTTTTGTAAGGCAACGTCTTCGCACTATCAGAAAGTTTGCAGTTTACTGCAAACTAATTCGTATTGTGCTGGTAAAGTTTGTCTTCGTTAACCTTTTTTTTTTTTTTTGTTTTGGTACTCCTTTAACTTGTCCAAATGGCATAAGTCATAACTTTCATTAACATTTTGTGTGCTCTCTTTGGAATTTATGCTAAATGATCAACGGCAGCTGCTTACGTCTACGTTTTATTTGCCAGGCAAAACGAAAACAATAATTTAGCACGGCGAACTGCTGCACAAGCAGAAAAAAAAATGTATCACAACTGAAGCGGCTCAAGGAACAGAACAAAAAAAAAAAAAACGAAACAGAAAAGAAAAAAAGGGTAAACAGGAAACGGAAGTACACACACGCACACACACACACACACCATGTACGTTTGCTGAATGCGACGAGCCATTGAGGCCAGCTTCCGCAGGAGCAAGGAGGAGAAGGAACCCCTACACCCACCCACCCACCACCACCTTAAACTCTCGAACTCATTTGCCTTTGCGCTCACGTCTGTGTAATTTATGCCAAAAAAAAAAAAACAAACCAGTACAATGAGATCACAACGGTAATGCAGTTGTTCTTATACCCTTTCAAAAGATTATTACTGATGGTACCACAACAGAGTCAAAGCAATTTCATATAAATCTACCAAAAAGCACATTGAGAAATGTTATTGAAGATGAAGAACTGAGCAGTAATCTTGATTATTCAAAGCGATGATTTATATAAGTATATCACATAAGTCACAGTCATAGCTAAATTTGTTATACAAATATTACAGTCAAACATATTCCAATTCTAAATATTTCAAATTGCCAATTTGATTGATATCATATTTCACTCAAAAAACCTCCATTCCATTACAATTTGATTCGAACATAAGCCCCTAGAATCTTATGCTATTCAAATATGTTCATATCTATATACTAATTTTAGGCGAAAAACCTTTTATGCATTACAAACTTCTAGCCGAAATGAATATACCTTTGCTATTAGGGTATACGACACTGTAGGAAATTTCTTTTCTGTTCGTCAGCGTCTCATAAGAGCCTTGGAAAAATGTTTTCCTTATATTCTGTGTGTGTGCATGTGAAGGAGGTGCACATGTATGTATTGTATAATTTAAATATTTGTATTCTTTTGACATTTATTGTTTTTTGTTTTTTTTTTTTAATGTAGATTTCGTTTCTTTTAAATATCTAATTTTGGTCCATTTATTTTGCGTTAAGCTTGGCAAAACTGATCCCTAAATGCTCTATACAGTTACCTCTGAAAATGTATTTAATAAATGGCATCTCATAGTCAACTTTTTAAATTGTGAAATTGTTTAAAAGTTTCGAAATTCCTTAACTTCTAAGTTGGACGTTTATGTTTCGTTCCCCCAGCCTCTTGACATCTTCTTCAATAGTTATGTAAAAGACTTTCTAAGAAACCAGAAAAGTCGAATAGAAGTCATACGAAAGTAAATCTCTATTATAGTAACATTTTAAGAGAACGTTTAAGCATATTTTATGCTTCTATATCAAAAATCTATAATTGTATTCATTGCACAATAATAAAGAAATTTTCTTCTACAATTTTTTAAAGGACTTCTATAATTAATTAAATTTTTTTATGTCTATCTGACAGTGAATCGATTAGTTGAGCCAGATACAGAAGATTCTCGACGTGCGGTCCAGGAGGACACTTGGAATACACGAGGCACTCGACAGTGGTCAATATATATGGCACAGTCCACCTTCTTCTAACTGCTTGAAAGGCAGAAAGTCACAGTGCATGACCGCCTTAATCCCTTTTCGAAAACTCTTTCCTTTATAAACGAAATGTCAGTGGAACTCTACCTTCTGGAAGTCAACAACACACAACACTATGACCTTTCCTGTCCTAGCAGATTTAACATTCTGGCAAATTTATATGTTATAATACAAATCCATATTTTATAGGAAGACTCAATCAATTATGGATGAGAAGAGAGGAAAAGATCCACTTGTCCATATAGAAAGAAAAGCGTTAACTGCCTGGTGTATATGAATTCCACACTTGTTGTGGTTGCCTTCATTACCAACTATGGCAGAATCATAGTTCCCACCATATCACAGGCAAATGGTTCTGCAGGTAGGTTATCCTACAATTCTACATTTCGGGCAATGGGTAACAGATGAGTTTCAGGGTGTTTGTCAGCCGGAAATCAGATAACACACATTTAGCATCCGGATGAACGTCGCAATCCAAGGCGAGGAGGAGTGCAGGAAATGTGCATCAAGCTGCAATCAATCGGGCTGGCCAGCTTGGCTGTACCGGCGGCCGGCCCCAATAACACCTCAGCCCACCCACAGAATCAGAATATTAACTGGTTAATTGTTTAAAAAAACACCCGAATGCTTATATATTTCTGATTCTCGCCAGTTGCACACCATTATCGTCATGTGGATTCTGTAGTCGGTTGATGAGTTAAATTAATAAGCAATTCGACAATTGAATTTTACTTTCTATTCTGGTTGTTGCGGGCCATGTCCTTGGGGAAGGAGCGCAGTGGAGGTGTACGAATGCGACGAGCCTCACGGGAACGATTGCGCACCACCTTGGAGTGGATGGCGCAAGAGACGCAGTAGTGCAATTTGGCGTAGAGTTTGGGGAGGACATACGAGTCCCAGATGCTGGCCTCGGAGATATCACGCACGGCGGCCGCCTCAACAATGTTGCGGATAACAAACTTCTTGATAGCCTTATCCTTGGGCACACAGCGGGCACAGTTGGTGCAACGGACGGGCTTCACATGGCCACGATTGTGCTTGTTGCGTCCTCCATTACGGCGCTTCTTCGTCATCGTGCTTTCAACTGCAGATGGTTTGGGGTAGATGCATTAGCATTTTTACTATATTTTAAACACTGGATGGCACTCATAATTACCTTATTTCTTATTTTCAAAATCCACCAAGCGAAATCCGCGTGTTCACGCCAGGCGACACTTATGCGAAAAGGGAGTTGCCAGCTAAAAATGTTCGGTAAGTATAGAGTTGCCAGTGGAACAAAATGTTTGTTATTTTACCACACTGGTACGGTTGCAATCAAGTTATCGATAAGTCGCGCTTGCTGTTCGCCAACTGTTGCAAAACTGTTGACATAAGAATGTCAAAGATTTAATATGTTAAAAGGTATAAAACTGCAAAACAAAATGTCTCATTAATCTAAAAACTTTTGTTCTGCTGAAATCATTTGTATGTTAATTTATCTTTATTTTATTTGCAAACTTTTCAAACAAGACATATAGTTCTATATGACTAATTTCTTTCTGTTAGTAACATTTGTAGTCAGAAGCAAAAATTCGTTACCAACTTTTCTATATCAAACCATAGTTGAAAAATACGCATCCCTAGTTGTAGTTCGATAATTGAATTCACCGATACTTATCGAACGGGTTTGCACTTTTTGCAGGGTTGCCAGAAATTTTAACCGCGACTTAGCTACTGGCAGCACTGCCAACGTTTAGCTATACGAGATTTTCATTTTCGTTTTTAAATTGCATTTTTAAATGTAAAATGGTCGAAAGTGGAGCAGAAAGTGACTCAAGTAGCAGTTCTGATGGTAGCAGTAGCGGTAGCAGCAGTAGTTCCACCTCCAACACCAGTAGTGGCAGCGCTAGCCCCAGCCGAAGCGATGCTGGCAGCAGCCGAAGTCGGCATAGTGCGAAAACGAAAGAGGATGATGAGCGGGGAAAACAAGAGAAGATAAAGAAGCCAGCAGCAGAAACGGAGGAAGAGCAAAAGATTGAGCTGCCAGTGGCAAATGTGGAGAAGAAGCCCAAACAAGCGGAGAAAATGGAAAGCAAAGAGAAGGAAGATACGACAAAAGAGGACGCAGACGTGACCCAAGCAGCTGCGGCCACGTCTGATGCTGATGTGGTAGAAGCAGAAAAAGCAACAACAGAGAAAAAATCACTTGAAGCTGATGCCGAAGCTACAACAGTGAATACCAATGGCAAACAAAATTCAAAAGACACCACCGATTCTCCCAATCATATAGAAGAGGGCGAAATAACCGATGTAAGTGTGGGAGCAACGAATTTAATCCTCTCCAGAATTTATTGTTTTAACGATTTGCAGGAGGATGACGATGACGATGACTTGCCACTGCCTGAGAAAGCAAAACCACCGCCAGTTTCTCTTTCTAGTGCCATTCGGAAGGCCAGCCCTCAGGAGGATAGGCGCAGACGTCGTCGCAGCTCGAGTCGTAGTCAAAGCAGGCGAAGACGAAGAACTAGAAGCCGGACACGTAGCCGCAGCATTAGTCCCATAAGACGGCGCTCCAGTTCCTTGGAACGGCGTCGCGTGGAACGACTTAAGCGCCACGAAGAGCGGGAGAAACGTGATGAAGAGCGAGCCAAAGAGCGGGAAAAACGCCATCGGCGTGGGGGCCGCTCCAAAACGCCGGAACCACCCCAACCTACGCCCGACAATGCCACCGTGACCGATCCCAAAGCCAAGATCACCGATCGTCAGCGTCGCACAGTGGATCTGCTGACCTCACGCACTGGCGGCGCTTATATACCGCCGGCCAAGTTGCGGCTTATGCAGGCCGAAATCACCGACAAGGCATCGGCTGCCTATCAGCGTATTGCCTGGGAGGCACTTAAGAAATCCATTCATGGTTATATCAATAAGGTGAATGTGACCAATATAGCTATCATTACGAGGGAACTACTCCATGAGAATATTGTGCGAGGACGTGGCCTCTTGAGTCGCAGCATAATTCAGGCCCAGGCCGCCTCGCCCACCTTTACCCATGTTTACGCCGCTCTGGTGGCCATCATAAACTCCAAATTTCCAAATATTGGTGAATTGCTGCTCAAACGTCTGGTTATACAGTTTCGCCGAGCATTCCGGCGGAATGACAAGTTGGTTTGCATGTCGGCGACTCGTTTTATTGCCCATTTAGTCAATCAACGCGTGGCTCACGAGATTTTGGCTCTGGAGATACTTACGCTGCTGGTGGAGACACCTACCGATGATTCGGTGGAGGTAGCCATTGCTTTTCTTAAGGAATGCGGCATGAAGCTCACCGAGGTCTCTTCCAAGGGCATTGGAGCCATCTTTGAAATGCTAAGGAATATCTTGCACGAGGGGAAACTGGATAAGCGGGTTCAGTACATGATTGAGGTGCTCTTCCAAGTGCGCAAAGATGGCTTCAAGGATCATCCGGCCATTGTGGATGAGCTGGAGCTGGTTGAGGAGGATGATCAATTTACGCATCTCATGATGCTTGACGAAGCCACCGAAACTGAGGATATATTGAGTAAGTGACCACCATTTAAGTAAAATTTTAAATTCCTAATCCTATGACTCTCTCCTCTTTTATTGCAGATGTCTTCAAATTTGACGAGAACTTTGCGGAGAATGAGGAGAAATACAAGGGTCTGAGCCGAGAGATATTAGGCAGCGATGCCAGCGGCTCCGATGGCAGTGGCTCGGGCTCAGATTCCGGATCGGACTCTGACTCGAATGGCGAGTCAGGTTCAGGCGCGGATCAGGATGGGGAGGGTGAAGGTAAACCAGATGCCGGCGATATTATTGACAACACCGAAACGAATCTAATTGCCCTGCGTCGCACGATCTACTTGACCATTAACTCGAGTTTGGATTATGAGGAGTGCGCACACAAGTTGATGAAGATGCAACTAAAGCCGGGCCAAGAGGTGGAGCTGTGTCACATGTTTCTCGATTGCTGTGCTGAGCAGCGAACCTATGAGAAATTCTATGGCCTGCTGGCCCAAAGGTTCTGCAACATCAACAAGGTGTATGTTCCGCCGTTTGAGGAGATCTTTAAGGATACGTACCAGACGACACATCGCCTGGACACGAATCGCTTGAGGAATGTGAGCAAATTTTTTGCCCATTTGCTCTTTACCGACGCCATCAGTTGGGATGTGTTGGAGTGCATACAGTTGAATGAGGATGACACCACGTCATCGAGTAGAATCTTTATTAAGATTCTGTTTCAAGAGTTAGCCGAATATATGGGTCTGAGCAAGCTCAATAATAAGCTGAAAGAGGAGGTTTTGATTGAAAGCTTGGCCGGATTGTTTCCCAAGGATAATCCAAGGAATACACGCTTCTCCATTAATTTCTTTACCTCAATTGGTCTAGGTGGATTAACAGATGATTTGCGGCGTTTCTTGAAGAATGCTCCAAAGCAGGTTCCTGCCATTAATGCGGAGATTCTAGCCGTTGCGACGACCAATGATGACGGCAAGAATCCTTTCAAAGATAAAAGTGGAAAGGACGCCCAAACTTTATCCTCGTCCTCCTCTTCTTCGTCCAGCTCGAGCAGTGGTTCAAGTGATAATGAGGAAGAGCAGCAAAAGTCCACAACAAGCGATGAGGACAGCGACAGTGAGTCATCCAGCTCGGAGTCACCTAGTGAGCCGCTACGTAAGCGCAAACGCCAGGACAAGCACAAGAAGAAGAAACTAAAAAAGCAAAAGCTACGGGAATCAAAGAAGAAATCCAAAAAAGAGAAGAAACGTGCTGAAAAAGAGAAGAAAAAAGCGTCAAAAAAGAAGTCCAAACGGAAACGTAAGCGTGATCAAACAAGCAGCAGTTCCAGCTCCCAAACCTCGTCCTCCTCCTCCACCACCAATTCATCCTCATCCTCAAGTGAAGAAAGCGATCGTGCCGAACCCAAGGCCAAGATCAAACGAAAGGAGCAAGCTAATAAACAAACTAACAACCAATCAATAGGCAAACCCAGAGATAGTGATGACTTCAATTTGGAAGGACCCGTTGCAGGATCACCACCTCGCAATGGACATGCGGGACGCCGAGATCAACGGCGAGCACCAGAAGACTACAGAGAAGAGCGCAGGCCTCGTGACAATAATCGTGAGCGAGGGCACGATAGGGAAAGAGATCGGGGAGAACGTGATCGCGGCATCGTAAGGGAAAAGGATCGTGATCGAGGTTACGACAAGGAACGGGAACGTGAACGAAGCTCTGCAAGGGATCGTAATAGAGGGACTGAGAAAGAAAGAGAAAGAGATCGAAATAAACGAGCCGAAAGGGAACCCGAGAGAGATCGAGATCGAGATCGTGAACGTGATCGCTACCGTGAACGGGATCGAGATAATTCCAGAAGAGAACGCGACCGCAGCTCACACAGAGACAGACATCGGCGGCGTAGTGTGTCCAAGGGTCGATCCTAAGACACTTTATTCTTTATGTACCGACTTTCTCTTATATTGTATGTAAACTATGTACAAAAAACCCGATCTGAAAATAATTATAAATGTACAAAATATAAAGGCAACAATTTTATTCAATTAAATGTGCGATCTTCGTCAAAGTAAACAAAAAAAAATGTTAAAATGCGACGCTTTTTTAATTTGGTTTTCATTTTATAATATATGTAGCTCTTGGGTGGCATTTTTATTGGTGCAAAAGTGAATAATATGAACCGATTTTCTGATTCTTAATTCGCATGAACAAAAAAAAAAAAAAAATTATGTTTTTGGAGGAAGAATCCATCGCAACTAGAAATAATTTCTTAGCGCAAAAAATTGATCAATGGCTTACTGGAATGGTCCTTTTAATATAAGTATGTATTTTAGTTTTAATCTATAATTATTAGCCGCATGAACTTGAAATGTTTATTTACCTTTCTGCACAATAAACCGAAGTCGACGCGACGATTTCGTTTCCAAGAGGGGGGCCGCCGGCTGCGGAGGAGTTCTATCAATTTAGTCCTGGAAATTTGAAATAGATTTTTCACTTGGTCCTTGGTATACCGAAGTCGTCGAGACAACATACTAATTTCAATTGCATTGATTTTGATGTAAGAAAAATGTTTGATGGAAATTTATTTCAATAAAAACAAAGCGTTTAAAGACAATTTGGCGGAAGTGCACATATTTCACATGACTCTCTATTCTCCCGGAGAAAATACCGGACCATCCGTGACTTCTTCATTGATATCAAAAGACAGGTCTTCCATATCTTCCTTCTGATAATGATAATGTTCATGTTCATATGTCATGTCGTTGGGTCTTTTGGTAACCCCCATTTCGCCTTTTAGAAACGAATCCAGGTGTATGCGAGGCCAAGTGAGGCCAGAATGTGTGTTGTAGTCGTCGGGATCAGTTCGATTTTGGGATGACACGAATGCTTTAGAGCTCAGATAATTTCGTGGACTTGGAAATACAATTACATTCAATTCCACGACACCGGTTTTAAGATATAGACTCATCTCTTTTCCAATCCCAATCCCCCATCCCCAATCTTTCTTTGCATCAAGCATGTGATTGGGATTCCAAGAGATAAGATTATACAGCTCGCCGTCGTTGTTTTCCGAGGGAGTAAGTATATCGAAAAATGCTGGTTTCTGGTGACGCACTTTCTGCTCATAGGAAGTACTGGCAGTCAGTATACTTAGGTCATATTGAATATTATTCCCATGACAAATAACCCAGCCACAATGCAGGAGTTTATCATTGACAGCCTTATAATTGGAGTTGGCTTTTGTTTTAATGGTGAATTTGTGACCAAATTTGTGGGCAATGTTTGCCACATACCACCATGGCACATTCCAACTGTAGTGACAATTGATCCATTTTGGATCGACATCTTTCGGGTTGCAGGCCCAATTCAGAAGCCATCCACGTTTTAAGGAATCGCTGGCTATCGATAGATTTTTGCGCGTAGGTCTCTATGACAAAGTCTTGGGTTAAGGAGTCCCAAAAGTTAGAAAATCTTCGGGGCCCCAGTCTGTTGTGCTCAAAGATTGTGTGTCCTAAATCAACACAAGCCCAGTTGGTCAAACCCAGCATTAGAGAGGCGTATTGCAGTGTTGTATTAAAAGCACTTGTAGAACTTTGGAGCATTAAAACCCTGCCATCGGAGTCACTCTCAATTAAACCACACGCTCTAAGGATTCTGTGATGCGGTAAGCTGACAGAAGCTTGGTATTGATAACAAATGATTTTCTCTTCGTCGAGGCAAGGACGTTGGGCGTGGTCCTTTTTTAGACCCACACTTCCATATGCAAAGTAGCCTAGGGGATCGCAGCGCCACATTTGATGACAATATAGTCTTTGCCTTTTAATCTCAGCAGATTCCTCAAGCAAATCGGGTAAAATATAGTCTCCGATTTGCATAGGACTACTTGAATTAAATTGAGCTGGCCCAAAGATGTGTTCCCGCTGAGCTTCGGGACCGGGATACACACCAAAACCATTGAATCGAGAAGTGGCCAAGATCGAGGCTTTTAAATGGAGACGTCTGAACTCGTTTGGGGTGCAATATATCTCAATCATGCGATTCAAAGCAGTGACAGTGTGATGTTGCGTAAGTAAACTTGTGGGATTGCTAGGATCCTTGGCTCTTTTAAGATAACAATGCACTTGCTTGGCAAAGTCAAAGTTACCCATTCGTGTGGCACTGATACCCTGGCATAGTTTAAAGTCTTCATTGTGTGGGAAAGTTTTTTGTGTGGCATCCACCACGATCAAGCAAATATGTTGAAATCCACCAGGTATACAGACCATGCTTGATCTTGGCATGAAGCGGGCTTTCATTAGCTTATCATCGAGCTTCGGTTCCATGGTATTGGAGTAAGTAACATCCACTGTATAGGCGTGATTCCACCAAGAGGTTGTCGTAAAGGCTAGAATGTAGGGCACTAACCACGCTTGTTTCGCCCATCGCCCTTTAACCGGGACAAAGACAATATTTGTGTGGTGCACTTCTGTGCCATCCTTGTCCCTTATAACTACATCATTTATGACATCTCTCTTTAACGAAGCGTATTCATCGAGTGTACGGAAATACAATGTGCTTGCCCCCAATTCAGTGCCAATTTGCATTTTACTCGAGGTCTCAAGAGCTGGAGACCAAGTGGACTCTATATCTGAGGGTTTCACATACATATTTAGGGCCATTTCGTTAACGGCTGAGGAAGTGTATACCAATTGTTTAGGATCAACGGTCATTGTCTGTAGCATCAGCAAGCGGAGAAATGCTGCCTCATCTAACCAGTTGAACATCGGCTCATTCATCCCCAAAATGGTACTCTTCGTAATAACTTCCAATAAAAAATCTGAGTCCATCTCTTCCATCTGGAAAAAGTCTTTGTCCATTAGCTTTTCGATTTGTTGCCCAGCAGAAGACACTTTGCACTTGGGTTTCGGATTTTGGCGCAAGTTGTTAGTTAACCTTAGATTAATGGCAGGCATGTCATGGAAACTGTGAGCAGCTTCTCCGCATTCCAAGCGATAGGGCACTAGGGGATCAGCCCACATATCGGGACTATAGTTCTTCGTTTTCTCACACTGACTTGTTATGAAACGTTCTTGAAATGGGGAATCCATTTTATCACAAACTACCGGCTCGAGGAACATCTTTGCTATCACAGCAAAAACATCGGGAGCGGATGCAGTCATGGCTACGAATTTATTTGGACTTAATGGATTTTACTTGTTGCATAAAAATCTCTTTGTTTAGCAAATATTTATTTATATGTATATATACATACATATGTAATTATTTATTTTTATTCTATGTGGTCACACTGCTCCAAGTTTTAGTTTAATGAGGGTTGGAGGTACCCTGTGAAACCCTGGCTCAAAGTGTTGAGTAAAAGTAATTGGCCGCCACTTAGCGAACATTTTTGACAAAATAAAATTATTTGGAAAAATACAAATTTAAAAATACAAGTAAATGTTTATTTTATTTAAGCAAAATCTTCAAAAAAAAAACACCGAAATTGGGAATTGCAAATATGCCCAAACTTTCTGCATTCACTGTCCCAGCAGGGTACTCGTTTTTGGAGGAAGTGGCGTTACCAGACTACACATTTTTAAATTTCAAAAAATTGTTCAAGTAACCACTGCTTTTGCATTTATAAAACTTGATTCTGTTTTAAAAACTTCCCATTTAAAATTTTAACATTACGAAAAAATGTCTTTAAAAATTGCATCGAATAACCCGTTGGACGATTCTTGGAATATAGGCTAACAAAATGTTTTAGAAAGTCAAAGCGAGCAAAATGAAAGCCAAACCTCTTGGTTCGGCAACTTCAATGAGAGATTGAAAAGATCACAGAGCGGTGGATCAAGAATTATTAGCATTAATGCATCACTACAAGGTGGTTGACCATAATTCACCCGATGTCGACGATGACGATTACTTAAAACCACCGACTCTACCGCAATGCATTATTCTGTTTAAAGATACTCGAGGTAAATCCTTTATATATCATATTATATCTATGTATATATCATATATCAATGATCCCAACTATTTCATGGGAAGAAACAAGAAGAAATATTCCAAGATAATGAATGGTGATCCTACTAAGAATTGCCCAAAATTTGTAAGAGATGATTTTTTAACTTACTTATTTTAAGGTCCCATAAAATTCCAGAAATGGGTTCACTTTTCGTAAAATTATATGATCTCGATTTAATCAAGATGATGGAAGAGAATGAGGATAATTCATATAAGCCTCCAGTAATATCAATGTAGGAAATTCCAATTCATGAAGTGGGACCACTTTTTAGACAATTGCTTGACTTAGTTTTGAATAAGAGTATTCGTAAATAAAGGGAAAATAATGAACCTTAATCCTATTAAAAATCGGAATATAATGACTATTTGTCAAGCAAAAAAATAAAAGGTAGTATTCTAGCTGATCGGGCCAGGTATGACTTGGTATAAGAATTCAAATAAATTTTTAGAACATTTCATTTAAAACATTAGTTTTCGTTTTGGCGAAACATAAAAAAGAAAGAAAACAATTCAATTTATTAATATAATATGCTCGTTCTTTAGGTAAATACTTAAAAAATAATAAGTGATTATGTTAGGATTAAACTAGAAGGCTCGATTTTGAAACTAATTTTTTCCTGGCTTGTCCGGAACGGTTTCAGGTATTTTGGGTGAGACATCATCATCGCTGCTCGAGGAGGAGGAGGATGAGGAGCTAGAATCATTTGCTTTCGTCTTTTTCTCTGGTATTGTGTAGGGGAATTTCTGTGATTTCTCCTCCACTGCTTGCTTCAGACGCAGCAATGCAGTGCGATTGATATTCTCCAGGGAAACATCCTTAATGGCATTGGCGACAACATCCAGAGCCTTGTCTGTGTTGCCTTTGGTTGTTTGGATGTCAATCAGACAGGAGTAGGCGTTGCCAATGGCTCCCTCTGATATTTTGCTGCCCCTTAACTGAGATATTACTGTGGAGGCGAGTTTCTCGTCTTGTTGTTCCCGGGCTGTTTGCAGGACACGCTGGAACATCAACCGTGGAGCACTTGAGAGATACTTATCCCAAATTTGCTTAGAGGCCACCTCCTGACCATTGGATATCAAATGCATCCACAGTACGTTCATTGGACCCAATTGATTGTGGGCTGCAAATTTCTCCGCCAATGCCTCATCTTAAAAGAAAGAGAGAGTGAGTAAGCAGCTCTTAGAGATTCGTTTTAGTCAACTTACATTGTGCGACCAATTCGGGATGCTTCTCAAGTATGCCTACCGCTCCACCACGTGGGAATTTCTCAGCCTGCTTGGCTGCCTCTTCAGGGGATTTGGCTGCATCGATTTCGTTGCTCAATTGCTTAAGGAACTCCTCCGCCTTGCCAGCCACTATATAGGCATGACAATAGCGATTATCAAAGGACACCAGACGCTTCTGTTCATCGTTCAGTTGTTGGCCAATTTGGCGCAGTTTGTTTAAATCCCCGGAAGCGGCAATTTTATTTAAATAGAATTTAAAAATCTTTGGTTGAGGATGAAGTTTCTCGGCGAGAAGTTCATCCACATATTTGGAGGCCTCAGCCAGACGATCGGCACGAACTAGAAGTTCGATGAGACGTGATGTATCCACAGCACTGACCTTTTCGCCACTGATGAAGTTCTGTTTAAACGCAATGGCTCCATCCAGATCGTTGGCCAATATGGCTTTGCGAAAACCCGTGACATTGGAGGGAGGTTTGGGAGCCGGCTCTTTTTTAACTGGTAGAGGGACAGGAATTGGATCTGAAATTATCTCTTGCTTAACTGAGGATGTTTCCTGCTTCTTTGGACGCTTCGTTTTGGTGGTTTGTTGTTCTGGTACCACAAACGGCACTTCGATGTTCTTGCGCTTCAGCAGTTCGGCCAATTTGAGCAGGAAATTATCTGTGGGTTGCACTGCCTCCTCTTGCATTTTGGTCCACAGACCCAAAGCCTTATCGGCCTCATCGGCCTTGTCGTAGCTGAGTAGGAGAGTGTAGTAAATCTTATTTCTATCGATGTGACCCAAATCCTTGGTGGCTTCAATCAATCCCTCGAGCGGCTGTAGCAATCCTTCGCTCCGATAACGATCGCAAGCACTGCTGATCCTTTGAGGACGAGTGCGGAGACCAGGAGTCTCCAGAATCTTGCGTGCCTGACGCACACGACCACATTCCACAAAGGAGAAGACCAAATCATATAAACTATTGACCTCACCGTGAATGCTTGTGCTCAGATCGGTTAATCGCTGCAAATTGGTGGCGTCTTCCTTTTGGATAAGGCGACAGGCTAACTCATTTTTCCAAGGTGTGGATTTATATTTCTGGCAAATCTCCTCGAAGGTATCAATGGCCTTGGGTATATCATCTTTGGTTAAATGCACCTTGATCAAGGGACCCAAAAGAACATTGGTGGGCACAATATAATTGAGGTTTACCAAAGCATCGAAAAGGCGTTTCAGTTGCTCCGTTTTACCAGACTCGGCCAAAGCATTGAGCACACGCCACACAGTGCTGACATAATTAAAGCTTCCCTCGCTTTCATTGAAGACAGTTTCTTTCTTATTCTCCTCCAGCACTTTAAAAGCCTCTTCCACACGTTCCTCCTGCAGCAAAAGATCAGCCAGTCGCACCGCCTTGAAGTTATCCAATTGGAACGAGGATTCCTTTGCCTTTAATTTGGCATAGGCAGCCAAAGCATCGGAGCTGCGTTTATGATGAGTATAGAGATCAATCAACTGGGCATGGATGCCAATGGGAATTTGGAATTTCTCCGTTTCTAGTTTCTCAATAACCTGCAGGGTCTTCTCGAGTTGCTGTGAGCGGAAACAGGCATTCAATAGATGGCGTTTAATGTTGTTGGCATTTTCCCCCTTGGCCTCCACATTGGCTACGAAGCGTTCCAGTTCTAAGAGAGAATTATTGAAGAAAAGTTGGTTTAAAATGTACCTTCTCGATGTGTTGACCTACTCACCGTCAATGGACAGCGAGTCTAGAGAGCGTTTGCCACTATTGGTCAAGGGTGTCGGCTCCAGTTCGCCAGAGCTAAGCTTGCCAAGCAGCTCGGCTAACTTTGGTGTCATTTCGGAGCCTATGAGCTCGGACAGGGCTGAGGCTTTGCTGCTACTAATGGATAAACCCTGCTTGACCAGTCCATCAAGAATCCTTTCTAGAATAGGAACCCGTTCTCGCTTAAAATAAACGGCAGCCTCTTGGACTATGCTGCCCACCACATCGGGTTTGGAGGAGCTACCAGCAGGTCCTGGGCTAGTGGGTGCTTCTCCCTCCACGTGCTCCTCTTCCGCAGCCTCCGATTTGTTGTTGGCACGCAGCTGCAGGCCCTCATGTATCTGACGAACACAGCGAATAAACGAAGCATAATCCTTGGTGTGGCTTAGAGCCAGAATCAAAGGTTGACGAAAGAGAATGGGCAAATAGTAGGCGCGAGATTGTTCCATAATCTTTGCCGCATCGGCCAATTGATGAGTAACTAAGGCGGAATATACAGCGGAGGTGACTGCCGTAGAATTTGGTACTCCTGCATCCCTAAGAGAGGTTACAATGCGCTCCCAGTTTTTCTCTTTGAGATTGGGTATCACATAATCCCTAACGGTCTCCGAATTGGGATACATGGAAAATTCATGCTGCATCCGACGCACAATGTCTAACACTTGATTCGACTCCACGGAGCAGATTAAGGGCCAGAAATAATGCTGCCTAATGGGCAAACCGGCATTTTTCATCTCCTGCAGCAGGGGTAGAGCGTTGTTGACCACACCATTAGTGAGACCCGCCTCTGTGGCTATGGTGAGAGCCTTAGGATTGAGACCTTCGTCCTGGAGGGTCCTGCAAATGGTCAGAATCTTCTCCACCGGACGATTTGCCTTGACCAGTTGGCGTATAAAGAAAGCTCCCACATCAACTTGTTCACCATTGACTCGAGTTGTTCTTGGCATAAGACGGAGCAGCTTCAGGGCCACATCTTCAAAGCCCTTGTTGACCAAACGGAGAATAATATTTACGGCATCCTGATTGAATCCTGGCGATATGCGCAATTTACTCAAAACTTCATCTGACTTTTCGCCATTGCCATGGATAGTTAGGGTATAGACAATATCCAACAAATCCTTGTCCAGCAGGATGATCTCCTTCTTTTCACACTCGGCCAAAGTTTCGTGTAGCGCTGTCAAATCTCCATGACGGGCAAAGGCACAAAGCAAGGTGGTATAAGTATCCGCACTGGGCTCCAAACCGGCTTGCTTCATCACGCCCAGGATACCCTTCGCCGACTCCAAATCATTGGCCTAATAATGGGTATAACAGTCAATTAAAAGAAATCGTCAGAGCTTCTCTACTCCTACCTGTGAATGTCCCAGGATTAGCGAGTTGAAAACATTTTCATTCACCGGCAAACTCTTGCTTCGCATAAATTCCAGAATCCTAGTGGCTCCCTCTATATCACCCTGCTGGCAATAGCGGGCAATTAGTCTTTGGTAGGTTACTCGATTCGGTTCAATGCCTTTGGCCTCGATCTCCGCTAGAAAATCAGTTGGAGCAAATTGATGCTCATTCTCCAAATAGACCCGCAACAGGGCATTGTAGTGGGAGATGTCCATGGGCACGTTAAGAGCATTCAGGGTCTTCCATATTTCCTGTACCAAGGCAGTGCGAACTTCGGGCAACTCCTCGGGCACCAGATTACCACAACAGCGTATCACGAGGAGTGACTGAGAACTAGTCGCAGTACGATGTGTGCGTATTTCATCGAGCACCTCCTCCAGATCACGGCGTGAGATTCGGCCAATGCGTCGCACATCCTGATCGAGTCGCTTAATTTGCCTATCCAGGCTTAGCTCCGACTTGGGAGCTGCCGCATTGCTAGCAAAGCTGTGGAGGAAAGATTCGGAAAGTTTTATTAGGTTATGTAAACTTTATTCACTTTTCATACAATTTAGTTCTCAATGAAACATTCACTAGTTCCTACACTTAAGCGGGCAGCTCACTTTCTTGAGTTGTAGCCACAATTTACATAAAATTCATCATGCATTGCGTAATGCCGGGCCGCTACTTACTTTTGGAATTGGCCGCAAATACATGGGGCATTGGTCAGCAGATTGCTGCTTTCGTTCTCACGCACCGAGTTGACCACAACGTTTCGTGTGAAACCAGCAAAGTAACGCAGCAATTTACCCGTACGTAATATGGAAGCCATGATTAATATATACTTTATTTAATAAATTTGATTTATTAATAAAAAATAAACTCTGCTTGCAGGCAGCAATGCAGCGCGCACACACGGTCTGCTCGATAGGGTTGTCGAATGTGGATAAAAATATCGATATATGCCTCTTATCGAAAGGCGTGTTTTAGGAACCAGGGATGAAAAACCTTTTTTTTTATTCTAATCACACATTTTCACATAATTGCGTGTTTTCTTATTCTAACTCAAGACACATTTGCTCAAAAAAACATTTGAAATTAGTCTTGTTGACAGTTGTAGTATCTAGCAAGAGTCACATATGTCGTGCGAATAACGTAGCACATCTCTAGCTGATAATTGCTTAGACTGACAGCACTGACTTTCGCAGTCTAAAAAACCGTTAGAAAGCTTCAATTCAAATGTTGTAAAGCTTGAATTTTAATTATGCTTATATTCTAATGTTTTTAACAATTTAAAAACTAAAATGCATTTATTCCTATCACAATAAATGTCATAAGAATGTTTGGATTTACGTTGAAAATGTCAAAATTTGATATATGTATGAAATGCATTTAATAAAACATTTAAAGCAAACACAAATTTCCTACAATTTTAGCTGAAGTTACGAAGTAAACTTTTTTTAAAAATGTATTTAGAAAACAGTTGTATTTCCAACATTTCAAACAAAAAACTAGTTTCCTAAACCTATGTTTAAGAGATACCTCTAATATACATATATGTATATATATTATATTTTATATTTCTCAGTTAAATCAAAAAATTCCAGAGCGCTAAAATTTAAAAAAAAAAAACACTTAAATAATTTAATAATTCAGAAAATTCCAATTGCTTATACTACAGCCGGAAAACTTTAAATTTGGAAAAATGGCTAAACAAATAATGTCAAGTGAATATTTGAAAACATAATTATAAATTCGTAGTCCTTCCTTGTGTAAAACAACAATCTTTGTATGTAACAAAGAAGTTTCATCTAGTAATTCTAGAATGTTCAAGAGCCAAGGTCAAGGAAATGGGTCGGTTTCCTAAGAAAAGGGTAGTCCCAGGTGTATTGCTCATAATAAATATTTTGAAACTGATCTTAGACACGAAGTACAGTTTAAAGAGTGTTTTAGGTTTTATATTGTCTGCTGAAACTGTGAAGCTCTTAGTGACTTTACGGTCATTCCCACGAAATGCAACTGCACCAATACAAGCCCACCTGTTTAAGAGAGAAAAGATGAGCGCATGTTTCTCTTTTGATTTTACCCCTTGCTAAAGAGAGACCGAAACAGTGTTGGATTTTAGTAACTTTTTACTTTTTTCTTCTTGTTTTTTGCATTTGCTGTTTTTTGCCACTGCTGCAGTCGACGTCGCACAATAATGACGAAGCAGAGCGACGACAGAGACGACGACGTAGCTTTCTTTTGTGTCCGGCCATTCGCTGTGTGGCTGCATTTCATTTGCAAAAGTTTCGTTGCACATTGCGGGTCGAGAGCACGGGTACGCGAACATTGATTGTCGTCATTGTTGTTGTTGTTAATGGTGGTGGCGGTAGTGGTAGTGGTGATGGTGATGGTGGTGGTGTTGGCTGTGGTTGTGTTTGTGCATAATTTCTTGTTCCATCGCACAAGTATTTCCTTGCGGTTCACGCGTCATTGTTCGTTACATTGCATTTCGCCGTCGGATTTTCTGCGCCTGGTCTTTTAATAAGTCATTGTTGTCGGTGTTTGCTGCTGCTGCTGCCGCTGCTGCTGGTGCTGGTTGCTGCTGTTTTTGATTTGCATGACAGGTGCATTGTAGGATCAATTCCAACACTGGTAAGCATCATCCACACACAGTCGAGTGATGAAAAAGAAGAGCAATGATAAAATTGCCGTTTTAAAACCACACATACACATACATATGTATGTATGTATATATGTATGTATAAATACACATTTGTATGTATGGAATAAGAATATACATACATATGTATGTGCTTTTCAGCAAGTGCGCTCTGACTGCATTATAAATGAGAGGGAGAGCCAGTGCAGGAGAGTGAGAGAGAGCGAGAGCAAGTGATGGGAATGAGAGAGTGCCGACAAAAATTGCAATACACACAAACAAATTGCCACGCAAAAAGGCGGCCGGCTCTTAGCCCCCCTGTTGAACACCCCTCCCCCCCTACGCATCACAAACCATTCACCAAACATATACATATGTACTTATATGTATATGTATGTGTATATGCACATACATATGTACATACATATATAGTGTCTGATTGTTTCTCTGTGTCCATTGGATGCACTTGGTGCGATTCATTTGATTTTATTACCATTTTTGCTGCCGCTGCGTTGGCGTCGATTTCGCCGTTGTTCCGTTCCGTTGTTGTCTCGGTCTCGAATCTCGGGTCTCGGTCTCGGTCTCTCTGGGCTCTGGGGGTCTTTCGGTTTTTGCTTAAACATGGCAACCCTGCTTCCCACACACACACACACATACTGAAATGCGTTGGTGAAAAAGTTCTCTACCCTTTTTGCCAGTATGGAGCGCGACTTTGAAATGCATGGAACACCAACAAACTAACCCGAAGTGCAGTTTCGTAATTAATAGAAATTTTAACAAATATCTTAAAAAAAAATTTAAATATCAAAAGACTTGTAAAAATGTATATAAAAATTGTGCTCAAAAAAGTGTGAAAATTAATTCCATAAATTCTATATATAAATTCCATTAAAAGTTTTAAATGAAATTAATTTAATTTTCTGAAAAAAAAAGTTCAAACAAAATGGCTGACCCGAAAGCTGGCACATAGACGAACAAATTTTTTAATTCCATTGAATCGCAATTTCCTTACATTTTGATGATGACCTACGACAAAGGAAATGAAGTCATACCAATACACCAAAGGCACACATATGTATGTATGTATGTATCTACATACACACTTACACACACACACACTCTACCAAAGTGCAGCGGGCCCTACCAAACAGCAACAACAACTTGAACATTGACTGCACTGCGCATGCATCTCACAGATACTTTCGGTCAATGTATTTGTGCGCTTTGTTCATAAAGAGAGGAAAACGAAATGAAAAAACGACAAAAAAAAGGAACGCATACTCAAGTCGAAGAAAACTTTGAACTAAATTTTCGAAGAAAAAATAAAAATCAATTAAAACGTTTCAAATAGTTCGAGTAATCAAGGAAATTCGATACATGTAAAAGCTTTTAAAACAATGTTCTTCTTTTTTTTTTTAGAGTTTTTTTGTTTCATTTTTTTATATTAATTTTTTTGCGCGTCATGCCAGCGGTAGTTGAATGCACTCGCGTTTTTCACTTGACTTCTCTGCTGATAATACGAGAGATATGCATACCGCAAATGACGCTTTTTCTCATATAATTTGTCATGCATATTCAGTTGCGCTCCCAAAGACGGTTCCCATTTTATTGAATTCAATTATAATGATCGTAGCTTTCGTATTATATCTTGAAAATTGTGGCTTGGAAATTTGTTTTCCATTTTAAGTTAAATATAGACTGCTTTTAAAATACGAGATCCATAAAATCTTCGAGGTATTGAGACTAATAGTAATTTGCATTAAACTGAAAGTCTTATCACTTTGTGTTAAATTTTTTTTAATTTTGTGAAATTTATGATGATAAAGTTTGGTGCAAATCATAATTTTAAAAGTGTACCTACAAATTCGGCCCTATTTCTGCTTTATCCTAATGAGACAAAGTCCTGTATCTGAAAGTATTCAGGAAGAATGGAAAAAAATCTGTGTTTCGCCTATTGAAAACGTCTGGAAAATCGTTTGTATTTTATTTTGGCAATAAAAGTTCTTAAAATTAGGTAATTAACAACAAAGCATCTATTCTCAATGTATAAAACAAAACGTTTATTAAAACTGCATAATAATATTATGGATTAAGCCAAATTACTTTCTTAATTTTAGAGCTAGCTTTCTAAATTAATACTCGATTTTGAAATATATATGTATACTTAGTTTCCTTAGAAAGGTTTGGTCAATAAAGTTTTCTAGTTCATTGTGGTTCTTATGTTGGTTAAACTATTTTAAAATAAAATTAATAGTTTTTGATTTTCTTAAAAATATGTAAATAAAAAAAAATATATCTAATAGATTTTTGGACCAGAAAGGATATAGAATGTTTGCTTATAAAAATTATTTATTTAAGTTGGATGATCTTAATGTTTAAGTTGTTGCCTTTTGCGGCTAATGTGAGTCATTTTTTGTAGTTCTATCATTTTGTTAGTTTTTTTTTTTTTTTTTTTTATGACCTTCAGTGTGAATATCATGTGAAAGAATATGCAATTCTCCCCCTCTCTCCACACACACACACACACACTCACAGCCAACACTTCTTACATGTAGATACAGAAATTACTCATCAGAATTTCCATAGAAATCAAAGCACAAAACATCAATTACACACATAAATAATAAAAACGAATAGGAAACTTAAAAAATAAAACAAGAAACTTAAAGACTTTTGAAACTGCGCACGCGTTGCTTTTATTTGGTTTCTATTTTTGTATTGTTTAAAGAAAAACAAATTAAAAAACCTAACAAAATTATCAAATAGGCAAAACGGCGAAAAAACGAGACTCGGGGAAAAATTAAACAAAAACGAAGGAAAAATGCCAAAGAACAAGTGCTCGAAAACGCAATATAAGAAAGAGATGGCAAATGTTTGGCCAAAGGACAATGGTTCAAGTGCAAAGAGGATGTTGCAACATCAACACACACACACGCACGCAAAATACACCAATAACACACACACACTCGCAAAGGAAATGCATAGATATTGGTGTTGCTAGTCTGTGGTGAGTTTTGCCAATATTGCGTATACGACATGTGGTAAAAATGACTCCTGTCTTGTGCCTGCCTGGTCAGCTATTTATAGAAGAGGAAACTCGGGATTCTTCTTCTGAACATAGCTCTTAGCCTTGATTCCGCCCTTGAACTAACATTCAGACGCGCTACCACAAAACCAAAGATGATGATGATGTTGCCTGCATATTGCCCACTATTCCATTTCCATTTCGTCGTATATACCCAGTCTGGGCTTTACACTTGGCTTCGTTTCACAGCTGGAGACCAGTTGCCTGATAGGGGCAATTGCGCGGTTAGGGGATAGGGGATAGGGCGCCAGCGGGATGCATAGCAGCTGCATGTGTCGCCAGTGAAGCGTTGACACTCCGTAATCTGTTCATCAAATGGTGGCTCCTTTTACAATAGTTGCCCACTTTGTCCTATGTCCTTGCTAAAAAAAAATATATTAGACCAGGCGATGACATTGATTTTGTGTATATGTGTGTGTGTGTATGTGTGTTGCTGCGGTTTTCAATTGCTTTGGTGTCCTCCTCTGACGTCTCAGTTGTCAAGTTGTCATCATTGTTGTTTGCTTATGTCATGGCATTTCACTTGATTTTATTATTGTTTTCATTTTTATGGGCCACATCAAAAGAATAAAAACAATAATCGAATTTCCAATAGATTAAATGCTAAACTGTTTATGGAACTCTGCTAACCAAACAAAACCAGATACCTCGCGACTCACATTGCCATAACAATGAAATCGAAGCACATTTGTGATAACATTTTCAGATATCTATTATAATTAATTATATAGATTAGCTCGTATATATAACAATTGAAAATATATCAATTTCAAGATCATCATCAACAATTAGAAAAGATTATTTTCAACAACTTTGATAACTATTTCTGGGCAGAAAATACTCCTAAAAGACACCAAGAAACAAAGCGAGAAGTGAGATTGCTCAATTCTCAGCTTTTTTCTGTAAACTATTCTAGTTATAGTTTACTAGATTACTCCTAAAGTAAATCCCCGTTTTCGTAAGCTAAAGAGAAGCATGCATGATATGTGGAAAGAAAAATGCATGCAGATTTTATTAAATTTAGAAAAATCGTCTTATGGTAATGTTAAGGATATTTTTGTGTTCCTTTTATCTTTATAAAAGTGGTGGCGGTTTATGTATAGAACATACAAAACAATGCTAAGCAATTATCATTGGATGCAATATTTCTAGGAAATACTACATTAAAATTTGCCACTGATCATAAATTCTATTTATTTTTTAGAATTCAAAAGGTACAAAAAATAATTTTATTAGCACTCTCTAAATTACCATATATCATTCAGATGTGTTCGATTTTGGTTGGCTTAGCTCAGTTTTTATGTGACGTGGATAATTAATAATGAGCAAATATCTGGAGAATAGTGAATTGAGAAATAGTTATCTATCTCTGTCTGTGATAATAATAATTGAAACTTTTGCAAACAAAAGACAGCGTAAATTGTTGGCAAATTGAATTTTGTGAGTAAATATGAGCAGATGTGTACACACACACACACACACACACACACCCAGACAGACACAGAGAGATATACTCAGAGACTGAGATACAGATGCAATTGCGGTTACACATAGATAAATAGATAGATAGATAGATAGATAGATAGAGAAGACAAGCAGAATTTAGTTAGAAAGAGTCAGAGACAGCTATGGATTCACAAAGTCAAAACTTTGTGTATCTCTGATGCTCTGTAGATTTGTAATGCCCTCTGCATTTGTGTGTGTGTATCTATCGAATGCATTTTACGCTTTAAAAGGAATTTTGTAGTTTATGCATGCGACGTCGACTATATAAAGTGCCTCTGCGTCGGCTGTTGTGCTATTCTATGACTGTACCCTAGCAACCATGGCAACATCATCATCATCATCATCGTCATTGTAATCATCTTCAACCAGCAATGGCGGCATGTTCCCTGAGTCTCCTCTATGTGTATGAGAGTTCGACAACACAAAAAAAAAAAAAAAAAAAACTAGCCTCAACAACAATGCAACTGCTGCTGCTGCTGCTGCTGCCTTTACCTCTCGTGCACCCTCCTGCTCTGACTTTGAGTCAAGTCCATGCTCTTGGTCTCTTTGTGTATCTATAAAATACTTCTTCTTCTTCTTGTTATCGCTTCTTCTTTGGCCCCAACTATCCCTTCAGACTGCGTCCCCGTTGCCAGCTGCATCTTCCGGCTGGTTGCTCATTCTTTGGCCAAGACGTGCCCAGGATGGTGCATCGAGAGACTGAGAGTTGCAGAGGTGATGGGGAGGTGACGTTATAAGCAGCTTAGTATACAATTAAAGCCTTGTCTTGGCATATCCAAGTGTTTTCTTCTCTCTCACTTTCTTGGAAATGATTTCAATTACGCAAAAGCTGCTGCTGTGTTTTTCATCTCAACAATATTATGAGTGAACAATTATTACGCATACGCACATTGTTACAAAACCTAATGATGAGGGCTAAAGACATTAGAAAAGTGAATTGTTAAGTGCCTAAATTTGTAAGCTTCTGCTTGAATGCGAGTTAGTCTTTAGTTTAGAACTTAAAGAGCAAAAGTTTCTAATGATAATCTTATTATAGAATCTTAAGGGAAAGGTTGATGGTTTAGATATGGGATGAAATCTAGGCTTATATGGAATAAGAAATCTTGTGATTAAGTTTAGAAAGTTCTCAAAGGCTAACGACTTCTGCCAGTGACGAGGTTTTTTTTTAAACCTCTATCTCCGATGACTGCCTAGATAAGCTTTAATTTCATTTAATTCCAATTAAAGTCATTTAGTAGCAATCGTTTTGGTATATTGATTTAACGCTCCTTTAAAGTATGCTATAGACTAACTGGGTTATCGATATATAGATTACAGATTAGGCTTAACTTTATCTGTAGTTCAAAGGAACTTTTTACTAATTTATGTTTTGTTTTTAACATTGAATTTACAGGGTCTTCCGTTTGGATTTTTTCTGTTTAAGAAGAAAAACATTTCATTAATATATATTTGCCAAAGACAACTCACATAAATTGCATATTCACAATGAGAAATGCAGTAACATTTGTGATATTTGATTTATTTGAAAACCGCAGACAAATCGCAAATTCTGTGTACTGTAGGCACCTGCAGCACATCCTGGCTGGCTGGCTGAATGGCTGGCACATCAAGCTATCAATAACTAACAAGCATAATCCTGGCCTTTTAGAGGTTCCTTCCTTCCATCCCTTCGACTACCCTGAATGGCAAATGGTCTCCCGACTAATGCCGCTTAGTTGCCATAGAGATAAAACCATGCCACAAAGACCGGAGATGAATTTGAACTCGTCAGGATTTGTGTGTGTCTCTGTGTGTGTGTGTGTGTGTTGTGTGTGTGTGTGAGTGTGATAGCAATTTTATTGAGGTGTGTTGAGGTGTAGGACTAATGGTTGACTGATTTTTGACTTTATTTCTACGCTTGTGCAACATGCCGAAAGATCAAAGCAGGAAACGAAACGTCTGTCTTCATTCATATGCTGTGTTTTTTTGCGATCCCCATTGACCGACAAAAAAAGGGTCATGAGATATCGTCAAAGAAATGAAAATGAGTCGTATTTAGAGCGTAACGAATGAATTACGAATAAAATGAGGGGAACTCCTGGCCTGGGTCAAAATTGTTTCGTATAGAATCACAAGGCATAAAAGATAGTGAGAAGTAAATAAAGTAGGAAAAGGGTAATGACAGTCCGAGGAACATCTCAAAATTTTTAAAGACAGAGACAGCTTGAGAGTGAGCACATGGGCAGCGGAAAAAGGGGTTTCTGCAAGTGAGTAAATGATCAGTAAGGAAAGAAAGCTTAAGTCATTTAAAGCGACCATCTTGTCAAAGATGTGCCTTTTTTGCTTTCAAACCTTTGGTTCAGTCTTTTCTCATGACTTTAGATCAAGAGACAACTCGAATAGTTATTTTCCCCTGTAAAGCTAAGCTGGGATGATAAACACGTGAGAGAGAACAAAGTTAAACACAAAAATTTATTAAATCATTTGAATGTAATGCATTTTTACTACACAGAAATAGCAATGAATAAGTTAACTAAATGTTTATTTTAAACTAGTACTTTCTAGTAAATTTCAGAGCTTAAATGATATGTTATTTATGTCTGAACAACGATGAGAATCAACGCCTATTTCTGAGTGTTTCATATAAGAAACCAGGCCCATGCGCACGAAGGCGGTCGAACTGAGAAATTTATGTTTATTTCAAGTTACATTTATAATAATTCGCACAGTGCAAAATATGGCGCCCTATATTGATTTTTGGCATTTACGAGAAGTAAGTGACCGCTAGAAGGCTAAATTCCCTCATAAGCTAGTTTCTTTATACGGCTCTGATCGGAACTAGTAGTTTTTCAATAGATATATATGTCGGCTATACCTTAAATTTAATATAGAATCAAATGTTGAAAGTGTACTTTCCAGTCTAAAATTAATTATTTTCAATCCAAAGTCACTCAATATTGAAATCGCTAAGCTGTTTTTGGATCGTAACTTGTTTATATAGATCAAGGACCCAAGCTAACTCCGCCTCTGTCTATGCTGTTGGAATAGCTAAAGCCGCGTTAAGAATGTCATGGAAATAGTGCAAAAAGGGAGCTTATTGTCTACAATTGAAAATGTTTTGCATTTTTTTATTTTTTTATTTTTTTTTTTTTTTTATTCCCCAGCGAATGCAGTGTAATGAATGTCATCCGTTCATTTGAATTATGTCATCTACCCCTGGCACACATTCGGCTCAGACAGCTCACAGTTTGCACACTCACAACTGTTTCTCATTAGCAAAACACTTTCCACCCCTCTCGCTCCCAATGCTCCACCCCCAAAACACACACACACACACACACACACATAGCTATTCATCCATTGAGTCTTTGTTTCCGTTTCGCCATTTCATAAGTTTTTTTTTTTTGTTTCCACTTGCTGACCAATGAATGTTCGGTGAAATGGAATACTCTATAAATTAATAATAAAGTTATTCCAATTTTCACTTAAAATTTTTAATTTCTTTAATTATGCTCAGTTCGTTGACGTTGTCGGGCAAACTATTTTAAATAGCAAAAATTTAAATTAATGGCAAAAACAATAAAAATGGCAAACGAAAAAAAATAAACAACAAACACAAACACGAAAATTATTAACGCCTTAGCAACAAAATACATCTATGTATGTATATATATATATATATATATATATATATTCATATATACCTACATATATAACTGAATAGCAACAAACGGAACAAAAAAAATGCTGCACTAACCGAAGTGACATACGATTATTGACGGCCATTTTGGCATAGAGAATGGAGAGAGAAAATTAGCTAAAGACAAAGAGGGAGAGACAAATAGAATGGGAGAGGCAGAGAGATTGAGAGAGAGAGAGAGAAAGAGAGTGTAAGAGTGTGTGAATAAAGCGTGAGACTATATACATATATGCAAATAAACAAATGAGTAATAGATTTAAATGGAAAACTATTTATACATAGCTGAATATTAAAATTAAGGCATGAGATTTTAATGTGCCACACGAATTTTTACAGAAATTCAACTATTTCGATATATATGTTTTCTTTAAACTCTCCAATTGAGTCAATTGTTTCAATGACATCATAGTTTGATCTTTATATTCCTTCATTTGGTAGATAAAGGATTGTTTGGGTGTAGTTTTATTGCCATTATTTGCAGTAGACTCTGTTATCAAGGGTTTTCAGCTTACAGTTAGCATTAGAAAGTCATTAAAGATAGATTTTATGATATCTTTGCAAATAACGATTTTGTAGCAGATTATTCTTAGCATTCTTCAAAATAAAGGTTATTTCCCTTTTTCTTTTTCGTCATAATTCTGGCGATCGTTTGCTGTCAATAACTGTCAAACAGAAACTAAATGACGCAGCTTGTTTAAAATTTGACAGTTATCGACTGACAGATGCTTGTTGGAAACAGCTGAGTTGTCTTTCCAGTTAATGTCAAGTACTTGTAGATCTGCCCTGGTAATACGTTCAAAGACGAAAACTGCACAAAAATCTATGGATATCGTTGGATACAGTTTGGTTTATAGATTAATAAGGAATTTATAGCCCTATAGAAGGTATTATTCGTTATTCGTTTTAAATTGTTTAAACTGTTTTTAAATGGTTTTCAAATTCAAAATTGAAATCAAGTAAACAGAATTTATTCAAATATGTAAACGAGAATAGGGCTCTTAATTAAATAGTTTGTTAATAGTTTAGAAGATTTGCCTTTTCTTTTTGCCTTTTCTTAAGGAGACCGTTAAACTTTGCATGTCCATTAGAAATAAAAATAATTCTTTTATATTAGGATAAAATTTTATATGTGCAATTATGTATATTAGATAGCCAACTGTCAGGTGGCAATATAAAATTGATATTCTTGCGCATAAAATAACTAATCGCTATGACTAAGTTTATAACGGGTTCTTAAGTCTAATGGCTAGCGTAATGGCGAGTTTTATCATATTTTTTAATTGCTCATAAAGAAGCTCTATTATTAAATTGTAATGTGTCTTCTTTGAATATGATGAGACTTAGGAATTAAAATTTATGATTCCAATGATGAACATAAATGCTTATACCATAAAATTAAAGAGTGCAAGTTCGTAGCAATTACCTAACACGATCAGAGAGTAAAGATTCT
The DNA here is from genome assembly GCA_024703675.1 of Drosophila nebulosa. NCBI lineage: Eukaryota > Metazoa > Arthropoda > Insecta > Diptera > Drosophilidae > Drosophila > Drosophila nebulosa. The sequence goes on along the minus strand of CM045724.1, from coordinate 6,256,705 downwards.
ATTGGAAAAGTATCATTTAAGATAATATTTCTCTGTGAATAGATCTTTCATAGAAAGCATCTTTCTTGTCAGATGACTTTCAGTTGTTTTTCAAAGTGAAAGCTGTTGAATTTTCAATTTTTTCTGTCAATGGTTTCTACGATTTTTCTTCATATGAGTGCAATGAGCTATGAAACTTTAGTCCAATTAGTGTGTCGATAGTCAGAGAAAAACAAATCTAATTACGCATACGCCGCGTGGTCCGAAAAATGAAAAAATATAAAAAGAGAAGGAGAAGAAACAAGTAAAGTAAAAGAAAGAATGAAACACAATGCGAAAAACCGGTTGCATTTCTTCTTTCTGTTAGTACTTCCACTTATTTCTCTTCATTCAGTTCAAGGCAGCTGGCAATTAACTGCTGCCGCTCTGACTCTCCGACTCTCCCTCTCTCTCTTTCTTTCTTTCTCGCGGGCAAATGACAGGCCGAAAGAACAGACAGTTGCGAGTTGGCAGTTGCCCAGTTGTTGGTAGTTAGTTTTCTGTTTTTTTCTCCTCCCTCTTTCGAGAGGTTGTTACTGTTGTTTCTTTTTCTTTTTTTTTTTATGATTTTTGCCCCTTTCACCAAGTTGAAGCTTCAGCTTCGCTTAGCTGCACTTGTTCCCCAATTCTCTGTTGTTGCATTCAATTGGCTTCTCTCTGGCCAACTTCCGCCTTGTGTTTCGGTTTCGGGCCAATTCTTTAGAAGTTCTTCAAAGTTTTAGCTTGGTGGCATAAATTAGCTTTACCGTTATATATCCAAAAGACGCAAAAACAAAAAAAAAAAGAAAGAAGAAAATAGCGGCCATGGCTATATAATTTTTAAGCAATTTCGATTTAAGTGCAAAAAGAATTTTATGAGATTGACTCGTTGAATGCGATATATTGAAATTACGAAAAGAGATATCGAGTAAAAAATGAGAAGAAATTTTAGAAAAGTTGCTTAAAAGAATTACATTTGTTAGGAATGCTTTCCAGATATATTTCAATTAAGAATTTTAAACTAATTGATAACTCACAGGGCAAATACAAAAGAGTTTTTTATAAAGTTGTTTATAGCATACTTTAGGGCACTACAAAATAGAATTGTTAGCCCTTTTTAACCAAGTGTTTTCACCCTTGCTTTCTCAGCGTTATCAGCATGAAACCAAAAGAAATGCACTTTGACACTAAAAAGTTCTAATTTACTTTTCACAGTTATTAGTGTCAAGGGGCGAGTCAGTTTATTTAATCTTGTGACGAGTGTATCTATATATAAACACGACTTGCTTCACACATGCTGTTTGAATTAAGTAATGGGGGACTGTCAACCGATTTTATAACAAAACGCGATTGGAAATTGAAGGAGTGGCAGTTGAATACGTAAGACGTTTTCAAGACGCACCGAAATTTGCAACAATTTCATTTGAACATTCGACAGATATTTGCAATGCATGGAAGAATAACCTATACCAGTTATATACATTTCTTTACCCATTATCATGTTGGATAAAACCAGAGTTTGCTTTCTATCTAAATAAAACCAGAATTTTAATAAAACCTCAACTTTTCATTGTCAATACATCTCTTTTGGTTTTTTAGTTTACTAAATAAATTATATTCTATTTCTTTCAGATGTACATACATGCAAGTATATAGTCTGAGGTACTACACAGCATTCCATTGGGAGATCTGTAGATCTCTACTCACTAGCTGAATGACAATTGCCAAGTGAGTAAACTGCCAACACACGTGGTTAATTATCTTTTGGATGTCGTTGTTTTCGTTTAAAAAGTTGCTAAAACATTGTGTTTGTTTTTACCTTTATTTAGCTACCTCTAGGTTTATGTGAATCATTCGTCATGAGGTTTAACCTTTGTTGAAATCAAATTATTGCATTGAAGATAATCAGTTTTCAATAAATGGAAATTTTGTCTTAATTACCTTTTAATCAGTAAGGTATTAAAATAAATTTTAAAGTCTTTAAGGAACTGTTCCCATTCTCTTCTAATAAAATTCTTACGAAGTTACAAATATTGCGCAGGACTTCCAGTTGTATAAACATTTCCTTAGATTAAAGTTCTTAATTTTCGAGTTTTCAGTATGTATTGAGATGAATTCGTTGGTAGAAGTATAGAACTATTGTCAGCTAACGAAAAATATTTGAGAAGGCCACTCTTTCTTCCTGAACTTTAGTTTTCTATTGCAAAAATGTACTTCAATACCTTTCAATTTATTATCGATACATTTACGAATTAACTCTGAAAGTTTTAACAATTCTGATATTTTTAAGAAAATCTCAAAAATGGTGTTTTAGAAAATGAAATGGTTTATGTTTCGTGACCCAAAATTAGCGTAATAAATTCTTTTATAGGCAGATTCATTTTTTGTGTAAACCTAGTGTATTTAGTTTTGTCTTTACTTTCGTAATTATTTATCAGGTTTAAAAAGAGTATCAATTTAAATATTTAATTTCATTAGCAGTTTGTTGTTTGACTTTTCTTTATGCTTGGACACACTTTTCATTAGTAAGCCGCTAGAAGAAGATCTTCATCAAGATTTGTTTAAACGTTGAGCTTTTCTCCTCTTGAGCAGGTACAACAAGTCTTAATTTCATTTCATCTATGGATTATGCTAGTCTTCTCCTTTTCTCATTCTGTGTAACGACAAACAGACAGACAGACAGACAGACAGACGGACAGACAGACATTGGCATTGCATTGCATTGCATTGCATTAATGATGAAATTCAGGTTTGGCAACGTTCAAGTCAAATTGAAGCGACAACAACAAGAATAAAAAGAAGGAGGATTGCTGCGATCCTTCACCCAAGGAGGGTGTAAGAGGGGTTGAGAGAACGAAGAGCGGAGAGCTGAGAGGGAGGAGAGAGGCAAGAGTCCCCCCTCTCGAAATGTGGTTCTGTCTACACAATGACGTTGCATTTTTCCGCAACAAACGAGTTTTTTTTTTTTTTTGCTGCACAGCCACTGTTTTCACTCCTCTACCTCTCTCAAGTTTACAATACTTATATACAGATATATGTATATATATGTATGTATGTAGGTATGTATGTATGTATATACACCTATACATATGCTACAGAGCACGCTCTATTGGGTTCTCCGTCTACCTTCTGGGGCTTTTTTTTGTTTTGTTATTTAGTTAGTTGCTATGTTGTATAGGATTTTGAACCCGTTCTCTTCACTCTCCACTCACGATTCTGAATGCCTCTCTCTATATGTATATGTATGTATGTATGTACGTATGTAAGCTGCATGTGGCAAGCGTCGTCCATAACCTAACCTAACTTTTTCTGGCCAAAGCCTCCTCTGGACGGTCGTGTTAAACGTTTTGTCTTGTCTTCTCTCGATTCAGTTGAACTGTTGTTTTGTCAGGCGATTGTTATTGTGGCTATTGTTGTTGCTCTGTTTGTTTAGCCGATTTGTGATGACTGAAAAATATATATATCCAACAATTGTTAATGTCATTGATAAAATCGTTTCTCTCTCTCTCTCTCTCTCTCTCTTTCTCTCTAAATGTGTGTGTGTGTGTGTTAATTGATAAATTAACTTTATTTATATGAAAACTGTTGACATTTCGCCATGAATTCATAATTTATGGGTAGCAGTTAACGGTTAAATGTTCTTTCTTATCAATCATAATGGCACGAGATGAATAATGGAAAATGCAGTTTGTATAATAAATTATATATACAGGATATGTGGCAATGTTACAAGGTGTGGAAAACTAGATAATATAAACAAATTATGATGATAATATCAAGATTGTTTTTCACAACAAATAACTTTTATTTCAATGGACTTCTAATGGATATTCGTTAATTGTTACATCGCTATCCCTTATTCAATCTTCACTGTCTCGATCTCATCGGAATAATTTCCAACTTTTTTTCAATATAAAATAAATTTCTTTCTTTTTGTTAAATGTTAAAAAAAAAGTGTGTAAAGTTACTAATTTAAATCAGAATCGAAGACATTCTTTCTAAAACTATTTTTATTGTCTCAACTGATTTTACTGTAGAGTCCTAACTTTTTAAAAAGTTATCTCTATAATAAATTTGTTTTAGTTAATGTAAGACACAAATAAGCTAGCATCGAATATAAGTTACAATCTTAAAACATAGAAAGGAAATTTGATATTATAATCACATTCACGTAGATTTTTCATAGTAAGAAGTCAAAGTTTTTGGCTTTCTCAAATATATTAAAAGTAATTTATTAGTTCCTTTGCTGCTTGTGCGAATGGTGAGAAGTTTTTCTCTGGCTTTTGCTTTTTACATACTATATTAATACAACTTTAACAATTTTGACAAGTTTTCATATCAACTTTTTATATGAGGGGCTTGGCTTATGAAGAGGAGAGATTTCTTTTAATGAAAATAATTGCAATTTTTGCATAATTTATGACTGCACCCACATAAAAGAGTTCTCCACAGTTGCATGAGGTTCGCTTTTTTTTGTTCCCCTTTTACTCATAACTCACTCAAGTCAAAGACAACGGTAATGCGTTGCAACTTGCTCTCACTCTCTCGCACTCTTTCTCTCTCTCTCTCTCTCTCTCTGTCTTGCTCTCTTGTGGTCTTTGCTGGAATATGGCAAAGACTTAGCAATTTGTGGCACATGTGGGTGTGGGTGGTTGGCTTGAATAAAACTTGACTTGACTAGGTTGCTGCTTTCCATTGCAATCAACAACAATGAAAAATTATATGCAACAATACCAACAACAACAACAACAACAGCAAGAAAAACGTATTTCCTGTGTGTCTGTGTACAAAATGAATGAAAGTTAGCAGAGGAAAAAAATTTAATTGAATATTCTGCAATGCAAATGCTGAAAAAAGAAACAACCGAAAAGCAAAAGAGAGTGACAGCAAAGAGGGAAACATAAAAAAGAAAAGAGGTGCAAGAGATTTGCCATGCTAAAAACCAAAAGAAGAGCTGGCCACAAAACGTTTAATAAACAATTGCAAATAACAACAAATAAGACAAAACGATGAAAAATTTAAACATCTGGCTAAGCTAATCACAGCAATGCAGTAAAAATTGATTGAATCCCGTTGATGATTCATATAGAGAATGATGTAAAATTGATTACCTTATTTCCTACACAAAAGAGAAAGGAATAGGAAAAACACAAATAGGTTTTTGGTAATTTAATGGAAAATGTCCAACATAAATGAGCTTTCATTCTGCCGTTTATAAAACAGTTGAATAATGAAAAAAGTGTTTAAAGTTTATGGCTTTTGTATAAGGAAAAGGGTAATTTTTTTAGATTTTAGTTTAAAGTTAAATTAATTTTTTGTTTTTTTTTAGTTTGAAGTTTATCACAAGTTTTATTTACGATAATTAAATTGAAAGTTGGCAAACCATTTTTCTTTATTATTGGCAATAAATTTTAATTTCAATTTCATGAGGGGAACATAAAAATTTTTAAAGAAATTTTAGGTTAGTTACCATTTTTTATTGTTTAACAAAGGAGTTAAACAATTTGTATATAAACCAATTCTCTAAATGAATTAGCAACTAAATTGGTAAAGTTATAAAGTTTGCAATATTTCGCCAAGTTTTTGCATTGCATACTTTTGGGAGTCTTAAAAAAATGGCGAACAAGTTTTGATTATTAAAAAAAAATAAGTATTTTAAAATGATTAAAAGTAGAGTAAAAGTATTTAAAAAAAAAATATTTCTGAGCTTTTTTTTTTTGGAAACCAGAGTAATAATATTTCAAAAAATTTAATTTTGCTTGATTTCGTGTTATAGTTCAAAAAAAATGCAGCTATTTTTAAAAAATTGTTAGCCAAGTTGCCAACTCAATGGAGCACACGCAACGAGAAGAGAGCATGAAAAGAGAAAATGAAAGACCAGGAGAGAGAGAGAGAGAGAGAATATTTAAGCTTGTCAAAGAGTAAAATTTTTGCAAGACACAGGGGTAAGCTTTTGTTTGGCAAACGGGAACAGTGTTTGCTCTCTTCGCTCTCAACTGCGCTGCTGCCGCTGCTGCTGCACGTTGCGTGTCATTGACCTTTGAAAATTGCATTGCATGTGGCGCTGCCGACGATAACGTCGCTTATGTATGTGCCGCTGCTGCTGCTGCTGCTGCTGCTGCTGGTGCTGCTGATGGTTGCCTTTTCTCCGGCTACGTCATTCTACGATATTTCGCATTTGGTATTGCCACATGCCCAGGCTGAGGTCGAGAATGAGGCAGCCTGCTGTCTGCCTCGGTCTGCCTTCGTCATCAAACCGCATACACACACACACACACACACACACCCAAACACAAACACAAACACACGCACACGTGTGTGAAGATGTGTGTATATGTTTGTGTGTGTGTATTTGTTTGTATGAAATTATATTAAAGAAAAAAAAAAAGAAGAATACATTTTTTGCTGCTTATCTGCTGCTGCTGGTGCTGGTCTGCTCCCCACCCACCTAGCCCACCGCCGCCCCATCATTGTGTCTTGCTTCTGTAAGTTATTTTAATATCTTCCTCTTGTTCTTGTGCTCCTTCTTTCTTCTCTTCTTCTTTAACATATACTTTGCTGACTTTCTTCAATAAGTATTCTACTTTGCGATTTTTCGATTAAATTCTACCAAATGCGTTCGACATTTTTCGCTAATCTTTTGCAACAACAACAACAACAACTTCACCGCAATTACACCATCTTCATATCCATCTCCATCATTATCATCATCGTCATCATCTTCAGTATCTTCAGCGACAAAAACTCCAAAAAGAACTCTCAGCGACAGTCTGCGATGCCTTCTTTTTGAGTTCATTGAACGCCCTGCCAGACATAAAGCAAACTCAATAAACGAACGCAGGGCAAATAAACAGCAGCCAATAAGAAATGCGAATGTGCAGATACAAAATCGGGCAACAAAAAAAAAAAAAAGAAAAAAAAGAAGGAAGATGCGACCCAAGACGGCAACAACAACAACTACGACAATGACGATGATGACAAGAAACACAAAAGGCAAGCCAAGGGCCCAACAATTAAACCCAAAGGGTGCCATATACATACATACATATATCAACATATATCCATATACAAAAGATATATATAATAAGCAGCGACATTAACATATATATGGAGAAGATCATACAATACTGATAATAACTGCAAGACAATCTTCTCATGCCACAGTGAAACCTTAGAAAGCTAATGATCGTAACAGGGAACCATAACTTATTTACGACCTTTAAAAAGTATTTCAGTTTCATTTCTTGTAAAGGAAGTATTATTAAGAGTAATGTTATACAGAAATCTTTAAAGATATATACACACTGATCTAGACATTAAACTACCAACAACTAAGAATCGGACGAAAAATAATTAAAACACGAAGTAGCACACATAAGTAAAAGATCCTTAACTCTCAATTAAACAGAGAATATAAAATTTAAATCCCATAAACGATTTTTTAAAGAGTTTATCAAACTAAGCATTTCTTAGTTATTGCTTTTGTTGAAGGTTTCCAAATTCTAAGCTTAAAATCTTTTGCTACAACATTGTAATGCGACTTCTCTGGATAGTGTATGAAATAGCCCTTTGGAATGATGCCAATTTTATGTACTTTGTATTTATTTCATATAGGCAAATAATTATGAATATATATCTCAAACGTGCACCCAATTCTAATCATAGATTTGATGTAATGGCAAGCCTTAAAAAAATGCCAAAAATGTCAAAAATTAGAGATTAGGACGTTTATGTAATAGATCTACAACTCTAAATATGAATCAAAGCAAATGAAAAATCTGATTACCTTAAAATATAAATATATAAAATCAAACAATCTATAAGAATATTTGAATTGAATGATTTTTATTTATAATTTACAATCAGAAATTGGTAGAAAACTGTATTAAAAAAATTATCAAATATATATGTTCATTAGGAGAAAGGCATTTGATTTAATTGTTTCTTTTTATATATAAACTTTTAACCTGTACTCACATAATATAGATGTCTTTTACATATAGTTGCTTCGCTTTATGTTGCAATATCTGGTTAACCCATTTAAATAGAACTTTAGAAACTTCCTAAATACTTAATAATTAAAAGTTTTGAGCAAACTTATTTTCTTTACATAATTCGCATATATAAAAAGTTATCATCTTTGGTAAGATCACCTTTTTCTCAAACAGTTAAAAAAACTATGAGATATTCATTAGATAATAATGGAAACTATAAAAATCCATCTGAAAAAGCATTTTTGCATAACTCACCAAGACATTAAAAACAGCTTTTGCTATCTTTTTAAGAGAAACATATTTGAAAAAACAATTATAAGCTATTATAAAAAAGTTTTCCATGTAAAGCATTCTCGATGCGCTTGAGAGTTTCCGATGTTATCTTTCGTAAAACATCATAAGAAGCCCTTTTTGTATATATTCTATAAAATTATTACACAATTTTTTTACGGCCAACAAAAGGCCAGTCATAACAACAGTCTAAGCTCAGGCCCAGTCGCAGTCGCAGTCGCAGTCTCAGTCTCAGACCCCGACCCAGACCCAGTCCTCGAGTATCTCGGGCCATAAAAAGGAGCAGTCAATGTTCCCAAAACAGAGTCGTGGCATGACGCAGCAGCAACAACCATGACCCACACCAACAAACAGGAAGGAATGAAATAACACACAAAAAGAACAAAAAAAAAAGCGAAAAAGAATCGCCCAAAAACAACTTTTGCAACTGTAATAAAAATACATGCTTAGAGAGAAACAGAGAGAAGAAACGAGAGAGAGAGAAGAAACGAGAGAGAGAAATTTTGGGAGAGCATTTATTCGCTTCAACGCCAAATTTCAATTACAATTACCAACACATTGACAGAAAAAGGGACAAAACCCATGTTCCACCATATGATATAGACAAAGAAAAGGATCAGAGCAGAGTGTCGGTTTGTGTGTGTGTGTGTGTGTGAATGAAGCGTAAACTACTCCCCAACTACTTTGTCAAATTTTAGTAAGAGTTTTTACGGTGGATACCCCTTGGATACGGGCCGTACATACGTGCCATTAAAAATGGCTGCTAACTTCACTGCAAACATGCAAAAGAAGGCAAAAATCCCAAAGAGCAACACCAACAACAGCAGCAGCAGCAGCAGCAGCAACAGACAACAGACAACTCCAATCCGCATCCACTCCATTTAAATCGGAGCAACTCCAAAGAGCCAAAGAGTAGCGCTCCACGAATGGAGTTGCAAAACAGAACGTCCAAAGGTTAATCAACTCTGCCGGTTGTCGTCGTCGTCGTCGTTGCCGCCGCCGCCGTCTCCATGGTCGTGGTCGTTGCGGCTCTCTGTCGCTCTACTCAATTCGCGCAACTCCATTTTAGTTCCACAAGCAGCAGCAACAACTCTATGCTCCCATGTTGTCTGTGGCTATATGTAGTACGTGAACCAAGGCGAAAGGAGTAGGCAGCAATAATACCAACACCAAGAGCAAATGCCTGCGGCATCTAATTGAATTGGTTGCATGTTACCGCTTTATGTTGCTCTTGTACACGTTGATGTTACTGCTATCGCTGCTGCTGCTGCTGCTGCTGTTGTTGTTGTTACTGTTGTTAATGCAGCTCCCTTGACAATGGCATTGACTGAGAGCTTGCTGAGAGCTTTTCTAAGAGAAAAAGTGGAAAAGAGCATTGGATTGAGAGAGTTTAAGAGAGCAGCAAATCGTATATTGCATAATTTTGTGCAACTCTACGAGAGTGTGCAAGATTGTGCACGTGTGTGTGTGTGTGTGCTTGATGGCATTGGCTTTTGTGTGGGTTGAAGCATTGGCCTTGGTGTTTAAATAGGAACAACAAGAGAGGGACATCCGGACAACGGGGGCTGGACATGTCCATCCATTCTTTAGAATCCAAACTGAATGGCCTTTTCTTTTTTTTTTTTTTGCGTTTCATTTTTGTAATTTGAACCAGAAATTCATCGGTTATTCGATACAACAAACTTAAGTCAAGTTCAAAGTGAAGTCAAAAATTAAACCGTTCATAAAACTTTGCCCTTTTGAAATGCCACTTTGTATAGCCTTTTGATTAAGAAAGTTTTTCATAACTTATTATGTTAAAATTAGCATGATTTTACTACATTAACTAGAATAAATAAAGGTTTTATTAACTTCTATGGAAAATATTAGTTGAGTTTACAAATTTCTGGTAATTTTGCTAAAAACGTAATTTAACTTTTAGAATAACTATTATAATCATAAAGTTAGTTGATTATTAAAGTATTTGAAGGACTATGACAATTAATGCTCTATGTTTGTACTAGGATTCTTATAATCTTATAAACTCAAATATTAAGCTAATAATCGTATGGGCGAAAAATATAAAAGTCGATTTCTTCACCGATCCAATATTTTTAACACTTCATTCAAATTGTGCGATCTAAATAGTTGAATGATTATAAATGTTGGATACTAAAATAATATAAATCTTGAGTTACACAAAGTTTACCTAAGATTTGGCTAAGCTAAGCGACAGGACGATTGTATAGCTTATGCTAGATGCAAAGTTTCTAAGTCAAATAGAGACTGATTATATCAAAGTCGATTAAATCATTAGGGAAAAGTATAATTACTGTTAGTTCAAATAATAGTTTGTGTTTAATAGTTACATTATAATTCTGCCAACTTTTTTTTTGTCTGCTTCATTTCTATTAAAAACTTCTCAGCCATTGATTTAAATTAATTGCAAAAGTCATTTGACAGGAGCTGAACAAAAACTGAACAATTTCCGCATCATTGGTTTTTCAGTTCGGTCAGCTGAAATTGCACAAATTTATGATTAATGCGATGCAAAGAGAATTTATATAATTTTCTGCTTACATGGCGTATGAGTGATATATTTTGTGTCTCCCTTCCCTCTTCTGCACTTTGTATGGATATTTTTTGTATTAGAAAAAAATTGCAAATTTAATCCTTAGAGAGATTATGAATGAATGAATTGATACTAAATCAAAAGTAAACAATGACATTGAAAGAGAAAACCAAAAGAAAGAGAGAGAGAGAGCAAACAAATTGCAACGTAAAAAAGAGCATAAAATGTTTGCAAAGCTTTTCCTCTCGCAGTCTCAGTCGTTGGAGTGACTGACTCTAGTACCGGTTTTATGCCAGCGTCGTCGTTGCCGTCGTCGTCGTCGTTGTCGTTGTCGTTGTCGATAGGAGAAGTAGGAAGGAAACCAGAAAAGCAGCAGCAGCCCCCGATGGTGCATGGTTATATGCTCGTGTGTGTGTGTGTATGTTTTGGGTGCATGTGTCTATGTGTGTGTGTGTGTGTGTGTTAAATTGTTGAGGCAGGTCCTGGTCCTGGCTAAAATACGCGAAAATAGGTACAGCCAACGAACTGCGCTCCAGACAGAGTTCTACCACCGAAAGAAGCAGCAATAACAACAACAACAACTGCAACAACAGCAACATGAAACATGTGGAAAAGTGGCAATGGCACAAGGGCCAATGGGTGAAGAAAACGGGCAGCGTCTGTTGTACATATGTATGCGGCTGCTGCTGGTGCTGGTGATGTTGTTGCTGCTGCTGCTGCTGCTGCTGGTGCTGCAGTGGCACAACAAACATGAGCAACATATAGCCAAAACAGACTCGACAGATACAGCCGCAGTCAGAGTGGCAGAGCTCAGAGCTCAGAGTTGGCCTCAGTTGAGGCATCTGCCTCTGCTTCAGCTTCAGCTTCTGCAATTCTCAGTCTCAGTTTGTGGCCGTTCAGGAAGCGCAACGACTACGTTACCAAGAAATCCATGTACACAAATATATATATATATCTATGTGCATTTATTTTTGGTCTAGCTATAGTTTTTTGGATTATTTACCTTGTCTACAGCATTTTTTGTAAAATTTTTGTGTTTTTTTTGTTGTTCTTGTTGTTGTTGTTGCGCCCTCTTCCACATGAATATGTAATGCAGTTTTTCTTTGTTGCAAATTGAATTGAATTGAAGCTTACGTGGCCAACAGGGTGAATCTATTAAGGATTAGGCCAAGTAAAAACATGGCTAGACACAGCTAAACTTACGCTGGAATATTTGTTGCATTTAATGAAATTTCATCTCTCTCTCTCTCTCTCTCTCTCTCTCTTTCTCTCTGTCTTCCAGCAGCAAGTGATCAGAGGCCAACAAAGAACTCTCTAACAATTCGGAACAATCTCTGTAAGTTCTAGCATAAATCTTTTGAAATTTCTATTAAAACTTTTGATTTCTTACAGATGCTGCCGCCCATTGTGGTCGACTCGAAGGGGAACGGGGAACGGGGAACGAATTTCACAATCGTCGTTAGGAATTTCACAACATTTGCAATGAGAAGAATATGTAGAAAATTAGTAAACAGATAAATGGTGCATAGTCACATATGGACCATTAACAGAAACCCGTAAATCCGAACTTGTGCTGTTTTATATCTGTTACAAGACCGGCATTATGGGAGTCTGTCAATGCAAACAACTGGTTTTTGGCCAACAAATGTATCAATCGAAACAACCAAATAAAACAAAAGAAACTAACTTTCGGCTAGCCATTACCCAAATTGAAACAAATTAAACATTCTTTAACACTTTATTGTTTAAAAACATTGTTAAAAAAAAAAAAAAAAAAAACTAAATTCAAACTAAACTGCAAAAAGGACTACTTTAAAGGACCTTTTTCTCTCTGGCAAATTGAGGTAGTAGGTTGTATAGTAGTAATTAGTTAATCATACTATACAATGTGCTAGCTTTCTTTGCTTGACTATAAGCCACAGAAATGAAACACTTACAAAAATCAACAATTGACACCAGCCATATATACATCAATATTTTTGATATATACTGTGAAAAGTGCATTCGATTCAGTTCAAATACATAGATTATATTGGTATTAGTGACATGTGCAAATGTTTGTATGGCTGATTCCCTGAGACCCTAACTTGTGACTTTTAATACCAGTTTCACAAGTTTTGATCTCCGGTATTGGACGCAAACTTGCTGATGTTAGCAAAAAAGTAAACTAAAAACCTGAACAATTTAACTATCAACTGGAAAAATGTAAAGCTAACAAGGTAAAAATGATTTGATTGTTTAATTCATCACAGGTTTTAATTTGTTGTAATGGTTTTTTTTTTTTTTTTAACAGAAGATGACACTTGGAACAATGAAAAATTGAAAGAAGGGAAGGAAGCAAACAATGGCTAATCCATCTAATCGGCTATGACATCATTGGATTAACTTCAAAACTGCTGTTAAAATCTTTTTTTTTTTTTTTTAGATATGTTGTCTAGAAGGCTTTCTGATGGCTTTGGCCAAATGGATTCAGAGATCAACATAGGGTATAGGAGATCTAAATAGATTGCTTTTCAAATAATAAAATGTCCATTTCAAAGTTATAAACTGTCAATCGAATTTAGTAAAGATCTTTTGTATCTTTTATCGCGAGTTTTTAGTAAAGTTTGTTTATTGTAGAATTAAGTGCTTTTTGATATAACTTGCTCATCTTTTTATTATCATGCCATTTCAAAACGGTCAAAATCTAGAATAGTAGAACACTTCCTACGCTTCTTAAAAATTGATCTTTCTAAAATAATGAAAGCTGAAAATTAAGTTTTCTTTTTATTTTGAATTTTTAAGTTTTCAAATCTAATTGTGAGTTTTGTAGTATCTCATAAAGTTCGTTACTATTTTCAACTGTAAATATTTTGGAATAAGATTTTAGCAATGATACTTCAATTGTTAAAATACAATACGTCTATAGAAAAAATAATGCTTAATCTTTTAAATATTGTTAAGAAATCCAAAAAAACAGAATCAAAGTATGTGTTACTGCCGCGACTGCATATCTTTAAGAAAAATTGTTTTAAAAACAATTAGAGCATTTTTTTTAGTCAAATTTACTTACGTTGAATGTTTGATAATAAAATTTAATGAATAATTTGTTTGGAAGAATAATTATTAAAAATTAAACATTATTGTTTAGTAATTTGTTGTTACATAATATAAGAAAAGAATTATTGTATTGAAGAAAACACACTTTTAAAACATTTACGCCGGGCAGAGAGTATAGATATGGCACAAGCCATAGTTATTGATTCGGGTGGAAAATGATTTGATTCATTAATATATCAACTAAATGGATTTGATGTATGCAAAAAGGCTTTAAAATTTAAAATGTTGAATATCTTTAAAAAAATAGCTAATTGCTTAAAACATCTTTAAATTGGTCAAAACTTGCAGGTCCAAGATTTTCTCAAAATTCTATGTACTCTAAATAAATCCGTACTTGGATCTATAGAAACTCTAGATATAAGTTCCTACTTTTGTTCCTTTAACTCTTTTCCATATGTGGATTAATAACAAATACTCTTAAGAAATCATTTTTCTAAGTAAGTAAGAGAATCAGAAAATGTTCTCATTAAAAATAAATATTTATTGTAAACCCGATTCGAATTTTTTTTTTTTTTATTTCTTGTGTGTGAATATTTGTAAAACGAATTCATATGTAAAGTTTCTAAAAATCTACATGTAAGCTAGTTATGTAAGTACATACATACTTAATTTAAAATGCGAATAGTATCTAAAAATGTGTGTACATATATCGATCGAAACAATTTCATTGTCAATTTGCAGTAATAAATGTTATTGTAATGTAAACTGCATTTTTAGGCTCTACTGATGCGTGCATTTGTTGTCCTTGGATTTCTTTTTACGATCTTCACTAGAATTTGATCGTCGAGTACCTTGAATTGGCATGTAAGGTGGCGTGGGGCTGGCGCTTTGATCTGTCGAGAAGAGATTAAATGGATTAAAAAAAAATTTAATGAATTTGGGCGACTGAGTTAAAATACATATATACCAAAATTGCCCGATTTGGAATATTTCATGTGTGGCGAAATATCATGACCATTTTGTATAGAACTATCATGAGATCCGGCTTCCGATCCATAGTGCTCGGAGCTAATAAAAAATAAATGCAAGAAATTATAACCAAGTGACAGAGAGAGAGAGAGAGAGAGAGAGATAGAGAGAGAGAGAGTGTTTTTGATTCATGACCTACCGCGTCATGGAATTGTGTGTTTGCAATTGTTGAACCGTCTCCGCTGCCATATGCAAAGAGACCGGACGCTGCTGACCAGGTCGACAACTATCTACGGGCAGAGTATAGATGTCATCTTCGCCACGACTGAGACTTGTCGCCTGGGCCAGTCGTTGTTGCCGTTGCATGGAGCTGTGATTGGAGCCACCATCTCGAGTCAGACTACCATTGGTCAGAGTGCCATTCGGTTGGCGCTGCTCACGACTGCTATTGAGAACGTCTATGGGATTCGAATAGGCCTCCACATCGATCTCTGGCTGGGAATGAGTTGAATGCGACATGGCCATACAGTCTTGGGGCAGTGCCAGAAGGGGGCCACAATGCGAACTTGTGCCACACAGAAGACTGCCATTGCTAGACACTGCTCCATTGGCCGCAGCAGCCGCTTCCTTTTGCTGAGATTTACGTAGACGTGCCTTCTCCTTGGCTCGCTTGGCTTTGGCTTTCTCCTGCGAATGAGTATAATATTTCATGAAATTTTAACCCTTAATTTGATAATCTATTTTTACCCTATCTTGCAGCATTTTGGCCAACTCTTTATCTTGAGCTTCGATGGCCAGCATGCGATCCCGATGCTCCTGGCGCACACAATCCTTGGACTCAATGGCCTGCAAGCGTCGAGCGAGCAACTGCAACAGAAGATGAAAATAATGTTAGCTTCTAGAAGGGATTACTTTACTAATGTGAACAACTAACTACTCACTTCATCTTTCTGTTCCTGCTTGAGCTTCTTGCTCATTTCCTTTATTTCGTCCATGGGCAGACCGATTTCGCGCAGACTAGCATAATCACAGGGATCCACATAAAGTTCGATGTCATCGGCATGCTGTTGCATATGTCGCTCAGCCGCCTTGCTGCTGGCTGCAGCTCCAATGCCAAAGTTACCCACCAGTTGGTCATATTTCTCCGGTGATAACTTCTGAAATTTAGGTTCAGTACGCAGTAAATTCTCATGAGATGGTGAACGTTGTTTGGGTTGTGCTGCATCGACAACACTTGCTGATGTTGCTGCAGTTGTTGCGGTAGTGGTTGGTTGGTTGGTTGTCGTTATATTATAGTCGCGTATGCTGTCAGCAACATCCGCATAGTCGACAAGTTCATCTATGGCAGAGCCCTGTATCGAATGTTGTGTAGGTGTGTGCTGGGATATTGGTGCTGTGCTTGGTATGTTCATTAATGGTGTTTCATATACATAGCGACGTGACGATGATGATGATTGATGTTGCTGATGTGCATGATGGAAACGTGTGTGTTGCTGCTGATGATGATGATGATGCTGCTGAGATGATGTAGCATCACTCACCAACAGCTGGCTGTGTGTTGTTGTCTGTGTGTTTTGTCTAGTTGGTGTGCTAGTTGTTGCTGCGGCTGTTGTTGTTGTTGCTGCTGGCATATCTACAATATTTGGTATTAGCGATAATCCTACATAATTGTCTGTTTGTGAGAAATGTTTCTGTTGTAGCTGCAATGGCTGATGTTGCTGCTGTTGCTGTTGCTCTTGTTGGTATCTAGACTGCTGTGAGGTGCTGGGCTCACGATGGCCATTGGTAAGGTGTTGTTGCTGTTGTTGGTGTTGTTGTTGTGGTTGTTGATGTTGATGTATACTTGCTTTGGCTGGCCGAGGCGGCGGACGACTTGTGTCGCGTGTTGCTGGCGGAGGCACGGGCGGTAAATTCACATAGATTTCCTGTAATTAAAAACAAATACACATTTTAAATTCATTTGAAATTGAACAATGAAGCCATTAAAATTTTGTCAATTTTAACATAATGTATAGTCTTTTTTGTTTTTAATGTTTGCCACAATTTTCGAATTCATTTCCCCATTTCTGAAAAGTAATTTATTTTTTTTAGTTTAAGCGTAGACTTAGTAAACTTTAATAAACAAATGTGAAAAGACCTGACAGTTTGTTTTCAGATGTTTCTTAAAAAATGACCAAATGAAAAGTTTTACATTCTTTTGAAAACAAAAATTCAAAAAGGCTTTCAAATAGAAAAAAAAGATGATTTTTAAAGATGAAGTATTTTTCCTAATTTAAGACAGCTAAAATCAATGAATTTTCTATAATTCTTATTTGAATTTAAAAATAAATGGTTCTAATGATTTATTTTAAAATCAAGCTGAAAATGCGTGAATGACTAGTTTAAGCCGAAATAAACTGTCATAAGATAGCATTCTATCAGATAGTCTTTAGATTTGATATTCAATTAAAATGCAGATATGTACATACATATATGATTATGCCTAAATTATGTCTATGAAACGTTGTGGCCAGAGCACTACCCACCTGCATTTGTTTGGCAATGAGTTCACTCTGATCGAGTTCTTTTTGCTGCTGTTCCTGCAGATCACGTTCAAGTTTATCGGCTATTTCTTTGGCTACACGCTTGTCATGCTCCTCTCTGATGGATGGATGGATGGATGGATGGATGGAGAGATGCAAGGTGTTATTAAAATCAAAGTAATAATAGACCAAACAAGTATGGGTATATATGTATGTACTTACTGTTCAGTTAGGCGTCGTCTATAGTCATCGACTTGCCGCTGCGCCTGCTCTTTCTCTTTGATTTGCTCGTGGAGGGCAGTGGGGAAATCTTCACGGACCACAGCATTTCTATAGCGATTGCCTTTGTAGAAGTCATTAACTGCATGGGGGTGGGGGGAAGGGGAGATGTTATTAACCTTTGAGCAGTTATAGGTTACTCTAATGTGACTTACTCTCCTGGGACTGTAACTTATAGGCCAGGGCGCCGTCCTCACGCACGAGCCATTCCTTGCAGACTGGATATTGAGAGAATAAAAATTCGTTAAGTTGCTTTATATTGTTTTTATGTTTGTACAAAGAGGAAGTATCTTTTCCTCTCTCCCACACACGCACACACACTCACACACAGTCTCTCTTAATTGTATGTCATAAAATCTCTAATGACAAGTGATATATAATGCTCTGTTGCATGGATGGGCAATCTTTAAGCCTATCAAATTACAAGCCAAATCTAATGAAGCCCAACAAGGGCTCGAAGAAACTTCAACTCCAAAAGATTGGAAACTCGATGAGTCAGAAGAAACCCAACTGCATCCAAAAGATTGGGGGCAAAAGCAGTTCGAACAAAGAAATTCCATTGAAGATGCACATTTGATGCAGTTCCTCAGACACTCGCTCCATTTCAGGGGAATTACAAGAGGGTGGTGAAGGGAGGTTGAGGGGGTACAACATATGCATCGGTCTTTTGATCGAGCGATGTGATCTTTATTTCATGATAAGCGAAAGCGTGGTAAAAAAAAAAATTTCAATTTAATTGTCTGTGTTAAATTTCGTTTGAGGTTGTTTTCGGTTTTTCTACTCTTTTTTGTTTATTTTCCAACCACTCGATCCCCTCTTTCCCCCTCGCAGTCGGTGTTTATGTCATTTATCATTTAGTCATAGAAAAAGTATTTGTATATAAATTTGCCTGACAGCAAACACTCTCGATCAGATACATTCATACTAGACGGAAGTGTGGTAAAGTGGTAAATGCTTGTGTCTGATAATTTTTTGATATCTAGACAATTTTATGACATGTTCTTTGTGTGCTTTCGAATGCTTATTTCAACATCAATTTGAATTGAATTTCATGGAATGGAAGTCGTAAATTTCACAATTTTACATTTACATTGTAATATTTACGAGAGTTGCTCATTGAATGCCAATTCTAAAATGAGTCAATAAATAAATATGCAAAATAGGGCATTATTGGAGATGGAATACAAACGCCACTAGAACGCCAATCGATCTTTTAGAGGAAGTAAACTATAAGGAGAAGTTCCTAAAGTTCTAAGACGGTTCAGAATAAGAACGATAAAGAAACAGGTAAAACATGGATTGACTTCAAGATTGGGAATCAACCTATATAAAAATATGTATTCATCCTGGTCTAGATGTTCGAGTGGACAACATATTTACGAATCAACCTTTAAGCTTTCTTTCTTTAAATCTTTCTGATCCATCGTGTATAACACTTTTACAATTTTTGGAACATTTTTGACTTTCTTTTTTTCTCAAAAACCGCAAAAGGAAATTTAGAGGACAGAACTATTTTGGTTTTTTGGTTTTCGTTTCAATTTTCGTTTCATGCACTTCCGATTCGCAACAGTTCTAAAGAGCTTTCACTTAAGTAAGGCCTGGCTTAAAGCATTTCCACCCGAATAGTTCTTAGAACTCACATTAATTCTTATAATCACAAAAACAAAGTGTTTCTAAAGACTTCTCTCAGTTAAAATAAAGCAAAAAATTTGAAAAATTAGACATAAAGACATATTATTTGTATTTATTAAAAGACGTAACCACTGACTATCAAATGTATCTATTGATATACAAATATACACACGAGCAGTTGCCTATATAATTTTTTTTTTTGATTTATTAACGTTGAGAGCCATTTTAATTTATTCGTTTTTTTTCGTTATCTTGGTTCACATAAGAAGTTTTCTAATCTACAAAGAAATATAATTTTTTTATATATATTTCCCATAATTTGTCATTTCCCCTCTGTCATTCTAATTTACACTATCCGCTGCAATCACTTTAACTTAAAGGTTCCTTGACTTTAAACTGTCAACTGCGGCAATTAGTTGAACTCTGACCATAGAAATGTTGTTGTATTTTGGTGGCATTAAGCGAGAGAAGGAACAATTTGTTCTCGGTCTGCCAGCAATTAGAAAAACTTGACTGAATTATGGGGTCAACGCTGATGCATTTAGTGGCAACAGCAGCCACGACACGACGACAGCTCTTAATTAATAGCAATTTCTGGAAACTGGGGATACCAAAAGAATAAAAAAAAAAAAAAAAGAGAAAAGAGAAAAAGGAGCTAAGTTCTGCAAAATTGCAGCGGAAAAGTTGCACTTGTAATCAATTTAGTTGTTTGCTTTTCCATTTGATTTCTGACTGTCCAGCAATACAAAAGAGGGGAGACAGAGAAATAAACAAGAATATGTACGTGTATATGCATACACATGGCTTTAAATAACAAAAAAAAGAAGCAAAAAATTTTGTATTTGTATCTTGTGCTGGCACATAAACTCAAAACAAAACAGCCAACAACAAAGTATCTCTGTATCCCCCATTTGTGCTGGTTCAGCGTGATTGCTCAGGTTGTTCTGTTCACTTAGTTGCGCCTACAATGCGAGTCAGTCAACTAGACTCAAGATGCATTTTAAGATATTCTTTATGTATGCAGAGGTGTTGAAGCCAACTGGCTATAAAGAGCAATCTTCTCTAAAATGAGTTGTTAGAATTTGTTGAAATAATAAATAATTAAGAGACCGATATCTTCTAGACTAATACACATTACAATATATTTTGTAAAGATGTTTTTAAATATAATATATTTAATATATGTATCTACCTAGTTTCGTCATTTGAAAAGGTTTAGTTTATTTAAAGATTTTCTCCTATAGATTTGTATTAGAAGTTGTAATTTTCTTTAAAAACAAGTTACAACTCAAATAATAATAAATTCCATGTCGTATTTCAAAGGTGAAAAAATATGTTGAATATGATTTAACAAATATTCAAAATTGACAAAATCTTTGCGAAATCAGAAGGTATTTAAATAAGTTAGGATGTCTGTATAGATATCTATTGCTGTCTTTTTAAACTTGGATATTATATCTATATATCTATATCAATCAATCAAGGCATTTCAAGGTAGTTGCAGAAAGACTTGGACACTTCGACTTAGACACTCAGGAAATCTCCAGAATTGGGCATGTTTATATTTTTTATTCTAATTATGTGCCCTGCAGTGTAGTTATATCTTTTGCGACGACCAAGTACGGGTACTTCTATATATGTATCTGCATATCTACCTATATGTATGTATGTATCTCTATATATATGTATCGATATGTGTGTATATATGCTACCCCTTTTTGGTTATATTTTGCTTTCAGCAGCATATTACTTACAAAGTCTTGTGTTGAGTTCTTTCGTCTCTGCGCTTTGGTTTATAATACCTGGCAAAGCGCAGCTTTTTATTATGCACAACGGACAGCGACCAGAATAAGAAACAATAAACTAAAGTTGCTGCTGCTTCCAAGGCAAGACAAGACAAGGCAAGGCAAGTCAGTACGGACAGGCCAAGCAGCCAGCAAACAAATGTGGAAATTACCTTACTGTTTATTTTGTTATTTCGTTTTTGTAGGCTGCCGTTAAATTACATTTTTCCCATTTTTCAGTTTTTAGTAAAGGAAATGGGCTGGGCAGGCAGGCAGGCAGGCAGGCAGGCAGGCAGGCAGGCAAAGAAAATGTAATGCAAATGTGCCTAGGGAAACGGGTCGATGGTAATTGAAAATTGTATAATGCAATCTTTGACTATGCATAATTGTCGCCAAATAAATGTAAAAATTCTCTTAATTTCCGGCTCACCAAATGTGTGTTTCGGACAACTGATTTATTGTTGTTGTTGTTGCCTCTATAAAAGAATTCCGTCTGTCTGTGAGAAATGTGAAATATATTTGTCTTGTCCCAGGGAAAAACGAGTTTCTTGTGCACCAAATAACTGTTAACCTTTGCAAATAAAAAAAGTCTAAAGTATGTGTGAGTGTGTGTGTGTGTGTGTGTGTGTGTGCGAAGTGCAATGTGGGTCACAAGTATCGCATTTTATTGACTTGGTCAAAAAAAAAAAAAAAAACACAGAACGGAGGTCTGTTATCGGGTTAGTAAGTCAGTAAAGTATTTCACGCATGCGTCATTAATTCAAAAGAATTTTATCGAATAATGCGACTTCGACTCATGATTGAATATTGAATGAAAATATAGAATCCCAAAAAGGAACCTAAGTTAAGAATTCTACATCTATAATCGATATTGTACGGCCTAATGTGCTCCTATATGTTTGTGTAAACAAAATCCAGAAATAAAAGTTAATATTTATGTATTTACCTATGTAGGTGCAGACAAACAAAATTTAAAAACAAATCAAGGCATTTTCCAGGAATAATTTTTGATAGATATCGTCCCTTTACATCAACACAAAACTTAACAAAAGAAATCAATATTCCCAGGTAAATACTATTGCGGATTTTTTTTCTCAGAAGAATAATTTGAATTGGTCTTACAATGCCATTAAAAGGGTGTCACTTATTTGCTTAAATTGCTCATAAGACTTGGTTAAACAGAAAGCTGTTTCCTTAGAGGCATTAGGGACTAAGTTTCCATATTACTAATGCTATTTTTTCTTGATTGATATTAGCGAAAAAAATGCAAAATTCTTTCTCATCTCAGCCAAGAGAAGTTTTGAAATATGATTCGCAATATTACACACATGTCAAAAACTTGTTTAGCAATAAAGTTTAAATTGGCTACGTTGATATAAAGTGATATTAGTATATCAAGAGAGAAAACTGGTTTGCAAAACTATTTTTCGAACAGGTTATTAGCTGTTATAACGGCTTGTGGCGAAAACAGAACACCAAGCCAAGTAACCGCGACGAGTGCGAGGTGAAGATTTTCCAAGTCACTTGCATAAATTGGAAGCTGAACCACAAAAAGTACTACCAAATATATGTATATGACTAAAGCTTCTTCAGGTCTCAGGGTTATAATATATGTTTTTACCCACAGTCTAGATTTTCCATTTTTACACACTCAATTAACCTTGTCGGGGCATTCAATTTACAGTTGAGAGAGCATTTTCCAATCGCCAACACACTTTTCCACGATTTTTTTTTAGCACTCAGACACGGACACTTTGCGGGTTTCCCACCTTCTTTGCACACACGCATTTTCCTCACCTCCCCTCTCTCTCTCTCCCTCTCTCTCTCTCTCACCCACCCAAAAGAAATGGCTAAGATAGAGAGTCCAAGTTCACATTGTGCTCCACGCATGAATGGCTCGATCGCGTGAAGAATTACACAATGGCAATGGATGAGGATGGAATGGTGTGGAATGGAATGGTAGATGAGATGCATATTTGGAAGTCTCATAATCGAGAGTGGAAAAGTAAATTAGAAAGCCGTTCGTCGGGAAAATTTATGCGAGCCCAAAAAAAAAAAAAAAAAGACAAACGACAGAAAAAAGAAAAACAGGAAAATTTGTATCTATTTGTGTGCGTGTGTGTGTGTGTGTGTGTGTGTGTGAGTGGCATGTAAAGAAAAATGCAGTTGACGCTTGCATTGATTAGCGGCAGCAGCAGCAGCATTTTGTGGCAGGAGGAGCTATGAAAAAGCGGCAGCGGGCGTCGGCGCCGAAAGTGGAAAAACCTGACTCAAGGTTGTTGAACATGCCACAAGGCATACAACAGGAGCGGTGGGGAGAGGGAAAGAGAGAGAGAGAGAGAGAGAGAGATGTAGATGGAGACCAGAAATGTGGCTGCAACGCCAACAATGCTGACTATTTGAATCTTGCATCTGACAGATACACACACACCAAAGATGCGACCAAGCACAATGGCTACTTAAAGGTACACATAATCGTGTGTACATATACATAGATATAAAAATACGATGCCTTACATTGACCTTACTTCTCGTGGCAGAAGATCATCATGATGAAGGTGATAATGCTTGAGCAGCAGCAGCAACCGAAGCAGCTGTCAAATAAAACTCACCTCATTATGAGGCAGATGCCTGTGGTTCGGGTTCAGGTTCAGGTTCAAGATACTTTTTCATTGATTGATTGAATGGGTCATTCAAAACACAAAATTCTCTACAAAATATGTTCATTGTGTGGGCTCCCCCCAATAATTGTGCATTTGAATGTTGCAAGCAATGAAATTATAATAAATACATTTAAAATTAACGTAATTTGTATTTGTTTATGCCACCAAGCGAAGCGTTTACCAAACTCATTAAAAAAAAAAAATGTTGATCAAGATAATGATAAAGCCGCTTTCACTGCTCGAAGAGGAAGTAAGCTTATTAGCTTGAAAGTTTGAGCTGATTCAATGAAACTGATGATCGAAAGAGAATCATTAAAAGAACTCATTAATTTTGTATTCATTAAGTTTTTTATTAATAATGCTCTTTGAGTCAATAACTTGTTTCTGGGATAGAAATATGTTTACCTTAACTAATTAATGGCCACAAATATATCAGACTACAATTAGCAATTTCTATTAAAAGGGCTCAAAGGCTCAAAGTTAGCCATCAATTATTGGTCTGCTGGGGCTGATGACAATTTATATTCTTTTTTATTGTTCCTGTTTGGGGTCTTTTAATATATTATGAATGAACTAACTTGAAGTCTTTAATTGTTTTAACTACTATAATAATAATAATATTTTAAGTAGTCTATGTTAAAACCACTTTTAGTAAACTTAAATTGTTTTGAATGTGAAAATGCTTTAACTTAATTCATGGCTTTCTATTAGTCAATGTTAAGTTACTTATTTTGATGTATGCAACTTCTATATATAACGTCAAAAGTATTGTCTCTGGTACGACTTTATATTATACAAAATGAACAGGTGATCTTTACTTTGAAGTTGAGAACACAAAGTTCGCAAATATGATAACCGAATCGAAAGAAATTAGTTAAAAAAATAAATAAAAATTTTACGATTCACAATTTATCTTTTAAAATAAAATTAAAGTCAAATTGGGTATGATATATTTTCGTTTATGAAAGGAAAATTTGCAAAGCTTTTAGAAAAAATCAATTTTTTAGAAATATATTAAATATGATTATTAAATAAAGCAAAGCAAAGTAGAATAACTTTTCAATAATAAACTAAGTTTGGTTTGTAAATTTTACAACATTTGCAATCGCTTTAAATTTTATAAAAAAAGGAGCTACTGATAAACTGAAAATGCCCTTTAAATAATTAAAGCTAACATAATTAATTAAAGACTCTTTGTTTTTTTTTTTTCATTTGATTTGGTTATTTAATGACTCGGTCCTAACCCAGGGGTACTTCAAAATTAGGCTAAAGATTTTGTAGGATTAACTTGGATAGATTTTTATTTGGCAGATATTTATTTTTAAAAAGATCTTTCCAAAATAAATAGATTTAGTTTTGGTTAATGTTTTGAGGGAAATGAACAGTTTTTAAGGCTTGCGGCTCAGTTTCTCTTCGAAACTTTTGGTTATGAAAAGAATTATAATTTTTCCAAAATTATTTAAAAAACTTAGGTAAATATGCATCTAGTCGAATAAGCCTGCCCCATTTTAATGTTAAGCCCAAACGTTTTACTTTAGCAACATTCATCAGTGTTTTTTTTTTTTAATGGGTCAAGCAACTCTTGGGATTTCTAAAGACATTGACAATACAATAAAAAAAAAGTAAAAATGAAAAACGAAGGAAAATTGTTTTGAAAAATGTTTCATTCTAACTTTATTTAAGTGCTATTCCCATACAAATGATGAGAGGCCTAAATCCAAGTGGATGAGACCTCTTTTCTGGCACTTCCACATCCTGTCCCTGTCGTTGTCGTTGTCGTTGTCGCTGGCAAGTGAATCATTCTTGGCATGCAGCAGCAGCAGCAGCAGCAACAACAAAAGAGATGGAAAAAAAAGTGAAATAAACTGCAGTCAGGCAAGCATCCAGCCCAGCAGCTCGTCATGCAACTGTCGCTTCACCTCCTTCACCTCCAGCACTTGGCCCCACTCCATTTTACACCACTCCACTCCATCCATCTCATTCACATCCACATCCACCCTAGGCACTCTGTCAGTCGGCGGCAGTGGAGAGAGAAAAAAAAAGAGGCCAGCAGCAGCGGCAGCGGCAGAAGTTGAGGCCTGGCTATTTCGAAAAACTAAGGAACTTTGTGGGGGTCTTTTGTCATGCGTGCTTGGCCGCAAATGAAGCGGCATCAAAATCCCCCAGTGTCAGCTGTTTGCCAATGCACGCGCGCACTTACACACACACACACACACACACACACACACACACACACATATGCATATAAGTATCTTTAAGATACAATATTTTAAGAGTGTGTTGGTGCTTGCCGCTTTTTGCATGTCTAGTCATTAAATGGAAAGTGCTGGCAGCAATTATTTTTTGCACCTCAAAAGAAGCAAAGCAACAACACAATTTCCCTTTTCGGTTGCTTTGCTCTAAAACGTTAACTACACACACAAACACACACACACACACCACAAAAACACAACTTTTGTTGCTGCTGCTGACTGTGGCACTCTTTGTTTTTGTTTATCGTTTCATGAAGACTTTCAAAACCAAATTCGAGCGGAAGACTTCTCGCTTTGCCATTCGAAAGAAAGTTTCATGCAATATTTGTGTTTTGTTCATTAGCATAACAAAATGCCCATTCGTTGATTTGCCTAACAATGTCTTTTGTCACACATATCGTAAGTTTTAATTAAGCTCTCGAAGGTGAAATGCGGTAACCACAGCTTGGGATATACATATGCAAAGTAGTGTTATATAAGCCTGATAAGAAGAGATCCCCCCCCCCACCACCACTTCAAAAGGCAGCAGAACGTGCTGCTTTTAGTAAAGTTGTTTACACAGACTGACTCACCATTCGAATACATTATACAATATCTCGACATCATTTGCACTTGGGGTGCGACTTCTTAATTATACATAATTCGAGACATTTGTTATTGGAAATGTTCTGTAAGTGTATACCAAAATTAGAAAGCATTTTTTATTCAACTTTCGTTTCAATTTTTGTATAAATCTTTCAGACGAAACTGAGTGCAGGCCATTTGAAATGAAAACCATTTACAAATATTTCAGATCGTATAGATGGCAATAAAAGAAGGACCAGTTATTTGACTTCAAAATCGATTTCAGTCAATATTAAAACATGCCTTATTGTTACTTCGAAATACCGCTAAAATAAAAAAACTACAAATCGATTTAATAGTTAATTCTACTATTATAGACGATGTAGAAACATTTCTTACTGACATATAAGGCCGATTAGCGATTTTAAACGAATGATCGATTGATACGAAACAGCTTAAACTTTTTTTTATGTAAATTTCCAAAATGAATTTCAGCTCCCATAATGTTACTTCTTTCAACGAGTTTTGGTTTCGTTTAACCGAGTCTAACCGCACAAGAGCCCTTCTCACATGCCGTAGACCTTAATTTAACTTCAAATCAATTTCCAATTATCTAAAACCCAAGAGAGGCCAGGAATCTGTTTCGAAAATTGTTCATGTTCAACTGACTGGCTGGCTGGCTGGCTGGCTGGCTGTCTGACTGGCGATACTTAAAAACCAATTCGGATGGCAGCAATCATCAATGCTTACCCTCATTAACATGTCCTGAGCGGGGCAGGGATTCCTTTGTGCCCGGTGGTGGTGCTGCTGCTGTTGTGGTTGTGAAATTATTCATTTTGATGAGCCCAACTGAAACCGAATATCCTTCACACGAAATTCACTCAATCCAACTCCAATGTATCCAATGATTAAACAGGTGTTCAAATTGTTGAACTCAAGGACGGATTTAATGTTTGGAGTGCTTTTGTTGCATTTGTTGATGCTGTCGCGCCTTCCAATTCCATGGAGCGATGTCAACGCGTTCTCTATTATTACAATTATTTGGGTTACTTGTTGGCACAGTCGAAGCCGTCGACGCCGCCGCCGCCGCCGACGCAACCGATGAGAATGGCGACGAGAGGAGAACGAGCGAAAGAGCAAAACAAAATGTTTAAGCTTGAATTTCTAAAAAAATGTTCATTTAATTGCGTCGTTTTTAAATGGGCACAAAAACCAATTTTAATTTCACTTTCACAACGAGTTGAAAACAAAAAAACAAACAAACAACTCGCGCGGGCAATTCTTTTGCCTATGAGGCAGCTGCAGTTGCGTATCTGCTAGATACTTTTTTTCCCTGTTCAATAGAACGGACGCACTTCAAAGACTCGAGTTTAATTGACTGACTGACTGGTCGGTCGGTCGGTCGGTGTCGGGTCGGACGGGTTTGTTGTTTAACGCGTTTGCAGCTCATTCAACAGCGAAAGCCGCTCAACGAATGGCTTGTGGATGGATGGATGGATGGATGGATGGCCATCGAGCACTACAACAATAACAATGCAAGCGGCACTGGAACGACTCACAAACACTCACACAGATACAAAGACGCCAGCATATTTGCATTGGTATTGAGATACAGCGGCACTGGAACGACCTAGCAGATACATGGAATATTCAAATTAGTGTGACCAAATTCCCTATGGCGAAAGCAGGCACTTTGACAACGGGCGCCACTGAGCCAGCGGCTTCAATGCGAGCGAAATTCAAAAGTATCTGTTAGATATCACAGGAAAATAGCTTAAAGTGGATTATGATAAATTAAAGCAAAACCCAGTTTATGACAAACTCCTAAGGCATTAGGAAAAATTATATTTAAATCTCTATCATTTATGTAACTCAACAAAATGATATGAATATATTTTCCAATGTCTTTATAATAAGGTTTTATATCAAACTTACACAAAATTTGAATTATTTTTGCTTTTTATTTTATGTTGCTGACGTAAAAATTGATAAAAATAAGTCTTTTAAAATGTGAGGAAGTTAGAGATTTTTTTGTTTCATGAAGCTTTTGCCTAGGTTCTTTTGTAGGGACTAAAGGTGTGCGGGTTATTTATAGCGCTATTTTGAGATCTTCCAAGAAGAATTATCAGGAGAGGATTCTTAAATCTGTTAGGGGAATCTTGCGATTCCTAACAACATGATATAGTTGTCATACATATGTTGATGACATTTGGTGCTATCGTCATATGATGTCAGTTAATTATTAAATAGTCAATTTTCTTCTGATTTTTCGCCTGTTTCGAGTGATTTCTCTATATATTCAACAGTTGCAGGAAGTACTTTATTTTTTAAATTGTCTTCAGATAGGGGACCAGGTTCGACTGCAGATAAAAAGATGAGTTCTACATTAGCTTTTTTGGATTAGATTACAAAAACTTACGGAAAACTAAAATTAATCGCTGCTATTTTAGTTTATAAAGATTCCTTTGCTATATGCAAATTTTTGCAGTGCCTTTAGGAATGGAAAAATTGTTTTTATGTGACTATTTGGCTTGCCAAAAAGTTAAGTAGGCCAAAATTTAATTATAATTCTATCCATAAACTAATTTATTAGGTTAGTTGTTACCTTTTGTTGTAACAAAGTTGTTCGTTGAAGGCGTCAAGTTTATCCGCAAATTTATTTAATAAGAATTAAAGAATAAGAGCTAAGAAAAATATTTATTAATAAATATTAAATACCTAGCCGGGATATAAGTTATGTGATAAGAACCGTTCAAGTTAAAAATTATTATCAAATAATTGCTTTATGGGAAATAAAAATTAAAGGCTGCTTATTGACTTTAAGTGTTTTAGTTATCAGTAGAATAATTTTTATATATATACGAATATTTGTACGAAAACAAACAAAATTCTTTTGGCATTGTGCATTTATGTTTTTTGTTTTCATTCATAAAACAATAAAAGTAAATAACAAAAAACTCACATAAAACTGATGAGTCAATATATTCTTGGAATTGATAAGACTGTTTGTATGTATGAAATGATCTGCCATTGAGTTGGGAAATAGAGAAGGGAGCCGTAAGAACAGGGGGAGCAGCTAATGTGAGTGTCAATTATAGTTTATGCACTGAGAGAAATCATTTTAGCCACATGAAAAAATGAATGAAACTTTCTTAGAGATCTTTTATATGTAAGTTAAAAAGTAATCTAAGCCCTTCATAGATTTTCAGAGGAAAATTTAAACAAAATCATTAACATTTACTACGTTTTGAACAGTGTAATGTGAAAAAAAGAGTAGTTTGTCTCAACTAATGATGTATGTAACTATTAAAACTGACCTATAAGCCTAGTAATCTATGCTTTATGTTGTTAATTCGTTATTCTATGGTTGGGCTACGATTTTAGGCCCAGAAATTGCTCCTTTACTCTCATTTCCTCTTTAGTTAAACAGCCTTTGCCCTCCATTTTTTTTAGCCATTTAAATTGATGTTAAACTCTATGAGTAGAAAATCAATACAAATTCCATTTGAGATGCAACACCAAAGTCAGGTTCAAAGTATCCGCAAATCACTAGCCAAAAAAAAACAAAAACAATTCTACTCAAAACAAAATCAAACAGAGGGCAAATACTTATACACACATTGAGATAACTAGGGAGACGCACACCCTCACACAATACTTGGAATAATATCGGTTACCTGACTCTGTCTTAACTGAGAGCTGGGCAATACAGATACACAGATACAAGATACTTTTCTATATCTATGTGCATATGACGTATTTGACGATCGTTCTGTGTGTGGAATTGTGTGAAAATCGGTAGACAGAAAATAAACAAAAGTCAAGTCGTAGCGAGTTGAGTGGAGCGCATTTTGCACAAGGTGTATTTGTATAGGTGAGGTGTGTGTGTGTGTGTGTGTAAGTGAGTAGGTGAGAGAGTGTATGGATAGTTAGGTAGACTGACTGGTTCGTTGGTAACACTCCGTCGAACCGATCAACTTTGTGTTGCCAGTAACGAGTTGAGAGTGGCTCAAAGCGAGACACAAGCGGATAGTGAAAAGAAAAAAAGAAAAAACATTTAAAAATTGAGAGAAATTTGTTTAAAATATTTACATTCTTTTTTTGTTTTTGTTATATAAATTTAACAAAAGGCACTTAAACAAAAGTTAAAACAACAAAAGGAAAATTACGTGAAAATGTGTGAAGCAATAATGAAAAGCTGGCTCGGAAAGTCACTCGAATGAAAGGAATTTGGCCAAGTTAAACCCGATTGCACATACATACACACACACACACACACACTTGTACATACATACAAGCAAAGCTGACTCCATCGTTGAAGCCAGCAATTAAATAAAGAAGCCAGCCATCCAGCGTCCGTCGAGAGTTATGAATCATAGCCCACTTACTTGTTGTTAGCCACAAAAGACAAAATTGTACTCCAGTTTTCGCCTGTAAAGAAAGGGTTATGTAAACTGCATCGATCACCTTGCAAAGATATAAATAAATATTTTACATATTGCTTGTGTGATGTCCGGCAAAGATATGCGACCTTTGACTCTGTCGATTGGTGCCTCGTTGCTGCCCAGCTTCTCCTTGGTCACGGCTGCCAATGGAGCGAACGCAGGTCAGGATTGTCATGGCAAGATCTGTCATCCTGTGAATGAATTCTGTTCGCTCTTTTCCGAAAGCTGTCAACTCTGTTCATCGATTTGTGATACCAACTCCCACAACTATCAGGCCGATATGTGCTCCAAAGAGTGCCCAGGTAAATGAAAAATAAAAATAAATGATTACATCAGACAAACAAGAATAATCGATGTGCAACAAGACTGAAAAGTACTTAGCCAAATAGCTCAGCAAAGCTCAGTTGTGCTTGTTTACTTAGTGGCTTACAGAGAGTATATTAATGCCGCCAAAATTGTATACAAATGAGCAAAGATAGCAACAGTTAGAGACTCTAACTTAGAGTTTGCCTTAGCCAGAGACTATAAAGATAATGCTTAAAGGGTCTCTCATGATTGGTGTGCGTCCTCAGCTAAAGGGTATCTCACAATCGGTGTTATACTTAACGATTCATTCATACTTTTTGTGGGATTTTCAAGGAATAATTTTACAAAGCATTTAATTAACATCTTACAGACGAAATTGATTAGCTCATCTAATGAGTTAGACATAGAATGCAAATAAAATGTTAATAAATGTTAAATGCAAAATATTTGCATGCAATTGAAAAAAAGTGAAACCCAATTGGTACCTACTAAATCAATGTGATCAAACAAAACTTAATGTCAACTTTCGTAAACCATTCAAATTTAAGCATAAATTTTTCATCTATATATTTTTGATCCATTTACCTTCAAATCAATTCAAATGCCATAGATGGGCATCCCAAAAAATGTTCTCCAAATTTAAATGCAATAACATGGACAAGTAAAAGTAAAAAGTTTGATTGAAATATTTAATCTTTATCTTTATTTAATTTGCTACATTTTTAACAGGAATTTACTTATATTTGTAATGTATTTTCCATTTGCATATTTTTCACCAATTGGTGGATTTTTTTTTTGTTTTCAACTTTCACTTACACTTTTTGCATTTTCAACCAGCTTACGAGAGATATGATCCTCTGAAGGAGGAAATCCATAATATACAGAGCACTCAGCAGATTATTTTGCTGATGCTGAGCATTCTCTTAATTCTGATTGCCATACGTTATCTATTCAAATGTCTGTGCTGGGTGCGTCGCAAACGCTGTGTCCTTCAGATGCTGCAGAAACTGCAGCCCAAGGCATATCCGCATCAGAGCAGTGCCAATGGCAAGGATCTCAATGCCACCACCATACAGAATCTCAATGCCATCAATCGTCACGGCAGCGACATTGAGCGAGCGCCCTCGCAGATCTACAGTGTGGCAGGTAAGCATGTGATTAATTTTCTACCTGCCAGTTGCCCCTTCTATTCGTTCTATTCACACAGGCCCGGCCGATGGTTCAGTCTTGACCATGACGACGCCTGTTAGCACTCGCTATCCAGCTGAGAATAGCACAACGCCGACTACAGTGGTCACCGAAATTGGCTATGGATATGACAATCAGGCCATGGTAGTGACGCCGGTTTCTGAGAAGCCTTCGGCCACAGCATCGGCGGGTGCTGCCTTTTAAGTGGCTGGCGCATATTCAATCCGTCCATAAAGATTTTAGGCTGAAACCACAGAGTCAGCAAAACAGTGTGCATCACATTGAAACTAGTGATATATCGATATACATAAATATATTTACTCTAAATTATTAAGTTACAAATGCATCAACAATTGATATTCTATTGATGGCAATACAGTTGAGATCCTTAAATAAACGTAAATCTAATAACCCATACGAACAGAAATTATTTTTGAAATTAACGTATGGAATTTAGAGCCGAACTAGTTCCCGTTTGGAACTGGCGCGTTATCTGAAATTTGTTAAACTATCAAGCATAGGCGAAAGAATCAAAATAATTTATAGCCTTTTTTTTTTGTTGTTCCCGTGAACCAAAGTAAACAAGAATGCGGCACAGCATTGGAAAATGTCAAAAAGTCATTGTAAAAAAATTTCACAAATTAATCGTTTCCAGCACAGATAACAACACATAATGTTCTTCTTTTTTTTTTTTAAATAGTTCGTTCTTCTGCCGAAATATAAATGATAACAATTCGCCGTATGGCGAACAAAATTATTTTTAATATATAATTTTTGCATGCTTTCTTACGTGTCCACAAATTTCTTCAGTCGGCCACTGATCTGGCACTGGCTATATAAACGAATTTGAAGATTCAGTTTTAGTTCAATTAAAATAGTCGAATAATAAAGACAAATATGAAAAATCTGCTAAAAGTACTCATAATTCACTTCCTGTTTCAGGGATTAACCGCAGATCTATTAAACATAGCGCCAAACAATTGGGTAAGTATAAGAAATTCGCACTAAATCTTATGCTTTGTTATAAAAATGTAAATTTTATTTTAGAACGATGTCGTTATTACCAAAGATAGATGTATGAGTTATTGTTTAAATGAGGTTACGCCCATTGCGATTCGTCTAACTCAAGCAAAAGAACGAGATGCCAATAATGAGTTGAAGGAAAGAATCAACTATTTAGAGCAGGAACTGAAAAGCCATAAATTGCAATTGATAGAGCAGGAGACTCAAATGACAGCCAAGGATATCTCACTTAGGGAAAAGGATGACCTATTGAAACAGTGCATCAGTGATCCACATTACAAGTGTATTCGATTTCCTCTCCGACTAAGTGGGGTGGAGACGAAAATTGGGTCAAAAGGTGTGACTCTACAAAGAACAAGGTTATAAGCATATAATAATCTAATTTGTTCTCTTACAGTCGATTAAATGGAAAGTATTAAGACGGCGGATTTTCTTTTAAAGGCATTATGTGGAATGCTTTTGGCCATTGGAATTACAAAATATCATTAAAACTAACTCTGAACTAAAAAATTATGAAAAGTTTTGCTGTGTTATTGCAGAGAAAAAAAAATTATAAAATCGGGTTTAAAAATTTATGGATTTCCAATGTCAACAGAGAAGTCAAATTTGCAGCTTTATCCTTGGTCCTGTTAGACACTGATTTACTGCAAAAACTTTTACCAACTAAGATGGGTGTGGACTCGAATAACTTTAGCTGCCAAGTTCTTATGCCACAATCTCCAAAATTGACGCCTTTCTAGAATATTGGTAGAATATTGGTATTTGATTAGAAAAAACTTGTAAATTATTTGCAAAAATTTTAGCAAGAATTCAATAACAAAGTCGTCCCATCGACATTAGGATACCCTTCTTTCAAGAAACATCATTAATTTCAACTCACAAAAATGCCTTCCAATTGTAGAATAAATAAACAAAGTTCCCTCAGATGAGTCGTTCAGAGGAGAAAAATAGACAGCATTAATCGAAACATTTTTTTTCTCTCAATATTAAATAAAATTATTCACAATTTTCGCTTAAATTCCACCTTAAACATTTGGAACTTTGGTGCATTCGCTACCAGAAGCTAAACATAAAGAAACATTATTTGGCTTTGTGTTTGTTTGGCTTAATTTTTGTAAGAATTATGTCCCACTGTCGTATTTTGAACGCTGATGAACATAAAGAACTAGATGAATGGCTTAAGGACCACAATTTGCAATTAAATGTTCGCACTCGACGAGATGTCTCCGATGTGGTGCCAGTGGCGAGAATCTTTAAGAAAATCCATCCGAAATTAGTCGATTTGCATAATTATACACCCCGGAATAGCTTCACTTTAAAGCTACAGAATTGGGAGACTTTTAATTCAAAAGTTTTACGCAAATTGGGCTTAAATGTCTCAAAACAGGCTTTGGAACAGCTGGCCAACGGAAGTGCGGGAGCCATAGAATCCCTGCTCTATGATCTAATGGTTATGAGAAGCGGTGGACTGCATCCAATCTCAAAATCACGTTCTCTGAAAACAAGCCAAACGAATTCACAAAAAGATTTATCATCTCCAAAGCTGAGTGCCCAACCACCAATAACTCTTACCCATGTCCCGAAGCCGGCTATCATTGAAAAATTGCCTCCCGAAGTCGTGATCTTGGATGTAGATGAATTACTTAATGGTAAAGTTGTTAAAGTACCCAGAAAACTTGTGGCCTATGAGGATTATCTGGATGCCTTACGGGAATGTCATGAGAAAGATAGCTTCATCACTTCTGTGTCTCAAAAAGCTGAGTATCTGGAGAGTATTCTCACGGTGAAGCAGGAGAGAATTGTCGAGTTAACTGAACAACTGAGTCGACTATCGGTAAGCATTCTCTCCATGCGACCCACGAGCCCAAATCACAATGACGACAATATTGACGACATGAGAAATATCAGAGTGAGAAAGGATCAAACAGCAACCTTCAACATCTAAAAAACACATTTAGGAAGCCTCACGAGAACCTAAACTACATTTCAGCCGTAAGTTCTTAAATAACATTTGTTGCTTTAAATAATTTGTCCTCTTTACTTTCAGACAACACTTTCTATGCCATAAGTTCCAGTTTGTTTTATTTATATTTTTTACCAAAAAGTATCAACCTCAAAAAAACAAAAAAAAAATATGCAAAACAAAATTGTTAAGTTTTTCTAATTGAAATTTTAAATGTTAAAATTAAATTGAAAAACTAATCTCATGTAACTAATCTCTATGTATTGATGATTTAGTTGGGGTTGAGTGATCTCCTAATTCTTTAAGTAATTGAATATTTAGCGATATAGTCGATCAATGTCAATCAATTATTTGACATTCGATTCAAATAGATCAGTTATCTAATTTCTCCCACCTCGAACTCTTCTCATTAAGACTCGCAGTCATTTTAAGTTTGAGAAAGTGAACTAAAATCTTCTTTTGCATATTCAAGCCAAAGGATATAAGTTTCAAAATGTAGCTTAAAAGTATTGTCATTTATTTAATAAGTATTTGATGTGTCAAAAGTTGGCAAAATGGCTTAGAACTAATTTGAGTATAACTCCCGTATGTGTTGACTTAATCTCATATGAATGTTCCACATAAAGACACATATACATATGTGTGGATATGGCAAATCTGGTTAAATCTAAGTGCGAATCTCATATATAAATCAGCCTTAAACGTACATAATCCTTCCTAAGCATGTAATCGTAAATACAAATAAATAATCTAGGACTAATTGCAATTTTAGTTGTTATAGGCACTCTTACACCCAATACTGATTACGACGCAGTAGGGGATTTGTGGGCGGGGCCGAGGGCGGTGAGCTAACGGAACCGGATATACTCTGCGGCACGGAGGCATAGCCAGCAAAATCATTAGCCATATCGCAGGATGAGCTCCAGGCATCATGATCCAAATGATAGGGATTATAACGTTGCGGCAGCATCATTTGCTGTGGATCACATTGATCATCGGTCTCATCCTCATCCGGATCGTAGTCGGGAAATTCGTGTTTATACGACTCGACGGGTATGATCTTGCAATGTGGAATATTGCTAAAACCGGGCAATGGAGTTGAGTTCCCAGTTGCCGGCACCGAGTCCGCCTCAGAGCTGGCATAATGATGGCTCTGGTGATGCTGGTGATGATGCAATGGACTGACCGAGGTCAAGTCTGGTGGACAGGGCAATGCTGGCGGCTGATCTTTAGATATGTCCGCCTTGTGTTTGCGTAACTTGTGCAATTTCAAAATGAGTAACACAATCAGAAGACAAATTAACAGAATAAAGATTGCACAACCAACAGCCAGGTAATTAATGGAGATTGCTGAGCCACCCAAATGAATGGTTTCCGTCTCTTTGACCGGACTCCTGTACTCTATCTGAACTGATGCCTGGGCCGGCTGCACTGTCTTGATGAGCAACTGATAGTCAAAGCTATCATTGTCGGCCTCTGTCTCCTCCACCGATTCATTGGGCACAAAGTAGACCACTCCGCTGCGCAACTCCTTGTAGGAGAATATATTGGTGGATCGCTCATTCTGGGCATCGTTGGTCAAGCCCGTGCTCCGTATAATCTTGCGTATCTGTCCAGTGGCTGGCATGCGAGTGATCACGAATTTGGGATTAAATTTGTTCAGTTTCAGGGAGAGGGCATTATCACTGACCAAGGAAGTGCTCAACTTAATCTTACTTCCCGCTGCCGATGGTTCTGCTTCGCGCATGGCTATATTATTAATCTGGATGACTGGTTCCACCTCTACCACAACATCCACTTGGGCATTGTAGTTGGTGCCCGGAACATAGGCACTGACCTGAAAGGTGTCATTGGATCGATTGAGATCCGTTTGCATGTAACTGATCTGCGACGTCTCCAACTGCTGATGATTGAATCTCAATGTGGGCTGATGCTTATAGACAATGATGCCGTATAATGGGGAATTGGTTATGTTATAGGACAAACGATCCACTTGGACATTGGTCTTTAGGCCAATGTGCTCCAGTTTCATGGTGGCACTGGTGGCTCCTTGCGGCACGCTCACAGGAATCTGCAGTTTCGCTGGCATCAAGGCAATGGGTTCCACTTTTATGGTGAAAATCTCATATGCCGGATTGAACTGTCCATCGAAGACAGTGAAGCAAAATGTCGTGGATTGCGGTGATCCGAAGTGCACATAGATTATGCGATCATTGTTGATATCCGCCTGGGTAAACTGATTGGAGAAGGCCAACAGCTCCTCGGCTTGGCCATCGTTATTGAGCTTCTTGAGCACTCCCAAAGTCGGGCCACTCATCACATCATAGATGATCTCCTCGGGCGGTGTATCCTTGTCCTCGGTAAGTAGGAAATTGCGGGTTATAGTGCGATTCTCACCCTCCACCACAGTCATTTGGGGTAGATGTGTGATCAATGTGAAGGGTTGGTCATTGATGGGATTAATCGAGACCGGGATGGTCAGATTGCATAGGAAAATGTTTCTAAAAGGACGAACAATTAATACATACAACTTCCTCCTCTTAGAGTCAATTTATCACTTACCCTTGGGTCAGGAACACAGACATCAGAATGGTATCCTCCAGTGTATCGGTGTGATCGTGTATGTAGTAGACTTTCTTGGTAAAGAAATCACTTGGATGATATCTCATCATGGACTTGAATTCATGACCCAAGCCAATGTTGCCATGTGTCGGCTTCTGGGCTGTCTCTATATACAACTCGGGGTTATTTATGCCAGCCCTTGTCTTCAAGTACTCCAAAATCTTGGAAAAGTCCAATTTAATGGGCACCGAGCCACCCTCATCCACTGTTAGCTTCGACACGGGCAAAAACCTCAGCAGACCGCCAGAGGAAACCGAGATCTCTATATTGAACTTTTGATCCAGCAAACGATCACTGCGCTCGGCCACCACATCGAAATAGAAGGAATCATTAATGCGGAACTCCATTATAACAGCTGTGTGCTCATAGAAGATGTGACCATTGTCCACATCGGTTTGCGTGAACTCGGTAATCTCCTTGGTGTAGGCATTGTCCAAATACTCATTCACAATCCTTCCCAGACTCGGAGGCACTGTGATATTGTAGTGTATCTCACGCTCCTCATCCGAACACTTGAAATGCAAATGATCCCGCAGAATTTGCTTCTTGGTCAGTGGAAAGACATGTAGATTCTCGTTTTTCTCGGCCAGAATCTCGATGGGCTTAATCTCAATATTAAGCAATTGGGTGGACGTATTAAAGAGTCCATCCGTGACCACAAATGACAATTCGTTTTTACGGGAATTGCTATCGTGCATGAAATAGATTTCCTCATTGTTGATTTGAGCCTGGGTAAAGCGATCGATTTTGTGGGAGCTCGAGTGCTTTTCGCTCAAATATCCTCCATAAATATGATGCACAATGTAGGTGAGATTCTCTGGTGGCGAATCATAGTCCTGGACCACTGTCGGAATTAGAACGGAGTTAACGAATTAGCAATCTCTCAAGTTTCCATAAGTTTAACTTACTTAAATCCGTATTCTTGATCACATAGCGTCCACCATTCCAGACCTGCAGACCCGTATTGGTGACCATCATTGGCTCCTCATCATTCACTGGAACGACAGCAACTTCCAACTCAAATGGCACACTCTCCTTGTTCCTGGCCATGGCCACCAAGGTGAGGGTATCGGTGGCATTCTCACTGCCATTGTGGACATATTGAATGCTTCCCTGTTCCAATTGCTTTTGCGTGAAACGCTTCACCTTTGAGTTGCCTGCCACTATATGACCCGAATTCGGTGTTATGGTTAGAATATACTCCAATATTTTGCCACGATAATACTCGGAATAGGGTTGTATATCTGTGGGGTTCAACTGCACTGTTTTGCCCTCCACCACCGAGAGGATATTGGTGTGCATATAAAGTTTCTCGGGTATGATGACAATCTTCAACATCAATTGACGTAGCCAGGTAATGCCATTGGTGACATCGAATATAAAGTAATCCGTGGATTGATTGACTCCTGCCTGTATGTAGAACATTTTTTCGGTATTCACCGACGATTGATCGAAAACCTTGCAATTGTACTCATCGTCAAAGGACATGGATTGCATTTCGAGATAACCATGCATGGGTGAGGATGTGACCAGAAAAGTTATATCCCCAGGTGAAATATTCGGATGAACCACCTAGAAATTGTCAAGAATAATAAAGGATTAACCCATTATTGATTTTCAGTTAGTTACCTCTAGAACATCTCTCGAGATTAGCACACTGGTTGACTCCTCCACATAGAGAGTGTGATTCTGTTTTACTTGCAGAGGTTCCCAGTAGGCTGAAGGATAAATTCGGAACATGATCTCTCCCTCGGTGGTTATATTCTTAATATGTACACGATATCTATCAAATCGGAATTGGTTTATAAAAGATTTAATCTTGCGTTATTTTGGCGAACTCACCTCACTTTATCCATGGATGCAATTTCAGTGTTCCAATAGACCAGTCTCTCACGCTCTATGTCCATGTGCGTGTAGTTGGTGAGTGAAGTGTAATTGGTGGTCTTATAGGTCATTGAGCCATTTTCATTCTCTCGTTGTCTACCCAGATACATAAGTATTCCATAGGAAGGAGGCTTAATTACCTCATAGAAGATTTCATCCAATTTCATATCCAAATTCGTCTCCAATACAAAATCTTTATTCTTTAGAATCACAAATTTGCCCTCCTGCACTATGGAAGCATTTGTGGCCAGCATGGAGACAAAGGGATCCGAGGCTCTTATTTCCAATAGGCCATTCACTTCGTGTTGCCGATCCGTCACAATAAACGAGGCTGAACCCACATCGGCTCCCGTGTGCTGGAACATAATCCTACGATTGGCAATGTCATCCTGACTGAAGGTGTCTATGTAATGGCCCGACTTGTAGAAGGCTCCATTGGTGCTAGAGACATGGACATAGTGTATGTCCGTGTGATTGGTATTCATATCCGCATCAAGATATTGCAGCACTACGGAATTGAGGGTGCGTATGCCATTCCTCACCACATGGAAGATGCGTTCGCCTCCAGTTCGATACGGTTCATTGTCATTGACCAGCTTGATTCGCACCTCCATATTGGACACAAATTGCAGATCTGTCTCATCTCCCGAGAGTATCAACAGTTCAAAGCCATCTCTAGTCGATTCGGTGTCATCGTGACAATAGTAGATATCATTACGAAATAACTGATCCAGGCTAAAGAGCTCTATGGGAGTGGTCAAACCGGTTTGCTCGTCATATTTACATATCACACCATGATCGGGAGCCACCGAAACCTGGAACTCCAGACTCTCATAGATGTTGAACAAGATTTCAAAATGATTCTTGGTTATCAGGGCCCTCTCGCCCTCTTGCACCTGTAGCACCTCATGGGTTTGATAGCTAAGCTTATTGACCAGATCCTTGTCCGGCCTATACGCTATTCTCAGAGTGCCCACCACATCGTCACACTCATCCACAGACACCACAAAGTCCAATTGGTCTGTGAAACTCGAGTAGCTGGTGTGATAGGTCCTATAACGTATACGCCGCTTGTCTATATCCAGTTGAGTGAACGAGTCCATGGGCTTGGCCGCCCTTTTAGAGCCCTCCACATAGATGCCACCGTAGCGGGTTGTCTTGCTGATCTTGTAGATAATGCTACGCGGAAAACTGGCTATCGGTATGGTCTCATAGTAGAGCAGTTCCTTGGTTAACTGCAACTCGCGAGTGCCATTGATCAGAACCATCGAAGGCGTGTTGCTCGCAATGCGAAGTCGCGTGAACGTTATGCGGAAATCGAATGTTTGCGTGGTCACAAAGCCAAACGAGGCAATAAACTGTAAAAGTGAAATCAATGTAAATTTATTGAGAAAATTAAAATGCACACACACAGATAAGTCTTTTCAGTAGCAAACCGAGTCAAAGACGACGCCAGGAAAAAAAAATGATATAGTTCATGTTGGAGTCGCCGCAGCCAGAGGGACAATCCAGCCAGTCGCTGGGACATAAGACCATTGGGCGATAATTGTCCCTCTGGTCGCCGGGACTAGAGGGACAAAAGGAACAGTACCGCCAACATAATTCTTGATTGTCCCAGCGTTCAGCAAGACATTTGGACATTTGTCTTGGGGACTGGAGGGACAAGGTCGCTAGGTTGTCCCTAGGTTTGTCTTGATGGTCTTGTCATTAGGTCGTCCCAGGGATGTCGCTTGTCCCCTAGGATTCCTTGCAATTCTCCGGCGATTCATACTGAAGGAAAGTTTTACTTGTGCTACCGTAGGATACCCACCTTAAATTCATCTTGCCAGGGAAAATCGCTGTTGTGCAGATATCGTATGTGACCCAGGAGCAGCTGGCTATCGCTAAACCAATCGACATTCACCCAGGAGCCATCGATCTGTCGCAGACGCTGCAATACTCCATGCTGCGGTGCCTTGACAACATCGTAGCGTATGTCTATGTGTTCGTCCACAGCATTTGTTCCAATGGAGAGATTTGCCGGTGTGAGCAACAGTGAACTCTTGTGGATCATGATTAGACCCGTATTGTTGACCAAGCGCAGTTCTAGGGGATGCACTGACACTGGCAAATAGACCATATCACTTGTCTCTATGCCATCGGAAACCTGAAGTAGCAGCTCATAGCTAAAGGATTCGGCTGTTGTCGTATTATATAGATACGATACTTTGCCCACATTGACATCAGCCTGCGAGAAGGTCATGGTGGGCATTCCGTTGACTATGAAACGTCCGTAGGCCTCTTGAGAATTCTGCGATGGCAGAATGGTGTAGATCAAGTCAGTTGGCTCACTATCCGGATCATCGATATTGAACAAATCCACATCGAGCACACGCTCAATGCCCTCTATCACTCGAAGAATCTTGTGCGAATGCAGCTGAAGCTGGGGAGGATCATTCACGGCCGTTATATTGGCATGAAGCAAGAACCTATGCTTGCCATAGATATTCTCCGGAATCTTGTGAGCATCGCCATAGACTTGCATATCCAAGGTGGCATGATCATTGAAATTCTCCATCCCATTGTGGACATACTTCACCTTATCGGTGGCCAAGTCAACCAAATTGAAAGTGCGACAGGGCAGAAAGCTGGCCTTTTCGGGAGAGTATTGCAGCAGTTGTCCATATTTTGGCTGATGAACCACATGAAAGGCAATCGATTGCTCATTCAGACT
Source organism: Drosophila nebulosa (assembly GCA_024703675.1). Lineage (NCBI taxonomy): Eukaryota > Metazoa > Arthropoda > Insecta > Diptera > Drosophilidae > Drosophila > Drosophila nebulosa. The sequence continues at coordinate 6,214,024 of CM045724.1, read as the reverse complement.
GGGATAACGACGTGTGTCGAGCAGAATGTCTATTATGTGAGGGGAGAGGAAGGCTGTGCCACCTTCCAGCAGTTGCATGGGCGATACATAAAGCAACTCAAGTTCCGGACTAATATCCGTAAAGATCTAAGAATATAAAATTCAAATAGTAACAAGTGGAAAATACTTAGTAGTCAAAGGCATTAACTCACCTTGAATGGCCCCTGGAAGTCCGCCTTGATGCAATAGGACTGATCGCAATAGCAGATGAATTCATCCACACCGTGCTGACTGCAGACACCACTTTTCAGGCAAGGATTAAATTCCACACAAGGATATTTCCATAGGCAATTCAAAGCCAAGTGCCGCGAAATTTTCATCTCACCGAACCCCAAAGCCAAGTCATTAACTTGCAGACCACGCATACAGCCTTTGAAACTAATCTCATTGATACGCAATCCCTTGTTGATTAGCCGGCGGCGCATTTCCTCCTGAACGCCGCCAAAGAAGACGCTCTTCTCAAGATTTATGCTGGCCTTCGTGTCATTAGCGTGTTCGCCGTGATAAGCCACTGTGGCATCGTCCAGCACAAGCTCTGCCCCGGCAGCACTGTAATGCAAGGCCACACGATGCCATTTGCCGTCGGAGATGGACTCATTTGTCATGAACTGCACCAGGCTGCCAGCCTTGTTGAAGGTCAGTTTTATGTGCTGCTCCTCAATTTCAAGCAACACGAAATCATAGCCGCCATTAAAGTAAATCACACCCGAATGGGCCATCGTACGAAACTGCAAGGAGAGACTGTTTTGAAGAGAGAGAGAGAGAGACCATTAGATGGTTAAAATCCATGCCAAGTTCCAAAGCAAATCTAATTGACTACACTCAGAAAAAAAAAAATTAAGCACAATCATTTGGTCAACACCTTAAGCTGCTTACTTTAAAAACAAATTGAAGCACATTTAGAAAGGCTTTAAGAAGATTTACTAAAACTTCTATCAGAAAAGAGAATATATATATTTCATTTATTATATTTTCCATATATTTAAGTAACTTTTGGAAAACCTTTTTGATAACTTTTATTAAATAGAAACGCTTTTCTAGAAGAATTTGAAATATTTTTAAAGTTTCTTAAAGTCTGGCCAATTAATTACTAAGATAGCATCTACGACTTGAACCAGTTGCGAATTATAAGTGGATATTACACTTAAACCCGATGAGAATGAGATATTATAAAATTCAGAAAGCTTACTTTCAAATTATTGTAAAGAATTCTACAAATATTTCTTCAAGTGTACTTTTATGTCATACCTTTCACCAGTTGCATGAGATTCCTTAAGCATCAGGGCAAATGAATCATTGTTCAGAAAACTAATGCTATCCTGAACTTTGCCATCAAACTCAGAGCTACAAATCCAAGCCACACCCGTGCTAATTGTGTGACCAGTGCGATCCTTGGCCCGTTTAATGATGTTAATATTATTGTAAAAGACCTATGAAAAGAGAGAGATAGAGAAAGAGATTGTCCAACGGTTTATGGACTGCGAATCATGTAGAATTATGTTTTATTACTCACATCGGATATGCAGCCACGAAAGCCGATTACATCATTCAAAAACTCGGCCGTAAAATCGCCAACACCGCCAAGAAAGGTGCCGAAGTGTATATTAAGTGGAGGCAACTCTCCAGGCAGCTGTTTGCGCATCAAATGACCATCCACCTGCAACGTGATATTATTCTCAAAACGCTGCACAGCCACATCATGCCACTCGAGGTCGTTAAGTTTCTGTTTCTTTGGCGAGCGCAACTGTTAATCGGAAATTGGGATCGAATCGGAATCATATATCAGTAGCTCTTGTTGGCCAGTTATGGCTTTACTTTTACCTGTATCACATCCCGTTCGATTTTATAGCTCAAACTTATGAGTCCACTCTCTAGACGCAGCAGGCAATAATCGGTGCGGCCAGCGGCCAAGAAGAGAAATGCATCCTCCTGCCTGGTGCGAAACTTGACGCGTATGTTCGTTGACATTTTGGCCTCCTGCAGCGGCATCGATACATAGCCATCGCCGAATAGAGAAACTGCAAAAGAGATTCAAATTGAAATTGGCATTTCAGATGCAGCTGGTCAGATACACCTACAATCCAACCACTTGTAATTTTGATTGGCAATCCGGCTTCAATCTAAACAAATTCTATGAAATACATATATTCATTTTGTCCAGTTGTCAGCTTGCTCAACAGCATGTCAGTCAGTCAGTCAGTGATACAGTCAGCCGAGGTCGCCCTGTCAGTCATTTATCTAGCCATTGAGATCCATCTTGTATCTTGATTTGCTTAATTAGCTGTGCGCCTTGTTTGCCTGCTGCCTCTTTGCCAATATCTTTTGCCCTCAATTTCACTTATGTAGATACATCAGTATAGTAAATTTCTTAAGAATTCTCTCAGCTAAGAGGGGGGAGAATAATAGATGCAACTCATCTCTCTGAAGGGTAACACAAATTCGTCTACTTTCAATTGTTTCTCTTTAGTTTTGGGCCACGCCCTTCACACATAAATTGCATGATTTATTGTTTTCTTTAAATCTAAATTTGTCACATTCTCCCCAGATCGTAGAACGGAAACATTATAGGTACATTTTTCTCTTGAGTTATTTCAAGAATTACAAAAATCTGTTTTTGGGAAAATGTCAAACGCTCAAATGTGCTCAAATGTTGACCTAACCCATATATAATTTAAAACAAAGAAAACAAAATATATGAAACAGTTGCATACAAATGGCAGACAACATGTTAAACCAACATAAACAAGGCTAAATGGGCAACTATTGATGATTGGGCTTACGTTTTCTTCTCTCTTTCGTCCGAGTCGTCGTCGGCGTTGTCTGCGTTGGCTGAGGCATTTTGACGCCAATTAGCAGCAATCAGGCGTCAAAAAAATAGGCGGAAATTTAAAAACAAAAAAAAAAAAAAAAAACACTTTCCCAACAGTCGCGAGATGCGAGTTTGACCTACATTAAGATACTTTTCTTGTTGATATTTGGCTGCCAGCGTGCCCTAAAGCAAAACAAAAGGGAACAACAAACAAAGAGCCAAATGCGTAGGCGGCCAACTCGCAGGCATTAACATTGGTTAAACAAAATATGCATCTTTCAGGAAGTTGCCGCATGTTTAATAAACGCAATTTGCATCAACAAAACTGTTGCAGTCCGCGTCAAATGTCGACCAAACAACAAATGAGACATCATCAGCCAACGCCCCCGAAAGGCGAGAGCACACGTTGCAAGAATTATGGCAACAGATGCGTTTGCAACTCCACTGAATGCAGGCAGCAGTGGCAGAGAGCCGCAGCAGAAGGCAGCCAAGCATAGATCAACTGTCAATCATAAAAGTCTTTGTACAGCAATCAATATTCAAGTTTGATACACAAGCAGTGGGCAAATCGGAATACAACAGGCAACTACTAACTTAATATAATGTCTACTGGGCGAAGACAATTGGTAGAGACTTTAAATACATACGGGCTGGTCTCGACAGTGGGGATACCACCCGCTCCGTTAGAAATGCTAAATTTATGTTTATCTTTTATGCTGCAGCAGCAACGACAGAAGGCAGAAGGTAGCCAGCGAATATTTATGTTATGGCCAATGTTTATTTTATTTGAGTTATATGTCGCCTCTCGTTTCTTCAGAGATATTTGGTTTTATATTTTATGCCTTGGCTTTGATGCCCGCACAACGGCAGCAACAGCAGCAACGGCAGCAACGGCAGCAACTGCATCAGCGACAGCAGCAACATGGCAACATATTTTTTTTTTTTTTTTGGGTCTCTCCTTAATTAATGCTCTTTTGGTGGGCCGAATCGGGCTACATATTTCCATGTTGCGATGCCATTCATTAAAAATTTTATCTGACATTGGCAATTTATAATTTTATATGAATGTGAAATTTTCTGTCGGTTAATTTCACTAATAATGTGACACTTTATGGCCATTTGATGTGATTTGTGGTCTTATTACGTGAGCCTGACTAAATTTCATGCAACTTTCATTCAATATTTATGGAGTTTCGATGCATTTTTATGAAGTTGCGAGGGCAATTGGTGTCGCTGGACTTGGTAAATTGAGACAATTTATGATAGTTTTCTATGTTTATTGTCAAAAATTTATTGATTTCTATAGTTATTGAAGTTAATGCCTCTAATTTGTTCACAGCACTTGTTTAACTTTTTGTCTATAGTTCACTTTCTAATCAGATCTCAAATTTATATGCTATTTCTATGTTTAGAGATTGAGTAATTGAGTCATTTATAAATTTAACTTAAACTAATTGTTTCCTTTGTGAAGAATGTGTATTTATTATTTAGTTTGTATAAACATTTAATTTTTGAAATAAAATGTTTAAAACTTTTCAGCACTTTTCTGAAGTTCTTTAGAGAAATGGGAGAAATTTTCATTTTAACTTTTCGTCTTTTTCTCAGACTTTAAAACTTGTTTAATTTTTATTCACAAAAGTCCATTTCTAGCGTACACTTTGGAAGTGTATTTGAAAATATTAGTTAATAAAAAACAGCTTTTAGGGCTTTAAGTAGTTTTTAGAAAAGTATCACAATTTTCATTATCAGAATTAAGACTTAAGAAAGTGGATGGAAAGTAAGAATCAGACCTATCTGGTGACCCAAGAACATTTTAAGTTCAGAGTTTCAGGTTTTTTTACTTTCAAAAGTACTTGACTCTTTATAGAAATTTAATTTTGGATTTTAATGCGAGTAATATAATAATCGAATAATACAAAGTAAATTTTTTTTTTTTAGATCTAGTTATTTGTATCATGTTTTTTTTTTATTATATCTAATCTAAGTCATATCTAAGTTATGCTTTAGACGCAAATTAAGACTCAGACACAGTCTATGTAAAGTTTTATATATAAATTCATTAATGAAATATTCATATAATCAAAAACAATTAAAGACTTCTTTAAATAACTTCTTCGCTTCAAAACAAATTATTTGAAAAACATTTTTCAAATTTCTCGTAATATCTTCCTAACTCAATGTTAATTTAACAACTTGTTTCATCCCATGATCATTAAAGATTATTGTAATCTTTACTCAGAATACATTTCCCTTGAATGTTATCTTTGCTAGCGAGTAAAAAAAACGTTTCCTCAAGAAAACTCGCACATTGCCAGCATTCTATGGTCCCATTTAAGAGCTTAAGAGATCAATCTAAATCGAATAAAAAAAACTAAAGAGAAAACCGCCTTAAACATTGAGGAAACCGCCATTCGACTTGGCATTTTTTCCCATTCCCATTTCACTTCGTTTTATGGCATCTCCGCTAAACCCCCTCGCAAGGCGCTCACCATATGAAGTCGCATTCTTCTTCTTCCCCTAATTAGACTCCGGGGCCACATAAAATTCAATTATGAGCCAAACGTTCGTTGGTCGTCCCTTCCCATCGAAGGCAACAACTAACTACTTATTGTTAGTATCGGCAATTGACAATCGACAAATTTTCACATGACTCAATTCCGGTGGCGTGAATTGCAAATGCAAAATGGGGAAAAACCGACAGACGACAACGACGAAAAAAATGTCGACACTCTGCACGATGCTTTTATTTCATTTAATTTTCCTCTTTTTTTTTTGCCTTGCAGTTAATAATCAAGACGACACATAGAGGCGAGCAGATGGCGCATCGACAATACACAGACAATCCGCAAGATACATTTGTATCTTTGGTTTGCGCTCTGCCGTGCTCTGTTTCTATGTAGGCTGAATTTGGCACAACATTTCGCATGTGAAAACGTTTAGAAATAAAAAACAAATAAAAAATAAGTTCTACAAAATACAAAATGTATCAAATGAAGCAAAAAAGTGAAAATTCGCTAAGCAGCGTGTGTGCGAATGATTCATCTATTATCCAAGTGACGTCACATGAAAACTAAAAATATCATTAAAAATACATTTACGACGAAAACAAAAATAAATATATATAGATCTGTTATGTATGTATGTATATATATATGCACTCTCTTGTATATGAAAAATTAAGAGCATGTTTCTGTTGCTTTCCGTGTGCGTGCCTTGGCACCAAATAAATGGCGGCAACAACGCTTGCTTTGCGGTGCACCATCGTTCAGTCTCTCGAAAGCCCAGTGAAGTGAGATCGACGACGACGACGACGACGACGACAAAAGTGCGCCCCAAGTCAAATGTCAAGCGTGAAAAATGCGTTAAGTGCACTGCGACGGCGCATTGTTGTTAAGTAGTTGGATTTTATGGGCGCAGGGAGGTTACCATGGAGCATTGCCAATGGGAAAGTTGCCATTTGAGGTTGAGGTAACAACGGGAAGTACGCACGTACATATAACAATGCCAGAAACCAATTCTCTCAATAATTGCCAAATGCAATATTACTCAACAAATTATAGGTCTTTGGTGAACATTGATTTTGACAGAGTAAAACTATTCCCTAAATTCCATCAATTCCATATATTCTCACGAGGAAGTCCTCTTGGTGTTAGACCTTCTAATAAACTAACTTGCCTTTAAAAATTTAATTCCAAATTGAACTAGATAATGTTACTTCTAATAAACTTACTCATTTGTATGTAAATTTAGTTAGCTACTACAAGGTTAAATTTATTTCCAAAAAGGAAAATAAAGAGGAAGAGGAAAGTTTAATTTAGATCTTCTCTGATATATTTAGTTAACTATCCTCAGAGGCAAATATAATAAAGAACTTTATAGAGATCTAACTAAAAGATCCTTTTTTTGTTATCAAGCTATTTATCATTAGCAACTGAGAAAAAGTAAAAGGCAGTTAAAGAAAAATTTATTATAGATGCTTTAGTGAAATTTGAAAGGCTTTTAGTTAAATGGCCAAAAGGTTGCTTCTAATCGTTGTTTTTTGGTAAGTGTGAAGGCTGTTCGTTAAATGGCCATCCATTCTGGGTCCACTGTGTCCACAAAGTTGATTCCTCTTTTTGTTGCACCATTTGCAAATCTTTATTTTGACATTTATTTATGTATTTGTTGTCGGATAAGTAAATGCAATTTGGACATTGCCCACGTCGGCTACCAGAAGAAGGAAGGCTTCTGCTTTGGCTTCTGTTAGCAAAAGATGCTGTCATGGTTTGTGGCCAATTCGTGGTTGGCCATATTTGTAATGAGCATAAATCGTGCGTTGATCATTTGCCATGATAAATCTCATGTTTATGCCCGGGTATTAAGTTCTGTAGATCGGTCGCCTGGCTACCTGACTGTGTTCGAGTTCGAGTCGTAACATTTAATTAACTGTAAGTTCTGATGTTCCCCCTCCCCCGTTCACATTCCCCTTCTCCATTCCCAGTCTTAATACAAAGTGCCCCATACCCAATTTATACCCCTTACTTACTCACCTTTCATGGCTATGGCAGTCTGACAGCCGCCATGTAGCAATTGCAGCACGGCAAATAGAAATCCTAATCCATAGAGGCGCGACATTCCGTTGCAGCTGCTTTGAAGTTATAAGATGAGAGATATTGCCAGTTGCCCCGTTTGAGATATAGATTTCTGCAGTTGCAGTTGCAGTTGCAATTGCAGATGGTTAAGAAAATGGAAATCTAGTTTCCCTCGCACAAGAGTTTTCGTTTTGTTTTTCGTCTTTTAATAATTTTGCGTGTTAATTGATTTTTCATGGGGCCACGCATCCGTCGTCGTCGTCGTCGTCGTCGTCGTCGGAGTCTTCGTCTTTGCCTTCGCTTTTGTTGTCTTGGAGGCTGGGGGCCTCATAAAAATAGCTGCGACAGCACAGCAGCACGTCCTGGTCTACGCACGGCTCTACATAGACAGATGCTGCATGTCATTTCGTTGACAGAACTCATGCGTTTTCACTGGCAGGGGGGCAGAGGGGGTCAGAGGGGGTAGAGGGCGGAGGCAAAATTGGAATGGGAAGTTCGTAATGTCCTCCTTTGAAGCTCTCCAGACTCTACTCCAAATGCATATATACAAAATCTCCTCACGCAGCACTTGCCAGTCAGCTTTCGCCTGATTACGTTTCAATTTGTTGAAGTTTTCATAAACACATTCGAAAAACTTCTTTTTATAATTTTTTTTGTTTTCTTTTTCTTTTGCTGCCAATGACGAATGATGAGTTGAACCGTTTATTTTTGTGATTGCTTTACACTGTAATTAAAAATGGATTTATTTCTTTCATTTTTCTGTAAATTGACACTCGAAACGGGGGACAACACAAAAAGCAGTAGCAATCGAGTTTGGAATTTAAGATCAACAGTTATCGTTTTGCATTTTTTAAATGGCTTTATATATGTACATAGATATCATTTAGATACATTTGTTTTTCAGTATAGATTTTCATTTATTTTAATTGAATTAATGCATTAAACCACTTATTTTTTACGTCAAATTTGAATTAGGAAATTCGAATTCTGTTTAATATTATTAACTTAAAATCGAAAATGATAAAACGATCTTAATAATCATTAAGTCATCAAAACAACAAATTAAAAAAGAAGTTATTCTTCAGTATAATCCCTTGATTTCTCTTAAAAAAGATTATATTTCTTTAGATCTCTTAAAAGTCCTTCAACCATTATATAGATAAATGTGTAAACCATTCAGAATCAACAAGAATGTTAGCTATAGCTTTTAAGTTATGTATGAAAATGGCTTATTTAGTCAAAATGCCTGCTCTTTAATCCCTAGCCCTTTTCTGTTTGAAGAGCCATAAACAACTGATCCATTTTTATATTCTAATATACTTCTCCAGCTGAAGAAGTAGTTTGAGAAAGTTTATCTTATTGAAGAAGTGTTTGCTTAGTCAACTTAGTCAATTGGGTTCATTGTCATAAAATATATTTTATTGATCAACATAAGAAAGCTCTGTTAATCACTTCATTTAAAGTTGAAATTGATTTGCATGTAACTCAATTTGTCCATGAAACAATTTCGTTTGCTGTTAATTGCTCAAAGAAAAACAAATCTCTTCAATTTGACAAACAAATTCGTCCGATTGCGTCGAGTATATGAAGTTTGCCAGATTCCATTTTATGGCCATAGCTCAGCAGATATCAACAGACTTGATTCAGTCGAACATATATCATTGATTAGCCGGTATAGAGCATATCTTTATGGACACTTAATTGAGTTGCCTTAGAGGAGAGGCAGAAGATGAAGGAGGTGTAGAGGAGGTTCTGGGGCTCCTGACTCCTCCACTTCAGAGTGGAAATGTTATATGGTCAGCGTGTCTGAGCGCAATGGCGCTGAGTAAAATTTATTGTATTTTCGGGACGCCCATAAAAAGAAACTTAAGTGGATTGGCAGCAACTTAAGCCACACTACAGTTGAGTAGTATACATATATGAGAGATTTTCGTTTCTAAATTGGCTAAAGTGGAATTTCTAGTTCAAGTTTCGCAACTCGAGTCAAAGTTCAAAATGCCAAAGTAGTTTTAAAAATAGTTTCAAGTTTAATTATGCAAATGCTAAGTATGATAGTCTGCTTGATCTCCCCCTGATCCCATGGGTGCGATCAAATCAAAAGAAATAGATTCCCCTCCTAGGTAGGTAGGTATTCCTGAAGTGCCGTCACTTTGAGTTTCGTGCGATGAGCGTCAACAACTGTGACTGGAAAATGAATTATTTACGCTTGGGATATCTAAAAATACTTAGTCGTCGTCGTTGTCGTCGTCGCCGTAGGGTGTTGCTGCAGTATTTCGAGGGAACGACAACAGCAGCAACAGCAACAGCAACAGCAGGTTCGACATCATGAGGTCAATTGCATAGAGTAATGCCTCCTTCGGGCATCTACTTGTGCTCCTTGCTAATTTTGCTTGTTAATTTTAATATTGTGCATCGGCCCTGTTCCAAGTGTTCCTGTCGCCATTAAGCATATTTTTATGGCATCGCGACGGGCAGTCAAAATACAATTCGAGACGCCTTGCAACAGACGACAACAGCAACAACAACTTGCCACAGCAGCGGCAACGGCAACGACAACGGCAGCCCTTAATGTAGAGCATTTTTATGATAGGCGCGTGTGTTCGAGGCGGCATTTACATAAAAAAAAATTAATAAATGTATCTGTCAGAATTGTTCGACAATTTTACCAAAAACTGCCGTTTCCACCCCAGCATCCCCCTCAGCCCACTAAGGCAATCATAATGCACTTTAGTGGAAAGTTCTCTCTTCAAAATATTTTATGATAATTATTAAAATTAGTGGCCATAGACAAAAGACCAAAAGACCTTCACATCTCAGCTCTTTTAGTAGCATAAAAAGACAAAAAATTGATTTGATAACCCAAAATGGTTTCAAAAATTGGGAAAATTGGTAGGCGTTGAAGCCCACGCCGATTTGAACGCTTTCCACAAAGTTGTCTCTCGAAGAGGTGTGTGTGTGTGTGTGTGTGTGTTGGTGGCTTAGTTAGTCACACTATATTTGGTGGTGGAGTGTGGGGGGGGGGGGGGGATTGATTTTTGATTTACGATTACAAACACTTTTGTTCGTCTAACGCCATTGATCAATGGGCCCAACGATCTTCTGTGTAAATGTCATTGCATTTTTTTGGGTTTATCCCCCATTAAGATCAGTTTGAAATTGAAATATTTCATATAAATATTATCATCATCATTGTAAGTTTTCAGTTTTGCCTATTTATTATCCATTTCTAGCAATTAAGTTTCGTTTAGATTGATCAATTTAATATCCATATTAATTTAGTTTGCAAGTTTCATTTAAACTTTTCACTTTAGATGGCATTTTCTTTACCAATTTAAATTCTTTCTTTGCTTTGTTTATTTATTAATTATTTTTAGGAATTTCACATAATTTATTTAAGAATTTCTGCACTTTCATCATTTGTTGTTAGTATTTTTATTTTGCCGACTTTTCTTCGACACATGTGCAACAGTCTTTGCCGTTATTCACGGTCAATTAGCAAAGTTCTGTATCTGATTTATGCACATTTCTTTTTAGGGCTTTTTTGAGCCTTTAGCACAAACGTTTCCATTCAGCACACAAAATTTTTGTAGCCAGAATTCACTGGATAAGCGACACACAAAAAAGTGCCGACAAAATGCCATAGTAAACGGCACGGAAAATGTAGGAGAGGAGAAGAAAAAAAAACAAAACTTAAAAATAAATTAATTTTTTTTTCTTTCATTTTCATTTCTTTCTTAAAATTTTGTTTTTGAAATGTGCGCTTTTCCACTTACTGCACACTTATACACAACACACACACACACACAAACACATAGGGCCAGACACACACTCATACGCACAGCGAGAACAAAACACGCATGGAAAACTCTTGAAGGGGCGAGTCGAGTTTTCCGAGTTTTCCGCAACAACGAAACGAATTCGTTCGATAAGCCGGAAAAAAAACGATATCGGTAGAATGAACCAAACACCACGACGTTTTCTCACAGACTGAACGGGGAACACGAAAAAGAAAATTTTGTACGCAGTGCGCTCAATGAGGAGGCCTTTTTGGTCGTCGTTGTTGTTGTTGTTGCCCCCTTCAGGCAGCAGTAGTGGCAGCAGCAGCGACAGCGGCAGCAGGCTGTGGCGCACCCGCGAGTGACTTTTATGCGACGCGGTCCGCTCAACGAGCGCGCGAATGCCAGCCAGCCCAATAGCTATAAAATGTATCTGTATCTACATACATACATACATAGATACAATATTAGTGATGAGCAGACCAAGTAATTAGTATTGAGCTGATGTTCGCAAGGAAACTATTAACTAAAACCCTTTTTTTTATATAGCACTAAGTTGTTTTTTGTAATTAAAATTATCAAGATTTTAAGCAATTTTCTCTCTATATTTAAATCAGCTAGAAGGACAATAGAGAAAATTATGACTAAATTGCACTTTGAATTTATTCGTTTTCCTAAAATCATTTTCAAATATGAGGTTAAGAATTTTTCATATTGAAATTGATTGCCGAGAGAACTTTGAACTTAGCTGTTCAATAAGAATGAATTAGCTGTGAGTAGCTTAACTGTTAAATTAATTTTAGGAGCCATTTGATTAATCTTAATTGAAAAGAATCAGTAAAGTAAAATGGTAATTCACTAAATTGTTTTTTTCGTTTAATCGGTTGACTCCTAATTCTGTTTTTCAATATATCAATATTTTAATATTTAATAATTTTTAAAAAATTTGCTATGATAAAAAATAGACCACAAAAATTGTTTTAGAAAATATTGCAAAATATGGAACAAAATAAAAAAACGTTAAATATAATTTAAAATGGTTTTCATTTAACATAATTCTTTAAATAAACTTAAAAATCGTACAAAGAAAAGAAAAGTTATGTAAAATTTTGACTTCAAATCAAAGCAATATTAATGTAACATTTTATCAATTGAAAAAGGATTAGTAAACAAATCAGATAAAAGTGCAAATCAAATAGATCAAATAGATCTGTTTATACCCCTTCGAGTTGGTGTCACTTGTGCGCATCTCTGACTGTTCCTCGCTGATGGGAACCGTCTGCTCTGTAGACTCATCTGCTGGGTGCTCAAAAGATGTCTTGGCCCTTCCTTCCTTCCTTCCTTTCTGACTGCCTGCCCATAGATCTCTGTATCTCTCTTTTTCTCTCTCTCTCGGCATGCGAAAATGCGCGATTGAGCAATTGCGAGCGCCAAGAGGCTGAGGACTTGAAATTTTTCAATTTGCTTAGCGGTGCTTCTTTTGCTGCTGCTGCTGCTGCTTCTTGCTGATGATGATGATGATCATCATCTGTTGATGGTGGGGAAGAACACGAGGGTCACCCTTGCATATATGTATGTATGTATGTATATAGACGTAGACACATGTGGATACAGTTTGGCTGAGCATGGGCTTTGCCACATGTTGTTGTTGTCATCGTCAGCGCGCTCCTTCGTTTTAATTTCGTTGTGCGGTCTGTGTTGAGTGATAAAAATCTGTTAACCATTTTTCATCAGCCTATTAAGTTACATAAGTCACACACACACACACACACACATACTTCAGAGTTTTGTCGTGTGAATGTCCTTTTTTTTGAACGTGTTAATGAACCCTTTGACTTCAACGAAACGCGTCAGATAGTAATAGAGAGCGCACCCAAAATGACATTCATCAAAAAATTCCAACTGACAGCAAATGCCACATAAATCAGGGACAGAATGAAGCATTCGTTGCGGTTAGCTCATTAATAAATTAAATGCATAAAATCACACGGAATACACCTAGAGAAGAATTCGAAGCCCAATCGAAGTGTGGGCCCGCCCTAAGGGCTGAAAACTGCTGCTGCAACCCTTAGGGATCATTCCTGATAACACACACACACACACACACAAACAACGACTTCATATCACGCACAATTTGAGCTCAGGATGGTCGGACGGACAGAGCTCAAGAACTGAGCACATGTATGTAGTAGGAGTGCCCATGCAGAAGGGACGTCTATCTAGGTTAGGCCACACTGTGGCAGCTGTGTGGCATACATATGTAAAAATAAACACATAAAACTGCACTCACACTAATTGCTCAGGGGGCCAAAACCGACAAAACAAAATTATTCCCTCTAATGCAATCCCAACGCCGATAGACCTTAAGCGAGAAATATCTACGGCATACAATTATATATGTATAATCAGTTTTTTTTTTTTTGTGTTTTAAATATATGAAAAATGAAAGAAATAATATAGTAGATATGCAGCAGGAACACGTGCAAGTTTCGGCAATTAGAAGTTATTTTTCAAAAACTTAATCAGAGAGTGCAATATTTCTATTTTGGTAATGGAACTTATGACAAAGGTGAAGTATTTTGAGATCTTTGACATAGACAATTTCAAATTTGAAAAGGGGCGTTTTATGAGAGTTCATTTAGTAATTCCTACACCTAAGAAGAATAACTAACGCTGAAATTTAGAAGAAAAAAATGTATATTTCAAGAGTTTTTAGGCGTATCCAATGTCAGAGACTTGGGTGATTTCAAGCAGGTGGCTGTGATTCTCTATAAAATCTCGTATTATCAAATTCAACTAAAATTCATTTTGTAATGTCAAACTTTACATTTGAGAAATAAAATTTTAAAACAAACCTTAAAATTCTGTTCAAGGCACCACAAAATATTTAATAATTCATTTTTATCACAAAATTTGTAGTTCAGGAATTGTTTCTACATTTTCTATTAGCCTGGCAACCCTATGCACTTACTCATGGGTCTCCTAAGGGATCGTCCTTTCATGCTTGAACAGTTTTTATAGCTGTTTGCTTATCACTTTACAAATAATTTTCAACCAAAAATTCTTAAGAACTCAAGGGTGGTGACTCTGGTTTTTTTTTTTTGGTTTTTTTGGATTTCCTGTGCTTCTAAGTGAATCACTTGGTTTTCGTGGGCGTGTCCATGTGATAAGTTATGTCAAGGTAATGAACTTGAAGTAAATACCATGTAATTTGCTCATTAACAAATTGTTACAAGATAGTGGAAAATTCCTCTCTAAGGGTCATTGCCATTTTTGTTGTGGAATATCCTTTGGGAACAACCCTCAATTGGAAGTTGTAACTCATCTCAAGTATCTCTCTGATAGCTCAATTTTAAATTGTACCTCTTGAGTTGATTTTGTCTTCTCCTGTTTTTGACATATTAAATTAATATTGACACATTGACAGCTGCCTATTTGGTGAGGCTGATGAAGGCCTGCCAAAACAAACTCATCGCCCGCTCCAACCCCGCCCCGTTCCAGGCAAGCAAGCCATTACAAAACTCTCTTAAAGTCTACAAAATTTTTAGGCCGACCACCCGCTGACATTTCACTGGTCGTTCAGATCAGATGCGGGCGGGCGTTCGGTCGGGCGTCTGGACAAATTGTGATCGACAATGAAAATTCTCAAATTCGTGGTCTAATCATGCGCAACGTTCGCTTTTTAATTGCCCTGCGTAACGCAATTGAAGAACGTAGAAGTTCAGCTTGGCCCTCTCCATGGTTCCATGGAAATTGTCAGTGTCATCATCATGAGCATTTTTGCCGCCCGTTTCGGTTTGGTGGTGCGTCTCTAGCTATCTAAAGTTGCGCCTGGGAAAACGCACGCTTAGTTAATTGATAGATAGATACAAAAGGTTTTGCTGGCGCTGTTGTTCTCTGCTCTTTTATTTCTATTTGATTTTACCAAATTTGTTTCACTCTGAGCTGAGTGGAAGTGGATATTGAAATGGAAGTGCAAAGTCAACATTAAATTGGCGCAAACTAACAAATTGTGGGCTAGTGTTTCGATTGTTTTCATATGGGTAGGGTTTCCACGGATTGGCTTGGGGTGTGTGGGATGAATGTATCTATTCAATTTATGGGCATCAGCTCTATTTTTGGGCAATTTGTAGTTTGCACCTCGTAAAAGATATGGTAAAAACTATTTGCATTAGGGCAGGAGCGGACTTGCAAAAACCCCAAAAAACAAAAAGAATGTGGAGTGTGTTTAACAATGCCTACAGAAAGGAAACATTTCTAACATTTTTTTCTTCATTTTTTTTTTCATTTTTCATGCACCTTAACTTTGAAGAAATTTTAATTGAAAATCTCTTTTTTTTATTATCCCCAGAAGTCTGCAACACAAAATTTATTTGCTTGCTCTTTTAAAACTTGCAAAATTGTGAACTATTTGGCATTGTTCCGGATATTTAAATAGTCATTGTTCTGATGATAAGACATTGATAAAGGATCATTAAGAAGATCCCTGCCAAATGAGTCATTGAAAGAAGGGCAGACTAGTTTCTAGAATAGAAGATGAACCTTTGATTCCAACTGAAGTCTTACTGGAATATATCTAACCTAAGTGTAACTTAGCTTTTTTATATATACCTTCAAAGTAATTATGAGAATAAAGGACTAAATCTGGGGTCTGGTTTTTAACAAATTAAGTGTTAACTCTTAACTAACATATTTTTTACCCTTTGCAAGGCTTTAATTGCCATCAAAGTATTTAACCTAATTTTAACAAATAGAAAGTCAACTTTGGCCAACTGGTTAACATTTAGCTTCAAATCACATACATAGGCAAATTTTTGTATATTTCCTCGTTTTCATATTTTTTGTATTTTTCATCCATTTGTCATGTTCTCGTTTTTGTCGTTATCTTCATGATCTCGTTTGAAGCAGTTCGTTATAGACCATTCAATCTCATTGGGCCATGTCCACTGTTTGGTCTTTTCCTTTTTTCTTGCTTGACTTTGTTTTGTGAATGAGTTTTTTATGTAGTTTTTCTTGCCTTTTTTGTTTGCTTCAAAAGTGCCGTTCTTGGCCATGTCTTGGCTTGTCTGCAGGGCAGGGCAGGGCAGTCCATCATCGTCATCGCCATCGTCATTCTCATCATCATCAGCTGGGCTGGCGGCACGCCTACACCCACGACTTGACTCCGCTTCAATGAAGCGTGCCAATTTTCAATGAAATGTTTCGGCATTTTTCTTCTGTAGTTCAACGTTTTACCACAAAAAAAAAAAAAAAAGAGGGAGCTCTCTGTGTTTGTGTGGCATTTCTTTTGCTTAATTTGTTGCATGTTCACAAGCTGTTCGAGGCATGCTAACCAAAAGTCTCATTCTTATTGTTTGTTTGCTGACAATAAAACATTAATTATACATACATCTAATTCATATTGTTGATTAGAGTTAAGTATGACAGCTTCGGACTGACCTTGAGCCACATTATCTTATCAGACAATTTGAAGTTGAGTGAACGTAAAAAATGTCGCCTTTTTTGTTCGTTCTTTTCTTTATAAATTAATTTACATATTACGTGAAGCGATTAAACACGTTCTTACACACACACACACACACACACAACCTTTTTGTAAGTTCATTGTTTGATTTTTCTGACGAACAAGGAAATGCTTTAGGTGATTTTCAATGGGTAATTCCAATTTGCTTAGTTTAATAATTGGTTTTCACTTAATCCTGTTTGTGAAATTCTCTCTAATCTTTTCTCCAGCAAACGTTGTTTTTTTATATGTTTCTTTTTTTTATGGATGATTTCACCTTTGTTGAATTATTATTTGTTTTTATTTTGCGGTTCGTTGACCGTCCAAAAATAAGCACCAAACCAAACCAGACCACAGCAGAGCAAGGCATGTGCGAATATAATTGTTAAATTTTTCAATTGCTTGCTTAGGTCTATAATATATATATATATATATATATATATATATCCAACAAGTTCAACAACACGTGAATGTGAGACTCACATCTGGAGTTCTGTAGATCTCAATCTCATCAATCTCATCAATTGCAGCAATTATTGCCTTGACTCTGACCAATCAATTGTTTAGGTATTTTTTTTTTTTTTTTTGCAATTGCATACTAAACTAAACACAATTGTAGTAGTATAGATTAGCACAAAATTAAGATCATGAAAACAATAAATATAACTTCTCATTTGCTTTGATCTACAGATTGACATATGTCAATGCCAGGGCTGCATCTACACACAGATATACATAAATGCATACAGACGGCGACTTGGCTTGTTTTACTCTTTAAATTTGGTTACTTTCACTTGGTCATTCTCTAAAACCGAATTAATTTATTCCACAATCTCAAAAGCAAACTAGGTTATCTCCGTCTAGGCGACAACCTTCTAAATTATTATTACTTTCGTTTACTAATCACAAAGCTTGCGGGCACTTAACCAAGGTCAAGTAGATTCTTATCATTGTACGATAAGCGCTGTAGTTCAAATATTA
Organism: Drosophila nebulosa; assembly: GCA_024703675.1. Lineage (NCBI taxonomy): Eukaryota > Metazoa > Arthropoda > Insecta > Diptera > Drosophilidae > Drosophila > Drosophila nebulosa. The sequence goes on along the minus strand of CM045724.1, from coordinate 6,196,345 downwards.
TTTTGAAAGAAACTTCATGTTATTTCTCGTCTGAGCTTTAGTCAACCCTTTTTTAATACTTTAAAATAATGGCTATCTTTGGATGCCGGTTTTTTTATATGCACAATTCCAAGCAGACCCAAGATCTATAGCATTCCTAAAATGTTGACATAGCTCACAAAGGCATATCATAAAATTGTTTCAAAATAAAATGTATTTATTTTTAAAGTTCTTTTAACCTTATTTTGTTCAATTTATTAAATCTGACATAGTCAACGTGCAAAAGTCTATACAATATCATTTACCTATATTCACTTATGTTATATTTCACAAAATGACAAAATTGAAGAAATTTCGAAATACAACGAATTATGTATGTAATTACGTAAGTATTTAGTGTCAATTGTTTCCTTTATTTATATATTTGAAATCATCATAAATACAGTTTAACTAAAAGACAAAAGAAATACACAGAAGTCTATGGCAACAGCTGTGAATATTGTGGCTAAATTTGTGTGATCAACAGATGTTTTCTTTTAAAACCCACTTTGCTTTGACTAAGGCCTTTCCAAATTTCCACTTAAGTTAGTTGCTAATGGTAATAATTTTAGTCAGCGGCAAAAAGTCTACGAACAGTTGTGAAATTTCACACAAAAATCAGCAATATTAATGTAATCTACATTTTATATATTTAGTCCATTGTGTTCCTTTCGTGTTTGCCTAAAAGAACTCATAGTATTTTAAAAGTTTTTACTGACTTTATGTAGGTACATATTTTGAGTTTGTAAACCTTTAGATTTAATAAACTTTGATTTATTTTGGGCTTTGATTTAAATGAATTTTATTTCGACATTGACTTTGTATGTCATTTCTAGAATTGTGAGAAATTTCAATAGACATAAGAGTATAGATTTCATTTTTGTTGCTTTCTCTGACGTTTTGATTTAAAAACTTTTGTGACACTTTTCTAGAAATGATGACCATTTTAAATATGTTCACTTACAAGTTAAGGCATTAAAGTATCGGCTTTAATATTTTGTTCATAATTTTAATTCGCGCAATTCCTCTGCCAGACGACTCTGCCTCTGCCTGACGTCCGCTGCTTTGTTTAGCTTTGCTGTCGGCGTCGCCTAAAGCTATAGACACATGTATATATATTTATATGTACATAGCTTTTGCGACTATTACTGATTAAGTTGAGGTATTCGTTAGTGCCTTTATGTCTCTGGGTGTCAGTGATAACTGAACTTTCCAACAAAGCGGTTCGTACACGCGGCATTCAAATTGATTTTCAAATTCGAAACGTGAAGACAATATACAAAGACAAACAATCTACATGAATATATGTATTTTTAAAAATATTTACAATATTTAAGTGAAAAATTAGAGTCAGTTGAACAAAAGGTGATTACTTCAACAGAACAAATAAACGAGTTTTGGGGATTAACAAAAAAAAGCAATGATCGAGTGAATTGTTAAAGAATTTCTGTAAAGTAAAGCAATTGCGACATATTTTTTTGGTTTTAAATGGGATTAAAGAATTGAATTTCTAAAATAAATAACATTAAAAAACAATTCTACAAACGACTGAAAAAAAGCCTACAATCCCATCATGGATAAAAAAAAGTTTCCTAAGAGGCAAACCATAGGTTAAAAGATCTCATTATTATTTTCAAGCCTCCGAGAATTTTACATAGTAATATCGAAGTCCTAAAACTCGATAAGGAAATTAAGATCTAGTAAGAAATTTGTTGCAAAACTGAAAACGAAGCTAAAAAATCAAACTGATGTTACGATTTCAATGTGCACGTGGACTCAAATTACTGAAGAAAATTTTGAGAAGACAAAACGAAGTGTGTACCCTAGAGAATAAGTACTTTATATTGTTAGAAGTGTAACCAGTTTTTTCTAGCCTTTCTTATACCTTTTCTGGTACACATATTGTTTGGTAATAAAACTGGTCTATTTTGCAGGCAAAACACGCTTGTTGTTCATAGATTTGGCAATTCCCCTTGCCCCCTTGAAGTGAGCAACTCCCACACTATTAAAGCCAACGGCTATAATATTCAGATCGATCACTTTAACAAATTTCGTAAACAAAAACAAATGATTTATAGGCGATATATGCGTAAAAATGTTTCAAATTAAAATAGCAATAAATAGAAAGTTGACAACTCGATGGCATAAGAGAGTTGAAGTCAAACAAGAGCATAGTTAACTTTGAAAATACCCTCAAAAGGGGGGGATATAACAAAAAAGATGTCACGCAATGTATGAAAATATTAATTATGAAAAAAGTAAAGACAATTTGTGCTTCGATGCGATTAAAGAAATATTATATAACAAAAAAGGTGAAGGGTATCAACTGCAACTTTAACTCACTCATTTGAATAGTTAACAACAAATTGATTAACTTTTATTTACAAAATCTTGCACTTTAATTACCTCTGTTTGGCAAACGCAATCCAAGTAAATTAGCAATAAAAAGTTAAAACACTAAAACCATAAACAATTATGTTTAATGCTTTTTCGAGTTTCAAATGGCAGAGACCTTGGCCAATCCGTTAAGTGGGCAGATGTAATTTCCAACAACAGCAACAACAAAGGCAACGCATGTAATATTATAACTGTAAATACGAGAAATCAAATGCAATAGTCTAGTATATAACAACAAATTTACTTCCACATGCAATTTATATGTCTCAATGTCAAGTATCAATCATTAGGCTAGAGAGTTTAGTTAATAAAACAAAATAAAACGAAATTTATACAGGTGAAGTTCATTGAGAAATACTCATTTGGCCATTTGACCCAATTAAATATGCAAAAAACGAATTTAGTTTACCTAAAGTTGGACTTTATATGCTCACTTCAACCTACCTAAACACACCCATATGTATATGAAGGTGTCCAAGACTTGAAAGAATGCCGTCCAATCCCACTTTGTAATGCACAATTCATAAATTATTCGCTAATTATAAAGTAATGATGAAATTAACTTGCTGTATTTCAATTTATATTCCAACGACTTGACCAAGCTAACAGACAAAATGGTTCAATGTTCACATAAAAATTAGAAAAAAATAAAAAAACGGTTTTAACATTTTTCCCATAGATGAGAAATGATTGAAAATTTAATGGAGATTTCTTGTGTATACTTCATTTTTTCTTGAACCAACATTGGATTATTTCAACAAATTAACTTTTAAAATTTTGTAGCAGTTCTTCTATTAAAAATTGAATCCAAACGCTTGACTATTTCCCATCATTCCATTGCTTCAAAAAACACTATATAAATCCAAGTTTGTTAGTCTAAAATTCTGTTACTTTAGTCTGTTTTTGTTTGAAATATCTCTTAATTAAAATCCAATTTTAAAATGATTTTCATAACACTTTTACTGAAATCTAGCCTAACCTAAAGAAAATAGCATTCTCATAGAGATAAAACTTAAAAAATTCTCTAGAAACTGTCAGAGTAGCAAAAATGAGAAGTTCCATTTTATATAATTATGTCACTCTCTGACTTATCGTTAAATCTAGAATCTGCATTATACAAAATCTTCAAAGTTGATTAAAATTCTCCAATCCTTCGTTTCCAAAAGGTGTTCTTAAGTAGCTTTTCGCTAACAGAAGTTGTCTTCTTCCCTAGGATCTTGAGCTGGAAAGGACTAGATGTCAGTGTTTCCGGGTTATCCTTGTCTACTGGAACGTACATTAGTGGTCTATTTTCCTGCTCTATAAGCAAACTTCTTAAAGCTTAAAGTGGAGTCATGTCTCCGGACAATGGACTAAACTAGTCGTTTCCAACGAAAAAAAAAAAAACAGTAAGATTAGTTAAAATAACTACAAATCAGTGGTAATCCTAAATGTAATCGAGTAATTGATTCAGATTGATTAAACTTATCTAATATATGAGTGTCTAGCGATAAGGGGCAATGAGGAAATGCAACTAGATTTCCATGTTGGATACTAAGTATAAATAGACAAGTGGCATTTATAAAAGATTTTACTTAGACTATGCAAATAGGAACGAACATAAAGTAGTGTTAATGATAATCTGACGCTAATTAAACTACATCTCGTCAGTGACATTTTAATTGCCGATGCTAAAGTAAATATAATAAAATGTGTTTAACGCAAACGCAGATGCAGCTGCACTGGATATGCATATTCTTGCTCTTCCTGCCCGGACTGGGTGCGGGTTATCGTATACTCTTTATGGGGCCCTTTCCCGCGCCAAGTCATTGGATGTGGCTGGAGCATTTTCAGCGTGATCTACTCAAGCGTGGCCATCAGGTGACCAGTGTGAACAATCATCCCACAAAAAAGCCACACGAGAATCTAACAGAGATCATATTGAATCCCTCATTTGATATACCCAAGCATTGTGAGTTAGAGAAAAGAGATCTCTTAAATCTACGTTTAAGAAATTGTTAATGAGTTTCATTTTGTTTTTTTTTTTTAGTTCCCAAGAAGAATATTTTTAGCATGAGATTTGCTAGCGATTTTCTGAATCTGCAAATGTGGTGGAAAATTGGTTTGATGACCACAGAGCATGCACTTCAGGATACAAAACTAAAGAAACTAATTGCCTCTAAGGACGAGCATTATGATTTGGTTATCCTGGAACAATTCTTTCACGAAGCTTTTCTGATGTTTGGCAAAAAGTTCAATTGTCCGGTGGTTACTATAGGTGAGAAAAAAAAAACAATTTCAAATGGATGGACCATGTAAATTTAATTTTTTTAGGCACCATGGGCTATGCGGATAATATGGATCATGCCATGGGCATCTTAACCCCGTGGTCGGTTATACCGCATCTTCTGCTCTCCCATACGGATCAAATGACCTTCAGGCAACGTGCCTACAATACCTATCTCTCAATGTATGATGCCGTAATGCGTCGTTGGTTCTATCTACCCCAAATGCAAGAGCTCGCGGAAAAGCATTTCAGTAATCACATAGAAGGTAAGTCAAAGAATCCATATGAAGCAGTTCCAATCTACATGAGCCTTTCGCTTTAGGACCACTGCCTCATGTCCATCAACTGGAGCGCAACATCTCTCTAATGCTAATCAATAGTCATCGAAGTGTGGATCTACCACGACCCAGCATGCCGGGTCTAATCGATGTGGGTGGAGCCCATATACAGCCGGCTAAGAAATTGCCCGATGAATTGCAATCCTTCCTGGACAAGGCCACTCATGGCGTGGTCTACTTTAGTCTGGGTTCCTATATGAAGAGCACGGACATGCCGCCGGAGAGGACTGCTCTCATTTTGAAGGCCTTTGGCCAGCTAAAGCAGCAGGTTTTATGGAAATATGAGAATGAATCAATTGGCCAGCTGCCCTCGAATGTGATGATCAAGCAATGGATGCCACAGAATGATATACTCGCCCATCCGAATGTCAAACTATTCATTACCCATGGCGGCATCTTTGGCACCCAGGAGGGCATCTATTGGGGCGTGCCTATGTTGTGCATTCCCCTCTACGGAGATCAGCATAGGAATACCATCAAGTCGGTGCGGGAGGGCTATGCCCGTTCTCTGGTCTTCTCAAAGTTCACCACAGACGATTTGGTCCGCAACATAGAGACTCTGATCTATGAGCCCCAGTACAAGCAAAGTGCCTTGGAGGTGTCGCAACGTTTCCGCGACAATCCCATTCACCCGCTGGATGAGGCTAGCTACTGGATTGAGTATATCATCAGACATCGTGGCGCCAGGCATTTGAAATCGCAGGGAGCCTTCATGCCCTTGTATCAGTATTTGCTGCTCGATGTGTTAGCCTGTGTCCTCTTGGCCATGTGGCTGACCATTTGGCTGCCCTGGCGTATGCTGAGGCGTGTCTATAGATGGTGGGCGGCAGGGAATGTAGCTTCAAAAGTGAACGACGAAAAGAAACGTTTGTAGAAATTGTGATTTTACAATAGATTGTTGTTCTAGTTGTTAAGTGCCAATAAATAGTGATATATAATTTTAAATGCCTTCAAAGATTAATTTCAATTTTAAATCGTATGAGAATCATGCCGCAAAGCAGGCAACAAAATATTTTGATTAGCGAAATTTGCTCCCAAAAGATGCCAGGAAAATGAATAAATTTTATTTTGTATGCAATTTCCATGACTTCTTTTAGGTTAACTTCTAAAAACATTGCTTTCAGATACAATAAAAAGTAAGTATATAGACAGCAAACTAATGCTTCACTTTAATTCTTTTTTTTTCATCCTATGGCAAATGGAACAAATATTTAGCTCTTTATTAACCAAACTCTTCGCTCGAAACGTCCCAATCTCTATTATTCTCTTAAATTCGAAACGTAAGTTCCAATTTTGCAAATCATTAAATTAAATAGACGCATTTACGTTTACCATTAGGGTCTATAATCAAGTTACGATTTCGACGAAAAAAAAATGCTATTTGAACACAATTTCCCGATACTCGGTTGCTTAGTTGTTTGAAAACCAAGCATTCCAGTCAAATGAGAGGATCTTGCTCAACGAGAGAAACTATTTGGAATTCGATTGATTGATAACATTACATTATATGTGTTGTATATTGCAAATGTATATATATATATATATAATTTACACTCAGCGGAACAAAAGAACCCCACACTTACAAATTATATTGTAATTGTAATACAGCGAATGAGAATGGATTTGATTGCTTAAATATGTATAACGCCATAAGAAAATGCAAATTCTAAGCATATCGGATTCGAAATCTTTGTGGATATAGTTTTTTTTACGCTGAGTGTATTTAAAGGGAAATCCACACACAACTCAATATACATACATATGTACATACGTCCTCAAATCCCTATGGAATAGCAGAGAACTCTGAGAAATACTTTGTCCCTTCTGTACTTGTTGGGTTCGTGCAGTAACGTCTTGTATTTCTGACTGAATGAACATTGAAATGTTGCTGAAAATACTTAAAATATTTTTACTTTTTCTGGCATTTGGATTATGTGAAACCACTGTTGCAGATGACTCTCACATAGATACTATTAGAAATGATTATTGTGAGGATTACTGTGCCAATGAGTGTAAAGTGGGCGATGCCAGGGGAAACGATAAAACATGCACAAAGACTAAGAATACCATAATCACGGACAAATACAAAATGATGCTAACTGGAAGTAGATTATCGATAACCTGGATAACCAATCTGGTAAACCTAACGCATCTGAGAAAACTAGATTCATCACCGAAATTGGCTGATCGACTTAAGATAAAATCAAACGCAATTGTGACAGAAAATACAGCTGTCATTCCGTCCACTCACTATTTAAAAACTCTTAATTTATATTATGTATATATATACACAAACATAAATATAATTGGCCAGGGCAATCTAAAGACCCTTGAGTTTAATGTTTATGAGACAAGCGGACCGATAACGACAGAAATTCATGCGTACAATATAATTGAAAATCAAGTTTTTAACATTTCAACGTTTTTCATTAATTACTTATCGGAGGCTAAGCAAAATTTGAAATCAATTCAAATTACCACCAAAGGAACACTCCATCTACGCAATGACATTTTTCAAAATAATACCCAATTAGAGATCATTTCATTTCATGGACCAACTCTACAAAATCTGAATACTAAGATTTTTGATAATTTGACAAATATTAAAAACTTAAACTTTTTCAAGTGCTCTTTGGACAATCATGGATTTCTGAGGTTGGTATTCTGCTCCATAATTTGGTATTTTTTTATTGAAATATCCCATTTGTTTTCAGATCCAGTGCACTTCAAAATAATTTAGAGAAAATAGGACTAATTAACGGTGAGCATATCGACTTAAAGTATTTGGAAAGTTACCAAAAACTTAAAAGTATTTCTGTAAATAATGAATATAATTCGTATTACACAAAAAATCTGATTACAACGAATTTAACCGCTTTCGTTTGTTACGGCGACAATGTCCTTTGTTTGTTTAATAACGGAATAAATGGCAAACGCTGTCCCAGCAAGTGCAAATGCGAACTCTTGACACGCAACAATTGGCTTATGATCAACTGCTCCCGGCAAGAGAAATCAAGTATTCCAGATTTACCCATACCAATCAGAGGCGAGGTGTATTTATTTTTTGAAAACAATGGCTTACTTCAATTACCCGACACTTCGTCAGAGGGCTATGATAATCTTCAAAAACTCTATTTGGCCAATAACAACCTGACTAGCATACAGATGAATCAATTGCCCAAGAAACTCAGATTTCTGGATATAAGAAATAATAGCCTAACATCCTTGGATCCCAATCTAGCCGCATTTTTAATGGAGCGAAGAGATGAGATCTCTCTGTTTCAATCGGGAATATCCTGGCAATGCAATTGCAACAATACAAATCTCTTGAGCTACCTTGCACTACTGAGTATGAGCAAAACAATTGATTTTGAGATGTACATGGATAAAGATCTTTCGAGTTGGAGTTCGGAAAATCCTGTGCACTTCCACCATCTGAAAGGACCTTGCCCGAATGATTGTACCTGTTGTGTAAACGGATCTGAAGAATCCCAATTTATAATTAACTGCACACGAAAAGCCCTAACAGAATTTCCCACAATGACGAGTAATATACTTGGAGACTCTTCACTTCTACTGGATGATAACCTCATCGAAACTCTTCCAACCTATTCGGTGCAAAACTTTACTCTGAGTGAACTACACTTAAAAAACAACAATCTCATCCATCTTGAGGTGCATCAACTTCCATCCAATCTCAGAGTCCTGGACATTCGCCAAAATAACTTGAAAGGACTTGATGACGATGTGACACGTTTCATTTCAAACGTAATGGAGGTTCAATTGTCGGAAAATCCTTGGCAATGCAGTTGTAAGTTCACCAAATTTCTGTTCCATCTGAGGAATGATTATCCCAGAGAATACAAAGCAGCTATAAAGCGATGTAGTGGACAAGAATATTGCCCTGACTTGTGCACCTGTTGCAAGGAAGACGAGAGCCGGAGGTTTATTATCAACTGCAGTAGCCTAGGATTAAGGGAGATGCCAGCTAAACTACCCACAACCGAAAATGCCACTCTCCTGTTTAACAACAATAAGCTCCGGTCCTTGCGCAGATCCACCAAAATCGAGGGCTTTGATCAACTGAAGGAACTTCATCTGAGGTACAATAGGATTACAGAGATGGAGGTTCTTCCAGAAAATTTTCAATTTCTCGATATACGAAACAATTCTTTGTCGACACTGAATGAGAGTCTAAGAGATTTTTTGATGCATAAGTCGAACACATCGTCCAATCTGTCCATGCTTATATCGGGTAATCCATGGATTTGTCATTGCAAAGAAATTCTATTCTTCCGATTAACCAAGACACTGGTAAAGAATATCAAGGACCTATGTAAGACAGAATGCGAGGATCAAAGGTTGTTTGTTTCGCTGGAGGAGAAGGATATTTGCCCTGATAAAATTCCACGTTATGTGATCTTCTTCACTTCGTTTATAATGTTAAGCTGCCTTCTGAGTTTTCTGCAATGCTTTTGGAAGTCCATTCGAATGTGGTTATACGAGAAGAGGTTGTTCCTGAGGCTGACCACCCGCCTGGAGAAGGGCATCGAGACGAAGTACGACTGCTTCTTGGCCTACTGCCACAAGGATTCGCATTTGGTAAGAGAATATGTGGAAAGGCTAGAGCAAGGACGTAACCAACTTCGCCTCTGCTTCTACGAAAGGGATTGGCTGGCTGGTGAACCGATTCCCGATTGCATATGCAACTCCGTGGAGAATTCCAAGTGCACAGTCATCATCATGACCAAGAATTTCCTCAAGTCCGTCTGGGGTCGTCTGGAGTTTCGTTTGGCTCTTCACGCCACCTCCAAGGATCAGCACAAGCGACTCATTGTCATCGTCTATCCGGGTGTGGAGAACTTCGATGAACTCGATGGCGAATTGCAAAGCTACATGAAACTGAATACCTATCTGATGCGGAGTGATGCCAATTTCTGGAATAAACTTATTTATGCTCTGCCCCACAAGAAGGTGGATCAGAGCCGGGGAATGGAGGTGATTGAAATGGAACCAGTGAATTCACTAAGTAATCATGACTAAAAATTATCATATGTAAATAAATTCACTTTCAATGTCAACTGTCTTATTTTTCTTTTCATTTTGAAATAATTGCTAATAATCCAATTACAGGCTTCAGAAATTGTAAGCCAAAACAGGCCTGATAATATTAAAGCTTTCTAATTTAATAAATTTTTGCAGGGTATAAGATATTCACTGCAGCTCACTTGAAGTTTGTGTTCATAATTTTTTGAAAGTTGCAAACATTCGTCTGATGCATTGACTTTTCCTTTTGTGTTTCGTAAGTAGTTTTCCGGTTTTCTCATTGTAACCTCTTGACTTGTCTGGCATGAATGGTTTCTTTTTTGAGAGTAGTATTGTTGTCGGTGCAGAGGAGAGTCTGTTTTTAGTTAATCTATAGTTTAGCGGAGCTTGAGTAGCGAATTTGTCTCTGATCTGTCACGAAGCATCGGTGGTTCAGTGGTAGAATGCTCGCCTGCCACGCGGGCGGCCCGGGTTCGATTCCCGGCCGATGCATAAATAAATTTTTTTTTAATTAGAATCTATTTTATACACCTTTTTAACATTTTTTAACTCTTCCGTATTTGTAAAGGTAATTGGTTTACGTTGAGAGAGTGATTTCCCCGCTAATGTTTACAATTTAAAAAGTGCAATTCATTTCCTTTTTATAAATTCTTTTCCAAAAATGAATGAACTTTTCTTCTCAAAAGCAATAAATTATATCTTTTTGTAATTTTTTCCTATATCGGCAAATAACGATTTGAAAAGACTTTAACTACAAAAGTACTGGCAATGGCAGCAAGATAATAGAATTGATTTTTAACTTGGATTAAATATTGTTAAAAAATTAAAGAATTTATTTTTGCGGTTTATTTGTAGAGCCATTCAGTTTTTTCGATGTATGTATCCATAACCATTATAAATAGAACGCTAAACAAAAACCTTAGCTACGCACAAGATATAGATCCATGGTCTTAGTTCGCATCCAATTTGCTATTTGAATTTTCATTAGAGTTGACAAAAACCGCCGATATTAAGTATTTAGCTCAGCCTTCGTAATTATTTCTCTGATTCACGCTTAAGGGACAATCTCAAGAGTTTCCTGTTTCGTTAGCTAAAATTTTAATCTTTACAGTTTAGTCGAATATTTGTTCAATTAAATGTTTATTGAGTGTTTTTTCTTTTTAACGATTTTGAATTGTACAATACACAATTGTTTCGCAGTTAGTTTCAGTAAATTGTTGTGTATTATTATAATTATTATTTGGTGTTTTGCCATTACCCACAGACGTCGTTTACTATATACATAATATATATATATATATATGCTGATACCTGATGTCATATGCAAAATGCATATGCCAAGGTCAAATGCAAGGTTATGCCAAAGAGAACGCCACTTACAACTTGAATGCTAAATGAATCGATGAAATTTGGCAGAAAATTGTGATCAAAAGGCGCTCATAATTGGAAGTTTTAGTAATTAAAAAAACACAAGCAAGTTTTGTTTTAAAATTTTCAAAAATTATGCATTATGTATTATAATGTTTTTACGTTTTTTTTTTTTTTTGCCTTGAATTAGTTTTGTTTTTTGTGTTTTGTTTTTGTTTTTTCGTTTAGTTAGAGTTTAAATAGCATAATTAATCAATTATAGGTGTTGTTGTTGTTGGTTTTGTTCTATTGTAAGTTAATTTTAATACAATTCATTTAGTTGTAAATTATTGTAAATTTTAGGACTAATATAAGAAATTTATATGTTCATAGATTATACGAATATATAAGTATATATATATATATATAATTATATAATTGTTGTAAATACAATTAAATATTTAACTATTTAATTACGGAAAAAAGTGCTGGATTAGGAAATTACTAAATGTTAAAATCCGATACATTTTCGAAGCACTTTTTTGCAATTGTTTTGTCCATATATATGTATATGTTTCTCTTTACATATATATTTAAATTGTGATTAGGGGAATACATAAGTTGAATAAATGTTCATAAATTTTCAATTTTGGAATATGCAATTTTTTTTTTCTTTGACACAGAGTTTTAGTTTTTTTTTGGGAAAACATTTTTGCTCTCTCTTATCGAAGACATTTTAGTTTTTCAGTTTCTTTGTCTCGCATTAATTTATATTTTGACTAATTTCTTCAAACGAAAAGTATGGGGAATAAAGAAAAAGTAAACCAAGGCAAAAACTAAGCGCACTTTGCATTCTTCACTCTTCTTTAACATCAACATCATTGATCATTCATTCATCATTCATTCGTTCATCATTATCATTTTGCATTGTCTTCATCACACGCCTTAAACTCAAATATATAACACTTAACACATACGAAAATTGTTTATTAAACTTAACGCTTTTAAGAATTTAATTCAGGCTAAACAAAATATTATTGCCATAGACAGAAGACAAGACACAAAAAAAAAAAAAATAAATGTATAACCTAAATTATAATCATATTAACTATAACATGCGCACAGAAAGAAACACAAGAGAAAAATACTTAAACTAGTTGCATGAACTAAATTTATATATATATATATATTTATGTATAACTTTACATTAGTTGTTAATACACATAAATTACAAATTAGTTAATGTGATTTGCCTTTTGCCATTTGTTGTTGTTGCTGTGTTTGTTGTTGGTTATCGTTTTTAAATAAATATTAGTTTAGTTTTTAGTTATCCCGCCCGTTGTTGATTTAGTTGTGTGTTTTTTTGTTTTTTTTTTGTTTTACATCATTTCATCGTTAGTCTACACACTAGGAGCTATTCTCACAGTCATCGGATTTGTGCTAAGTGCCCAAATTACTTAATAGATCGGCACAGTTGTTGACCATCATCAGATAGTCACCATTGTCAAGGTTTCCAGCGGCTGTGGCCAATTGTTCGTGATTGCTGCCTCCACCGGATACTCCTCCTACTCCTGCTACGCCACCATTGTTGACTCTGTCAATTTGTCTGCAATTAAGAGTAAGAACATAGATTATTATAATTAAAATAAATTTACACATCAACTCAACCCACATACATACATATACATATATGTATAAGAATATTATTTATAGCAACAAACTATTTGCAGCACTAAAAACCTTTTATCATAAATATCAAATATATTGAACTACAATTATAATTCGCAAAAAATAAGATATCGCTCTTTAGGAATATGTATTTACAAGGGCAAGTTTCACCTATTTTTAATTGGGCTAGCTAGAAGGAAGTTAGGGCCACATTATGTTTTGAAAAAGGGATTATTACTAGGAATTTTTAAAATCTTGAATTTAAAATCCTTATGAAAATAGTCCCCATCGAAACAAAGAAAGATATACTTAAGGGTTAACTGAGAAGCAGTGAAAAAAGTATAAAAAAGATCTTAATAAGTGGAAAACCTTTTCCTTAAGATCAAAGAATCAACACATTATTGATCCCTTTCAAACCTTAACAATTCTATTATTAAATGAAATATAACTTATAAAACTTTCTTTTTTATTTCATTACCGAGGTTAACTTCCTCTCTTTTATGGCAACTCACCGATTTGGGGCTACACTGCTTAACATATTCCTGGACATAATTAAAGCATTCTCCAATTCCTTTACCAGCAATGGATTCTTTACCCTCGAATGCAATTGCACAATTGCCTGCGTGGTTGAATAGAGTTTCATGCACAGATTCTTGACATCGGCTTCAGCTGAAGAAAGTAAGAGAAAAATAATTGAATTAGTGGTACTTGCAGAAATCGAAAGAGATCTTCTGTTCTCTTACAATCTACGCCTTCATAATCCTCCGTTGATCCCATAGCTGCACGTTGTCTTTGCCCATTATTGGGACTGTTGCTATTGATTAGTTTACTTTTGTGATCAAAGGCCAAATTTCTTGGTCTTGGCGGTACAATGGGCTTATTATTAGCCGTACTATTCGGAGTCTCTTCCGAACTGGAATCGTCTTGTAAGGGGGCAGCTAAGAAAAATGAATGACGAATATGTTATTTCTTTAACTGATTGGCTAATTGGCTAATTGGATGTAAGTAAGTAGTTACCATTACTAAAGTTAGATGTCTTGCGGCGATTGTTATTGACATTGTTGATTTTGCTGCTATATTGTCGATTGGCAGCTACAAAAAAATGGATTTTATGCTTTAATTTTTTTTCTAAGAATTTATATTAACAAAAAAAAAAAAAAACACAAAACTTACCAATGGGTCCATTGCTTCTGCCTTGTCCGTTGCTAGCACTACGCAAGCGATTGCTATCCTCAGAGTCGCTCTGTGAAATGTAAGGCAACACATTAAAGTGAATTGGGGAGAGTAGAGAGAAAGGGGGAGAGCTACTTACACCCTGATTAAGCACATTCATGGAATTACTAGAAGCACCAAGCCCAGTTTTACCCTGCAAACTATTCCGTTTACTGGCAGATCTATTGACATTTCCATTGCGATGCTGTGCCTGAGGCTTCTGTGGAGTTCCATTCGATTTGCTTGCTATAAAAGAGACCAACAAAAAAGAGAAAGAGCATGTGAATTGGTGTCCATGGTTAAAATTTTGAATCGCTTACGCTTGCCAAAGTTGCCCATATGGAGATCACTTAGGGAGCATGCTCGACGTATGGATGACGATTCCTCAATGGGCATGGGATTGAGCGTTTTAGGATTACCTGGAAAATTGTTAAAGGTTTTGGGTAGGGATTAGTTTGGTATTATGGGGAATCGATTATTCAAGTGCTACGAATGATTGAATCGAGTGTCTTGGAAAATCAAAGTATACGAAAATTATAAGGAAACTTAATTGATTCATTTTTTTTTGTGTTTTCTCGTGGGTGCATTAAAATGATAGTGGAAACTCAAGAGGCGATCGTACAACAACAAGAACCAAGGCAGAATCAGGAATCAAACCTTCAACATCCAACATTTCCTCATCCTCAAGAGTGGTTTCCTCCTCCTCATCATCGTCATCATCATCATCATCGGCCACAACTTCTTTGGCCAATTCGACATCATCATTATGAGGATGATAGGCGAAATCGGCGCTCTCCAAGACATCGGGTAAACTGCAATTGCGTCGTATATTCCTCGCATAGGCACACAAATCTGCATCACTGGTGGACAACTGCTCATCCTCTAGTTGTAGCTGCTGACCATTCTTAGCCAGCATATCGAAATTCATGGTCAGACTCTTGACATAACCCTTCTCCTTCGAATTGCAATTGAAGGGACGCAAGCGTGTCTCTGTGGCCAGGCGTATTTGCTCCATCTTACGCTCCTCCATGGCAATCAGTTTCTCAATTATATCTATTTTCTTGGCAATATTATGACACTGATGACTAGTGGAATGACCCCGCTCCTTATTGTTATCCATATTCTTGCGATATTTCTCCCGCTCCTGCTGTATCTCATCGACCACCGCCTGAAGCTGGGGCTTTGTGTACAATTTGAGAGATTGCATATGCTCCAGATTCTCGGGAGCATTGCCATTCTCAGCGAAATACATCTCAAAGCTACGTTCCCCATAATCACTGCCCACATCCAATTGTTTTTCCTCTTCCTTCATTCTCTTGGCCTGCTGCTCCCGCTTGGCACTGGGCGTATACTTAATCTGGGAGACGGTATTGAAGCGCACACTGATCTTTGGACGGCCACGTTGACGCATGCTAGTTGCCCGACGGCTACTCTCACTGGTATCAAAGCGGGAGACCTTCTTGAGGCAGCTCTGCGTGGCCAGAGCTCCACTGCTGACACTACTTCTCATGGCCGGGCGACGTTGTTGATACTCTCGCTGCTTCTCCCTCTCAAATTTCTGCAGATTATGCTCGAATTGCTGCACCACACTGGCAGTCCTCGACTGGCAATTCTTTTGCTGCTTCTGCTCCAGACAGGACAGGGTACTCATCAGATTCTGCGGCTTGGCAGGCACAGGAGGCTTGGGTTTGAGTGGCTTTCGCACAAACAGATGTTCTCCTCCTCCTCCTCCTTCTCCCCCTCCGCCACGTGTTGGCAGATGCTGCATGGGATTGGAGTTCCGTTGTTGGCGCTGTTGAGCAAAATCCGTACTCAGGGATTTATTTACACCGGAATTGTATTGCTTATTCTTGGATCTCATGGTGGGTATGTGTTCCATGGCTTGGGGTCCCACTTGTCCAGCTATCCGCGGATACGTCTTGGAATTGGGCAGCGGTTTCAATGGCTCCAAATTATAGCCAGTCACATCGAAGCTATCGTAGGTGGCTGCAGCTGCAGTGGCCGTGGCCGTGGCCTGTCGCATATAGTAATCAAAGCTTCCGTAGGCATTGGGACTATTGCCATAGGATTTGGACACGGGTCCGTGGATAATGAAATTTCTTATGCCCGCATGGCGCTGCATGGCATGCGGAATGGGCCTCTGGTCTAGAAGGGCCTGCTCCAAGGGGGCACTCTTGCAATCGCTTTCATCCGAGAGGACACTCTCCAAGCTATTGCAATAGCTGCCGCCATCGGATAGCAGGGATTCCTGACTCTGTTCGTGCGGCATTTGGCCGGAGCTGCTCAAAAAGAAACTGGCACTGGAATGACGCTGCGTCTCCAGGAAACGTGCCTCATCTAAACGCTGTTGACTAGCAGCAAATTGTTCGGGTTGCAATATATCCGACAGAGAAACCTTTCGCTCACATTGATAGATCTCTCTGTAGACATAATGCTGGGTACGTCCTCCGCCACGAGGCGGAGTAGCTGTGGGCGTCGATTCACCGGTGGAGCCTAAGCCCCTCAGATTTGCCGGCATGGAGCACGACGAGGGAAAGGCTGTGGGTATATCATCCATGTCGCCATATTTTCTGGTTATCTCATCGATCATCTTCTCGGTATCGGCATGGATCATGTCCAGTATGGTTCTGGCATCATCTGCATAGACGGAATGCCGCTTAGGCTCTGCAATGACAACACTTCTGTCCGTCTCCGCTGACCATTCCACTTCCTCATGCACTGGCGACACTGGACAGGATTTATAATGCTTCAGTATGCTGGGAGTTCGACGATTATTTCCCCCTGGATTACGTTTCACCCCCAAACGGGGTGCTGTCTGTGTACAATTCGATCCTCCGAAAGGTACCCCCGGAGGTGGATGTATCTGATGCACACCCACATGATGAGGATAGGGTGGATAATGTTGCTGCACTTGACGCATTGTTTGGAAATTTTGTTGTAACTTTGATTTGGGTGCCGCACAATTGAAGAATTGCTGAGAACACGAACCATACCCAGTGGCAACAGCAGCAGCAGCAGCAGCACGAGCAGGAGCAGCAGCAGCATTGGGTTTGGGTTGAGGTGGAGGTGGAGTGGGTTGCTCTATGGTGGGGCTAATATACTGTGAACTTTCATGGGAAGCAACAACTGATTGGGTTAGTTATACAAATCGGAAATGGGGCAAAAATACAATTAAGTAATACGAAAATATATTTTTGGTTTACCACAATTGAGCGCAAATGACAGCAATAAAGAGATAGATAGAAAAATATATAGCAAACAACTGGATAGATAGATTCAATTTCAAATTATTTAGCCTACAAAGGGTTACGAAACTATGTAGTATATTTAATTGGAGGGACTTTAAGAAGACTCTAATCGTGCTCACCTGGCTTTGTGTAACGTCCTGGACCGCCGCCAACTTGTGTCCTGGAACCATCCAAATTACCAGCCAAACTCAAGTCCGATATGCTGCGACTGCCCCTTAGGGGTCTATGGCCGACCTGTAGAGGTAACAAACGAAATATCAGTTGAAGTTAAGACAAAGCTTTCTACAGTTGAGTTGCATATTTAAAGCATTATGGTTAGACGGGGGCGGTTAAGCTTATGCTCCCCATGAGCTTACTCTGCTGCATGTTGGGTGGCAGCAGGGGCGAAAAGGGTTAGGTTATCTTGTCAAGCAAGTTTTGTGCTGCATTGTTAGTGTATTTCTTTTGTCAGTGTTCAAATGGTGGATTCTATTTTTAGATTTCCATGTGATTGTCCCATGCAAAGGAAATGTGACTCGTCTGATCGGTGAAGTCATCCAACAAGCATCGGTGGTTCAGTGGTAGAATGCTCGCCTGCCACGCGGGCGGCCCGGGTTCGATTCCCGGCCGATGCATAAGTATCTTTTTTTTTTCTATTTGCATATTCTCTAATATACGCTATTATGGAATGATGATGGCTGATTTAATTTTTTATGAGGAAATGTTATTTTTAGAAAAACCTTAGGTATAAATTTCTTTATATTCATAAATTAACGTTATCTAATTTGAAGAAAAATCAACAACTAAAGAAGAAAATTTTATTTTAGTCTATGAGTAATTTGTAGATAGAATGACGATCGAATTGAGAAGTTATAAATGCAAATAAAGTTAAACCACATTTAAAAAGGGTCAATTAAGTAGGCATCGTTTTTAAATAATTGCACCTACTTATTCCAAAATATTAATTTGCAAAAATGATTCTATTGAATATCTAATAAAAGAGTATTATTGTACAAACTGAAACATGTGTAAATGAGTTTCTAAAAGACCGCTGGTCTTAATTGTTAGTTAAGTCAGACTCTTAAGAAACCATCGGTCTATAGGTCTATCTTCATCTTTTGCTTTGCTTGTTTATGGATTAATTGATATCAATGGATTTTGAACATTTTCTTACTTTATACAATTTGAAAAGGTTTTTAGCATTTCTTGAGGTGATAATTTTTGTTATGTTCTCTAGGATATAAATGAAATTTGGATATGAAGAGTTTGCCACACTCTATTTAGTTAGTATTAACGGTATAATTATGTGAACTGTCAATGAAATTTTAAAATTGTGTATCTACATTTGAAAATTCATGGCTTAATGTTAGTCTAAAGCTGAGTGAGTCAATGCGCTGAATGGTAGCCGCCTTGGATTATATGTCAGTTTGGTAAGCGTCAAATCCAAAAACAAAAAAAAAACAAGAGAAAAGTATAAAGTCAACTCGTTCGCTCACCTCGGCTATGGCACTAAGTTTTGTCGTGCCCTAAATTTAGGGTAAAGGATTTGTTTTTATTTTGTGTGTTTGGTCGCGTTTTGTGAACGTTGGGGGAGAATAGAAGGGGCAGACACCAAAATAAATGACAAAACACATAAAAATAAAACCCCGAAAAGAAAAACGGAAAAGAAACAAAAACAAAAAAAAACATAGTCAACAAAAAATGAGAAAAAGCAAAACAAAACAAAATAAACTTAACCAAGGCCAGGGCAAGGCAAGGCAAGGCAAGGCTTTATATCTTTACTCACATTCTCCAATTGCTGTTTGACCTTGTTGATGACCTGCAGCAGTTCCTCCTTCTTGGTGCTGGTATATGACTTAGTTATGGTGGGCGGTGCCGCTACCCCGCCTCCTTTGCCATTCTCCGTGGCATTGTGCTTGGCGCTGATGCTGCGACGACCTGCAGAGAAATCAAAATGAGAAATGGAAAACGAACTGATTGCCCGTGATGGGGGAATTACAACTTACTGCTGGTTCCACGTTCCATGGGCGTTGTGCCGGGTCCTTCCGGCAGTGCTGCATGCAGAAAACTATTTGCAGTCTGTGGCAGATTCTCGGAGCTGCCACCCAGCGTGGAGGCTAGTGAACGTTCTGCATTTTCCGCACTCGGCGTGGAGCCTTCATCCTCGGTGTCAGAGGTTCCTGTGCCAGTGCCCGTGCTGGCCGTATGGGTGCTCCCATTGCCCCCCGCAGGAGGCAACTGCAAGCCAGATTTCTCAAACTTTTGTCGTCGCACAGATTTGCGCAATTCGTCCTCATTCATGGCGGTCACTTTAAAGTCGCTGCGAATGGAGAGAACATCTTGAATTCGTTATTTTAAGATGTTCGCTTAGTTTTACTTACGTTGGTGTGCTCGGAGCTAGATTATTGTAGAACATTCCATGATCCGAACTAGTTCGTTCGCCATCAGATATATCCTCGACATCGCCATCATGATCATGGGTATGAGGCGTATCGAAACGCAGACCAGGCTTCCGTTTGTCAGCCATAGGCAGAGGGAGACGCTGCTGCTGTTGGGCAGCATTTGTCATGGCACCATTACTGGCGGAGGAGGCGGAGGCGGAGACGGAGGCAGTGGTCAAAGTAGTCACAGTTCCATTATTGCTGCTACCAATGAATTTGAGCTCACGACGCGTCTCCATGCCCGAATCAATTGACGAATCCTCGCTCAGATATGTTTGATTGTACATAATGTCCTTGGATGAGGCGCTATTGTAGTCAGAGGTTTGAACATTCACAGCACTATGGCCGCCCACCGAGGAGACGGTGCCCAGAGGACTCTCCGAATTGGAGCGCAAGTCATCGGCATCCAATTGACTGCTGCGTTGAGCCCAGCGACCACGGGCGCGCGGAGCAAACTGTTGTTGACTGGGCGATGAGCTGAGATTGCCCATCGAGGAGGCGGCATGTAGAGCAGGCACAGAGGAGCCAACACTGGGTGTTGGTATGGACAGGGCCCCACTATCCGACTCGCCCCCAGCAGCTGCCTTACGCATGGCCCACTGTGGCAATTGACCCACATCGGACAGTCTATCGGAGACCACAAATTTGGGCGGCTGTGATTCCACCTCGCTGTTTGGTGTCTCCACACCCTCAGGCGATATGGCTGACAGGGGTCTCTGTAGCGGGGCATGGCCCGAACGTAGACGCTGCTGGGACATTCTCGCCTGCATGGTCACGATCATATCGTGCGGCACTTGCCAAATGAAGATGCAGCCATCGCCACTGGCCGATATCAAATGACGACAATCGTTAGTGAATTTCAATCCCGTGACCAATTCACTATGCCCGTACATCCTAGCCATGCACTCGCTGGAGTAATAGTCATAGACAGCCAGCGTTTTGTCCGTGCACGAAGTGGCCACATAGATGCCACTGGGATCCAGGCTCAATTTAATCAGACTACCCTCATCCGAATGGGAACCCTTAAAGGTTTTCGTCTGCTTGGCATTCTGTGTGCCATAGACACGCACGTTGCGATCCTGGCAGGCTGTAAGGATATGTTTGGCATTGGAATCGACTTCCATGTCGTACAGAGTGGTCTTGCCCGAGGTATTGGTGCCCCGCATGAAAATGTTACCCTGAAATCAAACATGTCGTTGAAATGATTTGAAAGAATTTTTTAGCTTCTTACCTGAAAACTTCTAAACATAATGGACTTGTCTGCTCCACAGCTGATCATTTGGAAATTTAGACCAGCGCCCACAAATTTAATGGAAGTTATCGAAGAACTATGATCGTCGAGAGTCTGCAGTAGAAGATAATCCTGAGCGACATCAAAGACATGAATCAAACGATCTCGACTGGCGCTGGCCAAGAGATTGCGTTCAATCTTGTCATTGGAGTACTCCAGACACAAAACTTCCGATTCATGGGCCTCAATGGTGGTCAATAGCTTCAGATTGACCAGACTATAGACACGTATGTTTCCACAACGATCGCCACTGGCCAAATGCTGCAACTCTGGACTAATCTTGATGCAGCGCACTCCATTGCGACCATCGTAGGTGGAGTTGCCGGTCTTGTCAAAAAGAGACGAACCCTGATCTTTAATAAACTGCAAATCCTCATCGCTGTAGATAATTTTGAGTAGATCCTTAGAATAAATATTCTTCCTATAGATCTCATTGTTGGCGCAACCATCTAGACCCCAGACGCGTATGGTATCATCCGAGGAGCAGGTGACAAAGCAATCCTCTGGCAATGTATGCGACAATTCACGTTCCAAATTATATGGCACTGTCTCCACGCCCCAAATGCACGTAGAGTGATAGAGAAAGGAATGCGATTTGCCCACACGAGAGATATCACGAAGATCCCAAATGTACAGCGAGTGATCGTTGTAGACGCAGCTGACCTGGAGGGCAAAACACATGATTAGTAAATATCTAAAGAAAGAAAAGAGCGAGTAACTCACCTTGGAGCGCTGTTCATCAAAAACCATGGCAATGCAATCAGGAAACTTGGCCTGCTGTGGCACAGACATTATATGATTAATCTGTATGCCCTGGGCCACATCCACACCAAGATAATGAGTCCTTGGCAATGTGGTCACATATTCCAATGTGGCCGCATTGAAGATGCGTATGATGGACTCGGCACAACCCACGAGTATGAAGCGTTCATTAACGCAAATGCAATTGGCGTTACTGGTGCGGCACTGCACCCACTTGTCGAGCAGACGGCGTGAACTGAATTCAACGAGATGACCCTGTCGGGTAATGGCATATGTACTCTCCGAACAGATTCCCTTGCCGCAGGCAACGGCACAGAAATCATTGTCCCTCAAATCACCCAAAATGGCGCTGCGTCCCATCAGTGGAATGGGATCCTTGTACTGCAAAATAGGGAGACATCAAGTTATTAAATTATTCACTTGCAACTCACTGCATTTATCAACTCACCTTTCGTCCACCCTCCAAATACCAATATTTGACATGACGATTGCCCACAGTGACAAAATAGCTGCCATCCTCGGCAAAACAAACGGCGGCCACTTTGGAGCTAATCTTATTCGAGGCCATTTTCAAATTGGCACGCCAATCGAACACATTGACAATCATGTCGTGCTGCGAGCCAACCGATACCAAATACTTGCCCGTGGGCGAGAAGGCCTACAAACGAAACGATGGAACGATGGATTAATCATTGAACGAATGAGGAATGAACAGGCGGAGCAAGACTCACCACACATGTGACAGCATATTTGTGATCCACGAATTCGGCAATGACATTGCCGCCTGTACAATGCTCCAGATTGCCATTGGGCGTTTCCAGTTCCCAGACTTTAATGGCAGGATTGATGCCACACTCGCCGGTGGCCACATAACGGCCGCATCGGGAGAAGGCAACGGAAGTGAATGCTTTGCGGGAGGTATTGACCAGATAGGCTTGTGTATGACGTCTCGCATTGAACAGGACCACAGTGCAACTGAAATGTGAATGAATTCAAATTTAAATTTAAGCATCACTTCAAATCGTAAAATGTCCTTGACCAAAGGCTTCTCAATGCCAGTGAGAGGAAGAGACAGGGGAAACATACATTTCAAATGCACAAGGATATCTCCCCACACACACACACACACACACACACATTGAGGGCGGAAAAACGTCACAAGAAAAAGGTCGCCTACATTCATCATTTTCTTTTTCCGCTTTTGACCTCATGCCCTGTCGCCTCGACTAGTTGTTGGGTTTCCAGTTTCTTTCCTTACCCTTCCCTGGCAACGGACTGCCCGCTCTTTGGCTATGGCTCTTTCTCTTTTGACCTTCCCCATTAATGGTTGCGTTACAGTTTTCTGCCTGAATTCCCTTAAATAATTAGATCTGGAATAGTATGCATTTTTTTCCTAGTGCCTTGCATTTTAATGAAGTTTAGTATAAAGAAAAAATGTCTGTTAATCAATATATCTGTATATCGGCTTAAAACAGTTGTCCACTAACATTCTTATAAAGACATTTTTAATTCTCCATTTATATCTAAACGAAGTTTTTTTTTTGAAATCATTTGTTTGGAACGATTGACATTGAATTACGATTTACGTTTTCCGAAATAAGCAAATTAATATAGACATATGGGCCAGTTAAATGGCTTTAGGCTATCTCGTTTACTCTTACAAGCGCACAAGCACTTCAGCGCCCCCAGCGACCAACTCCGCCCTTTGGCTCTCAGTCGGAGACACGAAAATCAGTAAATCTTTTAAGCATCCCAAAGTGAATGTCTATTCTATTAGTCCTAAATGGTTTGTTATTCAATTATTAGCCACATTACGTATACGCCACGTAATTCTCACGAGCAAAAAAAAAAAAAAAAACGATGTCATCGACATATGCAAATCCTCGACTCTGTGAAATGGCAATTGCATTGACATTAAATGTGTAACCAGCTGACGTTATGTCTGTGAAGAGGCCCCCTAAAACCGCCCACCATCTACCACATACACTACTCCCACCCCCCCAGATCACTCTCCCGTGTTCCGTCACCGTCTGGGCCTGCCATTTGAGGCAATTTGTTAGCTGAGGCAAAACGTCTGTAACCAATTTGTTGCACCAACAAAGTTATATACAGAGAAGAGGCATGCACTCGTGTTGCATGATGCGACACAGCAGCAGCTGGAGAACGGGATGGGGTGGGGAGAGTTGGGCATGCTTCAAGGGAGATTCAATCAAAAAATCATTTTGTCAACTTTAATATATCCACACGGAAATCTTTCAACAGTATTTTTTCATAATGATGATGATGATTTCAATGCTTACCCTGCCGGATAGGCCAAAAGGCCGCTGATAGGTGATACATCCAATGCCGCATTACTGCACACAGTCAGACCCAAAACCTTTTTGAGTTTTATCTGCAAATGGAAAATGAAAGAAAAAAACATAGAAACATTAGCTATATTACATCATTTTGTTTTTTTTTTTTTTTTGGGCAAGGTCAGCAGCAGCATATAAAACATTTGCACAACGCAAAAAACAACAACCTAAAGAAAAAAACTTAAAAATAAATGCAAAAACTAATAGTACACAACATGTTGTTGTGTGTGAATTATTAACGCACACAATTCGCACACTTGTGCGGTATTTATTTGCCTATAAGCCAAGCCTTATCTGTGTTAACTACATACAACATTGTTGTTAACACAATTTATCAATAGTTGTTAGGTTTTCCATAAAAATACACTCGAAAAAATGTAAAGTGAGCCAAATATTACAAGGATTAAATCTTAACCAACTTTATTTAAAATTCATTACTTAATATTTCAAAATTAATTATGTAGAGATTTGCGAAGGTGTAAAAACCAATTTTAATCATTTTAATTTCAAACAAAAATTAGTTAATTAATGTGAGGAATAATTACAACGAGAAATACCTCAAAATATGTAGGAAGGAGAGCATTTTTCTTTTAAATATCGTAATATTAAGAGCATATAAAATAAATATATCAAATTATAATCTCAGAATTGGGTGGCCATTTCCTAGATTTGAATTATTAAAGCCATAAGACGTTATCTTTACATATATGAATTATAAAAAAGAAGGCGGTAAAAAGGATTGGGTCCAAACATCACAAATTTTTGACACCCAACAATTCTAGACATATGTAAAATAAGATAATTTTGGCGAGACCAACTGTTATTATGGCTAGACAGAGAGACAAACAAGTAAAAGTGAAAAGGGAAAAAAAGAAAGAAACGTTTATAACGAGTTGAAAGATTTCTAGTCAACTTAACCCTTATAATCAATTCAAATCACACTTTATTTATCTTTGTCCATCAATAAAATTTATTTTTAAATTTATAATTCAATATTCAAAGTAATGTCCTGAATTGTAAATATAATCTTGATATTTAAGAACAGGATTTAAGAACTTGCATTATAACTTGATGTGGTTAAGAAGTCAAGTTTACACATTAATTTGAAACACTTAAATTCCCAACTTATATGTAGACAATTCATTTCATTTTAGATAGCAAATCAATTTTAATTTCTGAGCTAGCTACTTTTTACTAAGGACAAATGAAGTCAATATTGATATTTGATTTTCGATTATTTTTCCAGTTTGTTAAGCATCATCAAAATGTGAGAAAAAGAACTAGGCAGGCCAACAAGTGATTTACAAAAATGTTCATTCATTTTCTTGCTTAGTTCTTAACCGTGACTTCATTCATAGTAGCATTTGGTTACGCCTCACTTGAGCCTAAGCTCACCTTGATCTTGCCCATTTGCTGGCTGTGTGTGTGTTTGCGTCAAAACTAACAAAAACAATTACAGAGCAATATTAAGTATTAACAATAATACATTAAAAACAGGTTGCCACACACACACACACACACACACACACACACACACACACACTTGAGCAACAAAGAAAGGAAGTGCTAGTCAAGTGCTTTATCGACTGCCGCATTCAAGTCTCAAGTGCTGGAGACACAGTTCAATTTTAATTGTCTTGCACTTGCAAAAAAAAAAAAAAAAAAAACACATCTAGAGGTACATATAGATATAAATTCCTTCCCCCATATATACAATCTGTATAATGACTTCTGTCAAAAAAAATTGTGTGGGCGAAGCAGCAGCATCAGGCGAAACCAAAATGATGGGTTTTTTAACTATAAGTTTTCTGCGTCGCAAAATACAACTAAGCTGAGATCATCTCGAGAGAGTTATGTCTAAAGAGACTTTTTACACTTTACGTTTTACTATGAGAATTATTTGATCGGCTTGTTTCATTTTAGCCACCAACGCGATTCAATACATTTTTATATGTATGTTTATATGTTTGTTTATTTAGTATATATTTATGTGTGTGTTTTTTAATGCAAAGGTCGCTGAAATATGAAACCGGTTTGCTATTCTAGAGCTAAGTTATCTGCCAGTTATTCGTTGAATTTTTAATGCCACAAATATGCCGTGAAATTGTAAACAAATTTTTGTTTTAAGCTATTTTTTTTTTTTTTTGTTGCTTTAAGCGTGGCTAGAAAAGTGGCAGAGTTGAACTTAGAAAATTTGTATATAATCATGATGCATAGACACGTTTGAGGCAACTGTTAAACCGACTTTCCTTCAAGTTTGATGGGGCGTATGCGCAACGTGTTTAATCGTTGGTCGTGCGATGCATGTATTGGGTACGCATATAATCAATAATTAGTCACTAATTGTTAATTGATTTACAAATTATTTATTTGCCATGATGTTTCAATTATTACGTTTCTATAATCTGTCGTTAAGAAGTATTTATTAAAGGGGAATTCTATGAAAAACTTTTTAATGACATTTTCCTTTTGGGTTAGCCAAATCATTAAATAAATTTATTGAGTTTTAGCATTTCTTTCATGCCAAACTCTTCTCATTTAGCCCTTTACTTTCCAGTGTCTTGGAATTCTATTTAATTTCTAAAAAGGGCTCTTAGCGAGATTCCTCTGGCCGATGATATCAACTCATTTTAATTTGTTTGTTTTATTTTTTTTTTACACATTTGCCTTCCGTTTTTCTCCACTCTGCTATTGTCTCATTTTTACTGTCAACAAACGGAAGTCGACACACGTCATTCATCAAAGCCAATTTCGGAGTTACCAAAAAAAAAAAAAAAACAAAACACAAAAGTTTCAGTTTTCAAAATACAAATTTGGTTGAGTAGCGAAATTGATTTTCTGCGCATTTGTTGGGCGAATAAGGTAAAGTAACTTCAGGTTGTCTGCCCGTGACAGATGCGGCAGTTAAACAATAATAAATTAATGTTTAATTTGTGTATTATGACAAACGAGAACACTTCTGCTCTCTGGGTGTACTTGTCCCATGACCATGACCATATACAAAACAAAACCTCATGCGAACTTGACGAGAATAACGAAAAATTCTTGCCACAGAGAGGCAAATCAATTTTAGTCAAGTGTCTTGCTGGATTATTGCCAGTTTTGTTGTTCAACAAAATGCATTATGTAGATGTGTGTGTGTGTGTCTTTAGCTGTTTGCATAATGATGAAGTTATTGGCCGTTTGCCTCTTCTTGGCTAAGTTCAATGTACGCAATTGGACGTATATAAAAAAAAAGCAACAAAAATTGGTGTCAAAATCATTGCTCATCATGGCTAGACACCCACTTCAAACTGGTTGTGAAGGGCAGGCAGATGATAATCTAGGGTGACAAGGTGATTATTTCGGTCGATAATGGGTCATAAGGAAGACACCAATTCTTAGCCAAAGATAAATTCTTATGCAAGGCGACTCATTCCAAGGATTAGCTTAATAGATAATGGATAAGGTTTAATGACTTTGTTATTGAAACAACAGGTGAGAAGAAACGCCAAGTTTTTGACCCGCATCAGGCCTATTTGACACCGAGTCGACCCTACATTTCAGGTGTTGGTGGCCTTGTCTTACTAATAAACAAAATTGAAATGTCTAAAACAATAAAAACCAAACTGAATTCATGGTGGGCTGCTGCCCACTCCCAAGAGCAAAAAAAAAGAAAGAAGATTATACAAAAAATGTTGGTAGAATTCACAAATTTTTATGCGACAGGTGTCAAGTTGAACATTAGATGGCAACAACCTAACCGAAACGAGGTCGCCAAGCGAAAATTTATATGTGGTTCTCTAATGAGGAAGTTTTTACCAGGTCAGCAACTTCCATCCCCCCCCCCCCACCCCCCTACAAACATGTAGCCGGCATCTTGAATTTTCATGACTCTAATTGCATTTTGTATAAGTTAAATAATTAATATTAATAAATTGAACATGTTATAAATAATTAGTTTAAACATGAACTCTTTCGCCTCGTCTTCATCATAAGTTGAGATGGGATGATGGCCATAACATGCCAGCTATAAAATATATTTTTGGTTACAGTCCAGCAGCCAAAGCTGGCGCCGCACAAATCAATTAATAATCACATAGCATTGAGTTTTAAGCCTCTCAGACACACACAAACACACACACAAACACACACACAAAAGCATAACTTAATTGGCTACCAGTTTCCCCCCCACCCCTTCAATCAATAAATATCTAAACAGGAAAACAAATTTCTTTAACATTTTTTTGTTTTGTTTTCGTGTGTGTGTGAAATTCTTAAAGATTATGCATAAATTTGAAATTTATTAAAGTTAACATTTCGTAATTAATATCAAAATTATTAATACAATAAACTTGATTTAATCGGTCTATTAGCATAAGAGATTGTTATACATTTGCCATGCCCTTGCCGAAGGTATTTTGGCTTTCAATCAAATGTTTGTAAAGACAGGAAAAATGCATTTTCCCAAGCTTTAAAATAAATATAATATATATTCTGAACCTTATTCATCCCTCTATTTGCCAGAAAAACATAAATTCAGTTAAAAATTTGTTTATAACCAAATAGATTTAGTTTAACAAACCAAAACTGTTATCCATATTGAACCAATATATTATACAGAATCAACTATATTGCTTGTAGGTAAGTAAATTGATGCCCTAACTTGACCTTAAGCTAGGTAAATTTAAAAGTTAGCTAAATTAGCTCATTAGCTAAATTTCTTCTATTTGAGAGTTAAATTTTTTTGTTTTACCTATAGAAATCAAATTCATTTGATATGCTTGCATTTCGCTTGATTTTTGGCATTCTTTTTATGGCGAATAGAATCTTGTGGTCTATGTTCTTTGATTATTGATATTCCCCTCTCTTTGTTTTCTAATGCCCAGCACATACATACATACTCTTACAATTCTGGTTATCTTATATCACATTTGCTGTTTTCATTTTTGTGTTTTTTTGTTTTGCTTTTTTTTTGTGCTTTTGCCTTTCAGCCACGTTTTGTGCATTTCCAATTGGCTTTCATCGGCTTATTTGGTTGAAGGGGGGGAGGCCCTCGTGACACCAACAAAAACAACACATAAAGATACATTTGTATCTACAATACGATTACGTGAGCAAAATCTTTATGACTACGAATATGAGGTTCAAGTTACTTTGGCAAACAAAAAAAGAGAAAGAAAAAACAAAATACATTGTGTACATTGATTTTTTTTTTCTGTTTTCTGATTGCCAACTATGTTTTGATCTCCTTGACATTGTCTAAGATACAATAACTGAAAATTCCTTGCAATGCTTTTTCAAAAATGCCGCCAAGATCAACTTTATCTATAACTAATTACCCCTAATTGCTTGCGGGTAGATGTATTCATCTTGTATAGAACTCGTCTCAACCGCAGAAACTCATTACAACTGCGGAGACAAAAGTTTCTGCCACATGAATCATGCCACAGAGTGAATATTTGACCAAGTCAAAAGCAAGACAAATGTGGGTAGCAATATACATGCATACAACGTATATCTATATACATATACATCTATCTCATTCAACGGATATTGCTTTGCAAAAGCAAGTAGAAAAAAAAAGAAAAGAAAAAGAAATGAAATGTAGGAAAAGCCAAACAAGCGCAGAACTTGCTTTCTATTGGGGACAGAGAATGTGTAATGTAAATGGCCTTAACTAACTAAAACGAATGAAAGTTGTCTCTTCAGTTGCTCAAAATTAGAAAGAGTTAACGCAAAATCTTTGATTTTAGTTTAGACACACGAGAGTGAAAAAGTCTAAGGGATGAGTATTAAGAATGTCTTCAGAGTTTAAATTCGAGCGAAACTTTTCCTACTCATTTTAAGTTGATGAATAAACAACCAACAATCCAAATAGTCCAGGTCTTGAAAATTGACATCCTGGGCTAAAGAACTCACTGATAAACAACAAATCGGTCAATAAATCGATAAATTTCTTTTATGATCGATATTATTTATGTACAGTTACGCACTTAAGGCAAATTTTACTCAATTTAGTATTGCATACTGTATTATTTAACTTGTAATACTTAAGAAATTAAAACATTTTTAATTTTGCTTTGTAAAATAGTTCGTTAATTAGTATTTATTGTGAAATATGCAATTAATTGTAGTTTTCTTTACTAAATATTACAAACTTATTTATGCTAACCATTTTTATCGATATTAAAACTTTAGAGTGAAGTCACTTATGTAGCCTTTCTAGCCTCTCTGATGACTTTCCAACCCTGGCAACATTCCCCAAAGTACAAATAAAAGTTCTTATTATCTAAGTTTCATCAGCCTAGTAGTGGTCGAACCCGGATCTAAATACTTTATAATTTTAAGCTCTCTAGAACGGCGTATGGTGCTTTAAATTTTATGTGTTTAAGCTCTAAAACTATAACTGGGTCATATATCAATCATTGAGACTGACTATTAATCTAAACCTCTTTTTGTTGGTAATGTTTTTTTTTTTTTTTTTACCTCATAGGCAGCAACATCCTCTTTGCCATAATGGGCAACTGGCGATGAGTTTCGTGGAGCAAACATTGTTTTACACAACACATTCCTTGAGGGTATATATACTATAGTAGTAATATCTTACGATAACTAGGTATATATGGCACTGAGATACACCCACAATATATCTGCACAATTATTATTAAATATTTATTTATAAATTCGTAAATATTGCTGATGGTTTTTGTTTTTTTTTTTTGGGGGGGCGTTCGAATTTTATGTAATTAATATATTTATGTATAATATACACATGGAAAATAATACTTTTTGCGGTCTGAGTATTTAACTTTGATTCGTAATTCGCTTTGTGTTTTGGGTTTGCTTTTGTTTTTGTTTTTTTTGCGACTTTGTCAAGGTCGTGGCTGGATTATTATCGCTCTCTCTTGCTCTCGCTGAGGTTCGTTGTATCTTTCAGTGTTGACTGAATTCGTTGCGGTATCTTTTTTCTCTACTTCATATTCTATTAACTTTTATTTCACTAATTTCTTTTATTATTTTTTTTCTTCTCATTTATCTTGTTGCTTTTGTGTGTCACAAATTGGCCCGTAGCATAATAATAATTAATAAATAATTTTGCTATTGCTATTTGCTCGTTGGCCCAGAGTCGTTTTGGGTTATTAATAATAATCGGCGTTTTGTTTGTCAGCCGTCGTCGCGTATCGTTTTTTACCGCGGCTCAAATGAAACTGTCGAGATTTTGAGACAACATTGTTGAGTTAACCAAAAGACACAACGATTGAGAGAGACAGACAAAGAGAGAGAGAGAGAGAGAGAGTGTGAGTGAGAGCGAGAGGCTATTGAGTTTTTGAGCGACGCATTTGAAAAGACGCACACCCGACACCACAACAACGAGTATCTGATAGATACTCAATCTCAAAAGCCTCAAACCGCAACTCCCCGCTCTTTAGATTTGCATATTTAAAAAGAAACACGTTTGGAGGCTCTCTCAACAGATCGAACACGCGGTGATTTACCTCTCTGTCTCCCCTCCTTAGAGATCAAACAATTGACATATGACAAGAAACCAACTTGAACCCCAAAGAACAATTTTTCAATTGCTCTTGCTAATGTCGGCCAGCAGCACCCACAATAGTTTAATAATTTACATATATGAATAGTTAAGTTGAAAGTAATTAGAGCTCATTATAATAACTAGAAGCCAAGTATCTGTATCTCTTTCTCTCTCTGTGTATGTATGTGAGTGTGTAAATGTATCTGTATCTGTGACTGTGTCTGTCTGTCTGTCTGCACTGCCCACAAAATGCAATAAATTGTTAACAGCAGCAACAAAAACAAAAAACACAAAACACAAAAAACAATCCACAATCCATATTGAATTGTAGGCGTACACGTTGCCTCCAAATGCTGTAAACAACCACAAAATTAGGCAAATCAACAGCAATGTGCAACTGAAGGAAAGACGAGTGAGGCGGGGGCTCAGTCAACCGGAGCAGCAGACAAGTCAAGCAACTGGAACATATTTAGATGCCATTCCACACACACACACACACACACACACTTAAGCAAATAGCCAATGGATATCTAGATAGATTGCCAAATAGAGCAATATAAATATTACAATTCGATTTATGCACTAAATATGCAAAAAAAAAAACCAACAAGAAATTATTAAATATGACAGAGACTAGAGACTTTAGATCAGGTGAAGACAACTCTTGCCTGTTGAAGCCATAACAAAGAGATCAATTGACTTGTTGATCACCCAATTGAGTAATGAATATTGGCAAAGTTGTTTTTTGTGAAATAAAATAAACTTAGTGCTAAAGATTCTTTACACACAGCTTTGGATTGATGTAAGAAGAGTATAAAAAAGAAATGCGAAAGTTCAGATCACACGATATAAACTTTTGATTACTACAAATTATCAGCGTGATCTCCTTAAAGGATTCTCCCTGTTCTAAGCACCTGATGGTAATAAAACTAACTAACTACTAGCTACTTACAGCTTCCTTTGCAAAAAAAAATTAAGAAAGACTCAACCAAACATTAGTAAGATATTGGCTGAGAATAAGATTGAAGGAGCATTTCTAATTGAGTTCTTTTTTTCTTCTTCTTCTTGCCAATGTAATCATAAAATTTAACTGGTGCACAAAAGACCCAATCAAAAATGTAGCTACCTTTCCATAAACAACTCTGAGTGACTTGAGCAAAACACAGCGGGGGATCAGCGGAAGAGAGAAAAGAAAGAAAGAAAAATCAATTTGCATAACACAAATCAAGTGAAATAATCAGGCGGCAACCAAAAACCTAAACGCATAGACAACATTGCAGCGACAGATTGACAAACAAACAAACGAATGCATTGCTGACATATCCCTCCCCAAACCCCAAAGAGGCAGCCACCCACTCCCTCACAATTCCCACATTCTTTGCAATGTAAAGTGAAAGACGCAACGCACTTGAATGCCAAAGAGGCCAGACCGGGCTAGGCCAGATCAAATCAAATCCGAGAGTCAAGCCAAGCCAAGCCAAGCTAAGCTAAGCCACATTGAGCTGAGTTTAGTTGAGTCGACCCGGGACCGACCGAAACCGGGGCCAATTGTTTAACCAATTTCTTTATCTTGTGCCATGGCATGAATGTCTCTAGTTTATGGGGGAAAGTTACTAGCGACTCTCTGACTGACAGATGCTAGGCAGATATGTACATAGATAGATAGATAGTTGCCCAGATACATATACATATACATATACATTCATCTATCTGTCTATAGTCTACGCCTGCAAGCGACACATAGTTGTCGTATTGAAATGCAAAATGAATGCAGACCAAAAACAAAAACTTGTGCCACTTGGCTGCCTTTTTTTCTTTCCTTTTCGCCTTTGATTTGCGCCGTGAATATGGACATTTACATGAATCTCGCCCATCATTTCCACCTCCTTCTCTCTCAATGTAATTAAAATACTTTTGTCTCACTTAACAATATTTGAATGGCTTTATGACGCTTTAAGTGACAAGTCATGTGGGCATTATTAATAATAATTCATTTATTTGATTTATTTCTTATAGAGAGAAATGTTCTGTGATCTTGTTAATGGAGATATATGGCAAGTTGTTTTGCAGTCGAAAGATAAATCATGGAAGACCATTAATTGCACAATTCCTATTCATAATTTATGCTCCCTATTCCCTGAAATTCAAACACACCCAAATTGCATATTGGCAATCCCTTTTTTGGGCAAAAAAAAAAACAAAGCGTCAATCATTCTGGGTACTAACTCCAGTTCAATCATGCATTCAACTAGTCAACACGACTGTCAATCAATCCTGTTTTTTTGCTTTCCACTCTTTGATTCTGTGCACATTTGTCAATATGTCAATAAATTGCCAGGTGAATACTTCTCTCCGATTGAATGAATGAATGAGCTAGGCATGATCGCATTCAGATCTCAATCGTGGCTAACTCTTGCAGCCATTTTGCTGCAATTTTAATAACTGGTTATTTCAGGCATATTTCTTGCATGACACGATGATTGCAAACATTTAAAGCTCTGCAATTAATTTGAAATCAATAAAAACTCTTTCAAAAAAATTTAAAAAAAAACGCGAAAATATATGGTGTAAAAATTGCAAATGCAAATAAATAATCTTATCTATGTTGGGGGTTGGGGTGTGATGGGAGGCTTTGAGACAAAAAAAATGTGCAACATAATTCAATGAAAATGAAAAGTTCCGCAATTTACTTGCCAGACACTCTCTGGACTACGTGACAAGCGTGATGGCTCTTGGGGGAAATAACTCTGGGAACTCCTCATCATAAATCTGTGAAAATTTCTGTGGTGGCCACAAAAAAAAAAAAAATACAAGCAAACGAAATTCCATTGGCTTAATTCAAGACAATGGCCAAAAGGATACTCTTTACTTGAGTTGTCGATAAGAGAATACGAGACGCACAAGCACGCGAGGCGCACAAGTAACTGAGTGACGCGCAAGCAAGGAACGTTTAAATAAGCTGCCGATAAGGTTACAAGAGTAGGATCCTGCAAACGGCAATACTTTGCCTGCTTTTGCGTCGCTTGACCCAAAAACCGGAAGACTTCAGACTTTTCCTAAAAGAAATCTAAATATTTTCCTTTGGGGGGGAATTTACTTATATAAAATTAAGTCGCCTTGGCGAGTAAACAACCTTTACAAGAAAATCCATCTACCCCAATGTAATCTAAGGCAGTAGTAGTGTATGGAAAAAAAAGTTTATGGAAAGTAAGTAGGAAAGAAAACTCTGGCGGAAAATTTGCCAAAGGCCTTGGGTATCTGAGTGTCAAAGTTGATGAAAGACACTGCTATGGCGGCTCCTAAAAATCTATTTAACTTTTGCTTAGCCTATCTTCCCATCCTACCCGATTCCACTTTCTTGTCTATTCCCACTGCAGCGGCAAGTGGAGTAGAGTTTTTTCAATCTCGGTTCCCCCCCCAGCAGTTCGGTCTTAAGCAAAATGCCGGCTTTAGTTGATTTGAAAGTTTAATGTGGTATTAGTGTTAGTTAAAAGGCTTTTGGTCAATGTTCGTTGTTGTCTTTGCTTTTATTGCTGGCTTTGTTGTTGTTGTTGTTGTTAATGTTGTTGCTAGTGATGGCACGTAATGCACTCTAATGCCCGCGCAATTTATCTAATGATTGCTATTTGTGCAAGTAATTTGTGACTGCTGAGCAAATGAAAATGCCAACAGAAATGGGATGGGTAGATTCACTCTCTTAAGATGACTATAATCCAGTGAACAGGGAAACGAAATCTTTTTCTCTCAATTATAAGTGTTAATTACATGGATAAACTTCCGATATGCACTTAAAAGGTTTTCCTTGTGAATAGTTAAAGAGAAAATCGATTTTGGCCAAAACTAAAAATTGTATCCAATTAAACTTTATTTCCTGTAGTTAGTTAAATTTGACACACTCTCGCTATTGAATCGCTTAAAAAAAAAAATAGAATAATAATAAAAGTCAGTTGTCATTATTACTTATTTTCGGTTTACTTTTTAAGTTAGTCACTCAGTCAGTCGGTCATTCGTTCGGCCAGTTATTTTTAAGAGCGAATTTAATGCGTTTAATGAGCTAAGGAAATCACCGGAGCAGCAGCCGTCACCGTCTCCGTTGCTGTTTGGCCATGAGACACAATAAAAAAAAAAACTTAAAAAAAAAAAAAAAAAAAAATACCCAATCCAAACACGCAAAAGAAAAAGAAAAACCTCTGAAACTGTGAGACAAAAAATATATACTAAATTATAGTTAAACATGAATTACTATGTAATTCTTTCTGTCAGTTGACGAGATGCGAGGGTAGGCAGCAAAATATTCCTAAGAAAAGGCAAATATTGAGGAAAAAGTGAAGATAAATTATTTTTATACTTAGAATTTGTTATGAAGTAATTCCTATTTTTTTTTTTTATTTTTAAGGTGAAACATACAAAATTCTTATTTAAAATTCATTCTGTTTTTTATTTTAGTTATTTCAAACAACTTTGTTGTCCATATAGACAAACCGTTTGGTTGACCCTCGCTTATAAGTAACTTATAGTTGAAGTCAGTTTGGGTTGGTCATTATAATTAATGTCCATTGGCACATTTTGGACATGAAAACAAAAGAAGCAACTAAACCAGAGCTAAGGCGTCAAGATATTTGTGCCAAAGTCTCGAGATTTTGCCAGACATCGCAATTTATAATTAAAGAAATAACAACAACAAAAAAAAAGCGAAATGAAAACCAGAGAGAAGCTGGCATCGTGTGGGCAGTTCCTACTTTGGTTTTCTATTGTAAATTGGCATTTCAAATAGATTTTAGCACAAATGCCGGAAACAATTTTTAATTCAAGCTACACACACAAAAAACAGACATAGATAAACCGACCTCTAATTAAATCATAACTAATGTCATAAAATGCGATTACTTAAAATAAGACAATTGAGATGAAGAAAAAATTAAGTACTTAAAATTTATCACCAAAAATTGAAAATTTATGCAAAATGCAAACACAGCGGAAAAAATCTGTGGGATGTATTTTGGGGGCTGGCAACTGACAGCTGACACCTGTTATTAGAGGCAACACTGTTTCGTTTGGGTGTTGCATGTGTGTAAGTATGTGTGTGTGTGTGTGTGTGTGTGTGTGTGTGTGTGTGTGTGTGTGTGTGTGTGTGTGTGTGTGTGTGTGTCGACTCGGTGAGTTCAAGTTGCAGTTGCATGCCCGTCAAATTGTAGCAATTTTGTTAAGTGCGTTGCAACTGTAGCGGTTGCTGCTGCTGCTTGAGCACACTGAAAATACATATAAGATTGTTTCGTCCAACTGTCCGTCAGTCAGTCTGTCAGTCAGACAGTCATTTAGTTATTTTCAGGTGGGCGACGTTTTTTTTTTCTTGGCGGCTCAATTTAAAACGCATTTTTTTTCGAGTGGTTTTCGGCTGTCATAAAGTTTTAAAGTCTTGGAAAAAAAAACCAACTCCTCTGCATCATTTAGCAGTACATAAAAAATGTTACCTCTCTCCTTGCCGCTGTTTTTCCCCTCATCTTCCCCTTTCTCTATCTCTCTCGAGTATGTATATAATTAAATCTTGAAAATGCAGCCAAAAATCTGTCTTTGTGACCACACAAAATTGATTGGGCATTATGAAATCAATATCCAAATTTAATGGGGCCAAAAATTAAAATTTGAAGCACTTATTATGGTAATCATCCATCGAGTGGAGTGGCGTGTAATATGATATGAACAAAATGCGAATGAGATAAGCCCCAAAAATATCAATTTGATCGATAACGAAATGGCCCAAAACGATGTGTCGAAAACCAATCTCAGTCTATTTAAAATGCGTTTTATCTAAGCAACAAACAACTGGCTTATAAAATTCAATCATTTATCTCAAGTTTTCAATCATATCTATATCTGAAATTGATAATTGAACGTAATTTAGATGCAGATAAGATAGACATGGCTGACTAGAAATAAAACTGCTGCGTGAACGATGGAAAGTTACATATCTCAGAAGAAGTCAGAAATGACATCAGCTACAAATAGTAGAAGTTATTTATAATTTTGAGATATTATTCCAATTGAGATAGTAATGAAGATTTAAGCAGATAAAAAGTTATTGTTCCTTACATCACCTACAGTCAGAAAGAGGCTCCAAATGCGATATTTTGTTGGAGATTTAAAGGGATTAATTTGCTTTTTTATGCAATGTTTTTGAAATAAACAATACATTTTCTCTTGATTTTCTCATAAAGATCTAAAACATTTTGGACCATTTAAAGTGGTTTTTAGATAACCAAATTAATGAATGACAAAAAAAAATATTTATGAAGCGCTGCTAGATACTTAAAAAACAAAGAAAAGTTCCAAGAAATTCTCTGCTTAAAGGCTTTAAATTGATATGAGGTAAAAAATGGCTAACAATTTTATTTTTAAAACCTTTTGGTAAGCCTTCTAAAAGTTTTTTAACATTATTCCTTAACTCCTAAAACCTTGTTAACCATAACTACTAAAAGTGAGAAATTCCATTTCTTCATGTAAGAAAAAACATTTTTGATATGTCTTTGTTAAAATATCTTTATAAAAAAAATATATATCGTCTAGTTTAACAATTTAACAAAAAATTCTTTTTATTTATTTTAAGATTTTTTTTTAAAATGCGCAAAAATATAAAATAGTTAAAGAGGTTTCTGACACAGAAAATTGTTAAACAAAGGCCAAATGAAAGTATTCAAAAACGATTTTAATTTTTGAAAGTATGATCATTTTGTTTTGTGGCTTTCTAGAAAGAAAAAAAAAAAAACGACAATTGTTAAACAAAGCCATCAGCTAGAACGGGGACCACACACAAGTTAAATGTGCTTGTGATTGGCAAACAAACGATGTGGTAAAAAGTTATGCAAATGAGTTGGGGTCGTTGGGTGGAAAGAGTGTTTAGTGAAAGAAGGTGCGGAAAGACAAACACATATGCCAAACCAAGAGACGACCCATGGGGATTGAGAGATTGATAAATTGATTACTCATTCAGGGTTTTTTCTTTGTTTTTCGAAATGGCCAAATGACGTCCAATTAATTCTTGGATTAAGTTACCAATTTCTCAACCTTAATTTGCATATTTACTTCAAGTATTTTCGCTTGCATGAAGTGCAACATGGAATCGTGTGGGTGGGTAGCAATCGCCAAGAGAGTCGACAAATTGTTATGACTCTTGTTACTTTGATTTTTACAGCTTGTTGAACACAATCTTTTAATGGGCAAAACTTCATGACTACCATATAAAAAACAAATCCAATCGGTCCATAACTTTTTAAGTTGGGTCAATGGGTTGGGGGGAAAAACGTAATTTCTGAAATAAACAAATTTTTTTTTTGGGCCAAATCTTCGCCAATAAAAATCACTAATAAAACTCTACATACATACGAAATGAAACGTCAAAGTTCACCGTTTGGTTAACGACTTTCAAATACTCTTTAACAACTTGTAATTAAACTCACTCGAAAGTATTTCCTCTTTTCGTTTTAACTGGAGGTTAATATAAAATTTCTCTCCTTTTTGTCACGAAACATTTTTAAATATCTTAACAAAAATATTTTTTGGTTAATGGCATGACAAATTTCTCAAAGGTTGATGAGGTTAAGTTTAAATGTTTATTTGATTTCACATATGTATATGCAGACAAATGGGTCCAGCTTGAGCCCTTTTTAAGCTCATTTCCCTTTATCTATTGCATACGCTTCAAAAGCTAAGACTATAAAAAGGGTTGAGAAGTGATAAAAAATATAGTTGTTTATTCTCTATGATTTACGATGAAGTTCAACTCCCCGGACATTTAACAAAACGATGAGTAGATAGTCTCAAAGCCCCCAAAATGCTTTAAAAATGTTTTATTAATGCATTTCACACAACACGCAATTGCAAAAAAAAAAAAAAAGAAGAGAAAAAGAGTATGGAGAGAATGAAGCAATAACGACGAACAAGGGGGAATACAACAAAACAGAGATTCGAGAACAAGAACAATAATAAAACTGACATCATCTCTTGTCGACTTCACAAAAGCTTTGAAAGCTTAAGTATCTTCAATCTCATTAGAAATGCATTTGATGAATTGAAATGAGCAACAGAATCAAAAAGTTTTAAAATAAATGGAAAATTGTTGAAATATAGACTTAAATATACTCTGTAATAAGTTGAAATATTAATAAAGAGAGAGAGAGAGAGAGAGAGAGAGAGAGATATATCCTCCACCTTCTTCTATTTATCTTTAATTGAATTTTCAAGCCTTATCCTAATACACCTGAAAGTTATAGGGTATGCTAACGTGATTGTAGTGCAACTAATTAATAAATCAACCAGCTAAACAAGTGACTAAGCGAAACAGCGAAATACAAAACATTCAAAAACGACAAAAAAGCAGATAAATTGTCAGGCAACAAATTAACTTAACTACATTAGGAACTGAACTGAAATACGTGGGCTCTGGTTGTGTCTGACCTGCACTGTGAAAACTTTCTTTAACCTCAATGTCGAAAACTGTGGGCGTTAACTGCTAATGGTATATGATCAACAAACCGATTAACATTAAACTGCTTTACACACTCGACAACCTCATGGAAATTAGTTAGATCTTATCCCAAGACAAAAGCCTCATTTAACCTTTCCCCTTTTGCTCTTATGTCTCATCGATAAGTCCCATTTTATTACAAAATAGATATTACTTTAAACCATTTTTTTATATTGTTAAGTGGCGTTGAGTTGAGCTTAGAGTCGAGCGCCTCGAGCGTCAGATTGGCTGGCAGGTTTTTCGGTAGCTTTATAGATATAATATCTGAGCATATTGCAAACAAAAACATTTAGGAGTGCCCACACATCAATCAAATGGTAATCATGTGGGTTGGGTGAAAAAAAAAACAAAAAACAAACACAAAAACCATTTTGACTTTGACTGGTGAGGAGCACGAGAATAAAAATACAACAAAAACTTGATATGTCAAACAAAAAAAAAAAAAAGTTGCCAAAAATCAAAGCAAGAATTTTGTAGATTTTTTGTTAGAAGTATGCAAGATCGTTTTGGCATTCCAGTAAAATTTATAGGAAACAAGATCAAAGAAATAGCTCAACGACCGATATTTTTTTTTTGGCATGATCAAAAATATTCTTGCTCTTTGAAAATTTCCACTCAAACAGCATTTTTTTAAGTCTCAGTAAGTCAAGGGCAATCGAATAGGTCCATTCATGATGGACTCTGATAGATGTGTAGTCTTGAGATATGTTGATTTTTTTTTCTAGCTGCATTTTTATTTATTTATTTATATATAGTTTTATTTTATAGTTTCAAACATTATTTAAAAAATTAATAATGTTTGCTCAATTTCCTTTTGCTTTAAGTAGGAAATAAACCATCTAAATAGCATTTTAAGGTCGTTCAATTTAAGAATTTTCTTATGTATAAATTCATCATTAAGAAAACAAATAAAATATTAATGTTAATTACGTTTTTAAACATTTTCTTACAATTTTTCCGTCAACAAAAAAATCGTCAAATTGCTGCGAGGACCATAATAATCAAAGTAAATTTTGACAGCTTTTTCGTCACTTCCATCAAAGCAACGAGGAAAAAAACTACAGAAAAACCCGACAACAATTGACAACTTCAAAAGATTCCGCCGTGAATAAGTAAGATTTAGTTTTTTTTCGGACCGGCACAAATCATAAAAAAAAACTAAATAACAACAACCAAAACTAAACAAATTATTTACAACAAACAAAAAAACACAAATGTAATTGCGCGTGTCGAAATGTAAAACAACGAAAAAAGACAAACCAAAATGATTTACAAATACAATTATATACCCAGAATATGTTGATATATACTGGTTTTAATTCTAAGCTCTGATAAATGTTTTCGACTCTATATATTTAAACAATTGAAACGTATTTGTTGCTGCCGCCGGCCGGCTTTGGCCGCAATTGAAATGCACAGCACACAAAGCAAACAGAAGAGGCTCAACCACCAACTGGTAAAGGGGGGAGGAAGAGAACAATATGGAGAGAGGGAATACTGGAGAAATAACAAACAAATAAAATGCTTACTGCATTTTAAAGTTGCTCAACTCAACCTCTCTGCTACTGCTCGTATGTGGTGTGAACGAATGAATGAATGAATGACACGCCAGACGGACGGACGGACAGACAGACAGACAGACAACAACAACAAAGGAAAGAGAGTCATGAAAATAAAAAGTGTTAACTACATTTTCATTGTGCGGTTAACGCGCGGCAGCAACTGTCAGACCAAGACCGAGACCAAGACCAAGACGTGGGGGGCACGGCATGGCAGCAAATGCTGCCAAATGTCTCTCATTTCTCCCCCGAGTGGAGAAGCCGTCGCCTTCTTTTGCCGTTGGTTTTTGTTGTTGCTGTCAAATTGAGCTTAGCGATTGCATAAAACTTTAGAGTCTCGCCAGTGTTTGCCAGTTGAGAGAAGTGAAGAAGTTGGTTAAAATCTCTTACAAAATATTTGGCCATCAATTTGCCGGCTGGTGTAGTAAAACTGTCAAAGTGACAGGTGGCAATCAAGCTGAGCTTAATACAGGGTGTGGGGTAGAAGAGATTTGGCGACCCTATGGAAATTCTCCAAAAAAAAAGGTTACAGCCAAGAAACGCTAAACCTAATTTAATTTTTAATTTCTTTAAACAAAAGTTAAATATCAGTAAATGGAGTCACTGTAAAAAGATTTAAAGTGGTTTAAAGAGGGTTTGTCGTTAAGTTTGCTTGAATGTATTAAGATCTTTAGATACTTAAAGATCATTTTTTCCTTAGTCAAAAGTCTCATTGAACGTGGAAGACCAGTTTTGATATAATTCTTAAAGTGTTTGGTTTATTTTCAGAAAAAAGAATCATTTTTAGACTATTACGTATGCGCAGCATTTGATAATTTTGGCAAATAAGTTAAAAATAATAATTAACTCACTCCAAAAACAAAATAAAGTAAGTCACCGAAAAAGCTTACTTATATCTAAATCATGAAAGCTTATCAAAACACCAAGAAATTGCGAGCTTTCATTAAAGCTTGTCCAGTTATTCAAATTAGTTAAAACCGCGATAAGCATATTAAATGAATAAAAAACAAATCAAATTGCATGCTACGCTGCTATATATATATAAATGAATGATATATGTTCACGAATATTTTGGACTTAGAAGGGAAGCAAAAAACTAGTCACGTTTTTCCTGTACTCAATGCCAAATTGGAAGTTATGCAGATTGCCAAAGGTGTAAAAGGCATGCGGGGAAATCAATAAATTACATATTTATGATCGCAGACTATAACCATATGAAAAATATTCATACTGAAATGAGTTTTAGTGGGTTCTTTTCAAACAATTTGTACTCTATGTTTTTATTTTGATTTCAATATTTGAAGTAGTTCCAGTTGGTTACCTGAAGTTCAAGAGCTTCATTGATATGCTTGGGATGAGCCTTTTTTGTTTTTATTTTTTTGGAACCAAACATAAAGTTCGTCACGCTCACCTGGCTAATCACCATATTGCTAGCTCTATAACCTGACCGACACCACGATATTTAGTTCACTGCTATTTCCTCTCGCCCAATGCCTTCATTTCTTTTTTGGCGCAATTCAGTTCATTGACATTTTTCATGTTGTATATATGTTTGTTTGTCTCTTTTCTCTCTGTCTGCCATTTGTTCGTCTAACTGTTTTGCATTGTTTTATGGTCAGACTGACTTTTGTTCACACATGGGAACCAACGCCATGAACAACAAACAAACTA
Source organism: Drosophila nebulosa (assembly GCA_024703675.1). Classification (NCBI taxonomy): domain Eukaryota; kingdom Metazoa; phylum Arthropoda; class Insecta; order Diptera; family Drosophilidae; genus Drosophila; species Drosophila nebulosa. The sequence continues at coordinate 6,152,711 of CM045724.1, read as the reverse complement.
TATATTCATATATATAATTTAAACGATGTGCTGCAACAGTTTCCATTTAATGAAAAGGTGACACAAGGGCTTGGGGTTAGCCCTTAACATTTACCGGTTCGTTCAGTTAATGTAACCAGTTGTAATAAAGAAATGCCGGCACACTCACACACACAGACACACTCAGAGTGAGTGTAGAAATTTCTTTATGTATGTATGTATATTGCTCTATATTATGTTCTTGTAATTAGCCTTTAGGCGTTTTGTCAGTTAAGCTCTTTGTCACGTTTTTGTCGTGATGTTTTCTTTTTTTTTTGGCTTGGCTCAACCATGAAATATTTATGTGGTCTTTGACAGGCAAAGTTACATATACAGTAACTGCATGGAGAAAGCTGATAATTGTGAATGAATTTTTAATAGAGTTTACTTAATTCGCTTAATAAGTTTAGTTAATTTTTTAGCATTGACAGAATAGTCATTAAATATTTATCACCAATTGGGAAAGTTGTCGTATGAAATTGCTAATTTTTTAAGGAAGTAGACGAACCCTAAATATTTCTAGACAGAAAATATCTGAAAAAAAGAAAATTCTTCTAACTGAATATTAAATAAAAACTACTGCAGATGCTTAAAAAAAAAATCATTAAAGAAAATTCAAAGTTTTTTAAACTAATAATTTTTTTTGATTTAAAAATTTTGATAATAGTTTTCAACATTGAAAAAAAAATCTTTCGAAAGACATAATTTTCGGGCATATTTGATTTCATTCAAACGGGCGTAGGACTGAACTATTGTTGCAAATAATCTTTATAAACGTCTTATAAATCGGTTGCGGTCAATATTCAACTGGTAGATTTTATTTTTGGTAAAGTTTTGTGACTTACAACCAAAAAATTTTAACCACAAATATTATGCTTCAAGGTTTTTTTTAAATATTTGAAGCGTGACAAATTATCCTTGCCTTTTCAGATCAGGAAAGAAATCATAAATCAAATGAAATTAATTTTTAGTTTACAAACTTCCTCAACTAGGCTAATAGCTTGCACCAGCTGCATCTTCTTTCTTTCAATCTAAGCGGTTTTCAACCTTGAATTGTTAATTGAAACAAATGCAATTTTAATTCAAACTTAATCGTCTAGCTAATATGAAAAAGATGGAACGCCCCGGAATACGTAGGTATATACACAGTTGGAAAGAGGTGCCTAAATCGCATACACCCACCGAAAGAAACATTAATCATACTAATGGGCCAACACTTTTTCTCTCGCTTTTTAAAAATTACAATTCAGTGGTGGAAAATAACAAGACCCCGCACAAGAGAAGTAACAGCAGCAGCAGCAGCAGCCGCATGGGTGACTGAGCGTGCCCAAAAGGGAAAACAATTTTCAGGCGGCCAAGCGGCCAAGAGTTTTCCACATCGCCGAACAAAAATTAGCAGTGGAAAGAAAGAAATAACAAAAAAAGAGATCACTTTAAGAAAAATTACAAGCTCCTTATATACTAGATAGATAGAAAGATGTACCTACCTACCGACATATATTAGCCTACTGATTTTCAATAAAATGAAAAAAAAAGCTGTGCCGGCAAAAATGTAAATTTTTTGAGGGAGAAGCAAACCAAAAAAAAAAAAAAAACGCGACATGGAAAAAAGTTGAAAGTAAAAGGAAAGCAAAGCGATGACTTTCCCAAAAAAAAAAAAACAGAGGCACTGAGAGTCAGACTACTTTGGACTGGACTGGACCGGTCGGCCTGGGTCTGGGCCTGGTCTATCTCAAAAAAGTCTCTCTGCTATGTGGCGTGGGTGTGTTTCACTTCAAAAGCGCAGTCAGGGGGATTAGCATATATTAGCGCCCCAAGCTAATGGAATAGTAGCAGCCGCAGTCAAAGTGCATTGAATTGCCTGCATTTTTCTTACCATTTTTGGGATGAGAAGTTGCCTAGCCTGCCAGTTCGTTTCATTGTTTTAATTTCTTGACTTTAAATTAAACTTAGCTTAAGCCTTTGGCATAAATTAAGCAAATATAAATTTGACTTTGCTTTGGCTTTTGTTTTATCTTAAAGTCTGCAATCTAGCCAAAGCGACAGCCATCGAAGCGGGACAGGCAACGAGGAGGGGCGACTAGACTTTCAATACTTTGTGGTCGTGTTTTGTCGCATGCCCAAAAGCCTTTCAATTAAACAAGGCGCACGTTTTTGTTTCTCATTCAAACAGCGGCAGAGTCTGAGACTCAGACTTAGAGACAGAGTCGGTGAAAAATGCATTTTAACGCCAAAGTTCGACAGTGCTAAAATACAACAAGAAAAACATAGACACACACACACACACCCAATAGAACAAACATCACAACAATGTTGCAATTTATAGGTATATATAGAGTAAATATGGTATGGACTACAGTGGTCTCTAAATAAAATGAATTATATTTTGAGAGCAAAAATTATTTTCATTGATAAAGCCGAAATCATCCTAATACAAATATAACATCTATCATATTATCATTATTATCCGAAAAATTAAATCAATTTTAATAACTTAAGTCCGCGCCAAGTTTGCGAATTCAAGTTCAATATCAGTTTAATATAGAAATCTTTATTTTTTTTGAAAGTTTATGAAATATTTATTCAATTTAAATTTCCAATTTATCACTATCTATTTGAAGCTCAACCAAAATATAAGAAATTTGGTTGAAATACACTGCGTATACGCAATTTTTCATACAGTCTATAGAGGGAAATTTTGCTTGCTTTACGAACACAGTTTGAATCGAGGTTCCTTCATTAGTGTTGCTAACAAATATTTCAAAAGTCCTTCAATGTTTTCATGAGCCGAATTTGTTGCCTTTCTATTGCATACTTAAGCGGGGAATAACCCTATTTTGACCTTAACAAATTAAAGTACTGTATTATGAAGGTTAAAGCTCATTAAAACAATTACTGAGATTAAATAAATCTTTTTTTTGAGAGCTTGAACTTTAAAAATATCAACTACTCCTTTCCTTTCGAATCATCAATGGGCCTTTTCTCCACATAAAATATTTTCCTTTTTGGGGACTGAAAAAATCATGTCGCAGTCAAGCCATTTTGAGAGTTGTCGTTTCAATTACGCCAAGGAATATCTTTGGGAAAGCTACAATCTCACGGTGAGTTTGCTCTCTGTCCAAAGATCAATTAAAATATGTCTCTTTTTTTTGGTTAGGCCAAGTGCAAGGAATTGGGCCTGGAGAAGGAATATTATCAATATGTGACACGTTTGCGTCTTAGGGCTTTGGGTGTCTTTGTGGTGCTTCACACTGTATTCACATTTGTGCACTGCATGCTCCTGTTGACCACTTGTGATGTAGGTTTTGGAATGGAGTTGTGAAAATCTTGTTAGTAGCTTCCTTCTTTCTTTTCAGCATCCTCAGTTAATTTATGTTGATGTCGCTTGTTATGCGATCGGCTATACGTTATTCATATTGGTGTTGAGCATTAATTTCTTTGAGCATTATGTGGCAAAACGACCTTGGATTATGTATGTTTCATCGCTAATTGCCACACTTTTGTGGGTGGGTCTCGATCTAACAGTTAATATCTATCATTATTATGAAAACGATTGGATCTTGACTTCGATGTATGACACTTATATACTGTATATGATTTATATGTTCTTGCCTATGCCATTTCTGATAGGACCTTTATTGCTGGGCACTTTGGTCTCGATGATGTATATAACGTATTTCATGAATTATATTGCAGCGAAATTTCAATATGAACTTTCGGATCTCTATACCTATAACTATATGAGCGTTGATATATCGCATTATCTTTGCTTCAATCTGCTGGGCACATTCTTTCGCCTGATGAGCGACATTATAGTGCGCTCTTCGTTTCTGGATCGTCATCAGTATGTGATGGAGGCCATTTGGTTGCGCAGTGCCAGGCAGCAGGAGAAAAAGCTTTTGCATAGCATTTTGCCGCCACAAATTGCCCGACCCATACAGGACGAGTTGCGCAACCGTATAGCCCAGGCCAAGAAGGGTGTTGATTCCCATCGTCGTATATTTGGGACTTCAGATCGCGTAATGGCCATTCAAATTCATCCGGAGGTCACCATCCTCTATGCGGATGTGGTCAACTACACCCAATTGACTACAACATTGACTGTGGAAAAGCTTGTTACCCTACTCCATGATCTTTATGGCCGATTCGATTTGGCCGCTTCACATTTTCGTGTGCAACGCATTAAGTTCTTGGGCGATTGTTATTATTGTGTGGCAGGACTGACACGTCCAAATCCCGATCATGCCAAATGCTGTGTAGATCTAGGCCTCTCCATGATCGCCCACATCACGGAAGTTAAACAGGAACGTCAATTGGATATTGGCATGCGAATTGGTGTCCATTCGGGCAACGTTTTTGCCGGTGTCATTGGCGAGGCAAAGTTGCAATACGATATCTGGGGTCAGGATGTGACCATAGCCAATCATTTGGAGTCCACAGGACTGAAGGGACATGTTCATATAAGTGGTAGCACGTTAAGTCAACTCGATGCCGAGGAGTACGTGGTGCTGCCCGGCACAGAGGAAGCTGCCAATGATCTCTTTCTACAGAAGCACAATATAACCACATATCTATTGCGAGCCGATAGCAGTTACAGGGCTAGCACACACACAATCGATATAGCTGATTCGGTGTCGGTTCTTAATTTACGTAGTAAGCCAGAAAATGTGCCATCGGACTATGGCATTAATAAAGAACTGCACGAAGAGTTTCACAAAATGCCTTTGGGCGCTAGAAGGTAAATATATTTATGAAATATGTCGCACTAGCACAATGAGACGCACAAGGGACTGGGCGAAGTACAAGCACGAAGCGGTTTTGAGTGCAAGAAAGAGTGCATTCCTTCTTTGCTCTAACGGCTTTTATTCTTACTCTTTCATCAGTTGCCTGTGCGATTCTCAGTTGCGTCTCCTTTCTTCCTGACTTGGCTTGCTTGTGCGTTTCTTCCTCTTATTTCTTTGCATTTTTCGCCTTTAGCATCGGATATTTTCTGACATGTCGACAAGAGAAGGGAGATCAGTCCCATGTACCTCATTTATTGACAATGTATTTTCTGCATTTCCGTGATCCAGCCTTGGAATGGAAATATATGAGACAACCGGACTATATATATAAATATAGCATTTTATTGGCCTGGATAATTGGAGTCAGCCTGATTTACATACAATTGGTCGATCACAGTGGTCCGGATCCCTATTCGATTGTAGTGGATTGTGTGATCTTAACCCTCTTAACTACATTTCTCTTTATTTCATGGTACAAAAAGTTATGCCGTTGGCGATATGGCAGTAAGGCCGAAACTGAAATAAGGTAATTGACAAGTAATTTCTTTTGCTCAATGTCAATCGTTTTTAATCAATATTTAACTTGTAGATTCAGTCGCTTTAGCTGCAGAATTTTTCGCATAAAAGAGAAAGTGCAAGCGAGTCTAACACTACGCATTTTGGTGTATCTAATAATAATTATTTTCTATTATCAAGTTCTTGCTATTATATTGGTAAGTATATATAAGCATATATGCGAATCGGAAGATATTAATTTCTTCTTTTGGTTTGTTGGTTCTTCTTAGGTCGACTGTGATCGTGAGGAGTATGCAGTGCTTCATGTTGACAGTAAATTGTATCAATACGAAATGGATGTCAATATGTGTTTCCATCCCTGGGTTATTACCAACATGGTGGCCCTTATTATGGGTTTGAGTTACACATTTGCTCGCATACCCTTTATGGTAAAGACATTGGTTAGCAGCCTGGAGGCAACAACTTATTTGGTCATACTTTTCTTTCAATATGAATACATATTCCATCATAGTACCACAACCAATCCATATTACAATGCGGAATATGCCCATAGTACGACAATTCTGGTGGCCCTTATAACTTTGTATCTGAAGGAGAGGCAAACCGAGTTTAATAGCAAAATCAATTACCAGTAAGTCAAACCCTTACACAGAGTAAGGAGTGATCTATATCTCCAAATCTCTTTGCAGCTGGCGAACAGAATTGAAGAAGAAGCAAAGGGATGCCCATTTGACTAATATATCGATTACAATTCTATTAAATAATATCTTACCAGCTCATGTGGGTAAGTTTATAAAATCTTAATTCTCTTTTTATACTTTCGGAAATATCTGTTTCTTCTCGACTTGAAGTCAGTGTCTATTTAACTTCATTGGCTAAACATGAGCTGTATTATGAAAATTATAATATGGTTGCCGTAATGTTTGCCTCCCTTCATAATTTTCAAATAAATCTCCATAGATTGCGTATTCTTAATGAGATTATTACCGAATTCGATAGAGTGGTAAGTTAAAATGATTTCCTTAACGTTATTCATGTTATTTTAGTAAATTTAATCTCTGTTTTAAGCTTCTCCATTATAAGGAATATTTTGTTGTGGAGAAAATCAAAATAGTTAGTTGTACTTATATGGCAGCCTGTGGCTTGGATTTAAATTTTGCCGGTTCAGTTAGCAGACAATCTGAAAATAAATCCTCCATAGCGGATGAATGTAAGAGATGCAGACATGAGTAATATTCTTTCTAATCAGTTTATTTTCTTCCAGTGGAGCGTGCTCGCAAGACTCGAGCTACTTATATATTATCAGAATCAGAATCGGCTAATATCGAGGCCGATAATCATGACGAAGTTGTCTTTGTCATGGCCACCTTTGCTTTGGATTTGATGCGCACACTGTGGTCCTTTAATAAATCATATCGAGATTTGGAATTTGAGAGATCTTTCACCAGTGGCGACATCAGCATCGGGATATCAAGTGGCCAAGTAATGGCCGGTGTTGTGGGCGCCTCTCAGCCCCATTATGACATTTGGGGTAATCCAGTTAATATGGCCTCACGCATGGATTCCACGGGTTTAGTTGGTCACATTCAAGTTACCGAGGAGACTGCAAATATTCTTAGAGAATTTGGCCTTGAATGCATTTATCGTGGCATGACCTATGTCAAGGGTCCGGGACTGATACCAACATATTTTGTGGCCATTGATGGTGATTACAATTTCATTGAGGCAGCGTCAAGTAACACCAGGCCAACGCGCAGTGATCCTCGTACAACCGTTATAGGCTCAATGGCAACAGCCTATTCAGTACAATTCAGTTATGATTCGGATCGAAATGATGAATAATGTTTTATTGAGGGAAAAATAAATAAAATTTGTATTATTTTTACGACTATTTGTGATGAGGAAGTTGCAATAAGAGTTGAGTAATATTAACTAACTTCTTTGAACTTTGAATCCCATTTGAAATTCAAGAGCAAAAATTTATTCGTTTCAGTTTCAGTTTCTTTATAACCAATCATCACTGTTTTCTGTGTATTTTTGTTGTTGTTTGCTCAGCATTTTTGAGGCCAAATTGGGTTGGGGCAACAAACTGAACTGAAACTGGCTGCTGTACCATATGCCTGACTCATGACATGTTGCATATTGATCCAATTCGCTGTTATTTTTCTGCACAAAATGAAAATCATACCAGAACAACAACGCGATATATGTACATATATGTAACTAAATGATGTATGATGTTGGCGGAATAGGGCAGAAAACTGAACGCAATTTATAATGGAAACGCAGACAGGGACAAAGACAATCTCTATTCACATTCATTCAACTGAATGGCGGAAAAATCAAAAGTTTTTTTTTTTTCTTGATTTGATTTTGCAATTGAATGTAATTCAATTTTAATTAATCATTTCAATGGCAATTCTTTCAATGCGGTTACTCTTTCCTGTTGTCGGGTTTTGTGGAAAGTTGAAGTTGAAAGTGTGTGGCACCAAACACGGATATGCAACAGAAACTGTAAAGCTATGCCCCCGAAAGACAGAAAGAAAGGAGGCAAATGAGGGACTGAAGGCAACAAAAAAAATAAAAATATAAAAAAAAAATGGATCGTTTCCTTTCACAAAACTAAAACAGAAAAAAAACTATTGGCTAACAGAGCGACAGTTTTCCACCGAAAGAAAAAGATATACACCAACCACGGGAACCGCTACCAAATGTGGCAACCACCAGCACTGTGGCTCAGTTTTTCCAAGATTTACACTGATTGCAACTTAATTAAGTGCCTTTTGCACTTTTCTTCTTTTCCCACTTCTTTTTCTTCGGTTTTCCTTCTCTCCTTCTATTTCTGGTTTCACAATCTTCTTCCACTTGATTAAAATGTTAAAGTTGGTTATTTGACATTTTGTACTCTTTTTCGAGTGATTTACTTCCAATTTCATTAAATCTCTCAATCTGTGTCAAGTGAAATTAGAAGACAAAACACGAATATTAACCACAGAAAGCACAACGGGAATGCGACATGATAAGACCCGCCCCTTCTACCCACCTGACTGACACGTCGATTTAAGCATTCATTAAACGATCATTTTTGCACTAAAATAATTACATGATGTCAGCAGCAAATCAAACAACATTGCAGATAAATAATAAGTACTTTGCTTGGTTAGTCAGATATGAGTGCCAATCTTGGGAAGTTAAGACCTCTGGCAAATAGATGAAATTAAGCAACTTGGTACACCATTTACTATGGGTTTGGTAGCAAGATGCTATAGGTTATATCTTGTATTTCGCTCAAATGCAAGCAAATATTTCATAGCGAGCAAAAATAAGGTAATTTTAATTAAATTGTTTGAATTTGTAAATCTCATTTGCATGGAAAAATATTTCAAGTATTTGCATAAGAAAATGCAAATCACTCAATCATTTTAGTTAACTCCTTTTTTCCCTTTAACTTTAATACGATGACTAATCAATGAAGTCGGCTATATGTTTTTTTTATTATGACTTTTATATTTTGCTGTGACAAATCAATTTTTTTTTTTTCAGTCATATTAAAACAAAAGCAAAACAGACTTTCCACAATTGACAAACCTTTAACGGGAATTTTCACTTCAAGATTGCCATTTGCCATTTAAGAGAAGAACTATTGTGTTTATACCATTTTCAGATTGACTGTAAATCGTAAGAAAGTTCCATTATATTTGTCACATTTACTTGATAAATGCTTACAAATCGGCAAAAGACACTTTTCTTTCTTTCTGCCACAAACTGTGGCAGTTAGAAAGTCCCGCTCTCAACTAATAGGAAAATATGATAAACGACAGAAGAGACTAGACGACAAATGAACACTTTCTCAAGAGGTGGAGCGGATGGAGTGAGGGGGTCATTAGAAGACAAAACATTTGCCAACTGGTAAGACAACTTTAGTTGGAATTTTTTTTTGCGTTTTGCGGGCAGGAAAAAAGTAGAACAAAACAAGAGGAAAATCGAGGCAAAGTAGCCGCCGCCGCCACCACCGACGACGACGGCGACTAGATTTTCCACAGACACACACACACAGATGGAGGCATTTCCATGATAGTTTTTCCTCATGCATTTACCATGGATTTTGCTTTCATTGCAAAGTAGCCATAGCCATAGCTCTAGCCAATGCCATGTTTTGAGGCATATGGGCCAAAATAATTACAACTGGCAAAAGAAGAAGTTGGCTGCTGCTACTGCGGGTGGCGGCTGGGGGCGTGGCAATAGGCAATTATGTCCATCATTCGTGTAGAAAGAGGCTTCAGTTTCCATCTGCATACACATCTATGCATAGATACAAGGAAAATGCAGGAAAAAATGCATCTCCGCAGTTAGCGAGATGTGTTTTCTGCTCCAAAAAGCGCAAAGCGGCTGGAAAATCATTTTTCTTTTGTTTATTCGCTCCATGGAGGGGAAGAGAAGGAGATGTGTGCAACAAAATGAAAACGAAAGGCTTTTTGTATTGTTTTTTCCCCCCGTTTCTTATCGAGAAAATGCAAAAATTTGCGTGTGAAAATGTTGTTTTCAATAGCCCCGTCATTACCTTGAACTTTGACAACCCCAACGACCTGCGTCCCTCGGCCTCCCTTCACTGCGCTAATTGAAGGCAAAAAAGTTATCACCAAACTTGTTAAATCAAATGCCTAGGCGATTGTTTTCTGCCTGTTGTTGCGCTGTTTGCCGTTGTTTGATTAATTATTGCGCATTACGCAAGACAAAACGTGGCAAAAGTTTTCGCCATTGGGAAAACAAATTAGAAAATTGCCGAGCTGACATTTGAAATAAAAAAGTTTTCTTATAACGAACCAGCATTTCTATGCAGTAATTTTGCATGCGCTAAAAAAATGAACTTGAATAATAATTAAGAGATCATTTTCGTTGGCATTTTGTAAATGGTCTAATCAAGGGCAAATTAAATCAAGGGAAAAGCGTAATTACAATGAGCGTCGGCAGCAATCAACACATTTAAACTTTAGGTTCGATCTTCACCTTTAACCTTTACGACTAGCTGTTAATTTTGGTAGTTTTTAGTGGGTTAGAAAAATAGTAGAGGTAAATCCAATTTTCTGTGTAAAAGGTTTATAATTAATTTTTTTTTTAAGTGGAATTTATATAATTAATCAATAAGTATCCAGTTCATTAGAGGTTGCAGTAGATGTTTTTTTTTTATTTATTGCTTTATCAAAGACTTGAATTCAAAGAAATCAAATAAAATTCCCGAAGCGAAATATCTAAATACTTTAATAAGTTTAAACGACTATTCATATTTTATTTCAGGTGTTTAAAAAAATCTCTTAAATTGCGACATTTTTTTGGGTATTTTGTTAAACAAAGCCTAGGAAACTAGATGGCAAAGAAAAACTTTAATTGAAATGTCAAAAAAATAACCGACCAACAAAAATAAATTGCATTTCAGTTGTCAAAAATTTGCATGAAAATGTAGTAAATTGAAATGGCAAAAAGCTGCTGTCGACTACAGTTAATGCACCGACTTTCAAGATACCTGTTAAAAAAATAAAAGTGAATTAAGCTGGAATAACTGAATTAAGCTGGAATAACTGAACTTTTGATTGAATGTTCAAAGACCGCTCAAACAGCTTTATGCATTTAAAAACAACTTAAATTAGAAAAAGCTAATAAGAACAATTTGAATAGAATATTAAAAAAAAAAACCTATACTTATTTGTATATTTGGGGTTCTTTTAGTTGCTTATAAGCTTAAATTGTTAATGACGACCAAGTTACCAAGCTCATGTCGTCCGAATTTAAAGATATAAAATTATCGTTTTACTCTCTAAAATGTATATTCTTGTTACATTTTAGTATGGCTCGCTCCAGGGTACACTGGGTTACAGGGTATTTAATTAGCATAATTAAGGCAATACAACTCAGCCTCCCGCCCTCTACCTTTTCATATTTTAAGCCAGCTTAAATACAATTTCATTCATGAAACAATATGAAGTAATTTATGATTGGTCGGTTGGGGGTGAGACGGTAGGGGACCATCATTCGGTCGAGTTATTTGTTTCACATTTCGTTTTGTTTTCACTCACTTTTTCACTGCGCTCATAATTCGCTGGGAATTTCGGTGAACTGAAAAACGTTGACAGTGATGCGGCGGTTGATGGCGACGGCGATGGCGATGGCGATGACGGTGACTGTGACAGCGACTGCAGCTGCGACTGCGACTGGTGCAGTTGCAATTGCAACGACCTGCGCTGATGATGCAGCGTCGAGAGCGTTGGCGTTGACATCGACAGCGATGTTGGGGTCATGATTAAATGCCGCATGGCTTTAAATTTATGCCCGTGTCTTGCCTTTTTATCCATACAAATCCAAAATTCAAATAACAATGAACTAATTTTTCTCACTTCACTTTGTCGTTGTTGCTGATGTTGTTGTTGGTTTTTATTTTCAATGCTTTTTTTTCTGTTTCGTTTGTTACATTGTTTACTTTTGCTGTCTATTTATTGTAAATGTCAATTGCTTTTGTGGGGCAAACACAAAAAGAGCAAACAACACAACAAAAATTAAAATAATAAAACACAAATTTCAATTTCAGGGGCGTTTTTTGGGGGCGTTTGTTAAGTAGCCAACAGCTGTTTGTCATTTAATAGGGTTACGTTCTAAATAATTTCAATAAAAGCTAATGAAAACTTTCTCTCAATCGTTCCAATCTCTCTCTCTCTTTTATAGTCTATTTCTCTCACAGTCTGTCTATTTGCATTCTGCACTTTTCCTCTCTTTTTGTGTCTGTTTTATTTTGCACTTTGCCTTTCTGTTAATTGTTGCTTACATTTTTGGCGTTATATTGCTGAAATCTGCCAAATTATACTTATCACCTAGTGAAACGGTAAACTTAGAACAGCTGTTTTTCCGCAAACTGTTTCTCTTATAAGCTTTTTGAAGGCAAACAGTTTTGTGTTACATTTCAAGAATTTGTTTAGTTTTTGCAGCAAAATGCATTCCATTGGAAGGCCAGAAGTTACAGTTATATTTGTTAGTTGAAATTATTATTAGACATTATCTAAGACGTGTCAAGGTACTAAAAATTATTATTTTAAAATCATCTTTGATCCGTCTTTTAGGGTTTTTTTTCTCGTTTCCTTTTTGTCGTATCTTTTTGATGTCTTTTTTTGGTAGTTACTTTTATTTTTTATCAACTTTTTTTCACACACAAATTTGCGCTGCTTATCAAAATTGTTTTCTCAGTTTCAGTTAAGTTTTTGCTCTCTATTACGCTGTTTACTTTTTTTGTATGGGGGCTGACGTGAGCCCCAAACACCTTATCAGCAAACAGAGGGAAAGAGGGGAAAGCAGATAGAGACAGACTGGTACGCCCACCGAAATAAAAGTTTCATTTTATTTGCAATTCTCATTGATTTTTGTTTGCCAATTTTATGCATAGACGGGAAATTAATTTAATTGAATTGAATTAATTTTTAATTGACATTTTCAGGCCGCTTTAAGGTGAAGTACGTTTTTTTTTATTTCGGTACTCTTTATCTTTACCACAGAGCATATCAGTTTCTACTGTTCTTGGTGATAAGAGAAATGAAAGGTCGTAATTTAGATAAATAATCGTGGTAGTGCCTTAAAAATTTTGCAATAAGAGGCAGCTATTCTTTAGCTTAATGATCTAACCATAGTTTCTAAAGAAAAAAATCTATACAGATGTTTGCTTCAAATGCTTTAATTACCCAGCTAATGAAAAGTGCTTGATGTACCCCAGGAAAATGAGGGAGGAGTCGAGTCCATAAAAAACAAGAATAATCTAATGAATTTGAGAGCTGCTAATTGAAAATACTTTCTGCTGATGAGTTCATAGAAGGGGGGGATAATGATGTTATATAAAATTATTTTCCAACATTAAAAAATCAAGTGTCTGGTTTTCTGTGTTTTGTGTTTTTTTTTTTTTTTGTCGACTTCGACCGAATTACACGCACCGAAAATGTACAAAAAGCGCAAGCGAAGGTCGTTTAGAGAGGAGCTGGCGCGTAGTTTTTGGGCAAATAACTATACTTTGAGATATACGAGTGAGTCTGTTGTGTATTTTGTGTGTTCGGCACCAAAGTTTAAAGCGGGTCGTCGTGTACCACAACAAATAAAATCCAATTTGTTTTTTAACCACATTTTCAACAAATTTTTCGTTTCTTGTTGCTTTTGCTGGTTTTATTATTATTTTTCATAATTTTCTATTGCAAAATGTAAAATTGCATGCGAAAATGCGCAGCGTGACGAAACGATATGAAAACGAAAACGCGGCGAGAAAATGCTATGTTGAGGAAAAACCGCGCACCAATTGGAATACAAATTGTAACTAAAACGTATCCAACGATGACTACAGACGGCCCCAAAGCCAGTGGCGCAGGCTGACTAAAGCTCAGAGAGAGAGAGAGAGAGAGAATAAAAGGGAGAGCAACAAAGAGCAGCAGCAGCAGCACTAACTGAGAGCTGAGGCAAGTAAAAGCCACTAACGAAGCCGGAGGCAGCAGCAGCAGCAGCTGACAAACAATAACAAACAGGGAGCGAGAGAGCGTTTGTAGTTCGCTCTTTTTATTGAAACTCCAACAGCTGATGGAGCCCATTAAAAGCTTTTACTGAGCGTGAAAGTCTTTCGCTGAAGCTCTTTTGCTCTCGCTGTTCAATTACACTTACCATCCCTTTCTCCCTCTCTCGCGTAGCATTTGCGGTAATTATATTTGATTCAGTTTATTATTTAATAGCATTTTTTTGGCATATGACTTGAGAGACTATATTTGGTGTGGGTGGTACGAGGGTTAGCTTAAAAGTTCTGCAGATTTTAGACGTCACACACTGATAAACACCTACTGCAGATTAGCTTTGGACAAAACTGTTTGTTCGGTATTAAAAAGAATTTTTGATAGAAATCTGAAAAATTTTCCTATGGTGTGATCTTAGGTGAATCAACTCATCAGAATGTTCGCGATCTAGACGAATATTTGAGAGGAACCTTTATAGGCGACTTAAAAACACTTGGAAGAAAGAAATGATTGGCATATATTTTAGTATAATGGTTTCGCATGACTTTTCTATTCATTATATGAAAGTTCTACAGTAATTGTTAAAAAATAAATATATTCAAAACATAAAATCATTAATTTTTGTTAATAAATACTCTTATAACAAAACAAGTAATCTTCAGTTAAGATGGAATAGTTTTCGACTATTAACTCATTTAGGGCAAATATATTATTATTTTCGCACGTTTTTATAACTTTAATTGTAGCCCTCTTTGGGAATTGAGGGTTGCTTCTGTCTGCGTGCATTGAACTTGACATAAAACAATCTTATAGTTGTCTATTGCTATTGTTGGGTGTTATTTTAATTGCGTGAAATTTCATTTGTTTTAATTGTGGGTTACGATTTTTTGTTGCTTATTGTGTGGATTTTGAGTTAGGTAGTCTACGCTGCGTTGGTTAATGAACTTGTTGTTGATTAATTGTTAATGTAGGCGGCAAATTGATAATGTGGCATAAGGTGGCACTAGCTAAAAAGTGGGCCAAGTGCAAGAAAGTCATAAAGCAAGGCGAAGGCGGGTGCAGGAAAGTATTAACACAAAATGGTATATCTTGGTTTATTTTTTAAAAAAGAGTTTGAAAATTAACACACATGCAACTTTTTCTGATTTTATTGAATTGAATAAGACTTTTTACCTAAGATTTACTTTAACAACTTTGTTGGTTCTGCTTCCAACAAATGTCTATTTAGGCTACAATCAACCCAAATAAAGTCGGCAAATATTTTTTTGCCTGTAATACGATTTTTTTACTCAAAAACTATTTCCACATGGGGTCTACTCTTCGTTTAAATAAAACTTTAAACTTTAAAGAAAATCATATTACTAACTTTGATTTATTTATTCCTAAGAAATCGCTTGTTTCACAATAAAGCTGTTTTATATACATACATACATATTTTGATAATGACCAAATGAAGTTTATCTGATTTTTATTTGTCTTTCTTTGATTTCAAAGAAAATGCAACAATATATTTCCATTGTTGCAACCTTTAGATCAATTCAATTAAATGCAACGCCAACTCATTGGGACTATTGGGCAAATTAATCAAAATGCAGACTCTATAGATTTTCAACAAAAAACCATTGTAACAAATGCATAGAAGAAAAACCGACAAATGACACATTGGATTGGAGCTTTTGTGCTGCATTCAGTTTTTTTTTTCTTGTGGTGGGCTGAATTATGTATTTTGAATGCAGTAAAACTTTCATTTTTGTTATAAAATATTATGTGAAATATGAGAGACAAACAATAATGCAGCAAAGAGTTGGAAACTGGATCACACGCTGCAGGCGGTCGTAAATGGGCAACTATGTACAGAAAATAATATAAACAAAATTGACGAATAAGTTGTTGATGATGATGACGACGATGACAACGACAGCGACGACGACAACTCCAACGATCGAGTTCAATGAAATGGAAAAAGTTGGAAAAGTTGTCAGGGCAAGCGAAATGGAAACCAAAGTCACACTTAGGCAACTTGCGTATCAAAATCATGGTTTGCCACACCATAAAAAGATGTTAAAACTAAGAAACTACGATCAGAATATCTGTAGAGATTAAAGTCCTATTCAAGAAGCTTATAAAGATCGTGTTTCACATCACTCATCCAATAAATATTTTGAAAAATATTAAGACCTACATACATATATAGAAAATGTATAACACTTTAAGAAACCCGATCGTAGACCAACTTTGCCATCGATCAGCTGATCTAGAGGTGGGGAAAAGTAGGTAAAGGGGGGAAAATAGAGGGAGACTTACCCGATCCATAAGCTGTTCATCGTTGCGTTTGCGTCGTGCTGGAGCTCTTATAATTCGTCCATCTGGAGCGTCCATGATCGTTGTTCCACTTTTCGTCTAAAGCTCCGCTCAAGTTTTGATTCACAGCTTTGGGCATTCAGCTTTCAAATTCGAAAGCTTTTCTTTTGTACAAATTCACAGATATCGTTGCATACTTGTCGGCTGATACAGACGATTTAGGTTAGTTCAATTTTGTGGCAGTTAAATTTTGATTGCTAATTCGTTATTCCGTTAAGCGTTTTAGTTGTGTAGCTAGAGACTATCTTATAATATTCATCAGGAGGACAGCACAAACTGTAATTAAAAGAGAAAATTGAAAAAACAAAATCAATATTAATGTAAAATGCATTGAAAGTGAATTAAATTAAAAGTTTTATTCAAGCCTGAGCCCACAGAGTAAACTTCATGTGGAAATTGTCCGCCCTTTAGTTTCTTGTGGGAAAACAACTTTTTCTACGGCAATTTTCGCTGAATAAAAAATGACGAGTTTCTTGGTTAGATGCTCTTTGAACCTCCGCAAGGACAAGTACATTGTTGTCCGTGCTAACAGCTTGGGTAGTCGTATTGGCAAATTCATTTTCTAGGGCTTGCAGAGTACTTAAGTTTAAAGTAGAAAATTTATTAAATTTTCTGGGCTTGAAGCAGCGCTTGTACTTTACCTTTAAACGACGTTGTGCTGAATGTATAATATAGAAAAATTTGTTTAACTTTACATTTTGTTCACTAACCAAACACAAAATGATTAGGTGGAAGGTTAACCGTTTTGGATCAAGACCGAATTTACGAAGGTTAATCTGGAGAAACTTTCTTTCACAAATAGGCAATGCATAGGCAAAAAATTTAGGGTTTTAAAAAATTCTAGGAAATTTTTGAAGATTCTGTAGCTAATATTACATCAGTATTTAGACCGACGTTGTAATATTGTCAACATACAGACAAGAAATTTTAGATTGTTTTTTTCTAAGCAATTGGGTTTAATTTATGCATTATTAGCTATAAAGAAAGTCTTCAATCGATTCATTTCTGCTTGCTTTATAGGCTTTTCCGCAAAATCCCACTACATTGAAAAGCTTATAGAAAGATTTTCAAAGTTTAAGTACTCGAATATGGCTACCAATTCCATGGGTCTATAGATAAAATTACACAAGCGACTTGCACCACATCGCCAGAGACAAAAATGATTGTCTGGCTGATTGATAAGCATCTTGGTGGGGTAGAAGGTAGGTGGTTAGCAGCAATTGTCGCCCTGAATTTAAGTCAACAATTTCATCAGTCAAGTTTATCGTAATAAATGTTAGTGGGTCGCTCTATTGGAGTGCTGCCTGCTGCCTGGAGACCTGCGGACAGGTGTTGGCGTCGTTAATTAAAAACAACAAGGAAATGCTTGTAATTAATGCGCAGCAACAAAATCACCAACAACAACAACAAAAACAACAACACCTATGACTAAGTGATTACAGATACAACAAAGCTGGCGCAGCAACGACGAACTTTGTTTAAAAAAAAAAAAAAAAAAAAAAACAAAAACAAAAACCACCGCTTCAATGAATCCAAAAAAGTGTGGCGAAAAAGCGTGGAAACCTCTAATGAAAAACTCAACCACCAACAAAATGAAGCCAGAAAGCTTTAGATGCAAATGCAACTTGATGATAACTAAAATTAAACTTTTTTTCTTTGCGAAACTTAAAAAAAAATGCAGAAAACAATCAAGCAAAGAAAAGAGGAAAACCGAAAGTAAAGAATGAAGAAAGAAAGAGACAAAGTCAAAGGTCAAAAGTTCTTTAATTTAGGCTAAATTTTTTGTAGGTTGCAGTTGTATAATATAGAAAAAACCTTAAAACAAAAAAACCACACAAATTAATTAAGAAGAAAGTCAAAAAACTAAACAAAAGAATTTTAAAAAAAAGCAAAGATGTCATGAGTAACGGCAAAATAAAATACGAAATTATTCTAAACTCTTAGTAAAATTTTATCCCATTAATTTTTTGTCTGCATTTTGTGGTTACCAAATCTGCAAATTAGCGAAAGGTTTTAGGTCAGTTGCTTAATGAAGAGATTCTGTAAGCTTAAATTGAACAATTCATTAGTAAAATGGCCATAAAGATAACCCCGGCTTAGATAAGACACTCGAAAGATTACAAATCTCGCACGCACACACAAAAACAGAAACACACAACACGTGCCCATATTCTGGACAAATCTCTTTGGCAAACTCTTCATCACCAGCATCATTATCATCATCATCATCATTGTTTCTGACGGAGTTCAACTGCCTTTTTCTTAACTGCGACCTACTAAAATAAAAACAAGAGATAAAAGAATAACAGAGGGCCGGAACTTAGTTCGGTTATAGAGTTATTTTTATACCCTTTCAAGAAGTCTATAGGCAATGCATTCAAACGTCCATTAAGAAATTTAGTTTCTAATTTATTGACAAAAGTAATATTTATTCTTGCAAATGCATAAAAATCTTTTTATGATGTATTTATTTGGATAAGGTGAACTTTTACTTAATATTTATATGCCCAGTGTCTTTGATTTGCCACATTTTAAAGGTCTACTATCTTGAAACCGTTGATTGTTGTTGTTTGCGATAAAAAATTCGGACTTTAAGCTGACCCAAGCGACTCTTATCCATGCAAAAATACTCTTTGGCAAAAACTTGAGAGCGGCAATAATGACACGTCTACTACAAGAGACTACGCCGACCGGCCGACCAACCAGCCATTCAGTCAGTCAGATCAGGCACAAAAGCCGGAGCCAAAAATTTGGGTCAATTGACTCACAGCAAAAAACGAAAGAAAAAAGAACAAATTTTTATATATAAAAACTTGTTCTCAAAGCGCTGACAATAATAACCACACACAAAGCCAGACAAAAGGCAAGAGATGGCCAGCGATAAAGAATGAAAAAAAAAAAAAATACAACATATATCATTGATAGAGAGAGAGAAGAAGAGAGGAGCCTGCAACATGCAATCTAATCAATATCTAACGAGAGGAACACAAAGGGAGATGAAATAAGCTGAGAAATCAAATTGCATAAAATGTCGCATAAATCACTTAAAAGTGCTGACAAATGAATTTATGATCTGAGCAGAGCAGAGAAGATCTTTCTAGAGGAAAAAAGTGACCAAACAACTTCACAACGCACTCATTAAAGTTTTTTCCTAATCAATTTACAACTTTATGGCCAAGCGTCGAATGTAAAGATAATGATATAATTGAGCTCTAAAACGTGGGCGTGGAGAGAGAGCTACTGATATGTGGTTGGATATCATTCGCAGAGGATCTGTGGCAAATAACCAACATGTGGGCAATACAGGTCTTTAAAGACTATTGATAAATTGCCAAGTTTATTGACAATACATTCGCATTTATTTATAGACGATTCTAGTTAAACATGACAAGGGCAATGAAATGAGTTAACAAAATGATAACTTATTGTCAGTTGACTGGGATAATATATCATCATTATTTTATTGGTGACTGACTATATAATTACGCAGTTAATGTTATGATTGGCAAGAGGATAAGCGGGGGAAGGTGAAAAGCAGTTAACGAGGTAAACATTTTCAACAAATAAGGTCTTTATGCAATGTTTGTTTTAACAAGAACAGAAGAATAGAAGAGGAACATATAGAAACAACATCTTTCAACAGATGCAGATATAAGGCTAAATTTGTGTTTGATTTTTAAAACTTTAAATGGATCGCTGACAAGAAGAATATTGAAAAGTAATAAAAAAAGAAATGAAGCACAAATAAAATGAAATTTAATAGATTTAATAATAATATTAAATTGAAATTGTAGATAATTAAAAATTGCATTCTGCTTGGTCGCATATGTAAGCAACA
The DNA here is from genome assembly GCA_024703675.1 of Drosophila nebulosa. Lineage (NCBI taxonomy): Eukaryota > Metazoa > Arthropoda > Insecta > Diptera > Drosophilidae > Drosophila > Drosophila nebulosa. The sequence goes on along the minus strand of CM045724.1, from coordinate 6,132,672 downwards.
TTTTTGGCAATTTTTTAATTTGCAACCCAAAAACACAGCAGAAGAAGCGGCGGCGGCAGCTGTTGTCAACACGAACTCGAATAACTTTTCAAGGGCAACGTGACATATACAGAACATATATATATATATATATATATGTATGTATATACTTATAGCCCTATATGGATATATTTATAACTTTGCAACCAATTTTTGGCCAAATAAATATGCACGAGTGTGCCTCATTTGTGCTGAAATTGCAATTTGCTAAGAGGCGAGTCGGGGCAAGTCTCCGAAATGAATTTATGGATCATTTAGCACAAAGTCAGAAGAAAAATGCCTATGAAACGCAAAAACGCAAAAACCCAAAGCGAAGCATCGTAAAATTATATATTGCAAACTTTTCTTTTTGGATGGTTCGATGGTTTAAGAGAGACTCTTGACTTTTTGGCGTTGAGAGAATGTGCGAATATCGAGGAGGAGGTTCAATGAATTTCTGTGTCAACAGTTTAGCAGTTACTTTTGTTTGTTTTCATTTATTTTAATGAGTCCACTTAATGCAATCAATGAAGCTAAAAATGTAATTAAATGAAGTGGAAAGTTTTAATAACTTTTTTTATGGGCCTGACAATCTAAGTGGAAAACACATTTTATGCACAAAATTTATATATGAATGCATCACGGATCGAGGAGGCATGGCTCAGTGGGAGTCTCGGAGTCTCGAAGGCTTACCGCTTCAAACGCCGCTCTAATGACTTTTCACAAGCGATAAAAATCTCTGCAATTAACAAGCCAATCACACTGGGCAACAAAAAGTTACTTTTGATCAGCCAATTAGCCAATACTGAGACTCAGCTGGTACAATAAAAATCATCGCAGCGTTATTTGATTTAAGTGATTTGCCAAAACTAACGATAAATTGTGGAATGCAAATGATTCAAAGTAAGTGAGGGAAGGAGTCCATATTAGATTACTTATAATTTTTATGAATTGCAAAGAAAGTATTTTAGTAATTTAAGATAATCTTTTATTATAAAAAAAAAAAAACGGACTTGTCTTCAAAATACACACTTGGGCACGGGCTTGGGACTAAGAGACTGGAGATCAAACTAAGCAGATGTAAATGGATTTCGTAGGGATTTAGTTTTGCATTGTATTGAAGAAAAAAAAACTTGACTCTAATACGATCGTGTACTTAAAAGGCTGACTATGTTCTTGAAATAACTATTACTTGATTTCCAAAAAGAATTAATAGAAAGTATTATTATACGGTACTCAGTAGAAACTCTATTATTTCACCTTAAATTAAACGAGGCTCAATTTTATCGGAACTCTGCGATAACCAGGCTCTGCTCTCTGATGACAGCCAAAACAAACCCAGAAAATTGATTTTTTCAACTTTTTAAATATTATACCAATTTACTTCCCAAACTGAAACTCTCCTTACTAGAATTGATTGTAAACCTAAACCTAAACATAGTGTTTGTTGCTCGGTGTAATTAAAAATACAAACTTTTGCGATAAGCAAAACGCCCACAAAAACACACAAATACCTTTCCACCATCAAGGAGGAGGTAAATGTAGGGTGAATGGAGGAAGGTACTGAGTGAGAGGCTGGAAGAGCGCCTATAAACCAAATGTCGGAGGCCCTGGTGGCAAAAATGCAATCAAAATGCGAAAGGAGAAGAAGTGCAGAAGAGAAGGCAAACAGCTTGCAACAATTTTGAGCCACAAAGACGACGAATGCGACGAGCTGCTGTTGCTGCCGCTGCCGTTAGTTGTTGCACGTTGCAAGCTGCCGTATATTGCGCGTTTTTTGGCGCCTCAAGTGTTAATAAAATGTTACAGTTAAGTTGCTGCAACACACGTGAAGCATGATACGTGAGCAGCAGCAGCAGCAGCGGCGGAAAGAAGGAGAAGGGGCGTGGTCATATTCAATGCAAAATAAATTGCAACCAAATGTTGTTGGGCAAGAGGCAAGTGATTGCATTTCTTTTCAATGATTGCCAAATGAGATTCCAAACAGCATCTGAAGCCAACTGAAGCGATCTGGGCCGTTGCTGAATGCCGCCGAGCCAAGTCAGTCAGTCAGTCAGTTGCCGGGCAGCAGCAAAAAACCAAACAGACAGACATAAAACAGTCAGTCAGACATACATATTTGCATGATATGTTAACCATATGCAAATATTTGTAATGCACTCGAAAAAAAACCCTAACAACATTAATAAAATTGGAGACAACAATGTTTCAATACTTCTTTTAAGACCCGAAATGTGAAATTCAAAAAGATTTCGCTGTGAAACACTCAAATGAGAAAGCAAAATAACCCCGAAAACCTTTGGGGGAAAAGGAAAAACTCTCTTAACAAAAGAAAAATTTAAATTTTTATGAAGATTATAACAATTACGAGTGTGAAATGCATATGATTTGAAATTTAAGTTTATATCCAAAGTCTCATCTTTCATAATAAAATCTTTATCATAGTTTTCTTTCAGTGTATTGAAAATATGTCTTTTGCCGCAAGGTGTTGCAGCTCTCCGCAAAAAAACACATGTAAGAGGAAAATTTTGCAAATGCAAAGCATAAAAAAATTATATGAAAATGCCTCCCCAGACAATGAGGCTGAGGAAAAAATGAGTGAAATGAAAGCATCGAAAAAGAAAAAAACACGGAAGCCAAACGGATAATAGGAAAATCCCTTCCTTTCGCCCCTCTCCGAATATCAAGAGTAAATTTCGAAAGTGTGCAAAAACTTAAGCGAGCGTTAAAAAATCATTAAATATGCTAAATGATATAGGGCCTATTAAGAGCTAAAAAGCAATGCTAAATAACCGGGATTCGTTTACAATAATTATTGTCGACTATTTAGCATATTATTTATGCTTTTTGCCAGGAAGTTCATTGCACTCACAAAAGACCGACTAAGATCTACCTCCTCACACTAGACCCGCATACAAAGAAGAGAGAAAACAGAAAAGGAAAACCATTTGCCGCCAACTGACGCAATTTTTTTGCGCATATAAAACAAAAGACGCAACACACGGCAGCGGAGCAGCAGAGCAGACGCTGAATCTGAGGCTGAGAGAATAATGAAATGTTGAATAATAAAATGTGAACAAAACAAAAAATAGAAAAGATAAAGACTTCACACTAACAATATAAAAAGAAGAAAACTTTGAGCTGCCTTATAAAGTTAACAGATAAACCAGAGAGGCGTGGCCAACTACGGATGTGACAAAGTTTCTGTAACCTAAACAGTTTCCATATGAATGATCACGTGAGGATAAAACTCTTCTCCTATAAGTAAAACAATTCACTATAATTATATGCATATTTCTTAATTATGCTTAGCAAAAGTTTTGAATTGTTGTTCAATTTATGTATATAATGTTGTAACTGGCTTAAGTCGATTTGGAAAACTTGATTTCTTTCACTATTTGATTTTAGTTTTGTCTAGTTTTACAGTCTTATAAAAATCAATACACTTTTTATGAGCTTATTTTCATAAAAACGATGTGGACACATTATGTTGATTGTTTTTCATGAATATTATATACTCTTAAATAGGTTTTACAAAACTATTTCGAACATTGCATTTTATAGTTAATTAACAACAATTTTAAAACAAACTACATTCGAAATTGCAAGCAGGTATTCGGTGAAAGGAAAGAAAAAGTGTCCCATAAAAAGGACTGCAGAGAATTTAATATTAAATATTTTATTTTAATATATCAAAAAGTAATGGAAAAACTTTTAAGAGTTGAAAACGTTTAAGTCGAACTACAAAAATTGGTTTGTATTTTTCTTTTTACACACACTGGAAAAAAACAAAAACAGGCCTAAAAAATGTTATGTTTTTCTGAACCACATTTGGGAGTTTACAATGGACTTTAAACGGGAGGACATTCACAAAGGTTGCAAAAATAGTTAGATAAGTTCCAGATGTTCTTAGTAGCCTTACAAATCATTGTTCTGTTTATTTTCGAAAATATTCCTCCCAGCATATCAATTAAAAAACTTGTAATTACATCATCAATTGCTCAATTAAGTACTGGATGCTTAACTTCTAATGACTACTTAATTTTTGAATTTTATATATTAGCCTTGCTATAAAATTTCATTGCGAATAAACAGATGTGTGACTTCATAACTCATTTCTCACTTTATATCTTTTTTTTGGCAAGGGTATATATAGAATCTAAGAAATTTAGCTTCAGTTTCGATGACGTCATCAAGACATCGTTCCATTTCTGGTTATCAAAGTGTGTTAATTATAAATATTTTATCTTTTTATTATTTATCAAGCGGCAGCAGCAAGCAAAAGCAAAGGCAAAAAAAAACATTTGTCAAACAGTAAAAATGATATGGAAAGTCGTGAAATGGCAACAGAGAAAGAGAAAGAGAGAGAGAGAGAGTGGGTTGAGAGAGAGGAAACAAAGGTAAAACGGTAAAAAGATATGTCATGCACACCGATCAATCGTTTATGAACTCACAATATACATATATATACTCAAAATTGTGTATTGTGGCGCCTCTGGCATCATTTGATGGTTTGATGATTTGTTTTGCCTACTTCATTTTTTTTTTCTGCCATTGTACTTTCGAGTGTTTGGTTTCTAGCAATAAACAGTTATCGGCTGTTGCCATTTAATGAGATACGATCGGGCCAATTGTGTGACATGAGATGTTTGATGAAACGTATGTTGACACAACTTCGATATAAGAAAATAAAAGAAAGCTTACATAATAGTTTACCATAGGCAACTGGCAAAAAGAGATGATCAATTTATGCAAAGATTAAGGCAGAGAAGTGCTAATTAAAGGAACTTATACAAGCTACCTGTAGCGCTTAAAGAGACTTTTTATTAACTTTTATTTATATAGTATTTTAAAGGCCTGTCTTGGGTCTAAAATAAACGTCTGCTTACCATGAAACTGACTTATTATTCCTTAATATTTAAATTGTATTTAAAAATTCATATTTCAATTTAATTTCTTGCAAAAAATAAAAGTCTTTTTTTCTTCTTTAAATCTTTCAATACCTAAAACAAACTTCTGTCATTTACATTTTAGCTTCTATAAACTTGCCGAGCTTTAATGTGTTAATTTCTCAATTTTGGCAACCATTTTGAAGAATTCGCAAATACATTCCCTCGATTATATTTTAAATCGATAAAGTATTTACACGACATAAATGTAGCAGGCAAACAAAAGAAAGCCAAGTTGATTAAATGAATAATTGATTAACTGAAACACATTTTTCAATAACAATTACTTTTTTGATAGAATAAATACATAAGGACAAAAGATTTACATAGAAATGTAAATATAAACGCTTTTATCAACAATATTTGTATGCTTTTTATTTGATTATCTGTGAAATTTCAATTTGTAGAAAATCTCCAGCGATTGGAAACATTGCCTGGATAGTTGTAAATGTAATTAATATGCGGACAAGTTGGCTGGGCAGCAACTGTAACAAAAGCAGAGTGGCAAATGCTTCTGGTTTGTAGTCAGTCAGTCAGTTAGTCAGTCATTCTGTCAGTTTAGCCGGTTGCACGTCAATGGCAGTCGTTAGTGGTGGTGGTGTTGGCGGTGGTGCCCAGAATCCCCATTCAGACCAAATGCTGTGCCTCATATCAAATAACCTTCAAGTACAAACAAACAAAAACAACAAAATGCCAGTCAGTCAGTCATTTAGCTAACCGGTTGGATGCCACACACTAATACAAATGCAAAACTTGATTATGTATACATGTGTATGTATGTATGTATGTGTGGCTTATAATAAAATTAGAAAATGCAGCAGCTTCCCCTTCTATCCCCGCCCTTTTAGCATCCACCCAAAGACATCAAGCAACCCAACCACCAAGAGCCCACCAAAAGCTGCAGCAGAGCGGAAACTATTTAGCAAACTGTTGGCCATGTTTGTTGGCTGGTAGTTGTTTAAGCCATTTCTTGGCACTTGACATAGCCGACGAATCGGTGGTGAGGGGCGGCAAAGAGTGCTGCAGTGGCAGATGCAGATTGCTTTTTATGGATATGGCAGGTAGGAGCAACTGAAATGTAATTATAATTTGCCGGCAATTTCATTTTATTCATAGAAATATATTCAGATTGATATTACCCTGCACCAAATATCACTAAGAGTGATAATTTATTTTATAAAATAACGTAACAATCGAAATTACTTAAAGAACAAGTATTGAAAGTTAATATACTAGTTTTTATAGACCATTTTCAGTGTTGTGAAAGTAAATAGAAATGTTATTCGGATACTGAAACAGTAAATAATTTTCATCTTTTAGATAAAGATTGGTCTCCAAAGGCTGGGGCGCCTTGCAGAGCATAAAAGAAGGATGAGAAATGATCAAAAACCAGCACAGAAAAGTAATTAATCAATTTACCATCTAGCAATGGTAGTGAAATATGCATTAACCTTACATTTATCTAGTCGCTGGCTCTATCAATCACTTTTTAAACAACAATAAAGTGTGATCAGCATACAATTAATAAATATTTGCACATATTTCGATACAAATCGTCGTTAAGTATTTAGCTTTTACCCTGTTACCACATCTTCTTCTTCTATTCAATTGAACTGCATGGAAATTAACAAACAATTGACAACTAATTATCAACACCTACACAATTGCAGGAATTGACTTTAAATGGACAAGGTCGTGGCTTGCCATACAAACGATTTCAATCAGCACGAGAGTGTTTTGGCCCAGCCCAGCCTACGGACAGGCAGTTAACTCATTCATTAACTTGTCTGAAAGGCAATTAAATGATTGTTTGAAATTTTGCATTTTGCTATTGGCTTAATGCGGCTTCATTAATCCATGAGCTTAAACCACAAATGGATCATGACGCATGCTCAGAGAAGAAAAAAAAAAGCCAACAAAAACACAAAGAGAGAGAGAGACAAACAAGGCCTAAAGTAGGATAAGTCAGTGAGTAGACGAATATTCCGCTCTACTATCAGTCTTTAGTTTCTTCTTAAGTTGGCTTTATTCATCACTCAATTCGTCTCACTAATAACTTATATTCACACAAATTCCTTGAGTTTACTTGACGATCAACGCTTCACTTAGTTTTAAGTGCTAACGTTTTTATTTTTCGCTATTCTTACAACACGATTCTAATCACTCTATTTCTATATTTGCTGACGAAATCCAATTTTAGAAAATTTTAATTTGCCTTTTATGGTCGCAAATGCCCCATTTAAACTGTGGTTACAGGGTATTAAGGAAATTTTGCCAGGGCCTTGTCTCACATTCTCGAAGTCATTGGCTGCTGTTTGGTTAATAATCTCTCAACTTGATGGATGTCTTGTCGCCTTGTCTCTGACTTTGTGTGTGTTCGTGTGGGCTTTGTAAACAAAAAAAAAAAAATAACCGAAACATACAAAAACCATTTAAATGCGTACATAAATATCAATTAAAAGTTTCAGTTTGGCCACTGAACTTACAAAATTTCAAGTTTAAGTGCCTCTTGCCTGGGCTCTGAACCGTATAGCCGTACAGCCCCCCATCCCACAATACATACATACATATGTATATGAAATCTGAAGGTCATTGTCGTAAGTATTTCATGGTTTTGGGTCACAAATGAAAGACCCAAATTTCGAAAAAATGGGAAATGGAAAACGAGAAATGGGGAAATTGAGTGAACAATCTGCTTTCCCTTAACCATAATTAAATGTCACAGCGAGTTTAACATTAACACAATTGTGCAATTGTCACTTGACGTGGCTTAAACGAGCGTCAAGATGATAGAATAGTTTTCCATTTTGGTTTGCGGTTTGCGGTGCGCTTTGTTAGCTTTTTTGGTGGTTTTAACCCAGTTTTTAAGCCAAGCATGAGCATGCTGCACACGAGCGAGATGGCTTTATTTACATACAAAAAAAAAACCAAAATCAGAGAAAACATAGATCACGCTATTTTAATTTGCATAGACTAGTGAACAGACAGTAAGCCAAATAAAACAAAGGGCTTGAAAGACTCCATGCGAATATCTCATTCCCAGTTTAGAATTACATTTTGACAATTCGCTGGAAAACACTAAAAGAAGAAAGTTCAACTGAACAGAAGACCCAGGAAGCCGGCAAAAAAAAAAATAATAATGACAACACAAATTAATGCACAAAAAATTGCTCAAGTGAGTCATTAACTTGGTCTGACTTGGCGTTGTTGTTGTTGTTGTTGCTTCTCTCTTTGTGGTGGTAGCAGAAACCAGTAACAAAGGAAATTCAAAATGCCACCAAAAACCTACCTACCGCGTCACTTAAAGCTGTTGTCTTTGAGGCAACAATTCTGTGTGTTCTTTATGGTTTTTTTTTTGTTGATGGAGAGGTTTAAGGACAAGTGCAGGAACATTGACGAAACACAATAAAAAAGCCGAAAGCTTACTTCAGTGCATTGACTTTGCGGTAACCTTTGACACTTATTTAGCACAAATCTTTAGTAAGATCTTTGAGTTAGTTAGATAGTTTTTTCTAAACAAAAATTAAAAGAAGTTAGCCAAGTTTTTGCATCACATATATGAGTAAAAGAATAATCAGGTAAAAGACTATGTGATCCTTTATGAGAAAGGCGAAAACCCGCAGTCATTTATTCGAAATGCTCGAATAAGTTTGATGGCTTAGTTAACACGGAGACTCATTTAAATGATGTCCACAAAAACAAGGTTCTGTCGCGTTTTTCAAAATTTTAGCCAACTTTAACCAATCTTATAAATATTAAATGCATTTTCTTATTTGGTAAAGAAGAAAAAGTTTTTGTTGGCTATTAAATAGTTTCAATGCTTTGGGTTTACCTTTTACTAACCACCACCCAGAAGTCTGGCAGGAAGCAACCAAAAAAAAAATGCAAAGATAAACAACCACTAAATATCCACAGGACAAAAGACACGAGACAGAAGACCCGGGACAGGGAGTAGGGAATAGAAGGCGAGGTCTCACAACCTGTGTGGGCGTTGTCATAGTTAAGTGTTCAAGCCGCAGACAAACCAAAAAACAAAAACTGAAATACTTACTAACTACTTTTGCTTTTCAGTGTCATCGTCGTCGTGGCTAAATTGAGTTAACATTAGACAAACTAAGGATTGTCTAGCAGAAGCCCTTAAAATGCTAGGAGAGTGTCAGTGGCAGGGAGGAAGGGGTCACGGGAAAATTGTCTGTCTCTATTTCTCCACACAGACACACTCAAAAGGGGCTAAGTTAGTATATTAATTTTGTATATTTCGTTTTTGTTGTTACTGCTGTTGCTCTGCTTCTCACGCTCCAGCTTCAGAGGCAGCAGCCAGCACATATGTTTCGGTTTTTGTTTTTTGTACTTGCCACATTCGTTTTAGGCCATGTGAATTCACATGTCAGGATTTCATTCTATAATGTGAACATATGTGAGGAGTGCTAGTTCGTTTTTGCCTCTCTTTATTGACAGCAAATAAATATTTGCATTAAGGCGCCGAAAGTTTTTCACAAAGCGAAACTTAGGAAAACTGTGAAAATATGCAAAAGGCGGGCCCACATGCAGTTCGTTCTCTCGGGAATTGTCTGACAGGAAATTAACATGTAGAAGAGTTCAAGAAACGAAGCAGATGATGGAATATCAAAGGACAAAGGAATTCACAAATGGCATTCCAAATGGTAAAAATACATACATATTTGTGTGTGCTTTGTCTACCAACTAAGTAAGAAGAAAAATAAATACCAACAGTTCAATTTGTATTTGTGCTGCTTTTTAGTTAGTCGTGTTAGGGGCAACTTTCGAAATGGAAGCCAATAAAACGTTTTAAGAGTAGAAGTTCGCCACCTTTCTAGCATCGAAATATGTAAAAAAAGAAATCAAGAAATATATCATCTAATGTGCAGAAGATGTTCTCTTAAACTGAACCCTAAACTAAATTTAACTCCTACTCTGTATTATTTTATCATTCGAAACATTCTTCGATTGACTTAACATTTTAAAGGGTTTTTGACGAATAGCTGAAAATGAGACCACATTTAAGATGATTGTACTACTCTCAAAATCGAATATGCACAACCCGATGCAGGGTCATCAGTTTTGGGCGAGGAATCGAGGTTCAATCGTCTGTTGCCTGGCGAGTGAAGTACATAAATAAACAAACAACAAACGTAGCCAACACAACAACAATTGCAACTGCAACTGCAACAACTGAATTCCCAAAGGCAACAACACTAACAACATTACACGAATGTGAATAATTTGAAACTGGGAAACGCAATCGAGACGCGTCGAGCGCATAAAACGCAGTCAAACAGTCAAATGCCATTTCCGACTGCAGTCAGACATGAAAACCAAGTCAGGCCCGTGGGTTGTGTTTTTTTTTTTTTTTTTTGTGGTGAGCACGTGGCCCCCAGACGGAAGCTAGTGGACAATATAACAACAGAAACAAATAGGTGTGCCAGAGAGGAGATGGACGGGGAAACGAAACAAAAACAAATGTCTGGTCTGGGCCTGGTTCTAAATATTGCGACGTGTTTTATGAAGTTGCATGTCCAAAGAGAAGACAGACAAACCGAAAACAAAAAAAAAAAAAAAACCGAGAAAACATAAAATAAAAAGCAAACTGGTTCTGGGTGGGAGTTGGATATAATGCGGAACGGTACGTACATAAGTTACATTGAGGCTCCCCCAACTGGGAAGAGGCGTTGTTTCTTTCAAAAACCCCCAACTGTGTAATTTTCTAAGTGCAACTCCAGTCGAAGGTGCGCCCACACAGCAACAACCACTGCCACATATCGTTGCTAATTTAGATGGATATGCAAAGCCGACCGAAAACCACCTGGAAACCGATTTGGGGACTCAAAAAAACTGGAGCATTAAACTTGTTGGAATTGTAAGCATGCATCGAGGGTTGGTAACCAAAATAAAAATCGCATAAATAACTTTTTTTGTCGCCAACAACATGAAAATTATAATGAGTGTGTAAGTCGACAAATTAGATACTCTAACGAGAAATTAAACTTAGCTCAAGAAGAGTTTTTAAGAGCTCGAAAGGTAAAGAAAATTTAAAATAACTAAGGCAAATTTCTTGGGGTTACTTTCTTCTTTTAGTTTAGTTAAAGAAAAAAAAATATTCCGCTTTTTTTCTCTAACAAAATACTGCAATTTGATGAACTTCGACTTAAGATATGAAATATAATAGAAAGAATAAAAGAGTGAACCAAGAAATCGATATATTCCCTCTACGCATTTTCAATGTTTTGTTCCGATAATTTAAGAGATCGGAGTTTTTCACTTATAGATACATCGATAGGCTTTGTAGTATCGATATATATCAAACACAATTAAGTAAAATAATTTGGAAGAGAATTGCCAGATCTTGTCCTTAATATATGTGTCTTTATTAGATTTAGTTGAACGAAAAATATATTAAAAACCAATCACAATCCAATATTTAGCACTTAAGATATTTAATTTGGAGGAGGAAAGATCTTTAAAGTAAAATTTTAGAAATATTTTGACTCGACTCAAAAAAAAAAATAGCTTAATCAACTATAAATATTAATTTCTCTTCTAACTTTCTTGCTAATCAAAGAATATAATGCACATCATTTCCTTTTGCACCAGCCAAACGTATTTTTTATATAGGATATAAAAGTTTATATAGGGTATATTTGGTTGTTTGGACTATATTTAAATAATGTGAATGATGGGCGTTGTCAGCCATGTGATGCGATTGTGATTTTTAGATTTCGACTTACCTTAATAACTTTAAGTCAATTTCAGAGTTTTGTGTGTGTAGTAATTATTTCTTGCTGTTTACCTGCAAAGATAAGACGAAAAATATGAAAATTAATTTAGCTCGTATAATAGACATCATTAATGTGGTCAAATATTTGCACACCCAAGAAATGGCTCAGCATTATGTGTTATTGTCATGGATTGTAAGGCAGTTCATCAAGATATGTGAACAAAAACCCACTCACTCGCCAGTTGGCGGAAAGTGAAGACACTGAGACAAATAAGAAAGACTACATATTTGTCTATAAAGCAACATTATTTTTTTCTACTCGCTGCTTAAAGCAGTATTTTAAAACTGTTTTAAATTTTATGTTGAAAATCATTGAAAAAAAGAAAAGGAAAAGCCAAAATGTCAAAATTTGTTCGCTATTTTGTCGTTAACACCTCATTTCTTAAAATGTATAAGCGGATGATCAAGTAAATGGTCACTCTTTGTTAAAAAAGTTCTTTAAGTGTCAGACTAGTATGCACTTCTATTTTTCTGAACACAGCTGTATGAACCTTAAACATATTAATTAAGATTGGAATGAAGAGAATTCTTTTTCACCAAAGTAAAAATTTTATAATTTAAAATTTTCTTTTCCTATTCTAGTCGACAGCTTTTTTGTAAAGAATATTCTGTATTATTATTCTTTTTACAATAAAGAGCAACTTCTCGTATTAATAGATTGCTTAGTGAAATATTGAAATGTCTTTTTCTAGTAATTTAAAGGCCAATAATCCGATTGATTTTAGGTATGAACTTTGAATATTTTCAATCAGTTCGAAATATGACAGTAACAAAATAAAAATATTTTGGAAACAAAAGCGTAGAAATAATTTTTTTGTAACTTTTATAAAACATACTAAATTAATTGACTTTGCTTGATGTTTTAAACAATTATATTAAAAACTTATGAAAACAAAAGGGAGATCTAAACACATTTACAGTTGTTACCACATCAAAAAAAATGCATCTCTTGTAATCTCTTGTAAAAATATATACTAAATAAAAAAGAGAGATATCGATGTGTGACCTCTCTAATCCTCTGCTAATCTATCAGATTATTTTTAGGGCCTTTATCATTTATCATTTATTTTTTTTCGGTGTATATATTTGCATTTCTGTTACTCTTGTTTGTCTGACTTGATGTCTGTGTTCACAGAAATTAACCCACTTTTGTTCCCATTCACACCACAGGCAACAGCACCCACCAACACCCGCTGCCAACAACAACAACTACGTCAACATTATTGTCTATGATTATGAAATTGAAAACGGTTTTTATTTAATTTTGTTTGTTTGCTGTGGATCGCAGAGCGGAATTGGATCAATGTTTGAAAATGTATATTTAATGATTTAATTTTTGGGTTTTTCAGTTTGACTAATATAGTAAATGTACGAATAGATAGATAGATAGCTGGCGATTTTACTTTCTAAATCATTCACTTTTTGTTGTCTCTCTTTCTCTTTGTCTGAGAAAACATTGTTTTCCATTCCCAGGAAGCAGCGACAGTCAGTCAATTGCTGGTTTTGCCTTAACCAGCTGAGCTGACTTTCAACTTCGACATTGACCTCGACAATGCCAAATGCAGAGATAGACACACACACAGAGAAAGAGAGACAAACTCGAATCATTTCATCTATGAGACTTTGACTTTCTAAGGCAATTTACGTTTATGGCTAGAAAGTCTTTTGTCCATAGACGAACTCTGCTTAGAAGCAATCATAAGTTGCTTGTTTCTGTTTAGCTGGCTAATAAAAAGTGGGGGCAACCTGTTTTTGTTGCTGCTGCTGCAACATGCATTATTAATGCCTCTCTGACAATTGCAACTTGGACATGTGGCACACACACACACACACACAGACGCACTCACTCATAGAGAGCTTAGCTACCGTCGCATTGTTTATAACTGTAATTTGGCACAAAACTTTTAGACGGAGAATGTGTAAAATTTTATAACTGCAGTTAGCCAACATCTGGCCATATGTAGATAACATTAATAACAACTGAAAGGCCGTTCGTCTAGTCCAGTTCAGTCCGGCGTTTGTTCAGTTGTGTGGCATTGTGTTTGGGGACTACCCTATTCTACCCTAAACCCCCAGACACACATCCCCCCTTGCTGCCTACATCCTTATCAACTACAAACACCCGTTTCTCACACCCCACGCTTCGTTTATTACATTTATTATGTGTATACTCTATCTTTAATCAATAACTGTAATATGTAGTTTAGTATATTGAAACTATTATTTAGTGTTAGTGTGTAGAAAAATTTAGTCAAGGAGTATTTAATAAAGTCAAGCACAAAAATATACAACGAATTTGGAATGCTCTACTTTAATATTCGGGACACGTCTCAAATGCCAAAGCCTCTTAGCCCTAATGACCCCAATAGCCTCACCTCTGTAAGTCACTGCCCACAACTGCAAATGTATCAAGGTTTTTTTTTTTAAGGAAACTGCAAGATACAACAATTTTATGTAATTTTAATTTTCCTCTTTAAAAAAATATTTCAAATACCTATCCAAAACAAAAGCATATAGGCGCATATTTGGCAATTACATTTATTGTGCGTTCGATTTGGCCTAACGAAACGGAAATGTTTATATCATTTTGTGTGGTGAATTTCTCAATTGGCAATAGAAATTCATTCAACACAAACAAAAGATGGGCAAGGTGGAAAAGCTTTCGATGCGTATAAATAATGATTTTGTATTTGGTAAATGAAATGGCATAATACTAATATTAATGGCAATTTGACACGAACAGAAAACTTTTAGTTTGATTGAAATGGAAATGCGCATGAAATGTCCAAAATGAATCAATGGAAACACATTTATTAAATTCGACAAATAATCCAAATTTAATTAAAGAATTTTTTTATTTGATTGATTGCATATGGTTGGTTTTTGAGGCAAGAGTAGCAAAAAAAATTAAAAGAAAAACAGTGAAACAGATTGCTTCTACCCCTTCCCACCACTCTATCTCCCTCTCTCAGATCATCTACTAATTGAGCTGTGAAAAGTGTGAAAAACTTTCGCTTGGGAAAGTGCTGAAGAAATCTAAAGCAGTTGACCTAACCAAAAGAGATTGAGAGAGAGAGAAAAACTCTCGTAATTTTAAGGTAAAGGCAAAATCAATTGAACTGAGCTCTTGTCACGTTTGCCCACTTCAAATTGGAATGGGAATGGGCGACATGATAATGTCATGGATGATCACCACAAAAACTAAAGTTAGATATGTTTAAGACCCGTTGGGGCGCTTGCTTTTACCCACCAACCAACCAAGTTGATGACAATGATGACAAACCACTAATCATAATTTAAACACATGTACACAAAAAGCAAAATAAAAGAAGAGAAGAAGAAAAAAAAAAGAAAAACGCATACGTCAAAGCAAAATCGACAAAACGTGCGCTTCATTAATATGTGAAAATAATAAGGCGACTTGAAAACTACAACTTACATATGAGACGAGTAAAAGTCAAAGCATTTATGTATTTCTCATCGTCGGAGCGCATTTAATGAGGCGCAGCAAACGCCCCTCAAACGATAATAACAACAAATATGGGAGAGTGGAAAAAAAATGAAGTTGTAACAAATATACTCTAACCAAAGCAATGGGTATCATTTACTTATGGTGAGGTTTGTATAAAAAAATGAAAAAATTGTCCGTTACAATGTTCAACTGCTTTTAACTTTGTAGTTCTTTCGTAAATTAAGCATTGCTAAACTATGTCTTTACACTTATAATTCTCAAATGGTTTAAACAATCACAATTTAGACAAGTTAAGCGGTTTTCGCTCCTAAAATTGCCAACTGGTTGGCACATAAACTTCTGAAAATCAACATAAGTACTCTTGGTCATAAGTACGGTTTTCTCCCCTTATAATTCTCAACTGGTTAACAGCAGTTAGAGACTTATGCTTACTTTGGGGAGTGAAGTCACTGCAAACTCACTTTTCACTCACCCTTTCTCAGATTGAAGATCGCAATTTTCTATATAGACATCCGGCAAATGCTGCAACGTTTATTTAAAGTTAAGAGTGTTGAACATTCGTCATTTCCAATTAGTAACTTTCATTGCATTGAAACTTTATGTAATCATAATTGATAAGCCTTGAAATTCAATGACTTTCTATCGCGGATTAGAAATTGGAAAACTAAAAAAAGAAAAAAACAGGGTAAAAGTTAACCAAGGAGAAAGAAGCTCAATTTAGTTTACTCGATAATTGCCACTAATTGGCCCAATGGCAATCATGGGTTAAAGGTGTGTGTTGCCGGCCAAGTGCAATGAGATTACTTTGACGTCGCGTGCCAAATAGCCAAACACGAGATCTACACAACGGGGGGAGGCAGGCAGGTAGCAATTCGTTTTTCCAACTCTGGAAAATATCTTTTAATTAACTGAAATTATCTCTGACCTAGTCTGGGCAATTAATTAAGACAAATCACTTCAATTTGATTTCGAGTTTTTCATCATGCA
This sequence comes from Drosophila nebulosa, assembly GCA_024703675.1. Lineage (NCBI taxonomy): Eukaryota > Metazoa > Arthropoda > Insecta > Diptera > Drosophilidae > Drosophila > Drosophila nebulosa. Next base: position 6,116,450 of record CM045724.1, on the reverse strand, counting down.
AATGCCTCGCAGCAGTGCACTTTAATTTCAAGTAAAAGTGTGGAAGAATAACTATGAAAACACCCACTACATCAAGTTAAATGGGTATATTTGTTTTGTAATGAAGGGACTAAGGTAAATTATTGTGGAGGATATCACATGGTCGACACCTTCATTTATCTGCCACCCTGACTTCTTTATCTTCAATCGTTTGTTTATTTATTTCGTAAAGTTCTGTGGGCACCTTCAAGTGGGTTGCTGAAAGTTCTGAATGCTTCAAAAATAAAACTTTATAAATTTGTAGCGAAAACAAACAGCAAGTGAGACGGAATGAAATCTATTTTGCACTTTGACAATGCTTAAAATCGACTTTTTCAAACTGTTGAAATCACCTTTAACTAAGCACACTCTATTAAGCCCCCGACCTAAAACAATGAAAACCAAGTTCAATAAACTCCAAAATAAAAAATACCTCAAACAAGTCAAAGTTGAACAATTTTTCATTTCCGCTTTCCTCATCTTCTGGCAAAAAAAAAATTAAAATATAAAAAAATTTAAATTGGCGTAACAAGATGCTTTCGTAGCTCTAACTTTAGAGTCTCCACACAGACATAGAAAGAGATATAACAACATACGATGAATAGCAATAAAATGAACGAGGAGTTAACATTTTATTGCTACGGGTCAAGCAAAATTAGTGAACAATGGGAATGGTGAAGAAAAGCAAGAGAGAAGGGCAAGCAAACTGTCATGAGAATGGTTTGGAATGACAGAGAGCCAAAGAGTAAGAACCGGCGTCATGTGTTTTGTTCCAATTCATTTGGCAATAACAATTCCAGGGAAGAAAAGAACAAAAAAAAAAAAAACAAAGGCCATTCAATAAATTTGAAATTTTTACAGTTAGCCCGGCCCGAACGTCTGCAGTTTCGGTTGGCATCATCCAATGTCATTTCCATTTCCATTCGCATTCTCCCCTCCATAGAACAAAACCCCAAAACACAATTAAGTCTGACATTCATTATGCTCTATTTAATTGGCAATTCTCTTTTAGTTGTTTTATCCTTTTGAATTAAGAATTTTTAATTAAGACTATAGACTATAGACCGATGTACATATACGCGTATATACTTTAATATCCACACATTTGATTCAATCTTGAAGACTGAATCCTACTATCTTTCGCTGAAACCAAATAGTTGTAGTTGGCGTTTTTTTATCGATACTGATTTGAGTTAACTATCGATAACAATCTATCTATCCAATGTAAAAAAAATTTGATGGATAAGCATTAACAAATAACAATTAGATTACTGTATTTTTAATACTAATTACAGAGGGCTACAAAAATCGGAAACAAAAACAAGAGTACAAATTTGGTAGTATTAATTATAAACTTAATAAAGCCCACAAAATGTTTGGTTTTTCCTAGAATTTTCGAATTAACCAACATTTAGTTAATCATTTCTTGGAACTGTCTGTTGCATGTGGTGGTTGGTGAGGCCATAAAAAAACCCTTCCCTTTGACCTGCAACTTGTTCTGGTCTATTGGTAATTCTTTTAATTGTTTTTTTTCGGTTAATGAAGAAAATTGGAATTATTGTCACAAATCGATTGTCTAAATTCGTGACAGTAGCTACCCCCTTTCCTTCAAATCAAACTCTGAAAAGTGGTTTGTTTCGTGTCACCATTTATCCCATTTAAATAGTTTTTTCTGTCTGGTCGTTATCTTATCTGTCGCCACGCGCTCCCCACGCCTTGAGACGAGAGACAATGTTGTTTGTTGCCATCATCAATGAGTCAATTGGCAATCAAGTAGCAAAATGTATAACCATTGACTTGGCCATGGTCAAGCGATTTGCCTCCCGCCAGTCGACTAACAGCCGATAACACAATGTGCTGACCCTCGCAAGATTTCAAGCAATTAGACATGCGAACCCCCCGCCACCCCTTGAAAAGAAGGAGAGTGGAAAATACTTTAAAAATTGTTTATTTCGCTCTTCAACCTCCCCACCATTCGATACGATTTATCTATTTTTCCGCTGAAGAGAGCTTTTTGCTTAATTAGTTGCCATTTTTTCTGCTTCGTCTTATGTTGGTCATGCGTGTGCGTCATTGATTATTCTTCTTTTTTATGCTTGGCGTTTATCTCAGTCTCTCTCTCTATCTCTCTGTCTGTCTTTTTACTATTTTAGTGGCCATTTCCTTTTGTTCGAATGGCAAACAAACACACACCTATAAAGCAAATCAACAGAAAATAACGTTGGCAATTGTGGTTGTCATTGATTTTTGTTTTTCTCGTTTCTCGTTGTGCAACATTTGGATGCCGAACCGTTGATTTATGAGATTGCACCTTGATCTTGAGAGGTCGCTCACTCTATGTCCCCCTTCCACCACCACCATCCATTCTTCTCGGTCGGTGTTTCTTGGTCTATCAAAGCGTCTATCAGCACGTGCATTAAGTGTAAACAAAATATTTTGCACATGTGAGAAAAGAAAGAGATTTGACCTTAATTCACATAAACCACAAAGCTCTGACACACACTCACACACGCACACACATACGCACATTCATGTGTATGACAAAATTTGCCTTAGGGTTTTTGTTGTATGAAGAAACAAAAAATGTTTGAGACCTTAAATTTTAATTTAATGGTGTATAATCAAAATAATTATATAATGTCATCGTATCAATTTTTTTCACAAGCCATCTTGCTCACTCTTACAAGCACACGAGCACTTTAGCGCACCCAGCGGCTAGCTATGCCCATTTGATCTCACTACTTGTTTCGACTTTTTCCGAAATTAGGCGGTAGCATATTAAATTTAGATCTAGCTTTACCATTTGTCACAATTTCAAATAAAACAATCAACAATGCTTTAATATTAGTCGATTTGACCATCCTGTATTTATGAGGATTTGGGAGACAAAGTATCGATTAAAAACCAACATCGTCTTATCGATGAAAGGAATTACCCACCAAACCCACACAAATCAATATAGATCGATGATTATTGATATTACTAACTATTGAACTACTACAGATAAGCATTTAAACTACAAAAGAAATATCTAAAGACAAACAAAAATATTTTTCCTCAACTTTAGCGAATCTATTTGATAAGAAATAACAACAAATACAGATTACTCAGCAACTAAATTTAAAACAATTCTCCTCAAGACAAAAAAAAAAAAAAAACATAAAAAACAACCAGATAAGCAAAAAAATAAAAAAACATAAAATGAAAGTAAGTGCCAAATGGACGGGACCCAAAGCAACGCAGAACGAAATGTGAAAATGAATAAATTGAATTTTCGAAAGTAAAATTCTCGAGTGCCCATTGGGGACCACCTTTGAGCATTTCGGACTACGTCAAAGATGCCAATGGTGGTAAAGGTAAAACAAAAACAAAATCAAAAAAAAAGGCAAATAAATTATACAAAGTGCTTGAAAAGGTGATCAATTGATGTTAAATTTTGATTGGAAATTCCCAAAGTTCGTGAGAACATACATATATCTTAATGCTGGGCTAGTATTTTTATGGTAAGATATTTAAAGTTTAACTTAACTAAATTCAGAGGGGCACACCAGTTGATGGGATGCAGACTGTAGCAGCGCACAAGCCACTGAGAGGCGCACAAGCAAGAAGTCATTTGCGTTTGGGTGTCTTAAGATAAGCAGGACATTTCCAAATACAGCAGAGCCCAAGAGAAGTTCTCTACGCTTTGATATTACATCTTCTTATATTCTTTTATTTTTTTTATCAACATTTTCTGATGGCTCTGTGTGGTAGAAAATAATTGATTCATTAGAACCATAAACAATTTTTTTTTATAAAACATCAAAAATTGTTTTAAATTTTTAAGGTTTTCTTTTATAAATTAATCAGAGAGACAAAAACAAATTATCTAGCTAAAGAATTTGATTTAAAACAACTTAATTTATAGTGAAAACTAATTATTCCCTCGACTCTGGTCTCTGGACTTTTTAGTATATAACAATACATTATAATTATGAGCGGTTAGTATGGCTGGCTCACTGGCAGTTGGCCAAGTTGCTGGCGACTCACAGCTGTTGCAAGCAGCAAGAGAAAAGGGGCAAAAAAGAAAAATAATATAGAGTGAATTTAAAAAAAAAAAAAAAAAAAAAACAAGTTGCCATTGGGTTGCATTCCTGCTATGAATTCTTCACGATCTCCAACTAGCTTTTCCTGCTGCCGTCACTGACAACAAGTTTTACTAAAACTGTTCAACAAAATTATGCACAGACATGGAAGAGACAGCGACGAGCCGCATAAACTTTATCATTTCTTTTTTTTTGCCAGACAAATTTGTCAAAACCGAAAAAAAAAAATATATCTACAAAATGTTGCCTGAAACAACTTTTGGCCAGTTGCTAGACTTATTGGTGAAGAACTGCATAATATTTCCTTTCCAATGAGGGCAGACAAGAACAAGGCAAGTTGGTGAGGAGAGGCGCTGTAAGTTGGCAAATGCTTGGTCAGTGGCAAAGCCAATTGACAATGCAATCCACTGGCAAATTCCCTATACCAATTGGACTTAATGGCTTATGACAGCACAAGCGCTGCAAGAAATTCGATAAAAAATGAAAAGAAAAAAATGCCATGCCGACAACTGTATACACTTACTAAAGCCTCAAAATCAGACAAATTTTAACAGGTAGTCTGAAATTGGTAGGCATAGCCAATAAGGCAATAGGACGTCGTTTGGTCGTTATAAGCGATCAACTAGATTGTACTTTTATACAAGTTTGTATAAACATCAACCAAGCCTTCGTAAATCCTCATGACCGGAGTCGTTATAAGCGGCATTTTTTGTATTTTTAGGCGAATTAGTTTATAAAACTAACCTTATTCTATTGTTTACTTTTACGTTAAAACTGGGAAAACAAAATAAAAAAGCTACTTTGAAGAATTTTTCTTCAGCTATAAGTGTTTGCGTTCAAATATTTTGTCAAAGAACAAAATCGTGACTTTCAGAAACCACTTAAAATAGTTGCCTAAAACTATTTGATTCAAGTGATAAATTTAGAATACAAAAGATGCGAGTAAAAATTTCTGTGCCGTTGCTCATCCCTAGAAAGTTTTTTCTTTCTTTCTATTCACTTGCCAGCATTGAGATTTCAGTAAACGTTAAGTTAAACCGATTCAGGCAGATGTTATTTTTCAATTTAACTCTGATTCATCCAACTGGGTATAGGACCCAAAATAGTTATACCCTTTAAAAAGGCTATGCATACCAAAATTGTAATTCATATAGTAGGAAAAAGAAAAACGTCTCACTTATATCATTTTTACTTAATTAAAGCACAAAGCACTTGCCCACATACACTTACACACAAACACACACACACACACACACACATGATAGTAGTTCGTTAGTTAAGTAAATAGAAGTTTGTTTGACGTAGGCGATTAACCTCAACATTAAGCTAAATGACAGCAACAGATGAAACGGACAGATGAGAAGCGGTCGAGAGGAAGGGAAAGGCAGATGCTTTTCGTGGTCATGACATGCAAAAATAAAATATTAGAGAAAATTTTATCAATTTGTTATGCCATTTGCCAGGAAGCAACTAGCAAATATTGACAATCGACAGTTAATGGGAAAGCTAAGTGAGAAAACTGCAGAAAAACTCAAAAGTTTTTTAATTACGTTCAAACTTTGCTTTTTAGTTGAGGGGAAAATCCAATGATTGCAATAGAAATTGTTAATTTTTTACATCTTAAAATGTGAAAATTTTTTTTTTTTGTAAATTGATCTGTGGTTTGGTATCTTTCCTAAATTTTTTAAAAAATTCTAAACCGTGCTAAAAGATTTTCAACAATTTTTGTTGAAACAAAAAAGTATTTTTTTCTTATTCGTACTGCAATTAAAATCAAATTATTTTCTAAATAATTTATGGATTTCCTCTTTGACTTGCTGCTTATGATGGCTCCCACATAAAACAAAATATGAGAAGAAGAGCAAAAGGCTGAAATTTGCTATTAATGCAAAAGCAAAGTCTAATTAAACTACAATGAAATGCAGCTCATTAGAAACGACCTCAAACCGTAAAATGGTAAACAGAAACCAAGAAAAGAAAGCTGTGAACAGAACACAAGAGCTGGAGGGGAGGCCAAGAGCGAAATGCTGCCTCTTAAAAGTGGGTGTTGCCGGCATAAAACATTAGCATGTACGAGCCCCTCCGGTGTGTGTGTGAGTGTGTTCAGCAGCCATGTCTTATCGAGTCGAGTTCGCCATTAAGTTGGCAAGCGAAGCAACTGCATTCCGGGAATACTGCAAGAAGAAGCTGCATTCTAAGCCTCAAACCTCAATCTCTCCACACTCTTCTGCACTCCATGAACGTCTGAAGGAAGCGCCAAGAGTTACATGATATCAATAAAAGTGCACAGCCAAAGAGATAAACTGATGCGTCGTCTGAAGAAGGCAAACAAAGTAAAAAGGAGAACTGAAAAAAGGAACAACAACAGCAAAGACACTAAAAAGCAAAGGGCAGAGCTGACTACGACGAAGTTTGTAGACCCTTACAATTTAGCATTATGTTTTCCATTAGTCTTATTCCATTTTCGGGCAAACGAATTAAAGGAAAACAGTAAAAGGAAATCTCTGTGAGGGCTTAGACAGGTGAAAGGAGTGAAAATTCACCTCGTTGTCTCCAAGTTGATTCTAGCTTATAGATATGTATATGTATACCCTTTATTGGCAAGAGCATTTAAAACTATTTGCGATGCTTGGGCGAAAGGCTGCTCAAGAATGTGGCACCTTTTCTGTGGCTGCGGCTGCGGCTGCCGTTCCATATGCCGCCATCTCTTGACTCTCGACCCAGGTTAATGGATATGCAGCAACGCATATTGCCAAAAAAAAAAAAACTACAAAAATAAATAAAACTACAACCAAACAGGTGAATGCAGCAGACAATGGCAATTTGTTTCACTCAACACATACACGGACACATACAGATGTGTGTGTGTGTTTGTGTGTGTATTCCCCTGATTGCCACATTTTCGTATTGACTGTGTGAAGTTTCTTGTTTTTTTGTTTTTTTCATTTTTTGCATTGTTTCTTATTTCTTTTGGCTTTCCATCTTTTTTTTCTTTTTTCTTTGTGGCAAATTTACAGTTAACACATTTTGTTGGGTATCCCCGGAAACCTGAATGTTTGATTAAGCCAAAAAGGTAAAATTATTTTATTCATCAGATGTAATTTAAATGGAAGGAGAACTTTAACAAGAATTTTTAGCGAAAGCTTCTCTCAATTGGGGACAACATAGAGAGAGAGAGAGAGAGAGAGAGAGGGTGAGGGATAGAGAGAAAGTAAACTTATTATTTTAGTAATCATATCGAAAAAAATTATTGATATGAACTAGAAAAACTTTGCATGAATTAAAGAATATAAGAAGAATAAAATTTTAAATAAAACAAAAATAATTTTAAAGCAAATATCATTAAATTATTAAGGAATAAAAATTAATGACTTATAACCTTCGTAAATTGTTTGGGCAAAAACGTCGTTGTGCTTAATAATTTTGAAACTACAAATTTTGGATTACTTTTCATTTTCTATAATAATAACGACACAACAGAAAACGCGATAAGTCCCGGTACAACTACGAATATTATCTAAATTAGATTGTATTAAAACGAAATCATTTTGTTCGACATGATTTGTCTCCCTCTCGTTTTGCTTTAATGGCATTATAATCGAATCGCTTTAAAGAAGAGTTCATATTGAATGGCAGAAGACTTCATACCAATTATGCAATGCGTCATTAGTAAAGAAGAAATATAATATTTAATAGGTCCACTTTAAAGACTCAAAGACAAACCGACAAACGGTCAGATGAAAGAGGCACATGAAGAGCCAGAGCAGATGGTAATAAAAGTCGGCAGACGATGTAGACAGGCATGGAATAAAAGATAAAATGGGGGGAGGAGAGAGGTCCCAGGGGGTGGCATCTATGAGATATGTACATATGTGAGCCTCTTTCTTTATTTGGAGGCGAAACGCCTTGCGCATGTCCATCGAGTGACATTGGCATTTGCATGAAAGGTGAGCGGGGATCCTCTACTGAGGAGAAAAACGAGTTGGACACCTGTATACACCTGCCGCAGGTAAACGAAGACGAGAGCCGGCAAATGTCTTAGTCAGCAGCGGCAACAGCAACAGCAACAAACAACAACAGAATGAGAAGCAAAAGCGAAGAGATAGCGAAAAGAAATACAAAACAAATAAGAAGCAGAAAGAAAAATCAAACAACACAAACAGCAAGCAGCAGGTAGAAAACAAACAAAACCAAAAAGAATCTCAGCACACACACAGAGGAAAATGGGATGGAAGAAAAGAATAGAAGAATACAAAGTGGCAACTGAGAACTACAAGATTCACCTGTCACGAAGAGCTTTCTAGCACTCGAACGCCCCCCCTTTTAGCAAGGGCGTAGCGCAGTTCTTTTCAACTGCAGACAAATGTCTCTCTCCCTTTTTCATATTTTATACCGATTCGTCGTCTTTATATTATGCTAATAATAGCGATGATTATCCTGATACATAATTGTAGCCAACTTTGATTACATTTTAAAGAATCGCGTTTCGTGATCTAGACTAATTCTTTTTGTCCAAACCTAGAAAATCTCTTTAAATAAACTGGGAAATCTTTTAACTTACTAATATATACTTTTGTCAACTGAAAGAAATCGTAGTTAATGCTATTTTCATGAGTACTAGGTCCCAATTTCTTTCTCTGAATGCCATTTGATACGCTCTCGCTTCTGTCTATTCTTACTCCATACCAAAATTGATATTTATAACTTTGGTGTAACTTTAATGGGCTTAAAACTGAGACTTGACCGAACTTTGTCGGTTTCGAAAACAGAGAGAAAAGAAGCCAAACGAAAAATTACCAACTTCACAAATTAGTCATTGTGATTAATGAGTGAAGAAAAGGAAGAAGAAGAAGCCGCAGACGATGCCAAAGCCGATGGTTGGCCCGGCTTAAAGTTGCGCTGATTTATTTCGTGTGAGTTTTTCAAAAAATGATTATAGAGTTTGAAGGGAAGTTGTGCAACTCACTCGACTCACATTACTCCTCCTTCTCCACCTTCAATGGCAGTTATCTAGATCAGTCAAGCGAGTATATGTATGAACGAGATGCCATACAGATGGATCTCTTCCATAACGCTCATAAGTTTGGGTCAAGTTCAATCCATTACATTTGATTGCAGTCTTTAATCTCTACCAAAATTATTTTACACCCTTTAATTAATCCATGTGATTTCTTGAACTATGGAAACTGTGTAGAAATCGGAACTGTTGTTTGCAGAGGCAAGGTGTCTCATTAGCTTTGATTCGATTTAAAGACAATATGAAGTTTTCAAAAAGTTATGAGCTTTCTGTTAAATATTTTTGAACTATTTTAATTGTTGGGTGAATTGTGGTTTAAGGGGTGGGTTAGTTGCTTTTGTGGCACAAGTTGTTAATGCGTGAGGCAAAGAGGAATCACTTGGACTCTAGAGTCTAGACTCTAGACCCTGGACTCGGCTCGGATTGGCAGCGCGTTAATGTCACAAATGGCCTTCAAAAATCTCGTATGTGCGAGAGAGAGAGAGGCAATAGTCAGCTGGGCGAAGCAAACACAAAAACCACCCCTGTGAAGGGCACACCACCCACTTGGCCACCCACCCACTTAAGCACTCACTCACCACCAAGAATAGAAAATTTCGATACAGCATCCAAAGGAATTTCATCCCCAAGGATGGCAGGTGGCAGGGGGTGTAATCTGTGTCACAAACCTTTTTCTCGTTTTTGTTGTGCTTTGTTTGGATCCTTGAAAATGAAATTCCTTGAGTTATTGTTGTAGGGATCCTCCTTTACTGCAACTGTTGTTGTTGTTGTAGACAGAGACAGGTGGACTAAGCAACAAACACTCAGAGAGCGACAGACACGCACACACATACACACAAACACACACACGAACAAGGCGACGCTCACTAATACCACGGCAAGTGGAGGGACGCGAAATGTTGGCACTGAACTTCTCTTCTCCTTTTCTTTCTCTTTCTTTTTCTTTTTTGCAGCTTTTTTGCGCTGCTTTTTCTTTGGCTTTTTATCTAATCGTTGTTTTTTTTTTTGCTTTTAGATAATGCCTAATGAACGCTTATCGCTTTGCTCTCTATCGCACACAAAAACACTTCACCAATTCCAGATATAAATTAATAATATTTTGTATTTCTCCTCTTCTACTATTCACACGAAAAGCCGCACACGAAAAAACGTAAAAACGCGACAGCGACACAACCGCTTTACTTGAAAACAAAAACAACACTGGAAAAAAAAACACAACAGTGCTGACATTTTGGCGTTTTCCCGTCATATTTGATAATAGCGGGAAACATTTAAAAACCCTGTATTTGATGCCTACATTTTTCAGACTCCTCAAATAAATTGCCAACATCAGCGGTGGCAACTTTTCTTGGCTAAGCAAAGTCAAGATTTGTGAATGCCCAAGCTCTTGGGAAAACAAGTAAAACTAATGTCTTTTAGTCTATTTTTTATCTTGTTCAACAAACTTTGTTTCAAATTCATAAGAGCTTTACGCAGCCTCCCAGAATTCACAAATCCTCCACATAATCTTGGTTTAATTTTTTAATAATAAATGTATATTAAATCCACCTAATCAAAACGATTTGGCTGGAAAAGGCCATTTTGTCAGCACAGGGCAACGTGGAACACGGTATGGTTGCCCAGCAAACATTTGTTACACAACTCCGAGTCATGGCATAGCGAACAACTATTAATGCTACATACATATAATAATTCTATTAATCACAATAGTTATGTTTTAATTATTTACATTGTAATAGAAAACTAATGTTTTGGAAGTTAGTTAACAAGATAGAAGTTAATGAATTATCAGTTACAACCGGAATTAACTTGAGTTAAAACCAGGTTCTGTTATATTAACAGAGTCTGTTAAGTTACAGCAGACGACCATGTGATGCTACCAGACTAACTGCAGTTTGGCGCCACAATTCAAAAATCATTTGATGTGCTAACTTGATTACCATAAGTAATAATTAAACAAAAGTAAAAAACTAAAGCAAATATAATTAAACTAAGACAAAATTTTGCTAGAATCACCATGAACTAGAGATTAAATTTGCCACAAAACTTTAAAAACTAAATGAAGTTCGATGCATTTTTGATGTGTCAATTTCGAGAACTTTAATTGACAAAATATTCCAAAGATTCACGTAATTTGTTAATTTAAAATAAAATCTTCTGGTGGACATAGGATATATGTTGCAAACTCATCCCTCTCCAGAAAATGGATGACCATCCAGTGCAGCATCATCTCGGCGGCCATACAGAAAATGGAGCAATACACCATTGTGCCCATATATAGAACGTGTCTAGATTGAGATGATTCGGAATGTTGCAGGGCCACCAGCTTAATCAGCAGATTCTTTATAAACATTAAGCAGCAAATGACGATCCAAGGCACAACCAAAATGGAGCAATATATCTTACTGATGCCTTGCTTCAGCTTACCGGAACATATCTGCAGACAATTCAGGCAGGGTATTTGGGTGAGTGCACTTAACAGGGCCGATATCAAAATATTCTTCATCATTTCGCTATAGTCAATTGACACCGTTGGCAAATTTCCGCCCAACTCCCATTGAAATTTGAACCGCGGTTGGGCTATTATCGCGGTGAGCAGGCCCGTACAATAAAGAAATTTACCCGTTACGTGTAACAAAGTCATAACTAATAGTGGAAAAATGTTCTATCTATTGAGTACAAGTTTTTAAATAATAATAAAGAACCAAAATATAGTCTGCTAGCAATAACTGTGCTAATCTGATGTTTGAAAATCTAACTGAATACCCTACAAATCTTTCAACATTAGGAAATGATAGACAAACGTATTTTTTTAACAAACTCTCTGTTTAAAGTTGGCGCTCCACATTGCACACTAGCGCCATTTTATTTAAACATTTTTCTCAAATTCTTCAGCTTTGCCGCTTTAGTTTGCCTCAAGTTAGTGCAGATGGCGCCACCAAGCTTAAGAAAGGGCGCTAGAAATTATTTCAAATTTGGGTTGGACGAGAAAACTCGAGTTTTCAATAATTTAAAAGGAAGCTGAATTTTCAATACATTTATTAGAGGTTAAAAATAAATTTTAAGCTGGAAAATTATTTATAAAATCATTGCTGGGTCTGAGGCTTAAAAGGAACAGTGTCTTAGTAAAAGCCTAACTCGTCTTTTAATTAATTTATTTCGTCTTTTAAAAGGATTTACCTTTTTTTTTTTAAATCGCTTTTTAAAGCGGCACTGAAATTTGTTTTTTTGCCATTATGAGCCAAATAGATTTTCGTACGTTATTTAGTTACATTTTGGTTATAGTTCCAGTGGAAGTACGTACCAAATTCGACTTATTACATTATTATAAAAGTTCTTGGTACCAAGACGGATAAATAAATAAAATTCAATCGGGTATACATTAAATTTGACAGTGTTATTTAAAAATAATAGATATATAGAACTCGCAAAACTCAATTTGACATAATAAGTTTGATATTTTAGCAGAATTTCCTTTTTCAACTGATATAAAAGTGTTTTTTGCGATCTTAAACCAAGCTTAATATGATCATAACTGAAAATAAATTTAAGATTGAAATCAAAAACGTATTACGCTATAGAACAAACAATGGTTTGGAGTTAATAAAAGAGTATTATTCTCATGATAATGATAATTTTTTTCATTTTAACCTATTTTAATAGGGAAACAACATTTTAACTTCTTTGGTTATGCCGATGCTGCATCGTGAGTAGGTGACTCTGGGGATTGGGGGTGATGGGCGGTTTTAATCTCTGTGTGGACGAGATACTACAATGCGATAAGTGCAGGGCGCCTCTGTCTGGGGCCATGGCACTGCTTACGTATTTTGGTTTACAATATGTTTGTGTTTATCAAGTATATGATATGCTATATAACACTATGTATTGCAGTAGATCGCTAAAAATAAGTGCGGCTATAAGTCTTATATGACAACTTCTGTTCTTTAGTACTAACTACATATGCAAGATTGTTGTTATTCCGTAAAGTCTGATCTTGATACTGATAACTGAGATTTACGTGTTGGTAGGATACAAATTTTTAGTGTCCTACATATAAAAGTCGGTTTTTAGTTTACAGATTTTCATTTACTTCTACACTCACATGACATTCGAGCAGCAAGATGTTCATTATCTTATCCATTAGATAACTGACAAAAATTATGAACTCTATGCAGGAAGTAGACTCAACTAATCTTGATGTACTTTTTGGATTGGTGTGGATTTTAAGAGGTCATCCAGAGCACAATAAATATTCCAAGAAAACACCAAACACGCGCTCTTTCATAGTGTTGAAATGTTGCCATGCAGCTTATATGTACATATGTATGTATGTATGTAAATATGTATGTATGAGTTACAGGTAGGTAAAAAACACGTGTCACTCATATCAATCAATTTGCGGTGATTTATTTTATCAGCAAATTGCTCGACACTCATTTCCAGACGCCAAATTTTATATCTTGTATCCAAATCGATTGACATTGACAGTAAATATTCTGATTCTCAACCATTTGGCACGCCATCGAAATTTTTGTGAATTTGTAAAGAGTTTGAGAAACGAAATGCATAAAACTTTTGTCTTACAAAAAGGATTTCTGTGCTCCAACAAATTAAACAAGTGTTCAAATCGTGTGAATGACAAGCGCTATTCATCGAAAGTAGAGTGTGAAACGGCATATGAATATGGCTGATAGTTAATCCAGTTTGTGGTACAATAGATCAGAGAGGTGAAGGTATTATTCAAAATCTCCCATTTTAATTGGCTTTGGATTAACTTTAGGACATTCTCGTAAGCAAAATGTAGACGAAAGTATTTTAATTGCATAATTTTGTTGTTTTCTTTTGATTGGTTTCGCTTTAATTGGAAATTTCTTTTGGTTTAAATTAAAGTTTAATTCGCTTTAAAACCTTTCAATAGGAATAAAAATAATGCAAAAAATATTAGTTTGTTTTTTTGTAGTGCTAAGTACTAATTACTTATTTTGGAGAACATTTTCACTTGTTTTTTTTTTTTCTTTAAAAGCGAGTCATCTCGATCATTATGTTCATTTGCTCACTACATTGTTCACTTGTTCAGTAGCTCACTAGAAGTTTGGGGTCTTAGTATTTGGGACTTCTTTGCATAAGCCTGCTGATTGCTAATGCTCTCAAAATGAGTTTAAATTTCGCCATTTTTTTTATTAGCAACATTTTAAATTTTTAAAAGGTCAACTGATCTGGCCAACCTAAGCAAAAGACAATGCGCAATAATTTGCAAAGTAAACCAAGTGAATAAAAAATTACAATCGAATGTGAACATGTTCAGTTACTCAATTAAGTGAATAACTCTTTTTTGTTAACTCATTCATAAGCAACCCAACACCAGAAAATAAAATAAAATAAAAAAAAGCCAAAACAGTTTATTATTCAGAATTTTTTTTTGGTAAATAAAACTTTTAGTTGGGATTATTAACCATATTAAGCAAGGGTTTCCACATGCTCAATAGAATCAATTCCGAGATCGATGGACTCTTAATTAACATCATGTTCTATAAATAATTATTTGATATTTCTAAATTTCCTTTTCTTATTTGCATTGTAAATTTTTTTTTCTAATCCCAATGAACCTTGGCCCACCGACACGATCATTTAGCTGTCGTCTCTCCAGGCATCTGTTTTCTGCTTCTGTTGCCCTGTCACTCACAGAGATCGCGACATTGTCGCACGTCAGTTGTCGCTCAGGTTTTCTTTATCTTCATTCAAGACGGGAAAAAAATAATATAAGAAAAACACGGATTTTATCTCTCGCATTACACACACACACACACACACACATTCGCATATTTTGTTGTGTATATAGAAGAGCGGCATCTGAAGAGCTATCACTAATATGGCAACTTGGGCCAATTTAAGTTAGAATATTATCATTATGATCAAAGTTATTACGTTCATCATCATCATCATCGTCATCGTCATTATGATGATCATCATCTTGGGGCAATGAGATTTGCTCTTTGAGTAGTTATATATTTTTTGAGTGAGAGGTTGGATAGATTAAATCTGTGTGTATATATGTTGATATGGAGGAGATTGCAAAAGATACACAACAAGAAGATACAAATTTTGTCAGTCAGTGGAAAAGAGATTTCATCTCAGTCTCGAGACGAACGACGAGTGCGAAAGTTGTAGATGAAAATCGTGCGAACAAAATCAAACAAAACAAAAAAACAAAAAAAAAGTGTTTTAAGAATCTATAAGAAACAAAAAAAAAAGCCTTGAAAATGGCCAAGTATCTAGTTAATTGAATATAGCCAATTAAATACAAATCGAAATTATTTCAATTTCAGATACAATATAAATTAAAGATTATGGATTATAATACCAAAAACTCTGACTGATGATCACAAGTTTCAATTGAATTAAATAAAAGAATCACACAAACAAACAAAAAAAAAAAAAAAGAAATAAAACGAGATTTAATTTTGAGAGTGGCAATGCAATGTTTTTTAGTGTTAGTGTGTATCTGTGTGTGTGCGTGTGTGTGTCTTGGTGAAATTTGTCCCAGTGTCGGCTGACCGAGAAACTTAACTAAAGGCATTTTGCCTGCAATTTCATTGAAACGAACTTCAAACTGTCAGCCATAAGCTTATGCAAATAAACAAGTGAATTCGTCTATATCTCTCTGTGTGTGTGTGTGTGTTGGTGTATTGGTGTATTAGTGTGTGTGTGTGTGTGTTTTTCTCTGTCTATTTGCAATGGGCAAAATGGTCAGCGAAGAGACGGAGACGGTGTCCGAGGCCGCCCGCACCGAGAAAATCGAATTGTCGCGCTTTGGTGAATTCTGTCAGCGCCGTGGCATAAATCCCAATTTGATTATGCTCAAGATAACGCTATTTGTCATGTATGGAGGTGAGTCGACTAGCCAACCAACTGGCTTCCTATCTCCTTAAATATTATTAAAAACCAATTAGTTATCTGGCCCAAGTCTTATGAGTCCATTTCGTTGCCAATGAAACGTGATGTGCAATCGTTTTTATGATATGAATATTTGAGTTCATGGCTCATCTCAGAGCCATTTACAATTATTTGCCATAATGTTGTTGTTATTTTAGATAAAATAAGATATAAATATAGGAACACAGACATTGTATATACTTGTATATCACTCATACGACCCGTTGTGCAGTAGAATTAACTTTGTTTCTTTTTTTATGAGATCCACTGAGAAGAAGATTAACAGATGGACTGATATCAGTGACGGATTCACTGTAAAAGTAGTAGACTTTCCCCGACCCTATAAAGTATATTTAAAAGAAAATTTAGCGAACAAATTTATTGTTAAGCGTGTTTGACATGAAGTTAATATCAGGTTTCTGCATAAAAAGCTATGTTTATTAACTTTATTTTAAAGATTTAATTTTGAAAGATGACTCAGGTAAGAGATTTTGCTTAGACTCAAATTATATAAGCTTCCTTGTTGATTTTACAACGTAGAAATATCTATTAAACTTACCTAGTAGAAGCCAATAGAGTTAAAGTCTGATATCTTACTTCCTAACAAATTAAAAAAGGAATTACTTTTTATTATATGTAAAATGAACTCAATCCACGTACAATTAATAGTTTTTCTACAGTATTTCGATCGTTATTCAAAAAATTACTCTAAAGTTAATTTTTATTGTGCGACAGAAGTCTAAAAATGAAATGGAATACAAATTTACAAATTTCCAAAACCTGGCAAACTCATTTTCTATAACATTAACATGTTTCTTGTGAACTAAAATTTTTCCTCCAAATTTAATGGGGAGAAGAGAAATATTTGTTGCGAAAGAAACCTTAAAAATAAATGTAATTTATAACGTCCAAAATAAATATTTAAGCTCAAGCCTAAATTATTAATGAACTTAAAAATTACTAAACTAGACCTAATATTCCCACAAAGAAGTTTAATATGACATGCTTATTAATGCCACTCGCCACCAGGTGGCGCTGCACATTAGGACAATTTCTGCCCCGTTTAACCAATTGTCATATTGTGAAAGAAGAAAGAACAACGTCTGCCGTTATAGCTATTATTATTTCAACATTGAATTTTTAGAGAATTCGCAACAATAAAATGAATCTCTCTCTTTTATCAGATTCTCTAACCATTCTCTCTAGTTTTTGTTATTCTTGATGATATGTGGTTTCCTTTACTTGTTAATAATATTTAATGACGACTGCATTGAATGCAGTTGAAATTAAAGTTTTCCTTACTTTGTCTAGCTTCACTTTCCAAAGATTTATTCAAAGTTGTTTGGCTTGTAAGAGAACTTTAAGGCAACCACTGTGACTCAATTTCTGAATGTGGTATATGCATAATGAATGCACTTAATCAAAGGATATACTAAACTAAGGGATAGCCCATACAAGTGCCATCCAAATGACAGCATAGATAACACACAACAATTTTCTGTTCTATGATGTTAGTTTGTAAAAGGCAAAAAGGAAAATGCAAAATCAAAACTGACCCCACAACAAAGTCTTTACAATATACACTTGTTTTTCACTCTCACACACACACACACACACACGCACACAGAGACACGCACACGAAGATAGACTCATTTGATGCAGTTACAAATTTAACATACACAGTAGTAAAACGAGGCTTGAGTTAGGCGGCTGACAGTGAATCTTTGAATTCATTATCACACAATGCTACAACCCCAAACCCCCGGCCCCACCCACCATCTAACTGCCTCTCCCCTCCCCCCAAACTCTTGGTCATCATCAGCGTTTTCCATTCAGTAGGCCTTCGTGTGCGTAGAACTAGAAACTGGGGGACTGGGCTGGTCGGAAGTTATCAATTAGGCACAAAATATGTTACACATTTGTATAAATTTAGTTACACAAACTAAACACACACATACGCACACACACACGCAAACACGGACGCACACACACACACACACTGACATAGAGGCATGAAGATGATGCATATATAAGATGGGTTAGCCCCAGCATTTTCCCAGCATGTGGCAATTAAGACAAATACACACACAGACACACACACACCCATACACACACTCACACGTACAGACACACACTTATGCCACAAAATTTATATCTATGTGCGTCTTTTGTAAATAAATCTAGCTTATAAGATCTAAGCTTGAGAAAGGTTTAGTTTGATTTGCCTTGTCTGTCGGTGGGTCAGTCTGTCGGTCGGTCTGTCTGTCGGTCGGTCACTCGGTTTTTCACTTTATCCTCAACTCAACTCAACTCATCTCAAGTCAACTGACCGTGCGCCATTTTCATTTTGCTGGCGGTCAATGACAAAAACATTTTGCCATTGCTTCACCTCAAGTCCCCCACCCCCCCCACCCCATCCCTTCTCTAGCCATTCTCTCTGACCCCCGTAAAAATTCAGAGAATTGGCCATTGGACGCTTGTTGTCTTTTGCCATTAAAGTCAAATTGTCGCAAAAATTAGTATTAATGTGTTTTTTATTTGGCTTGATGTCTACGTTTTTTTTTTTTTTTCGTTGCTTATTTGATTTGGTTTAACTTTTTAACTTTTTGAATGAATTAAAGTTTAGTCGCTTTCTTTAGTTATGCTATTTATAAGTATAAATATTTATTTGTTTGTATTTAAGAAATCTAAAGGTTATTAGGCACATATTTAGGGGTGTTCTTTTAAGTATATTCCTGGAAGGTTTTTTCATAAACTCGTTTTGAAAGGATTTTACACTGTGATTTAAAGGAAATTTTTGAATTTTTAAAGAGTGAAAGAATAAGTTTTTGAATAGGCCGCTTAAGAAAATTCGAAAGACGTTTATAAAATTAACAAACTTTACTTTTTATAGCACTCAATTGTATTAGAAACCGACTTAGTTGTTTTTTTAATTATTAATTTGTAGTTAATCAATAAGAATGATCTCAGATAGAAATGCATAATCCTAATCAAATATATTTTTATAGATTTTGCTAACATTTTCTAACTCATTGTTGCAAGTTATCAGCTCTTGTTTGCTTCTATATTTTCTTTACATATTAAGCTTAAGATTCCTTTAAACTTCCTCATCGAAATCATTATGTAAATTGGCATTTAATATTATTAAAATATTATTACTTGGCAAATAATTTTTGAAACAAACAAAAACTTAACGAGCAATCATATTCGATTCATTACAAATTGAAGAAATTCACTTTTATTGACTAAGAAAAATAATTTCAACTTAAATTTTATTCCATTAATTTCTAACTGACCACTGAAATTTTGAAAAGAATTTCTTTTAAATATATCTTTTTCACACTTTATTTGCAATTCCATTTAAAATTCTTTGACTTTCATTATCAGTTCTCAGGCAAATAACTTAACCATAAAACAGAATTATTTTTTAATTTAAATGCACAAAAAATAAAAAATAAAATATAATAGTAAAGAATGTGTCAAACCATAAATAAACAAGCAATTTTTTTGCTTTCAAATTTCTGTTTGTGGTATTCATTTTTTTTGTGCAATAAAACGTATGATTAAACATTCATAAACAGAGTGAGCCAAATTGATAGACAAGAGAATCCTTATGCCCTTTCAATTGGGGTATATTAGCTGGGAGTACAAATCCATAACGATAATATTCTAATACATTTTATGGACAGTCAAAACTGAATGATAAATAATTAAAAATTAATCTACTTACTAAGAAGGGCAAACAAATTGTAGAGTTATCTTTAATTGTTCAGATCTGACTGGTTTCTGGCCTGTAGATACCTTTCCTTACCCATGTGAACCGAAATAATAGCAGATATTGCACTTAGCAATAAACTGCTCCAAAATGCAATTGACTACTCCCAGGTGAGGGGGAGGGGGCAGTCTGTCAAAGTCGGTTGTTAGGAATACGGGTGACTGCATGCTGCGTTGGCATTGCAACAAGAACTCGTACTGCAATGGGCCTGCTTCCATGGAAGATAAAGAGGCCATTTCTCACTTTTCAATTGCAGAACCACAGGATATGCTGGCACAATTTTTAATGCCCAATCCTTATACGCTTCAATTTCAATCACTTTTTGGAATCTTTGAAACCAATTAACCATTGTAAATGAAATGATTGCCGACTTTTTAGTTAATTGTATTAAAGAAAACGAAGTTTCTAGGTTTGAAAGTAAATTTGATGAGCTACAAACTGATACAAGTCGTTCCAAAATTGGCTTAGTTGAAGCATTACGAAATTGAGGTTTTGTAGAGAAAGGTTCATAGCTCGAAAAGTCGACTTAAAATGAGTTTTCTAGGTTTAAAAGCCAAATGAAAATAAATTTTATGAGTTAAATCATAAATTGCGTGAATTTTGTATCATGAACTGCAACGACAGGACAAATGCTGTTGAGTTTTTCATAGTTGAATATAATATTTAAAAAGATGTGAATTATAGTATTGAAAATGTATATTAAGATTCAATGGCAAAATATGCGAAATAATCCTTTAAAATTAATAATTGGCGACTAAATGCAAATAAACAATTTTAATGTGAGGAAAATTGTGTAAATAATCAACAACATTTATTTCGAATTGCTTAAATAGATTGTTCATAGTTAAGCCAAATGAACAAATTTTGAATTGAAATTGTCGATTTTTAATGAAAGTCGACTTCAAAAGAGTATTAAAACTTTGTTATGTTTACGCATATCTTTTTGCAGTTATAAACTGTGTAGCTAATAGATAACATGGCAATGCTCAAAAACTTTGTGCATATTTAAAAATATGTTTTGCGAATGAAACAAGTGAAATGTTGGGTAAATTAAATTTTGCATTGCGCAATTAAAATTTACATGGGACAGAGAGTGGCCAGCGACCAGCGATGAGCTCAGCTGGACTCTTGTGCCATGGACAGCAGCACAGGCCTAGCAGTTGCCTCTCCCCTTCCCTTTTCCCCCAGGTTTTGTTTGGCATTAATTACGAATGACAGGGAATGGAATGAAGGGGAAGTCAAAGGCAGTTGCCGCAATGGAATGGCCGCCAAGCCAAACAGCCCTGACATGCTTGCATTTCCGTTTCCGTACATGCCCACACAAACACACCAGTACACACACTTACACACACACACACACACACACACACAGAGAGAGAGAGAGAGAGAGGGAGAGACAGAGAGAACAATTAATTGTTATTGCATTGAACAAATATATAAATATATATATACTGAATGTTCTTGTTAATTATCCGAGGCGATGCAAATGGCAAGTTCTGTAAAAGGGAAATCAAACTGAAAGCATCGAGAAAAAGTGTTAAATGCACTTTAACATCAATTTTCATTCAAGACACGCACAGGCAACCATACGCACACATCCATACACCACACACCCACACACACACACACGCAAATGGCATATTTGCTGTTTGCTCTTAAATTGGTCAAGGCTGCGGCTACGGCTACGGCTACGGCTGCTTTGGTCCGCCAATGGTTTTTCATTTCGCCCAATTTGGTGCATCATTTTGTTGCATTCATGTGACCAGGACGTGCTTCGCGTTTTTAATGTTCATAAATTATTGATGGAATGACAGTACGAATGACCAATGGGAAAGGGATTATTACCCATTTTGCTCTCTCTCTCTCTCTCTCTGTTCTCGTGCAGAACTCATCTTCATATTGTTGTAGCTGAGCTTGGCGTCCTCCTTCGCCTCCTTCTCCTCCTTTACCTACACTCATGGCCCCTTGTTGGCTGTAATGCGTTTTAAGTAGCTTTCCCAACACGGGGGCCTCCATTTTATGTTTAAGTGCATAATTAACTGACGTTGTTTTCCTTTCGTTTTTTTTGTTTTGTTTTGTTTATTGTACAAAAGGCAAACGCATTGCATTATTTAAAAAAGGCATTATACTTTAGCCATATATGTAGATGTTCTCTTTTCGAGAGCTTAAGCCTCAACTTCAACAACATTAATTTTAGCTTTCAAAATATATATAGTTTTCGCAGTCCTTAAGCTTCTTCGGGGTTTTAATTGGGTACTTCGATAACAGAGAATTATATTCTTAAAAGTGTTCACATAAACATTTCAACAGGTTAAATATTATTCCTTAAATCCAAGAAGCCTATTTTTTAAATTTAAAAGTTTGAACCAAAATTGAATTAATCCATTTTCATATTCTCTCAAATTGAGGTCTAAGAATGAAACTGAAAGCTAAATTTGAGAAGCCAACGTGGACACGCTTTTTCCTTTTTATCTTTTCTTTTTCAAAAATTTGAAGTCAAATGTTCCAACTGAAGCTTAAATGAAAATTGTATTAGACATTACAACAGATACTCCTTCAAAGTCAAATGCAGAAAATTGAATTGAAGTTGATTTAAAGTTCAAGTTAAAAGTCAAAAGTTAAAGTTACAGTTCAAAAATGAAGTTCAAAGTAAAAGGTAATAGGCAATTATTAATAAAGTAAAAAGAGTAGGGAAAACTTAAAAACTTCTAATTAAAATATAAAGTTGACACTTGAAATCGACAGTGAAACGTTTAAGCTAATGATTGAATATCAAAATAAATTGAGACTAAAACAAAAATTTGATATTTTAAACTAATTTCAAGTTAGAGAGTAAAATATTTGCACCTAAATTAGCCATTTCAATGAATTCAAATTTTTCGCCCCCCAACTGTTTGTTATGAAAATGAAAATAAATGCAAAAATTTCCATCTTTTGTTTATGAAGCAAACTAATTAATGCATTTTTCATTTGGAATTTTTGCACTTTCCCTTTGTTTTTGTACTCCTTTCAGCCACCTCTTCGCTGCTGCCCTATTTGACGATACACATGCAATCGATTGGCTTGACGGTGGAGGAAATTGCTATCATATACTTAGCCTTGCCCTTTACCACCTTCCTCAGTCCGCCCATAACAGGTGAGTGCGCTTAATTATTATGACACAAGAAAATTTCATTAAAATTGAGTTGAGGAGAAAAAAGAATGACAAACAAAAGGGTACAATTACGTTGGAATAATTCCAACTTGGCTTCATGCTATGAAGTTATTTAGAGTTCATTAAGTCACACAAAAGAAATTCTCCAATTTGTATTATATAGAGTAAATCCATACCATAAATACTGTCTTAGGGCGCTTTAACGGCATAAGATTACTACAAAATATATGAATATTAACGACTAAGTCTAATGAAAACTCAATAAATTTAAGTTGACACTTTTTGTTCAACGATTTCTTCTGGGTATCTGAAAGACGAGTTTATCCCATTTAATTTACGTACAGATTTTGTTTAAGTGACATCTGTCACGCGAATTTTAAAAAATAAACTCTGTTGAAACTTTTTTAAAAATTGTTTTTGAGATTTTTCAAGGTTCTCAAAGTAGATAATTATCTGTGTGATCGACTCAAACTTCCTAACACCTAATAATTGACATTGTCCGGGATGGAAAGGCGTTTATTAATGTCCTCGATGGGACTTCGTTAGGAGACTTCTGTTTTGGTCTCTACTTTTTAGTGATGAATCTAAGTTTCGCGAAAAGTGCTTTATGTTCTGTACTTTGTAAAAGTTTTAAACGCGCCATCCATTTTGTGGATTGTTTTTATCTACTGGCCACCATTTCCCGCACTTTCGATCTTTCAAGTGACTACATTCTATACTACTTCTATTCCTACGGATGAGTTTATAGAAAGTGCTATATTTCCTTAGGGTAATATTTCTTTACATATAGGAATTCAATTTTAATTAAGTTAATATGAAAACTTATGCTGCTAGGTGGCAATTTCTATTAACTAAAGTTTTTCTAGCTTTGCTGGGTATCTGAGAGACGAGCCTATCCTTTTAATTTACCTACTGATTTTGTTTTAGTGGCAGCTGTCATCGCATCCGTTGCCACAGCAACAAAAACAAATGACTAGTAAATATGCAAAAAAGTGTATGATTTTTTCTCTTATTTAAGTTTTTTTCTATACATATTTTTATGCATCGTTGCATCTCAACTGAAGGATTTTTTTTTGGTACCCACTTTCCGGGATGAGAGCGAATAATTTAATTCACTTGCAGTTTAAATGACAATTAAAAATTTCATTGTTTCTTTTAGCTCTCCTCATGCATTTCTGCCACATTTTCAGAGTGCCATCATGTCGCGGGTGTTGGGCACTTTTTTTTCCATTCGTTTTATTTAAGTGCAGTATTTATATTTTGTTTTTACCTTCTTTTATTTGTTGTTGTGCAATATTTTTATATATGCACATTATTATTTTTTTTTTTTTTTTGTTAGCAGTTCTTATATTTGCCTTGCATTTTTAAAATGCATTGCGGTGTGGAATGTTGGCGACGTGAGCGGTTTTAAAACATAAAAAAAAACAAAAAAAAAAAAGGAACAGAATGAAATGCGGTGACGAAGTAGGACGACCTGTGTGAGGGGCCTAAATGGGGGGGGGAATGAATGTTATATTTTTAAAATGCGAAAAGCAAAAATGAGACGAGTGCATAAAGCCGGTGAAATTGTCCGACATAAAGCTGGAGCATAAAATGTCAGCTAAGTGAAAACACTCGCATAAAATAGTGACATCGAAATCTGTCATAAAACCGAGCAGGTCATTATGATCATTGCATATTCACTTCCTTAACATAAAGAAAATAGTATAAAGTCTTCCATTTTATATTGTTAAATTAAGAGAGAAATTTTGGTAAAGTTCCATAGATGGCTAAATAAAAATTTATCGATATGAGGCTATGAACATAGGAGCAGCAAATATTTTAATTGGCAGTTAGCGAAAGAACTGGAACAACCATTTTGAAATCTTCTCTCTCGCCGTTTCTCAGAAGCTAAAAATATCTCTAGTCTAGCTCTTTTGCTTGGTTATAATTTGTTTTTCCATAAGTTTCTATACCCTTGCAGCCCTTTAATTAAATCGATAAAACTCTGCAATATGAAATATATACAAATATATATACAAAAAATTGGGTTGACATACATTAACAAACAAAATAGTTTTTCTCAGCGGGAACTTTATACTCGATTGTTTCTGTGGGCGCCAGATGATATAGTGGCCCGATTCTTAGAAAATGTGAAAAGTTGTGGATCTTTTGAAAAAAAAAAGTTTCTTTGACCGATCGTTTCTATAGCAGCTATAAGAAATAGTAGTCTGATACAGGCCTTTCAAGAACCTAAATCGCCTATGATAATCTCTAAAACTGAGAGTATAAGAGGTGTAGAAACAGACGCACAGAAAGACGGACATGGACATATTGACTCGACTTCTCATGCTGGACAAGAATATATATATTTTTTTTTTGGGGTCGAAAACATTTCCTACTCTGCTTTAAAAACGTCTTATAAATTTTATAATACCCTCTGCAAGGGTATAAAACGAATAAGAGATTGATAAATTGAAAGTAGTTTACGATATTTCATCTCTACAGAGTTTAGATTTAAAATTTCTACTTAGGATTTATCCCATTAAAGAGAACATAATTTTAAGACGTTTGTTTAATAAATACAATTTACTACACCTAAAGGTCCTTTTTGTTTATAGATTTCTAGATTCCTAATCCTAGTTAGATGGTAGTTTAAATTTTAATTACTTTTTGTCTGCAATTCTCTTTAAATATTGTTACAAGTTGGTAATTTAATTTGTTAAGAGAAACCCATGAGTAAATCATCTACCCTAATCGGCCACAATTTTCCTGCTTTCTTGTTGCCATAGAAAACTGTGCACACTTGTTTAATCTTGCCTCAACCAAAATCCATCTTAAGCTGCATTCAAACTGTGTGCAACTTATCAATGGTGATGAGATGCTAGAGAGAGAAAAGTTGGTATACAACTTTTGGTCTATCCTTTTCCCCCCTCTCTCTCTCTCTTTCTCTCTTTAACTCTTACTAACTGCTTCTACTAACTCTCTTACTCTTTTTCCATTTCTCTATTTAGGTTTTCTCGTTGACAAATTTGGCAAATATAAACCGGTGGTTGTGATGAGTTTGCTGCTAAATGCAATCTTCCATCATTCGTTGCTCTTTATACCACAACAGGAGATACCGGGCGTGGTGCCATCGGCGTTTGTATTAAGGCATCCGAATAATGGTGACATTGAGGTAAGTAAGCAAAAAAAAAAAAAAAACACAGAGAAGGGGCAAAAAGGGGAAAACATTTTATCCAATTTAACTACAAATTGGATTGATGGAGAAGGACTCCCTTAGCTAATTAGGTTGTATATATTTCCACTTTGCCATTTGAGGGAATGATATTAAAATCAGCTAGAAGAAACTTGTTTAGGAGCACTGTACACACACACATACACACACACACACACCGACTACTTTTTCCTACTTGTGTGTTTCGTTAAAAGCTAAAAATGTTGCCATTGCGGTATTTCTTTGGGCCTTGCACATTTCACAGCCACACAGACACACACACACACACACACACAGACAGACACACACACGACAGTCAGTTACTGGGAACTTAATTCCTTGCTACCTATGTAGCAGTACACAGCTGCTGCACTCCACTTTTAATGCGGTTGACAAGGACGATGATGACACTAATGTTGCTGGAGATGATGATGAAGATCATAATGATGATGACTGCATATTGAGTAGTAAGTTAACTGGTTTCCTCTAATAGACAGCAGTCAGTAGACAGACACACAACTAGAAATAGTTAATGAAATGGCAACTCCTTAATTTTACATAGAACTTAAATGTATAAGGGTTACGGTTAATTAGGACTAAATAACCATTCATCTTTTGGTGGAAGAGGAATATATGGAAGTCGTATTGCATACATATCAATTTCCATTGCATTAGCTTTAATAGATTCTGAGAGACTAAATTTTGGACTGCCCGAAAAAGCACTCTAAATGTATCTTAGATATATTAGGCAAGAACAACACGTATACGCAGAGTGAGCCAGCGTAACTAAAAAATACGATAATAGATAAAACGAGAATTATTATGCGAATGATTTACTAACTTATGAATAGGATATTGACACAAACATCTTCATATGTATCTTCCATTTTTTTAAACTAAACTGTAAAGACTTTCCTAGCACACCAAAAAACAAATCGGTTACTGTTCTTCACATATTCGAAGTAATCTTTGAATGTGCCATTTGAGTAAATCCCAATTCGAAAGATGCCACTTTCAATCAGCAGCAGTCCAAGCAAAGTAAAAACCAAGTACTAAAACTTTTATAAAGGACAACGGGAAAGATAGAAGCCAGGACCAGAAGTTGGAGTAACCTCGCACCGCAATAACAACAACAATCAGTCTGAAACATTTGCATTGATATGTTCATAAGCATAAAGTAAAGTAAAGGCAACATGCAACAAAAACAGGGAAAGGGACATGGACAGGGACAGGGACAGGGACGGGAACGGGAACAGTAAAGAGGCAAATATGCAGAAAGAAAAACATAAAATGCTCTGAAAACAAACTTCTCTCAATCAGGATACGGAGAGCGTGCCACATGTGACAGTTATTTGCTTTATTTCGATGATTTTACATGACACCGAAAAAAAAAAGTTTATGCACATGCAAAAGAAGAAGCTGCAAAAAGGATAACAAAAACCTACTCACACACACACACACACACACACACACACAAAGAGAGAGCAAGAGAGAGTGAGAGGATTGCAACTAAAGAGACACAGGGTGCCGTTGCCGTCTCACACACGCAGAACACATGGCGTATACGTATTACGCTCTTGTACATTTTTGTGTACGTGTCCGTGTCCATGTGCGTATCGGTGTGTATAAGAACACGCGTTTGTGTGTGTGCCAGCATGTGGCAGGCTGCTGGGAGCCCAGCAAACAGTAGCAAGCGAATTGTTGGCTATCTTCATCTCTCTCAGACTCGCGAGTGTCGCTTTAAATGGCGTCGAGCCACGCATTAGATACACAAATATACACACACACACAAACACACACACAAAAAGGAATATATGTGTGTATATATATGTACACATGCCCTGTTGGAAACAAGCGACTAGTTATACATACCGAAGGCATGAGAAAACTTTATGCTAGCCCGTGACCATGTGAAAATGGAATAAAATGCTTAAGGGCTAAGCTTATCTCAGCCAGAGAACTGAGAAATTGTTTTTGCAGTTCAGTATTAGAGCTGATAAAATGAAATGAAAACGGAAACATCATACTTAAAGCAGATTGAACATTACACAAACGTTTTCCATTCAATACTTTTGATTAAAATAGTTTTTTTTAAGGATTTCTCCATTTAAATAGGTTTTAAATTCACAAACCGAATATATTAATTGATTTTTTTATTAAAAAAAAAAACGAAGTTTTCAGGCACTGCAACTTTATTGATTTGATCAAGGCAAAAAATAAGAAGTTAAAAACTTTCCCTTCACATTTTCGAAACCTTTTGATAAATTAAATAAATTTCAATATTTTGTAACCTTTGACATTTGAGCATATGCGTAGCAAGGTTTAAGTGTGCAGCCTTTAAAACTTTTAAGCAAATTCATGCGGAGGATTTTACCTTAACTTTTGAAAATTCATGAGTTTGTTTTCCTTTCATGCTGGGCTCAGACTGGTTTTGGGTTACATGTTGTTACACTGTGTGCCGCTCTCTCTCTCTCGCTGTCTCTCTCTGTCTCTCTCTGTTCGATGTGCGTCTGTGTGAGTACGTGCGTAAAGTGTGGTGTGTTGCATGTGGCAATATTATGCTGCTGCCTCATATAAATGCCGGCTTTTATATAGTTTTCTTTTCTCATCCTGCTCATCATCTGCTTTTTGCCTCAATTTTTTTTTTTTTCGTTCCGTTTTTGTCGTTGTAAAGCCACGTCTCGCCAAATAGAGACATGCTATGACTGTCGAGAAGCCATTGTTAAAGGGCGTGTGGCAGGATAGTTGCTGGTCTGATGTGACTGGAATGGCGTGGCAGCATTTTTGGCAAAGCGAATATTACAATTGCAATTGAAGTTGTATGGCTTGTGCAATTGTATTGAGGCAGACAGACAGACTCCAAGCAGTCTCTACTACTGCCTCACAATTGTGGAATTATATACATGAATTGCAACAACTAACAAACGCTGATTGTTAGTGTTAAATAATTATTACTAAATGCAATTTACAGTAACTAGTTTTTTTTTGCATTTTTTGTTAACTTGTTGAGTGTTTTTTTGATGAATACGAAGAAAATTCGATACAACTCTAACTCTTCCATAAAAATCTTAAGATGCGTTTTGAAGACTAAGCGTGATATATCTGTCTGTAATTTAGTTAGGTTTTGTCTGTGTCATTTAGTTTGTCTCTCTTTTAGTTGTAGCTAATGGCTACTAAAGATTAAATTGATCCCATCACAACCCCATTTTCTGTTATAAATTAAATTAACTTAAATATGTAAAAATTATATTTAAAAAGCATTCAAGTGGTACGATACAGGTCTCTCTTTCTCTCTTCTCTTGAAGTATTTTGTGAATGGTCTCGACTTTAGCATAAATACTTCAACTTGGCTTCCTCTTGACCAAAATGAGATGATTCTGCATTTGAGTATCTTCTTTTGCCTCAATTCCTCTTGGTCGAATCTCTTTGGCAGTCGCTTTAGTTCTTTCACTCTCCAAAAAAAAAAAAAAAAAAACAGCTCTTGAAATTGCATATTTTATGAAAGAAACTGACAGTCACACCTTTTGGCAATGGGAAAAACATCAGCAGAGGCAGAGGAAAGCGGGACAACATGAACAAATTCCAGATGCAGGCACTTGCAGCTGAGATGAGAGTTTTACATAAATCGAATTATGGGTGTGCACACACACACACACACACACAAAAACACACCAACAGATAGACATACATGTAGAGAGCAAGGAAGATGATATTATGCTAAAACCAAGCCAAAAGGCACTTCCTCTATTGAGCAGGCAAAACAAATTCAAATGGAAAATAGAAAATGACAGAAGCAGAAGCTACTACCGAACGTTCTTGACAGTTAACAAGCAAACGAAACGCATTAGAGGCAGCTCACAACCAACTACAAGATACAGGCGGGGCAAAGAAGACGCTATGAAGGGTGACAGAGATAGGGCAGAAGGAGGGGTGGGGCGGTAAAGCCCTACAAGAACTTCTAAACAGGGTGGCAATGCCGAAAAATCCACTTAAATGCGAGTGCACGTCAGGTTGTATGTGCAAATGTATGTATCTATGTGTGCTCGCGTGTGTGTGTGTGTGTGTGTGTGTGTGTGTGTGTGTGTGTAGTTGTGTGTGCCTCACGTACATTTATCTTTGTGTCGTTTTGCCAGCACTTAAGCCACACTAAAACACCAACATACAGTTACTCCCCCCCCACACCCCTCACACTCACACACACTCTCGCACACACACACACACACACAGTTACATTAAAATCTTGTGAGCATAAGAGCCATCGCCGTTAGCTGTAATGAAACGCAATGGTACTGCGATTTCGGTTTCAGGGCATGAGCATTCACAACATGAAGGTTTTTTTTTTGGCCCTTGGCCAGTGTATCCCCAGAAATTCCACTTGCCAACGAGCATATCCTTGTTTTGGGCACATACAACAACAACATCACCGAAAAACACCAAACGAAAAAAAAGTATCATACGCACACCCAGAAAGTCCTGGCAGGGCGTATATTGAATTTGTATTTATGATGTGCACATAAAATACAATAACACCATTAAAATAGCTGCAGTAATACAAAATGTATCGAATGAACAAATAAAAACGACTATGGTATACTCTATAAAGAAGTGAAAAAACGGGGAGTCGAAAAAGAGAAGACAGCATAATTGACCATTGACAATTTTCAATTCATAACTTCAAATATGAAACTGGTATATAGATAGAACCGATTTCCATTAAACAATAATCGTATTCGTTTCTTTTAGAGGTGGAGTACTATCGATAGTAGAAACAGTCGATAGGACTATCGATAACATTAAACAAGTTGATTGCTCGATACCAGAATAAAAAATAATACTTTTGTAAGACAATAGGAAATCGAATTGAGAAATTGTTTTTATTTGTTTTCTCAATAATGTTTAAAGGTACAAAAATAAGGAATATTTTACAACTGTTTTTTTGGACTGATATTAAAGCAGGCTACGTTATCGACTGTTTCGACTATCAATAGTTTTCCACCTCTAATTCCTATTACCTTCCTACCATTATGGAGGTCAAAATATTCCAAAGTCTACCCAATGAACGTCATACTCTATAAATCGCATCTTATGGCTACATTTGTGTTCATCCTGCACGTTTGTTAGCCGGCCGACTCCATTTTCTTTTTGGCCATGTTCTTACCCTGTTGCTGCTGTTGCTGAGATGTTGTTTCTGATATTGCTGCCTGGTATGGCATAGCCTTGCTTGCGGTTTACTATTTTATGCCATTATAGGCGAGTTCGTTTGCCGTTTGGCATAAATTTATTTGCAGTCGTCGTCGTTGTCGGTGGCAGCAACGGAAATTACCATTTTATTATTGCAGGCGTTCGGTCATGGATGCCACAACTTTAGCCCCACTCCTTCAACTCTATACCAACTATGGCCCTCGACCACATGGCCTTATTGAATTCGCATTAAAATTGGTAATGGATATATGCATATACACGAAGCATAACCAAAAAACAACAACAAATATAACACTAACAAGATACAGCACCAGCAACAGCAGCAGATGCAGATACATAAAATCCGACAGATATTTATTTATGTTTTTGTTATTATGGCCAAGGGCTTAAGTTCATATATGAGGCTTATGATAGGTTAAGTGCCACTTTAGTTGGATTTCTTTAGTTGTATTTTAGTATTGACAGAGAGAGAATGAAGAGAAGAGAGGAGAAGAGTAGAGTAGAGTAGAGAAGAGGAGAAATAGTATAAGAGTAGGGAGAAAAATTGATGGTTTAAGTAAGCTTAGGACAGCCTTATAGACTGACCACAGTTTCATCCGATTCCTTCCATACAAGTGTCCCATCACCGGCATCATTGTAGACTGAACGATTGGATATAGTATCATTAGCAGCACCACCAATAATACCACCTCCTTCGACAGCACCACCATCTCCCTGGACAGCACCATCATCTCCTTGGAGAGCATCACTGGTTTCTTTGACAGCACCATCATTTTCATCGACGGCACCACCATTTCCTTCGACGGCACCACCAGCGACTTGAACAGCATCAGCTCCATCAACACCATCATCCTGCCCCAACTCAAGGGTTTCGGATTTGATCTCTTCATCTTCCTCAATGGTTTCAGACTCATTCTCTTCGTCCTCCTTATCATCATCATTCAGGCAATCGTAAGCTGTGCGCAATGAGTCATTATCATCAGATTGAATCGACTCGGTAATAGGAATTTCCTCCTCAGTTGTTTCAGCGTCATCATTCGACTGATATGAGAGAATTTTAAAGATATTTTTAAAGTGACAAATGAAAGACATTTTTGGTCTTTTTACCAATTCGTTAGATTCCTCATCGGCTGGCTCCTCTTCGTCTTCATCGGAAGTCGACGATTCCTCTGCTTCATCAGCAATAATTTCTCCAGCCACATAGAAATAATCCTCTAGCATGATTTTCCATTCCTTCAGAATGGTCACCTGATCGCGTACATCGTAAGTGGCTGCATTTTCTATATAGCTTCCAATATCTCTACCCGATAACATATAGAATTTTCCCTCTGGTCCAAAATCATGGGGAGCACTGGAAACATCATAGACAATGCCATGCAGGGCCACCAAATGTGTCTTCTTCGCATGATGGCAATCATATGTGGCCAACTCAGTGAGCGTAAGCTTAAGGTCCTTCAGGGGAACGGGCAGTTCAACATGTCCCTCTCGCTTATAGTCCTCGTCATCATACGTGGGGGGCTGCTCTTGGCGAAAGGTGCGCATATAGGCCAAATAGCCAACCAGACAGGTAACCGCTATAATGGCAATCGGTGAGCTACACAATTCTCGCAACTGGAGATGCCATCCCTTCGTTGGCAGCGAGGACATTTTCACGAAATACAAATTGCGATGAAAAAACAAAAGATCTAATAAAAGTTGTTTTTTTTTGTGTTGAAACCAGCTCTTTAGTTTGTCGACTGAATTGAATGAATTATTCGATAGACAAGCTCTAAAATCATAGCCTACTCTGCTCTCTCTTAAATTTCCATTTCAATTTTCATCTTATTTTTTCTTTTAGGTCTGGTGGTCACCCTGCCCAAGTCGTGAGTGCCCAGAGGAACCGGAATTGGAATTAGCTGTGCATCAATGCGTTGACTATTGTCTGATGCAGGAACAAGTTAATCCTCAGCTTTACACGGATGCAGGAGCGTATGACAAGATGCCAACGACAACAAGAAGAGCAATAACAACAACAACAACAACAACAACAAGTACAAGCACATTGCGTTCCACCAACGAGGAGAATGCAGAGTCGTCGATGACATCATCGCCCAGACCAGCAACCACATCGACCACCACTGCATCATCGCCAGCATCATCATTACCAGCATTATTCGCAACGCAAACGAGAAGCAGATATCAAAACGTACTTAATATGTCATCGACCATGTTCCCGCCATTGGAGAACGTATCGGCCATGTCCTTGGTGGAGTTGCCCCAACAGCAGCAGCAGCAGCAGCAGCCGCCACCATCATCATCATCATCAGCATCAGCATCAGCATTCTCCTCAGCTGAACTGTTTGCCATGTCCATGCAGGGATTGAATTGTGAGTGACAAACTCTTCTTAACAGGGACGCACTCAATTTAACAGTTTCAAGGAAGAAAATGTTTGTCTTAGAGGCACAAGAAGAGGAGCAAGAATGTCTTTTAACTAAATGAATGAGAAAGTTCTTAAATTACCTAATAAGAACGAGAAACAAAGCTATGCTCATCTAAGATCATATTATTAAGCGGCCCCGTAACCTCATTTAGGTGTTAATCCGCTCTTCCATTTCTAAAATTATTTCCCCGATAACCAAACCATTAATTTCATGGCCTCTCGTGTTGCTTGTTGTTGGTCTCCTTAGTTTTCTTGTCAACTTTTGAATCGTACTCCTTTGGCTGACCAGCCAGCCATTCATCGATGTCCATGTCCTGTGTCCGTTACCATGTCCGTATTCATGTCCCTGTCCAAGTCCGTGTCCGTGTACGTTTCCATGTCCATTTCAGTAGTCCGTGTGTGTGTGTATTTTACTTTTATTAGTTTGTTTTTACCATCTTTTGTGCGCATTGCCAGTGCGAAACTTGCACCATAAAAGCCAAAGACCGAGTTAAGCTCACTGGACACAAAAAAAAAAAAAAAATGTGAAAGTAGATATAATAATAATAAGAATATCTCAACCTGGATGTGGCTCTCATTAAAGCCTCTCTCACACACACACACACACACACAGTCTGCAACTGTTGGAAAGTTGGCTCAACTTTTTTGTTGGAAACTTGGAAAGGGATTATTTTTTTTTTTTGTGGCTTGTTCAAAGAGAAAAACGCCAAAGTTTAAATTTTTAAGTAAAAAGAGATAAGTATAAGACAAAGAGAAAGAGACAAAAAGAAAAATTAAATCACATAGGCATATGGTTCTATAATTGCATAAAAAAATGTATTCAATCTTAGCTAAAAGTAACAAGCAAAACGCGCCGACTAAAGATTTTGATTATTAAATAACTGTCAACTTTATTTTTCTTTCGTTTTTTCGTATTCTCTCTCTTTGTTAGGGTAAAAATTATTGCTTCAAAAGATTGAACAGAATGGGGAAAATGGAAACAAAAATTTTGCTTCTCTTTGACATGTTCAGGATACTCCCTTTTCCTTGCATACCTCAGAATAGTTTGGAAATTGATTTCATAATAATCATAAATCGATCCAATTTTACGTGGCAACTAGCTTTGCCTTTCTACAAAGCATTCCTATTCCAGTCGTAGCCAGCTGCTGCATCCTGATACCCATTTTTAATAGCGTTTCAGACCCTATATATATTCTTGATCAGATTTAACAGCCGAGTCGGTATAGCCATGTCCGTCTATCCGTCCGTATGAATACCTAGATCTCGGAGACTATAAGAGCTAAAGTCACCAAACTTGGCATTCAGACTTAAGTTTATTTCAAATTTTTGCCACACACCTGGCCGCCTCTGAAATTCGAAAAAAAAATTGATTGATTTTCTTCCGCAATATATAAAATATCGTAAATTTGGTACACATATATTTGATCATAATATGCATCGGCTCACCATGAAAATCGGATGAAGTATAGCCAAGTCATACGCACAAATTTTTTACAGGCAATGTCAAGGGGGCGGCAGCCGGGTGGTTTTCGTTTGGTTTTCGCATGCGAAAGAGAGAAAGAGATTATGCTAGTCATCAAACAAACATAACGAAGAGTGAATAAAGCGCTTATCGGTACAGGGTATATCCGAGTCGGTGAGGCGGAGTTACTTTTTTTCTCATTGAAAAGCAACCTAAATCGAGTGAGAAGTAATTGGATTAGTATCTTTATTTGCTGCGTTTGCATTTGTTCTTTAAGGTCTTGTTTTCCATCCCCAATAGTTGCGACTAACTTAAGAGATAATATAAAGCAAACAATTATTATGAAAAACACTCTCATTGGCTGCAGCCAAAATCAGTTGCTGCTGCCACATTTTCCTAGTAGGCCTTTCTCATTCTTCTCTTCAATAGAAGCTATTAATGCACAATCTAGAAAACATTTAGTATTTCCTTTTGCATATGCATTTGCCACAAAATTTTCACTTTAGTTGGAAATTAAAGTGCCATTTTCTCAACAAGAAAATATTTGAAAAAAATTATAAAAGTATTTGATTGAGGAAACTTTCATATATTCAAAAAGCAAACTTTCTGCAACATTTATCAACATTAAAACCACTTTTGGCATTCATAACATAAAGAACAACAACTCAAAAGTAAAGCCAAAATACATATAAACATTTTGCTAATGTGCACATAGCAGAGCTGAAATTTCGAAAATCCCAGAAAGAGCAGCATCAAACACGCAAAAGCCGAAAACAAAACTACACAACTAACTAACTAACATGATGGCATTACTTTGTACACTTGACACTTGCACAATTGGAAATTGGTCATGCATGAGCTGAGAGTCCGAGTCCGAGTCCGGGTCCGGGTCCAGTTTTGCTGCTCGAGCTTAACTTTGCTTGGCCTCGGGGAGCTATCTGACCGACCGTATATGTATGAACAAGGCAAAGCCAAAGCAATTTGCTTGCCTGTCTGTTTATGTGAAAAACTCAGTTTTCTCTTCCCTCTAACTGACAGTATCTACGGATGGCAGCAGCATCAAAGCGGCAGCAGCAGCAGCAGCAGCAGTCCAACCTCCCAACAGTTGGGTACATTCCGATAATTCGGATGCCACATATTTCATGCTGCAAATGCATCCCGACCTCGCCGATCCCACCGAGCAATTGGGCATGGAAATCGAACAGGATGACAATGAGACAGTCACCGATATACGACAACGTTTCGGTGAGGGACTGTTGATTAAGGAGCAAATTAATCTCACCAATATGGATGATTTGGATTTACGTTGCGGTGGTCTAGTACGTCGCACAAATATCTCTTATGTAAATAGTGGAGCAGTCAAATGCATGATGCAGCGTTGCACCTTCACCATGAATGCCCCAGAGATTTGCCCGCCAGACTACAAGGAGACAGATGATACCATCTTTTGGATATATTTTCTATTAAGGTAACTTCACTCATTCACTCTTCAGTTGATTTTAGCTTAATAGTTGAATATCTCTATAGATTTCTGGCCACCACCATGTTATCGGCTGGGGTTACCATTATGGATCCGATTGCTCTCACAATGATTGAGAAATTTGGCGGTGATTTTGGTCGTGAGCGTTTATTCTCTAGCATTGGCATGGCCATTTTCTCACCCATAACTGGCATTATGATTGATTATTCATCACGCGGCTTGGGTTATACGGATTACTCGGCCGCCTTTTACACGTACGATGTCCTGCTGGTCATATCGACAATGTCCGTGCTAATGATGCCATTGGGCGAAAAGTTGCCAGCCGATAATGTGTTTAGGGATTTGTGGAATCTATTGAAAATGCCACATGTGATTGCTTTCATCATATTTCTATTTGTCCTTGGCAATTTCTGGGGTTTCATTGAAAGCTTTTTGTTCTTGTATCTCAAGGAGTTGGGTGCCCCAAATTATTTGCTGGGTAAGTGCGTTTAGCAGAATGTGTCGAAAGGAAATCTTTTTGAAAGGAATGGCAAAAGGGAAAGGAGTCTAAAAGAAATACGATCTCAGGGAAATGGTGTTTCATAGTTTTCCAAAGTAAAATAAATAGCACAATTTAGTGCTGATAAAAATAGTTAGCAATTGTGTTTTGGTTATTCATTGAAAGTTTCTAAAACAAAATTCTAACAACAAGATAAAATGGCTTAAAGCTATGCTAAAACTTTAAGCTTGTTAAAGTAAAACAAACTGTTTAAGGATTCGCTCGTTGATATCATAAAAGTTATGCATTGAAATTTTAAAAGTCACACACATAGAAAAAAGTTGAGTTTTAGAGGTGAAAAACTATCGATAGCCTAAACGGTCGATAGTCCAAATAACATTTAAGAAGTGGGTTGCTTTTGAATGAGTCATTTATTCAGAATTTCTAAATTGTTTTAATTTTTTTCTGAATAATGTCAAATCGTACATAAGGAACGCCTATTTTTGTGATTTAGTTGAATAACCTTTTTTTTTTGTCTGGCATTAAAGCAAGCAAAGTTTTAAATGCTATTGGGACTATCGACTGTTTTGACTATCGACAGTTTTCCACCTCTATTGAGTTTCAGTTGAAGACGGTTTCTTTTCGACACAGTTCTTGGAATTTCGTTTTGCAGTTTTAGACATACAATTTTTCTCCGCAACAATAGGCATCACAATCACTGTGGGCACCGTGAGCAGTATACCATTTTTGTATGGAGCCGAGAAAATCACACGCATCTTTGGCCACGTTAATTTGATTATCATAGCCTTCTTCTCGCATGCTGGCCGCCTGGTGGGCTATTCGTTCATCGAGTGAGTATGCTGGACATGTTCGGTTGTTCTAATGTAATTTGAACGCAACAACGCTCTGGAAACTTTCTAAATATAGGAACGCCTGGTGGTGCTTTCCATTCGAGGCCATGGAGTCGCTTTCTTGTCATCTTATGTGGGTGGCAGCTGCCACATACTGTTCCATATTGGCACCAAAAAGTCTGCTAGCCACTTTGATTGGTGTGCTGGGCATGGCTCACTTTAGTCTGGGTAAGTCCTTTCCTTTTCTCTCTCCTCCTCCTCCTCTTCCTCCTCGTCTCTTTGGCTAATGAGTACTCAAGTTGGGTTCAACATGTAATCACATTTCATGGCTCTCATATTCTCCTTCTACTGTGTCGTTAGGTCGCGGTAGTGGTAGCTTTACGGGTGGCCTACTTATTGGCCAGTTCGGCACACGAGATGCATTCCGTTACATGGGATTATTGGCTGTGGTCGGCGGCATTGCTTACGGCTTGCTGCATCTTATTTGGTTGCGTAAGTTCGATCACACCACAGAGGAGTCCGAGGAGGATGTGGAAGCCGTTGAAGCTGGCGGTGAAACGGAAAAGCTTACAGAGCCGGCCACCAAAGAGCAGGGTACTTCAATGTCATTAGAGCGTTTGAGTCTGATGATCAAATACAATCAAATTGGCAGTCTGTCGTCATTGCCACGTGGCTCTCGGGTAAGTCTAAAATCAATTCATCTTAATAACAAGTCCAAGCCCAAGTCACTTTCGGAATGGCCATTTTGTTAACTTTTACTTGTAGTAGCCTTTTCGATAGAGAAAAGTCGTAAATGGGATACAATTTTTTGTTCGAATCTTAAGAAACTGAATTCCATTTCATTCAACTCAAAACGAAAACAAGATCCGTTTGCAACTTGGCAACTTATTATTATTATAGAACAATAATCCATGCAATATTGAAAAATTATAATTAACTTTGTAAAAGAAGTTGCGAAAAAAGGTTTAGAAAATATCGTCTGATAATAATTTGAGTCATCAAACTTTTCTAAGCCGTGTATAATCTTGGAAAAGTAGTATCACAACTTCCAACTGTTTCATATACTAAACATTTTGAAGCGGTTAATTTATTATTAACGCAACTCAACAATATTAAACGAAGATCAAGTTTAGCTGCTAACCGATCTCTCTAGATTGAAGGTTTTTTAAAAATAGATTTAAAACTGAATTCGTTAACCTTAGTTAGCTTAAGTTTTCCGATTTTATCAAGGGGCTTGAGTTTTCTTTCTTAGCCACAGTCTTTGGTTTAAACTTTCGGTTTAAATTTTAATTAAATAAATAAAAAACCAATAACACTTAAAAAACCTAACTCGTTGGGGTTTTTTTTTTTTTGGCATTTTTCTTTTTTTTGCAGGCTGACATTCATGACCATTTGTCAGTGCGTCGCAGCAGCTACAATGTGGAATCATTAAGGGGTGTGCCCAAGCATGGCAATATTGGAAGCAGTGCCTCCAAGGTGGATATACTGCGTTCGGCGCTTGAAATTAATCACAAGTCATCGAACAATTCGATGCTGAGTAAAGCCGATAACAAAACGTCAAATCAATCACTGGGTCGCAATCGTGCCGACAGTGCGCCCAAATTGAATCACAGCAATCTAAAGAATATTTCCCAGCCCGCTCTAGAGGGCGTTGTTCTCGAGGTGAGTACGAAATGTGGGTTGGTCTGTCTGTGTATGCGTGTGTGTGTGTGTGTGTGTGTGTGTGGGTTCGCGCTGATTGCTGTCAATTGTTTTGATTTTTGATTTCTGTTTGGGGAATGGCAACTTTTGCTTCTCGGCTGTGAATTGCTCGGTTTGTGGGTTTTTTTTTTTTTTTGGCCCACCGACATTTCTTTTGGCTTCGTTTTGTTCTAAACAGGCCGGGCCCAGTCGGCTGGCAGCTGTTGCCACAATAACTTTTTAGCATACTCAAAACGCTCTGCTGCTGCTGTGTTTTGGTCTCCAATGTTGTTTTTGTGTCATCGTGTCCTGCCCTGTCCGGTCCGGCCTGTGTCCTGTGTCGTGTCGCCCTGACAACCGGAAGTTGTGTGCCACTGCATCCGCTTCCGCATGTTCCTTGTTCTCTGGTTTTTAGTCTTTCGATTTTCAAGATGGGGTTTCTGTCTGTGTCTGTGTGTGTGTGCGTTTGGCATTTGTTTCCTTTGTTGAGCGTTTTCTTTTGATGCCGCTTCAATGGCTTTGATTTTTGTTTTACTCTGTGGCCAAGCACTTGATGTTTTTGGTTTATACAGTTCAATATCGAGTTGAGTTTATAGTTTTGTTTTTTAGTTAAACGAATAGGAGAAAAAACTATTTAAAAGTTCAGACTAATCATCATTTAAATTGAATTTATATTTATATGAAGCAACTTTGGGCAACATCCAAGGCAGTCAATTATTATTAATTAAATTGCCCTGTTTACTCCTGGAATGGTTAATCCGCCACTGTCAATGGCAGTTTTAATTAAAGTTTACTTGACAGGTTGAGAATATTTGTACTGCTTTTATTTCAATTAAAACTTTTGCAATGATATATGTCCAAACAATTGGAACTATGTATGATATTTGGCTTCCATTCTCATTTTGCTATTTTGTACAGTTAATTTCGTAATTAATTTTTCAAAGCTTTCAAGCAGAAGCTTTTATGGCAACTTGGCAACCATAATTCAATAAATCAAATGTGGTTGCAGCTAGAAGAACAAAAAAAAAACAAAAAAAAAAAAAATAATGCGAAAACATAAAGAAACCAGAAAGGAAGAGGGAAAGTGAGCGGGAGAGAGAGAGAGAGAGAGAGAGTGAACATAGCAACAAATTAATGAATTTATGAACAATACAAAACTTTCGCCTTAGCCATTCGTGTTGCAACAATGTTGATGACTGACGGGGGGAAGGAGTTAGAGGGAAGAGGGTGAGAGCGGTGAACCCAACTGACAGCTGGGGCTACACATCAGTGAGCAAAAAACAAAAGCCAGAGTCCAACCAAAAGCAGCAGGGAGTTCGAGTCTAGTTGATAGAAGCCTTTTGCTTGCAAATTGCAGTCCAGATCCGTATAGAACTCGAAGAGAGACCAAAGCAATTCACAGAGCCTGCAAAAGTTTGCCATCTCTCCTTTGTTTTTTTTTTTGTTCAAAATAAATTTGCCAAAAACCCAAAAGCAGGGATGCGAAGCCACCATCATTCGATATTAAACTATGGCTGTGTGTGTCTATGTGTGTGTGTGAATGAGTGGGTGTGTGCGAATGCATCTACATATATAATATATATAGTTTGAAAGAGTCTTCTCTCGGCTATAACAAAAATTTCATACATTCAAACATACAAACAAACAGGGCGTGGAATCAACATTTTTTCCCAGCCGCATGAAAAAGTATCCAAGTGGTTTGTTAACTTCAATACCCGCTGTGGATTTATCCGTAATACCCAGCTCCATGTTAATGGTAATGTACAAGACACAGGAAAAACAAAAGCACAAAAAAAAAACAAACAAAAACCAAAATAGCCAAAAAAAAAAAAAAAAAACAAAAAGCACATTTATATGCTAAGTTTAACTAACAACCACGAACATTTTAATACTCTTGCAGAGCGGGAGATAATTTGTAGAGAAATTTGTCTTAAAGTTAATCCAAAAGAGACTATATCTAGGGATATGACTTTCCTTTTTTGTTTTATTAGCCCATTCTAAACTATTTTTTGTGGTTTAATAAACAATTTCACCATAGACCATATCCGATCCGTTAAAAAATTGACAGTGTGATTTTAAGTAATTTAAAAAAGAGGCTCAGAAAATTAACCTAAAAGACCAAATCACATACCAGATCTAGTTTTAAGTTAACCCAATTTTATTTTAGTTTTATCCCTTCAAGAGTTTCTTCACAATTTGGTAAGAGTATTTTATTAATAAATTATTAAATATGAGTTTAAATATGACATTGAAATATCAAAATGATTGTGGCCTGAAAATAGAAGTATTTTTGGCTAGGATAAAGGGAAATACCATTTTTTAGTGCTCGAATACTGATAGAAAGAGGTTAAGAAATAAAGAATAAGTTTTCCTCTGAGAAAAAAAGTTCTCAATGCACTAAATACCATTTGCTTTATTAGTAAATAGTCTTGATTATGTCAAACACTTTGAAGTAGTCAAGTGACTCTCTCTGACTCTGCTAGGGTAGACAAACACACAAACATATGTAACTGCATGACTTCGGGATGCATGCGCCTGAAAGTATGCAGCACGAATACACATTCAGATCACAGAGCAAGCAAGCAAAGTAGGAGGCGGGCAACACATCCGCCAAGAATATGGTGGGGGGTATGTTGGGGGAACTTGGAAGAACTGAAGCCAGACAACACTACCAGATGGAAGCCAATGCAACGAGTAACGGGCAACGGACGCCGGGCGGACGGACGACGCACGACGGGCAATGGCAACATGCACTTTCCCATTGCTTTTTGGGAGTTTCTGTTGGTTGGTTTTTTCTTTTTTTTTTTTTTTTGGAGCTTGCCAAACCAACCGGGCATTAAGTTATTTCGTTGAATTAAAGCCCGCACTTGCCCCATTTGACTTTTAGCTCCAGTTGCTTTTATTCGCATATATTCCACACACCCCTTACTCCTCTCTGCTTCTCTCTGCTCGTTCCATCATTTCCATCCTTTACGCTGCATGCTTAGTTGAGTTTAGTTTAATTTTGCACACTCGTCGCGCAATTTGTGCTTCTCCACTTTATCACCCCCCAAGAAAACCCCTCACAAAACCAACGCACCAAATCGCATCCTCGGGATCCATCTCATTTAACATTTTCACATTTTTTAAAGTCAAAGTTTTTCAGTACTTCTTTTTTTTTTTTTTTTGTTGGTTACATTAAAATTGTCTCTGATGCTATTTTTTCTTTGCTTTGATTTTGTTTACGCTTTACGCCAAATGATTTGTTGTTAAACTTAATACAAGTTGACACAGAAAAAAGAAGAAGAGAAATAAAAGTAACAATGGCAGCTGTTGCAAAAGCAACAATGTGTTAGGTTTCGGGCGCAATCGGGGCTTGGTTTGGTTTCGGGTTTTTTGTTATTTTTTTTTTTTTTTGGTGGAAACTTCAAATGGTTCTATGGTAGAAAAAAAAAATAACATTGCCATAGCATAAACACACACAAAAAGAGTGGAGAGTGGGAAGAGGGAAGAGCAAAAGCAAAAGGCAACGTCTGCGAAAATGTGGCAAATGATTTTAAATTTTGCTATTTACAGTGGAACGAA
This sequence comes from Drosophila nebulosa, assembly GCA_024703675.1. NCBI lineage: Eukaryota > Metazoa > Arthropoda > Insecta > Diptera > Drosophilidae > Drosophila > Drosophila nebulosa. The sequence continues at coordinate 6,073,135 of CM045724.1, read as the reverse complement.
CTCAATTATTAGATTAAAATTTAAAAGCAATAAACGTTTGGGAAAACTATAATCTGAAATTTTTCAAGGCCAAAAGATTGACCATATTTTATATGAAGATCTTGATCTTGAAATAAATTTACTTAGGTGAAACACTGCTCGCCAGAGCATATACCATAGCAGATCGCTGTATCTGCATTATCTTGATTTGTATTATCATGACTCCTTTCCTTTTAAAAAAGCTCTTAGATTCTTTTATCATTGTTTTCTTTATTTTTTCAACCTGTACGAAAAACAACAATGCAAACGTGTGAGAGCAATTTTATACGTAACTTGTCTATAAATCAGCAATCCTAAAGGATTTAAAAAATTAAACACCAAGGCGCTTACAGATGAATATTTATATTTCATATTCTTCTTTGTTCTTTGTGGTTTAAATTGAAATTGCAATGTCAACTTGCGCTCGTCTAAAAGACTTTTCTAGATTAAGCTCCCTTCTCTGATTAATCGATTAACGCTTGGTGCCATTTTCATACACATATACATAGACTCCCATGAGTTATTGAGCCAAATAAACATATCTGGAACTTCTAGGCCTACCAAAAACTATATCTTTCTATCCTTAACCATACATTGCATGAACTTTTTCGGGTCAGTTGCTCTGACTATCTTTTTTTTTACTCTATAATCGGGTCGGGGTTCTTTTTTATTCTACCTTAAACCTCTCTTTTTTGTTATTTATAGTTAATAATCTTAACCCGCATATCTGAATTCAGTATCTGTCCATGAGATCTGTGCTGAATAAAATGCGGCTATGCTCCTTAACCAGTTGGGTAGGAGCTGGGCAGCTTTCTGCTTGGCCACTGTCCTGGTGTCGTATGGGCTACTTGTAGGTACTGAGCGTAGTACACGCCCAGACAAAATAAATTCTGTTGAAATTTGATATAACCAATAATTTGCTAAAACTGTGCACACAAAGTCTAAAGGAAAATGTTTATAACAGTTAAGAATTTAGTCTCTTTAGTAATGCAGACTAAATGTAGAAAGAAGATAGTTTTGGGTTTTAAAATAGAGATTCATAAATCTTTTCCTCATGAGGCAAATGGATGCTGTCTCTTTTTACAGTAAAGTCGTCAAACTCAGAGATAGAAAGTAAGAAAGTTATGTTAGATATTTAAAATGTTGTTTACAAAATTTAACGATAAACCAAACAAAAACAAAACTAACTACAAAAATTCCACAGACACCAAAAAAAAAAAAGGTACAAAATTGTCATCAAAAAGAAATACCAAAACGGAATCTCCTGTTGGCTTCTTTGAAACTGACCATTTTAGTTGGCCCTACATGTGGGTTATATGCCCCACTGTGTGGAGCCCAACAATAGAGTCAACATAAGGCTAGAGGAATCCCAATCGCATACCCAATATTTTACCATTGCCCCAATGGCGGCACGCATGTATTTTCTTCTATTTCCTGTTTGTTTCACTCTGTCTCTCTCTTGCTGGCAAAAAAATTCCCATTTTCACAAAGTTTTTGCCACACACACACACATATATACAGATATTTTTTCCCTGTGTGCTGGTATTATTTTTATTTCTTTGGCTATGAAAGCGATTTATCGATGAACGAAGAGAGTAAGAGAGTTACGAGAGTGAATGGAAGGGAGGACGATGGAAATAGAAATATTTATAGGACGATCTCAAAATGAATGCCACGTAATTCGATGCTGTTGGCAACATTTGTCATTGTTGATTTTGGCCAGTAACGTCTTTATTTATGTATCTGTGTGGACCAAAAGAGAACGAAGAACAGAGAACTGAGAATCTAGAGACGAGAGACGAAAGACGACGTTAAAAGTTCTTCACAAAAAGTGAACGCGAAATTGCGCGTAAGTAATTTCTATTGTGTGTTGGCATGGTAAAAGGCAAATCAAACAAAAGAGACTAGCCCCACCCACCCACACACACACACACACACACCCACACACACATTCCATTCCCATATACATAGACTATGGCGAAAACAAAAGCCATACGAAATGAACTGAACTGATGAGCATTATAGCAATTTTGCCTGCTGCTGGTATTCTTTTAACCGCCTTCTCCCACTCCTACCTAACATACACCACCTCCTTTGTGTGTGTGTGTGTGTGTGTGTGTGTACACATGGACTCACATGGATGGCACTCAAGATGCGAGTTTGTTGGAGAACTTGTGTGCATTCAACTGCATTGCTTTTGCAGTTTTTTCACGTTTTAATAAAAATGGCAAACTCAATGGCAAACAAACTCTGCTGGAGCTACCAGCCAACAGCTACCAGCTCCCTAGCTTCAGTTCATTCGATCCATGCGATTTATCCGAAAAGTTTGATGGCGCGGAAATGCCTGCTAACAATACAAAAATCAACAACAGAAACCCAGAAAACTGCAGTTTATTCGTGCATACACGGCGAATGCATATGAATGACTAACAAGTGGATGGAAATGCAGCGAATGATTTCCATTTCAAGGGAAATCAATTAACAAACGCGCAAAATAAGCTACTAGTATGAAATGTTCATTAGTTGGCAACACAAAGTCAATATTGGCTCAAGAGTGTGGTTCTGCATTAGAAATCGTTTTGCAATTAAATAGTGTGCGTATGTGTGTGTGTGTGTGTGTGTCAAAAGCAAAATCGAGTAATAGAGTTTCGTTTGTAGTCTGTATAAAAAATGGAAAAGAAATACTGTTAATCTTTCTCCGTTATGAGCTAGGAGTGTTAAGGAAACGCTTGAGCCAGGCCAACATTTTTATAGATCTTTAAAAATTTCTAGCTTCCTTTACCTATCATAGTAGAAAAGCCTTCATTTTACTTCTATTACTACTATTATAAAGACTGACTAATGTTAATCTATGAATTCTAATATTGTATATTTCAGCAACAAACTATTTTGAGAAATTTTGCTTCGACTTAAATTGTTTGCTTGGTCAATCACTTTATACTAAGGGGGTAATCTGATTTATCAATAATTAAATTTCGACTTCTTTTTGTTGCATTTTTGTCGAGCTTGGATATTTAAAAATATCACCCTAAAAGGTTTTTGTTTTCAAAAATACAGCCCTTTTTGTGGAGCAATGTCTTCCTAAAACTTCAATCTTTTAACGCGTTTTTCTCGAAATCACATTTTTCGAATTGGCGGCCATAACAAATATCTTCAGATAAACTGAATTGATTTTAATGAAACAAAGTGCAATCGATGCAGAACTGTCACCATTCATAATTTTTGAAAATTTCTTAGTCTTTTTTTTACCGATTTTAAATTTGATGAACGGCAAAATACAAAATTTTGTACGAACTTTATACCAGAATAATATCTATGCTGATCAAAACCTTGTTCTGACAATCAACTTTGTTGGTCTATAACTATACAAACCGTCTTGATTTCATGCAGAAAACATTTTTTTAATAAAATTTATACTTTTGATAAAACAAACCCATAAACAGAGTTAAAATATCTTTTTGCGTTTTAAAAGATTTTTTTTTTTTTTGAAGAGGAATGCAAAAGTGGCTGAGAAACTAGAATGGGGCCTTGATCCTTAAGTTCTTGAAAATAGTATACAAGTCGAGTCCATGCCTTGATATGTATATAAACGCGGAATATACTAACTTGTTCACAGCAATCTCTATTATAAATTATAAACAAAAAGCCGATACATAGATTTTGTCGTGGTCAATTGATGTGAATAGCCGAGCACTAAATGACGTGAAATACTTTTGGGAAATCAATGATGAATTGCAGAATTCAAAACATGGTTTTGGCGTTTTGTTTTTTTAATTTTTGATGCAATTAACTCACTGTCTGACAGCTTTACTGATTTTTTTTAATATAAGAATTTTTGCAAATAATAGACCATCAGCTAGACTATCAGAAGTTTCAATTTACCTGTTTATGCACCTACTACATATATTAATATTTAAACTAAAATAATCAGACATGTTAATTAAAATTCCATATTTGCTAAAATTTCAAAAAAAAAAAAAAAAAAAAAACATAAAAAAGCTTGGAATGTTGGTAAATGCAAAAACATGTTGAGTGAGTAAATTGCATTTGCATTTTTGCATGGCAATAGAATGACAATCCATGCGGCTGACAAGTAGGAGATGGGGGGGGGGGGGGGGCGGTGGATTGGGTAATGCAGGGGATATTCAAGTGCTATCATAGAATTTGTATTTCAGTTGGCTAGTTAATTTTTATGCATGTTGTTGATGTTGAATGTTGTTTCATTAATTTTTAGCTTCACCATGGTAATTGGCATAAAACATTATATGCACAAGGGGGGCGAAGGGGTGATTGTTGTTTGTGGCATGACTTATTTGTTTAATTGAAAATAAATAACTATGATATATGCATATTTATGCACTTATATTTTCATTAACGTTTATCTTTGATGTCATTTGCCTGCAGCATGTATTGATTGAATCAATTTGAAAATTAAAATAATTTAACTTACCATTTTTTTTTTGTTGTTTGTTTGTTCTCGCTGGCTCATACACATACATACAGGATCAAGAGGGCCCCAAAGTAATACCCGAGGAAACAGAATTAAACACCTCAAAGACAACTGTGGCAGAGACTCAGCAACAGAATCAATCGAATGGCAATGGCAGAAGCCTACAGGAGGATGACAAAACCGATGCCACTTGATGATGGACCGGCTTAAGCATCCTGCGGCCACAGGGCGTATGAGTGATATTACCAAATGAAAAAGAAAGAAAAAAAAAACGAAAAGAGAAATGAAAAACGTTAAATAAACCGAACTATACTAAAAAAAAATTATAATAATAATAATTTTTTAATTGAATACGAATTATTTGTTAGTTGTATAATGTTGTGTGTTATGTTATATAAATTATGCCAATTAATAAAGAATTGTTAAACGAAAATCTACATTGAACTACGATGTCGACATAAGAGTTATCCTGTAATCATAAATCATTGAAAGAAGGTAATATGCTAACAGACCATAAAAAAAAGAATTTATTAGATTACTTTTATTGTTTTAGGGAAAAGCATTTAACACGTTAGAAAGTGGTTAAAGGGGTCAATCCATGATCAATGGCAGAAAAGAAGGAAATGGTCCAATATAATGACTTTTTTTCTTTTGATGTAATTGGAGTTATTATTGTCACATGGAAATTGGTTTTAACACCTCAATATTTGGTTTGGTCAAGATATTAAGCCGTTCGACTTAATGGCATTTGACATTTGACCTACGACCATCTGCAATGCAACGAATAATTGTGGTCAACCGCATATGAGAATTGATTGCCCTGTTCTAATCTATAGAAGCAAACGAAAGGTATTGAACTGTCCAACTTCAAAAATAATTAGAATCATTTGTGAACTCTTCAGGGAAAAGTTGAATTTAATAGCCTATTAAGCCTTCACTTGGTTCACAGTAGATTGATATACCCCAAATATTTTCTTTAGGGGTATGTCATTTAAAAACGAATAAAATTGACAAAAAAAATGTATTTTTACGGTTTGCTTTTATTTTGCTTTTTGTTCATTTTCTTTGTTTCTTTTGGTTTTATGTGGCTTAAAATTAAATTGTAATTGCCAAACGCCAAGTGTTTGCAATTTCACATATTTAAAAAGGTTTTTTTTTTTTGGTTTATTTTTTAATATTTTTCTGAAATTTTTTCTTTATCAATTTGCCAATTACGATCATGATTTTGATGATGATGTTCATCATCATTATTATTATTATTATTATGTTGAATGCTTTACCTTAGGCTAAAAATTGTTGTCATTTAAATTTTTTTTTGCTTTTGCACGTCCAATTTATCGTTATTAATTACTTAATATAGCATTTTAATTACAAACTCATTTTGCACATTTATTATTGATGATGACGCAAATGCTGTCAAGCATTATCTGAATTTCCCACTGAATACATTCATTCTTTCATTCATTTATTATGCATTATTTTTGCCTTTATTATTTCATTTAAATCATTTATTGAGTGCAACTTTTGTGCAGTTCTCATTGCAATTTGATCAATATTAATGTTTGCATATCAACAACAATATGCTAAATGTGGCACACACACACAAACACACACACACACAAACACACAGCGACACACACACACACACACATATACATTTTCATGTACTTTGCTGTGGCAAGTGTACAAAAGACTATTTAATGGCACGTTACGAAATTGTTTAACAAAAAACATATTAACTTTTGTGGCGCATTTTAATTTATGCTAATTAATTTTCACTAACAACTTTTGAGTGTTTTGCGTCTCATTAGAATTATGCAATTTTTATATATATATATGTACATACATATATATTTATACCCTTGCAATGGAGAGCTTTTAAATTAGATTAAAATTCATTTTTGTATTTAAGCAAAATAAGGAGAATTTTTCCAGTTAACTATTCCATATTTAAATTTTCAGAAGATTTCTTGCTTTTAATATCATTTAAAACTTGAATCAGGCAGTCCTATGGGATTTGTTGAAATACTTTTCTAACTTATTCAGATTTGTTGAACATCTTTATATAAATTTAGTTTATAGTTTACTGTCCAAAATATCTTCAAGCGGAAAGGATAGACAATTAGTCGAAGTGCTTTAGCTCTTAAAGAGCTTAGATCAGAGCTAATTGGATGCATCAGTTGGCAAAAAGAGAAAGCTAAAAAATGCTATAAAGGATTATCTTCAATTTCACTCTCACAACACAAGTTCCTGTAAATGGACACAGCTTTTGTATTCTAATAAAGGACTAGCTGACTTTTTCCCAACGGCTAGAAACAGAATATGCATTCCGTTGAATGGGATTTAGATGGTTAGCTAATAAACTGCAAACAATGCAGGATTTTTGTCTACTGTGAAAAGAGCAAAATTCTTCTAATTGACTGTAACTAAAAACCAATTATTTAGTTTCATTTAACGGATTTGTTAAAGCTCTCACTTGCAAGTGTATAAAATCTTCGACACAAGTAAATACAATTTTTAAAGTTCTTTTTTGTATTTGGCCAATTTGGAATTCAGTTAGTAATTATTATCTCGCATTTTAATGCATAATATTGAATTTTCCATTGGCTTAGCACAGGCAAATAAAGTCAATTTATTAGTGTGGCAAAATTAATTAAAACTATTTTAGGCATTTGATTAGCACACTTTAGAAAAATTTCCACATGTATTTGGTTGAATTTTTAACAATTTCAAATGTGGTTAGAGAGTAGCAACAAAATAATTTTGTTTCAATTTATTGGCAAATATTTATTCAATTTCAATCAAATAACGAAAATATTGTCGGTAGTATTTATTTTATGCATTGCAATTAAAAATTCAATTGACATTTGTTCTAGATATTTGCATAAATTTGCAAATGCGAAAAATTATTTTAGTGTTTTAATTATATTTTAAATTACAATTTTTTTTTTGTTCTATTTAGTCGTAACCTATATTTCATATAAGCAACAAAATTGGCGAGAAATTAAAAAAGGTTTTTTTTAGAACATTTAAAAGTTAAGTTGAATTAATTTCAAAGTTTTTGAAAGTAGTCAAATGTTTGCATTTATCTTTAACCAAGCTTTCTATTGAATACCTTTTTCTCCATAAATCTAAAAGATTTGAAATCAAAAACTATACTTAAAGTAGCAACTGAAATGCAGAAAAATAAATGGCCTTAAAGCTGCTAATAGCAATTGGTTTCAAATTGATATTGTTTTGATTCGGGGACTTGGTAAAGATAAGCAAGCTTTTGGCCTTAATTATGATGAACAAATTAACTAACTGCCGTACAATTCAAGCATAAATTTCACTTCAAATTATGTACAGTTATGCGTGAAATGGTCCTCTGTGTTTGGCATAAAGAGGTTTAATGCATTTTAGCCTCGTTTTGTCTGTATTTAATAGACAAACATTATCATTTGCACACATTTACTTTACATACATACATACATAATCTTTGAGTGAGTATGTGTGTGTGTGTGTGTGTGTATACATAAGGGTTTGCGGTGAGTCTGTGTGTGCGTGTGTGCTTAGCTCAAATAAACCTTGATAAACAAGTTTTTGGGTAAGCCTATTATGACAATATTAATCATAAATATTAGTATTGTATTTAGTATATAATCATAAAGTTAAAGTTAATTTTGACATCAACCTAAAACCCATTATCCCATCATCAGTTTATGCTTTAGTTATTATCAATTCTACTGTTCACATATTTGAAATATTCGAACAAATAGAGTAGCATGGAAAATAATTACATACTCACACACAATTCAATGAGCTTACACACACTCAAATTTGCCTTAGATTCTCTCTGCAGTCGACTGCATAGCCAGCTCCAAGCACTCCCCACCTTCCATTCCCACACTTTCCGCTACGGGCGTAAATTTAACTAACCAGCCACCATCGCTACCAGTGCCAACAACAGCAGCTTCAGTTGCCTCAGAGTTGCATCCACATCCATCCGCTGCAGCTACAGCTACAGCTACTGCTACAGATTCGGGTTGAGCCAAGTCTCACTGTATTAACGGCGAGTGCTGTGAATTCTCGCTAAAGTCCACAGTGTAATACATGTCATTCTCGAGATTCATGGCCAAATGGCGCTGGAATGGCGGACGCTCTTGCAATTGGCCACCCAGCGTGGTCTGTGTCTGGGAACTTGAGCCATTATTTGGCTGACAGGGCAAGTGACGCGTTGACTGTGTCGCCGACGCCGACGACGACGAGGAGGAGCAGCCATTGCCGACACCCCGTGATGCCTGTGCTTGGGCGGCTCCCGCTGCATTTGACGCCGCTGGACCATTCAGCCCTTTGCCACTTAGCCAATGTTTATTGAGTTTGCCTTGCATTTTGGGTCGTCGACTGAAGCCCAAAATGGGTATAAACGATGTGGAACGTGCGGAGAATTTTCGATACGTCTGATTGACCTTGCAGTGACAAATGGTGACCTGTTTGACGCACACAGCGAGCACAAAAAAGAAAAAGAAGAAAATTGGTCAAAAAGAAGAAGCGAAATGGCCAACAAAAAATATCGGTTAGTAAATGCTTATAGTGAATAGATGATGATAATGGTTTTCGGTGGGTGGGTATTTAGGGGGCATATATTTGACATTCAACGAAACTTGACTAACAAAATTTTAGCTTAACTTATTTGTTTAAAAAAATCATGTATACGTTCTGTTGCCCATCGATTTTTATACAAAACTCATTTTGCGAAGAATAAAATTTCATCTTTTTGTCAACTTATTTGGGTTTAATGTATTTTCGTTTTAGCTCCTTATCAAACAGTTTCCTTTTTGATGATTTTCTACTAATGTTAATGGCCAAAAAACAAATTTTGTTCTAAAACATTTGCTTAAAGATATTGTCTTTGGAGTGCTGCAATAAGATTTTATTGACTAAAAGGCAATGAAGAATTCGTTTCACTTTTATAAACTTGTTGATCGAAATAGATAAAAGTTATATTTTTAGTAAGCTGTAAGTATCGTTTGCTAACACACGTTTTTTTCTTTTGTCAATGCTGCGTATACGTAATACTCGAACTAACTTTTTGATCTAAAAAATTTAAAAGTGAACTCAATGAAGTTTTGAAGCGACTGTACTATAGCGCGCCTTAGCACCATTATTCATCAATTGATTAACTATTTAGCTTATACTATTCTGATTAAATTATAAAATGAATGCCTGATTGGATTTTTACATTTTTCGTAAAAATTTGCATGCGCTTTAAGAGTCTGTTACACACGATTGAACTTTGGTTAAAGCTTTGGTTTCAGTTTGGTTGCATTTTCCGTTCCGTGCCATGTAACTCAGGACATGGAAATGAATATGCAATGCCATTTCGCGCACTTTGCATAACCGCAAAGTACAATTTCCTTGTTGGTCAGCCCTAGTACTTTCATCTGCTCCTCTCTCTCTCCCTCTGCTCCTCACTCGAGTCCCTTTTGACAAAGAAGCAGATGTAAATTCGCTATAAGTGTGTGTGTGTGTGTGTGGGTGTAGTTGTGTGTGTGAGAGTGTGTACGTCTCTTACCACAATGGCAACGATGAAAATGGCGGCCGCCAAAACTCCAGCCGCAAAATATGCATTATGCAATTCAATGGGACTCTTAAGCACAACCGATGAACCAAAAGTTTTGTCATTAAAATTTCTAGCGTTGGCATCGTCGACAATAAATTCACTGGAGCTAACGACAGTCTCTACCACAAACTCATCTGCAAAAGAAGTGAAGAAAATCAGTTAGAAATTTTCAAATTAAAGAGGTAACGTTTTAAGGATACCCTATAAAAAACAAAGGAATAACTTAAAAAAATTTAATTGAGTAACTAATTAAGTTTTAATTTCTTAGCAACATGCGCCATAAGATCTGGGACGATCTGGTCTCTAACTCCTGGGTTTTGTTTTTGCTTTACGGTCTTGAATTACTCAAAGGATTATTGAATACCTTAGATCGTAGCATAGGACTACTTAAACTACTGGATAGGGCTAATCTGACTTAGTTTTGAATGTAATTTTCTGTAGAATATCAAATCAAATTAGATTAGTATTGATATACCCAATTAACTAAAGGGTAGAGGGTATAGAAACACACCGAGTCGGACAGAATGAGGTTAAGTGGTTAAACCTTTTGAGAAGGGACCACATTAAAGATAACTTCTAGTCTCTCACATATATTTTTTGTCAGTTTAAAAGAAAATTAAAAACCACTTTGCCTATAAAAGGACCCAATCTATCTAAAGCAATTTTTATAAATTTCTCAAGAGTAACTAATATTCGGTTTTAGTTTGCTTCTATAAGTGTCATTAAGGCCAGCTAGAGTGAGAAAAGCTAATGGCTTTAAGGAAAACTTACCTTCGCACATAGTTCCCGTGTAGCCAGGACGACAGGCGCAATAGAAGCTATCGCCGCTGGACCAACAAGTGCCGCCATGGGTGCAAGGATTCACATTGCATTGCTGAAAATACTACAAGTTATCAAAGCATTGGTTGGTGGTTAATTTTACCTTATGGACTTGACATCCTACTAACTAACAATTACTGGCTAGAGAGCTTGGAAAACTTGGCTTTGGGTGGGTGTGTGTGTGTGTGTGTGTGTATGGCATGTTAAATATTAGCGCTTGACGTAGTGAAATGTAATTAATTTGCTGCCGCCTTTCCGACAGAAGCTATAGGGCCTCTCGACAACTCATCAGCATCAGCATCAGCATCATGAGGCCAAGCTGCCAGCCACTAGGCAGAAATTTCTTTTCCCTCCTCAATTTTTGTTGGGTAATTTCAGAAGTTACCCAATGCCACCTACCGACCAACGTTCCTTCTATTTACCACTACTCAACCTCATCGCGGTTTCTCTGCCATGTCCATCAGTTTACAAAGCTTTAATTATGGCGCCTCGACGACGCTTAATTTATGTACATTTTGTTAAGTTTTATTTTAGCACCACAAATTATAAAGTCCATTGAGCGCTTATTAAATTTTTAAAGTGAGTTTAGTTAATGGATGATGTGGGTACAAGGAAATGTACTCTCTAGGCTCTCCATTATATAGAACAGAGGCTGCTTTACCATGGCAAAGTTAACTTAATTTATGAACTAAGTGATGGGAGAAAGCTTTCTTTCTTTTCTTGTGGCAATGCCTTTTCATTCGCATACAGGCTGGCTTTTAAATTAAAATTGAAAAACCAATTCATTAGGTAGCATATGGTTGACTTATTGGAAGAGATTGCATCTCCTTCAAAGTCGTAAATCAGTTTAAAATGCATAACATACAACACAGAGAATAAACCACTGAGAAGAAACAAAACTAAAAAGCCAACAAAATATCAAATTTTACAGCAGCAGTTAGCTAACGAAATTGGCAACAATTACGATGCAGCTGCACATTGGGTTACCAACCATTGCCTTCCATCGGCATAAACCCATGCATAAATTTATTATGAGAACAAGTACACTAACCCAATGAGAATTTTGCTTGCAAATGCTAGAAAGCCTGAACATGTAAGGGGAAAGTTGGTATTCTTCTAGGGCTTTAAACTTCTAAAGATCACTAATGAGTTTTACAAGTTAAAACAAAGAATCTTTCTAGGCTTTGATAGAACAGAGGTAGAAATTATATTTCAAAATGATATACGTTATCAATCTTTTCTTAAATTAAGGAAAACAAATTTTTATTAAGTAGATCTTAAGCAGCTATAAATTTCCTATAAAACACTCAGTAGCCGTAAGCTCATGATAAAGTAAGCAGTCAAATTGTCTATATATGATGAGTTCATTTCCAACTGGGTAGCTATTTGAAGTGTGTGTGTGTGTGTGTGTGTGTGTTTGAGTGAAAGTGTGTGTTTTTTGAATGTTTGCCCCAAAGCCAACAATTTGTGGGTATTTGTTGGCCTTTTTGTTATGCATATATGTGAAAGATGTCGAGAGAAAACTCCATACTAGCCACACATACACATACACACACACACACACATATTCCCCATTTACCATTTACCATTTCCCCATTTTTCGCATAAGCCACCTACACTCTGCCCCGCCTTAGTCCTAGTTCTGCGTATTCCTAGCTCTAACTGCATAAATCATGACTTACCGTTCGTGGCATTTGATTACAATCCGGTCCATTGCGACCTCCTGGGCATTCGCAGCTGAAATCATTTCCATGATCAATACAGCGATGTCCTTCGGGGCACGGCTTGTTGGCGCAGAAATCAACCTAAAACCAAATACACAAAAATCAAAGCATATTGAAAAAACAAACAGCAAAAAAAAAAAAAAAGTTGAAATGAAACAACCAACTCAGCGAAACTTTATTACGTATTCAAAAATGTATATTTTCTCATCCTCCTCCTGCTCCCTTTAACCAACCAATCCAACGTAGAAATTGTATACATATGAGAGTAGATGCGGGAGATTGGTATATGGAATGGGTAAATTAAATCAATACTGATTCCACTTGCTGCCCGTCAACTGCAGAGACTTGCTCGAGGTTAGATAGGGGGTAACTCAACTTTTGCATATGGGAATTGTCATACTGTCCATACCGACAAAAGCAAAAAAAAAACCCAAAAGACAGCTCGACTACTTCGAAATGCTGTCATTTGCCTTCTCTAGTTTTGCAGATGAAATGAAATTACATTATATATGCATATACATGAAGGCGAAATGGAGGCGGTGCCAGGGGCTCCCATTCATAAATTGTAATTCTAACTACAATGAGGACCAAAGAGTCCAAATATTTTTGATCACGTCTTTCCATTATTAGATTTTCTTTCTTAAAATTTTATTACTCATTTTGATATGTATATTTGAAAGAAAGATGTTAGCCACAACTGTGATAAGATTGAATCGTTTGGGATAGAATCAAATGAAAGAACAGTCTTTTATTCAATTTTAAGATGACGCTCAAAGATTCTATTTACTTTTGGGGCATATACTCAAAAGCTCATAAGTAAAGGATCAATATTTGAGCCTTCAATCTGAGTAAAAAAAACAAAAACGGGGAATATTTTGATCATAAAGAATTGACTGTAGTCAAAAGTTGACTAGAATTAAGGCCGTATAACTTCTTTAACATTATAAAATGTTATACAAACTGTTATACAAATTACTATGCAGACTGTTATACAAACTGTTATGCAAACTGTTATACAAACTGTAATACAAACTGTCATACAAACTGTCATACAAACTGTTATACAAACTGTTAGACAAACTGTTATACAAACTGTTATGCAAACTGTTATATAAACTGTTATACAAACTGTTATATAAACTGTTATACAAACTGTAATACAAACTGTCATACAAACTGTTATACAAACTGTTGTACAAACTGTTAGACAAACTGTTATCCAAACTGTTATACAAACTGAAATACAAACATGGCTTAAAAATTTTTGTAGGTAAAAAAAGACTTGCAAGAAATGAAACAAACTGTTATACAAACTAGTTACCTTCTCTAAAGAAAACAGTTATACACACGGTTACAAAAACTGTTTTACGTTACACCGATTTGTATGTAAGAAGTCAATCTAATGCAACTCCTTTAAAGAAAGCCCCCGCCAATTCTACACTTTTCTCACTTGATGTCCAAACGACATTAAGTTCATTTTATAGATGAATGAAACTTTATCCAATTCACGAATTCATTGCAATCTTATGTCCATTTGGCTTAATAGCCAACCAATAATTGATGATGAAAATATAAAGTGACAGCAAATGATGGTTTTTTCGGTGAAATTTTATTTGTCCCACTCACCTTTATTTGGCAACGATTGCCCGTGTAGCCCTTGGTGCAACGGCACTCGTAGCTGCCAATGTGATCGATGCATTCGCCAGCATTTTGACACGGATTCGATTCGCATTCATTATACTCGAAGTTGCACAGTTCACCGGCGAAACCTGTAGACAATTGGCAATCGAAAGCGGGTTGTTTGAGAAGGCATTCGAATTGAGTGTAATGTTAATGTGCAAAATAAATGAAATGGAAATTTTTTTTTTCTGACTGACTGCAACAATTTGCGCGGAGTGCGTAAGTGAGTCGGTTCGCTGGCGTAGGTTTCCGGAAAATTTCGTTGCTTTTCTCTTATTTTCCGTTTTCATTGTGATTGAGTGCGATTTATGCAAATTGTGTTTGTGCCAATAAAATAATTTATGAACTTCAACGTAGATTTTCATTCTCTTTCGTAACGTAGATTTCAATTCAATTTTTTAGCTGAAGTTAAAGGCATGTGAAATATTTAAAGGCTTCTAAGGCAGATGGAAATTGTGGGCAATACATTATTAGTTCCTAACTATAGAAAACTATTGAAACGACCCATCATCATCTCTAAGCCCTTATGACATGATGTATCTGTCCCTGGCCATTTATGGTCATAATTATGCTTGACCAATTTCAAATTCGAATGCAAAATCAACATTTAAACAATTCTAGTGTGAAATTACATGATGATTGCTCGGAAAACATTAGCTTTTGTGTGTGTGTGAATATGTGAAAAGCCACAAAAGAAATAATGTGGGTGCATTTGGATTTCTGTTTTAAGTTTTTTTTTTTTTTTTTTTTGCATTTACTCGACATGCGCTTACCTGGCTGACAAAAGCATCGGAATCCGTCCTCCTGATCCACACAAATGCCGTGCACACATGGCGATGATTCGCACTCGTTGAGACTATGCTGACAGAGGGGTCCTGTGAAGCCGGGCGTACAGTCGCAGCTGCAATGTGATGTAATAATAAACGCACACATGTGAACACATGCGACAAAAGTCAACATTTATGAGCAAACACTGCCGCAGACAGTCGGTGGTAGGGGAAGCCAGACACAGACCTAAGCCAAACCAGTGGCAAGGACCTTTTGTGTAATAATTGAATAATGCCTGGCTGACTCTACCACGGGGCACTGACTCTGGCTATGTCTATGTTTGACTTTGACTTTGACTCACCGAAAATGTGTTGAATTGCCCACACAGCTACCGCCATTCATGCATTCGGCAGGATTGCAGGGATCCGATTCGTATTGACAGTTTTTACCCGCATACCCTGGAGAGACAATTGGTAGATAGGAAAAGGCGACATAAGCGGCATATTAATATCATTAGCTTACAACACTGCTAATGAGCGGAAGGACCTCTAGCCTTCACCGCAATCACCGACCATTGAAAGGAAAAAACAAAACCAAAAAAACAAAAAAAAAAAAAAATAGGCGGAGAGACCGGCAAACACTAATGACCTTACCATATGGACATAGGCACTGATATGAATTGCCCTCATGGCCCTGCGAGAGGTCAACACAGATGCCATTGTTCGTACATGGACTGGGATTACAAGCATCGATCTCCTCACAATGCGGGCCCGCAAAGCCGCTGCAGCATTGACACTCATACTCCTCCATATTGCCATTTGAGTAGCAAACTCCCTTGCCAGAGCAATCGGCGTTTTCGCCACAATTGTCGGTTTTCGTGGTCACCTTTAGGCGGACACATTGTGTTCCCCACAGCTCGGACACCACTGCGAGCAATGAAAGAGATGATGAAGAAAAAGAAAAAAAAAAATAGGGTTTCAAATTAATTAAAGCAACATCGTTGGGGGTTGGTCAAAATAAAAACAAAAAAAATAGGCCCAGCAAAACAGCAAAAAAAAAAAAAAAAAATGGCTCCCTAAAGGCTCTAGCAGATGTGTGTAGCAGGCAAAAAAAAGTAACCAAAAACACACTTTCGCTTTATCTGGTAAACGTGTGGATGCTCTTGTTGCCTGGTAATTGGATAGAAATGTTATTTAATGAGCTTCTTAATTGAACTGGTTCATATTTAGCCACAGCTTATTGCAGTTCCGAAAAGTATGCTAAGAATTAGTCAACCAACGACGATTGATACTAGCTAAAGAGAGACCCAGTTCAATGCATAGATATTGGAACTAGTTCATTCTTAAATCTTTCTATATTCTGGTCACACTTAAACTAATTTATTTGAGAAGCAATGGCTTAGAATTCTCACATTGGCAGTCAGAGAAAGTTTTTTTGTATGTCAGACTAGGTTAAATGACTATATTAGTTGACTTAAATCAAAAAACTATTAATAACTTAGTGAGCATACTTAAATAAAACAATTCTAGTCAATATTTTGGAACTAGTTTATTCAAACAGGTAGCATTCTTGGTCACTTATCTCAAGTTTAAACTGAATTCCGTTAGTACATTGCAAATTTTGTGAACATTTAACAGATTTAAGCATATTTTGGAGCGCTACTCACCAATTAGCAAGTTTACTCCCTCGGTGAGGTCCTTATCGTACAGCGTAACCAGTTTCCGGCCATCGACCACCAACGGGGTTATATCGAGTAGGACGCCCTCGGTAACGTCGCAATGCTCGTGACCAGAGCGTGTTACCTGATAGACCTGTGTGGCATGTGCGGCACTGTAGTTACCGTTACCGTTACAGCGTTGGTTCGCGATGTTGACGTTTATTGCAATGAGTGGAAAAGAGAAAGTAAGCAAAAAAAACAGAGTGAGAGAAACAGAATAAGAATGAACCAAAGGGGAAAACGGTTAAAAGGTAGCTCAATGTAAATGGCGTCCGTTTGCTTGTTTAAGTTATAAATATGACGAGGCGGCAGAGAAGGATGCCGAAGTGTTCGTGCGTTGTAGGTTGCTGTGTGTGCTTAATTAATTGAAATTTATTTATAAGCAGGTAAGGTTGCTATCGCCATGTTACCGGTTCCCAGTTCTCGGTTCTCGGTTCCCCCTCCATTCCCAGTTCGCTAGTCGTTGCCGGGCGGAAATTAAATAGCGTAAAACGGAAATGAAATTAGTTAAAGTTCTGGCATACACAAAAATAGCTAAGAGTTAGTTGTTGCCCTCTAGGCAGAGGCTTTGCATAGGTTCTAATTTTTTTTTCGTTTGGGGTGTGGCTTTCACAAAACCACAACTAAAACCAAAATAGAAACTTTGTAAGTAGTTTTTAAAAGCCCCCCAACCTAAGTAGGTGGTTTGGATTTATCGAATTTAAATAGCTGCCTATCAAAATGGTTTTTGCCCTCTTAAGGTAGAAAATTATTTTTAGTTCAATCTGTCTTTTCGATGTTTAAATAATGAATCTTTTTCTTAGAGTTCTTTTACGGGTATTAATAAGTTTATATTCTGTACTTAGTTTCATTAAACGAATACTAATGCAACAAACTTAATTAAAAATAAGCATTTAATTTCAATTTGTTTATCATTTCGTTTGGTGTAAAAGTTTTCAATCAAATAACACATTTCATTGTTTAATTAAATAATGATGCATAAATGAAACGTGACCGCCCAGAATATACCGATTAAGCCTGGCATGCCCGAGAATAAGTTGGCTAAAAGCAGATTTAGTTTGTTAGTTTTTAACTAAGAAGTAAATGCTTAAGGAAATCATTTACGATTTACCTAAATCTACCAAATTTTTGCTAAACCCAAACTATTAATGGAAATGGAATGATTTTTTACCAGTCATGATTTGCTTGAGTTTGAAATGACAGCAAATTTTTTGCCTGATTAACTGATGACCCAGATTGGGATATTAAATCTTGCTGCTAAACATATTTTCTTAATAATTAAACTGCAAAAAATTGTATGTTGAATTCTTGGAATCAAAAGAAATTCTCATTACTTTTTCAAAGAAACAAAACTTATTATAGCAATTAAAGAGCTTTTAGTTCGATGGAGCAAACTAATGAGTATACTTAAGTGTATTTCCATGATCTTTGTCTCGAAATCCGCATTTGTTTCTTTCATCTAAAACGCGTTACAAGCTTAATATACTTTCATCCACAGCAAATCCACCTGCTGCACTTGAAAATGTTGCTGACTTGCAAAAAACAAAAAAAGGTGGGCAAAATGCGAATGCGAAAGGAAGGTAGGAAACTTATCCCTTCGCAGAAGTAGGTAGTCCAAGAGTTTTCCACCAATCCCCTACCCAATCCAACCAAAGTAAGAGTGATGTATGTAGTTTATCAAAGTAACTGACTTAGCCGCGAGGCAAACTGTCATTATGTATCATCAGTGTCGACATCATGATGGTTGTCGGTGTACCAGTTCTGGGATAAACTCTTTTAACCATGGCAGCCAGCCGAGCATTGAAACAACATTTGTAATACCCAGAAGTGCAGAAAACGCTGCCAGGTGAGTGCTTCTTGCACCTACTCACACACACACTCACACACACACTCACACACACACACACACGCAAAGAGACTTTGGCAAATCCTCTTTGGTTAAGGTGTTTTACTTTCCTCCTCTTCCGAATTTAGTTTTTGTTTCGTTTTTTTTTTATTTTTATTTTTATTTAATGTGCTTTAATGCTCATTGAAACGTGTTTGTTCTACAGCTTATTATATAATAACATCCATTAGGGACCTTTATTGATTTTCCTTTGGCACGTTTGCACCAAGGTGAGATGAGGTAAGGTGAGGTGAGTCCACTAGCCCCGTTTAGTTGGGTTTTTTGCTCTAACATCACCCAGACACGTTTTCCCATTATCATGCCCTTTTTACAGTTTATTAAATTGTTTTTTTTTTTTTTCTGCTGCTGCTCGCTCTTCTTCCTCGTTGTTTTTTGTTTGGATTTTATTCTCCATCTCCTTTGGCTTGTTGTTCTGTATGTATAACGCATATTTTTGTTTGCTTTTTTATTTTATCATTTTGCGCTATTCTTATACCCTGTAGCCTTAGGGCTAACGGGTACATTTGGGTCAGCAAATTGTTCAAAGCAGCATAAAGAAGCAATTCTAAGTCAAAAGAGCTGTACGTTAAGCTATGAGCAAGTTAGGTAAAGTTTTTACGAAATTTTACTAGTCCTGCAATGCATTTATCCTACCATCGGAGGGCGGGGCTAAAAGTTTTTAAATTCCAAGTGCAATTTGTAAAATGTCAACAAAGAAAAAAGAAAACATGGAAGCAAATCATAAATGTCATGGCCAAAATGTTTTATTTGTGTCTTTGAATCGATCTCATAAGTCGACGAGGTGTTTGGTTATTGATGATTCTTCCCTTTGTAAGTAATTTCAAATAATCGCATTAAACTTTCTTGGTCTGAAAGACTCACCTTGACGAATTATTTTGTCTTTTGAAGGGAAAATGTCTACAAAAATATCTATCATAAAGATAAAACAAGAGAACTCTGAGACAAGATCTCATATACCAACCAGAAAATGCCTCGCTTCAGTTAATTCAATTTGTTAAAGGGTATCTCAAAGTCCTCTTGAAGTCGAACATTTGATTTTTGTTTATTTTATATGGTCAGCGAATCCTTTTTACAAACTGCGCATATAAATGCGCTTGCTGACATTAATTTTTATTTCTAGTTTCGGGTTGACCATTAGTCATTTTGTTGGATGGGTCGACTGACCCCGTTCTCACAGATGCTGCTGACCCTTTTTGCCATGGCAATTATCACGTTTTTCACTGTCTCTCTTTTCTTTTTTTGCTGTCTATCTATCTCTCTCCGGCCAGTTTTTTTTTCTTTTTTGGTAATTTTAATTTAGCTTCGTCTGGCCGCTTCTCTTATCTTGTGTTGGAAGATGCCTTACAGCAAGCAGTATATGTAGGCATATATATAAAAACTTTTTGCAAGCTTATCAAGTAAAAAATTAAAATTCATTTGCCGCAAACATCAAAAGCAGTCACCCCAAAAAGAGGCAAATAATATATATATATATATATATATATATATATATATTCCCAATATTCCCTGCAGGCTTTCATCATCATCATCAGGAGCAGCCCAAAGTGCGCTGCATAAGTTCCAATTCATGTAGCTCGAGGGTCTCGACTGAACTCAATAAAGAAAAGAAAACGTAAGTTTCGCTTCCTTTTCCCCTCATCCCCCTCGTTTTCTGTCAGTCTGCTCACCCAAAAAACAAGACCACAAACAATTGAGTTAGTAACTGCGAGTGAAAGTGAAGTATAAAATAAAAAAAAAAAACAAAATAAAAATGCTTCAATATATGGCATACAATTGGGCAAAAAAGTTACCAACTATGAAAATAAGATGTCAAAAAAGTTTTCATTATCGATTTAGTATGTGAGAGGGGGTGGAAGGGTATTGTATATAGTATGAACAAAGTTAACAAATGCGCTGAGCAACAAATAATAATAATGTTAGAGGCAGAGAAAAGTGAGCAAATAGATTGCCAAGTGCTAGGGAAGTGAAAAGTTTTTAGCTTCCACATTTTTACAATCATGGGTGGAATCACAATCCGAACAATAGAAAGGGGGCCAACTTGGTTTACTTCAACTTTGAGAAGTGTATGCAGCAGTGAAGTTCTTTCATTACAATCTATTAAAAGATTTTTCTAATTTATCTTTTAATCCAAATGATGTTCCCTTTAACAAATGGAATTATTTTCAGATCAAAAGTTGGTGATATAACTTTTTTAAATATTTGGCACCTTTGGCGAACTTAAAACACATTTTCAATATGTATTTCATCTGATAAGTGAGAATAATTTCCGCCGACTTTCAGTTGAAAATTTGCCCTTTTAGGGACCCACTTTACCCTGACGACTATGTATCGTCTGTGCTCCATCTGTCCCCATATATATACATATATATTTCTCTTTCTCTCTGGCATTTGTTCTCCGTGTTTTTAGTCTCGATTTTTCTGCTCTATTCTGTCTGTCTCTCTTTCATTTCTAACAAGTTTTTTGCTTTGCTGTTTTGGGTCCTCTGGCTACGTGTTGTTGAAAAATTGCAAAGTTTATATATTTGTATGTTAGAAATGTGAGTTCAGGTGGATATATGGGATATGTGTGTAAGCTTGTGTGTGTGTGTGTGTGTGTGTGTGTGCTTAGCCAAGTTGTCAGCTTTGAGTGTTAGAAAGGAGTAAAAGTTTTTCCCAGTTTGGTTGGCTTGTTGCGGTGCAACGCTTTAAATGCCAAGTCCAGGTACTTTTAAAGAAGTTTCCCTTGATATAATTCTTTGGAATTGTTTGTTCTATAAGTTAAAGTAGTATTGCGGTAAGCATAGAGTAAACTTATCAAAGCAAAGCAAAGCAAAGACTTTAAGACATTCCCAAGTCTTTGGTTTGACTTACCTGCTTGTGTTGTTGGGCTCATGGGAAGGATTCAACATGGCATCATTGATCTCAACAATTAGAATGTCGCCCGATTGAATTTCCGCTTCACCTCGCCAGGTAAGCACATTGGGTATACAATGTTCACCTGGTTTGCAATGCTCTGTAGTCTGAAAGAGAGAGAGAAAGAGAGAGAGAGATAGTAAACCATTGCCAATGGCGGATTAAACCAAATGCCGAAAATGGTAAAGTGAATTATTAAACAACTTTTCTAATTTCACTTTTATAACATCTAACAATGTCTAATGCGTTTGTCTGCTACAATGTTGTCCCTTTTTATTTTTTTTTTCTTTTTGTTTTGCACATCTTTTTCTCTATGTCCTCTGGTTATCTATACCGAAAAGCAAATTTACATAAGTACTGAGACGAGAATCCCTAGACCTAATAAACTTCTTTGCGCAAAAAGGTTCATTTTGATTGTTAGCCTCAGCCCTGTAAATCCGGGGCAAAAAGCGCATGGGGATATTAGTAAAGTTTATAACATATGCGTAGAACCACTTTATGTTTCAAATTTTTATTAATTTGGGTTAAGCCACAGACCAAATTTCTCTCCTTCAACCTACACACACACACACACACACACACACACACACACACACACACACACACACACACAAACAACACACACGTTACAATAAAAATGAAAGCCATGTACAGAAAACCTCGTCTTTGTGGCGGACCTTTTTATGTTCGATCCTGCAAATTTTTAGCATATTTTTGTGCAATTTGGAAGCGGTTTAGTTTTGCTGTTCGGCTCCGTTGTGTATATGTATGTACATATATACAAAATAAATGGGTGGGATTTGTCAGAGCTCAAAATTTATGGCATTTTAATGACCGGGGTTTGGCATTTTTCGCATAAAAATGTACCTACATTTTATGTTATTTTTTTTTTTTTTTGTAGTGGTCAGACTGCAGAAAAAATACATATGTAAATGTTCAAATAGTTATATACACATTTCGTTAGATGTTTACGTATTTGCTTTAGAGTACAAATAAATGGGTCAGTTTGATACATTTATGACAAACCAAAAAAAAAATGTCTATGGAGAGCTTACTTTTACTATTAACAAAGGGATTTGGATTGGACTACATTTCACGACTTTAATGACTTTAAACGTTTTTAGGGGGTATTAGAAATTGGAACCTTACAGACTCTTAGACATAGTTTGTAAACTTTTTTTTTAAATTTATTATTAATTTTTATATTTTACGAATTTCTAGCTCTAGATTTAAAGACTCGCTTCATTTCAACACTATCTAGACTTCTTCCTATATATGTGCTTAGCTGTCTTTTCCACTTCGCCTTAAGTTACCTTTGAGCTATTTAAATTCCGTTTCAAATTGCTCAACAATTCAGAAAAGCAAAAAACTAAACTACAAAAAAAAATCGTTAAAAGCAAAACAGATGTGTTTTTTGTTTCTTTTTTTCAGCTTCATGGTAAAGAAATGTTTCAAAACATTCTTGGGCAACATTTTTATGCATAAAACAAATGATTCAGAATGTATGTTAAGTTAAGAATGTCGACTTAGGAACACCCTCAACGAGGTGAGGGTTGAAAGAAGCTTTTAACAACTAGACGATTTGGCTTTTTTGCCAAAAGTTTTGCATAGGAACCCAAGAAAAAATTCTAATGGCTATCTCAAAATTCATTTGCCGTTCAGCGTCAAAGTATACTCTTATGCTCTATAGGGTATTAAAATGCTTTCTTTAATTGTTTTCTTTTTGCATTTGTTTTTCATTTACCTTTGGCCCAAACTCTGCTCCGACCCCCTTGAAAAAAAAAAGGAAGGAAATAAGTTGAAAAAGTCAGCATTAATTTTATGCAAGGTATACATAATGCCATTTCTTAATGTATTTTTGTTTTTCCTTCTTTTTGCTGCAGCATTGGGTCGTTAATTAAATTCATGGACAAGCAGTTGCCCCCAAACCTCATTTTTGGCTGACTAAAAGGTAAACAGAAAATCAATTTCTTTTTATTTTTATTAACCAAAAGCAGTGATGCCCAAAAGCAAGCCATCAAATTTAATGGCATTCAGTTGCAAACAGTTGATGTTAATTAAACAACATTTCACAAGTAAAGTCAAAAGGAGAACAGACGAAAGCAAAAGGCATTCGCAACAAAGTCAGTCAATGGAGACAATCAGACAGGGAGACAGACAGACAGACAGACGGACACACAGTTAGACAGACAGATAGATAGGAAGACAGTCGAACAGACTGTCAGATAACTTCAATCGAAAAGGGTTGCGAAATGTAAAATGAATTTAAATATTTGCTAAGGGATGATATTTCAAGACAATGCACAGTGGGTCGCATATTATGAAATCAATCAAATCAAAACATACTTAGAGGGGACAAATTAAAGAAAATATTTCCTTTGGACAGTTGGTCTAAATGTTGATCACACTAAATTTCTAACAATACATTGGATCGTTCCATCATATTTTCTACAATTGATTGATTAAATTGATTGCATGGAGAAACTTAAAGTTGTGCTCCAATATTAGAGATAAATCTTAATCTTTTGAGAATAGGGAATTGTAATTATAATGGAAATGGCAATGACCTAGAATATGGCTAGTATCGAAAATGCTAAGAGGTGAAAAATCTACATGCACTCAATCTGAGAACTTAGAATGATGAGGAAATTTGGTAGAGTTCACTGAAATGTCAAAAACATTCACTTGACCTTTCAATCAATCTATTTACCTCTAAAGAACACTAAATTCGAGAAAAGGAAAGGAAAAGCTATTAAAACTTGAAAATTTATCTTATAAAAAGTGTTTAAATA
Source organism: Drosophila nebulosa (assembly GCA_024703675.1). Taxonomy (NCBI): domain Eukaryota; kingdom Metazoa; phylum Arthropoda; class Insecta; order Diptera; family Drosophilidae; genus Drosophila; species Drosophila nebulosa. The sequence continues at coordinate 6,048,767 of CM045724.1, read as the reverse complement.
TGATAAGAAACAAATATCCCTTTTTGTATAAACATTTCAATGAGTAGGCTAACATCTGTAGATTTTTGTTGTTGTCTATTATACAAATCAATCATCAATTTCCTTTAGTGATTTATGATGGATTTCTGTGTTTGGGTTTTATATTTTTTTTTTTTGCTTTTGCTGCAAAATTGAACCAGTGTGTTTTGTGGCTGTTCCTTTTGGGTCTGTGATTTGGCACAGGCAAATGGCTTGATTTACGTCAAAATAAACAGGACATGAAAAACGAAATATGCCCAACACATGGTGGCAACTGTTTTGTAGTAGTTTCCGTTTCCCTTCTCCATTCCCACCCCCCTCATCTGCTCTCAATATATTTTGGTTGTTCGTTTGTTGCGATTTAACAACAAATACGATTTAATAAAGAAAATGAAACCCTTTTTAACATGTCGATGACCATTTTGTCCCTTTTCTGTTTACTGTTTTTCTCTCTTTTTGGTTTTTTTTTTTCTTTTTTTTTGCATACGCATTTCCGGTCAACTTGTTACGGAAATAGCCAAATCAAATGACGATCAATAATATCGTTGTTCAGCTTGTGCCTAAGTTATCAAAAGGATTAAATTTTTCCGTTTTAGGGTTCATTTGGGAATACATATAAGCTCAGACATAGGTATAGATATATATATGTATGTATGTTTGTTTGGTATTTGGAATCGTTTGGCATCCACTTGGTCGAGTGTATTTTCGTGTCTTTTTGGCTTCTTTCTGTTTGCCTTGCTATTTATTTATTTATGTTTGTTTTGGCTTACTTTTAGCTGTTGTTTTTGTTGTTATTGCTGATGTTCTTGTAACAATTGGTAACTGAAAAAGGTTTTCAATTAGCCAAGTAAACAAGTTTTGTTGTTTGGTAGAATGGAATAATAGATAAAGGGCTGAGAAGATGTTCAAGTTGTTTGTTTTTTTTTTGTTTTGTTCCTGCTCGCTTGGCAAGAAAGTGAAATGCATGACAAATCAATACAGAAAGGAAGTCTCTATAGAAAATTGGCTTGAGATTATATCTTTTTTTTTGTTCTACTTATCGAATGGAATTGTACATTTGAAATTCATGTGCATGTTTCCTGTCTTCTATGTCATTTCATTTGGGTTATTATAAAATTTTAAGCATTCAGATGGCAATAAACTTTGTAAGTGCTAGAAATGCTAATAAAGGAATATTCTGGCAAATAGCTACTTGCATTTTTATCCGCTTTGCAGTAAGTTAATGCAGATAAATGCATCAAAGAATAATTCAATTCAGGCCGATCTATAAAAGGACAATTTAACCATTGAATTTAAAAATAACGACTTCAAAATTGAAGTTTAGCATGGCTTAATCAGGCTAAGTGTTTTTTATTTTATATATATAATATATAAATATGCTTATGCCAGAGTAAAGGCTACCAACTAGTTAGGTACACAAATCCCAAATTGGGTTGCGCAATGCCACGATTGAATACACATTAATCTACAATCAATCAGTATGAAGACATTTCAGCATTTCCATTAGGAACTTTCATTTCCCGTTTACGTAATCCCCAGCGCTTCAACAAACTATTCATTTTGTTGCCAAGTTTACTTAAGCCAGCCTAAGAGAAAGCAACCAAAAACTAAGCTTCTGCCATACTAATTAGCAGGCGTATTATGTAAATGTAGTCGGAGTAAGTAGTAACAGTACTTGTGGGCTCTTTGGCAGCTTCCAACCACCAAACAACAACCCCCAGACCCCAGCACCCAGCACCCAGCACCCAGCTCCCAGTTATTTAACCGCAGCTAATTGCTTAACCCGCTTAAGACAAATAACACGCATACGCCCTGTGTGTGTGGTAAGATGGGACAGGGGGTGTTTCTGTCTGTCTGCTTGATTTCTTCAATTCAATTCGTGGCTACTGATGATAAGAACTTAATAAGGTTTCAATTGTTTTTTTTTTTTTTTTTTGTTCTTTTTTTGGTTTTGACAAAAGCTCTACCAACAGGCAGACCGAGTTGTACTTACCACAATGGGCAGAAGCAATTCATGGGTTTCATTGCCACGCCACAGATGCGAATCCTGTGGAACTGTTTGTATCTCACATTCAAGTGAATTGATTTTCTCCTGTAGGCGACTTAAAATACGCGGTCGGGCAATTGGCTTTGAGGCCGCTTTTGTGGGATTAGCTGTGTCCATAGTGGCTAAGTGATGAGACGACTCCAATGTTGCTAGAGGTGTGCTTGTTGTCGTTGTTTTTGATGCTGCTGCTACTGCTGCTGGTGGTGTTGTTGCCGCCGACGAAGTCGTTGTTGTTGAGGATGTTATTTTGACTTTGGTGGCAGAGACCACTTCCAGTTTGTTGTCGAGCTTGGGCGGTGTCAAAGCCTTGAGCAATAATTTGGCTCTCTTAAGCTCCTTTTGATATTTTCTTGGTTTCAAAGTTGTTGTTGTTGACGATGGTGTTGTTGTTGTTGTTGTTGTTGCCGTGCTGGATGGAAAAGTTTCTATAGCGGGAGCTAAAGTCACGCGTTCTACGGGCAACTTTGTGGCTGGTTGACTTGTTTTCAACTCTGTTGAACTCAAAGTTGTGGCCTCCGACGACGATGATGATGATGATGATGAAGACAACGTTGACGATGATGATGATGACGATGAGGATGACTTTATAATGCTGCCAGCTGTGGGTGTTGTCTTAGTTTCTTTCATCATTTTGCGCTTATTATGAAGTAACATTTCGTTGTACAACTCTTTGCTGTTGTAAAATTTGGTAGTGCTAAATTCCGGATGTGAAGCCGCAGCCATGGAGGAAGAGGATCCCCCACCGCTTGCCTTACCATTATCACCCAAAGAGTCCATGGAGTCTGTTTGAAACTTCGTATTCGCAAAATCGACATGGGGCATGGCCATCACATCGCTGGCACGATGCTGCAGGGGAAATTCAAAACTTTTCTTAACACGACGGTCTATGAAAATATCGCCAGGTTGAAGCAGCAGTGGCGACAGAGTTGATGGAGTTGGTGGAGCTGCTGGCTTGGTTGTCGGTGTGCTGATTGGTGTGGTGGTGGTGGTCGTTTCATGCAATTGAAATTTATTCTCAATTTCGGTTATTAAATCATCTTGATCTGCCAAAAGTTTGCCAGCAAAATCATTTGGCATAGTTGTCAATTTATCTTTCACTAGCACCAGTTTATCTTCATCTTCATTGCCAATCATTAATTCCACGTCGTTTGGCATTAGATTTTGACGAAACTCTTCGAGATTATCGGGTTGCGTGAATATGGTTCGCTGACGCAGTAATTCCTCGTTATCGGTTTCGATAATGGGTTGCATATCTTCGATTTTAAGCGGATACAAATCGACAATATTCAATTTGCTAGCTGTTGGCTGTTGGGCCAACATGGCATCGTAACGGGCACGCTCTTCCTCATTGAGATCGGCTAGAGTTTCGGCCACTTGATATGAGGCAGCTGCTTGCATTTGTATATTTAATGGGGAGGTGGATTCTTCAGGTTCTTCGCTTGTTGTTGTTGTTGTTGTTGTAGGTGGCATTGTAGTTGTTGTTGTGGTTGATGTTGCTGGCATTTCGCTCAATTTGAGACGCTGCAGTGTATTCTTAATGCCGCTCAGCGGTAGGGATGGAGTGGAGGAGGAGGATGGCAAAGTTGTTGTCATTAACTTCAATGATGATGATGATGATGATGTTGTTGTTGCCGTTGCTCTTGTTGTTGCTGCTGTTGTTGTTGTGCTGGTTGTGGCCGTTGTGGTGGGCGTGGCTGTTGAGGTTGAGGTTGAGGTAGAGCTACCATAGTCATCGTCATTCCCTTCCGCCGCATCCGCTGACTCCTTTTGCATTTCCGTTGAAATTTTCATCGTTGTCTGGTTATGCTTCATTTCGCTTGAGGCTTCTGTGACCACCAGCGAGGAGGCATGGGCGTTGGCTGGTTGGGTGGCATAGTAGGCGTGGCTGCTGCTGCTGGCTGCCAAGTCATTTGTTATGGTTTGACTTTCTGACGTTGTTGTTGTTGGTGTTGGTGTTGGTGTTGTTGATGTTGCAATTGTAGTTGCTGCCGCCGCTGCTGCTGCAATTACAAATGTAAAAATGCAGATTTTCAGCATTTTGCTTTGGAAATTGGTTTGCCCTTTTTTTGTTGTTGCTCTTGAATTTTTTATAACGTTCAAGTTTGCTTTCCTCTCTCTCTCTCTTTCTCTATTTCATCTTTTCGTTTTGGTACATGTCTAGGCAAAATCTGTAAATGGCAAAAAGGTTTATCAATGAGAAAACAAATCTATTATAAAAATCTATTGTATTGCATATTTTGTTATGGTAATTGCCAATGGTCTACTGAATATAACAATAAATTGGTTGAAAAATGGCTGTCATATTTTATTTTTCTCCACAATCATCTATTGTTGCGTTTTGTGTATGTGTGCGTGTGTGTGTGCAGGGTTTCAGTTTACACAATTGCAAATGAAATATTTGCCAAAATTTTAATTTGGTTAGCATATATAAAAGTATAAATTGTGTACATATACCATGGAATGTTTTGCATGAATTCATTGACGAATTTTATGAATCATAAAAATGATTTGTAGCTAATGCCCAAATATGATGCCCAAAATTGTATGCTATAATTTTGCAAAAACAAACTAAAAGTCCTTAAAATTTTTAAAATAACTCTATATATTCTTGAAAAAACACTTTTTGTATGCGTAAATATACGCTTTGACACTTTTTATTGTTATTTATGTTTAACAAATTGCTTTGCTGCCCATTCTTAAAGTAAGCAGATATTTTTTTATAGAAACGCCCAAAAAAGTATGCTACAGAAATGAAAATATTTTAATTGGCAAAGTTTACATAAAATATTTTTGTTGCTGGCAAATCAATTGGAAAATGGGTAAAAATATTTTTCGATTTAATCAAAAAGGTAATCGACAGTATGGCCAATACTTATCAATTAGTTAGCCAAATTGAGTTAAAAGTTGCCAAAGAAATATAATAGCAATTAGTAACAATTTAATGCTTAATAAAAGTGTAATGAAAATTGAATTTCATTCAAAAATTGAATAATTGCCTGCTGCTCGTAACTGTTCAATCCGTAATAGGACCCAACAGAGTCGGCAAGGCAAAGCATGGCAAGGCAAGACAAGGCAAGGACAAACGACAATGATAGTTAAGTCCCATGAAGATTTACTTGTAGTCCAAATTGATTTGCGGCTGCTCCCCTCTGCTCCTCTGTTAACATGCTCGGCTGTTGTTGAGAAGACACAACACAGTTCATTGCACAGAAGCAACCACTGGACAAACTAAGGGGGTTTTTCTAAGCCAACCATCTATTCATGTAGCCATTCATTCAGCCATTCATTCTTTCACTCACTCGTTCGTTCGTTCGTTCGTTCATTTATTCACTCTTCTGTTGGCTTATCTATGGCACAATGTGTAGTTTGTCAAGGAAACTGAAGGCAATGCGTTGCCTCATGAATTAGACTCATGTTTTGTGTGTGTATTCTCCTTAAGTGGGCGTGCCCTGAAATGCATGTAGTCCCCTACGATGGGGCGTCGCCATTCGTTGTGCTTCTTTATGTGTGACAGATTTATCAGCATGGCTTTAAGCCCTTCAGGATATTTCAAGTGTGAGTCATAGGCGAAAGAGATTTTCTAGCTATTTATAGTAGCAGGCGCAAGCAACTAAAGAAGTCAATAAGTGGCAGTAACCAAAAGCAGGATTTAAAAATTCTTACGCAGTTTTTGTGACTTTCTGGTTCTTAAGTCCTTAAGAGTCCGTTAGAGTTTTAAATTAAAAATTAAAAAATAAATATGTTAGTGTTTAGAGACGTCAACTTTCTACCCAAGTTGAACATAAATTAAGGCTTACCACTTGATCGAAAAATTGCAATTGATAAACTAAAAAGAGCAATATTTTAACTAATTCTAACTAAAACTAAAGTCATTTTGTTTTCAATATAAATTAGAAAGTTATTTAAGTTCTGCTCTACTTGTGAGTACTACCAAATTCGAGTAAATGTTGCAACTCTTACCCCCAGAGAATTTAGTATGCATTTAATTATTTATGAGCTGGTTGGGTGGCAATAAATCATATCTAGTTGAATGCGCAAGCACGAAAAGTTCAACTCCCACACACACACACACACACACACACACACACACACACACACACACACACACACACACATGTGGGAGGGATGTATGTACATATTTGTATTTATGTATGTTTGTGTGTCTGTGTGTGTTTGTTATATTTACACACATATCGTATTCAATGGCCCCAACTAAGTAGCTGTGAAATATATTGCAATTTGTTGCAGCTGCGCGCCATCCCTTGCTCTTGCATTCAATTAATTATTGTAATGACGAAATTAATTAAAACTCATGCAATTTGACTTTGTGGTTGTGTTATATTGAAATGTGCCATGTGTATTTACGTAAAGCGGTTTCCAATTTCAACCCAAACCAATCTATATGCATATATATTTATATAATGGTGACAAATAATTTAACTCTCGTTTACGACAAATAGTGGACAAACGTTTAAAGAGCTGCTGACCAAGCCATATGCAAGTGGACAAATTCAAAGAGAAAAGTTAATAGCATAAGAAAATTTGACGAAGGCAAACAACATAATCGTTTTTTTTTTCGACAAGGAAAGACTCCAGGACTCCGTTCAAGCACAAACAAACGAAACGAAACGAAATCCGCTTAGGTTCGTTTTGGTATTTAAAGTCACCTTAAAGTCAAAGTCGAAAATAAGTCCCGATAAGTGAAACAGAATTTTTTTTTTTCATCTTTTCCTCTCAATTGCCAACTTATTTTTTTGTTTTTTGCTGGTTTTGTTTGTTTGTGGGGAACACAGAAAACAGGAAAATATAAAAACTGGGATAACTGAGCATTGAAAGGAGGAAGAGAATTTCATATTTTAGTCGTTGCTTCTTGTGAAAGGCAGAACCCAGGAAAAAAAAAAAAGAAAAACGGAAATTCTTGCCCAGCAGTGGCTTATGAAGCAGTCTTTTGAGGGCTTTTTTTATGCCGTCTAAGCGCAATTCAAATGATTTTTACTGCCTGCTTTTCATGTTAGAGAATAACGAGAAAAGCTGCGGCATTCAAAGAGTTTTTCTAATATTTCAATTATTGTTTCTAGGGAACATGATATGTTTTGTGATCATTTTATGCCTAAAAGTAATATGAAAAGTATATGCAAGAACACATTTAAAATTGATAACAATAAAAACTTTCGTTGTCTAAGCCAAAACATATAGTCTTAAAAAAGTTAATAGCCTCATGTTGCATGTGCTCTTTATAATATTTTGAGCCGATAGTTCTTTATGATAAATTTTAAAGAATAATTAAACTTAAAACAATATAATGAAAGGATTGAAATAAAGAAATTCTACTTTATGTTTCCAACAGTTTATTTAAAATGTAATAAGCAAAAGTATTCCAGAATCACCTTTAAGGGAAGCTGAAGACAATATTAAAAACCATCTGCTAAGTCCTCCAATCAATTGCTTTCTATTTCATTTCATTTCATTTCAATTAAGCCGACAAAAATTTTCTGAATGTAATCTTCTACAGATTGATAACCGCAAAATTGAGCTATAAATCCCTGTTCCAATCATCAAATTGATTGCAGCCGAGATTATAGTTTTCAAATGCTAGAAAAACTTTTTTTTTATTTTATTTCAAATAATTGAATGACTTTTCTATGTTTTTCTTCGAAGCATTCTAGCTAAAAAGCAACGATTTGCATAAATCTTTTGCTCACAAAGCTAATTCCCAAATAAAACACACACATCCAAGCTATTTGAGAAATTTTCCAATTTACTGCAGCTTACAATAACAAACATATGAAATGGGGAAAAGCAAGAGTAAGCTAAAAAAACCCCATCCAGGCAAAGAAGCAAGAGGAAAAAAGACCCACGATAGGAAGTGGCGTGGAATGGAATGAAGGAGGCGAAACACCATAAATAAACACGTTCATTGGCAAATAAAAAAATAAATCAAACATTTTACTTGGCGCAGCCCAAATAAACAGAGGCATAAACAAAAATATTGTAGAGATGTTGCAATAATAAAAGTGAAAATGAAAAATAAACACAACAAAAGCGAAAGAAAAACGTAAAGGACGACTGCTGTAGGAGAGTGTAAAAAAAACTTTGCTGCGTAAATAACAAATGCAATAGAAAGAGGGAACGAGAGAGAGAGAGAGAGTGAGAGACTCACAAAAAAAAACAAGACTAAAAGTAAATAGAAATAAAAATGAAGCCTAATTTAAAATGCGACGAAGCGTGGCACACACACATATATACACACGGACTCACACACTTACGCTTAGAGCCATAAAGAAGCGCTAATATCAACACACACCCACACCCACACACACACTCACTAGCAGAGACACTGGCCCAGAGAGATGGGCCAATGTAGATAAACATAGCGAAAACGTTTCGTTCGCTATATGCAAAGCCAAAGCTTTTCGTTTCCTTTTTCCATTCAGTTGGACTGCGGTGTGTACATCCTGTAATGGGGTATTTTAGGGGTATATTATCGAAAGAAGTTTGTTGGAGGAAATCTAAAAATATCTCTAAATGGTTTTATCTGTTAATTTTTCTCTATTCTCATATTCACTTAAGTTGAAGCCTTAAGAGTGTTGTCTAAGTTTTGCACCACAGACGAGTCCATTTAAATGTGTCACTCTTTTCTGTTTTCTCCATTATTGCCTCTTGTCTTCATGTGTTCTACTTTTTAAAATAAGTAAGGCGCCTTTAAAAAACAATCCAGTCCATCTAAAAAAAACAATCTGTTTCTTACTTCTTCACTTATGTTTTTAAAGTCGTTCTTGATTTCACTTACAAAGACTTTAAAATTCAGGTAAAAATTTAGAAGGAAAATGTAAGCTGTTTCTTTCAAATTGAAGTCTTTCGAGTTGATCTACTACAACAAATAAACAAACTCATTTTTCGCATTGCCATCTTTTTTACTTTTTTGAAGAGTTAGAGTTGAAAGTTTTTGCTAAGGAAACCTTTTAGCAAAACTATAAAATCTTAGGGAAATAAAAGATCTAAAAACTCGAAATTTAGTAACTGGACTCATAAATTCTTTAACTAATTATCATCTGATACCGTTCTTAAGATTTTATCAGACATTTCATTGGAACTAACTGAAAAATAAATTTACGATATAAATAACATACTCCCTACTTGCTGTAGGGTATCTTGAAATCGGCGCTTTGCCTTATCTAATCATTTACTTGGTATTTCTATTTTTTTTTTTACATTTTATTTCCAGAGAGTTAGTCGCATTTTTGAGGGACAAAAAAAGAATATACGCAAAAGTATATCTAGAAATCTAAAACTCGCAACCGCAGCTACCGCATAGAGAAAGCCACGCATTGCCGGAGCGTTGCCTGCTTTTCGTTGTCTCTCTCTCTCTCTCTCTCTCTCTCTTCTGTTCTCTTGCTCTGGTCTAGACAACAACTCTCCGAGTAACTCGCCCACAAGTTTTCGGCTGCTACTGCCCTGGCTACTGCTCCTGGGCTGCCTGTGACGTTTTTTTGATAGCAACTACCCCAACCTCATGACACGGCAGCCTAACCCAAGAGTCGCTTTCAAAGTAAGGTGTGTGTGTGTGTGTGTGTGTGTTACACCGTGGTTTTTTTGGGTGTAAAGTGTAAGGTGACGGAATTTACTCGACTTGAAAAAAATACCAACATGAATTTCAAGATGTTAAGAAATGGAATCTTTATTCTTTTGAACTTTTTCCAGGAACTGAAGAATTTCCACCACATTCCACCTTCTCTCGTTGCCCCTTTTGCAGCCAATTTGAACCACTGTGCATGGATCTGTGGCGCCATTTCAAAGTATTCTACGCTGCTATGTTATAAAGAACTCGCATTTATCTTTATTTTTATGCCACAAACACGCCAAAAACACACACAGACCAAAAAAAGATGAGAGTGTATGGGTAGGTGGTCGATGGGATGGGGAGAGGGGGTCGAGAACGAAAGTAGCTACGTAGGTTTTTAGTGTAAAACGTATGCCGCTAGGCATGATGAGGTAGTAGATGGTGTTGTTGGTGGAGTCAACTCTAAGGCGTTACGCCACAAACAGCCACCCAAACCAGCACATACCGTCTTTTTGGGGAAAGAGGCAAAGCCAACATTAACCCAGCCAAACGAAGGCAACGCATACAAATCACAGTGAAGGAGAACACCGAGATGACGATAGCGAGAAGACATAGAAGATGGAGAAGATGAAAAAGATGTGGGCCAGCACTTCGGATGGTGGCGTCGGTGGCGGTGGCGGCGGCGGTGGCGGCGACGGGAGCTTAATCTCTACAATCTTCTAGTTTTTGCTATGTAAAGTGAAGCGCTTAGGGGTTGCCGGCTACCTCGCTGGGGTGACAACATAAACCAAGTCACCAACACCCACCCACAAAAAAACACACAAACACACACACATACACAGACACACATACACCACTCGCTCTCATTTTCCACAGCTGAAATCGAAGCCCTTGTGCGCGGCACTTGAAATGCCAGAGAGAAAAAAAAAAAAGAGGCAATGGCAAAAGCAGAAGGAAGGTCGTTGGCGGGTCGTAGGTTCAAGTGTTAGCTTCAGATGGGAATGAGGTGGGTAAGACACATTGGAGGGGGGTGTGTGTGGGTGGTTTGGTTGGTAGCAGCTTCTGCTAGTAAATGTTATTTGATGTAGTTTTAAAAAGGAAAAGCACGTACAGTGTCCGCCAGCACTCTCTTTTAGTCTCTCTCTCTCTCTTTTGACTCTTGGAACTATCGTTTACTTGTGGTATTCCCTTTCCCCCCTTGTAGTTTGACTGTCGATTTAATTTCAAGTTATTTGTTTGGGTCACTTTTTTACTTTCCTTATTTTGTGTTTGCACTTTTTGTCTTGTTTTTGTGTGTGTGCGTCTGGGTGTTGTTTTATTTAAAATTTGTTTTTGTTGTTTGTTTTTCATGAATTTTACTATGTTTGTTTTGCAAAGAATTTTTTTCGTGTTTTTCGGTTCCTCTTTTGACTACATGAAATATAAGAAGACCATGCAAAAGGTTGTTTACCTTGAAATAAAGCACATTTTTTCCCCATTGAATAGAAAGTTGGCTCGCCTTAATGCATTTTTAGACTAGATTTGGTATTACAGAATGGAATAGTTCTTTTAGACTTTTGTTGTTGGAAATATGTTGCTTGAAAACACAGAATAAATTGAATCATCAGAGCATGGCAATGGGTCACTATGCAGGTTCTATGACCAAAAAATGTATGGAGACCTTTGAAATAAAAGTAACCAAAATAGCAACTCAATGTCGAACCAGTCGAACTATACCCTGAAAATATTTTTCAAGAATCTGCTCTGTGCCTTACATTGACTAAGTTTCTGAATTTTGCCGGATGTGGTACAGAATATCACAAATTTATTTCACTTCTAATAAACATAAATTTCAGCAATTTCGTTATGAAAATGTGAATAAACCCAAAGGGTAATTTCAGTTTTCCTAACCTTACTTAAATGAAAGTTTAACATTTCTGGCATTATTTCAACAAATTGTTTAGTCTACAGTAGTAGACTAAAAATGATTCAAAATAAATTTCTTTGGACACTTTAAAGCGTTATCAAAATGGGATTTCAAATAGCAATACCCATGGAATAAGAAAATTTTCCTTTCTATTGGGTCTTAAAACATAAGACACTAAGAAGAATTAAATAATTATGAATGCAAACTTCATTTAAACGATAAAAATGATTCAAAATAAATTTCTTTGGACACTTTAAAGCGTTATCAAAATGGGATTTCAAATAGCAATACCCATGGAATAAGAAAATTTTCCTTTCTATTGGGTCTTAAAACATAAGACACTAAGAAGAATTAAATAATTATGAATGCAAACTTCATTTAAACGAATTAAATGCGATTAAGGTTATTTAATTTACCCCTGTATCTGGTTATATATTAATGAAAACATAAAATGTTTGTATAGAAAATCTAAAGATTTGTCCGTCAAACAAATTATTTTCTGTAGTATGAATATATATTTTGTATTTAAAAGCAATTCAGTTTTTGAGTTTTGGCTAATAAATGTCATAACCAAACATTTTTTTAATTTAATTCTTTCCAATATAATTTTTAACTTATTTTTAAGTCCAACTTTGTTTAATTTAAATGTAAATGCAAATGTTTTACTTTAAACTAAATTAACTAAGGCAGGAACTTATTCTGCACCAAATATTTCAGTATATTTATAATTTATTTCACAATTCACTGAACTCATATTTGCATATTTAGATAAAAGAATTGAAATTTTTATTAGAATTTTAAATTGTATACGCAAATTTGGGCGCCTGAATTGTGTGGGACGATTATTAAAAAAGCATATCATTAAATATTCATCAAATGACAAAGATGTTGTCAGTCAATTTCGAATGAAAATATTGCCAAAATGTAGTCATATTTTTGGGCTTGCTGTTGATTATTTAAGAACTTTGCACACACAATTCTGCGGCTTAAACTGAAGGCCATTTGATACTAATAAGCATTAAGTTTTATGTAACATAATTTGTTGCACGCTTAATCTATATTAATCCAATTATATCAAAATGTCCATTAATCCAATTGCTTAAGGGTATAAAAGTTTTACATAAACAGTCATTAGGTTTGTGGTATTTACTGTCACAGTTCCTTTTCCAAGTACTAATTAAAGTTATCACTTTTTCTTATTTCTCATTGGCAAAAACTGAAACTCACTTTAATTAGTTTTCAAACAATGTAAACTTTTTGTTGAAACTGAATCGAAATTGTATATTTTGCCGCCACGTTCTAACTACTCTAGACTAGACCGAGTTGAGTTTAGTTAGTTCGAATTGAATTTGGTTTGAAGAAGACGCGCTCTTGAGAACCGAAGATAACCGTAACGTTTCAAAGTTGCTCCGCTACTGGCATCATCGTGAACCGAAACCGAATCACAGCATCCTTGCTCAGATAAAAAACTGAAAAGCTCTCGTTTTGCTATAAAAACTCCGTGTCTTTGGTCGAACTCTCTGTCGTTCTCTCTCTCTCTCTCTCGCCTTTTGTCATGCGCACAGCATCCTTTTGACATCATGTTTTGGGTTATTTTTGGGAAAAAAATGATGCTTGAGAATTACCCAAAACATTGTGATAAACAGCTGTTTGTAAGGGGATGGGGGTTGGCCAAACAGCTGATTTTCGGTTTGGTTTAGTTGGGCGTACAAAAAATTGAGGGTGGTTAGGGCCCAAAGCTTTCATAACTTGTGGAGCTCCATTCTTTGTATGAGTGTGGACGCCATTTTTTTTTTTGCGTCTGGTTTACTTTTGATGTAGTGGTTGTCTTTGCTTCATCATCGTCATTATCATGGGCTGCATCATCATCATGATTAGCTTCGTCGTGTGTCTGCTGTAGTGACGCACTTAGAGGGAAATACTTTTCATTATGCGCACTAATGTCTATGGTCTTTATGTCTAATGCGTGTATAAGGACTCGCCCCTTGGCTTTGCTTTGCTTTTTGTTTTTATTTGTCTTCCATGTCGGGGCACACATTATGCGGATTTTCATTATTATTATTATTATTTCGCTTCTTCATCTTTCTCACTCACTCTCACTCTCGCTCTCGCCCTCTCTCTCTATCTCTTACGTTTTTCAGCATCATGTAATTTATTATAATGATTTACACATTAAGTATCATTAGGTATGAGTTGCGAGTGAAGAGTGCGAGTGCGAGTGTGTGCGTGTGTGTGCGTGTGTGGTAAACTGCAACTAATTGTGCACAATGCGGCGTATGCGTGATATATGCGTAAGTTTAATGAGAAATGTGCAAACATTTCGACAGAACGAACTCATAAACCGACATTCTCTGACAAGTTATTAATATTGAATCAGAATGAGAATTTCGCAGCAACTTTTGTGCGTAATGAGCAACTTTCGTGACTTGGCTAAAGAGTATATATGTACGTACGTATGTATATGAAAGTATATGGAAGAAACCAAGAAACTGAGAAATTATTGCGGCAACAGCATGAAAACGTGCCAAAAACTTTTCGCCAACGATGCCATCCAAGCCCTTCTCTACATAATTTTGGCTTTACTCATCAATTCGAACTGCGAAAAGTTCGAGCCGCGGCTGTATCTGTATCTGTGCCCTCCTATCCTCTGCCCCTTTTGTGTGTGAGTGTGCAATATTTATGCGGTGCGAGGACTTCCGTTATACCACTTTACCTCCCCATCTCCTTACTTCTTCATGCATTGGAGAGTTCATTAATTTTCGGTTGTGTTCGTAATTATGCAGCACACCCGTCGCAGCTGCCGGAAGAAAGTTTATAATTTAGTGAATGAACAGAACACATTGAGCCGAAGAAGAGATGCCAGATATCCCCTATATATGTATGTATATACATACGTAGCCATAGCTATAGATAGGCAAACAGTCAGACAGATTTACCGTCACATGGAGGGGTAGTTAAATATTGATTTAATGCAATCCTGCCAAATCTGGTGTATTATAAATGAGCAAATCAGATAAAATTTTACCACTTCGTGTGGTGTTTCATTAGGCACCACATACACACACATGTGGTAAATGTGTTAATTTTTTATGATACGACCAAGCCAATAATCAGAGAATACCAAAGAAATGGATTCAAGTCACACAAAGGCTGCTTGAAGGAATATTTTTCTGCCTAAAAGGCTTTTGTCAAATATTTTGCAAAATATTATATAAAATTGAACAATTTTTAAAAATGTCAGTTGAGCAGAGTTGTAAAAATCAATCATAACGTTAAATAATGTGTGAAACAAAAACCAACTTAAAATGAAATATTGTCAATGCATTTGGCCCATATCTACTGGCAATTCTCAATTGCCAAAATTGTGCACAAAATAATAAAAAGGGGAAAAATTCTTCATGATTTATTCATTGAACAACAAGGAAAAGTCCATAGCACTTGCCCACGCAATTCGAAGTAGCTTGCGCCAAATGGACATTGAAATATTTTTTCAACTATCATAAAATACCCCAAAGGGCGAACTAAGAACAACATTTGCCGAATTTCATATACGCTTTCTACCTTGAAGATAATTTAAAAAGGAAAAACCAGGAAAGTTCTTGTAAAAACCTTCTAAAGCATTCTTGAATCTAAAATTTTTTCTAAGTGTCTCTAGTTATTTAAACGAATGCTCAGCATACTCTGGTAATAATTTTCGAGTCTAGGTTGTTTCTCTGAAAACCCTCTCTCCCATCATGTGACAAACATATGATCAAAGTTATATTACCTCCCATTGGTAAGTGTATAAAAAAAAGGAAAAGTTTTCAAAATCCAGCTACAAATTGAGCAGCAACAAACACCACAGACAAAAAAAAAAAAAAAAAAAAAAAAAAAACAGAAAGAAAGGATAGGAAAAATGAAAATAGAATTTCCATGCGACAATTGCACAAGTGTCAAGGTGCAGCAACTGGCGCCTGCTGGCAACCGCAACCCACTCACATAAGAGACGAACAAAACTGGGGCAATAAAGCACAGTGCCAATTTTTTTTAGTACACGTTGACACGCCTCCTCCGCTTCCTCCTCCTCATACTTTACTGTCGTCTCTGGCCATGCCACCGCCCACAAAATATCTGTAATAAAGCAAATGCCAACGGGGGGAAAAAAAAATCGAAAGTTGGCAACTTTTTGGACCACATACATTTGTGTTGAAAATTTTTATACAACACATTTTGATGCAGATTGAACTTGTGTGAGCTGCCTGTCTGATATCGAAATGCTGCCCTACTATATAGATTTGTACATACATATATATATATATATATGTATTTGCTGCATTGCAGCATTTAGCATACCAACTGGTTACTGCAGCATAAACTGGCACTGGCCTTGGTGAATGTGAATTGCGGAAATGCCTTGCATCGATGAGTATGTGTTTTATATAGTGAAGTGCCATTAGGTGGGTGTGGCAGATTGATATTGTTTTCAAATAACAATCTAATTTAAGATCATAATATTTGCCAATTGAATGACTTGTTTTATCGTTTTAATTGAGTTTATTTAATTATTTGCCATCAAAACTTAAAGATAATTGGCATTAAATTCCTAACCAAAAACTGTATTTATATTCAAATTATTTTAGCGAATGATCTCTATGTTGCAATTTTCGTAATTTCTACTCATAGCAATGAAAATAATTAACTTAATGAAAGAGGTAAATGATGCTTAAGTATGTAAATTATGTAACTTAAAAAGTATGTTCATAATATTTTATTTTCTTTTATTGTTTTTAATTTTTTACTTGAATTACAAAGCGAAAGCATAAGAATTTCGCGAATCGAACAAAATCTGCTTGCTTTTTTCTCATTGGCTTCAGTAGATTTTGCCACACTGTGCAGATACTTGCAACTGATGTACGCATTTTATATATGTTTTGGTGTTGTACATTTTTGTTTAATAACACCCTCTCACCCTGTCCCCTCCTATATACGCTTGGATTCATATACATACATGCAAATAAATTCTAATTGAACTGCCAAGAAAGCGGCTTATACAATTTTATCCCTCTACCAATGCAATCCGCCATGTGTTATTAAGCCACCTGCTGCCACTTTCATTCATATTTAGTATGTAGAATTACATACAACTATGCGTGTATGTGTGTGTGTGTATGTATATACAACGGCGTAGCGCCGATCTCTGTCATTTGCTATCAACATTAATACCAAATGCGAGCATAAAACTGTGCTTAAAAACATTTTCATGTGCCATGGCGGCTGCCTGTCAGTTGCTGTTGTTTTTTATCAAATTGGTTGTACTTGGACTTTAATATGACTTAATAAGCTTTTTGTTCATACAGTATGTACATACATATGTGTGGGTGTGTGTGTCTGTGTGTTACAAATGTAATTTCGCGCCATACTCTCATATACATATGTATGTATACAGTACACACATGTAAATAACAAGACGAAAACCCTAAGGAAAATTTCTCTTGAAACTGAATTGAGAACACCCTGTATTTAAAGGTTAGTCTGACGATCAATAAATTTTTAAAGCCATTTAAAAATTTTTGAATGATACTCAAACAATTATGGCGGCATTTAAGTCAAACAGAAACCAAATTAAATATTTTTTGCTAAGAGTTTTGATGATTTTCTTTCTAAAATTTATATACAATTATAAATTTTCAATTGCTTGAAAATTAGACATTGAATTTATGTTAATTTGAATAATATTCTTGACCAACACCGAGGCTCATATGGTCCTTCCGTTTGATAAGCTTTGCATATCCTGTAAAGCGAGCTAGAGTATTGTGAGCAAAACTTTACTCAGCTGCTGAGGGAAAAAGGAAAAATCGAAAGGAAACCCAAGCGTTGTGAGTTTCCGCCTTATGCTCGCATTAAAATTTGCATAACGTTGATTTTGCTGTGCGCGCACATTACGCATACGCCGCGTGTGACGATGCTTACATGCAAATACATATAGACATTGCTTTGGGCTCTTTTGTGGCTCGCCTTTTGCCTTCCTTTCGGTTTATTATATACATACTTACATACACACAAAAATACAATTTATTTCGTTGGTGTTGGCTCATGTTTTGCGTTTACTTAAATTTAATAAATTAAAACATATTTCGCATGCTGTTCAAATATAATTACATTTGCTTTTTTGTGGTTTTTCGTTTCGTTTTGTTGTGTTTTTTTTTTCTCTCTCTCTGCTGCTCTGGTATTTGTGTGTGCCGACTTTTAATTAAAATAAAAATTATATAAATAAAATTATGTATTTAGGGGAATTCGCCTTATGTTGGTTATTAATAAACTTTTCAGTTACAAA
This sequence comes from Drosophila nebulosa, assembly GCA_024703675.1. Taxonomy (NCBI): domain Eukaryota; kingdom Metazoa; phylum Arthropoda; class Insecta; order Diptera; family Drosophilidae; genus Drosophila; species Drosophila nebulosa. The sequence continues at coordinate 6,030,922 of CM045724.1, read as the reverse complement.
CAAACAGCGGGCAGCTGTACGTATTAACTTTCTGGTATTCACGCTCATCCTGCAGCTTCCACTCCATCTCCATCTTCATATCGTTCTCCTACTCCGGATGGGTTGTTGATTTTTTTTTTTCACTTATTAGTCTTGGTTTGTTGGAACTGAAATTTACTTTGGCAAATGTCGGAAATCCGACTGCCATTCACGTTGGGTTTTGCTTTTTTTTTTCCTTTTGTCAATCCTCCATCTCTACAGCTCTCTCTCTCTCTCTCTTTCTTTCTCTGTCTGCACCTCCCCCCCCAAAAAAAAAAAAAAACCACAAAGTGCCAAAGCTCATAAGCCCACAAACAACATAAAAAGGCCCCCAAACAGACGGCAGCAATAGAAGGATGGAGGAGGAATGGTGGGGTTATCCCCCATGTTGCTGCTTATTATTTGAGTTAATTAAAGCAAATTTCAAAAGGATTAAAATGCCAGCAGATTTGCTTAGTTTACTTTTCCTCTTTGAGTTGAGTTGGGGCAATGCTAATAGGCGCTGTTAATGAAAAGAGGAAATGACTACGAAGAGCAAAACTTTGCCAAAGCAAAAATGACAATTTGTGTGCCATGAGTTTCTCATAAAATAAATTCAACAATATTAAATTAAACACAATCAATTACTAAAGTGCTCTCTAAATGGCAAACCCAAAGCATTTTTGTTGAGTTAACTCCAAGTCGTTTAAATATTTTTATGCAGCAAAATTGAATTTTCTTTTGTTTTCAATCGGAAGTTTGCAATAAAAAAGGAATAAAAAAGTATTTTTCTCAAAGCTAAGTAAATGAATTATTTGTGTTGAGATTTTTATACTTTTTGCCAAAACTTTCCCATGACTATATAAAATTTTTTCTTTAAGAAGAAAAGCTAGGCAACATTAAAAATAAAAAACTTTGTTTATTTTAGTATTATACTTGCATTAGGATTAAGAGCTTTCTAAGGCTACAAAAGCATGGTTATAAAATTGATATTAATATGTTGCTAAATTAACAATTTTTATTTGTATCCCTTTTTTACATTTCTGCTTCTTTATTCAAGTTGATCAATTTGTCTTTGACAATATTTTCTTTTTTAATATGGACAGAGCAAAATTTAAGTCATTCCATAATACATTCCTAAATGAAAAAACCAACCTCAAGAAAGAGTTTTCGTAAAAATGCAGATACATGGTGAGTTAGAGAAAAGACTAAAATGGATCTATTCAATTAAATTATATTATTTTGCAGCACTGAATCTGAATATGACGGCAGCTGCTAACCTCTTGAGACCAGTGCTGAAAAGTCCCATTAGTCAGGTGGTAATTTCATTTGCATTTGGTTACTATGCCACCACCAAGATCGGCACGTTGCTGGCCACTCTGTGTAGACCAACTGTAAAAAACATGCCCAATGATAGTGGCAACGCAGATGACATGAATCTTGTGAAGTTGCCCGTGGGCAAAGATGTCATTCTGCTATCACTAGATCAACTCTCTGCCTATGATGGCCTAGATCCGGATCAACCTATTTACACTGCCCTCAATGGCAAGATCTATGATTTGAGCCCTTCACGAATGAAGTTCTCCAATCATGGACCTTACTCTCTGCTTGCAGGCTGTGATGCCAATCAGGTACTCAATATTGCCTGTGCTCCCATGGGCGTCAGTGTTGATGATGTTGTGGATCGTTGGCAGCGTAGTCTGAATGCCGAATTCAATATTGTTGGCTACTTAATTGATGCCGAGTTAGGTGAAGGAGATCACGATGCACTTAGTGGATGCACTGAAGATAACGAAGATGATCCTTCTGTTGCTATGAATGAATCCGATGCGGAAGCCACATCGGAACTTTAAAGGATATGAAAAAGAGGTTATTCCATTTCGTTGGTTAAGAGAGAAGTGTCCATTGTTATTCATTTTTTTAGTAAACGAGCTTAAAAATAAACAATTAATAAATTTACAAATTAAGATTTGCTTTTTCAAATCTAGAGATTTAAGTTAATAAGTTAAATAAGTAATAATTCTCATTCAAAATATATCAATGCATATAAAAAAGAAAGTCTAAACATTTTATTCCAAAGGGTTTCAAATGCAACACCAAAATCACTTAAAAAGGATTCCTAAATCTCATTAATTGGTTTGTAAAAAAAATGTGTCAAGTCTTTTGATAATTTCAGGCGTAAATTAAATAAGAAAAAAGTCTCCAGGCAGGTCACAAATCATTTTTTTTTTTTTTTTTGTCGCTTGGGCTTTACGAATGATTGGCTCGTTGGTATCTAGATTCCGAAATGCTTTTGACAACAGAATATTGAGCCGAATTGTCGATAAGAACAAATTGTTAGCTGCTGTTGTGTTTTTTTTTTTTTTTTCTTTTTTTCTGGTCCTTTACATCAAGCTGTTAACTTTGTCAAGTTGTTGAAAAAAGTTCGAATTTCTCTTTCTGCTTTTATGCCAACAACACGCAATTGACTGAAATTGAATTGAAGAAAGCCAAGCTAAAGCAAAGCAAAGTGAAATACCAAAAGATGCCATCAGGTGCTACAAAGCTAATAAAATCAAAATTACTTTTTGCCTGGCAGCCAAAAAGTTTTGTGCTACGTGCTTGAGGAATTTAAAAAAGTTGTCAAAAATTGTTAAGCACACACTTAAAATTCAGCCGAATGTGCAAAAGGACAGAGAACACACTTACGCAGTAACACACACACACACACACATATAAGTACAAAGAACAACAAAACGGGAGTGTGTGCGGGGTATGGGTTAGCCGGAAGGAGTGCGTGAGTAAGTATCTGCCACCAAGTGTTATTTGATGTGTTCAACTTGATCAAGCGAAAAGGTGTTAAAAAGGGGCGAAAAGCCAACAGAAATCATAAGAACAACAACAGAACAGCAAAGTGTAAAGCAAAACATTTGGTAATGGGAAAGGTAATCAACTTTAGAGGCCCGAACATAAACGAAATGTTAGAGTCAACTGTCGTAAACTCATGGCTCAGAGTTTTCCTTTTCAGTTTATAGTAAACCAAACCAAAACAAACTAAAAGGTTTGGGCTGACGAAAATTTATAGAACATGCTAAAATAAGTTAATCTTTGTAACAACTGCCCAAGGAATCCCATAGTAAGGACCAAATTTTTAAGTCTTACACTCTGAGAAATGTTTAATTGCAGCCTTAAACTGGCCTCAGCTATAAAGACTTGTGCTACTAATTTTATGTTTTCATAAATGGCCAGCGACCTGCTTTTAATCAAATAAATTTTTCTTATATTTTATCCAGATACTCATAATTGAAACCAGAGCAACATAAAAATGTCACATTCCAGGCATTAATAAGACTTAAAATATGTTGTCCTATGGCGCCGCAGAGGCGGTAAAAGAGCCCACAACAAGAACGACAACAACATAAAAAGCCAAATTAGCAATGTTTCACATCAAAGTGCACATTAAATCCGAGACGATATAATCACACAGAACCAGACGATGAGAGGATGAGAGAATGAGGAAGGCTGTTGGACTGGGAGGAGAAGGTCCTTCTCTATAGTATGCGTTGGGACATACAAAAAACATAATTAACCGCGACCGTCGACGTCAACGACGCCAGCGACGCCAACGATGGCAACGATGCCGACAAAGCTGACGACCTACAGAAACCGAAACCGAAACCGAGGCGCAGCCCAAGGGTCCCACTTGCTTTTGCCTCTTCTCACCCTCGTTTAGGCTTCAGGTTAATGTGACATACGCAGCTGTTGCCGACTTCGTACTGGGCCGACTTTTGCAAATTACACACTTTTGAATATAAAGTACTCACAACATAACATATACGAGACATCCACTCGTTCGTTGGTGGCCTTTTTAATGGCCTCCAGTGCTTCTGTATAAGAGTTTTGTTTAAAATTTATTTCTAGGCACAGTCATGTGGCTGGGGCCTAATGGTCTAGACACTGGCAGCAGCCAGTAATGTGCTTGAACCATCTCATCGCCCCTCCCCACCCCTCCACGAACACTTTTAACACTGAAATTGCATTTCGCTCGCACTCGAGCTGGGGCCCTGTATTGCAATTAAGCTTGAAATATGAGTACAAAGACAAAAGTGACGCAGTTTTCCATTTCTGCAACAATGATTTATGAATGCAACCCAATTTTGCCCAAAAGCCAAAAGCTGGACATTGCATTTTACCCATTTGCCTCTTTGTCGCTTTCACTAAATTCGAAATTTCATTTTGTAACTCAAATTCTTTATTTCATCTATGCAGAGCTGGCTGTGGGATAGACACACACTCATCAAGTGCTTGCACAAAATATGACCTAAGGTAGCAATTTTCCAACATTTCATTGCATGATTTTGGTCGCTTTGCGTTGCCAGCTTTGATGCAAAATGAATCGTTGCAGAATATTTATGCTGTCCCAAAATAAGGTTTATTTTTTAATTTCTTACTATAGGAAGACAAATTTTATGAATTATCATAATATTTTTTCTGCTTTTTAAAGATTAAATTTCTTATTACAAAAACATTTAACAAAGATTCTCATTAATCTTTGGCAATGAGTTTATGATTAACACAAGGCACATAATCTAAAAGTAATAATTTAAGTCTTTATAGGCTAAATCCTACATTTATCTTTAATTAAGTAGATAGCACAAAGTGAGGGAAATACCATTAATAAAGCTTTGCTTTTATTTAGGATAAACTAAACTGTAATTGTGAAACATATTTTTATGCTTTGGTTTTAGGAATCGGGAAAATTATTTACTGAATTTTGTAACAACTTTTACATATATACAGCTAATTAAAATATACATATTGACTATTAAAACAATGATATCCATAACATGCAAATAAAGAACCATTAGTAATTTGGCACACAAAAACAAATTAAAAGTAAAAATTCAAAATGATATAAAATAAGAGCAAAGCAAGTTGAAACCAATTCTTATTGATCGAATTCGAAAGTGACTTTTTTCTTATTAAATAAAAAATAACAAAATTTTAGAAATAAAATCGTTTAATTTTTCAATAGTTAGTATTTTGATTAAATGGATTTGTAGATATTTTTATACATTACACTAAATAACAAACATCAATGCCAACTGTCACTTACTGCAAGCAACAAAATGTGGACAAATTGCCAAGTTACTGCCAAGTTCTTTTATCAACATAAGAAACACTTTTTAAAATCATTTTTTAATATCTTCAGTAAATTGTTCTAAAACATTATACACACTAAAATTCAAATTACTGCTGAGTTAACAAAAACTAGTTTCAATTGCTTGGAAGAAACAATACAAAAAAAAAAATAGTGGCCCCAAAAAGTATGCTATAGCAAATACATTAAGTATACGCAAACAAATGTGTTTGTCTTCTTCAAGAGAGGTGTAAAATAAAATGTAATGAGTATGAATTAATTTAATTTATTAAAAGTCTGATAATTAAAAATAACAGCCCAATAATTTTTAATAATATTTAATAATGAAGTAAAATATTTAAAGAGAAGCATTCAACTTGCACTAACTATTAAAACTGGATCAGTGAAATCCCTTTGTAAAAAACAAGAAACCCATTAAGCAGGTTTACATCGAGAAAAACTGCACTTCAATCAAATTAAAGTGAGAAGAGTGCAGTTTAATCCTTTTACAAACACATTAAAATTTGCTGTTGTCCTAGCTCTTTACCATTTCTCTTTTGGACGCTTTTGTTCTTTAGCTGTTGGAGAAAAATGAATGAAAAAGTGAACATAAAAGGAGTAAAAAAAGAAAGAAAACGAATCGAGGGTCCAAAGCTTAATTCAAGCATTTAATGATAATTACAGCGACCATTAGCAATTGTCTGGCGGCAATAATAACAAAGTGCACATAAAAACCAAAAGACTAGGGAATGAGCTGCCGCTGCTTCTGCTTCAGCTTCAGCTTGATATACCGGGAAATGAAAAGAAGCCGATGCAAAAGTCAAGTGTGGGTGTGAGGGGGATAAAGGGGTGTCGTTTTTTTTTTGTGTAGTCCTTGTAAAAAGAAGACGTGCCGCGCTTTTCAATTACCACAAGCGTATAGCATGGCATGAATGGCATGGCTTGGTGGGGTTGTCGCAATCTAATGAATTGTTAAATTATGTAATGAAGCGTGTACTTTAGATAAATGAAAACTAATTAAATTAACTTTGGCAAGCAGTGCAAAGAGCAGCGCAAACTTAACGCCACACCACGCTTACCCAAAATGGATCGAATGAATGCGGATGATGACGATGATGCAGGAGAAGTTTATCCTCTTTTGATTGCCAAAAAGTGAATTTCATTTTTGTTGTTTGCCAACATTTCAGTAAATAAATTGGTAAACTAATTGCATACGACACACACACAAACACACATAAAACACAAACACATTTGTCTAAGCAAATAGAAGAGAGAGATAAGGATAGAGAGAGACTGAGAGAGAGAGAGAGCAGTTTTCTCACCCTCAAACAACAATTTTCGGCAATTAGGCACGTTCGCCCAGCATAAGCTGTTATGGTTAATTGCCTTGGCATTTTCTCCATCACCTCTAACTACTCCTCCACACACACCGTTGGCCCACTTCTGTATTTAATGAGTCATGCGATTCGATTTCGAGTACAATTCTCTCCACCATCCATATGCGTCACGTAAAACATTAAAATGAATGAGAGAGAGAGCGAGCATCGTTTGCACATGACAAGCAGCAGCAAAAGGTAATAAATTTGCTTAAAATAGAGATTAAAACTGAAACTTAAATGCCAACCAAATTGGAATTAAAGCCAATGAAGCATATGGCCAATTAGAATTCAAACGTTCAAATGAACGTGCTTCAATCGAGTTAAAACCTGCAATAAACAAATAATTAACATTTGCCCCTAATAGTTGCCTGAATAGCATTATGTATCCAATTATACGAAATGTCTTCAGCGTCAAGTGAATACTAAAGGCTTCTTAGTTGAGGTCATGACTATTTGTTTACTTTTATTCCTAGACTATGGTTTTTGGCATGATATCCTTGCTTGTTAGTCTTTTAATAACTTTTGCTTCATAGACAGATAGATTCCTTTGGTCATGTTCTTTTTTAAGCCAATTAATGAAAAATATGTTTGGATATTTGTATAATTTTGTTAATATTTTTTTCGAATTAAATATCACCGCAAAGTTAAGTGTTTTCTTGAAAAAGAAAGTTGATGTCATTTTCTTCCATATCTCAAATTAGTCGGAAAATATTCGCACAGTTTCCACTTATATGTCAAACAAGTTTTTTTTTGGCAACTTGTGAAAATTGATTTATGGCATTTCATGCAGCTTAAATTTCACTTTTTCTGCTGCTGACAGCGGCAACAGAAACAACTAAAATGAAAGGAGGAAAATCAGAAAAAAATAATATACTTATATATTCCTAAGCTAAAACAAATGGCAGACATAAATCCATCATCATCATCATGAAGCGTCATCAGTCGTCGTTCCTCCAACCACTTTTATACAGGCGTTTGAACAAATTGACTGCAAGCAATTTGCTTAGTAAAAGAGAGAGAAAGAGAGAAAAAAGGCATATTATTACTCATACGCCGTGTTTTACTTGCTGCCTCATTAGCGGCTCAGCGACTCAGCTTTTGGCACACTTTCCGGGCACTTAATTTAAATAAATTGACAGACAGTTGAAAGCATTGAGTAGAGGTACGGCAACAACAACTCGCTGCAACAAGTTATTAGTTATTAGAGCAAAGTGCGATATGGACTTACAATGGAATGTGCGTGGCGTAACTCAAAAATTTAATATCTGCAGTTATCATACCACAAAGAAAACTGAAAGAAGAAACAGAAACTTTAATAACAGCCATGCCGTTAGCACTAGAAAGCAATACTGCTTTGTCTGTCTATCTGTCTGTCTGCGCACTCATTCAACGAAAACGTTTGTGGCAAATGAAACTCTCTATCCATTTCTCTGTCCCTATATATAGTAGAGTGTATATGTATCCTTCTGACATATGCGTGTGCGTGTCTGGACAGAGTTATGAGCTGAGCTCCAATACGAAACTGAATGTTGATAAATTAATTTCAACTCAAAGTTTGCCACAGTTTGCCGGTTTTGTCTGTGGCTCTACTACTCTCTGGTGGTGCGGCTGGTGTTTCCAACTTTGCCGCCATTGCTCACATTTACTTTATTTCATAATCAACTTAATAGAGGGCAAATGTTACCAGAGATGTCAGAATTTGGGTCAACATGGTTAGCCGCATTAGCAACAATAGCTAACAGCCAGAAGCAAAAGCAGCCAACAAAACCAACAAACAAACAATTGGCCAAATTGTAGTTGTTTGTCCCTCTGTCTAACTATCTGTCCAACTGTCGGCTTAACATCAACGCCTGTAGTAAAATAAGACCACAATCTACATACACATAGACTAACATATGATCCTTAGTCAGTTATGTGTCTGAGCGTTTGTGTGTGTGCGTGTGTGTATAAATGCAATAAGCCGTTCAGCAAAACAAGCTTAATTGCTTCTTCAAATTACAAAATACATAAAAAGTAACAGAGCGTTGAACTATTACTGTCACCGTGTCCTTGATTTTTGAATCAAAGTGTTGTTCCTTTTAATTTAAAGCCTTTCTTTTCAATTCAAATATCGACAATCATCTTCATGAATCAGCAATTTTACTTGACAGGTGAAAGATAAATGCCACACAGCAGCTATCATTGTCTTGAAATGTTTATCTACACTTAATCGGGAAAGTAATTGGAAGATTTTTACCTCTTTTTTATGTTATTATTCCCTTACACGAAAGCTAAAGATTTTTTTCAAGGCAAAGCCTGTTGCATTTGCAATCTATCATTCAAAAAACTATACCAAAATCCTGTAGAACGAGCATCAAAACTAAATGAATTTTCGTAAAAATAATTGTCAATCTCATTATAAAACGTCTTGGGAGGGAGCCTTTTTTATTTCCCGCTCTTTAAATTTGTCCTTCGTTAAGAAAGTGTATAAATCTTAACGCACAATGCAATAGCAATACATTTCCACAATAGGATCATCAATGCAGAACGTATTATTATTCTGATCGCCCATTCGAACGATCTCATCAACCAGCATAACATTGTATCCTTCAAAACGGGTTGTGCTTTCAAAGAAGGCTTCTCCGGGCATGGTTTGCAGTCGAACTTTGAACTCCAGACTATCTTGTTCCAACAAATTTTCCGCATTTTGGCCCAGCGATGTTTGATAGGCATTGACTATAGCCTTAAGCTTCAGCTGCTGACATTGTGGATATGGCTGAAGAAGTTCATTTATAGATTTAACTATAGTACGACCAGAGCGTTTGACCATGTAATTATCTGTCGGCACAGGAATAAGCTTATGGCAGAGGCAATAGGGTGAGGCAATATGTGAAGTATTGCAGGTTCTCCAAGGGGGCAAGCGAAGGAAAAGACTTGAACTTTGCGGTGTAAGATGTCCAGAGAGCTGCCACAACTTCTCTGTTTTATTCTTGATGGTGTCGTCTTTAAGGGATTTCAGATCCAGTAAGTTGATTAGTGTATCGTGCAGATCATAAGTGGTGATTAGACTGTGGCTGTTCTCTTGTAAATTGCTAAGGGCCAATGGGTAGCGTTGCTTCAGCCAGTTGGGATATAAGGCATATAACATGGGCTGCGAGTCCTCCATCATGCCTTGATATGTCCTACGAAAGCCACCCCAACGTATGCCATAATTGGACATGAAAAGAATAAACGTATTATTCATAATTCCCCTTACATTCAGCATATACAAAAGCTTCACAAATCGTCTATCGACTTGTTGTGGAAAGTTGAAATCAGCCCTCAATCCTTGGCTCCACCAGTAGAAAGAGAAAAACGGATTACGTTGCATATGTGGTGTGAGTTGATCAATCAGGTCCACCATCACATCGCCATAGGTCCTTCCGCCGGCGCATTTTACATATTTGTTATTACTAAACTTGATTCTGAAATTGTCCATGGCCAGTAAAATTGGACGTAAATATTGGTCAGTGGGTGGATTTTTAAATCCGTTCTTCATATAATTGAATAGTCCCATTGTGGTGTCATCTTCAGCGAAACTTGTGTTATAGCCAGCCTTCTTGAAATCCTTCCAAATCAAAGGACACTCGTCGAACATTCGATTTTTTGATGAGGAAAAGCATACTTTTTCGAATTTGTTTATTCCCATTCCCGATAACAGCGGTATAAGATTCTGATAGGAACTCCATTCAATTTTATTGAAGCCCCAAAACTCCACATAAGAGAGCTTATCATTTATATAGCGCCTGGTCATTCTCATCTGGCGCAGAAAATTCAAATGCGACACACTGTCCAAACCAAGAATCATCACAGATAACTGAGGTTCTCCATCTTTCGTCTCCTTCTTCAGTTTATGCAAATTTTCTGGTGGAGATTGCACAAAAAAGTGAACATCCTGATGCAATGTTTTATTCCATTGATTACGGCATACCACTCTTACAAAACTCACTCCAGTTGGCATAATAACACGATATGGTGGTACCAAATTGAATGGAACTTCTTTACCAGCCACATTCGTATGGTCATCTTTCGGTATCCGATTCATTGGCCAATATGAGCAATACATAGTCTTCTCATCAAATTTTCTATTTTTCTGTTGAATAGTCTCTGACATCAAATTAAATTCCAAAGTCCATTTACCATTGTAGACTCGAGGGCGGAACCAACTTTTCTGCTGACAACTCAGCTTCGGCAAATGTCGATGGGTAAAGATCTCGATGGTGGGATTCATTACATCCAATGATCTTATGCGGCATCCTTCAAGATTTATCATATAAGCATTATCTAGCTTGGTGATCTTATACACCCAACGATCCGCCAAATAATCCTGATACACAAAGGTGTATGTAGCCAGGCAAGAGAGCATTACAATTATGGCGAATTTTCGAAAACATTTCTCATTGACAAAAACCATTTTCCTTTTCATGAATTTCAATGTGAATAAAGCGACATAATTCTTAAATGACAAAAAAAAAGTTGCATAGCTAAGCATAGGTTGCTTGATTTGTTCTTTGTGTAAAATTTTCTCACCAAATATAAAGCCGGATAACAAATGGTGTTGGGCCTACGAATTAAATCTATGATTCCTCGAAACTTTAAGATCATATAAAGCCGGATAACAAATGGTGTTGGGCCTACGAATTCAATATACGATTCCTCGAAACTTTAAGATCATACTACTACATACTGACACTAATTTGGATGGGATAGGTCTTTAAAAAGGGAAATGTTTCTTTGGCTTAAGGAAAATATGTCCCAAATGCTGTTATTTACTATAGAAAATATTTAGGTCTTCTGGTTAAATACGCTGAAAGATGCATCGAGAAACACTAAGCTTCCTAGGGAAACCGTTTAATAGACAACTAAAATTATGAATCGTGACATTGTAGATTTATATATATTTTTGTTACTTTGACGTCTGGCAAATACTCGAAAAAAATGTAATGTGAAAACTTAATCGCATCATTTACAATCCGTAAAAAAAATTATTTTCAAGCGAATGCACAATTTTTATCCTCTTATGCCCAATGCAGAGCATCGCAATTTGGCAATTTTTTTTATTTTCGCAATGGCAACAGCGGCTTTTTGACTTCCGCTCCACCTCCTTTTACTACAGATTTTATAGAGTATATGTTCATATATATTTTTTTTACCATTTAAATAAATCGCATTACAATATCGAGCGTTGTCCTAGTTGGCAGCAACATTCGCTCGTTTGCTATTTCGATTATCCCTTCTCTCGCGCGAATATTCGCTTAAATGAACCTAATGCGAGTGTTTTGTTTGTTTTTTTTTTTTTTTATGTATGTATGTATCGAAATTTAAATTCAACATGGAGCCATAAATAAACTTGCCGCATAAATCATTTTGGCTGCAACTTGAGCCCCTGCAAAAATGGAACTCGGTCGAAGGATTTTTGGCTGTTATCTGCCATTTTTCAGTAGCCACTTTGCCAAGAGCTTTACACTTTGGCGGGGAACGTGGTAGCAAAAAAAAAACCGTTTATGGCTAAGGACACCTTGGGGAAAAATTTGAAGACAATTGTCGGTGCGGACGGCGACGACAGCAAAACGGGTTGCTTGGCCAAGGACTAATTGGCCAGGAGCGACAGGATAGCGGCAAAACTTCGTTGAAACTGCCAATTTTTCACATAAATTTCATTTTCTTCTTTTCCCCTTAAAGTTGACTCAATGTTTGCCAGTCCATTTATAAATCCATGCAACGTTTGCTCTATGTGCCAAAGGGATTTTTTCAAACAAGGCAGTGCAAATATTGAAACTATAAAACGTTTTTTTTTTTCTTTCTTATATGGATGTGTGTGTGTGTATGTGGGTGGGTGTGGGTGTGGGTGTGGCTGGCTGTTTGTGTTGGCAAAGCTGCTTTAATCCTAAAAAAGTTTTTTTGCCGGCCACTGGGTGAAAAGTAAGAGCCAACTACGACAACGAATACATACTGCATAAGCGGCTTATGCCATTAGTTCGACATCAGAGTTTTGGGATCGGGAATCGGGGAATCGGCTTCTATCTGCGCTGGTGCAGAGTTTTCTCTCAATCATAATGCAGCCCCAGGTAGCCGAGTGGACAGCCATTTGGCATATGTCATAGAGCAAAGGAGTAAGTTTTTTAGCCTGCCAGACGTGCAGCTAATTGGCAGGCAACTTTGACGATTAGTCGACCTGCTTATAAGCATGAGCAAGTTAAAAGACATTTAGTTACAGTTCGATAAGCAAAAGTATTTTCAAAGAGGCTGCCATTTTGCTGCAAATCGGCTAAGCTAGCTGAGACCTAGAAAAAGTGTTTGATAACTCTGTTGCAAATGGCACAAATCTGCGAATCGCTTAAACACAGAAAGGCAACTGGAATAGCATGAAAATAATGGAAAACGTTATGGAAATATGTTTGGGACTAAAATGGAGACCGAAATTGAGATGAGCTCTAGGCACAAGTTATCCTTATTATTATATATAACATAATTATACCTATTACTATCTATCATGTAGAAATTCTTAAGTCCATTAAATAAGAAACTAAGTTACTTGGTGAGAGCAGAAAGAAGGTGGTCACACACCTAAAAGGATTGAAATTAAATAATTTAAAATGATATGCCAATAAAATTGTATTAAAAGAATAAGGAATAAGGACTTGGAGTGTAAGCAATAAGTAGAATTAGAAATTTATACTTTCATATTAATTAGTTATTATGATTGTCATTAAGTTTAAATTGTTCTTTGCTTCATGCTATTCATTTTATCACATATTAACAGATTCTCAACTTGCTTTATTGATATCTGTGGTAGACTGACATCTAGCCTCTCACTTGACCTGGTCACTTCATGATGTCCATGGGGTCCAGACTGCAGCCAACAGCCGACATTGGAGTGGTTTCTGTGGTCATTCTCCTGCTCCTGACACATCCACTTGCTTTGCTTCAACTTGCCACACTTATGTGCAGTTTGTGTGTGCGTATGCGTGTGTGTGTGTGTGTGTGGTCATTGTCCTTGCCTTGCATTATCCTTGCTGTATGTCAGCTATCCTTGTGCATTGTCTGTTGCATTCCTTGTGGCTGTATGCTGCTCCTTTGTAATGGAACTTTCTCTCTCTCTCTGTGTGTGCGGTTTTCTAATAACTGATAATATAATTGCTCATTTTATTCTCTAAAAGCAAGAAGATTAATTTATATCTAAATTAAGTAAGTGAAATTCTATTCAACCGAGCATAATAATTTATATCTTTGAGAAATTGTCACTAAATTAAAATACGGGTTGTCAACTTATTTCAATTGCAGTAGAAAATTTAACAATAAAGCGCAAAATGGCCGACCCGTTTGCATTGTTCCCCCTTACATTCCGCAAAACTGTCGCCAAATGCAACTCACCATCAACAACAGGCCAAAAAGGAAACCAGCAAGGTGCAACATCCGTTCAAGACGGAAAAGAATGCGACAGCTGCATGTTATCAGGTCAGCGTTATGGGAAATGCCAAGAAAAATGCAACAAAAATATACAAAAAAAAAAAAAAAAAAGAAAAAAGGGAATTCGAAAAGTAAGAAAAGAGAAACGAGCGAAGCAAAGTGGCTCCCTCCTCATATTTTTGTCATTTTCCCTGGCGCCATTTTTGGCTGGCAATTTAATTTCATATTTTATGCAGTCAAAATCCGCGTGGAGCATGCGACAAAAATTGTTCTTGTTTTCGTTTTGGCAACTGCTGCAGTCTCCCAGTGCGCTTTAGGAGGGTCGCAATGAAGCTAAACTAGCTGCAGACCTGACGGCGACAACAACGACAACGACAACAACGACAACGACGACAGCAACAGCAACGACGACGATGACGTTGAGAACGCTGACGGCGATATCGGCCCCCTTTGGGATAAGAATGCCAGGCACGACTCCATTTTATGCTTGAGGTGCATATTTGAAGCCTTAAATAGTGAAAGATATTTTAACAAGTTAAAGTAAAATTATCAAGACAACCTTAGCAAAAGAGAGAGAACAAAAAACCCTGAAAGCTGTCAAGATTTGTGCTTAAATAACAAATCGTACACTTTGTCTGCACGTACTTTACTCTTGGTAGCTTCAAGCGACAAAATTGGTTTTTAAATTTAAGTGAAACCTTAAAAATTTAAAAACTAATTTGAGCGTTTCCGAATCATTTTAATTTTTGATTAATGCCAATGTCAATACTGAATTTGTGTTTCTCAGCATTTCTAGACGAGAGGCAAAAAAATAAGAAAAATTGTCGTTGGTTTTTTTATTAGTACAGAATACAACAAATCGGATTAACTCTTTCAATCTAAATAAAATCTTCAATAGAAAGATATAAAAAAGGAGCGACTGATAAAACCTTTTAAAAAACAAATGTCTTCTACAATTTCCCAACGTTTTATAATGCTGCGATTTGGGGTAGATTTAATTAATATAAAGCCACATCTGGATATTATTATTAAATACTTGTTCTGTGACTCAACTGTTAGCTTGTTATTCATGTCTCAATTGGAAATTTTCTTAACCGTCAAATCAAATTGAATTTCTTAGTGGGAGGAAACCCTCTGAAACGTAACAATTTTTCACCTTTCTTTGTTCTCGGAGTTGGCGATATCAAACAATAAGTTGGCATTTTACTGCCAAATGTTTAACCTTGCCCCCAATCGTAAAGGGAACAGTCGACGACTCCCCAACTCAAGTTCTCCTCCCCTAACTCAGGATGTCGGCCAGATGTTACCAAAGATTATTTTTGCCATTTTCTTTTTACTTTTGTTAGGTTGCCTAGAAGAGAAGAAGGAGTAGCAGTAGTAGGAGCGGCCGGCAGCAGCCGCCATCTCTAATCAGATATTTACGCCACAGGCGGCAGGCATCCACCCTGTAAGGAACAACACAAAAAAAAAGTCGGCAAAGTGAGAAAAGTACAGAAAAAGTAGCTATGCCAAAGGACCATTCCGCCGCCCCCACAACGTTGCTCATATTACATTTGAGCTTTGGGCTTTCGACTCTCGCTGGGTGTTAAAATAAATGAGAAGCATTTAAGTCCAAATCCCCATGGCAGCCTGAAATCCAATGCCAGCCGTCCGACTCCAACTCTGAATCCAAATCAATATGCCTGCCAGTCCATGTGTGTGTGTGTGTGTGTGTGTGTGTGTGTGTGTGTGTGTGGCCGTTCATTCCTTCAGTTTTTGTTCACCTTGAGCTGGTCCATTTAATTGTTAACATTTGTCAAAGAGCAGAAATCAAGTTTGGAAAATTTCATATCGGTTACTTTGGCTGATTTTTTATATGTATGTATATGGGTTAGTGTTTTCGAAATTGATGACTATTGAAACGTGTCCAGGTGTAGGAAGTACAAAAACTGGGTCAGCTTTTCCTTTTCTTTTTTTTTGCTCCTCTCTTCAACTTTGTTGGAGTGTTCTTTGTGTAGGTTCCTCTTTGAGAAAAGAAGTGGAGAAGTTTATGGCGCACACATCTCACTTGACCTGGTTCGAAGGAAAAGTAGTCTTGAAAATGTTGATTTCACATTTGCATTGTATGCCCAGGCAAACATCGAGAATGAAATCAAAGTTTTTTTTTTAGTTTTTCTAGCTTAAGTAGATTAGATTTAAAGCGTAAACTTAAAAACGGTTTTGTGCTAATGTGTAAATTGCACCTTTGGCACGGCACATGCCTTAAACTGACTTTTAGCCATTTTCTTTCTCTATTGCACATATGTTTATGAATAATTCATGGAATGACCAAATCCATTTCAATGCTCTGAAATTGTCAATTGGGACTTGGGACTGCAATCTGCCAATTCATTGCAAAAATGCAAATATTGAAATAGTTATGAATGTGAATGGTTTCATACCCAATACCACTGGTCACTGGTCTTTCTGCCTGCCCATTAATTTTCCTGCCAACCACACAAACTACACAGCTGTGAAAGGGGTAACGGGGGGGGGGGGGGGGGGGGGGGTGAGGGGTTTGGGTGTGGAAATCAACTCTCGCATATTTAAAGTGTTTGTGCAAAATCACAGCAAAGGCATTGGCCCGGTCTCTAGAGTTTAGAACGGAACGGCTCTCTCTATCTCTGTTAAGGGATTATATACTATTTGGTCAGCTGCACATTTAAGACCAAATTGGCAAACAGCACGCTAAAGCAGGCTTAAAAATCATGCCAACTAGACCCACAGAATATACTTACATACAAATTGTTCTCTCTATAGATTTATAGAGGTATATATGTAGATATGTACATATAAACTGAACTGCATGAGACTAGAGAAGGCCAATTATTTAGTGCCGAATGTTGCACTCGTCGATTCGTTTCAGTTGGTTTGATGTGGAATTGAATGAATTGGTGAAATGAGAAGCATAAACATTTTACCTCCTAAAAAAAATACCAATTAAAATTTACCATGGCGGAAGAGGAATGTGGTTGAACGATTAATTATCGACAGCTGAAATCGATACATTGCGACAAGTAATAGAAATACAAGTGACCTGTCGAAACAGACTTCATAATTTAGTGTAGAAATTGTTCGGCTGCTAAATAATTTTCAGAAAAATGAGCAGCCCAGTTTCTACTTTGGAGGAATTCTGTGAGAAATGCAAGCATGGGCCACCAAATTATAGTTATATTCAAGAGGCAAAGGATACTTTTATATGCACAATTAAGTTACTGAAAATGGAAGGCATTGGAAAAGGTGAGTTTTGTGAGCAAACAAAATATGTGGGTATAATAACTATAAGGTTTTTCCAGGA
This sequence comes from Drosophila nebulosa, assembly GCA_024703675.1. NCBI lineage: Eukaryota > Metazoa > Arthropoda > Insecta > Diptera > Drosophilidae > Drosophila > Drosophila nebulosa. The sequence continues at coordinate 6,013,683 of CM045724.1, read as the reverse complement.
CGTTCAAAACGCGATGCCAAACATGAAGCTGCGTCTAATATACTGCATAAGATAAAAACCGATTGGACTATGGACTGTTCTGATGATAGTTTTGCCGCGACTGCCAAACCGCCTGTTCAAGTTTTGCAAGAATGCTGCGATAGGGCGAAGTGTGGAGTGCCTGTATACAATTGCAGGGATAGTGGATTTGGCAGATTTATTTACACTGTAAAATTGCTTAATTTAGAAGCTGAGGGCACTGGTATGATAGTCAAATCGAAAATTGATCATAATAATCATTTAAGCCTATATTTAGCATCTTCCAAACGCGAGGCCAAGCATCAAGCTGCGACTAATATTATGAGTAAAATTGAAAAGCTAACCGAAACTACCTGGTTAATCAGCAATATCAAACGTGAATTGGCTGAGATGCAGAATAACGAAATTGATGAAAATATGAATTACAAAATTTCCATTTATGATCTTGTTATGAAGCCTCCCAGTAAAATTCTGGAGGATGACAAACGTGACACGCACCGCAAATTTAATACTTATAGAAAGCTTAAGGGTTCCGGCTACATGGAATGTGAAAAAGTTCTGCTCTGTGATCGTCATGATTTTTTCAGATTATATCCATACTCTTTGAAAAAAGCTGCCTTGGAAATTCTCGAACCACATAATGACGGGCAGTTTCCTGACGAAAAGTCTAGAGCTCTGAGTGTTCTAAGTGCCCTGAAGTTAATACCAAACACCATTGAATTGCCAAGTAACAGCATGGAAAAAACTATACTAATCGAACTGAATTATGATTATGATTGCGTATTCCTGGGATTCGAATCCGATATCTATGGATCCATATTGCAATATTTTCGTGAAATGTTGATCTAAAGAAAATATAACTAAAAATTGTCAAAAAAAAACCTTTTTTTAATCTTATTTGGCTCCTCGGCTCGGAGTTTCAAATTTAAACTTGCACAACTTCAACTGAAGCAGGAAAACATAAATTAAATATGAAATTTGCATTTGATTGCAATTCGTTTCCATTCCAACGCAAATGAAAAATATTTTGCTTAAGTATAAAGCGAATTCGTTTCTTTGCTTTGTGAGCATAGCTTTGCCAGAATTGTAAATGAAGAAATAAATTAAAATGGAGGTCAACATGGCAAGACTTCCTATTTGTGTTAAAAACATTTAATTTTTAATCCATTTGCTCGACTTATAAATTTTCTTAAATTTATCAAAAGGAATTCAATTTAGATTCCCTCTTCATTAATAAAATGCGCTTTGACGAAATGAAAAAAATGGTTAATTTTTTAAATTACTACTTAAAATCTATTTTATACTTTTAAGATTGGGCTAATCTAATTTTACATTAAAACGTGTTATAAATTAGAAAAAAATTTTGGCGTTTAATGACTTCAACATAAAAATCATGAACTTTTGACAACGACAAATTCTAAAAGAGAAAGCTGAAAAATTGATATTAAGAGGTTGGCCATTAAATTGTGTCAAATGGCAAACAGTGGAAGTCCTACAACCAGAAGAAAATTCAAAATTGCTGGAGATATTATGTAAAATTCACTTGTAAAAATTTGCATTTTCTCTCGCTATTCCATTTCTAGTTTGGCAAACTTTCATTAATCAAACCTTTTTAGCCACTTTTCTTAACAGATTAGCCACTCCCTCAATTATTTGGTCACAGAAATTATGGGAAATATTTTTTGCTATATTTCTTTCTTTAATTAAAACGTAAGGCAAGTCCACATGGAACATAAATTGTTACGCCCGCAGAAAAAATTTAATAAAAATGTCACAGCTGAGCGGGTGGCAAGGACCTTTTCTGTTTCTCAGGATAATTATGAAATTGAAATAATTTCGTTTTACTTGTCGTCCTTGGGGTGAAGTTGCCCAGCTGGAGTCCAGCCAGCTTAAGGTCCTCGAGACGAAGACAAATGCGAGTAGTTTGATTTGCATGCTGTTGCTCCTTTGCACCTCAAATCCACATGAATAAATTCCAATGACCAATTTCGGGAAACTTTTTGGTATGTAAGGATGTGGCTTACACGTGTTGCCGATGCTGATGCTGATGCTGACATTGTCCTTGCTACATTTTGACAATTTGTGCAAAACAAATGGAGGACAATGGAGCAAGTTCTGAATCCGTCTCTTTGCCTTGCTGAATTATTCATAAATATGCAACGCATTTCCATGTTTTTATACAGAAATGTCCCAGCCATTGACAAGCGACGAGAAATGCAAAGAAATCTCTATCTCCTCCTCCCTCAACAAAATTTCACCTGAATTTTGTTTATGCAAATCAATGGCTGAAATGGGTTGACATATTTCAGACTTTATTGATGAGATTCTTCCTAATAATTCTATATAGTTGAGCTACAAATCCTTGCTTAAAGCCAGGAAACCTTTGTCCAAAAAAAGAATATACAGCCAGCATTAAAATGTGTGCGCTCCCTTCGCCATCATCACATCTCCCCTCTTCTGTCATCCTTCTATAATTTGTCTCCCTTCACATCCGTTTTATGGTTTTGCACTTAGCAATTAACGAGTTTACTTTTTTAGTGTCTGTCCCAGTGCCCGCATGAAGTGGACATATTCCACCCTCCATCCCTCCTCTATCTCCACACCTGGTGGCGGTGGTCCAAGCGTGGTATCTCCCAGTTGGCTCGTTGCTCTCAATTAGAGTGTCACTTCCGTTTGAAATTTAGTTCACTGCTGGACAAATTTACCTATGTGGAGCTGTTCGCTTCCTTTCTCCTCTCCTCCCTTCCTCTCTTCTATGCTCTTTTGCCGTTGTTGCCACACCTCGTCGGGCAGTTGCCATAAAACAGAACTTGGGCACGAACTGCATTGCGGTGTTTGGTTCTTTGGGGATGTGGATTTCGAGTGATTCCAACTGTTGGCACTTTACTTTTGCACTTTTGGGTTGCGGTCAGAAAATTATCACAGTTCCACTGAGTGAGCTAAATGTGGTTAATGGAACTTCTATCAATGGATCAACTATCAAAGAGCAAGTTCAAGGTCTGGGAAAAATAGAATGCTTCCCTTAAATGTCAATAAAAGGCTCTTTCAAATAAAAAAAAAATTTCGAAATAGTTGAACAACTTTTTCGTCAAATTCTTCTTTCTTTCCTTTGTGTTGCAGACATTTCCAATGCAACGGAAATTATTTATAAATAAGAGAGAAAAAGCAAGCTGGAAAATGTCAAAGGACTTCAATAGAATACCTCAGTGGGGGGGGTGACAGGACATGCTGCGTGGATTTCTGTGATTGAATTGGTGCCAAGTAATCAAGAAATGTGTATTGTAGTTTCTCTCAGTTGAGGCATTTTGGGAACAATGTGTGAATGCTGGAAATTGTGTTAGCTTAAAGTTATTACTATTTTCTACTTGTTTTGCCTCATCTGTTTTATGGTTTTTCTTGGGGTTTCGTCCTTTGCGGTTGCTCAGAGGTAGCAGGCTCACATTAATTATAGGAAAAGTGGCAAAGGAAAAACATTTTCACATCATTAAAAATTATTTATGTATCTTGAGGCGAGTTCTGTTAGCAGGGATACAATTTAAATTGAAATTGAAATTAATGTCTGTCTGCGTTGCGAGCGACTTTCTTTACTTCTGTCTGACAAATTCAGCAAAATTAAGCAATTGCCAAGAGTTATGGGTGCAGGGCTTTGAAAGGATGTGCCAGCTACCTCACATTTAATTTGCATAATGCGCTGTAAGTTTTGTGGCAAACATTTAACGAGCCGCACAATTTGTCAACCGGCGTAGCATTCAAAATTATTCATGGCAAACAGGTGAGATGAAGGGAGAGGAGAGCAGGCGGAACGATTGGAGGGACAAAGCCCAGACTAGGTGATGATAATGGGAGACCACTGTCAGTCAGGACCTTTTGCAGGACAATCAAATATGCTGTCTATGAATTGCGAAAGGACACATTTCGTATCCCTGGTAAAAAGGTTTTGCAACAAATTCTTTGGTAAGATCAAAAACCATTATCAAATGCCTCATTTGTATCTCAATCCAGCCTCTGCACAGCAATTGTTTATTCTCCCCTGTTATCTGGCCTATTTCAAGTGGAATGCTTGTTCTATTATTCCCATTTGGGGAATCATTTAACTAAATATTAGTTATAATTTGTGTTGCTAAGTAGTTCGAAACATTGACTGGCATAATTCTGCAACAACCGAATCCGATTAGTTACTAATTAGAAACAGCAATAAACAAAAGCCAAAACACAAATAGCAGTAAATGGAAAAACTATTTTTAAATTAATTTTACAATAGCAAACAGCAAATAAACACAAATGAAGTGGGCGGGGCATGGCCAAAGGGGGTGTGGCTAATGCACATTTCAGTTGTGGGCTTCGGTAAATAGTTTAGAGGCCACCAACCGAAATGGGGAATGGGTGTCTAAATGGGATATCACGACATTGATGGAAGGATAATGACGGCTGATATCCTCGCACACACACTGACAACTTGGTTTAAATAATGTTTTAAAGCTTTCCCATTGGTGACTGAATATTTCAAATATCGTATATCATTTCCCCCGAGTTAAGCCTCCATTCAGGACATTTTCAGTATGTACAGCTGGAGGCAGTTAAATTTTTGCATTTTAGTTGCTACCGCTTCTCAAATTTCTATTTAGCATTTTTTTGCAAATGTTCGCAATGAAATAATGACAAATTGTGGCTGGATGCGATTCAGCCTGAAGGATGTTTATATGTCTCCCAAAATATTCACACAAATTTATTGATTTTTTTCTCTGAACACAGCGAATAGTGACAGGCTTTTCCTCCATGTCTAAAATGTATTGCTGCATTATGCAAAAGTGAATTAGCTAGTTGCTGGCTTTCCTCTACACTTTTTGCAGCTGCCATCAAAGAGAAAGGCAGATTTTTCTCAACATAGAGAGACTAAGATTTCAAGAATTAATAAGAAATTGAATTTTCTTAAAAGCATAGAATAATTTTAGAAATTCCAATGACGACTTTATCATCGATGAGGTCGCACGTGACTAGCCACGCCCTGTTCCCCAAAAACAAAAGACAAAATGTCAACAAATGAAGCAGTGAGAGAGATAGATATAGAAAGAGAGAGCAAAAAAGAAGAACCGTGAACTTTTTTGTCTCTAGTCAATTGGCCAAGTGAATATCTGGTTTCGCTTTGTATTTTGGATGCGTATTTCCCAATCCCACTGTCAATATGCTCATCCGTACACACACCACACACACACACACATGGAAGACGAGCATTCTTGCTGCTTGCTCCTGTTTTCCCTGGTCGTTGCTCACGTAGTCGTAAAACATTTTTGTGCCCAACGAAACGAACGACAAGCAGAAACTACAAATTTTGCATAAAAGGCACCACGCCCAAGTGCCACAACCCCCCCTTATACACACACACACACACCCAAGGGGAGAAAGGCCTTTTGGCGACTTTATCATTGGCAATTCTTTCCCTTTGTGCTAGATTTCACTTGAGCTGCTCGCGACATTTCAAGCAAATTAAAATTTACGAAAAATGCTAAGAAAATGTCCTTCAAATAGACCAAAAGTGGGACATAAGCAAAGAGCTTTGCCAATTTAATTCGTTTTCGAATTCCAAATTCAGTTTGTTGGCTTTGGGCCAACACAATTTATATGATTATAGGAAACAAGCAGCAAAGTGGAAAGCAAAGTATGTAAAATTTGGCAAGAAGCAAGTGAAGGAGAAGGCTGTAGCAGGAAGGGATACCTACATGATATGTTAGGGATTATATTGAAGGAGAAACGAGAAAGGATTGGAAATGAATATGCGAATGCAAATAAACAGTTACTAAAATATTAACCCTGGAAGTTTTTTATTAAATGAAACTCGATCTCTTGAACACGATTCCCAAACTTAGAGAACTTCGTTTTTCTATCTTGTTAAGCTTAGTGTGGAAGGTGTGTGTGCTTTTTATGTCCTTGAGTTGTGTTTTTTATAATCATTGCAAAACTTTCATAAAATTTTAAACCTTATTAGTTATTTAAACCAAAACAAAGTGGAAATTTTAAGTCTCGCTCAATTCATTTAACTTAAGTATGCATGAAACTACAATATCCGGAGTCCGGACTACACCTGACCTTCGGTCATTATCCTAGTCAACCCAAAAACAACGAAAAAAGCAGCCTACAACATCCACTCAAGTCAATTTGAAAACTTTCAGCCCAACTACACGAAACTGAACTGAAAATGGAAGCACTTTAGCTTAATAAAAACTAATTTGTGATGCAAAAGCAGCCAGACAGTGATTAAGGGGCGGGCCACCGCCCACAAGCCTGCATTCTCTATCCACTACACACTTCCCTGTCTCTGCCATTACCTGACCAGATTGTCAACGTTTTAACTTTTGGCCAACGGCACTTCCTTAGTTACATCTAAGGCATGGTCCTCCCATAGATAACGTCAGGAGGAGCCGAACTCGGAACTCGGAACTGGAAACTGGGTTCTGGGTCCTGGGACATAATTCAAGAGGCACAAACCGCAGACAAATTTGAAACTTGCACCGCGAAATTACACGGACTGATGAGCAAAGTTTTCCGCCAGAGAAAGATAGATAGAGAAAGAGAGACACATTTAACATTCTCTGTTCTATCTGGATTTCAATTCAAGTTGAATAGAAGAAATTATTTACAGAGGTAGATGGCACATGGAGTGGAGAAGTGGAGGGAGGTGGAAGAGGGCTTCCAATTTTGCTCAAGTATCGTGTAAATGGCAACAATTTTTTGGTGAATGTTAAGCAAAAGCAACAACTGAGCATCAAATTTGAAACTCACATACACACACACATTCAGACATACACTCACACACTCAGACGCACACCCATACAATTGCGGTTTATGGCAAATGCTTGGCGCATTATTTAAATTTTTATTCTTTCAAATTTATTTTCCCGCAGCCTTATAATTTAATTCAACATTTTTTTTTTTTAGAAAGAGAACGAAAAGAGAGTAAATGAGAGAGGAAGGCAGGCAGAGAGAGCGAGTGTGTTGAGTGTGTGTACATGTGCTCATCTATAGATGTGATTCCAGGAGCGGAAGCCAAGTAGAAATTGGCCCAAATATAGCATTCTGAATAGAGAATGTCATTTGGAACATGTTTCAATGGCTGACCGCTTAGGGGCTCCTAAGCATCCTAGCAAAGTCCGCCCCTGAAGTCGTGTATGTGACTTTCATGTAGAGGAAATTTTTTACTTCCTTTTTGCGGGTGCTCCTTTTTGTTCTTTTTTTTTTTATTTTTTGGTGGCGGAACACGCATGACTCCGTTTCTCCATTTTCCCTTCGCGACACAATATTTTTTCACAACAACAATTACCCAGCAGTTTTTCCGCCTTTGTCCTGGTAAGCCAACCGCTCAGCATATAAAAGCAATTACAACGCATCGCCAACTGTCTGGATCCCCTCAAATGGGACTACATCCACCCACTTACATCCACATAGTAGTCTATCTTCCCAACAGTCGACAAAACAAAACGCGATATATAAAGCCATGGAATTGATAGGCAAACGTTTCTTCCGGCTTCTGTTGTGTCAATGTGAATGGAAACCGCTTTTCTTCACCCCATTCAAAGAAAGATTTGTGGCCTCAAAAGTAAAGCCACACGAGCCTTTCAGAAGTAAAAGCTGGAGCTGCCGATCCACATTTCCCTGCATCATTTAGTCAGAATGAAAGTATTCATTCCCTTTGCTTGCATTTCATCTCCACAAAGAAGAGGAAAAGCGTTTTGTTTTTCAGTTTTTGCCGAGTATTTGGCACAAAGCTTTGCCCATTGAAAAAACTGTGACATGACCTCAAATTTCAGAGAAGAAAAGGCATTAAGAAAGAAGGAAAAACAAAATAAACACTGACATAGAAGGAGGAAATTTACTGTCGACTTTGTTTTCATTTATCGCCTTGCTTTTTGCTTTTTCTTTTTTCCGTTTGGCTTTTGTTTTTTTGGGCCACAGAAACAAACAAAGGAGATGAAAGAATCTGGAAGTGAGAGATGAAATATCTTAAGAGCTTCACTTAACATCTCAATAAAATTTCTTTCAAAAATAATCTACAATTTCATCTTCGTTTATTAACTCGTTTGAATCGACGCTTGAAAAAACTCTTATATTGTTGCTGTACAATTTTTTAAATATTTCCCAAAGCAAAATAAATTTGAGTAGTGAAAGTTGATCTCGGCCCAGAGAGTGAGCCAAGTTTACTTAACAATCAAATTAAAAGTTGTGTATTATTTGTGGCAAAGGGAAGAAGCAAAGTTCGAAAAGGGAAAAGCAAAAATATTAAATAGAATTACAGAATTAAATTATCGCAAAAACCAAAAAAAAAGCAATTAAAAAGTTTTCTCAAAAGTTCTTCCTGCCTTTCACTCACGGCAAGGCAAACTAGTTGCAATATCGGAAAATGCTTCAATGAAAAGTTTCTCAATAAATTCGTAAAACAAGAAAAATAAACAAAAAATGTTTAGCAAACAAAATGCAGAATGTGTGTGAAACAATTTTCCAAATGATTCGTTCAAATTTTTTAATCAAATATTCCCTTTTATTTAACTATTTGCAACCAGGATTTCTCTGAACCAGGGATTTGTTTGTTGCGCAGTTTTTATGGTGGTTTTCACATGTGTGCCGAAAATATTTGATTGGGAAAACAAATTCACAAATTCTGTTTATCTGTTGATTTATCTGCTGTTGTTTTTGCTTTTTTTTCTTTTGCTTTGACATACAAACCAATTAAGAGAAGACAACATTCAGAGGACAAGAACTTTTCCAGCCACACAAATCAATTAAAAGTTTTCCCAAACTCAAGGAAAACTCTTTCATATTTTTGTCCTTAAAAGGAATTCTGAGAAAGAATTAAAGGTAATAAATCTAAATGGAATTGAACATTTCAATATTTTGGAATATTGATTGATGTGTGTATCCAATCTGACTATTAGCTAAGCCCAGAGGCGAACTTCATCTGGTTGGAGACAGGCAATGCCGATAAAGAATCAGCTATACAAATCCATGAGATTTTTTCTCCAGTCTATTCTAAGCCAAGTCCATTGCCAATTGAAAGTAGAGAAAGTTTAAGGATTTTAATAGAATTCAATCCAAATTAAACTTTTGTTCACTTTTGTATAGACTGAAAGAAAACCTATTGTTGACATTTCACTACTTTGAATCGATTGAGAGAGATTGGACAAGAGGCTTATGGGTCGTCTTGGGCCATCCCAAATCCGTCGTTGTCTTTGGTCGATAAACATTTCTAATTGATATTTGGATTTTGAAATTGTTTGCTGCCGTCAACGTTTAATGGAATGCCAAAGCAAACAGAATGGTTGAAACTTTGAGAGTGAAATTGCCATGAAATGATGCTGGCAGCCGAATATATTTAAATTCAGAACGAAACTAAGAGTTCATGATGGATAGCCCACCTCTTGATATGGGGGACAAACCCGTCCCCTCTCCCACATTTAAATATTTGAATCTTTGACATGAATAATAAGAATTTGGTCACAAACTTTGGTTGCTGACCTCCCCCAAACGCCAGAAACCAAATCTTAACTGGAGGCTGTTGGCATTCTAAGATAAACTAAAACCAAATTTATGGCAGAAGAGAGAAATTCATTTCGGAAAAGCTTTTCCACAGCCTTTTTTTATCTGAGAGACATTTGCTCGAATCAAAAAGAGAGTAAATGTTGCTAGCAACATGTTGACAATGTCTTAAAACTGTTTCTGTATGTTGACAACGGTTCTTGGGGACTTTCTATTGATTTCTCGGCGTGTTTTGGTTTCGATTTGTGGTCGAGGATTGTAGGTCAATTGCCATCTGTGTGTGGGTTGGTTTAGGGCTGACAAAACCACAGACATTCAAGTTAAATATTACGCTTCCTTTGGATCTCTTTAAGCCAATTATAAAACGGCAAACGGTTATTTCAATTAAGGCCACAAACTTTTTGTAGACAATTTAAAAACCCAATCAAAAACCACGCCTACTCTCTGATATTGCTTTGTGGAGAACATTGTTGAACCTTTTGCTGGCATAGCCAAAAATTAATGAGCAAATGCAGGTCAAAGTTACAAGAGGAATGCCAGAAATACTTTCCTGCCATCCCCCCCTCTCTAGGTGAAGCATTGATAGATGGAGCTGCCTGTTTTTGGCAGCCATTTAAAATTCCATGCACGCAGAGCATCAGCTTGGCTGCTCGCCCTAGTCCCAAATGCTATGCCACCTTCTACTAAACTGCAGCGTGTTGTGGTCGTCACGGGTTCGGATCAGGACTCGGCAAGCCTGGGAAAACGAGGAAGGAGGAACAAGGTGCACTTTGCAATTTAGAGCCTCGATTCTGTTCACATTGTCAGCACTTTCATTATTGCCCGCATTTGAGGGCAGTCATAGAGAAAGGGACTGGAGATGGGAATGTGCAGTTGATTGGACCATTTTTGCACGTTGGAAGCCTTGATCTACACAAAGTGAGCTCCAGTGAGCAAACAAAGCATTTTTCGGTGAATTTGATGGAAGTGAATGCAATTTTGAGTTGCATTTGAGGAAATGCTGCAAATAGCTTCCAGGAAGGAAATATGTCCAAATTAGAGAGTATTCTAAATTTGTAAAGAATCTCCGGATAAGACAAGTAAACAAACATTAAATCCCTCTTTACCACAATTTCAATCTCCCCTATTTCAGCTTAAATTAAATTACTCATACGCAGTGGTGTCCCCCAGTTGGTCAACCTCCCAAGGCGAACGCTTTTTTATCTTGTTGAAAAATGCTTTTAGTTGGTTTGTGCTTACAGAATTTTAAATGAGATTGTTGCCCACGTTATGTACAAGACAATTCAGATGAGGTCAAGGTTGAGTCCTCGAACTTTAAGAAACGTCTCGAAATTGAAATGGAAAACTGCCAAGCATTTGCCTCATCCATTTCCTTATTATATACAAAATGATGTTGAAGGAAAATAGTTTCCTAAGCAGATTTAACCACAGTTTGTTGCCTTATAAATATTTAATTTTGTTTTACATTTTTAAAATTTCATTGGCCCAAATATGCAAATGGCAAGAAGAGTAGTAAAAAGTGAATATTTTTTACCAATTTTTCACGCATGCTCGCGACTCTGCCAGGAAACCCATGAAGAAACTTGTTTTATCCGCTTAACTTGTTTTTGACTTTGGCATGACCCAAATGCATGACTAGAACTAGTTGCCACTTCTTCTTCTCCTGGCTTTTGGAGGCGTCACATCAATTTGAATGTTCTTGCCCGTTTGAGATGCTAATGTCGAGATGCTGAAGAACATGACGCGAAAGATATAAGATGAATATCTCAGCCTTTGTGTCGGGATTGAAAGTGCTTTAAAGTCATGTTGAAGGTGTTTGAAATGAAAGGTGAAGGAAATGACATACACTCCTCATCACTTGAATAGGACAGCCTGTACGGTCACTGTATTTTTGCGAAGAACTCAAAAGCGAAATGATAAAATAACGGTTTTCTTGCAAGTTGTCTTTTAGCAGTTATTCACGTCTATCAGAACGCAACAGAAACCTCTGGAAAAGAGGTGTCCTATTCAAGTGACATACAATTTGACTGCCATAATTTGATGAAGTTTGAGAAAACCATTTTTGTTATAAACTATAGCAGTATCATGAAGTTCTTCATTTGTTTAAAACATAAGTATTAAATAATCTTTAATTTAAAAAAAAAAAATGGATCGCTAGCTTTATTGGTTGGGGAGTAGTGTGTCATGGAAAACATACGTTGGAGGTGTCCTATTCAAGTGATGAGGAGTGTAATAAAAATGCACTTGTTGTTTTTAGCTAAGGGCTAATGCCTCAGAGCAATAGAAAAATAGAAGCAATCCGCTTCAATAGCTTCATTATATCACTCTTTCATTCGCAGCTGTAGCACTTGTCGCGTTGCTTAGCCTTGGGAAGCAATCCATGCAAATGTGATAAAGATATATTTCATCTTCTCTTTTGCTCTGGTTGTCGTCTCTCTATTTCTTTCTTCTGTAGAATCTGCTTTCGCTCCTTTTGCTTCTTTCCATCACATTGGATTGAGCTTGCTGTTTTCGTCTCTGTCCTTTTCGCAACATTGTTCAGTGAGCGCGCAACGAAGCATGCATAAAATATGTTACAAGGCATCAGACCATGCCCACAAGCCCACCATTTACCATTCATCCCACTCTGAATTTGCATCAATGAATTCGTTAAAACAACCCATGAGCGAGAGAGAGAGAGAGTGAGAGAAGGAGCGGAAATTTTTCTGTCTGCCTTCAATTAAAGGAAAATAAAAATAAAACTGCGATGGAATTTCATCGCCAGCCAAAAATTAAAAAATACCAAATGGGGAACATATCGAATAATGAAAGGTCCATGTAAAAAGTGAAGCATCGTTCGAAAGAACTTAAGAGGGCCAGTTCTACTTGCCAGAGCTGAGCTGCCATAATGAAGGAATTAAAGCTGCGATTTCCCCCCCATTTGAGGAAGCAAAGAGGAGAAGAAATAATTGAAAGACAAGAAAAAAAAAAATGAAGAATAACCTTTGGCCAACTGTTGCAATTGGATGTGGAAAAAACTTTCTCCGTTGCAATTTCAATTTGTGGAAAAGAGGAAATTAAAATTGTGGCTGAATGTTAATTAAAGGCAATTTCACTGCCAGCTGAGAAACTTTTTAATGGGCAACTGTTTTCACTTGTTGAAAGCAAAAATAACAAAGAGGTAGATAGAACAAACCTCTCTACCTCCACTTCGCATAATTAACTGCACTTTCATATCCACTCTCGAGCCACTTTATAACTGCTCTTCGTCTTTTGTTTTCCTTTCAACTAGTTTTCCATCATACTTGCTCCTAGCTCGAGCTCCAACAGCTCGTAAGTTTTCTGTGGCTCTTGACAAATCTCTGCAAACTTTCATAGATATTTCATTGTGGGTTCAAGGAAAACGCATTTTTCATTCAATTTTTTCCAGTTGGGGCAACTTTTCACCTATGCCAAAATAAATCAATTTAATGCCTGCAACCTGTTTAAAGTTTTTCAACATTTGTCGATGGTAAATAAATAATAGAACTGCGTAGAACAACTCTCAGCAGCAGCTGTATCCAAGCTACCCTGAAGAGTAGGCAACGGATTAGAGACATGAATAGGAACCGGTGGCGTATGAGTAATTTGAAGTTAGGCAAGCAATTTCCATTTAGTTTCAGTTTTCACTGCTAAATCGGAGCGTGTAATTAATTTTGTATGACTACGCAAATGAGTCGGCGATGAGAGCGCCGAAACTCCTCTGGCAAGTCATGTGAGCTAATGATAAACACTTTCAGTTAGAGTAGGAAGTGAGAGAGGAAACTAAGCAGAGCGGATGTTCAGATAACAGACTACGCCACAAGCAGGAAGTGTGAATGCGGCATGGGGAAATAGGATGTGGTTAGCAGAACATTATAATCAACACACTCCGAGTGCGAAATTCGAGTGGACATTGTCATGGTTAATTGAAAATGCAAACAGCCGCTCACATTTGCCAGCAGAAGTAGCCAACCCAAAGTGCAGAAAACATTGTGCCACATATCGAAAAAGCAGGCGGAAAAGGATGGGGGGACTGAAAGTAGGTCAAACTACAATTTCAAATAAATGGATATTATTTAAAAACTGTTCACTTCAATTGCAGGCAAATTAAGTTCATAGCCAATGAGCCATTCAAATGGAACAATATTCCATTTGCTTTTATGCAAATGAAATTTGAAACGAAATGCAAACAACAAAGAAGAAAAACAATGGAATGTTTCACGCCATTTGACATTGAGAAGTAAAAGTAAAAAAATGACTCACTCAAAGAACTTACTCACAAGCTTTTCTTTAAATAAGGTGAATAATTTCAAAAATTTTAGTTACTCTCTGTCGTTTTTTCAAAACTATCAACCAGTTTGCCAAACTTTAACCAAATGCCAAGAAAAACATTTTTAAACTTGCCAAATGAGGCTAAAGGAAAGCAAATGTAGCAAACAAAGCAAATGAAAAGCAGCCGCAAAAACAAAACAAAACTTTCGCAACTTTTAAAAGGAAATGCAACTAAGTGCCAAAAAGAGGGCGAAGCAATGAAAATGAAAAGCAGCTTCAAAGATATTTAAATGCTTTCTCTTTCTCTTCTCTGCATCGGTTTCTGACTTCCTCTCGAGGCAACTAAAACAAGCGCAATCAGCCACGCCCCCTATAATGTTGCAGCCTCCTACTGGTCTTATAAAAAGAGCAAAGTCAAAAAGAAACAAAAAAAACATTTCATGTTTTTGCCCTATTTCTCGTTTCAAACCACTTTTTACCCTTTTCTTAGTTGCATCTCATTGTTGCGGGTAAGGAAGGGAAAACTGAGCCAGGACAAATGTCCTTGCTTCGTCTTGTTTACAACTTGTGAGTGACATTTATTGCAACCTATTTTGATTTGCATTTTGAGACAGGCGACTCGAAACGAAAGAGAAAGAGCGGGACAGAGCAATGTTTAAATAAATAGGATGGAATCGTTTCCTTTATGGATGACGACATTTATTCCAACTATTATATTTCCCGGATTCTTGGACCAATCATTGCCTTCACTTTACAATTTCTTAAGGGAAGATTCAATCGGGCTCGAAGACAGTTTTCCTTAACTTCATTTACTTTTGCCACATTGAGCAGCAGCTCAGAATGTGAGAGCATAAAACTAAGTGCTCCAACCCACACACAGTCCCACACGGGAGGAAGGCTCCTTCCCTTTTCACTCAACGCATAAAACTTTACATCCTGCTTCGCTTTTGTGAATCCTTTCATTTCATATTTAACTAAAGGGAAAGGCAACAGAAAAGAAAATGCGGCTAGACAACAACGCCAACAACAACAACAATGTGGAAAGTGGCAAAGCAACCAAGCGAATGACTATGTGGGAGAGAGAAGGGTATATAGAGAGAGCGGCAGGGTACGGGGTTGTGGGCGGTAGTAAACATTTGCTGACTTAGCTGCAATTATGGCAGATATTTTTATGAACTTCATGTCAGCAGAGGCAAAGGCAGAGTCGGTGGCAAAGATACAACTACAATCTCGCACATGACATTCATATAGGTAGAGAGCGGTGGCGGGAGGGAGGTGTAAGGAAAAGGAGTCTACCAAGATGAAAGGCCAGACATAAAGTTGCAAATGAAAATGAAAGACTCAGTCGGTAAATTATCCTTAATAGCTTGTATACATCAATAAAAAACGACAGTCAATTTTAGGTTAATGGAATGAAATCTTTTAAAATGAATTTAAGGATTGGATATAGTTTTATTTAGTGAGAATAGAAAACTTAAAAGAGCAATCTGAAAACTTAACAAAACTTAATTAAAAGATGGAAAGAGTGTTATAGACTGACTTTTTAGCGGCCCACTAAAAGATCTTTTGCTAGTTTTTAACTGTTGGTCTATTAATCTGCATTTGTGAGTTGCCACCCCGTTGCAAGTGTTGCAACGAGCGAGAAGTGCTCGCTCATATAATTCAAGTATTTATTATTTAATTAAGATGTAGCGATTGCAGATTAGTACACCAATTTAAGAACTTGAAAACTCCCTTTCAAAGAATTTGGATTATTCTTTCTAAAAGCAGTTTTTTCTGCACAATATGCACTCGCCGCTATGCTGCAAATTGTTTTCACTCGCTTTTCCCGATTGCATAATTAATGCCGAGTTGTTTTTGTTGTTGCTGTTGGCACACCAAATGAAAAGGTGTCCACAACAAAAACCGCACAAATTTCCGTCAGAGGCCCACAGCAAAAAACAAAAGTTAATTGTTCAAATATTTTCAGAGCACACATGCCACGCCCTATTCGTAACCTGTCCGCCCCCTCAACCCTTATCACCCACTTTAACAACAGCTGCCAACAACAACAATTAAAAACAAAGAGGCAAACTAGGGATAAAGGAGTGTGAGCAATGCAAAGGGAGGAAAATGGAGGGAAGAGTATGAAAATGAAATCCCTGTTTCGCTTTCGTGTTGCGCCAAATGCTTCCTCCGCCTCGAATAATTCACGGGAAAGCTTAACAGGAGAAAATTTCGTTGTTAATTTTTATGGTCACGATGTTGTAGAGGGGAGTGTGGTGGGGGCAGGGGGTAATGGTGGTTTTTGGCTGCTTTGTTGCAGTTTGGCGTGGCGTGGGAGGTGGAACAACAAATTTGTTGAGGGTTTTCGCTGTTTGCCATCGTTCAATAAAAATCATCAAACATTCATTGCCTTCCCATGGAATGGAGCGGCGTTTTACAATTTTATTTCTCTTTAAGGCACACAAATTATTTCGAAACGAAGTCGTCAAATTCCTCGACCATAAAACTGAAGCGAACTGCAATTAATTTCAATTCATCTCCGCCAAACTTCGGTAGGAATGCTCACTGCTGACCTGGAATGACCTTCGCATCGATTTTGGCTTTACAGTTTTATGTTTGCCCAAGCCAACGACCGATGCCATCTTAAATATATATATAAATGGCTATTGACTATGCTTTTCCTTTGGCTTTTATCTATCTTGTTGGTTCGCACTTCCTGGCGCGTTAATTGTCTCTAAACAAACGCTGGTCAAATACTTGAGCGGCGGCAAACTTCTTAGCTGCTTATCTTTTAAAGAAAATTTTCATTGAAATTGAAATGAGTTCTCTTGGAAATTCATCATTGCAGAAGAAGAAATTTATGCAATGAAGGTGGAGGTCGATGAATTCCTAAATTGGCACATTTGGTCATTCATCAGATCTCTTACTTGGTTACTATATTTTGGAACATTGAACTGATTAAAATTGTTTGGAAAAGTCATATAAAATGTTATGCCAGCAAATTTACAATTAACAATTAACAAATTGTCTAAACGAATATCTCATAAATATTTAGGAGCTATTTATTTATTGCCATAGACTCCGTCGCCTGTTCGAGCCATAAATATTCCAAACCGTAAAAGATCAGCGACCCGTCCTTGTAAAAGTTTTCCCAGAGAGTGTGAGGGGAGAGAAGAGGAACAGCGAGAAGCTTATATTTCTATTTTGTCGCTGCGTTTTCATTGCCGATTTTTATCACGACGTACATTGAAAATTTACGAGTTTTCACAGCGCATAAATTTCTCCCTCGTTTGCCAATTTTTATTATCTGCAAAATATTTTAAACGCACTTTAGTCGCTTGTGGCGCATCCCACTGACTCAGAGAAAGAGTATCTAATGGATACGCATAGAAACATAAACCCAAATTGAGTCACTAAGATGAGGTTGGGCATATTTGAATAGACCCAGAAATCATCTTCTAGAGAAACTTCTCCCAGCGAGCTGGAGCAAAAGCGGAAAATGGGTGAGCAAATAATGATAAAAGGTGAAAAATGCACTCAGAGTAGAGACAAAAGTGGAGGAGGGAAAAGGGAGTTAAGTGTAACTTATTATGGCCATGGTCTTTCTTTAATCTTCCAAACAAGGAAGAAGGAAAAGTTTGTGCGGCAACTTTCAGCTGCATGTGTTGCATACTTTCCAGCATAAAAAATGAGAGAGAAATGGGAGAGCAACGACGGGCGAAAAGAGAAAATGTTGCGAAATTGTAGCTCCAAGTAAACAGCAAAAACTAATTTTTAATGACTCTAGAGGGCGGAGGGAGTGGCAGTTCCTGATTGCAATGCAAAATGTGGGCCGTTTGTCTCCTGACAACAGGATCATCAATTCCCGCCATCGCGTTGCTCACTCATTTCTTCAAAGATCCCACGGCAGAGCAGGAAGAAAAGTACCATTAACGACTTTTCTTTTGCCAATAAATTTTCAATTTCCTTTTCGAAATTTGCAATTTATTTCACTGCACCAAAGCTAATTTCCCCCATCTCCTCTCTCGACGAACAACTTCTTTCATCCTTTGTAAGTCGATTTCATACAATTTTCCATGCTGGGCAAAAGTTTTTCCCAGCAGATTTTCACACACAAGCCAAAACAGTTTATCGAAGGACATAAATATGCCAGTAAATTTCATTGTCTGCAGACAGGATTGCACTTTGAGTTGATGTGGAGAGCACACAACAGGAGAAACAACATCAACAACATTCCAATTCCCCCAACAAGTCAACAGCTCTCAGCTACCCAGGAAAAAATCTGAAAATCTTCAATCTAATGATGAATCACGCGAATTCTGATGAGGCAAACAGAAATTTGATTTTATTTTCAAAAGCTGTAAAAAGATTTCATAAATATTTACCATGAATTTTTTCGCACAGTTTGCAACACTTTTTGTGAGGGTGCAAATGGAACATTTGCAACTGTGAAAATATTTTCTCCCTTTTTTCTCGCTACTTTGTTGTGCAAATATTTTTTCGAACAACGTTTTTGCACTTCATTTGCCAAAGTGGGCGTGACCAAATTGGGCGTGGTGAGTTGTTTTTCTTTGAAATGCAAAAATTATGCACCGATTGCATTTGAAATGAGGTTTTCAGGGTTGCCTTCTCCCCTTCATCTTCTCATTATGACTTTCATAAGTTGGGAAAACAAGAGAAGAGAAAAAATTCAGGGAAAATAACTGCGACTTTACCGAAAGTCTTTAGTTGAGAACATTCAGAGTTTTCTGTCGCGTCTCGAGGCCATTTCCATTTGATTTTAACGACTTGAGAGTTAAGTTTTCCCCGCAGGCTTCGCGAATCCTTTTTCCAACTGAAGCATTAAACTTTGCCCCATTTGAGCAGCAGCAGCAAGGACAACAAACAAGCCAAACACAACATGACAACAATAAAAGAAAACATTTTCAATGCAGAAAGAGAAAAGTCGACTCACCTCTTGTCCTTCTCCATCCCTCACAGTTTCTGAGTCTCGTCATCGGTGGGACGAGTTAAATGGAACATTAAAGATGTTTTTATTATTGCCTTTTTTTCTCGTTCAACAGCCAGTGCCAGTGCGGTGTATGAGCAATAAAGCATTATAATATGCCGAATCATTAAAAAATGAAAAGAAAAGTCTTCATGGGATTAAGAATTTCCTCCCATTTACTTCCACTCTGGGCCATCTCTTAATACAATTTGTTTAATTAAGTTATTTTCGGTTCTTCCTCTATCTCCCTCAACTTGGCATGGCAATCCTTTGCATCCGTGTCGGATTGTTGGCTGATGTCTGCTCCTAATTATGTGAGTTCACACAAAGTTGGGTAAAAATGAGGGGCGTTGCCTAATTGCAAGGCGACTTAATGGAGGCCGGCATACGAGTCGTATACGCAATGTCAAATAGAACTTTATCCTCATTTGCTTTCTCTTTGAGGTGTCATTTTTTCGCGCCTGTTTTAAAATGAAATCACGCACACAGCAAGACACACGAGAATGAAGGACTTTGAATTCCAAACGAGTCAAAGGGCGTGGAGGAAAGCCTCAAAGAGTGTTTGAATGGTGTGTTTAATCACCATCTAGGGAATAGAAGCAGGAACGCAGATGGATGAAACCATGAGAAAAAGAAAATATTATATAAAATCCAAATTAAAGATCCTCTAACTGGTTGGAGAGGTTTTCCACAAATTGTGCTTAACTTCGGATAAATTTTGTATACTTATTTAGCCATGCAAATTGCAAAAGCAGCAGGAAAAGGACTCCGGATAGCCTGGCAGGTGCTTGCATTGTGCAACTTCATGTTATTGTTTGTTGTGGTGGAGGCAATTAAAAATTAAAACTCCAATTGCATGCAACGAGTGTGGCAAATGTCTCTGCAGGGACTCACAAAGCACACCCCAAGGACTCAGCTCAGTTCCACTCAATTGTTATGAGAATGCGGTTTAATATTGAAAATCGCCTTTCCCAGGGCATTGCCAATGTGGTAGTACGGGATAATGGATGTTCTAATCTATGATATACTTTCTAAATTCTAGACTTACAGGCCAAGACTCAAGCGAGGAGCAACCTTGTCAAGTACTTGTGGCGAACAGCGAAAAACAAACTTTAGAAAAAATCCCTTAATGAAAAAGGAAAACGCTGTGACAGCTCCTAAAAGTTTGCCAGCAAACATAACTGCAAAGAAGTGCAAACTTGCCAAACAATGTCAGAAACTGCAGGCGAATTTTGTGGTGATAGGAAAAACAAATTGAGGAAACAAGTTGAAACCATTTAAAAAGTTTATGGTGACAGAAAATCGAATTGGGAAAACACTCGTTTGCTCGATTTGTGTAGGTGGCGGATTCATTTCTAATAGTCAACTTGAGTCATACTTAATTAAGCACAAAATTTTGCCAAATTACAGATTTCCACTCTTGCCTGATTGAACAAATGTTCGTTCAACTCATCTTAACTGCTCATTGGGGCATACGAAAGACTCATCAATCCGATATGAAATGCAAGCCATCAATTTGGGTGAAATGTGAATAATCAAAATTCAGTTAATCTGATTCTAATGCGAAATTTATAGAATTGGCAAATTAAAAGTAACAACGCTTAAAATTTAAAAAAGTTGATGGAGTTGAGTTGATGCCTCGCATTAATTTGCTTAATTAACTAGTTTTTTCCGTGCACTCAAATTAAATGACACTGCCCACAATCTTTTGTTTGTCCATCTTTGAAAACTTAGTTCGCTGTCAGTTCACAATGATTCGCGGCTTTCGTCAGAACATTGCTCAGTTTAGTCTGCGGTCGACTTTGTTTCTATCCTGGGCACTGGGTCTATTTCCATTTACCTACAACGCTCAGACAAAAAGATGTAAGCGATCCAATTGGTTAATTGCCTATGGTCTGATTCTGTATTTTGGAACCATTTGGATGACCATAAAAACATCACCACTAAATGAGGAATGTCTGCAACTGCAGGTTTTTAAAAGAAATGTTCTCGTCCAGCAAGTTCACATAATTTTGGGATCTTTAAGTATTTTTACTGTATCCGTAATACATATTCGAAACTTTTGGTTAAGTGAAAAATTATCCCATGTGATCAATGATCTAATGAATCTATCTGAAACTTATTTTGGAAATTTAACGAAAAAGGATCATTCGAAATTTGATAATTATGTTATAGGCATGAGTGTCATAATTGTCATTAAAATCCTCTCAAAGATTATGCATAAACTATTCATGCTGAAAGAATTCGAGCTGCATTTATTTCTGCATGCCATTTTTATAACTTGCGTTCAGCTGGGAGTTCTTCTAGTTACCACGCACCTTCATTTGGGTGTGATTTACATCTATCGTTGCTTATGGTACATTAATCGGGAATTGTTGGAAATATTAAATCAACTCAGGAACGGCCAGAGGCAGAATCCTTGTCGCATTGAAGTACTCCATTGGCTCTATAGACAACTCTTAAAGATCAATGACAAACTGACTGCCATCTATGATTACCAATTGACCCTACTTATGGTACTCGTCTTGGCCGCCAACATTTTGATGACTTTCACAGTTATCGTTATAACCACAAGTCTCGGGAAACTTTATAATTTCGACTTGTGGATCACTTATTTTCTGTTGATTATCATAAATTTCTGTGACTTTTGGTTCGGCCTTGCCATTTATGAATTAGCAGAGCGGACTGGCAAGGAAACTTCTTCGATTTTAAAGTTGTTCAACGATAATGCAAATCTCAGTGACGAGTTGGAAAGAAGTGTGAGTGGAATCTTTATTAAATTAATATTTAAATAACTTTTCTTTATCCTTTGAAGTTGAATGACTTTGCCCTGTTCTGCAGTCATCGACAGTTACGATATTTCCACTGCGGCCTATTTTATATCAACTTTGATATGGGTTTTCGAATGATTATCACCAGTTTTCTCTATTTACTATTTCTAGTGCAATTTGATTTTATGAATTTATAAGCAAGACACAATACCTAAGAATGGAAAAGGTTAACCGATTCAACACCATAGAAGGTGACTTTTCTTTTATGTCTTAATTAGAATGTTTTTCTGAGCACTCAATTAATTAAAGAATACTGCCCACAATTGTTTGGCTTACGGTATCTTTCCTCTGTACATCTTTGAAAAATTAATTCGCTGTCAGTACACTATGGTTCGCGGCTTTCGTCAGAGCATTGCTCAGTTTAGTCTGCGGTCGACTTTGTATCTATCCTGGGCACTTGGGCTATTTCCATTTACCTACAATGCTCGGGCTGGGAAGTTAAAACGTTCCAGTTGGTTAATTACCTATGGCCTGATACTGAATGGTGGAATCATCTGGATGACTATTAAGACATCTCCGCCAAATGAGGAATCCTTGCAAATGCAAGTTTTTAGGAGAAATGCTCTCGTTCAGCAAGTTAACGTAATTTTGGGATTTTTAAGTATTTTTACTTTATTTGTAATACACATTCGAAACTTTTGGTTAAGTGAAAAATTATCTCATGTGCTTAATGATCTAATGAATCTATCTGAAACACATTTTGGAAATCTAGTAAGAAAGGATCATTCAAAATTTGATAATTATGTTATAGGCAAAGGAGTCATAATTGTCTTAGAAACCCTTTCAATGATTACGCATAAACTATTTATGCTGGAAGAATTCGAGTTCCATTTATTTTTGAATACCATGTGCATTGCCTGTGTTCAGCTAGGAGCTCTTCTGGTTACCACGCACCTTCATCTGGGTGTGATCTTCATCTATCGCTGCTTATGGGGCATCAATCGAGAGTTGTTGGAAATGGCAAATCAACTAAGGAACGGTCAGAGGCAGAATTCTTCTCGAATTGAAGTACTTCATTCAATCTATAGCCAATACTTAGAGATTAATGGAAAACTAACTGCCATTTACGACTACCAGATGACGGTGCTTATGGTCCTCTTTTTGGCCGCCAACATTTTGATGTCTTTTACAGTTATCGTTATAACCATTAGTCTGGGTAAAATGCATAACTTCCACATGTGGATTGCCTACCCCTTCTCGATTATTATAAATTTCTGGGACTTTTGGTTGGGCATTGCAATTTATGAATTAGCTGAGCGGACTAGCAAGAAAACTTCTTCGATACTAAAGCTGTTCTGCGATAATGCTAATCTCAGTGTCGAGTTGGAGAGAAGCGTAAGTGAAAATTTAATTTCATTGATATGATCAATCACTTTCCATTTTGTTTTGCAGTTGAACGAGTTTGCGCTGTTCTGCAGTCATCGACGGTTGCGATATTTTCACTGCGGACTGTTTTATATTAACTATGAGATGGGTTTTCGAATGATTATCACCAGACTCTTTATTTACTATTTCTAGTGCAATTTGATTTTATGAATTTGTAAACGTTTTTGACTCGGAAGAATACATTTCAAAATGTGTTAAAAAATGTCTATGCCGATGAGACAAATTATTTTGTAAAGTTGTAATCTGATCTGTTTGATTAATTCCATACCAAACAGAATAGAATCTAGCAGCAACTCTGGGAGAAATTCAAGACTTTTGCATCCATATGCAAGATTTTATTTAATTTCAAAGCATTAGTTCCCAATTGTCGTTTTTTATCAGGTACTCATATAGGTACATAAGTATTAAATATTCCTTAATAAAGGAAAGTTTTCTGTTAACGTTCCAGTCAATAGACATACCAAATCGATAATCAGTCATCGTTAATCATAATTAGAGCCTAAGTTTTGCGTGGGTGAATTTCATTACTAACCAGTCATTAGAGATGTTTCGACATATCCGCAGTTGTCGTCGGAAAATAGTTCGCTTTTTATTGAAGACACTATTCTATGGTTCCTTGGGACTTGGCCTATTCCCGTTTGTCCTTAATACGAAGGCTAAACAGCTGCGGAGTTCCAATTGCTTAATGGTCTACGGACTTGTTTTGAATTTAACTCTTATTGGACTCGTGCTACAGATGAACTCAGGCAATGAGAACAGCTTTTATGAGGAAATTTTTAGACGAAATCCTCTGTTGAAGTATGTGGAAATACTTGGAGGTGTAATTTCTTTATTTACAGCATGCTTGGTTCACCTAAGAATATGTTGGCGTAGCAAGGAACTGGTCAGAATTCTCAATGAACTTTTGCTGCTACACCATAATCATTTTAAGCATTTTCCATTAGACGATTGCCCAAAATTTGACTTTTATGTGATACAGAAATTTCTGACTGTTGTATTCGAGCTGCTGTCTTCAATGGTCATGTATTGGCTTCTGCCGGGTATTCGAAAATTTTCAACGGATTCCATTTGGATTTACATGGTGCAAATGAATGTGCTTCTGTTGGCTATGCATTACCATGTATTTGTGATTTACATTTATCGATATCTGTGGATTATCAACAGGCAACTGCTTCATCTGGCTACTGAACTGAGAATGGGTCGACAGGTGGAGTCATCCGGAATCCAAACACTACTTTGGCTTTACAGTCGCCTTCTGGAGTTGAACAGAGGCCTGACTGACATCTATGACTACCAAATTACATTTACTATGATCACTCTCTTGAGTGCCAACATTATAATCTGCTTTGTCGTGATTATCTTAAGCATTGGCATACAAAAAATGTCGCTTACCGTAATGGTTCTCATGTTCCCGCAGGCTGTGATCATAAATTGTTGGGATTTTTGGTTAAGCATAGCAATTTGCGATCTAGCCGAGCGAACTGGACGACGAACTCCAGGCATCTTACGACTTTTTATTGACGTCGAAGATTTAGAGGTGGCTTTGGAGCGAACTGTAAGAAGAAAAAATTCATATTTTTAAAAAAATTTAAACAAATTTATTTTTTATTTACTCTTTGTATAGATTAATGAGTTTGCCTGGTTCTGTAGTCACCAACGTTTGAGATTCTTTCATTGCCAGTTATTTTATGTGAATTATAAAACGGGTTTCCAAGTGTTAATCACAAGTATTTTGTATTTATTATTTATGGTTCAATTTGATTATATGAATTTGATGAAATGATTAAATGGAGTTTGAGTTTTATTTTGAATGCGTCAATTACTTTGTGAAAATTTTAATCAATGTTTTCCATGTATTCGACATTTTGTGCAGTGCACATAAATCAATGAGTTTGTTGAATATTAAAAAATTACAGTAAGAATTGCCTATGCAGCCATAACGGCTCCCTCGCACTCACCCTCACTCTCTCCCTCTCGAAATGTAGCTAGCAGCTACGCCGGCGCACACTTGCACTCAATTTTACTCTCTTGCTCGCGCCATGTAACTGCTTCAAGAAGAAGCACTGCTTAGTGGGAGCGAGCGAGAGTATAGGAGAGTCCGCTCGCTCAGCATCTGCTTCAAGAAGAAGCACCGCTGAGTGGTTGTCAGCGGGAGGGTGTCGGTGAGTCCGAGAGTACCGACTAAGTTGTTCACTGCAGCGCTGCTTCTTTACATTTTGCTGCTCTAAGCATATACATATAAGCAGTGGCGATAGCGTAGATCAAATCAGTTGCTGCTGAGAAGTGATTACAGAACATTAAGTTAAGGTGAAATAGATGTGTATATATACATATGTGTGTACATATATGTGGGTACATATATGTTTTACTTTTCTTTCTTTAACTTAGTAATTATCCATTTCATAAAATTTATTTAAATTTAATGAAAGTTTCAGTGGTATCAATTTGAGGTAGAAGCCAACGAAATTGTTCAGATGGAAATATCCAAACTGGTAAGCCATCTTATCTTATGATAACTTCATAAATATATTTTCTTTACTCTAATTCTGACAAACGGTTTCTCTTAGATCTAGTCAAACGTTAACAAAACTTAAACGTGGAAAACAAAACAGAAGCAGAAAACAGGTTAATGAGTTACCTATATAAATACACATCATAATATATTTCCTTTGTCAGCTGCCGTTCAATTCGTAGGGTTTTGTATTTGCTTGCATTTGGGTTAAATCTTCAGTTCTTTACATTTTTGTAGAGACAAGAAAATTAAAATAAGGGCGGAGAGGGGAGGGTTGTGGTGAATAATATAAAAGAACGGAGTCTGAGAAAATGTCTCATTGTAAGAGGAGGGGATAAAGGGTGATTCGCTTTGTGTAGCTCATAGAACAGTCCGTATCTAAATGGGCCTTCACTAAGGAGTCATACCACAGTTATGGTTCTAGCCCAATTTGCTGAGCTTAAAGTGTATTCCGTTTGTTACCCTGAACCTACTAGAGTTCACTTAATTTGGCCATGTTCAACTGCAGTTAGATTCCGGAATCCAAAAGTCAATTGGTCAAATTATTTTTTTTATCTATGTACATAAAATGATTACAATCTAGTCATCAGAAAATTTCCCCAGTTTGGTCAGGGGCAGCGTAATCAATTATTATATTGAATTGCCAGTATTTCATTAGCCACCGGTCGTTCTGCCATGTTTGGCTACTATCGCGGTTGCCGACAGAAAATAGTTTACTTCATTTTGAAATCAACTTTTTACATATCTTTGGGACTTGGGTTATTTCCGTTTACCTTTAACTCACAGCTTAAGCAATTGCAGCGGTCTAAATGGTTAATAGTCTATGGACTTTTAGTGAACTTTTCTCTAATTGGACTTATGTTGTTGTTCAATGAAGCAAAAGAGCATGTACTGTGGGTGGACATTTACCTACGAAATCCATTGGTTAAATATATCGAACTGCTTGGTGGTCTCTTTAGTATAGTTACCGCCTGTGTGGTCCACCTAAGAACATTTTGGAACAATGGAAAACTACTCGCACTTTTAAATGAGCTTGTTATATTGGAATATAAGCATTTCCGAAACCATCCAAAGGGCGAATGCCCCATGTTTGACTATTTTGTGATTCAAAAATTTGCATCTATTGCAATGGAGTTGATAACTACTTTATATTTATATTACATAATGCCTGGAAGTCAGTTATTTGTAATGAATGCCATTTGGATAAGCATTGTCCTATTTTGTGTACTCTTAACGCTTATGCATTTTCATCTCATTGTTATCTATATCTATCGTAATGTGTGGCTTATCAACGCAGATCTCCTAGACCTAATTGAACGACCGAACTCCTCCAAAATTCGCTTATTACTTCGACTATATAAACAGCTTCTTGATATAAATAATCAGCTGACAAATATCTACGACTACCAGATGACACTATACATGGCAACTGTATTGGCTGCGAATATAATAATATCATTTATTTTCATTATTTTCTGGACAAGTCAACAAAGTTCAGGAACATTCATATTATCACTAATGTTTTCTCTAGCATTGCTAATAAAAGTCTGGGACTTTTGGCTGGGCATCACAATTTGCGATCTAGCTGAGAAAACTGGACGAGAAACCTCTACAATATTAAAATTCTACAATGATATAATCGATTTGGATGTGGCAACGGAACAAACTGTAAGGTTACTTCAATGAATATTTACAATGAAATAATGTAATTTTCTATTTCTCTCTCACAAAATGAAGCTTGACGAATTTTCATGGTTCTGCAGCCATCGAAGACTTCAGTTTTTCCACTGCAAATTATTTACTGTGAATCATGAAATGGGTTTCCAAATGATAATTACAACTATTCTGTATTTGCTCTTTCTGGTCCAATTTGATTACATGAATTTGTGAAATAAAAATAATGATGGATATTGTAAATAAATTTTTGTAGTCCAAGGAATGTTGTAGTCGGTCGAATCTCTTTTTAGAAACTTAATAATGAAAATGATTTACCCTTTAGCACGCTAAAAAAAAACACATTGCTGACTGTCTCAGGCAACATTTTATCTTTCGAATGAAATCAAACAAAGAATCATAATTTTAGGCTTACCTTTTCACAAATTCTCAGAAAATCAATAGAGCCATTTCATTTTAATTATGTTTCTCTTCTCTCATGTTGTGTTATGCTTTAACAACTTATTAATATTTTCCGAGTCTAATCTGGCTTCATCTTTCTAATACCAATTAGAGAGATGAGAAACAATATTGACAAAGATAAAAGATCCGAATTAAGAAGATAAAAAGCTAATGGAATTTTTTAATTAATATTAAGTAGCCTTTTTTAGGACATGTTTCTTTCGTTTCATTAGTAAAGCTATTTAATTCGTTGAAGCAACTGAACAATATTCTGCCCTGAAAATGTTTCGCATAAGAAGTCAGTGGAGTTTTCGAAGAAAATATGTCGGATTTACTTTGCGAACAGTTTTGTTTATTTCCCGGTCACTCGGTCTATTTCCGTTTATCTTCAATGCAAAGGAAAGAAAACTGCATCGCTCCAAATGGCTTCTGTTTTATGGAATAGTCGTTAATGTGGGACTACTTTGGTTCATTGTCATATATAGCCCTACTCAAAGTAAAGCGAGTACAATAGAAATTTATCAAAAAAATCAGTTGTTGGAGCAAATTAACATGTTAGTTTCGCTTTTTGGTTTAGTCTCCATTTGTATTACATACTTTCGAACTTTCTGGAAGAGTCGAGAACTTGAAAATGTTTTAAACGAAATGCTGCGAATGGATGAAGTGCTCTTTAAGAACGCTACTTTAGATGATGATATTTTCAAATTTGACTACTATGTGATCCAGAAAAGTTTATCGACAATTGGTGAAGTTCTCTCAACTGTGGTCGTCCACCTAGGTCTGCCTGGGCATAAGAACGTGATATTTCCATTGGTTATGTCATGCCTAGTGCATGTGGGAATTCTTCTAGTTTTAATGCATTACTATTTGGCCATCTTGTTCATATATCGATTCATCTGGAGAGTCAATAGAGAGCTACTTGATCTGGCAAATAAATTGCGTACCAATTCGCCTGTTGCCTATCCACGACTTCGACTGCTTTTTACACAGTACTCTCGTCTCTTAGAACTCAATTCCCGTTTGGGTGGAATCTATGACTATCAAATGATATTGATGATGTGCACGGTCTTGGGCTCCAATATTGTAGCCTCTTACTTTTTAATAGTATACATGACGAGTCCACAGAAGATTTCCATCACCCTGAAATTGATCTTATTTCCCCAAGCAATGTTCATAAATACCTGGGACTTTTGGTTGAGCATTGCGGTCTGCGATTTGACCGAGCGTACATCCCAAAGTACCGCCACCATACTGAAGCTCTTTAGTGACATTGAGCATATGGATAATACTTTAGACAGAAGGGTAAAACTTCAAAACAACAAACCATTTATAAATTAATTAAAATTGTATCTTTTTATTGCAGCTTAATAACTTTAGCATGTATTGCAGTCATCGAAGATTGCGATTCTATCACTGCGGACTATTTGATGTAAACTACAAAATGGGTTTCGAAATGATGATCACCAGCGTCCTTTATTTACTCTTCTTAGTTCAATTTGACTATATGAATCTTTCGCATTGAAAATTTCTTTAATACGTCAATAAGGCAATATGACTCTACCTCAATTATATACAAATGTCACAGAAACATCTGATTTTTCTTGGGATTCTATAAACCCTTGGAAATTTTTTCATATGTTTTGGTGAATTCTTTAACACTTTCAATACTTTTAACTGGTTTATCATTGTAGAAAGTTCCTGTCGGCCCCGAAAAATATGCAATCAATTTTGCATTATTTTATTTTTTATTTTTGCACTATAATTCACAACAAGTTTAAGCTATATTTGGAAGAAAAGGCGGAACATTTGCTTGTTTCAGTTATCGCTTCTCGGCCTTATGGCTAAGATCAAAGTGTAGTATCTGTTCTTATCAGCTTAACATCTGATAGTTTCTCCATTGGAGAACAACAAATGTTAAACTGATTTTTGGAATCAGACGGAGTGCTAGGAGCTTGCTCCACCTCTGTCGCGGGTTGGCCCGGTATTGCAGTACCGCCGGGATTTCGGCCCACATAATTAATAAATATTGATACAGTTTATTTGGGAGTTGAAGAGTTTGGCGGTATTCAGTCTTGGTGAACCAATTTCGTAGGTGTATTTTCAATAGGAGGCCGTTTGAACAACGTCTCTTTTCCTTAAAGGACTAAGTACTTAAAACCGTTTCAGGGCTCAATCGACTGAATAATTCGACTACTGATTTGCCAAGTCAAGTTGCCGAAAAAATTTATTCTTTAAAGCCATTTAAATAAAGAATAAGATAAACATCAATATCTCTTGTTAAAAGACAAAAAAAAATTAGTAAAAAGGAAAAAGTATCGAATCTCTATTTTTTAACGACAAACTAATCTTGACTAAAGATTGACCAACCAGAGCAAAACAAAGAGATTGTTGCTACAGGCAACTTAATTTGTGTCTTTTCGATAAAAGATGGCTCGCTTTACGATGACTTACTTTCTTGCTATTCCTTTTCTTATCCTTAAGCACTATTATTAATTAATTATTTAATCAATAATACGTTTCTATAGGAAAAACTGTTCATTTTGCTCAAGTGAACATATTTAATACAAGTGACTGTTTGACTTGACATAGCTATATAATCTGTAGATTATTATTGTTCCATTTATAGATAATAAGAAAATTAATTTTATGAGCACAAAAAGCTAATTAAATATCATTCAATTAGGATTAATGGAAATTCAAAGCATATTTAAACAGTAATTGGATTGCGGCAAGTCGCCAAGTCTCAGTTTCTGCATTGTGTTTGGCTATTGTCTTAAGACACGCTAGTCTCCATTGAGACAACTGCAACATCTTGGCTTGTATGTATCTCCGACATCAGTAAGTGGCAAGCTACTTAGAAATGAAATATTAAACAGGTGCCTTCACCTGAAGGAGAACTCCTCTTTTAAGCTTCACATGAAAGACACGAGGGACATGTGCAAGAAATGCAAGCAAAGAGTCATGTCTAAGTGAATGGCTTGTTGACTTTTAAAGTCAGTTCCAGCTTTGTTAAGCTTGGTATTCAGTGTAAGGAAAAAAATCCAGAACGTGACTGCAGGACATCGGCTGAGTGAAAATAGGCGAGCAATTTGCGCGCCATGTGAATGAAAAGGAGCAAGAGGTCGCTGCCACAAAAACAAGAAGCCTTTTCTTTCCAAATGAGGCTATGCAAAAACGGCATAAAACAAAAGCGCCGGCAAAGGGTGTACAGTAAATAGATGTGCAATTAAGGCCAACAAATGAACGAGCCATTGAAGAAGAAAACAACTTTTCCAGAAACAAAACAGAACGGCAAAGAAAAGCGAAAGCACATCCTGGTAAATGGCATGGGATGTGAATTGTAGTTCGTGAATCTTCTGTTGGGCTGTAGTCAAAAACTTGGTTAAGTATATGCAATTTACTTGCTCTATTTATCTGTTCTTTTGTGTGGACAACACCTTGATCAGAGGGGAACATGGATACTGCTAAAGAAACAATTAGCTTATGTATTACATAAACGACTCGAACTTATTTAATTTCCTTCCCTTTGTTTCAAACTTCCAAAGTTCATCAATTTATTATTTATTGGCCCGACTGTCACCAGGCTCTGCGAAAAATTCAGTTTAGACTCATTAGAGTGCCCCTCTCCACGGAAATCTTTAGTAAAAGGCGAAAGATTTATTCGACAACTGAAGAGAAGCCAGAGTGATTTTGCACTACCACAAAAGGGTCCTCTCTATGTAGATTTCGCTTGAACTGGTTGTGAATTATAAGGAGGAAATACCTGGTGACATACAAACTGATGTAGGTAGTCAAAAAGTTCAACGTAAATGCACTCAAGGCGGCATCTGAGTTATTCCTAATACCCCAGGTAAAAGGATGGAGTAATCCCATTGCTACCTGAAATGTAATGCTACTTTCATCCCTGTTTTTAGAGCGCAGTTGAATATTTTGTTCAGTAGTTTTTTAAAAATAGAAATTGTGAAAAGTATGTACAGTTGTTTTGAATAAATAAAACTTATGGAAAGTATGCAGAGAAAAATTTAGAAGGATGCATTCATTTTGTATTGCAATTCCCAACTAGTTTAAGCATTATATGAAAGGAAAGGCAATGCCTTTGCCTGTTACAGTTATCGCTTCTCGGCCTTATGGCTAAGATCAAAGTGTAGTATCTGTTCTTATCAGCTTAACATCTGATAGTTTCTCCATTGGAGAACAACAAATGTTAAACTGATTTTTGGAATCAGACGGAGTGCTAGGAGCTTGCTCCACCTCTGTCGCGGGTTGGCCCGGTATTGCAGTACCGCCGGGATTTCGGCCCACATAATTAATAAATTTCACAGTAGAAATAGGTTCAATAACAGGCAACTCGTTCTAGGTTTATTTTGCATCACTGCGATAACCCAAAAATGGTTTGACTTTGGAACTGGAATTCCTGGGCTCTCTATAACTCAATTACTTCTAAAGAGGAGTACCTTCTGGCAAACAGTCTCTTTTTAATTTCGTGTTCATAAACTTCTGGAAAGCCGCCTTCTCCTCCAGTCGAGTCTCTTTTTCGCGCATCATAGCTTCATTGAAAACTGGAGCTGCAGGATGCTTTAAGTCAACACCTCTGACGGATATTCCAGAAGTTGGTAACCCTTTATTTGCTCTTAATTCATTGATCAAATGGCGTTGAAGGTGCCTTGTCTCGGCACATGTAGAAGAAATGCCGGATGTGGACATGCCATTTCCAGGACCTATATTGGGTGTAAAATTAAGTGTATTGGCGGCACTTAAGGTCGATGTCAGGTCAGAAGGAACGCTATCTGATGTAGCATTTCTATTTGTGGTGCTGGTTTGTCTTTGATCCATTACGAAACTTTGTTAAATATAAATTTGGTTGTTACTTGTTGGGAAAC
Source organism: Drosophila nebulosa (assembly GCA_024703675.1). Lineage (NCBI taxonomy): Eukaryota > Metazoa > Arthropoda > Insecta > Diptera > Drosophilidae > Drosophila > Drosophila nebulosa. The sequence goes on along the minus strand of CM045724.1, from coordinate 5,981,172 downwards.
TATAGAGTTTTGTTATTTGTTATTGAGCGAATATATTTACTGACAAATTTAGAAAAAGATAGCTTCAAAACCAAATAAAAATTGTAGATCTGGTCTAACGTCTTCCGCATCATTCATTAGCCTTGCTCCAAGCGATGAAAAAGACTAGGCTAGGCCAGCAAAAACGTTATACCACCATATAGGGGCACAAATTTAAACAAAATCGACTCCTGCTTAAATTTATGCTAAGTCTAACACAATAGCCTATATTCAAATTTCATATAAATATATAGGAACCCTTGACGTTTTATGTCTAAAAGTAAACAAAATATCATTATTTCTGAAAAACTTAAAGAAAAAAATCTGTTAGCAAAATGAAACAGTATATCGAAATTAAGTTTACCGATGATAATTTCACTTCTGAAGATGACGATAATGATGATGACTTGCAGGTAAAGTTTTGTATCTCTAACAGGAAGTCTTAATTTTTTTTCTTGTTTTATTCAAATAACTCTTACAGACGCCTCGACCATCAGTTGATCGGAACAACTTACACTTAGCAGCTCTTAACTGCAACGAAGATTACCCAAATCTAAGTGATCCATTTCCAAATGTCTCACAGAAGACACAATTTCACATTGCGGCTAAGAACCGAATGAAAATATTGGAGTACCAACATGGCTTTGAGCAACTTTTACTTCAGCGTTGGCTTACCGAGCAAACAAAAAAGCTTGAACAAATAACTTCCTTTTTTCTGGAGGACAAGGAAATGGTATTCGGTTACTCAGAGATTAACCCAGACAATAACTAAGTCGCATATTATGGTTTTACAGTTTGACCACTTCCAAAAAAATGAAGACCTCCAGGACCCTAATAATTGACACCCAATTTTTACCACTACTTTTAAGGATCAGACAAACGGATAGGATGGGAGGAAACAGATGTATCAACCATGTTTAGTACAAATTATAGAACTTACAAAATATTATAATAAATAAATTAGAGTGGAACTTAACTGATAAATTGAAAAATTACCTATGTGACTATATGTAAACGTAGTCGCAGATCATACTATAAATTAACTTCCGCTGCTTGTATATTTATTAATTATTGGCCCGACTGTCGCCAGGCACTGCGAAAAATTTAGTTTAGACTCATTAGAGTGCTCCTCTCCACGGAAATCTTTAGTAAAAGGCGAAAGATTTATTCGACAATTGAAGAAAAGCTAGAGTAACTTTCCACCACCAAAGAGGGTCTTCTCCATGCAATTTATGCTTTAAGTGGTTGTGAATTATAAAAGAGAAATAGTGAAAAAGCGTGGTGTATACTTCTAAGGGCAAAGTTGTACCAGGCATTTGACAATTTTTTTTGTGCTCAAGAATATGGAGGAGTTTTTTAAGAAGCCAATAGATCTTAATCATAAGACTATATATAAACATATCTTGAGAATATTAATAATACTTGTGTATCATAATTAACACATTTTTTTGTGCAAACGTCCAATACAAAGCATCTGCTTCGTTATTGGGAACATTTAAGTCAAATAAAAACTGACAGCAACAATTAGCCCAACAATGGGAAGATACTAGGCAACATCGCAAAAACGTACAATCCGGCAGTTTGAACATATTGAGTAGGGGTATATATATGTGTGTGTGCGTATGTGCGTATGCGGCAGGACTAAAGCAGACTGTCCTTGCCAACCGCTGTCAATGGCAGGCACCATCGAGAGTCCCATTATCTTCGATTATCAACAACACAAAGCCAAAAGCGATGGCAACAACAACGGGAGCCAACACAAGCGCGTAAATTGATTTTTATTATCCTGTGCATAAAAATCTCTTCCTTTTCGTCCTGCCACATTTTGCCAACTGTTTGCTTATTTGGCACAAACAAAAAAAAAATAATAATAATAGAAAGAGAATCCAAATAGAAGGGAGGCAAATTTGCTTCAAGTTTCTGGCAAATTTCCTGCTCATCTTTCGGCTGGCAAGCAAATACACACACAGGCACAGACCCTCGTGTATTCACAGTGTACATAAGCATTTGATTTATTGCCTTCGCACAGGACATCCGCCCATCGAGGCGCCACGTGCCTTGGCCTTTGTTTACCGATACTGAGTGAGAGAGACTTTGGTCAAAAAAAAAAAAAAACGAATTTTCATGACGGCATTAGGTCAACTTGATCTGGCGAAAAAGTTACAACTCGTAAAATGTTGCCCTTGCCCATAATTCTATATGTTCACAATGATTTCTGCCAGCTTTCGATTTGTTTTATTAATACGACACCATCTGGTTAGGGCTCTATGCATTTCATTGGAAAACATTGCTGACTAAGATGTTTATGGAAAATTATTAATACAAAGATATACAAAATTTAATTCACCGATTAGCAGATTCTCTTCCTTATCGTTTGAAACAATTTGACTTAATACATTTTAAGTTTTTGCAATTGAAGTAATAGAAGAAATAAAATATTTTTTTACAATTCGTTGGACAGTTATGCAGACATTTTGATTTCGATTTTGCCAAAAACAGATGTTGAATTTCTCAAATTGAAAAAGGATAAACTAAGCAGTCGCAACTGAAGGTCCATGTCTTAAATTCTGGTCTATACTAAAGATCTTTAGCTATTAGACCGCCGAACTGACTCAAAAACATTAATAAATTGGGGCTGCAAAGATCAATATTGCAGAAAAATTGTCAAATTAAATTTATATTAAAATTTTGTTTTGAATATTTTGACAATTAAGTTTTGTATGGTATTTTATAAATATCACTCTCAAATGTACATAGTACTAAATCCATATAGACTCACAATCAGTTCTTTTCAATATTAACTTTCCCTAGCTCGTAAGATCTATGAACTTTATTTTCTTTTTGTCTTGAAATTTGAAACAATTTATTCACTTCATTTCTTGTATATTGCTCAATAAATCGGCTTTACACAGCGCTTAATTGTTGTTTAAACTCCCAAACTTTCGGCAAATTGGCAATTATTTAATTTTGCAAACTTTCGCTTTGTGCAGAGCAAACTTTTGTGTGATTTTGGGTGCGCCTCATCCTTGAGAATCTCCAGCCCAACCAATGTCGGCTTATATAAATAAATGAGAAATTATAACGCATTGGCAAACTAATTAAGGACGCCGCCGAAGCGGTCGTTGACTGTGGGTTGTAGTGTCTCGAGGTTTTTGGGGTTCTGTCGTCGTCAATTCAACAAATGGCGGGCATTTATCGTAATTAGAAAAGGGCTGCGGGTAATTTTTTGGTATACCATTTTTTTATTTGTCTGCCCTTAGTTCAAAGGAAAGGGGCAAATCGTGGGAGCAAGCGGCTGCTGTTGATAAAAGGTAAAAGTCAATCAAAATATAGCTGAAACAGACAAAAGGGCCATAGCAAGGGAAGACATATAAATTTAGATTAAAATTCGCTGATAAAACTTTGGCAACACAATTTGCCATTGGCCATTACAAGGGGTTGGTTCTCTCACAAAAAGGCCACAACTAATTACAATAAATGCCCGAGGTTCAATTTGCTTCGAGGTAAATTTTAATTAATTTGATGTTCAAATTTACCAAAAGGTGTTCCAGTTCAAAATTAAAAATTGGCCAAATTTACGAGCTGACCATAAATTGCCCCGTTTGAGCTTATTCAAACCTATTAAGAACTTTTTTGCTGCCTCCCTCCAAATTTGATTTGCTAAGCCATTCGCGATGGATACGGGCTGTAAATCAAATATATTGGCTTAGGCTTGCCTGTCATTCGAAAGTGAAGAGTGGCAAGAAATTGGGCAAAAAAAAAAAAAACATCTGACAACCCATAAGAGATAGGATGGAATTCTTGGGCACAGGATAATAAAAATCAATTTACGCACTTGTGTCTGTAAGCGACGTGTCCGTAGTCTGTAGTCCCTATTGCTGTTGCTTATCCTTTGTCTCCTCGATAATCGAACATAATAGGGAATTGCCTCTAGCATCAATTTTTCAAGTGGAGCTGCTATTGACAGTGCTTAGCTTTGGGCTACGACTGTTCAGGATGCAGGATATTTGTTTATGTGTGTGTTTTTTATTGCCAGTTTTACTACACCAGAGCTAAAGGATACTCTTAAGTTTGCCATGAAAAAAGGTTTTGGTTTTTTTGTGTTTCATAAATAGGAATAATATTCACTTATAATAAAAATATCTTAAAATATAGAACAAAAGAAAGCACTTAAAGCACAGTTTCTACTTTAAAACTATAGAAGAGTATGCAATATTCGTTGTCTCCAATTAAACTTAATACCTTTTTTATTTTTGTGGTTCTTTTATTTTAATTGTAAACTATTTGAAATTTTCCATTATTTGCTTTAAGTGTTTGAGCGGAATGTCTGTTACTGTCAGGTTGATATATAACACAAAAAAAAGTCTGAAATGCAATAAAATATCCGTTTATGTGTTTATTTGAATGGAAAGCCGCAACAAAAGCTCAAACAAAACATTAATTCAAACAAAACATTGCCACAAAAGCCACAAAAGCAAAATGTGAGAGAAACTAAACTAAACGAAACGAAACCAAAGAGAGAACAAATAAAAATGGCAGTCATGGAAATTAGCACAGAAAAACCAGAAATGAACAAAAGAAGAATGCAGAAAATGCAGAAAACTATAGAAATTGCTCATGCTAGTAGGGGCGCTTTTGTCCTTTCGCTTTTCTTTTCTATATACTCTATATATGTACATACATACTACTACATTGTTGTTCGCTGGCTGGTTGGCTGGCTGGCTGGATGGGAAAGTTCTTTCTTTCCTGAGAAATAACCCAAAAGCTCATTCATTTGTTGGCCTTAATTGCACTTCTTGTTTTTACTCTTCTACTCTTTTGACTTGTTCTCTCATTTGACTTTCTGTCGAGGGAGAAAGGTTGTGGAAGTCTTTTTCAACTCACAACTTGGTGGGTGGGCGATGATGGGAGGATTTTTGTTGGCTCATTTGCACTCATGCTTTGGGTCCGGAGGCCATGTTCTCATTCCCCCATTCACATATCACATGCTTGAACTGGCGTCAAGAGTCAACAAGCTCCTTTCAGTAAGAATCAGCAAACTCCTTACGCATTCTTCAAATAGCCTGCATATCCCTTTGGCTTTTCACCTCCATTGTATGTAAAGTTACCTGCTGAATATTGCAAAATCCTCTGTCAACACATTGTAGCAGGTAACACATGTTCCCTTTTCCATCCTGTCATGCTACTAATCCCTATCAGCTCTCAGTTGCATGCAAAAGTGTTGCATTTGCCCCGCAGAAGAATTCAAATGGGATTTTTGTTTTTCAAACATTTCATCTTTTTTTTTACAGATTTCTAAAATCAAATTGAACTAACCAAAGTAAATACATGAAACTAGCAATGATCATACGAAAACCCATCTCAAAGTTAACATTAAATAATCCACAATGATCAAAGCGCAATCGGCGATGAGTGCAGAGTAGAGCAAAGTCGTTTATCTGCCAGGAATATACAAAAATTATTGAAAACTCAAATTTCTTATGCAAATTAGATCTTACACTTTGCTCCAGTTCTTTATCCATGTGTTCAATATCACTAAACAGTTTAAGGATCACTGAAGTGGATTTGCCAGCTCGCTCGGCCAATTCGCACACGGCTATTCCCACCCAAAAGTCCACAAAATTAACCAGCAATGTCTGCGGAAATATGAGGCATATAGCCAGGGTCAATGTTTTGTGCAAGCTTATTGCGAACACGATGAATAAGAATATGCCAATAATATTGGCAGTCAAAAATAGGAGCATAATACAAATAATTTGATAATCGTAGATGCCAGTTATTCGCTTATTAAGTTCCAAAAGACGAGTATAGACCAAAAGAAGATGCATTAGCCGAGATTCATTCACTTGGCAACCCAATCTCAGGCGATTAGCCAGCATAAGCAATTCCTTATTGATAATCCATATATAACGATAAATTGTGACCACTGCCAGATGAAAATGCATGGCCACCAGAAGGATACTCAATTGAACAATGCAAAGGCTTGTTATTCCGAAAATGAAATTCCGATTGAGGTTGGGAGACATACCAATCTCAAGTACCAGCAGGGAGACAAACTCCAGCAGAACCGAGGAGCCCTTATAAATGATATAGTTATCATAGTTCTTGCATTCATCCAAAATATAATGCCTAAACTGGCAATGGTGTATGTCCATTAGCTCGTTGAGAATCTTTGAAAGGTCCTCACTTAGCCAATAGTTGCGCACATGGGCAAACATAACGATTATCAAGGCGAGTATATCATGCATATTATTGATTTGTTCAGCCAAGGGATTTCGGATGAAGATCTCCATGCGGGAAGGTGTCTCCGCCTCTGTGTCATTCATTAACACAATCCAGATGAGACCTGAATGCAAAATGAGTCCGTAGCCAATTAGCCATCTGGAAGGTTTCAATTTCCTGGCCCAGGCATCGTATGTAAAGGGGAACAGACCCAACGCCCACGATCCGTACAAAGTTGACTTCTGTATGAAGTGAACCAATTTGGGCCGGAAACCCCGACGGGAGCGAAACATCCTACAGTCCCCACAACTCACGTTCAACTGGAAAGGCAATTTCCCCCTTTATTTTTTTTTGGCCAACGACTGTGGGAAATATGATAAGAGTAGGCCAAAAAGAGGAAATGGCTGATGAAGGGATTAGATACACTGGGCCAAAGTTAAAATGAACTTGTCCAAGAAGGCACAAGCCAACCCCAATACTAAATATTTTACTGCTCAGTGTAATTTTGGCCTTCTTTTGCTTTCATAATGCGATGTACATTTGCAGTGATAAAATCATTTAATTAATTGGATGGGCATGAAGTTAAAGTTCTAGAATATTTGCAGACAAAATTACTCAGATGGGTCAAGTCGTAAAAACAAGACAAACCGAAGATGGCATAAGAAAGAGTCGTACTACTTTCATCCCATTTTTTTATACCCGTTGCTCTCAAAATCATTGGGCATATTAAATTCCTCATTTTTAATTTTATTTGATATTTAGTGCATTTATTGGATTCGGTGTAGTTTTTTCATATTGAGTGGGTGGTTAAAATCATAACAAAATCTTATATAGCTCAAAACGGCCCTTGAAAGCTTTCACACCTTTAAAACTAAATAAAAACAAAGATTATATATTTCAAGAGATAAGATAATCTAACAGTTAATAAGGCCAAACTTGTTGCCAAAATGAACTTATCAAGATAACGTTATCAAAACCATTTTATTTAATTATCTTTTCATCATGCTTCAGATGATTTATAATATGTTAGTTCTAGTAAATCTTCGACACATTGATACATATAATTCGCATAGACTTCATGGTCATTCATTAACGTCAACACATCTTCCCGTCGATCGATATTACAAAAACGATGAAAATCTGCGGGACGCTCTTCTTTAAGCTTTTTCAGATAGTTATCCGGTAAATGGAGAATGGTGGCTGCTATGCAATTGTAGGTGGCGCCAAAGAGAGCAAAGTCTTTAAGGGATTGCTCAAATTCCTGGCGACTTAGTTGTTCCTTCTTGGCATCAATGCCCAAGTCTTTAAGTTCATTGGACAAACTATCATAGTAATGGTTAAGCATTCTGGGCATCATTTCCTTGCGTTTCGAAGGCTCCGCATTTAGATAAGTGGCCATAAGAAAATCCAAAGCAGGTGGTGCATATCGACAGAGTTGGAAATCCACTAAGACACAACTCTCCTCAAAGGGTCGTGTCTTGTGGTAGAAAACATTTGCACTCCAGGCATCGCGGTGGAGAAAAACATTTCGATGCAACGGCGATGAGTTGACCATATAGTAGACATTATCCAGAATTCGTGGCAACTCATTGGCCACATATTCTTTGGCCAAAGCATCGTTACGGATTTTGGGATGTGTAGCAGTCACTGCCAGAACGGCCTAGGGAAAACTTTACGTTCTATATTAACTCATTTACTCATTTGATAGCCTACCTGAAGACCTGTGGTACACCATTCAACATCCGGATCAATTGATTTTTCCTTCAGCCATTCCCGTAACTCCACACCAATGTTAACATTATTTGCCCTCTCATATGCCACACTACTGGCATGAAGAATGGCCAGAGCTTTCAGTAAGGGTTTCAATTGCTGTTCGTTAAGGAAACGGGTTGTCATTGAAAGAGGTGCATAGCCCAGATCTTCCACATTTTGCATCACAAACAGATCATCGCGTGTGAAGTAACATTTGCCGCACCAAATATGCTTAGCTAACAAAATTGATTCTTAATCAATTTAAATTTTACTGAGTTCATTTTCAACTTACAAAAAGTTTTGAGTTTATTGATAAGTTGGCCATAGAGATGAACCTCTTTCTGCAGAATGCCCATTTTCTCCATGTAGTAACTCATATCCGCATTTTTGAATATCATCGATTTGACAAAGAGACGTGTTGACTTTTCTTCGTTGTCATTTTCCACCCAATAAGTGAGATGCAAATGAAAATATTCACCCAAGAAGCCAACATGCTCAGTGGCCGGAACAACTTTGAACTCTTTAAGTTTTCCCTTCTGCTGGGTATCAGCTAGCAAATTATTTAAAATCTCTTCACATTCTGAGACTGTAAACAACTCTAAGCGATTTGGACGCGTGAGTACTGGATTATATTCATTATTATTACTCATTGTGAATAAGCTATCTATACTAATATTAACTCTCCTCGATAAGAACTTGCCTTCCCGAGACTCTGTAACAAACTGGTTGAACTTCTCACTAGTCTTGTAGAACCTAGTACTGTGTAATCTTGTACTTAAATTTGGGGTATATTTGTTTTTACCATAAGTAATAAGAATCTATGCAGGTTTTTATAGATATTGATATAATTTGAAGAATGATTGATGTGTGTATGCGTTTTGTATCACATGTTTAATCAACAACTAGAGTAAGTTTAGTTTTGATCAGCTTCTTATACATTTTTCATGTATGTATTTGTTTACAATCTCAACCTTATCTCTTTCCTTAGAAATACTCTTTCTTATCTGTTGGTTTTTATGGTGAGCTAAATGAGAGAAAACATTTTACTTTTCCTTGTCAGCTATTAAGACAATTTATATACTCTAACTAATTTCTGTATTATTTTGCCCTATATAGATCTTAATGCATTAAAAGAAAAAAATCTATTTTAAATGTAAATGAAATTTTACAGGTCCTTAAGCTTAAAAACTAAATCAGAGTTAAAGCACATAATTGATTTCTTTTATTAGAGGTTTTTAAAATCGAATTGAACTAACCAAAGTAGGTATAAGATACTAGTAACAATCATTTGGAAACCAGATTCATTATTCACATAAAACATTCCACAATGGCGAAATCGTAAACGACTATGACTGCAATATACTGCAAAGTCATTAATCTGAAAAAAGAAAAGATGTTAGTCTTCTTAACTTTTTGTTGATTAAGACCTCCATCTTACACTTCGTTGAAGATCTTCGTCCATATTATCACAATCGCTGAAGAGTTTAAGGATCACAGAAGTTTGTTTACCGGTTCGTTCCGCCATTTCGCAGATCACAATGCTTAGCCAAAAATCCCAGAAATTTACAACCCAAGCGTGACCAACTACGAGTGACATGGCAAATGATATTGTGTTCTTCAAAGTTATTAAGTAAACGATCAAGAAGAATATAGAAATTATGTTGGCGGTCAGAAAAGTCACCATGACCATTGTCATTTGCAAGTCGTAGATGGCAGCCAGGCGAGTATTAATATTTAAAAGTCGATTATATAGAAAGAGAAGTAAGTCAACCTGAACAGAGTCTACTGTCTGGCCAGATCTCAGTTTATTGGCTAGTTTTAAAAGTTTCCCATTGATAAGCCATACAAAGCGATAAATGGTGGCCACTGCTATATGATAGTGCATCGAAAGTAAAAGTACCGTAGTTCCAGTCAGGCATATACTTATTACAGCCACCATAAAAATTGGATTATAATTGCTTGTCAAACAAAGCAGAAGCAACCACATCGATACAAACTGCATCAATACGGAAAAGGCTTTGTTCATTATCAAAGAATCATAATTTCTACAGGCCACCAGATTGTAGTCTTTAAAATATTCAAATTGAAGTTTGACAAGGTCATTGAGAATCAGTCCCAGATCATTACTGAGCCAATAATTTCGAAACTGAGCAAAAACCAATGTCACCAGACAAAGCAAATCATGCAAAGTATTGATATTTTTGGCCAAATGATTTCGACGAAAGATCTCCATTCGTGGATCAGACACCGTGTCCGAATCGCTTGTAGCCATAAGCCAGATGAGACTTGAATTAAAAATGAGTCCATAGCCCATTAGCCATTTGGAATGAATCCACTTCTTTGTCCTTGCATCATACGTGAAGGGAAATAGACCCATAACCCAGGACGAATACAAAGTTGTCTTTTGTATAAAGTTAACTAATTGTTCTCGGAAACTCTGACGAGAACGAAACATCCTATAGTCCGGACGATTCACGTTAAACTGGGACAGCCAATTTCCTTAATTTGGCCTACGATTGTTGTCCAAGATATAAGAAACGTCAGAATTTTGTTTATGGAAAGGGGTTCATCTACACTAGACCACACACAAATTTTTGTCAACAGTCATAATTTTGCATATTTAATCATAAGTTACATTTTACTTTTGCCTAGTGTAGTCCCAGCTTTTGTGATAAAAATCATTTAATTAATTAAATGACTCTGAAGTTCATGTAATGTTGAAAGCTATTTTGAAAGCAGGGATACCTTTATGAATAATTAAATAGAAGAGAGAAAAATATCAATGTAAGCATTTTTTTTTTGGTTTCATGTGAAGAGGACTCCTCTCTCATTTGCGTTGCCAAGTGTAAACAACATCAGACATGGAATATAAAGTGTGATAATATCCTGAGTATTTTCCACTCCACAACTCAAGAGTTCTTCAGGCATTTTCATTCGATTTACTTTTTGTGCAATGAGGTAAAGAAGGAGCGGATGGCAGGGAAGAGATAAGAGATGGCTGATGTGAGAGATGAGGGAATATCGACCCAAATTGATGGCTTGCATTTCATATCGGATTGATGAGTCTTTCAAGTTGTGTTCAAATTAAATCGCATTCAATTAGTTTCGATTTTCACATCCCAGACGAAAATTCGAATGCCCCAATGAGCAGTTAAGATGAGTTGAACGAACATTTGTTCAATCAGGCAAGAGTGGAAATCTGTAATTTGGCAAAATTTTGTGCTTAATTAAGTATGACTCAAGTTGACTATTAGAAATGAATCCGCCACCTACACAAATCGAGCAAACGAGTGTTTTCCCAATTCGATTTTCTGTCACCATAAACTTTTTAAATGGTTTCAACTTGTTTCCTCAATTTGTTTTTCCTATCACCACAAAATTCGCCTGCAGTTTCTGACATTGTTTGGCAAGTTTGCACTTCTTTGCAGTTATGTTTGCTGGCAAACTTTTAGGAGCTGTCACCTGTAAACAGCCAACTCCTTCCCTCTGCCGTCAGTAACCACAGCGTTTTCCTTTTTCATTAAGGGATTTTTCCTAAAGTTTGTTTTTCGCTGTTTGCCACAAGCACTTGACAAGGTTGCTCCTCGCTTGAGTCTTGGCCTGTAAGTCTAGAATTCAGAAAATATATCATAGATTAGAACATCCATTATCCCGTACTACTACATTGGCAATGCCCTGGGAAAGGCGATTTTCAATATTAAACCGCATTCTCATAACAATTGAGTGGAACTAAGCTGAGTCCTTGGGGTGTGCTTCGTGAGTCCCTGCAGAGACATTTGCCACACTCGTTGCATGCAATTGGAGTTTTAATTTTTAATTGCCTCCACCACAACAAACAATAACATGAAGTTGCACAATGCAAGCACCTGCCAGGCTATCCGGAGTCCTTTTCCTGCTGCTTTTGCAATTTGCATGGCTAAATAAGTATACAAAATTTATCCGAAGTTAAGCACAATTTGTGGAAAACCTCTCCAACCAGTTAGAGGATCTTTAATTTGGATTTTATATAATATTTTCTTTTTCTCATGGTTTCATCCATCTGCGTTCCTGCTTCTATTCCCTAGATGGTGATTAAACACACCATTCAAACACTCTTTGAGGCTTTCCTCCACGCCCTTCGACTCGTTTGGAATTCAAAGTCCTTCATTCTCGTGTGTCTTGCTGTGTGCGTGATTTCATTTTAAAACAGGCGCGAAAAAATGACACCTCAAAGAGAAAGCAAATGAGGATAAAGTTCTATTTGACATTGCGTATACGACTCGTATGCCGGCCTCCATTAAGTCGCCTTGCAATTAGGCAACGCCCCTCATTTTTACCCAACTTTGTGTGAACTCACATAATTAGGAGCAGACATCAGCCAAAAATCCGACACGGATGCAAAGGATTGCCATGCCAAGTTGAGGGAGATAGAGGAAGAACCGAAAATAACTTAATTAAACAAATTGTATTAAGAGATGGCCCAGAGTGGAAGTAAATGGGAGGAAATTCTTAATCCCATGAAGACTTTTCTTTTCATTTTTTAATGATTCGGCATATTATAATGCTTTATTGCTCATACACCGCACTGGCACTGGCTGTTGAACGAGAAAAAAAGGCAATAATAAAAACATCTTTAATGTTCCATTTAACTCGTCCCACCGATGACGAGACTCAGAAACTGTGAGGGATGGAGAAGGACAAGAGGTGAGTCGACTTTTCTCTTTCTGCATTGAAAATGTTTTCTTTTATTGTTGTCATGTTGTGTTTGGCTTGTTTGTTGTCCTTGCTGCTGCTGCTCAAATGGGGCAAAGTTTAATGCTTCAGTTGGAAAAAGGATTCGCGAAGCCTGCGGGGAAAACTTAACTCTCAAGTCGTTAAAATCAAATGGAAATGGCCTCGAGACGCGACAGAAAACTCTGAATGTTCTCAACTAAAGACTTTCGGTAAAGTCGCAGTTATTTTCCCTGAATTTTTTCTCTTCTCTTGTTTTCCCAACTTATGAAAGTCATAATGAGAAGATGAAGGGGAGAAGGCAACCCTGAAAACCTCATTTCAAATGCAATCGGTGCATAATTTTTGCATTTCAAAGAAAAACAACTCACCACGCCCAATTTGGTCACGCCCACTTTGGCAAATGAAGTGCAAAAACGTTGTTCGAAAAAATATTTGCACAACAAAGTAGCGAGAAAAAAGGGAGAAAATATTTTCACAGTTGCAAATGTTCCATTTGCACCCTCACAAAAAGTGTTGCAAACTGTGCGAAAAAATTCATGGTAAATATTTATGAAATCTTTTTACAGCTTTTGCAAATAAAATCAAATTTCTGTTTGCCTCATCAGAATTCGCGTGATTCATCATTAGATTGAAGATTTTCAGATTTTTTCCTGGGTAGCTGAGAGCTGTTGACTTGTTGTGGGAATTGGAATGTTGTTGATGTTGTTTCTCCTGTTGTGTGCTCTCCACATCAACTCAAAGTGCAATCCTGTCTGCAGACAATGAAATTTACTGGCATATTTATGTCCTTCGATAAACTGTTTTGGCTTGTGTATGAAAATCTGCTGGGAAAAACTTTTGCCCAGCATGGAAAATTGTATGAAATCGACTTACAAAGGATGAAAGAAGTTGTTCGTCGAGAGAGGAGATGGGGGAAATTAGCTTTGGTGCAGTGAAATAAATTGCAAATTTCGAAAAGGAAATTGAAAATTTATTGGCAAAAGAAAAGTCGTTAATGGTACTTTTCTTCCTGCTCTGCCGTGGGATCTTTGAAGAAATGAGTGAGCAACGCGATGGCGGGAATTGATGATCCTGTTGTCAGGAGACAAACGGCCCACATTTTGCATTGCAATCAGGAACTGCCACTCCCTCCGCCCTCTAGAGACATTAAAAATTAGTTTTTGCTGTTTACTTGGAGCTACAATTTCGCAACATTTTCTCTTTTCGCCCGTCGTTGCTCTCCCATTTCTCTCTCATTTTTTATGCTGGAAAGTATGCAACACATGCAGCTGAAAGTTGCCGCACAAACTTTTCCTTCCTCCTTGTTTGGAAGATGAAAGAAAGACCATGGCCATAATAAGTTACACTTAACTCCCTCTTCCCTCCTCCACTTACGTCTCTACTATGAGTGCATTTTTCACCTTTTATCATTATTTGCTCACCCATTTTCCGCTTTTGCTCCAGCTCGTTGGGAGAAGTTTCTCTAGAATATGATTTCTGGGTCTATTCAAATATGCCCAACCTCATCTTAGTGACTCAATTTGGGTTTATGTTTCTATGCGTATCCATTAGATACTCTTTCTCTGAGTCAGTGGGATGCGCCACAAGCGACTAAAGTGCGTCCAAAATATTTTGCAGATAATAAAAATTGGCAAACGAGGGAGAAATTTATGCGCTGTGAAAACTCGTAAATTTTCAATGTACGTCGTGATAAAAATCGGCAATGAAAACGCAGCGACAAAATAGAAATATAAACATGTCGCTGTTCCTCTTCTCTCCCCTCACACTCTCCGGGAAAACTTTTACAAGGACGGGTCGCTGATCTTTTACGGTTTGGAATATTTATGGCTCGAACAGGCGACGGAGTCTATGGCAATAAATAAATAGCTCCTAAATATTTATGAGATATTCGTTTAGACAATTTGTTAATTGCTAAATTTGCTGGCATAACATTTTATATGACTTTTCCAAACAATTTTAATCAGTTCAATGTTCCAAAATATGGTAAGCGAGTAAGAGATCTGATCGTCTTCCCATGGAATGACCAAATGCGCCAATTTGAGAATTCATCGACCTCCACCTTCAATGCATAAATTTCTTTTTCTGCAATGATGAATTTCCAAGAAAACTCATTTCAATTTAAAATGAAAATTTTCTTTAAAAGATAAACAGCTAAGAAGTTTGCCGCACTCCTCAAGTATTTGACTAGCGTTTGTTTAGAGACAATTAACAGGCGCCAGGAAGTGCGAACCAACAAGATAGATAAAAGCCAAAGGAAAAGCATAGTCAATAGCCATTTATATATATATATAAGATGGCATCGGTCGTTGGCTTGGGCAAACATAAAACTGTAAAGCCAAAATCGATGCGAAGGTCATTCCAGGTCAGCAGTGAGCATTCCTACCGAAGTTTGGCGGAGATGAATTGAAATTAATTGCAGTTCGCTTCAGTTTTATGGTCGAGGAATTTGACGACTTCGTTTCGAAATAATTTGTGTGCCTTAAAGAGAAATAAAATTGTAAAAACGCCGCTCCATTCCATGAGAAGGCAATGAATGTTTGATGATTTTCATTGAACGATGGCAAACAGCGAAAACCCTCAACAAATTTGTTGTGCCACCTCCCACGCCACGCCAAACTGCAACAAAGCAGCCAAAACCACCATAACACCCTGCCCCCACCACACTCCCCTCTACAACATCGTGACCATAAAAATTAACAACGAAATTTTCTCCTGTTAAGCTTTCCCGTGAATTATTCGAGGCGGAGGAAGCATTTGGCGCAACACGAAAGCGAAACAGGGATTTCATTTTCATACTCTTCCCTCCATTTTCCTCCCTTTGCATTGCTCACACTCCTTTATCCCTAGTTTGCCTCTTCGTTTTTAATTGTTGTTGTTGGCAGCTGTTGCTAAAGTGGGTGATAAGGGTTGAGGGGGCGGACAAGTTACGAAAAGGGCGTGGCATGTGTGCTCTGAAAATATTTGAACAATTAACTTTTGTTTTTTTGCTGTGGGCCTCTGACGGAAATTTGTGCGGTTTTTGTTGTGGACACCTTTTCATTTGGTGTGCCAACAGCAACAACAAAAACAACTCGGCATTAATTATGCAATCGCGAAAAACGAGTAAAAACCATTTGCAGCATAGCGGAGAGTCCATATTGTGCAGAAAAAACTGCTTTTAGAAAGAATAATCCAAATTCTTTGAAAGGGAATTTTCAAATTCTTAAATTGGTGTACTAATCTGCAATCGCTACATATTAATTAAATAATAAATACTTGAATTATATGAGCGAGCACTTCTCGCTCGTTGCAACACTTGCAACGGGGTGGTAACTCACAAATGCAGATTAATAGACCAACAGTTAAAAACTAGCAAAAGATCTTATAGTGGGCCGCTAAAAAGTCAGTCTATAACACTCTTCCCATCTTTAAATAAGGTTTGTTAAGTTTTCAGATTGCTGTTTTAAGTTTTCTATTCTTACTTAATAAAATTTTATCCAATCCTTAAATTCATTTTAAAAGATTTCATTCCATTAACCTAAAATTGACTGTCGTTTTTTATTGATGTATACAAGCTATTGAGGAATATTTACCGACTAAGTCTTTCATTTTAATTTTCAACTTTATGTCTGGCCTTTCATCTTGGTAGACTCCTTTTCCTTACACCTCCCACCCGCCACCGCTCTCTACCTATATGAATGTCATGTGCGAGATTGTAGTTGTATCTTTGCCACCGACTCTGCCTTTGCCTCTGCTGACATGAAGTTCATAAAAATATCTGCCATAATTGCAGCTAAGTCAGCAAATGTTTACTACCGCCCCCAACCCCGTACCCTGCCGCTCTCTCTATATACCCTTCTCTCTCCCACATAGTCATTCGCTTGGGTGCTTTGCCACTTTCCACATTGTTGTTGTTGTTGGCGTTGTTGTCTAGCCGCATTTTCTTTTCTGTTGCCTTTTCCTTTAGTTAAATATGAAATGAAAGGATTCACAAAAGTGAAGCAGGATGTAAAGTTTTATGCGTTGAGTGAAAAGGGAAGGAGCCTTCCTCCCGTGTGGGACTGTGTGTGGGTTGGAGCACTTAGTTTTATGCTCTCACATTCTGAGCTGCTGCTCAATGTGGCAAAAGTAAATGAAGTTAAGGAAAACTGTCTTCGAGCCCGATTGAATATTCCCTTAAGAAATTGTAAAGTGAAGGCAATGATTGGTCCAAGAATCCGGGAAATATAATAGTTGGAATAAATGTCGTCATCCATAAAGGAAACGATTCCATCCTATTTATTTAAACATTGCTCTGCACCGCTCTTTCTCCTTCGTTTCGAGTCGCCTGTCTCGAAATGCAAATCAAAATAGGTTGCAATAAATGTCACTCACAAGTTGTAAACAAGACGAAGCAAGGACATTTGTCCTGGCTCAGTTTTCCCTTCCTTACCCGCAACAATGAGATGCAACTAAGAAAAGGGTAAAAAGTGGTTTGAAACGAGAAATAGGGCAAAAACATGAAATGTTTTTTTTGTTTCTTTTTGACTTTGCTCTTTTTATAAGACCAGTAGGAGGCTGCAACATTATAGGGGGCGTGGCTGATTGCGCTTGTTTTAGTTGCCTCGAGAGGAAGTCAGAAACCGATGCAGAGAAGAGAAAGAGAAAGCATTTAAATATCTTTGAAGCTGCTTTTCATTTTCATTGCTTCGCCCTCTTTTTGGCACTTAGTTGCATTTCCTTTTAAAAGTTGCGAAAGTTTTGTTTTGTTTTTGCGGCTGCTTTTCATTTGCTTTGTTTGCTACATTTGCTTTCCTTTAGCCTCATTTGGCAAGTTTAAAAATGTTTTTCTTGGCATTTGGTTAAAGTTTGGCAAACTGGTTGATAGTTTTGAAAAAACGACAGAGAGTAACTAAAATTTTTGAAATTATTCACCTTATTTAAAGAAAAGCTTGTGAGTAAGTTCTTTGAGTGAGTCATTTTTTTACTTTTACTTCTCAATGTCAAATGGCGTGAAACATTCCATTGTTTTTCTTCTTTGTTGTTTGCATTTCGTTTCAAATTTCATTTGCATAAAAGCAAATGGAATATTGTTCCATTTGAATGGCTCATTGGCTATGAACTTAATTTGCCTGCAATTGAAGTGAACAGTTTTTAAATAATATCCATTTATTTGAAATTGTAGTTTGACCTACTTTCAGTCCCCCCCATCCTTTTCCGCCTGCTTTTTCGATATGTGGCACAATGTTTTCTGCACTTTAGGTTGGCTATTTCTGCTGGCAAATGTCAGTGACTGTTTGTATTTTCAATTAACCATGACAATGTCCACTCGAATTTCGCACTCGGAGTGTGTTGATTATAATGTTCTGCTAACCAAAGCCAGAACTATTCTCACATCCTATTTCCCCATGCCGCATTCACACTTCCTGCTTGTGGCGTAGTCTGTTATCTGAACATCCGCTCTGCTTAGTTTCCTCTCTCACTTCCTACTCTAACTGAAAGTGTTTATCATTAGCTCACATGACTTGCCAGAGGAGTTTCGGCGCTCTCATCGCCGACTCATTTGCGTAGTCATACCAAAATAATTACACGCTCCGATTTAGCAGTGAAAACAGAAACTAAATGGAAACTGCTTGCCTAACTTCAAATTACTCATACGCCACCAGTTCACATTAATTTTGCTAATGCGTCGCCTTCTTTGGGCTTTTGCGCCTTGTAAAATTGTGCTAAACGACAAATTGATGAAATTGTGGATACAAAATCTCATTTCACTTCGAATAATATTTTTCATAAGAGAAAATAAAGTCACTTTCTCATTCATTTTTAAAAAACGTATTAATATTTCTAATAACAATAGAGAAGCATCTAGAAGTATACATTTAAATTTTGCTCATTATTTATTTCCGTTTTTAAGTTGAGTTCAATGCAATGCAACGAACTTTATTCCTGTCAACTCTCACATTTCAGTGGCAACAGGTTTTCATCCTTTTTAACTCTTATGCAAACCTTTTTCAACGTCTTTTTATTGCCGCTTTTATTTCTTCATTATCCTGGCAAGTAAAATATGAAAAATCGCACAATATTCCCTTTTCACTCTCCATAAACTCCTGCCCTCTGCATTCTCTCTCCCAGATGATGATGTTTCAGTTTACTTGGTCTCTTTATTTTCCGGTTTTTTCCCCTCTATTTTAAATTTAAATTTCCTCAATTTTTGTTGGATGACACTTTTTGGTTTTGTTTTCATTCTTTTAATTGAAGACAGAATGTAGCGTTTCTTTTTTCGTTGTTGTTGTTATTTTATTTTTTTTTTGGCCTCATGGGTGATTTTAACGAATTTATTGATGGCGAACAGGGATGAATGGTAAATGGTGGGCATGGTCTGTTGCCTTGTAACATATTTTATGCATGCCTCGCTGGGCGCTCACTGAAC
Organism: Drosophila nebulosa; assembly: GCA_024703675.1. NCBI lineage: Eukaryota > Metazoa > Arthropoda > Insecta > Diptera > Drosophilidae > Drosophila > Drosophila nebulosa. Next base: position 5,962,079 of record CM045724.1, on the reverse strand, counting down.
AATGTGTGGGGCGGATACAGAAAAACGTGGAAGCTCAATCTGCGAGAGAGGGAGAGAGAAGCGAAAGAAAAATGGAAACAACAGAAGAGAGAAATAAAATATATTGGTATCACATTTGCATGGATTGCCATCCAAGGCTAAGCATTGCGACGAGAGCTTCAATTGGGAATAAAAGGCAGCATATGCAAATAATAAAGCCATTGAATTGAGTTGTCTCGTCGCCATATTGTTTCTGTGGCTCTGTATTATTAGCTGGAAAAACAACTACAAGTGCATTTTTATTTTCGCTCCATCACCTCTCATCCCAAATAGGGCAACACCTTTGACACGACACGACACAACACGACTTTGAAGCACTTTAAGCCCCCTCGCACAAGCTATGATATTCATGTTCCCTGTTCGGCGTCATGTTCTCTAGCATCTCGACATTACCATCTCAAACGGGCAAGAACATTCAAATAGATGTGACGCCTCTAAAAGCCAGGAGAAGAAGGAGTGGCAACTAGTTCTAGTCATGCATTTGGGTCATGCCGAAGTCAAAAACAAGTTAAGCGGATAAAGTATCAACGGAGTTGGGGATAGTTTAGCCGTTTCTTCACGGGTTTCCTGGCAGACTTGCGAGCATGCGTAAAAAATGCGTCTCTACTGAGTGAATATATCCACATTCTACTACTCTTTTTGCCATTTGCATATTTTGGCCTAGAAAATTTCAACATGTAAATCAAAATTAAATATTTATAAGGGAACAAACTGTGGTTAAATCTGTTTACGAAACTATTTTCCTTCAACATCAATTTGTATATAATAAGGAAATGGATGAGGCAAAAGCTTGGCAGTTTTCCATTTCAATTTCGAAACGTTTCTTAAAGTTCAAGGACTCAACCTTGACCTCATCTTATTTGAAATCTCATTTGAAATTCTGTAAGCACAAACCAACTAAAAGCATTTTTCAACAAGATAAAAAAGTATTTGCCTTGAGAGGTTGACCAACTAGGGGAATACACTGCGTATGAGTAATTTAATTTAAGCTGAAATTGATATTGAACCTGAGATTGAAATTGTGGTAAACAGGACTTAATGTTTGTTAACTTGTCTTATCCGGAGATTCCTTACAAATTTTGCATACTCTCTAATTTGGACATATTTCCTGGAAGCTATTTGCAGCATTTCCTCAAATGCAACTCAAAATTGCATTCACTTCCATCAAATTCACCGAAAAATGCTTTGTTTGTTCACTGGAGCTCACTTTGTGTAGATCAAGGCTTCCGACGTGCAAAAATGGTCCAATCAACTGCACATTCCCATCTCTAGTCCCTTCCTCTATGACTGCCCTCAAATGCGGGCAATAATGAAAGTGCTGACAATGTGAACAGAATCGAGGCTCTAAATTGCAAAGTGCACCTTGTTCCTCCTTCCTCGTTTTCCCAGGCTTGCCGAGTCCTGACCCGAACCCGTGACGACCACAACACGCTGCAGTTTAGTAGAAGGTGGCACAGCATTTGGGACTAGGGCGAGCAGCCAAGCTGATGCTCTGCGTGCATGGAATTTTAAATGGCTGCCAAAAACAGGCAGCTCCATCTATCAATGCTTCACCTAGAGAGGGGGGGATGGCAGGAAAGTATTTCTGGCATTCCTCTTGTAACTTTGACCTGCATTTGCTCATTTATTTTTGGCTATGCCAGCAAAAGGTTCAACAATGTTCTCCACAAAGCAATATCAGAGAGTAGGCGTGGTTTTTGATTGGGTTTTTAAATTGTCTACAAAAAGTTTGTGGCCTTAATTGAAATAACCGTTTGCCGTTTTGTAATTGGCTCAAAGAGATCCAAAGGAAGCGCAATATTTAACTTGAATGTCTGTGGTTTTATCAGCCCTAAACCAACCCACACACAGATGGCAATTGACCTACAATCCTCGACCACAAATCGAAACCAAAACACGCCGAGAAATCAATAGAAAGTCCCCAAGAATCGCTGTCAACATACAGAAACAGTTTTAAGACATTGTCAACATGTTGCTAGCAACATTTACTCTCTTTTTGATTCGAGCAAATGTCTCTCAGATAAAAAAAGGCTGTGGAAAAGCTTTTCCGAAATGAATTTCTCTCTTCTGCCATAAATTTGGTTTTAGTTTATCTTAGAATGCCAACAGCCTCCAGTTAAGATTTGGTTTCTGGCGTTTGGGGGAGGTCAGCAACCAAAGCTTGTGACCAAATTCTTATTATTCATGTCAACGATTCAAATATTTAAATGTGGGAGAGGGGACGGGTTTGTCCCCCATATCAAGAGGTGGGCTATCCATCATGAACTCTTAGTTTCGTTCTGAATTTAAATATATTCGGCTGCCAGCATCATTTCATGGCAATTTCACTCTCAAAGTTTCAACCATTCTGTTTGCTTTGGCATTCCATTAAACGTTGACGGCAGCAAACAATTTCAAAATCTAAATATCAATTAGAAATGTTTATCGACCAAAGACAACGACGGATTCGGGATGGCCCAAGACGACCCATAAGCCTCTTGTCCAATCTCTCTCAATCGATTCAAAGTAGTGAAATGTCAACAATAGGTTTTCTCTCAGTCTATACCAAAGTAAACAAAAGTTTAATTTGGATTGAATTCTATTAAAATCCTTAAACTTTCTCTACTTTCAATTGGCAATGGACTTGGCTTAGAATAGACTGGTGAAAAAATCTCATGGATTTGTATAGCTGATTCTTTATCGGCATCGCCTGTCTCAAACCAGATGAAGTTCGCCTCTGGGCTTAGCTAATAGTCAGATTGGATATACACATTAATTAATGTTCAAAATATTGAAATGTTCAATTCCATTTAGATTTATTACCTTTAATTCTTTTTCAGAACTCGCTTTAAGGACAAAAATATGAAAGAGTTTTTCTTGAGTTTGGGAAAACTTTTAATTGATTTGTGTGGCTGGAAAAGTTCTTGTTCTCTGAATGTTTTCTTCTCTTAATTGGTTTGTCTGTCAAAGCAAAAAAAAAAACAGCAAAAACAACAGCAGATAAATCAACAGATAAACAGAATTTGTGAATTTGTTTTCCCAATCAAATATTTTCGGCACACATGTGAAAACCACCATAAAAACTGCGCAACAAACAAATCCCTGGTTCAGAGAAATCCTGGTTGCAAATAGTTAAATAAAAGGGAATATTTGATTAAAAAATTTGAACGAATCATTTGGAAAATTGTTTCACACACATTCTGCATTTTGTTTGCTAAACATTTTTTGTTTATTTTTCTTGTTTTACGAATTTATTGAGAAACTTTTCATTGAAGCATTTTCCGATATTGCAACTAGTTTGCCTTGCCGTGAGTGAAAGGCAGGAAGAACTTTTGAGAAAACTTTTTAATTGCTTTTTTTTTGGTTTTTGCGATAATTTAATTCTGTAATTCTATTTAATATTTTTGCTTTTCCCTTTTCGAACTTTGCTTCTTCCCTTTGCCACAAATAATACACAACTTTTAATTTGATTGTTAAGTAAACTTGGCTCACTCTCTGGGCCGAGATCAACTTTCACTACTCAAATTTATTTTGCTTTGGGAAATATTTAAAAAATTGTACAGCAACAATATAAGAGTTTTTTCAAGCGTCGATTCAAACGAGTTAATAAACGAAGATGAAATTGTAGATTATTTTTGAAAGAAATTTTATTGAGATGTTAAGTGAAGCTCTTAAGATATTTCATCTCTCACTTCCAGATTCTTTCATCTCCTTTGTTTGTTTCTGTGGCCCAAAAAAACAAAAGCCAAACGGAAAAAAGAAAAAGCAAAAAGCAAGGCGATAAATGAAAACAAAGTCGACAGTAAATTTCCTCCTTCTATGTCAGTGTTTATTTTGTTTTTCCTTCTTTCTTAATGCCTTTTCTTCTCTGAAATTTGAGGTCATGTCACAGTTTTTTCAATGGGCAAAGCTTTGTGCCAAATACTCGGCAAAAACTGAAAAACAAAACGCTTTTCCTCTTCTTTGTGGAGATGAAATGCAAGCAAAGGGAATGAATACTTTCATTCTGACTAAATGATGCAGGGAAATGTGGATCGGCAGCTCCAGCTTTTACTTCTGAAAGGCTCGTGTGGCTTTACTTTTGAGGCCACAAATCTTTCTTTGAATGGGGTGAAGAAAAGCGGTTTCCATTCACATTGACACAACAGAAGCCGGAAGAAACGTTTGCCTATCAATTCCATGGCTTTATATATCGCGTTTTGTTTTGTCGACTGTTGGGAAGATAGACTACTATGTGGATGTAAGTGGGTGGATGTAGTCCCATTTGAGGGGATCCAGACAGTTGGCGATGCGTTGTAATTGCTTTTATATGCTGAGCGGTTGGCTTACCAGGACAAAGGCGGAAAAACTGCTGGGTAATTGTTGTTGTGAAAAAATATTGTGTCGCGAAGGGAAAATGGAGAAACGGAGTCATGCGTGTTCCGCCACCAAAAAATAAAAAAAAAAAGAACAAAAAGGAGCACCCGCAAAAAGGAAGTAAAAAATTTCCTCTACATGAAAGTCACATACACGACTTCAGGGGCGGACTTTGCTAGGATGCTTAGGAGCCCCTAAGCGGTCAGCCATTGAAACATGTTCCAAATGACATTCTCTATTCAGAATGCTATATTTGGGCCAATTTCTACTTGGCTTCCGCTCCTGGAATCACATCTATAGATGAGCACATGTACACACACTCAACACACTCGCTCTCTCTGCCTGCCTTCCTCTCTCATTTACTCTCTTTTCGTTCTCTTTCTAAAAAAAAAAAATGTTGAATTAAATTATAAGGCTGCGGGAAAATAAATTTGAAAGAATAAAAATTTAAATAATGCGCCAAGCATTTGCCATAAACCGCAATTGTATGGGTGTGCGTCTGAGTGTGTGAGTGTATGTCTGAATGTGTGTGTGTATGTGAGTTTCAAATTTGATGCTCAGTTGTTGCTTTTGCTTAACATTCACCAAAAAATTGTTGCCATTTACACGATACTTGAGCAAAATTGGAAGCCCTCTTCCACCTCCCTCCACTTCTCCACTCCATGTGCCATCTACCTCTGTAAATAATTTCTTCTATTCAACTTGAATTGAAATCCAGATAGAACAGAGAATGTTAAATGTGTCTCTCTTTCTCTATCTATCTTTCTCTGGCGGAAAACTTTGCTCATCAGTCCGTGTAATTTCGCGGTGCAAGTTTCAAATTTGTCTGCGGTTTGTGCCTCTTGAATTATGTCCCAGGACCAAGAACCCAGTTTCCAGTTCCGAGTTCCGAGTTCGGCTCCTCCTGACGTTATCTATGGGAGGACCATGCCTTAGATGTAACTAAGGAAGTGCCGTTGGCCAATAGTTAAAACGTTGACAATCTGGTCAGGTAATGGCAGAGACAGGGAAGTGTGTAGTGGATAGAGAATGGAGGCTTGTGGGCGGTGGCCCGCCCCTTAATCACTGTCTGGCTGCTTTTGCATCACAAATTAGTTTTTATTAAGCTAAAGTGCTTCCATTTTCAGTTCAGTTTCGTGTAGTTGGGCTGAAAGTTTTCAAATTGACTTGAGTGGATGTTGTAGGCTGCTTTTTTCGTTGTTTTTGGGTTGACTAGGATAATGACCGAAGGTCAGGTGTAGTCCGGACTCCGGATATTGTAGTTTCATGCATACTTAAGTTAAATGAATTGAGCGAGACTTAAAATTTCCACTTTGTTTTGGTTTGAATAACTTATAAGGTTTAAAATTTGATGAAAGTTTTTCAATGATTATAAAAAACACAACTCAAGGACATAAAAAGCACACACACCTTCCACACTAAGCTTAACAAGATAGAAAAACGAAGTTCTCTAAGTTTGGGAATCGTGTTCAAGAGATCGAGTTTCATTTAATAAAAAACTTCCAGGGTTAATATTTTAGTAACTGTTTATTTGCATTCGCATATTCATTTCCAATCCTTTCTCGTTTCTCCTTCAATATAATCCCTAACATATCATGTAGGTATCCCTTCCTGCTACAGCCTTCTCCTTCACTTGCTTCTTGCCAAATTTTACATACTTTGCTTTCCACTTTGCTGCTTGTTTCCTATAATCATATAAATTGTGTTGGCCCAAAGCCAACAAACTGAATTTGGAATTCGAAAACGAATTAAATTGGCAAAGCTCTTTGCTTATGTCCCACTTTTGGTCTATTTGAAGGACATTTTCTTAGCATTTTTCGTAAATTTTAATTTGCTTGAAATGTCGCGAGCAGCTCAAGTGAAATCTAGCACAAAGGGAAAGAATTGCCAATGATAAAGTCGCCAAAAGGCCTTTCTCCCCTTGGGTGTGTGTGTGTGTGTATAAGGGGGGGTTGTGGCACTTGGGCGTGGTGCCTTTTATGCAAAATTTGTAGTTTCTGCTTGTCGTTCGTTTCGTTGGGCACAAAAATGTTTTACGACTACGTGAGCAACGACCAGGGAAAACAGGAGCAAGCAGCAAGAATGCTCGTCTTCCATGTGTGTGTGTGTGTGGTGTGTGTACGGATGAGCATATTGACAGTGGGATTGGGAAATACGCATCCAAAATACAAAGCGAAACCAGATATTCACTTGGCCAATTGACTAGAGACAAAAAAGTTCACGGTTCTTCTTTTTTGCTCTCTCTTTCTATATCTATCTCTCTCACTGCTTCATTTGTTGACATTTTGTCTTTTGTTTTTGGGGAACAGGGCGTGGCTAGTCACGTGCGACCTCATCGATGATAAAGTCGTCATTGGAATTTCTAAAATTATTCTATGCTTTTAAGAAAATTCAATTTCTTATTAATTCTTGAAATCTTAGTCTCTCTATGTTGAGAAAAATCTGCCTTTCTCTTTGATGGCAGCTGCAAAAAGTGTAGAGGAAAGCCAGCAACTAGCTAATTCACTTTTGCATAATGCAGCAATACATTTTAGACATGGAGGAAAAGCCTGTCACTATTCGCTGTGTTCAGAGAAAAAAATCAATAAATTTGTGTGAATATTTTGGGAGACATATAAACATCCTTCAGGCTGAATCGCATCCAGCCACAATTTGTCATTATTTCATTGCGAACATTTGCAAAAAAATGCTAAATAGAAATTTGAGAAGCGGTAGCAACTAAAATGCAAAAATTTAACTGCCTCCAGCTGTACATACTGAAAATGTCCTGAATGGAGGCTTAACTCGGGGGAAATGATATACGATATTTGAAATATTCAGTCACCAATGGGAAAGCTTTAAAACATTATTTAAACCAAGTTGTCAGTGTGTGTGCGAGGATATCAGCCGTCATTATCCTTCCATCAATGTCGTGATATCCCATTTAGACACCCATTCCCCATTTCGGTTGGTGGCCTCTAAACTATTTACCGAAGCCCACAACTGAAATGTGCATTAGCCACACCCCCTTTGGCCATGCCCCGCCCACTTCATTTGTGTTTATTTGCTGTTTGCTATTGTAAAATTAATTTAAAAATAGTTTTTCCATTTACTGCTATTTGTGTTTTGGCTTTTGTTTATTGCTGTTTCTAATTAGTAACTAATCGGATTCGGTTGTTGCAGAATTATGCCAGTCAATGTTTCGAACTACTTAGCAACACAAATTATAACTAATATTTAGTTAAATGATTCCCCAAATGGGAATAATAGAACAAGCATTCCACTTGAAATAGGCCAGATAACAGGGGAGAATAAACAATTGCTGTGCAGAGGCTGGATTGAGATACAAATAAGGCAATTGATAATGGTTTTTGATCTTATCAAAGAATTTGTTGCAAAACCTTTTTACCAGGGATACGAAATGTGTCCTTTCGCAATTAGGCATTCATAGACAGCATATTTGATAGACAGCATATTTGTCCTGCAAAAGGTCCTGACTGACAGTGGTCTCCCATTATCATCACCTAGTCTGGGCTTTAGCTTATTGTCCCTCCAGTCGTTCCGCCTGCTCTCCTCTTCCTTCATCACACCTGTTTGCCATGAATAATTTTGAATGCTACGCCCGTTGACAAATTGTGCGGCTCGTTAAATGTTTGCCACAAAACTTACAGCGCATTATGCAAATTAAATGTGAGGTAGCTGGCACATCCTTTCAAAGCCCTGCACCCATAACTCTTGGCAATTGCTTAATTTTGCTGAATTTGTCAGACAGAAGTAAAGAAAGTCGCTCGCAACGCAGACAGACATTAATTTCAATTTCAATTTAAATTGTATCCCTGCTAACAGAACTCGCCTCAAGATACATAAATAATTTTTAATGATGTGAAAATGTTTTTCCTTTCCACTTTTCCTATAATTAATGTGAGCCTGCTACCTCTGAGCAACCGCAAAGGACGAAACCTCAAGAAAAACCAGAAAACAGATGAGGCAAAACAAGTAGAAAATAGTAATAACTTTAAGCTAACACAATTTCCAGCATTCACACATTGTTCCCAAAATGCCTCAACTGAGAGAAACTACAATACACATTTCTTGATTACTTGGCGCCAATTCAATCACAGAAATCCACGCAGCATGTCCTGTCACCCCCCACTGATGTATTCTATTGAAGTCCTTTGACATTTTCCAGCTTGCTTTTTCTCTCTTATTTATAAATAATTTCCGTTGCATTGGAAATGTCTGCAACACAAAGGAGAGAAAGAAGAATTTGACGAAAAAGTTGTTCAACTATTTCGAAATTTTTTTTTTATTTGAAAGAGCCTTTTATTGACATTTAGAGAAAGCATTTTATTTTTCCCAGACCTTGAACTTGCTCTTTGATAGTTGATCCATTGATAGAAGTTCCATTAACCACACTCAGCCCACTCAGTGGAACTGTGATAATTTTGTGACCGCAACCCAAAAGTGCAAAAGTAAAGTGCCAACAGTTGGAATCACTCGAAATCCACATCCCCAAAGAACCAAACACCGCAATGCAGTTCGTGCCCAAGTTCTGTTTTATGGCAACTGCCCGACGAGGTGTGGCAACAACGGCAAAAGAGCATAGAAGAGAGGAAGGGAGGAGAGGAGAAAGGAAGCGAACAGCTCCACATAGGTAAATTTGTCCAGCAGTGAACTAAATTTCAAACGGAAGTGACACTCTAATTGAGAGCAACGAGCCAACTGGGAGATACCACGCTTGGACCACCGCCACCAGGTGAGGAGATAGAGGAGGGATGGAGGGTGGAATATGTCCACTTCATGCGGGCACTGAGACAGACACTAAAAAAGTAAACTCGTTAATTGCTAAGTGCAAAACCATAAAACGGATGTGAAAGGAGACAAATAACAGACAGATGACAGAAGAGGGGAGATGTGATGATGGCGAAGGGAGCGCACACATTTTAATGCTGGCTGTATATTCTTTTTTTGGACAAAGGTTTCCTGGCTTTAAGCAAGGATTTGTAGCTCAACTATATAGAATTATTAGGAAGAATCTCATCAATAAAGTCTGAAATATGTCAACCCATTTCAGCCATTGATTTGCATAAACAAAATTCAGGTGAAATTTTGTTGAGGGAGGAGGAGATAGAGGTTTCTTTGCATTTCTCGTCACTTGTCAATGGCTGGGACATTTTTGTATAAAAACATGGAAATGCGTTGCATATTTATGAATAATTCAGCAAGGCAAAGAGACGGATTCAGAACTTGCTCCATTGTCCTCCATTTGTTTTGCACAAATTGTCAAAATGTAGCAAGGACAATGTCAGCATCAGCATCAGCATCGGCAACACGTGTAAGCCACATCCTTACATACCAAAAAGTTTCCCGAAATTGGTCATTGGAATTTATTCATGTGGATTTGAGGTGCAAAGGAGCAACAGCATGCAAATCAAACTACTCGCATTTGTCTTCGTCTCGAGGACCTTAAGCTGGCTGGACTCCAGCTGGGCAACTTCACCCCAAGGACGACAAGTAAAACGAAATTATTTCAATTTCATAATTATCCTGAGAAACAGAAAAGGTCCTTGCCACCCGCTCAGCTGTGACATTTTTATTAAATTTTTTCTGCTGACGTAACAATTTATGTTCCATGTGGACTTGCCTTACGTTTTAATTAAAGAAAGAAATATAGCAAAAAATATTTCCCATAATTTCTGTGACCAAATAATTGAGGGAGTGGCTAATCTGTTAGGACAAGTGGCTAAAACGGTTTGATTAATGAAAGATAAAAATGAAAAGTTGCCAAACTGGAAATGGAATAACGAGGAAAAGTAATTTTTAGAAGTGAATCTTACTTATTTTTCTTCAAGTAAGCCTAAACTTCTTGCAGCCTGTAGAATTTTCTTTGCTTTTCCATTTGTCACACGTCCAAGGCCAACTTTTTGACATTAAATTTTTTGTTTTCTTTTTTACGATTCGTCGTTCAGAAGGTTTATGACTCATCTTGAACTCGTACAACGCCTCTTACAATGACTTATTTTTAATTTATGAGAATTTGCCAAGCTAAGTTTTTTATACAGACTTTGAGTTGCCCTTTAAAACTTATGCAGTTAAATTCTTTTTAGGAATTTTTTGTGGTAACAGAAATTTAATAATAATGATATGAAACGTCGGTACCTAATATGATAGGTCTAATTCCAACCAAACACAATCGAGCCCCACGAAAAAATTTAAGATGAAGACTTCAACAAAGATGGCAATGTAGCCATTTGAAGGGATGACCCCTCAGTCTATGTTGAGTTTTCATTGTCAAAAAAGTAGTCATGCGTATAAAAAGAAATACTTTTCGCCAAGATAAGTTAGCAATATTCAGAACTTATTTTGTGGCAAGAAATACATATAAACATTAAATTTTCTATATTTCATTGTGTGTCATTTATGGTAAAACTAAGCAGGAGTTTGTGTTTTACATTTATTTACAACCTTGTAATTGTAACTCTACGCTTCTATTTTGTTTTCTACAATATCTTTTAAAGTATTAAGAACATTTTACAAATTTCTGACCAACAGCAAACTTTGTTCAAAACTTAACCACTTTTGCCGTAAAACTCTCAGCAAACGAGAAATAGTCAAGGAATCAGTTAAAAATTATTTGAGTGTCAAAAATTTGATTAGAAATTTGCCCAAAAACTTAAAAACCATTTTGCGATTTACCAAAAGCAAAGAAAAACCACAAAAAGAAGTTAAGAAATACGAAGCAAAAGAAAACCAAAATTAAGGCAAATTTTATGAACAATTCGTTCTATGAAAATGCAATAAAAGAAATGCATAAAAAGGGAAAGCTTCCTTCGTCTATATGGGGAGGAGGGGCGTGTCAATTAAATGTTTAACTACGAACATCAGTAGCAATAAAACGAATTCACTTTATTGGCAACAAAACCGAGAGCAAAAGCAAATTTTCCTCTTTAATTTATGTGTATGTACAAACATAAAAACGGTTGGAGGTCAATCAGTTAGTTGGCCATTTTCGATTGACGGGGTGGAGTAATTTTCTTTGAGACGCTGTTAATGCCAGTCTGAGTGACCCCAAGCAAGGCAATTGTTAATGCAATTACTGAAATTTAATTAACCTTGCCAACACAATGCAAAGAGAGCAAATGGAAAAGCTTGACAAGAGCTGAAGAGGACAACTGGCAAGCAATAGAGAAGCATCTGCTGGTGACATTGACGTCTTTGTGCTGGGTTTGTCTGTGGTTCTAATTGCGTAGGAGATTTTAAATGATTAAAAGCAGCTTATGCAAATTTAACATTTCTTTGCTAAAAGACGGATATTCAGAATATAGTTTTAATAGAAATTTTTGCTAAACTAATTTTAAATAAGTTTAAGAGTCATAGACTTGTCTTTTTAGAATCTAAATTGGCGCTTTGTTATCATGGAGAATAAACACTTGACAATAATTTTATATAATACAATTAGAAAAGTAAATCTTTATAAATTTACGTATTTTGAAGAATCTTACTACGTTCTTTTCAAATGCGTAAATTAAGAAAAGAGCTCAAAATGCACTCACCTTACTATTGCTCTCTTCCTTTTACTATTCCTATGCATTTTTTTTTGTTGCACTTTATACACACTCACACATTAAAAAAAAAATTTAAAAAAAAAAACACATCGACTTGGGCAAGGTTTTATCATACAGTTATGAACATATACACATGCATATATACAAACATATGTTTACATACATACATTTGGTTAACGGTGACTTTACTCACTATCTCTTTCTAACACACATATACTTAGGTATCTTTCGCCCGCGGGAGCACTAAAAACTTTGTCCACCGAAAAAAAAACAATTTGGTATATTTTAGCAAAAATCGAACCGATTTGATTTGCGAATGGAATTTTATAGCCGTTAATTGTGTAATTTTAATGCCGATGTTGTTTGTTTACAATTTATTTCTCACTGCACTCAAAACAAAAGCAAAACAAAAACTCCTTGCATTGCGTAACAAACTTTGGCCGAAAAAAAAATGTTAGTGTGACCAGATACTGAAACCATCCCTGATCGCGACTCACGAAATCTTTAAATATCGGTTTAAGCCCGCGAAATTTAAAATTAATGGGTAAAACGAAAAAACAAAACAAAGTTACGTTTGGAAAACAACTTTAGATATTTTTCATACTAAAACATAAATTGGCTTTAATAAGGCTATATAAAAAATATTGCGTGACTGTAGGCCGACGGAAAACTTTCCCAGGGAATATGAATACAGTAGATACATGTTTTAACGATACCCAAGGGATCATCAATATTGCATTATTATAACCGATATATGTACTAACCGATGCTATACAATAAAAGTGCATCTTAAAAAGCCGTTGATCGTTATGATCGATAGCATAACCCATTGGATTCAAACCAAATATAAATGACTTTTATTATACAGCTGTTTAAGAAATGAAATAAAAGAAGGAACGGGCTCTCCCCTTATTTTCTTTGTGCTTACTTTAAAGTTACTGCCTCAAATAAAATGTTTTCCTTTAACAATATTTCCAAATACGTCTTCTGATTGGGTTATCAACTCAGTTGATTTTGCACTATGGTCACCATAGTATGGAAAATTTCTTTGCTTCAATCGCCAAACACTACTGAAGACCATTAAGCGGCTAATTTAAATGCATAACGAAGGCACGTGACAATTTTGTGTTGTAGTTCAGTTAGTGGGTAAGCCTAATTTGGAAGCCAGCGTGCTGATGATGTTTGCCAATTTAGTAGCAACTATGCAACTCTGTTCAAATGCATAGCCACCTCTCCATTTGGTTGGCATTTTCTGGAGCCCAGTTGAAGCCTATGTTAATACCCCTGTCGTGATTTGCAAACACTTTAAATATGCGAGAGTTGATTTTCAAACAATTCCTCTGACCACTCTGCTCCTTTGCGTTTGCATGCATCTGCTGCAGTGCACATAAGGTTGGCAGGCAAATTAATGGTCAGTCCGAGGTCAGTCAGGGATTTGGCATCCAATATTCCAACATTCATAATGGAATTTGAACCAAGTCCATCTACAGGCAATCCAACGAGTTTACATTCAAGCGTACACTGAGGGAAATTGTTCAACTCAACTTCAACCAATTTCAACGATATTAAACTAACTAACTAAACAAAACAAATGCTTCAAAGTTTTGCTTAACAACATTTAATTAGTGTTTTAAGGCAATTACTGTTTTGGTGATTTAGCCAACAAGTTAAAATTAATATATGTTGAAGCTGTTATTTGAAGTGATCTTAAAGATTTATGAAGTTTATATACCAAATTTTTCTTGATCCTTTCACAGAATTCATAAAAAATTTTTCTCTGTGTGTTAGGTATTCATGAGTAAACAGAGAAATTGTGAAATAAGTGAAGTAATTTCATTGAACAGGCAGTCAGGCATCATTATTAACTTTACATTTTCGATAATAATTTGCGCCATTGGCTTGCATTTTCGCGGTTGACCTGACCACAAGTAATTAACGGTAAAGCAACAAAGTGTAAAAGGGTAAAGTGTGAACAACCTGAGGGTAATCCACAATAAATGCATTCGACTGTATACGGCGAGATTATCAGACTTCACAATGAGAATAAGTTGTCGATTACACTCTGCACACTGGCAAACACATTTCAAGCATACATTTCATCTAACCAGGTCAAGTGAAACGTGTGCGCCATAAACTTATAAGAACTCTCCAGTAGGTTGAAGAGAAAGTGCAAATTATGACCCATTTCTCTTCCACACACACACACACACACACTAAACACCAGCAGACTCTTTAAACACTAAAACAAAGTACAGGGTGCAAATATTATAAAGAATATGAAAGAATGGCATTTTTATTGATTTGGATTTGGAGTTGGAGTTGGATTGCGGGCCACCATGGGGATATGGTCTTAAATGCTTCTCATTTATTTTAACATCCAGCTAGAGTCAAAAGCCCAAAGCTCAAATGTAATAGGAGCAACATTGTGGGTGTGTGGGTGGCCTTTGGTTAGGTACTTTTATTTTTTGTTACTTTTCTTACATTTTTCCTTTTGGTTGGCAACCGCCTGTGGCTTTCATATCTTCTCCTCTAGGCGTAACTTTCAACACAAAGGAACAAGCAAATGGCAAATACAATCTTTGGGAATCGGAGTAGCGGGATTTTGAATGGCCTCCAGACTGTTCCCTTTATGATTCTGAGGGCAAGGTTAAACATTTGGCAGTAAAATGACAACAAAGCAAAACAAAAGGTAGAAAAAATGAGTTTGCCCTGCCATCAACAGAAATTTTATACTCTTTGTCTTGATAAAAGTTATGGCAAACTTTATAAAGGGTGAAAAAAAATTTGGCCAATTTATTATATATTTTAAAGATTCTAAAATTAGGTTTGGTCCAATACAATGATTAATTTAAAGTGTTGTCAATGGCTTTTAGTTTATTAAATTTTCTTTAACAAACTAATGACATTTATATGGTTTTAATGAAAAAAATTCCCAAGACTTTTTCAAAGTAAGAAAACAGAAATTGCTGCACGTAACTGTCATTAGGAAGAAGAAACTGACAACTTTCCAAACAGCAACAAAAAACTTTCAACAACTTTCAAATGAACTTAATAAAGCCAACCACAACCATGGCCAATGTCTTCTTTAAGAAAAATGGAAGATTAGCAAAAAAGAAAATATCTATCCATATAATAATAATCATAAAATCATGAAAAAAAATGATACTTATCCAGTCATGCAGCATTTGTGTCAACGTCAGCACAAAAAGAATTATTTTCAAGCGAAAATCTAAGGCTTAAATAAATACGCGGTTAGTCCATTGTGTAACTGGAGGAGGAAAATTGCCCCAAGGCAAAAATTGACTATCCCATTTCATAAAATGTGAAATTAAAAAGGAAAAAACTGATGACAAGAAGAGTGACGCCAATTGGCTCGTTATTTTTTCTTGTTTATACTCTCACAAATAGAACGAGTGTATTCATTTAAGTATACATACACCAGTAAGGCAAATTGATAGTACTTATTTGTTTCATCCTGCACAAATTGATAAAGTTGGATTGGTATAAAAATAAATATTTTTTAACAAAACTTAAGAAGCTTAAGCAAAGGTTACAATAAATTTGTATTGTTTTCAACCAAATAAAAGGATTTATTTTTACAATTTTCATTGCTCTTCAATTTTACAGAAATTCTGCCTCTAGCCAATTTTACAATATAAGTACTCTAACAATTTATACCATTTTCCCTTTAATCTTTAATCTTTGCATTTAAGGGGATTATAAAGTGCAACAGACAACTTTAATCCTTTCAAAGTTTAAACTTAAAAAAATTTTGTGCCAGTATTTGGTGAAAGGTTTGCTCTACGATTGAAGCTTATGGAAAATGTAGATAAATTAGGCAGGGGAACAAACAGACCGAGGAGCACCACAAATAGTGTCAATAGAAATAATTTCCAATTAAAGAATATACGGAATCTTACACCAAATTTAAATGATCAAGGTAATGGCATATCTCTCGCGTGAGCGGAGGCAAGACATCAACGTCATTTGAACAATGAATTAAGAGCAAGTGAAGGGTTACCAACTTCTGGAATATCCGTCAGAGGTGTTGACTTAAGGCATCCTGCAGCTCCAGTTCTCAATAAAGCTATGATGCGCGAGAAAGAGACTCGAGTGGAGGAGAAGGCTGGCTTTCCAGAAGTTTATGAACACGAAATTAAAAAGGGACTGTTTGCCAGAAGATACTCCTTTTTCGAAGTAATTGAGTTATAGAGAGCCCAGGAAACTCGGTCGGTCCCAAGTCAAACCATTTTTGGGTTATCGCAGTGATGCAAAATAAACCTAGAACAAGTTGCTTGTTATTAAACCTATTTCTACTGTGAAATTTATTAATTATGTGGGCCGAAATCCCGGCGGTACTGCAATACCGGGCCAACCCGCGACAGAGGTGGAGCAAGCTCCTAGCACTCCGTCTGATTCCAAAAATCAGTTTAACATTTGTTGTTCTCCAATGGAGAAACTATCAGATGTTAAGCTGATAAGAACAGATACTACACTTTGATCTTAGCCATAAGGCCGAGAAGCGATAACTGGAACAAGCGAAAGTATTGCCTTTCCTTTCAAATAATGCCTAAACGAGTTGAGAATTGTAATACAAAATGAATGCATCCCTTACAAATTTTCTTTGCATACTATCCAGTCACTAATAGAATTTTACATTTACAAAAACTATTCAGCTATGCTCTAAGAAGGGATGAGATCTGGAATTAAGTTTCATGTAGCAATGGGATTACTTCATCCTTCTACCTGAAGTACTAGGAATAACTCAGATGCCGTCTTGAGTGCATTTACGTTGAACTTTTCGACTACCTACATTAGTTTGTATATCACCAGGTATTTCCTCCTTATAATTCACAACCAGTTCAAGCGAAAACTACATAGAGAGGACCCTTTCGTGGTAGTGCAAAATCACTCTGGCTTCTCTTCAGTTGTCGAATAAATCTTTCGCCTTTTACTAAAGATTTCCGTGGAGAGGGGCACTCTAATGAGTCTAAACTGAATTTTTCCCAGTGCCTGGCGATAGTCGGGCCAATAATCAATAAATTTACAAACAACTATTACAGGTAGAATAAGAAAATACTTTGATAGAAATTAAGGATAAAAATTTTTTATATATTGTGCAGAGCACTTAACTTCTCTCAACCAAATCACAGTCTAACGTAATGTGTTCTCCTGTTGCATCTAATTATCCCCTTCAACACGTCATACAAGGTGCTCATATTCAGATTCAAATCGTTTTATATATAAATTGCGTAGGTAGCATGTCAAATTGGAAAGGCAAATATTAAACATGATTGATGATTGCATTTCACTCTCACAATCCGTCGGATCCCTCCTTTCTTTTTGATCCTTAAGGAGACTCCAAGTTGGCCATCCATCAGAAATTCTGGGAAGCGGCTGTTGGTTGGCATCAGTTATCAAGGTTTGGAAAGTCAGGATCTAATTCGAAGTCGGCAAAACGCAAAGGCACGAAATGTGAGCCAGTCGTGTCTTGGGTGAGACTCAGGGTGCCGGAATCTATATCAAAATCCTCTGGAAAGAGGGCAGATAGTTGCTCGAAAGTCTCCTGTTGCTCGGCGCGCCAACGTTCCATCAAACGTTGTTCATAGCCATTTTGGTATTCCAATAGTTTTCTCCGATTCTTGGCCGCTATATGAAGTTGTGCCTTCAGAGAGCCATTTGGGAATGGAACACTTAAATCTGGGTTACCTTCATCCAAGTCAAATTCTGCTACGCTGGCGAGAACATGATCCGATGGCTGGATGCTCTGTAGGAGTAAATCAATTAAGATGTGAGGATTGACGATTGGGTCATTTCAACCGAATAGTTCACCTGAATGTATGTTTCTTTCGTCTTTTGTCTTAGTGCCATACGTCGAGACTTTGCCTCATAATTGTCTTCATCGTCGAATATAAAATTATTATTGGAGTACTTGATTTTAATAAATTCTTTCATTTTGGCAACGTGCTTTTATTTCAAGATTTTTCGACGTAATGACTTTAGTTTACTTTTCATTTGACAGCCAACTTCAAGGGCTGCCAAACATTTGCTGTCATTAAGTATGAGATTTATTAGCCAACCCTAGATAACTCTTGCTTTTTATTGAAAATGCCAAAAAATTATCCCTTTGTTTCAGGCAAAAAAAACGGAAAAAGTAAATAATTTCGATTTAAATCAAGGTGCAATTAACCTTTGGTACACAAATATTAATAATTATTTTGTTATTATTATTAATTAAATTAAATTATTCATATCATATATGTATACAAATTATTTATATACATATACTGAATTTTCAAAATAATTCACAAAATGTGTATACTTCTAAAGTGAAAGGATAAAAGGTGATCCAATTTGAATGGACATATGGGACTATGTGATGGCAGAATCAACTGCCGCTGATAGAGATATGTCCCGTCTAATCGGATGAACTCGTAGTAAGTCATTGATGGTCTAAAACCCACAAAATTTCAAATATGTACACAATTTCGGCGCATTTGCGGTTTTTTCAAATAACAAATAATATAGAATTAAAAAATTTACTTCCGCCTACCACCGCCAAAAAAGACGGCGGTGAGCGATCTTTGGCAACTTAACTGTTAATCGCATCCTGCAAGTAATATGAACAAAAAATCTTACTTTAATTTGATTGAAATTGATTGTTTATGTGGGCCGAAATCCCGGCGGTACTGCAATACCGGGCCAACCCGCGACAGAGGTGGAGCAAGCTCCTAGCACTCCGTCTGATTCCAAAAATCAGTTTAACATTTGTTGTTCTCCAATGGAGAAACTATCAGATGTTAAGCTGATAAGAACAGATACTACACTTTGATCTTAGCCATAAGGCCGAGAAGCGATAACTGAAAGAACAAATGTAATGTCTTTTCACCAATAAAATGTTTAAACTAGTTGAGAATTACAGGGGAAAAAAAGAAATTCGTCTAGTTCGTCTTGCCTACTTTTGTGCTGACTTTAATATGTTCTCGTTTCACATGAGTTTTACGCCTGTAAATGATTCGCTTCAGAGCAATGGGAACGGAATGGGCACTAGCTCCAAGCCACTTTGCATAAGTCAAATCTCCGGAAGCAAAAAAAAAAAAAAATAATAATAATATCGTTGCCCATCGTTGCGCAGCTATTCCCATTTCCTTTCCTAGTTTTTCTTTTTCTTTCTCTTTATTTTTGTGATTTTTTGCTGCCAGAAGCATCATGGAAACTAATCCAATAACTTCCACTTGCACATCCTAATGAGCCATTTTATTTGCTGCTCGTCTCCCCTTTCGCCGAGCTGCTGCATTTGCCCCTCATCCTGTTTCTCATACACAAAACTTTTTGCTCCGCCGCCTCTCGAAGAGGCAAAAGTTGCATTTAATGAAGCGTCGGCACACAACTTGAGCATCCTGCAGAGATATGCACAACTAGAGAAATCGAGGCATACAGAGAGAGAGAGAGAGTCACACTTAGTGGGAGAAAGGGTGAGGGGGAGTGGAACTTGTTAGCTACCAATTTCGCTAGTCACGCAATTAGGCAAAAGTTAAATTGCTTGCCATAAATGTAAAATTTAACAAAAATTGACTTAAGTGAGTTCAGTTAAAATAAGTATTTTAAGCGGCTTTTGAATTTAAATTGCACTTTTAAGCGTCGTAAGTCCTTGAGCTGTAAAAACGCTGAGCTCCATAAAGATTATAAAAACTCGTAAAAGGCAAAATATGAATGCGATAGTCTCACAGTTGAGCCCACAAAAAAGAAAAAAAAAAGTAGATACTACTTGAAGTTGCAGTATTGCCAAAATGATACCCTGTACACAATCGAAACAAATGTTTATAAAAATTTAAAGAAGGAAAAGTCAATTTTTTATATCCTTTTGTTGTTGATTATTAGGAAATTGTATCCATTTTTTTTTTATTTTAACAGAAACTATTTTCTTGTTTTTAAAGGACTTAAACGATCTTAATACTCTCCTCTTACACTTAGAATACAGGGTATAAACAGCAGACTCATGCAGAAAGCGGCAAAAAGTCAACGCAGCCAAACATTTTGTGACATTTTTCGCTGTCGACGGGAAAATGGTTCAGCTGAGGGAGGGTCGGGGTAGAAGTTAAGCCCTATTCCCCTAGAGAAAGCTCGCGGGAAGGCTTTAATATGCGCCGTTAGCTCAAAATTTTGTTATATTTTGCTGCTTAGCCGCAACTACATAAAACCTTGTTTCATTTTACCATAGCTTATGCACTCATTTTATACATTTCTCGTGACAACCTTCGGGCAAAATTTTAGCCTTCTGCATAAAATATGAAATTAAAAAAGCTAGCCAAAAATGACAGCAAAAGTTGAGATGCGTCGCTCTTTCTGTCGTGCAGCTGACAAAAAGTTGACTTGTTGGTCGCCAGAGTAAAATAACTTGCTTATGTTGCAGGTGTTTGTCATTTAGGGGGGTGCGGGGCAGTTAAGTAATTGTACCATATGGGGCAGTAGCTTAACTCCCGCCAGTCTGGTTTTTGGATTGCGTTGCAGGTTGCAACTTAATTTGCACAACATGTCCCAAACATTTCGTAGCATTAAGTTGTGGCTTTGCTACACATTGTTTTCTGAACTCTAAGGATACTGTGGGGTGATATGTAATATGTATTATATGTGGGATCTACATTCACATCATTGCTGAATACTATGCGACTTAGATAAATAGATATAGTATTCGAATCTGCTCTCACTTATACAGAGAAGTACGAATACGAAAGCAAAAAGTCTCTCCAGATAAACGTAGAATGAAAACGTATTTAGCTGGCCTTACTTTACGTTCTTGCAAGAAGTACATCGCCCATTGTAAGGATTTTTCTTGGCGTATGTTTGGTATTGCTTTGTGTGTGGTAAACTTGGCCATCAAAGGTATGGGCAACAAGCCAAGTTGACTCAACTGACCCCGAAAGCCATACCAATCTTTGCCTGACAACACATGCCAACGCGCTTCCAGTCGACAGGAGCAGCCAAGGACACATCAGAGCAGCAATAAAAATCGGCACAAGTTGAAGAAGCAAACTCTCGATGCTTTACAACGTTTTGTTTATTTATAGAGTACGATGCCTTTCCATTTAGGCACTCAAATTAAAAGAGCTACAACAAGAAAAATACACCTGACCCGCCCACCTAACTGATCCCCTCCCCAACCACTCTCACACCATTGAAAAGCTTTTACCTGCAATTTAGTTCGGTTAACGGAAATTTCATTAAGCCTCCTGAAAACTCCAACAGGACTTTCACCTAAAAATTCAGACTCGTCGGCTTCAAAATGTTTCCCACTGGCAATTTGCCCTTTTTTTTATTTTGCCGTAAATTTCAGTCCATTTCCATTCTGCACAAACGTGACTGAGTTTCTTTCTCTAGTTTGTTTTTTTTTTCAGCTTGTTTTTTTTTTTTTTTTGAGCCTCTAAATAAATTTTATTTTTGGGCATGTTGGAAAAGTGCATAGAGAGTTCACGATTGCCGAAAGGCAGAACCTTAAAAAATGGAACTTTATCTGCATTTAGTACATAAATAATCCAGTTGGGTTTGGGCGGACATTGTTAGTTTCCGACCAAAAAGCTTTTAGCAGCAATACAAAAAAAAAAATACCGACCAGGGTTGGGCAAATTATTCTCTAATTTATTTTCACAATGAATGTCAGAAAAAATTGGGGCAGCCCTTGAAGTTGGCTGTCAAATGACAAGTAAACTAAAGTCATTACGTCGAAAAATCTTGAAATAAAAGTACGTTGCCAAAATGAAAAAATTTATTAAAATCAAGTACAACAATAATAATTTTATATTCGACGATGAAGACAATTATGAGGCAAAGTCTCGACGTATGGCACTAAGACAAAAGACGAAAGAAACATACATTCAGGTGAACCATTCGGTTAAAATGACCCAATCCTCAATCCTCACATCTCAATTGATTTACTCCTACAGAGCATCCGGCCATCGGATCATGTTCTCGCCAGCGTAGCAGAATTTGACTTGGATGAAGGTAACCCAGATTTAAGTGTTCCATTCCCAAATGGCTCTCTGAAGGCACAATTTCATATAGCGGCCAAGAATCGGAGAAAACTATTGGAATACCAAAATGGCTATGAACAACGTTTGATGGAACGTTGGCGCGCCGAGCAACAGGAGACTTTCGAGCAACTATCTGCCCTCTTTCCAGAGGATTTTGATATAGATTCCGGCACCCTGAGTCTCACCCAAGACACGACTGGCTCACATTTCGTGCCTTTGCGTTTTGCCGACTTCGAATTAGATCCTGACTTTCCAAACCTTGATAACTGATGCCAACCAACAGCCGCTTCCCAGAATTTCTGATGGATGGCCAACTTGGAGTCTCCTTAAGGATCAAAAAGAAAGGAGGGATCCGACGGAATGTGAAATGCAATAATAATCATGAATCATGTTTAATCTTTGCCTGTATTTGACATGCTACACACACAATTTATATATAAAACGATTTGTATCTGAATCTGAGTACTTTGTATGATGGGTTGAAAGGCGATATCCATTTTAAAAAATAAATAGACGCAACAGGAGAAGAACACATTGCGTTAGACTGTCATTTGGTATACAAGTCGAATGCTCTACACATGATTTATCAAACTGTTATCCTTAATTTCTATCAAAGTATTTCTAAATAGTTGTTTGTAAATTTATTGATTATTGGCCCGACTATCGCCAGGCACTGCGAAAAATTCAGTTTAGACTCATTAGAGTGCCCCTCTCCACGGAAATCTTTAGTAAAAGGCGAAAGATTTATTCGACAACTGAAGAGAAGCCAGAGTGATTTTGCACTACCACAAAAGGGTCCTCTCTATGTAGTTTTCGCTTGAACTGGTTGTGAATTATAAGGAGGAAATACCTGGTGATATACAAACTAATGTAGGTAGTCGAAAAGTTCAACGTAAATGCACTCAAGACGGCATCTGAGTTATTCCTAGTACTTCAGGTAGAAGGATGAAGTAATCCCATTGCTACCTGAAACGTAATTAGATCTCATCCCTTTTTAGAGCATAGTTGAATAGATTTGGAAATGTAAAGTTCTATTGGTAACTGGATAGTATGCAGAGAAAATTTGTAAGGGATGCATTCATTTTGTATTACAATTCTCAACTCGTTTAAGCATTATTTGAAAGGAAAGGCAATACTTTCGCTTGTTTTAGTTATCGCTTCTCGGCCTTATGGCTAAGATCAAAGTGTAGTATCTGTTCTTATCAGCTTAACATCTGATAGTTTCTCCATTGGAGAACAACAAATGTTAAACTGATTTTTGGAATCAGACGGAGTGCTAGGAGCTTGCTCCACCTCTGTCGCGGGTTGGCCCGGTATTGCAGTACCGCCGGGATTTCGGCCCACATAATTAATAAATATTCATTTACTAGCTTTGCGTTAAGTGTCATGTTTCAAATGTCGAATAAACACAAACTACACAGGAAGTCAGAAACAAAAACGGAAGAAGCAAAAGAAGAAACAGACAAAGGCGTACGGGCAATTCGACGTTGGCAAAGAGATCCTTTGCTGAAAGTAGTCTTACAAGGCATGTCGACCCTTATCAATACCCGTTTATCCAAAAAGGCTCTTGTGCTGTGTCTGGAACTATTGGAAGTGGGTGTCAATGCCAAAGTCCTGGCCCAACTAGTACTGCAAATAATAGAATGGAAAACGGCGTGTCAAGAGAATTCTGAGATGAAATAAATAATATTATATTTTACAAAATTATAACTAATTAGTTTTCTTGTTTCTAGTTTTCATAATTCAAAATTAAGAATTAAGTACTTACATCCCATAGATAAAGATTTTTTTCAGACTCGAATGATTCATAAATTTTATGACAAAACAAAGTAGGCTGAAGTTGGTATTCACAAGAGATGTTACTTAAATAAGAAATTTTTTGAATGAAAAGCTAGTTGAATTTTATTTTGCTTCGTGTTTTTACTAAATTGATATTTTGTAACAATTCGCAAAACTATACAAAAAATGGATCCCCTTATGTTTTTTCATCAATACCATCGGCTATTAAAATACACTTTGAGGGTCCTTGCCAGATTTTGCATTTTAATCAGTTTTCTGGTCAATGCCTGTCGTTCCTGCTGTGACTGGCAGCTGGAGAGGATTCTAATGAGTTTCTCATGGCAGTGTGGAGTTACGGTAGCCGGTATTTACATAGGTCTAACGACCATGGCCCAATTTGTGGCCGCCTTCATGGTGCTGGCCAAAATAAAGAGACCCATTGCGTCTGCGATGCTTGGGCTGTTACTCCATTTGCGCGTGCTGACGGATCCGATGCTCTGGAATTTACATATTTATATTGATATTTTGGCAATAATGAGTGCCCTTCTAATGAATACGTTTAAGATGTGTCGTCATAGCTTTATGGCCTTTCTCTTTTTAACCTTCATGACATGGCGCCCAGCCGGTGTGATGTGGACTCTGTTTAAGTATTTCGCAAAAATAGTTATAGTCGCCACAGTTCTTGGTAATCACAGAAAAGAGGCCAATATTTTGCTACTTTTATGCATAGCCTTGCAAAGCTTACTTCTCCATGCCTGGTGGAACGAACCATATGGACTCCAAACCATTCAACGCAGGCAGCTGAAGCACTTCTTCTTTTGGAATAGAATGTCAATGATTGGAGGCCTCGTGTCACATCTTATACATGACCATCGTCTGTAAATGGAATTTGTTAATAAATTTATGTATGTATGTGTGTCCGTTATAAAAAACCTAGATGACATCATGATGGAAAGAAATAACAACTACTCCTACTGGCTAAATTAAAAGTAATATTTATTTGATCTTTTTCTTAGTCACACACTTATTGAAAGTTTTCTAGAATCTCCAAAATTAATCTAGTCAACCTTAAAATTTTTTCATAAACCCAAAAAAAAAAAGATTTAGTACAAATTTCTTTGATGGCAAAAGGTATTCAAGTATTCAGGACAGAATTCTGTAAAAGCCGCATTATAATCACAATCGTTAGCCAAGTTTGAGATAAAATCAAACCGTTTGTTAAATTTTGGTCTCAAAATAGAAAATTTAGAAATTACTTCGACTTGTTTTGGGTTACATCGTTCTTCCTATGGACGAGGTTTAAAAAGAGAAAAATTATTCTTTTATTTTTGTTATTAACTTTTCATTTTTCTAAGCATTTAAGATAATAGTCCAAGTAAATGTAAGTATAAAGTAAAATTATATGGAAGTAAAATTTAGATAGAATTGACAATTTTCATATTATCTTTTCTTAGTTTTCAGTTTATTTATACAATAAAGAAGTTTCGATCTGTCCACCTTTTTATCTATCTATCTTAATGGAACACCTTGTGTTTGATCTATTGATCTGAAGCCGGTAAACCGAAGGTTTGATATTTGTATAATTATCGAAAACTATAGTGACTAGATGAGATATTGATTAGATGAGTCCAAGTTAAGTGCTTTGGATGAGTCTATAATGCTGGAAAATTTAAAATTCGTTTACTCAACAATAAATAAAGTCATTTCTATGTCTGTTTATATTAAATTCTAGTCATCGAAACTTAATTAAAATAATAAATAACACACACATAGAGCAATCCCTGGTCGTATGTGAAATGAAATTTCCTTGGACTGGCAAATGAAGCACTTTAAATGCAAAACTTACTACAAAATGTTTGCGCCTACCGAAATTGACGTTGACTCTGCATTTTACGAGCATGGCAAATAACGAAAGCGATGTCGAGTTGGAGATGGAGGAAAAGTATTCCCATTTATATGGGTTCACTATACAGTATACAGAATGCCCAGATGTGCAGATGTTTCATGTGCAATGTCAACTATGGCCAGGATGCATTGATTTATGCCCAGGATTCGTTTTGGTCTGGGTTAAGCTGAAATGCAGCAGCCCTAGTCCCAGCCCCAGTCCCAGCCCCAGTCCCAGCCCCAGTCCCAGTCCAGCTCAGTCCATCTCAGACATGAATCTTCATTTGTAAATTACATTTTATATGGGTGTCGGACATACATGGGGTAGGACATATGTTTCAATTAGTGCACAAATGAAGGGTCACAGGATATGCATATGATTGTTAACATTTACAAAAGGATTTCAGTTTGCAACACACGCACACACACACACAGAGAGAAAGATTTCAAGCTTAATTAAGGCAGAGTGCACTTACTCTGAACACTGACACATCTACGGATATTTTGTTTGCCTTGCTCTGGTAGATTTCACTGAAAGTATATTTACTACTTAAGCTTTCTGCTAATGGAATTTCCAAAGACAATGCCAAAGTCTTTCATGATGATTTCGTTTGCAAATGAATCTTAAATTTTATGAAATACTTGAAGGACAGCTACAGATTGGCATTTACGGCATTCTTAGTTGAGAAAGGCAGTGGAATAGCAAATCTGCGAATAATCGATATAAAAATGCATGAAAAGGATAAACAATCGAAGAAAATGACGAACCAAAAACCAATTTAAGGCATTCTTTTGCCTAATTTATTATTCCTTCAGAATCTGTCTGCAGCTGCTTCAAGTTTGCCATGTTGTCTCCACTATATTACCGCCTTCCATAACTTCATCTCCTCTCTTAGACACTTTCAATGCAAACATTTATGGCTTAAGTACATGTATTTGTTTATTGTTTTGCGGCGTGAAGTAGCTTTATTGTCGCCACCTTGTCCCAAGAGCCTTTGGCTCTTCCATTTCGATATCCATACTGTTTGCTAATAACTTGTTGCGCTCTGTGACACAAATCCCTGATGTCTGCCATAAAAGCACTTAATCAAGTTAATAAAAATTGATGACTTTTCCACGAACAATTTGCCACACTCAAAAGAATGGAAAAATGTTGAGCTTAGAGGCGGTAACTTATACTGATGTCAATTTTTGCAAATAAGCTGCCATTTTTTTAATCTTTACACATGGTCAACGTCCGGCTTGGGGCGTAATTTTAGATAATGAAGTCTATCTATCCTAAAGTTTCGAATTTCGCTACTAGCAAAATGGTATGACTAATTTTTGGTTTAGTACATACAACACAAAGATCTGATCTAAGTTTAAGTCTGGGAATCTGCTAAGAAGTGGCTAAGAGATGGAGTTTCTCCATTTAGAGAATATATATTTTGTTATCTGAATTTTGTAAACATGTGACATAACATTTTTTGGGGTCATTTAGAGAACTGTCATTTTAAAAATAAAATATTCTGTATTTAGATACTCCAATTGATTGATTTGATTTGCGCTTGTAAAATAATTAAATTTGCACAAATTTAAGTTAAACAAGTATGGAGGGAATTTCATGGGAGGCGGCAAGCTCAAATAAAAGCATTTTCACAACTGTCATTGAAATGTCAACATAAATCTAGTGACAGCGCCAGTGCTCGGTTGTGCTGGCTGCTGCTGGTTGGTTGTTCTTTAGCCGTCTCTCTCGAGTCCCAGTGTTTCCTTGTCCCCTGTCCCCAAAAGCAGTGCCGTGCCGAGGCTCTGGCTCTTCCCCAACACGACTTTTGCGCGCTGCGTGACGTAAATGCTGATGAATATTTCTCATCTGTTGTTTGTGGTTGGCTATGCTCTCCGGCGGTTTGCCTTGCAGTTTTGTTATATCGTGGATTTCAGAGTTGAGCTGCCTGCCTAGACTCCTGACTCCTGCCTCTTGCCTCCTTTAGCCAAATGGGCTTGTCAGTTTTGATGAACTATCTTTGGTGCTTCTCTCCACCTCCACCGCCTCCTTTGACAACGTTCTCAAACGGCTTCGTTGTCCATCGCTAATGCTAATGCCTCTGACAGAGATCTATGTGCGGTCTGATTCATTCGAGTCGCAAGTCTCAGTCTCAGGTCTCCGGTCTCCGGTCTCCGGTCTCTTATGGTAGGAGAATGGCTTCAAGATGAGGTCACGTACAAGTCGCCTCGACATTGGCTGTCTTGTTTTGGCTTATTAAATGTTAGTTGGTTGTATTTTGCAATTCCAGACATTGGTTTCAATGGTATGTATTTAGTATTAATCTAGCTTAACTGTGACGAATGTTTGCCAAAAGGTTTACCCCTAATGCCAGAGAACTGACAAGAACTCTCGAAGGCAAGGACACAAAGGAAACAATTACATAGTTAAAGTTCTACAAAATTAAAGGCATTAGCTAAGAAAATATAATAAATTTACTAATTTAAACTTGTAATTGATATTTTCATTTCAATTGTCAAGACAAATAAAATATACTCTTAGAACAATTGTCCCTTAAGCCAGGTCTCACTGTATATTATAAAGGTTTAATTTTAATCTAAATGGTGGCTATCCAACCGCAAAATGAACTTAATTAGCTAATCACTGGCATGTAAAACAATATCAAATGTAAAGTATTGAATTCTCTATAGATGCATGGAAATCAAAACAATAATTGCCTAATATTCATGTTCAAATGCCTGCGGGTGGGGAGGAGAAAGGCTTTAAAGTGCGAGTGCACTTTCTGCGGTTTAATTAAAGCTGCAGGGAAAGCGTGTGATTGAAGAAGAGTGAGGGGAGGTGAGGACGACAGCTGGCTTAAA
This sequence comes from Drosophila nebulosa, assembly GCA_024703675.1. NCBI lineage: Eukaryota > Metazoa > Arthropoda > Insecta > Diptera > Drosophilidae > Drosophila > Drosophila nebulosa. Next base: position 5,933,626 of record CM045724.1, on the reverse strand, counting down.
CCAAATTACACTAATTGGGTTACCATATGACATGGCAATGGAAATGCGACAACTGTGACATTTGTTTGCCATCGCTTGTGTGTGTTATCCTGCGACCCATGAATTGTCCCATTGTTCGTCGAGGCGTGGCTTGGCGTAAGCCCAGAGTACATAGTACTTGTTGTTGGCGTCACTCAGTCAGACAGTTAGTCAGTCGGTTGGCGTGCTGTTTGTAATAAGCTGAAAATGATTTTCCGCATGCCAGCTGCTTTGACAGCTGAAATAACACACACACACACACACACACACCAACACCCACACACACATTGGGTCGGAAGGAGCATTTGGGACCCACATGTACACGAGTCAAGGCTATTTGGGGGATTAATAGAGTGCGTCAAGTGTCAGGTGAGATGAAGGACCACTCATGGAAATGATCAGCCCTTTTCTGCTCACAAGTTTTCAAATTTAATGTAAATTCAAATTGAATTCAGATAAATATTTATAGCCAAAGAGATAAGTGATTATACTCGTATGACGGGCTCTATAAAACATGATGAACTATTTCCACTAGCCAATGGCGATGCAATCTCTTCTATCATACAAGTCAAGGACTCGGAACCCAAGGCAAAATCGTTGATGGTATAATTATTTCTGGCTTCTATATACACAGGGCAACTATCCAATTCATTCTCCTTGCTGCTGAAAACATACTGCAAAGCTGCACTGATTTTCTCTGATCCCAAATTGGCGGGCGGTTCCAGTTGCCTGACATTTAATGCCGACTCGATACTTAGTGGGGCCATATGCTTTGTGGATTCCACCTCATTCACCGTCTTGAGGAGGCCAAATGTTTGGGAGGTCGCCATAATGCTAACAGAAAATGTAGCCACCCAACGTATAAACGAATTCATCAAGAGTTTGGATCGTTTTTGAAAACTAAAGTTTTTAATGAAGTTAGTTGTTAAAATAATAAGTAAGATGAAAAGAGCTACTGGGTTAAAATAGAGTCTTAGTAATATACTCTTAGGAATTCACCTTGAAAGGCCAAAACGGAGTTAAAATATGCTACTTGCGTTACATAATATGTTTCTCAAGGCTCTTTTTAAATAATTGACTAAAAAACTATTACCTGTAGAATAGGGAACAAATTATTAAATTATTGACAATCAAATTGAGTATTGGATAAAATACATTAGCATACCACGCTTGGACGCTTGCAGACTCGTTGACAATAGAATTAAACGAAGAATGAATGAGTATATGAAAACCAATTTCAAAAATTGTAGACTTGGACTTTATATACGTTTAAATTATTGACCTTGATCCTATCAGGTAGGAAGGCAGTCGTTAGAAGAAGTACTGTGTTGAGGTGCCCACTTTTAGACACTTCATTTAACTCTTGACTATTTCTTTTTACATTTCTAAGGGTTGGGCAATTCTTTACTAGCTTGTCCTTAAGGTCAATTCCTGCAGTGTGTTCAATACCATTTTAGCAATGGTCTCTGCAACTTGTGCAACTCCTTTTGCAGGATGCCCTGAGAATGACGTACACTAAGCCCAACATCCTCGGGGCTAGAAATCCAACATTGCCCTCTCCAGAACCCTAGGAAAAATTTAATTAAGAAGTTAAACTCATACTTTTATTAATGTCGCAAATACATTAAACTTCTCTTTCAAACTGGCTTTAATTTATCAAAATTGATTGTTTTAAAAAAAGATGACAACAAATGTTGCCGCGACGATGCCACAAAAATAAAAAACAGCTGTTGGTTTTTGGGGTTGCCAGAGTGATGCAAATGACGATAGTTCAAAGAGGATGCCGATAGTTTACATTTGAGAAGTAAAAAATTCAATTTTTAGGCGCAAAACTATTTTCTATTTTAATTTTTAAATATTATTTATAATAATTTTAAATTTTTTCAATTTTCGGGGTAAAGCCCTTAGCCCACTTAGAACTAGTTCCCAGCTTATAAAAAAGCTTTACCAATCCACCCCAATGAAAGCTTTTGCAGCAAAACAAACCAGTCAACAACATACGTTTACATCTATATATATATATGGCATATTTCGCCAAAAACGCTTAAAGAAAAAAATGCTTTTCCCCAAAGTTGGACGATTTCGTCGACAGTTTTTACCCTTTTATATGTTCAATGGATTTTTGTGACACGAATATCGTTATCAACGCTTGCGTTATAACAATCAAAATAATTATAATCAAAGGCCTGAACTCACAGTAAGTAGAATGGGGAAACGGGCGACGAGAAAAACAGCCTTTATAAAGCTTTTGTTTATAAATTGTTCCTTTTCAGCACAACAGCCTGCTGGACAACAACAATGTAAACAGCAACGTAATAATCAACATAGAAAATTGTGCACTTTATAGCAGCATTGTAAGAAGCGTAATTTGTCACATGATAAATTATTTATTTGGAATTTGTCAAGATCCTCCATATATTTCGAGTATTGGATATCAACCAAAAAATTATTTAAGACGCAATACAGATTTGATGTTATAAAGAACAAAGTGGAAGGTGCTACAAACAACAATGTGGCATAAAAATAATACTTAAAAATGACTGGATGTATCTGTATGACAAATTTAGAAGCTTTATATTAAATTTCTAATTTAAATACATAGTTTTAATCGCTTTATTTTGTGCTTCATTGAATACAACACAACAAAATTAATCACTTTGTTGAAGACCCAACACTGCTTTGATATTAGGCTATCTTCCCACAACTTCCTCATAAATTCCGTAATTATAAAAATTTCCGTGTACCTTAAAATACAGTATCTGTTTTACTTTGTGGAAACTTGACATTTAAATTGATCATTTGAACCCATCACCAATTTTTTAGTAGTCTGGCAACACTCATTTTATGGTTTTAATTCTCTCTCTCCGTCTTCTCAATCTCTCTTTTGCAGCCCAGCACAGCTGATCGCTCAACGATAAGCTATCGACAACACCAAATCCAACGCAAACGACATCAGCGCTTTTTAGTTATATTTCGTTATTTTTGCGCGACGGTTACATTCGGTCTGGCTCTGACCTTTGCCATTTTGATATACAAAACAATGGGATGGTTTATAGCGGTATTCATAGCTCTCATTGCTGCGCTATTGACTCGGCCAGGCTGGCGCTGGTTCTACATAGCGGGAGCAACAGTCAAACGAGACTTAACGTGAGTCGGACATCCCCCTTCCCACCCCCTACCACAAGACCCCCCTCAATAGAGTTTATGTGTGTGTGTTTGTGCGTGTGTGTACGTGTGCATATATGATAAGTTTACAATAAACCAACAAAATGGTGTGAAATTTCCATATACAACAGAGAAACGAGAAAAATTATTTCTTTTGTCAATCCATCAGAGAGGCCTCCCAAAAACCACAAAAACCTCAAGTTAGATATAGAGACTTTGCTCTATGTACCCTCATCATCATCATCAACATCGACATTATCATTGCAATATATGTAGAGAAGAAAAACTAGTTTTTGGTCTTTTTAGGTCGCCATTCACCAAGCAAAGAGAAAACTTGTTAGGAAAACCATCTTTTTTCACTCATTAGAGTTTGCTTTTGAAAATGTAAACAAAAGTTTAATGAAATATATTTTATTTATGTATATACAGTATGCCCCCCGTCCATTGACTTCATCAGGTTCAAGGTCTTTTTATATATCGAAAATTCACTTTTGTTTAAAAAATTTTTACCATTGAATGACAAAGCACACATAGACCCTGCCGCTGCGCATACTAAACAGGCGGAAGACTTTGGTAGGTAGCTGCCAGCTAAGCTTAGTGGCACAGTTACCCCCATTCGATTCGTATTGAATCGCTCGTGTTTCGATCAATTTCGTAATCAAGTTCTTGAAAACGTACGGCAATAGCTAGTTTTTTCTCTTCGTTCGTTTTCTCATCTGTATCTTCTATACTTGATCGTCAATTAAAATTGCGGAAGTGGCTTAAATTATTATAGACACCTAAACTACTCTCATTGGAAATACATATCTAATTTGTGAAGATATTTAACCTTATAGTGCGACCCTTTGCTATAATTTATACCAGAATAAGTTCTCTCTCTCTCTCTCCCTCTCTTTCTATCCCTCTGTCTCTATTTCTCGATGAAAATGACGAAATAAATACTTTTTCTTTCATTAAAAATTCAATAGATTCAATTAACACTGGCCATGTGCCAGTAGTTTGGCCTCTCTGTACAAACTATCAAAATAGTATCCCAAAATTTGACCTAATTACGTATACAAAAATCACAAAAAAAATAAACAAAATGTTAATTTTATTTAGTTGATCTTTGACTAGCTTTATTCATGTTTTTCCTTTAAAAATAAAAGAAAAATATTAACAAGAAAATGGAAGGGATTATCCAGAAGCAAATTGTTGAGTTTCTTTCGATATTAATAACTCAAAATATAAATATGTATGTATATATAAAATAAACACTTTCTTTCACTTTATTTAAATAATCTTCTTAAAAGCAATTGACCTACTTTAACTGATTAAATATTTTGTTATAATTTTTGGACCGTTTACTAGTTAAAACAATCAAAATAAGCAAATTATTATCAGCTATTTCACTTCTAAATAGTTTTACATAACATTTTTTTCTGGACCTTGGAACTTGTAATGTTTTTGTTTTTAGAAAATTTTTAAAATCAGTTTTACTATTTTTAATTTGGATAAACTTTTTTATAAAGAGCTGCCTATGTTTGTAGTTTTATTGTTTCCCTGACAAGTGTTTCTCATATGTAATTGGCCTATGAGTTTTCGAGTTTTCATATGAATTTTTGTTAGTTTTGCAAATTTTAACAATTTGTTATTGAGAGACATTCAATTTACTCAGCATAATTTCAGCTTTGTCATGACGCATTTATTTAACCAAATTCTCTCACACAACACATACGAGTTGTATATGTACATACATACATATCACCTGAGAGATTGAGAGAGATCAAGTTTCATGGCTCACAAGGTCGTAGCGGAACAGCTTAAATTAACAATATTCTTAAGACTTCATTTTGAGTTGTTTTTGTGTGTTTGTCTGTTTACTGGTCAACCTTGTGCACATTTTGGCAAAAAATAACCAAAAATCTTGACTGTACTGACTAGAGTAATACCCAAACGCAGATTGCATTTAAACGACGAGAATCTAGATTGGGTTCGTTGTACACACACAACAAACCACTTGAATTACTCGTTTTTTATGGTTTGTCCGGTCATAATTAAAAGACCCACTAAATACATACATAATGAGGTTCAATTTTCTGCTGCTATGGGAAATAAATCCTAAATTGCTTAAGCTCCATGTGTAGTATTTGTACCCATTTATAATCTTATCGATATGCAGCACCCCGCCGAGTGCGATTAGTGCAAAGTACAGAGGGTTCTCATGCTAAATCGATTTCTCAAGTGTTTGCAAGTGTTTAAAAGAAATATTAATAATATACAACTACACTTGATAAGTGAAGTTACCGTTCTATATATATATATATATATATATATTCATGTTCATTTTATGATATGCTCTAGATACCAAAGCAAAGCAAAGAAATTTGATATTCGTCTGATTAAGCTATGCTAAGCCAAGCAAGACGCTTAAGTTAATTGACTAGCAAAAGCTTAAGCTTTTAATTTAGAAATATAATATTCGATTTTAATGAGAAAATCTCAACTAATTGCTATATAATTTAATATTATTAACAGATTGCATTAGGCAAATTTACATTTATCTATTCACAGTGTCGTCATTAATTGTTCCATTACTATCTTTAGCCGATATTGACTTTAATTTCATTTATTCAAATTTGACACGCATTTAGTTTTTGAATGTAATATACACACATTATTATTATTTTTATTAATTAAGAGTGTATGCTACATTTGGGCACTTTCTACGTGGATAGATATAGGAAATTGTTATTATAATTTAATTTCGCGAAGATACGAAAGGTTTTGAAAGATATTAAAAGTTATTTTCACCATCAGATTACAAAGACCCTCAGGCTATTCGTTAAGAATTGTAGCAAGTCCTTCGCCTAATAAGGTTATTCTTTAAACAATTTTTTTTTTATTTTTAAAACTCGAACACCTTGAACACTGTTAAAGTAAACTCCACGTCGGGCGGTACAGACGTCAAACTTGTAAAGATTCCCCTTAACACGATCTCCAAAGAAAACATTGGAAAACCAAATTAAAGAAAAAGAAGAAAGTAAAACACTTTAATATAATCGTTGCACACACATCGATTGTTTTCGGTCTTTCATGGTATAGCAATATTTAATTTTCAACAGATTCTTGTTAAACTAATTTCAAAATCGTTAATTTTCCTCTTATGGCTCTTGCCATAACTAAATCTTTTTAGTGGCAAAGTTAACCTTTAAATGAAGACAAAATGAGAAATAAGATATTGTTACAAAAAACTTTTACATCTATTTTTGTCAACAAAGTTATGAAAGGTGCGGCAAAACGTAAAATTTTGTAACTTTTTGAACCAAATCATAAATAATTTTGAAGGAACTAAGTTCATAGATGGGCATACATCTCTTAACCTTGGCTTTATAAAGCGAAAAATACTATTTTGGCGTCTTTTAAGCGGTCTATACTAGTATACCTCTTTCAAAAAAATACCAGTTAATTTTGCCCGGTTCGATTAATTACACTTTCTGGGTTTTATTTGCTATTCTCACGCAAAGACCAATTCATAAGACTTGAATTCGTTCGAACTGAAAACTGAAAAATTCTTGATCGGCTAGACAATTTTTAACATTTGGTAGTAAAGGCCCTAAACCACAAGTAGGAAATGAACCCCCTTGGTAGCTACTGTTCAAAGGTCTAGAAATAAGTTAAAAGAATAAAAAACGCACTCTTATTTTTTTTGCTGATAAACAAAACGATAATGGGTAAACATAACTTAGAGGCATTGCGTAATTCACCGTTAAAGCTAATACCAAGCCGTCTTAGAGAAATACTTTTAATCATAATCTGACCTCAAATGATGTAGTAATTCGCGAGTCATTGTACGCCGTGGCCATATCACGTCGAATTGCAAGCAAAAGTGTTTGATAATCTCCGTTTATATTTGGTCATATCGCATTGTTGGGGTTTATTTTTACAATCGTACATGAGAGATGGAATCGATCGATAATGCTTATCACTAAATCCCACACTTTAACCTGTTTTCTGTTTTCTATTTTCTTTTTCTGCTTTTTATAGAGCTCTCTGGGCATACATCAAATTGTTGCGTTATACTAAACGACACGAGCGTCTCAATTACACGGTTGCCGATGTATTTGAACGCAATGTACGAGCCCATCCCGATAAAGTGGCCATTGTGAGTGAAACGCAAAAATGGACATTCCGTCAGGTGAACGAACATTCCAATAAAGTTGCAAATGTCTTGCAAGCCCAAGGCTATCAGAAAGGAGATGTTGTGGGACTTTTACTTGAGAATCGTGCTGAATATGTGGCCACTTGGTTGGGTTTATCGAAAATTGGTGTCATCACACCGCTGATCAATACAAATCTTCGAGGACCTTCGCTACTGCACAGTATCACAGTGGCCCATTGTACAGCCTTGATTTACGGAGAAGATTTCACTGAAGCTGTGGCAGATATAACCAAAGATTTACCCGCTAATCTTGCACTGTATCAATATAATAATGAGAATAATAATAGCGAGGTGAAACAAACGTTGGCGGGTGAAGGGGATGTCAAGAAGCAAGTGAAGAATTTGAATGATCTTTTGGCCTCGGCCAGCAAAGAGAAACCGAATAAGACGAATGTCAATCATCATGATAAATTGGTTTATATCTATACTTCGGGCACAACGGGCTTACCCAAAGCTGCTGTTATCTCCCATTCACGGTGAGTTAAAAGATCTGCATTAAATATATTTAACTTGGTATAAACTTTTCGTTTTCCTTTTGCAGTTATCTATTCATAGCCGCTGGCATTCATTATACCATGGGCTTCCAAGATGATGATATATTCTATACACCTTTGCCTCTTTACCACACAGCCGGTGGCATTATGTGCATGGGTCAATCGGTGCTCTTTGGTTCCACTGTCTCCATACGTAAGAAGTTCTCGGCTTCCAATTATTTTGCCGATTGTAATAAGTACAATGCAACTGTAAGTTGAAAAGCCCTGTAACCCATTCCCTCATTAATTGATTTGTTCTTCTCGCAGATTGGTCAATATATTGGTGAAATGGCTCGCTATATTCTGGCCACCAAACCCTCGGAATATGATCAAAAGCATCGTGTACGCTTGGTCTTTGGCAATGGTTTGCGTCCCCAGATATGGCCTCAGTTTGTCGAGCGTTTCAATATTGCCAAAGTGGGTGAATTTTATGGTGCCACCGAGGGCAATGCCAATATAATGAATCATGACAATACTGTGGGAGCAATTGGTTTTGTTTCCCGTATATTGCCACAGATCTATCCGATATCGATAATACGCGCTGATCCCGACACAGGTGAACCAATTAGAAACGCAAATGGTCTCTGTCAGTTGTGTAAACCCAATGAACCGGGTGTGTTTATTGGCAAAATTGTCAAAGGCAATCCATCTCGGGAATTCTTGGGCTATGTGGATGAGAAGGCCTCAGCGAAAAAGGTTGTCAAAGATGTTTTCAAGCATGGCGATATGGCTTTCCTATCGGGTGATCTTCTGGTGGCCGATGAGAAGGGCTATTTGTATTTCAAGGATCGTACCGGTGACACCTTCCGTTGGAAGGGTGAGAATGTCTCCACCAGTGAGGTGGAGGCTCAAGTGAGCAATGTGGCCGGCTACAAGGATACCGTGGTCTATGGCGTCAATATACCCCACACCGAAGGACGTGCTGGCATGGCAGCCATCTATGATCCACAGCGGGAAATCGATCTAAATGAATTTGCTGCAAAATTATCAAAAGTTTTGCCAGCCTATGCAAAACCGCAATTCATACGATTGCTAACCAAAGTTGATTTAACCGGCACCTTCAAGTTACGTAAAGTTGATCTACAAAAGGAGGGTTACGATCCAAAATCGATTAAGGATTCCCTGTACTATCAGACGTCCAAGGGACGTTATGAATTGCTCACACCCGAAGCCTATGAGCAAATCCAAAGCAGTGAATTGCGCTTCTAAACTGACAAAAGCCCATTGGCCGAGAGAAAATTCGCTGTTTTTTTTTATGCCCCCATAATATGCTGTTAATTAATTTTTAAGGTCGGACATTCTGAGATGAGTTAGTTTCTTAGAGACACTAGACACATCCGTAGGCTAGTGATGAACACCCAAGCACTTTATTTTTACATAAAAAAGAGAAAAAACTTTTAGTTGGTAATAGATTTTTTAATAAAAACATTTTTCACTGTCAATAAAATATAAATTTTCAAAAACTTTTACTATTCTCAGTTTTATTTAGCTGATAAATGTTATTCCAAAATTGAGTGAAATAAACAAAGCTTGCATATTTTATTAATAATTGTTTATAATTACTTGAAATATGTACTTGCTTTTTTTAAAGTAAAAAGTTCCCAATTTAACTTTGGCTTTATAAACAAATGAAATGACAGATTTATGTAATACTCATTGTTCAATTTTAAAGCCCATTTTGCACTTTGTCATTTCCAACACAGAAACAATTAGCCCTTTGAACAGAAATATATAATTTGTTAAAAATGCTTTAAAGTCTGGTTTATGCATTTTCTATGGTTTGATTTGTGTGTGTGTTTGCTTTTTTTTAATAACCTTGTTAAGTGCAATTCTGTTTAAATATCTTTATACTATAGACTAGATGCTTAGGTGTCTGTGTGTATAGAAAAATAAATAAAACTGACTTTTTGTCAATAATTATAGTATTTTATTTAAAATTTGTTTTTTTATTTTGCCGGCGGAATGCCACAATCTCTCTTGCATACAAATTACCCCACTAGACATCGGCCAATACATTCGATAAGTGTGTACATACATATGCAAACGTTGGGAAGTACATCAACAACGTTTTAAGGTAAACATTCAATGTTTTGTATACCCTTTGGTAAGGGTATATTAAGTTTGTAAAATAATTCTCATTGATAAGACTATAAAAAGAAAGGCCAGAAACATATGGCTTTCTTTTTTAAGACATAGATAAGAAAATCATTTAAAATCGAATGACTATATTTCCCATTGACTTTATACAAAGAACAATTATGTATCGTGATCTTCGTAGACTGAATTTTGTAATTTAATGGGAATAAATTGGAAACTTCTGACATACAGTTTCTCTTAGCTTTATTAGATCTACTAAATCTTTTATTTGGATTTGGAAAAAGTATGCCAAATACAATATAATTCCCATCAAAATCTAGCATTTTCGACTGCAACTCACCTAAAAAAAAAACGGCAAAGGCTCAGTTGACAAATTTTTTTGTACTATGACTATAACATATGAAAAAACAATTATTCGTAAAAGTTGTTTAGAACTCGAGAAAATTGGAGTCAAAGTACGACAACAAAAACGCGCCTGTGCATGCTTTATAATATTTTTAAGGGTCTAAAAGAATCAATATTATCTTTTGTTATTGTTTATCGATCCATGTCTATGATAATAATGATTGACAATAAACTTGAACTTGAAAGGGCTCAAGTAACTTTGTGAAATCGAAGACGATCGAAGTTTACAACTAAAGTTTCACAGGAATAATATTTATACATAATTGAATTATTATTTGTGTGTATTGATAGTATTTTAGCGGTTTGCTTTGAAACCTAAGAAATTACAGATTAAGTTTCAAAACACAAATATGTATTTATATTACACGCAAGGAAGGAACATTTTTAGGAGTTGATTTTACACAGTTTTTTGGGTCAATTTGGTAGAAGAATTTTGGAATTTTGGCAGAAGAATTTTAATTCGAATTATTTTAATTCTATATGTAACTCATTACATTTGTTTAAAAAAAGAAACCATTTTCGATAAGCTCCTAAGTTCCCTTAAGTAACTAAATAGAATTCAACATTTTCCGTTTATTTGAAATGTTTTTTGGGCCAATTTGATGACAAATGTTAAAGAAATTTTAATACTATATGTAAAAAAAGAAACCATTTTTGATTGGATCCTAAGTTTCCTTGAATAACTAAATTGAATTTAACACTTTCCGTTTATTTGAAATGTTTTTTGATGACAAATGTTAAAGAATTTTAATACTATATGTAAAAAAAGAATCCATTATTGATAAGCTCCTTAGTTCGCATTAGTAACTAAATTTAACATTTTCCGTTTATTTGAAATAATTTTTCAAAGAGTTGCCGCTGTTTCGAAATAAATTTCTGGGTGAATAGCAAAACGAAACATTAGCATTCACCTAAGAACCGTTATCAGTAGACATATGCTAGACAAAAAACGCATTCCAGTATAAAGAAGATCTTGGCGGATGCAATACATTCTGCGTCAATTCAGCGTTTTTCTCTATATACATATGTGTGTGTGTGTGAGTGTGTGTTGATGTCTGCCTGTGCTATTGATTGATTATTTTGTCAGAATAATTGCAATTAAAAGTTACAAAATTATGTCTAAAGCCGAGGCAGTGCTATTTACCATAATAATACCCACAAGTTTAGAGGAAGAACGTCTCAAAGATCAGTGGACCAAAGGGAACTCAACAAGCGGTGGTGCATCAACAGTTCAATTGAGTGATAAAGTGGAGGAGAAGCCAAATGAATTGCCTAGCATACAATTTACAACATCCTCATCGAGTGATCTCTTGGAAGATCTGCCCCTTGAGACCCCCCAGGAGTTGGTTGTACGACAAATTCTACGCAAATTCCATATAGAGAATGTCATATGGTCATTAAATGTAGAGGGCAATCAATATCACATACAATTCTCCATGGAATTCGATGAGGTGTACGAGCATCTTTATGAAACTCTACAAGATTGGGGTATAGGCGATCGTGAGGGTTCGTCGGTCTCGGTTATTAGCTGTTTGGCCCACAATTCCTCCCAATGGTCCAGAAAAGAAACAATTCCTGCCGAACAAGAGGATTATCAACAGCAATCAGCGGCTCCACCAAACAGTAAGTAAGTGTTTTTTGCTCAACCATTAAGGTGAAACGTGGAAAATGGCTATTTAAAAATATGTTTCGTCTTTTTTCTAGTTATGCCCGCCTGCCCAATGCCCAACAGAAACATAGCGCCTGGACACGTTTCATGAACTCAGTGCGTTCACGTTTAAATGTGGCTCAAATTGTACGCAATGTACGGCAGGATGCCTCCATAACCTTTGACTTTTGTATACTCCTGATATCGGCGGCGTAAGCGAACCTCAAGAACAAGAGTTGTGCCTGAGTAGAGTTTCTTTTTAAGGGCATGCGAGATTCGATTTTCAGCTAAGAGAAGCACGCGTTTAGTTGATTTCAAAGATTGCTTATGAAATGAGTCATAATTGTCCAAGTTTAAAGGTTGAGGCAGGGCCGTAACGAAAATATTCGAGCCCGGGGGAAACCCTTGAATTTGTTTTAAGTTCCTCAAAAAAAAGTAAATCTTGAGGCTGGTTTCCTTTAAAAGCCTTGGTTCTGACCTTTTAGGCCCTCTCCTCTTTACGCCTAAGATTTTTATCACTTTCCGGTAGCATGTACCTTCTTTTAGGTCATTAACTTACATTTTATGACCATTTCTGGGTGTCGAGAACGCGAGAATGTCTATTATTTAAAACTTTAACTCAAGCACAGCTTTACTCTGAACATTAATTACTTAACTAATCAAAACTAGTGGACAAATTATGAACCTTTAGAGAGCCATTGCCATATTTATATAGCTTTATGGCCTTACGGCCTCTCAACGATGCACAGTGTCTCATTTGCCTAAAGCAAATTCCTCTTAACAAAAATGAATTGAATTTAGTCTTAAATGTTTCCTTTTCCTTTCTTTTTTAAAAGGATCTTGGCATCCTTTGGCCTAGTGGAGAATAGCACCATTTTTCTGGCATCCAGCATGTTAATCTCCCCATTGATGGGACCCATAATAGCTGCAATTTTTGGCACCGTCATCGAGGATCGTTTATTGCGTCGCTTGGGAATGGTCAATGAATTGATTGGCATTCTGATGGCCACTTTGGTGGGATTCCTATTTGGTTTGATTGTCTGTACGACAGATAAACGTTATGGCATAGGCGAAGGACTGACCGAGGAGATGCTCTCCCGTTGTGATTTGCATTCGTTAATTGTGGGCATATTCACGGCGATACCAAGTGGTGCAGCTGCAGCTATTGGCATACTGGGTGGAAATATTGGTTCTTTGGTGGGCGTGGCAATATCAGCATCCCTACTACCACCGGCTGTTAATTCGGGTTTACTTTGGTCATTGGCATGCATATATAAGTTTTTCGAGCACGATGATAATCTTTATCGTGACGTTATCAAATCGAGAAAATATTCCGAAAATCAAGCTCATGAATTGGCCATTTTGGGTTGTATTAGCATGTGTCTGACATTGTCCAATGTTTTGTGTGTCTATATTATGGGCATTTTGGTCCTTAAAGTAAAGGAAATTGCTCCTGTCATTGGTCGAAAGAATAATCAATTTTGGAAACATGATATTAAGTTTGCCCGTCATGTTCAGGCTAAAGACTTGACCACAGAAGTGGATATCATTGATGATATGTTGGCCAATTTGCCCAAAGAAGATCAGCAGGCTTTGGGTCTCAAATCTGAAGATGTTCGTCGTCAGTTGGTTGGCAATGATCGTCATCATCAGCTCACTTGGTCACCCTTGAGTGATCGCCATAGTTTCACCACTCAGCCAGGAACCTTTTCCACCATACATCGCCTGGAGCAGTTATATACGAAAAGAATAACTACGTCGGAGGAGTATCAACGTCAGGGACCCAGTCTCAGCCGTCGGTCGACACAAAGGGGAAATGAGTTAACTGTGCCAGTGGAACCGGTAAGCCAAGTTAAAAAAATTTTGTTTTTTATATTATGCTAAAGTAAATTATTTTTACCAGAGACCACGTTTTGCCAGCATGCCCTCCCATACTTCATTGTTACCCAAAGACATTATCATTGAAGTGCCAAGCAAACGATTCACTGTGACGCCCGCTATGGAGAACTAGCTCCTTGACCCAGTCTCTTTGTTATCCACAATAATATTCCTTAGATCAGTAAATAAAATGCAAAATACTTATACTAATTTATAGACAACAATTTTTTCTACCTGAACCTACCTAATGTGGATGCAAATTTACTCGCTTATATTCCGAATGAGGTCTAAAAACTTTTTCTATCTGTTTTCTGTTTTGAAAGTTAAATATTTTCAAGGAAATTGAGGTTTGTTTAACATTCATAAAAGCCTTTTCAGATATGCAGACTTCTGCTTTAAAAATTGCCTCATTTAATATTTAACAAAATTGTTCTTATGTAATAATTAAATAAAAGAAAAACCTATAGCTCAACTCCAGCTGGACCCTGGCGGTCGGCCTTGACCTGTGCCCGGCTGCGTTTTAATTGCAAACGCTCACGTACCGCTTTCTCCTGGCGTCGACGCAGCTTCTCTAGTGTCTCCTCGCTGGGTCCTGGCGCCGCTTCTATCTCCTGAGCTCGTATTAGAGTACGGAGCTTTTCCAAGGCATCGGCCAGATTCAATTGCTGGGAACGTGTCAAATCGCTTTTAATGAAATAGTAACCATCTTTGGTTATCTTGTTGTGAAGGACTTTGAGTAGCTTCTCTCTAGTCTCCTGGGACAGCCAATCTGCTTCGGCCACCTTGAAGCGAACATCGACTTTCGTATTGACTGTGTTAACATGTTGGCCACCAGGACCAGAGCTGCGACTGTAGGTAATGTCCAATTTATTTATGGGTATAAAACCATTGAATTTTTTACTGTCGCTTGCCTGGTAGGTGAGGAAGGAAAGGGGTGGCGATTACTATTAGGCAACAAGAAGGGTACAACATGATCTTACTGGTGGCGGGGGCGGCGTGTAGAGTTGCAGTCGGGCATTGGGGTAAAGTTTATCTAAGGATACATCACTCTTGTAGGACAGTTGGCGACCAAGCAGAGTGGAACTATTACTTTGCCGTAAGACTTTTATAAATTCTCGTGTTATTTTATTCATTTTTAATCCAAAAAAAAATAAACCAGAGCTGGAGAAATACGTTGTAGGTGGCGCTGGTAACTAACCAGAAGTGTGACCGTCGACGTGTTTTTTGTTCTAGATGGCGCCACTGCGTTTCGAATTTATCGATACATAGCTTAAAAATAAGCGCCAAATTTATTCTTTCTCAATAAACAAGTAATTATGTATAAAATATTTAACTGTAATGTTCGTGTTTACAAGGGATAACGACCATAGAGAGCTTTGCGACAAGGCTTAAACAAATTAAAATGTATTTAATATTTAGTGACCTCAGTGATTCGAAAATTAATAATTGTTGTAATCGCTTCGACAGTAAATATGAAAAACCTAGATTTTCAATACATATATGTATACATACATTTATGCAACTAGTTTTTACTTTTAAATGTAACTTCCAAGAAAATCAGCTGATTTTTCTTAACTGCGGACAAGAAGTTAATATACATATGTATGTATGTATTTATTTTTGCGACAAAACTGGTTAAACAGGTTTTGTGATTTGCTTTTTTCGCGGGACTCACTGGTCATTGAGCTAACAAAGAAAAAGAAACAAAAACATAACAAGGGTGGAAAACGAAGAAAATAAAACAAAACAAAAATAAAACGCATCCAAATGTGGAGTAAATTATCGATAAGTCATCGAAAATCGTAAGTAAATTGTTATCGTCATTGCAAATGTATTTGTTATCTTTTAACATTTTGTTAACATTTAATGTTAGTGTTGTTTTTGTTTTCAAGCTGACCAGTTGCGTGGGCGGAATTTAATTGACAAAAGAAAACTCGCGCGTGCCGTTCGCCGTTTGAAAATTTAGTGCCCACAGAAATCCAAAAATTGTAAATTAAATCGAAATTATTTCGAAAAATTGCTAACACCTGACAATAAACAAATTCTAGTTAAATAGAGGCGTCAAGTAAATAAATACATATAGAAACCAATATGTAATATGCGGGCGTCTTATCTTTTCATTATTGTACTTGAATTGCAATAAGAGAGCGTGTTTAATCACTAGGAAGAATAAAAAGAAAAATAAAACTACACTAGCAACAATAACAATAACCATCGTTAAGAAAATTATTTTTTGTGGTTTTTACATTGCAATAAATGAGACTTTAGTCTCGCCCCTCACCTTCTACCCTTCTGCCCCCAAGACACTCCGTTCCCCCTCTCACACTCTCTTTGGCTCGTAGTATTTCAGCGATAAGCCGCAAAACAATTTGATATAGTACTAAAAAAAAATAAAAGAAAACTACAAAATATTGTAGGTACTTATTAAAGTACTAGGCTGCCCATAGGTTAAAAAGAGAGACAGAGAGAGAGAGAGACACACAAAGAATAATTTGCCAAACAACAAAAATAAAACAATAATTACAATTACTTGTAATTAAAGCCCAGCACATGATGAAAAGATGCGTTCCTTTTGGCTTGGTATTAAACAAAAATCTAGTACAAACAAGAATATAAATAAGAGAAAGAAAGAAAAAAAATACATTATAAATATGCATTTTGCGCCTTTGTTTTGAAGTGCATTCTACATACGTACATGACCTACAAGCTAATTCTTTACAAAATGCAGTACATTAGTTTGGTCGAGCATTTGGTTACAAACGTTATTAAAAAGTTAGTTGAGCTACTTATTTGGCTAAAATGGCAAAATTGAAAAAGTTGTTTAATATAGAAAAATAAAATTACATTATATAACTGCCTAAAAATTTCATCATGCAGTAAAAAGATATGCAGCTTATAGCTTTTAAATTGAGTTCGGACTAATTACAGTTAAGTTATTAACTTAATTTTATACATTTAAAGATAAAAATGAAAGATTTATATACAGATTATAAACATTAAGTTATTTAATATAGCAAATGCAGGTCATTCACCTGTCGCGTATGCCTGATCATTTGCCTGTGCTTAAGCAGAGATGAATATTCTATATTCTATATTTCTCTCGCTCTCGCTCTCTCTTTTGCTCTTGCTTTAGCTATTTGTGCGTGGGGGGTAAGCCAGTGAGGGGGTAGAGCAACACGTGTAGTGTGTATAGTGAGACAGATGATAGGGCAATTGCAGCATCGAAAAAAGAGAAACAAACAATACAACAAAAAAAAATTTTATAATTTTCTTTCATCAACAATAAGAAATTTTAAGACATTTGCAATGAAATTGTTTGATTAGCAACAGACAGAAAGAGACAGAGGGAAGAGAGGGCGAGCGAGAGGGAGACAGAGATAAAAAGATCGAATGAGAGACAAGCCCCACAATGCGATGTTCGAATTTTTATTAAATGGGTTGTGCCTCTAACCCCTCCCCTGTCTCTCTCTCGCTCCCCTTTCTGCTTAGCCCCCTTGGGCAATGAACTCACCCATACAAAGAAATGCTAAAAATGAGAAACACCCGGAGCGTATGAGAGAGAGAAAAACATTAAACAAATAATTTATGCAAATTTTGTTTCAGGCCTACCGAAAAAACAAAGTGTCTAAACGCAAAGAAAATGCTCAAAAATTAAAAGAAGAAAAAAAAACGAAAAGAAAAACAAAAGTAAAAGTTAAAAAGTGATAAAAAATTTAGCAGACACAAATCATGTCAAGTTGGAGCTTAGCCAGTTCCATATCGCCCAATGTAACCGGCTCTGATGTCATAAGACTGAAAAGTCTACAAATTAAAGCCAATTCCGAGACAAATTTAGATAGAGCAACAAAAACAAAAACAACTTCGGCAACAACAGCAGCATCAGCAGCAGCTAAATCAGCAACATCTCTACCACGACCTATCACACCGGTGCCGGCAAAGAAATTTCTCTCCAAACGTCCACCACATGTGACCTTAAGCATCAATCCAACATCACAATCATCAAACTCCTCCGACAATCCTTTGGGAGCTGTGGAAGCGGACACATTGACTGCCTCATCGGTTTACTACACTCCATTGGGCGGGGCCACACCCAGCTCACCCAATGTCAGCGAAGCGGCCACCACTTCTTCATCCACCTGCCAGAGCCAGAATACCAATCCCACCACTAGCAGCAGCTCGACAAGTGGCTCCATTTTTCCCCACGAACAGTATAAGACAATTAAAAAGATCAATATTGGTTTTGAGAATGTTCGATATAGCACCAAATTTGGTTTTTTTAAGAGAGGTAAGTCGCGAATTATTTACATATACAGATTTTCTTACTATGATCTTAAATTTAGATTCTAAATCAATGGGGTGATAGAAGACCGCTTGGCTTTTTAACCTGTTAAAACTGTCGATTGTGATCGGCTAGGCGAGCTTAACTTTGATTTAAATCATAAGTGATCCTCAGACAAACACAACTCTGGACAGTATGGAATGTGGTGCATCGCTGCACAAGCAAGTGAAGAACGCGCAAGCAAAGAATGCGGCAAAAGCTTGTAAATTACGCACTCCATAGGCAAATTACTAACTTAAGTCCCTAAAGCGTCATAGATAAGTTTATACCTTGGGAAAAATGCAAACAGAAAAGGGTCGCCAAAAATAGTTCGCAATCCTAGTCCCACTTATGCGTCACTCGAACCACATTTATGAGCTCTGCTCTAAAAAGAAAGAAAGAAAAAAATGTTTACTTCCTTTTAAGTCAATTAAATTATGGAGTTCCAATAACCCAGAACTATCTTTACAGTTCAAAGCCCATTACGTCCATTTCATTTCACAAATGTTATTAGTTCCCCTAAAGCCATATAACCTTGAGCTCTACTTGACAGCAACAAACTAGTGGAATCAAATGTATATATGTATATATATGTATCTACTCATACATTGCATTGGTTGTTTATTTTGTGTGTAATTCTTTATTTGTAACATGGTAAACAACTAAGGTCAGGATAGCTTATCAATAATTGGAGATAAGAAATCCCTTAGAAAAATAAAGGTACTATATGCCCGATTTGCCAATTACATTGATCAGGACACAAAATATTTATGGTACTCTATTTAATTTCAATGTTTAATTTAAATTTGTTACAAAGTTTCTTTTCAACATTTTATTATGTTTATCCTCTGGGGTTATATGTGATTCATTACAATTTACATCAATTTCAAATACAATTTCAGATAAGTTTGACACTTCATCTGTCAATTAGTGACTCACATCAGCCTTTCCCAGAGAATCCTCAAGTGCAGGCAAATCAACAAACAGAAAAAAAAAACTATTGTTATTTGTTATCGTTTTATCTGACCCACCAACTCGGGCGCATTGTCATTAAGGATTCGTATCTCTATAATCGGTTGTTCAAATGAGTCAATCAATGGATCGGTATGACTCATTTGATATATAGAGCCAAGCACACCTGTCCAAACTTTAGTAATTCATAAAAATTTTCTTATCTATTTTGAAAATTTTTTTTTTGTCGTATTTTGTTTTATGCATGAGTCAGTGTCATTAAGAAAGGACTTTATTATATAATTCATTTCTCTTTATCCATAATCGCACAAACATACACACAAACAAAAGTAATTGGGTCATTTCATATATGGCATTACTTTTAATGACTTACCTCGAGGTGATATCCAATTTTCAACCTTATCTTTGGGCACTTGTCAAATATTCTAATCGATCGCGACAAATTTGTCTCTGAACTTTGGGTTGGTCACTTTATAATAGAAGTCAAACAAACCCAAAGACAAACCTAATATATTATTATATAGAGCCAAACTGTGACTTGTAAATATCAATAGGGTGCCGCGTTTCATGGAAATAAGTACAATTGTAATGGAAAAGCAATGTGTCAGGGACGGAATACAACAATTTGTTTATCAATTGAGCATATTGAGAAAGATCTTTTGAACTTTTTCAATCAATGAAATTGATAATAATGATATATTTAAATTTGCATATGCTCAAATGTAAATTAAAATTCTATAAATATGCTTCGATGAAAAGTATATTGTTATTCCCGATATACTATTAATACTTTACTTAAAAGTGTTAAATTTTGACAAAAAAATAAAAGAACGAACTAGATACAAGTTATTGAAAGGCCTTAAACAGTCCAACAAAAACCATATCAAAGCGAAACTATAATATAAGATCACTGAAAATATTTTCTATAAATTTTAGCCCAATGAGTAAAATACAAGATTTCTTGTAAACCCAGAACTTAGAACAGAATTTTAACTAAAATCGAAATATATGGAATTAAACTATAATCAGGTTGATTGAATTGACAAAGTGAAATATTTAGTTTAGAGACATTTGTCATTATCTTTATATATTTTAGGGAATATGATACAAATGACGAACTCGACAATCTTGTGAAAAGATCGAAACATTGGCTGTAATCTATATGTATTTTGACGCACTGTGATCCAAATGACGTGGATCAAGAATATTTCTAAATATGTATGTATACACACGTCAATCAAATCAAAATTAAAGCAATTATCTAAAGCGGCACTAGTTTCAAAATGAAAAATGAGAATTTTGGATACAGCTACTGAGGACTTTGCATTAGAGGTTCTTGGTCGCCCAATTTTTCATAGTTCTATCAGATTAAAAGCTTATGCCAGATCTTCATAAAAGTTTGAAATTACTGTCATTTTGTGGAATTCCTCTCAATCCCCTTCTATTTAGATTAAACTTCAACTTCATTTAAATCAAATGTGTTTTTAAAACTGTTTAAAAAGTCAAGCTCTACTGATTCTCTATGGGTTCTATTTAGTTCATTTATATATATAATTACAGTTAGGCTTTTCTTTTATTAAGTTGAAAATTTTCAAATATTATTTAAATGAGTTTTTAATAAGCCGCTCAGTCAACCTTTTGATTTATCGGGAATAGTTATACACACAAGTGCGATTATGTTATGTCTGGCTAATTAGGCCGAATTCCATGCAAATTACAGGGCCACCACGCATAACTACAGCACGCAAGAAAGCGTGACCACTGGCTTGATGGACATGGACATGCACATGAACAGGAATATATGTATATAGGTCCATATACATACATATGTATGTGTAAACAAAGAAGTATAATTAAGGGTTACTAAACAAATGCAAGGAGCAATCAGGCAGGCTAAATCACTGTAAGGGGCGACTACCAAAATGGTGTAAACATGTCACTGCCTAATAAGTTATAGTATAGACATAGTTAAATTTTGGTTATTTGAGGAAATTTCAGGTAATGATAATCACCATACACTTGGAGCTTAATGTTGGGGTTTAGTCTCCAGCGTTAATTAGAAAGGTGCAACTAAGTTCCTAGTTTATGGTAGTGTTTTAATAGGTAATTGATGTGACGCGTGCTTTCAACCACAAAACTGCTCTAAACCACAAAAGTTTCGGGGAGGTCAGTTGAAGGTTCAAGGGAAACACATACATTTGAAATTCATGGAAGTCATTCATTAGGATGAACTCTAAAACCCACAGTTGCAAAGGTTAAAACGGAATGGGTTCTTTAGTGGTTATGTTTAATACGTAAAAACAAAGTCATCCCATAAGTGTGACAGGTTTAAAGGGGTTTCATGTGCTATATAAAACAATTATAATGCTTAGAAATCATTCGAGGTCCTAAGTGAAGCATTTGTAACTCTCATCATCTTTTAGAAATTCTTTTTCAAATAAAGTAATTGATGAAAGGTAGAAGGCCATGTTGTACTTTTCTTACAACAAGGACACAAAAGTTTTGGTGTCTCTCTCCTATTTAAATTTCTTCTCTTGGTAACATCAGACGGAAACATAGTATGACACAGTATGACAAAAAAATTAGGAGAGTTCCAACTTTCTTTTCTAGTTAAAAAAAAAATTAAAAAGTATGTCAAAGATGAACACTTTTTTTCGTATTTTATTTTCCCTCAAGGACAACGTCGAAAAACTATGTATTTAAAAAGTAAGTGGCAAAGCATCAGTTTTTTAAATTGTATCCTAGTCTCATCACATCGGAAAGGTATTAACGAAACACGATAAAGCTATAAAAGTTTTCCGTAAAGAAAACAATATTCTAAGATGCTCTTATGGTTCTTCTTCTTCTACTTCCAAAGTCCAGATGAAAATATTTTTCCCACTCCCACTATATAGAAACGATGATTTGTTTCATTTGCTCTAGTTTTGGTTTCTACTATAAAGTCTAATCAACATTCTTGTTTCAGTGATTATTGACATGATGAATTCATTCAGCTTTGCTTTAATGATTAGAAATGGGTTAATCTGTATATTTGCCTGGAAACTAAGTACTTAAATAATAGTTGAAGTATTCTGATCAAGAAAAACCCAAATCAAAAGAAATTCTTTAGTTTTAGTTAATTGATTTTATCACGAAACAAAATCAAGTGACAACTGTCAGTAGAAACACGCTAACCCATCACCGCGAGTATATGTAAGGAAGGAAGTGTGTGTGGCTACAATTTATCTCGGACTTGTGTGAATGACTGACTTAGTGACTCATTGACTCATCTTTTTTCAAGTCTGGCAGCCAAAGCCATCGGCCTGGAACAAAGAATGCTAAAAATTAATAAGCGAACAACAGGAAAAATCACTCAAGCAGATCAAATGAAACAAAGAACTTTAGAGAATATTCTTTTTAAGTGATATTAATTAAAAAATGGGCCTAACTAATTATGGCGAAATACTCAGCAGCATTTCATAGTAACACGATAGCGAGCGGAGTTGGGGACGGGAATGCCCTTGCATTCCTTCTCCTCCCACTTATCCCCATTAAGTAGTATCACATTTATCACAGTGTCATACTAATAGAAACTATTTCAAACTAATGTCCAATTGGGATTTGTCTGTCAAACTAAAATATATGTACACATGTATTTCCATTTGTACTATCTTTTTTTCTTTTTTTTTTGTTAGTTGTTGTTGTTGCCTGTGGATTTCCATTATCAATTGCATGTTTTTGGGTGTGTAAATTTGATAATAGTTAAGTTTTGTTCTTATAGATATGAAGTTCAAGTAGGTACATAGTTTTATTTTGGGCACTGATTTGTGTGTGTTTAAAATTTGCGAGTACAAGTGAACGGGTGTGGTAAGTGCAAATACTCAGAGTTTCCTTGCGTCACCTTGTTCAACGTTTTTTATTCAAAAACAATTCAAAATTTCAAACCCTTTTGTCTGTAGGTCGTTGGTTTTCGGTCTCGCACGTTTCTAAAGCCTCAGCAACTTGTTTTAAAACATAAACCAATTAAATTCAAGACTTTTTTTCACAAAAATATCAAAAAATATATTCTTAAAATTCTTCATCAAAATCAAAAAAATCATTAAAATGTTGCACAATATGTTTACAACTTCAATTGTTGGACATTATCAGAACCCTTTGTTAATCCCGATATAAAATGCATTACCAAGAACATGGTCAAGTCATCATCGAATGGCTAATTGGCATTACCAATGGCTAATGCCATTGAAATTGATAACTCCTCGCCTCTACCTACCACTTACCACTTGTTCGTCTCGTTTATGATTGCAATAAAAGCCAAACAAAATGTAGTGAAGCGAAGGTGAAGCTTTGACACCTGTTCTACGATATGGCACAACATCTGGCACACACATGAAACCCCAAGCGAAAAGAGAAGGCAAAGTAATTGGGGGAAAAATAAAAAAGTAAAATGACGACTCGTCACATGCACAACACTTTTAAGGCTTTTCTGCCGCCATAGCTAGGCGTTGGTAGGGTGATAAGGTTTTGGTAGGCGACGCCAACAGAAACAATATATAAATTGATAAACTCTCTTTTCGTTTAATCGCCTTGATTAAGTTTTGGGTTTAGGCATTGGTATTAACAGTCAACTACAATGTGTGTAGAAGAAGCTATAAATTGAGTTACGAATTGGCATTATCATTGAACACAAAGCCAACACAATAGCTGAAAGAAAAGTATGCAAAATGCCGATTAGGGTACATTGAACGACAAAGTTCTCATCGGCTTATCAATCGAGTACATCGGCGACGACAACGACGCGAACGCGGACGACAGAATACTATGTACATATGTGTGTATGTTTGTACTATAACCAAGTGGGACATGTGTAAAGTAGCTACTACCGATTAGAGAAATGATTATTAAATATTTTTCTTTTTTTTTGGCGAAAAAACTATAGATTTCCTAGTAGCGATTTAACTGCATATTCTCAATTTGATTTATAAACTAAACACTATCGTCGGAAGACATAAGAGTCATAGAAAAGGAACCACTTGGAATAACGATTAGCAATTGCCAAAGAGATCGGCACAGAGTCTCTGACTCTAAGAGGTTTATTAGATTTATATTTTGTGGGATTACTGATTTAAGTAAGATTTTAAACGGACAAGCAAGATGTCAAATTACACCTAAAGGTTATGATCTTGCCAGTCACCGAGTGACGCACAAGGCAGACTCGAATTCGCAACGAAGCTTGCTTGTGCATCACTGTACACTAAGAGAAAAAAATGGCTCCGTGAACCTTTGACGTTAATAATTGCAAAGATTTCAATAGTTAAACGCACTGAAACGATTGAGAAAATAGTGCTAAAACTTTCAACGTTCTAATTGGAAAATAAAATTTCAAATTGTTGCAACTACCTGACAAAGATTGACATCTCAAAGAATTAATTTTTTTAGTTGTTTTCGAAGATTCCTCAATTGATCGTGTGCCCCAAGCTTATGTGTATTTCCCTTTAACCTCAACGTTCTACATTTATTAGTTTTGGAAAAAGAAAAAGGTGTGAAATGAAAGTGGAATTTGCTCCCTTAAGTATGCAATGGGCATTTTAGGCTATTTATTTTCTTTTCTTCGATATAAACGAACCATCTATAATCTAGTCCTTAGATTCTAGTGCCATATTTAGATGTAGGACATTCGAAAAGTCCTTCAAAATATTTAAGAACTGCATTTCCTAAATTTTGCTTCAGTAGTAAATGTTATTATAAAAGGTTCTCTTCTTAAAAATTTGGTAAAACTTTTTTCCTTTTTTCATATCTTAACTTACAAATTTCCATAATTTTTTTAATATTTTTTTTAATTCTGTTTTGTTTTTTTTCACAGAAAACAAAGACATTCTATTGGGTCTGACGGGTTATTTTAAATCGGGCGAACTAAGCGCCATAGTGGGACCATCTGGAGCAGGGAAGAGCACATTGCTGAACATATTATCTGGATACACGTAATGCATTCAGCCCCAATATTATTAATTTAGTGCATATTTTACTCATATTTAATTCTTTTTCACTATTTTTAGAGCCTTTGGTTATACGGGTGATTTTCGGATCAATGGCAATCGACGTGATTTGAAGGCTTTTAAGCCGAATGTGGCATTTATTACACAGGATACAAGTCTGCAACCGTTTCTGACGGTGAAAGAGGCCATGCATTTTGCAGCCAATCTAAAGATCGGCACACACATGACAACAAGTGAGAAGAGAGAGCGTGTGATAAGTATTCTGCAGGCAATCGGTATGTATGAGAATCGTCATACCCGGACTGGACAATTGAGTGGTGGTCAACGGAAACGTTTGGCCATCGCTTTGGAATTAGTTAACAATCCTCCTGTGCTAATACTCGACGAGCCAACCACGTAAGTTTGCCTTTTAAAGGTGGCAGAAAATAAATTTCATACAAATTTTTCTTTTCTTCTTTAGGGGCCTAGATAGTTCTACCTCAAATCAGTTGATCAATCTACTGAAGAAACTTGCCCTGGAAGGACGAACTGTTCTTTGCACTATACATCAGCCATCCGCACTAACATTTGCCATGTTCGATCATCTATATGCCATATCCGAGGGCAAATGCATTTATTCTGGAGGCTCACAAAATTTGGTACCATTTTTGGCTGCCTTGAACTTGAATTGTCCGGAATCCTATAATCCCGCCGATTATTGTGAGTGAAATGAAATAATATATGTCATAATATTGAAATAATTTCTATCTTCTGTTTTTAGTGATGGAAATAGCTACCCATGACTATGATACTCCCGAGGAGCAGCAAATGGATAAACTAGTAACTTTAATGGATAATGGCCGTAATGAGGATTATCGTCAAACTAAATCGGCCAGGGTAGCACAATTAGCTGCCATGAAGAAAGTTGGTAAGAATCAGAGAGGATAATAATTGGGTTAGGTGATTCTCAAGCAAAGTATCTTCCCTTTGAGAGCCTTACAAATTTATTCTAATTTCGAATAAATTTCTTGGTATTGATACTCTTTATCAACTTGAGACCTTTCTCTATATTTACTAATACCATATATTTTTTTTCAGATCAACTAATGGCCGCGGGTTTAATAACGCCCGTAAGTGCACCTGCGATGTCTATGCCCATGCTTTATCAGCATCATCATCATCAGACATCACCACAACAACATCAACCCATGTTTAAACCAATGACTCCGATCAATGAGCTATCCTCACGCATATGGGATAGCCAACTATCGACAGCCACAGGCAATGCGATCGATAGTGAAAAGAACTGCTGCAAGCCAAAGAAACAAAACAAAAAGAAAAAAAAGACGAAACCCTCATTGGACTTGGACTTGGATCCTGCCAATCTGTGCAAGCGCGAGAATATCTATGCCACACCTTTCTATCGTCAATTAAGCATTTTGCTATTACGTACATTTCTATTGATATGGCGGGATAGCTCACTGACTACCTTGAGATTTGTGATACACTTTGTCACTGGTCTGTTGATTGGGACACTATACTATAATATTGGTAACGATGCGGCACATACAATGAATATATTTCGATACTGTTTCTATACCATCATGTTTGTAATGTATTGCGCATTTTCGGGAATTCTTGTCAAGTGTAAGTAAAAGATTTTGATGTATTGTAAGGATTTATTTAATTAATTTAACAAAAAGGTACAAAATATATTCATAATATTATTTTTTCCTACAGTTCCCTTGGAATTTCCAATCGTTTCGCGTGAACACTTCAATCGCTGGTACTCCCTGCGTGCCTATTATGTGGCCATAACATTGGCCGATCTACCCATTCAGATTATCTGCAGTGCTCTCTTCATAGTGCCCACATATTTGATGACAAATCAACCTCTAGAACTTTGGCGTTTTGGGCTATTCTTCTTCATTGTCTTTCTGACCGCTCTGGTGGCCCAAAGCATTGGATTGGCGGTGGGAGCAGCGTTGAGCATGCAAATGGGAGCGATAATGGGGCCATTCTTCATTTGCCCATTTCTACAGTTCAGTGGCTTCTTCCTGCAGGAGAAGGATGCTCCAGTCTATTTGCGTTGGGTGTTTGATATATCATTCCTTAAGTACAGCCTGGATGGGACTATGATTGCAATATTTGGCTATGATCGCGAACGATTGGAATGTGAGGATGTCTATTGCCATTTGATGCGTCCGAAATATATACTTAAGAATTTGGATATGGCTCGGGCCAACTATGAATTGGCTGTTATATTTATGATTTGTTTATTCATATTTCTACGTATTATTGCCTTCTATATCATGTCGTTTCGACTCAGATTGTTCAGATAATGGGAGCAAGAGAGAGAGAGAGAGGAGCTGCCACATTCCCGTAAGGAGTAATTATTTTCGTGCCAAAGAATTGAAAAGGAGAAGAAACATAATCGTGATATAACTAAAAATAAATAAAAATCGGTTACCGGAGATCAATAACTGTATATATAAATATATATATAGTGCATATATAGGATTTTTTAATGGCAAGCATATTGAATTTTTGTATTATATAAAAGACCAATTTATTGCCTAGTTATAATATCGACAAATTGAATGTATTTTTTAACATTGAACATCTAATTTTAAGGTGTTCTTAATTTTTGAAAGTAAAAAACAAAAAAATGTTTGTGAAATGTTTTACGAAAATTTCTAAACTATAAAATGTGCATAACTCCGCCTTAGAAAGGTATTTAGATAAATCTAACTTTGCAGTTCTCTATCGAGTTCATCGAAGTTCCCCGCGGCCGAATAGAAAATGACAATGAGACGCTTGTGCAGATCCTTGGAGGTGGCGTGAAGAGCCAGACGAAACTCCAGACGACCCTTGAGGGAAATTCTTGGTCATGATGATGACTGAGCACTTAGAATTCTACACAAAGTTGCATATGCAATCGGGAACCGGTTGACCAGCCAGCCATCTCTTTCCTAGAAGCAGAGACGAAGTTGGTTGCGTCCATGCTCCAACCTTTCCACATATTCCCTTACCAAATGCAAATCTTTGTGGCAGTAAGCCAAGAATCAATGCTCTTCTCTCAGCCTCATGAACAACTTCTTCTCGTACAGCCACATTTGAATAATAAATAGTTTTGGTTGCGAATTTCAACCCATATAAAATTAACCTTACCTTTGCTAGAGAAAACTTTTAATTAGAGATTTGAGATTTAACTCAAATAGATGCAGTAAACAAGTTTTAGAAACAATCAGACGTGTGATTTGCCATCCTGTTTTAGCACAATCGAGTGAACCGCTCAAAAAATTACATAATAACATATTAAACAAGTGGTTTAGGCGTTTTATTTATACTAGAACTCAAGAACTAATGTAACTTTTATGGTATATGAAGATCAAACTCTAAAATTTAACCTAGAGAGAGTCGACCCCACAACAGTAAACAGTTCCCCTAAAATTTGTCGATCGAACAACCCAACCCCAAAGCGAACTCAAACATGCTCCAAGTTAGATTTAATTCCCTGCAACAAGTGGGCGACGTTTGAAGCTGCAATCAGAAGGCTTTGCCAATTTTTATCATGTCGTTGATTGTATACCCTTCTAAACAGGATCAGTGCTACGAAAAGTCAAGTAAGTAATGGAGCCAAAGAGTAGTAAGGTATTTTGTTCTGGTTTTTTTAACCCCACAGATAAACGGTCTTTCATTTTATAGTCCAAAATGCTTTCATCGATGTGTTGCAAACATCTGGGCAAAATGAATGTACGTCTTTTTAGCAAGGGTATCAAAAATTATTAATGCAACAAAAACACCCATTCAATTGCCGGTATCTCAAGCTTTCAGTTGTGTTTTGCGTTTCACTCGGAAAAGATCGATTGTTAACGTTGATTTTGATCGTTGAAATCGGACATTAAATACGTGATGTGAATACTTAATGAGAAAAATAATATTAATACATGTAATGGATATAATATGTAAATGTTTCATATGAAGTTGAATTACACAAAGCGAAATGACGTTTTAGTTTGACTTCGTTGTTGAGCTTTAATTGCCTTGCAAAAACATTTGTTAGGCTGATAAGCAGCTGGTTCGCCAATAGGCAACAAATTGTAATATTAAACTACATAAAAAAAATACTACGTAATACGCAGTGACTGCTGAACGAGCTTTGTTTCCCGCATCTTCTTATACATATAATTTATATACACTAAATTTCTATCAATTGGTCAATGCAAGCCAATTAAATTTCACTTTCATAAAAGGAATGTAATGCTTAGATTGAGTTTACTAAAGTCTGCTTTTAGGCTCTATTAAAATGAGTAAGTAATTCGGACTAAGTGAGTGAAACAAAGATGTCGTCCCATTGGAACGAACACTTAAACTGAATTTTATGTGAAAACCCCTACATAAAGACATTTGTGATACTAAATGTGTAAAACATATCACAAAAGATTGTAAGACTAAAAGTTTAATACGCTAGTAGCGAATGAAAATTGTTAATCTGTTGATTGATTTGATTTGTTCAAAAGCACTCTAGAAACTCGTTTTTAAATGCCTTCGAGTTACGAGATTCCCATTGATTCATAAATATTAATAAGTTATTTTTGCAAATTGTTTTTAACTTGTCAATCTTATCACAATTACAAGGTAACGATGTAGTATTCCATTCGCTAATCGCCGTCTACAGATTCCCATAATCTTAATTCGAATTGGAAATTCACCTCAAACAATTTTAAAGGCAAACAAGTTCGAAATCAAACCTCAGCGCAGGCTGCGATAAGATTAAGCAAAATTCAAACCATATATGACTTAGCCGGCGCGATCGAATCGAATTATAAAGATAACTGCAGCCGACGGTAAATGAACTTGCTTTCAATTTTGTTCTGCATTTGAATTAAACTTCAGGTGCTTTTCATAATACTTATGAACGCAAATTTTGTTCATTGTCTGAAATCAAAAATATATTTTTTAGAATAATTATCAGAATGACCGATAATAACACAGTAACACAAAGAGAGCCATCACCAAATGGCATGACCTTAACCGATCAAGAACAACAAACATTGGAACTTAATTTCCATCAAGTCAGTTATACTCTAAAAAATGGTAAGTACCTAAGTAAACAGTCGAAATATTTTTATATTTATATAAATTTTGGATCTAGTTGTAAAGGGTCAAACACAGATTCTAAAGGAAACATGTGGCACTTTCAAATCCGGACGATTGACCGCAATTCTAGGTCCCTCGGGTGCAGGCAAATCAACATTGCTAAATGTTCTGGCTGCTTTTAAGTGAGTACGATTAAATCAAAATGATTGTAAATGTTAAAAGGGTTAAAACGTGTGTGAGCTATCCATTTTAACTAAATAATTACTCTAAAAATATGCGAGTCTTTGGACTTCTAGTTCAAACGGCTGAAAAATTTGCATAACTCAAAACGGATTGTGGTAGGTTAGGGTTAAATGTTGATGACGATTAAAGTATATTAAGCTAAAGTAAAGGCTCCCGTGAATGAAATGCTTTCTTGGCATGAATGTCTCTACAAATTCTTTACCAAGAGTTACCCTAGAGACTAAGATAGTCGTTTACAACAAAGAAACGATAGTAGTCGGTAAAATGTCACAAATTTACGTCTACTATTTTCTGTCACGCATTTTTTCAACTCCTAAAAAAAAGTTGAACAGCAGTTCATTAGTTTAATATGATACAGTTTCTATAAAATGAGATTTGTATGGCCCTTATGTTCCATCTATTTACAATAAGGCAAATGTCGACTGTTTTTGACTGTTCCTTCTGTTTTTGAAGGAATGGCTTAAAAAAAACTTGTATTTTGTTTTCAAACCTTATCATCATTTTTATAGGTTATTAATTGATATTCCCGACAGAAACTGTTAGGCAAAGGTCCTTTCAAACTTTCGAATAATAACTATAGAAAATAATACAAATTTACCTATTTTTTCTACAGAATAAGTGGCGTAAGCGGTCAGTTCTACTTAAATGGTCAGCCCCGTGACATTATGGCCTTTCGAAAAATGTCCTCCTATATACCGCAAAATTTTGTAATGCTCAATTTGCTGACTGTAGAGGAAACACTTCAGGTCTCTGCGGACTTAAAATTACCAAGCACAACAACTTCAGAGGAGAAACAAAAGATTGTAAGAGCTTTATACCTTATTGAAGATTAAAAGATTTACTTGTTCGTTTACTTATACTTTCAGATCAATGAAGTAATGGAAATATTACAATTAAAATGTTGTCGACAGACTCTGGTACGTAATATTTCAGGTGGTGAGCACAAGCGTTTATCGATTGGCATTGAATTGATCACAAATCCGCCAATTATGTTTTTCGATGAGCCCACAAGCGGTTTGGATAGTGTGGCTAGTTATCAGGTAAGGGAGGCCTTTCTTTTTGAAATGGGTATACAAATTTCTTCTTTTGCTCTTTAAGGTCATTTGTCATTTACAAAGTTTAGCGAAACTTGGACGAATTGTGGTTTGTGTTGTCCATCAGCCAAGTTCCAGATTGATGCATTTGTTTGATGATGTTTTGATAATGGCGCATGGGGAAGTGCTTTATGCTGGCGAGCAAAAGGATATGCTATCGACGTTCAGTCAATTTGGCTATAACTGCCCACAGTATTATAATCCAGCAGATTTTGGTAGGATAAATTTGAGACAAAATTACATTTTAAGACGTTGACTTCTATTTTGCTATGCATTTTTCAGTCCTGGAAGTGGGCAGTGAATCTTTGACCACGCAACGCTGTGAAGATTTGATCGTTCACAATAAACTAAGTCATTCCATTAATGATAAAAACTCATCTAAATTCCATATAGATGAAAGCAGTAAGTTCTTTGTGTGAGAAAGGTTTATGGAATTTTCCCAAGGTTTTTCTAATGGTGTATCGTAATGTGTTTTGTTCTTTGTTTCGTCTTCTTTCTGTTTGTTTTCTATTATTTCTTCTCTTGCTCTATCTTTCCCTTGCTCTTTTCTTTTTGCTACACAAATTTCCTTTCAGCAGCGCTTATTAATATACCTCCCACGACTCCGTCGGACTCTCAGGAATTATCCAATATGCATTTGCTGAGACTCAAAGAAAGAGTTGGTTTCTTTTATCAATTGAAGATTCTTTTGAAGCGTCACTTGCGCTCAATGTCCAGAGATTTGGTAAGGCGAAATTTGTTACTGCTTATGCCAAATTCAAAGGACTTTTGAAGATTTAGTAAATTAAATAATATGGTACTTTGTGATTTGTTACATTCGAAGGGAACAAAATTTGTAGGTTCACTATTGAGCGTATCGATTATTATTTACATTTTGATTATTTTTTCGCAGATCTCCGTTCAAATGCGTGTTATAATGCATATTGTAGTGGCTCTGCTGCTGGGCGTGGTTTATTGGCAAATTGGAAATGATGCATCGAAAATTGTCTCAAATGTGTCCTGTTTATTCTTTATTATATTATTCGTTTTTGCCGGAAATGCCATGCCATCGATATTACTATGTATTCAGGATTCTGCGGTATTTGTCAGGGAATACTATAATGGCTGGTATTCGTTGAGAGCGTATTATATATCCAAAGTATTGGCCGATTTGCCATTACAATTAATATGCCCAACACTTTTCATATCGATCGGTTACCTAATGACTGGCCAACCACCGGAATTATTTCGATTTTTAATGTGTTGGGGTATTTTGTTGATGACTTCTTTCATTGGACATTTTATTGGAGTATTAGCTGGTTCATCGCTTACCATGCAAATGGCCATTTTTATAGTTCCCTCCGTTGCAATACCATTTCTACTATTTTCGGGCTTCTTCATTAGGCTAAGGGAATTGTCGTGGTTTCTACGTCCGATATGTGATATAAGTTTCTTTCGTTATATTTTTGAGGGTCTTATGAGGGCTATTTATGGTTATGATCGTGGTGAATTACCTTGCAGCGAGATGTTTTGCTTTTATCACTCATCGGAGCAATTTCTTAAAGATTTCGATATGTTAGGGGACCATTATAGTTGGGATTTAATAGCTTTAATGGGTTTTGTATTGGCCCTATTGTTGGCATTTTATATAACTTTAAATGTTTCAATTAAAAGAGCTTTAAGATGATTAAGTTGAGGTGATAACAATCTAAATAAATGTTCTTTACAAAAACTGAAAAACTACATCATTTATTTATATCCTTAAAATTGAATGAATCGTATAAAAATATATGCTTTGAAACTGTTAAATAAGCTAATAACCAAAATATATTCTAACTTTTTTCTGAAGAAACTAACATTGTGGATTTTAATCGATGAAGATGACTTCAGTCTATGAATACACTTAAGATTTCCATATCGTCTTCATCCGTTTGTTGATTATTTGCAGTATTTGCTGGATTCACTGTCTCCTCCAATGCGGTTGAGGTGGTGGAGGAAGCAGCTGCTGCAGTTGTTGATGCGGTTGCCGTTGGCGTTCCAGATGCCGATGTGGAGGCGGTTACAGTGATTGAACTGCTCGCCAAAGGTCTTGTACCCGACCGGCGTACACTCTCGGCTAAGGAGCGTGTGGGTTGGCCACGTGAACTACTGGAAGTCGATGATGATGTCGTTGTACTAGTTGCTGCCACCGCCACCGCCGCCGCCGCCGCCGCCGTTGTTGTCGTTGCTGTTGTAGTTGTTGCAGCTGACGTTGATGTTGTGGTGTTAGATGCAATTGAGGTAAGTGGCACTCGAGGCTTTACATCAGGCATCTCCCATTCCATGTCAGAGGATTCGGAACTAGTTTCGGCATTGGCCACAACAGTTAAAGTGCTTTTCGATTTCTTTTCCGCACTGCGTTTCCAATCTATAACCTTTAATAAGGCTTTCGCTTCCGTTTTGCGCTATTAAAAAAATATAATAGTAATATAATTAATTGACACTTTATTAATGGAAGAAGTACACCATACTTACATCTTCTGAATCTAAGCATTTGTAGGCATAATATGCCGCCCTCTCATATTCACCCTTCTTCTCATAGTAGTTGGCCAAGGTAATGAATCCCTGATACAAACACTGTTTGTCGGTCACAGCCCGTTCATCCTCACAGTACATAATATAACAATGCACTGCCGTCTCATGATCGCCCAATCTTTCATGTAAATTGGCCAGTTTATACATTGCTATACCCTCAATGTCGCCCACATCGATGGCCTTCCAATAGCACTTGACAGCATTCTCACCTTTATCCAATTTCTCGTAAGTTTCGCCCAGAGCAACCAACATACGTGAGTCGTAGGGTCGTAATTGATGGGCAATTTTGAAATAGTACAAACTATAATAGTGCATTTTAATGATCTCGTAGGCCTGACCCAAGCCATACCAGGCTCGATAGTCACGTTTATTCACTTCGACGGCCTTCCGATAGCTTTGAATGGCTGCATTTGTATTCTTTAGCTCCATAAACTCATGTCCCATTAGGGTCCAGGCGGCAAGATATTTGGGATTAAGTTTTAAAGCCCTTTGGAAGTAGGATATGGCCACTTGATGATCACATCGAATGCTGTAGTAGTTACCTGTAGAAAAAGAATAGTGATAATGTATTGGAAATGGAATAACGAGTTCTACAAACAAAATAAAGAAGAAAGAAACCAACCAACTGACAGAGGGCTATGACTATATAAACTGATATCCCCGTCAAAAATGTCTCAAATAGTCGATTATGTTTTTTTCTGAACAAAATTGATATACCCTTTTTAGAAACGAAATAAGGAAATTGTGGAGAAGAAGAATATAAAAATAATAAAGCATATCAATATAAAAGACAAAGTAAAAGAAAAAAAGTAAGTAACAAAGTCGTTAACTTAGGAATGTAGAGAACTATAATTACAGACATTAATAATTGTGTAAATATCTTTCCTCCATCTCACCTATCACACAACAAGTCTCGGGTCGATATTTATTTATGCTTACAGCCTTATGGGCCAATTGAGCCATTTCGGTTTTCATCTCCTTGACAAACAACAAATTCGAATAGGTATCCACATTGTCCAACCGATATGGATCACTCTCCAACAGAGCTTGATACAATTCAATTGCCTTGTCCACATCGCGTTTATTGTGATAGACCAAGGCCATTTGAGCTGTCAGATAAATGCTCTTGTTGAATCCAGCAGTCTGGAGTTCCTCGTAAATCTTTAAGCCATCATCATTTAAATATAACTCTAAGTAGGTGTGAGCCTGAAAGAAGTGGGTCATCCAATGGTTACCCAGTTGAAGACTCAATAGCTTCTTTTTCTCCATTATAAGGGGTGAAAGTTCAAGATACGAACTCCACAACATGGGACAGTGTCGTATGGAGGCTATTAGCATTTCCTCTGCCGATTTGTTGAGATTCAAGGCTTTCAGGACGACGCCATACAAATAGATTCCATAGCCATCTAACCGACTTCGACCATATTCCGCTTTAAGAGTGGCCAAAAGATCGGTCAAATCCTTCATTTGATTGGGTTCATTTAGATTGGCTTGATCCGTGGTTGAATCCAGGCGACGTTTCTCCTTGGCCATGTACGTTGAATAGAGATGCAGAAATCGTGGAACGCTGGATTCGCAATTCCTTACAGCATGGGCTGCTCTCTCGTATTCCCTGACATCGTAGTAGCTCTTTGCCAGAAAGTATTCACTGTATTCCGATGGAGCAATACCTTCTAATTGAGATTCGCTAAAGGATTGATCTGCCGGTGTTGCTGAGCCCGCTTCATTGCCTGGAACATCGATATTTACTTCGCTCAATCCATGATGCATTTCAGCCAGCCACTTCGTTGTATGCAACAGGCCACGTTTAGAGCATTCAATGATGCCTCGCCGCAGCTCCTTCTTCACCTCAGGCATGCATACACTAAAAAATTCCTGCATTTTTTTTACTAATAGTGTTTAATTCGTAATCGTAAATTTTAATCGTAAAAATTCAGTTTTGGTTGCCGGGCCGTCTATTAAAATTTATCGATAAAAAATGTATGCAGTTGCACAGTAGCAGTGAAGACATCAGTTATTAGTCGCAGTCCGCGTATGAGCGGTTTATTTTATTGTGATTGTAAATTGTAATTGTTTACAAGTTAGATTTGCACATTTTAACTGATTAAAAAATTTAAACTAATCGAGTTTTGAACTGATTACTGTATACAATTTTTGCTATTAATTCCTGTTTTTGTATTTAATATTTTTATATATTGGTTACTTGGTTTTTTTAATTGTAATATTTGAATATAATTATCACAGTCACATAGTTTTCGTTTTTAAACAAGAAAATCAATTGATTAATTTGTCGCTACCCTGTATATGGTTTCGAATTCCCGATTGCCAGTGACTTCCGTGATTTACTTCGCATGAAGGTCACACTAAAACAGAAAACAAAGCGCAGTAGAAATTGACGAAGAAGTGTAACAATAACAAAAAAAGCAACTACGATAAGAAATAAACAACAACAAACAAATTTACTATATATTAATAATTCCTTTGTTTAAATAAAAGTCAATGTAACAAAACATAAACAGAAAATGCAAAAGCTCTATAAGCAAGAGTAAACAAAAACAAACTCGTATGACAGTCAAAGGTCAGCGCATAAAAAGATTAAAAAGAGAAGTGGCGAAGAGTAATAAAGAAGGAAGCAGTGGGAAGTTGTAATTGAAAAGTGCGCAGATTTTTTCAATTTATTTTCGTTCATTGTTGTTGTGGTTGTTATTGTTGTTATTAAGCCGATTCATGTATTTTTTTCTTTGATTGACAGCAAAGTACTTTAATAAAAAAGGCAACAAAAAGCAAATAGAGTGCTCAAGATAACGGGTCAGTTGTCAATTACCATTCAACAAAGAACAACAAAATGAGGCTTCAAACGGGAGTTCTTTTGATATTTTTATGCGTTAATTTGTCACAAGCATTCTGGCCTTGGCAGTTTGCCAAATCGCACAAGCATAAACAAGCGACACCCCCTCCTCCTCCACCACCACCACCACCAGAGCCAAAAATTTCCCCAGTGATATTTGGTAAGCTTTTTTTTACTGGTTTTTTTAATGACAGAAGTTTTGAACTTTGGTGTTTACAGTTCCTGGCGATGGAGGCTCACAGGTTGATGCTCGTCTCAATAAAAGCTATTCCCCTTATTTCATTTGTGAAAAGACACACGATTGGTATAATCTCTGGCTAGATATCGAACAATTAGTCATTCCCATGGTATATTGCTGGATAGATAATGTCAAATTGTACTACGATAAGGCCACGCGAACCACTCACAATGCACCTGGTGTCGAGATCCGTATTCCCGGTTGGGGTAATCCAGAAGTGGTGGAGTATATTGATCCTACAAAGAATAGTGCTGGAGCTTATTTCAAGGATATTGCCAATGTTTTAATTGAATTGGGTTATGTCCGAAGGGAGAATATCCATGGAGCTCCGTACGATTTTCGCAAGGCTCCAAGTAAGTGGCAATCGTCTACAATTTGTCTTAAAAAAGTTGTATATGATAAATATAAAAAAAAAACTTAGCGTGACTCTGAACCATAAGAGTTCAAAAAAATTAAATTTAATCCCCTGATAGGTTTTTAATTATCATATTAAAACTACAACCGATGATTCATGTATGGAAATAGTGTACAAAAAAATAATTACGCAAAAATCGGCCGCGTAGATTTTGGAAAACTACATAAATTTTAATAATGCCTATTGGATACTATTTGCTTTAAGAAATGAAAATTCTGTTTTTTAACTTTTCAGACGAAAATCAACAATTTTTTATCGATCTTAAACAACTTGTTGAGGATACTTACGAGAGGAATAATCAAAGTGCCGTGACTTTCATCAGCCACAGTATGGGCAGTCCTATGACATTGATTTTCCTACAGGAACAGACTGCTGAATGGAAATCGAAATATGTACGAAGACAAATCAGTTTAGCTGGTGCCTGGGCGGGCAGCGTTAAAGCGGTTAAAGTGTTTGCCATGGGTGATGATCTGGATTCGTTTGCATTGAGTGCCAGCATATTGAAGCAGGAACAAATAACTCATCCATCATCTGCGTGGTTGCTGCCATCGCCATTGTTTTGGAAGCCATCGGAAGTGTTGGCATCAACACCTTCACGTAATTATACCATGTCACAGATGAAGGACTTCTTTCAAGATCTGAATTATATGGTCGGCTGGGAAATGCGTAAAGATACGTTGCGTTACGTGGAGAA
This sequence comes from Drosophila nebulosa, assembly GCA_024703675.1. NCBI lineage: Eukaryota > Metazoa > Arthropoda > Insecta > Diptera > Drosophilidae > Drosophila > Drosophila nebulosa. Next base: position 5,895,249 of record CM045724.1, on the reverse strand, counting down.
TTTCAGTCCACCAGAAGTTGAACTACATTGCATCTACGGTGACGGTATTCCCACTGTAGAGAGGTGAGAATTCGAGAGACAATTTTGATGCATTTTATTCAAAATTCCGTTTGTCATACAGATTGCAGTACAAGAAGGACGATATAGCTAATAGCACGCCCAATTTGGTTATGGGTGTGGGCGACGGTACTGTAAATCAACGTTCATTGCGTGCTTGTCAACACTGGTCGGGCTATTCAAGCTCAGAGATCAATACCCTGGCCCTTCAGGGTGTCGAACATATGCAAATTTTAGCCAATTCGGATGTCCTACAATATATACGCACAGTTTTGAAACAACCATAAACATTATTGCAAATTGTTCATTATATCTTTAACTTGAAAACCGTGATCTAATGTGAAATGTAAAGTGTTTTGCGCCAATTTTAAATGTTTAAGTAGCACAAAAATAAATGTTCCAAATGTTATATGTAGCTCTAAACCTGCACTGAGTGTAAAATTATTTTCTCATATGCATCAGTTTACCCAATTTAAAAAATTTTTTAAGTAAAGTCTAGTTTTTTGAAAAAAAAATATAGATGCTATATAACTTAAAAAACAGTCAAAAACACATTTTTTTCTTATTGAACTTAAAATACCGTCTTAAATCCAACGTCTATTTTGAAGGACGCCTTTTTTAAACTTGTTAGAGATGGGGATATTTTTAAAGCTCCGCCTACTCAAAGAAAATCAGATGGTCCTTTAAAAAATCAGCTGGCAGCAGGTAAAAGGAGTGTTGGGAATCACATTACATTTTTACAGGTTTACAGTACTCACAAAAGTATGCTGTACAATTTTGAGCAGAACTTAACATCCTGTTTTGTTGTTGCAAATCGAGGGAGAGAGAAGGCTCTCGGAAAAAAATAGAAATAGAAGCTTGCAAAGAAACGGATAAAATATAATCGAAAATTTTAAAATTCAAGCAAGCAAAGCGAAACGAAACGAGTAAAAGAAAATAGTGAAAAATCTAGTTTTTACGCACACCACACACACCAGCAAAGCAAAGCTAACGGGAAAAAAAGAAAATCCGAAGTGTCCTCGGTTCATACATATTTGTGTGCGTGTAAGTGTGTGTGTGGGTGCGTGAGTGTGTGCATGTGTGTGTGTGTATATGTAATAGGGCTTTCGCAGCCTTCCCACTGCCGAATTGAGCACTTAAAAAAAAAAATGTTATAAAATAAATATGGGTATCGAATATTTGAGTACTTTTCAGTTGACGGCTGTGTTGGCGCCACAATAATAAACAATAAAGAAGAAATGAGGATTAATGTACAAAATGCATACAACAACAGCAGCACTTTTTTTCGCCTACAATGCGTTCACCCACGCTTCAAATAAACAAAAGCAAGAAATTCATCTAAACAAACGAAAAACCAAAAATCACCATTAAAAGTAAGCACTGCTGGCTTTGCAACTGCAATTCTACATGTACATACATTAACATTATAGGAATACAATAAATTAAATTTTCATTTATTTACAAGAAGGGCAATAAGTATACCTCATGTAATAATATTGCACGGCTTTAACTTTATGTTTATGCGAATTTCTAATTTCTAGGACAGCCTTTCCTTATTGACACTCTTTTAGTTACCTATACGCTTATACAAGCTTACAGATTTTGCTAATTTGAACTAAAAACATAAAAAAACCTATTTCGGCTATGCCGAAGTTTGTATACCATTGCCGCCCTTGATAATTATATTTTATTATGTTCCGATCTTGGTAAAACTTTGCAATACGACATTTAACTTTCAAAGTTATCTAAAAAGAAGATTGACTTACAAGTTAACCTGCCTATGGCAACAAAAAGTTCAAATACGAAGTTTCATTCCAACGTGCCTTTGACAAAGGACTTTTTGACTCACAAACGGATAAATAGAAAAGAATCTATATACTTTATGGGCTCGAAAACGTTTTTCTCCGCGTTACAAGCAATTGAACCTCTACAAGGGCTTAAAAAAAATAAGATTTAAACAACAATATAACGTTACAAACCACCATTGTGACTGTTATAGATTTTGCCACCACTAGCATCGATAATAAGGGCTAGGCGGACAAAAATGAGGCTGTTAAATTTAACAGACACTGAGCAGACTCATTTTGACTCAACAGAGACTTAACAGGTTCTTAAATAACATTTTAATTTGTTAAATTTTAAAAAATCGACTTTAAAAATGTTGGAATAATCGCAGAAATTGTAGACTAAAACATTTCTTTATACTCTAAATTTAAAGCTACACATAAAATGTTTCTATATTGCGATATAGTAACATATTTAGTAAAAGCTCGTAGGCGAAGTTTTTTTTCCTCATTGTTGTTTTTGTTTTCAAGCCGAGAGGTCGCGTTTTTGTTTTTCTGTTGCAAACGACCGAGGACGTGGAAAATTAAAGAGTGTAATATAAATAAACGCAGCAACGAAAACTCGAATAATTTATATTTAGGCTAAAGTTTAAACAAAAGTGAAGGTTTCTACACATTTACCCGGCAAATCAGGTGTGTGTGTGTGTATGTGTGCAAAGAAAAAAAAGAGACCAACACGTGAATTTTATTGCAAAATCTCAAATGAATTTGTCTTATTAATTTGGAGCTAAGTAATCTGAAGTTAACACTTGGTGTACAAAGTAATATTTATTTAAAAGCATAAACGGGGATAAAATGAATATAGTTAAATGCATTTTATAAAAAAATTTTGTAAGCTTACGTGATTTACTCTCTCTCTCTCTCTCTCTCTCTGTGTGGTACGGTCTGTGTCGCTCCCAACGCTCTCTCTCTTACTCCATGTGTGGGTGTGCGTGTGTGTGTGCGTGAGACCTACAAATTTCATTCAAGGAAAACAAAAAGAGCAGAAAACGTGGAAAACTAAATTATAAGCTCGACATTTCGTACCATTTTCAGGTTTTTTTCACCATTTATTTTTCTCTCGCTTCCTTTTTTTTCTTTTTGTATATTTAAGCGATTTCGCGTGTATTTTTTGGGTAGCTGACAGCATTGTCGTCAGCATAAGGTGGGGGTCGGTGGTGGGGGTAATAGTTGGCAGGGGGGATTTGCATTTTTGTTATGTCAATAATTAACACTAGTTATTGTGGTTGTTAAATGCGTAAATAAATCTAAAGTAAATTTGCAGTTATTTTTTCATTTTTTTTTTCCCAGTTGGAACAAAATTGATTTTTCGCCAAAAAAAAAAAAAAATTGCTGTTCATGGTTTGCCTAAAATTTTGTTTCGTTTTAGCTTGTGCCTTGTTCTCCAGGTGTTTTTTCTTCTCGTTTTGTTGTGTTTCTTGTAGTTTCGTCGAATTGCCAGAATTCTTGTGTGTCTCGCTCTTTCGTTTCTTGCATTCTTGGCCTCTCTGAATCTGGCTTTCTCCTCTCTTTGTCTTCGTTTTTCTCGTTGAATTACATTAAATATTTAAAGCATATGCAAATTTAAAAAAAGCAAAAAAAAAAATTTGAGAAAAAAAAACGGTACTTTGTGGCCTTTAACACCGCGACGACCAGTCATTCGCATTGTTGTTTTTGTTAGCCTGCTGCCTGCCCATATGACGACACACCCACACCTTCCTGCAAACTGTCAAAACTAGTTAGGGATGGAATTGTTTTTGAAATCAAAACACATCATTTCCGTTATTTCGTACAGCTTGATCTCGATGCAAAATTGAAACGACACTCAGTGAAAACCCGATAATTCTAATTCCAGACAGGGAATCATCCCACCTGTTCTTGTTTTTTAGCAGACTTGAATTTCTTTTTTTTAAATAGTTTTGGAATTGAAAGGACTAAAGTGGTGATACAACTACATACTATAACGAGAACAATTCAATACTCTATCACTAAGTGGGCACCATATGTATCTAAAAAGAAAATACAAATTTTGGTATTGAAACAAATTAGTAGAGTGCATACAATTTCTGTCACCATAAACCTTTTTGAACTTCACGTTGTGTAGGAAAAGGAAGGCTGTCTATGCGGGTATCGCATATCCTATTGTACCATATTATCCGAGCAAATTTATCGGTTAACGCTGGTCAAGAAATTAAGGACTACTTTATTACTTTCTATTTAAAAGCAGAATAACTAGATGTATGGCAACAGACTTACAAGGAAACAAAAGTTCTCTTTACAATTTTAAATTTTTTTCCAAATAATCATATTTGTTTCAATCTCATATTGGAGTTCCAATATTCACCGATATTTTCATTAATAAATTTAAACAAATCCTCACACTGTCATCTCTAGCTAGCCTACTTACCTCTTGCATGCTATCTCACTTCTCAACCTCTCGCTCCTCACTTCCCCCATTTGCCATCTAACTTTAGTCACCGCCTTAGGAGAAATTTTTGGCGTGCAAATCGTTTTGTGTGGCCCTTTTCTTTCTTTTTGCCTGTGTCGTGTATGTGAGGCTTTTTTTTTGTGTGTAGTTTTTACCCACACACACTTATAGGGAGTGAGATGCATAGGCAGGCACAGCAATCAGCGCGATTTTTTTTCTCGCTCTCTCTTTCTCCATCGTCGTTCTTACAATTCAAATGCATTTCGATTGCTACGTTTTCCCCTCAAATACCTACTCCCTCTCCCCCATCCACTACTAATTTTTGTGAGTGCACTCAACTAGAGATTGGGTGAAAAAAGGTTCTTTAAACACAATTTTTCTTGAACTATACTCCTTATCCATATATGTCTAGAGACACTTTGAAGTCTCCCTCTCCGCCTCTCTCTCTTTCTTTTTAAGGTCATTTCAATAAGTTTCATTTAATTGTAGATAAGGCCATAATCTTCAAGTGTTCGCTCTTTGACGTTGTAGTAAAAAACTTGTTGATAGCTATTGTGGGTTGAAGTGAAGGGCCTCTATGATGATCAGAGATTGCCATTTTTGGAATCCGCCCTAACCCCAAATGGGCATAAGTTCTATGCGAGATCTAATTGACTTTTTCCTACGAGAATCTAACAAACAATTTGTTTGTTTTATTACCCATATTGTAGTCGTCAAGAGCAGATGTAAAAAAAAATACGCAATACGTTTTAAGTAATATTTTAATTATCTTGATATATGCATAAGGACCTGATTTCACCCCGAAAGGTATAAAAACAAAAAGAAAACCAAAATAATCAAATATTTATCTTAGTAACGAAACTCTTATTACCTTCGAATGCAAAAACAGTTAATCAAACTTCCTGTTACAGTATTCAATATTTATAATTTTAGTCATTTTAGAAAATATTAGTAGGTAAAACAAAATAAACGTTACATTAGGTATCCTTACTTACGTTTATTTCTATAAAATTAGCAAATCCCTACGACAATTTGTTTTTTAATTGTAAACCTATTTCGATTTTATAGCTTTCGTAAACTAACTTTTTCCAACGTTTTTCTTTGCAGGCTAAATTAGTGGATACATAATAGGCAGAAAGCACGTAAAAGAGAAAGCAAAAAAAAAGGCAAATAAAACAAGCCCAATAAGAAATCACTTGAAAGCGTTCAAAAATAAAAGTGTAAGTGTCTGTGTGTGATCAAGTGAATTAAAAGTGTTTAAGAGTGAGTGTTAAGTGTGACGTAGAGCCTAGAAGTCACAACGTCGTCGTCTACAAAACCAACGACATCCACCGCTGCTGCTGCTGCTGCCGCCGGAGGAGGAGGAGGAGGAGTAGGAGTAGTTGGAGCTATAGCAACATCATCATCCACTGCAGTAACAACAGCTGCAGCTAATCCACGCAGCGGCGGACGAAGCGGTCAGCGACGTCGCAGTAGCAGCAGTAACCCAAACGCCGGCACAACGAAAGCGACCAGCGGCAGCGGTGGAGCTGGCAGTGCCGGCGGTGGAGGAGGCGGCGGCGGCGGTGGTGGCGGTGGCGTCAAACAAAGCGTCAGTCGCAATAGCAATATTAGGAGTAGCAGCTCCAACAGTACCATGGCCTCGGCCAATCATCGCGGCGGTGGTGGTGGCGGAGCACGTGGCGGTGGCGGTGCCAGTGCTGCTGCCGGCCATGACGGCAATCCCTCGGCCATTATGGGATTACAAATCGGTTCAGCGTGGTTTCAGCGCAAAATCAATCTAAGGCCGCAACATCGCGGCGTTCATTTAGTTACCGAGGAGATACTAAGACAAATGCCAGAATTGGCGCATTTCTCTGTGGGATTATGTCACATGCAAAGTAAGTACATTTTTCTGTCTGTTGCTAAGAGTTAAGTAAAATTAAAGTCCTCCCAAAACCATTCATTAATTTTTGGCTCCGATCTAGACCAAATTAAAATTATCTTTTTCTATACTTTAATGTGCTGCATTGAACACAGTAAAACCTCTTAACAGTGGAAAAAGGGTTATCTTGAATAATCAAAATACTCGAAAAGCACGAAAAAAATGAAAGACTCTTAAAAGTTTAAATGGGTCTCACTGCAAATATTAGTCCAAGAATATATTCATTGTACACTTCGGGGGCGGATTACTTGTACTTCACTCTCATAACAATTCAGGAAATAATTCAGGCCCTAAAAACAGGCATAACCCCTAATTTTTGCACTTATGAGTTTAGGATGTCTTCTAAACCAGAGTTAATATAAACATGTAGACCTCAGATCCGGATTCAGGGCACGATAATCCATTTAAATAGTTCAATAATTTGGGTTGTGGGTCTGGGGTTTGACTCATTTTGAACAACTGATCACTATAGCACACTCTTCATGACTCAAATAAACTATATTAACATTTAAAAAAAAAAACAAGAAATAAGCTTTATAAATAACCGAAGACAAACTAAATTGGCAACACTGAATTTTAAACGTTAGACGATAAAAAAATGTTTCGAACTTAGCTTTAAATAGGAATTGCTTTAAAAAATTAAAATTTAAAGGGAGTCAAATTATTTCTTTGCATTTAATTTGTTTCCGTGGCTGAGTACTTTGTGGTTTTCTTGATTCTTCTTCTCAATTTATTCTTAGTATCGTTTTTACCAAATTTTTCTATAAACTGATCCAAGCGGATGTCTGGAATAAGTCTGGAAGCTTGTATAATTTGCAGATTGAATAAATCTAAAACAACAATTTTTCCCATAGTTTCTCTCATTTTGAGTTGAAGTTTGCTCTTCGACTAAGAAGCTTTGCATTTAGTTCAAAGTTTAGTTGAACAAAATGAAATGCAGCAAAAAGGAAAAAAAAATGAAAATACTTGCATATTGTAGTGGAATTTTCGTTATTGAGAGAAGGACGGCTAGAGAATATGGCAGGGAGGGGGGGGGGGGGGGGGGTATGGAAGGGGAATGGTGAGAAGGCAAAGCGACGCAGTTCATTTGTATTAGTAAGTAACTGGGTTAAACTATACAGATAAACTCACTGACTGACTTACTTAGCTTCTATTTTTTTTTTTTCGTTTGCTGCCGCTTTAGGTCCACTCTTATTTCGTCGTCCGTTGGGCCCTAAAAGAAAAAAATAAAAAAGGACAAAAAAAAAATGCATTGACATCTTGTCTAAATTGGCGAAAATCGGTCTTGAAAGACCAAAGAGATGTGGTGGATGACGACGATAGCGATGACCCGAATGTCTAACTGTGTGTGTGTGTGTGAGTGTGTATTCGTTAAACTGGTTCAAGTTGTCAATTGCAGTTCCTATTACCTTTTCTTATTTAATTCTTATTCGGATTTTGAAGTTCACTTTTAACTAAGCTAAAGTGAAAAATCAAATTCCTTCAAAAAAAATATACCAAATCAATTACAGGTGGTGGGAAAAGGGGAGGGTGGAGAGCAGGGTGAAAGAAAACATGAACAATTCATGTACGAATTCGTTTTGGCATATGGCCAAAACTACAAATTGAAACTGGCCAACAAAAATATTTACAGCAAACACTTAAATTCATGAATAAAAAAATAGGCAAGCTTAAATTAAATTTTCGAAATAACAAAAAAAAAACAAACAAAAAACGTTTCTATCTACCAACCTGTTATGTCATGTTTTGTGTGTTGTAATGACATTTAGAAATCATTATAAATTATTCGGACTGGACAAATTTGTACCTGGACAGGTAAAATGACAGTTTTACAAATTTGCTAAATTGATTTGGTCGAGGAGACACACACACACACACACACACGCACCCGAAATGAGGACAAACATCGAGCGTACACCTTGTCAATGTGGTTGGAGAGAGGGACGAAAGGAATCTCTGCAATTAGTTGACTATGTGGCCTCCTCTTGTCTATAACTAAGTATGTCTCCTGCTGCCTACTCTTAAATAAATATGTTAATGCCTTCTTTACCCCCCATCCCCCCGTCATTCCTTTTACCGCACAACGTTTCTCCGCAGACATAATTGTGCGTATGAATTTCTCCAGCTTTTTTCCTGCACTCTAACACAACGACGCTTAACTGGCGCATCCGCCTGGAATACTTAACTGACACTTTTGCCACCTCCCTTTCCATTCTTTTTTACCCACCCAATGCACCAAAGAACATTTACGGGGAGGGAGTGGTGGCTACGTGGAGGGGGACACAGGAGGAGAAAGGACGACTTTAATATGATTTAGCCGTGGGCTTTGTGGTTGGGCGCCTATGTTTGTCTATAAGTAGCATAGCATAGGGCTCAGGGCGCTAATAAACGGTTTCCCTGCACTCGGAAAAATTTAGTTTAAGTGGCAAAAAAAAGTGTGCAACTAGAAGTATTTGAAAAGGGGGAGAACTTAATAATAAAAGAGGAAAAAGTGTGGCTGCATATTCTCAATTTTGGGTGTCTTTAGCTAAAACGAAAAATAGTGTGTCTGAATTTTTTCAGATATAACAAGCGAGAAAATGGTTGCAAATTGTTATCAATCAAAAGCCAAAAGAAATTAACATTCTATTTCTCCATTAAAAAAGTGTTTTCTTCAGTGTGGTTTGAGAACAGGCAGTTGGAACATTAAGTAGCAGGTGGCTACATACTGGTGGCCGTCTGTTTAGTTATGGCATAGATAGAAAGAGAAAGCAAGCAAGAGAGAGCGAGTGAGATAGAGGAGGAGGAAGTCGGTTAAAGAGGGGCTTGTGGCGTGGAAGAGGAACTAAAAAGGAGGGGCTAAAGCATTTAGGCACTACAAAAGTTGGCTAATGTTTTTAAAGAGGCCTTTTTATTATACAAAGTCAAACACATACACCCACACACACGACACACACACACGCCACACACCACACACATTCTGTTCTGCCCTGCCCTTCCATCATCTCATCTCATATCATCGCAACGCATACCGCATTACCCCACAGACACAACTCGACTCATTCATTCATGTGTAGGTAGGCAGGCAGGTAGTATGTTTACTTATTCATGCTCACGTGAGGAGACCAAAAAATGTGTCTTCACACATATCTTGCCATAGGAGTATACATATGTATATCCATACATAAACATATATATATTCAGCTTAATTTCATAATATCTGGGTAACTAGTTCAAGTTTGTTTCGCGTGCATATAAATTCAGTATATTGATTTATTGGGGTTAGAGCTCCGGAGCAAACAATTTTTAATGAAGAAACCCCTCGTCGTAGTAGTCGTCGTGATGGTGGCACACATTTCGTTTTGTCACGACAAACTCTCTGCAAGAACTAAAGAAAAGAAAAAACAAAAATGACAAGAGGAACGCCTTCATATCATTCCATCCCATAAAACTGTTCTCAGACGTCTCCAATCTCTGTTTTATTTTGTGTTACATTTCCCTTTTGATTTATTTACTAAGCAAATTCGCAAGAAAGAGGATTATAAATTTAAAGTAAAAACCATTTGTATGATCTTTCGCTCGATTTCGTTTGCTACTATATGTAGCAAATTTTAGAAAACGTAAATTATTGCTTGGTTGATAAACAGAAAAAAAAACTCCCAACAAGAAATGGAATCAACTGAATGAAAGGTTAATTTGATTTCGGATTAAAAGAAAAAAAAAATAAAAATGCTTGAACTAAATATATTTGAATATTCCTCTACAATAGATGGGGTACTTTTGTTTACAGGTTAATTCGTTTTAAAACGTTTGTAAAAAGTTTTGCAACTTGTCAAACAGACTGAAGGTCTGGAATTTCAGCTGTCTGAAACCTTTGATCTTAATTTTGCACTGCGCCGAATACCGACACAACATCTTAATCACACTATCGATAATTAAAATGACATAAATATTGCTTAAAGACAAGCCTTTTAATTGCTTTTCCTTAAGTTTCCTGTTTGTAGAAATTGCTGATATATTCGATATTTTTTCAAAAGTCTTCGGCTCATACCTATTTCCTATACTAGATGTGTAATGCAATTAACCGGCTAGAAAATTAAACCGTCGAGAGTTAAGATATCGCCAAAACTCAACGGGGAAGCACATTAGACGTCCCAAGGAGTATAAAATGGTCTTTTTACATGGTTGAAACTTAAAATATTTCGTAATTTAATGACATATTTTTAATGTTCTATAGAGTAAATAGATAAAAAATGTATAGCATATAATACTTACAAAAATTGAAGTAGGAAGAAACCCCGTTACCCGGGAAATTCACCCCATAAGTATGCAATATACTATTTATTTTTTGAAAAATTAAGAGTGTTGTCTAAATTTTAGAAGCTCTTTAAACAATGTTTGCAAAAAAGGTAATTTTCGAGCTACAGGATAGTCCAAAAGTCCTTTATAGTTTTCAAATTTTCCTCTTTTTACTGTCAAGTCTGTTATCATTGCGGACACCTCGAGTTATGAATTTGTAAATGTAAAGCGCTTTAAATCAATCCTTAGCCTCCAACATTATTTTTGAGGACCTTAGCATTCCATTTTAAAGGCTTATTTTTAGTTTATGTTGAAGCAATATCTTAAAGATTGTTTCCTCTACCATTAGCCTAAAGTTTTCTTGACTTCATATTTAGTAATAAAGTGAAGATTGACATTAGTTGATTAAATGCAATTGCTTTAACTCTAAATTGACTACATTTTCTACCACTAGCACATTATTTGAACCATTTTGAATGGAAATAAATAGCTGACATTAAACGGAAACCCTAACAAATAACCGGGCTCAAGACAAGCTAAACTTCAATATCACACGAGCAAAGAACAGTCCAGCCAACAGCCAGCAAACCAAACGCCAAACGCCAACCAGCCAACCTCCATAAGCGTCATTCAAATTGCTTGGGAATTGGCGAGGTCCGTTCCTATATATATATATACACAAACAAACAAACATATCTAACATTCTATAGGTCATTTGTAGTTGTATTTGGTGACCAGAGTCCGGAAAGCATTTCACATATATGAATATTAAATACGAACAACCAGAGACTAAGACTATATCATTTTCTATACACTAGCTGAATGGAAGGTCCCCGTCTTAAAGTAAGTCCTTGGTAACCTTACTAATCCTAAAATGTTCCCTAGCATTTTCCTAAAACTATCTATCTATTAAGAAGAACTTTAGATTAACAGATTCATTGCTACAGTTTTTGCTAATTCCTTACAAATGTATACATATCCTTATCCATGAATTTACCAAGTTGTGGGTTGGGTGACGCAAAAGAAAATCTGCATAGATAATACCGTTTATTTTAACGCACAAGCAACTGTGAGACATACCAGCTAGCTTAAAATCATTCACTTTATCCACGCAAAAGCAACTTAGCGACGCACTAGGAAGTAGTTAACCTGAGGACAAATAAGCCTTTGATCGCCAATTAATTTGGATGTCCTATCTTAGACACTGCGTTACTTGAGAGGTCTTCTGTCTCCAGACTCTCAGTATTTGATCCTTTTTCGATGCTTCTGAACCAACCCTATCTTTCTGATTGTGATGAACACCGTTTAACACTGCTCTGATTCTTTCTTCTTCTTGATTCTTCTAAACTAACTTAAAAGAAAATTACTTAATTTTCAATTTAGGGGTCAAGCTGCAAGTCTATCGATTATTGCGATAAATTAATCGATTTCAGGAGATCCTTATTTCGATCTAGTACCAAATCGTTAAAAGTTACGGATAGAGTATGGCACAGTGAGGTTTTTGATTTAGCTTTTTCTGGTTTTTGTTTTTTATTTAACAAGTTACCATTACATGTCGCCTTTTTGCCTCCGCTAGTTCCTCTGTGCCCCTCCCTTGCTCCTCTGAGTTGTTTTGTTTTTTGTATGCCTTTTGCATTTCCCCATAGAAACAATGCGGGGATATATATATATATATATATATGTGTGCATATATGTGTAGATTCAGGTCAATAGTAAAAGACAACAACAACGGCTACGACGACAAAAAAAAACGAACATATGGCAAGGTTGCTTTGGAAATCATTTTTATTAACTTTTTTCTTTTTGCAGGTGATAGGTATACAGAGTGGTGAGGGGTATAGTGGAGAAGAGGGAAGTCTAATTAGGAAGTCCTTTTACCAAAAAAAAAAAAAACAAAACATAAAACCAAAGAAAAAAATCAATAAACATGTCTTGACCTCAATTAGATTTTTGCTTATAGTTCACAAAACAATTGCACACGACGTCGACGACGACGATGACTAGGAGAAGGATGATGATGATGATGATGAAGAGGAGGACAAGGATGGTTACAGTGAGCTCTCTACCACCAGACAACAAACACGCACAGTGAGAATTGGAGTGATAGAAGGGAACGGGCGGGAGACGGTTTGGCACGGTGTACACGTGCTTTTGATTTGGAGAGAAATAAGAAAGCAAAAAGAAGTTGGATGGATGGGTCTGAGAGAGTGTGGTGGAAAGTTTGCCTCAAGCATTCACACGCCATGACGATTGCTTTTCGACTCCACCTAAATTTCCCTTACTCTGACTGTCTCTATACGTACATACAACCCCCATAGCCATATGGTGAAAGGGCATATTGAAGTTGCTATAATGCACGTAACAATGAGAGCATATTTGTTCTTGATTGGACGGCACTGAGAGCTAAAAGCAAATTATTTTTGCGTCTAGTGAGTTTTAAGATAAAGTAAAGGAAGCGAGTTCATGTAGTATATCGATATTTTTGCATCGTACTGCGATATGAAAGGTCGAAAAAAATTGGTTTTTTTAACGATAAAGTAAGGAAAAACGATTCATTGCTTTAATTTCCAATTCCCAAAACTGTTTCCATTAAATTTACTTCTAAAATAGAAATACCGTGGTTCTTTGGGTAATAATAATATTTTCGAAACTTTCGATAAAAAGACCAAATAGGCAAAAGGTAAAAAAAACAATAAATTCATGTGTTGGACTTTCAATGAATAAAAAATTTAAAAAATTAAAGAGTATTTAAAAGTCGTTATCGGTAATGTAATTTAATCTTTTGGTTTTCAGTTTATTTGCTCATGCCTCAGTGAAAAGCAAAAAGAAGACAGACAGAAAGACAGGCACCGAGAGAGAGAGAATAAACCATTGCTTGACTTTGCGTCCTAGTGGGGCATTGTTGTAATGCAAACTGTCAACAAGGAACAAATCCCCTCTCCATCTGCTTCTCATGTGCCCCCTGTCTCATACTGTATCAAAACCTCCTTCTGCCATCATCAAACACATATTAGTAAACGAATATCTTTTCCTTCTGTCAAAAAGAAACTTGCAATATTCAAGAATTTATTTGCATTTTTCAGATTTGGAGCATTGAAAATATAATAATAGGGCATTGTGATACAAAATACTACTTACTATGTTGACATACTTCAATTTAGAGTTGTACAAAATGGTCTACATTCAAGGTTATAGAATTTTTGGCGTGTTTTTTCGAGCTTAAGATGAAAAATGTATAGGGTCCAATCAAAACCATACTCTTAAATGTTTTTTTTTTTAGAATCTTTCGTTTTTAAATCTTTCTAAAATTGTTGCCTTGTTGTTTTGATTTCTGAGAATGTTTGGTCAAAACTTATTAAAAGTTAATACATTTTTGTATCCTTTGGCCAGTCTTTAAAACGAAGACAAGGAAACGTTTCTAACTCTATTTATATTGTTGTAAATCGATATAATTAGCCATTCCCGTTAACTTCAAATATGCTCGCAATGTTTCCAATAAATTAAGCATAAAGTTGCAAGATGTGCCTTTTTTTTCGCATAATTTGTTTGTAATTCGCAACTAGTTTTGGTTTTAGTTATCGATCTAACGCTATGCCCATTTTAGTTTACTTTAGGAAATGACCTCCAGCTTGTTCATTCGAAAGTTTGATATTAAAGAAAAAATTAATTAGCCGTCTCCTCTCCTTTGAGTCTAAAATTTGTTAATAACAGATATTAACCATGGCTCGATCAAGTCACGTTGTTTCTTCGCTTTAGCTTTCTTTCACTGGAGGAGGACTATTCGATCAATTTTTAAATCTAAATTCCACACGCGAATATCTAATGAGATTATGGACATTGGAGTAAATCGAGTGGTGGCGGCGCGGGGTGGAAGGATGGCATAGACAATTATCTATGAACCCAACGCAATTGCTGGTGAAAATGGCAATTAGCCGTAACCCCTCCCGCATGCAACCGTAGCCAGACACAGTTGAAGGTTGCATGTTACAGTTATTATTTTATATAATAAACCCATTAACCATTAGACAAAGGAGCCAACTTTGAACTTTTCAGAATACTTTCAATTCTATTCAGGAACGGATTTACTGAAAATGCCGCCCTAACTTAGAAATTCAATTTGTCGCGTTCTTAAGCAAGACAGCAAACTTAAGTTAGACCGCTTTTTTGTATACTTAAAATATTCTTAAAAATTACCTTCAAGAAATTACTCATCTTCCCTTGCGTAGAGCTTAACTTCTCCGAGTTCTCGCTCTTTTATTCGGTTTGGTTCATATATGCCAGCCCCTTAAAAAAAACTGCTGCCCTGGGTCGAGGCTTACAGTTTGGAATTTGTGTTTTCTTTTCAAGTGTTTTGGATAGCATATTTGTGATTTTCACTTAATTATATAGTTACATGCCATTTCGCGTCCATATCTATAAGTTGTCATCTAAATAAATTCGTTAACAAAAATTTCCTCGCTATTTTTTTTTTGCTTGACGTGTGCTACTAAAATAATAATTATTCATGTTAAATATATTTTTGACTAATTGGCCAATCAAAATCTTTTGAAGATTAGAGACAGAGAGAGGGCCAGGAATGGGGAGGGGTAGAAATTACGCCTACATTTCGTAATGGTCTAATAATCGGAGTTAAGATAAATTAATTGACTTTGTTTTTTGTTTTTTTTTTTTGTTGCAGTTCTTCACACCTCGGCGAGCTTAGCGTTAAACGAAAGCTGGGATCCAGACGTCAGGTGAGTATATAGAAGTGAGATTAATAATTATAATCTTTCATCTAATATATATGTATGTATGTATATAATTCAATTTGTAGAGACGATATGGAAATGATGTTGAATAAAATAGTTCCCGAAGGTTTGCCCTATCGACATTCATGCGAAGGACCCGATGATATGGTAAATAATCGAATAATTTTCATGTGATAAAAAACTAATTAAGTGATGTTTCTTTGTCTCTGTCTCTTTGGATTAGCCGGCCCATGTAAAGGCATGCTTCTTAGGCAGCTCACTGACAATCCCCATAACCGATGGCAAACTTTCATTAGGCACCTGGCAGGGTGTTTGGCTATGCGAGCATCGCGATCAGGCTGGCTCACGTAAATTGGTTATCACATTAACCGGATGTCCACGTGAATCATTGGCCCGCAGTCCCCTGTCACCAGTATCACCGATTGCCAGTACGTCCAGTTAGGGGCGGCCTCGCTCCACCCGTGATAGTCGGTAATCGCGGGGGAGCGACAATAATGTGCACATTTCGTCGAGGAAGTTGATATTACAAAAGAATTTAGCTAAGGCAACGGCACAACAGCGTGCAGCGGCTGTTATAGCGGCTGGCAGCAGTATTGGCAATCAAGGATTGAGAGCAGCTGCAGCAGCGGCAGCGGCATTGGCAGCAGGACGGGATGGTTATGGTCTAGCAGCAGGATTCGCTTCTGCTATACCACCAAATGTTCCTTCAATAAAGCAACGTAAACAACAGCTACGGCCATTGCAACTCAATTTGAATGTGCAAGAGACCTTAAAAGATGGCATTGATATGGATGATGTTGATGATGATGATGACGATGATGATGAGGATGATAATGAACAGGAGCAGTTAGATGCTGATGATCATGATAATATGTTAGAGGTGGATGATAAAGATGATGATATTATTAATCTACAAACCGTCACATTAGTGCCTCAATTAAGAACTAAGATCACCGCAACAACAACAACAACAACATCAACAACAACAACAACAACACCATCGAGTGCATTAGCTAAATTCAATCGACTCATTGATACAACTAGGGAAAGAAGGGAACGGGATTGGGAACTCAATAGTTCTAATTTACATTCACGTTTATCCATGGCCTATCCAGAGTTGGTATCATTGGGTACACCATCCGATAGTAAATTAATCAACAACCTCTCAAGGGTTAACCAAGATCATTATCGACATCATCAACAGCAACAACAACAACAACAACAGCAACAGGATCATCATAATTATCATTATAAGGTCGTTGACACTAACTTTGGCACACCATTAACATTTACAGCACCATTCACCCAACAACAACAACAACAACAAGCGACGACCTCCGAAATGATATTAGAGAGAAGTCAACTCATCGATCAGCATTATTTTTTGCCTAAAAATGATGTTGAGCATGATGTTGATGACAATGATCATGATGATCATAATGATGATGATGATGATGATGATGTTGAAGATGATGATGATGTTAATCAAATGAAACGAAATGATGTGCATTATTTGTTGAAACAGTTAAATAGTTTTAGTGATATAGAAGAAATAGAAATTGTTGATATGAAGCAAAGTAAACAGCAACTGCAATTGCAACTGCAACAGCATCAGCAGCAGCAGCAGCAGCAACGCTACCAACAGCAGCAGGAGCAAATCCAAGCCCAACCCCCTCAAACTTCTAGCTCTTTATCCCCCACACATTCGCATAAGCAGCAGCTACATCGTCGCCAAAGACAGCGACATCAATTTGCCTCCTTATCGGCATCGGGCGATGGTTCCATTCAAATGACACCACAATTCGATGATTATCTATTCGAATCATCGCATTATTTAGAGACTGCTATCACCAAAAATTATTGCACTGCCATGATCGAGAGATCAAGCTCACATGAGTTTCGTCATCTCTCGATTAATAGTCGTGGTAGCAGCTCACATAGTTTCCATTTAAACGATATGGAATTGCCCAGTGTCACATGTAAAGCTGCCGCACCGCCACCAACATTCCAGTCGATTCCTCTTCAGGTGGAAACTCGTCTAACCACAAGTGGTGTACAGACCGAGTTGACTGCCGAATCCTTGAATAAACTAAGCCAAAGTTCAAGTGATTCAAGTGGATCCGATCAACAGAGGGGTTTGCCTTTCTTTAGATGCTGCTACACGCCCATTGATCGTTGGCGTGAGAGACGCCAACAGAAATCTTCAACGTCGACGCCAACGACAAACCAGAAAAATGATAAAAATGGTTGTCATCCTGTCTGACACGGTCCGATTGAGTTGAAAACGGGCATAGTGGAAGCGTTAGCTAGTTAGGGAAAATGTTTAGCCAAAAACAAAATAAGAATTGTTGTTTATACCTCTGTGAGAAGCCTATTCTTCCAGAATTTATTTCACTAATAATTGTAAATTGTGAATGCATTTAACTTGATTACCGACTCGGGTTAATTGTATTTCAATATACTCCTCCATCAAAAGTTAAAATCTTCTTTAGATTTTCTATAAAAAAAAGTGCTAATTAAAATGATTAAATTTGTAAATTTTTTATTTAAAGTTAAGTGCAAAAGTTTTTAAAATAATTTAAATTTCTATTGTTAATTTTTACTATTGCAATTTTTCTCAATTTTGTTTCTTTTAGTAACAAAATTGTTGATTAAACTATTGAAAATTGTTTTTGCTTTGTTTATAAAAATTGTAGAAATTTGTTTAAGAATATAAATTCAATTTTAATTCATTTACTAGCTAAATTGTTAAATTAAATCGCTAAAACACATTTGTTGGCCCAAGCTATAAAGTTTATATAAATTTCTTTACAAAAATATAAACTCAACAATGCTATTAGTAACGAAATAATTATTTAAATCATTGAAAACATTGGTTTTACTTAAGTTTTAAAGTTTCGCGAAATTCCTTTAAGAATATAAACAACAATTCTTTGCGCTTAGAGATACAAAATGTGCCTGGTTAAAGAATATTAAACAAAACAAAAAAACAAAACCAAAACCGAAGTTAAACTAACTAAAACTGTTTTCGTTTGCGATATCAACAAGAGATTCCATTTCTTATAAACCCCAAATCACACACTTAACACACCCGCACATACATACACCACACTCACACATACATATAACTTTAATCATTCTCAAAAAAGAAAAAAAAACAAAAACAAAAAAACTCTGACTTCATAATCTTGTACAATTTCTATAATGCTAAAAACGAATAAGAAATTATTAGTAAACAATTTTTTATACACAACACATTTTTGCAATACACTGAAAAATCATTTGAATATTTGTATAAAACCTAAACGAAAATCTAATAAAAAAAATAAAAAACTAAATGAAAATGACATAATATTAAAATAGTAAATTTGTGTGGCAAACAGAAAACAAACACAAAACAATTTTTGGCAAAACTCTTTGTTAGATATTTCTTGTTAATAATACAATAATTAAAAAAGGCAAAAACGAGAAACGAAAAACGTTAAAAAGAATGAGGAAGAGAGAGAGAGAGCTTGTATAGTAAGTTAATATAATAATATAGAAATGCTTTTAGTTTAACAATCAAAAATTTTTGTTGGTTTCTATGGAAATTCAGTTAGTTTGTCTTTAAATTCTTTGGTTTTCTTTTGAAAGCTTTTGAAGGAATTGTTGGAGCACACTCACACATACACACAGACAAACACATACATACAAATAAACATAAAGCAATATTAGTTTTTAAATGATTTTGTCAATTTGGTTAATGGAAACTTGAAAAAACCTATATATAAATACCATATATCATTAACTTAAAGAATAATAAAAACAAAATGAAATGAATGCCTGGAAAAAAATGAAACACGCTTTTAGTTTAAATACACAAAATGCAAAAAACAAAAAAAAAAACAAAACGAATAAGAAAAACATAAATTGGACTATAAATGAATGTACTCGTAGTTTCAAGTTCTTTAAGACCCAAAAAAAATAAACGAATACAAAAATGTATAGAGAAATGTTTTGGCAACGCTGATAATGCTTTATGCTCTTTTTTTTCCAACATTTTCAATTTCTGGTTGAGTTAAGAACATAAATCTTCTTGAATTAAATCATTTTTGGTAATCTTTGTTGATAGTTAGGAAATTCGAACAACTTCTTATATTTATAGCATTGTTGTCCAATGAAATTAAATTAATTGCTTTAAATTTATTTTTTCGGTTTTTGTCCCCCAGATTAGAGATTTTCTCAATTTCAGTTTTGTTTAGAAATAAATGATAATAGGCTTTCAAGCCTTTTGATTCTTAAGTGAGAAATTTCCAGTTTCAAAATATTTAAGACATAAAAACGATATGA
Source organism: Drosophila nebulosa (assembly GCA_024703675.1). Classification (NCBI taxonomy): domain Eukaryota; kingdom Metazoa; phylum Arthropoda; class Insecta; order Diptera; family Drosophilidae; genus Drosophila; species Drosophila nebulosa. The sequence goes on along the minus strand of CM045724.1, from coordinate 5,875,662 downwards.
AATGATACAGTGCAGTTTGTTACAGCTTTCTGTTTTCCAAATAGGTTAAACGGGGAAATGGAGTATATAAAATTTTATTTATGTAAAATAATAAGGGTACATATATTTTCAGAATTTCTACCATGATGTTCAAGGCTAAAGACTGGAAAATCAATCAATCTGTATTAAACCTTGAAGAAGTTGAGATAAAATTGAGAATTTTTACGATTAAGACCAAAAAACTTGTTTCTCTTTTGTTTCAAAGCTCTTGATTTACTTTAAAATACAAATTCTGAATTTTCCTCAAGGGTCTCAGTTTCAAATTTTGTTTTGTTTTTAAAACTACTTCATAAGGCGCTATTTGATTTTCCATATCATCTTTCTAATTTAAAATTGTTTTAGGTAGGTGTTGCTAAAACATGTTTATCTCAGCTCAGTTCTTCCAAAAAAAAAAAAAAAAAAAAAAAAAAAAAAAACTAAAGCAAATTAAAGAAAATTAAAACAAATCAATAAATAAATCGAAAATCGAATAACTAAACCAAACAAATGCCTTTTACATGCCCACACGTACACTAAACTAAACAAAACAAGATGAATAATACTATAAATAAATGAATAAACTAATGTTAATCAGCAAGTAAAAATACGGAAAACAAAACAGAGAAGCCACAGCCGAAAGAGAAACTTAAATCTAGTATATCAACATGTTAATGATTATGTTAATCATAAACAAGAACAGACATTAACCAAGTAAGTTGTTAACAAAACCAAAACAAAAAAAACAAAAGCAAGAAAAACATAATATAAATAAATATTGTTGTATGTTTTATTCGAAGCGCACGAAACAAAAAACATTTAAAAAACCAAACCGAAAACTGTAGCTAAACCAGACAAACAAAAAAGAACATAAGAAAAATGGTAAAAAAAATTTTTGTAAAACTTTTTGATATGTGATGATGATTAATGAAATTACATTAAACAAAACCAAAATAAATCGTTAGCCAGAAAAAATAGTTATTTGTAGAGCTAATAACAAAAAAAAAATTCAAGAAGAAAATAAAAAAAAAACAAAATTCAATAAAAGCAAGCAAAAACAAAAAAAATGCAGAAGAAAGAAATTTGTTATAATCTAAAACAAAAAAAAAAAAAAACTAAGGAAAAACATTTGGAAAACACTTTTTCCTATAGCAATATATTCCAAGCAAAAACAAAAAAAAAAAAGAAAACAATTTGTAGGTTTGTAGTTAAAAGAAATCAAATATAAAATAACAGCAAAAAACCAATTTCATATATAATTATACATACATAAAATAAAATTAAGTAGCAAAAATTATGAACAAAAACAAAACCAGCATAAATATTGAATTGTATATAAAACATTTTTACTTAACAAACAAAATCAACAACAACAACAAATTGAGTTAGTGATTTTTGCATTCGTTTTTGTTAAATTTCTGTTTTATTTAAAAACATATTACACACACACACACACCCACACGACGAAACAAGAAAAACAAAACCACATAAATGAGAAAAAAAGAAAGAAGCTTTAATTAATTTAATTACCAACAAAAAGAAAAAAGAAGAAACATTTTTGATATCATTCCCCCCCACATTGTAGATACCTAATTAACTGAGTAAAGAGTAAGAACTTAAAAATATATGCGAGGGTAGTTCAATAAGTATTTTAAAAGTATTTCTGAGAATTCGATTGGTTGGCCCCATAGAGAATATCCGTATTTTCTCCTTCATCAAATAAATCGAAGGTTGGGATCTGTATCGACATATTTTTCAAACTTGATGTAAAGTAAAGTAATAAGATTCCATATCGATTAAAAACGAAGACCTACGCATTTTTTTCTAAAAATTAACATCTCAAGATGCTCATTTATTAAATGGCAATTGATTCGAGAACTTTAAAATAAAATTGACTAACTGAAAACGCTTTTAGACCTTTCGAAAACACTTTAAAATCTATTCATCTTGTTTAGTTTATACCATCCTAAAGAAAGTTCATGATAGCATATTCAATTTAAGTTCATTTTTAAAAGACTTATTCAGCCACCCTCGGATACAAAAAGGTTTAGCCAGCTAAGAGTCAATGTCGCCTAAGAAAAAACTTCAACAATAAAACTAAAACACACCCACACATGCCAATACACACACACAGAGACAGACATACATACAAACACACAGATACATATACACACAAGCTTTTATAAAACTATTTGAAGAAATATATATATATATATATATATGAATGAATAAAAAAAGAATAAAAAAAAATAATAATCCTGCCAAGTAACATTCGAAATACCTGCTTGAAGAAAATGAAGAATAAAAAACAAAAAAACACCCGCTTTTTGCTAAGAAATAAACATTAAAAAATAACGACAAAAAAATACTGAATACAATTTTTATACTTTCGATATAAATGATTTTTTATACTCAAAATCGCTTTGATTTGACTTGATATATATATATATATATACATATATATATATATAAACCCTAAAAAAACTGCAACTAAGGAACGAGAGCACAAATTTTGTTGATGAAAAACCCACTACACACATACACACACACTTATAATACACCCACACCAACACTCTCTTACATATACACACACACACACTGTCAGCTTCAACATAAAATCAAATATATATACTATATTTATAAACTTGTATGTATAAACCAAATCGCACAAATTGTTCTCACCCACAAGAAAGCTTAAAAACCAAAAACGAAAACAAGAAACTTCTAGCCAAGAAACTGACAAAAACAAGAGAAAATAAATAATAATAATTAATAAATCAAATAAAAGAATAAATAAATCAATTTATAAAACAAAAACTGTCCACAAAAGAAATTTCAAAAAACAATTGTTTCTTTATTTGTTTTTTGTACATATTTTTCTTTTAATCAATTTTTAAGTATGATTCTTTTTTGTCTCTCTCATCTATATACGTATATATATATAAAATTATATATATATATATATATATATATATATACATATATCTATGACTAACTTTAGATATCGGCAGAGCAAACACTAAGCATACTTTAAAACAACAACAAAAATGTCAAACTACAATATGAAATAAATAAAGAATAAAATGATGAAAAACAAAAATAAATATTTAGTGCAATAATTATCAAATTATTCGGAAAGTAACAACAATTTATATAAGTAACAAGAAAAACGAACGCTTTGTAAAATACATATAAACAATTTATGGTAACAATGGTAAATGGAAAAGCGTTGGACATTGATGATACACACGCCCACACACACACACACATTTCCCATACACACACACACACTTACACCTAAACTGAATGCAAACACTGAAAGACACGTGTTTCGATATCTCATCTTATAAGCGAAAAAGAAATCAATAAGATACAACAATAAAGTATAAAACAAAAAACATATACATATATATGCGTATATATATATACATATATATGTACTTATATATGAAAAAAAAAATACATATTACAAAGTAAATGAGTTTATTTTCATTAAAATTTAAATTAAATACAAAACACAATTCATTGAATTGCCCTGCCCACACCATCGAAGGCTTTGTCCTTGTGATCGGCTGCATTGGCGCGGGCTTCATAATTGCATATAGTCACACCATGATAATGCGCCTGAGAGAATTCGCCACGTAGTCCTAGAAGAGAATGAAAATTATAGAAGAGATTTAGATTCATGCTAAGACTGAATATGTACATATATATTCCTGCAGTTCTTAGATAAAACTAATGTGGAATCCAACAGATTCACATATGTTTCCTTTATGCTATATTTAACTAATCATTGTATCTGCAAAATGAATTTTCTAGAGGTGAGTTATAAGGTATAAAACCTGTTATTCAATTGGGGAATTGGTCAATGATCTTTTTATACCTGAACAACACATGTCTAAAATTATATAAATTTGGACTATCATTATCATCTAAAAACTAATAAAATACTTTCCACTAAAATGCAATCAGGAATTTGAGTGTTCTAAGATCTTTTTCGAATACAGTAGACCGATCTAAATTCTTACATTTTATTTTCTAATTATGTTATAGAATCATGGATTTTTGAAAACATTTAGTTTGAACTATATATTAGCTATTTACCCACATGTTTTTAAGCTGCCCACCTCAATTTTCCGCCCAACTAAAATCTTGAAAACCTTTTTAAATGAGATTTCCTACTATTAGTTTAAGTTGTTTTTTACTTTAAATCTTACCTATGTAAAAGATGCGTGTTTTATCATCACCGAAATTGCTGGGAAAATACAAAGACAAATGATGCACCGACGAGAAGGTCACAACTCTGTGGAACAAAAGCAATTGTTTAAACAAAATTTCATGTTGTATGAGGGAAAAGCATTTTCTACTTGGGTGAATATTCAATTTGACCGTTTATATCTCTGGCCAATTCAAATTCCTGATCTGGTTTGGCCTTGGCATCATCAAAAGTCATTTTGGGTCGATTTTTGAAACTGAAAAAGGAATATCCAAGTTAGAAAATAGAATTTTTCGGAGTTAGTTTTAGGTACACACAGCTTAACACGATTTGGATGGGTATCATCATTGGCTCCACTTATGATGATGCCTTTGAGCTTGATATTGCCGGTGAATGGAATATTAAAGAGTAATTCCTCATCGGCATCGCTTTCGACGTACTGGAAAATGGAAAACCCTGTTTAGATGTTAACGGTTCGATTCCTTGAGATCAGGTTTACCTTGGTCAAGTCCAAACGATTTTCGTAGGGCTTAAATACGGTTTTGCCCGAATTCTCCGTTTCCTCATTTAGACATTCCATATTATCTGTATCAATTTTTGTATATAGGCTATATTCAATGCCCATTTCCAGGGCATTATCGACATCCGTGGCCTCATGGCCACATTCTTGGCCGTGCGAGTGTGAATGTCCGTGCGGCATGACGAAATTATTTTTTACTTAAATATTTTTTGTTTTTGTTTGTCACCGGCACAGTGTTGCTTTGCCTTGAACAGTGTTGGCCGACTTAGCCTTTCTATAGCTAAAGTTTAAAAACAGCATTAAAGAGGATGTAAACTTAACTCTCATACTTTCAGTGGATAAATGTATATTGAGCATATTGATTGTTTATTAATTTTTGGTTTAATTGCGCAATTGGTTAAATATATATGTTTCGTGCTAAACAAAAACAATTTATTTAAAAGCAGCGTATCTTAGCTTTTTTTGCATAGAGCACTTAACATTATTCTGTTAAGCTTTTTAGCTATTGCACAATCGATAGGTAATGGAATCATCGAAGTTTAAAAATTAAATTTTAGCTTTTAAATTTATTTTCCATTAATACAATTTGTCTAATCATATTGCAATCACACATAATTCATAAACGTCTTAGCTTCGGGCACGCCAAGCTCATTAGAAGGCGTCACAATGCTCGCCCCCCTTGAACAAGACACAAGCAAATGAAAGTCCTTTATTTCGAAATGGTGTGGGTGTGACCGGTAGGTGGGCTAACTAACTAAACCATATGCAAAAATTACTTTGCAGGACCGTACGACTAGAGCACAAGATACCGCACCCTAATTTTTTGAGTTTGTTGTCATTTTGCCATGCTACTACCTAGACAAAATAAACGACTTGCTATAGTAGTAAAATATCAAATATAACATTACATACATACATATATTTTCAGCTTACATTTGTTTAGCAAGAAAAGATGACAAAAGTAGGGTAAAGATAGGTGTAAGTACTATTATGAACACTTTGTCTTTAATTAAACAAAAGGTATAAGCAGAAAATGCATATTTAAGCTTTTGCAAAGATCTATAAAGTTTTATCTATTATTTAGTAAAATAGTTAAAGGATAAAGAATATATTATTATTAAATCGTAAAATTTGTGTAAAACTCATAACGAATTCTTTTCAAAAATATTTCCGAAATTTTGAAAATTGAATATAAACTGGATGCATTTAAAATGCGTTGAAATTTCGACATATCCAAATATTGAGCTTTAAATCACATATGAATTTAATATATATACATATATATTTTAAAATATTTAAATAAAACCACCAATGGATACATTTTCAAATAATTTTCGGAGTCTTCAAATTGGATTAATTCCATTTTTAACTTCAATTTTTTTCAGTAGAAAATAATTTGACTTGGAAGAGCATTTTCTTGCTTTACATGTCCCACTTGCTTTAATTTTTTACATAAATTCTTTTGTTTGTTATTTTACAAGTATATGCCGTCCCCTACTCCGCCTCGAAACACCCCCACGCATATACAGGGTGTGTGTAGTTGCTCCTTTTGCTAAGTTCCAACAAGGTTGGTTTCAGTCTAAATTGGCCCGTCAGGCAGGCAGGACGCGTATCGTTTAGCTCCAGGGAACTCTTCACAAATCATAATGGATGACGATGCGGACTTTATTAAGGTTAATCCCAATAAAGTTTGGTTGGAAAAGATAGCAATTGGTAGCTTTCGTATGTGGCATATTATAGCCTCTGTTCTGGGGATCTGTATGGGAATAAGTAAGTTATTAAATCAAATTCAAATTTCCATAGTATATTTGAAGATAAGAGAAACTTCTTACTTGCAGTGATTATGGTCTGTTGTTGTATTAGATTTCGTATACCGCGAACTAAACAGGAAATTGAAGCGGATTATCAACGTAAACAGATCACAAAGAAGTTTCGAGAGAAATTACAACAGATTAAAAATTCCGAAATGGATGACATGGATTTGCAGAAAGGTAACTGAGAATAACAAAAATATACATATATAAATATATACATATATATATATGGACTATGGCGAGCCAAGCCCTTTTATTCTGTCTCCTCCTCCTGCTGCTGCTCCCTTTCTTCACACGCATATGTATTATACAAAATGATAAACGATTCCTTTTTGACCACAAAGCACAAGGGTGGAGTCAGAGGTGGGGATTGTAGCTTTCCTTTACTCATTCACACACTTCTTTCTTCTATCTATCTATATATTGTATATACATATATATACATATATCACATACAGCACTTGCTTATATCAAATTGGATGCATATGATGATTCTGATCCCTAAAGGACAATTGCCTAATCATCCAACTACTTTGTATATATCAATTAAGTCTACAAAATTTATTTCAACCTTCATCCACACAACACTAAAAACTGTAAGTAGCACCCGTTAAGTAGTTTCAAAATCACAAAAAGAAAGAAAATACGATAATTGCATACAACTTTCACTTGTATAACAGTTTGATTCTCTATCGTTTTATTGCAGTCTGTGCCCGCATTCAGAGTGACTATATAAATCTGAAATCGAGTGTCGAGAGCCTAAACGAGAAGCAGAATGTTAAATTTAAAATTTAAATGAGTTATACACACAATAGAAACTGTTATATGCTTAACTGGGTCATAATACGGCTTCACTTTATATCTAAGACTAACTGTTATACCGAACTGTTATATACTATCTAATAAATAATGCCTTCAAAAACTTGATATCCCTATCAATTGATATTTATAAGTTCCTGCGTTCCTAAGCACACTTAAATACAGTATTATAACTGTTATATCAGATTCTTTAAAGTCCCTTTTAGAACACAATTTAGCAATTAAGACGCTAAGATTAGAAATTACAACTGCAATATTTTGATTTTGAGTAAAAAGTTAATTTTAAAGCCTTTTGGGATTTAAATATCTGTATCCACTTAAAATATAAAATAAAACAAAAAAATGCTTCAAAAAATTTGTCATACATATTGCCATATAATTTTTGTTGATTTCTTTTTATTAAATTTATTTTGAATTCTCATCTGTTGTTGAAAGTATCAAAGTTTATTTGTTCTTTTATTTGTATTATTTTTAATGTATATTTTATTAATTGTTGTTGTTGTTGTTTATTTGTTTTTTAATGCGTTCTCTACACATATAGGCTGACGTATTAGGGAATATTTTACTCCTTTAGTTCATTTGTTACAATTTTTATGGTGAGGGCAGCATTTCTTTTCGTTTTGTTTAACAAGTTGTGTGAGTGTGTGTGTGTATTTTGTATTCTGTTCGTTCTTTATGACATTTTAGCTTAAAAAAAGTTACGTTTAGTTTTGGGTTTAAAAATGGATTTTTGTTTTTGTTGGGTTTACGTTTGTTGTGGTGTTTTAGTTGTTGTTGTTTCTGGTAACAAGTTCAGTGACTCGACAATGCACAAAACAAACATGCATTCTATATTATTGTTGCCTTTCAATTGTTTTAACTATTAATTTTTTGTTCAATTTATATGTGGTTGTTTTTTTTTTTTGTTTTTTGCTGAGCTTACATTTTTAGCCTTAACGTTTTCTGTTTTACCTTCTCTTATTTATTTTTTTTTGGAATACTTTCTTATGTTTTTTGTTTTGTTGCCAAAAATTCTGCTTTTCAGTTTACACAATTTTTAATATTTTTATATCTTTTATATATAAAAACAACTAAACTTAGTGAACGACAACACTTTATCATTCCTTGCGTATAAATGTTCTCCCCCTGCAATGAATCATTAAACTTTAAAAAAGTAAAAAAAAAAAATGTTTTTCAACACTTACGTTATAGTTTTCTTCTCCGTATTTTTGGGTTCCGGCCTTGCACGATTTAGCACCTTAAGAAAATCTGAGGTTTTTGCACGCATACGCGAATGAATATAGGCCTTTGAACACTATTTCAAATATATATATGTATCGTTAAAGAAAATTCTGATATATTTTCAATTTATAATGGACTATTACCTTGATGTGGTAATGCAAATAATCTCGGAACATTTGTATTAAGTTGATGGTATTATCCCTGGTTTCTTTATTGGTATGTCGTGGGAAAAGCACTGTAATATTTAAAAGACAAAAAATATATAACATTAGGTTAAGCGGTTAAAAAAAAATGTTTAACGGTTTTGTACACAAACATAAGTCATCTGTTGCAATATGAAGGATTAAACAGGATGCCGTTCGGATTTCTAGTTGGTATCGGAGCATTTGAGACACAAATTGTAAGAATTAAAACTAAATATGCCACTTTGACTCCGTATAAAAATTATTAAAAGAGATTTCAAAGATTTTTTAGCGGTTTGTACACAAACATAAGTCATCTGTTTCAATATGAAGGATTAAACAGGATGCCGTTCGGATTTCTAATTGGTATCGGAGCATTTGAGACACAAATTGTAAGAATTAAAACTAAATATGCCACTTTGACTCCGTATAAAAATTATTAAAAGAGGTTTCGAAGATTTTTTAGCGGTTTGTACACAAACATAAGTCATCTGTTTTAATATGAGGGATTAAACAGGATGCCGTTCGGGTTTTTAGTTCATTTCGGAGCATTTGAGACACAAATTGTAAGAATTAAAACTAATTATGCCACTTTGACTCCATTAAAAAATTAAACGAGGATTCCAAGTTTTTTAGGGGTTTGTACACAAACATAAGTCATCTGTTTTAATATGAGGGATTAAGCAGGATGCCGTTCGGACTTCGAGTTGATATCGGAGCATTTGAGACACAAATTGTAAAAATTAAAACTAAATATGCCACTTTGACTCCGTATAAAAATTATTAAAAGAGGTTTCGAAGATTTTTTAGCGGTTTGTACACAAACATAAGTCATCTGTTTTAATATGAGGGATTAAACAGGATGCCGTTCGGGTTTTTAGTTCATTTCGGAGCATTTGAGACACAAATTGTAAGAATTAAAACTAAATATGCCACTTTGACTCCATTAAAAAATTAAATGAGGATTCTAAGTTTTCTAGGGGTTTGTACACAAACATAAGTCATCTGTTTTAATATGAGGGATTAAGCAGGATGCCGTTCGGATTTTTTGTTGATTTTGGAGCATTTGAGACACAAATCGTAAAAATATAAACTAAATATGACACTTTGGCTCCGCATAGCAGTTATAATAAGAAATTGCGAGCCTTTTTAAGAGAATTTGTATACAAGCGTAAACCATCTGGATTAATATAATATATTGGACAGGATGCCGTTCGGATTTCGAATTGAAAATTTGATTTTTCACTCACCAAATGTAACATAACCAATATTATCGCCCACTCTAGCATCTGTATTGGCCAATTCCAGTGGCGGTTCGCGATGCGAGAAGAGCACTTGTGGCGCTGTATGCGAGGCACGTCGTCCCTCTCTCAATTCCTGCATAAATACTTTGCCAATGATGACGTCATCCTCGTCCCTAAATATGGTACTAAAGACAACAGTGACACGATCGGGCTTGGCCTCGACATAACTGAAAAAAAGGGGGACAATTTCATGAGCTCAACTTTAGATATTTTTTTATAATGCGAGTACTAACAGTGTTTCATCATTGCGATAATTGATAACGGCTCTTTTTTGACCCTCTTCACCTTGCTCTTGGAAATCGAAATATTTCTCAAATACTGAGGCAAAACAATTACGTTTTAGTAGGCCAATCTTTTTAACAATTTGTTCAAAATCAGATGGTATCTCTTCCAGATTGATAAGTACAGAAACATTATATCCTAAAATGCAACAAGTAAAATTGAGTATTATTATGGTTAACTGGAACTTAATTAAGGGTTACCTTCTTCTGTGTCTGTCAACAGACTTCCGTATTCACGTTTCAGCAATTCATCGGCACCATGTTCCTGCAGTTGCTTATAGAACTTTAATGATATGCTGATCTATAGAATGAAAGGCGAAAGAAATTTTTAGCTTATTGTTATTTATATTCTTATCGACAACAAACTTACCCGAACTTTTGTTTTATCGCCATTCACATTGGAAATGTGATAAAGAACACCATCAAAGTCTGCTATTCGTATATCTATCGATTCTGTTTTGAGTCTATAAAGGCAAACAAAAGTTTGTATTTTTATGGATTAGTCATTTCACACAAAGGAATATATCTTATCGTCTTTTATAAATGCGAAGAGTATGTGAAGAGAGAGTTTTATATGTATATTTGGCTTTTTTATATATACAGGTTTCTTACACGCAATAATTTATATAATGGACAATTTTGGCTTTGTATAATAGTTACAATCGGTGTTGGTTAACTTTTTCTGTGCTTCCATATACGGTAGTCACAAAATACTTAACCTTGACCCCGAATAAAAGATAATAAGAGCGGATTTCAGGCGTTTGTACACAAACATAAGTCATCTGTTTGAATATGAGGGATTAAACAGGATGCCGTTCGGATTTCAAGTTAATTTCGGAGCATTTGAGACACAAATTGTAAGAACAGTTACAAAATATGCCACTTTGGCTCCATATAACATAGTTTCTCAGTTTTTTTAGGGGTTTGTACACAAACATAAGTCATCTGTTTTAATATGAAAGATTAAACAGGATGCCGTTCGGATTTCAAGTTGATTTCGGAGCATTTGAGACACAAATTGTAAGAACAGTTACAAAATATGCCACTTTGGCTCCATATAACAAAGTTTCTCAGTTTGTACACAAACATAAGTCATCTGTTTTAATATGAGGGATTAAACAGGATGCCGTTCGGATTTCAAGTTGAATTCGGAGCATTTGAGACACAAATTGTAAGAACAGTTACAAAATATGCCACTTTGGCTCCATATAACTAGGTTTCTGAGTCTTCTTAGGGGTTTGTACACAAACATAAGTCATCTGTTTTAATATGAGGGATTAAACAGGATGCCGTTTGGATTTCAAGTTGATTTCGGAGCATTTGAGACACAAATTGTAATAACAGTTACAAAATATGCCACTTTGGCTCCATATAACTAGGTTTCTGAGTCTTCTTAGGGGTTTGTACACAAACATAAGTCATCTGTTTTAATATGAAAGATTAAACAGGATGCCGTTCGGATTTCAAGTTGATTTCGGAGCATTTGAGACACAAATTGTAAGAACAGTTACAAAATATGCCACTTTGGCTCCATATAACAAGGTTTCTCAGTTTTTTTAGGGGTTTGTACACAAACATAAGTCATCTGTTTTAATATGAGGGATTAAACAGGATGCCGTTCGGATTTCAAGTTGATTTCGGAGCATTTGAGACACAAATTGTAAGAACAGTTACAAAATATGCCACTTTGGCTCCATATAACTAGGTTTCTGAGTCTTCTTAGGGGTTTGTACACAAACATAAGTCATCTGTTTTAATATGAGGGATTAAACAGGATGCCGTTTGGATTTCAAGTTGATTTCGGAGCATTTGAGACACAAATTGTAAGAACAGTTACAAAATATGCCACTTTGGCTCCATGTAACAGTTATAAAAGCAACATTTTGTAATATTTTTTAAAAAGTGATAACTGTAAAGAATATTTCATTTCTATAGTACAGCAAAAGCTTAGTGTTAAATCTTCGTTGAACTCAATGATGACCTCCAACCTGATCTTACATGGGAGTCGCCGCCGCCAAGCATGTTGATGAGTCAGTTCCCAAATGGATTATGCACAAAACGATGCGATAAATGAATTAACAAATGCGTTGCGGGTGGCGGGCAACGAGCGGGGCTTGGGGGCACTATGAGTGTACAAAACAAAATTCATTTCAAAATGGGGAGCTGATAAACAGAACCAACATAGAAAAAAAGCTGATAACACGAGGCTTGCCGAATACCAAAAGGAATTAGAGATAAAGTGAAAATGAAAGAATAGGGTCACATTTTATTTTTACAGCTATGATTGCTACACTTACCCGGCCTGGGCATTGCGATATTTAAGCAAAAGGGTCTCTTCGATGATGCGGTTATTGATTTCCAGCAAGATCATAATGAATATTTGATTTTTATACAATTTCCCCTTATTGATGACAAATTGATTTGCTGTTTTTTTGATTTCTTTTTATATATATTTTATGACGTTGCCTTCTTTAGCCGCTCCCGGGCTGCTTCGACGACTGCGACGACAGCGGTAACTGTGTTTCTTCTTCAAGTGGCGAGGTGTGAGAGAGCGAAAGAGAGCCGATAGCAGCAGCTAAGCAAGTGATTGAGTAGACGAAGGCGGGAGCGGGGGCGAATGCAGCGTATTTAATGAATCAACAACAACAACAACAGCACAAATGGGCGCAACTGTGTTTTTTTCTTTTTTTTTCTACTGCTGGTGCTGCTTCTGCTGCTGTTGGCTGATGTCGGCTTTTTTGGTCACAAATTCCAATACATATATACACACACACGCGGACACACAGACAATTGAATTTTTTTCTTTGTTGGCCAATGCTGCACGTTTAATAATATTAACTAGTGTTGTTTAGTTAGTGCCGGCATCGAAATATAGTTGATTTTTAAGTTTTAAATGCTTGTAAACATTTTAAATTTTACTTTAGGATACAAATCAGTTTAGCCAGTAGAGCTGCGATTGTAGCTATAAAATCATCGATGTACTGTCGATAGTAATGATTGTTTAGAGGTTATTGTGGCAACTATCGATATAATTTTCATTTGGCTGGTTTTGCTGCAAACGAACGATAAGTCGCTGTTAACCAACTTACTGTTAACTTTTGGAATTGTATTTTCAATTATTCCTATTTACAAACTTTATTTCATCAAACAAATTTTTTATTTATAAAAAATCGCAATGTCTCTTGTTTTTTTAGCTTTGTGGGCTTAGAGAATTGCATGTGAAAGAAAACTGAAAGAAAAATCTAATTTTATTTCGGGAACTATATTATATGGGTTGAAAAGCGTAAAATCAATTTGAATTTGATTATTTGACACATGCTTACTGACTAAAAAGAAGAGTTTACCCGCAATATTTGAAATAACAGAAAATGTTAAAGTGAACGTATTCCATTGACTCACGAATTCGTGCATGCAGGGTATTCAAGGAAGTGGTCAATCACTGAAATCAGCAGTTTGGATTTAACATTTTTCGTGAATGCCCTAAGTAGCGAGCTCCTAAATGAAACTGTTAACTCCTAAATGATTAAAGTAACTCAAGCTTCCAAGGCGCGTGATAAAAAATACACATTTGAAGTTTAAATATTCACATTATACTTGTATATTAAGTAAATAAAACATATATATACACAAATGCATAGACAAATAACAATAGCTAAAGTGAAAGTAAAGTTAAGTATAGTATATTTAATTACACCTACGTTCTAACTGTAAATGGAAAATGCCTGGCACAAATCTGTAAGTAGACTTTTAGTTTATAAACAGTGAATGGGTCGATTTTTAACTTATTTACTAGTCTTGAAGTAGTCCTATTTCGGAGTGGTTACTAATACCTTCGCTCCTCCTTCTCGTTGACCTTTGACAAGGGCTGATAACTGGGATTTGAGAAAGCATCTGTTGTGCCACTTGCTGTCGTTTTGGCGAGATTTTTACGTGGGGGCTTTACATTTACATAGTTCTCCCCATTGTCCCCATTGAGTTTCGTTTCCACATGGTGGCGGGGCGAGGGTGTGGGCGTAACGTATTGTTGCTTAAGCACTTGTGGAAATCGTCTCTGCTGTGCTGGACTGTTCTGTTCGCCATCAGAAGTGGATGAACGATGCAACATGGGTATCTCTTCGGGCGCCCGATCAGCAGAACCAACTGTGGGCAGGCCGTTCTTTTTGCGCAGCGGCTTGTGGGCTCCGCCATCCATATTATTCGATAAAGTCGGTGAGTGCTGCTGCTGGCGTGGTGCATCTGGGAAGGTGAAAGAGGAGGACGTGTCGTTTGTTTGTATGGGTGAGAAATCCGTAAAATCGGTGAATTTGACGGCGTTTGCCTCGTTTTCAATACGGGTGGGTGAAAAAATGGCGGTGCCAGAGACTGTACTGGGTTCCTGATAGTCATCGGGAAACTCTTCAATGCCTGTGCGATGGATTAGTTTGTGCGTGTGGGTAAATATGATAATATGTGAGGCAGATTTAGTTACCACGATCCAAGCTAATGCACAAAAACTATCTAACTATCGTTATACTCACGTATATCCGGCACCATGTGTCCATTTACGTAGCGTGGACGTTCCGGGGCGGGCTCATCAGGTGAACCCATTAAAGCCAGATAGTCAGTGGGTTGCGTTTTCATATATTGCAGATTCGATTGCATATACGGATTGTTCAGATCCAGGTAGTGCTGTGAAAATAAATAAATGTGTTAATATTCTGTGCCCATTTTTCGGGTAAATGTATTAGCATCCTTACGTTGGCTACATCTTCGGTGAGCATACTGGCAAATCGTCTTTCCAGCTCATTAAACAAAGGTCGACTTTCGGGGCTCTTTCTCCAGCACTCGAGCATTATCTCATAAAGCTCTTGGTTTGCGTACGGTGGCTTTTCCATGCGATAGCCATCGTTAAGTTTGTTAAACAGTTCCTGATTGGGATCTATGCCCGGGTATGGCACCTTGGCCAACGAGAAGAGTTCCCACAATACAATGCCGAATGACCAAACGTCACTGTAAGTACTAAAAACTTGATCGCTTAGAGATTCAAGTGCCAGCCACTTAATGGGAAGTTTTGCACTCTCTACAAAAAAAAAAAGGAAACCTTTTAATTAAACTTTTCTAATTAGATGGTAAGGGTTTCTCTTACCTGATTTTTTATAGTTATCACCACGATACATAGATCGTGCCAGACCAAAATCACAAATTTTGACCACATTATCTTCGCATAAAAGTATATTGCGAGCTGCCAAATCACCATGAAGAACCTTTTTCGATGATAGATAGTCCATGCCACGTGCCACTTGAAAAGCCCAGCTGACTAGATCGCTGGTGGTCACTGACATGGCTTCCGTTGAATCGGTTTTGTAGTTGGAACGCCACGCAGGCTGTATCGAATTATTCGACATAATATGATCATCTAAGGAGTATATAACTTCAATTAGAATCGGCTGATCCCAAGTGTTTTCTGGGGTCAGACTTACCCTCTGGCACTGTTGTCATTACTGTGGCCTCTGTGGCGCATGTATCCATCTGACGATCATAACTATACCCGGCCGATCCTGGACGACCCGCCCTTGTGCCCGATCGGGGGTCATTTTCCGAATTTCTGCGATGAGTTTGGGTATAGTTGTTGTTTACAGAGTTCATGTGATTGATATATGAATGGTTCGGGAAACCAACGTTAGCATACTTCAAGCCACCATCACTGTTAATGCGTTTTTTTTTTATCACAACAGAAAGAGAGCGAGACACAGAAAGAAGATACCACAACCAGGCACAGTCACAGTCACAGGCAACATTATGTTTTGTGTGTATTGTTTTTGGGGTAGGAGGGTGTTGTTTATTGTGTATATGATGTTATATTAGTGTAGGCAGAACAAGAATAGAGTTAGTCCACATTAATTGGGTTTTAGCGACAAGGTTTGGTTAGGTTAGTTAAAACATTCATGAAGATATCACTTACCGATGCAGTTCAAAATTATCCGAAATCCTCTGGGTCATAATGCTGGGATCAATGCGATCATTGGTGGGATTTATCTGATTGATATAGCATTTACGATTGCGCAATAAAAAGTTTTGCACATTGCCGAAGCGACAATACTCCACAATGACCATTAGTTCACCTAATTAGTTTGGTATTGCATTTAGTTAGTTGCTGTTGCCAGATTGAGTTACCCCTGCCGCTAATTACTTACGTTTGGCTATATTCTTGGTAACAGCTCCCAAAAGGTTGACCACATTCAGATGCTGGCCCAAGTGTACCATGATCTTTAACTCAGAGACCAGGGCACGCACCACCTCATTATCGGCAGTCCGTTTGACCATTTTGACAGCAACGATTGTTGTAGCATTCTCGTGGGTAATGCCCTCAGCTTCGCCCTTTAGGACTACACCGAATGCCCCAGCACCAAGTTGTTTGCCCAGCTTCAGTTTCTCCCTTGGAAATTCGAACTCACGATTGTAGGGCAGCAGATCTGCTTGTTCATCCAAAGATAAGGCTGGATTTATGTGCTCGACAGCGCCTTCTTCGAAGTTAGCCAGTCCAGCCGCCTTCAATTCCAAGTGCCGTTTACGTTCCTCACGATAACGGAAAGCCAAGAAGACGCAAAGGGCGATTAAAGCGCCAAAGAAAAAGACGACCAACCAAATCCAAGTCTTCTTAATGCCAGGCATATCTTTTAAATGGAAATAAAGTTAGTGACTGCAACAAGAGAAAAGGAATTCACTTACTGGCTATGACAACAGTCACCGAATTTTCAATGCTACCCAAACGATTTTCAACTAAACATCTATAGACGCCATCGTGCTTGGGATACAAGTGAGTGATCAAGAGCTGGGATTCATTTTCCAAGATGTGCGTCAAGTTGGTCTCATGCAGTTCCGTGTCATCCTTGAACCAACGAACTGTAGCCTGGGGAACTGCCCTGGAGCGACACTCTAGCGACAATGATTCACCTAGATTTCGTTCAATTTTCGATTTGGCATTCAAATTGGTGTACTCCCATTGTGGAGCCTGAGGATCGTGAACAAAAACATCAATCTCACGCGATTCATATTTATCCGCTTGCATTATATGTTTGGCCCGACATTGATAGGTGCCGCTATCCTTGTCTCTAATGGCATTGAAGTGAATGGTGCTCTTGTACGAATATTTCGTAGTACTTTCTACCATTTTGAGATCTAAAAAGATGCGTCAATTGAATTGTTAATAGATATTTGGATTTAAAATAAGAAAATTTACCATCGCTTGGGGAAATGGGCATGCCATTTTGGTACCATTGAAGATTGCCATCGAAATGATAGGCCAAGGCTTCACACGTGATACTCTCTTTTTCGCCCTTGGCAATCTTCTTTGTTGGATCCAGGCCGTAGATAGTCATATTCTCAGAGATGTCGCCTAGCAGAACATGCGCCTTGGTCGTTCCCGTCACAAGCTTATCGGACACTAGATTTTGGGCCACACAGAACAATATTCCCGGTTCTGTTGGGGTGAAAGTGACCTCATGTATGAACTCAACACTTAGAGAGCCCGGACGAGTTTTACGTTGAAACTGTAGATTAACAATTTGTTAAACAATTAGGTAATATAGTTGAACTAAAATAGCAAAAAAAAAAAAAAACTATAATTTATATACCTTAAACATTTTTTGAGCATTTGCTGACTTGAATGCCAAAAAAGTGGACGAAAGGACAATGAGATCGAGAACAAAACAAACAGAAATTCAATGCAATTCACATATATAGATAAAAAACTTATTAATATTTGTGGCTTACACTGAAATTTTGCTGCGGCATATCAAGACAGGTCGGCCAACGTGGCTCCAGTTGGCACGGCTTAAATAGGAATGTTACTATGGCCGTGGGATACGACATAACTGTACAATTGAGATGAGCTTGACGGCCTTCCTGGACATAAACATCCTCCATACTGAGTTTAGGTCCCGATATAACACTCACATTGAATTCCAGTTGCTTGGAATTAAAGCCATTGGTGCCCTTTAGCTTATAGGTGCCGCTATTCTCCAATTGGGCATTTAGAAGCTGCAGCGTGGTACTCAGTTCCGTTGAAATTATTTTAAAGTTGGGTTCAGTTTCCCAAATCTCATTGCCATTTGGTTTATACCATTTAAATGTGGGTTCCGGGAATCCCTCAAACATAGCTGTCATTTGTATGGTCTTATTGGCATGCTCACGTACATTATAATGATTGGAAGGTTCTCGCACTTCCAAATAGCTAGATTTCGGTTCCATTACTTTGACCCTAAACGAGGAGAACTCCTCGCCGTCATATGTATCCTTGGCAATGCACTTGTAGGCTCCCGTGTCGCTCTGTTGAGCCTGTTTCACCGTTAGAATGCTGCGTGCCGTTTTATGAGTGTTATTTTTACTATGATCGGCAATATCCGGTTTGATTATCGTAACGCGACTCTTTCCAAAGGAGATTGATAATTAAGTTATTCAATTAATTGCCAATGGCTTTTGTCATGCTTACCGGGTCAACACCCCTTGGAGTTCGCCACTCTATATCGATGGTTATTTGGGGTGGTGCAGATATCTCGCAGACCAATTCGAAGGATTCATTTTGGTAGACATGTCCACGTGAGGTTGACGTAATAAATGGTTTATTAAGTCGATGATTTGCTTCTATTTATATATATTTGAAAGTAAAATTATTAGTTTAAGTTCACAATAAATTGGCTAAAGCGTTTGCAAGCAGTTATTCAGATTCATGCAAATAACAATAAGTAGGTATGAGGAGCAGGAATTAGTGGACAAGACAAGGACATACTGCTTTAGATTAGATGGTTAAATATAAATATATAATTCAATAAGTTAGTGCATAATAAAGTCCATGGCCAACAAAATTCGCAAAACAAGTATTAAAACAAAAATATAAGACGTGAAATCAACGACAACAAACAACAAACAACTACAAAAACACTTACGCCCTTTTGGTGGTCTTGAGGGCATGGGCTTCATTGGTGCCAAATCGGTGGGACTACGCTTATGGCGCAATAAATCAAAATTTGTGGTCTCTTCGTAATCTGAATTCTCGTTATCAACAAGCCCAACACCAGGATCAACCTCAGTGACAATAATATTTCTGTTGTTAGTAACATCTTCATCGAAAATCTCAAAATTTTGCTGATCTCTGTTAGTTAACATCTCTAAATGACACCAAAAAAGAAAGTATTTTTTTATCCAATCCGAATGCATGATTAATAAGACAGAAAAGTAGAGGGAGAAAGAGAAATATAGAGAGAGAGATAAATAGGGAAATAGTGTAAGAGAATGGATCAATTGAATCAACGATCTCGTTTCGTGTTAGCACATATAAAAAACGCAATGCATGGTCTGTACTCTGAGTGTTTGTGTGTGATGGGTGTGTGTGTGTGTGTGTAATGGGTGTGGGGGTTGTAAAGCGAATGTGATTATATAGGTGTGTATCCATCATCCTTGGTAGGCAAAGCCAAAATAATAATAAAGCAATATTTACGACATTTAAAGACAGAAAATCACAAATCACGAATTTGGGGGTGCAAAAACTCACTATCAATTTGATCGTTACCAAAAAAGAGCACATTAATAACTGTTGCCTCCTCTTCATTTGTTGGAGCTGGCTCTCTTGGCTCACAAATATATTCACCGCCATCGGTGATGCTTCGCACTTCAAGAAGAAAACCTCGCTTGGGATCATAGCGACCGGAGGTCTCACTGGAATATGTCTACATATAAAGAATTTACAATTATATCTCAATATATGTATGTATGTAGAACTCAAATTACTCTGCTGCAACTCTGCTGTTTGGACTTAGTTTTTAGTTTCTACTATGTATGTATATAATATGTATGTATTTGCTACGATAAATGTATGTAGATATATGTATATATATACACGGATGTGGTACTCGATGGCCAACTAACTACATACGCTTAACTGGTTGATAAAATAAACATACGCGTATAGATAATTGACATCCCGAAATGTTTTCCATTTCTTTTCGACACACACAACATTGGTGTGGGTGGTGCATTTACAATATAGAGCATAAAACCGAATTGGTCATTATATCTCGACACATTGTAGAACTCGTAATGGCTCTGATAGAGCGCATGAGAATGAATTTGATCGCTAGACTCACTCTAAGTACCAAACGACAAAATTAGCATAGAGAAATAATCAAAAATAATAATAAACGGCAATTAATTACATAGATCTCGATACTAACCTCGCCATTGAAAGAGAGCAACACTTCAGTTTCCGGCATGGTTGGCTTGCAGGGTATTATCACTTCAGTGTATTGTCGAGCATTGACTATTGCCGGAATATCGGCCAGTAAATTATTTGGATCATTGACGTAGATATAAATTGAGCTAGCATTGTTACTATTCACGCTCTCAATAAGATCCTCGGTTTTCATATTAATCTGTTCGGCGCCATAACGTATGGCACTTTTCTTAATGCAATAATAGGCTCCCACTTGGCTCGAACTGACTTCCAACAACAGCAGCTGTATGCCATAGGGACGCAGCGGATCCTCAGTGTTATCGAAGGGTAGAACAGCCTGTTGCACCTCATAGTTGAATATCCACTCAATGGGCTCATCAGCCTCGCATTGAAGTGTATAGTTGCTGGGTGAGTCCAGCTTAATCGAATTTTTGCAGGGTGTTATCAATGGTTGGCCCATTTCACCGCCGCAGTTAACCTCCTCCAAAGCATCGTCAAAATACGGTCGTGGTACTGCAACAAAAAACAAAAAAAAAACAAAAATAATTTTACAAACTTTAATGAACAACATTTAAAAATTTTAATTTCCAAATATTTGGAATAAAAAACCAGTATAACTGGTACTAATTGATTGTACATAAATTTATAATATTTCACAACATTAAAACAAAACAAATTTGGTTTTTCGTTTTCAGATCATTATAACAAATGTGACAGACCTGCAGCGACCAGTGTTCAAAAATGGTGAGTAAAAATATTTCATACCACTTTATACTTTTAACAACTACACTTCAATTAAAAGAAATATATATAATCGAAATATATGTACATGTGCTTTTGCTTCCATTTCGAATCAAAATCGTTCAAGTTGCTTGCCTTTTGGTCAATGTATTATCCGAGAAATTTGCATTTTAATTTCAAAAACGATTTGCTAATGAAGTGCATGCTTGATACTAAATTGCAACTTGGATAATGGTTATCTAGAATTTCAGTTATTTTCAAACCCCTTTTTCTGGTTTCGGTTCTGTTCTCAATCTCTCGCATCAGAATCATTGAAGTATCTCAAAAAATGTATAAATTCTTTTTTTATGATCTCGGGCAGTCTTCGGTGCCATACGAAACCATTTTTCATTCAGTGGCGCTTCGATACGATAGCGCTAAGCACTAAGTGATTTGCCTTAATTGCCATAATGGGCTCTGGCTCCATATAACTGATACAGCAGCCACAACCTCTAGCTTTCTCTCTCTCTCTCTCTCTCTCTTTCTCTGGGTCTGCCGTCTGGTGACGTTTTTTTTATTGTTGCTTATTTCACTCTTTGGCTCCTTCGCATGGCAATCGTTTGTTTGTTTTTCTAGTGATAATTGAACATTGCCTTCGCTAACTGATAGCAGAGTTGTGCTTTTCGTTTGAAAGTCGAAGAGCATCTCATAAGTCTCACGCAAATAATTTATGACAAAGACCATTCCGAAGAGATCCAAAAAAAAAAAAGAAAAAACAGAGCTCACTTATCAAATTCTAATTGTTTGTTTAGTCAGATCAAACTCAGTGCTTACACATGTAAAAATGGGTAAAAGATTGAAACGAACTTATAAAAAGATTCGTCGTCAAGCTTAACAGGAAGCGAAACGCCATTGAATCACAACTACATATACATATGTATGTATGTCTATAAGTATGTATGTCTGAATGAATCTTGTATAAAATGGTTTTTAATGGAGCAAAGAATAATTGTGCAAATTAAAATCATTTTGGCATTGAATTTCATATAAGAAATTTTTGTGAGTTTATAGAACTTAACTAACAGATGTGGGCACTTTTGTCCTTTCAAGGAATGATGATCTCATATGAATATAACTTATAGATTTATTATATATTACTTACATGCTGTACTCCTTGAGATCCAAACGACACTGAAAAGTGTCAAAGTGAGTATTGCCTTTCGCATTGTCGTCATTTTGTGGTTGCGTAAATTTACAATTTATAAACTATTTATTTTTCTATACAACTAAATAGTGTTTAACAATTGATTTAACTAAGCAATGCCATTGCTTTGGTTCGTAATCACATTTGCACTGTAAAATAAAAATAATAATAAATTAATGTTGTAATAATTATTATTATTTCTTAAATTTTTTATAATTTAAACTTTGTTGTCTCACTTGTTTTTGTTAATTCACATATTCTATTTTATAAAGCGGAAAATATTCATTCTATTCCATACTCTGTGTCCGTTAACCACTCAAAGTGAACTGAGCTTATTATCCTCAACAGTTTAATCTTGGAACGAAGACGATAAATTTGTTTTTAAAGTCTGTTTATGCTTTCACATGCAATATACATACATATATACATATACATATGTGTTTTTATATATGTAATGCGTTTCTTTTGATAAAAACCACATACAAAAAATAAGAAAATGTGTTATCCATAAAAAAAGGCGACTTTAAGATACCCTTCAGAGCTCACTCACAGACTTTAAATATAATTTATTAAAAATCTATATTGGACTTTATGAGTTTACTAAGATTACTGCATAATAATTAAATATATTTGCTAATGACATATTAGTTTCATCTATATATTTGTTTACATACATTTTGGTGACTTTGATATGCCCAGAGTACTGGGTATAATATTTATACAAATGACCTCTTTATATACTCACAATCTATGAGCAGAAGCTCCGAACTCGGAGCATTATCAACGCAAAAACAAAAGACATAAGGGGAAGGGAATTATGGGGGGAAAAGGGCAACACCAAGAACAACAGCAGTGTTGCAAGATGCACAAGAAACAACCAAATTGAAAATTGTAAGAACAAAAAAAAGGAGGGAAAAGTGACAAAAAAAAACTGTATATGTCATTTCCGCATAAAAAAAAAGAGGAATTATTAATGCAAGCATCCGGACTTAGAGTTGACATGTCAAACTGTAGGCTAAGTGAGGGGATTTCCACTAATTTCCACAGTTGTTGGTTGCCACACCTTATGAAGTAAGGGCAACAGGTCACCCACATGGCATCTGGCCATAATTCAATGTCAGCTCCACACATTCCTCCTCATGCCGAGAGCTAAGGCTGACTAAATGACCGACAGACATGCACAATTAAACAAGTTGACTAACCGACGCCATCGTTTGCTCGAGTTAGAAGAGCAATTGGCCCCCTTTTTATAGGCCACTTCCTGTGGCCTGTGGCCAGTTGGAGACTAAAATATAATCTACTTTGGCCACAATTACATGTGATATTGGATCATCAAACAACAAGTGTTCTATCTCTCTCTCAAGTTCTGACATCAATAAACAGGCATTTTATTGACTAAAACAAACAGCGTGAAGGAGCATAATCCAAGAGGAGGCGCCTAATTGGCCATTTGTCCTTGTCATGGCCTGTCCAGGTGGAGGTCGTGATCTTGTTAGTCATTCGATATCCGCTTTGATAAGCACTTATCAGCTAATTGAAAAGAAAAACACACACACACTGACGTCCAAAAAGGCAATAAAGATTATATTCTGTCTCTGGTCCTAATATCTGAAAAGCTTCCTATGTCAATATTGACTCGGCATGCGAAAAAAATGCGAAAATTGTTACTAATCACCTAGAGAATGCGGCTTGGACGGGAAGAGTTCTTCTTAAAGTTAAAAATTAAATGCTCTTCTGGCTCTTCTGGCTTTTCTTGTTAAATAAAACAAGTTTTGATAGTACTCACACTATCTACGCTACGATTAGCGCTTTCGAAAAATGTTATAGTTTCAAAATTCTATTTGTAGGGCATATACGAAGTCTCGTTGTTGTTCTAAAATCTTTTATACTTATAATTTTTCTGCAAGCAGTATTTGTTATCTCCATCGTTAGCTTATAAAACGTTATTTTTGATTTATAGCGTTTTTTCTGACGTCGTTCTGTATACAGAATCATTGCCGGATGCTTACTGTGTGTGAGCATGCATTGGATATTGACCGCGAAACTGCGATTGTAAATTTTTAAGAACTGAAAACCGTTAAAAATTGATATACATATACCATTTCCATTTGTTCAAAATACTTAAGGTTTTCCCGGATAAAACATATGGAATTTGTATATGTATTCGATTAATTCCGAAATTCGTCATATTCGTCATATATCAACAGTCGAAATCAAAACAGACGTGATGTAAGTTAGACCTAAAACTGTTTTGCAACCAAAGAGGAGACGTAAGGCAGGTTTGCTCGCTAGGTGCGCTAATAAGTTAGGTTATGTGTAGACTGATGTAAGCCAATTAAAGTTCAACGGCTGATGTTTAATAATCTCGATTTTAAAGAAAAGAATGACAGAGTCCACCAAATCTTATTCTTTTTAAAAGTAAAAGAAGTCCCAAAAAGAGCGTATAAAGGGCCGAATGGCAAAAGAGTTTAACTTGAAATAAGATTACACTTTACAAAGCAGATGTGCAAAGACTGCGAGTTGTTCAACCATTTCTTAACGTAAATTACGTTTGAAAAAGAAAACTGAGCCGTCTTACCTAACTGTTAAGCTATATATAATTGGAGAAAACGCTTGACAAGTAGAAAACTCAACAATAGCTTTGACCAAAGGTCAACGTCAAATCTTTGGTCCGTCCATTGCTGAATACTCTTACCGACGGTTGTGCCAAAGTTCTGCAAATGTTTATGACTTATTGGGGCTAGTATACGCAAGAGTATATAAGCTTCGTTGTTCTTCGCATTTGTTGTTGGTTTTTAGCTTGGTTGCCATGGCAAAATACCTTCTGCCTTCCGCCTACTTTTTGCCTTTTCATGTTGCAGTTGTTGTGGAGCTATTTTTATCATTGCTGCAAGGGCAACTCACGTTCGTGTAACGCAAATTGCTGGGCTCGCTCCTCCTCAATGCCGACTCGCCCCAGAACAAGCCGCATAATTGCAACGTCCAGCTGCTGCTGGCCATAAGACAGGCGGACACCCAGTGATTGTTTTCTGCTACAGCCTGCCGGCACAATTAGCATGAGCCTAATGAGTCCGACCATCAGGTAACTGGAGGCTATCTGAAATTCTCTTGAGCTCTTAGTCAATGCAAACACCAAATGGCAATTTTCAATTTCTGTTTAAACAAAAGCGTTTTTTCACTAAATCAACAATAAAAATCAAATGAGTCAACTTATTTTCTCTAGTAAAACCCACAAATATTTATCAACCAGCTTTAGCGAGATATCATATTCAATCGATTTCGTTTCTATACTATGTTTGGGATATTTCTTGTAAATAGTTTGCGCATTTATTGCGTTATATTAATTGATATGATATTTAACATATTGTGTTTATGACCTAATTCTTAGCCATCGAATTAACTGTGACGTCATGTGGTATAGAGTACGCTCGAGTGGCGGCGAACTGCTTCAATTCATTCATTCTCGACTGACGCACAAACAAACAAACATATATACATATATATACGTATATGGGATATAGTGTCGCTCATGTATATGTAAAAATGTTTACATAAATGACAGTATTTACGTTTTAATTAAAATGCTGTGCATTGAAGCAAACGGGCGGGGAGGGGAACTCCATAAGCGTGTTCACAAAAACCGGTTAAAAGGTTGCATTTCTGATTGTTTTGAGGAGTTCCTATGACTGAGTTTTTGTATAGCTTACGGTATTGATAATGTATTTTGTCCATTTACTGTCCAACTATAGTGCTGGCATTTGTTCGATGAAATGTTATGCATGAGAGGACAACAAAAATATTTCATAGTGCTACAAAAACTAAGCCTGGTAAAACAGAAAGCTTAATTTTGTGACCTTCACAATGTGAGACAAAAGTGGAATCTATTCTCAATTGATAATGCCTTATTGTACCTATCTCTAGGGGAAAACAAAACTATTCTTTTTTTAAAACATTTACACTATTATGAAATATTTCAAAGGACAGCATCGTTTTTATTGTTCGCATATTTTTGACATATGGTCATAATCAGCTAAGTGCGAGCTTTATATTTGATAGAAAGACTTAAATTTCATGCAAATCTTCGATACTTAATTGGCGAATGATGTGTGTATATGTGTAATAAATAATTTACATATCGAGTAATGTATAATTAAGCGAAAACTATTCCAAACGCGCGAAATTTTGAAATTCTCAACAGATGTGTGTTACTTCCACATTGCATTTGTCTTGGCATTTGCTTTGGAATTTGCTATGGATTATAGTTTTTTTGGTTGAGAACTATAGTCCTATGCCTCCGATTGGTTCGGCTCCGGCAAATACTCCGCCTTTAGTCACAAGTAGCTTAAATAGAAAGTTTCCTCCAAATAGTTTAAATATTGAAAGATTATATTGCATAGGAACAGACAGAACAGTTTAACTATATTTTTCGCCACCCTCTGCAGATATAAATCTAAGTTACTTGAATGCTTTATGTCTAAATTTTAGCAAAAAGTTTGCATCCAAAATGATTTACATTAGAGAATTATTAGCTGTGGGCCAAAAGCTATGAGCCTCTTTCGTTTTACGCCTTCATTTCGTCGAATGAAACTCCAAATGTTTCTTTAAAATAAATTGTTTCCAAAGAAATTTGCATCACAGACTTCAAAACTGAGAGTTACTGTCAAATATCTATGCCAGACAGGCAATAAACAAAATATTCTTTTAACGTGAAAAACTCTATTTCTCACACAACGCACTTTTAGTCTATTGTTGGTTTGTTATTATTTTTTTTGTTTTTGAAAATCCTTTGTCGCTTTTTTATGGCATAACTTTTGACAGTTTAACGCTTCAAATGGGCCGAAAAACAAAGTTTGTATATTATTTCAGTTTTTATGGCCAATAAATGGAAAGCTGACTTGCACATGGATGTGCAACAGATTTTTTTGCTGCCGCGTTGCTCTGTTGCTCTTCCACAGACGAAGTACGTGACTTGCAAACAGTTTTTGCTCTGACCCTGGCAGCGCCAAACAATTGGTAATTTATTTTATTCGACTCGGGTAGATTCTAATTTCTTGGTTCTATGCTCGAGACTCGAGTTTAATTCAATACATTGCTGAGAGAGTTTATGGCTGCAATTGCCGCCTCCGGTGGGTGGCTGCCACATTGTATGTAGGTGTCGCCCATTATCCGTTCATTCCTTTCTCTTTTTATTACGGCCAAGATGTAATCTCACCTAAGAGAAAATTTATGGCTCAACTGCATCCCTACAACATTCTTCTGACCTTTAGTCTCTTTCTTTTGTGTTTATGTGCGTTGCGTGTGAAAGTCAAGTGGATTTTCCATGCGGTTTTTTTTTTGTTGTTGTTGTGTTTGCCCGTCGCAACAACTTAATGGAAAAGTTTTAAACAAATATCAAAAAACAAACACGCCTCTGGCTAGCGGCCAAGAAAATATGGAACTAAAACAACATCAACAACAACAACAACGACGACGAAAAAGAGCCAACTACAAGGAAGTATTTTCATTTTTGTGCACTTTCTGCATTTTATGCCTCAATCTCATTAAAAATGCAAAACGAAGCAACGTGCATTTCATTCAGGCAGGCAAAAATGAAAATTTGCAATTTGGAACAAACGAAATTTGCTAGCTGGCTGGCTGGCTCTGCGATGGACAAACACCAACAACAAACATAGCCCTCATAAATCATAGGATTTGTCAATTGAAAACCGGCAAATCTTGAGCCACGTCTACTATGGCTATCGAAATCTGTAAACAGTTTCCCATGCGCGGCACGTAAATCAGCGTGTGATGGAGGCGGGGCAAGCCACCCACTATGCAACAAGCTTAACTGACTCACTCCATCTCAACGCCTCACCTAACTGTATCTCTGACTTTCCTGACTGAAGGCCGCAATTTTTGGGTGTGTGTCTGTTTTTTGGCCACTTTTGCCATTAAGTTCTAATCAACTTGATCAGACCATCTAATCATCATCATTTAGGCATGTCGCGACCATAAATCGCGTGTCATTTAATTAGCTCTAACTAAAATTGCGTAAACATTAAATAGGCATGTCTCTCTAACTAACTCAGCTCAGCACTTCTTATTATGCAGCAAAACATTTGAAGACATTGCGTAGAGAAAGTTTACACTGACCAACTAGAATTAATTTACATATTTCAAACAATTCTCTCGTTCTATAAAGTTTACAATTTATATCTTTCAAGTTCAAGTTAATGTTGTAATAAATACGAGAAAATGAAATTGATATACAAATAAATATTTACGAATGAAACAAAACTTTCTTATTAAGGCGTAATCCAAATATTTATGTATAAAGTTCTTAAACAGATTTGCCTTGCCTTTGTTCAAAAGTGTTTTCCACTGTACATCTCAGCTAATTGGACGATTTGGCAGTTATCCAAGTTATGTGCATATTTGGCTATAATATTTCTACATATATAGAATCAGACAGATTGCATTTGTTTTTGACCAAAGTCAGCTTGTTCGTCTGGCTTTTGATTCTTATTGGTTTTCTTTTTCACATTGCTTCCTCAATTTGGAGTTAGATTTAGATACTAATTCTTCGAGAATTTATAACATCCGACAAGACAAGTAGTAAAAATAATGAACCATATTTTCCCCTACAAATGTCACTGGCATAAATCGTTAATCATCCTTTTTTATTCTCTGCCCTGTTGAGGTATTTGTGTTTGCTATTTCGCAATTGCAGATCTAGATCTGTTTAATTAATTAACCAACATTTGGTAGGAGGGACCACTTTGTGGTAAATGGGGCAAGAGTGGGAGGTGCCTTGAGTTGGTTTGAACTCTCAGCAGGGCGTGGGTTGGGTCGAACATTTCGGCGATGTGTTGTTCTATTGAATTCGAATTAATTGATAAATGGCCCCATGCAATTGAAGGTTTGGGTTACAGTCGTAGGCCCCGCCTTGGCTGTGACTTTTTTATCCCGACAAAAAGCCATTATGTTAGATTTTTTTTTTTTTTTTGGGTAAGTGCGGTGACTCCCGCTGTCAAGTGACAGCTTTTCCACCCACGAGCTACAGTGGGGAAAACGTCAACAAGTTGTGCAATTTATCTGTGAGCTCTTTTTTTGCTGTTGTCTCTCTTTGGATTGAGAATTGTTACGCCCACACTACCATCTGTTACGCCTACCGTCCTCCCCCTTGTTCCACTCGTTGAAGGATGCGGGCTTCTTTTGTGTATGCATTCTTATTTTTTTGTTTTGTTTTACTTTAACTCTAATCTCAAAGACAAATGCAACGTTCCAACGCTGATAAATTGGCAGCAGAAAAACAACAAAATCTAGAAAGTAAAAGATAATGTGCCGCTATTTAATTGTAAGTAAGATTTTGTTGTTGTTTTCAACTTGCGGGCAACACAAATCTCTGCGATATTTTATCTGTTAGATACACCTTATCAGTTAGTTGTGTGACTTTCGCAATTTGTTTGTTTATCTCTCACTCGTCACTCGTAAAAAAAAGAATTAATTTAAGAAAACTCCATTTAAGTAACGCAATGTTATGCGAATTTCCTATTATGTCTTATGTAACTGGGCAGAGAAGAAAGTTATTCGCAACACTTCAAAATAAAATAAAAGTGAAATTACGTCTACCCGACACAAAAACTAAATCTCTTGGATGAATCATAAAAAATGAGCGGAATACTTGTTGCCAAAGCCCACGTTTAGCTAGAGATTTCTTTGCTTTACATTTGATATAAATGTTGCTAAAGCATTTGTTCAATTTTCTTTGCCCCTTTCCTTTCTTCGTTTCCCCTGTGGCATTTTGCCAATTTATATATTAGCCATATTGAAAGCGACAACAGGCCACAAAAACAAATAGTAATGTTATAAATTTAATAGCCGACAAGTGGTTTATATATGTATAAACGAATTTATATCTACGTGGATGTTTATTTTCCCTTCATTCGCAATGGCCTTAAAGAAAATTCTTAAGCATTTGCATTGCAATTGTTTAATAAATACACAAAAATATATCAATTTGTTTACAAACTTGCATCTTTTGTCTTGATTGAATTGGGTCAAAAATCACAATCGAACACATCGGAAATCTAAAAACAATCGAAATGAATTTTGCACGTCAGGACCAAATTATGTCGGCGCCAGGCAAAAATATTGACCCATTTCACTTAAGTCTAAGCGTCGGAAAACTTTGCTGCATAACTCAAACATAATTAAGGAAAGTAGAGAGAACTTAAATAAACTCTCTCAAAACGGCTTTAACTCTTGCCTCAGGTGCCTCAGGCGCATATATTTCTCCATGATTTATGGCAAACAAATCGCATAGGAAACCTACCCAGTTCACGTTTTCTGCCCAAAAATTCTTAACGCTTTTTACGAGCCAAACAACGGCAAACGGAAAATTTATTATTTATGTTGTGTGTGGTATTGGCCACACAGTCTCAGCCAGGTTTCACGCCATTCATGGATTTTCAGTTTGGTGACGTGCAGAAATACCGGAAAAGGCAAATAAACCACAACAAACTGAACGAAATTCTCACACGACAACCTTGAAAAAAGAAATCCAAACAGGACTAACCCTGAGATTTAGATGACTTGTTATTCTTTAAATGGTTTCTATCATGAGCTCAAATTAATTATTATTATTAAGAAAAAGGGATCCTAATTTTTTTAAGTTATGCAAAGAAAAAGAGCCACCTTTTTTAGTTGAAGTAAGCTTAAGTAAATAATTTTCTATTACGAATCTTATTTTTCACATTTTTCTTGAAACTTTGATCATAATGAAAATAAATTGAAACAAAAATTATGATAAAGACTTTAGATATGCAAATTAGTAAATAATATAGATAAGTAGTCTATATAAAATCGTGTTTTTGCATTTATGGGTTAAAGACCTTTGAGCGAATGTTTCTGACATAAAAAATCCGAAAGCTGACATAGACAAATTTACATATCCACACTTATCATAAGCACCGCATGAAATGTTTTAGACCCCCGCCTCTCTCTCTCTCTCTCTCTCTACCCTGCTGTGTCTCGGGCCTGTATCCATAGTCCGAACGTAAAGTGCAGACCGTTAGCCAATTCTGATTAATGTGCATTGCACAAAAACAAAACGTAAAAAAGGTGTGAAAAAGAGTTTTGGCCAGAAAACATTTTCATCAGAATTGTTATTCCATTGATTTATTTTTCCATTTTGCCATTTTTCAATTTTTGTTTTGCTATTTTAGCCTTATCATAATATTTGTTGTTGGAGTTTTTCCCATGAAATGGCCATTTGTCGTAAATATTTATGCGAAAAATAATGCCTATAGATTTTGTGGTCTCAGTTTCTTATATACACGTTTAATGGGCTTCTAGCTTCTGGCTTCGTGGCCAATTTTCCACATCACTCCAAAGTGATTGACTGACTGGCAGACAAGCGGGAAACATGCGTTGAGGCAACAATTAGTTGCACCAGCAGAAGCAGGAGCAGACGCAGCCGAGCCAACCGTTTGAAGTCATTGATAAATGGACCCGAGTGATCTCAAGTACTTTGAGAAGGAGATCTGTTGCATTCAATAAACAAATTGGGCACAGCAGGCAATTGCAGGCAGTGCTTTGACCCAATTTGTGAAAAAGAAAGAAAAACCGATAAATATTCCTGTTGCAGCTAAAAGAGGAGATACTTTGGAAATTGTAAATTTACCCATTGGAATTTTCTGTGGCTATAAAAAGTTGAGTCACTTGGGAGCATGGGGGAAAAAAAGTATCAATATTCGCCATTTCCATATTTGGTCACAAAACAAACGGAACACATGTAGATCGATACGAAAATTTAAAACAATTCAAATTTTTGCAACGAGTTTTAAAGAAACCAAATTTGAGCGTACTGTGTATCGATCTGCAACTCTTTTTCTGAAGCGGTCAAAAGTTGAATTTATGCGTTCAATTCGCTTGTTATCAGAACAGTCAAAAACCTTAAGAACCGGTTTATGAAAGTTGATCTTACCAAAAAATAATGAAAACAAAGGCAGGCAGAACGTAAAGAAAACGTAAGTCGTTTTTTTATATGGGTGAGGTTTTTACGTTTTACGTAATTAGCAACAATTTGGTTAGAAGATGCTAGATCGATGATTAAGAACAGGTGGTAATATTGTCTTACACACAGTCTACAGTTAACCGCAAGTGAAGCCAACATCCGTAAAAACAACAACAATTCCAGTGTCACACGTCACTGGGATGGATGAATCACGGCTTGGTTACCTGGCCCGTTGGCCGTGTTTGTTGTCTCGTTTCATTGGAATTCCGAATGCCGTTGACACAAAACACATTCAAACCAACACACACACACAGACATACACACGAACACGCACACGTATGTGTATGCTTACAAAAAACACTTATCAATGAAAATTTCGACTGATTTGATAATAATACACTCACGCATACAAATCTTACTCATAAAGGTCAGTAAATATGCCACAAAGTCACACACACACACACAACACATACACCATAGAAGGGCCGAAATGAGATATTTTCAATAACGTTGCATCAATACAAATTCGATATTCGTAGATATTGAGCTGTGTTTGCATTAGAATGAATATCAGCAGAGTATTTGTCACTTGTACCTGTATGTGTTTCTCTATCAGTTCTACTCCATCTGACTCTCTCTCTCTCTCTCTCTGTTTCTCTATCACTCTCTCTTTTTGTTTGCATTGATACTATATCTAAATTTTATTATGGCATAGCCTATGTACATATGTATTGTCATTATTGAGCACCAGGTATTAGCACCTTTTGGTTGATGATGCATCGCTTATATTATTTGAATTTAAGCACTTTTCTTAAACCATTTTATCAAGCTTACATTTTCGTGAAAATTTTTATGTTTATATTTTATTATTTTGTTTAAACAAAATACGACCCTTTTGTCATGGGACTTTTTTTTTAAAGTAAGAAACGAACGTTATTTAAACTACGTCGTCGGCAAATTTGAACAGCTTTAATTTCTTCAATAAATGAAATTTTATACCACTTGAGAAGTTTCTGCGTTACACGCGCGCCGAACACGTCCGCTTCGCGTTAAGTTGTCTGAGTAACTGAATAATTTCAAATTCTCTTGCTCTTAGGCGGCAAACAGTGCTGACAATTTAGCTATTATGGCGTTATTTCTAGAGTTTTTATAATAAGAGAAAAGGCCAGTAGCGTGACTCCACCACATTAAGTTTTAAAGGTTTAAGATTGTTTCAATTATTTCTACTATTTTATTTGGATGGAAATTAATAAAAAAAAGTAGAATTGCTCTACACTTGATTTTTGGCTAGTTTTGCATTTGCTTTTAGCTTTTTAGACCTGGAAGAGTTGGCAACACTGCCCATGAGCTTTAGCTGCGTGGGAGCGAGATAGTTGAAAAAGTAAAAGTGATGGAATTGGGAAGAGTGAGTGTGGGAAACAACAAGATTTAATTGCAAAATATGATAAACAAAAGGAATTCGGATCTAGAAATCCGCTTAAAATGTATTAAAAGTATCTCAATCCATATTTTGTAAATTATGGTTAGCAATGGTTTTGAAATTGGATTGTTTGGTTTCTGTATTGACTACACAAGGCGAATTAAGTGGATGAGAGAGTTGCCAGATTGTTCAATAAATGCTTTAGCTGGTAAAAGACGTTATAAATTTCAAATTCAGCTCTTGTTACACTCGTGCAACTTAATTAATGCTATATCATTTTAATCTAAAATAGTATGTACATAAGTATGCCTACAAACAATACGGTTATGTACTCTGAAGCACATAATGATATTATCCGCCCACATGGTTATTAATTTTCACAAAGAATTGTTGACCCTTGCATGACACGAACTTTATAAATAGTTTCATGAGATTTTCCGAATGTAAACATATAAGTTTATATCTGACTGCAATCTACATGGTAGACAGAACACATGACTGGCCTGAATAGACATTGACTGTAATTAAAAATTGTTTATTCCGGAATATTGGGGGCATATAGCCAGGCTTAATGGATCGGCGAAAGGCCAGTGCAGAGCAATCAATTGAGCCGAACGATCAGTGATCGCGAGAGCCAAGTACCGCTTAATGTGCAAATAATTACCGAATCCGAGTCTAAAAGTCTCTTTTTGGGGACATATAAATAGCGGTGCGACCTTACCCTTTGGTAAACAATTTGTGTTACTTTCAATAAAGGGTTGAAAATGTTTTCCAAAATTATTGTTCTATTACTCGGCTGTATGGCCTTCGATGCAGCTTTGGCTTGTGTAAGTAGCTTGACAATTACTACACTTCACGAAAGGATAATTGAGTGAAAATATTTCAATAGAATGGCTACAAAGCCAAACTGGTCAAAATGGATAACTGTGCCGGAGACGATGCCATTATGACTGTGGACGATGATTTCAACATCAAGTTAAATAAAAAGTGCGAACTGGTGCCCTCGGGTTGCATTAAAAACAAAGCATTTGCTACAGCTATGGCCAAGTTTAAGGTCCAAAAGGATGGCATTGTGATGAAAGAGGGCAAAATGGATCTATGTGCCGCTATTGATCAGGCCTCAACAGAGGCCAAAGATATGCTAAAGCTTTTCGGTGCCCCAGCTGCTTGTCCAGTGGCCGAGGAAAAGGTCTGCTCCAATGAGCATACAGTTGACCTATCGAAATATAAGTCTATGCTGGGAATGGCTAGAGGTCATCTGATAATTGATTCGGAAATCAAGCATGACACTGTAAGTCCTTCCGTTCCTTATATCACTTCTCCTCTTATTGGTTGTTTTTCTAGGGCAAATCTTGTTTCCATGCCGAGATCGAAATCACCAAAAACTAATGCAGAAAATCCATTCCCTGGGCATCTAAAGATTATCTAATTACATTATGAGTCTTGCAAATTTTGTTAGTTGTAAATATTGAATAAACTTGGTAAAGAGGTGCACACAACAAACAACAACATTTCTCTCAGTTCTATTAGTAATATATTCTTTATTTGACAACACTTTAAACTTACAAAACTTATTAAAACTTATAGGTTAGTCCATTCACAAAGAGTTTGAGTAGCAAAGGAAGAAAAAGGAAGCCGTCTTGAGCAAAAGTTTGAGGGACTTGAGAGGCACTTCAGCAGATTCCCGAGAAACTGTAATCATGTTCAGTATTCTTTTCGTTGAGGCGTCCCAAATAGGGCGAGTGTTTGATGCCAAAACTGTAGGCGGGCACATGTGATAAATTGACCTAAAAAAATATTGACGAAAAAAAGGAAACCTCCTATATCAAGCGAGTCCATTTATTTGAAATTTCTTAGCTAAACTTTAGTGTCCATTCTATTTTCCATAAGACATCTCATAAATCTCTCGGGTACAATAGTTGGTCGCTGTTTGCCACAAAATGGCGAATGTATTATACCAAAAGATATTGACGGCGTTGAGCGCTTCTCCCAATACTGTGATCAGGTTGATATAAACTTAGTATCTAGCTTAACTAACTAGTTAATATTTGTAGTTTTATACCTTTTCAGGACAGTGAGCTCCAGGTCCTGGTTTGGCATCATCACTACCAAACTTGTATTTGCCTCGCATTGTATAGGTCGGGGGCTTGGGCTTTATGGCCGTATATTCACACTCATAGTATCCTGGTCCGGGTAGAACAAGAGCCGGTATGAGCGGAGCCTTTTCGCGACCCGCCATCGTATATGCAGGAGCCGAGCGTATGGGTCCCTCTTTGCTGTTGCCCAAGACAGTGGGAATTTTGTAGACATTAGGAGCTAAATAATAAGGTTAGATTGATCAAATAAGATTAATACGTATACAAAATTTGAGCTTAGGACTATGGACTATGGCTTTATGGTTGATTGACTGGTGTTTCGGATGGCTGGGTTAATAGGTGAATGGGCTTGGCTGCAAGAAAACAAAAACAACACACACACACACACACATGGACAAACTTAAGGCATAAAGTTAAATAGCAACAGTTGAATATGGAGTTTGAGTTGGTTAGTTGATTGAGTTACCTTATGATCTTCTCTTGTACACTGCTTGCTTCCACAGCGTACTTAACTGTCGATACCTTCGTTGATTTGCCACTGGTTATCACAGCGCCATCTGACTGAATTACTCTGCTGGTACTCGCATTGGCCGCCTGTAAAGCACTGGCGTCTGCAGTGCCTCGAGCGGTTACCTTGACATTACCCACTTCGGCTTGGCCATTGGCAACGTGATGTACTGTGGTTTTTGTCGTGGTGCTGATCGACTTTGTTTGGTCCCCATTAGTTATTGGTGCAATCTTTGTGTGGCTGCTGCTGTGGGTGGTGTGGTTGGTGCTAACGCCATTCACTTGCTTATCTGAGGCTGGCTTTACCTCGCCCTCTCTAACAGTTGTTGTGGTGACAGTTGTGGTGGTGGTGGTGGTTGTGTGATTGCTATCTCCATTTTGGCGTACTGTGTGTGTGGGTGCAAATATACAAAGATCAAAACTACTATATAAACAAATACGATTAAAGTATCTTAAGCTAAAATATGTACAAAATGTATGTATACATATATCATACAAATGGTTTCGACTTGTAGCCCAAAATGATCAATGGGTACAAAGATCTCGCCCACTTACCGTGTCCATGACGTAATGACTTTAGGAATAGGAATAGGAATAGGAATAGGAATAGGAATAGGAATAGGAATAGGAATAGGAATAGGAATAGGAATAGGAATAGGAATAGGAATAGGAATAGGAATAGGAATACGAATAGGAATAGGAATAGGAATAGGAATAGGAATAGGAATAGGAATAGGAATAGGAATAGGAATAGGAATAGGAATAGGAATAGGAATAGGAATAGGAATAGGAATAGGAATAGGAATAGGAATAGGAATAGGAATAGGAATAGGAATAGGAATAGGAATAGGAATAGGAATAGGAATAGGAATAGGAATAGGAATAGGAATAGGAATAGGAATAGGAATAGGAATAGGAAAAGGAATAGGAATAGGACAGTTGAAGCATAATTAAGATACAACGATCAATGGTTGCAGGGGTATTTAAGCTTCGACATAGCCGAAGTTAGATTAGCTTACCGGGGCTAGCTAAGCGTCGTTCGCGTCTTTGCAATATACGATCTTCAATGTAAGCGCCTTTGGGTTCTGGTGAGCGCAGGTGAATATATACAGATGCAAAGAGATGGATATGAAGGCCAGATCACCGAACAAAAAATGTGCGAGCAAAACATGAAACAAACAACATAAAAACATAAATTTGTACATCTATCACCAAATCTTAACCCCAGATAGGCAACTAGCAAAAGCGATTAATATACCTGGAATTTGGGGCATGGGTAATGTCTTCAATCCGAAACTGTATGCCGGGGAACTATCGACTTTACATTGCTCAGGATGATAATGTCCAGGAGCTAAGAGGCAAGACAACATAAAAAGCAAGCTACATGCGACATTCGAGCTACAGAAATCTAGGTGTATATTTTACCTGGTGCATCAGTTGAAACCTTAATCTCAGATTTTGTTCCAAACGTGTAAGCTGGAGAATACTGTGTTGTGTGCTTTTCCGGTGCATATGCAGTGGGTGCTGTGAACGTAATTGTTGATGGGTGTTGATAAATTTAGAATCTCAGAATGCTTAACTTGCCTGGTGTATCACTGATTCGCTCCCTTTTCAACTTCATTCCGAAGGTAAATGCTGGAGTGCTGTCCAGTTGACAATGCTCTGGTCGATAGTCGCAAGGTGCTGGTGTCTCGCTCAGCTGCTCGACCACAGTACGACCTGTAATTGTGTAAGCAGGTGTATGGTCGAGGCGAACTTTCTCTGGCTCATAATCGCAAGGCCCTGGAAGATGGTTTTCCACTTTGGGGTCGTATTTGCCACCAAAGCTATAAGCAGGTGTGTGATCCAGTCGTACCTTTTCGGGACAGTAATCGCCAGGCGCAGGAGTACCATCCAAAATTTTCGGATTATGTTTGCCAGCCATTGAGAAGGCAGGGTTGTGATCTTGTCTGACCTTTTCGGGAGAGTAAGCTCCTGGAGCGGGAGTGTCACTAGCTTTGTGGAGGTCGTGACGACCAGCAAACGAAAACGCCGGCGTGTGGTCAAGTCTGACTTTCTCTGGGTGGTAGTCTCCCGGAGCAGGAGTGGTAATATCTACTTTAGGGTCGTTTTTGCTTCCAAAGCTATAGGCGGGTGTGTGATCTAAGCGAACCTTCTCTGGACAATAGTCACCAGGAGCTGGAGTGTCATTTGAAACCGTTGGATTGTGCTTGCCAGCCATTGAGAAGGCAGGGTTGTGATCTTGTCTGACCTTTTCTGGAGAGTAAGCTCCTGGAGCGGGAGTGTCACTAGCTTTGTGGAGGTCGTGACGACCAGCAAACGAATACGCCGGCGTGTGGTCAAGTCTGACTTTTTCTGGGTGGTAGTCTCCCGGAGCAGGAGTGGTAATATCTACTTTAGGGTCGTTTTTGCTTCCAAAGCTATAGGCGGGTGTGTGACCTAAGCGAACCTTTTCTGGACAATAGTCACCAGGAGCTGGAGTGTCATTTAAAACCGTTGGATTGTGCTTGCCAGCCATTGAGAAGGCAGGGTTGTGATCTTGTCTGACCTTTTCGGGAGAGTAAGCTCCTGGAGCAGGAGTGTCACTAGCTTTGTGGAGGTCGTGACGACCAGCAAACGAAAACGCCGGCGTGTGGTCAAGTCTGACTTTCTCTGGGTGGTAGTCTCCCGGAGCAGGAGTGGTAATATCTACTTTAGGATCGTTTTTGCTTCCAAAGCTATAGGCGGGTGTGTGATCTAAGCGAACCTTCTCTGGACAATAGTCACCAGGAGCTGGAGTGTCATTTGAAACCGTTGGATTGTGCTTGCCAGCCATTGAGAAGGCAGGGTTGTGATCTTGTCTGACCTTTTCGGGAGAGTAAGCTCCTGGAGCGGGAGTGTCACTAGCTTTGTGGAGGTCGTGACGACCAGCAAACGAAAACGCCGGCGTGTGGTCAAGTCTGATTTTCTCTGGGCTGTAGTCTCCCGGAGCAGGAGTGGTAATATCTACTTTAGGGTCGTTTTTGCTTCCAAAGCTATAGGCGGGTGTGTGATCTAAGCGAACCTTTTCAGGACAGTAGTCACCAGGAGCTGGAGTGTCATTTGAAACCGTTGGATTGTGCTTGCCAGCCATTGAGAAGGCAGGGTTGTGATCTTGTCTGACCTTTTCGGGAGAGTAAGCTCCTGGAGCGGGGGTGTCACTAGATTTGTGGAGGTCGTGACGACCAGCAAACGAATACGCCGGCGTGTGGTCAAGTCTGACTTTCTCTGGGTGGTAGTCTCCCGGAGCAGGAGTGGTACTATCTACTTTAGGGTCGTTCTTGCTTCCAAAGCTATAGGCGGGTGTGTGATCTAAGCGAACCTTCTCAGGACAATAGTCCCCAGGAGCTGGAGTGTCATTTGAAACCGTTGGATTGTGCTTGCCAGCCATTGAGAAGGCAGGGTTGTGATCTTGTCTGACCTTTTCGGGAGAGTAAGCTCCTGGAGCGGGGGTGTCACTAGATTTGTGGAGGTCGTGACGACCAGCAAACGAATACGCCGGCGTGTGGTCAAGTCTGACTTTCTC
The DNA here is from genome assembly GCA_024703675.1 of Drosophila nebulosa. Lineage (NCBI taxonomy): Eukaryota > Metazoa > Arthropoda > Insecta > Diptera > Drosophilidae > Drosophila > Drosophila nebulosa. The sequence goes on along the minus strand of CM045724.1, from coordinate 5,835,595 downwards.
TGGGTGGTAGTCTCCCGGAGCAGGAGTGGTACTATCTACTTTAGGGTCGTTCTTGCTTCCAAAGCTATAGGCGGGTGTGTGATCTAAGCGAACCTTCTCAGGACAATAGTCCCCAGGAGCTGGAGTGTCATTTGAAACCGTTGGATTGTGCTTGCCAGCCATTGAGAAGGCAGGGTTGTGATCTTGTCTGACCTTTTCGGGAGAGTAAGCTCCTGGAGCGGGGGTGTCACTTGCTTTGTGGAGGTCGTGACGACCGGCAAATGAAAACGCAGGATTATGATCTAAGCGCACTTTTTCCGTATCGTAGGTACCCGGTGCTGGAGAGTCGTTTGGTTTATGTAGGTCGTGGCGACCGGCAAATGAGAAAGCAGGATTGTGATCGTGCCGTACTTTTTCAGGGCAGTAATCGCCTGGTGCCGGAGTGGAGATGTCGTGCTTCTGCTCATGCTTACCGCCGAATGTGAACGCTGGGGTGCGGTCACTACGGTACTTTTCCGGAGCATACGACCCGGGCGCTGGTGTTTCGCTGATGGACTTTAGTTCATGACGCCCCGAAAGTGTATATGATGGCGTGAAGTCCAGTCGCACTTTTTCCGGCTGATATGTGCCGGGTGCAGGAGTGTCATTTGAGCTAGTGACAGTTACCCGCTGTCCAAATGTGTAGGCAGGTGTCTTGTATAAAACGCACTTCTCGGGCTCGTATGCGCCGGGTGCTGAAACAATTTAAGTGAAAAGAAGAAAAAATTCGATTTAATTTATATTGAATTTAAAACAAGCTGCGTGCGTGCTGATCAAGCAATCACTTACCAGGCGTGCAATCGACTACATCATGAGATGCCTTGCCACTAATACTATAAGCGGGAGTTGTATGTAATTTGGACTTTTCGGGGCTGTAGGCACCGGGTGCTGTCAAACATATTAACTGTGTGAAAAGAGTCCTTGCAAAAAATAAAGCCTAAAAGCTTGACCTACCTGGCGTATCGCATTTCAGTGTATGCTTTGTCTTGAGACCAAAACTATAAGCGGGTGTGTGCTCTAGGACTACCTGTTCCGGCCTATATGAGCCAGGGGCTACAATACGGTGCATCAATAGATTTTCTTTAACAATATGAGCTCTATTTCGATTTACATACCTGGGGTATAGTCAGGTCTTAGTTCGTGATGTTTGATACCGAAACTAAACTCTGGCGTCTTGTTCAACTTCACTTTCTCGGGGCAATAGGCACCAGGAGCTGTGAAGAAGATATGCATTGGGAGTGAGTGTGAGTTATAGTGAGAGTATTGTGGTTTATATTGATCAATGTAATACAGGTAACAGGTCCAATTGTCTAGCTCTAGATCAGGTGCCTTGCAATTGCAATGGAAATTACCTGGTGTGCCCTGATCGTGTTGGATTTTAGTTCGTCTACCAAATGTGTAACGTGGCGCATTCTTTTTTGATTGCGTGACCTTTTCAGGGCAATAGCTATTCGGCGCTGTTAGTGTTAATAAAACAAAAAATTTTAGACTACTCAAAGTAGTTAATTAGAGAGAGAGCGAAAGAGACAACAGAGAGCATTACATGGGTGGAGTTAGTGGGAAAGTTAGCTAAACCAACACCAAACACTGGACACAGAATATTCTTTGCTTTTGGAATAGGCGATTACGAATCGACATTCGCCTGTTGTGTTACCTGGATTTTCAACAATGTAAACGTTAACCTTAATGCGAAAGGAATAGCGAGGCGCTCGCGGCCTAATGACATCAAGCGGTACCACTTGATATTGGTTGGGTCCTATAGTTGATTTAGTTGTTGGTTGTATGTTTTGTTAAGTTTTCGTTCATTAGGAGAGAAAAATGTTTAACGATTTAAATCAAATTAAATGAAATAAAAAAAGGAAACAATCAAAAACACATAACACAAACAAAAAAGATCTAAACTATGGAGCAAATACAGAGAGAAAGGGCTAACTAGCTAAAACTACAACTAAGAATATGTATGTATATATTTATACTTGTCTACTGCAGGAGGAGAAGGTATTACGTGAGCAACTTACACGCTGCTTCTGGGATGAAACTTGCTTTCAATGTGATATTGTTCATGTTCATATACAATGATTTTCAGTCCATGATCAGAATGCTTGATTGATTGTTTGATTAATAGATCCATCTTCCGTTAGGGCATGCAACAACAATAACAACAACCCGCGCCAAAATCCACAAGTCCAAACACCATTCCAAAACACCAAATCAAGCAATAAACGCCAGTGGTCCAAAGACCGCCAAAGACTTACCTGGTATGAGACTGAACTTAGCACTGACTGGCTTCTGGCCGAAGGTGTATTTTGGTGTGGCATCGATAACAGCCTTTGCAGCATGCACCACATCGTATTCCCCCGGTCCGGGATTCGAGAAGCGACTCATTTCCTTGGGACGACTCTGCAGCGTGGCTGCCCGTGGATAATCTTTACCCTTTGCTCGCAATCCAGTCACATTGTATTGTGCCGGACCCGGACCAAATGTATCATACTTGTTGTATAATTTCTGACCAAATGAATATGATGGGGCACCCTTCTTCTTTGAATCGGGCACTTTGCTTCCTATGAAGAGAGGAAGATTCATTTATTCCCTCCCCCCATGCAGAAGTCAAATCGATTGCCAACTTACCAATCAATGTGGGCAATTGGACTATCGCCGGTCCTGGATTAGTTGTCTCGGCAGCTATCTTACCCGTACGCACTGTAGGTGTCCACGGACGTTGCTCAATATTTCCACCCATTGTCAGAGATCGTATGATTCGTCCACCCGCACAAGGACCCTTGTCGAATGGTTGTGCCTTCGCCTTGGAGAAAAATACCTGAAGCGAAAAGATAAATTTGTAGATTACAGATGGAGTTCTCCTCTTTGCCATTCGCTCGTATGACCTTCTTATTCATCTTGTTGCTGTCTTTTTATGTGTTAGGTATATTGTTGCTCTATATTCCACTCAAATTTGATTAGATTTGCTATGAACTCATATATAGGTAACCTAATAATCTAGATCGTTGAAACACAAATAAAACTTTTGGGGGTGAAGAGGGTGGGTGACGTAAAATCAATCGCCCTCAAACTTTATTCAAATAAAAACTATTTCCTTAATACGTTCCTTGCCATTGCCATAACTTTTTGGTTTGTTTCGAATTTTCTGGGCCAATTCAATGTGTGAGTGTGTTTGTGTGTGTGTGGAGGCTAATGACGGGCCGTTTGGGTAAGGGCGTGTCGTGACTGTCACATTGAGATTTGTGAGCTCTCGTGAAAGGAACTCAAACTCGAAAAAAAAGACAAACAATGGACAAAAACAATTGCTTTGTGGTAGGCTCGTGACCTTCTTTTCACAGCTAAGGCAAAAGGCGTTGCATATCGACAGGCGACTTGCCTGCAGCCAGAAAGACAGACAGTGTTGGTACCGTTCGGTATCAAGCACACCAAAAAACACCTATGAATTTCGAGTGAGTGTAATCGATACCTGAGCTACGACGACGACGACGACGACAACGACCCCAATTTAAACTGATTTCAGCCCTCATTCTCCTCAAAGTTGTACATGAACTTTTGTTGCAAGCCTTGTTAAGCCTTTAATATGGTAATAAGAGGGTTGAGTGGGTAGAAAGGCTAAAGATGGAGTTAAGCGAGGATCCATCCTTTCCCTGGCTAAGCCCAAAGCATCTGAGTGTAAGATGAAACCTTTTGACCAAGTGGCGACCGATATGAATTTATCAGATCAAGGTTATAATAACATCCAATTAGGAACCCACCTATGCAACAAGGTTGCGCCCCAAAATGTGTTCACGAAATCTACGAGAAATCTATGCTAAGTGCTAATGTTACCAATTTTGAGGGGTTTGTACGGCAACAAAACGATTACTTTTAATGACTTATGACCGCCGTTTGCATGTCGAAGTGGAAACCAAAGACTGTGGGCGGAAAGCGTGCAACTCTCTTTTGGATGGCCGTGAATATTATTTGCTATGTAAGTAATTTCTTGTGTGTGTGTGTGTGTGTGTAGGAGGCGTGGCATGAAGTCGTCTAGCTGTTAACAGGGCCAATATGAAATCGGGAATATACACACACATTTTGACGTTTGTACGTCAAACAATGAATTTTGTTTTGTTGTTTGTTGCTCGAAGTGTTTTTTTTTTTTTTTTGGCGTGGACCTGCAGTTGTTGTTTCACCAACCTTGCACGCAATTTAAAATGAAAATTTTGTATTTATGTACATAGAACAAATCGCATTAGCTTAAAAGGCAATTCTTACATCATCGTCATCATCATCATCATCAAAATCAGCAGAGGCAGTAATCACAACCCACACACCAAACGGTTCAATTCATTTGTAATTTGAGGCCAAGATCAATTCTTGGCTATGAATCAGTCAGTCAGAATCAGACATATGGCAGACATTTTGCGTGGCGCACACCAAGCTGCCTGCCTACAGATGCTTAGTTTCAATTTAGTGGCAAGTTTGGCCAAAAGTAAGACGTTGCATTTAATCAAGTTAATGGAGCATTTGGTCATGCAATAGCAGGCAATAAATTCGCACGAAAAGAAATGTTAGATTAAAGTAAAATAAAAATTATAGATGGTGAAATGTGATTACTTCTCAGTAGGCAGGCAAGTGCAAGGTTTATCACTAATCCGGTTCTAAAACCCGGCTTGATACGCCCACATCTTAACGCTCTCTCATTGTCACAGTTAACTGATCAGATTGCTCTATTACTTATATAGCTATAAAAATCATATCTCTTCTCATATTTATGCTTTTCTCTCTCCCATTCTCCCTCTCATCTGCTTTGTTTTCAATGTGTTATCATCAAGACCTTGAACAATTTGTTTTGTGTTTCAATTTGAATTGATTTTCACACAATTGACCCGACTTAAGAGGTAGTACAGAAACACGTCAGCCACAATTTATGATGATATCAACTTTATAAAAAAAACAAAAAAAATAATAGACAAACATTCAACGAGATACCCTGCAACAGGTAGATTTATTATTTTATACTTAAAATATTTCCATTCCACTCGAATAACTCTTTTCCATTAAATCGGCGAATACTATGCAAAAAATTGATCCATACATGGGATTTTGTAGTTTGTGGACTCAAATTTGCCAAGTTTATTATGTCCATTATTATTCATAGTTATTTCCTTAAGCTATGTTTCATTCGAACCGATAAGCGACTGATTGTTTGGTTTACTTGTTAAACCGCATTAAGGGTATTACCAAGCAAAGTCACCTTCTAATTATAGTATCAATAACAGATATATCAAAATTAAATTGCAGGAATAAAAAGAGTTTTCTAACATCGTTAGATTGTTTTGCTCTATAATTTAGTTGGCCCCAAATGTAGAGTATTTAAATGATTATTCATAATCGCTTTAAATACTTTATTTATACTTTTCCATTGTTCCGTTTCCACGCTCTCCTCTCCTTCACATGACGAATTTAAAATATGAGCTCATTTCCCGAAATAATTTTCATATTTAGACATTTCAAACGTCCATCATCCAAGACCAAACTTTTACGCCCAAACATGGTTTAACTAACGTTTCCTTTATAGCCCACATTCGGTTGAAAATTGGGTTCCCATACCCATTCGAGCAGCCAGATATCGGCCTACGCAGTGCAAGACTTTGAAACTTTTGTTTTGTCTCTATTGACTGTGTAAAAAGTTTAATTAACAGCAAAACAAGTTAACCGAAACTCCCAAAAAAAGAGAGGCAACAACAATAACAACGACAAGTCGAACAACCGGCAAAAAAAAAAAAAAACAAATAAAAGATTGACTATATCATCCCCCCCGAAATTGAGCTGATAAAGCTACAAGCAATACCTTTAAGAGAACTGACGTCAGCTGTGAACTAGTTTGTGATCTCTAAATCTAATTAAGTTACCAGCATTTAGAAACGTGTTTTGGATTCTCAATTGCAAAACTCAACTCAAATTTCCAGCATATACACAAAATGAAACCTGAGGAGAAAGCTGGGAAAATTGGCCTAAACACAATAAAATTGGCAACAGCTAGAAATTAACTAAACAAAAAGCCAAATTTGTTAAGCGATTTCAGATACTTCAGTTGGTTATGTCATTTGGTAAATATGTATCTTCTTTTACTTTGTGCATTTTCTTAACCAATCCCCTAACGCTTTTGCTGCGTTTGTTATACTCTTTCAGAGATAAAGATTTTTGTGTACATTAATTTTTAAGTTTTTTGTCGAAAAATCTCAACTTGAATAGACATTAAACATGTGTCAAGCACTGGAAAGAGTATTAAAGTTACGGTATATGAAAATGTACTCAGGCCCTCTGGGTTTTGTTTAATTTTTTTTTTTTTCATATATTTCTTTGGTAATTTTGTTGTTTTTATTTTATTTTTCTGTTTTGAATCTGTTTTGACTTTGAAAAATGAGCTTAGACGGGTCGACCGGTTATTAGAGCTGCTGATGTCATGGGCCAAAAACTGGAAAGGTTACACCGAACCTGCGAAAAAGTAATTTAAAGTTTTCGTTCCAGAAAAACAAAGAGACATCTGCATAAAAACCATTGACAAAACAATGTGAGGAGCTGCATTACAACAGCTGATGATAGACCAAACAAACCGGGAAATGCCAATACAGGCGGAGTTAGACAAATAGACAGACAGTCAGACAGACAGTTAGACAATCCACCTGCCTACTGCCTACCGCCTACCGCCTGCCTTCCTACCGACTGAGACAGTCAATGAACTTTTAAGACAGCACGCAATCCTCCTGCGCCTATGCGACTCCTACCGATTTGTTAACGCCTACCCAAAAATGTATGATTTACCTTGATTATCCTTTTGCCACTCACCACAAATTGTGTTTCCTGCCAGGACGGTCTTCTTCTTGTTTGTTTGATTTAAAAAAAAAAACAAATTTCGTTATTTTCGGATTTTTCGTCTTTTTCTTGCACAATAGAAAACTTTACGTTAGCCAAGAGCTAGACGCCTTTATGCCAAACAGTCCTTTTCCGATGCTTTCCACCTATTTTGAAGGATTCTCAAAACATCTGTTCGTTTGCGGAAGATTTTTTGTTTTTCGCACTTATTCGTTGTTCGTTAATTGAGCTCAAGTGACAGCTGCGGTCTCTAAATTTAGCTAGAAAATTGTCCAATAATTTACAAAATCGTTGATTTCACGTTGATTTAGTGCTGCTTTTTTGATTCGGATTTTTCTGTTTTGTTGTTTTGCTTCGTTTTAAGTTAGACTTGAACCGCACTCAAGAGCTGCCAAATAGAAACTGTTTTCGTTTTAAATTTGTCGTTCTGTTTTTTGTGTGCAGAGCTGTAAGCTTTGGCTTTCCGTTCGGGTAAAATAATAACCGTTTGCTGTTAAGCTTAACAGTGCACAGTGGTTTGGGGTTGTTACTTATGTATGTTTGATGCCCGAGTTTTGTATTGCATAAAGAAAGCATATGGATCATAATATAAAAATAATTATATATAATGAAGATTAATTTTTGATTAGAAATACACAAAAAGTACAAAAAAACACAAAATAATCTCTAATATTATAATTTCTTTAAAGCTTTTGAATATTTATATACACTTACGTATTTTTACTTTTGAGAATTTTTATTTAAATTTGCATTTATTTTAAATATTAATTTTTGACCTAACTTTCGCAACTTATAAATGTAAAAAATTCAAAAAATTTAAGTAAATTTATTTCATTTTTGAATAGTTTTTTATATCTCTCTTTTTTTTAAAGAAACAACACAAATATTTTTAAATTTGATATATTGAATATCATGTGAATATGATTCACAGTTGGACAAAAAAAATACAACCCACACGACAGTGTACTGCAAGCATTCCGTTAAGTTACATTCAAATAACTTGCAGTTGTAACGAACTTTCCCAACAGACTCTTTTAATTACTCATACCATTTGTGTGTGTGTGTGTGCATGTGTGGGGATTAACTACAGATTATTACTTACTTTGCATTTCAATTTGGACTTGAGGGAAGACACATCTGTTGTACATAGATCGAGTCTTGCCTTGAACCCACAGTTCATTATAGATCTTAATGGCTCATTGATTTGCTGTAATTCGATTGGATTGTGCTCATCGAGCAGCCGAGCAGCCTATTTATGGCATTTTTTCAAAAGCAATGCCGCTATATTGCGGTTATGTAATGTATCCCATAGTTCTCTCACTTTTTCGCGGTTTTGCACATAGACAACCTTCACCCACACTCATGCCTAATGGAGCGTCCATTTTCTTTGTATTTATTGCCCACTTCTATAATTTAAATTAATATTACATTTTTATCCATGTCAAATTTCAATCAAATTGTAATATCCAATATCAGCATGTACAAATATTTTTTATAGTTTTGAAGCAAAAAGGATGGAAAAATGTACAAAGGACAGAAGTCCTTAAAATAAACCAATATTTTTAGTGATAAATTATTTCGGAGTTTATAGTATTCTAAATCTTTAGTTTTGTGCCCATTCCTTTACTTCATGACTCAACATCTTTATTGAATATATTATTAATATATATGACTTAAAAAAATATAAAACCAAAAAACCTTTGCTGAAGCTAAAATATTTATAAGATCATTAATTTATTTTCACTTTTTATTAGCGTTATCACTTTGATGATTTTTCTGGGTGTGTTATTTTTAATTTTCTTTTGGTTTTTGGGGAATAGATATATATATATATATATTTATTATACATATACATACAAATGTATATTATATATATTTAGTTACATATGCTCATACGCTGTGGCAATCAACTAAGCTGTAGTAATAATTGCTTTAGTTAGTAGTAATTCTTATAGATTGTTCTCTGTGTGTAGTCAGGATATTCGCTATAATTTTAAATGTTGAGCGGCAAAAAGAAAATCTGAATCGGAATCTTCTGGACGTACAATATGCACATTGAATTTGCCGGTATTTTGATGGGTCTGTTTATAATCTTTGTTATTTACTATGTTATATTTCCATTACTTTCTAGGGACATGCATATTGGTATTCATATGTGTATGTATATAAACGTATACAAACCCTTATGCGTATGTACGTATGTGTAGTTTTTGGTTTTGCTATAGTATTTCTTGTATCAAAATTCTGTATCAAAAATGTCTACAAAATGTTTGGTGTTTTTTTCTTTTTGTTTTTGCTGTTTTGCTATTTGATTGAGGCTTAATGTTTGATTTTATTTCCTTGATTTTCAGATCTATCTTGTTTTAGTTGGTTTTTAAGTCTATATAAGTTGCGTTTTATTTGGTTCTGATTCTGTTTATCTCTCTCTATATATTTTTGTTTTTAAGTGTGTGCAATTTTTAATGGGGTCGGCAAACATTTTATTGTGAAACCGAATTTCGTTCCTTTCCAGTCTTTGACCCAGTAATGAAATCATAGAAATTAAATGAAAAAAATGAAATAGTAATTATGTGTTTATGATACATTTTATTTGTATTTTTTTATTTTTTTGTTTTCATTTTCATATTTGTATGGTTGATTTTTGCTTATGCAAGTAATAAAATTAATTAAGTAAAAACTGTTTATAAAAATAAAAGTAAAATGTATTCGTTATCATGATATAAACTGTTTAAAAGAATCGCAAAAAATATTCCATTAAAATATATATAATCATTTACATAGATGCATGTATGTATGTATGTTTATCTGTTACTTTAACTTTCAAACTTTGAGCGTTTCGAGAAAGAAATGGAAACCAAATGAAAAATATATCGGTTAGCAAAAATTAAATAATAAATCACAAAACTTAAACTTAGCACGTAAAAAGTCTAATCTAAAAATTGTTGAAATGTTTTTCCCATTAAACTTCTCTTCAATTGTGTATTCTCTGTTGTGTGTGTGTAGATGTCGGACTTGAGGCTTATTAGCTAAATTTAATGCTCGATCAGTTTTTTGTCTATATTGTATTTCTATATATATTTGTAGACTTGCGTTTATTATAAATTTCATTTAGCACATGGGCTTGGGCTTGCTTGTATGGGGAAAAGAAAGCATTTATCGCGTATTAGATGCATAATTCGTAATTATATTTTGCGTTATCATCTCTATGTGGGGAAATGTATCAAAAATTTGACTATTTACTACAGTTTCATATAATGTTATATAGTTCGCTAGCCAGTTAGTTGCGGTTAGTGCCCTACTAACTAACAGTTAACGCATTCGTAATTATAATGATATCATTTGCTCAGCTTGTCTCGCTCTATCAAAACATCAAAATGTGTCATAATTATATAATTGTAAAATGGGGGAATAATCATAGACTGGCATTTGCTTAACTAAATCTTATGGTATACATACATATATAGGTATATTTATATATATTTATATAAATCTATATACGATCATACATAACTCATCATATCTTTGCCTTTCTTTCACACTTCTTGCTTCTTCATATGCGTAACTTAATTTTATGCCTTGTTTCGTATCCATTAACTTTAACATTAATTTTGCTTCTTAATATGCGTCTGTGTTTTGTTATTCAGTGCGATGCGACGAATGATCCTCAGTTTAGTCGGTCAGTGTCTGGGCCACTAGAGCCAGCTGATCCATTAGTACACGAAAAGCAGGGCGCTCCTCAGGTCCATGTGACCAGCACAACTTCATGACCTGAAGGAATAAAGAAAAACAATTTTAAGTTTCATTTTTCATAAATATCAAAGAACCAGACAGACAAACACAGGATATAATTCGAGTTAATGTTTTACTTACATCATAAATCTCCTTGGCACACGACTTTGGTTTCTCTAATATAATGCCGCGCTGGACACGTTCAACTACTTCAGTGTTCTTTAGGCGGCCATAGGGCATCTTGCCACAGGTGAAGATCTCCCACATGAGAACGCCTGCGAAAGAGAGATGAGAATCAATAGATGAAGTTATTTCAATTTTGTGTATTACCCACCATAAGCCCAGACATCGCTTTTCGAAGAGAAACGCGTATAGTTGAGCACTTCCGGTGGTGCCCATTTGATGGGAAACTTGGTGCCGCCGGAGCTAGTATACTGATCATCCAAGACGTAACGTGCCAAGCCAAAGTCAGCCACTTTAACAACATTCTCAGATCCGACAAGACAATTGCGAGCCGCCAGATCGCGATGTATGTAATTATGACGCTCCAGATAGGTCATGCCCTTGCTCACTTGTATGCACATGTCCAGGAGAAGACCCATATTGCCAATGAGCGTCTTCTCGTGTCGACGCAAATAGTTCAATAGGGAGCCATGTTTCATGTACTCGGTGACAATGTAAATGGGTCGATGCTTCGAACACACGCCATACAATTGCACTAGATTCGGATGTTGGAGCTTGGTCATCACCTTGGCCTCCTCAATGAAATCATCCTCGGACATTGTACCCTCTTTCATCATTTTGACTGCGGTGTCTATGGAGCCGCGCCATTTGCCACGACGCACTACACCAAATTGACCGGAGCCCAGCTCTTCCATTAGCATCAGTTCCATGGGATGTATTTCCCATTTGTCGTGCGATAAACCAGCTGTTGGCGGCACTGGACGATCGCAGGGCGATGACTTTAGGCGGCAGGCGAGGCCACCCGAATTGTGGCGATGATAGTTAATCAGATCCGGTATGGTTTCGCAGCAATGCTTCTCGCTCAGATAATACTCGCAACGGGCATTCTGTTTGATGTGATAATGCTTAACATGCGATTGGGGACTGCATTGGAGATAAAAAAAAAAATTAAATCAAATCAATTTCTTCAATAATTTATCTTTTCAATAATTACTCACACTTTGGTATGCAATGATAATGTGTAGAGACCCTTGGTTGATGACTTGCGCACCACAAAGCAGCCTTCCTTGTCGCCCTGTTTCAATAGAGATTCGGCGCGCTGTCGTGACATGTCGCCCACATACCATCTAAAGGGGAATTCCATAAGTTAGTTAAAATTCGGTTTCGGATTGTGGGCTTTGTAAACACTTACTCATAACGCTCGAGACCCAAAAGTGCCTTGGGTTTCACATAGTTGCTGGGTATGTAGCCAACATTGCCAACGGCATCTTTGACCTTCCACCAATGCTCTTGTGTATCATCGATGACCTCGTATTCGGCATTCTAAATAATGATAAGCAATGTTTTTGGGTTTAGAAATATCTTTTAATACACTTCAAGTCTAATTTGACTCCTAATCCCACTCGGTTGGTGGGTTTATCTTTTTAATATACTTAAACTCACCTTCTCTAGTGACAAGTCGCCGCCCTCGATGGCTTTAAATGGGTAAAGGGCGACCACCAATTTGACAAAATGTGAATTGTCCTGAAATTAAGGCATTGTTAAAATGATAAAATTACCCCCCCAAAAAACAACAAAATTAAAATGACTTACCTTGGCTTTGGAATTGGGTGTACCAGGTGTGGGTATTCCACCAGGCATATTGGCATCCAATAGAGTTCCGTTGCCGTTGAGTAAAGTGGGAGATTGTTTGAAAGTTGTCAGCGAGGACTGAAAACAAAAAAAATTTTTTTTATTAATTTCAAACAATTAATCATCAGAGATCTCAATCTCCCTTTCTCACCTGTGGCTGTAGTGATGTGGGCGTACAACTGCCGCCACCTCCTCCACCGCTGCCGTTGCCTACGCCCAGGCCAAGACTGCCGCCACCTCCTCCTCCGCCTCCGACACCCCCGCCTAAGCTCCCTGAGCTGTTGTGTTGCAAACTGAATTGACTGTTTGTGGTGGAATTGTTGGGACTGATGCTGCGCGTTGAATTCTGGGCTGGAGAACTGCCGTTGCCTGCAAAAGAAGATGCAACAAACAAACAAAAAAATGGGTTAAACATCAGCATCAAGTTTGTTGTCTAAGTCATTCGTTTTTGTCGGTGCCACGTGCATGTCAAATTATGCCAAAAGCAAGTCATTACGAGCCCAACAATAATTAGCCTCAGACAAAAAAATAAAAAAAACAAACTACACAAATCGCCTTAAAAATAGTTAAGCTATTCTTGACAAGGTTAATTATTGCAAAAAAAAAAAAGAAAAAAAACAACAATTTTGTGTGATTTCTTTTTGACACTGAACATTGACAAGATTTTCAATAGTTCAAGGTGCTCGTCGTCGCCCACAGCTGGTTAAAAATTCACAAATATATAATTTCTTAGCAGAGAAATAATCAAAACGATTATGGCCAAAGCTCATTTTTTGATGGGTATAAATCACTATTTTGGTCTTTAAGACTCTCTGTCTGTCAATATTTCAATCGAAAAATCGCTGAACTCAAACTGTAACCCCAATTAAAAGCAACAAACCAACAAAACAAAACAGAAAACCAAAGAAACATTTGTCCAATTGCCCCAAAGCCGATTGCGGTATACACTTTCTGCCAATGAAATACTCGCATTAACTTAAAACTAGTTACAATTTCTTTGGGTTTAAAGTTAGTCATCAGGAGAAAAAAAGTTAAGAGCGATTCTCCCGAGCCCGAAATTTTGGATAACCGTCTGTTCGAATTAAACATACCCGCTTTTTGGTTGAAGCTTATGAAAATCAATTTGAAATGCCTAGCAAAGTTTGATGTAAAGTTTTGAAGTGGGCGTCTCTTATGCAATCGTCACTCCATTACTCCTCCACCACCCTCACCCATCCATTCTTCTTATGCTCCCCAAAAAATGAATGAATGATTCGAACGATATATAACAATATTTTGTTTTTGTTTTTCTATTTCTCTGTTGGATGTTGATAGTTACTTGGATGGCACTTCGCATTGTAAGTGCTTCATGGCTTCAAGTAGGCGCCACCTTTTGAACGCCTCTGCGCGCTTCTGTTGCGAGAATTGCGAACCGTTTCAATTGAATTGTGAAATAAAAAGTGAAGGTTAAAGCGCAAAGCAAAGCGAAAGTCACTCTCGTGGGTTAAGCGTGATGTTGATTTTCCAAGCAGGTATGAAATTGCCCTGCAGCAACTTTCAATTGATAAGGCAATTTTCTCATGCGCTCCACATTTTTCATGTGAAAATCGCGAATTGACCGACCGCCTCCTCCACCTCACCTCTCACAATAAAACGTGCCGGCTATAAAAGATGACAAAGAAAAGAGGCGGAAGGATAGCAGCAGTAACAGCAGCAGGTGAAGACGAAAAAGAAGAAGAAGGAAAGAAGAAGGAAAATGGAGGCAGGCGAGACAACAAACCAAAATAGAAAGTTTTTCTTTTTGCCAAAGCGCACTTGGCGATGTGTGTGTGTGTGTTTGTTTGCCTTACCGGCTGTTCAAGTTGTTGTTGTTGCTGTTGCTGCTGTAGCTTTGAGCTTTTGTTGTGGCATTTTTCCATACCGATTTTCTATGCAAATGAAAAGCGCTTAAAGCATTTTCATTTCATATAAAATCAAGAAAACACCCAAAGTCAATGAATTACAATTTCTGCCATCATACATTTTGAAAAAAAAAAAAAAAAACAAGGCTAACCGAGCCTAACTTCGTAGGCTTATGAATTGTATTAAAATCCAGAGATTTCATATTTCACGAAATTTTTCATAAACGTAACTAATTTAAGAACTTCTAAAAGTTTGACTAAGCTGTCTGCAATTACTTTAATAAATCAAAAATTTTGGAACCTGCTTCCTTGGATAACGAGTTTAATGTTTTTTAAGATAAGCCAAGCAATATTGCAATTTATTGTTGAAATTCAAAGAAATTGAATTATTATATATGCATTTTAAGTGCATATCAGTTTCGGTTATTACATTTACATTTTTGCCTTATAACTAAAAATAATCAAGTTGAATTGTTTTCTTTTGATTTACTAGCTCTGGGAAATTGCAAAACGGAAGCAAAAATTTCCTCTTTTTTTTCTCTGTTTGGCTTTTTGCTTTCCACTCTCTGCTAGCGATTGTCGGACGCTTTCTGCGGATTTTCTCATTATCTTGTGTGGAGATTATTTATAGTAAATTGTGTAATTGTTGCTTTGCTTTGTCTTTTTGTCTTTGATTGTTTGTACAATTTGTTATGCAAATTGTAGTTGTTGTTTTTACTGGGTTGTTGTCGTTGTTATTGCAGCTGCAGTCGGACCAGACCTTGGATTGAAGTGTCTGGCTAAATGCTAGACTTTCGAACACGTGTTTAGTATTCCAATTCTTAGCCAATTGGCAGGTGAAACTAATCAACATACTTGTGTGATGACTCACTAACTGGAGATGCACGCCCACACACAGATGGAGGTGAATAACTAGCTAAATAAGGTGAAGACTCAATCAGGTGAGAATCTAAATTGGGATTCGTTTTTATTTGGCAAAAGGGTAAATTGTCGGGAGATGTCGTATAAGATTAGGAAATGTTACTCTATTTTAGGTGAAAATTTGCGAAAAAAAAGTTATTTGATAGAAAAGAGGTAAAATTCCACCATGCAAATTTTATAGCCTTTTGCCCCCTAAGTGGCTAGCCAAGCCTTTTCCTGTTCACTGGGTAGTTCATTGTCGTTCCGCTTAATATTTTGCTTACCCAGCTTCAGTGCCGATAAAAGCATCATAATTTCAGCTACAATAGCCCTTTAGATAACTTTTGCGTTTTCTCTTGAATCTCTTCTTTTTGATGTTGAAATATTCCAATAATTAAGTCAATTCACTTTTTCTTAATGGTTGCTAATTGAATGAATATGTATATGTACATATATATAGATATATTTTTTTTTTTTATAATTTCATTTGCAATTCTTTCGACTACAGTTGCCAGTTCCAAACTGGTTTCTGACTGGCTGCTTCCTTTTTCAGCAATTTGTTGTCGTAGTCGCAGTTGTTGCCGTTATTGTTGTTGCTGTTGTTGTTGTTGTTGTTGTTGTTGCACTGGCATTTCCATGATAGCTAGCTATCGTTTTGCTGTTGTTGTTGACCTTTAAGCTTAAAGCGCAAGCGGCTTTTACCGTTACCGTTAAGCCTGGCCCTCAAATTTAAGCTTCCTGTGCAATCTTCGAAAACAATTTTTGCTTTGCTTTAGTTAAATCATCACAAAATTATTTAATTTTTTTGACTTTCACACTTTTGGCAGCAACGAAGACGCCATTTTGAAAAGGTTCTCCCAATAGACAAGAAAAAAATATGTTTACACAAAATTCGATAACAATTCTAGCATTTCCATGGGGAGTAAATTTAGATATTTTTCACAACAACACAAAATGGATTTTTATTATTTTATAATTTAATTTATATATGTATCTGTATAGGTTTCACTGTGTTTCCGAGAGACGCGAACTGTTTCAGTTAATGTTTAAAAGCCAACTGACTGAAATGGCAAATAACATTTTTTTTTTTTTCGAAGGTGAGCAACGACAACGATGGCAAGTGGAGAGCGAGCAACATGAATGGCATAGCAAAAGGCACACAGAAAAAACTGTCTGAGAAAAACTTCCACTACACAGAAAACAGAGGCCATAAACATAAAGTAAAACTTAATTGTACCAACAAGCAACAAGCAAAACCAGCAGCAAGTGGAGAGTAGAGAGAGCTTAGAGACCAGGAGAGGCTGAGGTGGAAGACGAGGCGGAGGAGGCACAACCAGAAGCAG
Source organism: Drosophila nebulosa (assembly GCA_024703675.1). Taxonomy (NCBI): domain Eukaryota; kingdom Metazoa; phylum Arthropoda; class Insecta; order Diptera; family Drosophilidae; genus Drosophila; species Drosophila nebulosa. The sequence goes on along the minus strand of CM045724.1, from coordinate 5,819,052 downwards.
AAGCCACCAAGCGCAACGATAGAGCAACATCAGCAGCAGCAGCAGCAGTAAAAGACTTGAGCAACTGAGATCTAAGATGTGATCCAAGGTATGAAAATGTTTATCTGTGTGTGTGTGTGTGTATGTGTGTGGCAAGAGAGCTAAAGTTCCATTTTGTTAAATGTTAACGGTAAAGTTCCATCATCAAACCAAACTTTTTTTTGTTTTGTTGTTGTGTACTTTGCTTATTCATTGAAGTTTTTGGGTGCGAAACAATCGACCATGTAATACCAAAGCCAGTCAGCAACACAAAGTAAATGAAAAAAGCCGCAGAGACACCAGACAACAGACAAGAGTGTAGCAACAACAACCAGCAACATTAAACAAACCGAAAAAACAAAAAAGTACACTTTTTCTTCACTTTTTTTTCTCTCTCTGTTTGTGGATGAAGCAACAAGCCTAAAGCAAAGCAAAATGAAAGAAAATCAAGTTAAGAAAATTTCAAATAAAAGATGAGGGGAAAAAAGTGGAGGCCCGCACACGCCGGCAACAAAAGAGCTAATGAATACTACAAATGTTGCTAGCAACATGTTGCCAAGCTGTTTCATTTGTATCGTAGACGCTTTTATGCTGCTTATTCAATTTTTATAATGTAACTTTTACAAAGGGGATGCAACAGAGAGGAGAAACAAATATGTTTTCCATGTACAGTTGGTACAAGCTTAACGGACACCAATATTAATGCGGACAGGACACATCATTGGGCAAGAAAATTTGTTTGCCTATTAGGAAAATGTCTCCGACCTCACAAAGTTCTATATATATATTCCTTATCAGCATGAGCAGATGCGTCGATATCGCCATGTTCTTCTGACCGTCTGTAACAATCACACTCGGCTTAAGAGATATTGACCTGAGTTTGGTATAAAATTGCTTTTAAACATATTTTGCTTAAATGTTATTTGTTTATTCTTTCCTGTGCTCTGAATGGAGTCAACAGATTTAGTTTATTTGAAGAATAGTCAAAATGTGTTGCCGGCATTGTAAATTTTCTTAAGAATCGAATGACTATCTAAATTGGTGACTATACCACTAAATTAATAATGGGTATAAGTCCAGCTCTTCTTTCTTTGTTTGAGTGGTGTTTGGTTTTGACATGCAGCCTGAAAGTAGGCAATACAATTGACTCGCTGAGACCTGCTTTTGGAGAAGGAGGCACGACCGACCGCGCTGTACTCGACACTCCCAAGATACTCGACTTGACTCGTTTGGATGCAACTTTAATGCATGACTTCGTCTTCTTCTCCAACTTCTTCTTCTTTGTAGCTGGCAATGGAATCTACATTAGGCGTCTGCTTGACTAATTTGCGCCTCTTTTGTTATTGAGGCGCGTGCAACAGCAGCAACAACAACAACAACAACAACGCGGCAATTGCATTTTGTTAACATGAAAATTGTTGGTACGTGTAATGGAAGACAACAAGAAGCAGAAAGTGAAGAAGGGGGGGGAAAAAAAAAGAAGTAGGAGCAGCAGCTGGCAGAAAAGCGCATCTCAAATGTAACTGAAAGTAATGTGACTTAAGACTTGGCCAATGATTCAAAGATTTTGCTAGCGAATAGTTCCTACATAAATAAATTACAAATTACAGTTACCTTCGAAAAGGCCAAAAGAAAAAAAAAATTAAGGTTAAATGTTTACATCCGAAGCTCATAACAAGCGTGTGAAAATTGTTAACTAATCTCCAAGATGAAAGAAAATAGTTACAACAAAATTGTAGAACTTGCTGCAGCGACAGCAACAACAACAACATTTATAATGATTAAACAGGAAACAGCAAAAACAAAAACAATAATAAACTGTTGTTGTCGCCAATTGTGGTTTGTTTATTTGTTTTTTTTTTATGCAAATGTAGGTTAATAACATTTTGACGCATGCGCTGTGAATACAAATTGAAACCAGAACAACAACAACAACAACAACAGCAACAACAACGACGACAACAGCGACAACATTTGTGCATTCCAAACAAAAACAAACATTTTGTGCGTAAGTTACACATTTTCGTATCATTAACCAATGTAGCCAACTTTAGACGAAGTCTGTATAACCTTTTATATATGTTATATGTTATTTTTTTAACAGTCTAGTTTCTTTTAAATAACTTTAAACTATCTCGACAATGTTAGTTTTAGGTTTCTTTTTATACAAGTTCTTAGGATTCTAAAAAATTAAGTCGAAAATTAATCTCAAGTCTCCCTTACTTAACTCACGTAGATCAGCCACTGAAAGCAGTTCTATCATCATTCGAATCAATCAACAAGCGAAACTAATTTTTGCTTAAATAACAAACAAATAACTGTCAAGTTACTTAACCATATAATTTTTGTTGTCAAACGATTCGTTCCCACAACAGTTATTGAAATAGCTTACTTAATTTTTATACCCTTGCAGGAGGGTCGAATGTTTTTGCAGGGTATAATAATATTCACAATTCAATTCACCAGATTTTCATCAAACTAATTTATTCTATGGGTGTTGTTGTGATTTGTGATTAATTGCATAAATACCCAGCAATTGCTTTATCGATTGTTGGAATGCATAAGATTTATTACCATTTTGATTCTAAGATTTATGCAAGACGGAAGTGCAAAACGGTTAGAGATTGTGGGAATTAAATCGCATCATTATCATCAATCAGTTAGTGAGAGGGACGAATTAGCTTAAACATATTTACAGTTATCTATTATAAATCAAACGATAAGCGATGCACAAACTGCGCATCAGCAATTGAATTTAAAAGAGTAATAATCTGCTATTATATGTACATCGATGCTCAAGGACAGGATCTAAGCGCTTTCAGGGACTTGCAAACAAGAGTAATCACCATCATTTCGCTTTTCAAAACTTTTCTATTTAAAACATAATTATATTTTGAGAATAAACCACACAATGACAGCCGCCGCCTCTATCCGGGGGGTTTGGATTAGTGTCTCTAATTAACACGACATAAAACAAACACTAAACATTGAAAGCGATTTGCATATGTCGTATGACGACAAAATTGAGGCGGGTATTGTGATTTTTATACCCTTGCCAAAAAGGGTATATTCATTTTGTTTAGAAGCATAAGATGACATTTTTATCCATATAAAGTATGCAGATTCTTAATCAGAATTTATATAGCCGTATTAAGTGTTTCGGAATCAATTTTTTTGAATCACTAACTCCATTGTTAATTACGAAACTTGAAAGGGTATACAAACTTCGTGCGTGCCACCCCCTCTGCTTTTTTTTTTTAGTTTTTTACACAAAAACGAAAATTAAAAAGTTTCTGGCAGCTGATGATTGTTTTTTTCTTTTGTCTTTTTTAGTTAATTTTTGCGTTCGGGTGAATGGCGTGAATTTTTATGCATTTATAATGAAACCTTTTAAACAAAATGGACAAAAAAAAAGAGAGACGATAAAGCAATCGTCTGCAAGTTTTAGCGAATGGACGGACGAGGTAGGCAGATGAAAATGTTTATAAAACATAAAGTTGATAAGCAACTTTTGTTGCTCTGACCTTGATCATCGTTTTTTATATGAAATTTATGAAATAAATTTCCCATTTTCAGCCTCTCTGGTCAAGTTATGTGGCGCTAAAAATGCAAATTTTTATTAACTTAAAATAAAGTAAATATTTAACTGGACATACATATTTCTGCTCGTCATCTTCGCGAGAATACACACAAATCGGTGGCTCAAGTGTGTCTCTGTGTGTGTGTGTATGTGTTAAGAAAAATTCCCTTTTTAATACAGAGCGACTAGTCGCTACTGCGAATATGAACAATTTACAACAATAATATAGAATTTTAATGTGTTTTGTTTTGCAGTTGGTTAACTGGTTTGGCCGGCTCAGAGATCTTTTTCCGAATTCAAATGAAGGTTGTTTTGTTCAGTGAAATCGAAATTGGATTATGCGCACAGCAACCAATCACACATACACAAGGCACACACACACACACTCACTTGTGTTTTTGGGTAAATCCCGAGAGCCCACTTGAAACTATTCTTTGACGTCTTTATAGAGCCGCAATAATTGTAACTAACTGACTGAATGACTGACTGACAGCCCCCCCCCCCCCCCCCCCCCTCAAGATGCAAAGAAGCAACAAAAAGTGTGTGTGTGTGTGTGTGTATGTATATAGAAAACTTGCTAATTTGCCAGCCCCAATCCCAATAATTAACAAATGCGTCAGGTGTTTTTTTCTCTTTTGCATTAAATCACGACTCAGCAATTCCGCGACGTCATTATGTTAGCTTTTAGCAGCTAAATGCCCGGGAATGGCTCTAGACAATAAAATACCCTGTAAATCGTGGTTTTCTATTATTTAGTGTCACACACAAACTTTACTTTTAGAAAGAAAAAATGGCAAGCCAAATTATGGTATATAATAGCCTAATTCAATTTTTGTCTTTAAAGTAATTTTTATGTGACGTTCACAAGGAGTTAGATTGGTTTCAGAATTTCCCGAGTTCTAGAATAATCGCTCAAAGTTTTAAATTGAATCTAGTGAAATTGGAGAAGAAGAAGAATTGGAGCTCCCTTTGAGCGCCAAAAATTCTAATTTGTTCAATTCCAGAAAATAGGCATTTATATGCAGTTTAAAATTTAAATAAATAATTTCCCCTGATATTTCGACAAAAATACATGTTAAATATTTATCTTTAATATTATAACAATTTAAATTTAAAAATAATTGTTTGAACATGTGCTAATTTAAAGCCCTTGAAAAAACAGTTTCTTCCCATAACTCGTGTAATATTTTATTAGCTTAACAATTTGAAACTATCGGTTTTAAATAAACTATACAGTTGGCAAACAAATAATAATATCTTAATAATTTATGTCAATGTGAGCTTTAGGTACTTCTAATTAATTTTTCCAAATTTAGCAACACCCCGAAATGTGCGAAAGTACTTACAGCGTTCCCACCTGATGACGCTTTGACCTTTTGCTAATTATTAAAACAATTATCTAAACGTTAATTATCTAATTACAAATATTTAAAAGATTTTCAACTTATAATGGTCCTCTAGACATTACCTTCACCTAGTTAATGTAAATTAAATCAAAGAAATTAAAACTAAACAGGGCAACTAAGGGGACGTCCATTTTGCAAGACCCTCCCTCCCTCCTCCCTTTCCAAACTCACGTAATTAATACCCCTCCCTTAAAAAGTAGATTTCGAGTGACAAGTTCCATTTTACTTCTTGGAATAGAAGGCTTTACGTTTAAATTTTAGAATCGTTTAGCTTTTGCTTTTTAAAAATCAGAGAAAAATTTGAAGGGTTTATTTTATTGCAGGGTAATTCACAATTCGTTAATACGAAGAAAGCCAATGACATGATATAAAGACAAATGTATACAAATGTATATGGGAATGTATAGATTTTTCTGGTCAATTGCTTTGGTCAACTTTAAAGCCTCAAGCCGCGCACATATGTACATACAATCAGCGGCAACAACAACAAGTGGACGACGGCTTAAATTGCAAATGCAAATTGCAAATTTTTGTGGTCATTGTTAAGTAAAGGCCATAAATAGACACACGGCAACAACACGGCCGTTCGACAACAACAACAACAACAACAACAAACAGTAAGCAATAATTTTATTGTCAACTTTTGCATGCCAATCAACCGAAACAAAGCAAAGCAAAGCACGGCCAGAAAACTGAAAGTCGCCGTCTAGCGTTAAAAAAACGCGCGCACACAAAAACAAAAAATAAACGCACCAAGTGAACAAAATAAAAATATAATGAAGAGCCAGAGAGACAGAAATCGTTTATTTTTATTGACATTGATGCATCTGCCTACCCTCTGGGCAGGATGGGGATTTCATTTCATTGGATTTCCTCATTGTTTGTTGCAGTTGCCACTTTCCATTTCAACTTCAAGCTTGAATGCTGCAATCTTCCATCCATTGCAACTGAGTTGCTGTTCTAGGGGGCTTGGCTTACAGCTTTAGCCAGCCGCTCCTGCCTGCTGCCTGCTGTTGATAATTTATTTCAATTATGCAATTGCTATGTCTGCAAAAGTTGCTGCAGCATCTCCTTTTTCGTCGTCTTCGTCTATCTGTCTGCTCTCTGTGTTTTTCTTCTTTTTTTTTTTTTCTTCTGGTTTATCGTGTGCCTGGCATCGGCTTCCTCCTCTCTGTGTCTGTGCCTGCCTGTCATATATATTACATCGCTTTGCTGACGATCATCTAATAACCGCCTGCCATTCCCATTTGCCATCTTTCTTGGCTGTGCGCTATATAATCATGATAATTGCATCAGGGGCAGAAAGGAAGGGGGGAGCGCACAAGCAGCCGATCTGATCACTCAGGCGAATGTCGCTAAATGTTCCTTCCAAACCTTGTAATCATGGCAAGTGACGCCCGCCTTTTCGATGACTAGGCTTTCGATTTTACATCTTTGTTTTAGTATATCACTTTTGGTTTTTATTGCAACACAGAAACTCTTTGTTGTCTATAAGATTCTGGGATGCCAAGATAATTTGGAATTTCAAATAGAAACCACTAACTAGAAAACAGCTGCGAAACTAATTGGTTTTAATATAAGTATGAGCATTCTTAAAAATAAGTCTCGCAGTCTATAGAGAACCTTTTTGCTTATCAAATGATGTTTCATCTTAAATTTAATTTACTTAACTCATAAACTTAATATAAAAGCTTGCAGTTTAGATGAAGCGGAGAAGACAAGATTTTGTTTACCCGTATTGATTATAAAATTAATTTACCTTCTTTGGTTTTCGAACTGGTCAGACTGTGACCAATGTGATTCCAAAAGTTAAGGCGACAGCCAAAAACTTTCATTTCCTTAACGCGTTCCTTCATGTTGCCAATAACGCTCGTTTCGGCCAAACTCACGCAGGGAATCATTTGAGAAACAAAAAACACTTTGCGTCTTATCAGACGTTTCTTTTATTTATTTTTTTTTTTTTGCCACTTTTTAAGTTTAATTTATATATGTAGCTAAAAGGGGCACAGGCAAAAGAGGAGGGTTAGATTAATTAAATTGCAAATTGGCAGCAAAGTTTTTAAGTTGAGATCAAAGTTTGTTAAACCATTTGAAACACGAGCGCACAGTACATAAACATACATTCGCTTAATATTTAATGAGCCTCCTCAACTCAAGTACATCATTTGCGGAAGTAAAATTATTTTTTTCTACTTAAAGTCAAAGCAAAGTTTAAACATCAATCAACTATTTTGGAGAGGAAGCGGCAAGTCTCTAGTGAATTTTAATGATGGCATTTTTTGTTAAATATTCCCCTCTACTATTTAATAATAAATCAATCAAAATTTTTAAGTTTAATGATTTATTATAGAATAAGAATTCGCCTAAATGGAGGCCAATGATGCAGAATGCAGATGCAAGCAAACAAATATCGGTTGAGGTTATCGATAAGCATCATCAGCAGCTACATTGATTTTGCATTGTAATTGTTCAAGTAAAGCGTAAAGATTATTAATTTTTTGTTTTTTTTTTTTTTGTGGCTAGCTAATGATGGAGCCAACTCATCATCATCGAGGCCAAAAACAATTTGAAAATTGATTAATGATGATGATGAGAGATTCGATTCACTGGAAAAATTAGAACAAGAGAAAAAAAAACACAAATGCAATCCCATCGTATCGTATCTGTTACACTTGAATTTAACAATTAAATTAGATATATATATATGAATAAAAAGAAATCAGAGAACATTTCATAATTATGATGAAGAGAATCAAACACAAATAAAAACAAATGCTTGAGAAACCTTGAGAAACAAAACGCACCTAAAAAATATTAAACAATTCAACAACATCCAAGCCAGAGCCGTGGGCTGAAACTCAGTTCAATGAGCCATCGACCGACTCTTCTCTTCATGATGTTGTTGTTGTTGTTGTTGTTGCTAGTAGTAGCAACTGTTGGCAGCATAATTAACATCAATTTCAAGTTTTTCTCTCTGGGTTTTTCATCAGTGTAAACCTCAATTTAGCTGGGGCAACAAAATCTAATGAACCTTTCAAATGATTGACGATAACTTTAAAGATCTCGCACGTGTGTGGGGGGGCTTACGCAAAAATTGGGCGCGGTAAGTCTGACTTGGTAAATTTCGTTATGAAATGGCTAAACGCCCGATTACAAACAGTTGGCTCAGTTATTAGATTATAAATAATTTAATTGATATTTCCCAAGTTTTCATTTTAGAATTTTGTAGGTGCTCAATGCACTTTCACTCTGATGGGAAGTCTCTGTGTTCCCATTTTCAGTTGATATACTGCTTAAAGTTTGCCCATAAGACAGTTTATAACGTTAATTGAACATTCAGTTAAATTTTAAAGCCCACTGTAAATGCAACTTAAGAATGGCTATTAAATAATTGGTATAAGGTTTTCGTGTCTAAAGTTTTTAACTATTTTCGTTAAAGCGTTTGTCCTAAATTGTTTGGAATTTGGCATTAATTTGTGCTTAAAAACAAAACTAAGTAGTACATAATATGATTTTGATGCATTTTTTATAGGGCATTAAAAAATTGCAAAAATAATGAAGTTTAAATTTTTACAATCAAGAGCTATAAACCTAAATGTTGTAAGAAATTAAAACGTAAAAACATAGTAGAAGATATATCGTTCATATTCAATTGTGTCGCAGATTTTAGCTGGACGTAGTTTAACAGAGTTGGAAAAAAAAATAAAGTAAAATGGTCCTTAGGAGACAGACTCTCTTTCAACCGTTTTTCAAACTGATAAATATTTTTCGAGGGATAACAAACCGATAGACAATTTTGAAAGTATTTTCCATACCAAAACTGATCGAGAAATATGTCAAAGACATTACTATCGCCGAGTAAAGGGAATGCTATAGTCTTTTAATCTTTTTTCTCAGTGTATTGATTGTATCTGGGCCACATTGAACTTGTCGTGACCTTGCCTTGTCTTGCGACTGGACCGAAAGTTTCTACGAATTTAAATTGCCAAAAAAAAAAAAATTTTGCTGGTGTTTAGATATGGTAAAGTTGGGCGTGGCGCAGAAGTGAAAGAAGCAACCGTTTTGACCTGATTCCAAAAGGTAAACACTCGAGACTCCGTTGAGAAGCAGCGTGAACAAAGCAAATCCGCATCAAAAAAATAATTTAAGCGGTCAAAAAACGACAAAAATGAATAAAAAAAATGGTAAAAGAAGCAAAGCTTTCGCTTGTCATGATTTGTGCTTTGTTGTTGGTTGTTTTGTTTTGAGTTGTTATTTTCTTCGTTGTCTTTTTAATGGTAGTAATCCCAGAGAGTTGGATTTTGGGGTATCTTAAAAATGAATTGGCACGTAGCTGACCTTGACCTGCAGTTGTGGCCAATAAAAATGCAATTTTTATGCGGTTGCCCCCAAAAAAAAAATTTTCAATTGCAATTGAATCTACCTGTCCCTGTCTTTCCGCCCTCAGTCTCCTTCTCTTAAAGCCTTTGTGCGCGCTGCTCGCGCCTGCTGAGCCAATTTAGTTTTTGGCAAATTGCTAACGGTACCAAAAGTGAACTTTCGCAACACATTCAGAGAGAAAGAGAGGGAGAACGGTAAAGAGAGATACAGTCAGTCCACTCCTTCTCTCGCATATGTACCTTAAGTAAAGAAGATACAGAAAAAAGTTTAGCAACAAATGTTGCTTCGACCAGTTGAGGAAACGAAACGAGATGCCCAAAATGAAACTTGAAAACTCGTTTGGGATTTGCTGCAGCAACCTTCGAAGAGGAGGCGCAGCCACAACTCATTGGAAAACAACCTTATTTTATTGCCTTTATGCCTCTGTGTATGTGTGTGTGTGTGCGTGTGAGTGTGCGCAAGCAAGAACCGTTAGCTAAAGGATCTTTTGCCGATTCTTAAGCATCTTTGCATTATAAATTGCCCAAGCCAGCGTCATCATCATCGACGTCGACGTCGTCTTCCAAGTGGTTTGGCCTGTTTCTTCTTTGAGGTTTTTAAAGGTGCATTTTCCACAAAAGCCGCAGATGCAGTCAAAGAGCAACAGCAAGTGGAAAATTTGTAGATAATTAACATGAGTACAAGGTACCTGACAGATACCCACACGCGCTCGGTGCGCCAGTTTATGATCGTTTTTTTTTCTTTACCAAGAATTATTATACAATTTTCTTCACTTAATCTTGACCTGACCATCAAAATATTTGTAATCCAAACATTTATGGCTTCCCCCTTCGCTCTGCTTCCCCCGGTAGTTATATTTTTGTAAGTAACAAATTTAATGCCGATTGCATTTTATGTATTTTTCTGTTGCCTTTCTTTTTCTTCCAAAATGACAATTTCAAGCTACCTTTTAATGTCTTTTTCTTGATTCTTATTTTTTTTTATGGTGCTTTTTTTCTCATGAAAGATAACATTAAAGAAAAAATAAAAGAAAGAAAAAAAAAATACAAATGTTATTTTCTATAAACAAAAGCCTTCATTTGACAAAAGCTGACAGAGCACATGAGTCGTCGCCAGAGTTAAATTGATTTCTATTGAAATTTGAAACGGCACTTTCTGTGCCTTGCTTGCTTTTAATGGGGTCCGACCACAACCTCCCTTTCCCCACCGATAATAGCAAGCGATAAACCTAAATAAAATGTGTTAGTTAGGAAAAAATACTATTTACTCCCAAAGGGAAAAAAACTAAACCTTGAGAAACTCATAAAAATATAAGCTCTTAGGAAAATACTTCAGCTAGAATTTTATAAGAGTTTCATATGAAAAGTGCAACGTATTGTTACTACGAATCAATTTGAAAATAGGAAGCAAAATAAGTATACGCCCCGTTGTGTAGTACATTATTTTGCATTCTTGGATACACGATCTAAGCAATTACGCCACAGCATGAGCCTGAAAGAAATCTGTGTTGAAAACTTCATTAGAAAGGCATAAAAACAAACTTCCAAAGGTAGTTCCATCGGCTACCATACTAGAAAATGGCTTCAAAACGGGATCATCCCGTTCTTTTTTTAGTTTTTTCTTTGTGCAGATCGAAAGGGAACTCTAAACAACATTTGAACGAAATTTTGTTTTACTTGATTGATACTTCTTTAAAAAATCCCTATAGCTACGACTTCAAACAATTTCATAAACTTATCGAGTAATTTCGTTCAAAATGTCGCCGAGTCACAATTATGTATTTTCTTTGTAGTTGAGCTCCGAAGAGCTACAACAACTACGTGATGAGCAGGCTTAAGCATTTGGATTGAACGTGCTGGCCTCAAAGTGCTGAATATATCGACGAACAAACGAAGAAAGAAAACCAAAACAAGAACCAACAACAACAACAGAGAAAACATAAAACAAACAACAAATAAATAAATTCTTACTAATGCAAAGAAGAGTCGAGCACACCGACCAACCTAAACGACCCGAAGAACAGAGGGGCAGGGGATCTACCGATCCTTCATATTGAGTTACACAACAAGAAGAGGACTGGGCAAAACGGCAAACAGCTCAACGTTTAGTTTTTAGCTACCTGCTAAAAGAACAGGCGCCTGGCCACTAATTGGTTTTGGATTCAGGTAATTTTCTAGATTCATTCTCCTTTCCTTTATATACGCCATCAGTCGAAATTAAAATTTCTGTGATTTATGCCATGCAAAAAGGGAAAAGCATTGAACAATAAAATGTCTTAAACTGTAGAAATATATGCTAAACATTAGAAAGAAGCTCATTTTACACTTGATAACTTTCGCAAATCTATATGGAAAAAATCTACATTTCTATAAAATTTTTTTTGGGGCCGGGCAAAGGGGCCAGAGGTAGGGCCCTGTTAGAAAATGCGCAAAAGATGAACAAGAATCGAAAAAAACAACAAACGTATAAAAGCAGAAAAACTGCTGTGTGCACGCCAAAAAAGAAACAAGTTAAACAACTTTACTTGGCTTAGAGAGAGAAGAGCGTTGCCAGATATTTTTCAGTTTCAAACCAAATACAAGGTGGGTACATAAGGTACATACATATATATGTATGGATGAATGTACACATGTATGTATGTACGTGCTCATCGTGACATAAGCAAAACTTTTACTGTTAGAAAATGCATTGAGGAGATGGTCGTCGTCGCTGCTTCAAATGGTTTAAAACAATTTTCAATTTGAGGACTCTAATTACATTTTCTAGTTTTACACTTGCACTGTTTTTTTGTTGGTGTTGTTTTCTCACTTGGCCCACACTTGGCATTTCACATTTTGTTAGCCGCCGTGAAAACACACGTTTTGATCATAAACGAAATGTTTAAAAATGATAACAATTAAAATTTTTTATTATATATTGCTTAACGATTTTCCACCGGTATTGGAAGAAAAAAATGATCTAACAATAGAAATAATTAATTTCAGTTTTGTATTTTTTTTTAGATGGCACATAAACACACACGCGACAAACGAAATCGAGACGACAAACTAACAATAATGAGTAGTATATATCTTTGTAATTCCGAACCGAATCATGCGCCACGTTTTTCAAGCTGTTGCGCACTCGAAGACGACTCGTAAGCAACTGACGCAGAGAAGCAGTTCAATATAATGAAGAGAAAGAAAGACAGACCTGACTGCTGCTGGAGCTGCTCGCACAAGTCGCCGCTGCGATGAAACCAACTTCAGGCATACCGAAGTGGTGTATACACTTGCAAGTACTCTCAAATGAGAGAAGGCATTTAAAAGAGGGTGCAGCTTATACAAACTCAGATGTGCCCATATAGCAAGGGTATATGAAGTTTCAGAGAGTGAGTAGGTGGTAAGTAAGCAGAGCGGATAGAGAGAGCATAGAATGCTTAAGAGAGCCAAAGATTGTGTCGTTTGCTGCTCAAAATGGAGAGCCAACCACAACAACAGTTTTGGGGGAGCTGTGTGTCTGCAACAACAACAACAACAATAATGAAATGAAATGGAGAAGTACAAGTACAAGAGGGAGAATGGGAGAGAGAGAGAGAGAGAGAGAGAGAGCAAAAGGCAAATGCAACTGCAGGCAGTTGCCTGCCTAGACAAGACAAATCAATGAGCATATGTATATTTTTCCTTTTACACTTACCTACTTAAAACTACAGTTAGAATCGGTTAAAAATTTAGTAACGTACCTGCAAATAAAAAAGAAAAGAAAAAGAGGAGGTAGAGAGAGAAAGACGAAGAGAGAGTTAATAAGCATGTCACTTTAGCAGATAAAGTTTTAAAGTTTAAAGTCATTTTCCAGCTATTAGCAGGAAGTGCGCCAAATTGAATCTAATACTACCAGAGATAAAAAGAGACATAGCGAGTTTTTTTTTCTCAATTTCTCTTTGTGGGTTCAGGAGTGTGTGGCATAAACAGAGGAAGGGTAAAACTATTAAACCAAATTTACAAACAAAAAGTAATAAAATATGAGAAAAGAGATATTAAAATAAAATCCAAGAATCAGTAAACTTTTGTATTATCTTTACAGTTTTTAATATTTAAAAAAAAGGTAAAAAAAAAACAGTCTTCCAAAAAATTGAAAATAAAGTTGTAAATCTCCTAATTTTCTTTTGTCGATTTTCATCTATTATTAATAATCAATAAAAATTCACGAACGGCAGAAATTACTGATGTAATATTATGAAAGAAAAATTCCTTTGATCATAAAAAAGTCCAATAAATTGAACAAAACAAAAGACTAAAAATAGCCATAAATTTCTGAATAGCAACTAAAATCCAATTGATTATTATTAAAGTTTAAACACTTGTCAAATGTCTGTTTATGTTTCTTCATCGAAAGATTAATAGCTAGAACAAAGAAAAAAAGAAAGAAGTAAAAATCAAAAAAAAAAGTTATGGCCAAAAATAATCATTGCGTAAAATAGTTAACTAAGAGAAGGTAACATTTATACATACATACATATGTATGTATTTGTATATGTATATATGTTTCAACATACATACATATGTGGAAGAAGCGGAGAGTTCAGTGTTCAGTTCCTTCTTAACTCTTGGCTTCTGCCGATTTCCCACGTTTAGAACGAATCACAACAGAACGGATCATTAATCATGGCAGGCGTAGGATGGTAAGCAGTAACAGCAGCCGAAAAAGGGGGAGATGGGGGGTAGTTGGGGGGCATGGTGCGAGCGAAGGTATGGACAAACCGCGAGACGGCCTAAAACTTTTAAACAAGCCACATTGGGCAGGGGCAGCTCGAAGCAGCAGCAGCCACCGAAGATGCATGAACAAAAAGAACACCAGCAACGAACGAAAGAAAAAACAAGGCACAAAAGCGCGTTCCCTGGCTATATCTTGTCTTGAATTGGTTTTTCAAGAACTGGAACGACGACGACGAAAGTCTGGTCTTTGGGGCCTCTTTTCATGGTCAATCACCCGACAACAACGACGACGCATTGAAGGTTTCTTTGAATGCAGGAGAATGGCTATAACAAAAGTCCCTAATTACAATCATTTTGTTTGAGGAAAAAAAAAAGAATGATTAAAATTATTCAAATCATCGATGGGGACAGTTCATTCCTTAACCAAGTCGACTCTTCATTCTAGGCAAGTTCATTGAATGTGCCCAAACACTACTAGACTAGTATATTTGTTTACTTTTTCCATTTTAGCCTCAAACAATTGGCTCAAGCCAAAAAAAAAAACTGGTTTTCCTATTTGCCAGCTTCTTCTCTCTTCACTTTATTATTGAACTGGCTTTTTGGAAGATTGGTAGAAACCAGTTTGGGTATGGCTATTGACCAAAAGGAAGTCTCCTTTGGAGACCCAAACAGACCTGACGGGGGTGCCTTTTTTTTGTTGTTTGTATAAAAGGTAAACTAATTTTTAAGTAACTTTTAGATCTCATTTAAAATATCGTCTACTCATAATAGGCGCACTGCTCTATGTTCAATTTAAAATCCTCTAAAATTCCATTACAGTTTGACCTCCATGCAGAGTGAAGTCATTTGGGTATATAACTCTTTTTGATTCGACTTTTAATTACATTTTAAATGAATTATTCACATCAGAGCCCAGACTCGTCGCTGGCGAAAGTCAAATGGCGTGGCAAAGAAAAGAAAAGGATTCCAGAAAACTACCATAATTAATTTTCGAAGAAAAGACCTCCAAGTGGCCTTTGTGAGGGAGGCCCCCGATGAAATTGACAGGCTTATTTATTGTAACGGCAACTGACATGCGCTCCCGCTGCACACAGTCCCTTCGACAGGGTGTTGGGGCCACTTTCCGCTGATAAATGAAGATGAAGGCGACCTGATTTTGGCCAGATCGCTTGCACCCAACGAAATGACTTGCCCAAATTGGCAGACTTAACGGCAATTTAAAGTGACGCCTCTAATTGATGTCTGGAACCGGCAACACATGGAGGGAGAATGGAATTGTGTAGAATAAACGGGGGAGAATGCAAAACGAAAATGAAGATGTGTTTATGTATGTATGTATGTGCCTTATATATTTTGGAAAACTGTCAAACAATGGTGACAGCATGTGGGCACACTCTCACACACACACAGACCCAGGGACAGATGTACGTAAAGGGGTCTCATTTCCTAATCTGATGACATAAATGAACAATCAGACCCATCAACTGGTGACATTTAAGGGTCCAATTTGGTCGACATAAATGTGAAAAGTTTTGACAGAAATGCAGCTGTTCACATGATCTTTAAAAAAAAGGAAAGGATAATAGACAAAAATCTATGGAATTTTTCGAAAAGGAGTAACAATTAAATGAAAATGAAGGTGTTTATCTCACTTCCCTTTCTTCTTTTGTTTCGTCTTTTTATCTTAATTGAGTGCATACGCTTATATATTTAATTTGATGACTCAATACAAACCGAGATAATGGTTTACGTGATCAAACAATAGATCTCGTGACGTTGATAAAAATGGAATGCAAAAATATAGCCTTACCCATTACCTAAACTCTAAAGTGTTTCTCTAGATTTGAATTTTTAATTTTTGTCATTTGACTTGATGTACTAGTAAATGTTTGTCAAACGAAAAATAAAAAAAAAACACTTCTTCCTGGAATTCGCACCCGGACCATCAGGTGCCAAGTTGCATTAGCCAAACCTCGTCTAAGTTTGTCTCGTATATTTGTTCCGGCCACACACAAAGCGCTGCCAAGTTAGCAATCTTAAAGATGCCGTTTTTTCCCTTCTTTATTTTTCTCATTTTTTGCCAAACCCTTGGCTCATTAACAGCTTAGTCAGGCTGCTGACACTCCAGACACGCACGAAACTTACTTCAATGCACTTAAAAAAAAGAAATTGCGGCTAAAGCGGCGCATGGAAGGAAGGATGCGCAGTCAAGTATATGTCAAATGAGGCTAGACAAAAGGACAGGCACAGGCAGGCAAAAAATAAAAATAAAAAATGTAAAAGTCAAATGTGTGAAAAGCAAAAGGTTCTCAAGAGTTGAGTTAAGAAGACTTTTTTTTCCCCATACCCAAATCCATATAACGACAATGACATTTGTCTAAAGGAGTGGAAATGTTAGACACAGTCAAGGCTAAATTTATAAAAATTTGTCGATAGGTAGTTAATTCTATTTGTTTTTGATTTGAATGCCAATACTGTTATTACCTTGGCTAAAACAAATACAACTTATTCAGGTTCAAAAATTTTTAATAAGAAAACACTTTGCTGATTCCTGATTGCTGATTTTCTGCCGCAAAATAAATAATGATTATATAGGAACTCTAGCATATGGATAAATCAGAGTTTGTTTTGTTTTTCGGTTTGTTTGTATATGGCTGACAGCGAAAATGCTGCAATTCAGCAAACAAAAACACAAACTCCACTAGCCCCCCATATGGTTGTCCTAGCCCAAACTGCCAATTTATAAAATTTCTCTCACTCTCGGGGGAAAAACAAAAACAAACACAAATGGAAAATCTTATAAATAGGTATAAATAAGTAGACAGATTTTGGCCCAGACTATGGAGCAACCGTCGGAATTGGTGGAGCTGGATGAGACTATAGGTTTCTACTTGGATGGAATCTATTTCTGGCGCCGACAGAATGAGGAGGATAGTACGCCAATTGATATTTCGAGGCGTACAAAGATTTTGGCAATGATCTTTATTGCAATACCCGTGATATTAACTATTTTTCTCTTACTTGGATTATTGTTAGCTTCACGCCAATGCGCTGCAGCTCGACATCCGAATGTATTGCGGGCTAGACCCTTACAGCAGCTCCACTTTTTGCCGGACCACAAGCCAGGATGATAGCGATATGACTTCGGGGTATTGCTGTCCTCGCAAACTGTAGAAAAACAACAACGACAAGAAATGAGCAAAGATTGACCAGACGGAGAACAGCTGCAGCCAAGATTTGGGTTAAGCATTGTATTGGAGAGATGGCCTTATCGCATAAAAACAGCTGCGCTAACCAACCAACTAACCAACCAACTCTTTGCTTGCTTTTTGGGGTCATCATTATCATTATCATGTCGTCGTCTTGGGTGCAGTAGTCGTGCTCACCTTGTCGTATGGCTCTGATCCACTCGCTGCGCTCCTTGTCGCTGTTGGCTATCACGTAGAGCGTATATTGAGGCACCGCTCGTCCGCCCTGTTGTCCCTCAGCTCCACCGCCGTTAGCCGACACTTCGGTCTGTCTCGGTGCTGTCTCGCAGTAGCCCACTTGAAAGGGATAACCCTGATAATGATGATGGTGATGATGGTGATGATGATGAGTTTATATTAGTTTATAAAAGAAAGCAAATTATATCTTCTAACTCACATCCGGTGCAAAGGGATCACCACCTTCGCCGTTGACTGTTGCCTCCTCTACAAGGCGTACGCCCTTTAACTGTATTCTTCCGCGTTCTCGTCGTCGCTAAAAAGGTAAAAAACAAAATATAATTAAAGTTGCGATTAACATTTGGAAGCAGAGATTAAACACACTAAATATTAGCAATGCCAAGGAACTAAGTTAGAAGCAAGAATCGTCGCCATTATAAGCTGCTAGTATGACAGCCAAATAATATAGTTATCTAATTTTGATCAAATTTAGCATCCATTATTATACGATGGGTTACATAAGAATTTATAAGAGTATTGTTCGAACAACAATCGAATAACAAAGTTGTTGATGTAAAACTGTATTCTAGATGAATCGGAGATAAACAGTTTCTGCCACATATTCTAGTTTGTAGTTAAATTTAGATTTTCACTAAGAGTTTAGATTCTAAATACAGAAATAAATCATATTTTATGTAACATTTTAGATTTCCTTCCCTAACTGTGTGCATCGCATAAACGCCTCCTCTACACATTTACACATTTCTTTGAACAAAATTAGCTTCATCATGGGGGAAATTATTATACATATTTCAATCTTCATCTGACACATTAGCAACGCTCATTTAATGCAACTCCCCGCTTCTTCTCCATACCCCTACTCGACTCTCAAGTGCGTTTCAATTTCAATTGGTTGCCAAGTTGAAAATTTTCATTTTCATTTCGTGCTGAATTTCCTTTTTCCCTTGCGTTCGTTTATTTGTTTTTGTGCTCATTCATTGTTCCGCCTCCATTGCATCGAACATAATAGCCCTATAACCCCTCCATTTGACTTAACCCAAATAATTTCCAAAGTTTTATGCTCAAGTTTATGTACAAAACATTTTTGTTTGCTTTATCAAAAAAAGAAAAAACTTCAAACTCAAAAACCTAAAAAGGAAGTTCACTCTTTTCGTCTTTTTTCGTTGGTCTCTTAAATTGTTGTTGTTGTTTTCTGTTTTGTGTATTAGCCGCCGCTGCTGCAGTACTTCTCCGCAATGATTGTCCCCCTCCCCCATCCCCTTTAGATGGTTTTTTTTTTCTTGTATTTTCTTATTTTCAAATTGCTGCTTGTTTATTTGAGGTCTTTGTGTCAACGTTGTTTTCGACGAGGTTTTTATGTCGTCGCTCTTTGGTTTGGTTGCTTCACTTTTTTGTTTAGATACTTTTTAGGTCTTTTCTTTTTGCTTTTTTTTTTGGGTTGCTGCGATAAGTCGTCTCTGCTTATCTCTCTGGCTACGCTGCGTGTGTTCCCTAGTCCCTTTCTTGTGTATAGTCTTCTAATCTAATCCCCCGAGTCGAGCCAACAACAACAAAGTTATGTCTCAGCTTCCTCCCATGCTGGCCAACTTTAACAAAAGAGTCTACCGTCAAGTCAATTAGGCCAATTAAGTTGACTTAATTGAGCTTGCAGCGCTTAAAAGTCTTCCCGATTGCCTAGTTCCCCTGCATTCCCTTCAAGTGTTGGCGGCACACGTGCAAAAAATTACCCTCGACGTCGACGAAAAAAGGACGACAACATTGCTCAAGTGCCGTCAAGTGGAATGCCAGGACGACACAACAACAAAAAACGCAACACAAGAAAACTGAGCTGACGAAAATTTCATCAGACTCTTAAGTTAGTTTATGAATTTTAACAGCGAGGGTAATCAGCCAGGGCAAAGGGTTGCCCTGTCGCATATAGAAAGTGCTTCACTAAGCCAAGAAAAAAAAAATGTTGTTAATATCCAATCAAACTTATCATTCGTTTCATCAAGGAAATCAACTTAATAAGAGGCCATTGATATACACGTTTTCTGTAAATAAATTTTTATGGCTTAGGGTCTATGTAAATTTGCATCCCCCTTTGATCCTGTGCTAGTATTTTGGGAATATTGAGATATATTGTCAATCAAATCTAAATACAGTTTAAGATAATTATTGTGTATAAAATAACCCTCTTGGGTGTCAGACCATCAGTATTTTATTTTTGAAAATCTCTTCATCATAAAAAAATGACCAAAGAATTTACCAAAGTAGTTTTACAATTGGGAAAACAAAAAAATGAGTCAGAAGAATAAAAGTTCTAACTGAAATAAAAAACGAATATTGATTGAGCAAAACTAGCTAATTATTGATATTGTAATGTAAATTAGATAAAATGCCAAAAACCTAAAGTTTCTCTTGGCCTACCGATTGCTTTTTACTGTGACCAAATAATTTCTATTGTTATGGTATTTATTTATGTACTTGGTTTATGATAAACCGAAGTTTTATCAAGTTTTACCAGAATGACAATTTGAGATTTAGAGATAGAGCCCTATAATTTTTCAACTATATTTTGCAATAACTTGAAGTTTATGAAATAAATCGACTTATTTCATGTTTTAACTAAATAATTTCTGCTCTTCTGTTTGAATTAATGATAACTTTCATCTAATTTAGGCTAATGATGCGTATAAGATTTAATTCATTTAAAAATGAATGGAAGTAAATAACAAAACGTCGACTTGGGTATACCATGTACCACTAAGTGAAACAAATATATCAAATTCACAAGACCTGAATAGTAATCACAGGTTGCACTGGAGCACAATAGCAGTTTATCGCACCTAGCGGACAACTCCTCCTTTAGCAGCTTATGCCTGTAACTATAACGCTTTCTTCTGCCTGTTACATACATTTTCGCAACTTTAATATACCCTTTCATCCCATGGAAACATGGTATAAAAGTTGGCCATGTCAAAGAATTCGAGTGGGTGAGAACATGTAATTGGCATGGCCAATGGGAGGAGGGGGATAGATGGGGGCGGTGCGGCTGTGGGTGGAAGCTAGAGGAAGCTAGCATTGCGTTGCGACTACAACATGACATCCGGCGGCTGTCAGGGCAACCTAGTTGGATTTGACGATGCTTCCTGCACACGCCACATCATCCCAGTAGAACATGTCGTGCCACTTTCTCGTGAATTGAAAATAGAAATAAAGCAAAAGTGGCAAACAACTAACAGAAAACAAAAAAGCAAGAAAGAGGGGCAATGAGATGAAAACCTAACTGAAATGGAAATGAAAAAGTATGGCTAAATTGTTATGAGTTGCCACATTTATGGACTTGCTTGTACATACACGAACATCATCATTTTGAAACCTTTGACCGCCTGCCTATACCATGTGGGTCAATGAACTTCGAGTTGCACTTTGAGTTACATGCATTTCAAAGACTCTGTGTGTGTGTGTGTGTTTGTTTTGTGTTTATCACTGCGCGAATGTTGAGCATATGTTTGCAAATTGGCATTGCGACATGTGGCATGTGGCATCAATAAGCACCAACTAAATGCAGTGCAATGAAGTTTCATAAAACAGAGATGGGATGCATGTGGCAGCTGCTTCTGATTTGCAGTGAAAACAACAAAATAAAAATTGCCAACAATTAAGGCGAAAGATCTTGAAACTAAAACTGCAATGGAAAATCTCCAACATTTTAGTCTTGAAAACAAAAACAACACAAAAAGACCACAACAAAAAAAAGGGGCAACGAAATGTAAAATTTTACAAAATTGGTTAAATAAAATTGAAAGGCCTCGTGCGCATCTGCCGAGTGAAAGTCAATTAATGCAACATTAATCAAATTCCTTTTAAAATGCAGTTCGAAAAATGGGTCCAAGCTTGGCTTTAGGGCATATCCATCGACAAAGTGAAATGAGGGTTCCGTTCCCTCCACTTTGCTTGGCGTTGATAATGGAAATTTCCCCATAAACACAAACACATCATGGATGAAGAACATTATAAAGATGTTGATGGACATGATGTCTATTTAGTGTTAAGTTACCACAAAAAAAAAAAAAAAACGGAAAATAACTTATTTCATACACGAATCTGTATAGTAAAGAGGGTTCTCTTTAGAGGGTTCTTTGATAAGTTGACATTAAATTACGAGAACACGAGTTTTAGACTTTATCATGCAACGTATTTTCCCAAGTAGCGTGTAAAATTTGACCTATTTTTATTGTTATTCATTGCTAGTTTAATTGAATTCAATTGTTTGCATAGTTGGCAGAGCAACAAATCTTGCAAAGACCGCCAAAGGTCAACTGTTTTGACAGAATACATTCATACTGTGCATTTTTTTATCTTAGAAGCTTCGTTTGGTAAGAATGCATACGTTTCTACTAACTAAATTTAAAACATTCCTTTTATCTGTCCAGATATTCGAATTATGGGAGCACGTGTCGGACCTAAATTTTGCTTAAAAAAATTACATTGCGTGACCTAAAATTGTAATTAATAATTAAGGGAAATTGAAAAGCTATTAGTTCCAATTTAAAGTTCAGTTGTTGTTTTTGAAATTTTCTTCTTTCCTTTTTTTTTTTGTTTTTTTGATTACAGTTATAATTTATAATCAGACGATTTTTCAAACAGAATCTTATTCCTTATAAGCGCAATCTCCACAGGGGTTTTGCATTATCAATCATTTGCTTGAATTGAATGGAATGGTATGAGTGCTTCGCTTCAATTGTCAGGCCACTGGCAAGCCACACTCGTCTCTGGCTCTGTTTCTGGATCAATCGAAGGAACCGCCGAGACACCGCCTGACACCAACAAACATCGAGCTTGTTGTGTTCGTTGTCCATTTCCATTCGCTACGCAGTTCAAATTTCGATGGCATTTAAACATGCCATATGGAATATGTTTGTTTCCACATTAATCAACATTGAAAGGTTCCCGTTGCTGTGTTTTATTTAATTTTTTGGTTGCACTTCAGATGATGCGATTTGTTTGATGATGAGGAACTGCAGGAATGGAAATGCAGCTACTTTAAACCAAGGGATTGCCATAGTTCGTTAGTTGTTTCATCAATCGAGCAAAGCATTTTAATAGCCAAAGTGGGAAAAGAACGTAATTTTCCTCAACTACATTGAGAGGAACTTTTCTTTTTTATATTCTCCATAATGGAGTTACATTTACATTTTTTCACCCTCACCTTTTTTGAATTTTTTCAATAATTTTCCTATTTTGACCCTCTTCTACATACAATAGAGGTTTTTACGTAATCTTCTTTTGCCTTGAACATAATTTACTTTTCTCTTCTCCCTCTACCTATGTTTTTTTTTTTACCTGTTTGCAAGTACCTGAATAAGAACTTGTTAGCCTGTTGAGCTGAATTTTTTTTGTCGCCAGGTTGCTTTGACAGCTCTCTCTCTTTCTCTTTCTCTGGCGGAAGGTGATTTGCCGGGTATCCACACTTTGGTCCTTTTCTTTTTGTTGCAACAACTCTGTAGAACAATGGCAAAACGCATCCTTGTTGCAAGTTGTTTCATGTTTCAGCCGGTTCTTGTTCTTTGCCATATTATGTTTCGTTTTTGTGTTGAAAACACTTAGCAAACCAATTTGATGGAAACTTAGGGGAAATCCCAAGACACTACTCCGCTTTATGACGACATGTATGTATGTAGACATAATCGTTTTCTACCCTCTAACCCTCTAAAGTTTAAAGGAATTTAAGTCAAAGACGATGTACTTTGTCATAGACTTTAAGTTAAAACAATCAGGCTCAAACAAATTTCCTTTCACCTTGCATTAATGCCTCAATGATTTTTAATTGCAAATTATCCTCATTCCATTTTCTTAGATCCGTCGCTGATTACTTGTCACTTTTTTTAGAAATATTTGACATCCGGCTGTATAATTTGAAACTCATGAAACTCGCTGAGGAGTTAAGGAAAATTCATAAACTGTGAATTTGTTTAAGATGTCGAAAGATCGTAAAACAGTCAATCCCACATCGAGATGTCTTACCCTAAAATTTATGCACTTTTCCAATGAAAATGAAAAGTAGAAAATGAAAATTTATTTCTCATATTTGAAAAGACGTCTCATTCGTTCTCACACACATCAAAGGACATGGTTGGCTGGTCGACTGTGTTCGCTTGTGTTCCCAACTGAGTAATTAATTTGGCGTTGAAAATAAAAAACAAATTTTCTTGTTATTTTCTTTATTTTTATTTTGTAGCATTCTTCTTTTCTTTTTTTTTTGCTGAATCACTCTGCTGTCTTCGAACAAACATTTTGTGCTCTGACAACTTCCTCTGAAGGAAGCGAAGCAGCGAGCAAGCAACCTTACATAGTTTGTTCTTTTCATTAAATTTGCATTATATTTTATTCTAGACAAAAATCACACAACCTACGCTATAATTTTGTGTTGCATCCTGAGAAACGCCATGAAGCATGAATGAGAACTACTGATGCCATTTTTAGTTGGAATTTTCTAGGGTCTACTGCGATGATCAAGTGATCCATCAAAAGGAACTCTTGGGAAAACAAAAGCGAGCGCGTTGGCGATGAAATTAACGATAAGACAATGGTTGAAAGTTTTCTATGGGCTTTATAATTAAATTTATCGAAAAAAAAAAACGAAACTCAAATAACCCCAAAAAAAAAGTAAGAAAAGAGAAAAGGAAAATCGATGGCAGATAACATCAAGAGGAGCTTGAAGACTCAAACACAGCTGATCAATCAGGCACACACACAGAGCAGACACATGGAGGAAAAATATAGGTGTTCCTCTCTCTCCTACTTCTTTCTTTTTCTTCGATCCAAGCTATAAATATGAAAATCGTGACTTGAACGCTTAAAAAGCGCTTAAAATGTATTAAGCAAACATATGGAAACGGGCAAGGAAATGACAAAGAGTAGAAGAAAGAGAGGCATAATTGAAGAGCAAGACGAAATGGGAGGGGAGAAGAAGGGGTATTATAAATGTGCAGAGGAAATTGTCAGTCATAAGGTCAGTGAAGGCCAACCTCTATCACAAAAATTCATTCCTATCCCTCGAAATCTATCTTACGATTTAGGCTCAAAATAATTACATGCGAGAGAAGAGTTTCTTTTGACAGCTGTGGCTAGAGGAGAAAGAAACCCCTACGCACAGGCATTTTGGGAAGACTCATTGCTTGGTTAGCTGTTTAAATACATCACCATACATATGTACATACATACCTACATTTTATATATATGTTTGTATGTATGTACATACATCTGTTCATTCTATATACTCGCAAGTCGAAAGCGAAGCTGCTGCAGGCCGTCGTCTTTTGTCTATTTCTGAAGCAATTTGTGTTTATTTTTATGTTTTGATAAATGCATTTTTGTTCCAACAAACCATACAAAAACCGACCCATGTGTGTGTAGGTACATACTATTTCGTCTCTGTACAAAACGTTGAGGAGGTCGTTCACTGAACACTCACAATCAGTTTTGCCTCTTTCTTCGACCTCTGCCCCCGCATTCCCTTGATCATATTTATATGTAGACTCTTGCGTTAAGTGAAAACTCTAATTGGGACATCAACCGCAAATCATCAAATGTTTTTTTTGATCATTATTGTTTTTTGTACTTGTTCAACTTAGTCACTGTGTTTTTCTTTTACAATATAAACATTTCGATTTAGGGACTGATGAATATGATATAATTCGTACCATACAGTCCCGAATACGAACCATTATAAAGAATTCTTTATTCACATAACTTGATTGAAAACTCAGAAAAATTATTTCAAGTGCATCATAATCGAAAGATAATCCGATGAAAAACAATGCTGAGAATTTATTAATGTCTACGTACATAACGGTAACACTCACAAATGTCTTCAAATTAGTTATATGTGTTTATAATAATCAATAGACATTTTAAGCTTTTTATAAAGTTTTGCTGTAAAGACCAATTCTTGCATATCTAGATAATAATTCACGAACGCCTAAAAGTAGGCTTTATTTTTAATGTGATTTCTTAAATATTAGTATTAAATATTGATATTAAATCGATGCATCGTTGATCTAAACATTTCTTATTTATCGTGGGAAAAATCTTTCTCTACACTTTGTGATTCATTTCATCGCTAGTGCATTTACATATTTATTGTTACATTTTATGGTTTATGATAAAAATATATTCATACATAACTCTGGGTGAGTGTGTCTGGGAAAGACCCAGGGGCTAAGTTTCATTCATAAAAATGCATTTTGCAACAACATAATTAGGGCAGGAAGAGGGCGGCCGATCCAGCCTGTCCGATGTCTGAGCCTGTCCGCCTTAGACAGACCCAGACTTGGTCTCGGTGTCAGTTTTGTGGCGACTCCTCAAGCTTCTGCAAGCCAGTAGAGCACACAAGCAACGCCCGCAGGCCAATTTGTCTGGGGTCTGGGTTCTACTTCTGCTTATCCTCTTCCAGTCTCCCCGTTGCCTCTATGGATCTCTCCTCCTACAGGACAGAAGCGCATCGCAGTCTGCATCCAATTCCTGAGCGATGACTGTGAAACGCCCCCAAATATATATAAAAAAAAAAAAAAGATTCACAGAGTAATGGAAACCGGAAACGGGGCGGATGCCAACCAGATTGAATCATTGGCCATGGCCTATGCAGTGCAGGAAAGTTGCAATTTATACGCTGAGCCATATGAAATATCTGCTTTACATGACAGATTCAACGGAATTTTGATTTGGCCAAATTGCATGACGCAAAAAAAAAACAAATTTAAAAAAACGGAAATAAGTGGACTCAAACGGTTGGCAATTTATCATTTTGGACTGTTTTGACAATTGTTTTCGCTGATTTTACAGTTACGCATTCAAGACAGAGCAACTCAGCCAACAAGTAATCACATTGGGGCAAAAAGAATGGTAAAACAAATATTGCAAAATGCTTTTAATATCTTATAAATAATTAATATTGTTTCGTCAAACTTCTTTCCATATTTGATGATTGAAACCTTCGATCCAGCTTAATTCGACTCCGAATCCAACTAAATTAATGGCTAACTTGTTTCGTACTTCTGATTATAATCGGAGTATTGACACAAAGGTAAACTCTTATTTCGTAAGCTTTGTCTTTCTTATTTTTGCAAGTTTTAGATTTAAGACTACAATTCTAGAGTCTTTAGGAAAGACTTGATAGTTTTTTAATATTCTTTGAAGGATTGATATCAAGTCGGCAAAAAATAACAAAAAATGCTTAAAATTTACAGAGTGTAAATTAGTTTTAGTTGATTAAAGTAAGATAAGTTTAAACTAATTGATTTGATTACTTAATTAATAAGTTCTTGTGGCATTTAAATAAGCTGTGTTTCACTGTGCCTCATAAACGACCTTTTGTTACGTGTTGGGGGCAGTCCATACACGAGTGGAAAGTATGTCTTCGCACGCGGCTTAAAGCAAACCGAAACAGAAAAGACATCCCACATTGAGTTATGAACTTAGCCCAACTCCCTCCCTCCACTTGGCATCGCCGCACTAACTATTCCTGTTTAAGTCTCAAAAAGGCCATAAAGTACAAAACAGCTAACAAAACTTGTGGCGACTGCTGCTGCCGCTGCTGTTGAAGAGAAAAAGATGTTGTTTTACGTCTTTTATGATGACTCACGCCCCGCGTGCGATAAGATCAATCATCAGAAACAACAACTACATACAAGAACCACCACAGAAGGAAAAGGAAAACGAGCGAACGGCGGCGACGGTCGCAAACACGCAGCATTGCGGTCGCCCGACCCCAAAACCATCTTTCATGATAACACTTTGAATACGAAAGTAGACAAGTTTTTTTTGGCTATAACCAACTTCATATGAAACCGGCTTTGATTTCTAATTATTGCTGGCTGGATCTCGGATCGGTTCGTCGTGAGCTTTAAATTAACGGCGGAAATAGCTGAAGCGATAAAGCCAATCAAAGCGACTTAAAGCCCTATTTTTTTCGAAGAAAGGCGGGCGTTTAGTTTCTTTCTTCCCTCCTCCCCATCTTCTTTTTAAGCATAATTCCAATTAAATAAACGATTGTTGTTTATTGTTTAAAAAAAAAAAAAAAAAGGCGTAAAAGGTGTTTAGATCTGTCTGCCTCTGTCACTTGCTTTGGAGTAGATCGGCTTTTTCCTGGACCTAGTTAAGATTTTTCTTATACTTAATAGCAAGCAATATGCAATAACTCAATGTCAAAGCGCGCAGATGACGACAAACAAAGAGCCGTGGCCTAGGCCGAGACCGACACTGAAATGGACAGGGTGGAGGAATAGGGAGCATAAACCTGACGATGATAAAGATTCCCTGCCAGGCTGCCTATTCAAGGCGCATAATGAACCATGAAAAGCTGCGGCTGTGGCTGCCACAGACAAAGCGTCGTCGTCTGGGTTCTGGGGGCAAGGAATTCAAGACAAAAGGTAAAATGAAGCAGTAGCTGTCATCCCGTTTAATTCCCGTTCTAGGCTTAGGGCTTTTCGCTCATTAGAAAGCATCATTTGGCATGCCTGTCACGCCTCGGTGAACTCCATCACCACCATCAAAAAAAGTCTATTGCATTTGAATGAATCATCTCCCACGGCTAAGAAACCATTTCCAAATTAATAAATAGGCGAATCAGGTAGAGTAAATCCCATTGACCAACAGGTTTTTGGCTTTAAGTGCGAGTCGATTGTTATGCTATACGTTGTTACCTTTTCTCGATTATAATGATTCATAATTGCTACAAGTGTTTACCGAAAAGGGTTGGGTTGGGTCTGCGCAATGCCAACAACATACAATTGATATGTAATGGCCATATGTAAATGGGCCGAAAAGTGCTTACAATTAGTCAGCATTTACAGCAGCTGTTACAGAGCGAAATAAAAAAACTCGACATGATGTTGCTCTGCAAATTACAGGTACCTTATTATATTGGATAAATTATTGCATTTAGATGGAACATGAAAAACTCGTCCCTTTAAATATGCAATTATTAGTTAGAAAACTGAATTCTTGAAAAATTTCAGAAACATTTAAAATGTTTTGTAGCTAAAATTTTGCGCTCATTGTAACCATTGTTTCAAAATCTCATGAATTAAGGCAATTCGTTAAAATATTTGGTTGCATTCTTAATTTACTTCATTTTTTTTTTAATGAAATACTACATTCAAAATATATACTAACTCAACTAATAATAAAAATCGTTTATCAGGAAATTTTCATGAAATTCCAATCATATCGTTATCATATTTCTGGTACTTATGACCATCTTTAAATTCAGAGGACTTTGTAAATTTTTAAATGAGACCAACCAACCAAGATAATTTATAACGGGTTACGCTTAAAAGTTTTCAGTTTCAGAGCAACTCAATAAGTGTAAACTAAATTAATAATAAAAACTTTAAATATATATTGAAACTATTGTCCTATCAAAGTTATAAAATTCTTTCTTGTAATGTTACTTTTTTGAAAAGAACTATATTTAATCGAAATCTATACTTAGAGCCATAATATCATATTTATGAATGAGCTGAGCGAGCTGTTTTTTATGTACAATCTTGAGATGTCCTCCATAACATGCGGTAACTGGGACGTAAAACTTTAGCCGATAAAATTAACTGTAATTGAGCTTAATGCAAAGTTCCACTGTGTTGCGGTTGCAAAAACCGCAGACGACGTCAGCTTGTCTCTGAAAGCTGCTTGAATAAAATGGGACATGGAACAGAATCAGACGACAAGCCACGCTATACACTCATTTATGCATCTTTCATCTGGGACGACGCATCGCAACGACACCGGGCGACATCTGTCTTATCAAAAACATTTTAGCTTTTGGCGCCAATTTGATGTTGGTACACACGCCACGAAGATTTATAAAGCAGGCATAATAAAATAAAAAAAAAATAACAAACCAAACCAAAATGATTGAGAATGGGACCGGACCGACCACCCGGAACACACACAAACACTTTTGCTGGTTCGCTAATTTGTCAGCATTGTTTATGATGGGGCAGATGGGGGAAGTGCGGGCTCTTGTAATTCTACGAAATCGGCTTTAAGCCATTTCGAGGCCTCGAGCCTAAGGTGTCAATTCGTGAAGAATTTTAAAATGCATGCGATGAGTAATAATCAGAGACAAAAATTCATTTTCCACAGAAGCGGCGGCAGCTGGAAGGCGGCTTATTGGAATAAAGCAAAAGAGAAAATGGCTTATTGGAAATGTTGGACAACTATGGAGATTGAACACTAGACTAGAATTCGCCTCATAACACTTTTTGTATATGGTCGGTCATAAAAGCTGCGAAGTCATAAACGAACCAAAGAAGGATTCCTATTGAAGTGCTTGGCTACTGATCAGGAATTAACTTTGCCCACACACACACGGATTGCGGATTATGAGGTGGAAGGTGGAAAGGGTGGTAGAGCCAGATATGAGGGAGGTAAATGGCACCTCCATTAGCCAATGGTCAATGCTTTTTCTTCGGCAAAAGATACTTAGAGGCCCTTCCAAAAGGTATAATGACTTTAATGTCATGTTGGTAAGATGACAAAAAGGACTTGTTAAATCAAAGCAAAAATCATTCCCCAAAACTTTTAAGGGGGTATTTAGCCTAAAAGTATAAAAATACAATTTTTTCACTAATTTTTAGATCTCTAAATTGTTTTTTTGCTTCATGCCATAGAGGCAAACAAAACGAATATTAGTAGCGAAGTTAAATCAATTTTAAGCAGACTAGAACATTAGATTTTGTGGCTATAGTGTTGAAGTTGAACACAGTGTTAAGAAAAACGCATTTAAAACAAAGTTTGAAAAAATGTCTGACAGTGTCCAAATATTTTGAAAATTTAGTTACTCGCACATCTCAGCTTCCTCTTTGTGAGAATAATAACTTGCAATACTCTAAAAACATGAATAAATTTTGTTTGGCATCTTTTATAGCAAAAGTGTATGGGTCGATTTGGCACGGCCGCTGCTTTTGCACACAGGAATAATTTCTCTCTATTTAACACGCCTTGCATGCGACCGCCTCCTTTAGGAAAATTGTTATTTACAGCCTTAATCTGCGCGAAATGTATTAGAGAGCAGAACGAACGAACGAACGCAAAAGAGCGAAGCGTAAAGAACTGCAAAGTGTTTGCAAACAAAAGTCCAAGTTCAATTAGCATACCACCGTGGTGAGCCATAGTAGTGTGGAGAGGGACCTAGCCAAGTTCCGTGGGACTGGCCCAAGCTGTGATTTTTATGACAGGTTAATGACACTTCTCCAGCGCACTAGGCGGGAGTGCAATGACTAGACTATAGCGAGGTGCCTACATGGGGATGACTGTCTCCTGGTCTCCAGGTCTCTTCATGCTCTCTTCTTGTGGTTGTTGCATTCGCTGGGCCGTCATTAATCAGTGCACGCTGAGGGCTTGACCCCAATAAACATGACATGGCTCGGACATGAATTACAACCAAGCAGAAGCTGGCAAAAAAAAAAAAAAAAAACAACGCCAAGCATCCTCCGAATAGAAACAAAGGAAGCGCGCCAGCTAGCAAATCAATCAATTAATTGAACATTTTCTACACGAGTTCATCGAACCTCATACTCCAAGCCAAAGACTTAGCTAGGAAAAAGGAGACACAAAACGTAGAATAAAACCAGAGGACAAAAGAAGGAAGAGCCGAAGTTTTGCAGGTACTTCTTTCTTATCTACAAGTGGAAAAACCGTAGAAGTTAAGTTTTTTTTTCAGTTTTTTTGACCACGAAACACAGTCCCCCAATCTTGTTAAAGTTTCCACCAATCGTTTTTAAGAAGGCTATATCCAAGATATACAATGCCAGCAATCTATAGATAGAAGTTTGAGGTCTATGAAAAGTTTGCATTCATCCATATGGACAGACAGATCAAGGTAGGCGTTGCCCACTTGTGATCGAAATTAACATACCCTGTTTTGCAAGGGTATAAAAAGGATAAGTCTGGGGGTAACTCTGGGGTAAGGGCTATCGGGGGAAGCAAATTGAATGAATGAATGGTGGTTAGGCTTCAGTGCTTTAGGTTTTCATTTTTTGCCTATTTAGGCGTTAAGCCCAATGGCGTATTTTCAGGCGTCTTTTAACAAAATTTATAACCCTAATGCATTAAAATGGCAAAAAGTGCCATGAATATATAAGAACCAATCGAAAAATGGTTAAAATTCTCAAAACTTGCTTAAAGCTGTAAAAACTCTAAAAACAAATAATTTCATATAGAATTCCGAAAGTGTTTTAAAAAAAAATTGTAATTTTTTTAGTGTTTTTTTTTTACAAATAATGGGTTTCAAAAATTTCTAAAATGCTTTCAAATAAGATTATGTACTTATATCTTAGTAGTTCGCTTTGCACGTTATGAAGTCGTGCTGTAATTTCTGCATAATTTATCAATTATAATTCACAACTAAAACGATATAAAAACTATAACAGATCCCTTCCAAAAAGTTTACAAATGGCTTTTGTCTTACCTATTATGTTACGCAGGACGTATGGTTAATCCTTTTTATTTAGGCTAAGGCACACCAAAATTTTTGGGGTGCGGCAACAACAGCAACAAAAACATTCACAGAAACACACACAATCATACACACACAAATATATCTATATATATATACATATGTATATATAGGAACCAGCTCGCTACACTTGAAAAACTTTTTGCATTGGGTGGGGCGTTTTCTTCTTTTTTTGCCGAAAAAAATTTTCCAGCGACGCCTTGGAATTTTTTTTATTTTTTAGTTGATTCTTGTGACTTATTAATTTTTTATGAAATAACTTTAGAAAGTCTAACTGTTTATTAAAACAATTTGTTTAATTTTTAAAAGTGGGCCTTAGTTAGAAAACAAATTCTAATAAGGGTAGTTTCAGTTTGCCGCCTGAAGACAGAAATTTATTTTTTTTAAGGGTGCACTGAGTAGAACAGTATTAATTCCTGACGAGGGGAAATTATTCTTGTGCCTAGAAAACTTTAATTCACAATTCAAGAATTTTAATATGTTTTTAGATTTATTTAATTAATAATTCTAGTACGAATAAATTTAAGAAAACTCGGTTTAACGAAAATCTAATGCACGTCCAAACGCGATGAGGCAACGGTTGAAACTCCAGTTACGAAGGACCAACACGGGCAGTGAACTTCGTTTTGCCGACCCACACACACACACATATATATACAGCTGCTATCATTTTCATCCAGGATGCATGTGTATATGTGTTTTGTGAGGGAAACGCTTTCCAATTGGAATAACAGAATGGGATAGACGAGCGGCTTTTGGGAAAACTCTACACAGACATCTGAGGGGGTGGTTTTTTTCGCCGGTTGGTAAACAGCTGCTTATGCTCTGTTACTGTTAACCACAAAGGTTTCTCTTCCAATTGTAGACTGGAAGTGAATTGAATTCGAACGATGCTGAGCCGAATGCGGCATTTGTTTTGAAACGAGGAACTGCCAAAAGCAAGACACTGTGACTACTACGAACATAAAAGACTAACTGAGAAACCGCCCCACCCAACCCTGTGTCACCCTAACCACCGGAACACACACACACTAGAAACACCTTCTAACCCCTGTGCCGGTAGGTGCCATAATAACGACGCCATAAATGACGAAACCATGACGACGGGATGAAACTCACTCTTCAGTATGAATAATAATGAAACTCTCTCTTTTATTCTCTCTCTGCCTTTTTGGTATTTGTCCAAGATATCATGGGTCAGGATAATCTTGAATCGCTGATAAGGTACGTAAAATTATATGTTAGAGGTGACATATTTAAAGTCAAGCACAAGGACTGAGTAAATGGCAAAATGTAAATAATCTTGTAATTATTTTGGCAGTCTTTATCACAGTTTTTTTTTAACTTTGAACGCGTTTAAATAAAATCAACATAAGTTAAACATCATAAAATAAATTTCAATTAAAATAAAACTTACCTCTACATTTTCGTTATCAAAGTAGCAAAGCGTTCGTTTTGTCAACTCAAACCAACGATGCTTATAATTAACCGGTGTGAAGCGTTTTTTATTTTGTGCTCGTTTAACCATCGAACCGCTTTTGATAATATCATATAGACGCTCGGACATTTTATCCATTTTAGCTTGAAAGGATTTGGTACTAGAACGAAGAGAGGCTGAGGACTTAATGCTACCATGATTGTGCCCATGGATATTATTTCTCTGCATCTTGCTTGAGCTGAGCATCTTAGAGATGTCTGCAAAATAATAAAAAACAATAAAAATAAAGTTAGGAAACATTTATTTTTAAAAAGTTAATGTTAATTTGTTAAGGCCAAAAATGAAAGATTGGAAAGAAAAATTGGTTACAAAACACACCGACAAGGCCATAAATCTTTTCAAGTGGGCGTAGGCGTGCGAATCTGTGGTTGCTAAAGTTATTGACCGTGGAACATCTTACCGGCTTTGGAGCTGTCGCCTAGCCACTGACATCAATCAGTTTTTTGAGCATGCAGAATTAAAGAAGAAGGCAGCAAATCGAGCGATTAAATGGACAATTAATTAGCAACGATCTCTAGAGACGGGACAGAAAAACTACTCCGACCAGTAAATGATTACTGGATGACCTTGGGTGCTTAAGCAAACCAGTTACAGAAAACTGATTAAAGGATTAGCCCCCTCTCAATACGAAGATCAAGAAGAAGAATATTGCCGCGAAGCGAACCATGTAGACAAACAAACGGCTCGTTGAACGCCACTGGAGGAGTCGCCACCACTGTAGCTCTTCTGGAATTATCACACTTCAACAAAAGTCAAAAGAGAAAAGCCAAGTAAATATGAGCGGAGCGCGTTCTAAAAGTCTAATTGGGCCCGTAAAGATCGGGGCTGTAAATTGAGTGAGCAAAGTTTCAAAAGAAAATGTAGCGGACCGGTAGTAAACAATAGTGCGACGTTTTTGTTTTGGTTTTTCATCAAACCAACGAAGAAAAATTTAAGAATATTAAAAAAAACTAAGAAAATTAAGGAACGTTTTTTTAATTTTCTTAAATTTTAACAGTTTTTCCTAATATTTTCCAATGTTATCCAAATTGTTAACAACTTATTCGAATGCTTTATAATTGTTTAATGTCAAAAATTTCAATTTTTTAGCATGATTTAGTAGTTCCAAGCGCGGCTTTTCGTATTTTTAACCTTACCTACGTATGTGTTTCGCTCCTGTCGACGCATAAAGAGAACTGAAAATGTCTGAGCCAATAGTAAAGAACAAAACAAAAGCGACAAATGCATAAAGGCAGCAACAATAACGACGCCCGCAACTGTACGCCCTGCCCATCTCCCTTTTCCTTTTGTCCATTCAACCATGGCACTTTAATCAAGCAGAGGAGCCGAGCCGACACTCCAAAAGCGAAACTCTTGAGCTCGACGCGCATTGCCATAAGTAATAAAATAAACACGGCAAAGGCGCACATCAACAGCAACACAACTACAAAATGTCATACATTAATTTAGGAGTGACAACTGTGAAATACCCTAAGGTTGCTTATTCCATATGCATTATTAAAAATTATCTTTTCAGCTTCCAGTAAGTAAGCTTACATACATAATACACAATAATATACATACACTTCAACAAAAGTCAAAAGAGAAAAGCCAAGTAAATATGAGCGACGCGTTCTAAAAGTCTAATTGGGCCCGTAAAGATCGGGGCTGTAAATTAAGTAAACAAAGTTTCAAAAGAAAATGTAGCGGACCGGTAGTAAACAATAGTGCGACGTTTTTGTTTTGGTTTTTCATGAAACCAACGAAGAAAAGTTTAAGAACATGTATGCATAAAAAAAAAAATTGCTTGAGTTAGCTGTTAATGCTGATTCAAATATACAAACAAACATATTAGGAATTGTTTAATGTCTAATATACCGAATTCTTGACAATGCGTTACAGGGTACGAAAAAGGATGGCAAAAGGCGTGTGTGTGTGTGTGTGAGTGTATGTACATGCATAAATCTTTTGGAGCCACGAAGACTTTTGTTGGATATTTGTATATGTATGCATGTATAGCGGGCGTGGTCTGGTAACTCGTTTTGAACGACTTTGAATTTCGCCACGCAAATTTTTTTTAATTCTTTTTTTCGCTGATCTAGGCAAAGAAAAAGAACAACAAATAAGAAAGAAGCAAGAGACAAATGTTTGGCAGCTGCGTGGGCGCAATTGACCTTTGCAAAGTGTATTTCAAATTGGAATGCAATTCAACTCAGCTTTTTTTTGTTCTTTTTATTTATACCGATTAGAGGCTTATCAGCTGAATTCAAGTACAATTGTAAAGCGCAGCTTGATACTGCTGATAAAACAAAGAACGAGGCTATGTAATCTGAGTCGTGGTCGCGTAAAAGAGATAGCAATAGGAAAGGATAGACAGGCAAGAAGAGATAGAGAATGGAACGTAAAAGAGAAATAGACGATAACTGTGCCAACACTTGCTTACCCCGTTGATTAAGCAATTTGAACTCGGTGACTTCCCACCCCTTCCTTCCCACCAAAAACTGATCAAAAGCCGGCACAGTGCACTGCAGCAGCAACAACAACAACGATTATTACAATTGAGCTTTTTTATAATAATAACAACAAATCACTTTTGTTTAAGCGTGGCGCACAAACTTCGACCATCCGACCGACCGGCTTAGTAAAACAACAAAAAATGATCATAAACAATATTGAAGGCACAGCTGAGGCGCGCACGCACACAAACACTAACACTAGCACTCGCGCAACAGGCTACAGGAATTCCGGGAATTGAAAAACTTCATTACCAATTTCTTTACCACAGATGTTTATGTTTATTGAAATTATTGTTCAACCTAATTTATTCATAAACATTTCCATTTTATAGCGAAATAAGCGGACCGCGCCGACGCAGCGACTTAACAGAATTTAAAATTGAATAATATACAAGAAGTGTCTACGTTCGACGTCTCACAAACGAGTCTGTTGAGTTTATTTATCGATAAGTAGCATTTGCAGCACTGCATTATTTTTTTTTTGCGCGCGCAGTCGATAATTACTAAATTTAATTTTACTAAACATTTTGGGTTTTTCCGGGAAAAGACAAAATCCAAACCTGGCTTTCACGGCGAGATTTTAAGTTTCATCTTAACACAATAAGAATTCCAAGCCATAGTCTTTTTAGATGCAAATTAATCATTTTCTTTATGTAAGAAACACTGGCAGTAATTGATATTCAATGAATAAGCCAAATTTAATATATATTTTTTTTTTCAGATGCTCAAGACTTAAATCTAACACTTTCGAAATATAGAAATGCTTTTTGCAAAGAGAAATGAGGCATTGCCGTTTCCCTTCAGTTTTCTTTTTTTTGGATGGCAGCTATACGCCAGGCACCCACCAAATAACGCACCCATATCATTAACAAATCCATGCCCATTTGGAGCCAGGACCAAAAGGGTGTCAATTTCGAGCCATCAATTTCGGTCCAGCGAACAGCAACCTCCAACATGGGCAACTTTAAAGATTCGGCTATATAAAGTAACTCCACATCAAAGGCCCAGCGTTGTACATGGATACTGGAAAATAGTTTGCGGGCCGTAGAACGGGTGAAAAGCTTAAATCCGCATTGAGTGTCCCGTATAGAACGTACAGCAAAGAGCCACACAAGCGTATGGAAGCCATGCATCAAAACGGTGCTGGACGAAAAAATTTCATTAAATAGGACAAACGAAAATGTGTTTGGCTATACTCACCGTACAAAACTTCTTGAGGCTATAGATTCATCTTCCAAATGGGCACGGGAGCCT
Source organism: Drosophila nebulosa (assembly GCA_024703675.1). NCBI lineage: Eukaryota > Metazoa > Arthropoda > Insecta > Diptera > Drosophilidae > Drosophila > Drosophila nebulosa. Next base: position 5,781,775 of record CM045724.1, on the reverse strand, counting down.
ACGACCAAGCCATCATTGCGCCAATCAGGGACCAGGGCATTCAAAGCCTGGGCTAGTTTATCATAATCGGAAAATTTAGTGGCGCCATCAGCATCAGCAAAAAGCAATTGACGACCACGAGCGCTTAGCATACCCAGACGCACAGCTCCGCCTTTGCCACGATTCTCTACCAGCTCCATAACACGTACTTTTTCTGCACCAAATTGTTTGGAATACTTGAGGGCCACTGAAACGGTGGCATCACTGCTACCATCGCTAACCACAATAACTTCATAGCTAAAACTGGAATATTTCTTGCTCTTTTTCTTTAGGAAGGCCAGACACTCATCTAACATGGCGGGCACTAAAAAGGTGTTAGGAACAAAAACAATTATCATGTGATCTATTACTCATTAAATGTTCTTCACCATACATCGCTTCTGCTCATTGTATGCCGGCACAATAACACTTAGTTCCAAGGTGGGCGAGTCTTCTATACTAGGAAAATCCACATTTTTAATTGTCATGGGATCCAAAAATGTTTCTTCATCCTTGTGTCTCACTATATTGGGATACGGTCTTGTCTTATATAGCAGTACAATTATTCCCTGAGTAAAAATCAAAGTTATCAGTTCACCAGTCGGCGCAGAAGTCTGTTTGTGTGTGCATAATTTACATACCAACAACACGCCGACTGCAATCACAGCTACCGAATAGCAGCATAATTGCAGCAAACAGGCCAACATGGTGTATATGAATGTTTATTAAGATAAGTAGCTATCTTATAGCAAACATAACTTCTTTTGATTTGTGTGACTCCTCGATGAAAAGCCACGTACACGTATTAATTTTAAAGTTTTCGGCGGCCGCTGATAAAATAAACAGTACAGCTGTTGGCATATTAATCGATATCTTTAACAATTGATAAATTGTTAAAAATCGATCTATTTAAAAAGCTCGATAATCGATAAGACGACTACGGTTTAAAATTTAAATCTATAAGGTTAGACATACTTTTTAAGTATTTTTTTTTTTATTTTGCTACATATATTCATATGATTAATAGGACTGGTTAAAAAAAAATTATCTGTACAAGAGCTATTTAAAACAGATAACACAAGTAAAAAGATTAAATACTAAACTACAGCTAAGTAAATAGATAAAAGAATAAATAAAATCGTATTGTATAACAATTACACACAGCTCAATTCGCTTTGGTGAAGTCCTCTGGACTTATATCCTGTGCCTGTAGCATATGATGGAAAACACTTGATACGTTCTGAGCCAAGTCTATTGGCTTGCCCTGTTCACAAATTCGACCATCGTCTAATACTAGAATACGGTCCATGGCCTGTAGGCCACGCAGACGATGAGCAATAAATAGAAGGGTACAGCTTTTGAAGGCACTTCGCAGAGCTTGTTGCATACACAGATCAGACTCATCATCTAAGTTGGAAGTTCCCTCATCAATGCAAACTACTTTGGCGTTTTTAAGCAGAGCGCGAGCTAGACAAAGTAGTTGTTTTTGACCGGCTGAAAGGTTGTTTCCACACTGTTCCACCCGACCATCCAGACCACCCAGCTGTTGGACTAACAGAGTGGCGGCCGGAGAGTTCTTCACTGCATGCCAAATCTCAGAGTCATAGAAACCGTGACGAGGATCAAGATTTTCGCGAACAGTACCTTATAAAAGATGAACTTGTATAATTTAATCCCATTTAACTTCATTTTACTTACCCTCAAAGAGGAATGGTTCTTGGGTGATTACTCCAACACGCTCTCTCAGCACATGCAGCGGCAATGTGCGTAGATTCACTTGATCCAAACATATCTCGCCTTGGCTAAGTGGGGCAACGCGAAGAAGGGCAGCTAAAACCGATGTTTTGCCGGCTCCGGTGCGTCCTACAATGCCAATTCGTTCGAATGCTTCGGTTTGAAAGCTAATACCTTTTAATACCGGAGCCAGGTGTTCCCTATAACTAAGTTCCACCTCTCTGAAACTCAGCACTCCCTGAGCTGGCCAGCCAAACGGTGCCTCTGCATTGCCCTCTGCATTCTTCTCACCCTCCAGTTGCAGATACTGATCAATACGCTCCACTGCAACTAATTCCTGCTCTGTCTCGGCCACGGCATGTAGAAGATCACCCAATTGTCCGGTTACGGACAGTGCATAAGAGATGCAGAGTCCAACCAGGCCGGGATTTGTGGTGTGAGAGGCTGTAATAGCAGCCAACAGTCCGGCTCCACCCACCAGCAGAGCGCCAAGCAACTGCAAACGTAAAGCCAACCATTGCTGGGCTGCCGACTGTGTCAACTGAGCTTTAATACTTTCCTCAAGTTTTGCCTGAAAATCACGCTGGAATCGTGGACTGGCCCGCATGCTACGTATGGTGGTCAAGCCCTGAAGAGTCTCCGTAAAGTGTGTATAGAGCGGTGACATGGCATTGCTGGACAAACGCTTTATGTCACGCGAAGCATGACGATATCGTTGTTGCAGATTCAAATAAATGGGAACCATTGGTATAACCACCAGACCCAACCACGGCATTGCATACAGAGAGACACAGAGGGCACCAACTAAACCAGCCAGTTGGGCCAGTAAAATGTTTAGTATAAAAGGCAGTGAGTCGTCAACGGTGTTGGTATCGGATGAAAAGCGATTTAGGATGCGACCCACCGACGTGATATCGAAAAAATTAAACTTGGCCTGCAAAAAAAAAAGGAAAGCAAAGAGTTGGCAAATTGTTTGTTCATGTATATTATTTGGATTACTTACAAACATCACTCGTTTAAGCAGCTGCTCGTGCATGAATATAGCCGCCTTAATTCCAGCATAGGCAAAGAGAAAGGCTCGAGCTAAAGTAACTAACGAATTTGTCACTGCAATGACGGCAAAGATTTCCAGATAGTAGCCAGTGGTGTGACCAGTTTCACCTAACTCGTGGTCCAGTGAGGTAACATTTTGATGTGGATCAAGTGTGGTTTCCGTAACCCAATGGGCCAGCCATGCATCACTGAGATTTCTGGTTAGCTGCATTAACACCACAAACAGGAGCACAGTGAGCGCCAATGGAGAGCTTACGGCTCGCCAGTAGCAAGCAAAAACGTTGCTTGACAGATGTCCATACTCGCGAGATTCTTCAAGAAGCAAACTATCTACGCTATGGTTATCCTCCGCATTGGATAGCTCTACTGAGTTGCGGTGTCGGTCAATGGTCTCCATCTCCTCATCCTCATCATCGAGACTAATGCTTTCAGTCATATAGTCACTTGGTCGCAAGTGGCCATCTTCCACATGAAAGATTTGATTAGCATGAAAGAATAGTTGAGTGCTGCGGGTCACGACTATGCGCGTCTTGTGCTTAAGCAAACGTAGCAGGCAATGCTTGATTATATGCTTTGCCACATGTGCATCCACAGCGGATAGCACATCATCCAGAAGATAAACTAAAAATTTAAACATAGATGAAGCAATGTGGAATGATTAGGGAAATATCAAGGAAGCTTACAGAACAATAAAAAAATGGGAAGCGATGTTCTCACCTTTTTTATCCTGGTAAACCGCTCTTGCCAACGTCACACGTGCCCGCTGACCACCAGATAGGGTCCTGCCGTTTTCGCCTACGCCCACAAGATCGCCACCAAGAGCTTTGATATCCTCTTCCAAGGCACAGGCATGTATGACTGTTTTATACCATTGCTCATCGAAATTGCTGCCCCAAACAATGTTATCCCGTATGGTGCCGCGTTGCAGCCATGGAGTTTGGCTGACATAACCAAAACCTGTGGTCAGGTCCTGGACACAAAAATCACCACCGAGAAACCGAGTGCCAGAGACGATTGCGGCTAGAAAAGTACTCTTGCCGCCACCCACAGGTCCCTCGATGCATACCAATTGACCAGCCTTAATATCCACATTGATATCCCGTAATCTAAAGGCATTCTCGCCCTCATTCTCCTCTTGATCGTGGGCAAATGAGGCACTTTTCATCTGCAAAACGCTAACAGCTTCGCCTTTATCGTCGCATCTGCCAGTGCCTCTAATGATGGGATTATAGTAACTGGAGTAATCGAGATCGGGCACATCCAACAACTGCTGTACTCGCCGTATAGATACCCATGCCTCAATAAGACCATTAAGCACCCAAGGAAAGGCATTCAGCGGCCCAATTAGCATGTATAACAAGGCCACACTCGTATATGTCGTAGAAGCTATCAATTGCTGGCCCATTAAAACGGCTACTCCAAAAGTCAGCAGACACATCAACACCGGAGTTGTGGCCCAAAAATAAACACACATGGCATCAAGGTATTTACGCTTCGACAAAAACCGCAATTCCTCTTGCCTCAGACCACGTATTTTGGTGATGAATATATCCTCCCAGGAATTGATTTTGATTTGTTTGGCTCCTTGCATTGTTTCGGTGGTGGCCGACAATCGGCCATCCTTGGCCGTCATTAGGCCAGTCGAATATATGCCAATTCGCTTGGCTAGCCATCGATTAATAGGTATTAGAAGAGCAGCAAAGGCTACGCCGGCCAAAAAGGCAGCTCCCAGTTGTAGGTAGAGCAGATACAAAGTCGTAAACAGCTTGAAGGGAATGCTCCAAAAGAAATGGAAGCTTATGCAGGAGTTCACTATGCGATCTGTATCGGTGGACATGAGATTAAGAATATCCGGCTTGGCTTCACGTAGGCCACGAGCCTCCAGAGCTTTGCGATAAATAGTATTAACCACGGCCACTCGCATTTTCAGGCTTACCATAGCCATGCGCCAATCAAAGTGGGTCGCGCACAAGGCGGAGAGCAGGGTACTGAGAAATAGACCCAAAGCATAATAATATGCCTGACTCTGGGCGGTTGCCTCCTCGCCTTGCTGTCTCAATAGTCCGCCCAAAAGTAGGGGTCCAGCAAAACCACTCAGATCGGCTATAAGACGGAGTATGCCAATCAAATAGAATTCCAGACCAAAGCATCTGTGCAAGGCACGCCACAGGCTCTGTGAATGATTTAAAGCCCAATAAAGTCTCTCACTGAGGCGTGTAATATTCAAGGCATCCGGCAAATCAAAGAGATCTTCAATTTTCTTCAATTTGCCAGCCACTCCCTTGGAGATCAATGGCTTGACCCAATGAAAGAAGAAATAAGAAGCCCAATTCGCCTCATCCTGGGCATGACCGAGGTGAGCCTCATTAAAATCAAATTGAAAATATGTATAACGTTGCGACAGCAGGGCCTCTTGTTCTCGAGCAGCTCCATCTTGCTGCGTAGTGACAACGTATACGGCATTTCCAGGGGGCAGCAAAGTTAAACCGTAAATTAGATCACATATAAAAGTCGCCAGGCTCCAGGGCCACCAATTAAAATTACGGCTGGTGCGAAGCCATACACCATCCAAGACAACAACACACAGCCAGACGACGTTTATTAGCAGTGGTCCACGATGACTGAGTTCACCATAATGACGAGCGTTCAGAAGGTAGCCTAGAATAGATGGTAACCCCCTTAGAGAAATGGAGATCGAATCGGATGCTCACTTACCGTAGTGCACTGCCCACATTATGCACTCGGCACTGACTACCAGCACATCGACTGCATAGAGGTCAATGCTTGCATTGTGGAACACAAAGATTTTCACCACCGGCAGCAGAGCCAATATAATGGTCACCAAAGCTCGCAAAGTGAGGAGCTGCAGTTGCCGTTTATTTCTTGCTACTAGATTTGCGTTTGCCTGATTACCAAAATTGTAGGCGGATAATGCCGCAAATATGGTATACACTGGCAATTGAAGTAGAGTCTTCTGGAAACACGGCAACAAATCATTTGTATCGTTTGCAAACGGCTTTAAGCCAGTTGGACAAAATTGTGTCCAGTTCCATGTCAACTTGCTCCAATCAATATCCATATAGGAGGACATGGTAAAGTTGACGGGGAATTTTTCTTTGTTAATCTATTTATTTAGACGGCGCTTAGTCATCACTCTCTAGCTCTAGCATTGCAATAAACAAAGCGTAACAAATAGGGAAACCCTTTATTCTGATAAACTGAACCGCCAAACAGCTGTTTAGGGCAATAAAACGATTACCGATAGCATCGTTCCATTTCTGGACAACTCTGTTCAATAACAAGTTATCGATATACATTTGTTTACAACGAAACTCAAGTTGCATATTTCACAACCACAACAAAATGACTACTGGCGACGATACAGAGACCGAAAGTGCGCAGCCAGCGGAATCAAATGGCCTGCCCACCGAACTTCTAGACATTTTCAAATCCCTAGCTGCTAACAAACAGATTACTTTCAAGTCCCAACAAATCGATGATCCTGAACTTGAAACTGAGGAAAAACAGAATATTGCTCAGGAAGTTTTCCAAAAAAACCGAGAGAGTTTTCTGATACGTTTTGGCAGATACATGACCGAAGCTCAACTAACCGATTTTCAGTCTCTGGGCATAGGGGAACCGCTTAAGCCCGACGAAAATTTGGAGGAGATGTGCCTACTTCTGGAAGACTTTCAGCGTAAGCTTACCACACGATCCGTTTGCGTTAAAAACCGTCGCTATCATGCAATGCAGGATTTGATCCAAAAAGGAGAATACTTCAGTGAACACGAAATGATGCAACGTGCCCCAGATCTCTACCAAGAGTTAGTGGGGCAATATATGACCGAAGAGGAAAAGAAAGCCAGAGATACTTATGATGTTAGAAATACAACATTTTCGGGTATTTTGATGCATACGTTGGAGCAAAAACAACGGGAAGAATTGCTAGATGGGAAAGAAACAAACCAAGCAATGGAACAACCAAAGGCGATAGTCGAAGAGGTAGATGATGAAGTGCCAGTCAATTGTCGCAGTCAATGGGGTGGCTTTGATGACGATGAACCGGTGGCCTGTTCCACTTCCGCAATGAAACATTTGCCAAAAATCTCTACACCAGAATACTTTAATCCTGCTGAGCGGGATTTACTGCGTCATGAATTTATGAGCCTAATGCAAGAACGTTTTTTAGGCGGAGAGGATACGGATTTTGATTACACGAATGTTGATGATAATGCCAGTTACGATGATCTCAAGCAAATTGAACAAGACGAGGAAGATGCCTATTTTGAGGAGGACGATCAGGATGAACAGGAAGAAAAGCCTGTTAAACTAAATTCAGACGACTCTTCATCTAGCGAGGATGAACTCGATATTTACATGCGGCATCTGCAACAGCATCCCAGTCTCCAACATACTTAGGATATAATAAGTCCTAACAGAAGACAAGACCCACCTATTTTTTCTTATTGTTAGCTTTTAATCGATCTTTTAGCTTAAATCCTAGGAATACATGCAATTTGAGAAATTATTCATCCCTCTAGTTGTCCGTTTATCTAGGTCGACCACGTCCACCACCGCCTCCACGTGGAAAACCGCGTCCACGCCCCCGCAGCACCTTACTATTTGGAGGCGGACTCTTTGGCCTCAACATTTCAATTCGACTGGTGCATCCTGTGGCCGGAGCTTCGGCGAAATATGTCTGATACAGCTCAGCATTGAAATTCGAGTTGGTTAGCTCGGGACCCAGAGTGAGCCAACCGGGTCTAATACTTGAGTCCCGTCCGAATAAATGCAAACGCCGACGTCCCAAACAGAAATGCTCAATGATATGAAAAATCTCAATGGGTTTCTCAAAGCTACCGAATTCCTCCTCCTCTGAGATGATTAAATCAATGTCGACATTGGCGTGTATAAAGTCACCATCGGTGGATCTCCGAACTGTGCCCTTTATACCCATTAGGCAGTGCTCTTTAGTGCGTTGAAAGACGGCCTTGGGCTCCAGCTGCTTGGAATGCCCGGGCTTATTGATATTAGTGCGAATCCAGCAGATATCCTCACATCGTCGGAAACCCCACTTCTTAAGGCAATTTCTACCCATGTCAAGACCTTCACTGGAGCCGCACCAAAGGAAGACAAATGATCGATGGGCTGCTATTTCGCCCACATCCAAATCTAAATAAAACAAAACTATTTTTAAATCACAATTTACTTAACCTATTAGCGATGAACACACTTACTGAGTATATCGTCCCAATTCCAGAAAACACGCGGTGCCCCGCCTACTGTTGCCACTGAGGGTGCTGCCCTGGCATATTCTTCCAGAGGCGGTTCTATAAGTATTACATCGAATTTTGTACCCAAAGTTTTTACATCCAGAGTTTTCAGATCTGCCTTCAGATACATGGGAGCCGATGCAGTGTCCTGTATAAGTTTATCCTTCAATTTAATAAGTTCCCTTAGTTTGGGATATTCCTCGAAACGATCGGCCAATCCCACGTCACGAATAAAATTCTGTGGTCTTTGGCCCGTATCAACAAAATGTTGGCAGTAATCATTGTGTGGATTCGACGACTGTGTGCCCTTTAAAAATGTTGAGGAATCCCGGTATATAATCTCATTGGGAGTCTTCTTTGAGGACGACGATCCGGCGTCCTCCTCATCCCGCTGACCGCTTGCATTTAGCAGCTGACGACTATTGTTCGTATCTTCGGCATTTCCGAGAACCTTCTTTAGTTCTTCCACGCTGGATAGGCCAAGCTAGACGTAGAGATTGGGGAAAAAATGTTTCCTTTGATTTTAGTCACAGATGCAGACGAAGTTGGGTATGAGAGAGTATTTACAGTTTGAGCCAAAAGCACTCTACGCTTGCGGGAACGCTCTTGCGAGCTCTTCAGGACATCGCTCATAGCAAAAAGTACTTCATATATAGGAACAGAAGACAAAAACTAGATATTTTAAACAAACAGAACAAATAAAAAATCGCTTGCACCGCGTCACTTTCATTAGCGATGGCACATCTCAGTCACTGCGTGTCCATTACAGATATTATATTGCGGTAAATTTTTACTTAGGCTGCTTAGGGCCTAAAACAGCTTTGAGGTACATGACTTTAGTATCAAATAAAAGACGAAAATTCTGTAAGTACGTCATTGGGTGAATTGAAGCGATTTTTTGTCTAAATTTTGTGTAATATAAAAAAAAATACAAATAGTGGAAAAAAACCGCCAAGTAGCTGACACATGGAAGTATATCGATAGTTTTTCACCATTCACAGTGAAGTAGAAATCACCATTCCCCCAAATCAGCTTCATGAGCCAATGCCGGAAAATTTATCATACTTTTATTATAAACGTTAAATTGTTATAATAATTAGTGAAATTAGTTAACTAAGTCAGGCTTAATCAAAATGAAGCTGCTGCGTCACACTCTATGTGGGGCATTGGTTTTGCTAGCGGCCTGTGTTTTGTATGCTGCTGCGCAGGCTAAGCCGAAGGTTTGTGTTTGTTTTATCTTGGCCACGTCACTGGCAAATTCTTCCGGACAGGATTACCGGCAATGAAATGCTAACATTATGCTTATATGATTCTTACAGACGCTAACGCTGTCGGAGAGGGTACAAAATCTGGTGGAGATGAATCAGAAGAAACCCCTGTTACGCTTTAATGGACCCAAGTTTCGAGAATATGTTAAGAATACGCCGCGTAATTACTCCATGATTGTGATGCTTACGGCGCTGGCGCCGTCACGTCAATGCCAGATCTGTCGTCATGCCCACGATGAGTTCACAATAGTGGCCAATTCTTATCGCTTCTCGCCGGTGTATTCCAACAAAATGTTCTTCGCCATGGTCGATTTCGATGAGGGTTCTGAGGTATTTCAGCTGCTACGCCTGAATACAGCTCCCGTGTTTATGCATTTCCCGGCTAAGGGTAAACCTAAAGCAGCCGATACCATGGATATACATCGTGTCGGGTTTGCCGCCGATTCCATTGCAAAATTTGTGGCCGAACGTACGGACATAACGATCCGTATATTCCGGCCGCCAAATTACTCTGGCACAGTGGCAATGATTACACTGGTAGCTCTAGCTGGCAGTTTTCTTTATATACGCCGCAACAATTTGGAATTCTTGTACAATAAAAACCTGTGGGGAGCTATTGCAGTTTTCTTCTGCTTTGCCATGATCTCAGGCCAAATGTGGAATCATATACGTGGCCCGCCCTTGGTGCATAAAACACAGAACGGTGGCGTTGCCTATATCCATGGTTCATCACAGGGACAATTGGTGGTGGAGACCTACATTGTCATGTTCTTGAGTAAGTTGTCGGATGGATTCATTGGATATGTGATCCTTTAATACTCATTGTTGTTTTTATTGCAGATGCTATGATTGTTTTGGGCATGATTCTGCTTATCGAATCGGGAACTTCAAAGGGTCATAACAAAAATCGAATTATGGCTATGGTGGGCTTGGTTCTTTTAACGGTATTCTTTTCCTTTTTGCTCTCTGTATTCCGTTCCAAAGCACAGGGATATCCTTATAGGTGAGTAGACCGCCCAAATCTTTCTATTTACAATTCAACTTTTAATCGATTTATTTTTCACATATTTCTTTTTAGTTTCTTGTTCAAATAGAATTGACTGCAACCCTGGATACCAATTTTCCTCCCCGTTTTCTCCTCCCCTAATCGTTTTGTAGTTAAAAATTCAAAACCCAACGCGTTTGTGTGTGTGTAAAAAACGGACTTTAATAAAAAATACATAATGATATGAGGAGTGTTTTATACATAGAAATGGCGGTTAAAACTGTTTAGAACTTAATTCGTTAGGAACCACAGAAATATTGTTGATCTCAGCATTTTGTCTTTTAGTTAATTAAATTACTTAAAATATTAGAGTTAAAAGCCCAAGTGTTCATTTTGATGAAGACAAAATTAAGTTCACAGTAGAAATGGAACAATTGCATGCCTTCTTTTGGGATAATCTTTGAAATTCTCTTTGTACCATTGATGGGTTAGAAGGGCATTAATTGTTTGATTGCTGGCCACCCAAAGAAATACAAGCTTCCACGTTCGAATGGGTGCGAAGAGATCCATCAGGCAATAGTACATCACAATCTCGAAGAACATATGGGGCGACGAGATCAAATTGAACCAACCGCCTTTGGGTAGTAAATGCCTTTCAGTCTTGACAGAACCAGTCTTTTGATCCTTACGCAGATTCACCAGGATAATATTGCTTGCGTATTGCTGATGCCAGGACATAAGGAAGATCAAAATGTAGACTCCTTGGAGCAAGGAAATGTTCTTCAATGTAAATTCATTCGGTGCGGTGCCTCGAACAAAGCCCGCTGTGTGGGACAGTAGGCTTACAATGGCGCCAAAATAATGAATGTAGCCCACTGCATAGTGAGAAAGATTCATTTTACTGTGCTTAGAAAAAATTTGCACAAAATTCGTTTCATAAAATCGACGAGTACATTGCAGTGTAAGCAACACAGTGCCTACCAAAGCCGTATTGGAATCCACTTGGGCCACACGATTGCTAGATCCGCCGCACATAAAATCCAGGAAGCGTAATGCATATTCCGGTGCTACTTGTTGACGAATGATGCAGTTAAGCATCAAGTACAATGCCCACAATGACCAGCCAAGTGCAAAAATATAGAAATGTTTGAACCATCCTTTCGGTATCTCCAATCGACTGACCAGTGCGTCAGTTTCTCCCTTATAACTATGTTTGCCATAGCGAAAGGATTGCCTTATACTGTTGGGCAAATGCGACTCTAACAGTGTTATCAGACCGCCAAAAATCACAATGGTTATAATGAATCCAACGAAAATTACTTGAATTAAATTTATATTATAGTTATCGATGAACTCCTCTAGGGAGCTGATAAGAGAGAGCCACCACATTGTGAAAATCTAATTCTACGTTTAACTAGATTACGCCCTAGAGTAGTGAGGCTTGTGTTCAACAACTTTCTCTAAAACAAGTGTTATACGCCGTTTGATTTCTAAATATGACAGCAAACGAAATACGAACAGCTGGTTGCTAGTGTTGGCCACCAAGCGAATGCACACCGGGAGAAATGGGGACTGGATTTTGGTCGGATGTGGACTTTGGCCGTTAAAATTTAAATATTATTTCTGAAGTTTTCGTTTCTATTATTTTGTGTGGCAATAGAATGGCCATAAAGAAAAGTTAAGGCCAACAATATTATATTACACTCAACTAGGCTAAATCGTTTTGATGACATTCGTCTTCCTTACAAGATAAACATTAATACCTAAGTGAGTGATCGGTTCCGCAGAACTGTATTAAACATCTTTAAAATAAAGTCAGTAACATGGCACATACAAATATAAATTTATTAGTCAAAGAACATTACGTTATAAACACACAGCTTGAATTTGTTATTCTATTAGTATTAAACTAATTCTATTGACATTCTTCTAAATTCTTTCTTAATAATCTGAGTAAATCGTATTTTGTATATTTGTTCTTCAATTGTATCTTTGCATTTTAATTTCATTCAGCCCGACTAGACTATTAATATTATTATATTAACCCTTTGACTATGACTGATACCCTTTTTTTGCACTGGGTATTCGCGTCAATTGTTACCTTATTCCATTTCTTCAGTATCCACTTCTCCTTTTTATCTGACTTTAAATATTGTAGATAAAGAGCTTCTCTCCCGGTTTTCCAATAATATGATCAAATTGATTTGGCAAGTTTGGCGGCTCCGATAACATGTCATCGATAGATCGTTCATATAGGTAGAGATAGTTCTTGAGATCGTCGTCCGTATAAAACTAAGAAATCGTAAATATATTAGGTTTACGGTTAAAACTTTTTTTTTAAGAACATATGAAATGGCTTGGTGAGTGCACGTTTTGTTTTTTTTTAATTAGTTTTTGTTATTTATGAGTGGTTAGTGCCCAATGAGACCAGTGATTAGTACAATTAGTCCAACTCAAGGAGCAACTCAAACTGATACCTTTCTTTAGCAACGAATTCCTGGACCTATTTATGTGCTGCAGTATTTTGAATTAGAAAAATAAAAATCATTTTTTGTAGGGTGTAACAAGTGCCATCTGGTTTATCCATTTGGATTGTTGAAAATAGAAGGCAACAAATAGAAATGGGATGGTACCTGAAGAAAACAACGTCCCACAAAGGATATGCGACGCATATCGTGCACAGCCTGGTAAACATGCTGATAGGATACACTCTCGCATTTCAGTATAATGGCACGCACATCGATAAAGTCATGCTGGCAGTGTTGATAGAAATCGGGAAACTGAAATTGGTAGTATAATATTACATTTTTGACAGACATGAAAATATATATTAAAAACCATTTCTCCAAAGTAACAACAAGCTGGTACTAAGCAATAATGAGTCATCTAAAAGGTGTACTCACATAATTATTGGTAAATTGTTTTTGAAAAAAACGATCGATGTACTGAAGTTCCATAACTCGATCGCTGAAATCATAAAGGGTACGAACCACTTCACGATCGACTTGACTCAATGGATTCAGAAAGGGCTTCAATGGGATAGCTTCCTGTTCAGCGTGTGTTGTATATATATTAACTCGTGGATTTCCTGGCTGTGGCGGAATTGTTGCCGACTTCCATTGACACTCAATAATATTTGTGTCCTTTTTCTGATCTTTCTGTAGAGGCTGATATGTGCCAGTTCTTAGATATGTGCCATTTGCATCTACATTACGTTGAGTTTCTTCAGAGTCCTCAATCATTGTATAGAGATAGTTTAGATTTAAGGTGCATTTGGGCTTGACCGATGTCGTGTTACAACTTTCAATGAACCGTTCCGTTAGCTTGCCATTTTGAGGAGTGCTAAAGGCACTTGGCCCCTGGCCATAATAAGCCATTGTTAAGGAGCCCATCCCACCTCCTCCAATCGGCGATTTTTTGCACTCACTGATATCATTCTGGCTCTTTAGAGTGCTGTTTAGATTGCTTCCAATGGTGTTGTTGTTATTGATGTTGCAACTGCCGAAGCAGTTTTTCTGCTTCTGTAAGAGATCATCAAGATTCACAAAGGATTTAATAATCATTTCAACCAATGACAGAGTGCCCAACTGCCAGTAATCAAAGGTCGCCATAAATCCGCGTGGCAACTCGTCTTTAATTTTATTTAGACCTTCGGGTGTATTATAGACATATCCTTTGAGTATTACCCAAGCATTCACAATGCGGGTAAACACAAAAATGAAATCCTTTACAGCCCAGGCAATACCCTGTGAGTTAATATTCGGCAACACGCCATCCGGACGAAGTAGGTCCTGTTTCAGGCGAGCACACAAAGTGTCTATTTTCTTAAAGCACGGACGATTACAATGAGCATTGGCCAGACGTTCAGCTATCTCGCTACCTTGTAGCGAAATCCGTGTTATGTCATGAAGACGTTGGGGCAAGAGTATTACTTCCGAATTACGCCTAAGACCCTGATTAATGGGAGATGCATGCGGACCATCACCACCTCCGCTTTTCACAGAGCCCTGGCTGGAATCTGGATCGGCCCTAGAATAAAATAAATAATGAGGATGCCCTCTTAAGACGACGAATGAATATCTTACTGCATGGACTGATAGTTCAACTGAGTAATCGTAGGTTTAATCAACTGAGGATCTTTTGGTGGTAAATCCACCTGAGTGGCTGCATCACAGATTCGTTTTACTGACGTCTGGGTGTGTGTAGCTGCATATTGTTTCGGTGGCTGCGGTCCTTGACCGGACAATGGAAAACCTGCTGGCATAGTGAAGCCAGTCATATTACACGTGGCCGAAGCACGAGCTGAATATATTTGCCCCTGGCCGTAAGCATTCATTGAAGCTAAGAATTTCTATAGATAAAGGCAGCTGCTCCAACAGTTTCTCTTTAAAGGACAACGTACCCGAGCTTGCTGCGTAATACTGAGCACCCGGCATAGGTACGTACGCCATGTAGCCAGTACCGGGTTGCGATGCTGCTGCACCATTTCCTGTAGGATTAGGATGACCATGATGACTTTGACCAGGCATAAATGGATATGCCCTACCGCCGCCTGGTATAAAAACCGCTGCCGGTGTGCCCATCGACCAGGAACTCTGCGACACGTGCTCTTGGACAATAACATCAGTCACCATACGATTACGATCCAAATAGGTTTGCTGATACATGGATTGTTGGCGAAGCGACTGCGTGGCCACTGTGGGCAGCTGAAAAACTGGAATGCCGTTCATGTTTGCTGACACGGCAAAGAAATGTTCGGAAAGAAACCTCCACTCGGGAAACCTGTGAAAAAAGAGCTGTGGGGGCAACGAATTTAATAGATTGGCAATTTCGGAACATTTGTGTAGGATCTTTTCGATAAAGCTTCGAGTGGACATACGTAATACGACTTAACATATGTTTGGCAATCCATACATACACAAAACAGCTGCTTGAAGAATAGGAGCACGCGATGCTCCAGGCTCACTTCAAAAAGAACTTTTCCCAGGGCTTCAAAATTAATTTGTCGAAGTTTACCAGCTCAGGGCTCTAGATTCGTTGTCTTGCTACTATACCGTTACACAACACAGTGTGTTGTAGTGCACTAAAAGAAGTTTAAATGGCAAAAAAAATGGCCGTTGGACAGGAGCACAAAGATCATCTAGTTGTGGATGTCATTCAGCTAGAAACAAGCAAATAAGTTTTTCCTAATAGTTGAGTAGGCCCAATGTTTCCAACTGACGGATTTCAGATAAGTCACTATTGTTTAATAGTACTGCTATTTTTATAACAAAATTCAAAAAAAAAAATCGTGCGTAAAAAAAAGTCTATCGTATTAGTAATAAAAACATTAAACATAAAGCATTTTATGGTTTTGTATGTTTTGTGCAATGCACAAGTGGTTTTACCTCTGTCCATGTTTTATATTTTACCCATTTCATTAGTAATTAATAAATATTAACGGATTTGCACAAAATAGAGAAGGTGCTTATAATGATAACGGCAAATTCAAAAGCAGTGGCAGCTTCTTTTTTTGGACTGCCAACATCGTGGCATTTTCCAACACAGCATTTTCCAAGTATATTTGCCAGTATTTTTACAGGGCTGGTTAACGCCTACTTACTGCAGTTGGCAATCTGAGCTGCAAAATAAAAGTTTTTTAAAAACTAATTAAGATGACAGAGACATCCAATTTTGCCGATCAAATATCTAACGGCAAGAACCGAACCAATGTGCGTTGCCAATTTTGCAATAGTTTTATGCTTAAGGCCCAGGAGGGGAGCTACCGGGAGAAGGAGGTAGGTTTCAGTAAAACACCAATGGCAACCCACTAATTATTCTTCTATTCAGGCAGATGTTCCACTTATGCAGCAAAAAAAGGATCGAACAGCTGACACACTATCCACAGAGCGTCTGGAACACTTTTGGCTGGTGGAAGATATGATGACATTCGAAAATATTGGCTTTTCTCACACCATCGATGGCAAGAAATTCCTGGTATGCGCCGATTGCGAACGTGGACCTGTGGGCTACCATGAACTTAGCACAAGGCATTGTTACTTGGCCCTGGGCCGAGTGGTGCATAAGGATTAGGAATATACTACATGTATAATAATTGTAGCTGTGTATACTCAGATCATGTCCAGACTAAGGAAAACATACATTTACTTAATATAAATGTTTAATTAGATAATTTGCAGACGACACACACAAGATTTGAATTTTATTATTTTGTTGAATTCATATTTATTGTTTTTCATTTGAAACATTTTACAATTTTATTGCTTATTATAAATCTTGCATTATTTAGAGGAGATTCTTAACTAAAAACAAAAACTTTTACTACTTTTCAACCTAAAAATTGTATGTATTTTGTGAAGTGTGTTCCATTTGTTCTATTAATGTTTCTACGGTATATCGATTTCTGCTAACTTTACTGCTAGTTTGAGGATGCCAGGTTCCGGGTTTATCTGTGGTTTTTAGGCGGTACACGATGATCTCTCTCTTTTGGCAGTTGGAGTGCATTTTATATGTGGGATGTTTTTGGGGAATGGGCGTGGTTATCGTAATCGCTTGGCCTTGGGCGTTATCTTTTTAAGCGTCCTCACTTTGCTAATTAGACTAAGATTTTTAAAAATTTCGTTTCTTTATAAATTGTTCTTAGGTTTCTGTTTTAGATTATTAGCGGTTGGTTTTTAATTTCTTTGTGCTTTTAAGTCGTATGAAAATAAAAAGTAGAATAACTTAGGCAAAGAGTTGTTAACATTTAAAGTTTTTATAATATTTATTTATTGGCTTTCTTTGATGGGCCACCTTTGAATTGTTAAATACTTTCAACTGCGGTAGGTTTTAGTTCATGTTTATTATTTGTTTTTTTTTTTTTCAATACTTTAGTTTCAAAAATTCACATTATAGTCAATAGATTGAGATGGATTCTGACGCTGGCCAATTATTATATACATTAAAATTTAAAGAGAAATCTCTTTTTAGTTTGGTGTAAAGCTTTTAACGGTTTTCTGTGTTAAAAAAAAAATCTCAAAAAACTAACTGGACCAGAGCTGAAAATATGAATTTTAATCATGTTTGAAAATCAAAGTTTATTGATTTTTAAAACGGCATTCTTACCACGTCATAGTGCAGCTCTGAGATTGGTTCGGATGGATGGATGAAGAAATATAGTTAGGGGACTGCACTAAAACCTTGGGAGGGGAGAGGGTGGTTCAAACAAAACAAAAACGAAACTGAACATCTCTTTTTTGTCTGCGGATGTATGCGCTTAACGCTGCAACAGCCATTTGCCGGCAAACAGCGCTGCCAAAAGGGTCACCAGACCCATGGTAGAGGCTTGCAGTGCTCCGGCCCCATTACAGTTATCCGTATCACAGGAGCAGACCACCTGACGGCCACCGAAGCCAGCACGCTGATAACAATAATTGGTCGATGTTTGGTTATGGAAACCGCAAGTACGTATCACACGGCTATCTGGAGGCACTGTGAGTGGTAAAGTAAATAAATTAAGGTTTGCTTGCACAAATTTTTTTAAGCGGGCGCTACGATTACTTACGAGAGTTCACAGAGAACTCAATTATCTGAGTTATCTTGCGGCAGTAAGAAGGTATTCCCCTACCGCGGGTCGAATAATCCTCTTGGCAATCCTTGAGCAGATTATCTGGTGGTATATCCAATGCGCAATTTGCATCTTTGTGGCTATTGCAGACAAAGCACTTGATGGCCTCACCTATAAAAGAAGTTTAAAGTGTTTCGTATTTATTACAAATGACATTGATTCCATCTAAAGAATTGTAATCATCTGATGGAAAAATTTGTGACCCGAGACTATGGTGACCCCCCCCCCCCCTCCCTTAAAAGTTTGACAGTAATCTTCCACCTAATTGACCACAAACCTTACCAAATTAATGTGGAATAGAAATTTTCCATATCTCTCGCATATGCTTAACCTTAATTGTTTAACAAAAAAACATACATACAACAAAACTGAATTAGTTTTGTTGCGGGTAGTGTAAACAAATATCATCATATGAGTTTGATTGGCGTCCGTTGCCTTAACTAAATTGAATTTAAGGTCGTGTGCGACACGAGATTTGCATTATTTAATTTTCCCGAAATATGAATACGAAATATTTTCCTTCCTTTCCACTTCCCATGTTTTCTCTTCTTCTCGGTTTTATTCCCCTTCCCGGCGCATTATGCAATTTATATGCGCTTTTGCGTCACTGCCACCAGCCAAATATGGCACACTGCAAATGACCAGAGATGGATTCCTAGCGACGCCTCCATTAGTGACTGCCTGTGAAGCACTTTGTGAAGCTCTTGCTAATTAAACGCGAATTTGTGAATGTGAATCCATCTTCCATCTTCAAAGTACTCGTACTTCAAGAAAGATTTGGGTTACATAATAGTTGGAAGCATTGCTTCTATTTGGAGTGCATTGTTTTGCTAAAACAATGGAAAGCACCAAATAAATAGATATCCAAGAAAAGAAATAATCTAGTGGCGGATCCACGCCCCCCCCCATGGCCACTGCTTTCAATAAACTCATGCCACAAAATTAGTCGAGAAATTAGATTTTGAAATAAAACAACCTAGAGCCTAGGTCATCAAAGTCATCGAATATATGCATTCAGAATAAAAGTATTTTCTATTGACGCATTATCGCAAATGCTAACATTATACTTTTAAGTTCCCCTCCCAAAACACTCTATTTTCGCCACTAAAACAAATCAAACACAAAAATCCATTTTTTAACAGACATTATAAATGCTTTTGTTAGTGCGTGTTTCTTTAAGATCTGAAGATAACAAGGTACCAAACTAGTAATAGGCTATTCCAACTACTATTTACAAAAACCCAAGAGAGTTAAGAACTACAAAATGAAGTTCTTAAAATAATAATATAAAACGGAATATGGAAATATTCAAAGTTTCTAATATTACGAAAAGTCGAAAAGAAATTTGTATTTTTATTATAAAAAATATGCAAAAATGCAATCCATATGGTTTAGGGAACTGTCGTGTTTCAAAATTAAGAATAAATGATGCCATTTTTGAAATTTATTGGAAATAAAATCAATATTATATATCTTTCTTTCCTCTTTTTTTTTAAAGTGCCCCACTTTTTATTTACTATTAGTCCTTATCAATTAAGCTATAATTAACAATAATTGCTTATGGTTGAAATGGAAATAAAGTCTATGCAACACTTTATCAATGCATTTCCATAAACTTGAGTGTGAGTTTGTGGCCAGGCCCGATATGCGTATATTGAGTGATATCATATTTAGTGAAGTTTTTATTCTTTATATAAGTGCGTCAAGTTGGCGTCTTGAAGGCGTTTTTCTTCTCCTTTGTGTATGGGAAGGGAGTCATTTTTAGTGCAATTGGCCCCCGGGCTCTTAACCAAATAGAATGCGCATGTCCTACATTTCCAAATACATACGTACATACAAACCCATACAGGCACACACTCACATATGTATATGTACATACATAAAAGTTCACCCAGTTTATTAAAAAGGACTTTAACTTAAAAGAAAGATTTAATTGAATTTTTGTTGAACTAACGTAGATTACCATAAATTCTCAAAAAGAAGAACTTGTAAAGTACATTAATCCTAAAATCGGCATAAACCCAACTAATATTTTCCTTGATAACGTGCCAATATCGAATATCTACATATAATCCAAATACAATACTCTCTTTTTTTCTTGGGGTTGAAAATGAGAAGGAGATGTGCAAAAAAGGCGCCACGGCTGCCGGTTTTTGAGTCAAGACGGCGCCATGTCGACCGACCGACCCCAACCGTTTGCACTCTAAAAGGTCCTTAACGCGCGTTATGTAATCTCGCAATCACAATTTAATACTTCCGCCTGAAGGCGGCCAAAGGGGATTGGGATTATCTTTTAATTTGTTTTTTTTTTTTACCTTGCTGCACAGCCACTGCCAAAATCAGAGCACTAATCACATAAATGTACTGCATTTTCTATAAATTTATTTAGATTTACTTAAATTTCTGTTTTTTTTTTGTTTGAGGATGGCACTTAATTTTCGCCTATTTTTGTGTTTTTTTTGTGTGTTTTATTGTTCAGATTTTGCTTTAACTCAATTGAATGCGGTGCGCTCAAACGACAGACACGAATTGAATGGTGAGTGCGCGGATTCAGATTCAGTATCAGATATTATCTCAATTGTTGTTCAGCTTGTGCAAAAAATCCAAATCCATAGACAGCAAAACACACGGCAGAGCACAGTTAATAGAAACGATGACAACGGATGGCCCAACGAAACCCGACTGGAGCTGATGAAGATGATGGGAGCAGCCAGAACATTGTCTATTCAAGAGAGCGGCAGATTGAGAGAGCTTTTGAGTGTGCTTACTGTGAAAAGCACTTCGTCCTTTTGACTCGATAGATTACACTATGTAAACTGGTTTTAGGCCCAGGAAAAAAAAAACATTTAAAATTTGTTTCAATTAAACATTTAATTTCTAAGCAATCAGCACCATATAAACCTAGTGATCTAGTTGGTCCAGACATTTAATTGAAATATCCCACACAACAAATTGCCAATTCTCATAAATATGGATCATAATGGGCAGAAGACACACACTGAAATCTGTCTAACGTTTTAATTAAGCTTAATCGTAAGTTTCCTCTTCCAGAGCTCATCAAAAACATCACAAATCTGTTGTACTAAATCGCTGACGAATTGAATTTAGTATCTCTCCATTTTTGCCGATCTTGTTTCGCTTTTGTATGTCAATCTTCTCGCTCAATTGATATCATTATCAGTTTCATTAAGGGCTATAAATAGACATAACAAAATAAACTCTTTGGGGTTTGCCTTATGACACTGGCGGACTTTAACAAACATATTTAGGGGGTTTTCCAATTAAAATTTTAAAGAAAATTGTTTAAATTCATATTTTTGATTCATTATGAAAGTAATGTGAATGTATTAAGAAACATTTTCAAAGAACAACTTTGTTTATTACAAGTTTCACTCAAAACACAAATCTCTGGCAACCTAAGAAATTTACTACTTCCTCTTGAATATATAGAATCCTGTTAAAAAATGCTGAAGTACTTTGATAAATAAGTTTTTTTTTTGTGTGATTAGTGGCGTATATTTTCCTTGAGAAATGCGCCTCTGTCTTAGGGTTAAAGTGCGCCATAATCAGAGTAGCTGACAAACATAAGCAGCAACAAATTGTTTAAATTTAAACAACATTGAGCATAGGCTCACTCATTTGTATTATGTGCGTATAGACGTTGAAGGCAGCAAATTGAGTTTTTAAAAGTTTTACTCAAATAAGTAATTATGTGTTAGACTGAATATGTATAAAGATCTCACTTAATGCGGGCCAGATCTTTTTTGTGAGGGGACTAAAACTTTAAGTGATAGTTCAATAAAAATAAGAAGGGCGGTTGCCTGTTGGTCCTCCCCCTTACAACATTTTCTTCAATCTGATTTATAGTAATAATACTTATTAAGTAAGATTTTTGGATAAGTGCTCATAAAAAACTTTTATTTTCTAGTTTTTTAGACAATTTGAAATTAAAATCCTTATTTTCCTATAACTAGCCCCGTTATAATTTATTCAATCCCTCCCAACAAAGTGCATCTCCTCATATTGCCTTCTTTTTGCGCCTAGGTGCAGAGCGTCGTTTGCTAAACTTGTCTACTTGACTGACCATTAAAGGATCGTTGTTACGTCTTTCAAAGGCTGCTTTAGCGGCTGAAATCCTTGGCTGTTTGGCAACTGCAGCAGATCTAGGATCTGGACCAACGACACGTTTTAAAGCCTTGGGCACAATGTATTCGGGAACATCGGCCAGATGTGATTGCACTTTGATAGAGCGCGAGGGTTTGTCATGGCGCAGAGCTTGCAGATCCCGTTTGTTCTCCTCGAAGAATCCCTTAAGCTTTTCACAATTGAGTATCTCGGATTTGATCTCTCGCATGCGAAAGTCGTGGACAGCTACACGAGTGGCAGCTCGCCAGCAGTCCTGGGCACGATACCGAAAAGATTCTACTTCATCCATTTTAAATTGATAGTTTTTAATGATCTGCTGCTCGTCATCAGGATTGGCAGCAAAGGTGGAACGCAGTTTCTTTTCGACTGCCTCGTTGATTGGTCCTTCTTTAATGCTGATTAAAGATAAAACGGAGCCCTTGTTATTACCTCGAGCAGTGCGTCCGGCTCGATGTATATAGGAGGTGACATCGCGTGGAAAATCAAAGTTAATTACATTATTGACACACTGAAAGTCAATGCCACGCGAAGAACTGGATTCGTGATCACTACGCGAGGAAGATTTACCACCAGGTTTCTCCAAATAATGCTCATCCGAAGCTATAATGATGTCATAAGTGCCCTTGTTGAACTGACTTATTGTATGAATACGGATATTGGCAGGCAATTCTGAATTTAAGACACAGGATCTTATGCCAATCTGCTCTAAAAACAAGCGAACCCTGTAGAATAGACAAAAACAAAAAGCAAGTTAAAATCTTGAAAAAACAAGGATCACGATAAATATCTTTTTTTTGAATGAAACCATCAGCGAGAAGATTAGTAACTGGTCATTTATGGGCCAACAGTTGCCTGCTGCCCACTCTCTTTGCATAAAGTTAATCGTCATGTGGCACACATCAACATTATCTCAGGTCTCTGTTCTTATACTCACTTGTAGCACCGATCCACGTTGTTTACAAAGATGATGCTCTTGCCGCGTACTAGTCGTAGTTTAAGTAGAGCATAGAGAATGGCAGGCTTATCGTTCTCCTCTGCCAGGATACGTTGATGCGTTAATTGATCTTGTGGCACTAGTTCTGGCTCCTCCAACTTAAGAGTAACAGGATTTTTAAGGCACAAACCCTTCATGCGCACAACGTCATCGGTGATGGTGGCCGAGACAAGCACCGCTTGGTATATGGGTGGCAAGTGTTTGATTAACTTTTTGAAATCCTTCTCATAACCAAAGGCAAAGATTAAATCCGCCTCGTCGACCACAAGTGTTTCGATATGCTTCAGATCGACCACGCCACCGGCCTCAGCGTGTGCCAGAATCTTCGCTGGCGTCGATACCACAATGTCGGGGCGTTCTGCCAAGGCATGACGTTGAGTAACGGCATCATTGGAGCTGCCGGCAATATCTGCTACTCGCACCACTTTGCCGCACGATTCGGCTAATTTCTCGATGACCAAGCGGGACTGACGACACAGCTCCTTCGTGGGTGCCAGCACTAAAGCACTCACACATTGTTCGCTGGCATTTAACTTCGAGTTGAGAATCTTCTGGATGAGGGGAAGGGCATACGTAGCCGTTTTGCCCGAACCCGTGCGAGCGCGTACAACCACATCCTTCCCTTCAAGCAGTAGGGGAATTGCTGTGGACTGGATCAATGTGGGTTGCTGCCAGCCAAGATAAGCAACGGCCTACCAAAATTGAGAATTAGAATTATGATGGAGAGGAAGACGCTATGTGGAAGTACATACCTTTAGTATTCGCTGGTCAAGCTCCAGTTCATGGAACTGCAGCGTTTTCTGTGTCTGGGACTGGCTCATGGCTTAAATACGGAAAATGCGTGGTACGTAAGAAACACACGCGCTTTCACAGGAAGGCAAAAACAACCAAAAGGAAATATCGATAGTAAGGAATATTTGAGATGACCGATTTTCCGATAAGTCGTTGAACTCATAGAGCGGAGGAAAAACTAGTTGTAATAAACTATTAAATGACAAGGAGCAACAAATTGCATTGACAAATATGCTGTGTTATATTTACAAGTTGCATTAAATGTAGGAGAACAAGAAAGTTGAAAAACCCCTACATATATAAGTGAGTTTGTGCATAGGTACCAGTTCATTTTTCGCTTCCAAGAGGGGTTTTGTGTAGAGGTGGACAAAACATCGATGACTTTCCCGTCTCTAGAGTTGGGGTGAGAACATTCCAAAAGAAAACAAACCTGGTTAAACGTATGAAATAAACAAACTAAATAGAATAAATCATTCGCCGTTCACTGCTTGACTTTTAACATTTGCGAATTTGCAATAAGTTATTACCAGCGATATTATTGAGTTTTCTGGTGTGAAGCCGAAACTTTCATAAAATGCCAAAGGTAGTCTCTCGTAGTATTGTTTGCTCGGATACGAAAGATCAGGAGGAGTACAATGAGGAAAAGCCCCTCAACATATACTATTGTCTTTGCAGCAAAATGGCTTTAATATTGGGTACGTTTGTAATACATCTAAAACAACATGACTAATTTGTGACTATTTGTGTAATTACAGATTGCACATTGGACCAGTTACCTTTGCGTGAAGTAGACAATGCCCGCGTAATAGATTCCAATGAACACGCGAATAAGTTAACTTACAATCCCCAACCTAGAATGCTTTACATACGCCGCAAGAATAAGGACAACAAGATCGAGAAACAATATCGTTACAAATGCCGAAATTGTAATCTGCCTCTCTATTATCGTCATCAGCCGGACTCCCATGTCACTTTTGTCATGTTTAACGCCTTGATGCGGAATAAGGGAGATCAGCCATTGATTAAACTGTTGGCGGCGGATGCCAAGAACAGCACTAAAACATCTAGTATGGTAGCCACAGCAGCTGCCGCTGTTAACAATACTGCCGAAGATTCAGGCATTTTAGATGCAAGTGGCAAGAAAGTAATGGTTACTAGGCATACTAAAAATATGGGCAAATTTAGTTCCGTCACAGTTTCTACCATTGATGAGGAAGAAGATGAAATTGAAGCAGTAAGTGAATGGATATCCTATACTTTTATACATGCAGTTTACTTATAATTTGTTTCATTTTTACAGCGAGAGATAGCTGACAGCTATGCCAACAATGCCCGCATTATTGAGAAACAACTGCAACGTAAGGGCGGTAAACTAACTGATGTAGGAGTCAAAGGCAAAGCTGAAGAAGCGCCACCTCCACCAAAAAAACAACGCGGAACGCTACTAGAGCGTTAGTCCTCAGTAGATAAAAATAAAAAAATTTAAAATGGAAAACAAGATTTATTGTTCCTTTTTTACTGTTAATCAGACGCATCACCATAAATCTGATTCAGAATCAATTATTATAATACCTACAATAATTGAACCTTAAACACATTCACGATAGATGAGTTATTTCAAGACTTGACTACCTTGCGTAAACTTGGATTCTTAGCTAGAAAACGCTTTAGACGCTGACGCATTCGCTCGCCAAATTGCTCGGGGGTTGTCGAATCTTTGACAAAGCCACACTCCGGACATAGATGATAATAAAACTTGTCTGTTGACGACTTACACTCGGAACTCTGCACATCGGGCATGTGAGTGTCAAGCACATGTCGCATACGTCTTGTTGTTCGAGGTGAGGCATAGAGAGCTGTGATGGGACGACATGCTTTTCGTTGAACCCGAGGACTTTCAATCTTGCCCTTGTGCAAAGCCTGTTCCGCTCGATTTGTTGCCAATTGTATTTCAATGGGAGTCTTTTCTAATCCAGCAATGTATTTAGCCCATTTGTCGCGCAGCTGCTCAACGACTTGCAAGTTTAGAGGGATGCTGGAGCGAAATGAATAGTCACTCTTGGGTGAAGTTGGCTCAAGACCTTCAAAACTAAAACGACCGTTTAACATATTTTTATTTTTGAAACTAACAATTTCAATTTTACAAAGATTTGTGTTTATATTTTAAACTTTTCACGGGTTACTTTGCTACAATAAAAGTAGGATAAGAGATGTATATTCTAACTTTTGGTTAATAGTTAATCAGTTTAAAAGAATAACACGAATTTTTAAATCTTGGGTCGCGCCGGTGTTTAGAAGGGCACCAAAAATACAAAACTTGAATTTTGGCAATAGGTACATTTTTTAAGTTTGCGAAACAAACAGACTGAAATATTTTTCAAACTAAAGTGCGTTATAAAAATGAACTTTTAAATGTATTAACCCAGAATAAAATGAGAAAGGTAAACATGTAAAATACTTTCCAATTTTAATCCATCTGATCCGATCTTTAAATTCGCTCAGAAGAGCCCAGGTGCTTCAAAACGATTTACAAGAAAACTCAATATTTTATGCAACATTTAAGTGTAATATATATTTAATCTTGTAATACCATAATAACATTAAAAGCTAATTGTCATTTTGCAAAAATAGTTAAACAAACAAGGAAACTCAGTTTCAGATTAACATACACAAATATAGATAGATACATATAGAATACGATCTCATATAGAGGTATGCCTTGCTACAAACTAAACAACGACGAGAATTGAACAATGCAATGGGGGAATCCTCTGCTCCATTCCTACACGGTGCATACAGTGAGAATAATTAAATGATGTAATATGATGACTAAAGTCCGAGATATTCACTCTTGCTCCATCAATGGCCACCAATTTCGCGCAGCTCGCGCTTGCCCAATGGCAAGGGTGGGCGGAAATTGTTGATGACCTTGCCGTTGAATTCGTTGCATGGGCACTCCTCTTTTACGTCGTAGGCATTGAGATTACGCATGGCATTCAATTGATCATCGGACACCTGGATGGGTGTCTTGAACACAATCCAAATGACACATTCCGAGCACGGCGGTGTGGTAAGAGACCCCTCGTATGTCCAATAGGTATGAACATCGGGCAACAGCTTGCCAGGATCACAGCCCTGGGGCAGGGTTACACGATCACCCTTGTGCAGTACAAATTGCAGCAAGCTGCTGACTTTATCAAGTTCCGCATTATGATCGCCAGCTTCAAGGAACACTCCCAATACGGCCAGACCGTCGGGAGCTGCAGCAGCCTCCCCGAATGACTTATATTTGGTAGTATTCCAGTGCACAAGATGCAATTCTCCGGCATAGGAAACGCCATCGACAGTGTGCTCAGAACCCTTAGAGTCTGTGCATCCCCAATGGCAATGGAATTGTTCCAGCTTAAAGATTTGATCGCCCAATGGACCACCAGTCAATTCCGACTCAGCTCCGTTGACATCCACGCGCCAACAATAACCTACAAATTAAACGCATATAGAATAAAAATTTTGCAAGAGTCCTTTCATAATCCTTAACATACCTGGATTAACCAGACTCTTAGTATGCTCAGGCACATACTTCCATTTCAGTGGTGGCACCTTAAGGTCACTGCCCTTCTTGGCAGACGAGGGCGTTATATTTACCGGTGATTGGCGATGTCCCGATGCCTGGGGATAGTCCTTAGCCCAGTGAGCAGGTCCTGTAAGCAGACGAAATAAAAAAAACCATTAACCATCATTAACTGTTTAACTACATGTTAATCCCCTCCCAATATAAACAATAAATCATTTCATTTCAATTCATTTTCGGATTGTCTTCCCCTCGCTTTGGCCACACTTGCCCCTTCAATAGCTATTATTAAAAAGCAATTTTTGTCATTACGCGAAGCCACAAAAGTCACCAAATTTGAGGAAAAGAAAGAGGGAAGATAAATATTTAATTAGGAAACACAGAGGCAATCGAATGGGAAGTTCAGAAAGATGATGGGAAAAAATTAATGCTTAAAGACGATGAATGAAACTAAAGAATGCAACGAATTGTTTGGTTTTTTATTGCAGGTTATACCTAGTACTTAAAGTTAACTCATTTTATTGCAAATTTATAAAACATTCTATCAGCAGTAAAAATCAAGAACCAACAAATTGAGAATTACAGAAAAAATAAATACTATAGCCTAAATTTCAACGTTAGTTTAAGAATGCTGTAAAAAGTTTTATTGTAAAAAATTCTAAATAATCAATATTTTGATTTTTATTATTTTGCTTACAAGTTTACTCAAAATTAAATGATAGAAGGGAAATAAGAATCTCCAGGATATTGCGCAGGGAGGGGAAGGGAGTTTTAGGTATGCAAGCCCCCCTAGTGATCACTTGTAAATCACCCCCTATTAAGTCATTTGTCGCGGTTGGAAGCTCTTCAATAGTGTTGATAAACAAACAAATATTTGGCCCCCCACGGCGATAGTCAGTATCGAGTACTATAAAACTATAAGTTCAAACGCACTCCCTGAGCTAGATCCTGCGTAAACGAAGAGTGGGCCATATAGAAGTCAGTTTTTGAGGTAATAAGTATTACTATATGTTTACATAAAATCTAATGTCATATAAATTACTTTATCTAATGCTGTCACATTGTCACATTGAGCAATAACTAGACCATATTGTTGAACAACAACTTAAGTATTTGGCAAACCCTAGATAAATATTGACCAAGACATTTTCATCTTAATGCAGTCGCTGATCTAGCTGGCAGGCTAGATGGGCTCATGGCATAATATTTGCATAGATAATAAGTGTGTTTTATCATGTTTTATGTACTTTACCAACCGGCTGTAGCAACACAAATACGTAGTTGGAGTTTATAATATGTTCTCCGCTGTATTTGTTGTTCGCTTGTTTGTTGCATTTTTTTTTTGTTTTTTGTTGTTGTTGTTTTTAATTACTGTCGGTTCAGTTCGTTTGTATTGTGTTTGGAGAGTTGAGACAAATATTGGCACAGAGAATGGCGTCACGTGCCAGGTAAAAATCACTCAGCAAAAGAAGAACTGCGGCTACAAAGTCATGTGATACGGTGGGGGGTAAGAAGTGGGGGGGGGGAGATCTTGGTAAACACAGATCGTAAGATAAACCACAAACACATAGAGAGGGTTGGAGGGAGGGGGGATAGCAGGTTGCGGTTTCCAGCAAATGGTTAACAAAATGTTCCATTGCACCTGCTGGCAAAGGTCTTCTTATCTAGTATAAATATATTTATTTCAAATTCCACCGAAGCAATGCGTCTTTGTCATGTGATAAATCAATTTCGAACTACACTGGGCTTTGGGGTATTAATTTCACTGAATTTTTAAGTCCTCCATAAAAAGCCTAACAAAAGAAATTGATAGATAAATACCTAAAAGACAGCAACGATAAAAAGGAAAAGAAAATATTTGTGCAATTTGCTCATGTGACACAATACAATCATAGAACATTCACTGCATTGTGTTTTTTTGGAGTGTAAATCAAAGAAAGACACATTTTATGAATATCACGTATACGCCGTGATTGGCATAATGAACGATCCTTTTTTTATAAGTTAGTAAGCAAGTGCAAATTTCCGGCCATACTTATTTACACACTTGTTAGCATTATTTATTTATGAAAATAAATCTCTCAGTTGTCTGTCTGTTGGCTATCTCCTCATGTCTTCATCTCTATCTCAATTATATTTATGATTTTTTTACATTTATTACCAAGTTGGTAGCAATTGTTTTATTGTAAATTCTTAATATGACGACTCTACATTTTGTGTGTTTTCCCCTATAAGATAACAAAATGAACAGACTGCAAATAAGGGAAGAGAGAAAATTATACAGAGAAAAGTTAAACAAAACGAGGAAATGACACACTTGTGCAAATAAAAAACAAAAGATCAAATAAAAACGTGCTTAAGAATCGCAAAAACGCATATGATACCCTGTGGACTAAGGAATCAGCCAGAACATTCGAATAATTTCAAGATTGGTAGAAAGGTTTTGAAATAACAAAGTACTTAGGCACAATTTCTAGGCTTATTCAATTATTTATGTGGTCAATTTTATACTTTGGCAGTTAATTCTTCAAATTTTTTGCTCAATCCATTTCAATTAAGCAAGTAAAATAAACAAAGAACATGAAAATGGTTTGTAATTGTCGTTAATTTATTTTGCGATAAATATCCAAATGATGTTTTAATTGAATCAAATGAAACAACAAAAAAAAAGTCGGAAACCAAACCGACAATGCAGTGGGGAAACTTGTTTCGATAATCAGGAAATGATTACAAAATGGAAATCCAATTTTCTATTTAGAATTTGAAATATTTTATTTTACCCCGTTCCCGTGAATTGAAACTGGTTTGCCAAATAGTTTGCATTCCGAAAACAGTAACAGTAACTCGTGTGTCATATACAAAAAGCACTTAAAAAAAGTATTCAGCAATTAAAAACATTCATTACGACAATGAACTTCAAAAAAAAAAGGAAACAAAAAGTTAGCACTAAGCGTTTACGAATTTTTACGAGATGTCATCATATTCCATTCGAGCCTTGCATGATAATATCTGAGAACGATTCATCTATAGTCCCCGGGGAAATCATGAGTTTATGGCGTGTTTTCTTCAATCGTAAGGAAGTTTTTATGTCTCTTTGTTCTCTTGATATATCTGACTGTGTCAGGAAGCATTTTTTTTTTTTCAGCTAATAGTCACTCAATTCAGCAATAGTCAATTGACCACCCTAAAAAGGCTAATGCCTGTCTATTTCTATTTACCTCCCCGTGGGACAAGCAAAAGAGAAACCCTAAGAATGCTTTTAAGTGAACGGGAAAAAAGTGTTTTAACTAAACCTAAAAACCCTCCGACCAAGTCCAAGTCCAAGTCATTCCGCAATGACTGTAATTATTTGTTTGCATGTGAACAATTCACCAAAATAGCAATAATTGAATTGTCATAAACAAAAAAAAAAATAATAATAATAATAACTTGAAACGAAAACCAAGTGAGAATTCAAATGCATTTCTAAGTTACACTCATTAGGTTGTATAATATCCTCCCCGCCGTTTTAAAAATCTGTAGTATATAATCTTAAAATATTGTCACGTATATCTGCTTTTTTCAGTTTTATTGGAATCTCTACGTCTTTCTCTCTCTCTCTTCCAGATTCTCTTATGCCATACGCCTATATGTATATAAATTTATTTTTCAACAATAAATAGGTATCATTTTATTAGCACACTTAATAAAAAATCTATGATGGGGATGGGCCGTTGTCGAGTGATGCCAAAAATAATAAAAAACACATTTTTCTGACGTCTTTTCGTTAATCAAATTTTTTCTAATTTTACTCCGCGTAGCTATTGATTTTAATTGTCAAATTCAGAAGAAAAAAGTGACAAGGTAACCCTTATCTAAGGACATGAGTTAAAGAATTTTCATCATTAAGTTTGATTTGCATTTTCCATATATGTATGTATTTAATTAGAAGTAGTCAAATGTGAACTTAAAGTTATCAGCTGATCGGAGGGCACATTGGAAACAGTTGTTAGATTTGATAATCACGTCTTAAACGATATTTGATTGATTCCTGATATATGTATATGTATATATGCACGCGAGTTTTAATCTATATTGATGACTATATACTATGGGTGCGAATTGGAAGCGTGTCGGTGTCTGCCAAAACCATTCAGACAAGTCTGACAGGGGCAGGGGTTAGGCGAAACCTGAGAAAACGTTTGATAAGAATAATTTTTTTGTTGCAGTATAATCGCGCAATCTTCGAGTAAATATATAAACACTCTATGTATACATATATATATATATATATATATATATATATTTGTATTTGCGCAAGGTACATAGGTAAGCACATAATGTACAAAATCTACTTATGCTTAATGTAAGAGCACTCGAGTCTGGAGAGGCGACAAGAACTGATAAGGCTTCTTTTTGTTGTCTTTTATTGGAAAGTTACCAAAATCAAATCAATCAAAGCAATCAAACAAATTTAAACAAATCAAAATAGATTGATATATGTATGTTACAGAAATATTAGTTGATATATGTATATGTATATAGTGGTTGAGAATGAATAATAATCAAACTTTATGGATCGATAAGTCAGTGTTATTGACTTTGAAACCGGTCTGCATAATGTGTCCTTAAGAGCAGAAACATGCACTTGACTAAAGTAAACGAACTGCCTTCAAAACGAAAAATACAAAAAACATAATGTGCAAAAAAATTTAATCTATACGACATGTTCTACACTCTTTTTTTAAACGGATGTCTTCTATGGAAAATTTAGCTTAAAATTAGCACTTCGGTTTTGATTAAGTGTCATAATAGTCGAAAGAGTCGATTTTGTTTGACAAATCAAAACTTAAAAAGCAAAGCAAACATCGTCCCATATTAAACATTGCCATTTTTTTTGCAAGTGTATAATAACCAAATGAATAATAACGAAAGAGAATGAGAACTCGACTGGAAGTCAAAGTCGAACTCGTTTGCCGACGACAAAAATACGTTAAAGTCAGTCTGGGAGACTGGTTTATGTCGGTATGTAACGATTGCGTCTTTATGTATATTCATTATTGGGAAGCACCCGCTCATTTGATCACGAGACACAGCTCGTGCGAAGCATTGACTGGCTCTAATACGATAGATCACACACAACACACACACACCTCTTTGCACTGCCCCTCCTCTCACTTCCCGGTGTGATATGTATAGATAAATTAATCATATTACGTTCTTGTGCATTATTTATGAATAACTTAGACGAATGAGTGTAGTAAATTAGGAATGGGAGGGGTTCCAGTTTAATTAGAAGTTATAAATCGGAAAGGGTATGCTATTTGAAGTTAAGAATTTTGCCTTAAACTTGCATTCTATTCTTAAGAAATCTCTTTTCAGGTTTCTTTTCAGTTGACTAATGTGATTATAATTGATTGATTCACTCATTATCACAAGAACTTTTTCTATTTTTATTACATTGTTGTGCCAAAATAAGGCGTCACGTTTGTTGTACTTCTTTAGTCAATATCTTATCATTTTTCACTTCAATTAAAACAATTACTTTTTGTCTCAAGTCGTTTGATGATGACGTTTGAATTTGAATCATTTTTAATGAAAGATAAAATTTTAAGGGCCATTAGCGAAAGAAATTCCGAATGTCTGAATGTGATAACACCTAAGATTACGTTTGTTTTCCAACCAAATGAAATACTCATTTAAATGTACATACACCTCTGAACAAAAGTTTAGGGATCCAGTGCCTATGCACTGATTTGCACGTTTTAAAAAAATAACAAAAACTTTCCCAAAAAAATCTTGTTTTCGGTTGCACGCATGCGCAACGTGACTCAATAGTCTCCGAAGATCGTTTTCTTTTTATATATTTTAAGTAAACAAACTCAAAACTGGAAACGACATAATCGAAAACAAACAAACAAACAAACAAACTAAGAAACAAGCAAGCGCCTTACCATTCTCTTCGGTATAACCCCAGTGGTGGCTCATCTTTCTTATTTAGTTTACTTCTTTGCACTTGAGAAGGGATTTGGGAATCGGGATTGGGTTCTTTCACTGTCCGTAAGCGGCACGCGTCTGAATGTGGTTTAGAAGACAACCGATATCTTTATATAGGAAGAGACCCGGTAAAAATCGGAACTGAGACAAGCCGCCAGATATGATATAACGAAGCGGGAGACTCAACGACGACTGTTTGGTTAGTCCGCTGAAAGTAGACTGGCCCGCCCGATAGCGAGACATCGGCCGCTAAAGCACGCACCTTATGAGCTGAGGCAAAAGAGAGGAGGAGCTGCCGCCCCGAGCCCAGAAGCTAACCAAGAGAACGCGTGAAAGTGACTGAGTAGAGCGTTGAGAAGAGAGTGAGAGAGAGAGAGAGAGGCAACTAAATTGAACTAAACTACTGTTTAACCCCAACCAGAAGACGGGGGGAGAGCGGTGGCTCGCTGCCGTGCGGTACTATATAGTGCGAGGCGTCATTAGAACTGTTGACAGTGGCTAAGTTCAATAGCTTTGGGTGTATATCGAGCTACTTGTGGTGTGAATACCTAATGGATACGAAATTGCCATCGAAATGAAACTAAAAACTGAATTTTTCAGGGTTATCAAGTGATTTATACTTTCGCTTTTACAGTCACGAAGCTAGGATCAATTGATCAGGAACTGCTTTGACCTTGAGAGGGGGACTCCTTTCAGGAAGCGGAAATCCCCTCAGTCGAGTTAATCTCATGTGAATTCTAATTAATTTGGAATATTTCAAACTGAAATATGATTGAAAATCAAATTGAATACTTTAACTGTTTAAAACTATAAAAAGTCTCTTTGTTTAGGTTTTATATATGTCTTTTCAAAAGTAAAATTTAAACTTTAAAACTGTTTTTTTAAATCAATTGCATTTTTAGGAGAATTTGTTTGTTCGAATTACGAATTTTGTATTCTTCTTGAAACGATTTTTCTCCACTGTGCACGCTCCAAATTGCCTATTGCTTAATAGAAGTCATAAGTTGGATACCGTGTAACCAATATTTTAAAGAGTCTATAAAGTTTTTTACTAGAATTCTATGGATTCTATTACAGAATAGATCACCTTTTATATATTCAAAGAAAACCCTATAAAGAAAAGGTGTTAGTAACTATGTGGCCAATAGAAAACTAAACAATATTTCTGTTGAAAAATATCAATTTACAGATCACGCATTATCTATAATTTTAAAAAAATCAAGCTTTAATACCAAATAACCACTATAAACAAACGAAAAGAAATCTGATAACATAAACAAAAAAACAATTCTAATAAGGGGCTAGCTACAATGTTGGTTAGCAACATTTCTGTCTGGCAACATACTGGTGGCTAGCAACATTTTTGGGTTCTTCGTAGCCCTT
Source organism: Drosophila nebulosa (assembly GCA_024703675.1). Lineage (NCBI taxonomy): Eukaryota > Metazoa > Arthropoda > Insecta > Diptera > Drosophilidae > Drosophila > Drosophila nebulosa. The sequence continues at coordinate 5,746,976 of CM045724.1, read as the reverse complement.
ATACTCTAATAGGGTATTGCCAAGTCGAAACTGCATCCTCGTGTATAGAATTTTTTGGATTTGTTGTTGAACTTTAGTGCATTGTTTTCACTGTTGTTGTTTTTGGTGGGGCATCAAGCGTGATCGCGATCGCGCGCTTGACGCACAAATACATTGACATCAGGCAAACATCTGTATATATGTACTTCTAGGGGTATATGCATATATATATATATATTTATATGTTCGATCGGTGGTTAGGGGCTTGAAGTGGCTGCAAAGTTAATCGCAACCGTTTGGAGAGTTTTCGCTCAATTTTTCGAATCGGTGACGGTTTTGGTGAAAGAGACATATGTACATACATTCATGCGATGGTCCGGAGCGGCGATCATATAGGGTTCTTTAATTTTCATCAAATGCTGCTCGCAGCACATCACAGCACAGCACAGCCAAGCACGAGAAACATTTGAGCGAGTTAAGCGTAAATTTGTCGCTAATTTCAATTTCGTCTCATTTGTTGTTGTTGCGGCAGTTGTGTGTTATTTTTTTTTTTTTTGTAGACAATGGAATAGATTGAATGTGATAGTTTCATAATACTAATATGGTTATATAAAAGACCCAACAAACAAGTAGAAAACCATTTTGCTTCCTACTTCTCTTTGCCTCTTGGTGGCCCTCACTGCGTATACTTAATTAATTTTGCGCGTGTGAAATCTTTAAGTGTTTGCATTTGGCTTCTCGATATGCAAACAAAAGTGTTTTTATCACACATTTATTTATTATTGTTTTTCTTTTATTTTTTCATAATGCACCAAGCTTATTTTCCAATTAACCATTCCGCCTTCGCTTGATATTTATTATTTGCTTTTTACACGGATTTGGTGCACATCGACCCCAGCCCCCAGCCCGCAACACCCAACCCCAAGTGCCTCTCTATTTTTCAGGTGTAAGTCTATTCTTCCGCCATTTGTTATAAAAATTGCACAACATTTTTATATACCCTTGCATAAAAGGCTTATAAAATACTTATGGGTTCTTCAACAATTTAGCTGATATAATCATGTTCAAGACCATAATCATTCGGTTAGCTTTTGATATCTGTCTAGATATACCCGGTGAAAATTCTAAGAACCAAAAAATTACATTGATTTTTGCAATCATATGTGATTACAATTGAAGGGTAATTATTTGCGAGGGTATTTCAACTTCGACCTATTTAATTTTATAAGAGCCCTCTCGGTTTTTTTTGTTGTTGTTGTTTTAATTTCGCAAAATGAAAATGGAAATGTATCTACATAGAATTTTGTTGTGTTTTGAGCTAAACGTTGACAGGCTTGACTTCAAGGTCAAGCAAATTGTAATTAATGAAAATTAACTGAACTGAGCACACTTGTGACTAGATAAGTTAAAAGGCTATAATGCGATTGCGTTGATTGAGCAAATCAGATTGACAAAATGGAAATAAGAGAGATTACGAAAATGCAATAACAATTTTGAACTTTCATTTCCATTGATTTTTTTTTTTGGTAAAAAAGAAAAAAGTTTAAGTTTGCAGTTAAATAACCTGAGGCCGAACCTTTGGGAAATGCCGCCTAGTGTTATATATTTTTTAAAATTAAAAACGCTGCTAAGTAATTTGCAATTATTAGCTGTAAAATAATTAGCAAGTTATTAAGAGTTTCCGAGGCTCAAAAAGAGCGCATGTACAAAATTTTTTTTTAAACAAATAATTAAAAATATTTATAAAAAAAGTAAATGTATAACTTTTTGGGACATCTTGATAAACGATTTCCAAAAAGATGTTTTGAAAAAACTCTGTAAACCTTATGAGCAGAACTTCTAAAGGCTTTATATCTCTGACAACTTCATCTAAATCACTTTTCAACTTTGGGAGATAATTTTAGATATATCTAAATACTCTTTAAACAAAAAAAAAAACAACAAAAAACAAACTATTTTTAAAGCTTCTGTAACCCGACTAACCGCATTAGTAGGTTTTCTGGTGTAGATTATTGTAGATATTTATTCGCAAGGGGCCAAAGTACTTCCTCAGCCAGTGCTTGCAGCTGGAGCAGGAACATCTTCTTCATGACAACATTATATTCTATTCAATTTCACTCACAGAGAGTGAAACTTTTTTACCTTCAATTGAAATGGGTGAAAATTTCGAAAAAATGGGAGTACCCATTAAATTGCCCAAGGATATGGAAAAAATGTTATAAATAGATTCTTAGCTCAATCTGAATATGGGGTGAACTAATTTTTAAAAAAGATCTTCTAGCAAAATCCTGTATTTTTTTTTTTTGCAAATTCATTGAATGTTATTCATGCAAAACAGTTTTTTTGGCGATCATCTTGTACTGAGATAAATCTTATCTAACTCCCTTACTTTTCCCTCTTCAAAAGATGACTCAGACGCAGACAGTTCAAGTAACTGATCCAAGGGTAAACTGAACTGTTTCGTTCACCCGAACTTTCCCAGTGCCACACAACAATAAAAAATAAATAACCATAACAGACGAAAAAAAAATGTTGTAGACTTTTGTTAGCTAATCATTCTTTGTTTTCTTCTTTCTTTTTTTTTATTTTTTGACTGTGATGTCTTTATCAAACATCTCTCAGAAATCTGGTGTAGTACAGCATCTTCATGCTTCTGTTTATGTTTACTTTTGCAGCCAACTACTAACTGAGCTCATTTCGTTTACAATTCTGTTAAGATGTTTATGCTTGATGGCTCCAACCACGCGTCGCTAGGGATTTCGTTTTTTATACTATAAGTATTTTGTGTTTCTTAACACTTTTATAACTAACCTATAAAGTTCAGAGCCAAAGCAAGTTGAACTTTTTTAAGGAGGTTGCTTAAATATGGCTTAAATATAGGGTCTAGGATATGCACTGAAGAATCTGTACACTACTACACTACAACAATTTAATTTTAACAAATTTTAAAACTCGATGTCAAAAAAACCAAATCAAAAGAACAAATTTCGTAGTAGCTTGTTGTCCTTTAGCCTTTCGATTCATTTTTAGCTGATTAGGAGTACATAAAGAAGTTAAATACACTTAATATATTAACATTTTTTGCTTACAAATATTTGCCAAAAATTCTCATATATATATATATTGTGAATTGTAAGAAAAATATATTATAGTTATCTATGTACATATATACATATGTATATACAAATATGCTCTATATAATCTACCGAATTCGTTTGCCCTCAATTAGTGTAATTTGCACTTTTCAATTTGATATCTGATAATGTCTGTGGCTCGATATTTCACAAATCGCAGCGCCATAAAGCGGCAGCGTGATTAAGTTTCTATGGAGCAATTGACATATTCACAGGATTGATTAGCATCTTGGTTAGAATTTTGAGTAATTTTGACGTAGATATTATCTTTTTTTTTGAAACACAAAAAAACTTCATTGATATTCCTGCTTCCTCTTGTTTTGGTTGTGCGTGTTAATCGATTTGTTTGAAGAACAAACAGAAAATATATCACTTAATATCATGTGAAATATGACTAACCATAACCGAAACGAAAGCAGCTAAATGTACGATGCTTCAAGGCCACAAACCAAAAACAAAAAAATTTTAACTTTTGCAGAAAGTAACCAAACCAAAAAACAATTTTTATTTGATTTTAAAAATAAATTTTTTGAATGTCCAAGGGGTGAGATTGGGAATGTCATGGAATTGGGAATCTTTGGGTCTATTTCTGTGCTTATTTATTAATCAAGAATTTATTCAACATAGTCTACCCGAAGCAATGAATTGCCTTTAAAAAATGTTGTTAAGTTGGCTGACAAACTCAATGACAATTTGCAGATTCCTTTGGTTCTGTGATTTTGCCATGGGAAGAGAAGCAATTCGTTTATTTAAATAAATTCGTCGCACACAAAATGAGTACAATAAAAACGCTATAAAAATCCAATGCCCCAAAGATCGGGCCAGATGCCGAGATACGGTCGAAAAAACAACAAACATGCGCACATATTCAAAATAAATCCTAGCCATTTTAAATGTTTATTTGTTTGGCTTTTTTGCCGTTCATATTTGCTCTGTACAAAAAACAAAACGCGCGATGTGATTTTTTAAGTGGCCAGTCAATTAAATTTATAAAACCGAATCCGAAAATTGAAGAAACAATTTCTTTTGGGGTGGCGCTATGAATGAAAGATCTCCCCAATTTGCGCGTGTATGATCGAATGCATATACATATAGAACAAATACATAAAAACGTTTGTACATGTACATATTTAAAAACCAATAAAAAAGCAAAGTTTATTATTGACTTTTGTGTTTTGTGCTCAAGAGATTCAAAACTATTTAGCAGAGAATGGAGCATCAATGTGTGAAACCAATTAATCGATATAAGTATAACAAAGGGAATCCGTATAATCTCTCTCGCAATAGACATAAAAAATACATTTTATTTAGACCTAAAATATCAAAAGGAATTGGGAAATTATATTACTTCATGATACATAATTTATAATTCTATTTCTAACTTGATTGATAGAAATTTTATTTTATTTTAACATTTCTATTAAAGTAAGTTGTCGTAACCCTTAAAGTTTGTCATCCAAATTTCCTGCAGCAAAGTAATATTAAGCTCTGAATCACGGGAATTTTACACATTACAATTTTTAGATCAATATTTAAGAGAAAATGCATTGAAAATTAGTGTTGGGTTGCTCAGTGAGTGTGTGAACAAAAAAGAGAGAGACATGTTCTCTTTCAAATGTTCATTTTGATCAATTGTTCTTTTCTGTTCCTTTGCTCTAAGCTCTCTTGGCACAAGTTGGTCTCATTTTGAGGACATTGTCAATCAGCAAGCTAAATGCAAGTAAATGCGATTTAAGCTGAAAAAGAAAGCACCCTTCAGTTGTAGTAAGCAACTGAACAAGTAAACAATTTAGCGAGTAACTGAACAAAATGAGCGAGTTGCTTAACTTCAAAACCAAAAATTCATAATTTCCAACTCCCACAAATTCTTTGTCAAATTAATTACCATTTTGGCGTTGTGCTTACGTAACAGGTATTTTGAATATTTCAAACATTTGTGTGCCTTTGCATTTATTTTGGGTAATAAAAATACAATAAGGCAATTTAGATTTGCCTGCATACTCGATAAGTAAATGGGCTTGGCTCACATTTTATAGTTTTTAGATCGAATCCCCAAGAACCGAAAAACTTTATTGTTGTCAATAAAAGCATTTAATGTTATTTTAATTGGAAACTGTAGAAATTGACTCATTTTAACTGTGCAGAAATCAGAAATCGACTAAGCAAATAGTTGCAATTAGTCTTGCTTGAAATATTTGTTTTAAATACCTTGCCCAATAATTATATGCGCATAACTTAAAATTAAATATTTTTGAAAACAAAACATTATCAACAAAATATTAATTATGCAAATTTCTTTATTTGAAGCACAGAGAGAATCAAAATCTTTTTTTCTTTGGTTAGTGTAATTTTGTTCTGCGGATTTTGTGTCCCATATGCTCCTCTTTTTCTAGGCGCAATTGAAAATATGATTTTTGCTTTTATACTTGTTAAGTATATTTAAATCGAATAAAAATTTGATATTGTTCGGCGTCTTTATGCGTCCTTTTCTATAGCTGTTATGGTTCCTGTCTTATATCCGTGTAAAGTATAAAACGATTAACTAATCGAATTTGTTTTTTTTTTATAATAGATATTTGTATATTTTTAATATGTATATATATATAATTTGATTTAAATTAGGTCTAGCAATTTACAGGGCTACACAAAATGTAATTTGCTTTTTGTTTACGCTTGTTATATACGCTACACATATGTTAATAATTTATTTATAGGTGAATAGTGTTATTGAGAGTGGTAACCACAGAAACTGAAATTGGAAAAATATATTTATCAAGGGAATAAAGGGAAAATAATTAAAACATATCTACTAAATAACACACATTTAACGCACATATATTTAAAGCCTTATGTAGCATAGATACACATTCAAAAAAAAAAAACAACAGCATTTTATGATTTATTTTCGATTTAAACCTATCAAACATTACATTTCTCATATATGTATAAGTTGTGTGTATATAAATATAATAAAAATATATCGCATATATTATATATATATATATATATATATATATATATATGTATGTGTGTATCGAAGGCCAACATAACAACAAAGCCGAGAAGAACCGAGAGAAGAGAACATAATGGTGAAAGGGGGGAATCCAAGGGAGTGTATTAACAATTAACTAGACATAAAAAGGAGGCTCTTCTTTGACTATTTCACATTCATTATATTGAATACTGGACCGATGCGCATGAAGACACGCCTAAGGACACTTCTCAATTCGGGCTTGAGGTCGAAGCACATCATATCGCACAGCAGGCCATAATAGTTGGACACATGGGTGGCAAACTAGAAGAAGAGAGAGATAAGATTAGTTGAGATAATTAACTTAAAAATCCGTGGGTCTTACCCTCGCATCGGACATTTTAAGCAGACGCGTTAAGATGAGCAACAATATGGAAGTCCAGGCATCTCTATGCGCTTCGCTCTGCAAACTCAGATAATAGGCCAAAGCCTCTTGGCAGACTTGCACCAATTCCTGCTCTATGCCCGGCCAATCACTGCGACGATTCTCATCGCCATACATCTTGAAAAAGATGCGCAGCACACAGGCCAAGGAGGCGGTCTCCTGTTTCAGCAAATTCGGTTTGACGGAGCCCTTGAAGCCAGCACGCCACAGTAGGCTCCTTTGATCGTGATCCCCATTGAAGCGCTTGGCAAATCGATGCGATTGCATGAGACAATCGGCCAGGGTTAGGAGCTGACGTGTACGCAGGTAACCATACATTCCTTGCTCCTCTCGCTGGCAATCCAAGAGTTGAGACTGGGAACCCCCACGACTACCCGTCAGATCGGCAGCTGCTTGGGCCAACGTTTCAGCATCCTCCTTTCGCGACGTGGCCGGAAAGAAGACAATGTTATCCATAGTCTGTATGAGCTCCAATTGTACAACGTTGCGTATGTGCAATGCCTCGAAATGATTGTGTTCCTGCTGCTGCTGCGCTGAAGGGCCATTGGAATGTACAGGGACCTTGGGCCGCCAATTGAGCAAATCTTGGGGTAGAGTTGCATTGAAAATATCCAAAATACATTGGCATGTCTTATCCCAGGTGACCTCATTGAACTTAAAGCCATTGGAAATGACCAGATTCTCCAGGCAATTGGTGCCCGATCTAGCCAATTGCTCATTATTCTGCTGAACACACCAAAGTAACTGCGCAAAGAGTTCCTCCAGCAGCAAGTGGCCAAGCACATCGAAATATTGTGTAAATACATCGATAATGGCATACAAGGCATGATTGCAGGTGGTAGTCATCCATTCGGATTTCTCTGTGACGTGTTCGGGCAATTTCATATTATCGAATATGCGGAAAATCACATTAAATAGGTCTTTCCACCAATTGGGCTTAAAGCTGTCCCCGTATGTCTTGACAATCTCAAAGAGCACGGTCAGAGCCCGCGTCCGTACATCCAGTTTGCAGCGATTTACGACACAGGAGAGCGAGAAAAGCATGGGAAACCAGCCGCGGACCCAGACACGATCCTCTTCAGCCACCGAGGCATCATTCTCCATGCCCGCGTGCTCGGCAAAGAGATGGGGAGCTTCGTTTACGCATTGGGCGCAGGTGCGAACCAAGCGAATGGCCTCCATGCTTGTATCCGGAAAGCGTGCCGTGGCAAACTCCGAGAGACACTTGACCGCATCTTGAAAAGAGTCCACCATAATGGCGAATTGACGCTGATAGAGATCACCGATAATTTTGCCTGTTGTCTGGAAAGCCAACTCCACAATTGGCTCCTCATGATCTCCAGCAGCCAAATGGAAAATGCTGAAGATGTTCTTCCAACCCGAACGTATATTGTGAGCTTGGGAGTTGACCATTTGGGCAATGCAGCGCACGACCATGTCACGGATGGCGGGTGAGGCATTTTTTTTCATAATATGCTCGAAGGGTCGCAGGAAATCCTTTTGAAAACGAAAATTACTAAATTCCCCTTTCTCCATGAACTTCATCGAAAGCTGACGTAGTGAGTCCAAAGCAAAGAAGGATATTTCCTCATTGCTATTACAGCCAACGGTATTGAAATGCTCGCCCAGAACCTGCCAGATGCGAGACCATTGAAGACGTATACGTTCCATATTATAGTAACTGATTTCCACAATCTTTTGCAGACTAAACATTCTCGGCTGTGGCTGCTGCAGTTCATCCACTGACACCTGACAAAGCGCTTTAACAAAATCCACAATGGCATCACCATCCAGACGCATGGAACCTGTGAAAATGCGATCCACGGCCACGACAACACTTTGACTACTCGTTTCGCCTATGTGCTCCTTGACACTGGGATTCAATGAGTCCTTTAAGGTGGTCTGAGCCCCGGACAAGAATTGCGGACGCACTCCTGTGCCTATCAGCTGGGCCAATTCCAATTGACTTATGCACTTCACTATGTCCAACCAACTGGGACCCAAGTAATTGCCATCTGTGTGGGCAACCATTATCAGAGTTTTGATTGTGTCTATATTCTTGGCCTTCATCTCGTTGATGGGTGAATTGGCATTTAGCAGGGTGAACCGGGCCAAGGCCTGAACATACGCGTCTCGTTCGAGGGACATGTGGAAGATGCAGGCTATCCTTATGGCGCACCTAATGCCATCTAGACACAATGTGGCTATCTCCGGGTCATCGCAATCCTGCAAACCCACCGAGAAGGCAGCCAAAAACGGAGTCCAAGCCATTTTAAACATGGGACGCACATGCTCCAAGTGCTTGGCCGATGTAAACGGAGACTTCACATGCGATACCGATTGCATTAAATTGGTTGCTGTTGATGAGATTGCCTCCATTTCCATATTCCATAACAACTTACGTTTCTTTTCGGTGATAAAGGGTTGCTTGCCGGGTGGAGGCTTGGCCACCAGCACAGCCGAATTGGTTTTCATTTTAATCTCATGCTCGGCAATCTCATCGTATATGGAGGACAAATACTCCTCCGGTAGATCCGATTTACTATCGCTAATGCCTCGATTCATTTTAATATATTGCTCTTTGGTCATCTTATGCTTCACTTGGGGGGAATGCAAATCCGTGGTCAGCATTATAATGCTAAAGGCCAAAACATACACGGTATCAGCACTCTGGAAGATAGGATTCTGTGGATTGCATTCACAATAACGACTGGCAAATTTCTCCATCAAACGATCAATCTTCTGGGCCTCTCCGGGTAGACGAAACTCTTCGAGTAAAATCCTCAGAGCAGCCACCACTTCCAGTTGATGGAATTGAAAAGCATCGATATAGGCACACATCACCTCCTTGGAATGATCATCGTTTTCGCCCAAATAGTTGCCAATTACCGTCTTATCGAGACGTTCATCTTCATGCAACCATTTGGCAATGTCCTGGGGCGTGCCACCCAGCAGTTGTTTCTCCTGCAGGAACTGAACACCCTTTTGGGGTTTCTTATTGAAGAGGACAATGCCCGTTTCCATGACTTCTTTTCGCATCTTACGCTCTTCCAGAGCTTCGGGAAGATCCTGCATTTGCTCTTGATATGAATTCAGGCTATGACTGGATCCGCTCATGGGATTGGTCATTGGAATTGTGTCCCCTGGATCGTCTGTGGGCGACAATATCTGGACTGGGGTGGGCATGTTGGGATTAACATACAAATCCTTACTCCATTCCACCATACACTTCAATATGGACACCAGGCATTCGAGTCCTCGAATTCTCATGGATTTCTCCTGCAGGGGATTGGCTCCCAGCTCTAAGGCCTGCCTACCCTGAGCTATTTTCGACAAGTCATTCACCAGCCGCTCGAACAGATTGGCCGCCGAGAAATCGCAATCATAGTTAACATAAATATCCACCACAGACTGAGCATCGGCACAAATCCTTGTCAGCGCCTGGATGACCATCCATTTGTGCTCAAAACTGCTTGAGCTGGCCTCTAAAATATTGAGGAAAATCTCCTTGAAGAATACCTCAATTTGTCGCTTTAAATGAACTTTGAAATTCGATAGCAAAGCCACGAAAATCGACAACGATAACTCAAAAACTTCGGGAACCAAACTCACACCGTTATTGGACAGAGCCACGCAAAGATATTGCTTAATGGCCATTATGAACATCTCATTCGAACGAAAGACCGGACCAGCATTCTGCAGGATCAACAGTAGCAAATGAAGCGATAAAACCTTTGAGCGTAATTCATGGGACTTGGGATCCGGATGACCATCAGGCAATGGTTTCATTGACAGCTTGCAGAGGGCACGAAATACCAAAAAGGCATCCTTCTGCAGGATATGCGTGAATTTGGCCGTGACCACAGCATCGTTCTCACTGTGTAGCTCCACGCTATCGTGATCGGAATGTCGATCGGATGACGAATCATGTCCATTGACTGCCAACAATGAAGGATCCACATCAATTCCTCCGTTTTCCACCTGACCATTCTCCTCCTCTCCCTTCAAGGCCTCATTGTAAGCGGCTGAAATGAAATTGAAAACAAATTAGTTTGATAGAGAATGGTTTGTTATCTAAAACCAAGCCCCAATAATTGATAAAAACCTGGAGCACCCTTTCTATGACGAATTTCAATCGTTTACAAAGAAAACTTATCAATTGAATCAAAAAAAGATTTTAAAACTCGATCTAAGATTTGTTTCACACCTGTTATAATCTCAGCCAGCAACTCTGAGGCAATAACCTCGTCACTATCTCCTGCCAGGGTTTCCTTTGATGCATCCTCGCCATTGGATTCCTCTGCTGAATTAATGCTGCCGTTTAATGAAGATGCCACTGGCGTCGGCGTCGTCGTTGGTGGTGGCATCTCATATACCTGATTCTCCATGCGAGCAAAGATGACATTTAGCATTTGGGTGAGAGTTGCTCTGGCGGTCGTTTGATTAACCAGATTTTTGCTTGACAAGTAGATATCATAGCAGGTGCGTACAGCTTGTAGCAAAGTGAATTCATGAATCTCTACATGTTGAGATGTGACCACTGTGAGAAGAGCCTTTATAATCTGCAACTGGACACCCTCGTCCGTTTGGGGACCATTAAAGCAGCCATAGATCGTAATAACAATGCGATCGATTAGCAAATGCCCGGGATTCGAGGAGTCCTGTATAGATCCCGTCAAATGACCATAGGCAATCAGTTTTTGTAGGCAATCCAGGGCAGTGACCACAATCCTGGGCGAACGACTCTTGCAGGCCAGTTCAAAGGGCAGGAAATAGGTTTCGGCATTGATAATGCTACCAGCATCGTTTTTTGGCAGCGGCAGAGCCGCACATGGCAGCTCATTGCCCTCGGCTATTTGGCCAGCTGATATTAGCTCCGCCTTGATTTGTTCTAAAGCCGAGTCGCAGGACTTTTTCAGCTGCGAGTGGTGGGAACGCCTAATGTCCTTGTCCGCAAGGATTTTCTCTAGAGCACGCACAATAAACATTTCCTTGGTTTTCGTGGAGGAACTTTGCATAGTGTGTGGTGGTCAACTGCTACTCCCAAGGTCGTCTCAAGTCTCAATTGAAACAGTTTGGAAAAAGTGACCACAGATTTTTTGGGCCAGCGCAACTGCTTTTCTTTACTCTCTCGCTCGCTGCTCTTAAGCACCGATGTCAAACTCTCGGTGGTCTTCGTCGGCGTGTTATTTGTGTGTCCTACGCGTTTGCATATTGCAAATCTTTCACTCTCTATTTATTAAGTTCACAAAAATAAAATACAATGTGAAAAAACGTCATCAGTAGTGTTGCCAGAATATTTTTCCCCTGCGCATGTGGCAACACTTTACTTCGATACTTTATCGAGTACAAAAGACTAATCGCCATAGACAATAATAAGTAAGTTATCGATAACTCGTCATCGTCATAGCCTTTAGCCGCCTTAGCACAAAAATATAAACCTAAAACCAGTTAAGAAATATTGACCTTATTTTTATTAGAAATGCAAAAAAAGAAAAATTGATCAAAATTACCCAAACAAAATCAAGTTGCACCTATTTAAATAAAAATATAATTTACATTTAATCATTGCTGTCATTTAAATTCAGACTATTAATACGCAATTAAATCTTATATCTACCAATCTGTGAAAGGTACATCTGCCATAAATAAAATATTCTCCGCCTGTTCCCCTAGAAGTTGATGGCTTCCATTAAGTCGCTTGGCGGTTGCTGGTATGTGGAGATACCGCTTTGCCAGCCTATGGAGAAACGGATGCGATTGGGCCAAATCTTTCCAGAGCAGCATGGGCTCCGTTTGTACATTACTCAATGGGTCATAGAAATAACTTGCTATTTCATCGTCTTCATCAAGATGTGTGGAGGCGGTGCCATTTCGTTTGTATTTCTCTTGGCAATGGGATTTATAAGCAGCCCAGATATTGTAGTCCTCGTGGTAATCATCTTCTGGATCAATCACAATATGATCATTTTGTTCCAGTTCCTCTTGCCTCAGATCATAGAGATGTGTCATATAATTAGCCACCAAGGATCCACTTTGAAATGGTATATTCCGGAAACGTGGGTCCAAAAAAGTGGATAGCGCCAAATGCTCGTTTTTTTCTAAATCCTCGAAGCAAACCTTGAGCTGTTGGACAATAAACATGCGTAGATCGTAGATCTGCTCGAGTTCTGTGCCACTCGAGCGTCGTTTCAGTTCCTCGACCATGGTGAAAATCATGGGTAAAGTCTGACTAGCGAGGGGGGGATTGGTATCTGAACAGTTTCCACTTAACACCCTCAAAGAAGTAGTCAGCGGCTTCACAATACATATTAGTTGCTTGGCCAGATCCACTTCCGAAGTACTTAAACAATTTCCCTCCATTCGGAGGCATTGCTCTATAGCCTTGAAGGTGGAAAAAGGACACTTCTTCATCTTTAGACGAATCCTTTCCTCTAAGTTTCGAACCTCTGGACGCTGCATAATATCCGTAATAAGTGAATTCATGAAATGACCAAAGCAAGGCACATGTCGATTCTCGCCCAAAAATGACTCGATCGCTTTCTGTAACAAACAGCTATCGCCTTCAGTCACCACGCAGGCAATTAAAGATTTTTGTATATCAAAACGCTCGCATGCCGACTCCAAATGTTCCACAATTTGCTTGACATTGAAATCTGCTGACATCCTTTGCACAGATAAAATGCGCGATTGTCGTTTTCTGTTCTCATGGTAGTGGACCATCAGTTCCAGGTAGTTTTGCTCGTGAAGTGCGCAGCTTAACGAGACGGTAGACATGCCAGCCAACTTGCGTCTTAGCCTAGACACTTGCATTTGTGTCTGAGTCTCAATATAAGCGGCTAACTGGTCCACAGTGGGCCATGGCTGATAACTCATGAGAGGATGTGCAAGCTGCATTAAATGTTTAAAGCCTTCGCCAATGATTATATCCAGAGGGTGTCGGTCGCGACATACAAAGTAAGCAAGGTGGCTCAGTAGAGATTGCGTGCTGGAGTGCGACGAAAAGGGCGTTTGGTAGACGTTCATGATGGCTGCATCCTCCTCAACCAACGGAATGTGATCCTCATCTGTTTGGGGTAGTTGTTCCTCTTCTTCGTGGAGTTGATATAAGACCGCATCGCTGTCTTGCTTGGGTTCAAATTCTATGATATCCTCGGTGCTCGGAGACTGCGATGGATCTTCCAAAGTGTCGGCCCAACCATAGGAAACACTCTCTACTGACTCGATTGTACGTTGGTAGACACCGACTACCTCCGCTTCCTCTTCGGATTTGCCTATGAACTCCTCCTGCTCCGCATCATGTTCCTGTTCCTCCTTGCTCTTGACATGATGAAATTCCTTTAGTGGGGGTACTTTTCGAAATCTCCGCCTAATGTCATCCGCCCGCCGCTTAAACATACCACGAACCACTTGTGCATCATCGTTATTCACATTGCTACAAACATGAAAATTTAATTTAGTGCAGAAGTAACAATTAAGAAACAAGTTTTGTTTACATTTGCGGATGCGTCTTAATGTGTTTCATCAAATTGGAAGTGTTGCCGCAGGTTTTTATAATACGTTCGCAGAGTTGGCATTGTGCCGTATTGTGATCGAGTTTATCATAATATTTCCAAACTTTACTACGCGCCATCACAAGGTAGTGTTGTCCTTATTTGGCGTCATATACAGAGGACGAAAACAACAATCAACAATGAACTCTGGTCACACATGTAAATTGTGTTATCTACGTTGTCAACTTGCCGCACTCTACTCAACTCTGGTCACACATGTAAATTTCGTTATCTACACGAAAAGTGTAAACTGTATTACCTACGTTGCCACCTTCTACATGTTTCGTATTGTATTGTAATCGATAACCCCCGCCAATGCAGCGGAGGAGTAGCTCAGCTGTTTACTAACACTGTTTTGCGCGAAAATAATTTGCCGGCTGCAATTGCAAAAGTACAGTGCTCGAAGAACAACCTCGCGTAATTTAAAAAATATTCTCGACCATGTCTAACTTTAATTTTCTACAAATGGCAGCCCAGCTGGACGAGGAACAAGGTATCTCTTTCCAGGACAAAGCGCTTACCTGGGACACAGCTGAGCAAGGTAAGCAGATTAAGTAAATTACTATACACTGCAACAACAAATGGTTATTTCACAAATTTTTGTAGTCAAGGATGTTGTGGAAGCTTTGAAAACCCAGAAAGTCGTTCACTATCTTAACCTTGATGGCAACACATTGGGCGTGGAAGCAGCCGAGGCTATAGGAGGGGGCCTCAAGCTTCACCCAGAGTTCCGGAAGGCGCTATGGAAGAATTTGTTTACACGCCGCTTGAAATCCGAAATTCCACTGGCCCTAAATCATTTAGGCTCGGGCCTAATTGAAGCAAAGGCCCATTTGACTGTGCTTGATTTGAGTGACAATGCTTTGGGTCCGAATGGCATGAAGGGTCTGGAGGCATTTCTGCGGTCACCCGTGTGCTACTCTTTGCAGGAGCTTCACCTTCACAATTGTGGTCTTGGTCCTGAAGGCGGTAGCATGTTATCCGCTGCCTTGTTGGATCTCCATGCCAATGCAAAAAAGGCGGGAACGCCGCTACAACTACGTGTCTTTGTTGCAGGACGCAATCGCCTGGAAAATGTGGGAGCTGCAGCTTTGGCTAAGGCTTTTAAGACATTGCAAACTTTAGAGGAAATTGTTTTAATGCAAAATTCTATTTATCATGAAGGTGTGTCGGTTCTGGCCGACAGCTTTAAAGCAAATACTCATTTGAGAGTGCTCAATATGAATGACAACACGTTATCCGTCAAGGGAGCAGCCAAAATAGCCGAAGTATTCGAACATACGCCATTGTAAGTTAAACTAAGGCGACTGCGTCTATAGTCAAAGTGATAACATCAGTTAATCAATTACAGATTAAGGGAAATTAATTTTGGTGACTGCCTAATGAAGACGGATGGGGCCTATCACTTTGCCGAAGTTTTGGAAAGGAGTAATGCTAACTTGGAGGTCGTCGATCTAAGCTATAATGACATCAACTGTGATGGTGGCTTGGTTCTGATCTCGGCCATGCTAACCAAACCTAAATTGACCTATTTAAACTTGGATGGCAATTGTTTCGGCCATGTTGGTGTTACTCAGATCATTGAGCAAATGTCCAACAGTCATAATCCAAGCGCATTGCAAACACTGGAAGAAAATACCTCTGAAGACGAAGATCAAGGAGATGATGATGAGGATGATGATGACGATGATGACGAAGACGGCGAGGACGTTGAGGGAGAGGAGGATGAGTATGATGAGCATGAACATGCCAATGATACCACTGAGGAGGCTGACGAGGATGATGTGGCTGAGGAAACTGCCTATATGACCACCAATGCCTTTAATACCAAGGTAGGCTACGATTTAGTTTTTGCTAAATATCAGTTTTACAATTTTTCTCCCATTATTTTAGTTTCTCAACGACTCAGTAGTTACCTCAAAGCAGGATAACGATACATTTGCCATAACAGAGAAGCTTGCACAAATGTCTTGCAGCCCGGAGCAATTTTGCCTTAG
Source organism: Drosophila nebulosa (assembly GCA_024703675.1). Classification (NCBI taxonomy): domain Eukaryota; kingdom Metazoa; phylum Arthropoda; class Insecta; order Diptera; family Drosophilidae; genus Drosophila; species Drosophila nebulosa. Next base: position 5,730,897 of record CM045724.1, on the reverse strand, counting down.
TCAAACTCCCTTGTCTTTGCAACAATTTAATTCACTGGAAGCGGAAAATAAACTTCAAGCTCTTGAGGACATCATCAATGTGAGCATAAAATCTAATTTTTCGCCTACAAAACGATGTAATAATTCCTCTTTTCTCAGCAATTTACCGAAGACAACCACTTGTTGCTCTTAGTTTTCACCGCTCTTAAATGCTCCCATTTGTCTAAATCCTCCAAACCGGCGCTCGATCTGGCCGTCTCACTATATAAGTCCACCTTTGATTATGCTCTGCAAACGAAACAGGAGACGCGCGTTCTTAACTATATACTTAAGCAAGTGGGCATGCTGCGGAGCGAGGAAGCCTTCACAACAGAATATGACGTGAAGAGTTGTCGTTATGCCTTGCGCGAAGCAATTGTTAGACCAGATTTCGCCAATGATAATATAAGGAATACATTAAAAGTCTTTTTGGAAAAAATGGATGTTTAGGACGCATTTTGGATATACACAACGATTCCTTTGTGCCAACCACTCCACTTGTTCCGTTTGCCATTTGTAAAACGACCAATACAAAATTGATAATTTTAAATAAATAAGTCCATTATTTAACACTCCACAATTTGTCACATATTTTTCGCTATTTTTACACAAAATCAACTTTCCTTGTGAGAAAAAAGAATTTGGCAAAGTTAATTTAGGGTTAGACTCTACTCTTAAAAATCAGCAGAAATAAAGAAAAATTGCCTAATTAGATTATTTTATGTTTTATGGTGATGTTTAATTGTTTAAAACAATATTAAAATTCACGATTTTCACTGGAGCCAACTGAGATCATCCTTTATGTCGGCACTGCTTGAATTATTATGCACTGTTTGAATTGTTACGCACTGCTTGAATTTACTGTTGAGCACTCAAATTTTTCGACGGACCAGAAATTTGCCGCAATTACTGTTCAACTCCGAACTTAATGATTTTTGATTAGGTTATAAGGCTTTGTAGATTTACTTGAAACTGAATGAAGTTATTGATAAAAATTTTTTTAGTTACCAGAATCTTTTTGAAGCAATTTACCTTTTTCAACGCTTGGGTCTACCGCCAGCTTTAAATAAAAAATTGCCCTTACATGGGTCTCAAGGGTTTATTTACATGAAAAGATTTTTATTTATGAAAAACTACATACTATGTTTATGAAACACAATTTAAAACATTAATTAGCATATGTAGTTGTTGTTGTTGTTGGTGGATTATCTCGCTGGCTCTGAGAACTTGGATCAGAGATCAGCTACAAGTTGAAAGAATGTAGCGAAGTGTATTTTTAGTAATTTTTCTCTTATTCTATTTAGTTATGAAATTAAAACATAGAAACTTAAGAATGAATATAAAAAAAATACAACCATGAGAACAAAAAAAGAAATACTACATAATACACAAATCCTCCTCCATTTGGTTATACTTTCTCGATCGATTATGGTTGTATATTGTAGTAGTATATGAATGATTATCTGCTTTATAATGTTGTAACTACTTTCGGGATTAGCTTTATACTCCCTCTAAATACTTGACCGGGTTTAATGATCCTAATAGTCTGAATCATTTTCATCATCATCATCCAAATCAACAACATCATCGTCATCATCGCTTTCAATGACGACACGCTTCTTTTTGGGTGGAGCAGCCTTTTTCTTGGCTCCTCCACTGCTATCATCGTCGCGTTGACGTTTTCCTGCTAATTTAACTGGCGAATCTTCCTCTGTATTACTGGCTGCGATCTCCTCATCGCTAAACGGTGATTTTTCGTCCGCGCCACCATCATTATCACCTTCCTCATCGGAAATAAGGAAAGAGTAATCAATCTTTTTGGATGCCGCTCGTCGACCAGGTCGCTCGGCACGTGGAGCTACCTCCACCGTATCCATGTCTTCGTCATCATCATCCGAATTATTTTGTTTTCTCTTGCCCTTTGTAAAGTCAAGTTTGCCCTGCTTGAGGCCATCACCATTCTCCTTCTTCTGGCGTGGCTTCTTTTCGCCTGGTTCCTTCTTAACGGCGGCTTTCTTTCCAGCCTTTGGAGAGGTCTTTGCTGCTCCACCCTCGACGAGAGCGTCAAACTCATCCATTTCTTCGGTTTTGGGTTTACCCTTTGCTGCTGGTTCTTTCTTAACTTTGGGTTCCTTGGGCTCTTTAGAGGTGGCCTTGGCGGCTGCTTGCATTTTTTTGACGATCTCCTCGGTTACTTTGAACTCAACGTGTTCGCCCTCGGGATCAGGGAAGATATCGCCTGTGCCGGGAGCTCCAGCGGCCGCCTTGACCTTGCGACCCTTGGCTCCGGGAGCAGCCTTTTGAGATTTTAGCGCCTTGGCCGTTTTTAGATTGACGCCCTGCTCTTCGAGCCGCTCCTTTTCCTCAACTTCGTTTAGTTTTTGTTCCAAAGTATCGAGATCATCTAGCCACAACAATTGAGGTGTCTTCTTCTTAAGATTATCCAGTTCACTTAATTTGGCATCGCGTTGTTTGAGTAATTCGTTTTTCTTCTCCTCGGTAAGCATCCACATGGACATGCCCAAAAGGTAATCGAATTTCTTGACATCCGTTAGCTTCTTGAAGGCCTTTTCGGGATCCACCTCTTTTTTGACTTTCTTACTACTGCTCGAAGCAGAAGCACCTTCTTCTTCCTCGTCCTCCTCATCGTCGGCCTCATCCTTTTCGGCATCTTCGAGTTTTATTTTGCGTTGCCATTCCTTAACTGGATCTGGGCGATAGCCTCGTTTAATTAGCTCATCACACATGGCCTTACGTTGTTTATTCTCGACCACCAAAGTCTTTTCGCATTTCTCCAGAATAAACCGCGCCTGATCACTAAGACGATCCGCTTGGGCAGTCAACTGACCTACTAAATAATCCTTCCTTCGGTGGTAATATTCCACACGCAAAGTGTAGAACTCTTTAAGGATGTCCGTTGATGTGGGAAAGCGACGCAAGCAATTGTTTTGATCGAAAGCGTGCATTTGATTGGTCGATAAGGTGGAGCTTAATTTGAACACCCGATAGAAGCCGCCCTCTTCCGAGCGTAGACGACTGAATTCTCCAGGAGCAAATGAAACGACAAATCGTACCGTGGTGTCCGTGTGATATTCGCGATATTCAGAGACCACAGCCTTGATCTTATCTGTGCCATTTGAGAGGACTTCTAGGACATTCTCCTTGTAGGTTTGCGTCCATACGCCCAGAGGCAACTCTGTGATCTCAATGCGATCGCCGGGCAACATTTGGATGTTGCCTGTATGGACATATCTTCCATCGGAGACGAATTCAATGCGTCCTCTAAAGTTCTTATACCATGGATGCATGGGCAGTGGCTCCTCACTATTAATCATGCGTCGCAGATTCTTGATAATTTCACGAGGATTATGATTGGCTATTTTGGTAGCCCAACCGGTACCAATGCCCTCGGCGCCATTGACCAAGACCATGGGAATAATAGGCAAATACCAAAGGGGCTCTATACGTTGACCATCATCAGTCTGATATTCGAGTAGAGGATCATCCAGAGGGTGATAAATAAGACGAGTGAGGGGCGACATTATGGTGAAAATATAACGAGCGCTAGCACAATCCTTGCCACCAGTCAGACGGGTACCGAACTGACCTCTGGGCTCAAGCAAATTAATGTTATTTGATCCAACATAATTTTGGGCAAGATTCACAATGGTCATTTGCAGGGAAACTTCGCCGTGATGATAGGCAGACATTTCGGCCACTGAACCGGAGAGCTGAGCCACCTTTACCTCACGCTTGTCGTTTCTCTTGAAGCAGGTGAACATGACCTTGCGCTGGCCCGGTTTTAGGCCATCCACTAGACTGGGTATGGAGCGCTCATTGTCCGAATTGGAGAAGAGAACCAATTCGAGATTAATGAAATCTGAGTAGGAGATATGTTTGGTGCCCTTTGTGTAGAGATAACGTTCGGGTAGATTCAATTGTTTGCGTCGCTTGACCTCGTCCATGTGATTAGTTAGCCAGGTTTTGCGCGAATCTACGTGCTTCTTGGAGAAGGCCATTACAATGTTGTCATCATCCGCCTGGCCATCGTACTTGAAGAGTATGCGATGACGTTCCATATCCGTGAAATACTCTTTAGCCTCCTTGGAGGTTGAAGTGCCCAAACCCTTGTAGTACTTTATATTATATGTTGAATGATTCGGTGTATCCATTTTCCATTCCTCGAATTCGGGCAGTGAGTAGAATGAGATTTCCTCATTCTTCTTGGTGGCCTTTACAATTGGTGTAATGAACTCCTCTAGGAAGGGAAGACGCAGTAGTTCCGGCCAATTGGTGTGTATAAAATTAATCAGTAAACCCTTAATATGGGAGCCATCCTGATCTTGATCTGTCATGATCATTACCTTGCCATATCGCAAAGTTTTCAGATCATCTTCAGTTAAATATTTCTTCTTATACTGTAAGCCTATAATCTTGCAGAGATTATTAATTTCAGCGTTCTCTGTGAGCTGCTTAAAGTTGGCCTCACGCACATTGAGAAGTTTACCGCGCAACGGAAACACTCCATAATAGTTGCGACCTATGACACCCAGACCAGACACGGCCAACGACTTGGCTGAGTCTCCCTCGGTGAGAATGAGTGTACATTTAATGGAATTTTTGCCACCCGCTTCATTGGCATCCTCCAGCTTGGGTATGCCCTTAATTTTGCCGGACTTTTTGCCACCTGTTTTGGCTATATCATTTTGGGCTTTAAACTTAGCCCAAGCCAAGACAGATTCAACTATGCCAGATTTCGAGACATTCGCAATAAATTTCTCCGACAGCGTACACTTGGAACCAAAACTTTTGGCCTGCAAAGTCATATTCTCCTTGGTCTGAGAGTCAAAGGTGGGGTTTTCGATGAGACAATTGATAAAAACCCAGAGATGATTCCGCACCTGGAAGGGCTTGATGTTAATACCACCTGAAACGAAGTGAGAGAGAGTTAAATCAGTTATTAAACTTATTCAGTCTATTAAGCGTTCACCTACCTTTATTTTTCTTTTTCAAAACTTCTATCAACTGCTTTATTACACCATCGACTACATGATCAACATGTCGTCCACCCTTATAGGTGGCAATGGAGTTGACAAACGAGACCTGCTGGAAGCCGCGATCCGAGGGGCAACACGCTACCTCCCAACGTTCGCCACACGCCTCGTAGACAACCTTAATCGGTTGACCCGCTTCATTGTCCTGATTCTTAACATGCAAATCAATGTAGTCCTTGAAATTTTTCACAGACAACTTGTTGCCATTAAGGAACACGGACACGCCTTTTGTCGAGGCAGCCACATCGAATGCTCGACGTGACATCAGGGCCACAATATCCTCATCCAACTTTTCCATCTTGAATTTAGATAAGTCTGGACTAAAGGTGATCTTCGTATAATCAGTGCCATTGAAATCTTTAACCTGCAAAAGAAAGATATAGTCTTTAATAGCCCTTCAAAGATATTTTGGAGGTTTACCCACCTTTGCATCGGATGCTTTTCCCATATTGTTAGCCCACGTTTGTTGAAAACATTTCTTATACTGCTTGGTGGCCGTCTCCAGCGTAAAAGTCGTTGAAAATATATTACAGAGTTTCGCTCCGTAGCCATTACGTCCACCAGTTACTTTTTTTTCATCATCATTGTAATTCGAAGAGGTCAATAAATGGCCAAAGATCATTGTCGGCACATACATATTTTGCTCCTTGTGCATGGTCACAGGAATACCCTGACCATTATTCCATATGGAGATAACATTTCTTTCGGGATCAATATCAATCTTAATCGTGTTCATTGACTTGTCCCGCTGCTTATTATCGGCCGCGTTTACAAGGATCTCATCGAATATCTTATAAAGTCCCGGCACAAATGAGATCTCACGCTGCACCATGCGACTGTTCTCGAAATCATAGACCCACATCAGCTCTTTGGTATACTCAACAGAGCCAATGTACGAATCGGGACGCAGAAGAATGTGCTCCAATTGGGACTTCTTTTGGTAAATCTGCTCGATGGACAAGCCACCAGATTTGCCGCTACCGTTTTCCATTCTGTCACTATTTTCGTTAAGCTAAAAATCAAAGAAAAATGAGTATACATGTAATTTAAACGATATGTGAATAAGGATCTTCGAAATATAGGCTACAATCGAAGAAGAAGTTTTTGGGTATGAATCAATTTAAAGGTTTTTAGGCTCAAATATCGTAGATGAGGCTCTGGCCTCTTAAAACTTTCCCGTATTACACATGTATTGAGTGGGTCAAATAGAAGTTTATGAACGAGTTAAATGATTTAATATAAATTCTTTTAAAATCAGAAAAGAGATTTATACTATAAACAGGGCCAAATTTGCCAAAAATCTGCCTAGGCACTATTGAGATTTCCACCGTTTTTCATATTGTTTAATGTTACTATAACCTATCTGAGAAATATGCCGGCTTAATGACTTTTCATTGAACGTAACATAGCTCGTCGAGCTGAATAAACATATTATATGTATACAGTAAACACTTGATCAAGATGAACGAAAAATTTGGCTACGACTATGTTTTTAATTTGAGCGAAGATCACTGTTCTCTCATGAGAGTTTTCACTGTATGCTGCTAAAACATTTTCTCTACTCTTTTATAATGGTGAAAAGAAAACCAAGCGCGCGCAGAAATCGCCTGAACGGGGGTAAATGGGGACTACATCAACCAAAAATATGTAGACTATGCGAAGGAGGTTTAAACAAAATGTGAGGTATGTATATAATTTTATTGTTTAGACTGTACTAAAGACACACACACACAATTTAACAGATTGTAAATTTCTGTTGCTGCCGGCTTTGGCGCGGTAAATTTATCGACTCGTTCAATGCCTGAGACTAAAGTGTGCGGCGTGTGGTGGGTGAATGCGGCGGCGGCGTTACTCACACCGGCAGCAAATTACACAATTAATATTAGTTCATTTTAGTAACAATGTTTTAATAATTAAACAAAATTCATTCCACATCACACATTTGACTAAAATTGCATATTTTTCACTTCTACTTTGGGCAATTAAATTGCGCATATTTTATGTACCGGCAAACGCCATTTTTAATTTGCCAAGAGTAGAAGAAAAAAAGATGCCAAAACTGAAGCAACAAAAGAAATGCGAAAGATGCCGCTGGTGATGTATACCACAAATTGTTCATTTCTTAATTTGTTGTCATCTGTTTTTTTTTTTTTTTCTTACCTTAAAGATAGAATGTACAGTTTTTCTGTTGTATAGTTTTAGCTGCCGACGTAAAACCAAACGCGGCAAGAGAAGCGATGAAATTTTTTGCAAGTTGAAGACGCCGCACTGCAACAACTCAATAAATACTTTTTATGAGCCGAAACGCAAGAGCTGGCGTTTCAATTGTCTTCTTGGCTTTATTTTTTTTACTAGCCTACTTTAGATAAAAAAAACCACACTCAATAAATTCTTTTTCTTTAATAAATACACTTTCAACTTACAACACAAAAAAAGCAAATACACCCACAGTGTGACCAAAGGCAAAACACATGAAAACCTTAAAAACAAAGAAAAAAACATCCGCACAACCCAGCCAACATTCAGATTTTACGTTTATCCAGGAGCATTTTTCTGGCACGCTTATCTACATCATATTTTCAGTTACGTTTTCAAAAATTAACAGCAGCAGCTAAACATCTGCAAATGCTGATGCAGTAATCCAATGCCACGGATAATCAAAATTGTTTTCCTTTGTATTTGGTTTCTAAATTTTTTCCGCATCACACATATTATAGACTTCAACAAATAATTCCAACTACACAAATTTTCAGCAATGAGAGTTATCAAACTCTTATCTTCATGTAGATAAGCTATTTCAGTTAAATTCAAAAACGAGTAGCAGCTGCAGATGCAAAAGGTGATGCAGCACCCCAAAGCCATGGCTAATCAAACAGGTTTCCCCTAGCTAGACACTCTAACCTTGGTCAATAACTTGTGACGTCAATATGTTGACTGCCTCAAGAATCAAGTTTCAGTTGCACTTTGTGATTCTCAGAGATTATTACATATGCTTGTTGTGCAAACAATGCATACATATTTGCGCCTAATTGGCTAATTAAGACCTAAGATAATTTTATTTGAAAATGCATTGGTCAGTGATGACTGTAAAAAAAAAAATGCAGCTCAGTGAACTTCCTAATTTCTTCTGTTATTGCGTAGCCATTTCTATAAGGAAACTTGAATTTCAAGTTTAATTTCAATTTCACTCTCGCTCGCTAAATACCCTAGCTAAAAACTGAAAATAAAAGTACATCGCTTTTCCTTAGGATTTCGCAAACACAAAGAAGTATCTACGCTTGTACTTAATTAGCAGGACCGTCAAAATGATTTCTCACGTTAACGAACTTTTAAACGATATTGACCAAACAAATTATTATACATACATTGTAAGAAGTATACAACAAAATATGCAAACAGTCTAAATAAAGTCAAATTAGTCAACTCAAGTCATTTGTTTTTAAATGATTTACAGAATACCTTTTCTGGAATGCATCATTTAAAATTTGTTAACTTTAAATGAACACAACTAAATATAAATAATGCATAGATTCCGTTTATTAAGTTTAAATCATTATGAACCCTTTTCTTTTTAGTTAGAAGCAAAAATAAAAGTTCAGTAAAAAAGTGTATACTATTTTCAGTATCAGTTTTCTTTCTTAAGACAATTATCAAGTAAATTATAAATTATCTCATTGCTTTTGTGAGACTGGTTTGACGTCGTGGATATGTATGTATATTTTTCTCTGATGCTGTATTCTGAGTCTTGTCATAAAACGTTCTGTTCTAGACGATCTTTAGTTCAGTTTTAACGTGAACTTTATGCGATGATGTGTTGTTGCTGTGATACATTCTCAGCTGTTCTGCTTTATTTACGATAAAAGTTCTGGGTTTTCTCTTTTATTTCGCTCTGAGTTCTGTGTTCCGAGTATAATTTAATTTTTTTTTTAAAGCGTGATAAGGCGCAATTAAACAACGGAACCATTTCGTAATTTAAACATATCAGATATATAAAAGGTTTGTATACATTTGTATCCGCTGATGTGCTATCGAGACGATCTAGAAGTAAACAAGTACTGTGCATATTTATATAAATCAACTTTGTATTCAACAAATATTTTTAATTCGATTTTAAACAACTAATATTAGAGGACTCCTAACAACTGTTGCACCCTATCCTAAATTTCGCACTATCTGTTTATCCTAACAATATTCTACTTAAGCAGGTGTTGGCCATAAAAAAGTGTGTGTAATTTAATCAGTTACCCACAATCAACTTATAAAAGAAAATTTTCGTCTTAAAAACAATACGTTTGAGAAGTTTATACATATTTACACAATTCTTCTTAATACTTATTGAAAAAGTGTTAATAGGTTTTACTTTTTTCTTGTGTAACATGATAAGACTTGGTGTTTTTAATACAAGTATTCCCTTTAAAACATTTAAATAAATTTATAATCTAATAGTTAACATTTGCAATTCAGATTTTTGTATATATTTACGTAGTAGCGATTTAATATTGTCAGTATATACTCATATTTTAAGCTAAATATATAGAAATAAGTCATGTTAAAGTTAATAAATTCCTTCAATTATCTTGTCTTAAAGATACAATTAATACATCAATTAATCACAAAATTGGTGCTACGTACTTATTGACCTCTTGCACTGCAGATCCAAAAATCAAAAACCATTAAATTAGTCGTAGTTGGGTGCTAAACGAATGCATTTGCACTTGGGTGTCAAGATAGACGGGCACTTACATGGGCGTAGCCAGGAAATGCAGTTTCCCCATCTCAGCTATCTCAATTTAAATGCAATTAGTTAAATATGTACAACACCCATTTTTTAAATAAGTAACCAAATATAAATATTCAGCAAAGAACCTTTGCACATCTGCAACTTGCACTTTGAGATACATATTTATATAGGAAAACAGGGAGAAACGTGCTTTTTGGGAGAAATTGTTGCAGAGACCCCACTCGACCCCTGATTAGATCAGAGAATCGACCACAATTTTGGCTTATCAGTGAAATATTGGAAGAGAACGTAATACAGTTCGAGGTTCAGGGTGATGGCGATGAGCGAGAGGGCCAGTCTGGGACTAAGAGTGGGACTGGGACTGGGACTGGAACTGATAATCGCTCAATTCTAGTTTGCTTGTTGTTTGTCTCTGTCTCTTTTTCGTTATCGCTTCATATTGTTTATACTTAATATTTAATGGCACAATACATGTGTAACGACAAACAGCAACAATTACTTATTTTTCTTTGTTGCCTTTATTTTTTTTTGCATGGGATTGAGAACATTTGGTTCGATTCTCAGTTTCAAACTTGAAGTCGAACAAAGCGCGACAGAAAAAACAATTTGAAATCCATTGATATTGGAAAAATCTATTAAAAATGGTAAAGAAAAAAAAGCTTAATAATGATACAACAGAAAAATGAAAAGTGATGTGAAACAAGCCTAGAATCAGAGCTAACATATGTACTATGTATTGTGTACATACATACATATATGTGTATATAAGTGTACTATATAATTAACAAATTTACTTGCATCTGCCCACTCAATGTCAATGTTTTCGGAATGTTACTAACGATGAGACACGTGAGGTTAATTACAGTCTATAGCTAACAAAATAGTTTTATTAGAATGCTTTGTGCTCCGCAATTGTTAAAAACGTGTGAAAAATTTAGTAAAATATATAACCGCTGTGTTCTTCTCACATATAAACCAATATGTATATGTGTGTATATGTAGGAGAGCCATCATCTTTGTTTCTTACCATTTGATCTTCTTCTTTTTTGCCCATTTTTAGGCTTATTCCGAATATTTAAAAATTGAAAGATAAATATGTAAAAGAAATTATAAAAAAAAATCATATGAAATTACAACTTCCTATGTATATTATGTATTTGCTTTTAAAAGCAAAGGTAATTGTGAATTAAAAACATCAAAAGATTATTTGAAAATGTTGCTCTTCTGCAATATTAGAATTCTTCAAAGAACATTCATCAAACCAAATATTTCTTTGCCTTAACTTTCTCTGACAGATCCTCGTTACGCGATGTTCAATGATTTTGAAAGAAGTTCCTTGGGAATTTCTTAACTTGACTTTTATTTGAGAATATAATTTATCATTGTTAATATGTTTTTATATATTTTTTTTGACAGACTAATACTAACTTAACAGGCTCAAGGACAATGCCTACCATAGAGCATAAGCTAAATTTAACTGAGGAAGAAGTGCCCGAATATGTACGTCGTATAGCCCAGGAACAGGGTGAATGTCCAAAGACCAAGCAACAGACTATAGAACAATTTCGCAGTTATATTTTAGGTAAATGTAAAATCAAATAAAATAAATCTAAATCTTAACTAGTTGAACAATTTCTCTCGTTAAACAGAGCACAATGAATTTCAATTGCATCGCAATGATGATAAATTTTTGGAAAAATTTTTACGTGCCCGGTTTTGGAAGATAGAAAATAGCTATAGATTGGTGAGTTATTGCAATAAAAGTTTTTTTTTTTTTTTTTGGGGTTTTATGAGTACATTTTTGTATTTGCAGCTGAGCAACTATCACAAGTTTCGTGAACAAAATAAACATTTTTATGAGAAAGTGCGTCCTTTGGATTTACGTCATCTGGGCGATGCGGACATATTGACAGTTACACCTTACCGGGATCAGCATGGTCGTCGTATACTTATCTATCGATTTGGACTTTGGCGACCCAATCGGGTGACTGTAGACGATATATTTCGGGCCACCATTATTCTGCAGGAGCTGGGTAGCTTGGAACCAATTTCTCAGATAGTAGGAGGAGTGGGTATCTTCGATCTAAAGGATTTGGGCCTGGAGCACATTCTTCACTTGAGTCCCAGTGTGGCCCAAAAGATGATTGCCCTATTAGTGGTAAATATACATTTGTAACGTTTTCTTGCCTAATTCATTTTTTGTGTTAACAGACGTCCATGCCCATACGAACCTCTGCTCTCCATATTATCAATCAGAATTGGGTATTTAATACCGCTTTTAGAATTTTTAAGCCCTTCCTGAACGCATCAATGCGAGAGCGTCTCTACATTCATGGCAGTGATATGAGCTCACTGCATAAGCACATCAATCCGGAACATTTGCCCAAGCGGTAAGAGAAAACTATTTTTCCAATCAGTTAACATAAACTTAAATATTTTCTCTTTGTCTTTTAGTTATGGAGGTTTGCATGAGGATTACTCTTATACTCTGTGGCTGGACATGTTGGAGCAGCAGTGTGCGGGCAGCGGTGTACAGAAAGAAATGGAACAGTTGGGTTTTATATTCAACTAACATTGGGACTTGCTTATTCTACGTACTCTCGAAAATAAGATGGGGAAATAGTGTGAAATATTGTGATTTCCACTCATTTAAATATATAACATTTTCTACTTTTAAATATTTAGAGTCCACAAAATTCATATTCTTTAATATTTAAGCAAAACAATTCGAAAATTTGTTTCATTGCCAATTTTGAGGTTTTGCAAGCAACAATAATTTGAGGTTAGGTTAAACATAAAATTTAATGCTTGACACATTTGCCGGACCACACCCACACATCGTAATATGGCCACATCATTGAGAATAGGAATGGGACAATGACGACTGACGACTGGAAGGCAATAACCAAATCAAATGAGGAAGCGAGCCCACATCGGAATGTAAATTTGTTCCGGTCAAGTCGACGACAGCAAGGACGATGACGACGCCGATGCCGATGCCGACAACATGTTCGTTTTATGTATTTTATATGCAAAATTCTTCGAGGTGGAAAAGGACAACTATCTATTATGGTAATCGAGTGTTGGATAACGCATAACGCATAAAATGCAGTCGGAGGCCATAAATATGTTTGCACTCGCTCAGTGTGAGATTTCAGTGTGCTATTCCGGTATGCCTTCTGACCATTACAAATATGTTTGATATTTTTTATTGGCATGCCACTGCCCAATGCCTCACCCCAGCCGACCGGAAGTTGCCGTCTGTGCCTCCAAAGCTGACAAACAAACAGTAAAAAAGTTTCTTTCCTTCACTCTCCTCTCTCATCTCTTCTCTTTACGCTTTGTCGTCGTCCTTCGCCCGTTACTCGCACATCTTTTTTATTTTTTGGCCTTTGGTCAACGATAGTGAAATTGATTTCTGTTGCTGCTGCTGCCAAGGGGTCTCTAGGTTGTCGAAGAGGACAGTGGACAGGGTACTGGGGCTTGGCGGTCGGGGAGGGTATCGTCGATTTGTGCGATTAAAGCGACAAGATTAAAAAATTTATTGCGCAAATATATGTATTTTGGGGTGGGTGGACCGAACGGGAGACCGAGTGAGAGACAGTAGCATATACATAGCCTACATCTGGGAGGCACGACCAATGTCCCGTTATTAGTTGGCTTCTGGTAACACGTGTGTGCATGTGTGTGTGTGTCTATGTGCGGATGGATCCCCACGTCAAGGCCGAAACTGGGCATATAATTTATGACATTGGAACTAAATATATTCGCATTTTATTGAAAAAAGGAAGAACAAAATAAAAAAACAAAACGAACACAAAAAAGGGGAATATCCATCTGCTTTAACTTCAACTTGTGTGGCACATGGCAAAGTTGATAAATAAAAAAAAAAAAACAAAATAAAGGTGTAAAGTAACCTTTTACAATTTTGATTTTCCTTAAGCCTAGTTGGAGATAAGTTTTAAGATTCTGAAAATTAACTGTTCAAGGTTTTTGGAACTGCATTTTCCGACTGTCTAGTGCATACTTATAGGGGCAAAGTTCCCTTAATTCATCCATTCACTTTTTCACTACAAACTTAATGTTTCAATCTCTTATTTAACACACCAAAGAGAACTCCTTCGCTACACTCAATATATATAACGAATCATTTATCAACCAAGAGGTCCTTCTCCTACCATGTTTATGTCCTCCTACCTCATGTCCATTTCGTGGTGTCTGTGGTAACCAGCTTCCCATAACGAGCCACCATTTATACAGTTTACACCTTCGCCCTGGGCTGCGTATAGCGGGTGGAGTTGGATATCTTGGTAAGTCAACACATTGACAGCAAATATTTCAATTATTTTACTTTGGAATCTTATTTATGAACCTCATACGACGACCACGACGAGGACGACAACGACGATGGTCGATGGTCGACCCCTGACCCTGGTATCGAGAACTTTGAGTTGTTTACAAATCGTTGGCCATAATTTATTTGTTCTGGCTTGTTTTGTGTTTTGCCAGGCCAATGGATAAATGATAAACTGCTGTTAGCCGTGATAAGCAGCGACTCACTGCCCATCCAAAAAAAAAAGGGGGCATCAGAATCTGGGGGGTGAGCTCATTAGGCAGCAATTACAAAACAAACGAATGAACGATAAGTTTGGGTTAGGGTTGCTCTTGGCCGTCGTCACCCCCGTCTCTCGATGGGAAAAAGGTCAGGTATGCTGTCAAAGTGTCAAGTTGTGAGTGTCAAACTGACAGCTGACATGCCGGGGAAACACCCACAAAATGTGTTCTATGGATAATATAGTTAATTTTCAAGTGTGAACTTGAATATATTCAACAAAGAGGCGGCAGACTATTATTTTGTGATTTTCAAAAAAAATAAGTTTTAACTCGTATAGGATAGAAGAACAATTCAAGTAAATATACTTACATATTTTAAACCCTCAAGCTAAAGTATAGTAAATACTCGCAAACGAAAGTCAAGTAAACTAGACAAAGTGAGTACAGTAGCATTTTCATAAACTGATCAGATTTAAAATAGATAGTTGTAAATTGCATTATTTAAATATTTAAATAGTTTAAACTTGAAGAATGTTAACCAGTTCGCTTTGCATGCAACAAAGTCTATCTTCAGCAGGTGCACGACAATCGTTTGTTTAATGGCAATAGCCAGCTTCCATTCCATTATTATTCACATCTTTTACATGTCATTAAACCCGCCCAAGTTAGAGTTAAGTCGAGGGTAAAGCTAAATTTCAATACCCATCCCGACTCCCCTTGATACATATATGGGCCGCCTCCCGCTGACTGCATTGTCGATATGCACCAGTGGGAGGAGGAGGCATGCCAAGAGTGCGGGATGATTTTTGGTGGAGAGACAACAATGTATGGTTGGCGAAGGGAACATGTCAGCTGAATCGATATTCTGTTGATTTACCAGAATTTATTTGTGATAAAACACGACTTTATTTCATGTTTAAAGTGCACTCCAAGCGATGATCGGAGCTGAGGATGGAGAAAGGAAGGAGAAAGGAAGGAGAAAGAGATGTCCTTTGGTTTGAAGTCGACTACAATCAATCAATCACATCACATGCCAGACTGACGACCGACGAGAGTCGAGAGTGTATGTACCATGTGCCTTTTAATGCTGCCTAATCCGGCGTAATAAACATTGTCATCGCATATATGCGGGAGCATATCAATTGAAATGCAATTGAAAAGGACTCGCATGCAAATATTTGTGCTGGATTCAGGTTCAGACAATGCCAAGAGAGCAATCGGCATGCCAATCCCAACGACTTAAGCAACGAATTAGTTGAGCAAATGAGAAAAGAATTGTGTTAGCGTATAGACAACTGGCATACTTTTAGGAATGAGGGTAAAATGCAAATACCAAAGTACGAGTGTACGAGGCATTACACGTGGCTGTGTTGGTTCTCAGGGCAAACTGCTAACCACTCATCCATCCATCCACCTGACCCATCTATGTATGTATGTATATTCAGCCTCGGTCTGCCTTGATTATTACAATATTTTAATTGGCTGCGGGTAAATATTTGTTTTACCTTTAACCCTTTTTAATATGCCTAAGTGCTGCTGGCGTACCTCATCCATTCCATTTAACTTCTATCTCTGACTTTTCTGCACTCCAAGTAAATGAAGAAAACAATTCATAAATTTGCAGTCGAGTGAGACTTTTTCCAACCACAATAAATTTTGTTTTCTTTTTAAGTGGTCTACATCGAAACGGATTACTTACTTAGTTACTTAATTTGTATTATGAAAAATCAGTAAAAATATTGTTTGTTTGATTATACATCGGAAAATTATTATAATTAAAAATAAAAAGCACTCCAACTTTATATTGAGATATCCTTCAGGATAAATGATTAAGAGAAAATCCACTCGATTGATACTTTTGAAATTGTAGTTCCAAAACATCTGATATATTTTATAATCCTCTTAAGAAGAGTATAAACAAAAAACACAAATGGAGCATGCCAAGGATAATTCGATTGTGTTCAATTTAATTTTGACAAGCTTCAATGGCAACTCGACGGGTGGAGAAGGGTAGAAGGGTGGGTGGTACAGTCAGTTGATTTGATTTTGTTTTATGTTTTCCTGCTGGCGGTGTATACTATGTAGTATGTATTTTATGCCTCCCTTTTTTTCTACATTCTTTTCTTTGTCTTTCTTTTCTGGGTTTTGCGGTGACACAACAATTGCGTGGCATGGGCAAGTGGTTGAAGAAGGGATGAGGGAGAGCGTACGCAAGGGTGAGAGCTAGTATCAAACTTTTTTGTGGTCAGCTTTGTGTGGCTTACCCAGTCGACCGGATTTCATAGGGACAGTTCTTAAGTCATTTGAGACTTCTCTCTTTTGAGATTTGTTTGGGCCAAATCAGTTCCCGTTATTAAAATTGAGGTTAAATAATAAAAATAGTAGTTTAGTTCAAACCATCCATTTGGGAAAATCACTAATGTTTTTTGTTATTAATTTGTGCAATACATAAATTGTTAAATCAATTCAATTTGAGTTATGTTGAAATTTAAATTCGGTTTTTGTTTCTTATTTTTTAAATTAAAACGTCAATCTTGTTTCTAACTGCATTTTAAATTACTTAAATTTTAGATCTGTAATCATAACGTTTTGACTAGTTGCCTCTATCTTTTTCTCATTTTCAAATATTCAGTGGTTACAGCACAAAATAATTTTTGCCAACGTTTCCAATTATCAATCATTTAGCTTTTTAACTCCAAATTGATTTAGAAATGGATTGAAAAATTTGAAAATGAGAATTTGTTTAATTGTTTTAATTTTAATGCAAATTATGCTGATTGCCAACTTATGAGAGCCATTATTTAACGTTTTTGTTTAAGGGCTTCTTCCTGAGTACTATTTTATATAAGGCCAACTAATTAAACAATTGTTTTTTGTTTTAGAATAACAATAAAATTCGGAATTAGATTAAACTTATTAAACTTATCCACAATTTAGTGCAAACGATGGATCTTTATATAATTTTAGTGCAAACCTTTTCAATAGCCCACAAATAATCTACCTATGAACGTATGTATTTATATTTATTTCAGGTAAGAATTTTCATTTTGACTTTGGTTTTTTTCATTTTTCATATTTTAATTTTTATTCTTAATATTTATATAATGTTCTCTAATCAAATTTCTACTATTTGCTGTTAGCCCACATTTATAGGTCCTTCTCCCCGACACACACACACAAACACACCCACATACGTACACGTCAATTGAACTTGTTGCACGAATAATACCAACATGGCTAAAGTAGCTCCTCAATCCCTCATATAACTCTCACAACAATATTACATCATAGAAATCTGTTTTTGGGCAAACGTAGCCAAAACATGACCACAAAAAAACAACAAGAAAACAAATATATATTGAACTTCGTTTGACCGACTTCAATATACCCTGCAAACTATGTAGATCAATATATTTGAAGTGCATAACTAATTATTCGAGAATTACAGTTTTTTGTGTTTTTATGCCAAAAAAATCTATCTTATATATATTTGGCTGATATAATATTGTGTATTTGCTTTTGACTTAGGAGAAAAGGAGGTATATAAACAGAGAGCAAAGCAAAACACAGAATATACAAATTAAAAATAAAACGCAGAAAAACTCTCAACGCCCATGTCCATGAGGAGGTGGAAGAGGTCTTCATGTCCACTTTCTGCTGGCTCAGCAAAGTAAATGCACCTGTGCACTACCCAGAAATCCTTTACACAAAGCAAACACACAAATACAAAGGTAAGCCGCACATACACATGCACACACACATACACACAGTAGGATGCCTTTTTTCTTATATACGAACCAAAACAAATCGAGCGACTTATCAGAGCTAAAATATCTACCATTGAGTTATGCACTGGAAACTGGAACAATGGACGCTAAGCCCACAGTCTCGGCAGGATGTGGATACTCTGGAGATCTTCCACTCCCCTCCCCTCCACTCTCTGCTAGGTGTCTCTTCCAGTGCGAGCGCCAACCAAATGATGGCCATAGGAATTTTCTGTGGTAGTTGCTCATAAATATGCACACGCATACAATCATAGAAAGCCCCACAAACATACATACACATATATGAGTAAGTGGGCGGAGCCGTAACAGCAGCATAAGGTGTATTTGTATGTATTTATGAATGTTCTTATGTGTGTGAGTGTGTGTGTGTGTGTGCCATTTTTTATGCACTCTCCATAGCAATTCAAAAACGCCTACTTCAAGAGCTGAGACAACAACAACAACAACAACGTGAGCAATTCCACCACCAAACCGGGACCCCAAGCTGTCACAGCGGGAACTGTGTGGGAGAGGGGTAGGGGAAGGCAGGAAGCCAGCATAAAAGCCAAACTTCAGCTGTGCTCCTGCACAGTGGTTTCTATAAGATATCATAAAAAATATTATTGGTATTTTTTCTTTAAAAAGTTTGCTTGCTATTTTCCGGGTAATTATCGGTGTCTCTGATGGATGTTGCTGATGCATCCTTGCACTGGATAATGTTCAACAAAGTATTTTAAAAAGAATCGCAAGTTTAAATCGAATTTAAAGCAGAGATTAATATATTTATATTATCGCTATACTTCAGTGAAGCATATTATTATTCTCTTACAAACGTTAAGAATTTCACAGATGACCTTTTGTTCTAAATATATGTATTGTAGTTTTTGAAGCAGTTAAGATAAATTAGAGACATTGTACTTTTCGAAGCTGTTAAGATAAAAAAGAGACATTTTTTATCATTTTTGCCCAGACTAGATTTAAAGTATTTTGGGGACCATTACGATTAAGTCCCAACAATTAAAAATTTTGAAAAGCTTCAAATAAAAGGTTTTTTATTTTAACTTGAATATCTATATTAGTGAAAGTGTCTTATATTCTTAGTATTGCAAACTTGGTCAAGTTATATGAAAAATTTTCAAAATCATAAAGAAATGTCTGCTAAGATAAAGTTGAAATTTATAGTGCAATTCTTAAATTTGTAGACTGCCAAAATGCAAAATTGTTTTTCCGTATTTTATACCACTATGCCTAGCCCCACACAGACACAAAGCTTTTGCGCTGCTCTCGAATACACACAAACACACTTACACACTTACAGAAATGAGAGCAGCACGAACTTGAAAGGGTGCTCTGCTAGCTTTCCAGCCAGGAGCGACTGAGCCAACCAGCGAATGGCGTTCAAGCTGCCGATGTCGATGCCGAAATAATCGTCGTGTATTATTTTGGTTGTTGTTGTGTTTGGCGTCGCCGCTGTGGCAGTGCGCGCGTCGCAGCCACCCTTCCAGTCAGGCCAACGCCAATCTAGCCAAGCCGTCATCCGTCGAGTCCAGAAGTGGTCTCAGTCGCCACCGTTAACTCTTTGAAACTAGACGCAGCGAGCGGCAAAAAACAACCAAAACAACAAAAAAATATTAAAATTATATTAAGAGGAAATCAAAAAACTCGGGCGCGGAAAAAAGCTGGAAAAGTGCACCGGGGAGAGGATAAAAGAGAGAAAGAGAGAGAGAGAGCTAAAGAGAATAAGAGAGAGAAAGCAAGAGAATGCTAGTGAATTGTGTTTGCAGAATGATCAATTGATAGAAAAGTGACCAAGCAAAAAAAATAAAAAACAAAACAAAAGAAACAAGTGCTAACCCTTCCCTCACCTGACCTGACCTCCTGACCACAACTTGACCTTAACCGATCCCGATCCGCTACAGTGTGCTTGGGTTTTGCATGTAAGTCCCCGCGGCAATCCAATGAAAATGGAAGACCCCACCATAGCTGACACATATGTGCAGGACTTTGATCTGCATCACCTGGAGGTGAGCGGTACCAACAATCAGTCGGCATTAGCAGCGGCGGCAGCAGCAGCAGCAGCGGTGAGTGTTCCTGTACCTGCTATAGGCCATGTAAAGCGCGAAGATCACAGTCCACCACAGCCGGTGGCTGTCAAATGGATACACGGCGAGCCGTCGGCTGCAGCTGAAGAGCCCAATGTCCCAGAGGGGGCGGCGCCGGAAGCAATGCCCAATGGAGCAGCCGGGGTGGAGGTATCCGCATCGCCACACATTAAGTTGCGCTCCTTCTCTGGCCACCATCAATGGCACATGGATGAGAGAAGATTACAACCGTTATCACCGCCGCCGGAGCAATATGGTCCTATGCCAGGTCAAGCCATCTTGGTTAATACATCATCCTCTGCTGCGTCTGCACCTGGTGTGCCCAGTGGTGTACCTTCCACGCCGCCAGAGACGCCACCTGTAGTTGGCTCACCCACCGGTAGTGGCAGTTGTCCAGCCCAGACCTATGCCCATCATTATGCCCATGCCAGGACACCTGCCTCATCCTCTTCGGGAGCCTCAACGGCAGCCGCACCACCGCCAGTGGTCAATGCCGGCCTAAGTCACGAGATGATGTGGCTGACCAATTCCATACGTGCCGATCAACAACCCTTGGATCTGCGGCCCTTGGCTTACTCACAGGAGGAAGCCGACGAATGGGATCGACAGAGAGACTATGCCGCCTTGCAGGCTGCAGCTGTCCATCATCATCATCACGGCCAGCCGCTTATGCAGAACCATCATTACGGACATCCGCACTCACATCCCCATGCCCATCCTCATCCGCAGGTGATAATGCAACAGGCCAAACATCCGACTTCCCACTTGCATAACCTGGAGCTGACTCCCATTAATATGCACTCGCAAGCCTCCTCGTATGTCACGGAAAGTCAAATGACATGTGTTCCTCAGATTCCAAGCAATGGCAGCAGCAGCGGCGGCGCTGGCGGCGGCGGCGGCGGCAGCAACGGACCAACCATGAGCTGTGTCCTCACCCGCTCAGCCCTCCAACCGTGTCGTCCTCTGTCGGCTTGCTCTTCACGTTCCTCCACCAACTCTCCGCGCACTTGTTCCGGGGCCTATAGCAATGCCACACTCGAGGATTGCATCAACGATGACATGCTGACCACTCTGACGGTCAGGGAACTCAATAAACGTCTGCATGGTTGTCCGCGGGAGGAGGTGGTGCGATTGAAGCAAAAGCGGCGCACTCTCAAGAATCGTGGCTATGCCCAGAATTGTCGCTCCAAGCGGCTGCATCAACGACACGAACTGGAGAAGGCCAATCGCCAGCTAAACCAGGATTTGCATCGCCTCAAGGTGGAATACTCACGTGTCTGTCAGGAGAGAGATGCCCTCATGCAGCGGCTTCAGAGAGGAGCCGGAGCTGCAGCAGCGGCAGCAGCAGCGGCGGGAGATAGCCAGAGTTCCCCGGAATTCTACCTCTGACGTCAACTAGCAGCGGCTACCTCATCGTCTTCGTCGTCCACGGCGTCGACGCCATCCTCGCATCAGCACCAGCATCGTCTGGGTCACCATTGGGCAGCTCAGCAGCTGGTTAACTAAGGAAAGGGAATGGATTCCAAAGGTATTTTTTAAGAGTTCGTTTGTATTTTTATTTTTACATTTGTTCCAACATTTTTCTATTCATTCAATCGTACTTCACCTTCCACTTCCATCTCCACTCCACAAAACAATATTTTGATTGTGACAATAAATTTTCCATTAACTTTAAGTTTTCCATTAAGTTTGAAGAATATTTTTTAAATAGAACGTGTAAGAGCGAGTCGTTTTCAAAGAGTATTTTGTATTACCGATCGAATTAAAAATTCTATAAAAGTTATAAACACTTTTCTCGATTCCTGTGAGCTTGAAAAAGAACATTCTAGATGCAAGATCTCCGGTGAATTGATCGTATAATATTATTATATATAAAAAAAAAGAAAAAACCTAACGAATTTTTATGTTTTCACTTTAACCCTTTTTGATTAATAGTAAATCTGAATTGAAAAAAAATTTTCTATCATATTAAATAAAAATTTTCACTCACACTGTAATATGTAAGTGGTTTAGACTTCCCCTCTTTAGCCTCTCCTCTTGGACTACGGCCCTTGACATGAATCTTTGTCTAATTATCAGTTTAAATTGATTAAAATGGAAACAAAATGCCACACAACAAAAAAAAAAAAAAGAAAAAATTTCCAATTGTATAAAACAAACATTTTTGCAGCTTCTGATTAATAATCGCAACATTGTATTAAAAATTAATAAAACAAAAAGCGAAAAACGAACAAAAAAATAGAAAAAAAAACAAACCGAAATTAATAACTAAATAAAATAAATAAATAAATTACGAGTTAGTAACACACGCTTATTTGTTGATTAGTTCTAGCTTTAGTTTGTCTAGTATTAAGTGAGACGACAAAATCTATTATAATAATATCATAGAAATCGGAACAAAAATAAAAATATAGTTGTACATGCTATTTCAGTTCACCATTCCCCCCCCCCCCCCACCACCCACCACCCAATACTACACCTTCCCCCATAAAAAAGGCAATAAGAAGAAATAAAACAAAAACTAAAGGTTGTATTATGTTTTAAAACAATAAAATTACAATAAAAAAGAACAAAAACCACAACACTCTATTACAGAATGATTGTAAAAATGCATAAACCATAAATATATATAAATACTTACGAACCGAAAATCCTATACAAAGCTAAACTCAATGAGAATGAAGAAATGCAAACAAAAATGTAAATACATATTTAAGTCTTCGAAAATAAAATAAGCCAAAAATCGAAGAAAATACAAAAGTCTCATAAAGAATATAAGATACTGATTACCAACAATTGTGAGTAGCTCTTAAGTGTGCATAAAAAGAAAAACCAAACAAAAAGTTAGTATTAAAAAATAAACATACCTATAAAAAAAAAACTATCATAGAATTATATTTTCATTTGTTGCTGCGCTTTTACCTTAAACTTTGGGGATGCCTTAAAATGATATTTAACAATGTGCTACCAGACTGATGTGTGCAAATCTTCTGGATTGTTTTTTTTAATATTTTGATGGACTTGTTTATGCAGTTTGACTATGAAAAAAATGCCAAATTAAATATATTAAATTAATTGTAACCGAATTTAATTGGCATATGTATGTAACTTTGTGTTATCTTCCACCAAAACTAATTTCGGTCTAAACCCAAGTTAAAGGCAATTATAAAAGATGTATTTCAAAAACCCTTGTTCCTTCCTTTCACTATCACTTACAGAAAGTACATAATAGATAAGGAGCAATATCAGCTTTGCCATAGTTTGAGTACTACAAAAAATATCAATTTTTAATTGAGCCTTAATCAATTTCGCAGGACCGATCAGGTATTTTGATAATATAGTAGAGAAAACAGAAATGGAAACGCCTGGATAATAACGTGACCATAAAGACAAGTGGAACAAGTGGATGAATCGGTAAAAATGATTTAAATTAGAGTAAGTCTTATGTTTCTTAAGTGCTTCCACAAGACTAAAAAATAAAGTTAACCAATTGTGTCAATTTGATAAGAATAAAACCAAAAAAGGAAGTTATAATATTTTGGAGATGAATTTGATAGACCAATAGTTTTTCACATAATTATTGCAAATGTTAAGGATTTTGACGAATTGTCTATATTTTAAGAGCTCTTTGAATAATGCTTGCAATAGAAATCGAAAGCCCCTAAAAGAACCAAAGTTAAAGTTAACTGTTGCATACTTAAGGGGACGCTTTTTCCTATTTTTTTCCGAGTAGTTCATCTACCTAATCTTGTAAATGTTAAACATGGACGATTGTACATTGTTTTTAATAGTCCTCTATATGTTCCTGCGTAGTTTCAGAAGCAAAGCTCTGCATTTAAGTCGACTTAATGTATCCATCCAAGATCATATATGTAGATATTGTCTTTACCTCCAAGTAGCTGCCAGTGCAACTATAATAAAGTAGAACAGTAACTTGTTGGCTTGGTTCCTTGGAACTTCCTCTGTGTGGTCTGTCGGCATTGATAAAGTCTGAAGTGGACTGACTATAGGGACCACCATCGGCAACAGTTTAAGAATTCGATACATGAGTATAAACAAAACAATATGCAGTCGCCCCTATCATCATCATCATTCTAGGGTCCAAGACCACGATTCGACTTGGAGTCGACCACAAAAATTGTGTCAACAAACATTTTAAGTCGCGTAACGGCGCAGCAATCTCTTGAGGAGCGCTTAGCATTAAATTACATTCATAATCATCCTCCAAACAGATGGGAAGATCAACAACTACCATCCCAATAGCAAAGTAAAGGCAGAGGCATTCAGAGATTTGTTTATAAGATGTTGGGTAAAACTAGGCTCTCTGTGCAAGGGGCACAATTCGGCGTAATTCGGTGAAGCTCAGACGTTCCCTCCGATCCGTTTATCCCAATTGAAAAAGTTTTCATTCATTTTATTTTTCGTATGCGACGCCAAAATTTCAAATTTTGTTTGTTTTCATTGCAACTGGAAGTTTTTTTAACTTATCGTGGTTTGATTTGATTTTGATTTGGTTCTCGTTTTAGAATTTCCTGCCTTCCAGCTAACTCGATGAGTTTATGTAATGAGAGAGTGGAAACAACTTTGGCGACAAATTGTGCAAGAATTTATATCGAATGATGGCCATCAAAGTGGCCATTTTAATTTGATTTCTTTTTATGTATTTATATTTATGCTCCACTCGGCCCGGCCAGCAGGAAGTGTCAAGTTACGATTTCTCGGTCATGAAATTGTCGCATGAAAAACTTACAAACAAAAAATCCAATACACACACAAACACACACACATACATGCATAAAAACCGAAAATGAATACTACAAAGAAGCTACAAAAGGCAGAATCAAAAATCATTTAGTTTGATGGCTTTACCAATTTATTAATACAATTTATGTATACTCTATTTCTAAAAAGAATAAACGTTGTTATATTTCTTAATATTTTTAATAGAGTTTTATTAAATATCCTAATTTGTTTAAAATTTGTTTTATAATTTAGTCTTTTAATTGTGAGCTGTGCAAGTTAATATTTAATATTATCTCTGGCCCAAACAGCCTTGACTAATCGAGTTAGGACTTTCCCTCACTTTTATGAGTTCAACTGATCGTGCAACAAAATAATTGCAATGTGATATATTTGAAGACCAGACAAGATACAGTGTTCTAGGCACACTGCAAAGAATGTACACTAATTTTGGGCATTTCTAATTATAATCATAAGATATCTCCAACTACTCAAATCACCCATCAGTTGAACGAGTTAGACTTTTGTAAAAAAAAGAGTTTCTATAGACATACTTTAAAAACCCGAACGTAATTGCTCGGTCGTCTGGCCTTTACATTTTAATTTAAATACTTTGATCGAAAGACTGGCCTGTGGCACAAAATTTTACCTGAATGGAAACTCATTCAAGTTGTTAAAACTACATCAATGAAATACTGCATTTTTTTACTTTTTTTAGCATTCTAAAGTTGCGCATTGTCCCCATTTCACCTCTGTAAATCCCCCCCTGTACTTATTTTAAATAGGTTCAAAGATTTACTCGAAAGCTAGAGATTTTCCATTTTGAACTTTACATGGGAAATGTGTAACCCACCGAAAATTCCAACTTCATTTATGTTACTTCATATTAAACTTTTGTTAGTTTTTGCAAAATAGTTCTGAAATTCTTTATTTAGATCGGTTTCTAAAAAAACAATAATCATATTAAAGAATTTCCGGCTTGAAAAAAGTCATTTTGAAAATAAATTTTTAGTTTATACTGCTCTCACTTTCTCTCTTTCCCTCTTCCTTCAAGGTCCTTGAAATGTTACTTTGGGATTGCCGCTTTCATTCTTTGTCATCTTTTGGGCCATGCGACAATTTGGTTGGCTTTAAGTGGGCTTCAAGTGCAGTTTAAACAATAATTATAGAATCTTGATGCAAATCGCTTATGGCTAAGGACTTTATTGCCATATCCTTAGGGCCAGACACGAGCTAAAGTGGATGCCGAGAGTGGGTATGGGGCAGGGCAGTGGGAAAGGGCAGTCAAGTTAAATTTATAGACACAGAAAAAAGTGACAATGACAATCGGCATTTTGGACGGGGCAAGGCATAATCAGTGCTTGGGGGCAGCAACTGGACAACAACTGGTTGGGATTGGATTCGATTGGTGTTGTCACCGTTTTTGATTATGCTCCGCACTTTGGATGCTTTTTATGCCTGCACTGAGACGTGTGACGACATTTGATGAGGTCGCTGACGGGGGGGTGGGTTGTTGCTGGTGCTGGTGCTGGTGCGTCCTGCGTTCTTTTTTTATGATGTGCCTCAAGTGGATGAGACAACGACGAGTGCGACGAGAGCGATGAGCGACACGCTTAAGTGGCTGCTATTCCCACACTACCGTTTCCACCTTCTATTTATCTGCTCTGGTCTGGTCTGGTCTTAATTCAATCGATAGTTCACACATGTAATCGCATGGACGGCTGATTGGGGGCTTCCTGCTTTTTACTTTTACCCTCCATTTCTTTCCATTCACGTTTGCATGCCAAACACGTATCGGCGACATTGAAGAAGGCTGCGGCATATCGCAGGGGGTTGGGGGTAGTTGACGCTTTTGTTGTTCTTGTTGTTGTTGTTGTTGTTGTTGTTCCCGTTTTGTGATCTGACTTTAACCTTAAATCGTTAACACATTCTGGCCTGGTCATTCTGCCAACTCATTGAACTCATTCAAGTCAACCAGCCACTCATTAGCTTAATGAAGAGTCAACGTATCGCCTTTTTGCGTCCCGTTCCCCCTTTTGGGTCCTTCAAAAGCTCATTAGTTGTTCTGTTTGCTTTGTTCTGTCATAGTAAACTTTTTCATTCTTTTTGTGTGTGGTACAAAATATGCTCGTAAATCTCATTTTGGCAGCGATTGAAAGGAAGCAAATTTATCGCGGCAAAAAAGGACACAAGTGCCAAAAAGTTTTTAGGAAAAACTTATCAATCATTGACATATGCATTGTGGGGCGGGGGCGGATCTAAAGATAAATTTTAGGAGGGAAAGGGAATTTCGCCTCTTGAGTCTCTCTCCTACCTAATAAAATCTCTTCTTAGATTTGATAGTTTTTATAATGATTGTCATGGGGCGAATAGACGAGAACCCAACAGTAAATGTGTTACTTATAGTTTTCAATAGAAAATATATACTAAAAAACTAAATCTAAAGGTTTTAAAATTTACTTTCGAATTCTAAGAGTTGTATGCCAGTTGTATATCAGTTATATAACAGATGAAAAATAGTTTTCAATCATTAAATTGAATCTCCAGAGTAAAGTATTTAGATATTTTTCTAAGCATTTGTAATCTCTGCACAGACATCTTGTTTAAGTCCAAGAGTCTACTTCATTCCATACTCCCCCTTCGAAGACTTTCCTTCTCCCCACACATACATATATGAAGACGGGAAAAAATCCTTCTCCATTGTCTTGAGTTTTTTATTTTGTTTATATTGATGGGCTGTTTTGCTGCTGTTTTTTACGACTTCACCCCAATTCTGTTGAACGGACAGCTTCATTCATTCATTCAAAGATTCATCCACACACACACACTTACACATATACAGGCGTATCCTTGCCCATGCATTTGTCGCTGTCTTTGTCCCTGAGGCGATTTTCATACTTCCACTTCCGTTTGCAATGTATCTTTATCGTTTTATACCGCTTCCGTGCCCTTCGGATTCGGATTCCGACTCACATGTGTGTGTGTTTGGGCTATGGAGGAATGGGTCAGTCAGTCGGCGTCGCATAATTTCCGTAATGACCAATGATATAAATGGAACTCATTTGCCAGTTGCCCGTAAATCGCCAGCCGCACACTCCCCTTCATCCTTCCCCCATTCTTTAAGGTCTGAAACTTTTTCCTTCAATTTGAACTCCTTTAACGTTTGTAATAATAAATTAAATCACATTTCGGCTTTTCCGATTTTGTCTTTTTTTTTTTTACTCCTTGTCTGTTTGGTCTCTCTGGTTCATTGGCTGTGGGCCATAAAAATAGATACCAAGCAACGAGATGAGTGAAAAAAAAAGAAACATGCGAAGCATATGAAGGCATTTGCCTTGACTTGGCTTGCCTCGGATTCTCTCCTTTCGAAGCATTACAAATAGCTTGAATTTGATTTTGCCCTAAAAGCTTTCATTTGTATGGCCAGAAAATGGGGAGAGAGAAGGGAGGGCCAAGAAGAGTGTCCACTATTTATTCTGGGGCAACCTTCGGCTAAGAAGGTTGAACTAAAGACAAGCAATTCTTTCGTCATGCCAGAGCCAACCGTAGAAGCCATCATCATAGCCATAAGCCATAACCAGGTAGTGAAGACACAGGTGCATTTTGGTTTTATAATTTTTCTTTTTTCATATTTTTCTTCTTTTCTTGGGTGTCTTCTTTCTGCCGATTTGGCAGATTTGTTTTTTGTTATTGTTTTTGTGTTTGTTGTTTTTTTCGTTTTCTTATTGTATTTATTTTTTTTCTTGTGTTTTTTTTTTTGGCTTATGTAAAAAGCATAAAAAAGAAGTCAGATGAGTAATGAGTACACTTATGTACATGTATATAAAGGTATATAGTAGATACTATACATACATACATATTGCTCGAAAAGTATCACTAGAAATTCCCAAGAACTTTAAATGGAATGTTCCTTGTTTTGGTTGTCTATGGCCGCGCGAGATAAGCAAAAGTTTTTCCTTAGAAAGAAATGATAAGAATTGTATGTTTTGTAGGTGAGGAAATCTAGATCCATGGCCGTGCAGAAACATTTTCTAATTAATTAGGGAAAATAACATAATCAAAAATATTTAACTTATGTTTCTAAGAAAACTGTGGGCACATGTTGCCCACAGGTCAAAAGCCAGCAAGTGCAAAAAATTACTAAAACAAATTTATCGTAACGACACTTAAAGAATTTTTGCGAATTGAATAATTATTTTGGCTAATTACATCCAAAAATCTTTTACATCTTTCTCATAAACCCCTTTCAAATGCATTGCGAGCCTATGAACCAAGCGCATATAATGAGCTGCTTATGGAAATCAAGTTTCTTAGAATAAAAGCTTCTACAAAATACCTTAAGTCCACCTACGTCGCGCCGTAATTTCATTATTCTTGAACATTTGTCTAGCCGATTCGTCTAACATAAGAAAAATTCAGAGCTGCGAAATGCCACAATATATTTTAGATTGCGAAAACTAAGTACTGAAACAAAATCAGATTTGATTAGACTGAGTTAAGAGGCACCAAACTTCTTAGTAGTCATATCTATGTGCTGTGCCTCATTGGCTCTTTGAAATTATGTCCGCTTAAAAAACTACATATATTTAAACTATCTGTATGTATGTATATGCATCTAGGTAGTGTAAACAAACTGTTTGCCATTTTTTTTTTCCATGTTCTGCTCATACAAAAGCGCTACTTGAGTTACTCCGAAAAATGTAGAACAAGCGTGGGAACATAAACAATGGCTTTCCTCACGTACCTACTTATGCGAACATTAAAGTTTATTTAGACTACAAAACATGAGTATTATAAACACATAATAAATAAAATTTTGAAAAATGAAGTTACAGGTTTACAAGTTCCGCTTCTGCACGATCCTAACAGCTGCATATACATACATACATACATACATATCGCAAAAAAAAAAAATGATTTGTGCTGATTAGAAACAAAATGAAATTTTATGGCGATTGCAAAACTCAGGCTCGACGAGATAGCGGCAAGGGAGGAGAGGGACTGTAGACTAGAGGCACTAGCTCGTGTCAGCACTCTAGGGTCGTCTGTCGGTCATTGAACTGAGAAAGAGAGCGGAAAAACTGCAAAAACAAAAACAAAACCAACAAAAAAAAAAGGAAAAAAACTGATTACGAATACGATTTTTATTGCATTCAAGACTCAACGTCTTTCTCTGTACACCTCGTAGTACGAATATATGTACATATATATATAAATGCACGCGCAGTTCTTCTTTAACGCATTAATTGGGGTTATTATTAAATTTATAATTTTTTTTTTTATTTTTAATGTACAATTATGCAAAAATTCGCCAACATATTGTTATCAGATCATCCAACTCGAAGCCGAAAAAATTGATTTTTGAATATGGGTATATTTTGTGCATTTTATTTTACGCTGACTTTGCAGAATGAAATAAATAATATGGATCAGCATTCCGTCTTTGGTTGTTTAATTTATTTATTGTTTGCTATAAAATGCAATTTGATGATTTAATTAATATTAAATTACATTGGTTCAATAATTATACAATCTGTATAACATTTCAATTGCAATATGCACTCTGCACTAACTGTACCTGTTGGAAGGGCTTTTGGCAATAAATAGATATGTAACTGTATTTTCCTATAATTTATGCCAAGGCAAATATTTAGCATACAAACACACACACACACGCATACACACAAACGCACAGCCAGAGCTTATTAATTAAGAGCCAAAGAGAAAGAAAGAAAGAGACAAACTTTCCCCCCATGCATCTCCTTTACGCTTCCTTCTGCTCTGTCTGCTGGATCTTTCTCCTTCCCCTGGGCCGACCAAAAATCGAGAAATCATAAAAGCGTAAAATCGAAATGCCGCCATTTCGTGGTGGCTGGCGAAAAACAAGTGAAACTTCCTGCGTCTCGTCTAGCATGTCGAGTTGTGCCAGTGTGTGTGTGTGTGTCCGTTTGTGTATTATTTCTCAATATACCCTATAGTCAAAACGATTCCAGGGTATATACAACTCGTAAAGAACTAAGAAGCAAATAAGAAAACTAATCTATCGACAGGGAGTTTAGTCTTAGTCTATATTCGTCTTCTTTTCAATAATTGTTTAGAAAAACTAATAAGTATCTTGATTCCATGATTTTTCTCTCTCCTTTCTTCACAGTTAATGTTACTCTTTAATACAGGGAAGGTCAATGTCGACTCGAGTAGTGTAAAGTGCCGGTTGGTTCCCTTTATTAACACGCATATCAATTCATTTTGATTGTAATTTATGCCGTAACCAATGGCTGCATATCGCTCACATCATCCCACTCCCAGAATAGCCACCGACTCTCCGGCTAGATGGATAATAAAATTATTGTTTATAGATATGTTGCGGCTGCAGTTAAAAGATACACAATACGATACACGGCCTAAGTATGGGTAAGTAAGTCATATGGATTTTAGTTGGATTTAGTCTCCAAAAGTTTTGTGGAAACCGATTAAGAGGTGGAGAAATGGGCCGCCAGTCAATTTTCTGTATGTGTTTTTTTTTCGAAAATGTTTTTACGGCAATCTTATAGGAACATTACCTAATAAAGCATACCTTACGATTACAAATGGAAACATTTTGCTTTAAAAACTTTAAATGCCATATTCAGCAATGTCCTTTCCGCAAACGCACACATACACACATTTTGCATGCGAGTGTCCTCCCCAAATTCATTTTGAGCCAAAAGCCGTAAATTACACTTAAGTGATTTTCAACTGACAACTTCCGGTTTTCATCATTGTGTATTGACGAAACAATTGAACACTTAACAAACCAGGCGAAGTCAAAATGAATTCACCTTTTCACACATGGAGCAATGACGACAATAGTTAACCACACACACATACACACACACACACACATGGAGAGTCGGTGGTTTGCCTGGACCTGGCCTATCTGGCTTGCAATTAAATTTGGCTCAGCCCCAACTCGATTCGTTGGTTGTATTTACATGAAATGAGGGTCATTAAGTTGCCCAGTTATCGATGAGAGGAGGAATTGTTGCTATTGTATTCGTATGTATTCCCTCGTTTTTGTATCTATTCGTATATTGTGTGTGCATGTGTGCTAATCTCTTAATGTTAATGCGTTTAGCGCACATTTCTATTTGCTTAATGAATTGTTACCGAATACATTCATTTTCAGTTGTTGTTGTTGTTGTTTTCTTATTCCTTCATTGCTGGGTCATTTGTCGACGTTTGTCTTTTGATTTTGGCATCTGTGTTTGTGTGTGTGTGGGTGGGTGATGGTGGTTGGGGGTGGCTAAAAGTTAGCCCAATCAGACTAATTGGTATATGGCCAGGGTCAAGTAAGTAGAATTTCCGTTGTTTGTATATATGAATAAAATTATGGTAAAACCATTTCAAGAACCTGAATTTGCTAATGTTATAGATCAAATATCGCAAATTACTTTATTACGAAGAAAGTACAAATTGTAACGAAATAAACGAATTTTTTATAGTTCAACTCAGTGCCGAATCTCTAAACGGTGAAATAAGGTAAATTTGCTCCCTTAAGTATGCAATATAAGTACAGCCGAAAATTCGAATGAATGTTATTTTGAAGCTCTGGGACGAGAAGTGAAGTCTGGACTGCCTATTAAGGGGACAAATTTCCGACCACATTATGGAGATCTTTTTGAGATTTATTTAAGTGATTGGAACATTAAGCCTATATCATCAATTCAATAAAAAGTTGATGAATAAGGATACACAAAAAAAAAGAAAGCACTGCTTATATCTATGTAAGTATATGTAGCTTTAATTAACCGATAAGTAACAATCGGTTGAAAACAAACTATTTGAGTAGTTAATAAAATTTAAATTTGTTAATGATTTTGTAAGAAACTATTGTGTTCTTCTTTTAATTCATTTTCGTCCACATAAGTTTCTAACTTTGAATACGATAGTAGATGGTTGAGACACTTGATGGTCAATCGATTAGGTAAAATTTTAACTTACAACTCAGCATGGCGGTTTTCACTACTTTTTTTTATGGATATCCTCGTTTTCGTGTTTGCTTCAACTTGTTCATTATCCAGTGCTGTGTAATACTTATATATTGTACTTGCTTCCTCTTTTCATCTCATTGACATACGCTCTCAATCATCTTTTGTCTAACTTTCCACATTGACCCACATCGAAGTGCAAGTCTCACTTCATTGAACCAAAATGTCACGTTCCGTTGTTGAACACAAATTTCACGCTATCCTTTCGATCAAAAATCGTGTATCTTTCCGTTTTCTTTGTTATCCTCCTGGCTCTGGTCATGTGATAAACGTTTATGATTATTTTTATGGCCATCCGTTTTGAGTCTGGACATCGCCTTTGCCAATTTGTGCGCTGAGAGATATCGCCAGGACTTGATTTAGTTTAAATAGAGCATGAGTTCTCTCCAGTTCTCTTACTTCCTCCTTCTCTTTCAGACGAGCAAATGCAATTTATGTGTAGAAAGAAAAAATCCCACGTGACTGCAGAGAGCATTTTGTTGGTCAAGTCAACATGCTGCCCAACCACAACCGACTCCTGGTCTGTTCATTGCCCACATGTGTGAACAAATATTTTTTAGAGGGTGTCGCCCATGGAATACGGGTCCTTTTTTTGTTCCATATCCAAGGACTACGTGTCATTTGCCCTATCTGGTTGTGCAAATCTCTCCTTCATCTCCATCCCTTTTGTGTCCATTCACTAACAATTTCCATAATCGGTGGTTAAACAAG
Organism: Drosophila nebulosa; assembly: GCA_024703675.1. Lineage (NCBI taxonomy): Eukaryota > Metazoa > Arthropoda > Insecta > Diptera > Drosophilidae > Drosophila > Drosophila nebulosa. The sequence goes on along the minus strand of CM045724.1, from coordinate 5,697,186 downwards.
GCCGTACACACATGCTTGGTCAAACTGACCACAGGATCCCATGCTCCCAGCTCCAGAGCCCAGCTCCCATTTATGATATGAACCCATTTTTATGTTCGTAATCCTTTGCTGCTCTTTTTTGAATTATGCTTCTACATATTTTTATTCACTTAACACATTCTATCCGGGGCAGTGGGAGGATTTAATCAAATTATGGCTTATCTCTTTGGCTTGAATGTCGAAAAGACTTAGCGGAGGTCAAAACGCAAATAACCATAAACATGCAGATTATACCCAGATTGACCACGAGTCAACCCCGACAATATTCAAGCCCAAGTCCGAGTCCCGAGTGTGACCTTGTTATGTTTTTTCTTCAAAAATCTTTAATGGGCTTTACAGTGCGGCGCATAAATTAAGCTTGTTGATAAATGGTAATTAAAATCATAGTTTAATAGGTTTACAGAGCTAAAATTAATAGTCTACATTTTATTCATAAATATAAAAAAAAGATCAAAGCAGGAATTTGACAAATTTTCTAAGACATGTATCGTAAAATAATATCTATTTTTGGCAATATAGAACAAAAAATGGGTTTTCTTTACAAACTAGCCAATTGATTGATAAGTTTTTTTTTACACTAAGCCATGCCAATAAAATAATGTGGTTATAGATTCATTATTAATATTTGAAGTAAAACTGTTCTATGAGGAGCTTATTCTTTCTGCCAAAATGCAGCAATAACAAAAATGCTTGGCCAATATTATTATATATGTAGTTAAAGTAACAATATGAACTAAATGTTGTTTATTAGAATAGAGACTTCTATGTATAGCAAAGGGTTTTTCGAACCCTCGCCTTAAATAAGCTCAATCGAAAAACTTGGTATAACACGTTAATTTGGAGGCTAACTTAGTCAGTAAGGCCAATCAGTATTAACTTAAATGTTAGATTCAGGACCTGTTAAAAAGCTTATTTTAGGAGTATATGGAAACCTCAATATCAAAAGCTAAACTCTCAACAAATCGATTATATAGACACACACATATGTATGTACATACACATGTACACATATGTCTAACCAAATAGATTCCAGCATCGGGACCAGCATCATTTTCATGCTCAATTCAAATGTTGTTCAATCTCATTCAAACAATTTGTATTGTAGTTTTATTACCACAATAAAACGGATTAAGCAGCTATGCGGAGCAAAAGAAAAAAAAAAGGGGATACAATGAACTCAGAGAGTCGTGAAAAGGGGGCGTGTAACCCTCGCATGGAAGTTTGCTTGGTTATTTTGTTCTCTTTTCTTTAAATTGGTTAAATTTCCGCACGAATTAAATTTACTATGTAGAAAAGAAAATATTTCACGCATCAATTGACAAGGAAGCGGAGGCTAGAGTTGGCCATATTATGGAGTCCTTGCCGGAATTTTTCACACTTTTTCATTGACAATCAACGACACGTGTCAAGTGCCATATAATTTATATCAAAAGTTTCACTCCCAAAAATATGTTAGATATGCTTTAAAAATTTAAAGGAATTGTATTTTTTTTTAAGTCTTGGTCAAGTTTGTTTTCTTTAGAGGACTTAAGACGTTTTGTATTTATTTTTGGAAAAAGAAAATTAATTTTATTTTTCAATTTCTTTCATCTCAAATACAAAGTGTATCTCTTTTCTATCAATTTTGATATTTTCTTTTCCTTTTTTTTTGGGGGGGATTTTACGCTGCTACTGGTCCTTTTGTTGCCATACAAAGATCCATATCTAAATCTATTACAATTCATATTCATATGCCAGGCACACATAGACGCAATCCACCCTGGCTTCGGCCTTCTTTCTCTATGTTCCTGTCACACAAGTTAAATCAAGTGTTAAAGAGTTTTTTCCTCAACGTTTTCAGAATTTTCCCTACCCCTTTTGATGCTCTTATTTGCAGTGGGTACTTGAGAATTGTTAAGACATTTGTCGAGCAACGAACGAACAAGACCCGGAAAGGTGAATTATGATTAATAGACTTCAATTTATCAATCAATATCAATATCCGGTTTCCCCCGCAATATATAAAGTATTATTAACAAATAAAACTCTTTAATATTGGAAAAATCAATAGCATGTGAAAAATTACATATTTAAAAATAAATTTAATCCTATAAATTTATAATAATTTTTCCACTTGTTTAAAGTTAAAGCCCATTTAACCAATTAAACTTTCTATGATAAAAAGTTATCATTAAAATGTTTTTTTATAGAGCTGTTATAGTAGATGATAGTCTTTCGTTAGGGTAACTGGTTTTCGGTATTCCACATTTTTGACTTCCGGTTGCTATTTTATGTGTTAGCATTTTGAAATTTTTGGTTGCTTAGCTTAATATGGAAATAAACATACTTTATGCGTTATAGCCAAGAAATTTATGGTTTCTTAAATGTTTGCCATCCCCGGAAAAAGTTTCGATTTTTGATAAGGGTATTTTCTCGATTGTCTTCGAAACAATTGCATTATTGGTCAATTGTAGCACAGTTTGTAAAATTTTTTGCAACTTATGTTTAGCATTTTCATTTGTTTTTTGTGGTCCTTTAAGTTTCGATTTTGCAAATTAAAACAATGTTACAAGGTCAGAACATAAATAAAAGAACACAAGTGAAAAATGACGACGCGTCGGTAAGAAAATTTGCAAAATTTGCATCATGAGAAATCAGATTTGTGAATGTGAATGTGACGTTATATGTATATATGTATGCATAAAAGTGGCCCTTCCATGGAATGCAATTGAAATCCATGACAACGTAATGCCTCGCAGCAGCAGCAGCAGCAGCACAAGCGGACACCTACCCCAATCATGTTCGGGCATTTGGCTTTTGCGCAGGTCTCAGACTGGAAAATGAATTACGAAAGGCTCCCCAGTTTAGGGGGAAAGGGCAGCATACGAGGAGAGACAGCATCCAGAATGGCGGCTGTTTAGCTACTGTGTGACGAAATGTGACGAGGGGGTAAAGAAATTAACAACAACAAAAACACAAAATTGTTGGAGCAAGCGCATAATTCATATTTTACAATCACAGTTACGCCCACAATCCGTATGTACATATGTACCTACATACAAATATATATACATATATATATATATATGTAGGTGTCTTTCAATTAAGTGGAGTATATGGATGTATGTATGCATATATAGACATAAGTATGTGTTTGACACCTACCTGGCCATTTGTTGCTTATCCATTTACTCTTTTCCCAGATATGTTTACCTAGGTTTGTTTACCATGAACAGTAATTAATATTAAATATTATACCTTCTTAATAAATATATAATAATAAATATATAATGGAAATTAGTATCAAAAGAGTTTTTGTAAGACTTGTCGTTGTATAAGTATTATATATTAATAGACTTTAAACTTTTGAGATTACAAAAGCCGACAAATAAGTCCCATCTCAGTTTCAAAAAACTAAGATAAACATTGCTAATTGATTGTTTAAACTGTTCTGTCATTCTAAAAATAGCAATAAACGCGACATAACCTTAAAAATTAGCAAAAATATTAGAACTTTTAGGTTAATATGTTCAATCTGAACATTAAACTTCAGATTCGAATTCAGCGCCACATTGTCCCATCGAGAAGTGTAATCTGATCCCTAGTTCTGAGTTATTTCGGCTTTTATTATTCAATCAAGTTTTAAAATTGAATATGGTAATGTATTTAATAAACAATTTAATCATACATTTAAAAATTTCTATACCTTTAGTTAAATATATTTCTATACAAATTGCAATACTTTAAGTGTTCATTTTCCTTCTACACTGTGTTGCATCCACCTGGTTAGAGAAAATAAAGAAATCATTAGAAAATCATGTAGCACATTAGTCTAACTGTCGTCACACACCGCCCAGGCCCATCGAGGAAGGTGGGGGTGGAGGAGCGAGAAAGAGAGCCACAAATTGCCATTATGTTGAACACGCAAGTCAATTGATGCAATTTGTACGTACCAGCGACAAGTACAAGGCTCTGAGCAATTTCCCCAGTGACAATCGTCTCTGACATGCCGTAACAGGTTCACGGTCTGACGAATAGTGGGTGGTTCTTCCTCCTCATCTCTCACTCTCTCTCTCTCTCTCCCTTTCTCGCTCTGCCGCAGCGGGGGATGGTGCTATGTGGGTTCATCAACAGTTAGCTTCTGGTTAAGGGTTGTCGCCCGGTCCCGGCCCTTAAATGAATTGCGGCGATTTATTGCGGTAATACGCATTTAGTTGGTCGCTAACGGGAGGTGGCAACTGGGTGGATATAGAGAGAAGGAGAGAGATTTGGGAGTGTGGGGGGACTTGGTCGAGTCAAGTGCAAACAATGCACACAATAAAAATAAATCTCTCGCTGGGAATACCCGTGGGAAGTCCGAAGTGAGAAGTTGCCAATTACAAATGTGGAATTGATCTTCGTATTGATAGAACTTACTATCAATATTTGGTATTCATGTCACTTGCAGGTGGATAAAATGTGTCGTTGTGGTCGTGTGTCCAGCTCCTGTCTGAGTCTAGTCAAATAATCACTATAATTGGGCATTTTGGGCTTTGACAAAGCCAAGGAATATAAACTACGTGATATGCATTTTTTTCTTACGAGCAATTAATAAGCCAATTTCAACTTAGCTTCCCATTTCATCCCCCCCCCCATCCCACCTACCCCTACCCACCCGCATACCTATCAGTGACCAAGTAAATCAGCATTATGTCGCAGGAAATGAAAATGAGCTCTAAATTCAATTACATTGTGGAATGAGGCAAAGTAAAAGACACAAGAGTGGGGAAGACGTTGCGAATAACTTGCCTTGTCTTCTCTTCCTCTTCTACATAAATCAAGAAAATTTTAATATGAAACATGGAAGTAGTCGTTAATAAAACTATAATATAGGCTTCACTTTTCAAATAGACTTATCTCATTTTTACTTGATGAAATGCCTCAAAATTCAAGAATTCAAGAACAACCAAACAAATCCCCTTTAGCCACCGTCCATGACAATTAAATTGAATTGTAAGATAATTTACCAAGCGTTCGTCTTTTTGTACATTTTAAGCAGCTTTTCCCCAGTCACACTTACAAACTTCCAGCATCCAGTTCCGATTCTCGAGGCTGGCTCATAACTCAACCAGCGAGAGACATTTTGTCACATTTTGCATTTTAATTTAATTTGAAATTTATGAGCAGCTTTGTCGACCTTTACCAGGTGGACACAGGCAGCAGGGAGATAGCTCAACTAATTAGAATTTCTGTATTTCCATAGGTACATTTTTAATGTGGGAATACTTGTCAGTCTATTAATTACTTCCTGGTTGCCACATAATAGCATAATTAATCGATATTAAATGAACAACAAGAGCCGGAAAAATGCCACAAAAGGTTAAATTAAACGAAGTAATTGTTACAACCCCAGTCCAACCCCATAGGATACATGAATGGATCCATGGGGGAGGATTGCTCGTCCTTTAACAATGCATAATAAACAGACCAGCAGACACGAACACCAAAAAAGAAGAAAAAAAAAAGACCTCTCTCGGTGGGGTAAAGCTCGTTGAGTTTTTGATTTTTCAATTGAGGGTGGAGATGGTTAAAGACATGTAAAGCGTACAAAGTCACACGACAGGTGGCAGCCAGAAACCTAAAGTGATTTAAATGCATTCATAATGGGATGAAATTATGTGCTCTGTTCTCTTCTGATTTGCTTTTTGGCGGGTTTCTCAAGAGGGCCATGAATATGCAAAAGATTTAAGCTTTTTGATGTGATTCCTCCGTTTTGTCGAGGAGGCAGTCAACGGGGCAGGATGCTTAGCATCTTTGCCTTACAAATTTTACTGTACAATTTTTAATTAAGATTTCGTCTATAAAATTATAGCTAACAGGAATTAATTTTGATTGTCCGCGACAATCCGCTTAAAATAATTTCAGCAACATGAATTTGTGACAGTTTTTTTTTTGGGGTCATCCACACATTAAGAATCTTATCAGCAGAGGTCAGACTCTATAATTTAAGAAGGTCTTTGGGCAAATCTTGTGGTTTCAAGTGTCCATTGGGTGGAGGAAAATTCAATTCTAAACTAAGAGCCCCAGGCCCGAATAGATCATAACGGTGCACACGCTTGGCACTTGCTCGAAATTCAGCTGACGTGCCGGGAAACTCCAAATAATCGGTAGTCATATGCGCTTCTTCCACATAGAAATCATCACCTAAAAGAAAAAAAGGATAAATTATATAAGCGTAACAAATAATATAATCATAACTCACCTGGCAGAACACAAACCATAGATTCTCCGCACATATAGGCCACTGGCTTGAACATGGTAGTTCCCAAACGACTACGTTGCTTAGAAAACTCCAGAAGATTTTGATAATCATTGATTCCTAAAAGACGCGACAACTCATAGACTTGCGGAGGTAGAAACCAAATTTCATTTAGTCTGGCCAGACGCAAAAATTCCATTGGAGTTAGCCACTTAGTGGAACAATTAAAAACTATTTATGAATTACAACATTTTAATCATACGCACCATTGATTGCTTGACCTCTGAGGGTTCCGACAGCAAAGGGGGCTGTGTGTCCACAAAAGCAATGAAGAAAACAGTCTCATGTCTGTAAAAAATTTCATATTAATTATGTTTTAGGTTTTAAAAAAGGAATCAAACAAAAAGTCTTAAGAAAAGACTAACTTTACCGTTTGCCTACATTGGCCGGACTTGCCCAGGCAGACCATTCATGTAGAGCCCACAAATCCGGAACAACTTTCAAAAGGCGACATAACTCTAGAAATTCACTGGGATTGTTGTGAACTCGTTTCTGCCAATACTCCAGATCTGGTACATCCTCAAATCGTGCCGCCTGGCCATAGTCCAAATTATCACGATTTCTGCACAATAAAATGCCCACCTCTTCAAAGCATTCTCTTAGGGCAGTTAAACGCAAAATAATCTCTCTATTAGAGGAAAGTTCAAAGATCACAGTTAATCTGAAGTTAACGTAAATAAACTGTGGACTCTCACCGCGCCCATATGCTTGAACGCTTAAAAAACCGGTCATAGCAGCCAGTGCCCTGAGGAGCTAATATGTTGGGTCTGTTCTCGAGCACAATCACCAATTGACGTAGTGCCTCCTCGCTGACACCGAATTCTTCAAAATATTGTAACCAAGCAACAGTCTCATCAGCTTTAACGTCCAACAAGCCACCAGGAAATACAGTTTGATTGGGCATCATGGCTGTTCTATCGGAACGTTTGAGCATTAACACCTGGAGAAGATCAAAGATCATTATTAAATTAAAAAGATTTTATTCCATACAACTTACATTGTAATTTGTAGGGCCAGATTTGGACTTTGTTACCAAAATTAGGCTTGCTGAGGGACGCCATTTCTTGTTGGTATCTAGGTTGCTCATATTAAATACTGCATCAAACACTAAATGCTTTTAAATATTTCCTATCTAATCTAAGCCACCTGTTGTTGTTCAGATAGTAAACAAAACAACATATTGTTTATCGATAACGCAATTAATCGGTTACTCTGCATTGAAACCGCAAAATTCAAATTCGAGCTCTGCCGTTTCTAGTGATAAAGAAAATTTAATTTAAGGAAGCATGAAACAGCTAAACATAAGATTACCTTTTGTTAGCACACGTGTTCTTGGGGCGAAATCATATATAAACCAGAATCTCACCAAAGACACTTGCACTTGCAATTTCAATTGGAGAAGATGAAAGTTCAGCTTGTAGCTATCCTCGTCTTGGTCACTTGCTTAAGGATCAGCTCCGCCCATGTTAATCGGGGCATTGAGGAGTGGTTAAAACACGCCACCAAAGAACTGGGCGAGACCAACAATCTTCTGAAGCACATTGACACGGTTAATGGCCAAATTAAATCGAACCTGGAAGAGCAGAGGAAGGCTCTAGCTGCAGTAGCACAGGTCGAGGAGCTTCTTGCTAAACAGAATGCCTTTCTGGATGCCCAGTCAGAGGTGTTGGTGGAGGCGTTCCAAAAGATCTGGGTAAATGGTGAAGTCTATGCCGAGAAGACTGCCAAGGAGCTGAGAGGACTGGCCCAACTTCAAAAAGGTACTAAGCAGTTGATTTTAAATCTTGAACAAAAACTGGAGGGTTTCCAACGTCTTGTAATAAATAGTGCTCACAACATTGACCAAAGTATGGATCAGTTGACCAAACTGGTCACTCGAGCTATTCTCCCCCAGCTTAACGGCCTCCAGTGCTCCTTCGATAGCCTTGAGACGTCCCAGATTAACATTGAAGTGGAACTGAAGAACTTGGGTCGCATCAAGGACGTCAGTGAGAATACGAATGCCAAGTTGAGTGTCTTGAAGCATGAGTTAAGAGACTTAAACAACACTCAGGCGATCCGTTTGGATAGGCTGACAGCTGCAGTGAAGCACCTGAAGCCATTAAATACTTGGGAGATTGAGGGAGCTCTAAGAGAACTAATCATCTCACAAAAACGGATCGAATTTGATTTGGAATCACGCCAGAAACAACCACATCATCCGTCAGAACCAAATTATTATCCTGAAACTCATGAAACAGATAAGGGTCATCATTCTCGTCCTCAGCCAGAGGTCTCTCCTCAATCCGTTCAACCTCAAGCAGAGTTCCGTCCTCAATCAGAGATATACCCCCAACATCAATCGAAACCACAAGCCTATCCAAAGCCTCCACCACAACCCCAGCACCAATCTTACAGCCACCACCAATCTGGCCCCCAACCTCACATTGGGCCCGTAGATTTAGTTCAGGTCTGGAACATCGCGGAACCCCAAAAGAACGGTAAGGATTATTGACATTTGTGTCTTAAAAATATTTAAAATAAAAAATAAATTATATTTTAGGTGAAGTGCAACGTGTTAGTGCCTATGCTGAGTCTCTTGAACCCAAACCTAAGTCCATCAAGCCACACCAACCAAGTCAACCCGCTGCCTACAAACACCATGAGAAGAATCCTGTTTCTTGGCAAGAGCCACTACCATGGGAAACGCAACCTCTTTATCAATCCGCCCCAGCTCCTACACCTAAGCACAAGCCGGAAAACCATCCTCTACCATGGGAACTAGAAACTACGTATGAACCCCGTCCGTCTGCTCCCCATTGGAATGCTGAACCCCACAAACCATACAAGTCTGAACCTCATCAACACCCAGACTCTCACCATTATTCACCTTCTCATCTACCTCAACCCAAGCAAAGCGCACCCGTGCATCCAGGACCAAGCCATTCCTCCCCACCTTACAATCAGAAGAAACCACAAAATGGACCGTATTATTCTGCTCCAGGCTCTTATGGACATGGACAACACCAAGGTTCTGCCCAGAGACACCCCCGCGAAGAAGAATCTTGGCGAGTGTGAAGTGGAGCTGACCTCCAATCGAAAGCTCACTGAAATAATTAAGTTTAAATTTTTAAATTAAAAATGTTTCGAAGACATGTAAATTGGATGCATTTATTAATCTTAAAATGGACTTTATATTTCCTTAGAGATCGATATTTGTTAATAAATTCACCAAGATTTATAATTTGGATCATATTTAAGAGAGTTCAACCTTTTTATTAAAATCTGCCATTATTTTTTTCGACCGATCGCTGCAGTTGAAATGAAATTTGCGAAGGACGTTTGGCTATATACTAAAGCCTATAATATTGAGTTTTTTAAAAATCCCGATCAAATAATTAAAGCCTTTGTTAGAAAGCGGTGAAAAAATAAATAAATGTAATGACTTAAAACCTTTTTTTTTAAGACAAAAAGTCCTGATCCATTCCAGGTGCATTGTAGGAATGGTCTCTCTCAAACTCAAAAATATCGAATGTTTCCGAATCACGACCTAGGACATCCTTAGTCCCGTCCAAACTTTTTCATGAAAGTGTTAACTTCAGGCAGAGCTATCGGAATGAAGTTAATGAATTCCTTTGCCAAGATAATTAAGTATAAAACGGCCAATGATATCTTGTTAAATTTTTATGACCTAATTTCGACTGGGTCACGTCTCAGAAACTATTCCGTAAATAATTCAATGATTATCAAAACACCCACAAATTCTGAAACAAAGAAATATTTACTAGATAAGTCAATTTCAGTGGTGTTGTCTTTGAACCAAATCTATTTTTTTGAAATTTAAGACGTTTTTAAAATTCTTCCAAACTTAATCTCATGCAAGTACATTTAGGAAAAGATTTCCACCTTTTTTTAATAGATAACAGCAAAAACAATAATGAAGACACCTGCCAGGTGTTAATATTTAAAACTATTTAAGCTGCTGTTCAAAAAGTTATGCAAAACATATTAAGGTTAGCCCTTGACCAAGACACAATGAGGATCCAATTAATATTGCTGTTTCTGTGCTTCACCACTGCCCTGACCCTGACCTCAGCAGAGGATAGGAGAAATGATCGTGAAATCCTTGAGATTTTAAGGAAAGGCGATGAGGAGCTAAGGAAACTAAACCACAAGGTCCATGGCCTAAGTAACTCCCAAAAGGGCATTGAGGAAAAGATCAAGCAGCAGCGCGGCCAGTTGGAGGGAATCATCCGACTCGAGGAGGGTTTGGTCAAACTTCAAAAGGACACTGCCCAAAGTTTCCAACTGACTGCAAGTGGGGTGAAGAATCTCACCGCCAATATACTCTCCTTCGAAGTCAAGAACGATAAGGCCCTGCAGAACCTGGGCAAGGTGGAACTCCAGGTCAAAGAAGTCATTGGCAAAGTGGAAGCCAATCAAAACAGATACAAAAACGAAATTAAAGGCGTATCCGAGTCGGTGATAAAACATTTGGACGATCTCAACAAGTTGCTCAAGCAATCCGCAATAAAAGAATTAGTGTCGCTGGATCGAACATCAAAGAAATTGGAATCGACACAAAAGAATATTGAACATAAAATTGTTTATTTGGATGAGCTAAATGGCCTGGCTGGTAGAGCCAACTACAAGGTAGACCAATTGGAGCAGAATCTGCATCAACTGAACTCCACCCAAAATCAAAGATTGGCTGGCATTGCAGAGTCCGTGCATAAAGTTGAAGTTGGTGTAGGACACCTGGACAAGAAATTGGCTGAATTAGTGACTAACCAGCACAGCATTGAGAAGAGCCTTAAGGACTGCCTGAAATGGAAGCATCCTAACAAACCAACGAGTCCGAAGGGTTCTTGGGCACCACCGCAATCCGGCTATGGGCCATCCCACAAGTAATTATTTTAATGAAACCTTAAAATGTATTCTACAGTAACCATTTCTTTTCAGTTTGCAACAGGAGGAGATCAGCTATGCCTCTGCCGACGAGGCTCGTAGTCTAATAGGCTGAAATTCAAGTATATACACCAAGTCCTGTTTGGCAAAGACCAAAACTGAAGTAAAACGAACCGTCAAAAAACGGTTAAATAAACGAAATAACAATAATTTAGTATATGAATCATCTGTGGGAATCCTGGAAATCCTAAGGCTTAAAATTAGTCAATTACATAGACACTCAGGTGCTTTAATTATATAATTTACTCAATGGGTTTTTCAAGAAACTGTTTCTAAGCTTCAATCAACGACTTTGTACTAAAGAGCGATTGGGCTGATAAGAGTGGGCAAGCAAATCAAAATAACCTGGTGACATCATACGATTCACATTTTTATCGGGTCCATTTCTGAAAAGTGAAGTGAATGGAGCAGTAAATTGACAAATTTAAATTTGACAACCGCAAAGTACATAAGTATGTGATGACCCATCCAATATTTAAGATCTTAGTATTACATATATGGTAGGCTGATATAATCACTATACAATTTTTGCAGTTCAGTTAATGTGCACAAACTTTAAAACAGTTCAAATATAAATAATATGATAGCCTATATATTATTAAGGGCTTAAGGTGACCAGCCATGTGCTCTGAGTTTCATTGAGATTCTGTCTCCTGCCAAGCAGCCAAATTAAAGCCTTTCTATTCCTAACTATTAATGTAGTAGGAAAAACAAGAAGAGACATTTGAGACATTGAAATATCTTACAATGGCAGTTCGTTTTTTATGCTTATCAAAACATCGGAAATTGCTAAAATTTGCAACTTTTATTGATCCATTATTTCCAAAAAGCTATATAAACATCGATGAAATGATGACGATATGTCTTCCAAATTAACATAAACTACATTTTTAATGAGCTATTAAAATTCTAGCATTGGAATTTTGTAAAATTTGTCCCAAAATTCACATTTTAGAATCATTTTTGGTTGGCAATTTTTTTAATATTTTTATAAAGAAATTTTGACATTGAATATTTTGGTCTTTAGATAACTATTACTAATTAATTTACCTGTCCCGCTACGACCTGCATAGAATTTTGTGTGAGTCTGCCATTTTTATTTTAAATTCAAAAATAAAAAAACTTCATAAATTTCAAAGAAATATAATAACTCTTTTATTTTAATAATAAATTAAAAGATTTTTTCAGATGTCCATGCGATTGCAAAATACGACTGACCCAGTTATAGACACAATAATTATTATTTTTTCGTACATTTATTATGATCTTATGTGGTGAAATCTGTTTTTTTTTTAAATTTTAATATATTTTATCGACTGTTTGTTTTGCTTTAGTTTTGATCCTTTCCATACAGGACTTTGTGTAGATACTCAGCCTCGTCAGCAGTGGCATAACTGATCTCCTCCTGTTGCAAACTGAAAAGAAATGGTTACTGTAGAATACATTTTAAGGTTTCATTAAAATAATTACTTGTGGGATGGCCCATAGCCGGATAGCGGTGGCGCCCAAGGATCCTTCGGACTCGTTGGTTTGTTAGGATGCTTCCATTTCGGGCAGTCCTTAAGGCTCTTCTCAATGCTGTGCTGGTTGGTCACTAATTCAGCCAATTTCTTGTCCAGGTGTCCTACACCAACTTCAACTTTATGCACGGACTCTGCAATGCCAGCCAATCTTTGATTTTGGGTGGAGTTCAGTTGATGCAGATTCTGCTCCAATCGGTCTACCTTGTAGTTGGCTCTACCAGCCAGGCCATTTAGCTCATCCAAATAAATAACTTTATGTTCAATATTTTTCTGTGTCGATTCCAATTTCTTTGCTGTCCGATCCAGCGACACTAATTCTTTTATTGCGGATTGCTTGAGCAACTTGTTGAGATCGTCCAAATGTTTTATCACCGACTCGGATACGCCTTTAATTTCGTTTTTGTATCTGTTTTGATTGGCTTCCACTTTGCCAATGACTTCTTTGACCTGGAGTTCCACCTTGCCCAGGTTCTGCAGGGCCTTATCGTTCTTGACTTCGAAGGAGAGTATATTGGCGGTGAGATTCTTCACCCCACTTGCAGTCAGTTGGAAACTTTGGGCAGTGTCCTTTTGAAGTTTGACCAAACCCTCCTCGAGTCGGTTGATTCCCTCCAACTGGCCGCGCTGCTGCTTAATCTTCTCTTCGATGCCCTTTTGGGAGTTGCTTAGGCCATGGACCTTGTGGTTTACTTTCCTTAGCTCCTCATCGCCTTTCCTTAGAATCTCGAGAATTTCACGATCATTCCCTCCCTTACAATCCTCAGCTGATGACAGGGCGAGGACATTGGTGAAGCACAGAACCAGTAAAATTAATTGGATCCTCATTGTGTCTTGGTCAATGGTTAACCTTAATATGTTTTGTATAACTTTTTGAGCAGCAGCTTAAATAGTTACAAATATTAACATCTGGCAGGTGTCTATAGTGTGATTTTACCGTTATCTATCTAAAAAAGAAGAAACTTAAAAAGGTGGAAATATTTTCGTAACTCACTCGCCTAAAAAGTTGTCTTAAACTATATTTGGTTCAACGAGTTCTCGTCGAAGAAATTGCGTTATCTGTTACACACTTCTTTGTTTCATTTGTTATGAAACTATTTACGAAACGATAACTTGAGAAACGTGACTCAGTAGCAATTGGGTCATAGAAATTTAAAAAGATAAATTACTGTAATATAATGGAAGATATTTTGTATAGTCTCACGAAAAGGATACATTAATAAAACGTTACAATTGGATCATCTGGACGAAAGCCGTTTGTTAGATGATATTCTTCTATGTTTTCGAACGCCCAAACTACAAAACCGTAATAAACAAGAATCAACTGATGAAATTTGAATCAGTTCAGGAATTAGAACATTTCCATCAACTGTTGATATAGTTTTAAGAACATCCTAAATCTTAACTTTGAGTTTGAGGAAATCTTTTTACAGAATGATAGATTTAGCCAATTGATTTTGAAGTCGTAGGAAAGACATTCCTAAAGCATAACTTAAATAAACTTGGACTCTTTGTTGGCTCCTTCGAAATTTATTAGAGTGGGTTTTCGTAATCGTTTACTTATATCGTTTCATGAGGAGTATGGATCACTAACCTAATCTACACTGATTGTTGCCATGTGGTATATGTGTCCCAAAATAGTACCATTCAAAATATACTTTAGTCAGCACATTCTATTTTTCTATAGCAAATACGATTATAAGTAAAAGTGGGCGGGAAAACAAAATTCGAAAACAACAAATTTTCGAAACTCAAATTTTTTATCTCCATGCCCAAAAATTATTTATTTGTCATCCTCCGAAATGCAAGAGTTGTTTTTAAATATAGACCACGACCAAAAAATTAGTTTTTTCGGCCTTCCCCTTTTACTTATATTCTAAAGAATACTATTTCAAAGTTGCGATTTCGTATCAAACAAAGTTGGAAATAAAATTGAAATAAAATTAAAGTTTAAAATAACCAAAACACAAGTGCTATTATTATTCGATTTATGATTCACTTTATTAGGGAAAAAATTCGTTGTTCAGCTTCAGGCTCGTGTTTAAATTTAAACTTAATTATTTCAGTAAGCTTTAGATTGAGGATCAGCTCCAGTCCACACTCTCCAAGATTCTTCTTCGCGGGGGACATGGTGACTCTGGGCAGAACCTTGGTGTTGTCCATGTCCATAAGAGCCTGGAGCAGAATAATACGGTCCATTTTGTGGTTTCTTCTGATTATAAGGTGGGGAGGAATGGCTTGGTCCTGGATGCACGGGTGCGGTTTGCTTGGTCTGAGGTAGATGAGGAGGTGAATAATGGCGAGATTCTTGTTGTTGATGAGGTTCAGACTTGTATGGTTTGTGGGGTTCAGCATTCCAATGGGGAGCAGATGGACGGGGTCCATACGTAGGTTCTAGTTCCCATGGAAGAGGATGGTTGTCCGGCTTGTGCTTAGGTGTAGGAGCTGGAGCGGATTGATAAATAGGCTGTGTTTCCCATGGTAGTGGCTCTTGCCAAGAAACAGGATTCTTCTCATGGTGTTTGTAGGCAGCGGGTTGATTTGGTTGGTGTGGCTTGATGAACTTAGGTTTGGGTTCAGGAGACTCAGCATAGGCACTAACACGTTGCACTTCACCTAAAATATAATTTATTTTTTATTTTAAATATTTTTAAGACACAAATGTCAATAATCCTTACCGTTCTTTTGGGGTTCCGCGATGTTCCAGACCTGAACTAAATCTACGGGCCCAATGTGAGGTTGGGGGCCAGATTGGTGGTGGCTGTAAGATTGGTGCTGGGGTTGTGGTGGAGGCTTTGGATAGGCTTGTGGTTTTGATTGATGTTGGGGATAGATCTCTGATTGAGGACGAAACTCTGCTTGAGGTTCAACGGATTGAGGATAGACCTCTGGCTGAGGACGAGAATGATGACCCTTATCTGTTTCATGAGTTTCAGGATAATAATTTGGTTCTGACGGATGATGTGGTTGTTTCTGGCGTGATTCCAAATCAAATTCAATCCGTTTTTGTGAGATGATTAGTTCTCTTAGAGCTCCCTCAATTTCCCATGTATTTAATGGCTTCAGGTGCTTCACTGCAGCTGTCAGCCTATCCAAACGGATCGCCTGAGTGTTGTTTAAGTCTCTTAACTCATGCTCCAAGACACTCAACTTGGCATTCGTATTCTCACTGACGTCCTTGATGCGACCCAAGTTCTTCAATTCCACTTCAATGTTAATCTGGGACGTCTCAAGGCTATCGAAAGAGCACTGGAGGCCGTTAAGCTGGGGGAGAATAGCTCGAGTGACCAGTTTGGTCAACTGATCGATACTTTGGTCAATGTTGCGAGCACTATTTATTACATGTCGTTGGAAACCCTCCAGTTTTTGTTCAAGATTTACAATCAACTGCTTAGTACCTTCTTGAAGTTGGGCCAATCCTCTCAGCTCCTTGCCTGTTCTCTCGGCATAGGCTTCTCCATTTACCGAGATCTTTTGGAACGCCTCCACCAACACCTCTGACTGGGCATCCAGGAAGGCGCTCTGTTTAGCAAGCAGTTCCTCGACCTGTGCGACTGCAGCTAGAGCCTTCCTCTGCTCTTCCAGGTTCGATTTAATTTGGCCATTAACAGTGTCAATGTGCTTCAGAAGATTGTTCGTCTCACCCAGTTCTTCGCTGGCGTGTTTCAACCACTCCTCAATGCCCCGATCCACATGAGCGGAGCTGATCCTGAAGCAAGTGACCAAGACGAGGATAGCTACAAGCTGAACTTTCATCTTCTCCAATTGAAATTGCAAGTGCAAGAGTCTTTGGTTAGTCTCTGACTTGGTTTAAATATGTTTTAGGCCAAAGAACACGCGTGCTGACTTAAGGTAATCTAATGTTAAGTTATTTCTGGCTGTTGTTGACTCTCATGTTCTGTTTATCTCCAGAAACGTCGAAGCACGAATTTAAATTAAAAAAAAAAAAAAACTGTTACAGCTGTGATAAACAATAAATATGTTGTTTTTAAATCTAAAATTATTGGTTTGTAAATTTATTTTGTTTTTAGTTTTGGTTTTCATGTTGCATATTCCAATGAAAATGTGAGAGCTGATCGGGAATAGTATTTAGAATAATTTATGTTGTTGTTATTTTACACCAAGCTCAAAGGAATCGGTTAACTATAGCATATAGGTCTATTAGCCTGCATAAGTATTGAAATTCTGCCGCACTGCGATCTTTTAATTTCCTTTTTCGAATGGGTATGCTGGAGGATCTTTTTATAGATATTTCTTATCAATTTACATACCAAATAATGAAACAATGCTTTTCATAATAAATCGACAAACACAATGCAAAAATAATTTTTGCTGTTTTTGAAAGTTAAGAAAATTAAGTTAGAACTCCGAAAAAAGTGTGCTAAAATAGTGTCCACCACTGTAGGTCATATAAAAAAAAAAACGATTAATCGGGATTAAACTTGGATCGAGAAAATCTATATGAACACATATACATAAGAACTTTATGTGGTAGAAAATGTTTTTTTTATAATCTTTTATTATTATTATTAACTGATTAATAAATATAATTCAATACCTATTAATTATACATTGTGATTTCTTGTACCCAAAAAATTTCATTGCATAATTCTCAATTTCCATTTCTTTAGGAAACAATGTACGGATTCATTTTAACATTATTATCAGAACTTAATCTGAGCTCAGAGCAAGGAAGCCAAGGAAGCTCCAATCAAAAAGTAGTCCACTAATCCAAGAATCAAAAGGTTGTAGTTCCAAATTTTTATTGTTCAATTCATATTTCGCAGACTATCAAAAAGTAATCCACTAATCCAAGAATCAAAAGGTTGTAGTTCCTTATTTCTATTTTTCAATTCATATTTCGCAGACTAAAAAATTGTTTTTTCGACAGAGCGTTTATTTAATTTTTATCAAGATAAACAATGCGATGTAAATAATGTTCAAAAAGTCTCGGCCTTGTTTGAATTCTTTCAGTTGTGGTCCTTTCCATACCAAAGCTTGTGAAGATAGGCAGCCTCTTCGGCAGATGCGTAGCTGGTCTGCTTCTGTTGGTAACTGAAAAGATAAAGTGTTATATCACAAAATATTTCTTCATTTCGATTTCAAAATTTACCCTAAGGATGGTACGTGGTCAGGATGCGATGGTGCCCAAGGATCTTTCGGACTCGGTGGTTTGTTAGGATGCTTCCATTTCTGGCACTCCTTAAGGCTCTTCTCAATGCTGTGCTGGTTGGTCACTAATTCAGCCAATTTCTTGTCCAGGTGTCCTACACCAACTTCAACTTTATGCACGGACTCTGCAATGCCAGCCAATCTTTGATTTTGGGTGGAGTTTAGTTGATGCAGATTCTGCTCCAATTGGTCTACCTTGTAGTTTGGCTCTACCAGCCAGGCCATTTAGCTCATCCAAATAAACAATTTTATGTTCAATATTCTTTTGTGTCGATTCCAATTTCTTTGATGTTCGATCCAGCGACACTAATTCTTTTATTACGGACTGCTTCAGCAACTTGTTGAGATCGTCCAAATGCTTTATCACCGACTCGGATACGCCTTTAATTTCGTTTTTGTATCTGTTTTGATTGGCTTCCACTTTGCCAATGACTTCTTTGACCTGGAGTTCCACCTTGCCCAGGTTCTGCAGGGCCTTATCGTTCTTGACTTCGAAGGAGAGTATATTGGCGGTGAGATTCTTCACCCCACTTGCAGTCAGTTGGAAACTTTGGGCAGTGTCCTTTTGAAGTTTGACCAAACCCTCCTCGAGTCGGTTGATTCCCTCCAACTGGCCGCGCTGCTGCTTGATCTTTTCCTCAATGCCCTTTTGGGAGTTACTTAGGCCATGGACCTTGTGGTTTAGTTTCCTTAGCTCCTCATCGCCTTTCCTTAGAATCTCGAGAATTTCACGATCATTTCTCTTATCCTCAGCTGATGTCAGGGTCAGGGCAGTGGTGAAGCACAGAACCAGCAATATTAATTGAATCCTCATTGTGTCTTGGTCAATGGGTAACCTTAATATGTTTTGTCTACCATTGTGAACTGCAGTTTAAATAGTTTCATTTCACCTTGCAGGTGTCTTCATTATGGTTTTGTTGTCATCTCCCACAAAAGCACGAAACCACCAAAGATGGAAATATTTGCTTAATGCACTTGCATAAGATTAAGTTTCGGAAGAGATTTAGGAACGTTTTAGGTCATACTGAACACTTTGACCAACAGATATGACGTTTAAAAATGTTATATATGTATATATGTATGTACTATGTTTGGTTCAACGACTTGTCGGCGGTCTTATCTGGTTCAAACGTTTTTGTATTCATATTAAAAAACTGTTTGGTAGTCGTTGAGATAATTGTGGAATAATCTTCTTGAAAAACGTGACCCAGTTGGGTCACTAGGTCATAAAGTAAACTGTTATACCCCTTGCGAAAGACGTATATAATTAGAAATCGTATTCTTGATCTTGGGGCAGGAAGTTCAAGGTATGATATTCTTCTATCTGTTCCACCGCCCTATTGATAATCTATAGATCAATGCTAAATACTTCTTAGGTTTTTAGATATTGGACTAGCAGTCCCTTGTAAGTTCTACAATCCACTAAAAAGTTGACTACACTAAGAATAAATTACCTTGAAATTAATATCGAAAATTCAAATAGTTTTTTTATTAAATGGTGATTTCTGTTTCACGAAGTTCTTTTTTTATATTCACGTACGATCGTTAAGACAGTCGTACAAGCCTGCAGTGGATGAATGATCAAATTAGTTTTCGTCACCACTGATCCATAGGAATTAGTTCTCCAGTTTGGACTTATTAATGTTAAAGAACAGCTGCAGCTATTTAGTTTACAAAAAAAAAACTATTTGAATTTTCGATACCATTTCAAAGAACTACGTAAACAAAATTCTTTCAAGTTCGTGCCTTCCCGTTTTAGTTTTTTGTTTGATAATCAAAGACTTTAACTTTTTGAAGAAATCAACTAACCAACAATTGATAAGTCTCAGCGAGCACACGTGTTATTTGGGCTAAAACATATTTAAACCAAGTCAGAGACTAACCAAAGACACTTGCACTTGCAATTTCAATTGGAGAAGATGAAAGTTCAGCTTGTAGCTATCCTCGTCTTGGTCACTTGCTTCAGGATCAGCTCCGCTCATGTGGATCGGGGCATTGAGGAGTGGTTGAAACACGCCAGCGAAGAACTGGGTGAGACGAACAATCTTCTGAAGCACATTGACACTGTTAATGGCCAAATTAAATCGAACCTGGAAGAGCAGAGGAAGGCTCTAGCTGCAGTCGCACAGGTCGAGGAGCTGCTTGCTAAACAGAGCGCCTTCCTGGATGCCCAGTCAGAGGTGTTGGTGGAGGCGTTCCAAAAGATCTCGGTAAATGGAGAAGCCTATGCCGAGAGAACAGGCAAGGAGCTGAGAGGATTGGCCCAACTTCAAGAAGGTACTAAGCAGTTGATTGTAAATCTTGAACAAAAACTGGAGGGTTTCCAACGACATGTAATAAATAGTGCTCGCAACATTGACCAAAGTATCGATCAGTTGACCAAACTGGTCACTCGAGCTATTCTCCCCCAGCTTAACGGCCTCCAGTGCTCTTTCGATAGCCTTGAGACGTCCCAGATTAACATTGAAGTGGAATTGAAGAACTTGGGTCGCATCAAGGACGTCAGTGAGAATACGAATGCCAAGTTGAGTGTCTTGGAGCATGAGTTAAGAGACTTAAACAACACTCAGGCGATCCGTTTGGATAGGCTGACAGCTGCAGTGAAGCACCTGAAGCCATTAAATACATGGGAAATTGAGGGAGCTCTAAGAGAACTAATCATCTCACAAAAACGGATTGAATTTGATTTGGAATCACGCCAGAAACAACCACATCATCCGTCAGAACCAAATTATTATCCTGAAACTCATGAAACAGATAAGGGTCATCATTCTCGTCCTCAGCCAGAGGTCTATCCTCAATCCGTTGAACCTCAAGCAGAGTTTCGTCCTCAATCAGAGATCTATCCCCAACATCAATCAAAACCACAAGCCTATCCAAAGCCTCCACCACAACCCCAGCACCAATCTTACAGCCACCACCAATCTGGCCCCCAACCTCACATTGGGCCCGTAGATTTAGTTCAGGTCTGGAACATCGCGGAACCCCAAAAGAACGGTAAGGATTATTGACATTTGTGTCTTAAAAATATTTAAAATAAAAAATAAATTATATTTTAGGTGAAGTGCAACGTGTTAGTGCCTATGCTGAGTCTCCTGAACCCAAACCTAAGTTCATCAAGCCACACCAACCAAATCAACCCGCTGCCTACAAACACCATGAGAAGAATCCTGTTTCTTGGCAAGAGCCACTACCATGGGAAACACAGCCTATTTATCAATCCGCTCCAGCTCCTACACCTAAGCACAAGCCGGACAACCATCCTCTACCATGGGAACTAGAACCCACGTATGAACCCCGTCCATCTGCTCCCCATTGGAATGTTGAACCCCACAAACCATACAAGTCTGAACCTCATCAACAACAAGAATCTCGCCATTATTCACCTCCTCATCTACCTCAGACCAAGCAAACCGCACCGGTGCATCCAGGACCTAGACATTCCTCTCCACCTCAAAAAGTTTGCAGTCAGAAAAAACCACAAAGTGGACCATATCGTTCTGCCCCAAACTCTTATGGACATTCACTGCCAAGATCTCAACACCAAGGTTCTGCTCCAAGTCAACATGTTCCTCGCGAAGAAGAATCTTGGAGAGTGTGGGGTTGAGCTGATCCGCAATCAGAGGCTTACTGAGGTAAAAGAATAGGAGGTAGAATCTTAGTACTATTGTAGAACGTGAAAATAAAATTTTAAAATGAATCTCAACATTTGTGACCGAGTACTTAGTTCAGCTTGCGGCAGGAGAAGCACGATTTTTAGCTCTAAAAGACAAAAAGGAATATTTTACCTGTTTTAAAACGAAAGTGAAGTTATTCCGTTTTAAAAGAAAACTGCACAAATTATGCCAAGAAAACATTATGAAAAGAAAAAAATATAAAAGAAAAGGATACACTCGTTGGTTTCTTCCAAACCAGAACCCTGCATTTGTGAATATTTTAATACATACATACGTCAAGCACTTTTTACACTATTCGACTTAGAAACTAAATAAATGCATTAATATAGCAACAGAAATGTTCAATTTGTGTATCAGAGCGATCTGACATCTAAAGGATTAACCTGCCCATCGGCAGGATGAAAATTTACGATTAATTCAGATTGATGCTGATTTTTATGCTCGGAACGATGTACATTTTTGGTGGCTAATGCACGAAAATCTTTCATGGAAAGGCCTGTTTCAATTTTTGCTGCACATGCATCCGGATCACTGGGATAGTCATCATCTCCAGGTAAAAGATGAACTGAACCATCTAAACACTTAAACATAACTGGATGGAATAAAACAAGTCCTTTGTCTGCTCTCTGCTGGGCAAATTGGTAAAGTGAAGCCAAACTCTTGAAATTCAACAATCGAGATAGCTCATAAAATTGAGGCGGAGGTAGCCAGATATGTTTGTCCAAAGCCAATTTGAGATATTCCAAAGGAGAACGCCACTAGTGCGAATAGTAGAAACGAAAATTTAGTAAAAAATTTCTTAATCTTATTGGTTTCCAACTCACCGCACAATCTTTAACCTCATTGGGTTCTGTATGTAGATTTGGTTTTGCATCCAGGGCAGTCAAGAAGAATGCAGTCTCAAAACGCTTTTTGAATGTCGATGGTGTCCTCCATGCTGACCATTCATGCAGTGACCAAATATCAGGTAAAACATCCAAGAACTGGCAAAGCTCTAAAAATTTGCTAGCATCATTATGGACTATGTGCTGCCAATGGGGACGATCGAATTGTTCATAGAATTGGGCAAAATCTCCAAGGGAAGTCAACGATTTGCAGTCTCGGCAAAGTAAGACGCCCATTTCTTCAAAAGTCTCTCGTATGGCAGTAAGGCGTAGGGAGAGAGGACTAAATGGGCCAATTAACTTCCGTTACAAGATAATTCAATTACAATTTTTACCTCGTGTCTCCTTGAAATAGTAATGGGCGTGGGGCAGCAACATGACCAAATTTATCAAATTTATTTGCGACCCCATCATAGCGTCGGAAATGCTGTTGCCAAGCAGGTGAACTATCCGCACCATCACAAACTCCGCCTGGAAAAACCGAAGAGTCCGACATGAAACTGGATTTCGAGTTGCGGGTGAGGAGCAGGGCCTGCAATGATTTGTCAACCAATTACAATTTCATTATAAAATGCCGAAATGCCGCCTACGTGGTAGTCATATGGTTGTCCAGCAACTACATGGTCTTTGGCCAGTAATATTAGGCTAGAGGATCGCCTTAATTTGGCAGCTACTTGATTGGCCATTATTTTGGTTTAGGTAACAGTTGAAATTGTTATCGATAATACTATCGATAACTTGGGCAGCTATTCGAATGTCTTTGACTTGGAACTGGAGTACAAAGGTTCTTCCTTATTCCACTTCATCATCATGGTAGCTCCAGTTGCTAGCGAAAGCATATACAGGCCGTCCGCCAGTCTTATCCTAGCTGCTCAAGAGGACTCTGCCAAACCCTTTGACTATAGCGTAGGTAAATGTTGCTACCGACGAATATTTTTAAATTGAGCAATATCCTCCGATTTTAGCTGCTTCTCATCAAGCGCTCTGAGCGGACTGCATATGCTTTGAATCACTGTGTCTTTCCTGGTGGCGTTTTTGATATAAAATCAGATGAATCCGTCGATTGGTTGTATTATTTTCAATCGTTTGGAGTAACCCAAAACCAATTAATGCAACTAAGTTGCAACGATCAGAACGCTGCAAGTAGGCCGAATATACTGGCTAAGGGAAACAATTTTTCCAGAGATATTTCTTTAAGAATAACTGCTTTAAGAGAAGCTTTCGAGGAAGTGGGAATATTGCTCTGTCGACATAGAGGAGAGAACCTATTGCGGGGAAACCCTTCCCTTGTCCAACCAGTGGAGCACTTTGAATGGCAGCAAAGAGTTCACAATGATGCAAGTCAGTTCCTGGAAATGTGCAAACATTTGAATGTCCTACCCGATCTCTGGTCATTGCACGAATGGTCTGTCTGGCGTTCAGGAGCCACAGCCACTCGAAAATATGATACCATCTATTACTTGACCGTCTTGGAAATGCCAGCCAAACAAGTAAAGCTGCTTCTTGAACCACAAGAGGTAATATCAGCCCATTGGTTAAATCCCAGCGAAGCTTGGTCAAGCTTTCAAGAGGGAATCATTTGGTTGCCTTTTATTTTGCTCTACGAAATTGCCAAACTGAAGAATCTTCACCATCTTAAGAATCTGCTTAGTTTTGCAAGGAGGCGCAGTGCTTTAGGCTCTACGCTTATACAACCCATTTTGTATCGTTGCGATGACAGCATGTTTAATGTTTTGCCCGGAGATGATCTCTATTTGCCGGAGCCGCACAAACACACAGAAACTATTGTGCTACCAGGATCTGTGAGCGAATACAACGGGCAGGCTCAACATTACAATCGGATGATATTCCAAGGCTTTCACAAAGTCCAATTGGCCTCAAATGTTAAACCATTGGACGGACATCTGCCACTTCAGTCGATAGTCAATGCCCAACTGTCCAAATTATAAAAAAAATAATATTATTTCAGGTTCAGTTGTCACACATAAAATAAAATATATTTGTTTTTTATAAGAACTCGTCTTGAACATTTCGGCAGGCATGACAGAGGCTATCGTCTTTGCTTAATCGTTGCCTAGCTAAGCTCTCCATGGCATTGTGATTATGATTTGTTAGCTTTGCTCCCTCAAGGGACACCAATCTAGAGTATTCAATAGCTAGCAAAGTGTCTGAGAGAAGAGAATCCAAAGGAGACTGGCAGTTTTCGCAAATGCCCTGTTCGTCATCTTGACGATTCGGGGCTATCTTATCACCCGTTCGAAATACCGTAGACACTGTAGATGCATAGTTTTTCTGAAGGTTCGTTACAAAGGCGGCAGTAAGATTTTGTAGACTAGCCGATTCTCCCTTGTCTTGGCCATAGGCAACCAAACTCGTTCCCAATCTCAGGTCCTCTAATTGCTGAGCTCGTACATACAATTGTATTTCCTGTTCATTGAGATCTTTTAGAGGTCGGAGAAGTTTAATGCCATGGGCCAATCGATCGTCAGAAAGAGCCACATCCAAGGCAGCGCTGCCCCCACGACCCAAAGCAATTGAAGTTAGAAACTGTGTGGCCAAATCTTTGCTTATGGAGGGAACAAAGACATGGCTACAATTCAATTTATGAGCCACAGATGCTAAAAATGACCTTCGCTGCTGTTGCAAATAATCCTGGCGGCCAGTTAGGGTCTTTAATTTGTCCATCTCAAGTTTTAAACGATTTTCTTCCTTTTTGGTGCATTCAGATGGGCAATTTTTAATTAGCCGGAGATTAGTCAAATCTGACCCCAGTTCTATAACATAGATATCAAAGGGTATGTAGCGGGCTTGTAATTTCTGAAGGCATTCGATATCTAAAAATTGCTTTTCTTGGTGAACCACAGATTCATCCAAATACACCACTTTGGCCTGACAATGCAACCTTTTGAAGGTGTTTTGTGTTTGGGCATAGTGAAGCATATCCAAAAGTACCACGGATTCTATTGAATTGTCCAGCAAGAGTAACACCTCGCTATCCCGTGGCAGTGCCTTCGCCACACCCAAAGCAGCCCGAAACTTGTGCCTGGCATAGTTTAAGAAGCAATCGCGGCACTCTTCTGACCGAAAATTAACTTTGTATAAATTTTTTGAGTGCTGATGACATTTCTGGCATTCGCCCGCTCCACCAGTAGATATTTGGACAGGTCCATCGGCTGTCATGGCATGTAGGCCGCCTGCGTCACCAAAGTCATCCTCGCCTATGCTGCACATGGTCCCGAAAAAAAAGCAGTCAAGTAAATTAAACAATCTAATGAAATAAAACAGTGTTGATTAACACTTCTTTCTATCGTCTATCGATAAGCGATAAACGATACTGTTAAGCAACCTTGCCCCGAAAGCAGCGAAAAAAAGTTTAGTGAAAAATACAAGAATCAAGTAATTAAAACGTTTATTTATTGTAAAAATATGTCAAATATTTAATTTAGACCCTAAGACAGGTAAGAATTGTAGTTAAACCAGAAAAGGTGTGGCGAAAGTTACAGTAATTTAAGCGCAAAAATCAGAGTGCACCAGAATCTTTGTATGTGTTAGAGTAAGTGTGTTTGCGTGTGTGTTGGTGTCGTGTGTGTGTGGCAAAAAAAGGAATGGAACTTTCTTAAAATTGTCCACCTAATAAAAGCTAAAAAAATAAAAAAACAAAACATTGTATTTGCCAAGTTATATTAAATCAAAATTTATTTATTTTATATAGAATTAAAAGGAAAGCAAAGTTATCGCCTATCGACAAATCCATAAGGCAGTGACAGAGAGAGAGAGACAGAGGTCATATTAAAAATATATTTTCTTGGCCCCTCCGACGAGCTGAAGACCAACGAAATCATCACGCTCACTTTTCTAAACGAAAATAATGATCTTGGAAAACTCGGATAAGCTCAAGGATTGGCTTAGTGTTGTCTTGGAGCCACTGTAAGCAAACATTTTTTTAGCGATTAATTTTTTTTTTTGACATTTCGTATTTATTTTTGTTTTTCTTTTTGTTGGCCAGCTGCGATGCGGATTCTTCAGCACTGGCGCGATATGTCATTGCGTTGCTTAAAAAAGACAAATCGGATAAGGATCTCAAGCGGATCATGATCGAGCAGCTCGATGTCTTCCTATCCGAGGAAACAACGCGCTTTGTTGAGCGCCTTTTTGATGCCATTGCCAGTGAGGAATATCTCACCATGCCTCATCCTCTGCCATCTCTGCCAGCAGTGCCAGCCGCCTCTAGCGTTTCGGAGCTGGATTTTGGCGATGAACTGGCATTAGCCATAGATGGAGCAGCCGATATAGAGGCTGTGTTGGCAGCTGCCTCGCCCCCGCCGGCAAAAGAAAATGTGATAAATGTGGAAAAGCAGCAGCAGATGACTGACGACCAGCGCCCAGATGCAGTAGCTCAGGAGTCCACTAACCAAGCCTCAGATAGCACCACAGATGCCACTTCTTCAAACAAGCCACTCCTCGATGTAGGTCCTCTTAAACTTAAGACTGATTGCAATTCCTCTGATTCTGTTATCTTTTGCAGCACAAAACCAAAGATTCCTCTTGTGCCCAGCCACAAAGCCAAATGGGTCCAGCTTCGTATCATCATCATCAACCTCCTCCTCCTCACCATCAACACCACCACCAGCAGGTGCCACGCAGTGCCAGTCCACCAGGACGCAGCAGTGGAGGAGGCGGAGGAGGAGTAGCCGGACCCGCGGCTGGATATGCAGATAAGGAGAATCAGCCACGTGACGGTCGCCGACGACGTGCCTCTTTGCGTTCCCGCTCCCGTTCTCGTTCACGTTCAAATGAAAGAAATTTCCGGCGTTCCCGTTCTAGAGATCGTCGCATCAATGAACGGGAGAAAAATCAGCGGCAGTTCCGTAACAAGTCGCCTCCAGGTCATGGAAGTAATCATGGACGTCGTAATTTCGATCGTCGTCGCATTGGTGGTGGTGGTGGTGGAAGCGGCGCCGGTGGCGGCATTGGAGGTGGCAGCGGTAACATGGAAGAGCGTCAACGTTTTGGTCAAAAGAGTCGCCGCTCTCACAGTCGTTCCTTATCTCCGGAGCGGAACTCGAGACGTCCGCAAAACTCACCAGAGGCCAGAGGTGGCGGCAGCGGCGGAGGCGGAGGTATCTCCTCGATTGCCACGGGTAATTCAATTGAGCCTCATCCACATCCAGCCGCGGTGGTTGCTTCTCATATACGTCAGCGGTGTCGCGATTTTGATGAGAAGGGTTATTGCGTGAGAGGCGAGACATGCCCTTGGGATCATGGCATTAATCCCGTGGTCTTTGAGGGTATAAATAATTCAGCGTTAATGATGTCTATGCGTGAATACAATCCCGATGCTCCAGAGATTTGGGCTCGAGGCGGCGGTGGCGGTGGAGGACCTCCTGGACCTGGAGGACCTGGTGTGGCTGGACCCACGCCTAGTGTAGGAGTACAAGGTGTGCCTGTTAGCATCAATCCGTTCAGTGGTAATGTGCGTCCAAATGCTTTAATGCCAACCAATCATCCAATGGGTGTGCCGAATCCGTCAGATTATGCCCGACCACCCGGACCACCGGGAGGACCGGGACCCCAGGGTCCAGCTTCCATGATGCCATTCCCATTCAATCCCACGGCTGTGACCACACCACTCCAACGTCAACTGATACCAATTCCTGTTGTGGACGCTGGGGGCGGCGGCATGGTAGCTGGAGGTGGTGGTGCTCCTCCCTCAGGAGCCCCTGAAATGGGTAAACGTCGCTTTGAGCTTGAGGATACGGTGGCCATTGCCGATGTGCCAACAAAACGAAAAGTACCCATTAATAGTCGCCTGGGACCAAGGGTTAATCCCAATATGCAACAGCATAATAGCTCGCTGGAGTTAAGAAAGGTCCCACGTGGCCTTAATACCATAGCGCATCTGAACAATCATTTTGCCAAGTTTGGCAAGATAGTTAATATACAAGTTTCATACGAAGGCGATCCGGAGGCGGCCATTGTTACCTTCTCAACGCATGCGGAAGCCAATGTGGCCTATAGGAGCACCGAAGCGGTACTAAACAATCGTTTTATCAAGGTCTTTTGGCACAATGGCGTTGCTGGCAGCGGTTTGGATGAGAGTCAAGTCGGCAATTCCTTGACCAGTGGAGGCGTGGGAGGAGGCAATGCACCAGGTGCGGGCAGGAAAAATGCCAGTCAATACCATTTGCATAATGTACCCGCTGTACCCACTCCGATTGCGGATGGAGCAAAGATAACCAATGCCTCCCCTCTCACGGAGCATGCCGGAGCAGGTGGTAATCAAGCTACAGCTCCTGTGGAGCAAGCCTTAGCGGTAGCTCCCGCCTCTATGCGACTCAAGCTCAACACAACAACAACAACAAGTTCAAATGGCGCCAACGCTGCACCCGGTACGGCAAGTACGCCCACTCCTCGGGCTAATGCCGCCACTCTCCGCAAAAAGCAGGAGGAGCAGCAAAAGGCTATGCATCAATTGGCCAATGGTCTTCGCAAACGAAAGCAGGAACTGCTTCAAAGCTATGTCAAACAAATGAAAACAGCTCTGGAGCTGGTGGAACGCATGGATCAACAGGATGCCCAACGAGCTCCCACTCTAGAGACCATTAAAGTGCTACAGGAGACCATCGACAAGTTACGCAAGGATGTCCATGCCGATCAAGATCAACTGCAGGCCCAAATACAACAGCAACAAATTCAGCCATCCGTCAAAAAGACCAAAGAACAACAAAAGAAGGAACTCCTGGACATGGAACTTGAACTATTTGCCCAGCAGCAGGAGGGAAATGATACAACGGCCCTACAGAAGCGTCTCGAAGAGCTGCAACGTACTCTGTCCGGTGGCGGAGCAGGCGGTGGAATTCTTAACTCGAATAATCCAAAAGCTAGTGGACCAATTGGACCAGGTGGTGCCGCAGCCCGGAAACGAGCCAATTTTCCCGAAGGTTCAACGCGTGTCGATAGACGTCCTAAAGCCATTGTCGTCACTGGTTTCGCCGCTGAGGAAGCCGACTTTGTCTTAGGACACTTTAAGGTAGGAAATACAAACAAATTGCCAATCTTAATCAGCTTTAACGATATTTCTTCTACCAGAACTTTGGAGAGATCTTAAAGCACGATGTGGACCGTGAGATTCCCCAATTGATACTCTCCTATGCTACTCGAATCAATGCCGAACAGGCAGTGCTCCGTGGCAAAATGTACAAAGATAAGCGCCTTCAGGTGAGTTTTTCGACCCGTCTTCAAATGGGGGAGAAATGAAAATTATTTGACTAAGGAAATACCTCTGCTCGCTTAGATTTCCTGGGCGCCCGTTGTGACGACGACAACGCAAAGTGCAGCAATTGGCGGCTCAATGGCAGCCCCGGCAGATAAGTCACCTTCAGCTGCTTCAGTTGGCATGCAATTGGACAACAATCTGAATAACACCACCACCAATCCCAAACAGTTGATACAATCCGTTAGCGAAAGTGAAAGTCTGCTTGGCAGCGATACATTGCCCGAACTTCGTCTGGAGGATGAGGAGGAGGATGAGGAATCTGAGGATCGTTCTTGGCGTCGTTGATGGCTCCGATTGTGTTAGGCCCAACCCCTGTATTTGTTGTTATTTCTAAAACTAAAAAAAAAACACAAACAATGATAATAACTGAAAACTGATGACGGCTGCGTCCCCCATCATTTATACAATTAAACGCTCTATAAATTACTAATATTTTAATATTAGTTATAAATCAAATTGCATATACAAAATGAGTTTACGCTAAACCTAAGTCCAGAATAGCAGTAAAAGGAAAAAAACTCCAATTGTGCACGGAACATCGTGTACTCTAACTTTGTATTTACACACACATTTTCACACTATCCTTTTTCTTATACTATATATATATAAATATATATAATTGTTAAGATTTTATGTTCAGTTAAAACAAAAACAAAAAAAAAAGATACAAAAAAAAAGCAAAACAATTTACAAAAATACTAAAAGAACGCAAACAACAAAAAAAATTGCAAAAACAAAAAGGAATCATCTCCAAAATCCCCCAAAAAACAAGCGCAATGAAAAGTGAAAAGTTAAAAACAGTAAAAAAAAGAGAACAACGTAACAACGTGAATACAAACCGCAAGTTATAGAGAGATATATAAATAAATTAAATAACTAGTTTCGTATTTCCGCATGGTAATTGAGTTTTATTCCTAATGTCATCATAATTTGATTGATGAAATTAAAATTCAATTGAATGAGCTCAGCTATTGCAATGTGAAAAAATAATCAAATAAGACAACTCCACAGCTACATTTTTCAAATATCACGCCGATAATTTACGATATTTATTAACCCTGAAGTGTTGTAGGTGGACTTTGTTTAAGCGTTACCAGATATGAGTATGTCTTCTTATATCTATATTCGCAGATAATAGAATGTATTTATTGTGAATTCATTTGAATGATTTCTGAAGCGCATCTCTAGCTCAAAAAAAGTATCGATAATTCGCTGTCTTGATGTAATCGGAGTATCCCGCGAATTGCATGTAATTTTTTAACAATTCCATTTGTTTTTTGTTTTGTTGATGAATGCTTGGTGTTTTGAGATGTTGCCGTTGGGCCAATTTTGGATTAAATCGCCGTTACTACGCTAAACAATCGAAAGAGATGAAATTTTTAAATGTAGCCGAAAAAAATGATGCGGCGAAGACCATAGCCAATCTTTTGTCAAACGGAACAGCTCGACGCGTAAGTTGGATCTTATCTGATTAGTTTTATTTAAATTGATGTCTTTAATTATTACGACAGCGCGAGGGTTATTCTGTATACAATAAAATCTTTGACTTTGATGCCCAAGTTCGGGGCCAGAATGCCAAAATGGTGATGACGTCCGTCTCCGGGCATTTGATGCAACTGGAGTTTCAGGTCTCTTACAGAAACTGGCGCACTGTGGATCCACGCTCTCTGTTCGATGCTCCTATTAAGAAATCCGTTGGCGAGAACTATGCGCCCATTAAGCGTACCTTGGAGCGGGAGATTCGTGGCTGTCAGGGTCTAATCATTTGGACAGATTGTGATCGAGAGGGCGAGAATATTGGCTTTGAAATTATACAGGTTTGCCGTGGCATTAAACCAAATCTAAAGGTCTATAGAGCCAGCTTCTCAGAGATTACCACGGCTGCAGTGCGTCGGGCGTTGCAACAGTTGGGTGAGCCGGACAAACGTCAAAGTGATGCAGTGGATGTACGTTCCGAAATGGATTTGAGAACGGGAGCATCTATAACACGCTTTCAGACAATGCGCTTACAGCGTTTATTTCCGGAGAATATAGCAGACAAACTGATCTCCTATGGTAGCTGTCAGATACCCACACTGGGATTCGTGGCTGAAAGGTACAAGGAAGTCGAAGCTTTTGTTTCAGAGCCATTTTGGAAGGTAAAAGGTAGGTATTAGATCTTTGATGGCCAACATTTTTAAGCAACTTAAAAACTTTTTAGTTCTTCACACAATTGAGGACTTAACAGTTGAGTTCAATTGGGCCCGCAATCGTTTGTTCAACAAGGAGGAGTGCGAGAACTATTTGGTGCTCTGTTTGGCCGAACCAGCTCCACGTGCCCTGGTGGAGAATGTAACGGTTAAGCCGAAACACAAATGGCGTCCCACTCCCATGGATACTGTGGAAATGGAAAAAATGGGTTCTAGAAAATTAAAACTCTCGGCTAAGGAAACAATGAGCATAGCCGAAAAGCTGTATTCAAAAGGTTTCATTAGCTATCCGCGCACGGAGACAAATCAATTTACCAAGGAATTCAATTTGACTCCTCTGGTTGAGCTGCATAAGGATCATAGCGATTGGGGGGCATTTGCACGACGTGTGCTCGAGTGGGGTCCCAATCCACGTAATGGCAATAAATCTGATCAGGCCCATCCTCCGATACACCCTATCAAAGCAGTGGACAGTAAGTGACATTAATATACATCAAATTGTTTGTTAAATTCTACGGGTCGTTGGGAAAACACAATTTTATGATTTTTTTTGTGTAGATCTGCAAGGCAATGAAGCGCGCGTCTACGAGATGGTGGTCCGCCACTTTTTAGCCTGCGTCAGCAAAGATGCTGTTGGATCGGAGACCATTGTCAACATAGATATAGCGGGTGAAAAATTCAGTGCCAATGGTTTGGTCATCCATGAGCGTAACTATCTGGATGTTTATGTGTATGAGAAATGGAATGCCAAGCAGATCCATCACTATGAAAGGGATCAGCGTTTCGAGCCCACCGAAGTGTCCCTGCACGAGGGAGCCACCACGGCTCCACCTCTGCTAACTGAAGCGGATCTAATTGCCTTGATGGACAAGCATGGCATTGGAACTGACGCCACACATGCGGAACACATTGCCACAATTAAGGAACGAGGCTATATTGGTGTTTTGGATAAAGGTTTCTTGGTTCCCGGTGTCATTGGCATGGGTCTCTATGAGGGCTATGATGCCATGGAATTGGCCCTAGCCAAGCCGTTGCTACGCGCCGAATTCGAAGCGGACTTAAAACTCATTTGCCTGGGTCAGAAAGATCCTCAATTGGTTTTGAGGGAGCAAATAGCCAAATACAAGATAGCCTATCAACAAATTACGGATAAGATAACAGCAATGGATGACAAAATAGCCCAACGAATCAATGAAACGCCAGCAGTGAATCGCGAAAATGGACCCAGCGATGGACAGGACCAGGCAAATGCCACAAGTGTGCAGCAGGAATTATTTCAATGTCCAAAATGTCAAGAAGCTCCCTTGGCATTGAAAACGAGAAAAAATCAGCAGGGCTGGTTTATCGGTTGTCTGAATTTCCCTGACTGCAAAAATGTTGTGTGGCTTCCATCCGAATGCAAAGAGATTAGTGTCTTAAGTGAATCCTGTCCCACATGTGGTGAGGGCCATCGGATGCTCAAGTTTCGTCTAAGTACGCCCTATTATCGTGGACTATTTAATACTCCTCATGGCTGGTATAAGACTTGTTTGCCGTGCGATGAATTGTTCAGAAATACGTTTAATATTAATTTGGAGAATGTTAAGCGTGTTGGACGCATTGTGGGAGTGGGTAGCGGTGGACCTCCAGGTGGTGGTGGTCCTCCAGGTGGTGGTGGTCCCCCAGGTGGCGGTGGTCCTTCAGGTGGCTGTGGACCAAGTCCGGGTGGTGGTCCGGGAAGTGGTGCTAGAGGCGGGGGCTCGGAAAGCGTCGGTGCTGGAGGATGGAGCTCTGGCAATAGCGAAGTGGGTGGAGGATGGGGTTCCAGCAACGGTAATGGAGCACCTGCATCAAAACCGAAAAAACCACCGGCCAAAAAACCTCCTGCACCTGCACCTCAACCCAAACCTAAGAAAGTCGTCAAAAATAGCGCCATAAATTCAGGTGGAGGAATAAGAAATTATTTCACCAACAGCCACACGCCTCCGCCCTCAATTGAAGGTCAACTTGATAGCTTCTTTGATAGCAATGACAAATTTGAAGAGGAAATGTTAGCCGTGGTTGATTCGCTAGAGACAACAAGTGTTCCATCCACCGCCTCGGTAACTAATCAAGCCGAACTTGATGATATAGCCGCCGCCTTTGCAGCCGACGATGATGCGGAATTCGAAGCGCTTGCAGGTCTGGATACCAGTCTAACTGGTTGGATACAGCAACAAGAAAGACAGAAGACCGAAGAAGAGCCTATGCTATGGGGAAGTCGAGCTCGAGCCGCAGCTGCAGCCCCAACTCCGCCTCCCAAGCCATCAGCCAAACGAGCTCG
This sequence comes from Drosophila nebulosa, assembly GCA_024703675.1. Classification (NCBI taxonomy): domain Eukaryota; kingdom Metazoa; phylum Arthropoda; class Insecta; order Diptera; family Drosophilidae; genus Drosophila; species Drosophila nebulosa. The sequence goes on along the minus strand of CM045724.1, from coordinate 5,662,903 downwards.
TTTAGATAGCCATGATGAGGATAATGTTCCAACAGTTCTATGCAGTGGCTGCCATCAGCCAGCACGTCAAATGACAGTTCGTAGTGATGGACCCAATCAGGGACGCCTTTTCTACAAGTGTCCCAAGCCCAAAGAATGCAAGTTTTTTCAATGGGCAGATGAGCCAGCAATAGCAACATCGACAATTACCTCTTCCTCTTGGGGCAGTGGAGGAGGAGGTGAAGGTACTTCATCGTCGGATCGGGAAGGAGTGGGAGGAGGACGGGAAGGTACTTCAACATGGGGTAGCGGTAGCGGAGGAGGGGGCGGCACTTCATCCTGGGGTACCAACCGTGTTGCCACTTTACCTTGCAGCAGCAGTCGCAACAGTGGTTCCACTCAAATGCGTTCCAACTCCAGCAGCACAGTGACCATCACACAAACAAAAACCAAAACCCACAACTCATTCAATGACGCAGAGATCAAGTGCACCTGCGGCCAAATGGCTAGTAAACAGACAGTACGCAAAGATGGTCCCAATCAAGGTAGACCCTTCTATGTCTGCCCCACAAGAGAAAAATCTTGTGGTTTCTTTCAATGGGCGGATACAGATCAAGACGCAGAGATCAAGTGCACCTGCGGCCAAATGGCTAGTAAACTGACAGTACGCAAAGATGGTCCCAATCAAGGTAGACCCTTCTATGCCTGCCTCACAAGAGAAAAATCTTGTGGTTTCTTTCAATGGGCGGATACAGATCAAGACAATCAAGGTGAGTGAACCACATTAACTGCCAAAAATGTCTCTAAACCTTTACATAATTTCAGCTGCAAGTAGCAATTCAACATCATGGGGCAGCTCGGGTAGAAGTGGTCCCAGTGGTGGTCAGTCGTCATCAGGTGGAGCTGGCAATAAGACGCGACGCTGCGGCCTGTGCCGTCAAGAGGGTCACACGCGCAACAAGTGTCCGAGCAAGGACAACTTTGATTTTTAATTAAACTATTGAGTTTTTCTTTTGTTTAAACATTTATTGGAGTGGAGCTTAAAAATATTGTTTCTGCATAGATTATAAAGAAACCAAGTGGTCTCCGCAATTAGTTATAAGCTTCAGTTTTCTATATATGTATATATATGTATATATATGTTTTTTTTTTTTTAATTTCTAGCAAGAAAATGCAGATATGTAAAATACACACATAGAGATTTTTCTTTTCTTTTTTTTCGTTAATAAGTTATGTACATTGTAAATGTTTTTTAAAATCTTAAATTGAGCCACAGATAAACACTACTACAATTATGCGAGAGAAGATTCAAACAAAATGGTTATAGCCTCGCATAATTCAGGTAACCACATGGATTCGAAAACTTTATTGTGATAGTTTTTAAATATGCCAGTTTCAATTATTTATCACAATAAAAAAAAAGGTTTTTTTTGGTATTACCCAAAGTACAAGTACAATATTTAATTGAGACCTTTTTTTTGTGTTTTAAAATATACAATTTTAGATTTAAGTACACAGTAATACCGGAAGAGGAGAAAGACGTAAAGAGTAGAACTTTTTTCTTTGACAATTTGTTGACTTATTTATCTAAGTATTATGTATATGGTTTAGTTATTGCTATAAAATTATAAAGAAAATTAGTCTTGCGAGTCCTCAAAAATGTAGTTAAATCATACAATTTAAACGAAATATACATTTGACTTCAAAGATTTACATATATTTCAGCCAAACCAACCAACTAGACTCACCATGGCTTCTTTTTTAGAGTAGGTAGCTGTAGATTCTGTTGTCGTTTTAGGACTTTGAAATTTGTCCCCAAACATTCGGCAGTCTACAAGGACAGCAACCCATTAACAAGGGAAATAGTTCAAAAAATTCGACAAAAGTCAGTCTGTTAGTAATTTTCTTAAAAATCCCTCAAAATTTGGATTATACTGATAAAAATAAACGTCTGTCAATATTAAAAACTAAAAACCGTTGTGCTTAGAAGCGTTTCCCATTCTTTTTGAATTTGTTTTTTTAACAATATTTTATGCTAGATTTATTACTTTTCTTTCTTTTAAACGTGTAAATTAATTTTTTTCACACATGGTGAATCTATTTGGTTGTTCGGCAGTGTATGTATGTAATTAGATCCAGTTGAAAAACACAGTGAATTAAAATAAAACGCAAACAATTTTAAAATTAATTCGATAGAAGTTTAAAGACATACATAAATATTTTTGTATGCTCCTTCCTACATATATATATTAGACATTTACATCATAGATAATGCTTATAAATTCAACAATTTTAATACATTTTCAATTGCATTTGTTTGCTTGTTGGTTTTTGTTTTTTGGAAGATGTTGAAATTCGTTAAGTCCAAGGCTCATAAAAACTATAAAAAACTATAATTTTGCGTTTGTAATGTTGTTTGTTGTATATATGTATATATAGAGGAAAGTAAATAAATAGTCAAAGTTTCTATAATGGAACAGTTTGAGATGCAATTTTTTGTTTTTGTTTAGACTAAAAGCAGTAGCTGGAATGGACAGTTATTGAACATTGAGATGCATTCGGTTTTTGACAGTATTTGGGAGAGGTCGGTCTTCTTCTTCTTCTAAATTTCGATTCATAATACTGAATTTGAAGACTGTTTAATTTAAATATTGGTTAAAAAAAAAGATGTCTAAAAGTCTTAAGTCTTAAGTAAGAATTACGAATCGTAAGTAAGATTTGGATTTGAATTTCTTTAGATTTCTACTTCTTTTGTGAATTTGGGTCAGAAATAGATTTCCTCCTCTTCGGGTTTGGCGCGTGGTGCTGCTCCGACTCCCACGCCGGTTCCTGGACGAGATCCGCGACTGCTTGTGGGCGTTCGCTGTGTAGTGTAATGGGCGGATTCAGCTCGAGCTACAGGAGTGGCTGATGTTGTCGTTGTTGTTGTTGCTGTTGTTGTCGTCTGCTGTATAATGGCCGGTGAGCTGCCAGTGCGAGAATGCTGCGGCACCATCACAGAGGAGGAGGCGGCGGCGGATGTAGCAGTCGTTGCCGCCTGTCGCTTATCGGCCAATTTAAGAGGAAACAATTGCTGAATACCTGTACCCGTTCCGGTGCCAGGAGTTCCACTTGGTGTCGAGTTATTGAAGCTGGCAGATTTGTCTACACGTTGCCCACCCGCTGCAGAGGAGGAGGAGGAGAGTGAGGAAAGTTTCATGGGCAACTTCTGTTTGACCAAAGTGGCATTTGCTTTGGGTGCATTGGTAGCACTTAGCAAATTTACCGGAGGTGTCTTGCAATTGCTAGAACCACTTAGCCATTTCTCTTTGCGACGATCTACGGTGCCAGCCACAGGTGGAGTTGGTGCAGATCCTGCTCCATCATCCTGCTCATCTGCTGGCGTGATGGGAGGATGCGTTACTGCTGGCAATGGCGTACTTGGTGATAATAATAAACCCTGACTGCTTAGCAACTCCATCTTCCGATAGAGCTGCTCTCGCTGCTGACGCACATCCTCCTGTTCGGCTTTAATGGTTTGCTGCAATTGCAATTGCTGGGCCTTGGCCTCGGCTAGCTCATCCTGCTGCTGTTGCTTTTGCCGTTGCCAAGCGGTCTTTTCCTCTTGCAATTTATCTTGAAGATTACGCAATTCCTCCAGCTGATCCTTGTGCGTATAGGCGGAGGAGCGTGGACTCTCTCTATACAAGGCCAATTGCAATTGAAGACTTTGAATGGTGGTCATTTGCTGGTAAATAATGCAAAGTAGAGTATGCAAATGATGTGACACCTGGAGCACAGCATAATTGGACTCCAAATGAGGTGGCTCCGCATTGGTTGTGACTTTTATTTCCTTTTTCTCTTCAAGCTCCTGCAGCCGTGGAGTGAGCACTAACTTGGCGCCCAATTTTCCCCGTTTCTCATCAAATCCAGCAAAGGTTTCGGCACGCTTAGGCAAAGTAGGCGAGGCATATTGTTCACCTGGCTTCTCGCCCATCGAATTAATGGACCGATTCACCGGCAATCCTGTAGCCGCAGAATAAACCGTGGCAGCCAATTGGCTTATATCCTGAACTGTATTCAAAACCCTTCTCCACAATTCATGGGTATCGCAGTCAGCTGTAACCAAATCTTTGTAAGAGCCAAATGCAGCCAGAAAATTTGCTGCAGAGCCATTGGTAACGGTAACGTCGCCGCCTCCTCCAAAGGGCTGTTGCTCCTTAAGCAAATTTAATTGCAGCATCAACTTCTCCTCAAGCAGCAAGGCCTGTTCAATGTCCTTTTGACGCATTTTCTCAATAGTCTCCCTTTTGTTTACCCCTATTCGAAGCTTCTCCTCGGCCGTTAGATCTTCCGCCTCTATTATGTCTGTGGCTGGGCAATCGAGCACCGCTTGGCGTATACTCTGAATCCACGTGTTCTTGTCTTTGGGTGTTTGCACTTTCAGTTCATACATTTCAGGAAAATCGGGATTAGAGCTTATTATATAGATGCCCCTCGATTCGGTGCCAGCTTTATCGCGTATCAATAACTTTTGCAGGGGAACCACTCCGGCCTTATGTTCTGGGGTGAAGAAGGTATACTTGTTGTGGGCCGAATTCTCGCTAAGAAAGCAAAGGCAATCGGTAAGGACCACCACCAATACCAATTGGGTTTTGGCCCTGCCCTGCATAAGAGTAGCCAGACCATCAAATTTAAGCCTTCGCCTTGACTCCACACCCAATTCGGTCTTGCGAAAGGGTTTATTTTTATAGATGGCAAACGATTTGGCATCCACACGAGCATAGATTTCCAATTGACGTTCCCTCAGTTCCTTTTCAGCGACACAGGCATCAACATCGACCAGTAGCGACTTGACCAGATTTAAGGCATGCTGCAGCTTATCCGTCTCTAGCTTATTATCTCGAGCACTCTTAAGCAGAGGTTCAATGAGCAAGGGATATTTGGTTAATCTCTGGGTGACAAACAATATGCACTCGGGTATGCCCTTCTTTTTGAGCAAAGGATTTTGTAGGCAATGCTTATACCATTCACTAAAACTTGGCTCTGCGAGGCAAAGTTTAAATTGCTCCAGAGCACTGCGATGATTGGCACAGAATTCTCCGTAGGCCAAGCGCAGACACTGAGCCTGCTCCAGGGAGAAGAAATCAAGCAAAATGTCGGCTATGCTATCTACAATGGGCTGTTCGCGTTGTTTCTGTCTCAATTGTCGTAGGAAACAGGTGTGTAGATCAGTCAATTGCTGGAGACGTGGAAACATTTTGTTTAAATTCAATGATGGGAAATATCTCTCCAAACTCTCCACAAAAACCTTTTGCATGACTATCAAAGTCTGACAATGATGTTTTTCGGTCATAATAAATTCATAGATATGTTCCTGCCTTTTTATTTGCAATTCCTTGAGAGATTTCAACAACTCCTTGGGCACTCCTGGCGTCCAAGAGTCATGCTCTTTGAGAACTATGCCCAAGGCGGGATCGGCACCCAAATCTTGTGCTTCTATGGGAGGATCATTGAGGAATTGCAACTCTGAGCGTATCAAGGGTTGATGATCTTCTTGATTACTACTCAAGGTCAGGGCATCTGGTCCATCATAGTAATCCTGGCCTGCAGCTCCTCCTCCTGCATGCATTTTTCTCACTTTACCACACTCCAAATGATGTTCCTTGATTTGTGCCAATGTAATATTTGCTCCACACACATCGCATGGACTCAATTGCTGTCCACTAACCAGACTCTTCGTCTTGGCTTTGGGTTTCTTTTTGCGAAAGAATAATGAACCGCGTTTCGGACGCTTCTCTACATTATCGTAGACCTCGATTTTGGCATGGGAACGCAATAAACTTTGATTTTCATCCTCGGAGTCGGTCAAATGTCGTGCTATAGCTTTTATATCCTCCTTGGCAATTATCGATGAGGTCGAAATACTCTTCTGCAAGGGTATACGACTTATAATCTCGGTGGCTAAACTCCTTTTGACCGCTATACGTTCAAAATCTCGAGCCAATTCCGCCTCGTTAAGTGAGTGGGTGGAAATGCCTGGAAATTATAAAAGTTAGTTATCAATTTTATTCTGTTCAATTTCGATTCATATTTTATATATACACCGCTGCTGCCCCTAGACAAAAGCGCCTACCAATGTCACCACTCGCTCCTCTCTCTCTCTCTCTCTCTCTCTCTCTCTCTCTCTCTCTCTCTCTTTTAAAGATAGCGCAAGGGGCTTTTGTGGAATTTCTTATCGTAATCAAAATTGCCTTAGACCATATCCCCTACCTATTCATGGTGAAGCTTATTATTTACTTGGCAACACTAAAATTTAAATAGCTCTTTTAAATTTGTGTTAAAGCTTTTATTTCTTAAGAGTTTTCTTGAGGATGAGCTATCCTCAGTGATCATCAGTGATCTATTCTATTTAGTCATCAATCTTAGCAGTTTTATGTAACACATAATCCATTTAAAGATCGCTTATTGTACATTTACATATACAATCTGTGTAAACAGGTTAACCCTAATAAGCCCCAAAATTATTTTCTTATTCCTTAAGGGAAAGGAAAAACAAGATCGTATTAAAGAGGGGGGCAAATAAAAAACTTGCATAATCTAAGCAACTTCTTTGCCCGGTTCAAGTCTTTTTCAGAAAAAAATCCCAAAGTGCACTTTTATTATTTGGATAAACTCACCTCCGGTGCTATTTCTAGCTGAACGACGTCTCTGCTCTGTCACCCTTATGGTCTCCTGCTCTTCGCTATCCAAACTGGACAAGCTGACGCTCTTATTGGTGCAATCTCCCCCAGCGCTGGCATCATCCACAGCTGTCCATGATTTTCGTCGATCGGTATGCAGCAGCAGACACTGTTGCGGCGCCGTTGATGACCACATGGCATAGTGGGGATGATGGTAAAGAGACGATGAGTTCGCGCCACCGACGCCACCAGCAACAGAACCATTTACACCACCAGCACTTAAATCCGGCAGGGAGGTGCTCAGAATAGCAGCATTAAGTAGACCATAAGTATGTGATAAATTTTCCTGTTGGTGTTGACTCGATGAGGAGTTTTTCATTTGGACAACTGTTTCTCGTATATTTTGCAATTGACTTAAGGTGTCCTCGAAGATGTTGTTATACTTCGAGGCCGAGGCGGGACTGTGTGGTGTGACATTGATGATAGGTATCATGTTGTTGTTGTTGTTGCTATTGTTGTTGTTGTTCAAAGAAGATGCTTGAGGAGCTGCAGGAGCAGGAGCGTTTATAACAGGTATACAATAGTTTTGGCTTTCCACTGTGACCCGAGAAGTCGTCGTCGTCGTAGTGACAGAGGAAGAGGGGGAGGAAGAAGTTGCTGCTGCTTGTATATCGTTGCAATTTGAGTTTAGAAAATCGGTGACCACATCGTTGTCGCTATCATCGCCTCCGCCGCTGCCAGCGCCTCCAGCGTTGTCCATAATATATTAAATGCAACGTTTTCAATTAAATTTTTCCCCTTTTTTTGTGGTCTTCCCCTTTTTTTTTTATCGTTTTTCAGCTGTTTTGGGGGCCCTAGAAAAAGAAAGTTAAGTACCCACACATTCCTATACACACACACGAATGTAAGCACAGCACAGCGCACACTAACACCTACATACATACACAGAATAACAACAATGCTCTTTTTGCTATTTATTGATTTTCTTCAGTTCCTTTAAGCGGGAGCGGTAGGGGGAGGAGGCTCAAAATTGTTGCGCCTTTTTTGTCCTTGCACACAAGTGGCACGACAACAACAACAATGATAACAAAGAACAGAAGGACAAATTTTGAAAAAGAGACCACAAAAAAGAACTCAAATCAAACACACAAATTGGTTTTTCTTTCACTTTTTAAATTTTCAATGCACTCAAAACTTTACTTAATAAGTGTACGAAGATATTTACAAAAAAACTAAACCCTATTTGAGACACATATTAGTTGTGTGTGTGTGTTTTTCCTTAATAAATTTTTGGTTGTTGTAGACTCAACAGTAAAGGTACAGTGTGACCAAATTGAAACGGACAGGTGTGCAACAATCGATAGTGGGCGGACAGGTACAATATGCAAATTAAAAATATATATCGATAGCACTCTATCACTATATTACAGTATTACATATATACTATTTTTATAAGATATTTGCAATTGTAGACTTGTTGTTTTGAAAATATTAAATAATATAGAATTTAAGTATTTGTAGATTCTTAAAACACTTTTATAAATTGCCCACCACTAATGTCTGGTTCAGCTGCATTTGAACTTTGTTCTTACCAACACTAAAATAAATACGCACTATCCAACACTTAATGTCTGAAGATTTGCCAGCGCAAAAGGCAACGTAAAGGAAAAGTCTTTATTTAATTTGAAAATTAGTAGTAAATATAACATTTAGTAATTAACAGTTCAGCCTAGACCAACGAAACCAAAAACATGCAGGTGAGTCACCCTGTGGAGGTCACTTAGCTTTGTCTGGAATTGGACTACATCTTTAAAAACGGGACACGCAATCAGAATCGGAATATAACTATAACAATATTTTTTGTTTATTACTTACTTTGCAGTATATGGCCTTGGCTAGGCTATGGCTGCTGCTGCTCCTAATCGTCCTACTTGGCCATATAAGCGATGGTTTCTACGTGCCCGGCGTGGCGCCGGTTGAATTCGTGCAGGATCAAAAAATCGATGTCAAGGCCGTCAAAATGACCAGCAGTCGTACCCAATTGCCATATCAATATTATTCATTGAAATTCTGTTATCCCAAGAATGGGACACTGATATTTAAATCAGAGAATCTGGGCGAAGTTTTACGCGGCGATCGTATTGTGAATACTCCCTACGAGCTGCGCATGAATCAGCAAGTGAATTGCCGCCTCCTTTGTAATAAGAAGGACCTACCTCTCAATTGGAGTAAGGAGGATTCCGCTCTGGTGGCGGAGCGCATACAACATGAGTACTTTGTCCATTTGCTAGTGGATAATTTACCCGTGGCCACGAGAATTGTAAATCTCAATAATCCCTCTGAGGTGACCTACGAGCATGGCTATCGTTTGGGTCAAGTCGATGGAGATAACATCTATATAAACAATCATTTGAAATTTATTCTCTCCTATCATATGCACTCCAAAGACAAATATCGTGTGGTCGGTTTCGAGGTAGAGACTGGCTCGGTTAATCATAAGGAATTGAAATTCGATGGGGACACTTGTAATTTCCCCGACTCGGCGCGTCCACAGCTAGTCAACCCGAATGGTGAAACTCAGTTGTATTTCACCTATTCGGTGGAGTGGAAGGCTTCAAAAGTCAGTTGGGCCTCACGATGGGATATTTACCTGGGGATGCGAGATGTCCAAATACATTGGTTCAGTATCATAAATTCCCTGGTTGTGGTCTTTTTCCTCTCCGGGATTTTGACCATGATTATGATAAGAACCTTACGCCGGGATATTGCACGCTATAATACCGATGATAATATCGAGGATACTCTGGAGGAGACCGGCTGGAAGCTGGTGCATGGTGATGTATTCAGGCCACCCAAAAATACGCGACTCTTTTCAGCCATCATAGGCAGTGGCATTCAGATATTCTTTATGGCCTTGATTACCATATTCTTTGCCATGTTGGGCATGCTTTCGCCCTCATCAAGAGGTGCTCTCATGACCTCAGGGATTTTCATGTATGTCTTCATGGGCGCAATTGCAGGCTATCAAGCGGCGCGTCTATATAAAACCATGAAGGGTAGGGAATGGAAAAGAGCAGCATTCCTTACAGCTACTCTCTATCCGGGCATTGTGTTTGGGTAAGTCGAATGCCTCTTTTTAAATCATTGCCATTCGATCTTCATTTAATTGTCTATCGTTTTTTTTATAGGACCGGCTTCTTTTTAAACTTCTTTATTTGGGATAAATCTTCGAGTGGTGCTGTACCCTTTACAACTATGATCTCTCTCCTCCTTTTGTGGTTTGGCATTTCGGTGCCATTGGTTTATTTTGGTTTCTATTTGGGCTATCGCACCCAACCCTATCAGCATCCAGTGCGGACCAATATGATTCCACGTCAAGTGCCAGCCCAGCATTGGTATATGAATGCTGTTCTAAGGTTTGTTATGACTCTTGAAGCTCCTAGAGATGCAAGTAAAGTTAATCTCTTTTTTTTTTTTTGCAGTACTCTGATGGCTGGAATTTTACCTTTTGGAGCCGTTTTTATTGAGCTCTTCTTTGTCTTTACGGCCATTTGGCAGAATCAATTTTATTATTTATTTGGTTTCCTGTTCTTGGTCTTTTGCATTTTGGTTGTAAGCTGTGCGCAGATCTCTATAGTTATGACCTATTTTCAGCTATGCGGCGAGGTAAGTCCAAATGCATAGTATAGTTTTGTTTTCAAAATATCTTCTTTCTTACATTACATGGAGATCAATTTCGATTTATATAAATAATCTTTTTTTTTTTTTTTTAATTTTACAGGATTATCGTTGGTGGTGGCGCAGTTTTATTGTATCGGGCGGCTCAGCTGTCTATGTGCTCTTTTATAGCATATTCTATTTCTTTACGAAGCTCGAAATAACAGAATTTATACCCACTTTGCTGTATTTAGGTTACACAGGTAAATAAATCCCTATCAATATGCCCCATGTAAACAAGAATTGAAGTAAAGTGGCTTTTTTTTGTTTGTTTCAACAGGCCTTATGGTGCTTACTTTCTGGCTATTGACCGGGTCCATTGGCTTCTTTGCTGCATATGTGTTTATTTTGCGGATATATGGAGCTGTTAAAATTGACTAGGCCAAAAAAAAAAAAAAAGAAAAGTGAGACAAACATAATATGAATACTAAAAAGAAGAAAGCCCTCGCCCTCTGTCTTTTTTTTCTCATTGCCCGGCTGCACACCAAACATAACTATCCCTGCAATATCATTCGATCCTTAAGAAATTTATATTTATACATGCATATATAGTCAACTCAAGAGAATACCCCAAAATTTATATTGATTTCTGATTCAGGCGCTCTAACGAAGATCACTTGGCTCAATTTTGCAAACGAACCATTGCGTTTAAGATACATTCAAAAAATGCCTAATTTATATATATATATTTATGTATATGTAATACTATGTATGTAAAGAACACCTTAATCTAAGACAAAACGAAAGAAACAATTTAATAAACTTAAGTCTAAGTGTAACGTTTATTGTGAATAGTTTTTTTAATTGGGAATAGTTAATGTAATCATGTTGGTCTGCATCATCTAAAACAATATTGTTGCACTTCTATTCGTTTATTATTTATAGACCAACTTTAAATCTTTTAATTTATTTGTTTAATTAAATGTAAAAGTCGACATTCGACTTTTTTCTTGTCACAGCAGATTTCCCGCTTAACTATTATAAACTCTAGGATCAATTGCTTTTCCGAAGAAAGATTAACTTACCCGTCTACATTTTCTTTTGTTCATGGAATCGATTCCATGTAAACATTTAAGTTCAATTTTTAACCAAGCTTGTTTGCCAGTTTCATAGTTGAGTTGCTGGAATTTAGAATGCCATCGATTCGAATGGCAATTTTAGCAATTATCCTGTCTTTTGCAGTCCTGCAACTGGTGTTGCCAGGACGTCCACATGGACCCTATGAAGTAAGCTATGTATTTGTTGCTTGGGTCAACAATTTATTATTTAATATTAAAATATTTCTTTGCTTCTCTTGGCAAACGTCTAGAAACGTCATAGCACAGCAAAACAGCGTATAATGGCAAATATAAGCGATTTAATTTACCTGATCTGGGAATATATTATACCCGTGGGACATCCCAAAGCGGAAGATCATGATACTTTTAAATAATAATAATTGTTTATTGCAATATTAATTAAATGTGGTGAATCTTTTTTCATTTTGTTTAGTACATATTTTACACACACAGATTTAAACTAGTAAGACAGCTACATTATATTTATATATATATATATCGATCGTATCGTTTATCGTATACAATTTTATTATTATTCAAATTAGTTCAGTTTAAATTTGATGTTTCTTGCTAGAGGGGGAGGGATTAGGATTACTATATTACTTAGAAATTGTACATTTAGAGTCTAAAAATCATCCAAGCCGGAAGAACAACCAACCCGCTAAACGGGCTTACCCCATCATCTTATCATTCATCATCATCATTTCATCTTGTGTGTGTGTATGTGTGCGTGTTTTTTGGGCGAATCGGTTTACCTCAATGGGTTCCGATTCTTCAAACGCTAGCGATTCCTTTTGGTCTTACGACTCACATTACCCTCGATGATAATCTGATTAGAGAAAAGCAATTTTTAGTAACTATTTGAAAAACATAAATTTCTTGGGTTTCTTGGTCAATAAATCAAAATGGCACTTGGTTTGCTGTGACAAAGGCAATTAGGGGATTAGGAAGATTGCATTAACATTGCGAACTTTGCCATTTCACTCACCTGTAGAATCTGACTGGCCTCAAAGGCTGTGCCCGGTAACAGGATCACGGGTGAGGTAACATTGCCCGCCTCTACACACAACATATTGGGAAATTCATCATCACCAAAATCACTCATCTCACGCGAGCGATCAATCCAGGGATTCCAGATAACTATATGAAGGGATAAAACAGCAATAAGATTTACTTCTAATCAGTGATGTATCCACAGAGTTGAAATGAGGATAATTTGACCTTTTATGTATCCATTTAACAGGGGAAAAACTAAATTTTGATTCCATATTATGGATTTCTATAGCTTTTCAGGAGGTTTTTGAAGAAAGTACCCATAGGGGGTGAGTGGAAAATTTAAGATTCAATTGCTTCGGCTCTGTCAAGTATTTTGCCTGAAGCAACAAGAAGTCTTATTTTGAAATTTGGCTAAAATCGATTAAAAACTGAGAGACTAGTTTACAAAGGAACAGACAGACGTACAGCGAAAATTACTCTCATTTCAAATTCGTAGTTTCGCCACTTTAGACAAAGGTTTTTGCGCACCCGTATCCGGAAAATTGTATTTATGCAGTCTCATCTTGCGTCCAGATACCACATTGGTGATCACATGCTCTTGCGGTGTGTGCTGATAGATTCTATCGGTCCACTCATTCACAGTGACAACTTCTCTCCCCTCCTGATATAGAGCATTCTCGCGGGTCTTATCAATGAAATGGCAACCCTGTAGCCCTGTGATCTGACATCGACGTACATCGGGTACCTTCAAGTAGGTATGCAACAGCATATTAAAGGTAAAACTCAATTCCTTGCTGGGATTATAGACGCCAATGTGAAAGTGTAGCTCCTTTTCGCGTAATATTAGACGATAGGTGATGCGGAATCTATTAAGGGATCATCGTTAGACACAAAGAAAGTGATGGGCAATCGACATATATGCAAACTCACTGATAATTCCAAATGGAGCGGGTAAATTCATTGTCCATCAATGAGAATATAGCCTCCACATCGCCATTGTGTAGCCGCTCTGGCGCCCTTTCCAAATGCCATCGCGTGATTCTCGCAAAGCCATGTTGTGGACCAAAGGACCAGGCACCAAACTGAGCTGCAAAAAAGATATCGGTTACCCATCTCCCACTATCTTTTTGCTATATTTTAGATATATTCCACACAACTTACGAAACACAAAGGGTATGCCACCGCGTATGGCCTTCTTGCCATCAAAGGAGGCCAGTTTACTGCAAGTGGAAGAAAGAAGAACTCGATTAATTCGGTAACTCGACAAATATTCTCCACTCATAAAAACCCTTGCAGACATTTAGAAATTCTGAAATGGCATAAACAACAAGAACAACAACAACATATAAAGAAAAAAGTGTCTGGCAAAATGTTTGCCCTTTTTTTTGTAGCTTCTCTTCTCTGTTTTGGTTTGGATTTCTTCTTCTGCTGCGCTAATTTGCCGGCGCATCCATCAAAAGGCGGGAATGAAAGCTCTAAAGATTCTACTTGAGCTGTGTGTGTGTGTGTGTGTGTGTGTGTGCGTGTGCATCATTTGTTAATTTTGGCCGTCTTGTCCGTTTGTTCTTTTCACTGTCCGCCAATCTGTCAGAGGCAATTGTCATTAATAATTCTGTTTACCAGACTAACAAACTGAACTTTAATTAGGTTTTCTTTTCATTTCGCACAGTTTTTCAATAATTGTAATAAGCAATTCTTGTTTTTAATATTAAAATTATTTTTTTGTAGGCAAAGTGACTAAGACAAATCCTATCCAAATACCAGTGGCAGTGGCATCTTAGGGTAAATTTCAAAAGGTAAAATTAATAATTGTGTTGAAAAAATTGAAAAAAAAAATACACTTAAACCTGCAACAATTTTCAATTTTAAGGATCAAAGTAATTTTTCTAAGCCAATTGACATGTAAGCAATCTTGATCCTTGAACAAAACAGTTTAACCTTTTTTTGGTTTAGTTGGTTTATTTAAAGATCAACAGCAGATATAAATTTAGGGTCTTGATAGGTCAATTCCCTAAATTAGATTTGTTCCTGGTTTCGAATGTTTCATTTTAAAAGTAAATTCTGCATTGTTTTTGATACAAACTTTTGCTAGACTCAAAGGTTTCAACTGACGAATTTCTCTCGAAATAATTTTTTTTTTGTTTTGAAAACAATTTCTTAATTTGAATGAATCTTTTGCACAATTCTTTTTTTTTTACATTTTATATTTTTCTTCTCCTTCAACTCAACTAATTTATTTAGTTTCAACTTCATCCTTTGCCTCTCTTTCTCCATATAAACGTGGCTGGGCATGTCTAGTTTTTTTGACTTGCATTTCCATTGGCAAGCTGTTTTTAGTGGGCTTCCGAATGCCACAAAAACACAGAAGGAAAGGAGTGGACGGTGGAGGGGGGTGGGAAGGGTGGTATGCAGCTGGAAAGGGCTCCTTCTTCCAGGAGCAGTGTGTGTGGGCCCAAGACATAATGTGAAAAAGAAATGAGTTTCTGAATAAAGTTGCGCCACTGTGCCAAAAACCTAACATGGCAGTCCCAATGTTGTGGGGATTTATCGATCCTAAGGTTGGCGCGCCAAAAACACAAAAAACGCAAAAAGAACCAACCAGAGAAAAACTCGAACTCCATTCATAAAAACTTGCACATTGTTTTGTCCCAATGAGGAGGCAACAACAGATGAGACGGGCGCAAAGAGGACCACAAAAAGGAGGAGAAAATAAACGTAGGCAGCAACAGTGCGAAAAAAGTGGACACCATGGGCTGGCTGACTGACTGGCTGACTGGCGGGCTGGTTGGCTGGTTGGCTCGTTGGTTGGCCTGTCCACTGTTTGAACGCAAGTGCAGCGGCCCTCTATGCTCTCTTCTTCTTGCTCTTTCCACACTCCGCATACTCCTCTTCTGGTTTTGGTTCGTTCGGTTCGTTGGTTCGACGTGTTGGGGCCGCCGCTCGGTCCCGACGTGTTTTTTGTTGGGTGTCATACAAAAACATTTTGCCGCCAAACAGAATGGCTAAGGTTGCCCCCCGTTCTCATCTGCGTCCCAGGTTTTCCCCCGAAACCATCATTACTACTCGCCAGCTTTGTGGCCAGTAGTTCTGCTCTTGTGTTGGAAAACTTTTGCAAATCACTTTTTAGGTTGCACGACCCAAAACGCATACCGTAAGCTTACCCTGCTTTAATAGTTACTTTTCGCAGCTTTAAGACCCTTGCGTCCAATGCGGCGTATACTTAATTTATAGCATTTTGCCTTTGAACTTCGAACTTACCTGACAAATAATTGCTCCTGATTGTTAACACGCCAGGAGACAACTGTGGCGCCTGTCAATGGAAAGAAAAGAGAATATAATGTAATTACAATATGAAATAATGCAAATCTGTATTATCTGCGGCTAATAGGCAATGAAGAAAGCATAGAAAATTGACAGAACAGAAATTCAAAAACCAAAATTGGGAGATGTCATTTTGGCCCTCTCCCTTTTCCTCTACCAAGTTAAGTTTAGGGATTAAAGGTTTAAAGAGCACAAAGTACCAAAAACCGCTTATGTAAATTGGTTTAAAATCAGTCTAGCTGTTTCTTTAAAGAGGCAAATATTCATTTCAATATTTAAAGATTTTAAAAGAAATGTGGGTGGGGCTATTCGGCGCACTTTTTATTGATATTTTCTGGCTTTAATCATACATATGTATATCATGTCATTTGATGATTCGAATTAAAGTTAGTTTCATTGCTCATTCTCAAAATTAAAAGTATAACATAAATTTGCCAATTAAATAATAAAGGAACAATTAAAAAATAAAGGAACAATTAAAGTTAAAGCTAATTTTATGTAAAAAACCCAACCTTATTATATTTTCAATTAATGATTTTTATTCAAAACAAAAGATTTAAAACAAAAAACGAGAATATTTTCCAAACTATAACTCATAAAAAATATATATCCAAAACAATTCTAAAAATTTTAATAAAATACATTTTCTTGCCTTGGCTGGTTTGTAAAATTGTATAAATTAAAATTCTTAACACACGATTAATTGATACATCTCGAACCCAGGTTAATTACCTCCAAAAAACCTTTTCTTGAGAAGAAAACATTTATTTTGGAGTTTAAAAAAATTATAATTTAAATACCACAAACTTTAAATACCTCCAAGTTTATCAATCAAAAATAACCTGCCATATCCTTTGCTATATCTCGTCATAATTGGACTGCGCCGAATCGCCTTAAGCCTCCCCAATAGCTTCACCCTCTCAATATGCAATTTTTCAAAAGTCAGTATTTTCTTATGATTTTTAGTGTTTAATTAAACCGAAACTGCTGAAAATTCTTTAGAAAAGTAGCAAGGATGAAAAACACTTATAAAGCGGCGTATAAGTTGACGGAATTGGGGTAATTTTATGAAAAACTATAATTCCTTGTATCTTATTTACAACTGTTAAAATTGCAAAACCAAAAACAAACAGCTTAAACAAAATTTAGCTGTTTCTTAATCTCTTTCTTCCTCTATCTCTTTTTCAAAATGCAACTGATCAGAAATTGGGCATCTTCTGCTTCTTTATTTTTTTTTTTTTGTTTTTGATCCGGAAGATTGAATGGTAATCATCAATGAATGAAGCTTGGATCCAGCCCCAGTTCAGTATGCTAAATACACGGAATGACGCAGAAGACGGCAGTAACCCACATACAAACAAACAAACATGGATAACTGCATATGTATGTATGTACATGTATGTACATAGATTCATATAAGCCAGAGTAAGTAACAGGCCGGTAAGTAAGCGAGGCGAGTGAGTAAACTGGCTGGCTGAGGAGACCTACTGGAGACTGGGAAAAGCTCTTTTGTACAGTTAAGGCTTTGACTATGGCCTACGGCCAATTGGTGGGTGCACACTTACACACACACACACACACACACACAGAGATAGAAAAACAACGAAGCTAAAGTGCGTGTGGGTGTACCCACACCAACCTGGTGGGGGGAGGCAGAGGGGGAGACAACAAATAGACAGACAGCTAGGCTCAAAAGTTTTATTTCATTTTATTTGGCAAAGTTTTTAATTTTTTTTTTTTTTTTTGGGAGACCAACAACATCTTCGATTTTGATTTGAATTCGCAATAAACAAGAAATAAAAGAAGCAAGTGAAGTTTCAGCTATAACTGAAACTACAAAACTTGTCGGATCGTAAGCCAAGTCTGTGCCAAATGTCTCTCTCTCTCTCTCTCTTCCTCTCTCACTCTATCCCACTCACTCTCTCCTTGCCTGTATGGTTTTTTTTTTTTGTAGCTCAAACGACTATGAAAACTAACGTGGGCAGATCCAGACGACGACGACGTCGTCGACTCGTAATTGTTGAAAGTACGTTTGAGTACATAGAGAGGTATACACCTCTATTATATACTATATACTCACATATGTACATACATAACGCCTAATCGAAATGTGCTCTAGCGAGTAGGTGCTCCTATTTCTATTTGAAACTGAAGCTGTAAGTTGACTTAAGTAAATATATAAATAAGTGTGTTTTTTTTTTGTTAACCCCCTCTGGAGTCTATTACGAGTTCTTCCATGCTAAATCTTTCAAATGATAAGATAAGACAATGGACGACCTAATCAGTAATCACATCGAATACTTTCAAAAAAAAAAAAAAACAAAGGTGAGTAAAATGAAAACATTTCAACAAGGTTGTTTATAAAACAAATTGATAACCTTTAGAGGTCGGTTAAATATAACACACATAATATTTTGTATTTAAGTCGACTTTAAAATACCCATGATCGTTTAACGATTTGTGGCCAATAATGTGAAACTCCTGAATACTCTTCAGCCGGCTATAGGGGAGTGAGGACTAGCTAACAGTCCCGCAAACAACCAACAATCTCAATTGGGACAGTTTAATTAAAGATATATTAATATAACAAATGTCCAAGTTTGGGTCGCTTGTCCATACTCTTGCAAAGAATACAATAAAATTGAGCAGAGTCCCTGCTTTGTACACTACATTTAAGAAAGAAACTATCCAGATCAATTTTCATAGTTATTTAAAATATGAATTTTAAAAGCAGCAGGTACATAAACACACTATAATCAAATACGTCAATGGATTATAAAGAAATGAAAACTAGTTTTTATTAACTTTCAGAAACTCCTATAAAATGAAAGTCTATAAAATGCTTAAACGACAAAATAAAAACAAAAAAAAAAGGTTGCTAATCATGCGCTAAAAATAACGCCAACAACATTGTTTTTTGAAAGCGTCAAATAGATATTGCAAAAATAAACAGTTTTTTTTTTAATTCGTCTGCCTTTTTTTTTTGGTTAATTATGATTAATTATTATTGTTGTTGGCAGTGTTCTTTATTTGGTTTTTTGGTTTGTTCGCTTACCGTGCAAGTTAATTGTGCAGGTTGTGTTATTGCCCCGATCCAAGACGACGACGCTAGTTGCTGCCGCTGTCGTGGCCATTTTCGAAGATACTTTTAACGGTCTGTTTTTAGAGATCTTGTGTGTTATTTGTTGATTGTGTGTCCTTTTTGTGGGATCAAATAAATTTCGAATAAACTGTTGCTTTCGAAATTGAACACACACAGAAAATGCTAGGCAATCTGTATTTGATTTAAGTACTTTTGAGTGCCGATTGAACTTTAATTTGCGCATTTACATAATGTTTGCAAAAATTATTCTGCACCATACAAAAAGCCAGAACCTAGCACACACTCAAACTCACACTCACACAGATACACACAAGCGCGCGTTTACACACACACACGTACGTGGAGCGCAGCTTAGTTTTTGTCAATGAAGAAAATACGTATGAAAAAACGTGCAAAAAACGTTGGCACTTAAACTGACGCAGTCCGAGCTTTAGATGTTGCGCCAATGAGCGACCGATTGAAACTAGAGAGTTGGAATCATCCACAGCTGATTCGGCATTTATTCCTATAACGTATCCGCTAGATACACTGTATTTTGATTTAAAAATTGAAATTCTTCCCACTGTATCAGACAAACTTGCGTTCGACTGTCATTCCTCCATTTCATTTTCTCTCTCTTTCGCTCCTACACAGGCAAATGGCTCAGGTGTTCGAACATCCGAGGTCGAGCTCCAACATGGGGAGCCAACACTCGACATGCACACAAACAAAATATTTATTCAAAATTACCAAATTTCTAAGAATTTCAAAAACTTTTTAGGAAAAAAGTTATTTTAAAACTACAGGTTTCCCTAGTATAACGCGGTAGTTACATTTCAAGAAAATTGCGCGTTATGTGATTCGCGTTTTTGAATTGGTGTTTCCAATACATATTTTTAATTTCACGTTCAATGTACTGGTGTTAACAAAAACGAATAACTAACCATTTTTTCAATTTATGTTCAGACAAATAAAAGACCCAAAATCGTTAACACCGCCCAGAAGGGTAAATTTTAGCAACAATTTTCAAATTATTCAAATTAAAAAAAAACTTGAGAGTTTTTGTACATATAAAACTTAAATACAAAGCCTTTTCTTTTTTTGTTTTGTTTGTTTTTAACAAACTTTTAATTTTAAAAGTTTTTTAAAATCTATTTATATAATTATCTTCAACTCATATTAAAACTTACCTTTGCATCACTATCTTGTATGTTAGCTCAAAATGAGCTATCTAAAATCGACATGAACAAAACAAACGCCCAGCTGATGGTAATCGATAACAAAGGGACTTACGTTAGGCCGTTCACACTGCCAAATAATAAAAATTAAAATGGAAAACAACAAATAAAAACAAGTATTTTTTAATTTTTTATACAAACTAGTGACAGCACTACTTTATAAATGCAAAAACATTTGGCAAGCGACAAACTGTTTTAATATTCCCTTGTATTGTATCGGATCGTATTGTATCGTGAAGCGAAATTTTTAATCTATGTGATAGTGTAAACGTGAGATAACATACCACCATAAAGAAAGAAGAAGAATTATTCGAGAAACTTGGAAAAATTAAGTCAGAAAGGTGTTAAAACAGAAATAAATTAAAGCAAATGTCACAAAAAATGCCTAAATTCTATAAACTGGACATTAATCGAACCGAATGGGAGATACCGGAGACCTATCAGAACCTGCAGGCGGTCGGCCAAGGTGCCTACGGCCAAGTTTGTAAAGCTCTATTAAAAAATACACAAACGAAGGTAGCGATAAAAAAACTGGCCAGGCCCTTCCAGTCTGCCGTTCATGCCAAGCGAACTTATCGGGAGTTGCGCCTATTGAAGCATATGGACCATGAGAACGTCATCGGTTTGTTGGATGTATTTCATCCTGGCCAGCCAGCCGACTCGTTGGAGCAATTCCAGCAAGTCTACATGGTGACGCATCTTATGGATGCGGATCTTAATAATATTATTAGGACGCAGAAACTGTCCGATGATCATGTGCAGTTTTTGGTCTATCAAATTTTGCGTGGCCTTAAATATATTCACAGCGCTGGTGTGATCCATCGCGATCTTAAGCCCTCGAACATCGCTGTCAATGAAGACTGTGAGCTACGCATTTTGGATTTCGGACTGGCACGGCCAGCGGAAAGTGAGATGACGGGCTACGTGGCCACACGTTGGTATAGGGCCCCAGAAATTATGCTCAATTGGATGCACTACAACCAAACTGTGGACATCTGGTCTGTTGGCTGTATCATGGCGGAATTGTTGACCGGGAGGACTCTATTTCCTGGGACCGATCACATTCATCAACTTAACCTTATAATGGAGGTTTTGGGTACCCCGGCCGAGGAGTTTATGAACCGCATCTCGTCGGAGAGTGCCCGGTCATATATACGCTCGTTGCCCGTTATGCCGCGTCGTCAGTTCCGTGATGTCTTCCGTGGTGCCAATCCCTTGGCAATTGATTTGCTAGAAAAAATGCTCGAGCTGGATGCCGATCGTCGCATTACGGCCGAGCAGGCCCTGGCCCATCCTTATATGGAGAAATATCACGATCCAACCGACGAGCAGACATCGGCTTTGTACGATCAAAGTTTCGAGGAGAACGAGCTGCCAGTGGAGAAATGGAAGGAACTGGTATTTACCGAAGTCCAAAGCTTTAAGCCGCCACAGGCCTTTGCCGAGCTACTGCAGCAACAAGCGCAGCAACAGTAGGTTCAATAAGTCTATAGATCACAAAACAAAAGTCATTGTAAATTTAGTTCAGATTCTGATTGTGTGGGACCTAAGTTTATATGTGGCTAAGCCGTGATTTGCTTGGCAATTTTTTGGTACATTTTTTACATATTTAGAGACAATCAAACAAAACTATAATTTTTGGCTTTCCAGCCGTCAGTAAATAATAAATCAGGGAATACTATTTTTTTTTTGTTTTAATTTAGTTTTGCTTTTTAAAACAATTATTATGAACAAATTGAGAAGTCAAACTTCAGATCGAACTTTGTAAGGCTATTTTAGAATTAATCGATGAAAAAATTTATTGAAATAACACTTTTTAAAGAAATTTTTATAAACTAATGAAATGAATATGTTCTAAAAGTCTGTAATAAGTTTGTGGTACTCAAATTACGTTTGGAAAGTCTACATATAAACTTAAGTCTCCATATTTTTAATTCTAAAAAGTCACAGAGCCTTAATGTCCAGTTTAACTATACAATCTTCATACTTTTTTCGTAATTTTTTTCGGTGTTGGTTTTTTTAATTCTTGTAAATGTGTTTTGTGTAAATACATAGGATCTTAGAGGATAAGTATGGCCAGTAACTCTTAAAGAAGAAAGTAAAAACAAAACCCCGGTAGGAGAAAAGATCCAAGATGTTTACATTTTGAATCCAACAAATAAATGTGTTATGTATTTTAAATATAAGCTTTTTTTTAACTTTTGTTTCAAGCAAGCTAGAGTTTGGGTTTTTAATTATTTACAAAAGTAAATCTTCCAAATAACGTTCGAATTCTTGTTCTCTTGAGGGCTGCTCCAGAGTGATATCGGTTTGTTTGGACCAGATTTGGTCATCCGCAGATTGTTCATTTGGTTTAGAAGACTTCGCGCCTTGGCTTTCCTCTGTTTCTGCAGTTTCCTGATCATCTGCGCTTTCGTCGTCGTTATTGTCGCTATCCTCATTACCTGATGGCTCGTCTTGGTTTTTAATTTTACGTCTTTTTTGCTTTCTACTCGACTTACGTTCCTCCTTAGCTCTTCGTTTTTGTCTTTTGATTTCCCTTTTTTTAGTTCGATAGTTCAATTGCTGTGTATGTTCAGGACAAAGTCGTATCTACAAAGATTTGCCAAATAATCAGTCAGCAATATTTTTTTAACACTATCTACAGTTTTACCTTGACTAATGCATTTTGAGGAGTTCCTTGCTCAATGTATTTAAAATTTACCTCCCAGGTACGCAAGCTATCTTTTTCACCGCAATGCTTACTCCCACATTGAAATTGTCCGATCCCGGTGACAACTTCTTGTTCTGTGCGCCATCGAAGTGCGATTTTATTATCCTTGTAGCGTGTCAAATCGGCAATGCAATATTCTTTAAATAACTTTCTATAGTAGCGTAGAGCCAGGCGTTGCTCCCAGCTCAAGGAACTGGTGTCTACATCGTCGTCCTCCCACAGGAATCGGTGGTTTTCCCGTATCACGTCGATGTCACGTTTGTGCTTACGAGATTCATTTTCAGCCTGTGTGGGTAGGACATAGTGGTTAAGGATAAACTTGTGCCGCTCCTTGTCAGTAAAATTTTGCAAATTTATCGGAAATAATTGAGACTGTGAGCTCATTGTCATAAAAACAAACAGCAAAACAATCAAGGATTTTTATTTGTTTATGATTTGTGAGCAAACATTGAACCGATAGCAAAACAACAAAAAATATCGATAGATTTTGATAAAGTATCGATGGTTTCGTTACCGATACCGATCATTAACTCCAGTCAAATAAGTACATATACAGAGGTAATTTACAATGCTTATGGTTATATATAAAACCAGACGAATAATGATACAAGTCCATTCATTATGGCGTTGTCGGCTGTGTGAATTTTATGATCTGATTTATCAGTCATATTGATAGGCTATCGCCTATCTGCATAAAAATAAAAATTTTAAATAAAAAATAAATAATAAAAATAAAAATTTTAAATAAATAATAAAAATAAAAGGGGAAAGAAGCTTGGCCCCCAATTCAAATTTAAAGGGTTATCGACAAAACACTCGTGACATAACTCGTGCCGTCACTCATGATTCAGTGCTCAAGACACATAGACCAAATAAAGGATAAATTAAAAAAAAGTTTAATATTTTTTGGGGGAACCCCGTATTTTTTTGCTAAGATCAGATCTATGAATATATCTCTTTCGTTGTATATTCTTATGTCCATTCTGACGCGCGTGCCAAAGCAATTATCGGAAAGTGCCACCAAAGCAACTGTTTATCGATATCTGTACCCAAACAAAAGAGAAAATAGGTGAAACTGCGCGACAACGCCTGTTATTTTGCGAAATAAAATGAATCATATCTCGTGAATATAAGATCGTCAAACAATTGGATATAGTGCAACGACAATGGCTTGTAGTTGCAGTCCACTTTTTTATGTGTTTTTACGCAAAAACTTACTTTTCCTGCGCTGCCATTGGAAGCCCCTTCTCTTAATCTTTATCGGCTGGTTTGCGGTACTGTGGGGCTATTTACATTGGACCGTGAAACCCACAAAATATCAACTTGATGAATTCGAAACAAAGAATTATGTGAGTATATGGTATTGGGCTTCGTAGTAAGACTCGTAAGCCTACGGAACACAACAAAGTGAAATCGCTTCGTGATTAGAAATGACTTTTATCTTGCTAAAAAGTTTTTGTTTGCTTTGCAATTAGGCCTGGGCGTTGTGAGAAAGGCAGGGGAGGGCAAGCAATAATTTGTCTACGGTTATTATATGTACATATGTATGAAGATATGTACATATATATTCCTATTGGGAACAATCGTTTGCACCGCTTGGGCAAACAATTCTTTTTAGCAATTGGTATATTGGTCGTTTTGTCTGCACTTTATATTTAACTCAAACCTTTTTACACCTTCATATGTAACTATTAATAATTTGATTACATTATTTCACTGCACTGTTGCTTCAGGCATTTTGCCTTACAATTTACACAGAGAAGTAAGAATAAAAATGAAAAATTTTTTACAACAGTTCAGAGTTTCAGTCTATGCCTGATAAGAGTTCTAATCCAATGACTTTGTGTGCTTTTTCTTTACTTACTTATATACGTAGGATGCACTCAGGCAGTTAATGCCCGCCAATGATTACGATGTCATCTACTATGCCCCCAATACTGGGAACGTTGAAATTTTAATAGACAATGTGCGAAGAGAATTGGAAATTTCGGTTGAGCGTAAGTAAAATCCATTTGGTTTCATATAATACACAAACCGCAATTGGCGGGAAACACTAATTTTCCATTTCAAGCTGTAAACATATATACATATGTTATCTCTAAGTAATTTAAGACTTACGACTGCAGTTCAAGGACTGAACAATATAAAATAAACAAAGGGGAAGCCCTGTTAACACGCAGTATTTTTTAAAATAAGAAGCCTGTCAAGTATCATGAAAAATTTAACAACCTCTACTTATAAATCGAATATATAACTCTTATGTTATTTGATAACAAAAACCAATAAAACTTTTTTATGGGCTGAACACTTAATTAACAAATATAAGTTGTTAATTCCATGGAATTAATTAACTGTTTTTGTTTTAGTAGGGTTACAATAAGAAAAGTGAAAACTAGAAACAAAGCAAAGGCTTTATTACTGATTTGTTCTAAAAGAATTTGAAGTTTGTCAAATTTATGGCTTTAGATTTTAATTTAAATAAGAGGAATCTAAATTCATGAAACAATCTAGTTATTTAAGTTTTTTGGGGTTAAAAACCATCCAAACTAAATCAATAACAAAGTGGTTCTAATTAATGAGCCTGTGCTGTAAGTGCAGCAAAATGAAGGGGTGACAGATGATAACCGAACAGCCCCAAAGGGGATTATGTACATATACATATGCTTTGGTCCAATGGTGTCTGATAATTAAATAAATGTTTTTATTCAATTCTTATTTCCTTTTGTCGCTCTTTGTGTTTATTATTTTATCTGTTGTCTCTTTCTAGGTTTCCGGGCCTATAACAACAGCTTGGATATGCAGTTGGATATGGAACAGCAATGCCGGGGCGATTGTTTTGCCATCCATTTGGAGCATCTGCCCGAGCCCGGCTCAGGGGGGCACTTTAGATATAGCCTCAGCTCAAATCGAATGCGAATATCGCCAAAAATACGCTTTGTTAATGACGAAGAGATCAATCATCAGAAAAGTGAGTCGACAATGAACCTTGTTTGCAACAATGAACTTTGTGTCTAAAGGTGATAATATGTTTCAGATGACGATGAATATATACGTTGGGGTTTCTTGACGCTGCAACACGTCTTGGATCGCCAGTATATGAGATATCAAGGATTAAAAGATGACTATCAGCTCTTGTTAAATTCTATGCCCAACTTCGAGTTAAATAGCTGGGATAGCTATCGCCTTGTACACTTTGGCACATTGTTTAGCATTTTGTTTGCCGTCTTGCTGCTGAGCACATTCATTGTGCCCTTTGTGGAGGAGAAACAGAATGGATTGAAGGAGTTTCTTAATCTGGTCACTCCCATGAGTTTTCTCAATGGCCTCACCTTTTTTCTTATACGCTTCGGTTGCTATTTGTGCTTTCTTATAGCCGCGATTATATTAGCCAGCCAATATAAGGCTTTGGGCCTAATTGGTCTTGGCTATATATTTACTTTATATTTATTGTATATTGTGGCAACAACATCGTATGCATATTTAATCTCCGTATGCTTTCATTCTGGTAAGGATAAACTCAGTCGTTTCAGTAATTTCTTTATCACATTGCTCTTGTTTTCTATTTCATAGTTTTTTATGCAAAAATTGGTGGTCTGGTCATGCTTATTATTCCCTACGCGTTTAGCTTTGTCCGCAGCTGGGCGACACAGTGGGCATTCGTTTTCTTTAGCACCAATGCTTTCCTTGAGGGCATTGATGTTTTCCAGACATTCTCTAATAAACGTAAGTGTTTTTTAAAATTAACAAGGAACCACATTGACCGAATATTATTCTCTACTAAATAATATATATTTTTTTATTTTGTTTTACAGATCGCGAATTTGATGGTTCGCAGCTTTTCCATCAAATCAAAGACAACTCTCATCGCATATTTTGGGTCTATATAATGTTGATTGTTCAGACATTTCTCTATGCCGTGCTCTATAATTATTTAGTTTGTGTATTTCCCGGACCTGGTGGCTTGAAACGACCCTTTCTCTTTTTCTTGGATGTGAGTTAATGCTTAATTTGAAATAAACAACCCCAAAGACTCTAATTATTTGTATATTTTTAGCCAAATACTTACAAAAAACGACAACGGAATGAGTATACAACTTCACCTCGTGGAACGCATGCCATTATTATATCGGATTTATGCAAAAAATTCCAAACGAACAAACGTGAAACTCTCATTTCTGATAATTTAAATATGACCATAAATAATAAGGAGATAACAGTTCTATTGGGTCACAATGGTGCCGGAAAGACGACCATGATGAATATGATAATGGGTAAAAGAGAGAGAGAGAGGCAGAGAACGTTATAAGATATGATTTAATTGACATTTGCTTACCTTTGCCAGGTCTTGTACCCAAGGATTCTGGAAAAATTGTTGTCTGCAGTGAACGTGATGTCTCCTCATATCGTCATCTGATCGGTTTCTGTCCGCAGCATAGCGTCTTCATGAGCTACATGACCTGCCGCCAGCATTTAAAGTTTTTTGCCGAATTGCGTGGTGCCACAAATGCTGAGGCCGATAAATGGGCCACAAGGACATTGGAGAAACTAAATCTAATTGATAAGGCTGACGAATATGGACGAAATCTATCAGGTGGCATGAAGAGGCGTCTATCATTGGGCATTGCAATAGCAGGAAATACAAAGTTTGAATTTAAAAATTAAGGCATTTAAAAATGTAATCTGATTGTTTTGTCTTTTGTCCACTTACAGAATTGTTATCCTAGATGAACCATCCTCTGGCTTGGATATTGAATCGCGACGCGAACTTTGGGACATCTTGTTGAACTTACGCAAGGAAAAGGCCATTTTGGTCACCACACATTATATGGAAGAGGCTGAAGTCCTTGGTGATACGATTTGTATCTTGGCCAATGGGCAACTGCAACGCAGCGGCTCTCCCTTAGAATTGAAGCGCAAATCCGATCGTGGCTATCGCTTAAAATTGGAAATAATTGATTTCAACTTCCGTAAAGATGAGATAATGGAGCTAATAATTAAACACATACCAAATGCTATGTTTATGGTAAGTTAGCCGGATTTTAACTCCTTTTGCAAATGAATCCATAATCGTCATCTCTATTCCAGAGTATGGTGAAGCCAACTGTTTACATTTCTTTGCCCTATAAATATAAAATGAATTTTGAAGCTATGTTGAAAGAGCTGGAGGAAAAACAAAATCAATTGGATATAGAAACAATATCTATAGCCGATACATCGCTGGAAGATGTGTTTTTAAGGTGAGTTTTTCTTTTAAATTACACTTACAATAAACTGATTATCGACTATGCTTTATGTTTGGGTAACAGTTGTGCCGGTGAAGTGGACCAGGTGGATACACCCGATGGTTCTCGCAATGATGCTCCCCTTTTGACTGCACCCTATAAGCGGCTAAATAATCACAATACGTATCCTCCTTGGTGGCAATTGTGGCTCGCTGTATTCTACAAGAAGTGGACATTCCTTCAGAACGAAATAGTTTATGCCGGCATTATGGTGAGCTAAGACCTAAGCAAGACCCAGGCGATAGCTTGAGGATTGAGTGCTTTTTGTTCTTTCTTTCATTTAGCACTTAATTCCTGTGCTAAGTGTTGTCGGCGCAATTTGTATTATGCACGCCATGTCTGTGGTGAAAAATGAGGTGGCTTTGCCACTTAAACTCAGTGAAATGCATGCGGGTGTGGTTTATATATACAATCCCACAGGGCATCATGCTGAAATCGAACATCTATTGCGGCAACAGATTGAGTTGAGTGGCCTTCAGGCGAAAACATTACATTTACGTGGCAATAATAACGTGCAAAATGGTTCGTAAATATTCTCGTTGTTTAAGTTGATTTTAAACTATTTTTCTCTTACAGAAATCCTTGAGCTGCAGCATGACAATTTGCCAGATTTCCTACAAGATGTAGTGGGAGCCATTGATATGTATGCTGATGAACACGGTACCGGTACGACTCCAACTGTTCAGTTATATTACGCCACCAACCGTTATCACAGCTCTGTGGCTCTTATCAATCTGATTGATTCCAGTATGTTGAAGCTAAACGATCCAGGAGCTGATATTGAATCCACTTATAAGCCGATTCGACGCTTTGTCAGTGACATTAGTCCCACACGTTTGGAATATTATGCCGTCATGGTGTCTGTAGGAATGTTCTTCTATATGTTCTATTACATTTCGCTGCCATTCCGCGAGCATGCGAACGGTTTTCGTCAACTGCAGGCCATGTCGCGTTACACCTACTGGATGGCCACATTTGTTTTTGATGCATTAATGTTGATATTTAATGGATTAATCCTATATGTGATACAAGCTGCTATAATGCCGCCGGAACTTTATAGCAACGTTGAATTGCAATTGATTGTGATCAGCATTGTGTTCTACTGTTTTAGCTATTTACCCCTTCTATATTGTCTAGCCAATAACTTTAAATCCATCTCCACTATTTCAACATATCTGCTGCTGATGCTTATTGTGTCGGGTAAGTTATTTGCTATTTGCTGCGCGCGGAACTATTTATATACCCTTGCAACGCATAGAAAACCGTATCTTTGATCATATAAAGAATATATACCTTGGACTTAGCCGGATCGGACCACTGTATTACAAACTTTCCAAAGATATCGGGCGACTATATCATAAGACCAATAGAAATGATAGACCGGAAATATCATTTTGCGCAAAAGGTTTTATCGATTTAACAGATGTTGCCAAGAAAACACAAAAATTTGCAAGGGTATACAGACCTCGGCACGGCCGAGGACGGTTTCTTGGAAGTATACAGAATTTTATGTCGTTACAATCGTTATTAAGACGGACGTGTTTTTTGCGCTTAATAATTTTTTTTCATCGCGATTAATAACTTATAAATTTCTTCAAAATTTAAGAATTTTTAATATATGTACATATATGGATTTTTAGTTTTACATATTTATCACTCATAATTGGCCCTAGATTTTTGATCATTTGTTTCTTTACTTCGTCCATCGCGCCCCTCGTTTGG
This sequence comes from Drosophila nebulosa, assembly GCA_024703675.1. Classification (NCBI taxonomy): domain Eukaryota; kingdom Metazoa; phylum Arthropoda; class Insecta; order Diptera; family Drosophilidae; genus Drosophila; species Drosophila nebulosa. The sequence continues at coordinate 5,633,133 of CM045724.1, read as the reverse complement.
TTAGGCGGGTCGTGGAATATGGGGAAAAATATATTCCAAAAGTTTTGTAATGGAATTGAAAATTTTCTTATAAAGAAAGACAATCGGATCAGATCTTCCAAACAAAGAGGATAATAAGAATTCTCCTGTAGTATTACTGTATTTTAAATTTATATATGTTTCGCTTCTGTGATTTGTTAAAATGCTTTTATTTAATTTTTTCTTTTCTTTAACTCATTAGATTGAAACTACGAATTCCTTTTCAGAGATCAATGGATAAAATATCGCGTGTCGGGTAAAATGTCTTTCGGAATCTATAAGCGCCGATCGTAGAAGCGATATGCCCGTTCTCTTGTTTGGGTTTTTTTAGTTCGCGCCGTTATAAGCGGTATTCTCCGGTGTGTATCGCTTAAAGCGTTAAATCGTTATGATTGGATATGCTGTATTAAGCATCGTCCTAGCTTAAAGATGAATCGCCGGATGGTTCTCTTTTATAGGTTTCGTGTCTCATATTATTTCGTCGGTCATTAGCTATAAAGATATTCTGCATCCTGCATTTTAAATTAATATTTTTATGGTTTCATTTCAGCCATTGCTCCACTTATCACATCCGGCAATTTGCAAGCCATGAAACAACACGAGACCAAAATTGCTTTCCTTTGCTTTTTGCCCGATTTCAATCTGAATCATCAGTTGCGTATTATTAATGAAAACCTAATAGCCCGCCGACGTCCGGGTAAAACGCTCGGAATTGTATCCACCGATCTGTTCTTCGCCTACGCTGTGTTCGTGGGCGCCTTTACAATGATCGTTTTCACCGTAATTTTGGAGAATAAATATCATCGTCAGTTTCTAATGAACTTCTTGCGGTTCCGTTGGCCGAATAAGATTGAAAAAGTTAACTCAAATGGAAAATTAACTCAAATAGAAGATTGCAAAAAAGAAGAGGAGCGTGTGCAAGCCCTAATGAAAGATCGGGATAGTAGCCAGGAATATCCGTTGATTGTGAGTAAACTTAGCAAACGTTTCAATAAGAATTGGGCAGTGGATGGTCTAAGTTTTGCGGCCGAACGTGGTGAATGTTTCGGTTTGTTGGGCGTTAATGGTGCCGGGAAAACGAGCACTTTCCAAATGATAGCCGCCAATTTGACAGTGGATAAGGGAACTATACGCATCGATGGCATCGACAATCGTCAAAATGAAGTAGCTTATCGTCATCGTTTTGGCTACTGTCCGCAATATGACGCATTGAATAAGTTTATGACTGCAGAGCAAAGTCTGCGCTTCATGGCCATGCTGCGAGGCTTAAGAGTAGCCAAAGAGGGTGCCGATAGTGTTGATGCAAATGTGGATTATTGGCTAGAGAAGTTACATTTAACCAAATATCGGCATATACAAGTGCGCCATTATTCGGGCGGAACCAAACGAAAATTGCTAGCCGCCATGGCAATGATAGGGGCCCCGTCATTGGTCCTCCTGGACGAACCCACCACAGGAGTGGATCCCATTTCAAGACGTTTCCTGTGGCAATGTATCAAAGATTTTCAAAATCTAGAACGCACCGTTGTGCTAACGTCTCACAGGTAACTACTCTCGACTCTCATGTGATTGCTTCTAATCTTTCAATATATATATTTTCAGCATGGATGAATGTGAAGAGCTTTGTAATCGACTGGCCATCATGGCCAAAGGAAAATTCAAATGTCTAAATAATATTTGCGCTCTAAAACGTTTAAGCGGTTTTACGATTAAATTTAAAATGATAATTGATACTGAGACAGAGGAAAATGTTAGCATTATAACCAACACCTTAAAATCACAATATCAAGGAGTGCAATTACGCGAGAATCATGCCGGCACTTTAACATACTTTGTTAGCACTCAGGAGCAAATCCTCTGGTCGAATGTTTTTAAAATAACCGAAGACTATTTGGCCACTCGTTTGAGACACATTGTCGATGATTATTCGGTCAATGAGTGCACATTGGAGGATATTTTTCTCAAGTTTGACAAAGAGGATAAAGCAATTTCGAGAAATAATTCAGTTGAGTGTTAACCATAAATATTCTAAACTGACAAATGAAACGAAAAGACTGAGTTAAAGACGGTTGTCGGTTTAGGTTAAAGAGTGAGCGGGACGAAATCATTAAATTCCATTTTGTATAAAACATCATTAAAAGCACCAACTCCTTTAAGAGGCTAAACCCGACGATGTCTTTGACTCAGTCTTATCTTTATCATCATCGTCAGTGTTTCTCACATTCTGTTTACTTAACGATCTCCGTTTGGAGACGCAGCGCGTACATATGCATATGCATAAAACCGTGGAACTTTTTCTTGTAAGTTTTTTTTAATCGAATATTAGTCTGAAGTCTGATCAACCTAACATAATTTAACCCATTCCTAAGTGATCCTAAAATATCAAAGACCTTGGCTCTAAATCTGATTGTGTATTGTGAAGTACTACTTTGTGTCTAAAAACCAAATCAAAAATATAAACGATAGTTTTATATTACTTATTTATATTTATTATAAAACCGAACAAAAAAATCTAAATGGTTAATAAAATAAGGTAAATTTTCTAAAAAAAATACGTATTAAGTAATGCATTTTTTATTAGACTCTTGGAACTCGCAGAATCTCTGAAACTTGATTTAGTCATCTAAAGACTAAAAGATTTTAACTTAACTAATAAACGTAATGTTTTATTAAAAATAAAAGAGGAACAAACGTTTTTTGGGTGTACCGCAAAAATATTTTCACTAGTAAAAGGAAAATTATCGCTATATATTTTTTTTTTAATTCGTGCTTGAATTTTTTAAGTTTCATACTATTTTTGGCCTGTTTATGGACCAAAAAACTTCTAATGACATTATTTCTTCTGAAAATAAAATTTCAACCCACTGTTTGAAACGGTTCACCTCTACATTCTTGGGTTATCGATTATCGATAGACCGACAGGTGGCACTGCTTGCACAGAACATATGCTTTTCAACGTTATCCAACATTCTCTGCTGTATTTATTGCAAAAAGTCAAACAACAAAAAAAGAGGATGTTGGGAGCAGCAACAACAATTGCAATTTAGTTTAACGAATTGCGCAAAAGATTAAAATGAGCTGTCACATTGAAAATAATTAGATAACTTATACACGGCAACAGGCATGTTGAAACAATTGATCAGAATGTTGCCCCTGCTGCGTCCTTCGTTGTCCTGGTTGTTCGTTTTAATTTCATTGTGTCTCTTGACTTGTGGATATTGGCTTTGGTCGGGGATACGCCTGGAAAATGGTTTGTATTATCATTTTTTTCATGGCATAAAATGAATCACGCTTTTTCTGTTTGCAATTTAGCCCTTAAGCCGTTGGGCAAACTAACGGTGGATCACAATCAGCTGTCTGGCTCCCCCGCACCCACATTGGATATCTATGATTACGAGGACCAATTGGTGGTGCTATACAATCGTGTCCCCAAGACCGGATCAACGAGCTTCGTGAACATTGCCTACGATCTGTGCAAGCTAAACAAATATCATGTCTTGCATATTAATGTGACTGCCAATATGCATGTTCTATCGCTGCCAAATCAAATTTCCTTTGTACGGAACGTGACCAAGTGGCATGAAATGAAGCCAGCCCTCTACCATGGCCATATGGCATTTTTGGATTTCTCAAAGTAAGAGTTTTAAATGCATAGTATAGAACAGGCTAAACGAAGTTCTTTTATTACTTCAATTCATGGGATTATTACCTAGAAACATATATACATATACGATTTGTTTATTGACCGTATATGTTAATTTATTTTACTTTGATTTTTCAGATTTCAAATTGCCCACAAACCTATCTATATTAATTTAGTCCGTAAGCCTTTGGACAGACTTGTCTCCTACTATTACTTTCTACGCTTTGGCGATAACTATCGACCAAATTTGGTGCGCAAAAAAGCGGGCAATAAAATTGTAAGTAATCAATCAATTTCCATTTAATAAGAGAACAAGCAAAATAATAATTTTGAAACAATTTAGACTTTCGATGAGTGTGTTGTACAGAAGCAAGCCGACTGTGATCCAAAAAATATGTGGCTGCAAATACCTTTCTTTTGTGGCCATGCTGCCGAGTGCTGGGAACCCGGCAGTGTTTGGGCCTTGGATCAGGCCAAACGTAATCTGGTCAATGAGTATTTTTTAGTCGGCGTCACTGAGCAAATGTATGATTTTGTTGATCTACTGGAGAGATCGCTTCCCAGGTGAGTTGAATGTAAATTCCTTTTTTTTTTTTTTGGTATTTTATTGAGAATACATTTCTTGTTCTCGCAGAATCTTCCATGGCTTTCGTGAGCATTATCAAAATTCAAATAAATCTCATTTACGTGTTACATCATCCAAGTTGCCGCCTAGCGAAGCGACTATAAAAGCCATACAGAAAACGAAAATTTGGCAAATGGAAAATGATTTATATGAATTTGCATTAGCACAATTTGAATTTACTAAAAAGAAGCTAATGCAACCGGATAATAAGCATTTGCAAAAGTTTATGTATGAGAAAATACGACCAAAATGATTGTATAGTAAACGAAAAAGAGGTAAAAACAGAATTAAAACAAAACCAGGGGCATCTCTAGATATAGCCGAGACAAACTAATTCCTATTAATTGAGCACCAAATTTTAGAATCCAATTTAAAGTGTTGTATGTACATGTATATAGTATATACTCCATCTAACATTTGATCTGTACTTAAAAGAATGAAAACCAACTCGTGGAAGACACTAAAGACTTAAGCATTGAATATCATTGACATATTAATCGAACATTGTAAACATTTAATAGAGAAAGAACATACACGCTTTATATTTGAGCAATATCTTTAGCAACAATTTGAAGGCACAATTTGAAAAAAATATCCTTTTTTGTTTAGCTAATTTTTTAAACGAAATGTAGGTATACATAATATCTCTATAACTAAATGCGTTAATATTTTCTGTATACATGGACAATACAATTGAAGGAATCGATTTTTTTTAGAACATAAAGATTTGATATTACTCGACCCTAAGATGTAAACGAAACTTAAAACTCTAAAATTAAACTGTCATAGTTTTTAAGTAAAAGATAAGTGTAAATAAATTGAATCATAATTGTAGATATCAATACCTACATATGTTAAACTTGATTCTTGATCTTTGGCAACGAAATTCCGTTCGGACTTTGAATAGTTGACGTAGCCGTAGCTCTTCATTAATGGCGAACCGAATTGAAATACATTTCTCGAGGTGGTGAAAAGTGAAATACTTAATTAATTGCCTGTGCTTGAAACTAAAAGGTAAATGAGTCTGCATTTTCGTCAGTTAAACATTTGAACGTGAACACGCAAGTCGCTCAAGCTAAACTTCGCCACAAAAATACATACTTACATTTTGTGTAAACTTGAAAAAAGTATAAAGATATCAAATATGTACATATAAATATATATATATATATATATATATAAAGTGATTACTGTGTGCGCGTTTGAATAAACTGGCAGAGCAATTAAAACGCTTACAATTGTTGTGTATTCGAGATATTTAACAAGTTTTATATACAAACATATATATATATACATAGAAACTTTAACGTGAATAAATGGAGACGGCCTGGACTGGGACTGGTGATTAGACATCTAGTTTTAAACCTAAGCCAAATAGTTGTTTATAGAGCTAAAGCCGTTCAAAAGTTCAAGTCTAATTACGTTTATGTGGCTTTGGGCTGAGTTGTGTCAAGTGTTGTTGGTTTTTAAGATACGCAAAACGAATTGAATTAGTTAGTAATTACAAATTTATAACAATTAACTAGAATGGTGCTAAAGTTTAAACAATTCGGCAATGTGTAAAACAGAAAGTGAAAGTGTATAACAAAGGAAAAACGTATGTATTACAGTTTCTGCTTGCAAAAAAAAAGTCTCCAAATATTTCGAAAAATCTCCTAGCAAAAATTAAAGTTCATTGTATTTTGATATTTGCTTTCATTACATTGTTGAACTTGACTATAATCATAAACAAAAAAAAAGATATTAACAATATCACGACACTTATGCTGACACTTGCTATAATGACCTATTATAAAACTAGCTTTATGTCGGTTTCTCTCTCTTTCTCTCTGTCTCATACTTGATAGCCGCCTGTACTTTATAGACTCTGTTTGCGGGGTATAAAATTGTTTGTGAAGTAGCTTTATATTTTCAGTTAAAAGTCGCAACCGGACCCAACTAGAGCATAACCAAGTAGAGCCTCAACGGTTTTTCGGGGAGCTTACAAGGATTACAGCAACTTACATACATATATCTGGATTTAAATTGAGAGCTTTGCTCACCAGGTAAGTTTTATTTTGAAAATCTTAACGTATTTCTTCTGTTTATGCTTTTCGCTTGGTCCCACTTGGTTTTTCTTCAATTTGCTTTTGCCTTGCTTCGCATTACAAATTCAATGTCTAAGCACTTGTTGCTGGTCCCCGTTGGCACTCTTTCGCTTTCCTCATTTTACCTTACCGTTTGCCACTGAGTTCGTTGGAAAGAATATTCTGTTATACGTGCTGTTAATTGCTGGCATTGACCCATTTAAGAACAAACAGTCGGTCTTTTTGGAAGTGTTTGTGGTTGAATGCAATTTTCAATTACCAATCATTTTAATTATTTGCATTTCGTGTGTGTGTCTCAGTCAACAAGTTTAACTTTCTGCTTGTCTCTCGACCTAATCTTCAGCTTTGAGCCATGATGACGACTGTAGCACCAGCCACACGCTGCACTTCCCTTCTAGGGACGTGTAAATCGGAATCGGGTGAGAAAACACATTATAGCCTAGATCTCCCTATATATGTATGTACATATGTATATTCATATATGCAAAACACATGTCAATCCATGGGCAACACATGGCTCGGTCTACAGTGAAACCTAATTTGTTTGCACTGCATGCAAATTAGATGTAACAGTTGAACTGTAAATCGCTGTTATAAGAGGCAACCTACTACCAGGGCCGAATTAAGGGTCAACGGGGCCCCCGCAAAAATAAGGATTATTTTATGTAAAATAAATTAAATACTCATTTTAGAAACTATTTAAAAAGTATGGCACAATATTTTCACAAATTTCTCACAATTTATTAAAAGTCCATAAAGAATTTTGTTTAGCTATAGAATTCCGTTTCCCCCTAAAAATTACAAAAATAATATGTATAGCCCAGCTATTTGCTATAGTCATTCAATTCGAGCGAATTTTAATAAACAGAATAAACAAAAACCCAACCGCCACGCTGATTAAGAATTTATATATAAATAGTTTTTTAAATTTGGTTGATTTAGTGGGTTTAGAGCTCCCAATCAATGCATAACTGAAAACTTGCAAGGTTATTAATGTAAAATTTCGTAAAATTTTAATTTCCAAAATTAAGATCAATTCATGGATTAGTTTTTAACTTAAATCATATGTTAAGGCACCATACACCAGTTTATATATTTGACATGTACTTTTAAGTTGTGAGCAAACAATTTGTAGGGTATAGAAATGCCGGCTTAGGCAGGAGTTAGCTCGTTACTCTAGTTAAATTCATTTACGATATTCACATACGATATTCTCCATGTCTAACATCTAACACATCTCCCTATCGACAAAAATGCATATTTAATGAATGTGGTTAAACATTTTGCATTATTATTAGTTGAAATATATTTATATAAACATTTATTGCAATTTCCCCCTAACAGTGCCTACTGTACCTGCATCTGATTACTTATTTTACATCCATTTTTATATACATATGTACATATATGTATGTGTAAGAGTCTATGTAGTATATGCACCTTACATATGCTTACAATGCTTGTATGTTTAGTTCATTATCTTCTCCCTTTTTTTGGTTTTGCCATGTAAGGTCAAAGTACTTTTTACATTGGACTTGGCCTTGTCAGTGTCATGTATTGTCATAACCTCTTTAAATGTTACTTATTTTATGGTTTCTTTTTTGTTTTTTTTTTTTTTTGGCAAGATTTTGAAGGGCGTAAACCGTTTCCACAGGTTGTTTTTCCCAGCATCTGCTGCATCATCATTATGAGCCTTTCCCTCCGTCTCTCTCTCTCTCTCTCGCTCTGAGCAGTTTTATTTTTATAGCATTCAGCTTTCAACTCTTTTTGGCTCTCAAGTTCAAATTTGCTTTGGTTTTTTCTTCTTTTGCCACCAAAAACTTGAAATCGAAAATGAGAGCGAGAGTAAGACGACCATAAACCATGAATGGAGCTTGGTCTACGCACGTGTGATCGTGATATTATTGTTCGAGAAACATAATGTCCATGCCCAAGTCCGCTCAGTGCTTTGAAAACGTGTTAATAATACAAAGTATTTCATATGTATTTAATAGGCAAAATATTGTACATTGGACAGGTGTAAGCACTAATTGGCTTAGAGAGTGTGGTCTGTGAGTGAGCGAAGTAAGTTGAGGGGAATTGAAACCCCAACATTGAACTGAGAGTACAAAGCTTCAGGGTCGAAATCAAAAGCATATTGCGAGGCGTACATCATGCTATATATAGGTATGGGTAATTACTAAGAAATAGCGGAAAAAGGTTAAATCTTGCCCTGCTATAATTATAGCGAAAGAAAATACCTGTGCATAAAATTTAAAATGTAGTTAACAGTGGTACTAAAATCACTGACACAACACGTTTAGGATCAAAAGTTGATACTCTAAAAGTTATATCCTAACTATTTTTATTGATAGACAATTAAATATTATCATTGCAGTTCAATAAAATTTTAGTTGTTGGTAAATTCTTACACAATCTGTTACACAAATCTCGTTCTACATAATTTTGGTTTCATTAAATTTTAAGCCAAAACAATTCTAAAGAAGTTTTATCCCAAAAAACAAGTTCACGTATCGACGTAACGTTTTACAATACATCCTCCCACCCCTATTAAGTGACCTCGTTAATGTATTACTCAACACTAAGGGGTGGGTTTCGTAGTTGATAGTAAAAAGTTCTTCATTCAAAATCTTCTTTAAGTTGTTCGACAACAAATTATTGTAAAACATTTTAACTGAAACTTTCTATTTACAATGTAAAATTTACATTTTCCTGTGATCTGAAACCACTGTTCAATTGTAAGGGTTAAACCAGCAACAGCTGAGCGAATCCAAAAAAAAAAAAAAAAAGTAACGAAACCGAAACCGGCTTTCAGTGGCATCATTTCCCAATGTGATGCACCAAGCCAACAGCTCTCAACTTCAGCTTTAGCTCAAACTGCTGCTGCTGCTCTCTTACAAAAAAAACCCAAGATCTGAGTAAAATTTCCAGTTTATTTTTTGTTTTGTTTTTTATTCTTGGCATGGCATAAAATCTCCGTAACGCGCTTTTGGTAGCAACAGTTTCATCTGCGCTTTTGACTCCGTTGCACGCCATCGTATCGTATCGTAGTTGGCGGCGTATCTTTCGATCGCACATCTCATCTCGGGATTCGTAACGAAAACAAGTTTTTCTCAGTCAGTTTTTTGTTTGTGTACTATTTGAGACACAAATTAACAATTCATAAGTTGATGGTTTGCCAAAAAAAGAAAAAAAAAAAACAAAAACAAAAGAAGAGGAGAACCAAGTTTAATCAAAATCAAAAGTGATTCAATGTCAATCAGATAATAATTATACCATAAATAATATTGTTTTGAGTGCAGGCTTGAAGTCTGTAATTGGAAACCTCCAAAATAAGAAACTGAGAACGAAAACTCGTTCCACTACAATTAATTCAAGTAGAACCAGTCAAGAATACGAGAATTCAGTTCAAGGATTGCTAAATTTAAAAAAAAAGAACGACAAAATTTGAAAGTTTAAAAACAAAACCTTAACAAAAATCCAAACTGCATTTGCAATATATATATAAAAAAAAAACTAATTCATTTCCTCTTCTTTTGTATAACATCTTCCGTTATTTGCAAATTTTGTTTGCATATGTCAAGGTGAAGGTTAGGTCAGTGATCAATGATCTGCGGTCAGCGGTCAGTGATCAGTGATCAAAAGCCAGCCGGTTTCATCTTTTATACAATTTCATTAGCCAAAACAAAGCGAAGCACTTATAAACAATTAAAAAACAAAGGAATATTAAATTGAGCAAAAAATAAATAATAAAAAAATACTGCAAAATGAGTGAGTAATTGTATTTTTTCCCATTTTAACTAATTGCCAATTGTTGTTAGTTTTGTATTTACCTAAGATTATTCTGGTTCTCGACTTGGATCAAAGTCTGGCCCGCTGCTAATTGGCCATACCTAATGATATTTCTATGCGTTTTTTTTATTTATTTAACAGGAGTGCCTACCATGTTGTCCGACATTGATCAATTGCCCTCAATTCAATTGGGCGATTTCAAGCTACAATTTGAGCTTGGTGATCCCACAGCCCAGACTAAAGAGGTAGCCCTAAAGGAGCTACGTGAGACGCCGGAACGTCAGAAGGAGGCGACACAGGAATTAAAACGTTTATTGGAGGGTAAGTTCAAGGATTGTAGGCATAAGTTTTGAGAACTGACGTTTTTTCCCATAGTTTTTAAAAGAATGAAGGGAAAATGTTTTAATGAGTCACTGTTGCAAACGATTTTGCATGGTGGGAAATCTTAAAAAAACTTTTAAGAATTTTTATTTCATGACCTTATGTGTCTTTACAAAAGATTTTATCATTTACATTTTTCTTTACAATGAATTTGCATCTGAACTGATCTTAGGTCCATAGACAACAGACTGAAAGAAAAACCCATGAAATTAGTCACCTTTCTGAAAAGGGCCTTGCTTTAAGATCTACCACTTTTTGTAGTAAAATTTAGAGTAAAACTATTGAAATTGTTTCCAAATACTCTTTCAATGGCAAAACTTCTTTGTTGAAAAGATTCTTTAATTCTACTTTTGAAATTTGATAGAGAACCTGGGGGGCAAATTTTTAAACTTTGATGTAATTTTAACATAACTCCAATTCAACTCAATATCCCACATAAAGAAAAAAAATTTCTCATCCGTCAAATGAGTTATTTAAATAATTACAATCAAGAATTTAATTAAACATTTTTCGCCCTGGCTCTTGCTTTATGGTAAATCCAGAGGCGGAACTAAGCAATACATGGACCAGTTGATCAAAGATCAATAGCTTATACATATAATAGCTGTCTAACAATGCTGCAAACTATTACAATTGAAGTGTTTATTGAGTACCTACGCTTGATCCTAAGCTAACAATTTGATTAGAAAAACAAAATTTCAAGCTTGAATAAGCATTGATTTCATGTATCTAATGACATAGCCAAGGCGTACAATCTAACTATCGATATGTCACGCCCACTAGTGAGATTCAAAGTAAACAACTATTATGTAAGACGTCACAAAGTTTTTACAATGATTTCGCAATTTTATGAACTTGAAATTGATTGAATTCATTTTGCTCTTTGCTGCAGCCGAAACCGATCTCTTGTGTCCTAAGGATAATGATGAGTGGTTGATACGTTTTTTGCGTCCCTGCAAGTATTATCCAGAGAGTGCGCGTGAGTTGGTAAGTAATTGACTTGAGTTTGCTTCAGTTTCACCCACTGGTTACTATAATCGATGTACTTTCCTTTAGATCAAGCGTTACTATGCCTTTAAGGTGAAGCACGCAGATGTTTATACCGATTTGAAGCCTTCGAAGGAAGCCAATATATTTAAACACAATATTTTAACTGTATTTCCAAATAGAGATCAACATGGTCGTCGTATATTGGTCCTGGAATTGGGCAGTAAGTAGATGGGTTATTGTTTCCGGGGTGGATTGAAGGTTACTAATCTGTTTATTTTGTGGACAGAGCGCTGGAAGCACAAACAAGTCTCACTGGAGGAGGTGTTCAAGGGAGCTGTGATCTTTTTGGAGGCCGCCATGTTGGAACCCGAGACCCAGATTAATGGAGCTGTAGTCATTTTCGATATGGATGGATTGAGTCTGCAGCAGACATGGCAATTTACTCCACCGTTTGCCAAACGTATTGTGGACTGGCTGCAGGATTCCGTGCCATTGCGTATCAAGGCCATTCATATAGTGAATCAGCCGAAGATTTTCAATGTGGTCTTTGCTCTGTTCAAACCCTTCCTGCGCGAGAAGCTTCGCAGCCGTATCATATTCCATGGCACCGATCGTGATTCCCTGCACAAGTACATGTCCCCCAAATGTCTGCCGTCTTGCTATGGTGGCATTCTGGAGCTGAAACGTGTCGATGGCGATCAGTGGTACGAATTGTTGCTCATGTGCGATGGCGAATTCGATGCCATCAATTCGTATGGCTATAAAAAGAAGTGAACACTTTGCGAGACGAGGGGAGAGGAGACGCAGGAGAGCACGTGATCTACAGCAAGTGATAATTTCCCGTAATATCCAATTCGAAAATCCAAAAGTTAGACATATCTAAGTAATAAGCATGTCCAGTAAGTGAAATACCGCCTAGAGTTTGCCTCCCTTTAGCCTTAAGTTACCAACATTTTTTCAGCAACAACAACAGCAACTAAAAGAAAACAAAAAGTGTTATACATGCAATATTTTACAAACATTAATGCATATATTATATACATACATTTAAAACGGGTTTAAGCGTATTTATATCATGTTATTATAATAAATTTTGTAAAATTGTTATACTTCAATATTGATTTTTCAATTTAGGTTTTGTTTTAGCTTTATCTTCCATTTGCATTTGGTGTCTCTCTATAGCAGTAAACCGACATCAAAATTAAATGTTTGGAACGTCCAATTATGGCCAAAATAATATGTGTGACTTTCAAAATTGATGATAGAAGAAAGGGCAAATTATAAAGTCCGAAAACTGGTTCCTAAAAAATACCAACACGAAGTAAAATAGGTTGGTCTATATTACTGGTCAAACCCAGTTAAAAATCGGTCTTTTTTGTTATCACTTACAAAACAACAAACTAAAGAGTTGTTTATTCCAAAGAATCTTAGCAAACAGGCTACCATATCCCTGTGGCAAAAGTATCGTCCATGCCACAGTTGGCTCACCCAGAAGCAAGCCATATAAGTTTAATCACAACATTTATTAATGTTTTGGGCTCACATCTATTAATTTGGTAACATGTTTAAATGAGTCTTCTATATTTTAAATGATGTGGCGAGAATGTTGTATAACAAGTTGGAAATCTTTTGTTTTCTTTCGAGACAATGGAAAGAACATAAAACAACACGAGTAACTGCTAAGTGACGAAATTGCTTGTAAATTTTCATAGGACTTTTATATCTCTTATAACCTTACACGTTTTCAGTCCACAATGTACTCTATCCAATCCACTCTAAAGAAAATACAAAATGCTGAGCACATTTTACAAAACACACATACATAAATACATATATATGTATATGTAATATCGTATATTTATACCAGGCTTAAGTGTATTAATATTATGTTATTATAATAAATTTATAAAACTGTTATACTTCAATATTTCACTATCTATTCTTCCTTTGATTTGTTGTCTTTTTTTTGCAAATTTCTGTTGTTAATTGTTTACTAAAATCCATTATGTATTTGTTCGTAAATCGTATTCGAATTAGTTTGTCTTTTTTGTTTGAAATGAAACTGTTATATATACAGCAACAATTTAAACAGTAAAAAGAAATGCGTATAATCGTAATTACGGCAAAGTCAATTCAATTGACACATATCCGTGAAAAGGCACAGCTGTTGAACGCAATTTAGATAGGTTATTAAAACAAAAACCTTATCTTAGATAATAAACGTGCAACGACGGTTACAATTAGACATTCAATTTAACTTTCGTGGGATACTGTTGCACATTGAATTGTTATACAAACTGTTCTATAGACTCTGTTATAGCTTCTTTGAACTAACGTTAAATTGTCTTAGTTTTTGGTCTAGATTACAGATATTTCCTTGGTTTTCAATTAGGAATGCATTGAGTAATTTATTTTAAAGGCGCTCCAGACGACCCTTCTTTCTCCCCACTTCTGCGCTGTTCGCTGTCGATTCACAGACGATAATTGGTCGATGGCGCCGTTGTTGCACTGCGTTGTTGACCAAACAACGAGGATGAAGCTGATGGTGTACGCATTGAAGCATCATAATTGTCATCATCATCGTCATATGAACCACGAGCAGCAGCACCCTCCGAGCCACCGCCTCCTGTGCAGCAGTAGCGTTTCTGCATCAGTCGTATGGGTCGCGTCAAATCGATTGTATCACCATTCTGTTGACGCAGCTCCGCCTCGGCCACACACTCCATATGCTTCCATTGGCGAAGGGCAAGTATAAAGGCATCCGTAACATTTGTGGCCGTCTTTGATGAGGTCGCAATGTGGGTGGTTATATTAAAATCTGCGCACCATTGTTTAACATCCTCAGTATCAATCTGACGCTGTTGCGGCTGAAGGTCATTCTAAAAAACACAACAAAGAAATATGCTTTAGGTATTTACAAAATTATTCTTTAAGTATTTAGTTTACCTTATTGCCCACCACAATAAAGGGAAATCTATCTGGTTTCACATCCGCATAGTTTAGAAACTCATTACGCCACATACCCAAACCCCTCAAGCTATCCCGATCATCCAAAGCATAGCAGAGTAGACATATATCTGATCCACGGTAGAAGGGTGTACGCAAAGCACGAAATCGTTCCTGTCCAGCAGTATCCCATATCTACATACATAAACAAATAAACAAATTAAATTCATATACAAAATAACTTTAATTGGCTTTCAATTAATGCTTCCATTGAAATTTGCAAATGCTCTCGCTTAATTGGGCCACAATTGTGGGAACCTAATGGGAGCCACCAAGTGTTACATATTTGCCGGTAATCGAACAGGTAAATATAGTGAGGCTTCTTTCCAGCTGACGTCACACTTACAGACTATCTATGTACACATACATTAACTAAACAAAAATTTAGTATATAGCTTAGTCTTCAAGACAAACCAAATAATTGATAAAGCCCGAAACACTGATAAGCCAAAACAGAATAACAACAATTTTTCAGTCTTAAAAAGTCATATGAGCGAAATGGGTCAAGGAATGTACATATGAGTGACCTTTTAAAAGCAAAACAAAACGGTACAAATAGAACCAAAAAAATGGAAATCATTTTTACTAACTGTATGATTCACTAGTAAAGCAAATACAAATATATTTACTATACGCAAGCGAAGTTTTTATACCTTACATTATATTTTTGTTAGTTCTATCCTATTAGAGAGACGTAAACCTCTTTCCATTGAATTTTTTAAAAAGTTTTCAAAAGCTACTCATACCAGGGAGAACCATGCTTGTTTACTATTATTAATCAAGACTTAAACAATCTAATATTCGGAGAAATGCTATTTGAGATTTGTTATTTACGTATGCATTAAATTAATTATTAAAAAATTGAGACACAAACATTTTTTTTCCTACAAAAGTTTCTTAAGAAACTCCTAGCACGCTACACGAAAAAAAATTTTTTTCCGCACAATTTGGAATATCATTATCAGTATCCAGTTCCAAACCAATCGGTTAAAAAATAGACGCTAGGTGCGCTCAAGTGCTTGTAATAGTGAGCCAGATAGCCTGTGTTTGCTTTGAAATGGTTGTTTTACTTGGTACATGGTATACGGTTAACGTACTTTATTTGGATTTGGACGATCTCATCTGCTTACTTTGTGTAGTTCTGATATAATAATCCACATGAAGATGAAGAACAAAATCTTGTACAATTACGGAAAAGGCAAATATGTGAATAAAAACTTGAAGCAAAAGTGAAAAAATTGCGCTTAAAACACAGCCCCGGATTAACTTTTCTACCACTTATTAAGTTTTTTGACTACTTTTGAATCTCATTTGTTGTTTACTGTTTTCTTTTTGACATTAGTTTTCAGTTTTGGTTGCCATGCAGCCAACCGTTAAGCTAATTTGTTTGATTTTCACCTTGCCAAATGAGTAACTTTTTATAATACTCGTAAATAATGACTTCTTTTTAAGTGATTTAATGAATATCAATACAATTACTCAGCAGTAAGCTGATTTTGGAATAAGTAATTCCTTTGGGGCGGCAAGAGGCACCCTTTTCGATTCGATCGATTTAGTCAATTATAATGACTTTTTCGCTTAGCTGACATTTTTGCAATATTTTTGCTTACTCATTTGGTGAACCACAAAAACTAATGCATATTTATAAGCAATTCCAGCCGATTCTGCGACTGACTGAGACTTGACAGAGTGTGAAAATGGCAAACGACAGAATAAATATAATAGAGGAGGTGTAGGAGGGAAGTGAAAGATAGAGAGAAACAGTGAAAATGGGAAGAGGTGTGGGAGAGATGAAGACTAAAGCTAAAGAGTTTTGTTTATTTGTTTGCAAACTGCACGTTAATTGACAACAAATTACATTGTAGTTGCTTGTGTGTGGGTTAGATAGAGATCACAGATATATACATATGAAGAATACTACATCAAAAGCAATGAAAAATAGAGAACTTGACACGTGGCGCCGACTTTAACGCACCCTAAACAACAAGGGTTAATTTTTTAAATTGAATTGAATTCAAATTTAATAACAATTACCATGTCAATCACACACAAATATCATAGCAACCATTCATGCTAACATTATCCACACTTTTAAACGTTTTCCCATGAATTATATCATTATAAATGTTTATTTGTTTTTTATGGATTTATGCGGATTCTATTGGATACGTTTCTATTTACAATATTTATACACATTTTTACTACAAACAAATTTTGGTTGCTTTAGCTTGAAGCCTTTTAGATCAGTATACGTAAACTCAATTGGCAATGCTTTTTGGACATCATTTTTGTGCTAATATACCCATTCACTATGTTATTATAGGGTATTTGAAAACAAAGCAGAATCGTTGTTCAATCACGAAATGCCGGTTAATAGTAAAAACGAGTGCGGTGGGGGTGGAGGGGAGAAAGTAAGGGAAGCTCGTTTCAATTCGCTGGCATTTGATCCGTAGAACCAATCAACCACAAACAAAAATTAAGAAAAATATTTATAAGTAAATTTTCTTAATTCTTTGTTATAATTTTGTTTTTTTTACTGCACCTGTAGAGTATATTTTTCGTTATCCACTATAATATCCTTGTTCATAAATTCCACGCCAATTGTATGGAAATTATTCTCCTCATAGCGATTGGAGACAAAACGTGTGAGGAGGGCTGACTTGCCCACACCCCCGTCGCCTAATATGACGACCTTCAGCAGTTTGGATTTCTGCGGTGGGCGCATGTTTGTCATTTTGTTGTCTTATTACTTATTTTCTACTTCCCCCCACAACTCTCCTTAATCAACAATCACAAAAGTAGTTTTGCGTCACTTGAAAATTAGAATTCTAATTTTCGATTCACTAGACAATATTCACTTTCACTGTGCGTTAATTAAATTGTTGATCGAGGCACTTGGCAAAATATAATTATTAAAAAATTTAAATTTCTAGAGGGGAAATGAAAAAATAAATTAAAAAACCCCGCCGCGATGGAATAGAAATGAAGTCCAATTGAATGGAGTCAGCTGACAATTAACAGTGCTCGCAAACGGGTCTGTTAAATCTAACAGTGCTCGTAAGCGATACTGTTAGAGCGCCAAGAAACAGAAGAACTAGAGATGACAGTCAAAATTAAAGGAATCCCCAAATTGGGGACTTCTACATAGATGAATCGCTCACTTTTCTATCAAAAGTATTGTTAGATTCTTAGACTAATATCTCCTCATTTTTCATGCCTTGATGTACATTTTGGATTTATCCATTTTTTTGGTTGTTTTGCAATTTTTTTTTAATAATTTATAATAAATCAGTTCTGATTTAAAATCACAAAAATAAAAAGATCACTCCTAATAATCATCAACCCTTAATAACTGCAATGGGACGCATTTTTATGCATTTCTTGCTTATGCCTGCTGCATGACAAGTGTCGACCACATCAGTGACATCTTTGTAGGACTCGGGTGCTTCTTCCATTACCAGCTTGGGCGAAGCGACTCGTATGGCGATGCCGGTTTGCTCTAATTTTTCCAAGACCTCTTTATAGTCGAGATTACGCCGAGATTTGGCTCGAGATAATGCACGACCCTGCAAGGAAGAAAATATATTATACGTTTGTTCTTGAATATTAGTTAGATACAAGACTCACCGCACCGTGGCAGGTGCTGCCAAACGTTTCATGCATGCCTTGTTCGGTGCCTGTTAGAACATAACTGCAAGTGCCCATGGTGCCGCCAACTAGAACGGGTTGTCCTGTTAGTTGATAGTCGACAGGAATCAATGGGTGATGCGGTGGAAAGGCGCGTGTAGAGCCCTTTCGATGTACTAGTAGTTTTTTCTCCTTGCCATCGACCATGTGATTCTCCACTTTGGCTATGTTATGAGATACATCATAGATAACATGCATGTCTAGGTCATCGGGTGTGGTATTAAACATTTTGGCAAACGCTTGCCTTGTGAGGAAGGTCATCGAACTGCGATTAACCCAGGCGAAATTTGCCGCAGCGGCCATTGCCTTTAGATAATCCTGACCCTCAACAGAGTTAATGCGGGCACATGCCAATTGGCGATCATTAGTCTCAATTTTGTCTCTCTTCATGGCTTTCTCCATTTGAACAAGAGCATCGGTGGCCACCTGATGACCAAATCCACGGCTGCCGGAATGTATCATCACCACAACTTGGCCCTTCTCCTCGATGCCCATTTTGGAAGCACTCCATTTGTCGTAGATCTCGTCCACTACCTGAATTTCAGCATAATGATTGCCAGCACCCAAAGTACCCAGTTGGGGAAGGCCCCGTTTTTTGGCCCTCATGCTGACTTTAGCGGGATCAGCATTTAGCATTCGTCCATATTCCTCGCAATGCTCTTTATCTTCAGCCCAGACATAACCTTCGCGTAGTGACCAATCCATGCCCATTTCCAAAGCCTCCTCCAAATCTCTGGCATTCATGGGTATAATGCCCTTTGAGCCTACTCCCACGGGTATGTGATCGAACAGTGATTGAGCTAGTTGCTCTTTGACCGGCTGTACATCCCGCTCATAGAGATTTGTTCGCAGTAGACGCACACCACAATTAATATCGAATCCGACTCCTCCTGGACTAACCACTGACAGTGGATTATCCATGTCGAATGCCGCCATATTACCAATCGCAAATCCGTAACCAGAATGTATATCGGGCAATCCAATCGAGCGCCCCACTATGCCAGGCAAGGCGGCCACATTGGCAATTTGCTTAACACCAGGCAAAAATCCGCCCACAGCTCCGGGACGACACGAGTTCTTCAGTTCCTCCAGCATGAGCCGTTCCAAGCGCCTATTAAAGACGTCATTTGAAATGATTTTCAATTTAATTAAGCTCTTAATTCTTACTCGTTCACATAGAAGCATCCTTCCACATTCATATTGGGCTGAAACCCTTTTTTAATGCGCCAGCAATGGTCATTGATCTTCTCCAGATACTTTAGCTCGTCGTTATATGGGCGGACCACCATGTTAATGCTTGACGTGATTTCTTTGTCTTAATATTATTTATCAACTTGCAAATCTTGTGAAATGCAGCCGGCTCCCCGCACAATGTGACCATACTATTGCCGGCATGTTCACGGGGTGGACCAATTGGTGTTATCGATGTATTTAAAAGCGCCGCGGTAAGATATTTTAACAAGCAATTTTTATTTAATTTTAATAACATCATAAGGAGTGGTTTTAGTTGTTTTTAAAATACTCATGATACCACTTATGATTTAAATCTATATCTACCTGTGGGCCGTAAATTTTATATGCATTACAAGCTACGGTATCATAAACAAGAAAACTCAAATGCGGAAATCGAATACTTAATTCCTCTGGCTTGTAAGGCAAATTCCCCACAACCATAATGCAAATCAGTTTTAAGCACGGAAGTTCATTCAGTATATGCGGTTGCAAATGCCTTTCACCCGTTAGTTGATATATATTAAGAATAACTAAATGCTCAAGCTTATCAGCTTTTTCCAGAAGTTTTACAATCATATGATCCCTAACGTCACATCGACTCATATCGAGAATTCTCAAAAATGGTGCCACCAATTGAATGGCCTTAACGTATTCCATTGTGAAACTGGCATGATCAAATTTTAGGGCTCGTAAATTTTGCGACTCGGCAGCTCCCTGACAAAGTGGACGTAGGATAGGTATTATGTCCTTTTCATCAATTGAATAACCCACATTGATGTGAAGACTATGTAAATGACGACCCAAAGCTCGCAGTTTTTCAGCATCATGAGGTGGAGGAAATCTCATTGTGAAGTCATAGTGACGGAATCTGTGAAGTTGTCGTTCAATGGCTTCATTAAAACGCTCGTTGATTTCGTTATATAATGGCAGAAGTTCATCAAGCTGCAGAAGATTTAATATCAGATCCAGAGAGTCATCATTGAGATTTATGAGTTTCAGGCTATATTTGTCTGTCATTCTGCAAAGTGAATTATGTTATTAGCACTAAATTTTTAAAATTAAAAAAAATATTTACTTTTTCTGCTTATTTGATTTTGGCGGTAAGTTGATAGGTCGATAACTAAGGCGATAACAAAACTAAGCAAAGTGGTTGTTGTTGCAATAGAATACGGTCACACTTGCGAATTGTTTACGGTCGTCGGCTTTAAAGTTAAAGTGAAACATTCCAATATAAAACTCGTCTCCAACTTGATACTCACTTTGACTTGGACTACTCAACCCTCTGCCCCCGGTTTTCCACTCTGTTTGTCTGCAAATAATTTTATATAAATTTAATAAAAATTTTCGCAGCGACTCGCGGCGCAACAACGGCGGTGGGCGAAGAAAAACTGTTTGCGTGGAATTAAAATTTTCGCTCTTTGGCGATTGCCATAAAAAAATAAATACATATTTGTGCGTGTTTTTGTGTTCCTGTGTAAATTGGGAAAAGTCGTCTGTGCCACACTTTTAATTGGAATTGGAATACGCATTGTGCAAAGTGAAATTCTTATCAAATGGATGATTTAGGTAAGTTTACTAACTTTACTTCAACAATAACAACAGCAATGATGACAAGATTAAAAACTTTTTTGGTTGTTAACTTTTTGTGTGTGTTGCCATGTTCCAAGGTCAAATATATTTAAGCCACATACAAATTAAATTAACATTCCCATTCAGTTTAAAATGTCACTACAGAACGCTAGGTGGCTCCACCTTCAATCCAATAAGAGAAAATGAATCATTTAAATGATTAATGATATTTTAGTTATTAAGAATTCTTATCATCACCCTAAAGTGCAATGCAAGTTTTAGCGCAATTCTTTCATCAATGGTGACGACGATCATCGCGCCTCATGCCAACATAAAGCAACTTTTATGATTTATACATTGGATTCTTGGAAATTCAGAAAACGTAACGCAATGAAATCTGCGGCAATCATTTACCTTGTGCCATATTAAAGCTGAATGTGAGAGAGAGGGTGTGGCAGGCCATCCATTCGGCCAGCATTAAGCCCTATGCGGCTGAATTTTGTTAATGATCTGAGCGAATGAAGCTAACCCGACTCAAACGAATCCACATTGACTTTTAGTCATCATCAGCAGAAAGATACACAACTTCAATTTGGGAAAAAAAGATGAGCGCGTGAGACTGATAATATATTTTTCTGCTGATTCTTTTGAATTGGGCCACAAAATCCGCCTAATTGAGTGCGGAGTCTATCCCAAAAATTGATAAACGTTCAACTTGATTTTGGAAGGAAAATTTTCTTTATTTCACGCCTCGAGGACTGATTCGAATAATGAAAAATCGTTACTCTTTGCCGTCTTAGGCATTCAGTTTCGTGTCACGTTAGCATCTTTATTGCCCATATCTGGATTTTGCCTTTTTGCTCTTCACTCCATCTTTTACCCAGTTTATGACACAATTCTTTGGCTGTTTACTGCTTGTTGCGCTTGTTTTGAAAGTTGGTTTTTTGATAAAAATGTAAGTTGCATTCTGACTTGTCAGACATTCTTGCGAAATGACTAAAGGCCAAGTCACAAACACAACTCCCTTCTGCTACACCCCCACCCCTGTAAAAGCTCAGCTGGTGCCCGCTGTCCCCCACGCACAGTGGGTCCACTATCAAACATATTTTATGAATGAGTTTTCCAAAATATTGCCCACGCTGTCACACCGGAGTCAACGGCAGAGTTGCCTCCTTCTGGTGCCCCATTAGTTAGTGCCCACTTTATTGATGGCTCTGCCCACTTGACAGTTGCGTGTGTTGCATGTCTGCATCATCTCTTAAAGCCTAGAGTCTGGACTTGTGCTTGTTCTTCTCAATTGAGCTTGAGTTGCAGTTGAAGTTGAAGTTGCTTTTGAGTGAGAGTTATGTCTGCGGTTTTTTAAGTGTCATTGTCGTCATTTTGGTTTCCGACCGGTACTTTAACTTGTTATGCACAATATAAGTAAATGCTCTATCACGGATCATGATGTATGGCATTTGGCTAACTGATGTCTAATTTGATATGCCTTATAGACATATATGGGAAAATTTGAAAAATGCTTTCGAAAGAGCTTTCTTTTTGACTGCTACTAAAATTCACTATAATATTAGAGTTCATTAAAATTTATCAATAAAAAGTTTTATAATGTTATCAGAATTAATCGTTTCCAATGTGAAATTCATTCACTCTCTAAACGAGAACAATTTGAGACTATTAGGGTTGCATGTTAATGGACGAACTTTCCGGTTTCGGTTTACATAATTCTACTATAAAAAACCGTAAAACAATTTTAAAGTTGTAATGGGAATGAATTGCACATTTTTTGGAATACAATTGCATTATTAATTACTGATTGATTTGATTTAAGTTCTAGTTGCGTGCTTAATTGTGATTTCTGTTTGTATTGCCATTTGCTTATCACTTTCAAGGAATTCGTTATCAGCTATACGTACTGTAGCTACTATGTACAATAACGTAGATCGTTGGGTCTATATGCACTAGGCAAAATTTTAAATTTCTGTGGTGGGGGTGACTCACTTTATGTATTGTTTTTTTTTTTGTGTAGAATGCTGCTCACTGTTCCCACTGTTGATTACTGTTCCCACCACACACAGAAAGCCTTTGACAATTTTTGTTTGTTTCTCTCTAGTTCCCTTTCTTTATGTGTTTATGTTCGCCTCCCACTTCTCTTGCGGTTTGACTGCTGCGTTGGATGTGCGATATTTCACCGCGTAAAACAAAACTGAATAACAACTTTTATAGCGGCCGATTATACTATAAGAGACGAGAGTAAAGAAAAGAGCACAAGCTCCACCAATGCTCTCGCTCTCACTCTCTTTTCTATACCATGTTTCTATAGGGGATTAAAAGGGTATATTAGGATTAAGAGTAACGGCAGAATCGTTCATTAGATTAATTAAATTGAATGCAACTTTAAATAGATCGTAAATGAATGGGTTAAACACTGAAAAATCAATAAATAATATAAAAAGAATAATATTCGAAGACGAAATGTAAACAAAATTATTATTATAATGAATTAGTTAAAGGGTATCCAAGATTTGCTCTGAATTTCTAAATTTTCTAAAATTTTTTGGAGAGTGAGTTAGAGAGAGCCAAGAGAGACACAAAGAGAGAGAAAAAAGAGGCAGAGGCGTCTAATGTGGAGCTCGTTTACCTTTTTTTTTAGTTTGGGGATTTCATTGAATTTTTCAGTCGTTTGCGACGCTTTTACTTAGACGCGCGGGAAACGCGAGAGCGCCGTTGATATTTTCAAAATAATAATAATAATAAAGAAAAAAATGAGACAACATACTGTCAAAGTGCAGTGAAGAGTGTGGCAAGCCAGAACAACAACAAAAAAAGTAAATAAACTAAAAAGTTGTTGCAATCTAAAAGATAAAAAAAGAAAAGCTCATGAAAAATCATTTTGCGGCCTATAAAAGCGTGGGAAAATTATTTACTTAGCTAAAAGTAGATAAAAATTTAAAGAATTTAACAAATAAAGATAAAAAACGATGCAGATAAATGTGAAGATAAAATGAGATGAAATTAATGATTTGTGTCACTTAGTTAAAAAGCCACTAAATATCTCTGCAAATCTTATTTAAGCAAATATTTTTCTGGCTATGTCTTTATTTTGTTTAAACTAATTATGGAACTAATTTTGATAAATGAGGACAAACGGGGATTATAGCAAAAAGATCGGAAAACACATATAATGTGTGCTTGTGTGTGGGCGTTGGGAAATGTTGTCGTTGTTCGAGAAAATGGAAACCAATGGCAACCAATTAAAATTACTGATACGATGGGGAGACGGGCGTACAAAGGGGGCCCATTAAAACATTTCAAGAATTATGACTGAAAACCAATTAAATGCATCTCGAGTTACGAAATTTACTATAAAATCGAATGCCCCTGACAAAGTGCTTACAAAATACATGCACATATATAAATACATATATCAATACATTTTCCCCTATCATAGAATGAAGTGCACTTATGGCTATTACATGGGCCACCCAAGAGAAAAGAAAACAAGCATTTCTACCCTGTATCCATGATTTTGACAATGGGCATATTATCTTGACCCCAACAAACTTTCGTATATTGCCTTGATCAGCATTATTTGTCGGTTTTTTAGGGCCAATTACTATTTAACAGTTGTCATTAATCGATTATGAGAAGATCTGCTTAACTTTAGAAACTACTACTACTAGTAATAAGGGAGGTTCAAGTGTTATAATTACGTTTATAGACTAAACTCTCTTCTGGATCTTTCATTGAGAATACGCTAAAGTGACTTTTGCTATAGGTAACATATATGTATATTCTTACTTTACGTGCTTTTCTTACCCATCAATCCGATAACAAATTAATTTATTTTAAAGAAATTTGTTAAAAGAGCCAACCAAAATAATGTACAAAATCGGAAAGAGTGTCTTAAAGTCCTCTTTATCGTATTTGTTGTCTCCTCAAAATACGATGCGATGCAGTGGTTGCCATTTGTTTATGACAAACAGCTGTCTCCATTGTTTGACCCTCCTTGGATTTGTATCTCTCTGTGCTTATATTCAATCGCATCGGATCTGACTGCTCTTCATCTGCCGTCGCTCATTTCCGTTGACTTGTCTTTTTCATTTTTCAATATTTGTCCAACAAATTTTGTTAAGTAATTATTCGTTCATTATCGTTTCAAGCTTTAGTTAACACCTCGAACAGTTGAATTTGGTCTCATCTCATCTCCAGTATTCCCATTTGTCGTCTCCTACTCTCCCTCTCCATTTCCAGCTCCCTCTGTGTATATGTTTAGTGCAATGAGTTCATCGCTAGGTTTTGAGTTGTCGATTGCTGCTGGTATAGCAGGTTCTATTCAAACAAAAAAAAAAAAAAAAAAAAAAAATCCAACAACAATGATTCTTATCTTCAATTCATAAAATTTCAATTAGTGTGCGTTGTTTTCAATTTTTTTGTTTTTTTTTTGTTATTTCTTGTTCATGATGATGTTTGATTGGGTGAATTGGGTTTGAGATGAAGAAACTGAATTTAAAATTATCAGTACGATTTTGAAATATTGCCTTATTTTCTTATAAGTAGCAGTCTTTTAAACCTTATCCTTCTAAATCACAATACAAACAGAAGGCGTAAATTTTATTTTCTAATTTAGTTAGACAAATACAATGAAATATCTGATAACGCTTTTGTTCATTAAATAACTTTTTCGAATATATTTCAAATTATTTTAATTCTTTGCCAATATTCTCAGATATTTAATTCATTTTTTCTGACCACTTATCTTATCAATTCTCAATGCCGATATTGCCAAGAACTTGTCCTCTTTTTAACTTGGTTCTTACAACAACATAAACTGGCCAAGTTTATATAGCCAATAAACCTTGCTGGGGCTGGGCACAAAGGCTATAAAAGCATAGCGCATAGATCACCCACACACACACACATGAAATTAAAAAAATGTTTTCTCCTTTTTTCTTTTTGGTTTTTTTTTTTTTTTTTTTTTTTGTAGTTGTTGCTTTTCACGCATTGCGTTTTTCACCTTAGGCGCCTTTCGGCAAGGTCAACATTCGCATTCACACACATTTTATCTACTTACTAATAAAATATTTATATAGAGATCGGCAATCTCTCGACGCCGTACTCTTGGAATTTCCTTTCGCCGTTAAAGAAAAAGAAAAAAAAATGAAAATGCCTTGCGTTAAACTAAGCAGAACCGACTTAATGATACTCTAAGTTAATTTCTTTGCTTCAGTAATATTCATTTTCCAAAAATTTGAAATGTGAGTAGATTTTTCTATATAAAGACTCCACTTTAGGGGTCAGTAGGGGGTTCTACCTTGCCAATATCTCAAATATGTATACCCTTTCATCCAACAGGTTACAGGGTGTCGAGAAAAAACAAACCACTAAAAATCGTGCCTTTGACTTTTAAATATAGAAAACCTGGGCAACAAACAATTGCCAGTCGTCGGTTGTCCGCTTGTCCGCCGACGTCATCTCCCCGTTTGAGGGGTGGAGTGTGTGAGGGGTCCGCAGATCGTAGCTATGGGAATCCTCTCGATTGTTTACCCAAGACCTGGAACGAAAGTGAGTTTTAGCTGGTTTCAATGTCTTTCGTTCCCTTAGCTTTTTCTTTTTGTTTTCTCTTCTTTTTTTTTTTTTTTTTTGTGTGTTTTTTTGGCAAGACGCTGCGGAAATGTTGCAGCATTTTCAATTAATTTTCCCTACGACGACGAAAAACGTCGCGTTTGATTTGCTAGATCTTTGCTCTATTTTTGGTTACCGATCCATGGGCGTTGACGTAATTTGGCAACCTTGATTCCCTTCCCTTTCCCTGCTCTAGCCCCGAATTTTGTTTTGCTTTTTGTTCCTCTTTTTTTTTCTTTTTGTTTTTTAGTTTCCAAATAATTTATGTTTATTATTTTTTACCTTTTTCAATGTGTCGTTAGTTTGGTTATAAACAAAACTGATCCGCTGACTGCAGATTCACTTTGGTATTTTTTGTATTTATTTATGATTCCATAAATCTGTGTTTATGGTTCCATTCCATCCATTTCGGATCATCCATGATCTAACCTCCCGGTCTATGCACTTGTCGCCGTCTGTCTATGGTGATCGTAAATTTTTCATGTCAGTTTCCATGGATCATCATCTGCCCACTCGATTAGTAGGTAGATTTAGTTGGATCATCTAATTTATGAGAAATAATCTTGTTTGTAGACATATTCACATTTTGGAAGTCTCTTCAATCTTTGAGATTTGCCTATTTGATTTGTATGATCACTTTGGACCTTTTGATAGAAAAAGGCATCTTAGATTTAGTATTCCAACTTTATTTCAATCTCTTAACGTAAGTTGTCGGGTGAAGTTCATTTCCACACAACAATCGAAATTGTTTCTGGTTGGGGAGCCTCGCAAATGTAGCGGAACAAGCTATTCTGATCATTGGCACAGGGACGATCATTCAATTCGAAGTCGGTTGAGTATGGCCAAATGTAACCCAAATGTATGCAATGTTCGCGTCCTCCAGAGTTATCGGGTTGCTTGGGAGCCCATTTGGAGATAGTTATACTACGTCCAGTGGTAAACCAATTGTATGATCCCTCAAGCCCCAGATCATTACCCGATGTCCAGTAGTTATATTTTTGGTTGTGACTATTCAGGAACCTGGCAATCGCATTAAACTCCTCCGTTGTTTCAAATGTTATCAATTCCGAGTTCAAAGCGCGACATTTCTCATAGGCCACATACCAGTTGACCCCATCCACGCCAAAGTAATAATAACCATCGTCAATTTTGATAAATGGATCCGATTTGATGGTTACATTGTTGAGATTGCCTAATTATATAGAATGTATATTATGGATTAAAATAATTTTAGGCTCATTGAAGATTCAATTTACCTGTATACACATCAATTGTATACTTATCATTGCCCTGCCAGGCGCAGCCAAATTGCAGACTGCCCACTAGGAATAGAAAGCAAACAATATTCTTTAGCATTTTATTCGACACTGAATTGTATAAACTTGACTCTGAAGCCTTTTATATATGCTTGCTTCAAGGTTCTTAGAAATTTGCAAAGCAAAAAGGTTAAATAGAATCATTTACTGTGAAATTCCCAAAAAAAGAGAAAAGAAATTGCCAATCATAAGTTAAGCTTATTAACATTTTTGTTTGTAAAAAAGAAAATAAAACAAACTTCGAGGGGGACAATTCATGTTCATACAATATTAATGCAAATCGCTTAGAATAACTTCAGATCATAATAATGATTGTTGATTTTTCAGTGTATAATTTCTAACCAGAGCCTAATTAGATAGAGAAAGCATCGAGCCAGGGACCATTTAAATGTTTGATAATAGATCCCTGAGTTGGGTAAAGTGTTAAGTTCTCTTTCAAAAAGGCTTTAGGTTAAACTTATTGACTCTTCGTTAAGCTACAAACCACAGAACCAATAATCGCATATGTAACTTTAATTATTCAGTATTTTTGTTCCACCTTTTTAGAGAACTCTTTGAACTAATCTCTCCTGATCAAAGCATTCGCCCTCAATCACCTTTTTGGAAATAATTTTGTCAGTTTCTAAGGCAATAAAAATCCCCAACTAATGCCGCAACGAAATCTAATAGATAATAGACTTTTGACATTAATTCAAAATGGACTCTGGGGGGATGCAATAATTCTGTGACTAGGGCAAAGCTCTCTCTGACAGATAGGCAGACAAATGAATGGACAGACAAACAACCGATGTCTACTGACAGGCAAAACTCAAAGCAAACAAAACGACAAATCCGTCGACGGGTCCCGCAAAGGCCAAAAATAAAAATGCGCTTATAAATAATTCAAATGAAATGAAATAACAACAACAACAACAACCAACAAACTACACATATGAGCAACAAAAACTTTTAAATAAATCAGCCGACTTCTTGTTTTTTTTTTTTTTGTTTATTAGGTAGAAATTTTTCCTTTAGTGTGCATGTGCGTGTGTGTGTGTGTGTCTGTGTGAAGTGACTAAGTGAATCTCGAAAATTTAAGAAAATGGATAGAACAATGTACGGTAAAATTGATCCCGGAGCAAGACAACCTTATCGCACTGTAAGGAGTAAAGGCATCCAGCCGGGCTGTAAGTATCTTAAATCTGTTCATTCAAAACTTTATTTCAACACCGACACGGCTCAGGAGCCTCGCAAACATAATGCATATTTGTAAATAAGCTGGTCTTGGGACTATTGGAGCAGGGACGGTCGTTCAATTCAAAATCGGTTGAGTATGAATAGGTATAACCAATGTGTATACAATGTTCGACACCGTTGCAATTATCGGGTTGACCCGGAGCCCATTTCCGTATGGTTATTTGTCTGCCGTTGGTAAACCAATTGTACGATCCCGTACGTCCCAAATCATTACCCGATGTCCAATACCAATTCTTATCGCCACGATCCTTTAGATATTTGGTAATTGCTTGAAATTCCTCCAATGTCTCAAATGTCACCAATTCCGAGTCCAAGGCACGACATCTTTCATAGGCCACATACCAGTTATCCTTATCCGTGCTAAAGTAATAATATCCTCCATAGATATTCACAAAAGGTTTCGCCTTCATCTGCATAATACTCTGATTTCCTACGAATTCTGGATGCATGTTAATTGTCTTTTTGTTAAGTTTATTCTACCAAGAGTCCTACCATTAGATGTCCCGGATGAGTCATCGGCTAACGAGCTTATTGCCAGGCCAGCTAGGAGCAATGTGAGAGTTACAACTTTAGCATTTAGCATTTTCTTTGATACTGAATTAAATGCCATCAGATTTTACGGTCTTTTATACTTACCGGAATCATTGTATATTTAGCGAACTGAAGTTTATCAAAAATTAATTAAAAATATAGTTCAAGTGGTCCTAGATTCTCGGAACCACTTGTTTTGCAACAACTAAAAAGGAAGAGCCATGTACTTCATTGGATCTTCTAAGGCCTCCAAAGATATAATTAAACAATGTCGCCACCTCTTCAAAAAGACAATGTTTGCAATTCTCCTCCTCCCTTTGTCAACAAACTATTTGTTATATGTTATTTTAGGAAGTGTAACTGTTCAATTCAAAAAATGTTGAGTATGGCCAAACTTACGCAATGCTCTTTATCTTCAAAACTATCGAACTGCTTTAGAAACTAAATAATTGTTGATGCTCTTTTTGGTGCAAGGACTTAGAAGGTGTTGGAATACTTTTTATTGAATCTAAAATGTTGCTCCCATTTAGCAATCATTTCCACACAACAATCGAAATTGTTTCCTGTTTTGGTGCCTCACATATGTAATAGAACAGGCTATTCTTATGATTGGAACAGGGACGATCGTTCAATTCGAAGTCGGTGGAGTATGACCAGATATAACCCATATGTATACAGTTTTCGTTACCTCCAGAATTATCGGGTTGCCTGGGAGCCCATTTTGAGATGGTCAATTTTTTTCCAGTGGTAAACCAATTGTATGTTCCTTCTTGACCCAAATCGTTGCCAGATGTCCAATAGTTATTTTTGTCGCCGCGAGCCTTTAAGTAACTGGCAATGGCTTCATACTCCTCCGACGTCTCGAATGTTACTAATTCTGAGTCTAATGCACGACATTTCTCATAGGCCACATACCAGTTGACTCCATCCACGCCAAAGTAATAGTAACCATTGTTAATTCTGATAAAAGGCTCCGAATTGAGGGTCACATTATGCCGATTTCCTATTAAAAAAAGATTTGTGGGACTAAGCGGTTATTCAATTATTCTACTATGTAAATGTTACTTACCGTCATACACATTTATGGCATATTTGTCGTAGGATGCTACTAGACTAACCAGCAATCCGAGAGTTAAGACTGTTTGTTTAAGCATTTTCCTTGATACTGAATTACTTTCTTTACTGCATTGATGTCTTATATACTCCAAAGTTAAATTGATAAGAGAAATATTTTGACATCCAACTCGACAACTTTTAATTGCAATTTAATTGCGAAAAATAATGATTAATTCTTGTACTAAAAATAAGGAATAGGAGTCGGTCTTTGTTTATCGCCAACCCAAAAGTAAATGGAGCATTCAACTTTCATGCGGTTTCAGGCAAGATAAATATGTGAAATTTTTTAGCGGGTAGTTATCCTATCCACTTCATCTTTAAACTCATTTCGAACAGTATTTAGTTTTGGTATATCCTATCAAAATGTTAACATTACAACTAGAAGTTTTCCGTGTTGAAGAAATTTTTTTCATGCATTTCAGCAAGATATTTTATTGATTGGTTTTTGTATGCTGCAAAATAGGCAACCCTTTTTTAAAATTCTTAAATTTTTGGTTCAGCGAGAAAGTAGGCAACAAAAATGGGAACTATGCTATACACCCCAGAAAATTGTTGCCATTTTCATGATTT
The DNA here is from genome assembly GCA_024703675.1 of Drosophila nebulosa. NCBI lineage: Eukaryota > Metazoa > Arthropoda > Insecta > Diptera > Drosophilidae > Drosophila > Drosophila nebulosa. Next base: position 5,601,711 of record CM045724.1, on the reverse strand, counting down.
TCATGGAAATTCTTTAGATGTGTCGCCTTAAAAATGTTGTAAGCTGTTAAAACTAAATTTTGAACTATTTCGATTACTTTTGTTTAACCACAGAATATTTTGATTTTAAATTAAAACTAGTTAAATTGAAATTTTCTCTTTTCATTAATGCATTTGGTTGCTTGATTCCTACTTTACTCTCTGGAAATTTACAACGAAAATTTTATGTTCAAGCATCATAAACATTTTTCATAAAAAACTAATTGGAACAACATTTGCCTAATGCAATGTAAACAATAAATACACACACATATACACACACAAAATATAAATGATGGGATGACGTAATCTTTACACAATGCTGATCGAAAGGGATTTCTGATCTATAGAATATTTGTGTGTGTTTGTGTTTTCTCCATGTTGAAGAGGCTCGCCTTTAAATTTCTCTATTTGATGATTGCCCACTTGCTGGCTGATGATGTTTACTCCCGTTCATAGAGTGCACATATATAAATATTTAAACACCTGCCTTTCTGACTGCACTCACTATCCAGTTGTTATTTGACTTCAATTTGAATATGTTCAATTCAGTTTGCATTGAGTCTTTGTGCTAACAAGTGAGTTAATTGTGCGCGCAACACACAGAAATACAGAGAAAGAGCAACAGAAACAGAAACAGAATGAGTATCGGTAAGCGTCAATCTCTGGCAATTATCTTGGTAGTAGCAGCAGCGGGCAAAGATGACCTTACTACAGGGGTTTCATTCATTAGATCATTTTGTACGATTTGGTTCCGTCGTAGTCTCCCATTGATATGTATGTATTCAGAGAGCTGACGCGACAACAAAATAGTTTCTCACTGTGGTGGGCGTCATTTCAAATCTGTTTTTGCTCTGTTGTGTTCTATATTCATTGAACAGTTGACGAATATTCCTAGAGATGTGAACGTGAGACGTGAAATGATGGTACCAAAAGTGAAAAATCATATTTATATACATACATATTATGGCATATATCAAAATTTCTTATTGCACAGAACTTCAAATTGTACTTCTTCTTTCTGTTTTTTGAATATTTTATTTTCAAAATTTGGAAATTTTGTTCTTGTGATGGATGGAAATGACAACACAATGTGAAAATTAAGATAATATTCTTAAAATAATATTTTAGAGACCAAATTTTCTTTTTGAAAGATTAATCTAAATATTTTGCTTTAAACTAAAAATTGTTTATAAAAGTTTTAAAGTTATTTGGTTTAAAAATTAATATGTTTCCACTTGTATAAAAATTTGAGGGCCTGTGACGATTATTACTCTAATGTCTTCAGTCAGACTTTTATTTATTTAAAAAGTCCGACTGAAGACATTAGAGTAACACTAAACAGAATAGAAGGAATATAATGGATGGTTCTTCTATTGCACAGGCCGACAAAATTCTAATCCCAAAATCAAAGTTTACTTTTCTAAAATGATATTTCGAATCAGAACTCCACATGCTCAGATTTACTCTGATTATAAGATATTCTAACGTAAAAATGTCAAAAGTCAATCTTTGACTCTGGTTTTGAAGACTTCACTAGCCTAAAAATTTCAAAATATCCGTTTTTAGTAATTTAAAGTTTCGTCTGAATATCTGAAATGTTTTTTTTTAATGCCCAGAGTAAAAGCTCAAAGTTGACATAAGCAATGGAAAGTGTTTTCAAAAATTTAATAATGAATTTAGCTCATCTCTAATTTGTTTCATTTAGTTTCTCTATTTATCTATTTTTATAGCCACGACACACGACACTTGGCGAGCAGGTACATATAGTATAGGCCTTCTATACTATGTATACCTGTGTATAGGAGTAAGATTATGTAAGCAATTAGACAAATTTTTGAGACCCTCAGGTCATCATGATATATCTATCATTTGATTGATTACATTCAGTAATCATTATACAAAGAAAAAAGCTAGAAACTCAACTTTTAGCTGCCTCTACGGAAGTGCAAAGTCAAATTCCTACAAAAGCCTAGCTTAAAACTTCTCGAACCAGTTCTCATGGGTGGAGCGACCACCTGTTGGCTATGGAGTTGACTTGGTGACGCAGTATGGAAAACTAAATATATGGATATGGATAAAATCTATTCAACCTTTGACTTGATCAAGCAATCATCAAACAAATGAATTTAGAAGCAATTTTAATTTGTTTGCTCATTTGTTTCGACTTTTATTGTTCAAATTTCTTTTTATTATTGTTGTTGTTGTTTTGGTTTAGCTTTTTTCTTGTTTTACTAATTTTAGTTTTTAGTTTCAAAGTCAAGTGATTCATCATCATCATCAACACCGAGAAGATAAAATGAAAATGAAAAGGAAAATATCAAAAAGAAAACAGAAAAGAGAATTTTTGTATGTCTTTTAGTATGAGACAAAACACCCACTCAAAGATAGCAACAACAACAATAACAACCAACTATGCCAACAAATGCCAAATTCTTAATTACTCAACAGTTTCAATACACTGACAATTGATAGGTGGAAAGGGTATATTGAGACATTTCACCTGTATGTAACAGTCATGAGGTGGGATTTACTATTGTAATTGGCATGATAGGTCTATTATATCAGGAAATATATCACATCTTTTTAGATCTTTCGCCATATTCTAGATAAGTAATTGTCTCGCGCTAGGGGAGCTCAAAAATGATCCTTAAAATTTATAAAAGCTACGTCAAAAATAAAAATATTGGGATAAATGCTTCACATTTGACTCCTGTAGATTTTTCACTGATCTGAGAATAATAAAAGTAACTCTGAAAAACTGTTGATCTATGGATATGAGATTGCTTATATATAGTTACTACTTTATATTCTTAGTAACTATATATTTTAAAATTTTTAACTATACGAAATTCCACAAGATCTTATGTCAAATTAAGTCATACAAAAATTGTTTCATAAAGTGCTTTAATTTTTAGGGGATCGACAACATTAAAAAATTTAATAAGACCAATTTTAAATTAATTTTAATAGGTCAAACTCTTAATAAATGAGACTTTAGCCTAATTCACAGGCATTTAAATTTAATTCAAATTTTCTTAAATTTTATTCTAGTTCTACTATTTTAGACCCATGTGAGGATCATAAATCTATAGTTCGATTGTTTCGTAGTGAAAAATTCTTCTCCTCTAGAACTTTTGATGGCAAATTGAAGTGAGTTTCATTAGATCACTTGGCATAGAGTATCTCGAGGTTCGTCTAAGTTGCTTAATGCATATGCCATTAGATTTCTTCATTTCTGTTTTTGGGGTTGTGTTTTTTCTGTTGTTTTGTATTTGAGCAATTCTCAACTTCCACTCAATTCCATTTTGAGTGAGTAATTTATGCTCTGTGTCTCAGAGACAGGCAGCAGCAGCAACAGCAGCAGCAGCCGCCGACGCCTCAACAACATTTGTTTTCATTCGTCTTGTTCAGTTGCTTTTAAGATTTTGCCGAGCGAAAATTGAATATTTCTGTTCGCCGTCGTTGTGGGTGTGTGTGTGTGTGTATGTGTGAGTGGTATTTGTACATACGAGAGAGCCCAAAAAAATCAAATTGTTTATACAAATTTCGTGTGAAGAATTCAACAGCAATCACAGAAACATCAACAACAGCAATCGATATCAATACAAAATATACAAAAAAACCTTTTTTTAAATAGTTGTCATTAACAAAAAAAAATGAAAGTGCAGAGAAAAACAACCAATATATATATATGTGTATATGTGTATAGCAATGTCAACAACAAAATTACCAGTCAAGAGCAACAACAACAACAACAACAGCAGCAGCCGCAGCAGCAGCCACTGCAGCAGCAACATCAACAAAACAGCAGCAAAACATTCGCGTTTTTGACCTGCTCTACGTTTTGTGTATATCGCCCACGCTCTCTTTGCCCTCTGAGTACTCTACCCCTCTCTTCCTCCTCTCTGTTTCTCTCTATATGTACCTTTTTGTGGCAGTTGCACATTGTGCAAACTGCTGTCAACTGCTGCAGGCAGCATGTCATGTGCAGCACCAGTGGCAGCAACAACAGCTGCTTCCCCTCATCCATCTCTCACACCACTCGCCTTACCCTCACTCTTTTTTATACTCTGCTTGATCACTTCCAACTCTGCAATGAGCAACTTTTCATCATTTATGGTGGCATTTAATTGATTTTAATTACATTTTATTAATCAATAGCCAACAAAAATATGTGTCTTGTATTTAGTTAAATGGCTTTTTAATGAAAATAAACCAATTGTAGATCAGAACAGTTCCAGATGCAGATAAAACTAACATTCTTGCCGCCTCTATATCATCATTTCAATGATAGTAGCAAAACTTCATGAGTTTGATAATTTTTACAATTTTAATCATCTTTATGTTCTATATTATCAAGGGTAAATGACAATTATATGAAGTTAGATATCCATAGGCTGCAAACTGTAATCAGTTTTGTAACTTTTCTCTTTACAACTTCATAAAAAAGCCCATCTTATATAGGAAATGTGTCAATAACAATATTTTTAGGGTAATTCTTTTGATTTAGAGTAGTTTTTGTGGTAATTTTACTCGAAATCTATATAAAAAAGCGAGATCCCGCTAAAACATTGCTCGATTAGAGGTTTCGGCTTTTGGCAGGGTTCTGAGTTAATGATTAACCTTTAAATAGTCATTTCCTTGTTTAAACTCTTATTAATTTTATCAATGCTAAGCTTTTTTTTTAAGCCTGACTTAAATTTGCAATGAAATTTGGTTTAAAAAATGATACGAGATCATTTCATAGGATTGTCTTCCTGGCTGGAATTAAATATATTTAATCAAACATCGACAGGAAGTGATAATTCAGTTTTTTAAGTTCTTTTTTGATTGCTAAGCCCTAAAAATGAACTTCTTGTCTTGCCTCTCCCTTCCATAACTTTATGATATATGGATTTTTATTTCCGTTCTTCTCTCTCCTCAAAACGTCTGCTTGGATGTATAGCGCCTTCATCCATAAATTGTGAATTCAGTTTTTCTTGACGTTGACCCAGTGAAGCATGACGAGACGATGTTCTTATTCTGATAACCCTGCCCTGATCTATTTTTAATCATTGATTTGTCTTTAACCCAAGAGAACTCAGAAAACCAAACCATATGGCAGATCATTCAACCACATGTTCGATCTACCCGAAGGCACACACCAAATATAATAAATTATCGTATAATACTATACACAAAGTTGTTATATTGCAAAATTTCAATAATGAAAAATCATGTTAAATATAGATCTCTTTAGCTTTTGGTGTTTTCTATGTGTGTGTGTGTGTGTGGTTTTTGGCGTCGTTTTTATTAGACGTTTATTATAAATTTGCTGTCAAGAAAAAGGCAAGAAAATTGGCGTCACACCTTTTCCCGCTTATGAGTTGTTCCTTTATATAACTCAAATAGGTGATTTTCACTCAATGAGATTGTCAACTCTTCTCTCTTTGTCTCTAAGTATCTTTTCTCTCTCTCTCTCTCTCTCTTCCTTTCTATCTTGGCATTGGCCCAGTTACAGGTGGCGTTTCGCGGGGGTCTCTGTCAACTTTTGAACTTTTTGAGGCGCCAAATATCAATGCTGCCAACAATAATAAAATGTTTTTTAAATTTTTGGCCTTTTACATTTAGTTAAGAAAATTTTAACACCTAAGTTTATTTTGGCGGGAAATTCAAATATGAAATAAACAAAAAAAAATTGTAAAATTTTATGTTAGAATCTAGAGAACCAACAAACGGGGCAACTTATTTGTATAATTAGTTAGTTACCTGCTTCTAATGCGTCTTTAAAAATTGTTGAAATTTATTTGATCGTTTTACTCTTACGATTACTACGATAGTTCTTCGTACCTGATAATTGTTGTCTATTTCTTTGGCAGCTTCTTAGGTTTTATTAAGTAAATTTTTTGTTTCTTTTTTTTCTTACTTGATTTTGATGTCTTAATCTTTGGCTGTCATGTTTTATTTTAGTGTTTGACTTTGGGTGGGTCTTCTTGTGGATTTTCGTAAAGTGTTGATAAATTTGACAGTTTGTTAAAGGTATCAAAGAATAATTGTATTCTCAATGCTATTTGAGACAATGATGTAGAGGTTTTTGAAGAATCTTCTTGAAAATATTGAGAGATGATCAAGTTGATAGGAAATTTAGGATCCCTTTTTAGTAAAAAAAATAAACCATTTCTATGAAAGTAAAACTTATTTTATTTATAACAAGCTTCATTTGCCACGTTTTCTTTTGGCCAAGAAATTCGAAAAATTGTATCGGACTAAAAAGAGATTAGTTTAAAGTGCGGAGTTGGCCTCTAGGTGCGCTAAAGTGCGTGTGTGCTCGTTAGAGCGGGCGAGAGAGCTCATGCGAGAGTGCTTGGTCTGGCTCACTTGGTGTGTGCGTGGTATACTGAAGCCGACTTATTTCATGTTTTTTTTTTTTTACCAATTCTAGTTGCGGCTTCTTTAAAGTTAAGGCAAAGCGTACTTAGAGCTTATATCTATCATCTATCCACTCTTAGTGGACTGAATAGTCGACATGCCATGTGAACCGACCATTTAACGTTCCTTACGGCGACCCCGCCCTCTGTTTTGTTGTTGTTGATTTTGCTTCTAGCCAAATTAAAGCTAACACAAAAATGAATGCAAACAGCATTAATTTGATCAAATATATTGTCCATATACACACACACACACACACACTTATATCGAAATATTATATCATATATATGTATGTATGGGTTATTTCATGCCCTGGTGCGATTTTTCGCATTTTTATTTTTATTCGAATTCGCTGAACAAGTTTCACGTCCCACGAAATAAAATGTGTGTAGATGGATGTTGGTCTACGGTCGTTAACGTTGTCTATGGCCACTTTGGGTGTCTAGTGTGGGTGGTTTGATTGAGTTTTCATTTGTGTATATACTATAATATATTCTTTGGTTTTTTTTTTTTTGGTCAATCGGTTGGCAACTAAAGTTTCGGTCTTTCTCTATCTTGTTTTGGTGTTTGTTGATTTTGCTGTTGTCGCTGGCTCGCTGGCTCAAACATTTACTTGAACTACCGTTTATAGTGTTTTGCATATTGCATAAAAGGAAAGAGAAAAGTAACCAAAACGAAACTCAAAATTCTTCGATTTTGGCCATATTTGTGTGTTGAGAAATGTCTTCAAAACTGATATCATCGTCGTTTCACAGTACGCCCCTAAATGATTGCTTTAAGGTGGGCGCGTTTGAGAGACGTTTGGGTAAGTTTTATCTGTGTGGGTGGGTGAATGTGTTTAAATAAAGTCATCGATTAACCATATGAGATCAAGTTCAAGTTAAGTTGAAATTCATTCATTGACTCAAATAATATAATTAATTAACTTTATTTGGAGTTTAGAATAGACTAACAAAGTCATAAATGAGTTTAGTCCCATTTTAGCTCGCTCTTTAACTTTTCCCTTTAAAAAACTGATCAAACTCTTTTAGAAAAGCTTTTTTGAAAATTCCTAGACACAAACCCCTTAGTAGAATGTCTTTTTATCAGTGAACTCTGTGAAAGTCTTTTCAAAGTTTATTTTCTTGCGATAACTGCGATGAAAGACAAACAAAAGTTGACAGTCTTATCTTAAAACTTTGGTATTCATTCCACTTCCAAATGGTATCCCCATTTAGTTAGCTATGCGTCACATCTAGAGTGCAAGGTGTATATATAGTACGGGAGTCTAGTGATGGCAAACTATGGGGATTACGACAATTTGGGTAGAAATTCAGTTAATTTGTTTGTAAAGTTATTTAATTATATATTTCTTTTTATATTTTACAGATGCTCTCCTAGCTGATTTGCAGAATAGTGTGCCTGGTCAACAACAGCAGCAGCAGCAGCAGCAGCCACAATATGGCACAGTTCAGCCCAAGTTAATTCATCCGCAACAGCAGCAGCAGCAACAACAACAACAACAACAACAATTTGTTGATAATACACCTGGCTATGGCAGTCTGCGGGGCAAGGCCCAACCTCAGGTGGTGAGTAAAATGAAAACTCTTTCTCTCTCTCTCTCCCTATGATTCGCATAGATATTAATCATTCGTATTGCTCTTTCTCTTACAGTATCAGGAACATTATAGCGTAGAGACCCGATCACCCACAATAGCTGGCGAATTTAATGGCTCATCCAATGGCTATCAGAATCAGGGCTCACTGCCACGCAAAGTAGTTGGCTTTAATAATGGCCAATCAACGCAGCAGCAAAATGCCTCGGGATTGTCCGAATTGGATTCATTGTTGCAAGATTTGCAGAATGCTCGCTACAACAATGGAGCCGAAAAGAAGGGTAACTACTTCAAAAAAAAAAAGTCTGTCTCTTCCATTTTAATTGATTATGTTTTATCATTTCAGATATTGAGGTTCCTGCCAATTATAGCAATCCAGTCTCGAAATATAATACCTTCAATAGCTATGCCACTGTCGAAGAACGTCCCACTATGGATAGTCTTCTAAGCGAATTGGATAATGCCCATATCTATGCCATACCCAATGGGTAAGATAGTGACTACTTTATTCTTTGATGGAAAAATATTTACTTATCGTTTCTTATCTCTCGTTGCTAGATCATCTGCTCATAAATCTCCTACACCTGGACGTCATGTCACTATCACGGTACGTGAGACAAAGACGGAAAAGCTGACGGGACCCGATGGTCCAGGTATACTCATACTTATTGGTTGTAATCTCTACCTTTACTCATCCATTCCCCCATTCCCCCATTACAGTTGGCACCGTTGAGGAGCAGATTGTACAGCAAAAAGATTCGTATACACCGAATCATGCAGCGCCCTCAGTTAACCATCATCAACAGGCTTATAGTACATCGCAGGCAACAAAGGAACTGGATGATCTAATGGCCTCATTGTCAGACTTTAAGGTGAGTTTGTGTAACTAATTATTGAGCTCATTCTTTTAAGTTGGCATTTTATTGTAAAATTGTAATTGAGTATAAATGTCAGATTTTTTTTTTCATAGCCAATATTAGATATTGTTATCAATCGACTAGGTATGATTAGTAAATCCTATAGAATAGGAATCAAAGCATTAGACATTATACAAAATACGTAGGCAAATGATATATTTTAGCTCAATTTAAATGTGTTACAAGGTATTTGTTAGCAATTGTTTATAAATTGGTGCAAAACTAATAAAAAAGGTTCTTTTTGGCCACACGATTTTTGACAAGTTCTTTGCGATCATTCTCGACGACCTGCTGAGGCAGATATTCAACAGTTTGTGACTTAATTTAAAACTAAATTTACATTGTTCTAGACAATAAATTAGTGCTTAGTTAGTCAATAGCTACGAGCCAGCAGCAGCAGCAAAATTTATTCTTGGGTTAGCAAAAGAAAGTCACCACAGACAAAGCAAACATTTAGATGAAATCATCTTAACAAATAAGTTATATCGATCATTTTAGCGTCTTAATCAAAGATTTCATACACTTTTTTTAAATTTAAATAATTAATGAAAGCAGAAAACTTCTTAAAAATTACACTTCTTATTTAACATTTAAGAAAACAAAAGGCTTAATGTTTTGGTCGTTATTTAAAGCAAACTTTTTATGCCAAACTTTCGTAGAAGTCTAAACAAAATTATCTCTTAGTAGATGCTAATGGAACTAGCATATTGTTTTATATGTTGATATCGTTATTCTTTCTTAACCGTAAAAAAATGTCATACTTTGCTCTGAATTATTTAACAATTTAGTTTGAGAGATTTGGGTTTCAATCGTATTACTCCAGATGCTAGAGCCCTCTGAACTTGTAGGATAAGCTTAAAAAAAAAGACGTTAGATATTTCCTACTTAAACGAATGCCTTTAAATAGAAGCTCTAATTCCTTACGTTAATAGACTGAATTGAGATTTACAATCCTATTTTTATTATTAGTCAATTAGTTCTTAAAAGTACCTCACAAAGTTCGCAAAGGTGAAACTTTTTGATGAAAATTCTCCATTGCATCAGAGATATGTTTAGAGACTTGCAACATACTCAAGTTTAGTCTTCTATATATATGTATATATTTTTTTTTATGACCAAATATAATGAAAATACTTTTCATATATTGTTTCCTTTTGCTTGTTTTTATGATCAAAGCCAAATGTTTTCACTTTTTCACCTGTCTGGGCGTTACGCCCGCTTTGCCTGGCGTCAAAATAAAAATTGCATATGGGACCGGACGGACCATGGCATAGGCAATGGCTACCTCCTTCTCGTCAATTGAAAACTGTTTGGATATTTTTAGCACTCAAACAACACCCCAACGTTTTGTTGGATTGTGTATATAAGTACTCAGAGTTGTTGTATATATGTGCTCTATGATGATGGTAATAAAAACCATAAAATCAACATATTTATCATATTCATTCGAGTGACGCATGTCGCTCAAGCATATCTACTGAGTATATGTCTAACACCCACTCTCCCTGAGAGGGGGCTGGGTACCTATTTACCTATCTATCTATGTATGCCCTTAACGACGAGTGTCAGAGACCCATCAAAAGCTCTTGACTTTGACATCTCTGAAAAAAAAAAAAAAAAAAAACAACAACGTGAATTGAAGGTGGACATTTTTATTAGATTCATAAATTTTCATCTTACCTTAATGATTGTCGATTATGGGGGGAAAAGGGTGGGGGGAGAGTGCTATAATTATATTGTCTCCACAGTTTTTTCTCTCAATTTATTGCACACGGCGCTAAAATAAATGATTATTTTTCCTTCTTCTCCTATATAAATCTCTCTGGCTGATCCGATTAATTAAAGCATCAATCAATTAAATTGAGTTGAGTAAACAAAACATTTGCCTTATTTGCATTCATTTCCTTTAAATTTTCATCTCTCTCTCTCTCCCTCTCCCTGGCTCATCCATCTCCTTCCTTACGTCTCTCTTTCTCTGTCTCTCTGTCTGACAGTTGTTTTTAGAACTTTTTGGACACGAACTCATGATCATAATGATGTATTTCAACAGATGTGCTCTGCATTGTGACTTTATACCCTACAGCAGCTAACCATGTGGTAGAAAGGCGTCTTAACTGTGGGATGTAAAGAGATAAATAGTGATCGTAATTATATATAGTTAATTAGATCAATAGTGTTTTTATTCTATTCTATTCACTCAACTTTTTTTCTGCCTGTTAGAATGAGTTCCTTAATCTTGCAGATTATATGAAGTGGGCTCGGCTCGTATACGTTACTTGCCAACAATTTATAGCCATTATATAGACATAAGATTGAATTTTTCTGGAAAGAGTTTTTAAAGGAGAATTGAACTATAAACTTCTCCAACTTCTTAACAGAATTTCACATAAACTTCATAAAAATAATAGATAATAGATAATAATTTTAGTTTGTATCTCTTAAAGAAACGACTAAAGATTCTGTGAAAATGGGCTTTAACAAGAAACCCAATAACCAAATTTTAAAAAGTACTTTTATAATAAGTTTTTTTTTTATTATAAGTTTAGTGCAATAAATCAGGAAAATATTTTGGTTTATTTTCTTTGTTAAAGAGCAACTCGAATTCGACTTTGGCAATTATAATTTTTGCATATTGTTTGTATTTAATGCGACCAGCACGCGCTTGTTCCATATACAAATTGGACACTGACAGACATGGGTTATATACACAGAAAATTTGTGCATTTGTTTTCCATTCCTTTTTCCCCCATATTGGGTCAAGGCTGAGGCTGCAGTTGTTGAAGTATATTTAACAGAGTGCCTCTGTGTCTGTGTGTCCTTGATGGCAGCCACAGGATGATGGAAGTCATCAATTAAAATATTTCAAGTGAAATGTAATTGCAAAAGAGAGAGAGAGAGAGAGAGAGAGAGAGAGAGAGAGGAGGCAGAGAGAGCGAGAGCGAAAGCTCCATGTAAACAAATCAACAAAAATTCTGTGAACTAAAAATTTCTGCGTTTAAAAAGTGATTGATTTATTTGGGTTATTTGATGAGTGGTTAATGGCCTTTATTTTTGTTTTTTTTTTTTCCTCTTTTTTATTTTGACCCAATGAATTCAGATTTTTCAAGTTAACAGATCATAAGCGAGTCTCCTTTGAGTCATCAGATGATTGAATGAACATAAATGACTTTTCGGTTAGGAGCAAATGGTAACAAAGTCGCAATTCTTCTCCATGAGTCGCCTATGACTCCTTTTCTTTAAATCAGTTTCGACTCTTCTTCGAGTCATTTTTAAATCATTTTTTTTATTGTATTTGAAACCAATCATATTTTATGCATATGGAAGACTCATTTTTGAGTCGTTTTTCAATCCTTCATGAGATTAATCATTTTTTAATCATTAAAATCGACCCATTAGGAAGATTTTAGTTAAAACATTCTTGCTGGTATGCGTAATATTAGTAATCTTATCCAATTGTGTTTCTTATTTTTTTTACATTTTTGTCTTGTCGTGTCAAAAACTTATTTATTATATTAAATGGATTAGATGGAATGCAATAAAACTTCCCAGACCTTCATAGAAATGCATACATTAACTTTTAATATGCATATAAATTTTATGCGAATCACAAAAGTGTCACTCATCAGTCGCTTAAATTAAGATCAACATTCTGAAAAAAAAAAAAATACCAAGAAAGCTATATATTTTAGTGATCTATAGAATAAAGCAACTACTCTATTATATCCTGAATCACGTCTTTGACTTTATAGAGCATCAATGTTGCTAGACCGAATATGGTAATGATCGACGCCAACTAAATGTTTAACATTTTTGATTTTCAAGGTTTAAATGTCCTTAACTCACCTCAAAGTCCTTTCAACAGACATGTTCACTTAACTTATACAAATCGTTATGTAAGATGATTCCATTTCATATGCAAAACTGATTCGCCTATCTATTAATTAATTCTTAGGATCTGGTGGATAGCTGCAACAATATCATTTCGAAGTTGAGACTTGAGAAAAGGTTTTTTTTTTTTTTGTTTTTTTTTAAGTGTGTTCTTGATATTTTCATAATGCATTTCAAAATTCTTGATAATCGCCACAAAGTATTCATACGATTCGTAAAATTTAATGGGTCTGTCGCTTAGATATTCGAAATCAAATTAATTAAATATTAATTACTAAGTGAAATTTTTCATTTTTTGGCATCATTTCGATGGTCACCCCCCAAAGCAGACGAAATTAGCTCATAATGCAATCAAGCGGATTAGGTGAGGGGGTGAGCCAGAGAGAGAGAGAGAGAGAGCGGTAGATAAGTCTAGAAAATTGCAATTCAATGTCATTGACGAATAATATGATATATGTATATACTATATATATATAAATACATACGTATTTTTGTATATACGCATGTGAAGGCAATTTCTGTGTCTGTTAATTATTTAATATCGTTTTCAATTTTCATCCGGACAGACGGACGGGACGGACAAGGCGTGTCCGTGACTTTTGTTGAATTGATAAATATGAAAATGAAATAGGCTTTTCCATACAGCCGCCGCCCTCCCCCCCCCATTCTTCTCGCTCCTTCTCCCTCTCTCTCACTCTCAGTTTATCATTTAGCCACAAAAGAAGCAAAAAGTTTAAAAAAAAAAAAGATAGAAAATATATTTCGTATATAAACAATATTGCACACGGCACCTCGGATTTTGTTTAGCCCATAAGACGTGGGCAGACATACGGACAGATGGAGAGACAGTGTCCGCCACCCCCCACCCCCTTGTCAACACTTTTCTCCACACATAGAGTCCGTTTTTGCTCTTATAGTTTTTCAGCATTGCAAATCATTTGCATGGCTATTTTTGAACAAGTTTTTTATTTTTTCTTTCGGTTTTTCTATAACTAAATACATACACAATTGTGTCTATGCGTGTGAGTATGTGTGTATGTATTATATATTTATGATCTTTCATTGCCATCATCTCAATTGGCAATCTACTGTAGCCGGCAATACGAAATTTCCTCTTACATTTTCTTGGACTTTTGTTTACCCTGCTCCCAAATCTTCATCTTCTTCTTTCGATTTCATATTGCATCTTTTAGCGTGTGCCATCAGCTTTTTATGGGGGGAAATCCTGTTTGGCCACCCAGCTGGCATCCAATTTTATTATAGTCTAACCAAAACGACGTTTTTTGAGTTTTCATTATTTGTATACGATTCGAAGATCTTAAAATAGACAACGCTAAACGCCCAATGGCAATTGCTATGGTCTAAGAAAAAACGGGAGCGGAATGGGAAGGGGTGGGGGGTTGTTTTGTCTATTCAATTTAAGTCTTTGGAGCTCAATAGCCAACTTTAAGACCAACTCTAACATGTAGTTGGGGTACACATCTCAAATCAAGTTAGATCGTAAATAAATACAACTTCCTCTTACAATTAAGGTTCCTTAGAAATACTTTAAAGGAAACGTATTAGAAATATTTAATGGTATTCAATAGCATCAGTTACTAAATGGCAAAGATTTCGATTGCAACTCTGAAACTAATTTAGATCGTAAAAAAATACAACTACTTTGTGGAACTTTTGTAATTAGCAAAACCGAAAACATTAGACGAAGAAAGAAACTAGAGCAATAAAGCATTCTTTCTGAAAGTTTCGTTTCACCAGATCCTACTTAAACTTGTCAGTAGATAAACTTTACCAAAATACGATATTCAAATTTGTATGCGTCTAATTAGTTACTGAATTTATCGTTGAACCGTTCCTGATTATAAGCGCAAAAACGATGCTCAATTAGGCTTCTACTTAGTTAGTTCTTGGTAGATGAACACACACACACCTACAACCACACACAGACACACACACAGAGACAAAATGCAAAAGTTTATGAAAGAAAAATATTGAAATGGAAACTCGCACGACGAAGACAAGATGATCTTTACACACACACACACACACACACACACCTCTACACCCACACTCCGCCTGCCCCTCCTCAACCCACCTCCATCTTCATCACCGTGCCCAGATGATCCCCTCCACCTCCACCTATCTTCTCCTGTTCCGACATTTTTCGTATTTTGGCAATGAACAAGAACTACGTCAACGTGTGTGTGTGTGTGGAAGAGCGTCGTGCGCAACGAAGCAGGAGAATCTGCCCCACAAACAACAACAACAACAACAAGAAGAAGTAGAAACGGAACAAAATTTGTTGTTGCTTCTTCTTGTTGAAAGAAAATGCTTTTTTTTTTTTTCATTTTTGTTTTTTTTTTGTGTGTGTGTCGGCTAAAAGCAAAAGTTTTTGTGCTAGCACTGGCATAACATTTTATTCAGTCGAGGCAGAGACATCATCAAAGTAGGAAGATCTTCCGAGCTAGAGCAAAAAGAATTTCGCTTTATTGACTTGACTTGATTAAACAAAAAAAAGAAACCACAAAAAATTTAACTTATCTTGCAGGTTACCACCAACGGAAGCGGGAACAGCAACGGCGGCACTCAGTATCCAAGTCAACATTCTGCCACCATCCATCATCAGACAGTAACTGATTACGCTCGTCCCAATAAAGGAACCCAGCAGGCCCATCTCACGCAAACTATCGAAGAGACGACTATCGTCGAAGAGGATAATCGCGAGGATCAGTTGGATTCTATGCTAGGCAATCTACAGGCCAATATGAGTCGTCAAGGTGTCAATACTGTGCAGAAGGGCTGCTGCAATGCATGCGAGAAGCCAATTGTTGGCCAAGTAATTACCGCTTTGGGCAAGACCTGGCATCCGGAGCATTTTACCTGCAATCATTGCCAGCAGGAATTGGGCACACGCAATTTCTTTGAACGCGATGGCTTCCCCTACTGCGAGCCGGACTATCACAACTTGTTCAGTCCACGTTGTGCCTATTGCAATGGTGCCATATTGGATAAGTGTGTAACGGCTTTGGATAAGACCTGGCATACGGAGCATTTCTTTTGTGCCCAGTGTGGCCAGCAATTTGGCGAGGAGGGCTTCCATGAGCGTGATGGTAAACCATATTGCCGCAACGATTACTTTGAGATGTTTGCCCCGAAATGCAATGGCTGCAATCGGGCCATAATGGAGAATTACATTTCGGCCCTCAACTCGCAATGGCATCCCGATTGCTTTGTCTGCCGGGTAAGTTGCTTTTCGCTCTCTCTCTCTCTCTCTCTCTAACTGATCCATTTTATATATGTATACATATATCTCCCATATCTATCTGTTGTCATTTGAATATCTTTTGGTTCGTCATCAATATAGGACTGCAAAAAGGCTGTACGCGGCAAATCCTTCTATGCCATGGAGGGTAAACCAGTCTGTCCACAATGTGTGGGCGTGGATGAGGAAGAATAAGAAATGCAAATGGAAGTGACAATGTCTTTTGTAGAAATGCTTCAACGTGTTTCTTCGCTTTCAATACCATTTTTATTCATCACATCTTTGTTGAAGTTCAGCATAGACAACGAAAATAGCCATTAGCTAGATACATTTTTGTATCTGTCAGTGGGCTCCCAGTTTTTGTGGCGTGCCACTTTTTTTTTATTATACTTTATCATCATCATCAGCAGCAGCAGCAGCAGCAGCAGCAGCAGCAGCGGCAGCAACAGCGGCCCCAGTGACGGCGGCAACAATCGCAACAGCAGCAACGGCAGCAACAGCAGCAGCTGTTCCCTGTCTATTTTCGTTAGCAAAACAACAATTTAACCTCAAGCCAACAACAACAAGCTCCCTTTCTACGTACCTTCTCACCTCCCCTCCCAAGTGATCCGGAGTAGGCGTTTTCTGGCTGGCTCACTGGACCTGGATCTTTCGGGTTCGGTTGGAGCCGCCATCAGTAAAATCGCCTCACTCCCCCATGAGATTATGCCCCTAACCCTTTCTACTCCACTCCCGACCCCCACCCCCCATTTTTCTTGACATGTTGAACTTTTTTCTATGAAATGTTTTGCTTTTAGTTTAAGGTCTTTAGGTACACTTTTTAAATTTAATCTTCAAAACAATATTGTAATTTGTTTTTGTAAATAAAATTTAAATAATTAAAATATTATAAAACAAAACAAAAAAAAAAACTAAAAAAAATCACAAAAAACAGCACACAAAAAAACAACAAAACAAACAACAACAAAAAAAAAACAAAACACAACAATTACAACTTTGACAAAACTGAGGTCAAGGTCTCGCACCTTGACTTATGTTTTGACCTTCAACTTGTGCTTGTTGTTGTCGCCGTTGTTGTTGTTGTTGCTATGTTTGTTGCTTTTATAAATAAAACAAATTACAATATTGTTAGCAAGAGTTTTAGATTTCGACCACAAAAAAGCACGCAATCAATATTTATTTTTGTGAATGATCTAAGGATTTTTTTTCAATATATACACAAATTACTTTTCCCATACCAATTGGCCAACATGTGATGCTACCCTGTAAGGGAGTCAAAGGCTATTCGAATATTTGTTTTAACCTCTTCAATTGTGTTTGGCCAGCAAAGAAACTTTATGCAAATTTTCTTAGTCTAAAATATTTAAGCAATCCTTTTGGTCACCTCGAAATTTTCATGCACCGATATGAGCGAACTTATTTTCCAAATGTTGAACTCAAAATGTTGGCCCAAAGTCATTTTAGGCCTTTAAAGATTTGCTTTGCTTCTAATCAACGATTTCTTATACCCATTAGAAAAAATTTGGATTAGAGGGTATAAAGATTAATTGTACAATCAATTAACTAAATTGCTAGAAATAGATTTACAATTACCTCTGTCCCTTTCTCGCCTCCAAATAGCCTTTAGAAGAATCTAAATATAACCAAATTATCATTGATTATTTATTTATATATTTGGCTTTTCTTTTCTTCATTCAAATATTTGAAATTGATGATTATCGATTGTTTTCACTGTCCCCTTTTACATTGTCCCAGTTGAAAGGATTACCCCAAATGCACCTGTTGTTGTTTATTCACATTTTCGTCTACAATTTTCCATTTTCCATTTATACTTTCGGACTTTACAGCTGCCCGAAACATATCACGTTCTTCTCTATTATTTAATTATTTTTTTGTTCAACAAAATATTTCATTCGTTCATCTTGTTTGTTGTCTTGGATATTGGCCAAAAGCGTGCGCAAATTGTTATTGTCTTAAGAACTTGATTTTTTTTTTTTTAGCTTTCAAAAGAAATGTTTTTCCATAACGAAAAGACAGAACATTGCGAAAATCATGAGAAAACATACAAAAATCTACAAATGTCGTTCACAATAGATTCCTGCTACTTTTCTTCTCTTCCAATTAGCCGGCAAAATAACCAATTTTTCGAGTGTGAAATGATAACTAGAGATGGTCACGTGATTGAGAATATTCTAACTAAAATAAAATTTTTTGGTATCTAAAATATATTCTAAGTATTAGAGTAGATGTTTAATTGAACTGAATCGATTTGTTAATGGATTTTAAGTGATTTTCGATAGTTTCTTTTTTTCACGATGTCCTCTTTACATGCCACCCACAACCCATGCCAGGGCTTACAGTGGCTTCATGTTTATGATATTGGCATTGGCACATTTCTAGCACCTAATTGACAAGAATTTTGAATTAGATTTTCGCTTGTCAGGCGTTAAATTTCGCACAAATAATGTCGCTATTCCCGGTACTCTCGAAAGTCGCACAAGTTGGTTACGCTTTATGGCAACTAATTTATGGACGTAATTAGCCTCTGACTAGAGGACGGCAGAAATTTAAAAAAAAAATTGCCTTATAGTAGATCATCGAAATTGTATTTTTCGTTTTATGATTTTTAAATACAAATTTAATGCCAAAATTTTGGCTACACTTGAGTGTTTTTGTGTTTGCGATTTAACGGCGCAGTAATAAATCTTGTGCATACATTTTAAATATTAATATTTTTTCTGTTTGGCTTGCCAATTATTCACTCTCTGCTTTTCTATTTCAGGACTGTCGACAACCCTTCCAGGGTGGCTCATTCTTCGATCACGAGGGTCTGCCGTATTGTGAGACACATTATCATGCCAAGCGAGGATCGCTTTGTGCCGGCTGTTCGAAACCCATAACTGGACGCTGTATTACGGCCATGTTTAAGAAATTCCATCCGGAACATTTTGTCTGCGCCTTTTGTCTAAAGCAATTGAACAAAGGCACATTTAAGGAGCAAAAGGATAAGCCATATTGTCATGCCTGCTTTGACAAGATATTTGGTTGAGAATGAATCGATCGTCACATCGAAGGAAAGAAACAACAAATGAAACTATAGTTATGATACACACTGTTTTTATACAATTTACGAATGTTTTACCGATTATATATACATACTTACTACCTACCACATATACCATATAAATGATGATGCATCTGTGCTTTGTATAACCGAGTCAAATTAGTAATTTAATTAACGCCAATCACACGCAATGCGACAAAAAGCCAAAATAATAAATCGCAAATTGTAATCAATTATTAGTAGGCAACTAATCCTAATCCCAATTATGATCATGGTCACTTTATATTTCTACCCGTTCAATATATGCGAAAAGACCACACAAAAAGTATGATGAATGAATTCAATAAAAACAAATCGGACAAATATCTAAAAAACTCTTTAATACATTTTGTAGAAAGCTTTTGGGGGCTGCTAAAAAAAAAAAACAGTAGAGGGTGCTTTATTTAAAGGTACAATTTTTAAAAGAAAAGAAAATATGGAAATGTTTTTGGGTTTATTTTGTAAAATTGTTTACTCCAATGAATTTCAATCGAATGCTAAATTAAATTAAAATTTAAACAACAGTTTTTAAAGTATTTGTCTTGGCACACAAAAACCTTTAAGTCGATTTTCTAGAATACTCCAGTCAATCATTTTTAAAACCATTTGCAATCTTTTAATGACATGACAATCGAATCCTGCTCCTTTAATTTTATCTCTAGCTAATTTTGTCATCTTATGAAGAATTCTTCATGAAGAAAAATGTTATCTTTTAATGAACATATTCTGCCTATCTACGCACTTTGAACTAAATTTTTAGGCAAATTTAAAACTTTTCAATAATTTACATATGTAATCAATTCGAAAAGTTAGCAAATGATTAAAAATTTTGAATGAATTGCGTCAAATAGGGCCCCCATAAGTATGCAGCAATTTTTTAATGCTCACAAAATTTATATATATGTATTTGTGTCGTTTACTTTAATGGCACACTACATGAAATCGTGCGATAAATCCAATATCATAGCACAAACAATCAAATCTTCATTTATAACCACATAAAGTGGGTCAATTGGGGGAATTCCCAGATTACTGATAACATTGAACAGTAAAGGAAAGGGGAGTTTCTTTTTTTTAATTGTTAATCAATTTTTTTTTTCATTTGGAGTAAAAAAATTTTAAAGCTAATTTTCTGTGGACCAAATATGTTTAATAATATTCAATAAAAATTATAACAAAAGTAAATAATAATGAATTATTTACGTTTTGACATCTTGCCTTTTACTTTTTATCTCACTTTTAGCCAAGACACAAACCCAGCATCTGTTTCTCTAAAGTATCTGAAAGATAGTTTTTATGTATCTTGTTTGCGCACCAAAGCCAACGATAAATGATAAAAAAAAAACAACAAAATTCACCAATTCCCATCTCTGGCATCACACATGTTGCTCTCTCTGCACTCATATAAAGAGAGAGAGAGGCACACACACGCACACACAGATGCTCGGACACGCACACACTTAAAGAAATGATGCCGGCCGGCGTGGCACGGCAATTGCACTATGGGCAAAATTCACAGAATTTTTGCCATAAAATAAAAACGATTTTTTAAGTAACTCAAAAGGAGGAAGGTATAAACTTTACGGTGAGTTACAGGGGGTGCGGGGCAGAGTTCCAAATGTTCTACTTAAGTTCCTAGAGCCATCTAGAATTAGCTTTAGAATAGTGAATCTTGCATAATTCCCTCACCTAACATCTTAACATCTTTTAACATTTTCTTAATTAGTTTAATATAAAAAAAAATATTTGCTAAAAAATGCTTAACACTTGATTAATAATTGGTTTTTAATTATTTGCACAAAACTTGTTGACAATGGCCCATTGTGGGACGCAGGTTTTTGGTCGCTCGCTCTTTTGCCACTTGACATTGAAGGTCTCCGGTCTTCGGTCTCTGGTCTCTGGTCTCCGTAGTCCAAAGGCATGCTCAGGCAAATTACCCACATTTCCCTGGAATGACTGTGTGCGTGAGTCTCTGTATACATATATATATATATATATATGTATATACGAGTTGGTAGGGTGTCTGCAGCACGCCCGTTTGTTATGAATCAGTCAGCCCGTCAGTCAGTCCGTCAGTTAGTTGGTTGGTTGGCTGTGGCCTAACCTCTCTCTCATTCAATTTTCATCCGTTGGACGTGTTGGTCGGTTGTTCTGTTGGACGGTCGTGTGCCGGTTGTTTTTGTTGCTGCTGCCTTAGTTTTTTTTTTTGTATTGTTGTTGTTGGTGTTGTTGTTCCGCGTGGGTGTGTATACGAATTCATTTTTCTGTTTAATTAAGTTGAATTTTCAACGGCAAACAAAGTTTCTGCAATATATAGAACAAATTGTTTTGCGCCAAAGAAGAAAAAAAACAAAGAAGCTACAGGTTGGTGTCTCTGTGTGTGCGTGTGTGTTTATCTATGTGTGTGTGTGTGTGCAAGAAGTCATCTGACTCAAAAGAGAATCTACCTACTTGTTGGTGATGTAATAATATCAAAAATCTCCTCAGTTAAAGGTGTCCTTTTTTTTACAGGGTGTGTCAATGAAATGCTTTTTCTTTTTGTTTGTCCAATTTAATAAATTTGCTTCACTTTGTGACTTTTGGGTGTGTGTGTTTGTGTGTGTGTGTGTGTTGTTTGTGCTTCAATTTGTCAGAATATGTAAATAAAAGTGAAATTAATCATCTCCTATTGCTGCACTTTTTGCGTGTACTTTTTTTTTTTGAGCTCTTGATTGACTTCACTTAAATTCATTTAAATTGCATTATAATTCCCATTTAACGGACTTTTGTTGTTGTAGTTGTTGTTCCGTATTCAAGGTTATTGTCGACAGAGCACAGTAGCGAGTGGTGGAGGAAGAATGGGAGTGGGAGAAGGGAGTGTCTGGTCTACAAATTGTGACAATTTTCGTGTTTATTACATGTAATGACCATCACCTGGTCAAGTGATTTCTAATCGACCGCTCATACAGTGCTTGTCAAACTGTATGCATTGGGGCATTGAGAGGCTTATCTTTTGGGAGTTTTGCGATTTATATTTGTTTTCCAATCGACCGCTCATACAATGCTTGTCAAACTGTATGCATTGGGGCATTGAGAGGCTTATCTTTTGGGAGTTTTGCGATTTATATTTGTTTGTTTTGTTTACTTGTTTGCATGCCGCCTTCCTGAAGCATACATTGATATGTAGTAGTAGTAGCTGGAAACACGCCTCTTTTTAATACCCTACAAAAGTAGGTATATAAGCCATCAATAAAACATAAACAAATTTAATACTTGAAACAAAAATTTTCACATTTGCTAAGGCTTAAAATTTCCAAAGTCATATATTCCTGATTCGATCTTAAAGATCTTTTTCCAAAGTAAAAATTATTTTACTTTGATCCAAAGTTAACTCTAAATTTAAAGGGTAATCCAAAAATGACATCACATATCATTTTGATGAGTGTAAGCAAACAATTTGCTTGGGTTTTCGCTATTGGATCTGATATGAATGTGCTTTTCCATGCCAGACGGCAGTCAGCTGCTCGACATATCAGGCATTACCCAAAAGAGTGTGTGTGTGTGTGTGTGTGTGTGTGGTGGCAATAAGTGAGGCAATAACTATTCTCAGAAATCCACAAAAGCCGGTTTTATGACACCGCCCGCCGCCTATTACGGGGCGGGCAAAAGGCAACAAACACAAACACAAAAAAAAAAAAAAAAGGCGAGCATCGCCTTTTTATCACCGACGCGACACTCTGTTTAGAGTTATACCCGATAATTGATTGCTAATTATAGCTAAATTGGTTTTCCATATCACGATTCTCTGTGACGATGTGTGTAACATGCAGCGTTTTCATGTTGAAAGATTTTATGATTAGAATTTGAAAATTAAAAAACAAAGTCTTAACAAAGTTTGAGTTAGAGTAAAGTCATAATCGATAATGGTTCAAGAAGGTTTTACTCAGACTGCCTCTTCCAGTAAAGATCTAAAATAATTAACAAAACCTATAAAAGTATCTCATGTACATTCAGTATGGATAGTGATTCCCCTTGTTAGGGTTTAACCATCGATAGCTGTATTTAATTAGCTGGCGTTATCTTATGAACATTGCATAATCCATTAGAATTATAATTTATTTATATAGTATCTGGCTTTAAAAAAAAACGTGCCATGCTTTAAATTTAAGCACTAATTTTAGTGCTTTATTGTTTAGTGCTACGACCTTAATTTAATTGCGGCAAATCACAACGTTTAGTACATAAGTACATAAATGGTAATCGCCTTATATAGCCTTCTACTCACGATAGTGCTTCATGATACGATGGCATGGAATGCAGCTAAGCAGCCGTCGAAGACTATGACGATGACGAGTGCCCCCACTGAAGAGGGGCCATAAAAGAGCTTTCTTTAGAATGTCCATTCGAGTGGTTAATGATCGTTTAGACATTTGTCCGACGCGTGCAGGAAAATAAACGCAAGATCTATGTATAAAAGGTGAAAGAAGAGAAAAATTGAATTTAGTCAAATTGGCATTAAGATTTGCACAATATTTGCTCGATTAAATAAGGAAGTAGGAAGGACATTCTTACCAATTTCTATGCCACAGTTCTCTTCGATGGCAATGGTTCAATCGTTGAACTTAACTCAGGACAATTGAATCTAATCTAATTCCAAAACTATATTTTAGTTGCCGCTTTAATATCTTAAGAAATTTTCAATAATAACATATAAAGTGTAAAATGGGTTGGTGTCTTGGCTTAGCGAGTTTTGCGAACAGTTTGAGAAGCTCTTGTGCAGTGCTTGTAAAACCTACTTAATAGTGAAAAAAACTGCAAATTGCAGTGAAAAGAAATTTACTTTTACTGATCCAAATAAATGTGCTTGTTACTATATGGATTTTCCTATTGGTTATCAATTATAACCTTATCAAATAGTTTTTCAATTTGAGTCTTTAGACGTCACAGCGACAGTTGAATGTTACCTGAGATTTTCGGTTTTAGGTTTTCGGTTTTCTGTCTGGTTACCTAGTGAGTGGCTCTTTCCTACGGCTTCATGCTTACAGATAATTGAGTTCAAGTGCTCCACCAGTCTGGCCAAGTCATGTAATTGAAGCCACTCGTATTGTATCTGTGCGATGCGTCAGTTGACTTTTAACTGCCAATAACTTAGCACACATATCTCGGTTTTTTTTTTTTTTATTTTCAGAAAGAATATGTCTAATACGGATACGAGTTTTATACCCGATCTGCCATTGGGTGGTCCTTTGGCCCATTATCGCAAACGGGCAAATTTCGATTGGAAGCGACTGCGCCTGATCTTTGAGAAGGAGCAAGGATTGCGCATCAAGGTAAAGGGCATCACTTAACTTTTCTAGTGCATCAAGCTTAATGACATATTTTTGTTTTCCCTTTTGACAGTACAAAGTCTGGCGACGCTTGGAAAATGATCCTCTATTTGCCCATCCATCGCGTACTTTGCCCATGGATGAACAGAAGCGTCTGTGTGCCATGCAGGTGAATCGTATGAAACATTTGGATCTGGTGCCCAAGGAAATCGAAAGTTTAAGTTTCTCAGCCAAGACTCAGTATTTGATGTACATCAATGAGGCTCTGGCCTGCTATTCGCCCAGTTTGTCGGTGAAAATAGCTCTCGGAGTGGGCCTCTTTAACAATGCCATACGAGCCATGGGCACGGACAAGCACAAGAAGTATATTGAGGCCGCCTGGAATCGTGAAGTGATCACCTGCTTGGCCATTACAGAACTTAGCCATGGCAGCAATACGAAACGCATACGCACCACGGCCACCTATGATCCCAGTACCCAGGAATTCATTATCAACACTCCGGATTTTGAGGCCGCCAAGTGTTGGGTGGGCAATTTGGGTAAAATGGCCACAATTGCCATGACCTTTGCCAATCTCTATACGGCCGATGGGAAGAATCATGGTCTGCATGGCTTCCTAATACCCATCAGAGATCCCAAGACTCTGCTCTCGTATCCTGGTGTCTTGGTCGGTGACATTGGCGAGAAATGCGGTCTGAATGGCATTGACAATGGTTTCGTGGTATTCACCAATTATCGCATACCCCGCGACAATCTTCTCAATCGCACCAGCGATGTCTCGCCCGAGGGCGTCTACGAGAGTGTTTTCGACGAGCCGGGCAAGGTCCTTGGTGCCGCCTTGGAGAGTTTCTCGGCCGGACGCATTGGCATTATGCAGGAATCGGCCAATACTTTGTGCAGCGCCGCAGTCATTGCCGTGCGTTATGCAGCCGTGCGCAAGCAATTCGGACCCGAACGCCAGGGAGAGGAGTCGGCCATTCTAGAGTATCAATTGCATGTGAGCAATTTAAACTAAATTAATTTCGAAACTTAAACTGAATAAATTAATAATCATTTACTTTATAGCAATATAGAATATTCCCCTATTTGGCGGCGGCTTGCGTACAGAAAATCGCAGTGGAGGAGCTGACCATGACCTATTTGAAGATTATAGCACGCTCTCAAGCGGATTCCAATGGTTTTGATATTCTGGTAAGTTCACAAATAAAGGAAAGATCAATGAGTTAACAAATGGTTTAGAAACAATTTCAATTCTAATTGGGCTTAAGTGGGGAAATTACTTACTACAAGAGATTATACTGAATAAAAAAAAAACATATATCTACTCATATGGACCCAAATATTAAACAAATACACCATAAATATCAGTCAGGCATCGACTTGAGGATACTCTATATCAACTTGGATATGTAAATGATAGTTTCAATCATTAACTTACATGTAATCTAGATAAGATTTAGCTGTAGGTCTAAACCTGATTGAATGAAATTCTTTATAAGCTCGAAAAGACTTTCTTTAGCATATGATATAGTCTTTGACACCCTTTGTATGGCCCGTAAAGGCACTGGGTATTTAAAAAAAAAAACTTATTCAAACAGCTAACTAAACTAAACTAAACAAACTTCCCAAAAGAGCTAAATTTAGAACGCTGACGTAATGTTTCCTATGTAGAGCACGATTAGAATAAATAGGAACAAAATTTTACGTTGTTGGTTAGCGGAAAGCTTAGCACACACTTTTTATACCCTGCATGCATAGAATGAAAGGGTCTATTACAAACGACAAAATTAAACTCAAACTTAAATATAAAACAAATGAAGTCAAACAATGTAAAATTAATCTTTCTAGAGAAAATAATTAAGCTAGAAAATATTATGCCCATCTTTTGAGTTCTTTATTATATTTAACGAGAAGAATCAGAAGCCAAGTTGGGAAAGATCTTAAGTAAAGTCCATTTAGTTGTTCTCATTTCTAAAATATCATAATAATCATCATTTCTTTTGCATTGCAGACGCAGAATGCTGCTGAGATTCATGCCTTGATTTCGGCATCGAAGCCAAGGATCACTTGGTCGGCTCGTGATGCCATACAGGAGGCACGCGAAGCTTGCGGGGGACATGGCTATTTGAGAGCAGCCAAATTGGGACAAATGCGAACAGATCACGATCCCCTGTGCACATATGAGGGCGATAATAATGTGCTCGGCCAGCAGGCCTCCAATTGGTTGTTGCGTCAATGGAGTGCCAAGGAGCTGGAGTCACCGATTGGCAGTGTTAAGTTCCTGGAGCGACGTAGGCAGTTGCAGTCGTTGAAATATGATCAACTGGTTGAGCAGACGCCTCTAAACAAATGGGAATGTAAGTCCACATGCCTTGAGATCTTTATACAATATTAACCTTTTGTGGATTTCTTTCGTTTTTAGTTGCCATCACTTGCTATGAGTGGCTATTGTGTCATCTGATGTCCCGTACTACGGCCCACATTGAGGGCCAATTGGCGGCTGGAGCCAATCGCTTTGAGGCGCGCAATAATTCCCAAGTGGCTGGAGCCAAGGAACTCTCATTGGCCTATGCCGAGTATTTCGCCTTGACCCGCTATGTGGAGCATGTGCGTCAATTGAAAGTGGAGGAGCCCTACGCCAGGGTTCTACGCCTGGTCTATGATGTGTATGCCATGAGTCTGCTGGAACAGCATATGACAACCTTCTATGTGGGTGGCTTTGCTGTGGGTCAGGGATTTGCCGGCGCTGTGAGGGAGTTGCTTCTGGCTAGCTGTCTGCAAATGAAGGAAATTGCCGTTAGCATTGCCGATGCAATTGCTCCCCCGGACTTTGCCCTAAACTCGGTGATTGCTCGTGCCGATGGCCTACTCTATGAGAATTTGCAAAACGAATTTATGACCAATGAGGGCGCCTTTCAGCGTCCCTCTTGGTGGCGCGATGTCATCATTCCCCAGCCTGCTGAGAAGTCAAAGCTTTAAGTCTTTTGTCCATCTAAAGATAAAAGGAAAACAAGTGCCTGGTGCCTGGTGCCTGGTGGTCGGTTAATCCCAGTTAATCACAATCACAATCATCTTCATGTAATTATTGTTATTGCCTCATTTGAAATCAGGTATTACCTATCATCACCTCATTGCATTAATTTAATCCTAGATGTGACATTATTTTTCTACCATGATCACATACCATACATTGTATCGTATTGTATGTTCTATATATTGAGTATTTTAAGATCCAATCTGTTACTAGTTTACGATTCTACAAGTTAAATGAATAAATTTTTTAGATAAATACAAAACATAGGTTTGATAATTTTTCTAAAGAGTTGGAGCTAGTTCGTAAACTGAATTTTAATAGTTAAAAGTTTTAGTTTGGTTTATTATGTTTATCTACAAACTATTTGGATCATAATTTTTAGATTTAGCCTGAGCCTCAAGCTTTTATTTTAGTTTGTATTTTGAACTACAAAAAAAAATTTAAATGGAATACAATGTAAAATCGAAAATATGTCAATACAATCCATAAGTTACCCTTCTCCAAAGTTTTGGGACACAATTTTAAATATTTTTTACACAAAATAACATAAACCTTGATGATTCTACTTTAACTTTAAAACGCTTTAAGAACTTTAAGTTCGTTTTTTTTTTAAATTGTTATTGATGGAAAGTAAAAGGTGAAAAACTATCGACTGTTTCGATTATCGATAGTCTTCCACCTCTAGTTTCTATATGATACATTTTTGAAAGCAAAAACTATTGGAGAATTTGTTGCAAGTTTAACTTGTTAATTCTAGGCAAATTTTTTGTTTTCATTTTTATTTAACATTTATTTGGAAATTTTGACATGGCAAGTTTTGTTTTTTTTTTGTTATTATTTCAACCTTTTTTTTGGGATAATCTGGTTATATCTCTTCCCTTTAAGCAATTAGTCCAAAATACTCTTAACATCTTTGAAATAAAAGTTTAATAGAGCCCATTCTTAGTCAATTTGATTTTATTTTTAAATGCATCTTCATTTAATTAGATCCTGTTCGAGACGATGTAATAGATCGTGATTTCCTCAGGTACTTGGGGTAGCACCAGCAAAATTATATATCGTAACTAAACTTATATAAATTAATTTGCCAAAAGAAACATTTTGATGAGAAAACAAAAAGCAAAGCAAAAACACAAAAACGAAAAATCACAAAACGAAACCTTTTATTAATTATAATTAGTTAGCGGCACTGAAGCGGCCATTGATTTACATTGATTCTCGCATAGCCAACACACACACACACATCATATATACATATACATATGTTGTTGTTGTTTTTGTGTAGAGAGTTGGTTATAGAGGTGGGTTCTGTCGTCACTCCCGAAAAGCCGTTTATAAGAGGACCCGGTCCCACCTGATCCGGCTCAGACGTTGCTTAGTTGTCGCCCAGTAAAGAAGAGCGAATGCGAACAAAGCAAAGAAAGAGAATTGAAAACGAGAACCTGGCCGAAAGACAAGTGAGTGAGTGAGTGAGTGAGTGAGTCAGTCCGTCAGTTGTTGCTCTCATCATATTCTGTCTATCAATTGAAAAATAATAGCTATAACTTTGATGGTTTTGCAAAATAATGGCGCAGTTTTCGTTTCGTTTCGGTTTGGTATGTGAATGGGCTAGTGGTGGCTCGCTCTTATCGCCCCCCCCCCCCCCCCTCCCAACAAAAATTGAAAAACTACACAAATAAATGATAGCAACCGATTGGGAATCACACATATACAATAAAAAAAAAAAAAAAAACATTGTTCAAACATAAATCACAACAACAACCAACACAAAAGGGGCAAATCGTGCAAAAGTGTTACTTGAAATATAAAAAAGAAATTCTACTCATTCCGGCAAATGGCAGAGAGAACAATAAAGATGAATCTACGTGCATATGTGAAGTTGTTATTAAAATATTGCCAACCAGTTTGGCATAAACAAAATTTTATTTAATTAGAACATCATAAGAAAAAAAAAACTTCCCCAAAAAGTGAATTGCAAAATATTGTCAGAACAAATTGTTTAACAAAATGCGCACCAAATTGATTAACGAAAAAAAAACATATATAAAAAATAAAAATGTATTATTAAGTTTCAAAGAGCAACTGAAATTAACAGAACCGGTTAACGCCGAAAACAAAACAAAAAAATGATATTTTAATCCATTAATTTACATTTCGGGGATTTCCGTTTTCGATAGCCCTTGCTCTCTCTACCCCCCTCCCTCTCCACACACTCGCACACACACGCACACACACACAAATAGAAACGTAGATATAGCTCTCCTCTCTCGCTCTCCCTCTTGCAATTTGATTATTGTGAAATCGTGTTAAGGCAATTAAATATGCTTAAAATGCACAATTTATGTGCTAAGTTCTATTAAATTATGGCTTATCTATTGCCCCCACACCCCCCCTCAATGAAGGGCTGACCAAACGAAGCCTGTGGTAACACTTTGTCCAAGGGTTAAAGTATATTAATATCTTCTTCTTTGACTCTTATGCCAACAGATTACGTCCCCCCCACACCTCCACACCCCGCCACAAGCAGGCGAGTTTAGGGGGCGTTTCTGCCAATGATAATTAATGTGAAAAGTATTTAAACAATGACTAAATGCAAATTGCATTCAATTCAATAAACTCAACTAAAATACACTGAGAAAAAAGAACGAATGCTCATGCAACAAGAGCTGCTATTGTGTAATGAATCCTTTAGATATTTTAGCCAAGAATCACTTAAAAAATTAAAAAAGAGCTGAAGCCAACAATAGCCAAATAAGGATAGCAAAAATCAACTTTCAATTGAATTTAAACTCGAAAAAAGACAAATAAAGGATATAATTTACTGGACCTTAGATTGGGACTGAAAAAATTCAAAGAGCTTAATATGCTTTTGAGCAGTTTAAACTTGTATCGAATTGGAATAGCAAAATCAAATTAAGTGAATGAGAAATTTCAACCCATCGTGACTAGGAAATCAAGAAAAAACTTCTCATTATTGACATATTATAAGGATATTTGATAAATTCAATTGGTAATTAGTAGTTAGCATTATTCAGTATTGCAATTTCTTAAATAAGCGTATCAGCTTAACTTTAAATCATCAAAAGTTTATGTACCCATAAATTGAAGGTTTCAATCCTTGCCCAATTGAAATTGTTTCCGTATTATAAAGTGAGTGGATTATGTTTGCCTCATTTCCGCCTCTAAACACAAAAGATTGATGATTTCGAAACCAGTTTTCAAATGTTACAAATAATATTGAAACCAGTTTTAATAAATGTATTTGTTTTTTTAGAACATTCAACAATAAATTCTCCTATGCAAATGCGAATCTAATATAAGATGTGGAAATTTCTTGTAATCTGTGTGGTAATGAGTGCCCTAAATAGTGAAGCAGCCTCAGGGGGTAAGTCGGGGGGTCATTTTATAACCTTAGCTAAACTTTAACTTAAAGTCCTTTTCTTGCCATTGCAGCATCCGGTCAATCTTCGCGTCGTCGGCGTGCCTATGCGGGAGGATATGCCGGTGGTTATGCCAGCAGCGGTGGTGGTGCTGGTGGTTATACTGGCACCTATAATAGTGCCGGCGGTGGAACTGGACAGAGCAGTTACACTGGCAATGGCGGTTATATTGACTACGATGATTATGGCGATGGTGGATTTGCTCCCAATTTTGGCATAATTGATCCCTATTTGTTCCATCAGCAATTGACAAATCACATTTTGGCCCAGAATTATGCCAATCAACAGTGAGCCAATTATTTTGAAACCTTCTAAATTGGGGAGGATGTGGGGTAAAGGGTGAAGGGGCTTGTGCTTTGGTTAAGGGTTTTGTGGGCTAACTTCTTGCTTCTTGTAAATCTTTGTATTTTATAGGGCCGTAACGGGTCTGGCCACGGCGGGTAATGCTTTTGCATCAGCTGATGCACAAATAGACAACGATGACACGTAATTACCTTGAGCTTCCTTACTAATCCGGCTAATTGAAACTTAAGTTCCCCTAATTAGTAATCCCGACTAATTTCATTTAACTTTCTCTTTCTTCCCATGCAGTCGCATTCAACAGCAAATCGCTGCCCAGCAGGCCTACCACGACAATTTGATACGTCAGAACAGATATCGTGGTGGCAGCGGTGGCAGCTCTGGAGGTGGCTCCTCCTACAACTCACATCGTTATGCTCCAAGTTTTGCCTCTGCATCTGGCTCCATTGGACCACATGGCTACAGGCAGACAGCCTTCATTAATCCACCCAATCCGGTAAGTCCATAGAGACTAACACTTAGAAGTAATCCCAACATAGTGGAAACATTTTATAATCTTCTGATGATCATTAATAGTGAATTTGTTTATCAAGAAAACTATCAAAGACATCGGGCTTTATATTGAGGTCGTCAAACTTAGATTGCTTATTCTATTTAGCAACTTCATTATATTTTAATGACAAAAACTGTGTTAATAATAACATTGAACTTGAAGTACAATTTCGTTGTGAAGGCCATCAAAAGACAACACAAAGAGAACAAATAGAATGAAAACAAATAATAAAATTTACTATATTAGATTGATGGTAAAGGGCTGAACATAATCCAAGCTAATAACCAAAAATTGTTTTTTTGATATACAAAAAGTTTGCTGAATATTTGAAAATAAATAAAATAACCTAAGCTATTATTCAGGGGCGGATCTACAAAATTCAAACGGGCAAAATATGTCTTCTTTAAGTAGGCAAAATACTCAATTTTTTACTTCATTTTTTGCACATTTTAAAAAATTTTAATATAAATTATGTTCTCTTTAAACCATCTTTGCAACAGGTCATTTCAAAAGTACTTTAAAGTTTTCGAAAATTTAATTTTTCCATTGCCTATTGGCCTTATTCTGGTTTCTCAGTTACTTTTACATTGTTTCTTAAAAAAATTCGAATTCAACGCCAAGAAATAATATTTTTCAGTTTTTGGTATTGGATAACAAAAAGTTCAGATTATATAACAAAAATGTATTCTGCCTGAAATTGGGGGCTGTTTATATAGTTCTGGGTCTTCAACGTTGGGTGTCGAAAAAAAATTGGTGAATTGCTGCTGAACGCGATTCCACGACTCCCGATGATCAGAAAAATAAAATAAAAACCAGATAATGATCAGCATAGATGTCACTGGTGGTGCAAAACTCGAAAAAAATTTTATGATTTTTTTTTTGACGACTATTCAAAAAATAAAAAATCAAATTTCAATTCTTTAATAGTATAAATTTTTTTGAAATTATGATTGAGATTCACACTAGAATAGTGATAATTCTGCGTCGATTATTTCATTATAATCGGTTCAGTTGAGCCGAAGATATCATGGCCGCCAGTTCGAAAAATGTAGTTTTTTTATGAATAGCCGCAAATGAATAGATTTTGGAGAACTCTTTAATAAAATTACCATAAAAAAGTTCTAAATTGATTATCCATTATACTCAGAATCCAAAAGTAGTTTCAGAAAACTAACATCCTAACTAGTTCCATCAATAAGGTTAAGGGAAAAATTAATATTGGCTTTTTTTTTTTGCAAAATTTTTTAAATAGTTTTTTTCTTGTTTGCACTTTTGCATTTGTTCCATTTCATG
This sequence comes from Drosophila nebulosa, assembly GCA_024703675.1. Classification (NCBI taxonomy): domain Eukaryota; kingdom Metazoa; phylum Arthropoda; class Insecta; order Diptera; family Drosophilidae; genus Drosophila; species Drosophila nebulosa. Next base: position 5,568,591 of record CM045724.1, on the reverse strand, counting down.
ACAAAAATAAATGTTCATTACTTTACGCCTTGATGTAAATTTTTGGGAAACGACAGAAAAGAAAATCGGGCACAAAAATTATAAATCGGGTAACTAAGTTCTAAACTAGCTGCCAAATGTCGCTAAATGACAACTTACTTATATTTGAAATTTTTTGCCACTGTCTCTCTCCCTTTAAACAGGCCTCTCCCAATATTGTGAATCGTTTTGGTGGCGGCTCTTCAAGTGGCGGAGGAATCGGCGGAGGCGGCAGCTACAGCAGCAGCAGCTCCAGCTCAGGTGGCGGCGGCGGCGGCGGAGGTGGCGCTGGTGGCTACAAGGGCGTCTCCGTGTCCTCGTACAGCCAGAGCAATGGCGATGGAACCAGTCGACGTGGAGCCCAGACCACGGTCAATGACAATGGCAAGGTTACCTCATACTCAGTGCACTCCTAAATAAGATGCATGAAAACGAAGCGAACGATGATCGAGAAATAAAGCTAATGCTTTTTTTTTTGAATGGAAATATATATGAATACCAACTTAAAATATATATAAAAATATACTACTAAATAATTCAGTTTTATTTCATTTGGATTGATGATCAACTGCAGAGCTTTCTATTATTTAGAAAGTTGATAATCAAATCAAATCAAATCACATCACAGCGACCAAAGAAAGCAAAAATTTTTAGGTTTTTTTTTTGTTTTCTTTTTTGCTTTTGTTTTTATTTAAAAATAAAAGCTCATGACCTTGATTTTGACACTGGATTTTCTGTCTTGGGTTCGAAATATTCTAGACGTAACGCCTCGATGCAAACAGAAATCTCTTATCAGGGGTGACAGGAAATGGTTTATGTTTAATGGACTCATTCGTAATCCATTTCATTCCATCCCAGTCATATGTATATAAGAGTTCTACGAAATGCAAGTATTTTAGCAGTAAGTTACCTCATCGCTTGTCGCCCCTGTCGCCCCAATCGCCCCTAATCTCGTTTGATCTTACACTATAGCGGAAGTAATTTGTTTACACCGACGAAAACACTAAAAAAAAAAACCATAATCAATTCAAGGAAATCGAAATGAAATGCGCAAAAACGTCTCAATAGAACACGGAAAACAAACAAAAACTCTCAAGTTTACATGAAAATGTTACGGCTTGATTTGATTTAGGATTACACTAAAGGTTTGTATCTTATAGTGACATTGCAAAAAGTCTCAAATTTGTAGGTCCTATTTCTTGTATTTTAATAAAGTTAGCTTGATGCACTTTTTGTTTAAGAAAAAATTTTAAATATATGGATGCATTTATTAATCCATCAATAGCCCATTTAAAATAGTTCTAGATCTTGGATTAGTGGCAAATCTACATGGAATAATCAGTTAGAAAATTCCAATTGAGTTACGATCTTCTGTAGCTAAATTATTGCAAAGACTGTTCAAGGAGCTTATGAATTTTTAGATAATTCCTTGAAATTGTTCAATTTTGCCGAAAAAAAAATAAAAAGCCTTAACCCTTTATATGGCAACATTTCGATTTTGATGCTAATTTATGTATTAGATAAAAAACTTAAAGTAAAACGCTTTTTTATAAGCTTTTGAAAATTTTGAGTCCTTGATTCTTATTTTGAGAAAGTTGTCTGTAGGATGATGAATACTAGAATAAAAAAAAAACTAGTAATCTTTTTTGCACATGAATTCTTAACATAAATAGTTATGATTTTCTGCAATATGTTTTAATATAGTTGCGTTTTTTTTTTAACAAAACTAAAAGCCAAAATATTCAAAACAGAAAGCAATCTGTTAAATTCGAAAAATTTCGCAAGAAAAGCTGTCATAAAATTTGCAGTACTTATTGAATAGTTTCAAAACATAGCAAAAATAAAACGGAAGCATATTGTTGCTTTAACTACAATACTCATTTGTTATTTTCTTAAAACACTTGGAGATTTAACTCGTTTGAAACGGTATGCCATTCGGCTATATAAAGGTTACGGTCTCTAACTGCATCCTTAAAGGGCGTAAATGTTCCTTAGTTCACTGCCGAAGATCATTTAAAAGTTTCCTTATTCTAAATAGGGATTGTTTAGCTTATTAATAGTAACTTCATCTATGTATAAACTAAAGCTTTATCTTTTAAATCATCTGAATTCTTCTTGTAAAGTATCCATTCTGTAATGTAGATAATTTAGATACTGCAACTAAATATCAAATATTTCACTCTGGACGTTAATTGTACATCTAATGACATTTTATTTAAAAATTTAGTAATAAAACAACAAAAAATAAAAATTAACCTTTAGATTTATTATTAACACTTTTCTTTACTCCTTTTTTAACTGTAGTTCCAGACCAGACATTTTATTAGGAAAGGGTATACAAAATAAATTTGTAGATTCTCAATTCTTAAATATTCCTTCACCTTTGAGGAAAAACGAAATATCATGACAATATTCTATATTTAATATATATATATTACATGTCTTTGGTTATAGAAATGAAATCTACTAATTATATACTTATATATAATGACAATCAGTCTGTACTTGAATGCTGTACAATGTTTCGTACATGGCAACTATATAATAGGTAAAATCAAGGTTTCAACATTATTGCTATCAGCTTTACTTTCATCATTTGTTCAAAAGCTTTCTGCACCAATTACGAGCTCCAATTTTATTATTTATTTTTTTTTTTTTTTAAAAAAGCACCACTCTAGGTCAAGAATCAATCGGTTCAAGACTGAAATTAAATGACAAAAACCTTATCGCTGAATTCAGTTTCATTTTAAAGAGCCAGCTCGGATCGATCGATTCATTAGTACAATTTCGAACATCGTAGCACATTGAACGCTGGAATTAAAAACACCCAATTGAAAATGAATAAATTATTGATGCTCGCCCTCTGTCTGGGTGTGGTTTGTGCAGGTAAAAAGCCAAGTGAAGTGAAAGTTGACAGAGAGAGAGAGAGAGAGTAAGAGTGAAAAAGAGAGAGGGAGAGCACGGTCATCCTGGATATCCTTGTGAAAAATGTTTGTCGACTTGTTGAAATCGTCTCGATAATCTGTTTCAAAAAATCTAGAACAAATGTCGTCACGTCAGACGAATTGTCGCGTAATTTCCCCCCCTCCAATTTAATCAATGATTTACACAACACTTGTGCAATATTTTTTTTTTTTCCCCCTAGGCATGTGGCGACTTATCGCAGCATTTTCAGATTGCATTTTAAAAATTGATTTTCTAATTTGTAATACATTTTCTATTTACTTACAGATTTCGAAAACAGGTAAGCTAAAAGAAAATGTGATCACTTTTGGTCTAAGATTTAATACTTGTGTCTCTTTTGGGAATTTGGAAAATGGTTAGATATAAACGTGAGGATGATTTCCACACTCGGTAAGTGCCTTGTGGCGAATGTTCTTCAAAATGAATTGGCAACTTGGTACTTAAACGAAATTTCTATCCAAATTATACTCCACAAAAAAAAAATTATTTAATATCAAAATTCAAGTGAAAAATATCCATTTAATGGGATTTCTTTGGTGACATTTTATTAGCCACTATAATACCCACCAGCAGACCCTTGAGGCGGCACGTCGCAATGCCTATGGATCCAGCAGTGGTTTCGGTGCCAGTGGCTCCAGCAGCTATGGCACAGTCGGTGGCAGCAACGCCGAACTGAGCGGTGCTTATGGTGGAAGCCTGGGCGGCTCATCTTTGGGTAATCTGGAGAGCTCCTACGATTCGGTGGGTGCCACAGAAGCTCAGGACGCCAGTTCATTGAGTGGAGGTGCTGCATCTTCGTTTGATGCCAACAATGCTGCCTCATTTGGTGCCAATCAGGCTGCTTCTTTCGGTGCCCAGAATGCTGCCTCATTCGGCTCGCAGTCCGCCTTCTCCACCAACCACGCCTTCCAGAGCAGTCTGTCATCGAACTTTGGTGCCTCAGCCGCCCACAATGCGGGCAGCAATGTGGAATTCGCTGACAACTCAAATGCCGGCACCGAAGTCAATTTCGGTGGCTCGAATGCCGTCAACTCGGAAGCCCTCTTGTCGGGCAGTGTTCAGGCTCCCTTGGCTCTGACTGCCCCCGTGTCGCGCGGCGGCAATGTTGAGTACTACCATCATGAGAAGGTTGTCTCTGCTGCTCCCCAGCAGCAGGTGGTCTACAGTGTGCCCGGTGGTTCCCAGAAATATGTCCAGCATGTGGAACGTGTTGTGGAGCAGCAGCCCACAGTGCAGTATGTTCAGGTGCCAGCTCCCACCACCTCGGAGCATTATTATCAGCGTAAAGTGACCACCACTGCCTCGGCCCCTCAGATCCAAATCGCCCAGCCCTCCTCCCGCTACGCCTACGGTGTGCAGTCCGGCTCCAATTTCGGTGCCAACTCTGCCTTTAAAGTCAATCAGCAATCCGCCTTCGGCACTCAATTTGGCAGTCAATTTGGCAGTCAATTCGGTAGCCAATTGGGTCAGTCATCTGCCCTGAATCTGCAGCAGAGCAATTCCCAGTTGCATCAGTTGATCAACCAGGCCCATCAGACGGCCAAGCAACAAGCTGCCAGCAGCAGTGCCAATCAAGTGCAGTTCGGTGGTTCCAGCGGGGCCTACCACAGTGGCCAGCAGCAGCTTGGACAGCAGCAGCAGCAGCAGCAACAGGTGCAGTTCGGTGGAGCTTCAGGATTCAACAGCGGTTTCGGCTTCAACTCCGGCAGCTCTCTGAACTCGGCCAGTTCTCTCAATTCGGCCAGCTCTCTAAACTCCGCCAGCTCTCTGAATGCTGGCCAAAGTGGTTCTCTGTTGAGTGGTTCTCTGCTTGGCGGCTCGCTGCTGGGCGGCTCTGGTCTTGGTGTCAATGCCGGTCTGAGTAGTGGCCAGCAGGTGGCTGGTTCTGGTAACTTTGGTGCTGCAGGCGGCGCTGGCAGTGGCTATCAGACCAAGCAATGGGAGAAGCAATCCAAATGGTCCTCCCAGTCTGAGGTGAGTTTTCTCTCTCTCTTGAATTAATCCTTTTAGTAGATATATTTCAATTGCATTTATTTATCCTGCCAGTTTGATTCCAATGGCCAAACCAAATACTACAAGGATCTGGCGACTGGTGAGAGTGAGAACTACAATGTGAATGGCAAGGAATTCGGCTACAAGGTGGCCACCGCTTCAGTCGATGACAATGGCCGTGCCAGCACTCACAGTGTGCACTCCTAAAGAGAAGCGATCCAACGAAACTAGAAGAAGGTGCCAAAACCAACTTAATTATTAATGAAAATAAAAATTGAACGTTCAACAAATTAAACAAAGAATTAAACAATTCTCTGTGGTGGGCCAAATCTAAAAAGTCTTTGAGAGATTATGGGGAAAAAAATACTAACTCTTAAAGGAAATTTTTAGTAGAAATTTATTTTATTTTATTTTTAATTCATTTAGTTGATTTCAGGAGAATGGACGCTCCAATTTGCCATCGACTTGAATAACTCCACTATTGATGACACCCTTGACATTTTGTTCCCTGGCCCCAGTTCTACTGTCCCGGCGACGTCTAAAGTCCGAACCGTAGCCATATGAAGACATACAATAGCAGGGCTTCCAACTGGGTCTTCTCTGGATCTGACTCTGCTCTTGGGGTGAGCGTTCTGTCGTCCAAACTGGTACATAATGAGTCCAAGTCTCGCTATTGCCAGAGCCACCGTTATTTGCATAGACTTCCTGTGGATAATATTGAGGTGTATAGTAGCTTCCTCCTCCGCCGCGACCACCGCTGCCGCCAGGGCGACTTCCACCTGTCTCATAGCCTCTATGTTCGCTAGAGAAATTGGGATTCCATTGTGATTTGGGATCGTAGGGTTTTCTAGTTCTATGTTTCGATTCGCTGCCTCCACGTCCCTTGTAAATGGGCACACTGGCATCCTCTAAAGCGATAAATTGTGTATTATTTAAATCGCAAAGCGAAAGGGAAACTGAAATCGGGTGGGGGTGGGGGTGGGGGTGGGGGAGTGGGAGTGGTTTGCTCTTACCCTTTTCGCCGTGCTGTTGGGCCGAGCTCGTCTCATTGGTCTCCCCCTCGGCGGTAATCTCAAACGTGATGTCCGTATGGATGCCCACACGCTTCTTGTGTTTACCCAAGTCCGTAATTTCGACGCTCTCCTTGGACTCTGCTCATTTCGTGCCATTTTTTTTTTTTTAGTTCTTATTTTGAATGTTGCTTCGAGCGAATTTAATTACCTTTCGTTTGCTGCTGTCCATCGCCCGTATCGACGGTTACGCGTACTCCATGTATCTTTGGACGATTGCCACTGTTTCCACCACCTCCACCTCCAGCCCCGCCGCCGCCGCCGCCGCCGCCAACGCTTAGACTACGTCCAGTACCCTGATCATAGCTGCCATTTCCACCCTGTTGTCCCTGCTGCCCCTGTCCTAGAATGCCTGTCTGGTTGTTATTCTCGTTCTCATCGAAATCCAGCTTGGAGGACACTTTATTCGCTTGACCTGGTTGCCACATTCACGTTTCAGTCATCATTGCCGAAGGTTTTTGTTGTTGTTGTTTGTTTTTTGGTTTAGCATAGAAATTAGATTTATCAGAAATTTAATTAAAGTTATGCAAACACTTGAGTCTCTCTTCCACACTTCGCACTAATCAGATGAATTGGAGCGCATCCGCCACATCCGGTTGTATCTGCCATAAGTGATGCAATTAGCGCACACTTTGACTTATTTATGGATACAGATACGGATACAGCTACAGAGAGACACACACATTCCAAATGGCTGACTGACTGCTACGGCTTATGGCTGGCTTTGCTTACTGGCCATGTGCACTTTGACCAACTTTAATTTCCATTCAATATGCAAAGTAAACTATAATTATTGGATTAGACCCCAATTGCAAATGGATTAGCCTCAATAAATGCCACAAAGGGGATGCACAATAAATCCCCCTCAACCCCCTTCGAAACGGGTGGCAAAGCAGACCGAATCTTTATCTTTTAAGTCAATGTAATCAGTTGAAACAATACAAACAGAAAATTTGAAATGAAAAACACATTTCTGATTGGGTTTCCATCTAAGTGAAGTGAATTTAATGCAGAAATTCAGGACTCAAAATTTCATAGTAAATTAATTGTTTATCGGATTAATACTTCATTCTATTCTATTGGATCGGAATGAAATACATTGAAGAAAGTAGCCAAGTGAGAGAAAAATGGGCCTAAAGCATAAAAATCTGCATATTTTAGAAAGGAAATTCAAAAAGAAGGCTTATAACTTTTTCGAAAGTAATTAATTGGGCTCAATGAGTTAAAAGAAAAAAATAAAGTGTCTCAATAATTTAAATTTACAATTTAATGTTATCTTGAATGATATTTTCGATAGAGCCAGGTAAAGCGAGTTATCCCATTGACGCCAATATAAGAGAACCAAAAACTAATTTTAATTTTGGTACAAAAAGTTGAAAATTGCGTCTAAAACTAGTTTCACAGATTTATGCCTATATCTTCAAGTCCTTGTGCTCAAATGATGTGATTTTTTAATAAATAAAATAAAGTTTATTTACCATTCAGTTCATTTATCATGAATGATATTTTTGCGAAAAGAAAACAAAATTAAATCTGGAACGCCAAATAAAGCCAGTTATCCAATTAACGCCAATATAAGAGAACCAAAAATAATTTTAAAATTTGGTACAAAAAGTTGAAAAATTGCTTCAAAGTTTAAAATTAGTTCCACCTATTTATGCCTATATCTTCGAGTCCTTGTGGTTAATAAATTTAATTTTTAATAAATTCAAATTTATTAACCATTTAAATATAGAAAAAAAACAATCTTGTGGGAAATGCCCAAATACATTTTAAGGGAATTTTTCAAAGGAAGTTTTTCCCAAAAAAAAAAAAAAAAAAAAATCCCAGAAGTTGATTATTAATAGAATTATTCGTTCACTAATTGTCTTGATGGGAAACTTTCCCAAGCACTGGAAAGACCCCGATTCTCTTCAGTTGCCAAAAGTTAATGTACACCCATCAAATTGCAATTGATTAATGAAACTTCTCTAAACAACCTTCGGTACAATGATGAGTTAACAGAAATCCACAGAAGATGAACAAGAAAAAGGCGTTGAAATATTCCATCGCGTAAAGCTATTTTTTTTTTTCGTTTCTTCTTGAGCACTTGTTAAAAATTGTGATTTTTGAACTGAAGTTCTAAAGCGCGATTCAGGTGCGCACTTGAAAACCGCCGACAAACAACTGAAAAAAAAAAATAAGCAAAACAATAATGAAAAAAACCGAAACCGATTTCAAATATCTACAGAGATTCATTAAAATTAACTAGCAGAGAGAGGAAGAGAGAGAGAGAGAGAGAGACACGCTGAGGAGGGGCGGAGAAGGAAACATGTTGCTTTTGTTTCACTTGATTCTATTCTGACGTCTAAGCTTGACTGATAAAATCTTCAAGTTTTGTTGACCAGGCTAGTACGAGGTACGAGTTACGAGTTACGAGTTAAGTACTTCTAGTAAGTAAGTAAGTTGTAATTGCAGTTTCTAAACGCCATGCGTAGACACTAGACATCTCTCTCTCTCTCTCTCGAGGGAGAGGGAGAGGGAGGCCTCTCCCTCTGTCTTTAGTAATTGTTTCTAATCGCTTGACTAACATCTTTTGTTATTGTTTTTTGATGTTGTTTCCGTTTTGCATCTTGAATGATTCTATTGTAGTTTTTGTGTTTTTATTCCCCTAATATTTTTTGGTCTTTAAATGTTTTTTTTTTTTTCCAGTCAGTCATAATGCTCTCATCGTTAATCATGAGACGAGAGTGGCAATTGGCTATCATCATCATCATCATCATTAGCCAATGTGAAGTTCAAGGCACAAATGAAAACCAAATTCAACCAAGGCAAATATATATATATTATCTTCTACAAGTTTAGTTAAACCACAATTTTACTCATTTGTCAGTTTACGCCCTCTTGCAAATCTAGCCATTACCACAGATGTTGGAATAATAATGTCAGCGGGCCCAAATGAATGTACATACATATAAGCCATAAATTCTTTGGCTTTGATTGGGGGGTAATGGGGAGAGGGAAGGTTAAATGGGGATGCAATTAATTAGCAATTGCATTTGGCTGCCTGTCATTACGTGTGATAATTAAAACTTCTTTTTGTTCTCTATCTTAAGGGTTTCTTTGGGTCCATTTGGAAAAGAAATTCTGGCAAATGTATAGACCATAAATTGTATGCCCTTGGGCCTGTTCGAGCCCTAACTCGAGTTCAACTGCAAATGCACTCTAATCTCAAATTTATCAAGCGTAATAGTTTTGGTTTGGGTCTTCCGCCCCATTTTTGTCTCCCCACCCCCTCCCCCCATTTCATTTCATGACACTTCTTCCATTTCCTTGTTTTGTAATCTTACCAGCTTAGGCATGTGAATGTGGGAGTGTGTGTGGGTGTGTGTGTGTGTGGTCGGGTGGTTGGTTGTTTCGTGCCCAACCCAAAACCCATTAAACAGATGGCTTTCGTTGTCAACCATTTTTAATATACTTTTTGGTCAGACCTAGCAGATCTCTCGACCTGGCTTGACTTGCTGTCTGACAGATTCTTCTTCGTTCTTGTAATCTTCTCTACTCTTCCTTCCCTTCTCAACAATTTGCATAAGGTTTTGCTCTTTGCATCAACTTAATTTTCATTGTTTCTATGCATTTATGTTGCACTCGGCTACATTTCCATTCCCATCCATCTATCCAGCTGGTCCACTCGAGTGTGGCCCGGCTAAGTTCAAGTGCGTTTCCACTTTTAAGTTACTTGCATAATTCTATGCGCATTTCAAGAGCATCAGCACAACAAGCACAAAAAAAAACAAAACAAAATAATATGCAACTTGTTCGAGTTGCAAATTTCGATGCTTGCAAGTTTCCGATTTCGTAGCATACTTTTAGGCATGACGGGCAAACTATTGGATTTTTTTTTATTTTTTATTATAGAAATTTTATATCACAGGCTAGTGTCCTGCTCAATCTAGAAATCAGAAATTTACAGTCATTTTAATTAGGCTTTGGAAAATATTTACAATAGGGTATACAGGTAGTTTTAGAGGTAGGTAGAGAATTTGTTAGGACGTAATTAACACAGATGATTTTTTTACAAGGACATTTAGTAAAGTCAAGATCTTATTAAGAGGTCTTGAAGGTGGTATGTTGGTTTTAAAAAAGATAGTCCTCAAAGATATATATAATCGAAATCAGGCAATTTGGCTCCTTAAAGTATGCAGTAGACAGTCGCAAAAATGTAATTTTGAATCTCAGTTAATTTAAACATCATCGATGAATTATAGAAAATTTATAATCTCTTTCATTTCGACTATCAATTGCATACTTTAGGGAGCAACCTTAACTTATTTTATTTAGTTAAATGTGTATTTTTGATAACCAAACAAAATTTGAAATTGCCTATAAAATACTGTTGGCAATGGCCAATGTATTTGCATAAATTCCATTTGAATGTGGAATTTTTAAAATGTTTACACACTGGTTCTCTATATATTCCAAAATGTTATCTACAGTTGAAATTATGATGCCTATTTGCCTATTTTCTTAACATTTGTTGCAATACTTTTGCCTCCCCCTCCCCCCACCCCCCCATCCCATAAATGTTAATTACACAAAATATTCAAAGTGCAGACATAACGAACAAAAGGCACAACGAAGCAAAATGTTGTTGAAAGCATCAAAAGCACCAAGCCCTAGACTTGGACCCAGAGCCAGACCCAATCCCACCTGCCCTCCCACAGATGCAGTTACAAAGATACAACATGTTTGGCTAACAAAAGACAATAGGTCCTGGTGCTGGTCCTGGTTCTGGGCATTGAGCTCTCGGTATCCTTGTGGCCAGTTTACACAAACAATTAAAATGGCAAAATCAAAATCGAAATATACAAATTTATGCGTCTAGCTGCCATTTACAGTTCTCTCTCTCTCTCTGTCTCTCTTTGTGTGTGTCTGTCTCTCTCTCTTTTAGTCAAAAATAAATTGCACAAAATTTTCAACTTAATGAAATAATGGGCCAGCAGAATTAAATTATGGCCAAGGCATCATTCCCGAGGGTGCAACCAAGACCCTCTCGAGTCTAGACAATAACTAAATTTGCACCCAAGAAATATTTTTTGATTGCATTGTTACCGTTTGATTTGCAACCACCGCCAACCAACCAAAAGCCAAAGGGTCCACCCACCCGATCAGAGGATAAGTTAACCTGACACCAACAACCCTCACCCTCATCCTCACCCTCACTCGCACCCTCACCTCGTCATTGCACATCTCAGCCAAAGCGATCTCGACCTCATTGACTATTCACACTCATGTTTTTCTATATCCGTTGTATTATTATATTTCCTTTTTTTTTTTTTCTCTTTGGTATATAAAATTTTTATTATTTACTCGTTTACGGCTTTAACATTTTCTCTCTCTCTCTCTCTCTCTCTCGCTTTGCATCTCTTTCGTTTTATCGTTTTCCATGTAGTGCAAAATTATCACAAAACTCATTGAATTTGCTTTTATTGTTGTCGGGTGTCGAGCAGCAGCGGCAGCGGCAACGGCAGCATCATCCAGTCACCCTTCAGCATCGCATCTTTCCCCTCATACCCACCCCGGCGGCAGATGCAATGCAACGGAAGCTAAAGCCGGGTACAAGACCCAGACCCGGCGGCTGACTCTCTGTCGTCTTATCGTTTCCTTTGTTGAGTCGTCACCCATTGCCAATCCACCGCCAATTCAATGTGGTTGCTTCATAGCGGGTGGCCCGGCCCCAGCTCACCCATCGCACAGTGGTTCAAAGAAGACAAAAATATGTAAATTGAAGATCTTAATCGTTATTTAGATTAAATGAGATTTTAATGTAAACGTTTGTAATTACTTTTAGAAAAATAACTACAAACAAATCAAAGTTCAACATAATACAAAAACCATCTCTAGAAAATTGGGATTATCATATTCCTACAATGATCTTATCCTGCTTATAATAGAAGAAAGTCTGCTTCAGCAAACTTCAAAATGATGAAAGTGACTTTTGAATTTTCAAATAATAGAGAGAAAATTGTTATTTTAAATTATAAAGTTCAAGAATATTATAAATAGAACAAGGCAAACAAGGAGTCTATGGCAACGTTCTATTCTAATGTTCAAATATTTCGACTCTTACAATGTTTTAAGTAAGTCTAGAGTTGATAATGGAGAAATCTTTCCTTAAGTAAGACGGTCTTGAGATTCTGTAACTATAATGTTAGAAAAAATTATTCGGAGAAGAAGTTTCTTGCTTTCCCCTGAACCCTGAACCCTGAACCCTTTTTTGGGAACTCTTTCTTTAAGCTTTAAAAATTCAAGAAGTCAGATTTTTAAAATTTAATACCTTAAGACAGTTTAAATTTATTTTATTTATTTTATTTTATTTATCATAATTTTTATGGATTTTAGCCCACTGTGCATTTGGTGTTTTTTTTATTGCCACCTTCCCGCATTAACTCACAGGTTGTTCCAAGAGCAAAAAGGAAAAAACTCGTTGGCCCTTGAAAATGAAATGAAAATGTGCTTTGCCCGCTGCCGGCATCAACATCATCATTCGAGGGCTCTGCTGTGGCTTGTTGACCATCCCAGACTTTGTGCCACTCCCACTCCCACTCCCACTCCCTTCTATCCAGCACTTAGCTGACAATGAGCAGTGACAGCTCAGAGGGTGAGATGGGATTGTCAAGAGCCGCTTGTGGTTTTTACCCAGGGTGCATGCACGTCTATTGCATCTGTCGCATGCCGGAACTAAACGACAACGACTCGCTACCCAATGCCCTTCCTACTCATATACCATCCGGATACCCTCTCTCTCTCTCTCTCTCTCTCTCTGGGGTACGTTAATGATGCATACGCATTGGCGATTATGATGAGTTTGATAGAGAGAAGACAAACTTCTCCTCGACTTGACATGCATGATTTAGTAGCAGAGACAAGCACTCCAATTTCAATTCGACAGCGAGAGTACGAGTGTCCGTTCCGTGGCAGGATTCGTTTTCATTTCACAAATTGCACTTGACCGTGCCGTGTGACATTTCTCGCAAATTATGTTTTTTCCTCCCTAGCTAAAAATGGGGTTCGCCGCCAACCTAATCCGATTATTGTCTGGTACATATGGCCAACCTGGATCTAGGGCTGCCGCTGCCGCTGCCGTCGCTGCACTTACGCTTATTGTCCCACTCGGAATTTAGGGGTTATAGCAATAGCACAGACCTACTGCATGCGGCATGCCCCCAGTAATTGGATTTCGATGACTGCAAATTGGTGATAATTTTTTTTCGAATTGGATGGGTCATAACGAATGTGCGCACGTGATTCCGTGAAAAATGCGAACATCTGCACACGGAAGCAATTTTCGTTTCGATGAATGGTGTCCGTTTTGCTCAAATAGTATAATCGTTCAGCATAAGGCTACAAATAAATTTTGGCATGGGAAACATCACTAAGAGGTGATAACTACCCAATGAGCCCTTCTTAGATCAAAGACCCAAGACACATTGTGAACATCTTTAGCTGCTAAATGCAGTTCATAACTCTCTGAGTATTGGTTACTTTCGTTCAACTCTCTTACCAAAAGTTTTTTCCTCTTTCAAGTTTAGTCTTTGGAATGCTATGAATCCCAATTGGCCTCCAACGACTGCGCAGACGAATTAATTTAAATTTCAATTATTTGTTTTCATTACGGACTCTTAGATCTCACTGGCCAACTGAAAGCCAGGAAAAATGTTTGGTTATCACAAGTGACAATTGAATGAACTTTCACCTCCAAGTAAGAGCAATTTAAAGCAAACTGAAGTAATTAACTAAGTTAATGTCTTACAATCAAAATTGTGTGATAGGATGCACAAAAGGTGAGCAAGAACCACAAAGTTCCATCATCGGCAAACTTTGCTAAAGACTTCAAAATTGCAATTGCCATAGCATATCTTCAACGCTTAAACTAGTTGGGAATTGCAATTAAATAAAGCAAAAAAAGACATGCATAACAAGATCAGAGTCCATCTTTATGTGCTTACCCTCACATTTGTGACCTCGAACCGGCTAAAAACCTCGTTTGATCAAATTTAATAGATATTTTTTACAATAAATATAATTAATTTTGAGTTTATTAACATAGTGAACATTTCTTGTGGAAAGCGATGAAAATGGCAATCCAAGAATTTAAATTTTAGAAGAGTTTTTTTAGTGTCTTGTAGCTGAAAAATTAATTCTCGTGTATAAATTGCTTAAAAACAGTTTGAAACATTTTTTTTATTTTCCACTATCAATTCAGAACGATAAAAGCTAGGCCAGTTTATTGATATAGATTCCATATGGACCAATTGCTATGGATGAATTAATATTAAATTAGTGAAAACTTTTTCTTGCTTTTTAGAAAGTATGGAGAGCTGTCACTAGCTAAACCACGCGACTAAAAGACCTAGTGAAATGATTAGTGACTGTATTTTAGTTCTGTCTTAGGGCCTTATAAAGCACTTGGTCACATTTTTGGATAGTTGAATGTAGGTTGCCCTCAATCCGTTTCTCACACCACATGCAACACTTTCGTTTTTCGCGTTGATGTCTGGCATCGTCATTACATTGAATTGTGCCCACGGGGGCGTTCCGTGTCAATTTATGCAACTCTCCTGCAATTTCCGGTATATTAAAGCGATTTCCACTCCACTGGCCACAGCAAACAGGAGGAGTTCCAGAACATCGTTCTATACATGGTCATGACTTAATGGCAAAGAGCTGCATATGACTGGCGTCTGTGTGTGGTGTGCGATGTGGGATGAGATGGGATGGGATGGGATGGGATGTGAGCATGGCATTTGGGTACATGTGATGGAAATGGCCTCCAGGGCGAATAAGCATAACCAAAGTGTGGGCGAAATATTCGTTAGAGCTTAAGAGAGCATCTCAGAATCGATATTACATTTTGGTTATGGTTCATATGGCTAGAAATGGGCAGCAATTTAATAGACTTAAACATTGAACGGATCAAAGTTTCTTGAAAAAGACGACTAAAGCTGAAACTTGTAAATAAAGTTTAGATCTTTCGACCTATGACAAAGATTCAACATTTTTTCGATATGAAATTTACTTTTACTTTCTGAAAGCAGTTACAAATATCAAGACCCCAAATAATGCCCATTGAAAGGAGCAAAGAAAAAAATAACAGTTTACGAAATTCGTTTTTAATTTTTGAATTTGTCACAATGACTACATGTGAGCAATATCTTATTATATTTCAATTTCAATTCATATATACGAACAAATTTTCATCTAAATCAAAGCTTTGAGTACCTCAACCTCAACCTCGGCTCGGCTTGGCTCGACTCGCCCCCCATGGTGAACCCCTTTACTGTTTACCCTTAGCATCACGACGCAATAAAAAATGCTATCCAAAAAATTGCGTATAAAATGTCAAAACGTTTTACCAGCATTTTGGAAAAGAAGCAGCAAACCAAATGCAATTTATCTAGCGGGGCGGTTCGTTCAATTGACACTGCACCCAGGGGGACTGTTTGATTTACCGTCAACAGGAGATTAAAAAAAAAAAAAATACGGTAGAGAGAAGGAAGGAGGCGAAAAAAAAAGGGAAAGCGCTATATCAAAAAGTGAATTAAGAACTTGTGTGGTGGAACGACAGTAGAATTGAGGGTAGGTAGTAGTTCGTCTATTAAACCGAAGAGATGGGGGCAAATTGAGTTGCAACACTTGGCAGGTTTTTATCTACGCACCACAATCAGCGGCAAGTCCGCAGGGGGGGAGGGTAGAGCCCAGTACCCAGTCAGGCAATGGCAAAAGGCAATAGGCAATAGGCGGAGTGACCAGACTAGTCCTCAGAAGCAGAACCCAACAACCAGCAGCAGGACGAACGGATGGACAACTGTTTCGTGTTGGCGCGTTGATAACAAGATTTGTTTTTTCAAAAACTATGGAAGGGTCGTATACTTAATTACGTTGAAAAGCGCAATGAGAGCAATTCGAGCCACCAACCTCCCTTACCCTCCTCCTCCTCCCCACCCCACCCTTTAAATAGATCTTGACTGCGGCAATTTAACTAAATTAAATTTAGAGTCTGCCTGCCTGCCTGTCTGCCTGTCTGCCCATCCTTCGATTTTGTGGCAGAGATAAAGGACAGACCGAGAGGAGACACCCTCAACATAAGTATTCCATTAGAGTAAATGCCAAATTGAAAACAATTTTCACTCTATGATTTATTATGAGATTCTTATTTATGGAATTGTAGTATTTGTTGTTATTGGTAAAAAATAATGTAGCGTCTGTTTCTTTTTTGCTGAAGTTGTTGGTTTTCATTTTTTTTCTTCTTGTTTGTTGGAAAATTAAAAATTAATTAGGCATTTGTCATTGTTGCTTTAAACAGATGGCTTGGCCAGAGGGGGAGAGAGCGAAAGAGGGTGGCAAATATCAGAGGGTGGCTAAAAGAAGTCGTCATTTTGCGGTATGCCCAAGGCATCGACCGTTTATATATCTAGAATAGAATGAGCTATATAAAATGTGTCCCATTTCAGATTCTCAAAGAATTGGCAGCTTTCCAACTTTGACAAGGTTTCTCTTGAGACGTTAATTGAAATTTTCTTGAACCCTTTTTTTTTCACTTGAAATCTCTTTAATTGCACAAAATTTCGTATTTTACTAGAATACTCAATTTTGAAGTAATGATAATTAAGTATGAAGAATGAATGTTAAATTCAACCCAATTCAACAATTTGACGCAAAAAATATTGATCAAATGTTAACATTTTTAAAAGCAATAATTCATCACTCATCTCTTAGCTCGGGAGCCTCACAACGTGGAAAGACGCTACTCTCATAGGTGGGTACCATATACTTGATATTGATAAAGGCATTGGGTCCACCACAGAATTCTAGCAATTTCAATGTATCCTCAATGACATCTCCAATACGTTTGCTGCGATCCGGATCGATGCCCTCACCCAAATTGACATTGATGTTCTTATAGAGATTGCAAACGGCCAGCAATTGGCGATAGAAGGGAACCAGAGCTTGACCCACACAAGGTCCTTGAAAGGAAGAAGTAAGAAGGTAGGTTTAAATGGAGTCTCTCTTGATCTAGGCAATTGTTTGATATTTCTTACCCAAACGCACCATAAGCTGGAGCACTTGAAGTGCCGAGATAATGATTCTCTTATCCCGCGTCTGAAAGGCTCTCTTCAGGGGCAATATCAATTTGGGCAAGACGGGCAGAACCTTTTTGGGTGACCTCATTATGAGATCGATGGCCCCGTTGAGGGCCAGCAAACGTGTATCGTTGTCCATGTCGGCCAGGCCATCCACAAAGATGGGCAAATAGTAACAATAATCGAGATCCTCGGGCGAGCATTGCCAGCGCAAGGGACGATCCTTGGTGGGATCCTGTTTATTGCTCCGGCCAGCGAGCACCACGGGAATATCGCCACGTGCGCAATAGATTTTGAATACCGTTTCCTTAACCGGTTTCCGTTTGAATATGTCAATTCTAAGGAAATCATTTCCAATTAATCGAATCCCCCGATGAGATAATACTCTAATACTCACTTGGGTGGCGGCTTAACCACAGTTCCCTTCTGAAGTGCCTGATAGGTAAAGGCGGGCACTTCACGCTTGGGCTGGGCATGGATGATGATTTGGTTAATGATTGAAATTCATTTTATTTTTTGTTTTATTTTTTATTCTGACCACTTACATTCTTTGAGCGTTGGTAGAGCATCTCACGGCATACTCTGCCCGGCTCATGGGGTCGCTTGGCACGTTCGAGCGTTTTCGAGCACATCTTACTTAAATATTTGCAAATAAAAACGGGTGAAAAAAAAGAAGAAGAAGAATCTTTGCACAAAAAATCTTGTCGTGTATTTTCTAGTGCCCCTAAACTACGAAGATACTATTGAAAATATATATTTTTTGATCCGAATTTATGTTTTTGATTTGGGCTACTTGGTGCAAAATGCCCGAGATCTAAAGTGAAATTAAATTACATAATTCAAAAAGTCAAAGGTTGCTGATAAACAACTTAAATAAATAGAAAAAAAAATTAAATAAACTCAACCCAGTGCGCCCCACTCATTATCGTTGATGGCTATAAGTTATAGTTATAGCCTATAACTATAGCCATAGTGGTTCGATCGGTTTAATTTTGAGAAATTATTTACCTGCAGTTTGAAGTAACTTTTATACGAAGTTTGGCTAAAATATCTAAAAAACTCAAGAACAAGTTCGTTTAGGAACAGACAGACAAAAATGGGGTTTTTTTTTTTTTTTTAAAGTAGTTTAAAAAGAGTCCGAATAAGATTGATAATTTTTACTTTAAGCTCTGTTTCATGATTTTTTAAGGAGTTAAATAGAAGCTGGTTTATGTGTTTGGTTGCCTTATCCTGACTGTCGAGTTTGTTTTTTGTTTAGAGCCTGTGGAATTGACCGCTTTTCGTTGCGCTCTAAAAGCGCACTTATGGCATACAAATTTCAATTGCTCTATTTAGAAAAAAAAAAAAAAAAGTCAACATACATAAGCATAAATTTATGTAAATAAATTACTCGTCCTAGAATAAGTATAAAAATATTTATACAACACCTTCTTATCAAGGCGTCGACACGCCACCCACATCACCCACACCACCCATGCCACCCCTCAACGAATGCAACCCCCAAATGGAACTCACAACGGAAACTGTAAACCAGAGGGGAAGCTGTGGGAGCTTCAAGAGAGGGGAGAGGGCTGCTGTGGGGAATTCTACAAATATTCACACCTAAACTGTAAACGTCTCTAAAGAGTCATAAAGGGAAAGTGCAAACATTTGCGCACTTTATCATCTTTTTCCATTTCCATGTTAATGTTAACGGTAAATATTTTTGTAACGCCCGCCAATTACGTTGTCTCGTCGTCGACGACCCTGCCCCCCAGCCCCAGCCACATCTCACTCTCAAGATTTTTTTTTTGTGAAATCTCGCAACGCATTAACCTACTTTGTGGCCCTGTTTTGACTCACTCCCGGCCTAGCAGCTTTTCCGTATGCGCTTTTAATTAATTAAAATTCAACATGCGAATTATGTTTCATCTAGATGGGCCTTCCTTCTCTAACTCTCTCTCGCTCACTCTCTTTCTCTCTCTCGTTCTCTCTCCCTGTTGTATATTTTAATTGCCCACGCACAGCTTTTCACTTTCATTTCAACATCGTTGCACGTCGCGATTTATCCGTTTTAATAATGCCCGGAAACTTGGCTGAGTTCTGGCATGTTAAATTGAGTTAGAAGCGCTTAAGGATTATTGTGGGGGGGAGCACGTAGGGATAAAACAGAAGCCACCAAGATGATGCCAGCAAAGGCGATATGCTAGAGGGAACTGCCGCTAATTGCTGGAATTTGTCCTGGCACAATGATAAGCGGCCAAAAGCAGCGTAAAAGAGTAGTCAACTCAAGATGAGTTAGCATCAGAGTTAAGTTGAGTTAGGAGGTTGCGCTTAAGCTATCTATCGACGTCGGGGTTACCATGATACGCCCTAAAAGTAGGCACTAAATCATTTAATTTTTCAAATTCGTAATTACCCATTTTCCCTTTCTCTATGCCATATGATAATAAACAATGGCAACATGAAAATTCAATGTGCAGACTGAAAAATGTTAACAAAAGAGCTTCCCGATCATAATTTATTGACCGAAATGGAAAGCATTTGCCATAGAAAGGACATGGCAAAGCTAACAAAAGGACCTCATACATTGGTTTAGGCTGTTTTTGGGGTTTTCAGGTTAAGTTTTTGTTTTTTGATCGAATGGAATGGAATGGGATGGAATGAAAGGGACGTTTGTCTAGCTGACACTTTCATTAACAAAAAGTCAGTAGCGATGACAACATGCACGTTGTGTGTGCGTGTGTGTGCGTGTGTGTGTGTGTGTGTGCTGCTCCATTGTCACAAAGTGCATAAGGGGTATGGGTGTGGGTGTGGATAGAATGGCTGGCTGGCTGGCTGTAAAGTAGATAGATGTCACACCTCTTGACTATATGTCCATCTACATACAGATTCGTCTGACATTGCTGCACTGCGGCACGTAAATCTAAACAGCCACTGACAGCTTTTAACTGGACTTCCTCCCGCCCTACAGGAACCCGTACAGGAAAAAACAAAATGGCCAGTTGTTAACGTCCATCTTGAAGCTTCATATGCATATATCTATATCCTGGTCATATATCAATATATAGTATACATAAACATACACTTTGCATTGAGTGTGATGGGGGAAAGTTGGGGCGCAGTTAGTTTCTGTTTTAGGCTGTTTGTCTGAAATTGACATCCCTTGTTCATCCTTCTCAACCCGAACATCATCATCGTCATCACAGAGTAGCCTTTTGTTTCAGCCTTGTTCGTTAGTCTGGCTGAGATTTTATGTACGGATGTTCGCCATACATTTTGAGCGCTTTATTGTTTGTCCAATTTCGTGCAACATCGCCCGCCCGCCTAGGCTCAAAACGAGTAATCGAGTATCCGCCACCGTTGTTCTAGCCAATGAACATCCCTACTACTCTCTCTCTCTCTCTCCCCCCTCCCCCCTCCCCCCTTCACACCTCTACGAGTGTAGTGTAGTGTAGTAGGTGTTAATCTAATAACTGTCAAATGCAGCAAGTTGGCACTTGACATCATCCATATACATACATACATATATAGTCCCCGCACCGCCTCTCTTTTATGCAGTTATTGGTCAGATGGCTTTTTGTATTAGCAGGAAAATTGCTATGGGAACACACACACACACATTGTCAGCATGTGATGGCTTTTGCATTGTGGCCAGCTGAGATAAAATCGTGAAGAGCCATTGTTTTTCATAAAGGGATTAGTGATTAGTGATCAAATAAAACATACAGACAGAAACTACAATTCGATTGCTAAATTGACTAAATACACAATATCAAAATGTTATCACTTAACTATTTGACAACAAATGTGTTAACTGTGATAGAATCTAACGACTTTAATTAAATGCAATTTCATATTAACAACAACACACAGAAAAGTATATTAAAACAAATTGCATTAATTAAATGAAATTCAAAGAAAATTTCAATCTAAATTTCTAAACTGGAAAAGTGACAAAAGCTGCGCACACTGGGCCAGATTTTCTATTTTTATTTTTTTAGGATTTTGAATAAGAAAAATAGACAGACAGATGGAAAGACTGAGACCGACTAAATTTATAATGCCCTCTGAAAGTATATAAAAATGATTAAGAAAATTTCCCAAAGGTAATTCTTTGTGTTAGTCCTTTTAATGTGCCTGCAAAGTTTCAGTCCTCCGTCCTCATTTAAGCCCAAAAAAAACGGGATTCTGGCCCATAGTATGGAGGGCGATAAGAGCTTGGAAAGAAGAGGAAATTCGAAATATGACTGAAACAGGGGCGTTACCAACTTTGTTCCAAATGCTAGTTAATTCTCTCTTAATATTGTTAGCCCTTTGTTCTCTTTGTGCCCACAAAATAAAGATTAAAATTCATTCAGTATCATTGTGAAATAATTTCAATTTGAATACTTATTTACCAAGTAATTCGTTGACATAGAAAAAGTCAATTTGTTGGTATTTTGTTTTGTTTATTTAGTTCAATTGCCTTCTGCTGGCGCTACTGCTTGCTGGTAAGGATACATTTCGCAATATTTTCTGCATCGCTAGAAAGCCATAAAAATCAACTCTATAAGTACAAGTACAGAATAGAGACATTTCGGTGGTCCACAAAAAGAAAACTAACTGCCTTGCAGGCAAAGCGCAGTCAAGCATAAAAATGGCAACATACAACAAATGACAAAAAGTAGAGAAAACAACAACATTTCGAAATGAGAAACCAAAAGCCAAAAGCCAAAGAGACAGATAGAGAGATGGCGACGACATATAAAAGTCTCTAACATTTTTATGAGTCGTAAATCGAAACGATAAAAATCACACAGAGGTCAGTCCGGGTCCATTTCGTTGCATGCAAACATTCAAAGAGAGAAAGAGATATACACTACTCTTGGATCCAGACTAGGCTCGCTATAAATTTTGCCACATTGCGCTAATGACAATGACAGCAGACCAAGAGACCCGTCGACCCATTCGACCCATTCGACCAGTTTCAAAAGTTCAGTTCCAGAAACGGAATCCAAAGACCGCGCATTGCAAATGGCGGAAGTTCATTATTGTCAGTGATTAATGGCGGGAAGCAAAAAAAAAAAAAGAAATGAAAACAAGTCCGGAGTGAGATTGGGTCCTTGCATAAGTTAGCTGCTGTTGGCAGATAACCCAACTCGACTCGACTCGACGAAAAACACATGGAGAAATCTCGAGAGAGAGAAAGAGAGAGGGAGTAGTCACTCTGTTTCGTCAATGATTAGCGCGTTGATTTGGCAAACGATTGGAACCATCTCCTCCAAGGATCATCTTCAGCTCAGGGCTTACGCACTCGCATATATGTAAGGGTCGCTCCCTTCGTTGTTGGAACGACAAGTGAAATTAATTTCAAACAATGCAGCCAAACTCAATGCGAAGGCTAAAACCCTATGACAGCTCAAAGTAAATTAAATAAAAATTCCAACATGAACAAACACACACACACAGACAACACACATGTCGGCAAACAAGTGCGAAAAGTGTGTGTGTGTGTGTGTGTGTGTGTGGCAAAAGGAGTTTCCACAGAAGTTTTCATCATATGATGACAGACTTTCCACTACGACGTGCCATCTTCAGTTGGAAAAACAAGACAGCAAGGCCAGCAAGGGGGAGGGAGGGCAAAATAAGTGAGTGGAACAACAATAAAAAAAAAAAAACAAAAACAAGCCAACTTGTCGAAAATTATTTCGTTTTAATTATGCCAAAGGGCGGACGTGTCGAAATGTGTCGCCAATTTTGCATGGCCCCCTTACCTCCCTCCCTTCCAGCGACCAAACCGAAAATGAAATCACGTCATCCGGAGCCGTAGTCTGGCCATTCTCTGGGGAGGAGTAGGTTCCTACCTTCCTGCTTTTCCGCTTTTCCGACGCCACCTTTTTCTGTCGTCATTATCAATTTGACTTAATTGCCGCCAACCGAACACCGAACGCCATCGTGGCTAGAGAAAAGTTTTCATTTTGTCGCCGTAGCTACTACTATCCTAGCAGTTAGTAGTCGTACTTATAGTCGTTGTCGTAGTCGTCACTTCCGGTTAGCCCCCCTCCCTCCCAAAATGGCCATCATCATGCATTGTCTGTGACTGTTTAAAAGCGTTTAGTCGAAATTTATTTGTGTATTACAAGCACACACAAGTGCAGACAGAAACCAGGAGACATCGACGACAACGACGACGAAACAAATGTTGAATTATTAAATTAAGGATTTCTTTGATTATGGCATAAATTTGTTCAAACATTTGATGGTTTAGTTAAGTGCACAAAATGCTACAAGCCATTTTACAGAGCCATCGAGCAGCAGCTGACGCAAAGATGCTTACCTTAAAACAATATATCATAAAAGGTAGAGAATATAAAATATACCGAAAATATTCATTCAAGTGGGTCTTGAAAATAATGGCAAATAATAGTGAAGAATCAGAAATTTTAATCATGTATGTATATAGCATACTTTTGAGAGCCCAAAAATCTTATCACTTTACTATCCTTTTTCTATAAGACTAATTAAAATGAAGCCTCAAATTGTGCCACGCATTCGAATAGATTCTAATCTGAGCTGTTATCACTCAAGTTGAATGCCGACTCGGATATACTCTTCGTTAAGTTTGTTTGATGACTATTTCATTCTCTCTATCGCATGCGAAGACCAAACACATACCAATCGTATGCCATCTCACTCACTCATTGCCTGTAAAAAGTTTGTGCGTATAACTTGGCTATTTTTCATCCGATTTTTATGAAATTTGATTAGCCGATACATATTATTAGCAAATATATGTGTACCAAAATTTATTGCGATATTTTAAATATTGCGTGAGAAAATCACGAATTTCAGAAGCGGGAGTCTGCATCCCAACTTTGGTGACTCTAGCTTTAATAGTCTCCGAGATCTGGTTGTTCATACAGACGAACATGGCTATATTAACTCGGCTGGTGATGCTGTTTAAGAATATATATACTTTATAGGGTGGAAAACGCTTTAATATACCCTTTTACCCTATGGGTACAGGGTATAAAAATATACGAATACTTATAGTCATTATTTTAAGCCGCAAAATATCGAAACTGCACTTTTCTACTCATATCTAAATGGAAAGAACTTATATAATAAAGAATCAAAGTCAAGTGTGTATATATCATAGTTAAGTGAATAAATAAATGAACTAAATCATTGTCAGGCAGAGAATTAAAATTTTTAATAACCTTCCCTTTGGTTTTTTCGTGCGCAATTTACCATCTTATCTGATAAGAAAAACAGGTGTGCAATTATTATTTAGTACCACTTTCTTTATACACTTGTCATTCTTTTCATTAAGACCGACGCAATAAACTCAGAAACAAACAAACTCATTAATTAGGTTATTTTATAAGATCAATGGTTGGGTTTTACAATTTCTATGACTCTTATATTATACATAGCTTAAACGAGTGAATAGGTATGAGGATGGATATGTTAGTTGATATAGTTGTATAATTTTAACGATCTACATGTAAGGTATTTTCCTTGTTTATTTATTAAGAGACAAGATGAAATAAAACGATTTTCATGCAATGCGACTTAGCTTGGGTTAAAGGACTTCGACTGGACTAGAACTAGAATCCTTTGTGACTTCGACAACTTGAATCTGCGACGACAGCCGAACTTGACATGGTGAATTACCTTTTTTCTCCCTGACTTACGCGTGCTTTTTTCGACTTCTATTTCTAATCAACCCTGCCTCATCTGCTCTCAAGTAGTGTGACCATATACTAAATATACTAAATAAACACAATTGATAACTGTGAATTAGTAACTCATCTTAGTCATTTCAGAACTACATACATCTCAATCTTTTGCATATTTCTATTGTAATCTCAGTTCGCAGACAAATGACATTTTCTTCTCACACCGAGCCACATCCATGACCAGTTCGTTGCCTGTGAACTCTAGAGACACACAAAAACCATCTGAATATGATTTTTGCGATGGATCTTCTTGTGCGAAATTTGTGAAATTCATTGGAAAATAATCGTCATGCCAATAGAAATCGATAAGAGTCCGATGATCGATATCCATGGCATCGGCAGCACGCCCACGATGGCCACCACTCCAAAACATTGGATGGGTTTCGGCATGGGCTTGATCCCTTAGGTAATCGACAAGTAGACGCATCTCCTTAGCACTCCGCAGAGTAATCAATCTCGAGCCCGGATCAAGGGTCTCGCAACCGAAATTGGCATGAAGCCAATCCATCTGAGGCAAATTTATGAATTAGCACAAAGAAGGAGGCAGTAGTTAGTTAGTTGGCTCATCGTCACCTACCACAACGGGAACACTGAATACACGATTCTTATAGGACACCTTGTAGTATTCATATGAGGGCTACAAATACGACAAGAATTAAATTAAATTATATAAATTGCGTTCACTCACCGCTTTATTTGTGGAGAAAAAATAACAATTTTTTCCAATCTTTACAAAGGGATTCGAGCAGGCGGCTATGCAAAGAGAAAGACATTTCTTGGGGTATTTTGTTTGTTTTTTTTTTTGGGTCAACTTACATTGAAAGTATTCCTGATAGATACAGACATAGCATGCCAATAATACCAAAAGAAAGGTAAAAGCCACAAACGATTTGCCCAGACTGAACATTCTCAACGAAAGTTTATGCATTACTTAGGATCGACTTGGGTGAGCTGGTAATTTTTATAGTTTTATTTGCAGCACTTTCAAAGCAGAGCTTCTAGGGAAATATATCCAACATCTTGAGGTACACTTGGACATATCATATAACTTTATTTACAAATTGTTTACAAATATTTCTTTAAAAGAAAATAAATAACTTTAATCATTTCTAACAACTTGGAAAATGAATGAATGGATATTATACAATATATTCACTACTCTTTCCGCTTTCATTTAAAAGAGGCTCTCTATCTTTAGACTTTTTCAAACGCTTCTGAATAATTATACAAATTAAGATGGTATAGCATATGATTAAAAAGATCACCGCAATTAGCACTCCCTTTGAGAATTGATCATTCATTTGTAAACTAATTTTATCCCAAAGTGACAATGGTTCGCAAATATAATATTTATCATAACCCTCGGAACGTATCATATACAATTCCGAATCAATTAGCGCTAAACTAAGATAACTTTGCTCGAGCGGCAACTTTTCACCAGGCAACCATTTTGTGTACTCCAATGTCCTTCCGACACTATCCCAGGCATAGGGATACTCACTCTTAAAGCTATGACCAGAGGTGGCAAATGTACTACCGTTTGAATATCCTTTGGAAATTATATAGTCCTGCAAATGGGATAATTCCTCAGCTGTTTCCAAAGCTACGAGTTGACTGCTGTGAGCTCTGCAGTTATCTCGCGCCGTAAACCAGTCAAAATATCTTCCGTTCTATAAAAATATCGTCATTCTTGATCAATAATGTCTATAGATGTAAGTACTTTCAAGAAAGTCTTCTGCATTTTCCCAGTAAAAGGTTCTAAAAGAGCTTTGAGTTGATAACGATAAGAATCTCTCGATAAGTACACAACGCTTTTGAGGTCTTTATTATTGGTTTAACAGAATTTCAATAGATTTTTAAGTATTCAACCCAATAAATTGTCTACTTAAGCTTCTTACCAGATCTACACTTCCAATATAGTAAGAATTTTCTCCAACTTTGTCAAATTGTACATCACAATAGCCAAATCGGAATCCAGCAAAAACTAGCAACCAAAAGCAAAAAATCATTCTTAGAAGTGTTCGATCACAACAACGAATAATTATTGACTATCACGTTGAATGCGATTCAGAAACAGTGAAATGCATTTCTTTCCTTATGAACGTCTTATCAACGAGTTCGGCTCGTGTACTTTTGTAGATTAAATTCCTTATTCAAACAAGATTTTATATAAATATATATACATTTAAGTTATGTTCCCGTAGCCTAGTACGTACGGTTTCAACAGATGCAGACATTTTTAAGTCTTTTTTAAGCTCTGTTGCTGGCTTAAATGGCTCTTTCTTGCTCTGTCTTACCAGACGCTTGACGAGTAATGGCGACATTACGGATTTTTGCACACGAGACTCCACTTTTGGGACATATTTCTTGGCGTTGCTGATCATTTTGTTGGAACAGCCCAGTATACGACCTACATACATACTCGTATTTCGGCGAATGTTTTGCCTTCTTTTAGCATTTTTTGGAAAACTTTCCTCTTTCATTCCTGCAATGCTTTCCGCGAACCATATTAAAAAAATAGCTAATAATTTTGTTTTTAAAGTATGTTTTCTTTTAAAAAATAACTTTTCCCGATAAACATGTGGGTTTCTCAATGATAATTTTCGCGCAAGTGCTTTTTTTCTGTGACAACATGTGCTTATTCTCCTTTCGTTTTTGCTTCTTTTGAGAAGAACAGTTATCTTTTTTGTTCTCTTTTTTGCTCTCTCAAATTAGAGAGACCGTCAGTAAGGCAAGAGAAAAGAAACTGCAAACCAAAATTCTTTTAGTCAAGTTTTACCGTAAAACAAAGTGAGCTACTTGTTTTGGTGCTATTTTTTTTAACGGCACTGTATGTATTCCCATGTAAGAAAGGGTATACAAACTTTGTAGCGGTCCAAAGTATAGTCAACCTTTTTATCAATATATAAATATATATATGTATATACATATGTGTGTGTATATAGCAGATCATATATAATGACTGGAGCGTAAAGAGCGAGTGTAACAGAATCGAAACCAGGAAAATCCGCAGAGTTCGATTGCCTTTAAATATTATATGATCAAGCAATAATCTGTTTTTTTTTTAAAGCCAATTTGATTGACTGAGAATCAAAACTATAATTGAGCTCAAAGCAGTATATTTGTCTAGCCTCTGGCATGATGTGAAAACTTGTAGGAACAAACTTTTCACATATGTATATATTTACGCTATATCTATTATTGAAATATGTAGATATCACTATCTGACTATTATATCTCCTAGCTAGCTATATAGCTTTGCTATCACAGCGTTTTTTAGTGTATCACTGTTCGTGCCTCGTCAGCATTGAGCAACAATTGCTCACATATATCCACAGCTTTGGTATAACACGATTCACTGCTCATGATCAGTTCGCCGCCTTGAAGGGTCAGAAGAAGACAGTTTTTGCCCATACGTGGAGAGGGCTCATTCTCCGCCCAATTTGTGTAGTTCAGCTCTCGGGCACGGCCAAAGTAATTCCAATAGAAACGCATATCTCCGGGCCAACGATGGCCGGCACTCCAGAATTGTGTGCCATTTTGAAAGCCAATGTAATAAAGGTAATTGGCCAAAACGATCATCTCCTCCTTGCTCTCCAAACAAAGGCGAGAGGTGCGCTTATCCTGATAGCAAAAATTATGGAACGAAGTGTGCTGCCAAACAAAATCTCTCTCTCCGATTATTGCATCACCAACAACACATTCCACCATTCACACTCACCAGCGGATCCTCGTCAACAATGAAGTAGCAATAGTTCTCCTGGACCTTTTCATACGGCAATCGGCAACGCATGGCTCCTGCCCCAGGTGGCATATAGAGAAACATAAACAGCAAACATAATGGAATGCCGAATCTTTCGAGCAAATGATGTTTTTTCCGCGACTGACTGCAAAGCATTGTGTGTGCTTTAACTGCGTGACGGACAATGGGTTTTCTTATCAATTGAAAAGCTCGTGGCTGATAAGGCTAAACTGAGCTACTTATTTGTGTTTATATTTTGCCCATTTCCCCTTTGCCGCTTCTCTTTTGTTTTTTTGCCAAAATTCATACATATATAATTTGTCATACCAAATTTGTGGACCAAAATTAGAGTTTGAAATAATTTGATATTAATTATTAGGATCGTCTTTTTTCAGATTGAAAGAGATTGCAATCCTCCAGAATAGACCATGGATATCGACATTGGACCTGATTCCTGAATCTTTTATTATTTAAACTGATTAAATAAAACCTTTAACAATTGGAATCCACTTTATTTTGGTTAATAAATCATTTAAAATGTTACAAAAAATTGTCTTTATTTTAATGTATGATGGCAAAGTTTCCAATTGTTCCCATTATTTTTTTAGATTTTTAAATGTTTTGATTCAACACCTGAAAATTAGGGGAAAACATAATACAATCCACATTTACATCAACATACCCCTCATTAGTGGAACTATTTCTTCCGCCAGATGGCGCTCTATCAACGTTCGTAAATATAAACGAGTAGCAGCCAAAGAAAAGTACAAACAAATAAAGAAGTTCATCTAGGGGTATAATTTTTAATTGTAGTTTTTTTTTACAGACGTATCGACAGATTTAAGGACATGCAAAGGACTCGGCTGTTAAGATTTTAGATTCTTTTTAGGGCAGAAAATCCTTCTTTCTGCTTATTACAAACATTTGCAGACAATATTACTGATAGGTTTTTTACAATCACCATTTCACCAAAATGGTCAAGTGATATAACTTAAATTTACATTTCAAATGTTCGACTACGAGCGGCGAACATTAAATAGTGGGAGCCGAAAAAATGTAGGCATCTCAAATAGCGGGAAGTAGGCATCAAACAGAGGTTGCAAGACGTTCGATTCGAACGTGTTTAACGTGTTTGTTTTTATGTAGCGTTTTTTTTTTGTGTTGTTTTTCATTTTTCCGTGAGCGGGTGTGTTGTTGTCGCCGCCGCCGTGTTTTCGTCGTTAAAATAACAAAAGCCGCATATTTAAATGAACAACTCAAAAGAAAAACGTGTGAAAATCAAAGGAAAACTGTGTTAAAGTGTTGGAACATGTTTTAATTCAACAATTTGCTAAAATTTTGATCAATTTCCCACACCTTTGCGTTGGTTTGTTTCGCTTTTGCGCTCTCTTCCGTTCGCCAGACGCACGTCTGGGGTGCGTTTTGTTTACGAATTTGGGTGTGTGATAAATGTGCA
Organism: Drosophila nebulosa; assembly: GCA_024703675.1. Taxonomy (NCBI): domain Eukaryota; kingdom Metazoa; phylum Arthropoda; class Insecta; order Diptera; family Drosophilidae; genus Drosophila; species Drosophila nebulosa. Next base: position 5,538,523 of record CM045724.1, on the reverse strand, counting down.
GAAAACTGGCTACATTTTTCTTTTAATTTGTTGAATGAAAAGTTGATTAAAATATCGAAAGAAATGAAGTGCTTTGTGTATTTGTATCTGTTTCTATTGAATCTATTGACCCAGAGCGGCCGGGTGACCGGAAACTTAAATGTTTTTCTTAATCCCGAGGAAGTGATGCGACTGCTGGGTAAGTGTTTTATTTGTTGTTATTATTTTTCGCTATTGATTTCACTGACCACCAACTACAGAAAAGTGGTCAACAATGGGAACAGTTTCAATTAACTTTGGTTTTGTGTTTTAATCAAAAATTTCTATGGAGTTATGTTTATTTGTTTGCCTTTGCTTAATTTTAGACGCCTTTCGCTCGAATTTCAAATTCGTTCCGTCTCGTTTTTGCTTACGCATGCCGCAGGTGTTGTTAAACGGTAAAACAAATAAACAAACAACAACTAACTTTTAGTTGCTTCGTTAAGAAATTTTACGCTTCGTAAAAATCAAGAAGAAGCAAGCAGATCGGCAGAAGGTCGGACGGACGAGCAAACACTAAAATTTCATACGAAAAGTTTGCGCACCGTTCTCTAGATACCCTGCACCAATGCGCACTCCAATGTTATTTACACTTAACTTGAAATAGGTCGAAGGACTTTTTTTTTCTTTGAATGTCAGTCCACTTGGCTACTAATCCTGCCTGTTGCATACGTTTCGACAAAGTTAATATGCTCCTAATATCTCGTAGGGTATATCAAAAACAAGAACACAAAATCTACATGCAGGCATTAAATTTATTTCACTGCCGGAGAATATTTTTGAATATTTCTTGGAATTGAAATTCCTTGGTTCCCCCCAAATGCGAGACTAAGAGACTGCGCGCTGAATGGAGAGAGAGAGAGAGAGAGAGAGAGAGAGAGACAGACAAACGAGATGACAACGCAGAGGCGACAACAACAATAATAAGAACAACAACAGCCAAAGGCACAGTGAAAACGTGACTTGGAGCAGACGAGAGTGTGTGTGTGTGTGTGTGTATGTTTGAGGAGGGGGAGAGACAGAGCGGGTTGGGAAGGCACGTTGTGGGTGAGAAACCGAAAGGAGAAGGTCGGTCGGCATAGTCAGCTGTGTGAGGATGCACAGTGGGCATAAGCCAAAAATTTGTGTTTATTTCTCTTTGCTACAAAAATCAAATCTAAATTTAATAAAAGTTAGAATTAATTAATAATTCAATATCGATAGATTTTAGGAATGCCCTTTGCTGATTATACTTTGATTATAAGAAAAAAAAACATCTTTATTTCAGGTTAGACATCTTCATTTTCTATTATATTTCTTCAAGTTAGACTATGTGAGAAGAGAAAACCAATAGAAACCATTCTCGTTAATTATTTAAAAGGGCTATTTCTTTTTATACTTTTTCCGCAAAAAAAAAGGTTCTTAAGCCCACTGTAACTCCCACCCAGTGTAAAGTTGGCGCGGTTCTTCATTGTATTTTTGGCAGACTTTTTTGCATGTGAAGTCTACAAAGTCTCTTCTCGATGCATGAGATTTGCTTTTCAGATGCCCTTGTTGGTATTGCTTGTTGTTTGGTTCGTTGCTGACTGTGCTAACCAAGTCAAGAAAGAACTTACAGGGTAAACGGGAATATTACAATCACTAGAAAACATGTCAAAATGCAGACTACCTACAAAAGTGTAGATCATATGTACATACATATATACATAGATTGAAAGGAATGTCAAACCCGTCAATGAAAAGATAGAAATTTCTTAGAAAGTGAAGGTTATTTGTTAAAAGGGCAGAAACAATTTAAGGGACGTGACTTCCTTTTCTTAAAGTGCATCAAGAAGTCGTGTTGCCCCTAAAAAATAACGCACCAAATTTTCATTTTCATTCCATTTTCCTGACATGTGTGGGAGAATTTTCCGTTTGCCTTCTATCTATTTTTTTTTTTTTTTTCTTACTTGCTGCGCATAATTTTGCGTATGCATTTTGAATTTTAGGGCGTGAAATCAAATATGCAAAATATGTTTGAGATTTGAATTTGAATTCTTTTTGACTGCCGGGCGTTTGCAGAAGCTGCTGCTGCTGCCGCTGCTCCTCCTCCTTCTGCCGCACTGGACTGAGATGCACTCTCCGGATGGACTGGGCTGGGCTGGGCTGCGTGTAATTAAGAATAAGTTGAAAAAGTTTGCAGACCGCATAATGCAATAAAGAAATGCGCAAAATGCTTTTGTAGTTTTTACTCAGTGGGTCATAAATCAATTAAGCTGCATAATTTGCATTTGATTTGTGAGGAAAGCAAAAAAAAAAAAAAAATCTGAATAAAAATATATTATATGGCATGAAAAGAAACAAAATACAAAAAAAAAAAAAGGGGTAAGCCAAGGGGGTTGGCTTGGTTAAACAGGCAAAGTTGCCGCCGTCAGAAATTTATAGCCTGGCGATGATCACATGAGGCAAAAACGGCAATGAGGAAGGTTCTTTTAGCTGTGCCCACAGGGTGCCCGACCCGAGGCGAACTTTGAGTCATAAAAAATGGTGGCATCTGACAGCAATATGAAATACGATCATCAAAATGGGTTGGGTTTCTTTTCAATTTGAAACTCAATTCACGATCACTTTGCATTTGCGGCAAACACTTTGAGATGGTTGCGTGATTCTCGATGCGCTAAAAGTCACTTTAAAGTATCCTGAATGACTTCAATTGAATAAATCGACTAGGAAATTTGTAAGAAACTATAATAAATCTTAATTAAAGCATTTCTCTGCGCTTAAAGAAGCTTCTGGAGTGACTATGAACACGACTAGAAATAGTTTAGATCGCGTTTTAAGTTACTTTCATAACATCCTAACTATCAGAAAACTAAGAACTAAGAACAAAAAGCTGAATTCGCATCCCATTCCAATGTAAACGCTACATAACCTCAAAAATAGTCAAAAACTTATATTTTGTTACTTTTAGAAAGAGACTGATGCTAAATATTTAAAGTTATGATGCATAGGCACTTTGTATGGGTTAGGATATATCCTGAACTAAGGTCAATCTGAAAATTTATATCTAGGATTCGAAAAAAAGGGTACTCTAGCCTTTCTAGTTTGAAATTTTGTAGCATTAGCTTTCAATAAGTAACGCTTAAAGTTTTCAAGAGTTTTTCCACTATCTTTAGACAGTTTTCCTTAGAGTTTTTTGACAACTTTTATTGCTCTTGGCTGCCGTGACACGCGCTACATTTTAAATGTTCCACCAAAGACTTAATGACATCTAATTTTATTTGTCATTTCAACAATTTTTTTCTTATTTTTTTGTAGTTTTCTTTCTTTTATATGGGGGGCTTTTATTTTATGACCTTTCTGTCTGTTGACACTTTGGAATTTTCTTTGGCTGCTCTTTCTTCTTATTTTATTGAGTTTTATGGGGCCATTGTCTTTAAATGTACAATTTATATTATATACTGAAAAAAAAACTTTGCTTTAATTTAGTATTTCTTGCGTTGTGTTAATGAGAGAAAAGAAGAAGCTGGTATTAAAATTTTTGTAAAAAGCTTTAACACGTTTTTCACACTTGTGCTAAAAAGGTAACGCCTTCTCTCGAAAATGATCGATTGGCAGAAGCGGACAGCTGCTTGAAGCCACAAATTAACTTGAACAAAGCCAAAGAAGATAAAGTAGCATAGTGGAAGAGACAGAGAAGTGCCGGGAAGTGGAGTGAAGTGAGGAGAAGAGAAGAGAAGTTATTCAAAGTGTTAAATTTACCACCAACTGTGTTAAATAAATTAGGCAACCATCCAGCTTATTGTCTAGTTTTCATTTATTTAAAAAATATTTGCATAAATATTGAAATATTGAAACATTTACCATTTGAAGTGAGCCGATGGAGCTTATAGCTAGTCAGTAAGCTGGAAAGTATCTGACAGATACACACACAGACACTGGCTGGCACACAGATAAACCGTTGCTACTGTTATAGCTAGGCTTTTTAGCACCTAACCATCTTTGTTGTTGTTGTTGGTGTTCTTGGGGCTTGAGGCAGCAGCACATAACAAGCAAGACATGTATTCTAGTAGAGACATTTGTCTGCTCTTTCTGCTAGTTTTATGGCTTGTTCTTGGTCTTGGCCAAGAGATCTTTTGCAGCTGATAATTGCCAACCATTTCCACGAATTGCCACCGATACTCCTCAGCTGGCTGGAAGCTCTCTTTTAACGGTTTATGTCTCTCTCTCTCTCTCTCTCTCTCTTTCTCTGATATAATCAGCTGCAATGATCTATATTTTAATTGGTGTTTGGTTGCAAGCATTGGAATTTATTATAAACTACTTATTCTTATGCCATGTCTCTTGGACGATCATAATGAAGTGGCCATTAGCTAATGAAGCTGTTGTTGAACTTGCTTAGGAAAGAAGATACTCGCATCACAGTATTACCCTTTGCCATACGATGTGCGAGAGTTAACAACTTGGCTGACAGATCGTAAATTCGTTATCTCTATAATATTGGTGCGAAACGAACAACAAATTACTTTAAGTGATTCTCACTCTTTGGCTTTCCGCTTCTTGTTTAGTGCAGGATGTGATCCTTAATTGTTGGCTTGGGATCTTGTTATTTGAAGTAGAAAAGATCGCCAACAACTTGAACGATTCTCACATTACTTCATGGTCTATTTTTAAAAATTTATTGTTTTTGAATTGATTAAAAAAAACAAAGATCAATACTTCCGCTTGTCTAACGATGATTATCAGCTTCATTTTGTGTATTACAAGCTCTTTTCAAGATCGTGCCCGAGCACATTAATAGATTTAACTCACAATCAATGGAGCCTCCTTCAATGTGTGTCGTCTGGGCCTATCAATTTCAAAATTGAATTGATGGCCACTTGGCAGGTCATAAACCAATGAAGAAGATCTCTCTAGTGTCACGTTACAGACGAAGATGAGTTTTGTAATCAACAACAAACTCGATGAAGGCCATTTGCATATTGTGTGTGTGTGTGTGTGTGTGTGCGTGAGTGTGCGTGTGTGGTTTGGTGTTTTGTTTAAACCGCCATAAACTTGACTAAGCCTAAAGCTTAAACCATCGACCAATATAATCAGAAACGAAAAATATTGATATTTAAATAAAATGAAAATCGCATAAACCGATTGCAGGCAATAAAAAAACGCTGTCGAGCACTGCAAAACTTTGTCAAAGGCTTAACTAACACACAGGAGAGAGAAGGGAGTCGCTGCGACTGTTGGGGTCGCTATATGCGGTTATCAGTTGTTGGGTGAACTGACAATACTGATAACCCCTTCGGGGTGTCTGCACAAAACGAGAGAGATGCATGTCAATAATAAATATCAGCCATTGTTTGCCCAGCCATATGCCCTCGTCTCTTTTGCTACTGTAAATATATGTATGTATGTACAACAATATGCATATACATATAGTATATAGTGCAATAAGAAAAGGAATAATCATATTTACATTAAACAACAAACGATGCAACATTCGCAATGAATGAAGGCTTCTTCCATTCGCAATTCGCAAACTGGCAAACTGGCAACTCGAATGGGGGCCAACTTTGAGTGGAGGAGTAGAAACTGAATTGCGAACGAATTGAACTGAACTGAACTGAACTGAGTTTACGACTATTTCCATGTCATGGTGACATACAATGAGCAATGGGCGATGGGCGATGGGCGATGGGCAATGGGCGTGGCAGTGTGCGTGTATTGTGTTGTATGAAGCTTCTTCCTCTCCCACACTCTGCCTGGCGAGAGAGCGAGCGCGGGGAAAAAAGTATCGCAAAAGTTACACATATGCCGAAAGCCTAACATGAACTGTAACTGGTTGGGAAAAATAAAAAAAAAAAAAAATACAGAAGCGAAACATGCATCCCATTCACTAACTAGGCATGGAGAAAACGTGAATAAACTTTCAAGTATTGGCATAGATGAGACTTTTGCCTGTTCAAAAATAAACAAGTCACAAAATGTAGAAAACAAAAATTTCTATTTGTTGTTAGTTTTCCATACGATGAGAGGAGATTCATTCGTTGCCATCAAATTAAATCGAAGAGAAGTTTAAACAACAATTGAAAATTCAATTCAGTAACTTTAAAACGAAAGTTAAATTAGGCAAATTAGAGACAAGACATCAGATGGAGTTACATATATTTAATTTCTTATCACCTTTAGTTAAACTAAGTAATAAATTTTAAAAAACAAAAACTTTCTTTTTCTATGAATTGTAAGGGAAATACTTAACCTCGAAATTTATAATAACTTCTGGCAAACGTTTTATGGGATTTGTCTCGGTTATCTACCAAAATGACAGATAACTCAAGCTTAGCTTGAATTTTCTTAAAGTAAGCAATAGATACTCCCCTCTACACTCCGTGTCCACGTCCATCTATTACGTTTCCGTCTTTAATCCAATCCTCAAACCAAATTGCAATAGATGATAAATGATGTACGAGCGGAACTCCATCTGCACCGTAACCACATTGAACTTTTGCAAGCATCCAACTGAACCATATGCCATATATGTATGCTCCCCCTTCCCACCAAAACACTGAGCAGAAGGGGGCAGAACGTGGCCCCCCCCCAACCACCTCAGTTTTGCCATCAACTAATGGCTAATATGTCACTTTGGCTGCATAAGACGGCTTGGCTTGGCTTGGTTTGGTTTGGCTTGGCTTTTCTGTGTGCAGTTCGCCCAAATCGAAAAATAAATAAAACAAATGATCGGCCGACGTCATCCTGGACCTCCCACCCTCTCTCACCCTGTCACAGTCTCAGCCACCTCAGCATCTCTCTCTCTCTCTCTCTCTCTCTCTTGTCTTATCACGCACAACAATCTCGCTTACAAGCTTATAGCCACGCCCCGCCCCCTTTTGGTTTCACAGCCGCCCACCACATGTCAACATTTAACATGTTTTTGAGCTTTTCTTTCCCCCCGCTTGGCTTCATCTCGTTCTTCAGCCTCATCAGTCGACGTATCTCGCTTTCTGTATCTTTCCTGTAGTTGCCTCACGTCGTTATGATAAATGATGCGCCTTTTGTTTTGCCTAATATTTTTTTTTTTTTTTTTGTTGGGTTTCATTTGCTGTTGCTTTTTTTTTTTGCCTGGAGCTCTCATGGTCTCGTTTTCTTGTTGTCGGCTTTTGATTGTAACAAATTTGTGCCAAGCTGAAATTAGCCATCTCTTTAGGGCAAACAAAACCGATTTTTGGCACAGTTAACACGCCGCCGACTCCGACTCTGGCCTGGAAATTAGCTCAAATTAATCATTCAAAATAGCAAAATATTTCAGTTGACGGTTTCTGTTTCGGCTTTTTTTTGTTGTTGTGTTGGCTAGCTGACAAAAGTTTATGGCCAAAATCAATAGTAATTAACCTTAATCGTTGGTTCGGTTTTTCAGTGTTAAAAATTATGAAGATGCCCCAAACCGATAATGCGGGTAGTTGAAAAGTTACACAAACATAATTAAAGTTTAAAGTGTCGAAATGAAAATTTTCCACTAAATAATGATCAATTATTAAAGAGTGAACTGAATTGTTAAAATATATATAAGAAATTAGCAAAAATTGTATACCCAAATTAAGTCAACCTTTGAAAAACTTTTAAATTAGAAGATTAAAAGGCAAATTCTGAAATCATTTTCCTCCAAAAAACTTTTCATATCGTTACCTTAAAATTCTCAAAAACTAATTAGCCGATCCTATGGAACTCTAAAAAATTTCAAGAAAACGCCTAGGCCAATTTATCCAGAAAAATGATCTTTTAAAAATTATATTAGTTTTTTTACTTTTAGATCAATAAAATCCAAATGATACATTTTAAAAAATTTTTCCCTCACAAAATTCTTAAAAGTAAACATTATATGAAATTCTTAATAGAAGACACTTTTATTTATTTTTACTTTTGTTTTTTTTTTTGCATTGGTAATTTAATATACACAAAGCATAAAAGTAGAAAAACTGTAGTTATAGCCTATTTTTTGTTTTCTTTTTAATTTTAAATAGAAAATAAAATAATACCCGACTAACGTATGTAGTATGTGCTCAGTTGCATACATTTTATGGAGTATTCTGTCCAACTGTATAAAAATACTTTTGGGGCGAAACAAGAAGAGACATCCTTTTTGGCCAACTGGAGCAGGAAACAATTTACGAAATAAAATTGAACAAAAAACGCAAGAACGAACGAGCTTCCTTTGACAACTGGCAATAACAATAAAAATCACTGAACACACATACACATACATATATATATTTATATATATGTCTATATATATACTCGGCCAACTTGCCGATAGGTCGGTAGAGTGTGGCGGCGACTTCCTCTCAAAATGTGCAACATGTTGCACGTTGTCGCCGACAAATTCCACGCTAGCGTTTTAAAAATAGCGCCCATGACTTAATCAAATGCAACGGAACGAGTCTACCGAACATATGAGAAGGAGCCAGTGTGTGTGTGTGGTGGAGGGGGGGGGGGGATGAGGGGAGAGCGCACGCTTCCATTGACCCTTTTGACTTGTAGTGGCTTAGAGAGACGTCGCTAAGAGTAGAAGAAGACATTTCTATGCGGCATGTAAGCTGAAAAGTTCACAGGTTCATGTGAAAGTTGCCGCTTTATTGCACTTGCAATAGAGAAAGAGAGAGAGAGGTGGAGCCACCAGGTCTTGGTCTGGCCTATGCGGCTAGAGGCTGGAGGCTCGAGAGGCCTGGCCCCGTCTTCAAGTGGCCTCGTCGTCGTCGCCGTCGTCATTGTCGTTGCGTCGTCTACCTCGATGTCACGAGCAAATGTCACTTGCATGTATGCCCAACGCGTTGGCTCTTGAACTTTTTTAACCTTTGTGTGATTCGCCCATGTTCTCATAACCAGTGCTGCACATTTCCTCCAACTCCACCCACTCTCCGTTACTCCGTCGCACAGTGGGAAAAATTCTAATTATTTATGCCAAATAAATGCCAATTGTACGTGTCTTCAAAGCATTTCGAGTCAAGCATTGCCAACAAAAGTTGCCAAGAAACAACTAACTCCAGAAAGAATTGCAATTAAAAGAACATTTTGGCATTTCTAGCAAAAAAAATGCAGCCACACTTTTTTCTCTATTTCATTCCAAGTCGATCTTCTTGTCAATTCTCAAAAGTTTGACATTTTATGCATTCGTTTGTAGCTTTTAGGTCAATTGTGAGTTGATCATAAGTTATGATTTTCAAAACTAGCCCACTGTGCGCCGCCAATCCTGCCATATCCCATATCGTGTGTCGAATTTTGCAGAGCGTGCAGTCATGATGTTGTCGTTGTTTTGCGAGTATTTTTTAATAGCCTTTTGCTACTGCAAACAACTTGCACACACACACACCTACACACACACACAGAGAAGGAAAGACTCCTCCAGTATCGAGTCGAGTCGGTCGAAAGAGCCAGTCGTGACCATTGTTACACGGCCACCAAGCTGACTCCGTGTGGCGGAGGAGCAGCAAAAGCGCGCGCGGGGGACGGGGGAAACACTCGAAAAACTGTGCTCTGGCCCAAAAGAGGTATATTAGTTTTTGCTACAAAAGAGCCGGACTATATCATATAGTCATCGGATTAGCATATTCAATTTGCCAGGGTATACAATTTGCTGGTCTAGTCTTCTGGCCTAGCCTGGCCTGGCCTGGCCTGGCCCTCTGTGTTTTGGTTTAGTTTCCATTTTCATGTAATTAGCGTTGCAGTTCGTGAAGTGCTTTACGCTGTGCCGATTTTCTAAGCTGCTAGAAATGGAGTTTCCATTTGGGGTCAACGCCTAAGGGTCGTTATAATAATTTGTCAGTTCAGTTTAGAATCGAATTGAAATGAGCTCGTTCTTGTGAGTGTGTGTGTGTGTGTGTGTGTGTGGTCTGATCTCTGATTTGATTTGGTCTGGCCTAGCCTTTACCTGCATTACCTGCATATGTATATTTCCTCATTATCATTAGCATAAACATCATAACAAAACAAAATGAGTTGGCAATCATGGCCAGACATCTCTGAAGATGCTTCATTAACCCAACTGCAGACAGTTTTGGTTTAAGGGTCAGTCAAACCGCAAATGAACCCAATGAAAGAACCAAATCTCTCAGAACATTGTTTGTTTTTTACCTTCTCTCTAATATGTGTTTTTTTTTTCTTCTGGAGTTTCGCCTTAAATGTCTGCGTGTGTGTGTGTTTGTGTGTTTGTGTGTGTCTGTGAGGAGAGATACAGAAAAACTGATAAACTTGAAAATTGTTTCCAAAGAATTACCTAAACTCGTTACCAGTTTGGTTTAAAACAAATAATAAAACTCTCAACTTGAAAACAAAAAAAAAACTAACTCACGATATTGTTCTCAATCGATTATTTTGAATTTCCAAACTAATTCATCAACTCATTCTTTCTCTCGCTCTCTCTTTTAGGCGTCTCGGCAGAGGTTTACTATGTCCGTGAAGGACACATTAACAATTATGCTTTAAATTTCATTGTGCCCGTGCCGGCTAATGTCCGTGACATTAGTTTCACTTGGCAATCGCTGGCAGGTCGCCCCTTGCCCTATAGCATCAATGTGGTTAGCTCCGATCAGGAGGTCTTGCCCCGGCCGGCGGTTAATGTGTCACAAATTGGTGAGATTCCGACCTATATACAAACCTGGGCCATTATACTCAAGTGCAGTGGGCTGAGAGCCGCTGAAGTGGATGTCACCATTAGCCTGGAGGTCGTACTCAATCGTGTTCTTAATAATGTGACCCATTTGGTGTTCCGGCGCAAGAAAATTTGCCTTCTCAAAGAGACGGCCGATGACGACGAGCAGCAGCAGCAGCAGCAACATCATCATCAACTGCAAGGTACGTCGGCAATGGACAATGATTTGGATGATCCACAGTTATTGGAAACTGTATTGCCACCACCCACTGGCCTAATTACATTAGTCGTTGGCGTTTCGGTCGCCATGGGCTCGGTGTGTGTCCTTTTGATGGTGGCCTACTGTGTGCGTGGAGCCGCCTCGAAGCGGCAACATCATCATCATCAGCATGGCGGACAACCTATGCGTACTTCAAGCTTTCAGCGTCTGAATACCCAGCCTCCTTGTCAATCCTCTTTGGGCTCTGCTGCCTATATGACGCCATCGATTATAGCCCCAGTCCATGGCTCTTCATTGCCCAGGAAGGTGGCTGTGTCCATTGAGCAGCAGCAACAGCCAGAAGAGCTCCATCGTCGCATCTCCGAGCTGACTGTGGAGAGATGTCGTGTCCGTTTGTCATCCCTCTTGCAAGAGGGCACCTTTGGACGTGTCTATCGCGGCACATACAATGACAATCAAGATGTTCTGGTCAAGACAGTGGCCCAGCATGCCAGTCAAATGCAAGTCCTTCTGCTTCTACAAGAGGGCATGCTGCTCTATGGCGCCTCCCATCCGGGCATTCTATCCGTTCTGGGTGTCTCCATTGAGGATCATACAACGCCATTTGTTCTCTATCCCGCCGTGAATAATACACGAAATCTCAAATTGTTTTTACTCGATCCGGCTTGCGCCAGAACCGTGACTACCATTCAAATTGTAATGATGGCCTCTCAATTGTCAATGGCTCTGGATCATCTGCATAGTCATGGGGTGGTCCACAAGGATATTGCCACAAGAAACTGCATGTAAGTATTCAGAAATTTATTAGTAATAATCTTTACTAAACTCCGGACTCGAATCCACTAATATTCCCTAAGAACGACCAATAACCAGTTGTTTTCTTTTTTTTTTCGTTTCTCTTTAGAATTGATGATCAGTTGCGTGTTAAGCTTTCCGATAGTTCTTTATCGAGAGATCTTTTCCCTGCGGACTACAATTGTTTGGGCGACAGTGAGAATCGTCCAATTAAATGGATGTCGCTGGAAGCCTTACAACACAAACAATTCTCAGAGGCCAGTGATTCGTGGGCTTTTGGTGTATTAATGTGGGAATTGTGTACATCGGCCAAACAACCATATGCCGAGGTAGATCCCTTCGAAATGGAGCATTATCTAAAGGACGGTTATCGTCTGGCCCAGCCCTTCAATTGCCCCGATGAGCTGTAAGTATCTAAAGCTAACCGAAAATGGAAATAGGGAAGAGAATTTGAATTTGAATTTTCTTTTAATTACAGATTCACCATAATGGCCTACTGTTGGGCTCTATTGCCTGGAGAGCGTCCAACTTTTGCCCAATTGCAGTCATGTCTTTCCGACTTTTACTCACAAATCACGCGCTATGTCTAGGACATAAGAAGAGCGCGCAAAGCGTAGGAGGAGCGCTCTTCTGAAGGGTGGTCCAAGGCCAACACCAAGTCCAAGCATTTACTGACATTTAACTTTAACAACTAATTTAAATAAATCTATGTGCTAGTTAGTTAAAGATCCAGCCCCTAATCCATAGTCTACTTACATTGTTATTACAATGATGAATGATATTTGCCAAATCGAATCGAATCGAATGTGTAGTTTTTGTATAGGAATACATTTTTATGTTTTAAGTTCGACAAGACAACAAAACCGAAAGACTCAAATACATCATTGAAAATAGTTGAAGCATCTAAAACCTAAAAATCGAAATCAAATATAGTGATATTTATCTATAACATAATCATAAGTTTTAACATTATACAAGCAAACAAACAAACAACAAAAAAAAAAGAAGGAAATGGAATAAAAAATCCTCACACATATTTATCAAAAAAAAAAAAAAAAATGCACAACATTTTGAAACATTTACCATGATATACAAAATACAATACATATACATAGATAAATACAATGCAATAAAACAAAAAAAAAAAAAAAAACACAATAAATAAAATGCACTTTTAATTACCGAAACAAATCAAACACAAATTTTTATAGCAAAAGGTTTTTTTTTGTTTCCCGGAAAAACTCCCTTGGCAAATGGGCAAATTTACGACATTGAACGACCCCTGCTGGAACGTGTATTGAGCCCTACTTGAAATACTCGAGAAAATGAGTGAAAAAAAAAATTACACCAAGGCCCGACTGGCTGGCTGGATGGCTGGCTACACACACAAATTAGCCATAAATTTTAATTTTACATGACAATGTTTGGCCCAAAAATGTGAAGGCAAGAATATTTTTTTTGGTGTTGAGTTAGTGCATACCCAAGAAAATGAATCAATTTCGTGGTATGGTCCTTGGCACATGTCCTTGGAAGTTAAAAGTCATGTTTATTACTTATTACCTAGAGATGAGCCAACGAAGCCTTAAACTGAGAGTAGAGAACTAGGATCAGTAGTAGGATCACTTGACCTGGGTTAAACATTCTTTTCTTAGTATGTCTGATTGAGACTCTAGAAAATTGTTAAATTTTTTTTGATTGAATATCACGCACTCATCTCTGGTCTCTAGTTTCGGTTAATGTCTTTCGGTGAGATGAGCGTATATAAATTGTGAGTAGGTGGTATGGCTTGAGCCGGCCTGACGCCTCCTCATTTTCCTTTTTAGTTGACGACACATGTCCTGTGTGTATGTGTGTCCTTGTATGCCATACGGGTTGGTTGGGTGTGTGTTTGTTTGTGTGCGTCCTTACACTTTAGAAACCATTGCCAGAGAGCCAGCCAGAGAGCCAGAGCCAGAGCCAGAGCCAGAGCCATATCGTAAATATTTTGACAGAATCGCCTTTTGCTTTTGCTTTGACGTTTTGGCTATTGTGTTTCCATCTTCCACAACTTCTTCGCCTTCTTCCTGCTTCTGCTACTGCTCCTGCTCCTGCTCCTGCACCTGCTAGTTGTGGTGCCTTTTGTTGATGCTGTTGCCTGTGGTAATCCTTGTGTTTGTGACTTGACCTGGCTTCGTTTACGTTTACGTTTGCGTTTACGTTTACGTTTGGGTTATAGTCATGGCCTTAAGCGGCTTTAAAGTTACATTTACCTTCGCCTGTTGCTATATGACTTGCCCTTAAGGCGTTCCATATGTCTGTGTGAATATTCCTAGAAAAGGCAGGACTAACAACTACGAGCAGGACATCAACAACGAGAATGACAACGGTAGCCATTGTAAACAGTTTGCTTAAGCACATGGTTTGTTTATACTTATTAGTTGATAATGTTATAGAGAAATACACATACACACACACACACATACACACACATATTAGTCCGAAAATGGAAATCACAGACAGGTGCAGACATTCGCATTACAGGTTAATGCAGAGAACAAGAAGATTAATGACTTTTAGTTAAGATTATAAAATATTTAGTAGTCAACATAAAGTATGGTCACATATTTTGAGTCTCTATACAATAATAATCCCAAAGTCAGCAAAATATTTCGAAGTTCTGAATGGCTAAAACAAAATTAAGTTCAAAAGCTTTAGGAAAATCTTTTCTTCTTTGTCAAACGACTCACATAGTAAAAGAGAAAATATCGCAAAAAAAATTAATTCCATCATATGGAACATCAATTACCCTGTTTATATTTCTATACAGAAAAATATTGGAAAACACTTAGCTTACGTTTCGTAAGGAAAATATGCCTTTAGGTTTAATGACTCGAAACGTGATTCTTAGATCTAAAAGTAAAAGTCTTTTTAGACTAGCCAAGTCAATCTTCAAACTTAAATCCAATAGAAAACCTTTGAAGCATTTTAAACCTTTAAACATGGAAAAAATTTATTTATATATATATTTCCTTAGTTTTTGGCTTAATAGGTTAAACCTTATTGCATTTACTTTTATGTTAGTATAATAGAATTAAGAATGAATTTGCATCTTAAAATTATTAGAAGCTTGGCTCATGTACTTATTATTTCGACCATGAGTGTATCTCTAGAACTAAGAACATTTTACCAGACAAATTTTTGGACTCCTTTTCTTAAGATTTGTTTCAGAAATAAAAGATCTGTAAATTTTTCAAAGAGTAAGAATGAAATTTAAGTAATAAGTAACTAATTTTTGTGATTTTTAAAATTAAGATTAACTAAGATAAGTTCTTGTAAATCTCTAGACTCTAAAGTATCGACATTTTGACTTTTACTCGTTTCTTCTAAAACACAGGTGGCCTAACATATCAATTAATTTCTTCACATGAACCCATTAACTCGCTGATATATCTATTTGCAAAGATATATACATCTATGTATATGTATATATCTGTATGTTTAGTTCAATGTTACCATTTAGCATTTCCCCCAACGACTAAAGAAAACTTTGAATACGATAGGCGAAAAATAAAGAAAAAGAAATACTGTCTTGCATTTCCGGTTGTTCGGGCGCCAACGTCAAACGCCAAACGCCCTCCCAGGCCAAAGAGAGCAACATCAACAAAAATCATTCATTGGAGTTGCCCAATGGAGTACCACATCCTCACTCAGCCCCATGTACAACCCGTCATTCCCACTCCCCACTCCCCACTCCCATTGCCATCGATTCCGTCTTCTACCCTTCTTCTACGATTTGCTATGCTAAACGAAATGTTGATGTACTTTTTCGAATTTCCATAGAACATGGACTGACTAGAGAAAGAGCCAGTCTAACTACTGGTGGGGGGAGGGTGGGGGGGGGGGGGATTCCGTTTCCATTTCCATTTCACATGGCCATGCGATTTCCACGTACAACGAGTGAAACGGCCAAACGACCGACCCATCGACCGATCGACCGACCTACCAACCGAACGGCTGACTCAAGTACCGTCAATTGGGGGGGGCTGGAGCTGCTGCTGGTGCTGCTTCCCGGGTTTTCTTTTCTTCGGTGATAATTTAAAAAGTTTATACACCGACTGCTTGCTGAGCCGTGGATTGGTATTGCCTTTGCCGTTGCCTTCAATTCTAATGACAACTTAAATAAACAATAACAAGGAAAAAAGTTCATTTCACATCAACATTGCTGGATTTGGTGTGGTGATGAAGGAGGAGGTGGAGGAGGAGGAGGTGGAGTAGGGGCACGGTGGGGTGGCAAGACACCAAGATGCATTGTGTGGAAATATTTATTTTCTATAAATTATTTTCGATTATCGTTCGCTCTCACAGTGCTCTGGCATAAATACCCATCCAATTGACTAGACTTCATGATACCCTGCAAAAAGTGTCGTCGAATTTTAGACACTCTTATCACAATTTATTGACTTTTATAGGGTATATATAAAAGCGAATGCAACTGCAATTAAAGTTAAACAAAATGCATAATTTTTTGGTCATTTGTTGATAAGCCTTCCCCATAATGCATAAATAAGTGAAAGAGAGAGAGAGAGAGAGAGACAAGTGACAGAGTGAGAGCAAGAGAGAGAGAGAGAGAGCAATTTATGTCCGCTGCTTCCGCTAATGGAATTTTAATGTTTCATTCGAAATAGACGCATAAATTTTGCTTTTGGTCAAACACGAGTATGACTATTGTATATTGGACACCCAACTCCACAAGGGGATGGGGGTTGGTGGGGATGTTGTTGTTTTTTCTTCCATTCTCCTCTGTTGTTAATAAGTGAAATTGTTGCCATGAGTAAAAGACGAAAAAATTCTTGTTTTCTTGGTGGCCCATTTTGCTTCAGTTGGCGCCGCAATTTCCAATGAAATGAAAATAACCAATTTTTCCATTGAAATTGCGTTTTAATTGGTAACCATTTACCACCTGGTGAGCTTTAATTGTAAATAACTAACAATGTTTTCATTTCAACACAATTCAATCGAGTGTTTAGGCTAAAGATTTCATGTGTTTAAGTCTCCCATTGCTAAATACCCATAAAATATAATATTTTATCATTTCCGCTTGAAAGACAAATTGTATACTATATGCATTAAATAAAGCACTTTTTGAAATGAATTCAACTTTTTTAGGTTTTTTTTTTTCAATTTTGGCAAGTTGATTTTATTGATTTTAAAAGTTATTGGCCAAATCGAACCGATCGCTTGTAGTAGGTATAGAGGTTATTTTTTAGCATAAGTTTTATTTTTTTTTTTTTTTGGGAATCCTTGGCAAACATTTTCATCTAAGCCCTCTAGTAAACTTATCCATTTCCCCCAACACACACGAGTGAGATGTAAGAAAACTCTGGCAAGTTCTAACTCTCTTATTCACGCAAATCCTTTAATACCATTTATCATACAAGGTGCACATTTTGCGCACACATTTCAAATTCATGTAAAATACAACGAGCTCTGGCTTGATCTCTGGCAGCAGCAAAACAACATTAAATTGAAACAAATTGAACATAAAAAGCATTCAAAATAAAGCAAACACCTTGACGAAGGAGAGGACCACGAGCAGCAGGAGCAGCACCAGCACTGAGGACCACCACGAGCAGGACACAGCCAGGACGAGAATGAGCAGCTGCCAATGTAAACACAGAAAACCCGCTCCAATACCAACACCAACAACGACACCGAAACTAGGAGCAAAACTTTTGCAAGTTTTTTTTTTCCTTCATTCCTCCTGCTCCCATTTTTTTTTTTTTTTTTTTTATTTTTCGGGGCAAAATAAAACGCAAAATCAAGCAAAGGTACACAACAGACAGACAGACAACCATCCAGCCAGCCAGCCAGCCAAGAGACTTGGCAGTAGAAGGAAACGGAAGTATTTTCTGTTGATACTGAACTCAATTTAGACGAAATCAAGTCAAACATGGCAGGCTAACAGCAGTGCAAGGGAAGGACTTTGCAGGAGGTGGTGGCAGCCGAATGAGAAGCGGCCACAGGAAATGTTGTAGTAAATCATGTGGGAGCCATAAGGTGGCATGTGGGTGGTTTTATTCCCCCACACCACCCTCCATCTCCTCCTCTCTATCGTCTAGCTTGGAATCCCAAAGAAATAGGAATACGAATGTGAATGCTCAAGACGTTGACTGACGGCGAAGGCAAAGGCGGAGGATCCATCCACAAGTTGACAATGTCGACGACGAAAAAAAAAAAAAAAAAAACTTGAGGCTTGATTGATGTTTGTGCTGTTAGTTGTTGTTTGAGGAGTGAAATAGAGTGTGTGTGTGTGTGTGTGTGTGTGTGTGTAAGAGAGAGGGGCAGAGACAACATGAAACATGGCATTAAATTTTCGATTAAAGTTTGAAGCAGGCAGCAAATTGGTTTGCCCTCCATTTTGATTAGCGGAGAAAGGACGAGGTCACGAATAGGCAACCACTAATCAATCCATGTCCAAATATTTATTAAGTCGCCAAAGCTATTGACCAGAGTAAAGACAACTTAGAGATAAATTAGGCTGCCAAGAAATAGAAATAGAAACAAATTTCACTAAATTATATTAAAACCTCAAAATAGTCGATTAGAAAGAAATCTGAGCAAGCGAGCGAGGGAAGAAAGAAAAGTTATAATTTATCCAGCTTTGGCTGACCACTGAACTGTGTAGCTATAGAGTTCTTTTACAAATATTTTGCCATCTCAAGCAGATACACTGGAGAGAGAATGAGAAGGTCTGCTGCTTCCTAGAAAAAGTGAAAGTCAAAAGAGTGAGCAAAGGGGAAAGAGAGGCGAAAAAAATTCCGTATATACAACGGAAGTTGTTGCCTTGTTGCTGCTGCTGTTTCTGTTATTTCAACATCCTCTCCCAGTCTCAGTCTCAGTCCTTGGTCTCAGTCTATTCGACTACTTCTTATTCTCTTTTATTTTTTTTTTTTTTTTTGGCGAGGCTCGTTTTAATGGGTTTAGCTCTCAGCTCTCAGCTCTTAGTACAAAACGTATTTTTGGTCACTTCTTTTTGCCCTTCGTCCCCGTCTTCTGTAGGGGTTTCAATTTCGGACAATAGAACTGCCATAGGACCCAGCATGTGGTGGCAAACAAGAAGGATTTTTTGTGTGTGTGTGTGTTGCTCGCGTGTGTCCTTTCCTTGCCTTGCTGCTTGCCCCCGGAACGTCTGTCCCGAATGTCCGCACTTTCACTGCGCGCTCTATTTACAGTTTAGAAGGATGCAGGATTTGCTGGAATTGTGTTTGGTAAACATTTGTTGGCTCTGTTGTTTTTAATAAGAAAATTGGCCAAAGGCCACCGTGCTGGACCAGAGATCAGGCAGTGAAAAAGGCAGAGGTAGAGGGAGAATCCAGCAGGCAGATTGCTTTTAAATTTAAGACCCATTTTCGTTGTTGTTTCGGTTTTTTGTTTTTTTGTATTTTTGAGTCCTGCTTTCTTTGTTTTGTTGGTGATTTATGTGTTTGTTTTGGGTTTTGTAGATGAGGTTTGTGTTTTGTGGGTCAAGCCTGTGGATGAGCTAGCGTATTTATGGGTATTAGTTCCAGGCAAAAGAGTTTGAATGAGTATTTTCGGATGCTTTCTGAATAAACAAAATTGCGACTAAGCCCAGAAAAACAAAAAAATAAATATCTATTAAATAAACAAAATTCTAAAATTATCGAGATGACAATTTTATTTTTTTTAATATACTTCTTGTATTTGTGGTATTTGTGTTTTGAAATGAAGTTTGCTACAAACCTTTATGCTGGATTAGATCAATTTTTGGTTTGCCCTGGTTAGTTCCTTAGTTGACTTAAAATCGTTTAGATTTATCTTTCAAATCGAATGATATATTTAATTGCCTTTACTTGTTAGTTACTAGTAGAATACAAAAGCTGGACTTTTAGGGTATACAATTCTCGATGCTTTTTTTTTTTTGGCTCACCACATTCTTTTGAATGAAAACTGCGATTCTAATCTTGAAAAGAAAACTAATTCCCAAATCAAATGTAAATATGTATGCATTGAATTTTAATTTAAATAAATATGGAAATATTTGTTACGCATACATTTTCATGTCCAAAATATAATATACAAAAATCTGTTTCATCAACATCAAAAGCCATCAAGCGATAAAAATCACTGGGGGACTTCTGTGTGTGAGTGTGTGTGTGTGTGTGTGTGTCTGGTCTAGATTGAGGGAGACACAAAAACGATTGCTCGTCCGTAAACTAATCGGAGGGCATCGTGAGTACAGGAGAATGAGCGAACCAACTTGGAAAAAAGAAAAGGTTAAATTATTAGTGATGGGAGAAAGGAAAAGTTTATTCAATTACTAAGACTAATATCGCAACAAAGAGAACGTTTTCTAAATAGAATTGTTAATATACAAAAAGTTTAGAATCCAAAAAAAAATATTTAAATTTATTAGTTTTCAAGTTGTAGAACTCGAAAAATAAATTAATTGATTTTAGATGATATTATTAACAAGTGGAAATTTAAAAAATATTTTATACCCAAAAACTATTAATATAATGAGCTCATTCCGCTCTCCATACTTTATTTTTCATCAATTCTTAAAGAGATAAAGTCGTGTAGGTCTTCGCAAAAGTTTCCACTCTCACTCACGACACGTTGCCATCTCTAGGTCGTACCTAAAGTACCTTTAAATTCTTTTTTCTCGTTTTTCTGTTGTTTTTGATGCCAACGATTACTAAGGTTGCCTATGGTTTTTGGGGCGTAATCAATTAGGCGGCTCCTCGAAAAAGGTAAACAAACACGTAGTCTCTTTTAGGTTGGGTTGGTGGTGGGGGATGGAAACAAGAAGAAATCCGATGAAAATAATGATTATGCCTGATGACAGAGAAGCTTCCTGGTAAAAGAGAAGCTGCTCGCTCACCTACCGAGTCTCATTTCATCTCATCTCGTTTATCGATAAGCATTTTAGCCTCTTTAAGCCAACTGATTAATGTTGATTATTATTTTATTTTTTTTTTTGTTCAGAACTGGCATTTTCCAGGGGCTTAAATTAATGTCTTTAAATTTTCATTTGTTTAAGCCCGTCACAGCTCCATCTAAATTTCGAATTTTGATAAATGGATGCGAGCCACTTACCACTTTTTAACCCCCTTTCTTACTTACGTTCTTTTGCTTGTGCTTAATAAAATATCTTGGCAAGTGTTGAATGTGATTGTCATGGGTTGACATTTTGTTTTTCTTGGATTTTGGCCTAGGCCTTTTGCTGACGAGGTGAAAAATGTCAATTAATGAATTGTTTAGCTTGGGCTGCTGCTAATGGAATGGGGATAAGGAGAAAGTCTTCATTGCGATATAAAAATGTGCAACAGACAGTGATAAATGAGGGGAAAACGTAAACGTATGTGTGAAAAATGATGTGAAATGATAACGTCGAGTCTAATGTAAGTTAAAGTACAAAGGATTCAAGTTGATTAGCACTTCTTCGGATAAGCTCAGCCACAATAAAAACAAGATTCGCATTCTAAATCGTAAGCAGCTTGCTCCTCTTAAGCACCATATTTGTCAGCCGAGTAACTCAAAACATCTTTGACTTCAACTCAACTCAACTCAACTCAACTCAACTTGATGCAACAACATTAGCTCCCCTGACGAAAGGACCTTCTACCCACCGCTCTGAGATGTTGCCTCAGATATGACAACAACGACACAAAGAAAAAAAAAAAAGAAGAAACGAATCAGTTGTGGGAGGAGAAAGATGAAACGAAGCAACTAACTATATCTTACTTATATATACAACTGTCAACTATAAACGGGAAAAGTGTTGACAAAAGCAGCCGACAACATCAGATGTCAACAGATGCGGTCTACAACAGCAGCAGAAGGAGCAGGAGAAAACAAGGAGAGATGTGTGTGCGGGGGTGTTAAGGGGGAAAGGACAAATCCAAGGTATTTGCAACGGAAATAAAGTGTGCACATTGCACCAACTTTTTTTTTTATATATTTTTGCGAGTCTTTATGGCAAAGCGGAAAATTGCTAGTGAGGGAATAAAATTTGCCCAAGTTTGCTAAACATATTAAAAAAAAAAAATAATAATAATAATAAAACGCAAAAAAATGGAAGATAATATACTAGGAAGGAGTAAAAAGGAACTGTAAAAAAATTCGTTGCCAAGTGAAATAAAATAAATAGGAAAAAAGAAGTTGGCAAGTCTTTCCCTTTATGGTTTTGGAAAAGTTTCTTTTTCCTCTCTTGCAGCTGCGTTTTGTGTGCGACGGTGTGGGCGTGGCATCACCCCTGTTTCTTTAGTGTCTCCTTCGTTTTTTTTTCGTTTGGTGTTTTTATCTTAGTCTCTGACTTATTTAGCATAAACTTGAACTCCGCTCCTTATTGAAGAATTCAACTGCAAAACTACCAAATATGGTAACAAGGCTAATTTCGTATGCAGAACTTGGCCAGGCCCAAAAAGCCATTGAAATTTGCGTCGTCGCAGAGAAGAGATGAGAAGAGATTCAGATTTGGTTTCAGATTTGGCTATACATATTTGGCCTTAACCAGAAATCACGAGAACTAACTGAATTTTATGGCAAAATAATCATTGGCACTCGTGTGGCCTATTGATTAGCATTTCTGTTGTGTATTCTCTGAAAGTGTGTGCCTATTGTGTGTGTGTGTGTGTGTGTGTGCAGGTGTGTGTGTGTTTTAGCACAAGTATCTCTTGGTGGGCTTATGCTAATGCCAAAGTTGCAGGTGCAATTTGTGTGCGTTTGGCATTTGCATGCAAATTAGTTTTTCCACCTAGCTAGCCGTTTCGTGCTGCTGTTGGCCAACTTCAAAGGGTCAAAGTCAATGTGGTGGGTGATAGGTAGGTGGGTCATTTTTATCAGCAAATTCATTTAACCAAATGCAAAGTACATTCAAATATTTGTGTGTAGGACTTTATGTATATCAAACGAGGTTTATCCAAAGTCAAGGCGTCTCTCGTCTTGTCTTGTCACACATTTATCCAACTTGCATAAATCTCAATTTTTTTTTTTTTTCTAAGCATTTCCCCTACCCACACTGTTTGCCATTTGCTGCTGCTCATTTGCATTGGCACACACACACACCACACACACACACACACGCACACACGCGTAGACGAAGGAAGAGGTGGAAAAATATGTGGAAAACCTTCATCGTCTACTGCCTACTGCAGTGGTTTTTAATCAATTTCTGTCAGTTTGGACTGTCAGTTCAGCTCAATTCAAAGCTCGCCCTCGTCCTCGTCCTCACATCGTAGACATAGGAAAATTATGCGCATAGATTTCGAGTTCAACCGGTAACACTGTCCATCATAAACATGGTTTTCTTGTCAGTTTAGTTTTTTTCCTTTCCTTTCATTTCAGAATTGCTCCCATGAACTTGGTGATTTTTAATTACGATACGAGACATTTCCGCAGCCGATTAAAATCTAGAGCAAATTGTGTAAATGCTTTTCCGTTCCGTATTTGTCTGGCAACATTGAAAAGCTTTGCAAAGTTGAGAGCGGTCCATGGAGGGGAAAAGAGGGATGCCCAAAGAGAAGAACTACTCTGATGCCACTGACCCAATGAGTTAGTTTTCAGTTTATTCAACTTACAGAAGAAACACACACTCTAACAAATATTGTTTATTTAACGTGAAAGCCAAAAGGCGGCCTACTGTGATCCTTTATACCCCTCAAGTTTCTTGACAACTCTATATAAATGATTTAGTTATACAAATTTGGTCAAATTAATTAGAGTTATGGCTTAATTACAACAATTAAGCGAAAGGAACTGGTTGACCCTGAAGAGGTAAGATGGAAAATAAGTGAAATGTTTACTTAAGCTGAAACATATTAGAATTTTTGAAAATCGCAGAGGAGAGTTCTTATCTGTTAAATCAAAATGAGCGAAGTTGATTACTGAACTACGTTATTCACAGTTTTTTAAATAAAAAAAACACCGAGAAGAATATAAAACAGTGGCCGGCTATTCCACTCACGCTGCCAAGCAATCGAGCACTTTAGCGCACCTAGCGGAGAACTTCTCTCTTTTGATTTTTTTGGCGCAAACATTTTTCGTTCAATTTTTATGAAAATTGCTACGCTAATAGGTATAACCTTTTCGTATTCTTATAATATTATTTACCTCATTTTAGACTTGTCAGTAAAATATGCTTTTAATATTTTGGTTAATGTAAAAGAAACTATTTTCGAATGAAGAACTTCAACTTAGTTTGAAACTTTAAAAGGGGTTTTGTCTTAACCTTAGCTCGCTAAAGAATAAGTTGATTGACCTCTGCTTGAATGTCTTTGGTTAGAAAAAAAAACCTTCTTAAAATTGGCAACAAGTGAACTAAGTAAAAAAATACAGTAGCTAAACTAAGACTTGACTTATGTACGTTTGAGTCTCTGCCCTGTGCGAGGACTGGCCACTTGAGGCACAGCCTCGTTAACTTGTTGGCTACCCTCTATATCACACGATGTAGTGAATGAAAGCACACGATTAGGACCTCACAGTCGGTGACTACTTTAAGCATCTTAAAGTACTGCAAATCATATTTTGTTGTTGTTTTTTTTTTTTTTTTTGTCAGACTTTGCTTGAAGTTTTGTTGTTGTTGTTGTTGTTGTTGTTGTTATTGTTATTGTATATATGGCGTGGGCTTGGCCATCTTCTTGAAATCCCCATCAGCTTGTCATGTCCATTGGCCACTACTTTACCATGTTGCTCCATGCTGGGCTCGTTGCCGCCGCTCATGACGCATTGCCTTGTTCCCATAATGACTCTGACTCGAACTCTGGCGGGGATCGTGTTTTGTTTTTTGGTTTTGTAGGCATCCTGCTGTAGTATTTCTTCTTCATCTTCTGAAGAGCTTGTTTGTATCGCGTATCGCGTTACTTATGCAAATAATTTCAGTGGAAATGAGAAGACATGAAAATCTCTTGGCCCCGTCTTGAATAATTTTTGTGTCTTTTTCAGTTTTTGTGTGTTGTAATTTAATAACCAGGCAAAGTCATATTTTGCCTCCTGCTGCTTAAGGCCTGCGGCTACAAACGAAACAAAAAAAAAAAAAAAAAAAACCAACCAAGAAATCTGAAGGAGGTGCAGTTGGAGTGGAGATGGGGCAAGTGGAGCGGCTTTTTGAAGAGAGAGGTGGCGACGTAGAGAAGAAGGCGTAGGTTGTTGCTGCTGTGGCTTTTTAAAGCACTTGTGCAATAAATTAAAAAGGCGATTTCATGTCGTTGTCTCGTTGGTGTTGTTGCTGTTGCTGTTGGTGGAGGCAGCAAGTGGTGGCAGACATGCAGATTTTTGACATACTTGTTTGCATTTTGCTGCCTGGCTGCCTCGCTGGCTGCTTGCTGTTGCTTGCTGCTTGCTGTTGCTGCTGCATCAGCATCAGCATCATGTCGCAGCAGTTGCACAGAGCCAACCTCAAGCAACAGCGTCGCAAAAAAAAAAACAAAAAATGTTGCCATTGTTGGTGTAGTTGTTGCTGCCGCTTTTACTGTTGCTTTTGGCGTCCTCTGAAATGTGCTACGTCATTTTGGCTGCGGCTGTTTTAAATATGTACACTGAGCAAATAATTCCAAATAATTCTCACAAATTAGCCACTCAGAAAAGACAAAAATAGCCAAAAATTAAAACCAAATGACTTCACTCTTAAATAGTTTTTGGCCCAAGAGTGAGAAAATGACTGTTTTTTTTTAAACACTAAACATTTGCTTTTTAATATTTATAGAATAAGATGGAATTACTGCTGACTAATTATAATTTATTTTTAATTTGGCATTCTTAAAGTTGAAGGGTTTTGAGGGAATTCATAAAACTGCCTACAAAAGACAGCAATTTTGAAAAAATTGTACACTCAGGAGGAGCATTGGAAGTGTCCATTAAAGAAACAAATTTTAAAACTTCCTATTCAAATTTTCTATTTGTGTAGAGCTTACTCTTTAAAATTTGCAGTTGTTATTGAAATCCATTCTAAGTCACTTGAAAGAGACAATTTTGCTTTTAATAGTAAATAAAAACTGTTTGAATTTGCGATATTTTAAAATATTATTGTCCTAATGGATAATTTTCATAGAAAACGTCTTTCTTACAATTTTTACATTTTACGTGAGAATTTTAGAAATTTAAGATTGCCGAATCAATTATTCATTACAATTTCTCATATTCTTAAGTGGATTATAAGTGAGGATTAATTTCTTCTAAAAAATATATTTTGAAACTAAATTATTAGTTACTTGTGTAAAAGTCTTAAACCCTTTTGGATTAGAAATTGTCACTATTGATAGTATTTTCTTTCAGTGTTTTTGAAGATGCGCGCTTCCAGTGACATGTCTCGCCCTACTCCACTCCATCTCGCAATTGCAATTGTAGCCATGACATTGCATTTGGTGGCGGTTCGTCGTTGTCCTCGGCGCATCGTTGACACTGTGGTTTGTTGCTGGCGTCTGAATCTGAATCTGGACAGATGCCTAGACCCGCTTGGGTGTCATTGTCAGCTTATGTCCCTCCTCAGACCACAAATGTGAGATGTTTAACATAGCCATAGAGAATTGTTTTTTCAATCATCAGTTTCGTCTTTGTCGAGCTTCATGCACTTTATCCCATCATCAGGGGCTAAGGCTATTTAGTGAGTGATGCTTTTGGAGATGACCCACTTTTCGGTTTACGTTTGGGCCAGGGGGAGAGAGGGAGACGGAGAAGGCTCTTTTTAAGCTGGCAGGCAATGGGATGAAGGTGCATACGAGTCCCACCTGCCCGATATTGGTACAACTGCAAATGCTTCTTGTCACCCAACAGCAAAATGCGAAATACAAAACGACAAAAGCCAAACAAGTTGGCACAAGTCACAGCAGGCGGACAAATTGTCGGTGGTAGTAACCAGAGGCCTGCAACTCCACACAGAAAGACAGAGAGATAGAGAGAGAGAGAGAGAGGAGAGAAATGTAAAATTATGACAACTGCATTTGCAGTAAACCCAAGTTTACCTCCCTCAGCCTGGACCCCAACTCCAACCTTAACCCCAGCTTCTGCAGCAGCATCCGCTAGGAGTAGGAGCTGGAGCAGGAGCAGGAGAAGGAGCACAAGCAATGGGGGGTCCTACGCCTGCTTCGTTTTGCAAGTGTCAAAGTTAACTCGAAATTATTGTTGGCTAAACTTTTGTGGCGCTTAGTTGCTCCGCCTTCTCCTGTCCAGAATTTATTGTTTGTGGTGTTGAACCAGTTGCAGTTTCCCTTTACCCCTTTTTTTCTCTCTCTCTCCAACTCTTTCTACTGCTGTTGCTTTCTCTATCTTCTTTTGTGTTTTTTTTTTTGTTTTGCTGTCCTGTCCTGTGCAGGGCTTTCAGCCTGGGCTTAATCAACTGCAATTGCTGCAATTTTGTGGCAACGAAACATTTTTGCATTTTCATTCATTCTCTGGGATTTCACTTGCCCACTTCCTACTTCTAACATTTTCTACCATTTCTTCTCCTCAATTTCAAGCCCGACTGCAGTTACATTAAAAAGTTTTGATTGTTGACTGCGGTCTACAGTTGGGCCGAAAAGCATTTACTTTTAGAACAAGGCCTAAAGCCAGAATTCCTTTCAACAAACATAACTCATTTAGATAGCTAACTCAACTGCGAATGTTTGATAACTGAAATATAGTCTACCAATTGGTGAAATTCGAGGTTGAAATCCCACAAAATTTAGTCTAGTTTAACAGAGTTAACAGAGTCATTATTCCAGCTTGGCTAACTACAGGAAACAGAAAGGACTTGCCTGGCCAAAAATCTTAACACTCCTGGCTAACTCTAAAGGATCAGAAAGAATTAATCTCCAAAGAAATCTAAGTCTGTTTCGTCTTTTTTAAAGGCAGTTAGCCCAGTTAGTAGGCTTTAATTTATAGTTTATAGATAGACAGATTAACCTTCTAGCAAGTTAAATTGATATGCGCGACATTCTTTCTCTTTAAAAATTTCAAATAAATAATGCGTATTTGGAACAAGTTCGACTTGCCTTATAAATAAATTAAGTCATGACTATGGGAGCTGCAGAGGTGTCTCGGGTAAGCTTGTAAATTATCGATAAATGCATCGATAACTGAGCAATTGTTGCACCTGCTATAAATCACAGACGCTTTTATCAGCTGTTTGTAAGAGACCCTACACTAAAATGATAACAGAAACCTGCGCGGCACACGCACACCTGCACACGAAAACACTACGAGCGAAGTGTGTGTGTGTGTGTGTGTGTGTGTGTGTGTAATCGCTGCCCTAAAATCTCGGTCGTCGCTGGTCGTACAATAAAAATTGCTTCATTATTTCAAGGAACTTTTTGCCTTCATATACTATGTATGTAAGTGTGTATGTGTGTAAGTGTGTATGAACGTGTCGTGTGGATGTATGTATGTATGTATGTAGGTGCTGTGCTGACTGCCTTTTTAATTGATTGCTCTCTCTCTCTCTTTGTCCGCTGCCCGCTGCCCGTTGCCCGCCGGCCGGTTACTATGTCTCCCTAGGTGCCCGTACCCGGCTGGTCCAATGTCTGGCATTATCACAACAAGGCAATCTCAGAGCAACAGCAACAAAATTACGATAAATAACAGCAGAAAGCAGCGGGGAATACATGCCAGCCGTCCCTACTCCACACACACACACACACACACACACTTACACAAAGCTGTTTATATGTACGTGCATTGCCTGCTTAAGGTTTAGGCCTACCGTCGACCCATAATGAAGTCGAACCCAGAATCCAGAATACAGAAAACAGCAAACAGAAACCCTTTCTTTTCAACCTCTGCGATAAAAATCAAGCAACATCGTTAGTCTTTCTTTTCTTCTACTCGTTTTCTTTCTTATTCTTGTTTTGACTGCCGTTTTGCTTTGCTCTCACTTTCGTATTGTTACAGGTAAAAGTACATACATACATACATATGTACATGCTTATACCTGATGCCGGCGATTAAGCGATTCACTCGCTCACTCTCTTATCTGGAACATTAAATGCTCAAACAGGAAACGAGCATTATTAAGTGTCTTATAATTTGGTTAAAATTCATTCATTTAATTGTTGCTTACAAATTACATACCAAGAAATTCTGCCTTGCGGCTAAGTCAGCCTGTCACCACGATGTCTCTTTATGGGGGGCTCCAACTAGGATGACTGCCGCAGGAAAGCCACACCCAAAAGTTATCTGTGTGTGTGTGTGTGTGCGTCATGTGTTGTTGTGTCATTGCATTTATTTTGACAGTTCATTTGTCAGTTCTTTTGATTTCGCTGCGGTTTTATGGTAGAAAACTGCGGTTATTCACATATGCTTATACGTTTTGTAGAAGTGAGTAGGGAAGGGATCGGATCTGATCCAGTAGTAGTAGTAGTAGTTACCCTGTCGACACATGTGTTTGGTGTCAACTGACTGACAATTGTGCTGACACATTTAAATAGGTCAAAGGATAGAGAGCGCATATATGGAGGAGTCACTTCAAGGGGTGGGACTCAAAAGAGATCTCAATAGATAGTCCATAATGGAAGAAAGCTCTCATAATTTAATGAAATCTACATATATCATTTAAGGTAGAGTCATTTTGATATAAAGAAAAAGTTCTTCAATATTTGATCTATTTGATTCAATTCTTAAAAAGCAACGAAAATCCTTTGGTAATTGAGACAAGACTAAAACATTTACATTCGATTTAACTGTTATTAAACTGGTTTAAAAGGACATCAAGTGAAATACTAATAATGTTAATTTAGTCTCATTTTATTTTACATAGAAAAGTTGAACTTTGCATATCAATTTCACAAAAAATACTTTATTCTTATGCAAAAATTCTCTAATTAGTAAAAGAACAAATATTTTATAATTTTGGTCCTCAATTTCTTACGACGCAAAGGCTGGACACATTTAAAAAAAAAAAAATACAGAAAACACTTATTAACAATTCATTTTGCATTCACACTTTAAAGCCAATTGGAGCTAATCTCAGCAAATATGTTTAAACTGCATAAAAACTCTTTTAATTTAACGATGTGTATATATTAATCAAACTCATACTAACTAAATATTTAATACTCGCACATAAGTTTTAGTTTAAGTTGTAGTTATAGGCCATTTAGAATTTATGAGTCTAAGCAGAAAAGCTCATGGCCTGACCTCTTAATTCGTGTTCTTATTTAAATTATTCACACTTATTTAATAGTAAAATTAATTTAAAGTTAAGTATTTCACATTTCATTGTCATTATGTTTATATAGCCTCAGTGGAGGCCTAGGAATTGATTTTAGACTTAATGTTTCATGGTGAAATGTTTTAAGAGTTCATCGTAGATTCCGATTTTGGTCAACGTTTATTGCAGAAACAAATTGACCCACCCTAATCTGTATCTACCTATGCAGATATTAATTTTAATACTCTTTACTCTTTAATAGATTTTTGTTAGTTTATTCTTATATTGAGAAAACAAATGTTGATTGCATAGAGCAAATGTTTTTAAGGATTATTAAATGACATATATATCATAGATGGAAGGGCCCATGGCCACGTATGTACCTATCTATGTATATACACTTTTCTGCCCATCAAAAGTCATTTCGTTTGCAACTGTATGAAAAATTGTCGGCCTTTTTGCTTTTTTTTTTTTCTTTGATTAGTTTTGCCTGGCAACTTCTGGTAAACTCGATTTCCGTTAAACAATAGCACAAATTATGCAAATTACTTCTCAAGCGTCTTATCATGAACGCGTAGCAATAACATTAATCATTTTATTTCGATGGTTAACAACGTCATGCATATGTAAAGGTCTCTTTAAAAAAAAAAAAAAATAATATAAAATGGAAAAGAAAAAGGAAAACTGTCTTTATGGTGGTTGCTGGCGCCAAATGACATTTTATATATTTTGATTTATTATCTTATGTGCCGTATGTGTGTGTGTGTGTGTGTGTGTGTGTGTAAAAATGATTTATAATCCTTATCTGGAGAAGCCTGATCGTGTCAAGCAATGAGCGCGGGTCATGAGATAGCCCTGGGAGAAAAAGATACCAGCGAAGCAATCAGCCATACACGAGAAACCAAATAAAAAGGGATTGCAGGTAGGCATAAATACTTTGCACATTGTGGGCACTGGTTCAACTCTTGTTGAACCTTTCTAAAAAGTTATTCCTGTCTTGGCTTACCATATTCCTACCCTACCCCACCCTACCTTAGCCTTAGCCTTAGCCTTAGTCTATCTATCTGTCTAACCAAATTCCCCTGCATGGCAAAGGTAGAGAGTAAAAAATAAACTTTCTCGGCACACGCCCCAAAGGCTCAAACGTGGAGCATATTTCTCTTCTGCCTCCTTGGCATGCGATTATCAATTAAATGGGCGAAATAGCAAAAGAAAGGTAAATGTGTGTCAAAGTTCAGCCATTGCAGAGAGAGCGAGAGAGAGCAAAAGAAAAACGTGCAAGCCGCAAAAATCCACAACCGCAAAAAAACCAAAAGAGACGAGAAGGGTGATGGTGCCCAGAGTTCAACCAGACCAAGGGGGGCTGGTGGGGGGCTGGTTTATTGGAAGCTGGGTGCTGGGAGCTGGGTAGCTAACGACAGCACCCACGTTCCCCCGCGTTGACAAGTACATTGAGTTATGGCCATGGCAAGCAAATAATTGCGAAATTACATTTCCCCTTTCTTCCACTTACTTGCATCCTCTTCCTTGGCTCTGAAAATTCGATTTTACATTAGACAACAAAGTTGCGCAAGACATCTAACAGCAAAACGAACTTTGTCATTCCATGCATTCCCTAATGCCTTGGCTAAGAGCAAAGAGCTCTATTAAGGCCATTTTAAGTCTGCATAAAGAAAATGTATGTGGTTAAAGGAGAACCATTCGGCCTACTCAAGCTTTAATATGTTAAGTACAGACAAAGGATAAAGTTGAAGTCTGATCAAGAATATTTTTCTTTATTCTCTTTCAACTAAAAATCAATTCATTAAGAAGATAACGCAATAAACCAATTAATGAAAAATTTAATTAAAATATTTCTGAAAGTAGTTTAGGTTGTAAGATTGAAAGGGATTTATTTATGTTTGACTCTTAATTAACAGGAACTTTTAGTTTCTATATTTGTTTTATATGTATTCCAAATTTCAAGTGACTGTTCTTTTAGATCTATTATAAACGAACGTCCACTGCCTACTACCAAAAGTTTCTTTTATATCCATTTACTAAATCTATGTACTATATTTATTTATTAAATCCAGATACTAGATCTATTTAATCAATATGGACACTCCATCTACTACCTCTACTTGCTACAACAATTATTGAATGAATCTCCTTTAGAATTCGACTAGATTTTAACGAATTCTTCTTATCAGATTTCTTTATAACTGAATGAAAGTATAATAACCTTGACTTCTTCCGGTTATTTGCATGTTTCGTTCAGTGTAGTCTACTATTTGATAGATTTACCGGCAAATTGGCTTATAGATTCTTAGACGTTGTTTTGCCTTCTTTCATATTATGACAGAAACGGGGCAGAAATTGTTACTCTCCAGCGCCACCTGCAGTCGAGTGGCATCAATGAGCATATTAAACAAACCTTATGAAAAACGAAAAAACTTAAGCCAGAATTATTATGTTCTTGTAGTGGATATAAAAAAGTCCGACAGTGACCATCTATCCGTCTGTCTGTCTGTCTGTTCCCTTGCTAACTTTTCTCTCAGTTGTTGAGATATTTGAGCGAAATTTTGTAAATAAGCTTCTTGTTGCTCCAGACAGAGCACTTCTCGGAGGCGGATTGATCGAACTACTATAACTATAGTTATCAGTCAAAAACTATCTGCTATACATGCGAAAGAGTGAAAGAGAGGAAAGACTCAAAGTAAGCTAAATGTTTGAAATGAGATATTCAATGCCGTTTATTAATAATTGATTGTAAGTTAACAAAAGTCACCAAGTATTGTTTAGGATCTTTGATATTTGCATTTTGATTAAAGCATTAAATGAAAACCGAAACCATGCAGTCAAGTGTAATTGTATTTATCTAAGGTCGCTATTTTCTGGGCAGTTCAATATGAAAATGCCTAACAAATTGTTGTTTGTTGCCTAGCCCAGTCGGCTTAACCAGTCAGTTGGTTGGTTGGTTGGCGG
The DNA here is from genome assembly GCA_024703675.1 of Drosophila nebulosa. NCBI lineage: Eukaryota > Metazoa > Arthropoda > Insecta > Diptera > Drosophilidae > Drosophila > Drosophila nebulosa. The sequence goes on along the minus strand of CM045724.1, from coordinate 5,505,808 downwards.
AATGGAATTAGAGGAGGAGAACTCAGGAACAGGGAATAAAGCGAAGGCAGAGACATGCTTTCAACATAAATTTCCATTAGATTGCAGTTGAAGTTGCATGTGGCATGCGAAAGTTGCCACAGGAAATATCTTTCGCCAGAGAGAGAGAGAAGGCCACAAATAATTCTCCACGTTTGCATTTCGCACTTTGACATCGACATCTGGGAATATTCCAAGCTGGAGAGAGAAGGGGGCGGTTCGAAAGGGGATCAGGCAGGGTATGTATTATAATATTTGCTTCTTTGTTGACATTAGAATGCAATTTGTGTTGTGTCCATTATATTTATCGAACTTTGAGTTATTTCAGCTTTTTTGCATTTGCTGCTGTTGTTGTTGTTGCTTATCTTTTTGTTTAATGATTTTTTGACAGGGATTTAATGGAATTTATCAAAGCTTTTTCGCTCTTTCGTACATAATAAAAATGTTGAAGTTCACATGCAGATTGCCATAATCGTCTCTCCCTCTCTGTCCCTGGACCCCCAGCTGCTTTATGACAAATATACAGCCACAAAGACGAAAAAAGAAACAAGATAAGAAAAACAAAAAGGAAAAGGTCATGTCACCTTGTCACAGATCCTCATGTTCAGTTCAGTTTTTGTTTTTGTTTTTTTCTGGGCGTAACCCAGACAATGATTGGCCTCTCAGCAGGCAATGACAGTTGGAAAATTGAAAAACACAAAATACATGGAAAAAGGGCGTGCCCATATACCCCAGCTATATATGTATGTAGAAACTGTCATGCTGTCTTTAAGAAAGATTCGATATGGTGGAAATTGGAATGTTTGCAGGTAGTTGAGACATCCCTTTGAGGTCACATTAAGCTGGCAAAAGGTGATTAGGTCATTCACAAGAATGTGTGGTAATTGGATTAGTTAAGGTTTAATTGAGGTCAAGTGAGGGTCAACCAACTGATGCACACGCATTAAATATTAAGTATAAGTATTTAACTGCACGAAGTTTTTTTTTTTATTTAACTTTCTTTTAAGTCACATTTACCTAATCCCCATCGACTTTTAGTTAAGTCATATTGAGATTTATGATCCCACCAAATTTTTTTCCCTCACCCTTTTATTTCTTTATCGTTGACCCCTTGTTAGCAAAAATCACCTGCAGTGCGCACACATACACACACATCTATACACACACACAGTGTCCAGCAAGAGGTCTTAAATATTAAAGACCAGAGGAGAGAATGGGTTAGAAAAGGGGGTCAACGTTTGGACTACAGCTAGAGAAAAAAAAGGACAAGAGAAAAAAGTTTTAAAGACTTTATTTAAAATATTAGTTTATACATTTAGATTTGTAATGTGTAATAAAGCGTTTTAATTGAAACTAAAGTTTGCATTTTCATTTACTTTCTTTTTATGTTTTTTTTTTTCTGGCGTTTTTTCCAGTGTATGCTTCATGCTGTTGGCTACCTGCAGAGCTCATATGTCGAACAGATTGTGAATGATGTATTATTATTTTTTTTTTTTTTTGGGTTCTTGGGGCTTTTTAGCATAGCATGGAAAATATTGCAGGTCTATGTCAAAATTTAAGTTATTGATGGGGTCAGAATGCGTATGGAGCAAAGATGTAAAGAAGTTAAAATGCAGCCGAAAAAAAAATGCATAAATCTAAGCAATGTTAAGACGAATACTCGAAACTGTCATCATAAGTATTTAACCCTGCCCACATATCATCTCACCTAAACAAGCTATAAACCAAATGACAAACGATAACACATAAATATAAAAATACAAAAAAAATTCCAAAAAACAACAACCAAAGGAGAGAGAAAAAAAAGGGAAAAATAAACTTTTCAAATGGTAGAACTTATCAAAACATTTAGGTAAAATAAACGCCTGACAATAAAAGAAAAGACCCAAAGATATAAGAGTCGATGGATTTCACAAAAAAACTTTCGAGAGAAAGAGAGAGAGAGAGAGAGAGAGAGAGACAAAGATAATCAAGTCGCGGCAAACGATAAACAACAACGATAAAAAATGAATGCGGAACAACTTTCTTAATGAGCTGCCAAAGGCGACCAAATCGAATGGAAAAACTAAATCAAATTTGAATAAGAAATGCCGACCCATTCGACCCAACGTTCGTTGGCTTTGGCTTTGGAAAAGCTAATCGAAAAGTCTTTTCTGTTGTTGTATTTTTGATTGGATTGGATGACAACAAAACCAACAACAACAATGTCGAACTGTGCTACGATCAAAAGAGATGCTATCGCATAGGCATTCCACCCATCCTACAATCCTAATCTCAAGAGCAATCTGTAGGCGGCTGCTGTGCGGCCATAAAACGTTTAACCCCGCCACACCCCCCCACCCACCATGACTTAACCTCACCCATTGCCCATTGAAATTTGGGTCGATTGGATAAAGAAATTGTAATTAATTAAATTTATGCGACATGTTTACAGTTTTCTTATTGTCCGACCCATTCACAGCATTTACATAATTTTTCATGCCCAAAAAAGAATCAAAATCACATGTCAATAGCGAGAGAGAGAGAGAGAGAGAGAGAGAGAGAAAGAGAGACTTCTCGTTGTTCGCTTTGATTTTTATGTTAGAATATATTCTCTCGAAGAGATTTCAAATGTTTTCGGTGCATGTGTATAGATCACAGATCGATATTAATGTTTCAATTTGGGTCAAATGAGGTTGACAAACATTTTATCAATTCACATAAACTTTAGGTGAAAAAAAGGTGCATACATATACAGCGAGGTGAGGTGAGGTTGCGGTATAAGATTATATTGACCAATCTTTAACAATAAATATTATCAATTTCGGATTAAGAATGGATGCGTTGTAACTACTTATTTCGCTTTTCCCTTTCCATTTGTTAAATTCTTGTCTAATCAAGAATATTAAGGTAACTAAACATTAATTAACGGAGAAACCAGGAAAAACTACTTGTCAAAACAGCCAGTGATAGGTTGAACAGAGAAAAAGATTCAAATTAGAGGTGGAAAACTATCGATAGTCTTAACAGTCGATAGTCTCAATAGCAAGAATAACACTTTTAAATATTAAATACTTTTAAATAATGCTATGCAAAATACTAAGACCATTTCGTTAATCAATTTTTTGTTTTCATTCAGAAATAACATTTTTTATTTTGGCAAACAACTTTTTAAATGTTATTGGAACTATGAACTGATTGGGCTATCGAAAAATTTCCATCACTAATTCAAAGTCTTGTGTATACAAAAGTCTTTTAATTTATTTTTTTTTTTTTGAGAGAGGAGGAGAGTCGTAAAGTATCAAAGATTTTTTTTAATGATTTTTTTCTTAGCAACTCATTCAACAGATTTCTTCTTTATACGCCAAAGGAATTAACATATCTTTGAATTTATGATGCATTGGAGTCCATAAGTACATCATGGTATATCTCACATTTCGCCAGTTGACGCCCATCAAAAACGAACCCAACACATATTCGCCAACGTAGTGTGTGTGTGTGTGTGTGTGTATAATCCTGGCCATAGGCCATAAACCCAACGACCCACACACAGAACGTGGCACACTCGGTGACAACAATGCAAGTTGGTCTGATGTTGTTGTTGTTGTTGTTGTTGTTATGTTGGAAGCCCCCACCACAGATGTTGTTTCGCTTTTAACTAAGTTCTTTGTCAATTTTACGGTGCTGGTTTCTATGCCATTTGGGCGGGCATTATGTGAACTATTCGCACAATAAAATACGCTGAACAACCAACGAACCATTCCACCAGCCACGCATATTGAGCAATCAAAGCCAACTGTGTCCATCTCCTCTCCACTCCAGCTCTCCAGATCTCACCATCTACTCCTCCATCTTCTCCAACTTGTCTGCTCGTCCGTTTGTCCGCCTTCGCTAGCCTCCTATTTCTCTATTCTCCTACTCTAATTGCATGTAGTGGGTTCGTTTGTATTGTCGCTCCATCAGCTGCCATTTCTGGCTCAACCGACACCCTCCACCCCTCACCACTTCCTCTTCAGCCATCATCCTTTTCTGTACTCTCATCTGCCTCCTCTTGGTTCGCGCTTTCGACTTGTTTTACATTTTTAATTGAATTTTCGCCATAGTTGGCATTCTTTTGCTACCATCCCACCAGACCTCCCTCTCCCGCTCTCTCTCTCTCTCTCACTATCTCTCATGCCGGGCGGTACTTGATGATGCTCTTTATAGCTGTTGTTTTTTAACGCTTTTTTCATTAGAATTTACACTTATTCATTAGTTGGCAACATGCAACAGCTGCAACTATAATAAAATTTTATTTCATTATGCCGGACCATGGGATGCATCTATATACAATTCATTAGAGAAACGCTGCAAGAAGCGGATACACCAACACCAAAAGCAACAGCAACAGATACAGATACATAGGAAACGTAACAAATTTAGTATGCAAAAAGAATTGTCATTGTGTATAAAGTTTATTGAATGGAGTGCAGAAGTTTTTATGTTGATGCAATCCAATCAAATCGGGTTACGGCAATTCGATTTAATGTCCATATGAGCCGTCCTTAGAGATGACAGCATAGAATATTGGGCTATTCAAATAGAATTATGGTACTATATCTTAGAAAATCTTTATTGAAACCAGATCTGTAATAAATTTCCATAAAATTTTTAATCTTCTAAAAAACTACGAAGATCCGTCTACTCCATAATTAATGAAAAATAATATGACAGATTAATAAAGTAAAATCCAGATTTTTTTCTTAGTTTTTTGAAATTTAATTTCAAGAAAATAAAAGAATTTACTTTACATTTCTAACAATGGGCAAATTGTGCAGAAATCTTTGATTTTTAATTTTCAGTAGCTTTTTAGTAGAAAGGAAGGTAGGGTTAGACCCTTAATGCCTAAAATTTTTGGAATAGATACGAAGTGAAACATATGTAGTTTTTATGTCATTCGACCATTTCTTGATATCAAGTGAAAAATTAAGTCTCTAATAAAACTTATTTATAGATATTTCGTTTTGACTAGATGAAGTTAGGAAATCACTCTTTTTTTTCTTATTAATCCCTAATAAATGGACCGACATACTTAATATAATTTTGTGAATCATTTTTGTTGTTACATTTGTTGAATGAAACTAAGTTTTAAAAAATCTTTTGATAAAGAGGATAAATGCGTAATAATAAATTGTTTTAATGTTTTTAATCTTTTGCCTGCTATTCCAATGAATTCAATGAGAATAATGGCCATTTCCATTGACTTCCCGCCACCTTATTTAGTTCTAATTTCTTAACACAGATGTTGTTAGGCCATTTTCTATACAAACCGAAAGAAGCGCCTACTAAAGTACTTAATATACATGAGGTAAGAGATTCCTTCTTTGTTTCTTAACACAAAAATTGTGGGCTTCGGGGTCCCTTGGGGTCAAAAAAATGGAAATGAGAAACACAGGCGAAGTTTCCTTCGTTCTCTTTTTTTTCTCTCTTTTTGCTACATTTTATACCCTTGCAGAGGTTATTGAAATATTCGACAAATGTTAGTGACATGTAGAAGAAAGTTTTTGAGAAATTTTGACTTTTAAAGTCTCAATGACTCAGACTTGAAATAATTCCCTAACAAACTTTTGAATGATTAAAAGCATAAAAGAAGAAAGAGTATTTTAATTTCGGTGTACTTAAACTTGCCTGTGGAACTTCTTTTTTTTGGCTGCTAACTGCTGCCACTTGGAAATTGTATTCGAAACTGTGGCCCATAAAAACATAAACAGAACATAACCGAAATTGTATGAAAATGGCAAAGTGAAATGTGAGTTGGAGGCAAAGGAATGAATGAACCAGCAAACGAATGAACGAACGAACGAACGAACGAATGAATGAATGAATGGATGGAAACGAAGGCCCATCTGCATATTATTAATGACCGGTAATTACCTAGACGGGAGTCTGGGCAGGGGCCCTGAGAAATGACCGACGCACCGGGCACTGCTGCTCCTGAAATTGTGCAGTTAATGGCCACTGGGCTCGAGGTTTGGGCTCCAGCCCACCCAAATATACTCAAGAGGCCTGAAAAATAAAATTTCCGTTTGTCGAGCGATTTATTTGTTTATACACCGCGCAGCCTTCTTCAGTTCCTACAATTTTCAATCAACTTTATGATTGGAAACGGGAGAAAATAGAAAATATATAAAAACTTCAACAAATATAAATTAAAATAAACAAATTATGGGATAGTTTCGAAGACTATGCCTACTACTAGACAGGGTGTTGATGGTTTTATTGTACAATTACAGAAAGCACAAGTGTGTGTAACTGTGTGTGTGTGTGTGTGAAAACCTCACAGAGAAAAGTGCGGAGGCAGAAAATTGAAATTAATTTCCGTCTTGTTTCTTGAAATATGCCAGCAGCCCTCAAGGGGCCAACATCCCTTTCCCACCTCCAGGCCAAGTCATGTCTCCCCTTCGACTCATTCACTGCCTTAACCCATTCCCATTCCCATTCCCATGCCCAATGACGGCGCTCCGCAAGGCCCACGTTTAAAAATAATATTGATCTTCATTGGAACGAAGTGTTAATAAAATATTTTTCTTTTGCCTTTTTCATTCGTTTTTTGTTTCGAACTTTCGTAATTTGTGCATACAAAAACGTTGAAGAAAACAAAAAAAAAAACCAAGCTAAACAACAAAAAAGAAACGAGGGAGAATGGGTGAATAAAAATGCCTTTTTCAAAAATAATCATGACGTTTTTATGACTCCTTAATGTTGAAATTATGGCTTAAGTAAATATGCTTTTTTAAGTTGGCTATAAAAAAATTATAGTTCTATATGTACTTGTTTGAATATCTTGTGCTGTGATTCATGAATGGAATAGCTAAAGACCTATAAACTCTGTGATTCCACTTTGGCAGTGCCAGTTGAAAAATCATTTAACACATAAATAATAATCTTTAGGAAATGTAAATGGAATAGCAAACTAAAAAGTAACTTTTTGTATATATTACAACGTTGTGTTTAACCAAAAGTACAAAAAAATCTTTAAATTGCATACCAAATGAAAAAAATTGTTAAATAAACTTGCTTGCAATTACAGCAAGGCCTCGCTTTGCGTAGTTTCGTTTTGCGTTTTTCTCGAAGTTGCGTCGTTGCACAATTAGTACTAATTTTCGCAGTGCGTCGTTAGATTTTTGATGTTGCGTTGTTTTGGGTTCAAGTTCAAGTAAAAGATGGCACCATTTTTTGGGGAAATATCGGGAAATTTGCTGTTCAGCAAATATTGACCAAGTTTCTGGTAAAAGAAGAGCGAGTTACGATGGTAGATTTGGACACAGACAATATTTGAATATTATTCTTTACTTTTCTTTAATTTTCCAAACATAGTTGAAAAGCTTTTTTTTTAAATGTTTGTTCTTTTGTATGCATGAAATAATAATTAAATAATAAATAATTTTCACTTTATTTAATTTTCTGTTAAAAAAGGTGTTGGACCTATCTTCAATCTTTTCATGGTTTGCTATAGAAAATTCTGATACAGTCTGCGTTGTGTTGTTTTTTTTTGTAACGTTATCCCGAAGCAAAACGAGATCTGGTAGAAGAGAAAAGAGTGTGGCCAAATTTGTGTGTGTGGATAAAACGGGAAATCAGCAATAGAGTTGCCATTTAATTGCAAATTGTGGTGACACTGGTCGTCAGTGTTGAGTAACGAGTGCATTTAACAGCTCGTCAGTTATACGAGATGCAATAAAATTGAAATGAACATCAACTGATTGGGTTAACAATATCGTGTTTTTGCTTTGTGTTTTGGATAATGTAAAAATCTCGGAACATGATTTTGATGTCATTTACATGGGCTTATTTAGTTCCTTATTGAAGTTTTAGTAGAGATCACTATGCGCCATTCCCTTCATTTGCCGTGATGCGTGTCGTGCCATCAGTGTCAAACTCATTTACAACTTACAAGCTACCTGAAGTACATTTTGTACGTTTACCTCCCATTTCCACTCCCCTCCCCACCCCAGCCCCATTGGTTGCTCTGCAACAGAATGCAGAATCCCTTGCGCAGCATCGTTGCACAAAATTTGCGTATGCAGCGCAACTAACGAGCTGGGAGGGAACTCTAGTGACTGGTGACGACTGACTCCTTCCTATAGCCGCCTCCACTGCCGCCCCTTCACGAAAATGCAAACCAATTTGCGGCAAGTGCCTCGGTTGCCATGACACATGCCGCGCGGACATGGTCACAGATGCAGAGAGTTGAGTTAAAGCCCTCGGCCTAGGCAGAATGATGTATTGCTTCCGAATATGATGACGAGGCGTGTTAAATGCTGAGAGGCAACGCGGCAACAAGGCAACGAGGCAACGAGGAGAAAACAAAAAAATCACTGAAAACTCAAATCTGCCAAGCGGTGGCGACCACCAGTCGGACGACGTTGTCGTGTCATGGGCCACGCTCGAAATTTATTGCCGCAGTTGTTAAGTATGAAATGCGTCGTAATTAGTTGCAACTTGAGTTATTTGTGCAACAATGCAATATTTGGCGGGGGGGCGGCAATGTGGGGGCAACATGAGAGTGTGTGGGGGCAGACTCATTAGGAGGCTTCGAACCATTCTGCACATTAGACACGTACGACTTTTTTTTTTTGGTTTGCCTCTCTTAACAAAATTATTTCGCTTACATTTTACAATGCATAAATTTTTGTGTTTGCCATAAATTTCAGTCGTCGTCGTCGTCGTCGTCGACAGCAGCATGCCAATGAAGGCGAACCCATATCCATATCGAAGTTCTTCGACAATTTATCAGGAAATTGTTTATTATATTGTAGAAGAACTTTTTCATTTTATGTGTATATACACGAGGACATTGCAATGGGTTTGGTTGAGTGTATGGTTTATGGCCCAGCGACATGTACTACTACCCATCTACACATCGACTGCCATCCATCGGCTGCTCCTCCATTTGGGTGGCGCAAATTTTATGTGTTGTATGTGTTTGGGCTGAAAGAAAAAACAGCGTGGGAAATTCTTCTATCTCCCGCTGTCTCTCAGTATTTGCTTTTGCTGTGAGTGGTCGTCCCCTCCCCCCAAAACCCCTTTAGGCTTGGGACAATTGCTCATGTCTTTGGGTTCACTAAATGGTAGTGAGGATTGTGAGTCTGATTTATGCCAAAGATTTTTCTGATATGGCTAGAGAGACAGGGTGTGGCCTGCTTTGGGGCAGATAGTGTGGCCATTGCCTTGGGGGTCCGACCATTAAGTTGGGTGCGCATATGAAAACAAAAACTCCATGAAGAATGCATTGGATGTGATGTAAAAAGTAACCTTGAATCAAATTAACTACGGAATTGTAACTAGTGATTGAGAAATCGGGTCAAAATAATATTCTTGCTTAAATTTTAAATGCTTTTCATGTGATTTATAAATTATGTCAATAAGAAATTTTCAAAAATGTACAAATTTGGATTGATATTGTCATTTAATGAGCATAACTCTTTTTTGAGAGGTTTATGTGAGGACTGGTCCACACTTCAATTAAATTTTTATTGTTTGTTTGACTTTTATATAGAAAAAATCGTTTAATCTGAAAATGTACTCATTATTTTATTTCAAAGTTTTTTAATACATATTAGAGATCTTTTTTTTTTAATATGACATAAGAAAGTAGAGTTGCTTTCCAGTCAAAGGCTTTATAATATTTTAATAACTGATAAGTTCAGTCTGTAATCTTATTGTTAAATGGTACAATGAGAATATGGGATAAAATTCTCCTTAATCTTAGTATTTCACAATTTGAGGAATCTGCAGTTTCTAAAGGCAAATTTTCGTAATAGTAACTAGAGAAAATAAGAACTTGTGGTAATATTTAACTATTCTATTCACTGTAAAATCTCCAAGAGCTCTTAAAAGTTTACTTATTTTTGAAATAAGTTAAACGAGTTAATTAAAATTTTTAGCTGTTTATTCATTGTTTCATTTTTCTTTTTTTTTCCTTCTCCTGATAAAAGAGTCGTTAGTCGGAGTGGGAAATTTCCACAAAGGCAACACTTTTTTAGATAGATTTTGAGTTTAGTTTGTAAGTCCATTAATATTTCATCTCAGAACATCTTGTAAGTTAAATGTTTATGTTTATCAAGCCGCAGGAAACTAAAATAGAGCATGTATTACCTCCTCAGGCCAAACGGTGAACCACAATTCCCAATCCCACACCAACTTCCCCCACTACCCCTACTATCTCCCTCCATCCTTCTGCTTGGCTGGCTGGCTGGCTGGCTGACTGGCGGACTGTGTGTGTGGGCCACCCCAGCAAGCAGTACATGTCAAATGTGATTTCCACATCGCACAACTCGAAACAGTAGAATTCCGTATCCCATTTCTACACACATGATGTCTACACAGTCTGTACCAATTATCCCTCGCTCGAATATCAAATTAAGTGTCCGCTGCTATGACAGTTTTAATGTCTTTAGCACCATAAAAACCGCCAGCATCATAAACGGGAGCCACAACATCAGAAACTAAAAAAAAAAGTCATCCTCTTTTTTTCTTTTCCACATTTGAGTGAAAACTAAGTCAAAGACAATTATGGAAATCCGAGAAGCACCTACACCAAACCTCTATCCTCTTTCGGTGTGTGTGTATGGGGAGAGGGGGGGCAGACGACAACCAACCACAAAAAATTATGACACGGAAATTCCTTTCTTGAAATAATTTTTCATAAATAGGCAAAATATACAATTTACGTTGGGGAATTGGCTGCTGCTGCTGCTGAGGGGTATTACGATCCGGGAGGGGAGACAAAATGATACTGAACAGCTGCTTGTAATTAATGGCTGGCCGCGTTCAATGCACTGGATAATCACGCGGCGGCTCCCAGCTCCCAGTTCCCAGTCCAAGCGCGCAACTCTTTCAAAATCTCAGCAAATAAATCTTGCCCCAAACTGAGCGGCTAAAGTCATCGTCGAGGGTAGTAAAAAGATGTTTCTTCTTCTCCTGCTTGGGATATAAATGATGGCCTTGGGTGAAAGTGCTGCCGTTTGCGATTTGTTGTTGCCACAGAGGGTAAATAAATATATACGAGAGATAGAAAAAGGATTTTTCCTAAGACAAAGTTTAATTAGTTGAAAAAGAAATTTCTATTGTTATTTTTTTTTTGGTTGCTTTTGGGTATTAAGATTTAGAGTTATGTATTTTTTTTTTTTGGTTCGAATATGGCTCATTGGCCAAAACCAGTTGCAGCCATCTAGTGTGGAATTGGTAGTATTAATTTCAATCTTCAAACTCTCTGACCATTATCCCATTTTCAATTAAAATCTATTTATAAAGTTTTCCAACAACCAACCAAAACCACGACCCCTCCGAGGATCGGGCTTAACTTATTATGGTGTTTGCACCTGACCACAACAACTAAACTTCTCCCGAACTGTTTTCATGCCGCGCTACAAATTCGCGACAAATTTGATAATGAGTTGTATATATTCGGTTTTAATTGTAAGTCAAACATCGCAACAACTCCCGGTCACGCACGATGACACTGGAAAACAAAAAATAAAACAAAAAAAAAAAACAAGAACGAACTATCCAATTGCTTTTCCTCCCACTTCTTCCTTTATCCATACATGGAGCTGCATACGAAATTGCAGCAGTCCACACCAACCACCCGACCGCCGCTTGCCGTTCTCCGCCCTCCTTTCTACACCTTCTATCGCCTAATCAGGCAAACACATGTGCGCTCCATAATTACATTGGAGCTCGATGGAGCGACTACGTGACTGGCACCGAAACCCAAAATTAAGAGCAAATGCAACAGCAGTGACAACAACACCAACAACAACACCAACAACAACAACAATCAGCAGCGACAGCATGCATTATTTCATCCCAAAATGAGCTGCTACTCCACCATACCGTGGTGTTTCCGAGGTGTTGCACATAGCCGCCATAGAAATGGACTCATAGTCGCGTGTGCTGATGATTCACAGTGAAGAGCAGGGTTAAAATTCAGTTTTATATGAAGTTACTAATATTTGTTGTTAACTTTTAAGATCTTGAAATATATTAACTAGAAATAATAAAAATTTATTTCCATTCGTCTTTTTTGATTAATATTATTGTTCCAGATTAGAAAATCTTATTATGTTTAGAAGGAATATATTGTTGGCTTTGTCTTTAAATATCACTAAAAATTTATATCTATCTATGTCCCACTGTACGCGCTTTGTTAAGAGCGTAACTCATAACTTACTCTCTCGAGAGAGCAATAAAAGAGAACGCAAGATCAATTTTGGAAGTGACACGAAATAAAGCGGACGCATTTTTGATCTCTCTCTTTTGTCCATAATATGGTAGTTTTTTTAGGTTTTTGATTTTTGGGTTCCTTGTGCGAAATCTAAAAGCATCTAGTCACTCTTTTGGTTCTCACTGTAAATGTGCGAAGATTAATTAATGGTGGCCATGGTTAAAGTATAACGTAATATAATATTTTCCACCTTCTTTTTGTCCCCCTTACCTAACCTTACCTACAATTAAAGTGACAATTTTTATGCAATAGTCAAATAAATAATGACTTTTTACTCTCGTTCTCATTTTCGTGAAAATTTGAGTGAACTAAGATTCTTAAGAAGTTTCACTTTAAAAATGTTTTGTTTCAAGCACTATCCAGCCCATAAAACACATCATAACACAAAACTGAAGGGAAACAATTTTGGCCAACAGAAGTTAAGGGTTTTCCATTTTGTTAAATATAGAAAGTTGCCCTATTAATTTGTAATTTATTTAAAGTTTTTAAGGTAATAATTATTAATGAACTGATGTTTTTTTTTTTTTTTTTTTGGGTGACAACAAATTCTGATTTATAAAAAACTATGGATTTTAAAAGATATTGTCTTGAAAATATGGTATACATATTGTAGCCCATTTTAAAAAATTAAGAAGTCTTTTTCTCATTGTTTTTTTTACAACGATTTCATCTCTTATTCTATTATCATTTTAAGATATAATCTTTACACCTTGGGCTTACTCATTTATATGGTTCCGGTTCCATTCGTTTGTCGACTAATCACTTTGATTGAGAAATCACCGTTATATTCTCTCAGCGCTGGCAATGCCATTATTGCTCTCATCACGTGCTAGTGTTAACAACAACAACAACAGCAGCAGCAACAACAACAACAACAGAAACAATTGTAACAACAACCGCACAATCAAGTCCCCCTTTACCCATTCCCTTCAGTCACTGTTTAACCCTAGCTCCCCTTCTCCATTCAATAAAAATCACTCGCCAACCTATTGAAGTTTTATTGGGCACCGCCATCGTTGTCATCATCATCCCCACACCCTTTCCCATCATCATCATCATCATCATCATCATCATCATCATCATCATCATCATCTTCTTCGTCGTCGTCGTAGTTGTCGATGTTTCCGTTTGACATTTTGTTAACAATTTCGACCACAATGCGTTTTCATTGCAATCCAAAGAGAAAGAGCAAAAGAGAGTTGGGACAGTGAGGGGGCGGGCGAGTCCATGTGCGTGTGAATGGTGAATGAATGCATGAATGCATTCGAAAAGGAGATGGAGAGAGTGACACAGAGAGACAGAGATGGAGCGGGGGAAGGGGGGATGGGGACAAAGTTATTGCCCCAGTGAAATCAAACGACAAATGTCAGGAAGCTAATGAATTGAAACGTGCCAAAGATTTGCCCGAAATGTGAATTGGTGATGATGATGGGAATTGGGATGAGATTGAAGTGGGTATGGGGCAGTGATCGGGGGGAAAAGTGTGGCTAACGGTGGCTTTATGTTTTTGTTGTTGATTAGTGCTGAATTGACAAGTGGAATTGACAAGAGAACAAAAAAAAAAAAAAAAGAGTTTCCTCATTTAATGAAGTGTTGGGAGAATAAGGTTTTGTGTTCTTTGGCTTTCAATGAAATTTAAAAACCTCATTAAAATGTAGCCAAGCAAAGGATAAAGGGAAATGTCTAACGGGAAATCCTAAAGCGAAAATGAACCGCCCCGCCCCCACCCCCTACGAAATGGGCAAAAAGTAGCCCGACTAAATAAATGTTAAACGCAACGAAGAAGTGTTAAAATATTCACTAACTTTGTAACTCTTTTTCAACGACTCATGATGATGCGTGGGGCCGGATAGGTTGGTGGGTGGTTAAGGTGGGCGTGGTAACTAAAATAAACACATTTAAAGCGAAACTTTATGCAGAGCCAAACTCATTTGCATGTTAAATATTTTACCAACTCAAAGTAGGAGGGAATATGCCGAAGCCGAAGAAGGAGCAGCAGCTAGAGTAAAAGTGGGAGTGGCAATGAGCGGAGCAGGGGGGGGGGGGAGAGAGAGAGAGAGAGAATGAATGCGTAGAGGGTATCCACCTAGTAACCGGAAAATTGTCTCGGAACTTCACACTTTAAGGCACACAAAACACGAAAAAATCCAGTTACGAAAATTTTAATTAAAATTTTGCGCCCAAGACGAAGTCGGGCAACGAACGCGTTGTGCGTAAACGGAGGGCGGCAGCAGCAGCAAATAGGCGTGGTTGGAAAATTTTCAATTAAATGCGCACATGCCAAAAAAAAAAAACATGCCAAAGCGAAGACTGAAAACTGAAAACAAATTGAGAAGAGGATTTCAATGGATGCCCCTCTCCGCCGCCTCCGTTTACTTCCGTAAGCGATATAGATAAACACTTCAAAATGGCAAACAAAAAAAGGTATTTTTTGGGATTTTTCACCCCCCCTCACGGTTTCTTTTCGAACAATTTTTCGAGCGGGGCGTAACCTGAAATGGAAATTAAGCAAAAGCTTTAAGCGGGAAAGTATCCAAAGCGAAAGCCAAGACAAGTCAAGGCTGCATCCACTCAGGATTGCAAGTCAACTGTCTACTTTGCGTGAGCCCAGGACAACTGTCGCCGACGACGACGACGACGACGACGACGACGACGAGTTAAGGGCGCGTCCCCACTGGCAGCTGGCAGCTGGCAGCAGCAGCCACTTGACAACACTCAAGTGTTCCGCTCTCTGGCATGTTTAAGATTAAAGCATTTGCGCCTTGCAACAAAAGTTGCACTGACAATGGGCGGGCCCGTTTACAAGTGGGTGCCCCCAAGGCTTCAGGAAGTATTGCGATTGGTGAAGGGGGTCTGGATGGGAGGTGTGGCGGGGAATAAAAGTGCTTTAAAACACTTTTTGTGAAAAATACAAGAAGTACACGAAGAATGGCAGCGGAATTGCAATGTCAGCTAGGGCAACACAGCTGCATTGTGCTGCACTGAATGGTGGATGCACGGGCGGGTGGCCTTGTCCTTGCCCAGCCAACTGATGAGACAAACGAGAGAGAGAGAAAGAGAATGACATCAGAGATTTGCTTCAACAGAGATGATGGTTTTCTAAAGTGTGTTTGCTTTGGCTCACCACAAATAAGTTAGCCTTGGGGCACATAGATTAGATTCAAAAAGAAGATGTTATTCTAATATTTAAATGAAACTTAATCTAATCACAGTTTTCGAAAGTTCTGTCCCAGAACATTGAATGTAATTTAAAGACCAAAAACCATATTGGCTAGAGAATTTTAAGTTATTTTGCCTTCAGTTTACCAACGCATTGACTTACTGCTTGTGTGTTAGCCAACATGAAGGCAACGTGGCAGAAACTTTCTGCATTAGCAAGAAGCAGCTGCTGCTTTCAGTCCATCTACATCATACCACCTCATTTCCACATCTTCTCCCCCCTCCCCCCCCCCCCCCCAAACCATTGCCATTCCTGGAGTAGAGGTCTCCTCTTGGCTGCTTGCAACTGGTGTCTGTGGCATAATTGATTCGCTAACCACTGCCCGGTTGGATGCTGGTGTTCGAGTGTCTCTCCCTATGTGTATTTTGCCACTAAACGTTTTGCTGACAAGCAGCCACTTGTCCGTCTATGCCACACTTTTCCCTCCTGCAACTGCAACTCCTCCATCCTTCATCCTCCATCCTCCATCCACCATTCTTCATCAGCAGCATCTACAGCTGTAGCAGTCTGTCGCCGTTGTTGTGGTTGCTGCTGGTGCTGGGCTACTCGTTGTCGTTGTCGTCGTCATCGTGTTAGTCAATCAGTGACTTTTCTTTGGCCAACAAATTTTCTAAATGAAAATGCAACATCATTTATCAACATCAAAAACGGCAAACGGCAGCACATTGGCCACATCAAGTGGATGCCTCTTGAAAGTTTAACTGCAGCAGAGAGTCACAGTCTCCTATGTCTCCTCTCAGCAATTGCATAATGGAGTAGGAGTAGCAGTAGGAGCAGGAATAGAAGCTGCAAAAGGAAAACTTTCAGTCACACCTTCAAGCCTGCAGTAAACTTGAACTCATTAGAGCAAAAGCCTTGCCCACTCTTAGGAAGAGTTTTTTTTTTTTTTTGCATACACTTCATTAGCCGCAGTATTCAACGCCCACAACCAAGTGTGCCCAAAACATGAGAATGGATTCTGCTATAAATCCCCTCTTTCTCCATTCCCACCATCAATGACAATCCAAAAATGAAATTGCAAGTTTTTGTTGCCTTCGGTGACTGTCCCGTCCTGTCCTGTTCTGTTCTGTTCTGTGCTGTTTGCTTTGTCTCGTCCCAGGCTAAATCAACAGAGTCCAAGTGGAAATAAATTACAGACGACTTTGTCATCATGTTGTATGTCCACTGGCTAAATAATTGCAATTTTTATCAGGGAACGCAATAAACGTCAGGCCGGGGGAATGAGAGAGCCCAACAAACCAACACCGAAAAGTGTGGTCCAAACTATCCACATCCACATTCACGTCCACTCACTGTCCGGTTATAATACTTATCGTCATGACCAGTAGAAGACAACATCGATGATGTTGTCATTTTGGCGAAAGTTGTCTGGCTCAATACTCTATGCTTGAAAAGGCTTTGTCAACTATTTTCAAAAGGTTTAAGCAATGATTTTGATTTTGAAATTTAAATTAGGTAAATAAAATTGTCTAGCATTTTAAAGCATTTCAAAGCGAAATCAAAAGTCCCAAAGGTATGCTTTTGTATTTTAGATCATCTCTAGATGGGTTTGGGTTTGACTTATTTAAAAATTATAATAGATTGCAGCAGTCGGAGAAAGTTTAAAAATGAAAATCCAATTTCTTCATATTGGAAAAACGTCTACAACTTCTAAAACTTTAACCTGCGTTGCATATTGTTTCGTATAAGTGTTCTTAAATTTGATTTCTTGTCAGTATTAGTTTTGGAATAACTAGCAAAAACCAATATTTTCTCTATCCAACCACAAAAGACATAACCAAAAACGGATGAAAGATTTTTTAATTATCCTTTTAAAAATGTATAAGCAAATTTCCCGGATGTCCTGAAACTATTTGAATAGTTTTACTGTAGTTTTTTAGTTATATTTGGAAACATGATTATATTGGCAAGTTTACATTTTTGGAAAATTCGGAACTGATTATTCTTTATTTTGATAGATCTAAGAACTGAGATAAATTAAATTTCTTTATTTCATGGTAAGGGTATTTCACAAACCAGTACACTGCTTACAATCACTCTCTCTCTCTCTATCGCTCTCTCTCTCTCTCTCTCTTTTAACCGTCTCGAACTGTTTGTAGTGCCAAAACTTTTGCCTCGAACATTTCTTGGCTCAAATGCGTCTTGGCATTTAATTGGATTTCTGCTAAAATTGCGTTTATTATTGTGGTCACTTTGCCACTCCGTCTTTATGAAGTGTGAAGGGGCCAATCTCCACTCAATAAGTAGCTGACCAGGCGGTAATTAAGTTTTTGGAAGCTTATGTATATGCTATATATATGGCCTCTGCCTGTGGTTAATGTGGTCTGTGGTTTTTATTCCTAGACCATGTACAAGAAGAAGGTGTCACAGTGTGACTGGAATGCGGACTCAAAGTAACAATTGTGATTAAAGTGGTAAATTATATATATATATATATATATATATGTGTGACAACCGAGAAATCTCATGTCAATTGCAGTAGATAAATTTCAAGCTAGTTGAATTGAGTAATGTAAATGCGACAACTCTGTCTCCCTCTCTCTCTCACCCTTCGTCCTTCAGGTTCACCTCATTTTTAAGCAAAAAAAAAAAAAAAAAACCCTGTCGTCTTCTTTACATCGTCGTCGGGCAAATGGCGACAATTTGTGAAAAAGAAAAGAAATATAAAAGAAAACCCCGTTGAACATGAATGAAAACTTTTGCACATGGCAAATACTTTTTGCTTACATGTGGAAGAGAAGCAAGCCCTGCCGGCTTCACCCTTTGCCAGTTTTATTTGCCTGACCCACTTTTGCGGAAGGTTTGGACTTGATTACAGTTTTTTTTTTTCTATGCAAGTTGAATGGCGTTTTGATAGCTTCTAATGCAGCTATCTGGCAACGCGATGCAGTCCACTTAGTGCCAGTTAAGTTGAGTGCTGCTGCTTACCTCCCCTCCATCCAAACCTTCCTGCCTGCCTGTCTGTCTCTCCTCTTCTTTCCTCTTAGACTCTTCTTAGAACTTTCACTGCCGCCCCCTTCCCGTCTCGAGATACATTTCACTTATCTTGTGACTACAAATTTCCCCCTCCTTATGCAAATCTATGCACTGGCCGCTTTATTTAGTCCTTGACAGAAGGGAGGTGCAAGCCAGGAAAACGTTAGGAAGGTTGGATAAAGCAGCTGTGGACGGTTCTCCATTTGGCTTCTTTTTGCTGTCATAATGTACTTGAAATATTTTCTGCATTCTCTAACTCAACTCCGTTGCTTCCATTTGTGACAAAGTGTCAGGAGTACAGAAGTGTCTGACATTCTCGCATATCTTTTTGAATTATATTAAAAATTACCGCCTCCAACATAGAGATAGAACGAGAGGCAGCAGCCAGAGAAGTGTGTGAGGGGGGGTTTGTGAGTGTAGAGGAAGGAAGACCACTTGAAATTTATGACTCTGTGATTATTGCTTCACTTGTCTGAAGAGATATCCAAGAATTTGTCTCATAAATCCCACAAGCTGGTTCGTTAGACGATTTAAAGCTAAACAACATCCGGCCTTTATTTCAAATTCCCTCACCTCTCCTTTACGCCCTGCCCCGCCCACTCTCACACTTATTCATCTGCCTATCTGCCTATCTATCTATCTATCTCTCTATCTATCCCGTAGGCCATACATTTATACAATTAAGCACTTAATTGTCTGACAAGCAAATTGCTTTGTCAATATTTTCACCAAGTCATCCCCCCCCTCTGCCTGCCAGCCCACCACTGCCTCGCCTACTTTTGCACTACCCAACTCCTCACGCTTTGCTCCACTTCTGACAGTTTCAAGTAGCGAACTTCATTACCCAAACTCTACTTCTGGGTTTTTCCTTTGGGTTTGGGGCCAAACCATCAAAGAGCCTTTCAAGTTTGACCACAAGTGTTGTTGTTGTTGTTGTTGTTGTTGCTGTTGATGTTGCCTAAAAAGCTTCCATTTTCACTTGATAAGGAGGGTGTTGTCTCTATGTAAGTGCCAGTTCCGTGTCACTTGGCAAACTTCACTTTAAGCTGTCAATATTTATAAATATTTACACGCCCACACGAGGGTGGATTTTTAAGTGGCATTTCGTCTATCTAAACGCAGTCCTGGCGCGCGAATCTTCCTTCGCTGGAATTGGAATTAAGTAATAGGACCTAGCTCAAATGTTAAGTAACAGGTAAGTCCTTGATAGGTTTAGTTGACATGTGATACCTGCCACTCAGTCAGAGGCAGCGGCAGTGGCAACTCTGACTAAAAACGGAATTATGTTTAATTATATTTAGCCTCTAGCTAAGTTTTTCTTTCAGGGATTGAAGATCGGCACATCTTTTCATCGTTTTCAATGGCGCATTGGTGCCCTTTAGGTTTGTCCTAGATAGAATGCGTAAATCATTAAAACGCATCTGGTTTATAGAAAAGGTAATTGGTTTAGTTTGGCCACACCCCTTCAAAAGGAGCTAACTTTATTGCTTTGGCCTATTTTAAAAAGTGGCTTCTGTAGCTTTGGGGGAAAAAAGGGTCAATCATTTAAGGTAATAAATTCCTTTTGTCATTTATCTCAACGCATCCTTTGTGAGCCTTTTGAAAAAGAAAAACGCATAAATGACATTAACATTTCACTTCTCTTTTTTTTTTGCCACCAAGACCATAAAATGCGAACATAATTTTCCATCTCAAACGATAAATTTATGCAAATTGTAATCAACAAAAGCGCAAAAGGCATCCGACCTCCTATACATACATATGTCGGCCAATTCGGTTCAATAAAAGTCGAACAAATGATAAGTGTACAAAAATTTACAATTCCAATTTATTCAACAGTTGCCTCAATGTGTTAAGTCCTTTTTTTTTTTAGAAACATTGAAAAGTTCTTTTCAACTATTTGAGGGGATTTAAAATTGTAAAATATTGGCACGCAGATGTTTTGGGTGTCAATTGAAGGCACGAATGAAATTAGAAATTAAGCAATTCTTACTTTATTTCGGTTTTTTCTGTTTTTTTTTTTTTTTTTTGTTGTAGGCTTAAAGGGGTTGGGGTTGTAATCTCTAATGAAGTCATTAAGGGTAGTTCTTAGATCTCCCCTGTGCTCAGTTTCTCTGCCTTATCTGCATTTGTGCGGTTAACTTTTGGCAAGTCGAAGCAACTTGTGGGCCCATAAATGTCTACGAATGTGTGTGTGTGTGTGTGTGTGTGTGTGTGTGGGTGTGTGGGTGTGTGTTGCCAGGCAAATGAATAAATTATCAACTATGTACAATACATATAGACGAGGTAGCAACAAAGGAGTTAGCCTTTTGTTGATGATGTCCTGATGGGGTCGTAGTAATTGCAGTTGCCTTGTCGTCTAGGCCATTAAAAGTCGGGCACACTAATGGGCCGACTTGTAAGTAGTCGTGGGGGAGTTGGCATTTGGGCTTGGGCGCCACTTTTACGGCCCCCTCACTCTCACACACACACACACACACAAAACAAGAAGCCACAGCCAAGCCAACATTAGCGCATAAAAAAGGCATTTGTAAGACATGAAAGGCACTCACTCAATTGAGGGTAAAAGGGAGGGACAGAGACAGAGACAGGGACAGGTGCTGGTAGCTGGTAGCTGGTAGTTGCCTTTATTCCCTATTCTTCATTTTCTTTAGCTACACAGAAAAAGGAAGACAAATCAATGCAGGTGTCACAAATGTCAGACGACAGCTTTGGGTAGGATATTAATGTCGCCAACTGAATTGATGATGACGATTGTGTTGCTGGCTTGTCCCAAGGCATAAGCCGATTTGCCATCTTATCACAGGCCCCCAAAGAGCCAGCACAAACGGGAGAAGCAATAGGCATGGGGAAGGGGGTGTTGGGAATAGTCGCATGATTCCGATTTCAATCTCTGACTGAGCATAAGGCAAGCTTTCATAATGGGCTTCCCTTCCGTCAATTGACAGGCATAATAAATCATGTGTTATAGTATTAATCAACTTGCTGCTGCTGCTGCTGCCTTGCCTTGAGTCCCCTTTCAGGATCAGGATCTGTTGCGGTAATCGCTTGACATTTATTGCAGTTTCAACTTTAAAGCAACTTGAACAACAACAGTTTTGTTCAATTCTGGAGGGTTGGGAAGAGAGAGAGAGAGAGAGAAGCTCCTTACAAAAGTGTCCTTTAATTGCAACTCGTTTTGGGTACTTAGAGCATCCCGTCTTGAGCCATTGTTCTTACTCTCCCCACCCCCCCACCCCTTTCATTTCTGTTGTGTCTTCTCTAATTGCCATTTGTTGCTGCTTCTCTACTCTGCTTTCCTCTCTCTCTCCCCCCCTCTCCACTCACACTTCTCTTGTCTGGCCATCACATTAAGAACTTGTAAAGTTAAATTAAGTGTTTCGCCTACTAAGCAAGAAAAAGAAAATGGCAAACGGCAAACTAGACAACTAATTGTACGAGCTACGTGTGTGGTCAGAAAAGTTGCATTTTTCCACAGAACAAATGGCATAGATGGAATAAAACTTTTGCTCAACAAAGAACTAGTAAATTTTCAAATATTTGTAGAACAAGCTAATAAACTTTATAAAATACCAAAATGTTTTCGTAAAATTTTTGAAAACTAGGTTAAAAGTTGCATAAAATATATAAACTGAATTTTTGGGAAACCACTAAAAATAACTTAAGAATTAAATATTTTTAACAATAATAAAATTGGGTTAAGGCTTTGTATAAAATGGCAGCTCACTTTTTTATAGCAAATAAGACAAAAAAGAATTTCAAAATTAAATATTTTTACTTACTTAGTTGAGTTATGGTGCTTAGAACCTGTAAATAAAAAAGAAAATAAGTAACGTTAAAATGTGTCGAAATTCGTTTTTAAAAATGCTTTAAACCTCCGTAAGCTATAACTATGAAAACATAACCAAATCAAGAAAGTTATTCGATAATTCGAAAACTAATAACTCCTAAAATTCTATTTTAGAAGAACTTATATCGTTTGTGTTTTCAATGTAGATGGTAAGAGGAACTTTAAAATTGCTTGTTGTGGTTTTTAGAAACGTTTCTTCTGTAAAACGCTTTGATTTTTATTTAAAGAAATCCCTTAGGATTACTTATTTTTTATTAGATTACAATTTCTTAGCTTTCGTTTCTTAATTTTGCTCTCTTTTTTGTGTGCCCGTATCTCACTTAGTCTATAATAATATCCCCTCACGGACAGCCTTAAGAATAATGTGATCGTTTACTCTTATTTTTCCGTTTTTGCCTTTAACAGATTTTGCCTCTTTTTTGCCTTAACTTAAGGTGATTCCTTTGTTTGTTTTCCCACTCTTTGCAGATTGTTTTGAGCATCTTATACATAAAATTGCAAGATTTGGAAGCATTATAACGCTTTCTATCAAAAGAACGTGTTCTTGATTCGGTAAGTGAAAGATATTTTGGCAAAGTGTTAAGGCGACCCGCGGAGGAATACATAGCGTATCCATTTCATTCGCTCATTGCGCCTAGCTTATTATTTAATTCACAGACGGTAAATTGTAATGCAATTAAAGGATTAAATGAGAATGCCATTAGGCTTTATTGTCACCATGGTGGCCAAGTGACGTCAAAAGGACATGGCAAGATTTTGTGGAGCATAACTTTTAAATTCTCTACAGTTTGATGTACATTTTAAGCTTGTCTCTCGCAATTGAAATCAAAGACGAAAAACTAGAACTGACTGCATATTTTCAATTATTTAAATGACAGGGCCACAAATCTTAAGTGTTTACACTATTTGCCTAAAAGCGTACAAAGGATAACTCTTTTCTTTTTTTTTTTTTTTTTAAGGGAAAGCAAAGCCTTAATGTAATTGCTGCTCCATCGATGGATGTTCAAGGACCACAAATGGAACAGCATAAAAAAGGAAAACAGTAAAATTTTGTCTCTACTGAAGGTCGGGAGGGAGGGAGGATAAAACTTGTAAGTTGTGAGACCATTTAAATAAACCAAATTGTTGACTTTGCCAACTACTAGTTTCCTCTTCCTCTTTTTGCTGTGTGTGTGTGTGTGCATTCGATTTACAGGAAATTCTATTTGATTTTTAGCCTAGGTCTATATTTCGTTTACCCACTGAAATCAGCAAAATAAAAAACGAACGAACAACTCAAATAAATCGCAAATCAAATAAAGTAAATTGAATAAGGACAAGCCTCGCCACGCCTCTTTGCCATCGATGTGAAGTTGAAATGGGCGTGGATGAAATTAGTTGCAAGTAGTTGCTGCTCAGACAAAATCGAAATAAGAAACTTCTCTGCCGCTTCCGTTGTAAATGCGAGGACAGAAATCACAAATGTTCGCATAAAAGAATTATCTGTGCTTAAGTTAGATTATCCCTTGGCCATAGAATCCAATTGCCAATTGCCAATTGCATGGAAAGATGTTAGAGGAACAAGTAGAATGAGAAAAGATAGAGAGAATAGGAGATTGAGATAAAGAGAGAGACAGTGGGAGAGGGGAAGAGGGGGGAGAGATTACAGTTTGTCCCTTTCCCATAAACTTGACTTGAAGTTCCACTTCAAAACTTGCCCAAGTCGCTCCCTCTTGGTTACTTCTTTTCCTGTGTATCTTTTATCCTTTGGCTGTATATTTCCTTTTATCGAATTTCATTTGATTTGCTTTGGGCTTAAGCAAAAATTTGTACGCCTTTGTGTGATGTGAGCATATGTTCGGGGGAGTGGGTGGGAGTTTGTATGCCTTCCTCTGGGGTTAGGGTTAGATAAATCTTATACACAACAAGAAAAGGAAGTTTGGGAGGCTGAACGATAAGCGATAGCTGCGTGTAATGGTTGACTTCACCTAAACCACCAAATTTTCCGCTCATCAACACTTAACATTTAATTCATAAAAAATTGCTAGACTCTTTTAACAATATGCACTTTCGCTTAAGCCCATTTTCTCGCTCTTGTTGGCCTCAGTTGTACTTTCCATTTCCCGCAAAACGGCATTTAAAAGTTCAATTTCCCGCTTAATAAAGTCCATCGTTGGCTCAACAGCTGAACGAGGATGCTTCGCAGTCAGATCTATTGAATATTTTGTAATTATTTAAAGTTAAAAAGGGTTTTCTTCTGGGCCCAACTCTACCACGTCGTTTGCATAATATACGATAAATGGTTTGTATGCCATCTAGAGTACGATCTTTGTCCAGATCGTAACCTATAATGGCGTCTTTGCAGTTGCTTAAAGTCTTCTCCCACTTTAGGCACAAAGTACGCGATTGATTATAGGATCGTTCCAGTTTGGCTAGATCGTTTTTTAGACCCAGAACCGCTAGAGCCGCCTCGCTGGTTATCTTAAGCATGCGTTGACGCATTTCTTCAATTTCCAAAAGTTTCTTGTTGCCCAGTTCATTGATTTCCACTTGAGCGAGCACTGCAAGAAGTGTTTAGCGAATTGTCAAGCGTAAGCTATTTAATTGGAATTTGCTTACTCAATGCATCACAACGATCCATACAATCTTTGGGAGATACAAATATATCCGATATAGCCACAACATCGTTCAATACGCGCTCATATGGTTCAAATTCACGAACAGTTCCCTTCAAGGCCTGACGAAATGTGTTCAAAACCGAAGCGGAATTCTTGAATTCAGTGATTTCTTTGATTAACTCTTCATGCAGCGCCGTCTCGTCCTGTATGGCCTTATCCGCGGATCGCTTCTTGTCCGCACAGTCCTTAATAAAGCCGTTCACCTCAATGAATCGCTTGCGCAAACGTTCCTGTATCTTGTACATCTTTCGTATGCGCTGATGATTGAGGGCTGTCTGTCGTTTGGCATCGCGTAGCAATTGACGCTGCAGTTCACACATGGACTCATTCTCGCGCACATTGGCTATGTAAAGCATCTCAATCGAATCCCCAGCAGAGTCCCAATTGGGTGGTTTACTGTGAAAACCACACACTATACTATATAGAGTCATGGAGTCGGAAATGCATTCACAACTTACACAAAGAATTGCTCTTGCTGGAGCGAGAGGCGATAGTCGCCGACAGCATCTTCAGGATTGAGATCCAAACTGCCAATAACATCGGTTTTTGTGGTAGGCTTACGTCGCGGCATTTTGATATATTTAAAAAAAAAATATAGTTTTATTATTTATATAAGCTGTAAATGTTAATGTGTTAAGGTAGTTCCTTTAAGTAACTGACAGTGAAAACGTCGTAGATCGATTTATTAATTGACATTGGAATAGGCCTAGTCGTATGACTTCTTGGGCCATCTCATTATTAGAGTCCAGTCCACAAAGTTCCGCAAGGAGGATCAAGCTTCCACTTTGTAGGGCTACAATGTGAACTTAAAGCTTCAAGAAGCTTTTCATAAGCGTTGCTAGGGGTTCTTAATAACGGTTTTAACCGAGTTAGCAATTACCTTGGTGACTTCATATTACCGTGGCAACGTTAGTTTTTGATTAATTTTCTAAGGGTTAACCTAAAAAAGAAAACGAATATGCTCCCAGTAGGTTTGGTTAAATTTGTTATTATTTGTTAAACAGATGTTAATCGACCACACTAGTTACACACACACACACACACGCACACGCACACACACAGACACAAAGCCACAGTTACTCAAAGACACACAAGTTTTATTGTTCACTTTGTTTCGTTAGACGTTGCAGTTACCGTTTAAGACTTTCGATATGCCGCGAGTGAAGCCAACAAAAAAGCTCGATGTCCTGGGAAATCTAGACCTACGACCCGAAGAGGCTGTACGGGATTATTACATTTCGAAGGCTCAAGATCAATTCTTTGTGTAAGTAGCAAAAGATGAAGAGTTTCCCTTTCCCAATCTACATTTAAACTTAATGTAGAAAACCACCCAAAGCCGATTCTGCTGGCGATTCGATTGATCTGCTCTTCATACACAATACTCGGGAACATGAGGCCATGATCGAATTGCAAAAGGAAATGCTGGCTAATGCCAAAAGGCAATCGGAAACAAATTCGGCCAGAGTTCGGAAAATGTACAAGATTCAAGACCGCTTACGAAAGCGTTTCATATCGGTAAATAGCTTCATAAAGGACTGTGTGGATAAGAAACGTGACGCGGAGAAGACAATTAACGTGGAGAGAGCCTTGCATGTGGAACTTTCAGAGAGCATTGAAAAATTCAAGATCTCCATCGATGAACTTGGCACTTTTCGATCAGCTCTGAAAGCCACTGTCGAAGAATTTCAGCCATATGAAAAAGTTTTGGATGAAGTTGTAAAGGTATCCGATATCTTTGTGTCACCCAAAGATTGCATGGATCGTTGCGATGCGTTAAGTAAGTAAATTAAACCATTTTCCATATCCCTTTCACATTAATTACGACTTCTTTTGCAGTGCTGGCTCAGGTGGAAATTCGTGATCTGGAGGAAAAGAAACTTCAGGAAATTGAATATATGCGTCAGCAGATGGTCAAAGTTACCAATGAGGCAGCTCTCACGGTATTGGGGCTTAAGAACGATTTGTCTCGATTGGAACGGTCTTATAATCAATCCCGTGTCATGTGCCTCAAGTGGGAGAAAATTTTGACCAATGCCAAGGATACCATAGCCAATAATGCCATGGAGAAAGAACGCACTTTGGATGCCATTAATATGCTATATCGCACTCTCTGTCAACGAAGAGGTAACACGATTCAATCTTTCGAATTTCTTATGACAATTTCTTTTTTTTTGTTTTTTTTTTTAGATGTCCTACCCAGTATTCATCGCAGTGAAGTGGAGCCCCAGTTGGATTATATCAAAACAGAAATCGAGCTATTGCATGCCATATTGAAAGAATATGAAGCTGAAGAAGACAAATTGGGCCAGTCGAGAACAAATACACTCGCCGACAAAGTTGAGTGCTAAATCGAAATGTATTCTAACCTTTTTCTATACAAGAAAACAAATGAATTTTTTACTTAAATGAAACAATTACTTACTTGAATAATTAATAAACAAAAATATAAAATAATGAACTCGAGTCTCTGACCAAGTCAAAAATTTCCAATATTCCAGCCATTAGTTAATTATCTCCAATTTTTCTATATCTTGATAAGAATTGCTTTCATTTTCTTCAAAGTAAATAAATAGATAAACTTGAGAATAGATAAATAGAGTAGTGCTTTTAATATAGGATCTTCAAGCATCTGTGTAGATCTATAATCTAGAATAGCCAACTGAAAGGGGGGGAGTGGGTATAAAAAAGAAACCGTAGCTGGCTTAACTCTGTGGCTGTTATTAATTGTTCTGCTTCTGCATTCACTTGTTAATGCCACTTTCTAATTGCTTTTACCTCATAAATCTTTCTCTTTCCTGTTATAGCCATTTCTTCTAACCATTTCTCTCACAAGGGTCGAAAGGAGCTTTTGTCGCTCAGTGCCCAGTGCCCAGTTCTGCAGTCATCATAAGTCACAAAATTGTCCGGACACTTGCAAGACAAATGCGACGTTAGCTTATTTAATTAGAAAAGCTGCAGACAGAGTAAAAGAATTTTTAGCCAAACGAGAGTGCACTTAACGGCCTCTGTGTCCACTTCTCGCTCTCCCTCTCTCTCTCTCTTTCCCTCATTGCATCAATTGTACATTACTTCGCCGCTTGACGGCTTTTTAATTACGTCAACAATTAGCGGAGATAGCTAAAACAAAAAAAAACACAAAAAAAAGAAAGGGAAACCCAACAAAATTGGGAAATTGCAGAGAATGCAGAGTAAAGAAAAGGAGCTACGAGAGAGAGAGAGAGAACGATTGTCAATTGCACAACGTGACACTTGGCCCGGGTCATATTGAAAAAGTTTTTTAATTACCAACGAAAAATATCGAGCCGAAGCTCTCTGATTTTCAATTATTCATTGACAGAATTCTACTTTACTTCGTTTAACCTGTCGACCAATTGACATAGGCCGCAACGCCTTTCGCCCCACCACGCCTCCATCCATCTCTAACAAAAAGTTCCTACGAAAAAGTTGTCAGCTTAACACTTTTGTTTGGCCTGCAACTTTAATGGTCCATCCCATTTAGTTACGTTTAAATAAATGATGACATTTGCGATACCCTTCAATTTAATGAAGAGTGTAAAAGGGTATGCCACTTACTCATATGTTATTTAATCCTGTAGCATTTAATAATAACTGACAAAATGTTCGCTCTATAAATGTTTCAATTAGAAAGCTGTAATCGAATACAAATGATTTTTTGGGTTTCTATTAATCATGCTAAACCATTTTATTCATTCGCAATTGCCAAAATTAAACAACTTCAATGGGTTTGAACTAATTATTAATATAATTTAAAAACATTAATAATATATGAACTCACTTGGTTGAGTTAAGTAACAACTTAAAATTAAACTGATTTACTACGTTATTTGAGCAGTTTCCAGCCACGTAGAAGACTTGCCAAGACATCGTGAGACTTCTGGCATCAACTAGAAAATCCAGTGTCTTTTATAGATAATCCACTTAGCCATATATTATAGCCACATAACATTTGAATTGCCGTTTAATGTTAAATTAATTGCTTGTCCAAGAATTAATAAAAATTAATTGTTGTTCAAATGAGTTTTGCTAAGAAACTCTGCTACAGACAAATTGCACTTAGTCTTGAAGCTAATTTGTAGCTAATAGTTTGCATATTTAAGCCATAATTAATTTATAGTCATAATAATTGAGATTTGCTAGTGAGTAATTGGTTCTCTTCTGTTTTCCAAGTGATGAACTTTGAAACTTTGTAGAGTGTTCAAAAATAGTTTTCAGTTGGATGGAGTTACTACGGTAATTGGTAGTCGATAATTTTGACTTTATTTTTGGCTAGTTATTTTCTGCTTATTTGCGGTTTTAGTTTGGCATTAATTATAAAGATAAAATTTTATTTAAACACAATATAAAATGGCAATTAAATTGTGTTTTAATTATGCGCAAAAGTTTTTTTGGTTTTTATTTTAATATTATTCTGCCCTTTTGCCTTTTAAACCTCACACTTCGATTGATTGAAAAATTAGCCCGCAGACAAAAAAAAAAAATTCCAATGGCTAAAAATAAATTTGAAATTTTCAAAATGAAAATTTCTACCCCCCCACCCACTCCCATTTGCAACAGGGTCCACAACTCTTTCTTTTCGTGACATTTTTATGCCCATGTCTTTAACATTTCTGGTCGTGTTTTGATTCACATTTTCTTGAAGACATTTCCTGCTCGGTTTGGTTTTCGGTTAGAAGGCTAGAAGAGCAGAAGGTGAAAGAGTTGGAAGTTCGAAGTAGGTGTTAGAAGTCTGCCGTCTATGAAAACATTTTAATTAATGCTGACAGCTGAAAATGTCGCGGCCACCTTTTGTTGTGTAAATTTTCAGGCATTGGCATTGGCGTTGGCGTTGTTGTTGTTGTTGGAGTTGGCTTTTGAAGTTGGAGTGCCATCCCAGCTATCCATAATTATGATTGGATTTCGTAGCGTTAAGTATGACTACTGGTTTTCTTTTTTTCAATTTTCCATTTTTTTTTTCTTGTTGTTTTTCATTTTCCCTCATCTATTGAGCGAGCACGTCAACAAATTAATCCGCTTAGCTAGTGGCATTTACTCCCTCAAGGGTTTGCCAACAGACTTTAGACTAGACAACTGCCAGACCCAGACCCAGACCCACATCCAGATCCAGACCGAAACCGGGGGGAGAAAATAATAATGAAAAAGAGTGAATCAGAAGACCCCCATAGACACATGACCAGACAGTGTAAGCCTTAATCCTTAAATATGTAGTTATTGTCGTCAATGGGTAGCAGGTTTTCTAGGGTTTCGTTTTTTTTCTTTTCTTTTTATATGCAGTTGTCAAGGTGAACGAATAAATAAAGGGAAAATAGAATGAATGATTGAATGGGACAATCGCTGGTCTAGCTTAAGCTAATTAATGGCATTCGATTGTTAAGCGAATTCCCCTGCCCAGTTATAAAGGTTTTAATTAAGAGACGTATAAAAAGGGAATCAAATTCAGAAACTTTAGATTAAAGGGTTTTGAGTAGCAACATTTACATTTACCCTAAACTAGCATTATTTTTCTTTCTATTATCATTGAATAAAAATTCTCTTCTATCAATGCCATTTTTGGGAATTATCTCTTCATATTTATATGGTTCTATGTATCGGTTTATTAATAATGAAGTCCATTAAGTGCCTAACTGTGTTCCCAAATCTTAATATCAATGGAATATTAAGATCTTTTCACTCTCTCCAAGGAACGGGTTGACCAGTTCAAAAATTGGTGTGGAAAATTTAATACGAGTTAAGATAAATATTAACTTAAGTCTTAACTTATTTGGAATTTTTGGCAATTGCAGAGGAGAGCACTTAGTATGTATATACGAACCGCAATTCTTAACAGTTTAAGTAAGTCCTTCTTATTTCTTAGTTACTGAATTTTTATTAGAAAGTTTTTTGTGTATCTTACTTACTCAAATAGTTGATAAGTGCAGAGGATAAAGCACTTAGCTTATCTCCTCTACGATTCTTCTAACTTTTTTTTATGTAAAAATCCAAAAATATGTTAAATAAAATAATTCTTAACTCTTTGTAATTAATAACTAAAGAGCCCTAAGTGCAGTATTATAAAATTTAATATTAATCATTGTTGTAACCATTGTATGTATGTACATATACACAATCAATATCGAATTTTTCTCCGATTTTAGTCAATAATGCCTCATTCAACGGGAAATTTTATCTTTCTTCTTTAAGTCAACTGAAAAAAGCATTTTTCATAAAATAGTGTCGTAAATTTTATACAAAAATCAAAATACGAATGGTATATATAAATTGAAAATTTCAAGTTTAACTAAATCTTTAATTTCTTCAAAAGGTTCATAGATTTATATTAAATATTAAACATTTTCAAAAAGTGTGCTAAATTAGTGGCCACCACTGTATATATGTAAATATTAGTCGTTGATTTGTAATTAATAAGGCTTAGACAATTTCTTGTAATGTTTTTAAAGTGCTAGAGTGACTCTCCCCTCTCCCAGTTGAATAGCAGCATTCTCAAGTCAATAGCTTTGGTCATATCAGCTTTTCCTGCTGCTAGCCACAAAAGCGTATGCCTAGAGGGGAAAATGTTTCCTTAGACCAGAAACCAGAGAAGCTCAACGACAACAATTTTCATAGTAATAACAATATATAACATACAAATTTGAATAACAAATTAACTCACGCACACACACACACACACATACATACACCCACCATACAGACACATTCTGTGACATTTGCAGTGGGTTTTGCTGCAAGTGGCGTGAGATTTGAAATTGCCATTCAGTCGAGTCGAGTCGAGTCGAGTCGAGGTCGAGTCGTTGTAGTTGTAGTTGTCGTGGGGCTTCGACTTTGGCCACATACAACATAATTGAATGCCTGGAGGATATATACAGAAACACATACATATACCCATATATAATATATACACTCTATATAGCCATCCAGCTAGCTAGCTAGCTAGGCAACACACAAAATACTGGCTAAGGCAAATGCAAAGTAAAGCCAAGGCAAATGTCGAACGTTGCATAAATCAACAACACACCGATGGAAAAGGAGGCGCAATTCTGCTGCTGCTGCTGCCGCTGCTTCTGTTGCTGCCGCTGCTTCTGTTGCTGCCAATTTTGTCCGGCTACGTCCTGGACACGAACTTGATTGAATATTTCAAACTATGCATCTTTAATAATGCGCCACGTCAACGACGACGATGACGAGGCCCTGCGGCTGTTTGTTGGATTTTGTGTCGGAAATGCAAAATGCACAGTGGACACAGCCCACTCCACTCTCACTCCCCTCCCTCTCTGCCCACCATTGGGTACATTGCCGCAAGTTGCAGGATGTAATTTAGACTTTAGGACCTGCAACTGACCAATGTCTAAACGGTTGCCTTCAACTTTAAAACTTTTTCCACCATCTTGCCATCTTTGAGTTTTGAGTTCGGTTTGGGTTTGGGTTTGGGTTTGGGTTTCGGTTTCGGTCTAGCAGTCCCTAATTGAATCCCACCGCATCAAGATGATAAAGTTTGTCTTCATCGTCTTTGCCTTCATCTTGGGCATCATCTACGTCTTTGGTGACAGTTTTCTGTTTGCTTTACTTTGTGTTTGAGTGCGTCTGCTGTGTATGTTTAGTTGACCGCAGTCAAAAAATAGCCTTTTTAGTATAAAAACTTTGACTGCAAATTCACCAAAGCTTCCACCCCTCCGCACCTCATCTATAGCCCCCCATCATCTATCTATTTCGCTTTGCAATATCTGAAAGATTGTTGCTTGGGTGCCGCCTGGCATCTACTACTTGTCAAAAAGTCAAAAGTTTGCCATAGTTCAAGTTAATGTTGTGTGACTTTTGTAGTTTTATTCAAGGCAATGAACCATAGTTTGGCATGAATATACATATATACACGATATATACTTACATGTATATGTATTGATTGGCATTGGTAGCGCTACAAAGAAGGGCCAAAGAGTGAAAAAAAAAGGAAAACTTTTAATAAGTTTGTGAATTGCTTGGCATGGTAAGCATAATAGCTAATATAGAACTTTTATAAGAGTTAATAGATTTCTTTCCGTTGGCATGGTGGAAAAAAAAATAAGAAAAACATCTTTTGTTGCCAAACTAAGGTTCAAATGGGTGTAAAATCAGCAAAATCCATCAAATATTCTTAAGCTTTTATGCTCTTGGTGAACTTAATATTACTTTTAAAACATATATGTTTTATTTCGATTTAATATGATGATGAGAGATTTGAGTTTCATTCTCAGTATTCAAATTGTTAACGAATGCGTCTGAAATCCAATACTTCAGTCAAAATATTGTTTTCACTACAAGGCCTTAAGAGTGATGTCCGATTCTAACGTCCTTACGTCCAAGCTGAGATCCACCGTACGCTGGGAATTCCATGGGTATTGGACGACATAACAAGGTTGACGAGAGCCCACCTGGACCGCCTCGACAGGCACTTGAATCCTCTGGCCATCAAACTGCTGGATAACAGTTCAACCTTCAGACGCCTAAGAAGGCTTCACGTTCTTGACCAGCCGCACGGAGTGGATTAGCCAATAGCTTGCTCGCACCCACTTATTCCCATTGATACTCTAATATTTAAGTTTTTCTCATTTTGAAATTATGAAATGTTATATGTACTCTTTGTTTCTATATGTAAAACCCTTTTAATGTCCCGTTTGCCATTGATTTCTGCTGATCGGATAGAATGTAGAAAGAGGGCTCTTCCCGCAATAATAAAAAAAAAACTACCTATTGAGATGGTTCTAATGGCTAAATCTGGACGTTTTTCCAGCAAAGCTTTAATTAAAGACTAAAATTGGTTTTAGTTAAGTGCTTTGACTACATATTGAGACTATGACTTATACTAAAACTCTTTCAGTTTTAGAATCAAATAGGACAATTTGATTACCTGTCTTAAAGACTGAAGACTTGTTTTTATTGTCTCTCTATAACTTAATAGTTTGAAACTTCAAGACCATCTAATAATCTTCATGAAAAAAATAAAATATACACACAATTAATTTTCTCATCTGATTTTGGGTTTTGGCATTTACTTGTGGCTGATATTTAATTTAACCGTAATCCCTCGTTTCCATCATCTCACCAAATCCCTTTCCTTCTCTCATTTGCTCTCTTTTGCAGAGTCTTTTTTCCTTTTTAACTGGCTAGCCACTTAATTAAAATGTTGCATTCAAAATTAACTGCTGCGGCAAGCTATGTAAAATGTTAAATAAATTTGCCAGCGTGTCGTATGCGCAATGTTGCAAATCAGCTTAATGCGGCTTAGCTTGGCCCAAAAAACCTGAAAGGCAGCCCCAACTAGGGGTTCAAGGAAAACCAACAACAATGTTCAACAATGGTAAAATTTAATTTAGCTTTTATTTTTTTTCTCTCCTCTCTCTCTCTCTCTCTCTCTCTGTCTTTCTCTTTTCATTTTGCCTTCCTTAACAGAAAAAAAAAAACGAAATGTTGAACATGAGACGCATTACACATACGCAGTGTATACCTTTTTCTTACATATCTATGTGCATCTCTATCTCTTGCTCTGTCTGCCACACTGACTAAAGTGTGGCCAAAACCACAGGAGATTAATTTCATGTCTGTGCAGGATAACAAAACGAAACCAAAAAGAAAAAATTAAATGACTGTAGACAGACAACACAACAGACTATTCGCCACACACGCGCCCTAATCCTTGAATGGGATATCTGCTGCAGGGCACTAGAACAAGCTTGCCAATGTTTTTATTTTTTGACTCTTCTTTTATAAAATAAAAAAACACAATTTTAAAACTTAATTGACACTATTTTATATTCTCAAGTTATTCTGGCACAAATTATTAAAAAATTGCACAAAATTCTTTTCCTAGGAATCTAAGCGAGTAGTTCTCGAGAATCGAAACAGGGAAAGTAATGATGGACAACAGTGTGTTTCATATGAATAGGTCTACTTAAGAAAACACGGGTTTTTAAGCAAAACAAATGCATTTTGCATGTCATTAAAATGGGGATAAGTCTTTCACATCTTTCTCATCATTATTTGAGTCTATCGAACCTTATTTTTAATTTGAATTTGGTAAAACTTTTTCTAGGAAGCTTTCGATATGACCTTCCTGAGACCGGGAGGCGTAAGACACTGCTTAAAGTCATCGCAGAAAAAATTGTCCTCGACAAAAAAGGGTTAAACTATTAATTTGGGGAACACTGTTTTCGAAATAGAAAGTACATATATTAAAAAGTGATTGTGATGTGTAATTGACCATAGATGTTTCAGTTTTTTGTGATAATGGTCTTTATAATTTCAAGATTTGAAAGAACAGACAAAGTTTGCTTTTGAAATAAGATATATTTTTTTAAAGAAGCGATTTTAAATTTGTCTTGTAATTCCCAACAAGTTTAAGTTTAAGTTCTCCATAAAATGGTTGACAAAATGAAGCAGAAGCTTGTCTATTTTGAAATATATTGGCTACATATTCTGCATATTTAGTCAATTTCGATGAATCATTTGCCATCAAACCTAATAAACAGGCAGGTAGCAAATAGAGTTGGCCATCAATTAGTGATAAGACAAGCGAGGTAATTTAGTGGGCGTGGTCAGTGGGTAAAGGAATTGGCTGTTTTGCTGTTCGCAATCAAAATTACACGCTGTCAATAATATCAACACGCGTAATAACCCTGCCCACACCACCTCCTTCCCTCATCACCCTCATCAGCCTCCTGGTGAGATGGCTTGCCTGCTGCCGATGACATCCAGCTGACACTTAAGGTTGCCTGCTTGCCCGACTGCCTGCCTGAATGCCACACAACCCTCAGAACTTTGAGGTCGCATCAAGGTAGGTGTGTGCGAGTGTGTGTGTGTATGCGTGTGTGTGTGTGTGTGTGTGGTCTGTGTAGGGAGCTTATTAAGGAAGCTGTGCATAATTGGAAAATAGTTTGACCGAAAATCTGGACCGCCTGCCGATTAAATGGTGGGCATCGATTAAGTGAATCATTTAAGTAAAGGAAGTTATCCTTAAAAGTAGCAAGTGCTTTAATTGACTTCCCTGGAGGAAGAAACATAGCTTCCATATCTAATGGCATAATTCCAAAATTTTAACTTCCTATTGTGTGTAGTCGTTGCCTTTAATGGCTTGATAATCTGGCCCAATTTCACTTAATTGCCAAATGGAACAAACAACTTTAAATATTCACTTTCCCTCATCAAGCCAAAGTTGGTAACTCCCCCCCCCACACACACACACCACTTTACCCCTCCCCCAACCCCTTGATTCATGGAACTTGCCAACTTTAGGCGAGTGAAAAAGTTTTACTGGCATTGGCTCATAAATTTGAAATTTTTAAACATAAGTTAGCCGTGCACTTTGGAAAACAAAAAGCACAAATTAAAATAAAAAAAAAAAAAACTCCACAAATACACAAATCCAAAAACTCATTACGGTAATTAGACAAACGGCAATGGTAGAGCGGGGCGGGGGTGTGCGGAATGTTGGTGCTATGAACACAAATAGATAAATGAAAATTTATGTGAAAGCACCGCCCGCCCGCCAGCTCTATCCCAACTCCAATTGGACCATGGCTAACTAAAGTGCTCTGTGGTGATATGACATTTGAAATTTTCAATATTGGCAACCCTTCTCGACACCCACCACCCGCCGCCCCCTGCCGCCACACCTCTTCTGCTCTGAATTAGGCCAATTTATTATGGATGCATCAGAGGGTTTATGTAGGGTATCGAGTACTTTGGTCAAGCATCCAGTGGTATCGAGTAGTAGTAGTTGTAGTTGGGCTTATCAACTGTCAGTTGCATACACCAAAACGGCTCATTGAGCATAAATGGGCTTATTAATTGGAAGTTTCGAATATTGAATAAAGTGTCGAATTCCACTTTTGCAATTATTACTGCTCATTGTGAGCACTTTATAAATAAATTTTGTTGTTGTTATTTATTTTTATTCATATAGTTCATGTTGTTGTCATGAATTGGTCGCTTGGTCGCTTGGTCGGTCGGTCAGTCGATTGGTTGGTTGGTTGGTTGGTGGCGTTAACAATGGCATCATAATTATGAAATTTTACATCGATAAAATTGGCATTTAAATTCATTAATTTTTATCGCTGGCCTCGATTATATTGTTCATTATTGTTAAAAATCCTTTAATTCATTTTTGAACAACTGACATTTACAGGCAATTATTGTTTATGTCTCCTTCTTTCACAAATTTATTTTTTTTTTTGTGCACGGTCCTTCTTCCTTTTTGCAATTTAATTGCATTGAACAGATCATTGAACTGTTGATGGTGATTGAATAAATGTTGTCACTACATCAATTGCACGTTGCCGTTTAAGACCATGAAAAATGCAATCTTAAATGAGATGTAAAAACATTTTCTCCCAATTCCTATCACTTGCCCTGTTAAGCAGAATCAGAGAGACTAAGATTACCCTTAACAATTTAATAATCTTTGAAATTATTGAAAAAAAAAATATTTTTATATTTTTGCAGCTTTTTAAAATAAACACAAGATATCAGGGATAAGTTGTATTTTTAAAATTACTAACTAAATCCATATATTTATGTATAAAAAAATGGATATCTATCTGTATAACTACTACGACTATTATGAAAATTGGCATATATGTATATGTTTGTATTTTTCCACGGAGACGGTTTGTATGATATGCTCATTGATGCCGCTCGACGCCAGGGGGCACTACAGAGTAGCAACTTCTGCTACGTCTGCCAGATTCTAATTTTTCCAGATTCATCTTTTCACACAATTCAAATTACTCAAAAATGTAAGTTTATACCCAAAATCTTCAAAAAATAGCCAAAATTCCATTTTGAATAATTTTTTTGATTGCACTGATATATATAAAGGATTAATTATTGTAATTTTTCGATCAAATGTAATGATTTTTTGAATTCTAAAATAAAAATCAATTTTAATAATTGCATTGTAAGCGAAATAATAAAAGTCATAAAAATGCGCATCTTAACCCTAAGATTGTACTTTATTTACTTTCTTTTCTGAGCTTCTTGAAGATGGTATATAGAAAATAGTTCTGTAATACAACATTTTGTCTTACCTTATGAACTTGTTTAAAAAGAGAAAAATGTTAATCATTGTTAACGGATGACCATTTTGGAGTTATTATGGGTTGCACTATGTCTTAGAGACCTACTTCTGTTTAATAAAAGTACCTATTCTTGGAAACTGTCAGCTAGGCAAAGGGGCTTTTGAAACTCAGTTTTGGTATACGTATATGGTATACGTCTCTTAACTTTCTTGCCTTATGAGTTTGCACAATTATTTTTGATTATCAGAGCTTGACTAATTAAGTGAGCATTCATATAGTTTTCAATTGGTTTTATGGTCAACTTTGTTCAATTGCATTTAATTGGCATTTGTCATTTCAATTTGGGGTTTTTTTTTTTTTAAATGTAACGCCTTTTGGTTGCTTTTGCGGTCCCCGTCGGATGGTCTTTGTTTTTAACAATATTTGCCTCTTTGCTTTGCATTTTCAATTATGTGGATTGTTCTTTGTGTTCTTTCATTTAATGCTTTATCTATAGTGAACCATTGCTCGATGCCTGAGTCCTTTGAGTGTGTGTGTGTGTGTGTGTGTGTGTGTGTGTGTGTGTGCGTGTGTGTGTGTGTGTTGGGCATTGCAAACCGCATTGAAATTAACTTTAGTGCCATTTAAAGTTATGCGCTTCATAAATTTTGCAAAAACAGTTTCAATTAAAATGCGGCCGTCATAAAAAGGAAATGCTGTCGGCTCACATTGCTCCAGCAAATGCAATGTTCATAGTTGTTGCTTGTGTTGTTGTTGTTGTTGTTGTTGCTGTTGCTGCTGTTGTCCTTATTGTAGTTATAGAGTTGAACAAAAGGCAGCCACATGGCCAATAATGCAACAGGGAGAACGAGAGAATATTGTGAAAGAATACAGAAAAACAACATGGGCATGGTACAAAAGGGGACATTTCATTTTATTATGAATTCAAGACTAACTTAAAAATATCTTTTAAAATATAGATGGAGCCATTAGCTTTGCTCTTAAAATTGGCTCATTATTTAAGTTCATTTAAGGTTAAACAAATGTCAAACGGCCTACCAAAGCTTCAACCCTTTTGCTATTGTACGCCTCTGCTGACTCTATTCAGTTTTGTTGTTGGGCTTTCATTTGGCGAGGACAATGGCCGGATATCGCATCCTCCTTCCTTCGCCATGTGGACCCTCGGCATCATTATCATCAACATAATTTGAATGCAAACGCATTTAATTGCAAACTTGCATTAATTATGATTGAATAATTTTTTCTGGTATTTTTTTTATTTTTTTTTTGTTCTCTGTCTTTTTGTTAAAAATGCAATTCGGCATGGTCGGACTCGGTTCTCTTTTCCTCTTTCCTACATTTCCCTTATTAAAGAGTACGAGTTGAGAAGTTTCTGTTTGGCTCTTTTCTTTCTGGTCTTTCGTCTGACTTACTTTGTGTCTGTTTTTATCTACGCTTGCCAAGTAATTCAAAGCGCCCTTAGCGACACGTGCAATTTTCATTTTCATTTTCCTTTTTCCATATTTTTGGGCTTGGCTTATCAGGGCCAAGAGTCCTGGTTGTCAGGTTGCCCTTGAGGCATATTTCCATCGATAAAATTGCCATAAAAATTGGGAAGTGCAAAGTAAAAGGCAGCGGCAAGGCATCATCTTTGGCCTAGTTATTCAATTTTTCTAATGGAGGTGAAAGTTTTTAAGTTAGAGAGAGAGAGAGAGAGAGAGAGAGAGAGGGAAAAAGAAATAATGTTGATATATATAATTTACTTCATGTATTTACTTTACGCCCATAACATTTTATTTTTTACGCTTTTTTTTTATCGAATTCGATTAATTTGAAAAGAGATTCTGTGATTTTTTTTTATTTTCATGTTTAATGAAATTACCTGTGTCCACATCATAGCCTCAACCAGTGAAGCATCCTCAACACACACACAAACACACACACACACACACAAGGCTTCCTCATGGCCAGTGGCAACATTTGCAAATCTTATTTGCCTTTTTCATTATACTCTTCCTCTTGCAAAAATCAGCGAATGCACCGCAATATGCCCTTACAGAAAGGTCAATTTATTTTTTTTATCTTTTTTAAGGCCTCTCAGCTTCTAATATGTTAATCTTTGTCTTTTTAATAAAGTCAGATGGAACTCTACATTTTTTTAAATTTTCTAGCTCAACTTTCAGAAAAACTTATTGTGGAATTGTTGTTTTCGAGTTACAAATTGCATAAGTAAATGCATAGTAAATATTTATTTTACTTTAACCTACCAATGGAGGAACATTCAGCATTTTAAAAAGGAGTCTTACTAACTACTGGGAAAGTAAAAATGATTTCTATAAACGATTTCAGTGCATTTTGCATTCGTCTAACATATTGAATTTTCGTTAGAGAGTGAAAAAAAAAATGTAATTTACAGTTAATCAGACATGGCCACAAATGCGCTATAAACAAACAAAAACAAAAAACCCAATGAAAGGAAAAAAGTGGCTAACGATGTGGAGGTGCCTGCAGCACATCAATGCGGAGCCCCAATGGCAGATACTGGCGGATACTGAAGGGAACTGACTCCATGCTCCATGCATGGTAGACACGTGTACTTTTATTTTGCAACTCAGCTGGCATGCTTCAATGATTGCGCGCCTGTCTTCCCAATGCCTGCCTTTCTCCCTCCTTCCCCTCTCTCAACCCGCATCGAAAGTCATAATTGCTGAATACGATGCCGCCCGCCTATAAAATAAATCAAGGATAATGCTGAACGGAATTAAAAATTAAACGGAGTGCGCCATTTACTTTATATTTGGCCCCACCACCAGCCCCCCACTTTGGTTTGCTTCGTTTTGTTTGGTATCCATCGCAGCAGCTTCATATTGCATATCGTGTGTGCATAGCCGATTTTTATAGACGCTTTTTATTGCGCATTTTCCCATTGATGTTGGGGAAAATTCTCGCCCGGTTTTTCACCAGTTTCTCTTTCTCTCTCTCTCTGATTTCTTCTTTTTCTTATTCGTTCGTTGCGTTCGTTGATTTTATTTGAATGAAAATTGGTGAATTGTATGATAGACGTTGTCTACGTATTGGGCGTGGCAATGCGGGCGTGGCGTATGCGTAATATTTTACAGGAGTCACGACGCAGGCGAGGGAGGCCAAAGGGAGCCATGTGGGTGGCCCTCTCAATAAGCACATTGTGGAGTGCTTCAATTCTCTGTCTCTCTAAAACGGAGGAGGAGGAGAAACAGAATTTGCTTGGCTGCGCATCTGTTCAAGTAGCTGATTATATTTGGAAGGCAAACATTGTTAAGCTTTAAGGAATTTAACTGATTGGAAGGGTATCGAAAATGTGCAAAAATAAAAAAAATTGTATAAGTATGCGCATTTGATAAAAGGATAAG
The DNA here is from genome assembly GCA_024703675.1 of Drosophila nebulosa. Classification (NCBI taxonomy): domain Eukaryota; kingdom Metazoa; phylum Arthropoda; class Insecta; order Diptera; family Drosophilidae; genus Drosophila; species Drosophila nebulosa. Next base: position 5,464,411 of record CM045724.1, on the reverse strand, counting down.
AGTTCAGAGATAGCAGCCAAAACATCTGCAGATGAAAAGCTTAAGAACTTAAAGCAAATTTGTATTAAAGCAAATGCACATTTCCCTGCATAACAAATTGTTACTAGAATTTTTTCAAATTTCAAAGTGAAAACTTATTTCAATTATCTATTATTCTATTAAATAATTTAGTTTTTAGGTCCTTTGAAAGGTTTCTTTAAAGTTAAATTCCCTTTGGGTCATATTTTAACTTATAAATGAAAATTAAATAGTTTTTTCCATGGAAAACTATTTACTGATTCACCCATTTCGGTGTCGTAGTTTATTCAGTTAGTTTGATGTTCAGAAAACTTACTTAAATAGATAATAACTTGTCGCAAAATGATTTTTCCCTACTTAAATGGGCTCAACATTTCGATCTTTTGTGAAACTAAATTGATTCGATTTATTTTAAGTTCTTTGAAGATAATTTGAAAAGACTTTTTATCAATAAAGTAGAATCTCGCAACATTTAACCCCAACACAACATTAATTCTTGTTTCAGGAACAACCCTTTTGGCTTGTCACACCAAAAAAAAAAAAACGGACAACAAAAAAACAGCTTCCTATTCCCGAATTCTAGCAATTTATTAAACAGCAAATTTGCTACCAAGCAAGCTCAAGAAAAAAGTGGACAAAATTTGTCAAAGCAAATAAATAACTTAAAGGACTAAACTCCTCTCGTACACACACACACACACGCACATCCGTTGTCCCAGACCGCTCCAATGTTACCCCATGGTATCGTTTATGCCAAATGACCCTCATTATTTCGTCTTATTACCAAAATAAATTGAGTTTTGGCTTAAAATTTTATGAATGTCTGTGTGTGTGTGTGTGTGTGTGTGTGCGTGTGTGTGTGTGTGTTAAACAAATGAGAATTGAGGGACACTTTTTGCTAACAATTTTGATGGAAATGTGAAATTTAATTTTTATTTGTTGATGAAATTGTAATGAAATTGAATTTTACCTTGAAGTCTTGAGGCAATGAAAAGTGGCGAAAATGCTAAATCAAATATTGACACAAAGTAAGAAAAAGAAACACAGCGTCTTCTTCTTCATCTTCTACCCCCTGGCAAATTCTATTATTGTGAAGCCATTAGCAGGCTTTGTGTCCCTCCATCGGGGGAAAGAGTCTCAGGGAGCTCGACACTTTTCTATGCCAACTAAATTGAATTAAAAATGCATCATAAAATGGACGTAGATTTGATTAATGGCGCCTCCTGCCATCAACTAGAGACACACCAAAAAATGAAAAGTCCTGGAAACCAGCCAAAAAAAAAGGGGAAAAACATAAAATTATGTAAGCAGTAGAATAAAAAAGGTTCTCGAAATAAATGACGGCAAAGACTTTGCACACAAGACAACCCAACTAATCATAAACTGAAGGAACTTTGGGTCTAGTGTGTTCGCTCCTCCCATACGCAAAACGATGGAAAGGCTTATAAATAAAAAAGTTTTCCGTTTTAGAGATGGGAGCAAGAGCTGACCCGAGTAAATCGGAAAAGAGACAAAAGTAATGCCGAAAAACTATCGAACCACTTGAGTTATTGTAAGTTATCATTCCAGGAGTAGCTCCATGCTAAGTTGGCAAAAAACTCTCGAATTAAACCTTTCTTTTTTTATTTAATTTTAGAAATCGTGATTAATTATTGTTAAGACTTCTTAAGGCCAACATTTTTTGACAGTCGCATACTGAAATTAAGATATATTAACAAACAATTAGATTATTACCATCTCTAAATATCCTTGCAGAACCCAAAACATATTCTAACACACATCTTCAGTTCGTCCTTTTCTGCCTGCTAATGAAGCCATTTGACTGTAGTGAAAACTTGACGAAACTTGAGATGATTTTCCAGTCTATCCCTCTCCCTCTCTCTCTCTCGCTATGGCTGCTTACAAATTGTACAAGGACGCGCACACATAAATTAGAGAGGAAAGTGTTTTAAAAGAACTTTTTATGTTCCTAAGGGTTGGAAATAGCTACCAAAAACATTGTCGTTAAAGTCAAAACAACCATATGGCTAGGTAACAAAAAACATACCAAAAATAACAAGCTCCTTGAATGTTAGTCACCCCCCTCTCACTCTCTTTCTCTCTCTCTATCTGTCTGCCGACCACCCCCACCTTTGAGTTAGTTGACACATTGGCCATTACCCTTGTACATAACGCTTTGGGTATTTTAGAGCTGGGCGTGCTTGTGGCCCATAAAAAAAAAACCTATACACCAAAATATATATTTCAATTAGTTGCGTTTTTTTAGTTGGAAATGCAAGCCATAAAATGTATCTTCTAGTTCATTTGAGTCGCTGAGACGACTCGTAAATTGTGCGACGGCAAATCGTAAATAATATTTTCGGACTTCTAATAGATTTTTACGGTTCTACACACGGAGGCGGCACAAGGCGGCACAGCACAGGAGGCGCGCGCGCAGATGTTTCGGAACATTTTTTGATGGGCCATTAAAAGGGTTTCCAAAACAAAGGATGAAAGCAAAACCAATGATATGTAGTACTATCACCATAACACGATGTGTTTATGACTTGTCTTGGATTGATTTACAAATACATGAAAAAGACGTTACTATAAGTTTTATAGGGATACTTAATACGACCATTTAATGAGTCATTTAGAAAATTAGATGGATAATCGCAAACCAGACTTTTTGACCAAAAAAAAGAAGGTAAGCTTCTTTAAAAATTTGTACACTTTAGAAACTTTGAAGTAATTTTTAAGAAATTATGCTTGAAAAGTAACGAAATATAAGCTAAGCACAACTCAGTAATTGATAGCCTTGTTTAAGTACAATGAAGATCTTAAAAAAGGTGTAAGTCAAAAATCTTTATGGTTCCCAGCGGGGGCTTAAAGATGATTTTGAATGTTTTCGGAATTCATCGAACCTTTTTATACGTATTTATCTTGTGTGATTTTCCATGCCTTGGGTCCTTAAAGACAGCTAATAAGAAAATAAAAGTTTTTGAGCAATTTTTTTTGCTTCAATGAATCAAATTAATTCGAATAATTTCTATTTAGCATGAGAAATGTTCAAATCATTTCGCGCGCAGCTCTCAATTCATGCCCTTCAATCTGAAATGATTCCCATTTCTTTTGCATGGTCATTTTGGTTAATGTGGAATCCCCTCGAGTCGAATGAGAATGCTGCTAATGGAGTTGCCAATGAGAATGCGAAACGAAGACCTCCAAACATCTGTCCATTAAAACGATTCCCTGGGATGGACCATTAATTACGCAAATGTTCGCGATGGTTGGGTTAGGGGAGGGGTTGGATCCCATTTTCTCCATCCGCCATCCTCCTATCCAATAAATCGGGGGACATCTGGCCGAGCGGCAGCTGAGAGAACTACAAATTGCATTAAAATGTGCAGATATATGTACACATTTATATATATATTCCTATAGATATGTATGTATTCGTGTTCACCAGTGTTCCAGATGCCGATTTTTATTCAATTTAACAATTTTTATTTGATTTCGTTGCAGTGTCAGCATTTTTCAGTGAGCGGTCGAAAAGGAGCGATATAGAATTGCATAACCAAGGGAAAAACTGGCGTTGTCAATGGCTACACACGTCAACAAGAATTTGGCAGCTGATTTGTTGATAGATGGAATTTCCTCCCATCTGTGAGCTGACGATGCGTTGGTCCTGTTCCCGATTCTGGTGTTGGCTCAATTTCTCCTTCCATTGGCCCTCCTTTCCACCCCCTACCCTCCTGCGGCCATTGTCATCGCCATTTATGCGCTTCGCTGGGCAATGGAGGAAGGCCCAATGCTAGAAAAAGCACCAACACACACACACACACAGAGAAACATTCACTCACACCACAGGCAAACATGCCAAAACTTTAGCACAAAGCAAAAATTCTATCAGCCAGCAACTGACTGAGCATGCAAAAAGCATTGGGAACCAGGATCTAATAGTAGGACTATAACAAGTCCAGGACATACATACATACATACATATATGCAAGAAAAAAGTAGGCACGCAAATCGCCCTTCGCTACGTATTTTATGATAGTCTTCCTTTTTAGCTGGCACCAACGAACGACTACGACTACGACTCCGATTCCGACGATGGCAATGGCAATGGCGATGGCGACGACAACGGCAAGAAATGATTTTATTTTGCTGACTGTCGTCGTAACTGAAATTGCCTACTGCTAACTGCGGATGCTTCCATCCAGAGAGGCCTGTAAAGACTACCCAATAGGAATACCAACTGAGGAATACAAACTGCTGATACACATAGAAGGAATTTGCACACTTTCTTTTGTCTATTAATAAGTTATCACTATTACTATTTTTCTTTAAACTAAAAACAATACATTTTTTTTTTTAGAAATCATGGCGACAATAAGGAAAGAAATAATTTTTTTGTACACTTTAAACTTTATTTTCGTTAATTAGTCTTTAATAAGTAAGCCCAGTGGGCAAATGTAAAAATACCAATAAGATGAAAACCACTGTCCAAAGAACCGTTAAACGTACCCACCCTCTTGTTTGTATATTACCAACTCACTTTGCCTCACAGGCGCAAATGAGATGATGCGCTCTCTTGATAAGTCGGTGGAGTCTAGTGGCGGTCGGCACAAAGAGAGCCAACATAAATGATCAATGTATTAGTACGTATGAATGTAAATTTCAGTTGTTGCGCAAAATGAAACATGAGGAAATTTTGCCGCAACTGACACTATAGAAACATGTTTTGCCTGCAAGCAGAAGCATGTTAGTTCTTGATCGACCATAAAGGAAACGCATCAGTAACCTGATATGTATAGAGAAAAACTAACTAAAGACTCATTAGTTATTCGGTTAAATTTGTTGATTTAATTTCATTCAATGTTTAACAAGTTCATAATGAAAAGAAAATAATTCTTTTTCAAAAATTTATAATTTTGGTAATTAGTAAAAGAAGTTTTGATCATAAATTCGACAAAATGTATGTTGGGTCCATTTTCCTATTGGGCATGTAGACAATGGAACACCATGACAACAGATTCTACGGCACATTTCGCCCACATTACTCCCCCAACTGTGAATGTGTGTGTGTGCGTGCATATACTTATATAGCTCCTTTTTTATGCTTAGATATATACATACATATGTATGTATGTAGTGGGCATGTCTGTATATCTATTACCGTGTTTTGTTTATTTTGTTCTATTTACTCTTATCGCTGAACCACAGCAAACATGATGATGAAAATAATGATATAAGTGGCATAAAACCCAAGAAACCAAAACAAAGAAAAATACAAGAGAAATTGTGCTATTTTGCTGTTGTTGTTGTTGTTGTTGTTGTTGGTTTGTTGGTTTATTTTTTTCAATTTCTTAGGCAATTTTGCATAAAATTGGCTTGCTGTAAAACCATAAGAACCTTGAGGGGAACTGAGAGACATTGTCCAGACACAAGAAACTACCGTGATTTCTGAGGTAGAAACGAATCCTAGCGCCACTTCTATGAAGGATTTCTTTCTTTCTTTCTTTTTTGCAGTAAATTCAATTTGCTTTTTTGGTGATATCAAAATGTTGTCCTTAGTTGAGTTGGGTTGGGCTGAGTTTGGGTTGCGTTGTGTTGTGTTGGGATTTGGTTTTTGGGCTTGTGGGCTGTGGGTAGAGCGTGATTTTTTTCTAAACGCCCGAAATTCAAATTGAATTTATTTGCTGCGAATTTTCATTGCACACACACACACACACACAAAGGCAGGCAGGCAGGCAGGCAAAGGGATCGAGGATATGGTCCAAAAAATAATTCGATTTGATTTTATTTTGCATTGCTTTGACGGGTTTTTAAGCGGTGCACCGACAATTTTTTTTTTTCGGCATGGAATGTTGTTTGGTTTGAATTGGTTTATCATTTTGTAGGAGCAATCGTTGACAGAGTGGAATGAGTTTTGCGTTAGGGCTGTCCCCAGGATTTATAATGCGCTTAATGTGCGAATATAATTCGATTTTGTGACAGTAAATGTGCGGAAAATGTTGAATTAGAGTTGCAAAATTGAAACTGAAATAGCATAGACAACAAACATTTAAGTGATTGCATGGACCATTGAGCAACTCTTCATAGGGATTAGAGCGAAATCCTTAGGGACCATTAGCGGTCCAGGTAAACAAACGCAATGCCCAGCAAGAACTCAGAATTTAGTATGCAAGTTTTCAAGTGCAAATATTTTTATTTAATGTACGAGATACTTACATTATCCGCAATTTTTCTGCAAGGAAATCTTCAACTGATTTTTCGTCGTCATATTTCTATGTGCTTTTTCAGACCTTTTTTTATTTTCAGGAGTCTTAAGCCATAAATTTTAGAATCTTTTAAGCTTTTATGAGAAAGTTTTGTTTCATTTAATGAGTGTGAAAAATTAATAATATTTGCAACTTACAATTGTTAAACATATTGTATTAAAATGAAATTTTGGGACTTTTTAATATAAAAATACCATGAACCAGATCAACAAACAATATCTTAGGCTTTAAATATTACTTTTACTCTAAGTTTAAATAAAAATTTGCTTATATTCCTCATTTTTAATTATAATTAGTTTGAAGCGGCTACCGGGATTCCCGAAATGGGTTTGCATCTCTATTTTAGTAAAGTCCCTTTTTGTGTAGTATAAATTACATTCAACTGTATGCTTATAATGAAAGAGTTAACCACAAACTCCGTTGAAAGCTTCTCAAACAACTTGGTAAACTTGATTAAAAACGCCTTGAAGTAGGCAATGGTTTTTCATTCACTTCTTGTAGTTACAATTTCTATTGGGATGACCAGAAAAAAAAAAAGAAGAAATAAGAAAAATGAAGAAACAAAATAACTTTCAAGTTCATTCCGCATTGCGCTCGACTCATTAAACCAAAATGAAGAGGAAGAAGAAAAAGTACTGTGTGGAAGGAAAATAAAATAAAAAGGGAAACCAGCAGAAAACTTTAACACTTCAATTGGTCTCAAGAATCCTTACAAACACAATCACACACACGCACACATACATATATATATAGAGAATAAGCCTTCGACTATCTTCTTCATCAACGCAACGCAAGAAATCGTCAGAAATCGCACTTATCGCCTCAGCGAAAAAGTCAGCAAAGAAGCAGAAGCAGACAGAGCCTTCGAAAATAAAGCAAAAAACTTAATTTCCGCTTTTGGTGTGGGGGCCAAAAAAGTTTATGGTCCTTGGAACAACAAAATAAAACTTAAAATAACAACAACTATTTGCTAGTAAACAAGAAATTTCACTTGAGTGATATATAAAGAGACCAGAGTCTCAGTCTGAGTCTGAGACCAAGACCAAGACCAAAAACAAGAAATAGAGAGACTTTCATAGACGAAAACTTTATGGGGAAAACCCAAAACCAACGAACCAAACTCGGAATTTGTCTGCAGGAAATCCGCAGGAAATCGTTGGACTTTTTTTCTGCTTTCCTCCATTTTTGTTGGTGTTTTATTTTTATTTTGATTTTTTTCTCTCCACATTTTCGTCTAAGACAAAAAATTGAAGGGTTGAAAGGCAGTAGCTGAAATTGTCTCAATTCTTGATTTGGGACTATTGCACGTCCTTTGAGTTGCTTCGTAATTATGCCTGGTCCTGGATCCGGGCAAGGGTATGGGCATGGCCATGAGGCCGAAACAATTGAAGATTTGGCTTGCGGCCAGTCAAGTTAATGTGGCAAACACATTTCAGTTTGAACAATCGAACAATTGAGCAATCGCATAGAGTTGAACAGTTGGTTCCCCTCTAATCGTTTGACGTACCGAAATAATTTCCAATGAGTTTGCGGCTCATTGAGTTCCAGGACGTGAGCAAAGTTAGAGGGTTGGCGGGTAGGCGAAGGCAGCAGTTAGGCCAATGAATTGTCATGAATTAGTAAGGACTAAATGCTTGGGAAGCTACTCGTATTTGGTATGAACTTCTCGAACATTTATGTGCAACAATTTGATATCAATTAATGCTAATGAATGTCTTTATATATATGTATATGCATGGAGATTCGTTAATTGATTCGAGGAAGACATAAAGAAATTTGAAAACTTTTAGCAGTTCAACTATGTTGATAATTAAAGGAAAACAATGGATTTAAGCTTTGTTACTTCTAACACTTTTATGAAACAATAAAATTCTAATTTGGTAAAACAATCCAAATTAATTGGTTACTGTTATTTCAAATCACTATATTTAATAGAAGAATTTAGTCCTTTAAGTGGTAAATAATCTTTAAATGGAACGTTCCAATATTCAATAAACTTTACTCGCGGCTTGCATAAATTATATCCAATTAGTTCTTAAATGCGTTTAGATAAAAAACGTTATTTTTAAAGTTATCAGAGCGCTTAAAAATCAGTCAAACTAAAGAATATTCTTGTGAGAAAAGAGGTCTTCATTGTGGAAGGTCAAGTTTTAGGTTCTGTTTCGCTTCAACCAACAAAGTATATGGTTCATTGAACTGTTTTAAATATACTTAATTTTAATTAAAACATAGTTATTGTCTAAATAACTTAAAGTTAAGAGCTTTATTGTCTTTTTCAAAAGTCAAAGTGTCTTTGGGCAATATATTTTTTATTCTATTTACTTTAGCTTTCAAATTCTTTTTACTTTAGCTTTCAAATGTTTTGTTATGTGAAACTTAAAGCATTTTCAGTCGCTTATTCTAATCAAAAAGGGTATATGACAACTGACAAGAACTTTGTTATACAGAGCATAGTAATTCAAAATTGTTCTCAGATTGAGAGAATCTGCTTTGGCATGTTAAATATAATGATGCTTACGAATCTCTGACAAAAGTTGGCCAAATTGTGGGCTTCTGATATTGCATTCATGGGAAACAATTGTGAAAACGCAAGTTGGAAAGGGTATGGAATGTGCTGAAGAGCCAAAGTTGGTCTAGCAATTTAGCTTTGCATATTGCGAGGAGGCCTTGCCATGTGCCATTTACCCAAACACACACACACATAATGCATAAACTTCTTCCGCTTTAACCCCCTTCCATTAACCCTCGCTCAGTTCTTCTCACTGTTTGGTATTCGTTTCCCTTGCCTAAGTGCTACTTTTGAAGTGCCTCCAACACAAAAGATGACGTTTTTTTTTTTTTTGTGTTTTGTGTGGATTCTTTTTATTTTTTTGCATTTTCATAAATGCCTTGGCATAAAGCAAAGTTGTTGAGGCTGTTATTAAGTATATAATTTTGCCAGCCACGCCCATGCAGCGGACGAACGCCCACTTTCTCACTGGCACACAAAATGTGTTTCTATTTAATTTTTATAAAATTGCAACGCAACCGAAATGTGCGAAGCGAAAAAGGCAGGCAGAAAACTTTTTGCCATGGAGGTCGTTAACACGTTCCCCACCCCTCCCCTCTAGCCGCTTCATCCGCTCCCTGGCACCGCATAACGGTATGGTTGAACCACAGCTCCAACAACTCTCACCATCTCTTGCGTATGCTCTGAGGAGCAACAGTTAACGTGGCGTATGCGCAACGTATGCATTTAATTTAATTTCATTATATTTATGCGCATCTATAGAAATGTGGGCGAACTAGTGGTACTAGTATTTGGGTGTGTGCGTGTGTGTGTGTCTGTGTGTATGTGTATGATAGGCGTGGCATGCAAATTGCAAAACTTTGCGAGAGCTGCTCGTCCCGCATTTTATGTTAAATAATTTATGTGACAAACACATACAAACAAACACACACACATAAAACAAAGAACGAGAGTTACGTTTATGAATTTAATATTAAAGTGTCATTTAATTGCAATTTTTTTTAATCAAACATTTTTGGTATACGAAAATAAATAGTACATCAATTTTTCATAGGTTAGAGATGGAAACGTCATGTTAAATTTTCTATCGGATGCAGTCAAAAAGTGAACTTAAAGCCAACATTGATAAAGAAATATCAAAGAAGCTAGCCTAAATAGTAGCCTATGGTAATAAGAAACTTGTAAACCAAATCTCGGGTCAGTATCCTGTAAACTGAAAGCGTGAGCGGTGTAGAAACACACAGACAGACAGATGGACATGGGTAAATCGACATGGGTTCGCATGGTGATCAAGAATATATATACTTTATAAGATTGAAAACGTATCCCTTTCTGCCTTACATACATCTGAACTTTCAACTAGTCTAAAGCTTACATTAACAAAACTCACTTTTGCTTATTTTTCCAAAAACTTTAAAACTTTTCATGATTTGATGAAATATTAGGTGTATTAGTGTCAACAGGTTTTAAAAATTAATTGAAAAACAAATTTTTACCAGTTGAATTGATATTTATTTTTATTAGCAGCCCTGATTAAATTCGAAGAATTTGTATTCGTGCTTTTATCGCTTGTAATAGGCTTGTGTCTCATCGATATGCCATGTCCTATAACCCTTAATTTTTTGCTCTTGCTCTTAAGCCTGTAAAAGTATATGAATACTAAATAAAATAAACTTTTGATTTTGCATGTCTACCAAAAGAAACCCTAATTCAAATCATTGTTCATTTTTTAGTCGAGTTAAAGCGTACTTCATCTGTCCCTAGATTTAGTCCTTAACTAGAATCGATTGCATGACTCTTCTCAGCGATTTTATTACTCACGATTTCATCTCGAAATTCATTTTATTGGCTACATTGATTTTTATGCATATTATAAATTATTGAAATGGCACAAAAATATATAATTCAATTAATTAGCAACAAGTATTTACTTTAAATTTTATACCATTTTATAAAATTTTTCGTAGAATTTATATCAATTTTCATACAATATTCAAATAGATGTATGTATGTATATGTGTGAGTGTATGTGTGTGTGTGTGTGTGTGTGTGCGTGTCCCTGTTGTGTATTTGTGTCTCTCTATAGATAGATGAATGAAATTCAATTAGAACGACCGTTCGCATTGCAGGCACAAGGACCACAGAGAGCATCTGCTATTTAAACATTTTGTTAATTTGCATTTGCTTTCAGCTAGGACACCTCTCAATGCCCCTCAAAAGTCCCTCTTACCCCGACCAAAGAGAGCAAAGCTGAAAATTTGAATATGGCCACCCTAAAAATGTTTCTAGTTGTTAATAGCCAAAAATGGCCTGATAAAAGTTGTGGGTGCTGGAAGTTGTTGGGGGGAGGAATGGGTATGATGATTTCTCATCTTTATATAAATGTATTTTGGGTGTCGCGACAAAATTTCATAAATAAACATTTGAACAAATTATGCGGAATTTTCCATTGGAAAAGTGGTTGAGTTGTCGGTGGGATTTTTGGGTGGGTTTTCAAGTGGGTTTGCACAATGCATTAATGTAGTTGCAATTTGAATTTGTATACTCTTATATACGGCGAAGGGGTACTTAAGGTTTCAGTTTCAAAAATGACATTAACTTGGCTATTCTCGATTGTAAAAGGATAACATCTTCTGCTTCTCATTCGAGTAAGTTTAAGTTGATAAAAGGGTATCTGAAAGTCGGCACGTTGAATGCATTTATGAAATTCTTTTGAATTATGCTTTTGGTATACAAATTAGAATGGAGCACTTGCATTCGTTTGTTATGTTAATGAATTGAAAAGCAGGTCTCATCTGGCTTAAAAGAATACACGGATAAATGGCAGAAGAATGAAGAGAATAAAGTGATGGAAGAGATAGAGAATTTCTGCTTTGTGGAGTATAATTTTTCCGGCATTCTTAGTTAACCTCTTTTTGCAATTAGCTTCATATGCTTAATCTCGCTAAAAGCACACTTAAATATCATTCACATTCGCATTTACATTAACCCATTGCTGCTTGGGTTGTTTTTTTTTTTTAGTTTTGTTTTTTTGTTTTGTAGCTTGGCTAACGAGAATCTATTAAACAAAAGAAAATAACAAACAAAAGCAAACAACTAAAATATGGCACATAAAAGGCGGAACTGTGTTAGTCGTTCAAAAATCTCTTTGGCTAAAAAACAAACGAACGAACGAACAACAACAACAATAACAACAAATACAATGTGAAAATTTTCTACTGAAAACGAGCTAAAAACGAGCTAAAAGCAGCCATTTCCGCTTGGCTTGACTCCAGACCTCTCCCTGACTGTATACCCCAAACCCTCACCACCTTCCTCCCAGCCTCTCTCACTAGCTGTCGCCGCCGACCCAGGATGATGATGATGATGCTGATGCTCAGACAGAGACTGGGGGCTGAGGTTTTGGGTTGGTTTCATTGTAAATCTGCAAGTAACTCAAACAAAGCAAAGGTAAAGAAAAGCAAAGCAAGAGGCAAAAGCATTTTTTTTCTTTTTCTGCATGTTGCATTTCACAAAGTCTAACAAACAAAAAAAAAAAAAAAAATGGTTATAAGAAGTAACTAGAAAAGAGAATCTCTTCCAAAATGGGGTTTACTTTATGGATAATAAGTTAATTCGCTTGTAAATAAATTGGCCAAAGAGTTTAAAGCAGCGAAATGAGTGGCGAAAGTTTCATTTGCCATACCACCAACTACTGGGAATATATGTAAGCTACAAATTCTTATCTTTACGAAAGTCCCTCGTAATCAATAATTATGTTTACTATATTATTTTTAGTTGATTAAAAAACAATGTGAAATAAGCTAACAAAACTAGTTGATTGAGAGATTCATTTAATTTATTTTTGAACCGCATAAAATTTTCCCTTACTTAAGCCCAACTAAATTAGACTTTGCTGCCATCGTAAACTCAAATAGCCAACTTATTCAGGCTGATACCTTATGGTAACTGTGCTGCTCTCTCTTTTATTTCTGCCAACCAACTAAGCTTTTCCTAACATCGCCCATCTCTATTACTTCAATTTAAAATGCTGCCAGCTAAAATAATTGCTTTGGCACACGCGCCGGCTGGCACTTCTTTCCTACATCTGCCAACCAATCTCCAATCTCCTAGCATCTCCTAACCCCAACATACATACATTCTGACCCGAAAAAGTTGCTCTGTTTGCCAAATGTATAAATGCCAAAGCATTTAAAATTTGCTCAACTTTTGCGCTTCGATGCTTTAACTTTTGACACCTACGACAGGCAAATAACCCGACACCCGGCCAAGAGAAATGAATCCCAGACCGGAACTGATGCCTGGCACACGACGCTGCCGCTGCCCCTGCCGCTGCCGCTGCCGCCGCCTCCATTCGTCCATCCCGCTCTGCAGGAAGCAATGAATTCATTCATTTGTTTACTCGTTCAAGTGGCAACTTCATTTTGTAAACACTTTCGTTTACATATAACTTTTTTGCTACCAAAAAATAAAATAACAACAACAGCAACAACCATCATCAGAGGACCTTGTAGAAGGAGTACAAAGGGAGCAGGAGCAGAAGCAAAAGGAGGTGAATAAGGTGGAGAGGAGGTGAATGGGAGCGAGTGTGTAAGGCAGCCCACAAGTTACATATCCCTTTTACAACACAAAGTCGACCGTCGACGACCGCCGAGAAGGGCGCAGCAGGACCTACAACTCACTAACAGAACCACAAAGCGCTGCTGCACAGTGGTCTAAAATATACCAGCATCACATTGCACAGTGATCATCTTATTCATTCTTTTTTACCTAAAGAGTATTTCAAACAAGTCTCCATAGCATAAAGGTAAAAAAGAAGAGAGCTTATCAAACATGAAAAACGAATGGCAATGTATGGGAAAAGAGAAAAGAAAAGGTAGGGAGAAAAAAAAAGAAAGTAAAAAATTGGCACAAATGGAATCACTATAAAAGGGAAACACAGATCATGACATTGTAGAAATTTAGAACCATTTTCTGAATTATAAAAATTAATAATAAATAGTTAAATAAATCTTACACTACATATGGAACATAAAATAAAATGAAAATGTAAATTTAATAGACAAAAACTGCAGCAAAGAAATTAAGAAAATTATTGTAGCAATTTTCGTTTTAGTTTTTCTAGTTTCCTTTTTGTTCTTTTGTAGAAGTAAAACCACTGTGCCCCGACATTTTGTGGGTTCTGTCTGCTACTAGCCGCTCACCGAATGGCCCCTCCCTCCCTCCCTCACTCTCATGATGCCCCACTCGCCCCTTTTGCTCTTGGTGATTGCTTGTTTTGGTGGCGTTTCACAGCTTCGCTCGGCAGCTTTTGGCAAAAGTTTCGTGTTTTACTTTTAGTTTGTGGCTTTCCTGGTTTTATCTTCAACTTAATAAAATGCCGTCAACAGTTTTAAATGCAAATTTCGCATCTGCAGCTCGCGTTTGTGTCCTACCACTTCCATGTCTCTGCTCACCCCTCCTAGTTAGCACAAATGAGACTTGCAAATGATTATGCGCTTTGCTTTGGCTTCCCAGAATCTTTAAAGTCCTTGGGAAATGGGTCTTAGTAATGTAGATCTCTAGGAATGTCTCCCTTTTGGTTAGCTTTAAGAAATTTTATCAATTTCACTGCAAGTTTTTCATTTCTCTCTTGGTGTGTGTGTGTGTGTGTGTGTGTTCGTGTGTGTGTGCAGTTTTAGAAAGTTTTTAGGAGTAGGGAAAAGCTTAAGAAATAGTTTAACAGCAATAGTTGGCAGTGCTAACCCTTACTTAATGCTTTGTTTTTCCCCAGTTTTCCCCTAGTTTTTCCCACAGTTTTTCTCCAGTTGTTTTTGTAGTTGTTCTTGTTGGTGTCGTGTTAGAAGGTCAAGCTTCTAATGTTTGCCTTTGGGAGAGGGATATGTTCACAGTTCTGTGCTGGTTAATGAGCTGGAAATGCAAAGTTTTAAAACAGTTTCAACTGTTGTTTAAATGCGGGTTAAATATTTATAGGTATGCTATATATTTGGAGTCATTTATATATAACTTGATCATGGAAGTTCTTGAAATTTACTGACAGATTATTTAGACACAATTATGTCAGATTTTATAATATTGTAAAGCTGCTTGATCTGTACATGTTTCGTTGAGATGCCATTAAAATAAGTTCTTGTGGTCTTACTTTGAACCTTTCTATATCTTTCTTTTACTCAAAATGTATTTGTTTAACATTTAAACGATTTCCTTTATCCTATTTTATCATCTACGAAAGCCGAATAAAAACTTTTTAACAAAATATATCTCTTTTATTATATTTTCCCCTTAGTCATCATTTCATTTTGTGATATTTGTGCTACAAACGTAAACAGCAAAAAAACAGTTTATTTACTTGCTCGAAATTGAAATACCCTTTAAAAATTATATATTAGCCTAGGCTTTCTGTTTTAAAATGATTGAAAATACCAATGCTTCCTTACAGCAAAATACCCTACTGAAACAGGATAACAAAACTTTGCTCACTCTCACACTCAAAAAAAAACAAAAAAAAAAAACAAGGCTTGACAATCATATCCATGTTTCATTTTATTAAACAATTCAATTGCAGAATAAAACAGAAATAAATAATACAAAAAAAAAAAACAAAAAAGAAAAATTTCTCAAAAGTGTCAAAGCAATCAACGAAAAATGTAGGGGGAAAAAAAAGTTTATGACAAAAACTTCTCTGACACGTACAACGCCAACAACACCCACCCTGCCTGGCCAGGGGCAGAGGCAGGGGGAAAGGCTGGGGTCGCAGGCCAACCAACTTCTAATTAGGAAGAAAAACAACCAAACAAATGCGAGAAAAGCTCACCAAATTTATGATAATAATTCAACACAAGAACGAAGGAAGGCAAAAAAAAAAAAATTGAAAAATTATTTAAATAAACAGAGGCAACAACGAAAACAATCGCATATAAAGTAATTAAAAAGTTCGCCACGCATTTATGGCTTTTTTAATACCCTCTATCACGTCAATTGAAAGGGTATACAAGGGTCTACGATAGAGAGAGCATATGACAATCTGTAGAGTATAAAATGTCATGACTATCCGTCTGTTAATTTTTCCATCTTTTTTTTTTTTTGGAAGTGGACAAATTTTAAATGACAAGTGGAACTCATTACGGGGTATCAAATAGTTCGTCTTTTTGTTGTAAAGGTTTTTTTTTTTAGGGTTGTTCATAACGGAAGAGAATAGAACAACAAATGAAAGTTGCAAAAGCAAAGCAAGCGAAGTGAAATTCAATTACAAGATGAAAAATTGTTTTGTGCTGGTTTTTTCATTGTTTTTTATTTGTGTTTTATTTACCGAGGGGTTAAATAATAATCAAGTGAGCTTTTGTAGGAGTTTTTGTTTTTTGTGTGTGTGTGTGGTGTAAGTCTTCGGAAAGTGGAAGTGTAATTGGCCACTAATCAGAGAGGAATTTGTCAAGCAGCAAAATACGGATTTGCTTTAACCAATCCCTTTCTTAGCTTAAGCCAATTTCTTAACGCAGAAAATCGTTTCAACAGATTTACTTATTACTTACTTAGTTGAAGATGACAGGGGAACTGTCTTCTTGGTTGCTGGTTGCTCCTCCTTTCAAATTTGTTGTATAGTAAAACATTTTAATCAAATAGCCATAACCAATGACCATCACCCATAACTTATGCCATTTAGTCCATGTTTTCGTATAGCCATTTTTCTTTTCATATTTTCCACTTTCGCACTTCATGACCATAAAGCATTTGCCTCATGCCATGCCCTCCTGCCTGCCGGTTCCCGGTTGCCTCTTGCTTGCTTGCCTGGTCTCTACTTGCTAATGTAACAAACCAACAAACAAAACCCCAGACAAGTTGAACTTTCGCCCTGAAAATTGCGCAACAAAATGCAAAAAGTCAAAAATTCTAAGGGCATGAAGGCATGGAGGAGTCAAGAGGCAAGAGGCAGGCAAAAGGCAGGCAGCAGCGTGGCAGGGGCGTGGCTATGAAATGAGCGTTGCCAAAAATTCTCAACTGTTGTGGAAACCTAATGCATGCATAATCAACTTTGTTTAAACTTGGGCGCCATTTTCCATAGTTGTTGCTGTTGCCTGTTTATGCTCCAATTGCTGTTATCCTCTTTGGCCTGGTCCTGGCGCCTTATCTCTATCACCCTCTATTCCACTCTCTCTCCCATTCTCTTCCACTCTCTGTCTCTATCTATCTGGCTAAAAAGGCGCCAAGTTAAACTCAAGTTAAAGGTTCATTTCATTAATTTGCAAGTCGCATTTAGTGCGTCGGATGTCGACAGAAATTTGCATTTAAATCCCGTGACAAAACGAGCAGAAAAGCGACGACGTTCAAGATACGAAACAGGCGGCGAAGTAGGAGTAGGAGTAGGAGCAGCAGCAGCAGCAGCGGCAGGAGAAGGACTTGATATCGGAGTTGGTGTGGGTTGGTTCATTGGGTGATTTGGTAGCTACTGCCACAGCAACTTGTGCCTTTGGCAACTTTTCTAATATTTCTAACCATAGTGGGTATATCTAATCTGTAAGGAAGTTTGCCTTTTGTGTGCAAAAAGATGTTTGATATTTGTTTCAAGACACGATTTCTGCTTTACCCTGAAACTTTGCTCGTATTTTTACCTAGTTTTGTTTGAACCAATAACGATATATGGTCTTTCTTTGAAGTCAATTTTCATTTTGGTATCTTGAATAAGTTTATTGGAAAGTTATAAGAGTCTTTCAAAAATTATTGAATGCAATTTGTAAAAAGGCAGATATATTTTCACTTGCGTTCGCATTTTCGTTTCACATTATTTCAATGCACAACGCTTTCATATTCAAAAACAGGACAACGAAACGTTTTTCGATTTTTTCCCTTTGGGAAGAAGATTTTTCTCAGTGCGAACTTTTGTAGGGTATGTGCCAAGTCGAACTTGATTTATTCACTCGATCTGATTGTAAGTATAAATTGTTTCACAAATTAAGTTGCCACTTGAGCTGTTGGTAACTTTTTCTGTTTTTGCCTGCTTATTCTCTTCATTAGCCATTAATAACTTGATATCGATGAGAGTAAAGTGGACTGGGGATGAGGGGCAGGCAGTCGTCCTGCCTTGGGGTTTAGGCATCTCGGAGATTGAGCAGGTTGGACGGGCCAGTTGGCCAGTTGGCCAGTCGTCAGGCGACTGACGACCACAAACCGAAAGTTGGAGAGCGTTGCCTAGGCATCTCGGCCAGTGCCTGCGGTTAAACACAAAATTATGTTTACTACTGCGACGACCACTCGACTTGGTATGCACCATTCAAAATGCTGCTAATTGGCTGCCCATTTTGTGGATTCAGAATTTAAGGCTTTAAGCGTACGCCCGGGCATGGCTCGCATTACATGCGAAGCTCTTTTCCAGTTGGCACTCAATCGCGCAACGTTTCTTTGCATAATCAGACGAAGGCGTCCAGTGTTCTTCTTTCACATTAAGTGGTGCGTGGGAAGTGTCACAGCTGCCAGCTGAAAGCTCTCCTAACTCCTCTTCTCTGGCTGGCTGTGCTTGGTCCTGTCCTCTTGGTCCCCTATAGCTGTTAAAATAAACACAAATTATTTGTGTAAACTTGGGCCAAAGATCTTCTTCTTTTCGTTTTTAGAGGGATTGCGATGCCTAAGTGGCTACCCAATTCCCCCACCAGCCCTTTAGGAGTGAATGGGGCGTGACTTTGATATGGGAGCAGTTGATTGATTGATTGAAATTGATCGTTTTGCATTGAAAGATGAGAAGTAGCTTGCCATACAGAGAGACGGAGAACCTGTTCATGTGGACAGTTGAGAAGGAGTTGACGACGCCAAGATAGGGTTGAGGATTAAGGGATGCGGCATGCTTCATTCTCACTCTATCATCGTCTACTGGTTTGAGTGACTTGGCATGCGAAAACGGGCCAATCGATATGTCAATTTGTCACAGTTTTCTATTAAAATTTAACAAGAAAAAACTGTTTGTCCAAAAGAATGTGCAAAATTGAAAAGGACCATAAATAGTTTTTTATCCCCTTGTGCGTTACTTAAATTCCGCATTCTAGTTTTAATTAATTTATATTTCTAGAAATGAAGAGCTTTAACAATTTATGCCACAATCATATTAATTATAATTAATTATTTTATAAAATTAATTTTTTGTAAATAAGTTTCTTTGTTAAAAAAAATGCTACTACAATCCCCGACCGAGTAGATTAGTCAAACTTGGCTTAGTTCAACCCAAATGATCGAAAATAGTTATTTTACAAATAGTTGATCTAAATGTGAAACATTTTAGTGAATTTCCGCTGCATAGTTTTTAGTTATGAATCATAACGCTTTGAATTTACAACTTAATTGAGCTAGTCCTCCCACCTCTCTCACCTCTTGAAGTTTATCCATAATTCGGTTTTCCATTTCAACACCCACACAATGTCAACGAAGGAGAAAAACATAACTCATTGACATGAAGACGACACCGTCGCACACACATATTGAACGCCTGTTTCGTGTTCCATTTCAATGATTTTCCAACCAAAAAGAAAAGAACTCACCTAAGCCCATATCACACAAATCGCAGACGAATGTCAAATACTACATCGAAAATTGTCTCTCTGCCGCCGCCCGTCCGGGGCATCGACATCAAAAACAACGCCACATATTGTTGTCATTAATTAAAACGTTTTATGGATTACATGGGCCAAGGGGGAATGAACGATTTTTCACCATTTTTCAACTTACCCTGTAAATCACTTTAATATTCAAATATTTTCAGATTCGAATGTGACTGTCTGACTGACTGACTGAGATGGGTGGGGGAGCAGGCAAAGGGAAAATGCAGAAAACAATAAAACATAAAAATGTCAAGAGAATGAGAGAAGGGCCTCGCGGCAGGAAGCTCAAGAATATGCCAATGAAGGCAACTTCACTGGGTTACTACGCGTACGGGAGGGATAGAAAGGGCGGGCATCTTTTCGAACTCCGAAGTGCTGTAAAAATGTCAAATAAAATATACCGAAAGAAAAAAAACAACAAAAAATCATCGACGACATATTTCGCCTAGAATTTCCAAATTCCTGTATCTGTTTGCATGTATGTAAGTAGTTTTTGACAATTGTGACCCAGTTTTATATCGTATTATTATTTCCTCCTTTTTTTTGCCAACAGAATTTTCAATTTAGTTTCCAGGCGGGATGCCTCTCTCTGGAGTGGAGGAGTCGTTGCCGCCTTCTACCGGAAATTAAATCCAATGACAGGCCACGTGAGGAAAATATAACCGCATATTTTAACCCTTTGTTGACGCACCGCCACTTCAGACTTCACTTTGACGCCTCCTTTTGTCCTGTCATGTGTTTATGTTTATGAAATAAAAAAAAAAGAAAAAGAAGCGGGGGGAAAAATATGTCAAAGGACCTCAACTTCTGCTTCAGCAGTTGCTGCCGCTGCTGCTGCTGATGCTTTTGCTAGCTGCAGCACATCAAAGGCTATTTCCCAAAAGGACTTGAGCTCGTGAAGTGCTTTGTATACTCTTCTGCCAAAAAGTATATTCACAAGAGGCAAAAGGTTGCAAAGAAAGAAAATCGTGTTTATGGAAAAATAAAGATCAAGATTGAAGGCCAGCTATCTGAAAGTTTTTTTTTTATATAAATTAAAAGAAGATGGCTTTAACGCCTACAAATTTATTAGATACAATGCTGTCTTCAAGACCTACATAAGAGCCAACTATTACGATTTTGTATAAGGACTTAATAGAACTGTTAAATTAGCTTTGGATTTTTTAAACCAAAACATTTGACGTGTAATGCTTTATTAGATAGATTAGGAACAATTATTTATGAAGTTAATTATTGTCTTATTTTGTGTAACAATATTTAATATTTTTACTATAATCAAAATTGAATATGATTGATTGGAAATTCTTCGGCAGAAACTAATGATTGTTGATTGATTGTTTTTATGTTACTGGAGTAGAAAGTGAAACCTAAAAAAAGGGATTTGCAGTAATTTATAAAGCTGAATATTGAACAACTTTATTTAGAAACAGATTATATTGTTTAATGATTTAAGAGCGTAATATTAGTTTATTTAAATTTGATTTGTTTTCACGATTAATACTTGTTGGTATCTAAGGCAAAAGATCGATTGACTTTATAGCAAAGTTGCCATAAAACTTATCAGTCTACGCTTATTTTCAAAGAGTATTCAAGCTACGGTGTGTATTAGAGAGTTTCCTAGATTCATTTTTAGGTGGTTTCACTTCATCTTCGCTCATTTATTTTGGCCAAGAAGACGAAAATGACACGATAAAAGATGAAAATACAATTTCATTCAATGATTTCGTTTTTTTTGCGCAGTTCTTAATTTATTTTATGCAACTTACTTGACAAGTCAAAGGTTTAGCAAACAACACAAAGGCATAGAAATTTAGTAGAGGAATAGCTTGTGGCCTTTGGAAAGGGAATGTCAAAAGAGTCCTGTAATTAAAGTGATTCCTTTGGCCCATGCAAAGGTATTAAATAGATTTGATAACATTTTAATTTGAATTTCGAAATGCTACTAATTGGTTGTTTTAATAAAGCCTCCAGCTAGAATTCATGCAATTTATTTCTTATTGGTAAATTGCATTAGCAATAAATGGACTGCATTGTCCCATCCCCATCCCGTCCACCCCCGCCCCGCAATGCAATTCCTGCAGTATTCTATCAAACTAAACTTAAACTCTTGATGTAAGTTGCAGACTTGCAAGTGTCAAAAACTTAATTAAAAACGCGTTGCTTGAGCTGCGATAAGTCTAAAGTGCTAAAAGGAAAACAAACTTCGACTGCATTGACTACTCGAATACTACTACAACTACTACTACACACACACACACACACTTAGTACAAGCACTTCTATGCTCAGGCACTTAATTAGACGTTAAACACTTGTAAAATGCTCAAGGATAATGGATGCGAAAAAGGACTCTTTACCCTCTAATGCACATTGCATGGCCAAAACTTAATGGCCAAGTGATATGAAATGTAATTGATAATATGCTCAACTAATGCCAATGATATCCCACTCTTAGTTTTTACACTTAGCAATTTGCTTTAAGCGTTTAAAGTTTTATATAAAATGACTTTGAAAGGTGACAATAAATTTAAATTGTTTCCCAAATTGTTTATTAACATTTTAAACTGCCAAAAAAAAAAACTACTTTTAGAACATTCTCCCAAGAAAAAGCTTGAAAATGTACAGAAAGTCGCAAATAAAAGCAACGAGATAAAGAGGGGAAAAATGAGTAAAGTGTTGCTAACAATAAATTATGATTAACTTGATAAGGCTTAAAACAAATTTTCCTTTTAAACAGATTCAACTCCGATCTGGACACTTTTGCTGATATGAGTTTCAGAATATTTTTTCTGCATTATATTATTTTCTTTGAAGTTTTTCATTTGCATTTCAATGCTTCAGATTCATTTTAGTTCATTTCTTGTAATTCTACTTTCTGACAGGTTCAGCTGCCCTTCATTTTAGCCACGACTCAAAAATGTAACTATTTTATGGTTCTAATCAACTTTCTTGAAAACATCAAATATTTTTTTCATAAGTCGAAAGTTTTTGTGTCTGGTTAGAGATTAAATGGTAACCACCTGACTGGTAATTGGAATTACTAAACACGTTTCCACTTCTAATCAGTAGCTAATGCGATAATTTTTTAACATAATCTATAAATTAAGCAAATTAATTACCTTTGCTCGTGTATAACATGCTCGAGTGCAATTCCAGGCCACAATTCTCAGTTCCCCATCTCCCCATCCCACACCCCATTCAGTGGAAGGGGGCAATAATGTCGTTCTCCTGGCCTATCCTGGCCACATTGCGAACTTGGTCATTAGTTAATTCACTGCACAGACAACTAACTAACCAACCAACCATAAATGCGGGGGGGGGGGGGGGGAGAGAGAATGAACAAGCCAACTAGCAGAGGTACGACATTAGAATCAACTACATGCAGGTAAGACTGAAGGAGTCAGAAGGAGAAATCGTGTAAATTGGACCACACAGACACCCCAAACAAGGCAGGCCAAATGAAATCTGTGAAAGTTTTGCATGCATGCAACTGAGAGGCGACCCGAGAACCCCAAACCAAACCAAACCAGACCGAGACCAAGACCCGACACTGACTCTCCCACTCTGACTCTGACTCTGACTTTGACTCTGCCTCTGTATATGAGTCTGGTTCTCTCTCTCTCTCTCTCTCTCTGTACTGACGACTTTTGGCATATCATGCATATGGGAAGCTTCGTTTGGCTGTTGCTTCTACTGCTGCCATATATATTTTGCATAAATTATCATCAGGCGGAGCCACCAAGCAGCCGGAGTTAGAGTAGGAGCAAAGCAAAGCCATTGCCATACCCAAGACCCACAAACAAGATAATGCCACAGCGGTGCAACATCATTAAGGAAATTACTTGTAATGTATACGGCAGGTACTTACCGCTGTTGACTACCAACTACCAAGTACCAGCTACCATCTACCATCTACTCATCGCGACTCAGAGCTACGTACTCAACTGGCCGTTACCCATTCCCCCTCTTCACACAAATTGGGGCGGTGCCATGCTAAATTATCATAACTGCAGTGTTCTCAATATTTTAGAATGCAAAAATAATTAATGTGAGAAGTTCTGCTGCGATGGGGTTAGTTCGGTTTGGTTTCGTTTCAAGATTTTATTATCCGCACTAACTAATTAGTTGAGAACATGCAGAATTAGCTCAGTGAAAGGCAAACAAATTGAAGTTTCTCATGGTGATAAAATGAAAGTTAAGAATAATGTATGTTGCATGTACTTCGATTTCTATGTTTAACAAATTAACAAAAGACACTACAAAATATTTTTGCGTCTTATATTGGTGGGACAGTCTTTATATGAAATGGAGTCCATATCCATTCGCTTGTTTGAGAGACTGAAACACTTTAATGAATAGGCCAGTCAATAAATATATTCACTTAGCTTAAAGTTAAATTGATTAAAATGTACACTCAATACGGTCAAGTGTCGCCTGCAAATTGGTAAGTAATTTAAATCTTTTAGCTCCAATATTCTTTTCTCCCCTTTTTGCCTTTAAGTTGATATTTATTTGTTAACCATTTCCCTAAACACTTTCACTGGCCCACAAATATATATGTATGTACAAGAGATTTGCAACGATTGGTTTAGTAGTTTTATGTTGGCTATAGAATAACTCAGGGCTGTGCGCCACTATGTTGTGAATCCTTGTAAGGATGAAAACGTTTTGGTTTGTTGGTTGGCTTCAATTTGCTTTTACTTTGCATGTTACAAGAGACCAAAATTTCGACTGCAAATTACACAAAAATTAAATGCATGAATAATTCGAATGGTTGCTGTGGTCAACAGTCCGAAACCTAGCTAGGATCCTCCTTACACGCCTTGCCTGCGACTCCGATTCCGCCTTCTCTACTCCCGCCATGCTGTCACTCCTCTCGTTTTGCCATTCGAACTAATCATACAAAAGTAGATTTTTGGGAGGGGGAGGGGAGTCAATGGAGAATAAGTTGTGTGTGGGGGGGTTTTTTGTATTTACACTGCATTTTATCGCTTTAACACTCTGACACAATGAATATAAATATTTGGACAGCAAAAACAGCAGCATGTCCTGGTCCTGGCCCTGGCAGCAGGACATGAGACCCAGATATGCATGTGTGTGCGTATGTGTGTGTGTGTATCTGTGTACGGACTTGACCTGCGCATAAATTTTAATATACAAAATGAAATGAAATGTTTTCACTATTGTATAAAGTATAAATGACAATAAAAAATCTGAATTTTATATTATCGAGTAAGACGACTTTTAGATACACTTCTTGATTGTGACCTAACCAAAAACCTCTGCTGGTAATATTGATTTAAAGTTAATCAACTTTTGACTAGGTTTATGGTATAAAAATGTTGGCCAGACTTCTTATTTTTTTATGTGACAGTTTTTCAAAATGAATTTTGTTATGTATGCAATTTAAGCCAAAGTCGATCGATCGATAAAAAAACAACAACAACAACAACAACAAACTTGTATTGTTTGCTATTAAAATTGACTTGAAAGCCTTGTTTATGTGCACTTTTAGTTAACTTTCTCGCCGCCAACAGCAAACTCGATAGACCCATAAATTGAGTGCCAAACAAAAAGTCAAAGTTCGTTTAAAAGGCACCACTCATGCCCCGAGTTCTCCAGCTCTCAGTTTCTCTTTCTCTCTCTCCTCTCTCTCTCTCTCTCTCTCTTTCTCTGGGCTTCTTCTTTTCACATCCTTTTTGGGCTGGCAAATTTGTCGCAGGAAATGTGCGTTATGTCCCTGACTGGTCCCCAGCCTGGTAGGTGCAGCCTTCGCATATTTACAAACACATATATATATATAAAGACATATATATATATATACAAGCAAACAAACTCCTTATGTTGCCTTCAAAGCGAAATCAATTTCCGCTATAGAAACTGCCTTGTCCTGCCTTCCCGAGGCCCAACTTTCTTCCTGTTGCACAAATACATAAATACTTTTGCACCGGAAGTTTGGGTCACAATTTCGTTACCCTCCACCCTCCATCCCTCCATCACCCATTTTTCATTCCCATTCCCACTTGCCAATCCCATTTGGACGCCATATTTAATTTGCAGACTACAAAGTGTTTAAACTTTATACAATTATTTGCGAAACAATTGCTTTACAATTAGCAGGTAGAACAAAATTCACAAATTGAATGGCTAATCAATCGATTTATTTTTTGAAAAATTAAAGACTTACAATAAGCGGAGTTGTTCCAATTTATTAATCACTTCAAGAAATGAAAATTATTCGCATTGAAAGAGCAAATAATTTAATAATGACATAATAATTATTAAGCACTCGAATTAAATTAAATTATTTTAGAATTACAAAAGTTTTCTTTTGACATGAATTTGGTTTTAATTATTTCATTATTTTATCATTTCATATTGGGCTTCCGAAACTTCACAAATGCATTCACTTTTTGCTCGATTAACCACAATTTAATTTAATTAACATTAACCTCTGTGAGAAAGTCAATATACATATAAAAATATATTTGATTTTATCTATGAATTAGCCATTGATAGATATACTGATATTTATTTTAATTTTAATTAACAGTGGTAAAAAAATAGGCAACTGAAATTGAATCAAATGGCAACTGAAAATGAAATGTGGTTTGACTTAAAGCTTCCTAAATTGAACAAAAAACCAAAGGGATAGGGGAGAGGGGAGTTCAGGTGTTATCCACTACTTTGCGGGTTAGTGTTGCCCAAAGAAACAGCTTCATTAGTTGCCCAGCACGACATTGTCGACGACGACGACGACGACGTCTTCATCAGCTTTCTGTCTATGTTTTTTTTTTGTCTGGACCGCAAAAACTTCAAGGCACGCACTGCCCACTCCTGGAGAAGAATGGATCAAGACCAACATAGCCACTACCTACCTAGACCAAGTCCAAGACCATGGCCAAGAGTCGTCTGACTCTCGTTGGCTGCCTCTCGCTGGCTGCTCCTTAAGTCACATAACAAAAAAAAGTGGCAAAAGTTTTTTTCCTGTACCAAAAGTTTTTGTTGTACTTTCTGTTGCAAAAAGTTTTATTATGATTTTTGCTTTGGGTTTTTTGGTTTTTCATTTAATTCGTTTTCTTTTTTTTTGCTTCCTTTCTTTGCCCCTTCTACTTTGTTGTTTGCTTTTTCTCATCCTGTTTTGACTTTGTTGACAATTGAAATTGATTTTGCGGTCAGTCACAATGGCTGTTGATTTTTTGCAAAATATATAATCACACGCACACACACACAATATTATATACAAATATATCACATTCTTCTCATATATATAGACTTTCCTTCGTATAGCAAATTTTAAATGAGTTTTAAATTGCCAGCAAATACAACTACAAAAACAACAAGCAGAAATTTCTGTTTGAGCAACAAATTATTTGATATTGTCATCTAGTGAAAATTTCATTAAATTTTTATTTGTTTTTTTTTTTGCCACATGCGAAATAAAGGCCGGTTGAACATTTTCTATTATAAATAACAAAACGCTGTGAATACACAAAAAAAAAAAAAAAAAAATTCAGAAAATCAGGTTAACTTTATATAAGCCATATATTTAATACCCTTTTACAAACGTCGTTTATCGAACAAATACAAAATTTAAATAGAATGCTTACGTCAATATAATATCGATATAATGCAATGAAGAAGCTTTTTAAATGAATTTTACATGAATAAGTCGTAGTAGATATTTATATTTTCTATATATTTTTTTTGTCAGAACTTCTTTACTTCGAGTACAAAAAATTAACAATTTTGTCTATACTTAATTTAGCCAAAAAACACATATCAACCCTTTCAAAGAGTATAAAAATAAATTTTAAATAAATCACACAAAATTTCGAAATTATCTAGATGGCTGGATGAAACAAGTGAACCGGTGGCTGGGAGGGGGACAAGAGAATTGGTCAGTTTGATATGACAGGATGCTATATTATATCCACTATAATTGACATTTTAATGTGCTGATAGTTGAAGAACGATAGCAACACTATTTAATATTCTGATAATTGTTCAAGTTAATCGAATTGTCAACGAGCGACGAGCACAGGCAATTTCACAATTTTTCCCTATAGAGCCGGACAATGCGGCGTATGCTAAATATTATGGAGACGATTTTGACATTGGCAATTGACACCAAAATTAAATGGTAAATTCAACCATGAGAGAGAGAAAGCAAAGAAGCCAACTGGAAAAAGAGACAACGGGAGAGAGAGACACAGAGAGAGAGAGAGTGACAGAGAGAGAGAGAGTTAAATATACAATAAAAATATTCAAATGAAATTTTAGTTTTGTTTTTCGTTTGCCTCATTTAACATACAAATTTCTATGTATGCATCTTTAGCTAACACAGCTTGAGATCGTCTCACGATCGCTTGACTTACTAATGGTTCATTGCATTTTCCGGCCGCTGCCCTCTCCCAAACCGCACCCCCCCATGGGGCTGTCGTCGGGTGTCGCCCATTGCTCTCTAAATGAAAATTTGTTGTGACATTTTTCATTTCGTTCAAATGAGGCAAAGCATAAATGTCTCAAGAGGAGTGGCCGAGTGTTTAGCCTAATGAAAATTTTCGATTGCTTGAGATAAAAGCTTTGCGTAACAGTGGGACAAATATCATAAAATTGTACTCCATATGCATATATATATGTTGAGCTAATATCTGAAAATATTTCGTATAGTAAAGCTGTTAATCAGAATTTATTTATATCGATTGAGAACGACGGCTTATTTGGAAAAAAACGTTATTTAACAAGGTCAATCTAGGTAAATATTAATAAGGTAAATCAAGCTCCCTAGGTATAGTTTGAAGTAAAACTTCAATCTAGAACCACTGTGCGGGATGCCTTCTTTTACAAATTGCTGAACAAAATTGGAAATTAGTTAGTCTATCGATTGTCTGACTAGCGATTGTCTCCTGTTTCTTATTGACACCATCACCTGTTCCCCTGTTTTTCAATTTCTCCCCCGCTGCTGTCCCTTGACACTCATCTTAAGCAAATATTGGAAAATAAAGATTTTCGTTTCGGTTTCTGGCTTTCATATTGTAATTTTGTTTGTGTCTTTCTGTAGCCAGCATCAGCATTAAAATTGAAATTGAAATGCCGCAGACCGCAGTAAACCAGAATTGTCTGGCGATGGACACAAAAGGGATGAGAAAAAGCCATCAAAGTACAGTCAACTCTGGCCATAATCCAACGCCCAAGTCAAGCTTACAGATGATTGGAGATAAACAACTATATAGTCAGGTCTGATGATCTATATACACGGATTTCGGAGAAACGCAGGAGAAGTGGCAGCAGAAGCGTGTAAAACAAACAAACTGACGACAGCGCATAGTTTCATTATCCTTCACAGAATGCCAGTACACACAGACTGACTGACAGACAGACAGACAGGCAGCCATTTTGGGGGAGGGGGGGTTGTGCAGACACCGAAACGGAACAGGAACAGGCAAGGACATGTCGAGCATTACAAATTTTCGAAATGAAACTGAAATCAAATAAAGGACAATGCCAAATATACATAACGAGTGCGAGACTACGAGAATGAGATAGAGAAATGGAGAAACAAACTAAGAGAAAAAGAGACCGAGACCGAACAAAGAGCAAGTGAATCAACCAAAACCAACAACAATGCTGTGCAATTAAAAATGGCTGAAAATAAAATCGCTGGAATGACAAACATGCTGCGAATTTGTAATCTGTAATATGAATTTCGAATTTCGAATTTTTAAAGATATTTTTATTATGAATACCAAAAAGGAAAACTCGCACACACACACACACACACACACACACACATGCACACATGCAGAGAAAAATATGACAAAAAAACAATGTGAAATATGTGGAAACCTGGGTAAAACAGGTGAATATGAATTGCAGTTCGATTTAATTGAGTTGCTGGAATGTGCACGAAAGAGAGCGAAAGAGCGAGAGAGAGAGAGAGAGAGAGAGAGCTGAGGAAGCGATAGATAGATAGAGAGGGGTAGCTGTTATGTTTCACAAAATGGTAACAATCCAATCAGCTGTGCTGTAATTGGCAAAAATGTAAAATTGCAAATGAATGAATTCGTTTGAGTTTTACCTTTTTTTTTTTTGCTGGTTTTATTTTTGTTCTTTGCGGCAAATTGATTGAAAAACCAGAAATTGGCAAAATGATGAAATGTGTAATGTAAAATGTGGGCAACAGTGTAGGGAGAAGTGTGTGGAACGAAGGTACCAATGCAGGTGCCTGCTACATCGAGTGGAAAAGTGAGTTAAGATACGTATAATATGATTCACAAGTGAGTTGCTTTGATATGGAAAACAATTTAAATTTCATAAAGTCACAATTAGATAAATTTTAACTAAAACTTACGTCACAAAATAAGTCAGTGATCCGACTAAGACAAGCCAATTAAACTTAATTTGGCTGTTGCCTTTTTTACTTAGTAATTTATTGAGTTGATGCAAATGGGAAAGGGAATGTTGATTACTGTTACTTTTTTAGGATTCATGTAGTCAAAAACAAAGTCTATATATTAATGCTGATCAGCCATAGAAGAAGAAGAGTATATTGACCTAATCATTGCCATTTACCATATTATTATATCTTGATGCTTTACTCAAACAGATTTTTAATGCTTGATTTTTCAATTTAGGTTGAATTGAGAGAAGAAAACTATGTTAAAAATACATGTCAAAGTTTGCTTTTGTGCTATCAATTGTAGCGTATAATCGCAATACTATATGTTATGGTGGTTCGATCGGGCTGTTTTTGACAAATGTTTTGCCTGCAGCAATAAGAAACTTAAATACGAGATTTGATTAACATTGGTCGAAATCTGACAAACTAGTTTGTCTAGGAACAGACAGACAGTCACTGACTAATTTCAATACGCGCTTTGAAAATGTGTAAAAGTAATCATTCTCTCCCAATTACCAGTTATTATATTTATAATTCTATTTTTCCAACACTTACTACCGCATTCTAAGTTGCCTTGCCAACATTTATTTTTGCCTTCTCTGTATTTTTTGTTTCACCAGTTGTGAAACTTCTTTTGCTGATTGACTGATTGCTTTGTCTTCTCTTCCTTTCCACTCAACCCACACCAATGAGAATGGAATACAATTCAATTTGTACATCGTACACAGATGCCACACCCATTGCTACGCCTTCTCTCTCTCTCTCTCTGTTCTCTGTTCTGTTTTTTGTTGTTTTATTGCCGCTTCTAATCAGAATTTGTAACCAATTTTCAATGTTCGAATGCGTTTTCCTTTGACGCCATCCTGAGTCCTGAGAGAAACATTTGATTTTGCGATTGAATCAAACAATCAATTATCTTGTCTTTTGTCGTTTTCGATTCTCTGCTTTTTGCTGCAATTTCTATTGGCCACATTTTTGTCAAATGACTAAATGGCAAAAGGCAAATGACTGCAGGCGAAAAAAAAAACAAAATTGAGGACACAAAAAAATGCAAAGAACTTACAGTTGAGTGACAAATTTTCGGTAAAAAAAAAATGGAGAATAAGAGATGGAACGACAGAAAAGCATGAATTCCAGGCCAAAGTTTGAAGTCACTAAACGTGGATGAGCAGGATATTACATTTCAGCCATCAGAGGAATTGCAATTCCCGCCTCTAAAGGCATAAATTCTGTTACAAACGTCGGGGTCACCATATGTAAATGA
The DNA here is from genome assembly GCA_024703675.1 of Drosophila nebulosa. Taxonomy (NCBI): domain Eukaryota; kingdom Metazoa; phylum Arthropoda; class Insecta; order Diptera; family Drosophilidae; genus Drosophila; species Drosophila nebulosa. The sequence continues at coordinate 5,433,374 of CM045724.1, read as the reverse complement.
GCTGAATATTGCATTTCAAATTATTAAAATTGACATTTTTGATCAGCAATTTCGGCCAAAAAAAAAAATGGCCCTTTGCCATACAATTTTATCTTCTCGTTCTCTTTTTCGCACGCCATTTTTTTCTTTATCAACAGGAAATCGCAGAATAAGAAGAGCAAAAAAACAAAAAAAATGGAGGGTATAAATTTCCGCTTTCGCCATTCGGATGACGTTTTATGAGCCAGCAGAGCAACTGAAGTCAAAGATTGTTTATGATGGCCAACCCTAAAATGATTCATCGCATTAAATGGCGGATAATGCTCAAGCTCGTATTCAGCAAGAACGACGAAGACAACGAAAAATCGTACAAGGATGAATGAAAAGGAAGAAGGAAAAATGTGTGAGCATATGCGAAATTTTTGGCCATTTGTATAAAAATTATTTATGGCATAAATTGTCCGGGAATGTTGAATTGTTGAGTAAGGTCTAATATATTGAGCTATAAATCTGACTTGATTTCAAATTTCTACTTGCTTGCTCTTTTCACATACATAAATAAATAAAGAATTAAGATATCGAATAAATGCAAACAGGTTAATATTCATTTGCTATATCTTCATACCGCCTTTTCTCTGAAGAACAAAGTCTGTCAAGAGAAAGGGAGAGAGAGAGATAGAACACCGGCATCCATCAAAATGGTAGTTCCAATTAATGTAGAGCACTTTAATTTGCTGTCCCAGTTTCAGACCGCAACGGAAGGACTCATATAACCAAGCCCTCATTCACATCATCCTTTGCCTGCCTCCTTCCTTTGCAGCCCACACAATTTCCTGCCCATGGCCACATATCCACACATAAATTCGCACACGAAGCACAGCCTGACATGGCGGTGCTATTTATGGAGCAGTTCCTGTTCAACAAAACAAAAAAAAAAAAAAAAAACAAGGACGACGACGACGAAAAAGAACAAATAATATGTAGGGGAAAAAGTGAAACTCAGCTACTTTTAGTCCTTTCTAGCCATAGTCCTGTATTCTGCCGGTTGGCTTAGCCACACATACATAAATCCAAAATTGTCGTTTTGTCGCATAAATATTTTAGTTCGCAGTCTTTTAAAAGCGAAGGACTTTAGCATGGCGCAAGGCAAGGACACATAGACAATAGGCCAAATACGAATAGACACGAAATGACATTATTTCTTATTATTAGAAGACAAAGTGAATAAATGAGAGCGAGACAGAGAGAAAGAAGTAGTCCGGAAGGGGCAAGTCTGTTAAGGAGGATGAGTTACCTCCTCTTTCTTGTCTGTCCTGTCAGCCGCAATTCCCACTTGTCTGTCACCATAAATGCTTTATCTCTGGCCAACACACAACACACACACACACACACACACAGAGAGACAACAATGACAGTTTTGTTGGCTTTTGTAATTATGTGCATATAATAAAGTTGACCTAAATAAAAATAACAACAACATAAAGATGAGTCTTTATGCCATATAATGAAAAAACCTCACACTCATACAATTATATAGATTATCACACACACACACAATAGTTTATTGTGTGAATAGTTTTGTATGCAGTTCATTAAATGATAAGCCATCGACATTTGCCAGGACAATTGAGAATTGGCTACTGAAAGATACATAAAAACTAGGCATAAAGTTGTTAAGATGACTTTCTAATACCCTGTATTAAAAAAAAAACAAGCAATCTTATTTATTTTTAAACTAAACTTTAAAACACTTCCACATTAATCAGCTAAAGATTTTCTCAAACTGAAGTAAGTTATTCCAACTTTTTTGAAAGCCATAAGAACTATGTACCTTTTACCTTTTCTCTGAAGAATCAAAGTCTTCTTATAAGAAAAACAGTTTAATAGACAAATATTGTATTTAAATCATGTAATATAGTAACAAACTCTATCACAAAGTGTATATACCAGTTTAACAAAGTTTACGCAAAATTATTTGTATTTTAAGAGCATGGTAAGGGACTTAGGCGATAGTTTTATAAAGGCTTAAGTAAGTAAAAGGGCTTAAAGCTTAATTGAGATAGGAAAAAACAGTTCAATTGGGTGGGTATCCATTATGAATGTTGCGAAGAAGAAAAAGTTAAAGTATAAACGACTGACTAACAAGCTGAACAAATTTCGAAGAGGTCAAAGATCAATATAGGAATGCTTTTCTATAAATTTTTGTCTTGGCTTTCGCGCAAACTATATATATGAATACCAGTTTATGTAGCTTTGAAAATTTGCTTACATTAAAAATTATGTCATTTCATTTGCCAAGAATTTAATAAAGCATTTCACAGGAATTGCTTTATTTTTAATATATTTTTCTTGGAAAATCTTTTATACATATTCTGGCACTGGCACTGTCATCCCAAGTTTGCCAAGTTATATGTGAAACTAATTGGTTGACTGCTGCTGCTGTTCTTTCGTCTCCTAATCGTTCTCCTCCATCATATACGCAGCTCCATCAGCTTGGGACTTATCAATATGCATGATGAACAATTTTGACAAGCTTTTCCAGAGCCCAAGAGTGAAACCCATTTACATTTTACATACTACTTAATTGTTTTCCCATTATACTGAGGGAGCTTCATTAGCACACGCACACACGTGTAGGCTGCCACGCCTCCCCCACCCTCCATCCCCCGGTTGGCCCCTTGCCCAGCGTCCCTCAGAAAGTCAAAGCGATTAATGTCAACTTGCTTAATAGCATTCCTTTTTGCCTCATCACCATAAGCAGAAGCAGCAGCAGTGGCAGAGGCAGCAGCAGCGGCAGAAGCGGCAAAACCGAAAACTTAAAGCCTTGGCCTATACATACCATTCTCTACATATATGTATAAAGAAGACAGGCGACTGTAATTTCCTGGCAACGACCGTCACCCTTCAACATCTACGCTCCCCGCTCAACGCCCTTGTCGCAGCTCTACGCTCATCTCAAATGCAGGCTCAACATGTCATGTCACTTCTGCTTGCCCAGACTTCACTTTGGATTGGATGCTGCCGCTGCCCCTACGGCTCCCCCTGCCCATGCCGCTGCCGCTGCCGCTGCTACTGCTGCGGTTGTTCGCGTGATGAATTACACACTCGCCGAAGGACATCATGATGAAGTGCCTGTCATTCGGCAAAGCTAAAAGAATGTCCAAACTGTTGTTGTCCTTCTCATACCATTTGCATACATGGGAATAAACGTCTTCCGCATAATTTATCGACACTTGTGCAAAACTTTAATTACTCCCAGGACTAGAGATCCACTTCCCCGCATCGAGTAATGCCAAAAGGATGTTGATTTTTTTTTCCTTCTTCTTCTTCGTCAAAGACTTTTGTCTGCATAACACAATGCGTATATCCTTTGGCCTCACTCACACATGAGCCAGCCAGCCAGCTTAGTGGTATGCCATGGGAAAATTGGGTTGAAGGGTGGGGTTGTTATGGGGTTGGTAATGTGGCAGAGCTTTTCCCAAATATCAGTATCATCAGTTTAGCTACTAATGGCCTTTAATTGAGCGCTGGGAAAATTTTCAAGTGTTTGCGGCTGTGTTGACGCCAGCAAAAATTTCGTTTTGGCCGAAATTTGATATTGAAAATGAAGTGGCCTTTAACTGCGCTCTCTTCAACTTGGCCATTTACATTTTAGCTTTTGTACACATACATCCAGTGTGTGTGTGTGTGTGTGTGTGTGTGTGCTGATGTTTAGCCGCTTACGACTTTGTTTGCCAAGTGGCATTATGTGTTGTAAGAGCTGCACTTAGAGATGAGATTTTAGTAGGAGAAATAATATTCCCAGCATTTATTTTTTTGGCCATTTATTTCTCATTCACTTGGTATCTGCTTACTTTATTATGCCATTTATTTCTCATTGAAATTGTACTTAATTCAAGGTCATGTGAGACAAAGCTTACAAATTTATATAAAATTGAGGAAATTCTCTGTGAAATATTTTTTAAACAATAAGTATTTGTTTATAATTTAAAATGTGTCAAAATTAATGTGTTGCATCCCATATTTTCTGAGTGATTTTTAAGATTTATTTCTAACGAGCCTTTTAACACTAGCAAGAAAATAAAAGAAATGAGACGGAACAGAAGTGCCAAAAAAAAACGCCTTAGTAAATAAATTTAATAATAAATTTAAACGAATTAACTTGTTGAGGGGGGGGGGGGGGGGGGTGGGGGGGGTTTAATGAATTTCCAGAAACACTATTTAACCCCAAAGTATTTTCTGAACACTTAAGCATTCTTAATTTCTTTAAATTTTATTTTAATTTAAAAATTTTTTTAAAAGAATATGTTACTTAAGCTTGTACTTACTTGAAGACTTAGGAAACGCAGAGGAAAGGATTTACCTAAAAAAGAAATGTGAGTAAGTTAGTAAGAAATCGCATCAATATATTTAACTATAACTAGTACTATATATATGATCGGATATGTATCCGATTTTGATCAAGTATCGCCGAAGTTATTGCTCTTAAAATCAATTCTTAATCTATCGTTCCTATGAGAAAATATATTGCGGTCCAATATGGTTAGGTCCGAGTTAAAGATTCAGCATTGAAGGCATAGGAGAAGCTTGCTTTGATCGAGACAGATAGACGATCAGAGAGACAGACAGACAGACGGTCGAATATAGCTACTTGAACCTGTTGGACTATCCAAGGAAATTCTTCATTATTTTAGCTCTAAAAGTTTCCTCTATGCGTTGCATACTTCTGACCAAAATGAATTCATTTTGCAAATGTAAACAAATTTGGCAAGAGATTTTCATATGAAAAACTTTTAAACTTTTTAAACAGCAATTCCCCAGTATATGTTGGCAAAAAAATTTATATGCAATGGAAGTCGAAATTTTTACCTTTTTACTTCACGTCAATGTGCTCGGTTCTTGGATTGTTTTTAAATTTCGTTTTTTCTTTTGCTTTTTTGTATCACATTATTAAGTTGGGTCATTGGTTTTTAGCCATTTATTTTTGTGTACTGTGCTTTGCTGTAATTTTCACTTCGATGGATTTGCCATTAAAGCTCAATTTGTTATCTTATTCCAATTATCTGTTTCATAATTATACAAAGCACTTTAGTCACAATAGCAAGTATGACATAATTAAAATTGATCGAAGAAGAAAATTCATTGTTTGGCATAGTTCCGGCGTTTATCTAATTGTTAACAATAATGTTTACATTTGCAGTTCATCGGCCAGTGCCCCATACCCTGTACCCATGCCAAGTTCCAGACAGATAAATAAGATTTGAATTTCCATAATTCTGCATATGCACATTAATGCACAAAATGCCGAAATGCATTGGATGATTATGGGCCAAATCTATGCATCTCTTCATAACTAAATTGTATTAGAACAATATTTGCAATGTTCAGGTTAGGTCAGGTCAGGCAGGTCAGGCTGCCTGAAGGAGTTTAGTTGTTCGTTCGTTCGTTCGTTTATATGAGAATCGCATTAGTTGTTCATTAATATTTCTTGTTGCCTAATCACTACGGGGAAGCCAGGCATCAAGGGGAGTCACATGGATTTTCATTTATACATGGCGTATACGTAATCATATTCATTGGATCAACAATGTGCATTTGAATGGGCTTCTGGCTCCCGACTACAGTGGCCATTGATATTCCTGTTGTGTTAACTATTTTCCAATCCATAAAACATAAATTAACAAAAGCAAAGCGTCATTAGCAAGCGCAGGGCAGGATGCTGATTTCGTTTCGTTGGAGTGGTCAATAGTTGGCTTAGCACACAAATCCAATTCATAAAACTGACAGCCAGCTAAAATGCTATGCATATTTATGCCCGAATTATTGATGCAGAATTAATATATACATATTTGTATATACCTTTGAATATATTTATCTACGAAAATGTATCTAACGAAGAATGTGCACAGCAAATTGCTTAAGGGAAGAAAGCAAGACAAATCAAATGCCAATCCCTTGACTTAAAGGAAAGTTCTTAAAGCCATTTATTAGTTGATTGTTGGCTTTTGGTTAACTTTGGTTTTACACCGCAAAGGGATAAGAAAAAAGTAGCTCTTCGTTTGGATAATACTTTTTAAATTTTACTGAAAATTAATATTATTTTTCCAGCTTTTTATACATTTTTAGTTGCCCGTTTAACTTGATGCCACACACACACACACACACACACAGAATAAGGTGTACTTAAGACTTCCGTTTTCTCGGTTTTATAGCATATAAGAACTTCTGGCAAAGAAAATATAATCGAAAATCGCTTACAACTAATTCGATTTTATTGAAATGAGTTTGCCTCAAGTCTATCGTTTTGTGCGCTCCCCTAAACTCTGCTAAGCTAATCATAAGAATCAAAAAAAAAAAAAAAAAAGGGAACATATCAACCACTTGGCCTTGGCAGTTTATGTTCTTTTATGAGCACTTACGAGTATGACGATGACGATTAGCATTAAACTTACCCAAGAGAAGCCAGCCTCCAAGCCACAAAAACATCGAAATGTCTGTACCCGACCCCCACCAAAAGCCACACAAAACTCACACACATAAAATGGTTTTATGTTTCAGGTGAGAGAAGGAAAGTCATGATGTTGTTACCAATTTTTTTTTTTTTTTTTGCGTCAATGCTTTGGCTTTTTTATTGACTGGATGGCGGGGCGGTTCCGCTGTTGACTCTTCAAAATGGCCACGCATAAAAATTGTATTAAGCCATAAAACGAAGACAATTCTAAAGAAAGGAGGGGCGAAGGCGAAACAAAATGCACATAAAATATTTCATTCTGTGGCTAAAAAACAACAAAAAGCCACAAGCAAAAAAAAAAAAAAATCAATTGACTTTTTTAAACGCTTTAAAGGAGCAGACGGCACGTTTAACATTTTGTTTAAATGGGAAAAGTCAGCAAATATCCAAAACGTATTTTCATTAACGGCAATCAAGAATTTTATTTCGGATATCGTTACTTTTGACTGCCTTCTCTTTAATAAGCATAAATTGCCAGAGTTTCCGTTAAGAAAACTAAAACTTTTTTGCTGAACCAAAAGATACCTGATTAATAGGCGACATGTCAAATGTTTCTTTAGAATTCTCAAAAGGAAAAAAAAATGCATTTTTTAGTGTGCCTAAAAACTAGCTTTTCGCGAAAAGTGGTTCTTAAGAGAGAAAAACACGGATGTAATTTTCGTTGCTTTTCGATCTTTTGTTTACATTACGGTAAAATATTTTTTTTTTTAGGTTTAGTTAATGACATTGATATTTGTGTAATTTAAAATGTTTTCATATATCCGTTACATTATATATGTACATACATACACTAACTAGCGAGAAACTACATATTTCATCTTTTCAATGTTTAATTACCAATTGAAAGGTCGTCTGACCGATCGAACATTCGCAAAGACTGAGCAGCAACACATATGACCTCTGCTGGCGCTGCTGCTTATATACCCATAGAACAGCTACGTCGACGCTGCCGCTCTCACTCACACACTCACTCTTTAAGCGCCACTGCTTTTATACCTTCACAGCAGCAGCAGCAGCAGCAGCAGCGAAACGTATAAAAGAAGAAGCGTCGCAACTACGTCGACGCACTCTTGCACTCACCCCACTCTCTTGCTCCCGCTCACTCAGCGGTGCTTCTCTTTCTTTGCTTATATACGCTCAGAGCAGCCGCATTAAAACTTAAAGAAGCGTCGCAGCTAGCAGCTACGTCGGCGCTCTTGCACTCACTTAGTATCTTGCTTTCGCTCGCTCAGCGTTGCTTCTTTATTCTTTGCTTATGTAGGCTCAGAGCAGCAGCAGCAGCACCAGAAAATAAAGAAGAAGCAGAGAGCAGTTACACCGGCGCTCTCGCACTTCCCCACTCCCCCGCACTCAGCAATGCTTCTTCTTCTTTGCTTATATACGCTCAAAGCAGCGTCACCAGAACGTAAAGAAGAAGCAGCGTTGCAGCGATCATCCCCCATTCTCACTCGCAACCACTTAGCATCTGCTTCAAAAAGAAGAAGCACCTTTTGAGTGGGTATTAAATTAGTTTCTGCTCAATAAACACACATTTAAATATTATAATCGAACACATTAACTTGGATTGCACCTTACACATAAACTTTATACATATATGTGATACATCGTACATTGGATATAATTTATACTTGAAAACTACGTTTTGCTTTGATTTCCCTTTGTTGTCTCTTCTAAATCAAAATATTAGCTTATTTAACATTTTGTATCAAGAAGATCGGTGTCTCTTTTGTTTCACATTTATCCTACATTTATAAATATTAAAACTACTCTTTCTCACCTGATGATACTTTGCATGAATAATCTCATAAATTATGAATGTTGCAGTTAAATTTCGTTAAAATGGTATTCACTCAACTCGAGTCAATTGAAGAAAAAAATGGAAATGTTTGCTTCTTGGTTTGTTGATTGCGACTTGAGAGCTGGAGAATCTGCCGTCTGGAGTCAAGAGTGCTTCCCACAGAGTCTGTTTGCTTCACTTGTCCCAAATATGATTTCAATTTCTGTGTTTTTTTTTTTCTTCTTTTGCAAAACACATTTCAATTTATGTATGTTTGGATCGTTGGTTGGTTGGTTCGTTTTTCTACTATTCGCTATACATTCTAGTTTTTTTTTAGTTCAAGTTTGGTTTGTTCAATATGCGAGTTACATGCAGATGCCACGCCTCTCGTGTACGCCCCAGCTTATGGCAAACATACATAAATCGCAGAGCATATTACACAATGCAAGATGCGTGCCTGGCTCAAATGGAGCCCACTAAAAAATCCAACGTTTTTAGTGGCATGCCCCCCGCCCCTTCCACTTTGCCACTCTTTCCACATCTTTTGCCTTGCAGTGTGTTTGCATTTCAGTTGGTTAAAGTGTGGGTGAATTCCTATGGCCACGACGGAGGGGAAAGCGAAGTGAGGTTGGCATATGGAGAGGAGGGAACAAAGAGCAAAAGTTTTTTACGGTACGAGTGTCCTGTTGCTGCACTTAGGTGAAAGAGCAGGAAGAAAAAATGGGGATAAAAAAGTCCATAGAGATGAGAATGTTGGGGTAAACGTTTGCAACATTTGCAAATGATGAACTAATTATTTCAACTGACTGCATAACTTTTAAATAACTTTCACTAGTATTTGAAATGATGGAAAATAAACTTTCACTTGAGTCTTAAACCAAAGCATTCTGCAAAATGCACTCTAAAAATATTTTTCCTGTTAGGAATGAGCATTCTAAATGCTTCATCGCCAAATAACTAATTTTCAGAGCAGCATTCGTGACGGAAATTTTGTATTATTAATTATATCATTTCTTAAGTTAAATGATTCATAAAAATTTTAAGAAAAACCAGATTGAACAAAAGTGCTAAACACCCACTCACAGCTAGAAGCCTAATATTGGCTTCAATGCTAAAACTTGTTGGGAATTATAACCGCAAAGTTCATATGTTTGCCAATCGGAAAGGCTTCAAAATGGTGAAAAGGCTTTTAACTAATCGTTATGGCTTTTTTCAAGCTGTTGTATACACAAAATGAATATTTATAGTGACGCAATTCTCACGCTGCCATCTCACACTTATGATTTTCAAAGATTTCGTGTCACGCCGTAGAGCCATAAGACCGTCCCGACCCATATCTTATGTGAAACGATAGAGAAACAGAGACATTCTGCTGGGTTTGGCCAACACCAGCAGCACCAGCACCACTTCCACCACCAGGACCATCTCTTCGGATGCTTGATGCTCCTGGCTGGGAGCTTCGGCTGCAGCTACGTGCCCTGCCTTCAAAAGCATTCAAATTGTTTACCGTATGAGCGGGGTGCGCGCACGTGAAAGCCAAAAGAAAATTGTAGTAAATTTTAAATGGCACGGCAGCAAAAATGTGCATCGACTCCGCTTTGGCTTCGTCTAGGACCCGGAGCCGGAGCAGGAGCCCGAACCCGAGCTGGAGCCGTAGTTGGAGCTAGAGCCGTTTGCCTTGACGCAGTGTAATTTATTGGCAGCACGTTTATCATGCCGTAGACTCAGACTCAGCAAGTCTCTTTCCCCCTAACACAAGCCCTGTCCTCTGCTCTCAACCCTTTTACCTCTTGGTAAACCCAAAAAATGCAACCATGAGCCGCATGCAAAAATGCCTATGCCAAAGACCAGGGATGGATGCCTGCAGTTGCCTACTTTAGTCTGGACCTGCCACAATATTTGCACAAATTGCATCCACTGAGCGATGGTTTCTACCAGGATGCAGGAGTATAGGCAGAATGGGAAAAGTGAGGCAACAGTGTAAAGAGAGAACACAGGGAAGCGCCTTCTTTTTCCACATCCTTTTTACTTGCTTTTATCGTTGGGCCAATGTTTGTCGAGCATTTTGTCGGAGTTTTGCCAGAGTTGGAGGCCATTTCATTGTTTGTCTTTTTGGAGCTCGGCTGCGGCTGCTACAGCTCTAGCTACACACACACGCACACACATGCACACACACCACACACAAACACTCACACACTGTTACACACAGCTAACATTCATTAAAATGTTGCCAATGTGTTTTTGTGGCAAATTGAAGCTGTGCTTGGATTGTGTGATCCCTTTCCGCCCATCTGTCCATTTGGCTACAGACAATTTTTGGATATGCATTTTCCGAGTTGTTGCATATGCAAAGGATTAGAAATTGATGTGTGAGGGATGTGTGTGTGTGTGTGTGTGTGCATGTGCGTGTGTGCGTATGTGTTTTGTTGTGTGAAGAGTGGAAAGAAAAGGATATGGTAATGATTGGGGAAATTACAATGGTAATGGTTATGTCAGGTATATGCCATAGTGATGGAATTGATCTGCGCACTGAAATTGGAACTTCCAATTGGCATATCCCATTTATGGGAAATACAATTGTTATTGTTGAGTATATCTCTCAAGATCTCTTCTTCGGCACCAAATTTTGCAAGATTCTCATGGAAACTCTGACCCAGTTTTTCCCTTGTGGTTTTGCCACTGCTCGATAATCCACAATTTGGGCAATTTTTGTTATCGGCCTGAGAGCGTTTAACCTTATTCTTTAAACCTTACTTAAGCAAATCAGAGCTTCAATATTTGTGAGGCCTAAGAAAGGGTAATAAGGTAGGCACTTCAAATGATTTGCCTTCTTGTAAATCAGATTTGAGCTTTGCCTTTGAAAATTTCCAATTCTATGCTTAAGAAACAGATAAAACTTTCAAAATTTTTATTTTTCAATAAGTAGAAGACTTTTTGGCACATTAAATAAACTGTTCGTCAACTGCATCTAATTGTTTTTTAACTTAATCATAAACGTTGACAATTAGAGCCAAAAGGAGGAGCGCTTCAATCTGCACAAGTTCTTTTACTTCATTCACTACTTCTGCACTTTAACTGTCGCTCTTCTAACCACAACTGTTGACACTTTGTTAGCAATTAGTTTGGTCAATATGGGGCGGAGGGGGTGGGGCGAGCAACCAACAAAACGAGAGGAGCAGCCACAAAGCGTAGCAAGAAAGCGAGATAGAGGAAGATGGAGAAATGTGCCTGGACCAGCCATCGCCTCAAATAACTATAGAAAATTGCAGCAATTTTTTGTCGTTTTCTTTTCTTTTTTTTTTTTGTTTTTGTTTTTTTTTTTGTGCCATTTAATTGGAGGACGTAGCAAGGCAATCTAACAAAAGGAGGGAGAAACTTGGCCACAAATTAATTAAAATGCTGAAACTTCCTCTTCCTCTTGTTTCCTGCTACTACTCCCCCCTCCCCTTTTTCTCATCGTTTGCCTTCTCTTCTTGTTCTATTTACACAACAAATTGCGAACAAATGTGCATAAATCAAATTTTCTGTTCACACCGTTCGTTCAATGAAACAATAAGCAAAAACAAAAATTGTATGTATACATGCAAAAGCCACGTAAAATTCAATTCAATTTGCCATGCATATTTCATGTGTTTGTTTTTAAAGCACTCCAAATGTCCCTTCAATATCTGAGAGGGGGGAAACCCCCCCCCACACTCTCAAACAGAATTACATTCACAGAGTACAGAGAGGACCAACAGGTTTCGTCCTTTGCATTGTTTGTGCGGGGGAGGGGTCAATAAGGATGAGAAGAAAATAAAAACCAAAACACAAAAGAAAAAAAAAATGAAAATGAAATGCGTGTGTTTTTGGGAGGAGGGGGCGGAGGGAGGGTTGAAGTTGTGGGGCTTTGTGGGTGTGCCGCCAAGGGGAGAGTAACACCAATTCCTGCGTCTGGCAGTTGCTGTCGGCCTCTGTTTTTGATTCATGCGTTAAATGAAAATTAATCCGATTTAATCTGTCGCTAATTAGGTTTACTTTGGGATTTGGTTTGGCACCTTTTTTTTCATACTTATCCCTGCCACATTTGGAATATATAGTCATGGAGCATGTATCGATTTCAGGGACTACAGCTAACCAGAGAGTGGGAAATCAATTATACATACATATGTGGTAGCAATTTATTAGCAAATTGAATTCCCCATGGAAATCTCACAAAAAAAAAAAAAAAAAAATCAATTTTCGTCTCAAGTTAAACTAAATGAAATTTCTTTGGATGTAATGAAAGTTAATAAGATCAGCATTTCCTGTGCGTGTGTCGCTTCACTCATGCATTATTCGAATTAATATGATATGAAATTTCTTTAAATCCAAATTCTCTAACCTATTCCATATGCTTTACATGTTCATGCAGTTGCTTGGATGCAGTTTCATGGCGCCTCTTGAGTGTTTAATATGCAATGCGATGGCTCCTCTGTCTTGTTGTTGTTGTTGCTGTTGTTGCTGCTGCCTTCAAGTGTTGCCCATGTCAAAGGAGTTGGCGTGTTGTTTGCTGTCAAAAGAAGAAGTCGAGACGGCAGCAGATCATCATCCACATCCACATCATCATCAGTTCCAGCTCCGGCTCCAGCTAGCTCCAACTCCATCTTCATCGTCATTATTATTATGATGATGATGTTGGTCGTTACTTTGAGTCGCCGTTTTGAGTGTTGGGAACGCGTGTCAAAGCGCAAACAAAGCGCGTTTCAAAGCAAATGCAATTATAAAAAAAAGAAATAAAAAAAAGAAAGAGGAGAAGAAGATAGAGCCAAGCAAGCAACTTATCGGCTAGGCAAGTTTCCATAATCCTTTGATGCTGGGCTGCCAATTAAGAGACACTTGACATAATTCCAAAGTGTTTGCCGCTTTAATGCGTTATGTTAATTAGTTTTGGGCGCCATTCTCAAGTGTCATATACACAACACCCGTTAATGGGTCAATAGTTTTCAGATAACCAAAGAGGGCTTGGCAACTCGATCCAGCTCGCCTGGTAGTGCCTAGTAGTCCTTTGCATAATTCATATGGCACCCAAAAAACATGGCAAAACAAAAGTTTTTCGGTTCCAAAAAGTCATTTCAGTGGAAATTTGATTTTACGCGACGCAAGCCAGTCAATAACAGTTGTTGGCAATAACAATGAAACAAGCAGCTAAAATCAGGATTCTGGATTCAGGAGTCAGCCCAGAGTTCAGCCCATGCACACAGAGCACTGCACATAAAAACGTATTAAGCATATTATCTAGGCAAGCACAGACGCCTGCCAGACAACGACAACGACAACGACAACGGCAACGCCAACGAGAACGACAACAACAATGGCAAAAATTTTTGGCTTTTTCATATAAGCCAAACTTCTGGTGGCACGAGGCTGCTGCGTATCCTTTCAGTAATGAAACTTCAGAATTTCAGTCGCTCTCTCTCTCTCGCTCTTTCTATCTTTCATCCTCTCTGTTTTCGTTATGGAAATGAGATTGTCAACTGAGGCCAAACCAAAAACCCCAAAAACAGACCGGGCCAGACTAGACTAGACTCAAACAACGAACGGAGATTTCATAACAACAGAATCCCAGGCATATGTCTATGAAACAATGTTGTCAACGGCAGGCAAAAATTGTGCTGGCTCAAAATGAAAGGGCAACAGTCGTAGAGGTCATCGCAGAGCCTTGATTTGGGTTATGCACAGGTAGTCTAGCTAAGTCTGTTATTTAAAGCTTTTTGCTTTCGTAAAATACCAGAAACAGAAGTTGAGGCTTAAATATTGGCCATATTGATACTCAAAATGGCTACGAATTAGCATAAAGAACAATTTTCGATAGTCAGAAATATATTTAAAATTGTTTCCTTCTTTATCTGTTTCGTTTAGTCATCCTACATACAATAGTTATCTCTATTGAAATAAAAATTTAACAGTACGTATTGGGGACTTTTAAATCCTTTTGCATGCGTTATCAGCTTGTTTTGTTCTATATCTATAAAGTATAGAAAAAAATCCCCCAATTAAGCCGCTGCTCTACTCTTTGGTCAGCTGACCTGAGGAGATGAACGCGTAATAGGCTTTTGTCCTTAGGTTACATGAACCACTTGCGGGCCACTTATAGTGCTTTGTATGTCAAGGCCCAAACACAAAGACATGTAGTTGGGTCACTCAATGGGGGCATTAAGACAACAGACCCACATTTGGATACTCAATTTAAGTTAAGTTTAATTTTAAATTTAAATAGCTTTAAAGCAATATTGTATCATACCTTTTCATACAAAAATTCATCAACTTTAAAAAATTTTAAAATTTTTTATATTAAATATTATCTCAAGTTGTTTTTCCCCTGCTAGTGTTTGGCAAGTGTAAACCCTAATTTTTTCCCGTTATAAATTGGATTCCAATATGGATTGAATTTTTGTTCCCATTAAAACTTTCTTTTATTTTTAAAATTTTCATTTTTTTTTTGGCGTTTTTTTAACGAAAAAAAACGGGATTGCCCCCCAAAAAATGCAAAAGGTAAAAAGCCCTTACATAAAAAGTTATGTAATTATTAATTATTTAATGTAAATATAAATAAAAGTCACCCAAAAAAAAAAAAAAAAAACAACAGCAACAACAGAAGTAAGCAGCATTATCCAGGCACCTCGTTTCACGTTTTTCGCGACCAGCAATAAATGTATTTAAATTATTGCAAAAAAAGATTAAAAATTTTTTTTACACAAAAGGGTTTTAATTAAATTTTTCGGCTTTGGGCCCGGGGTTTCAGTTTGTCGTTTAAAAATTTTTTTTTTTTTTTTTTTTTGGTTTGTTTGGGTCGAGCGCCAAATTTTAAATTTTAAAAAATTTTTTGTTTAAAATTTGCTCATTCAAACAGAAAAAAGGCGACAAAGACGAGGACGCAAATTTGGGAAAACCCAAAAAAACGGAAGTAGGTTGCCGCCGGCAGCCAAAACAAGTTGAACGAACTCTACTTTACTCCAGAGTTGGCTCTCCATACTGCTGGCTGGCTGGCTGGGAATGTGCCACACATTTTATATATGGAGAATTGTATGTAGGCCGTAAACTTGCCATAAATTTTAGTTTCACACGCACCGAGAGTCCTAGAGAAAGAGAGAGAGAGACAGAGACCAAACAGCCAAAATGGCAAACGAGGGAATTTGCAGAGAATTTTTGCTGTTGCTTTTTGTGTAAATTTCACTCAATTGACATTGGAAGCCGAATGTCCACCGGACAGCCTGCCTATCCCTTTTCCTATCCCTATCCCTGTTGCACTTCAAAGTCAACGCAGCTGTTGCCCAGACAAAAAAACACAAAGAGAAAAAAAAATGGAACTTTTAAAAAAGCAAAAAAAAAAAAAAAAAAAAAAATGCGGAAACTGCACGGAAACGGAAGTCGCAGTGGCAATGGCAGAGAAAAGGGTAGGAGTAGGAGACAGGAGCAGCTGTGCCGACTGACCATCCTCACACACACACACTGCTCGTCCACACCTTCTTGGCGCCCGCCCTCTCCGTGTAACTGGCCCCACTATCCGTCGAGACGAAAGTCGCGTTGCTGATGTCGCTTTCAAAAATTCATATTCGTAATTGTTGACTGTATTGTCGCCCGGCATTGTTGCCTGGGGTATTCAAACAGACCAAAGGAGTGCCACAGTAAACACTCACCAAAGACATAAAGTGAACAATGATATTCAATCGAAAAGAAAACAGGAATAGGCAAATGCATCGATATAGAAGAGTAGAGAAAAAAAAAACTACTTCTTTAAGAAATTTGTCTCAATTGATTATTGATTTAAAGTTTCAGTATTTTATAGTTAATATTAAGATATTTTCATTTTATTTCATATTTACTGTACTACATTGAAAAATTTAAAGTTATCCTGTTGGATTTTGAGGTCAACTTGCCTCGCCTCATCTCAAAGCTTCAACTCGACGCTGCTAAAATATATATAATTTATATATTTTACTAGCTAATCTTTTGCGGCCGGAACTTTTTGAGTTCCGGCTTAACTTTGCAAATGTTTTCCGGTCGTTTTTGTCGCCATGATTTTGACTTTATGCATATGTCTTCAAATATCTTGCTTTTGAGGCAGCGGTGGGGCGACAGAAGAATATGTTTAAAAGCATTCAACTTTGTCGATCTCACAAATAAATTTGTCATAAATTCTCATTTAATAAAAATCTTTTGTTCTACCCCCCCTAAAAGTGATCTCAAATATATTTAGCTTAAAAAACTTTCTTTTTTTTTCTTTGTACCCTCAAAAAATAAATGCCGAGTAGGAGGAGGGTTCAATGCATTCAAGTGCACTTAGTAAAATGCCGCCAGCATTATTAGAGATCACAGTGGGCGAGAAATGAAGAGAAAGAGAGAGAGAAAGAGCGACAAAAAGATGATAATGTAAGAAAGAAAGAGAGAGACAAGGAAAAAGCAGCCACACATCATATTTATGTCTCCGCCACACCCGCACACAACCTCCCACCAATCCGCCACTCCGCCACTCCACCACTCTGGAGTGGATGCGGAGTCAAGTGCAGGCCTTCACTTGGTTAATTGCAGCGGAGGCCGTCACTGATGAGTTTAATTGAAATAATGCCAGAAATGCATTCTTGGCAGGGGAGGAGGACAGAAGCGGAAAATGTGCATTAATAATATGTTTTTTCTCTCTTTCTCTCTCTCTCTCTCTCTTTCTTGCTCTATCTGTCTCTAATGAAGTTAATGCCGAAAAAATGGGAAAGTGAAGTGGCGGCGAACGTTTGTCAAAATGTTTAATTGCATAAAGGAGGAGGGGCAGGAGGAGCAAATGGAGCTTATAATTTGCCATAATTTAGTGAATGCCATTAAGAGAAGCTTCCCAATATTTCAAATATTTCAAGTGGCTGCCAAGAGGTTCATTTGAAATATAGATTTCAAATAAGTAAAAGAAAAAAGGTTTCCTTTAAGTGATTAACTAAATTTGACTAAAAAATACTTTTTAATTTAACTGAAGCAATTACCATTACTGCAAATACACTCAGGGATGGGTGTATTCGTTTCTTCAAATGTGCATTAATAATTTTTTTTTTTTTTTTAACTTTTTATTTATGAGTATTCATGGTAAATTTGGTTTTTTAACCTGAGGGCGCTTTATTGAAAAAGTTGATTAAAGTTGCTTAAATATTTATTTATCAAGTTTAACAAGTTTAATATGGGCTTTAAATTTAAAAACAATAACAGTTTATTAAATATTAATAGTAACTGAGTACATATAAAATAATAAAAAGCGAGTTTTGTCTGTGGATTGTCATACGTCCTCTGTGATTTCATGCCAACAATCTGTAGAAATGCCACTTCGCTTCATGTTAAAAAAAATTGGTAAAGAATTTCTATTACTCGATGCCAGGATTTAGTGAATTTCGTGCCAAGTCGCTGTGCGGCCTTAATAGCAAATAAAGGATACTCAACAAAATATTAACACACTAGTTAAATAGTTTTGAATTTAAAGTACTTTTTGTTTAACATTTTTAAGTTCATTTTTTGTTCTCGCCTTTGTAACTAATTGTAACCATTGCAACTAAGATAAAATATGCTAAAAATATGGAATCGTTTCTTCTTAGAAATATGTAGTTAGCAGATTTATTAGTTAAGTGAAATCATTTTGTGTTAAAACAAAATTGGGTTTTTTTATTTTTATTTTCAATGCAATTGTATGTCATATGACACTACACAAATTTGTCAAAAAAACCAAGTAGAAATATTACCAAACTTTCTCTTTAATAAATTTACATTAAAGGAAAACATTTTTTTTTAACTTTATCAACAATATATATCATTTGGCCATGACATAATTAAGGGTTTCTTACATACCTGAATTTTTAGGAATCGCAGAGAAAAGCAGTCATCTGTAAAAAAGGAGAATTTTTTAATTAAAATTAAATAACAAGTGTTCTATATTTTTTTGCAATGGTTCTTTATTTTAAAGAAATTTGTCTACTTAAGTCTTGAGTCTATGGAACACTTTTTATATTAGCTTATACTGTGATTTGAGACACTTATAAAACTTATTTGACAAAGCGTGACCATTTATTTAAACACGCGCTTATATAATTTGTAGAAAATGAGGTGCAAACGACAAAGAAACAGCGTTGTCAGGATAAAATGCCGCCCATAAGGTTTTGACAGCAAAATGGGTTAAGGATAATTTAAATGAAGTTCCTGTTTCTTTTGACTAAGCAATCCTAATTTTCTGAACAGAACAATTGGGCAATTCATTCTATTTTTGAGATTTGGAAGGCTCATTTACTTACTTTATTACTTTCATTAATTTTTGCAGCTATTTTGCATTCTTTTTGTTTTTTTTTTTTACCCTGGTTCTGTGCAAGACTAATAAATTCTTAGAAAAACATTTATATATCTAATAGTTCTTGTGTTCAAGAGAAACACAAATAATGCCATTTCTCTTATATGAATTATTTTCTAAGAGACTTAGGTTACTTGGCTGCACATTAAGATCGAAAAGACTAACACATTTAGTTAAATTTTCTCTTAAAACCCTTTTGACTTTTCATATATACAAACTGGCAAATGATTTAATGCCCAGCCACCAAAAACGCATTCGAGTTGAAAATATTTGGACGTCGCGACGTGTCGTATCCAAGTTGTCTGAACTTATATACAACCGCTTTCAGTTTTTTTTCTTTTTCTTTTCTTTTGCTTTTTGGCATGCCATAAAATGATCTATTGTGGCATTCCAGATCTCTCTCTGTGTGAAGGGGGCTAGGCTACCTACATATTTACCTACTCGTATCTCGCACCTTTACGGCAAACTGAATGCACAATAAATGGCACAGAAGGCGGGACAGCGACGACAACTTGGCAGAGTGAAAACTTGTGGCGGCGCGGCGTTTTACCAAAAAGTTAAGTGAATTGTGTAAAAGTTTTTCGCTTGGTGCAAATTTGTGCAATGCAAAAAGTTGTATACATATATCCCCATATACATACATACAAATTGTGAGAGTATTTGTGTGTGTGAGTGCTACCCATGACCGAAATGGGTAAAAGGTAAATATGTCTGGGCAACAATGGGGTATCCATAAAATGTGCTACCAAATGCAAAATGGCTTCTGTGGTTTCAATGGCAACTCTTGCTGAGTCGCAAAAGCCAGCCAGCCACTGCGCGTTCAGCATTTATGGTGTTCGTTTATGCCGCTAGGTGGCGCCACTGCCACCACCACCACCAGTTGCGTTTTAGCAAACAACATATAAAAAATGAAAACTTTTCCACCAGTTTCTCCTGTGTGTGTGTGTGTGTGTGTGTAGAGCAGGTGTAATTTTCAGTGGCTCGTTTTCCTAGATGAAGTAATAAATGTTGCATTTAATGTATTTAGCGCTGTGGAATGAGTGGGGAGGGGTGTGGGGCGGCATATAAAGTGAAACGGAGGTTTTAATGCATACACATAAAAGTGATTTACATGCGAAATGATGATGGTTACTGCTACTGGTGTTGGCTTCGACTTTGATTGCGATTCCCAGACAGATTAAAACAACAGAAGGGCTTATATTAATTGCAGATTGTAAATCAAATACTTGCGATTTGGTCATGAAAATATAGAGACCAGACATGGCTAACTATGTATGACGAAGTGTCTATACCCTTTTTAAATTCTCTTTAAAATAGCTCAGTTCTAAGATCGACATCAATCGACTACAAATGTATTATAATAGCTTCCGATTTCTTCCGAGAGCGAAATAAGTGCAAGTTCTATTTAACCTACCTAAGTTGCCCTAGGTACTTGTTCTTGTCACTTCTTAGTACTCGTAGTAGCCTCCTTGAAACGCTTTTTTTCATATAAAAAAGTGTGTATTATTTCCATTTATTATGACTTAACACTCGAAATACACTAATTCGCTTTAACTTACTTGGGCAGTTGCTTAATTAAGAAGCAATAATAAGCAGAGCCAATATACCTTGCGGGTAATTTCATGAACCTGTTCAACTACTGAACACGTGAGCAATTGCGTGAGTAACTGATTAACTGAACAAATGCATAGCTAATTAAGTCAATGAACTAGTTCATCAAAAAGTGGCCAAATAATTGAAAAAAGAATAAGTTTTGTGAACAAGTTCTTGAACAAAGAAAAAGCTCAATAAGTCAATGAACTAGTTCATTAACAAAACGCCAATTGAATGAAAAAAGGACAAATTTTGTGAATATGTTGAATATTGAAAGTAAACATTGATCACTCATGATGAGCAAACCAACACCACAAAATAACTTACTTGAGTGGAAAAACTAATCAAATGGTTAGTTTTCTTAAAGTTTCTTAAAGTTTTTTACACATCTACAATTGCAGTTTGTTATTTGTGAGACGTCACTTTTAAATAACAGTCTTCAATTTTGGTCGATATGAAGCTTATAGTTACAAACTCATAGACTTCAAAAGTAGTTGGACAAATGTTTAGAAAATGCTCACATTATCTTTCAATCTTCTATAAAAAATCTTTCAGTAAATATTCAATGAACTTGGAGTTTAGTAACCAGCTCTACCATATACTCTTTCATTTTCGGACTCAACACAAGCAATTTTATATTCCATTCAACAACAAATCACACTTACACTTTAGATTCTGAGTATATGGTCAAGCACTTAACTTTTGCTATACAAACTTTTGCTTTTCATCGACCATCAAAAAAAGTAGAATAAAATACTAAAACATTGCTTCGACTGCACTTACCACATCCTTTACCCAAAATCCCGCTCCTCTCTTGCTTCTGGTTGGGCATTGGTGCTTTGACCAGTTATAAAGAGAATTTACATAAACTCAAAAATATGGCTTCCATAAGTTTATATACAGATATATACGTATATATATATAAGCCACTTTTTGACATTCATTTCAGAGAATTTGTGTCAGGGGTATCTGAAGTTAAAGCTGATGCTGGTTGCTAGTTGGTTGAGTGGTCATCATAAATTTATGTACTCCAGTATACACTGCAGTGTAACCAAAAATTACAATTATAACAACCGCAAAAAGGTTTTTTGTTCTTTTTTTTTTTTTTTTTTTTTTGTGCTGGTGCACCAACCAAGTCTCAGTGAGTTAATAAAATGTTTAACTTGATTAAAAACTGCTGCAGCGCGAAAGCGCAAAGCCAATGAAAATGTTGAGAAATATTTGAAATATTCAAAGAACTCTTCCATGGAACTCTCAAGGCACTTTTTTTCTTTTGAACCCAACGAAGCGTGACTCTGGCTAAGATACTAAGTACTTATAGGAGATGAATACCTGAATGCATGGCAAAGGTATTTGAGACATCGTCATGATGGGATATTCCAACAAACCACCCACTAGAAGTGCAAGAAGTGAAATAATCAGGTGAAGGAGGAGGGGAAGACAGAGGTGGAGGAGAAGGCGGAGTTGCTGTCTGACCAGACAACGATAGTGACAATTAACCGTGGCTAACTCTCATGGTGGAGCATTCTGTCAGCTGCTGTCGATGGTAATTTGAAACGTGAAACCGCAAAATCCAATTCCCAGACAAGAGTTTTTTTCCTCTCTCTTTCAGTTTCTTTCTCTCTCTCTTCTCTCTCTCTCCCTTTTTCCCTTTTATATTCCCCTTTTTTATGTCTTTCCTTCATGTGTCGTCTGGGTGTTCATCACGTAAAGGGACAAAAAGAGACGCGAGGCAAGGCAAGTCATGACCCATCCCAGTTTCACAGTCCCAATACCATGGCCAGACCTAGACCTAGGCAAGGCGAACTGAACGAGGGCGTGGCTGTATGATAGAGAAGCTTTAGCTTGTTTTCTACACTTCATTGATTTGTTGAGTTGGTTACAAGTGCATTTAGACAATCAATTAATCGACTGCATTGTCCAAAAGAAGCTTAGCAACGACTTTACAGAGTGTTGAACTTGATTTATGATATCGAGTTACATTCGGGCATTCTTCGAATTCCACCTTGCCCCCCTTTTTGCGTAGGGTCTTTAAATTGATATCAAGTCAAGGGGAAGCCATATACCTTTGTCGGGGAGGGGCAGGAAGCACTTGAAATTGAAATGTTTGGTGTATAGGGGATTACCATATCAGCATGGATCACCATATTATCTAAATAAATGAATGTTGACTTAATCAAATATTCCAAAACTCCAAATCGACTTTCAAACTTGTTGGCCTGTTCAACCATGCAATTATTGTTGGTTTTCATTCCCATTTTGTATTGGAAGCGATTTTATTGTTGGTTGAACATTTACACAATTTATACGTCAACGTTTATTCTATTTAAAACTGAAAACAATTTTCCCAAAGCTTCAATGCAATAAATAAAGCAACAAAAAAAAAAAAAAAGAAGCAAACTAAACTAAAAGATATGGCCAAAAAACTGCATCAACTGAAATTGTTGTTATCCTCGTTCGGTTGGTTGGTTGGATGGTTGGTTGGCTGGCTGGGATACCATTGGATTGGATGGTTGTTATCAATATCTAAACATGGCTGAATCGCTCTTAAATAACCAAACAATAACTAAAATACAAGTACAAGTGCCGGAGTATAGCGGAATAGAGATACAGCACACCAACAATAATAATAACAACAACAAGAACAGCCAACAACAAAAAAAAAATAGGACACACAATTGTCCTGCGTCCTGTATCATGGTCTGTTGTGTTTTTATATAGTTTCTCTGTGTGTCCTGTTTTTATGTAGTTTCTATACGCTACAATGGAAGACTAATGCTTTCTCTTCTTTCGCCTGTCCACCTACTTTTTGTTGTATTTTTTTTGTTTTTTTTTTTTTGAATTGGCAGTTGAGAAAGTAAATGAAATAAAATATTTTTATTTTTCCAATTGATAGAAATTTACCCAAGGAATTACTTTAAAAAATGTTTAAGCTTACTTATCGTATCTACAATGTAAGCAATTTGAAGAATTTGAACTTGGATTAATGCTCGAATGGTATTGAGTTACTCACTAAATAATATTTGGAATTTGATCTATGTATAACTTATTTGTTATGGTCTTTAAACAAGGCATCGAAATAATGTCGATTTTTTTAAAGAAACTACCAACAGATAAGGAAAAATATGGACAAGAAGAAACTACCAACAGAAAGAGAGGCTTATTTTCATTTCTGTTGGTAGTTTGAAAAGAAAGAGAGGAAAGAGAGGCTTATTTCGCTTTCCGTTGGTAGTTTTAAACGAATTTTAGAAAACAAGTCAAAGTTTAGTCACTTGGAAAATTGGGAACCAAAGGAAACATAGGAATAATAGACATTGACATTAAGAAGGATTGGTACATTAAGTACATTATCTTAATTCAATTAAAATCTAAAATCTATTTACATTTCGACCTACTTAAAATGTTTTAAAACTTTTTTAAAAGTGAATCATATAAAGATGATTAAAAAGGGAGCACAAAAACATGTTTAGTTTTAAAAATGTTGCTTATTCATTTATTTGTCTATTTTTTTCTCAGAAAATTAATAGCAATATTTTTTTAATTAATTACAACAAAAAAAATTGCTAATGTTTTAGACAATTGTCTACCAAATTTAGAAATTTGGCACTTATTTTTTAGGGAATTTATTACAGAATATTCGACTTGGAAGCACCAATTCAATTTCTTAAGTTTGCAACACACTTACTAAAGAAATTTACAGATACTCTACAAATTCTCACACTTAACCACAATTTTTTGTTAGCTAATTGCCAAGTTTCTCTTTGATCTTTTGCATTTCTGGTATAGGCGGAATTAATATTTATATACCCACATATTGGTATAAAGCGCATCGCCCCATAAACATAACAATGGACCACCAACCAAACCCATGTGGGAAGAGAGAAGAACCTCAATTTGTTTTAGCGCTAAAAATACAAATAAAATACTAAACCCCTAACCATAAAAAAATTGGAAAAAACCACACCAATTTGCAGCTGCAGCCAACATTTTACGTTAGGATATTGTAAATTTTCGAAGGACCCGGCAACAAAAAGACAAAAAAAACAAAAAAAAAATAAACACAAAATCATAAAAAAGAGGAAAGAGCAATCGAGGGGTTCGGCACCGGCGAAAAAATATGTCTATTTAAATTTGTTTTGTGGTCTCGTTGTGTTCGTCTGCGGTTCTTTTAGGTAATTTGCACTTTACACGCAGACGACAGGACATAGAGAGATAGATAGATAGCTAGCTAGATATCGAAACCCATGGCAGTTTGGTGAATAGAGGAGGGTGGCGGGAGGAGGCAGGGAGGGAGCTATGTAGGTGCCTGGCAGCGAGATCGGTGGCGGAGCTATAACGTAAATATTGAAATGTATTTGGCAGCTGCTCTCAAATTTCGGCCGAAAGTAAATAAGCATCGTCAGCGGCTGTTCCAATGTGGTGTCTGGTGTCTGTTGTATGATGTTGGAAGGGGGCGTGGCATATGTTAGACTAAAAACGTGATTTGCATTTTAAAGCACTTAACTCTGCCACACGCGTTTCCTCTGTATATGTATGTATATATTTACATATGTATATTGTATATAATAATGGCTAATATGTAATCATAATGCAGTGGGGAATTAAAAAGATGCCCAAAAATAATATTAATCATACGCCGCGTGGCGCTCATTATGCGCCACTTGAGAGAGGAAAATTGTAAGAACGACCAAAGCAAAACAAAGCGAAAGCTATATAAAAGAAGAAAGGCAAGCCAAGCCAAGGCGGTTGCTGCGGCAATAATGAAAAGTGAAAGGCGCCACAAGGAGCCAAGAGAGTCCAAAGGAGTTTCTACACCAAATACACACACACACACACACACAGACACACACTTCGAGCCAGCAAGAAAAAGCGAGAGAGGAAAACGGAAGTAGGAAAAATTTAATTAAAGCTGACGGCGCTGCAGGCATCTGAAAAGCCACGAGAGGAAATGAAAGCAAGGAGAAGATATAAGCCAAAGTTGATTTTAGTTTAAGTGCTGCATTAGTTAGTGTGTAGGTGAAGCTGAAGCTGGATATATACATCGTTGTCCTATTTAGCTTGAAGCTATCACACCAACTGCTTCCTCCTCATGGCCGATAAAGGTGTTGGAAATATACAATAAAAATTTACTCCTTAAGAAGATTACAAATCTCTTTCATGAAGGCAGCCGTAAAATGTGAATTTCTTGGAATCTAAAATGAGCAAATAGCAATGTAGGTCCATTGCCATAAAACGATTTTTTCGATTAAAGTGTTAGGCTTTTTAAAAAGCTAAAGAAACTCAGACTTATTTTGTCAAACTCGAGCGAGAGAACCGCTTTCTTTCTTTCTGTGTATTTTCTGAAAAATAACCCTTGGTTAAATGCTGAGTATAAAATAAACCCATTACAGATGTCTTCGGTTTTTGTTTTTAATTTTTTTAAATTATAATTAGCAGGCTACCAAAAAATTTAGTGGAAGAAGGCTTATTAAATATTTAATGAGTTAACCGTTGAGAAACTTCCCTTGTCCACAATTAAACCCTTGTAGAGGTTCGGTCAGTGACCATCTATACGTCTGTCTGTTCCTTAATAAAATACTCTCTCAGTTTTTAAGCCATCTTAGCCAAATCTCGTATGGAAGCTCCTTAATGTTGCAGGCAAAACATTTGTCGGCGCTGGCCTGATCGAAACACCATAACATATAGTTTTAGCCAAAATAATAATCAAAAAATTTCCTTAGGACGAAAAAAGATAAAGTTGGGCTGTGCGGATCCTTGGGAGTCTCAATAATCTTGCCCAGTTGCAGACTCTGTCTAACTACTTTCCATTAATGCACAGTGACTAACTTTAAGCAACAAAATAAAGCATATTCTCCATTTAACGATAGCGCAACATTTTTATGTGGTTCAACATTATTTTATGCCATCATTGATCATCTGCTCTTAATATTATAGTACAATTAAGATGACAATTTATTTATTATGGATTAGATATAAACATTTTGTGGATTCGCACGTTGCTCACAGTTGGTCACATCGTTCGAATTGAAGTGTCTTCAATTTATCTCTTCAATTGCTCAACTAGTTATTTATTCTTTTTAGTATGTGGGCGTGCCATGTACGACTGTCTGTCTGTTGAACGGGCGGACGGACGGACGGACGGACGGACGTACTGGCTTTTTTTTTCGTATACAAAAGTGTAGCATGTGGGTTAATAACGTCATTTATTATGCACTTCTTTCCGGCATTTCCGGTATTTACCGCGCACGCGACACGACACATAAATGTTGCCATAAATTCTGCACTGCCACAGGAACTTGCAAAGCAATATGTATGTATGTAAGTATGAATAGGTGCCCCAGTACCTATGTATGTATGTACGTATAGCACCTACTACTGGTTGCCAGTTGTGAGTGTCGAATGCAGTCCACGTAACATTCTTGGTTACGACTCTCCCCAACTAACAAAACGATGTCTTCACTGCGGTCTGCGAGAGAACAACTACAACTAGACATACGAATACTTATATGCTACATGCTACAACCTGAGCCTTTTGGCCAAATAACTTGCAATTTATTTCACATGTGTGTGACTCTATGTGAGTGTGTGTGTGTGTGAGACTTGCGAAAAGCAACTTCCGTTGACGCCTCCGCCATTTTGTTGGCATGCCGCAAAACGCCATTTTTTGGGGTACCTGGCAACATGGCGTCGAAAGTAAATGCAAAATGCAAATGCAAATGCATACCACCTGACAGAATCCCGCAATTCTATCCACAAAACTGCATTTATTTATTTTCCCCTATACAAATACGTAAATTTCGTTTCTTACGGATTCCTCAAGGAAGATGATGTTGCCTGGTGGAGGGCAGAAAGGGAGGGGGACGAGAGCAAAACTTTACGGTTTACGCGGTGAAAGTGGCTTGGCATAACACACTTGAAAGCTTATATACAACACACACATTTGCATTCTGCACATAAATTTCCATTTCGTTACAGCCATTGGTTTTTACACCGAAATTGAGTAGCTAGTCATAAATCTTTCAGTTCAATAAGGTGAGCATAGGAAAGAAAGAAAAATACCTCAAATAAAATTGAAAATGCAATTTTTGTTTTTACTTTTCCGGGAACAGGAAGTGCATTAAAATAGAGTCTATAAACTTTTTGCATAAAACTTTTGCCTCAATGTGCCTGCTGATATGTGTTGAACTTTTATATATGTACATAAATAGTATAAACATTTTATGTAGCCGCTCATGTCCCACATCATTTACATTTACGGACCGCACACACACACACTCAGTAAGTCGCATCTCAACTAATTAATATCGACGGCGACCACCAACAGTGTCGCTCAATTAGAGAACATCAATATCTACATAGACTCTCTCTCCCACCCTCCCTCATCCTTCTTTGTACCCCAACGCCACCCACTGGCAAGAAAATGACATAAATTACTATTAACAGCAGCGGCTCCAATGGAAAATGATTGCATCGAGGGGATTCTACAATAGATTGGGCACCTAATCGAACCTGTGATAAGTTATTTCCATATGAATTGTCTTGACCGAATCCTTATGGCAAGAATTATGTTAAATGTGCTTAGCATTAAATTAACAAGAATATCATAGAAGGAGAATCTCAATTATTAGCGCACTTAAACAGACATTATCCTTAATAGACCCTCATTTTCTACTTGACTTTAAGTTTATTAAACTAAATTGGTACCAAAGATACAGACAGAACATTGTGGGCTGACTTCAGGTTAGTTTTTCCTAACTTTTACTTGCTGTACTGACTTTTCTTAGCATGAATCTTTTTTTTTCTTACCCTAATTACAATAAAATTTATTTTATAATCAGTTTAAAGTCTACCTACTTGCTTAGCTTACTAATTGCAATTTCTTATATGTGTAATATTTGTCTATGTATTTTGCTACACATTGTAATTGGTTGGTCATTATGCGATTGTGTCTTTTGGTCAGTTGAGCAGAGATTCGCGAGATACAATCGCATATTGGTTACTCTATTTTTTAAAATTGGAACAAAGCCAATTCCGACTACATAATGCAGACCCATAAATATCGATTTATTTAGTTTCCATATAAACTGAAAGTTTTTAAATTATGAGGTAAAAAAATGTTGCCTTTTAACCTTCATCTCCATCTTTTAACATTTTTATATGTGTTTCATAATCTAATTTGATGCTTTCATAAGACGATTAACCTATTTAGTATGTCAAATGATTTGGACACATTTTGGCTAGTTCTCACATCTGCCTTACATAGTTTAAGTAAGAAATTTATATTTAAAAGGGGTTTCCAAACCCCCTTATTAACACCCCTTGGCCGACGTCACTGAGCAATGCAAACTAGTGCTCCATGCGGCGCCAAACTCATCCTACAATACTCTTATACTCGGTCTCCTGTTTATTTATTGCCATAATTCAAACTCAATTTTTATCTTTTGCAACGGTCGTGTTTCTAGCAATTTGTTAAAGAGTAACAGAGAGAGGCAACGAGAGAGAGAGAGAGAGGGGAATAGAGGGAGTGGAAGACAAAGAGATAGGGAAGAAGGAGAAAGGGTGAGAGGCTGTAAAATATGCAAAAATAATTATGCGCAAAGTGCAACAAAATGGGCGAGCCTGTTTGTTACCTCCGACCGCCAACGCCACCTTTGATTCTGCCACTGCCCCTCCGACTACCTCACTTGCTGCCCCCCCCCCCCACGCTAACTGCCTTCAGTTCCTGGCCTTCTATCGCATAATGCAGTTGTTGTTGTAAATGTGTCCGTTTATTTGTTTGTTCAGTTTGTTTTGTCCCGACCTGACAACATTTGCTCGATTGTTTATTTGCTGTTTGCTGCTGCCTCTGCCGCCTGCCGTCTGCCTGCCTACATTTTGCTATTTTGCATAGTTTTCTGCTATTTACGAGAAAAATTTTAAACTCATTTGATTTGCATGAATTTTCATTGGGCTTTCTACTATTTATTCACCTCGCTTTGATGGGAAACTAACAAAAATTGATGCCCATCTATAATTGTTTCCCCATTTTCCAAGGCATTCCGCTCGCTCAACTCCCACTACTACCGGCCCTCCACCCGTCTATCGGATCATCCATCTACCACAACGAATCGAAATAATGAAAATGTAATTTTGCTTCATCCTCCCAACCATCCACCTGCCCCTCCATCTCCCCCTCCCCCATCATCATCACGTTATGCTCTGTTGTATTTGCTCTTCCGTTGTGTGTTATTTTTGTTTGGGAAATTAATTTTCATTGATTTGCCAAATGTTGAATTCATAATTTTGACGCATTATTTTTGTGTGAATTTCTAGAATTGTGTGTGTTTATCTCGAAAAAGCGTTTCTACATTAATGGATAATGCACGATTCGTGTCTGGTTGCCGCTTTAGGAGATGGGGAGAGGTGGTGAGGGGGGGAGAGAAATAATAAATGAAAATTTGCACATAAAATAGACTACTTGAAAAGTTAATGCTGAATCCATAATGAGTTACGCTCAATGAGAACATGTAAATTGAAAATGTTTTGTCTAAAACTAATGCAAATGAATTATACAAAGATGATAGATCATCAAAAATCCTATAAATATGCCATAAATTATAATAAAAAGGATTATTTTAAAATTAAAACAAATGTAAATGAAACATTTAGTGCAAATTCTATTCAATTGTAACACAAAGAAGTTAATTGTCGAAACCTAATAAAAAGTGTTGCCTTAGATTCAGAAACATAATACAAAGTAAAAAAAAAAAACTAAATGGAAATCATTGAATTATGCACAAAAAAATCTGCTTAGCATTTTCTCTTGTCGAGATTATGCAAAATACAAAAATTTGTGAAAAAACCCTCCAAAAGAGCCCCCAACAAAAGCAACCTTGACATCTTAATTAACCACTTTGCCCCACTTCTCCTCCCTCTTCAGTACACAATTCACCACTCGAAAACCCAAGGAGCATGCGACCCCAAAAACGAAGCCACTGCGAAAATTTCAACAACATTTAACACATTGCCAAATCTACCGGAACCCAACCAAAAACCAGAACTAGAGCCGGAGACGGCACCGGAGCCGGAGCCGGAGCCAGAGCGGGGGCTCAGCAAAGAGGCTAAAGCTGATGTTGAAGCTGGAGATTTTCACTTTTGACTGGGAAAGAAACTACCAAAAAAATACAAAATCCAAACAAAAAATAAAAGAGAAAGGAAAACCCACCCGCGACAGAAGTTCATGAAAATTTTATTTACACGCTACCAAACGGTCCGAATTAATCTCTTGGCAAATTTATTTCAAAATGTGCCATAAAAGTGCATACAACAGAAGGAGAAACCAGGAGCAGATATATGAGAAAGCTATTTAACGATAACCGAACTTTAAATACCCTAGCGAACATCATCTGTGATAAAGAAATAAATATCAATAAGCAATACATTGTCAAAAAGGAAAATCTTTTTTCTATTCAATTTGAAACCAAAGTGTAATTTGGTGACAACAAGATTTTTGTTGAAATAGATAAATATGCGTAAGATAATCAAATGTATTAGTAAGTTAGTTCGTTGGATGATCTACACAGTTCCGTCTCACCTTAACACCCTCTGTAAGGGCATCAGGGTGCCACCCCTTGGGTTAAAGGAGGGTGTAACAAGGATGCTGGACAAACAAGCTCTATACAATTTACGGGAGTTTTTTTCATACATATTTTTCTTACTTCATCTCCATCTTGCTCTCACTTTCTCTCTCTCTCTCTTTCTCTCTAGATTTAGCTCTTTGTGTGTGTATGCTTGATTTTCGATTTGTTTCTTAATTTTCACGAATTTGTTCTTTGCACTTCGATTTGGCCAAAGCACGACAAAGCGGCAAGGGAATAGATGAAGACGAGGGCGAGGGTGAAGCCCTGCGGCGTCCACCAACCGTTCCCATAAATACTTCCCCTTGTCAGCGGCTGATTTCCCTCTGATTTATTTGCAAATGCGAAATTTGCTTTTTATGTTTTCTTTTTCTTTCTATACTATATATGTATATATATATTATTTACTTTACATTCGCACCACGATTTTCTCTGAGGCCCAAAGAACATTTCACTTTTTTTTGGGGGAGGTTGTCTCTGACAGTGATAGAGCGAGAAGGCTATATTCCGGGTGGGTGGGTGTGGGGTTGAGGCAGAGGTGTGAACATGTATAACCCAACCCCCCTTACAGTTGGGTAATTTTTCTCTATTTTGTGCAGCACTTTCACTTGGCTTCATCGTGTTTGCTTTTAGCTTCAATTTCTTTTACCCTTCGTTATTTTTTGCTTCTTATTTTTTGCCTTTGCACACAATAATCATTGCAATTTTAATGCTCCAATAATTTGAAAATAAGGTAGCTCCAAAATGAGTAGGTTTTAAGTGGAACCTTGAGTTTATTTGAAAACGTTTATTTGGGTCTTGTCCAAAATGTAGGTCAAAGATGAAAAAAATTGCAACAAAAGCTATTTTACTAAGACCGAAAAGCCGACATTCTTATTGCAAGCAAGTAACTAGGCATCTTAGTTACTTTGAGTTTCTTTTAAACAATCTACTTATTACAGGATCTGTAGTATATAATATACTTTGACCTTTATTGACCTCGAGCAGGCAGACCAAAAGCTTTGACCATCTTATTAGAGGCATTTCGTTGGGCTTAAAATACATGATTTAGTTCACTTGAATATTTCTACTCGATGGTTTGATATTTTTGAGTTTCAATCCATGGCAAAAGTTTTAATACATTGAACTGCTAATTCCACTTATGCTAATTCTCGCCCCCCAGCAACATGTGTCAAAAATGTATGTTAAGTATCTGTCTATCTGTGCAACATTCTGAAACCAACTCACGTTGGCAAGTAAATCTTATATTACACCCATTTGGAGTCACTTCCAACTGGTTTTGATTGATCGGTCATTATAAGCCTGTTGTTGAGGTTGTTGCTGTTGTTGTTGCTGGCAAACAATCAATTTAACACCAAATTGCACGCTAATGAGTTTGCAACACAACCAACAAATTGTTTGAAGAATTCCAAAGAACAAGTTCTGAACAACGCAACAGGCAACTGGCAAGAGGCAACTGGCAACGCAACGAACAGTTATTAATTAATAAACGAACACTTAAATTAATTGCAGTCATTTGTTGCACAGTCAGCGGTCCGAGCGACCGATCGATCACAATGTTAAGGAGCCTGTTTGAGGTACAGTTGAGTTTAGTTGAGTGGGTGTCACACCAATTTACAATGAGCTCTGATTGTACAGAAATCGCTACATATGTATGATAGAAAGTGTACCACCCCCTCTCACAGCTACCACCACCACCACCATCACTTTCTCTTCCTCTTCTCTTAACAATGGCAGCATAATTAAGTTGTCAGTTTTCGGCGGCGGCATCTTCATAAAATGCTCATTAACCCAGCAAAAGCAAATCCAAATGGCAAAATTCAAGGTCCTTTTCTGGTGGTGCGACATTTTGTCACCCTTCTTTCTGGTTATCCTTGCTGCGCTGTTTTTGTGTGTTGCCTACTAATTTAAATATAAACAAGTTCTTTGTAAATGGTTATTTTTTGTTTTCTTACTGATTCTGTATGGCAAAATGAAAATGTTGTTCATATAGTATACAAAATATATCTACATATAATTTATGCATATGTACATATATTGAAAGCCCTTCCTTTGTCTAGGGCAAATAACCCCTGACAGTTGGAAAATGTCGCTAATGCAAATTTATTTAGACATCCTGACTTGTTTTTTCCTGGTAGGCGTTGGGCGTTAGGCGTTAACTGACATTTGTTGGTTTTCTTTATTCATGACAGCAGAATTTCTGGTTCTCTCTCTGTGTGTGTGTGTGTGTGTGTGTGTGTATCAGTGTGTGGGGTGCGTGTGTTCGAATAAGTGACTGTGATTTCATGTATGCCCTAATGGGTAGGTCTAACTCACATATGACTCATTTCTTCTGTTCAATAGTTACTGAGGAGGAGCTGAAAAGTCCATTTTATGGTGGCGTGGTTGAAAATGGAAAAATTGCTTCATTATCCAAATAATGTTGTTACCCTAAAAAACAAAATTTTGTGAATTGAAGACTGAAAATTCTCTGTTCTCAAAAACATATACATTGCTCAAATATTGTTTTTTTTTTATATTGTTAAATTAGAGTCTAAGTACGACAATATAAAACGTTTTAAATACACTACATATATACACTTTATACTAAACTACATTTCGTTTATTTAAAACTTCATTCAAACTGAAATGGAATCCTGACAGCTCTGACCTAAATCAACTATGTATGCTTAACGTTTAAAACCTAAATAAAGAAAGAATATATTAAGAACAAATGTAAATTTACATATATTATTGGCGTAACAATCTCTAGAGATTACTGACTGAGAAATCTATCTAGAAATATCTCTAAAGATTAAAATCTGTAAAAATTACTATTCTAAGAATCTATGATTGTTTAAACTGCCTGAAAAATCTATCTAGAAAAATCTCTAGAAATAATTCGATAAATCGTGAAAAATTAATATTCTAAAAATCTATGATCATTTAAAAGCCCAAGACTATTTACTATTTCATGTACATATTCTTTTCCCTTAATCTTCACAAAATATTTCCAGTCCAGAAATATAAATTTGGAATAAATGAATAGACTTTATTTCACAAAATATAATATTTGACACTTAATGTGCTTCATGTGCTACACTTAATGTAATACGAGTCAAATGGCTGCTGTTTTGTGATTTCCCTAACTGCAAATAACCGCAAAAAAAAAACAATCAAGCTTGACAATTTATTAAAAGTTTTCACATCCCTTTTTTAATTTTGGGGATTAAGAATTGATTAATTAAAGTATCCTGAGAATTATTTACGAATCGACAATGTTGCTTTAAACTTGAAGTTATATCGTTGTTTGTATATTTCTAGTTACGCAAACTTATGGCCATTGTTCGTATTTCATCTGGTTAGATTATATTTTTGACATTTTACCACCCTTTGGAAACATTTCTGGTTTATGAAGGACATTCAGAACATGCACACACACACACACACACACACTCTGTCATTCTAGAAAAACCCATTTACGACCTTAACTAGTGTCCATTGTCCTTTATTTTCAGCTGGCCAGCTAACTATATGTAGTTTGTTTTGTGGAAACTAATAACACTCACACCCTTTTTCAAAAACTGACTATTTCCCTTCCCATTTTTGCAATCATTACCGGTCCCTGCTACTGCAAAAATATTTTAATAAAGTGCCCAAAACTGTCAGTGGCAAAAACTTAAATTACACTTCAACTTCTCTCTCTCTCACACACTCTCTCTCTCTCTCTTTGTCATTCATCCAGCTTTTCCTCACTCCGAGAGTGTTCCATTCTTTAACTGAAAATGTAAAATGCAAAAGACTTCTCATAGACTCAAAGGCATTGTCTGATGCACGCACCGAGAACTGGTCTCATATTTATTTAAGCAATCAACAGACCGCTGCTGGAGCTCTCTTGCCTCTGACTCGAGCTCCTTCCGCAAATCAAAAACACAAAACTAATTCCTTTGACAATGCCACACACTGAGGAAGAGGAGGCGGAGGCCAAGGCGAAGGCCCAAGAGGAGGAGGTGGAGGAGATGATAATCGTGGTGGAGATGGTGGAGATGGTGGAGGTGGTGGAAACTGGGACAAAAACTCAAACTGATGGCTGAGTAAGTTGTTGGTCTAACCTCGTCTTCCCCTTTGTTGACCCGGCGACCCCCTGCTAGACCGTCCGCCTTTACTTCTGCCACCGATGATGCTGTCAAAGATGCATTCAAGGATTAAATTAATGTCACAGCCAGTGGACAATGGCCTTGTCCTTCTGTTCCCTTGAGAAGGTGCCGTTGCTAGTGCCAAGCAGAGGGGTTGGGGCAAGAGAATGGGGGGATTTCTGTGACTCTGCAATATTAACGCTTAATTGTTTGTAGGCGAACGAGAAGAAAAACCTGCCACTGAAATGAAGTCATAAAGAACCTTTTAAATATGGAAATGTATGCCCAGGGTCGTAGTAGATTGCCCCAGGGGTTATTATTTCTTCTCTTCCATTTTCTACATATTTTTTTTATTTAGGCTCTGGGATAGGGAGGTTGTCCACATTGCTTCTCTTCTTTTTTTATTTTTCCTTCCTCGACTCTATTCTTTAAATCAAATCGCATTAACATTTCTTTACAATTTTCTGCTCAGCTTCGTGACAATAAAAAAATAAGAAAATAAAAAAAAAATCAAATGGATTTCGCGTTCTAATGCAGATAAACTAAATGATACCGAGTAAATAAAAATAATGTATTATTCTTGCATTATAAACCCGACAACTAAAATTCAGTTTTTAAAAAGGTTTTTAAGGTTTAAGGTTTTTAGTTTTATCAAAATATTTTATCTTGAATTTCTACAAATAAAAACTTCCAATCCTCCAATCTTCTATCATTCATCTATTCAACTATTCTTCAATCGCATAAACTATTTAATATTTTTCATTAGCGTTAATTAATGTTTAAACATATGTCTTCATATCGTGAACTCATTTTGATTTACACAATATTTTTTTTTTACTCTCTTGTTGAACTTTTTTTGCAGTCCAACTTCTCCGGGAAATGCATCTACCCTTCTACTTTATCATAATTTCCAGGGTATGACTATAAAGTGTTTTGTTGTAGGTCTTACCCGGTTGGTAGATGGAGAGAGAGAGACGGG
This sequence comes from Drosophila nebulosa, assembly GCA_024703675.1. Taxonomy (NCBI): domain Eukaryota; kingdom Metazoa; phylum Arthropoda; class Insecta; order Diptera; family Drosophilidae; genus Drosophila; species Drosophila nebulosa. The sequence goes on along the minus strand of CM045724.1, from coordinate 5,397,474 downwards.
CCGAAGGCAGAACGGGGCCAAAGAGCATAAAAAGGATATTTGACACTTTTAAATGTGCGCTTATTGTGACTGCCTCCTGCTGCAGGGCTCGCTCTTTTGTCTGGTAAAACTATTTGCTTGCTTGATGCCTGCTGAATGCCTTCTTCTACTGCCTTCTTCAATTTTTGTTATATTTCTTTCACTTTATTTTATTTTTCTTTCTTTTATTCTCTTCACTTTTTTTGATTGTTTGCTTTGTGTGACTTGGTCTTGGTCTTTGCCGCTGCCGTTGCTGCCAGAACACGCTTCCTGCTACTGCTGCCTGCTACTTCTGTTGGTTGGTTGAGTAAAATCAAATCTATTGTCATTTTGGCAGAGCTACGATGTAGCACGATGAGGAGTATGTCTAGGATTCGGATTCGGGCGTTAGGGTCGATGGGTAGTGGTTGCCCAACGCCTGGCGTACGTTTAGCACTTTGTCGGCGTTTATCTATCTCCTGAGTCGTTCAAGTCGAGTCGTCCTTCTTCATTCTGACGTTTAAAAGCCATGAGCATTTGCTTTTATTGAGTTTTTATTGTTTTTTATACGTCGCTTCGTTGCGTCGTTCGTTCGCTATTGCGGTACGTCGTCGTCGTCGTCGTCGTCCATTGCTGATAGTTTTATTATCAAGAATCAATGATCTATAAGAATTTTCGCAACTGTCAGCACGTACCGTGGCACAGTACAGTAGAGAGTCCATATAAGGTAAATGACAGCAATTTGGCTCTTCTCAAAGTTTTCGGGACCAATGCACACTGTGCGCTCCTAGACGAAAACATCAAATGTATGTCAATAACACTGGCCAAGACCAACAACAATTTCCCATTGCATGCTGTCAGCATGGTTCCTTCTCCATCCTCCTTAACCTCGTGGCAGTGTCGGCTCCGTCTCCTCATCTGTTCACGCCTTTGGCAAATCGCATTTCAAAAATTCATTTCATTTCCTATGGAATTGGTAGAAAATACGGACAGAAATGAAAAGAATAGCAGAAAAGAAATCAACACAAAACGAAACAGCTCTATAAAATTGAGAAATGGGAAATATTTTTGCAATCATTCATTGAAATTATGACAAACGCATTTCTAAGCTGTCGCACTGATTGAATTTTCACACTTTTCTCTGGCCTTTGGTCTATTGTGCAAAAGGATTTTCTTTTCCTCCACCTTTTTTGAGAATGCGCGACGGATTAAAATCTTTTTCTCTCTCTCTCTCTCTCTCTCGCTATCTCTTTTCATCTCGAGTCTGTTTGAAATTCATTTTTCATTGCATTTCCAATTCCATTGTCACCTTTGATTTGTCAGTCGACACCTTTGGCCCTTTGTACTGATAATGAGGTACCGGCATTTCAGGTACTGCGCATTATAGAGCGCTTAAAAATCAATTAAAACGATTTTGAGCTGTCGGAAGAGTGTTTACAGCTGGTTTTTGTGGCCCTTTTGTTGACATGTCATGCATCAAATGGGATTTTTTTTCGTTTTTTTTTTTTATTTAGAAAAAGAGAACAAAAGATCTAAAGATGTTTGCAATGCAATTGTCTGACATATGCAAAACTGTTAATAGAGATAGTTTTCCATTGAATTTACTTTAATCTCTATGCACTTTCAAAGCGCACAGACAGCATCTCCCTTTCTGCAGTCTAATACCATAATGTAACTATAATTTTCCATTGAATTATTGTATAACTGCTTTTTAAGAGTGCTAAAAATCTTTAGCAAAACCTTTGTTATCTTTAGTTAAATCTTATAAGCACCTTAAGACTGTTGCTCCATACAAAAAAATATATATTTTTAATCAGAAATCAACTTAGAGGTCGGTGCCACTTGGAGATTTACGTAAGTAATTTAAACAGTTTTACAACCTTTTTTTTATTTAATTTATTACAATTATTTTTAATGTGAATAGTATTCAATTTAAAATTCTTTTAAGAGTAAACAATTTCCTCTTCAAAATGATAATTGTGAAGATCGTCCCTAACGCCTTAAGTGCCTCAAGTTCTAAAGAAACAAGAGGTCAGAACGCTAGTGGTGATCCTTACAGGATATACAGATATTTCTTTAAATAACCTTGTTACTTTGAATTTTCTAGTAGCTTCAATAATTTTGAGTGAAACGCAGTGCAAAAGACACTAGAACTCTAAAACTATATAAGAAGGACCTCCAAATAACCAATTATTATCTAAATATAAGTGAGAAAACCCCTTTTCTTTCGTTTTTGCTACCCATTGTGCATTTTTAAATATAATATTCATTCACAAAAACAGAAAAAAAATATTATAAATAGCCCAGACAACTTATTGTAGATAATTTTTCACCTCACTCGAAAAATAATTTCAAATAGGCTTGAATTAAAGAGATTTACCTAAACCGTTTTGGTTGCATTTCCAGTGTTTCGTAAGGGTTTTCAGTACTTTATGTCATTGTTGAATAGTTGTGCAACAAGAAACGAAACCTCACTCAAAGCAACTAAGTCCACACGTCAACCTCTTTTGTGTTGGCTATTCAACAAATATATTTGTGAGAGAAATGAGAAAGAAAACAAAGTCTTTTCATTCACTTCAATTAATCCCGCCCCATCTTATTTTTTCCCATTTACCATAACCACATACTCTAATTGACATTGACATTTCAGGGTTTTCGTTTAGGCGTACCGAAATCAATTTTCATAAATATTAAGACAGCCGCATAATTGATGCCCCAACCACATTTCCAAAAAGAAGAACAAAATAACTTTTCACAGGGAGAGAGAACTATTTAACATTTCCTTTACTTCTGTATGCATTGTAGTAGTTGCCCGATTGGTTGATTGATTGATGAAACCAACAACTGGAAGTCCGAAAATTGACTTGCCACTTGCCTGCCTGCCTGTTGTTTGCCTATGCCTCTGCCCCTCTGCCACTGGCTTCAACTTGGCAGTTGCCCACAAACATTGTAATTTATTATCTATTTACAAAAGTATTTCGACCATAAATTTATATACTTACAACCGGACTACTACTACATCACTTGGTCATGTCTTATCACAGAGACTCATTTTCTTTGGCCATATCAAAATGACTACTAATTGACGGATTTCCCCCACCACCCAACTTGACTACAACGTTGCTTGTTATTTTCGCTATTTTCTGGTTTTCTGTTTTTATTTATGCGGCCTGTGGGTAGATTAAAATCTTCCTTCGAGTCGATCAATCATTTGATTGACGCCACCTTTTGCACACAGCAGGACCAGAATGATGTTTGTGTTTGTATTGCTCTCTGGCTATGTGTGTGCTGGTTGGAAAATGGAAAAAAGTCAGCAACACCTGTTTGGACGCTCAGCAAAGCAAAACAAAAAGTTTGTGGAGAAACAAGCTGACGCCGTTTGTTTTTTTTTTTTTTTTTGGCAAGAGAAAGTATTTTAGTAATCAATGGGGCATCAAGAGCTCTTTCCACCAATCAGTAGTAATTGTTGCTGAACATTTGTTTAGCAATTTAAGAAAAAGTTCTCCATAATTTCGTTCTATTTATAAAATTTCTTTATTTAACAAATTTATTTGAAGTTGAGAGTTAAAGTAAATAGACGCCCTGTTTGAGCTGAAAGCTATGATTGCATATCGAAGTCAAAAGATAAACCATAAACTGGTTATCCACTTCCCCCTTTGTCACCATGCCATTTAGATACGATTCAACTCCAAAGTTGTTCAAAATAACACACGCCCACTTTAATTTTGATACTTCAATACTTTTTTAAAATATTTAAGATGTCTAAGGATATTTAGTTTTGCTGAAGTTAAGAAAGTTAGTCACTCTTCAACTTTTGTTTCGATTTACTCGATATTTCATTACAAGTTCAAAAAAGAGCTTGAAAAAAAATGTATTTACATCAAAATTTTTGTTTATACCTTTGCAAAAACGAACCTTCTATATGCTGCATGCATTGTATACAAATATTGAATACCGACGGATCGGTCTACTATATAAATAAAATATAAATAGAGTTTTTGATTAATAATTTGAAATAAAAAATAAATATAAAAATAAAAAAAAATAAAAATTGTTATTGGTTGTTCTAATATACTCATGAATATCTGCGCCAAATTCAATCAAGATCAAGTGACTATATCATACACTATATCCTATAGGAGCAATCGGCCCGAAAACCAGAAAAACCCAATATACAAACTTTGGCACGGTCGAAGTTAGCTTGGCCTTCTGGTTATTATAGGTAATAAAGATCTCTAAACTGATCGGAGTTTTGGATTGCCAAAGTAAACCGTTCTAAATATTACTTTGTAATTAAATATTAATTCTCTAGCTAAATTTGTTTGTTTAAAAGTGTAAACGGAACAAATAGAATATCTTTCTGTACATTTTTGGACTTTGCTGGGTCACCTATGAGGAGAGATATGTATATAGTTATGGCATATTTTGATAACTATTTGTGATCTAGTTTTTTGCTCAATTTGTAGGCTGGCATTGCCAATTAGAGTGTTGCAGCTGACAGCTTTTGGAAATTGGCGATGGCGTGAAGGCTCCAATCAGCTGTGAGCTTGTAAACTAATCAACAAACAAAATGCATTGATATGTAAAATAACGACTCAGTGCATCGCTTTCATTCTTCGCTGATGATGCTGATGGTGATGCTGATGAGTAATAACGGACAATGGAAGGGATGATACGGTTCCTATACATGACCACGCCATTTTGTTGTAAACTTTTCAACCAAAAAATTTGTAGCGCCACAAAAAATGTTTGCTTGCTTTTCTGTTTTTTTGCTTTTTTTATGCAGCATTTTTCGTTTATTTTTTGTTTTCTTTATTATTGAAAATCGTTGGAGAGAAGAAAAACAAAATAAAAGCAAGCAAGCAAGCAGGACCAAAAAATTCGCTGCTAATTGCTTTTAAAATGCAAAAAGCCCTGCCAGATAGATGTTGACGGTTGTTGAGGTGGCAAGGAGCGATGGCTGGGGACCAACATTGACTTTGGCCAGGACACAATACAGAGAAGAAGGAAAAAGCAAAAAAAAAAATACGATAAAACAACAACAACAAAAAAAGGGCCAACCACACAGCTGCCTGTAAGAGAGCCTGTGAGCAGGCAAACAAACGAACAGAGCCTGAAATTGTTTATGAAAGAGGGCGGACGGTTGAACCAGCAGGACACACACACACACAAACATGCACACAAATACTCGTACATAAATCAAGGATAATGGGCTAACGTCGTCGTCATCGTCGAGTCATCGAGTAGTCCATGCGTTCTATGCGGTTTTGCGATTTCTCGTAATTCGATGCCTTTTGCATTTGCGTGCAGAGTTTTTGCTTTATTAAAATCCCAGCAAAAAAAAACAAAAAAAAAATAAATTTTTGAAAATTGAAAACGCATTCAATTTATTCATTGGTGGACGAACAAGGTCGCCGTCGTGCAAATCAATTCAATGGCTCCGCAACAGGAGGGATTAGGGCGTCGTCGCCGTCGTCGTCGTTCTCCTCATCATTGCCGCCGTCGCCGTCGTCTGGACCACTGATTGACATTTCATGGCAGTTGTGTGAAATGGTTCTCCCACCTTCAGCTCCTCCTCCTGCACTCTCCATTGGTTTTTGTCTTTAAAGCAAATTTGTCACGGTCGTCAAGAGAACTGGTGGTGGCTTGGGGGAGGGGTAACAGACATAAAGGGGTTTCACTTCCCATTGTCATTGTCGTAGAGAGAATGACGCGGCTTTGCCATTACCTGTCAAGTGAGTTGAAAACAAATCGCAATGGGAATGTCAATAGGACAAAAACGCCATTCCACCAATCGAAAATGCAAAGTGGCATCACAAAAAGGCTCATCCATGAGGAGGTCAAGTGATTTGACGCTTTAAAATTGCTTGCAAGAAATGCAAATTCGAGAAATTGAGAAATTTTATTTATTCAAGTGTTGAGGTTATAATTTAAATAAAAAATAACTAGGCAGACAAAACTCAGCTTCTTGCCACCCGTTTTCCCCCCCTTGCAATTGAATGCACACTTCACTTTACTTACTCTAACTACTCATGCATAATTGAATTGACTATGTTGCATGTAGTCAATGTAGAAAACATAACAACTCCATTAGAGCAAGACACAAGCCAAACAAGGTCGTACCGAAAGAGGGGCTACAACGGATAGCTGCAATTGTCCAAAGTTTCGTTAGAACCAGAATCTGCCGACACAGATTATTCAATATGTCCTCGAGCGATTTAATTGGAGGAAAAAAATCTGGTGAAAACGTCAATAGGCCATTTTAGCTACCCAGAGCAATGCACTTCAGATGGCATCCAACGGCCGGATCTACAAGGGTTAAATGAGAATATTTTTTCCCCCTTGACGAACGGAAAAGACAGTTAAAAATAGAATAGAAATAGAAAAATAGAGCCATAGAACATTCCAAGTTTCCTCATAGATGTACATTGCATGCTTTAGGGGGCGAATTCCTATTAGTTGACCTCCGTAGATCTAGATGATGTGGGCTACCCATTGGCTTATAATATATATATTGTGTATTACTATTGATTTCTTCTTCTTCTTACAGCTGTTATATTTTTTGCCTATCAATTGAATACTTTTGGGGGCAAATTTCACTCTTTTATATAGCCCCCACAGATACGCCAATAATGTCTCTACGCCTATACCTATAGTGAATAGGTATAAAAAACTAAACTCAAACTAGATAAACCAATTAGAGAGAGAGTCAGAGTATAAAATTCAACTTTCAATTGAATGAAGCACAAGAGAAAAGAAAAGACTTAGTCTAGCATCTAGCGGATCCATCAGCATCAACATCATGACCAAAAACGGCAAACGCAAAACGCGTGTCAGAGTCAAGGTAGTCATAAACAATCTCATGGATTTTTCCCAGCGATAATTATGTGGGCGTGTCCCGCCAAAAGGCTCACCAAATGCGAGAGGGCACGCGTGTATGTACCTTGCATCAAACATAAAAAGCCGCACGTGTCGGTGCACAGAGTCTCATCCAATCCAACGGCAATAGCAACGTGGGTGTATGGTGTACCAACAATTTGCTGATAATCGCGCCTGATCGGCGGCCTTTTCTTTTTGGGTTTTTCATTTTTCTTTTCAATTTTTGCAACTTGCACTTCACTTAATTAAATTGCAACGCAGCAACGTCCTACGGATGTAGCGTTCGCTTGAAAGTCGCCGCACCATAATCGAATTATGCGGCAAGTGCCAGGGCACTGTGCAACAGCGGCAACAGCAACAGCAACGGCAACGGCAGCGACCGACCGTATGAAAGGAAAGAAGAATTACGATGGCAAAAGGCGCAAAAAAAGAACATTATTAAAAGCTCATCAGCAATTGACATGCAACGTGGGTCGTTGTCGAGCCAGTTCTTCTTTCTCCAACACACAATGAGGGATAGAAAGAAGGAATGAAGCAAAGAAACCGAAAGAGAGAGAGAGGGAGAGAGAAAGGAAGAGAAAGACAGAGCAGAGGTTAGTCGACCCACAATTAAACGGAAGCAGCAACTTAAAAATGACTTCATTAACTAACCTTTTAAGCTCTAAAGCCGAGTTGAACAATGAAATGAGCAAATTGCCAAGCGATGAGAGATGTATGGAGTTAAATCAGAACATGGTTAGGTCATCAGCAGGAAATGGACATTTTAGGCACACTCAACTGGTTCTCATATTCTTACTACAATAACGAGTTTCATGAAAATGTTAGCTAACTTCAGCATATTTAAACTGTTGTTCCATGGGCGTGGTCAGTATCTTAGGAGGTAGCAGATCCCTTTTAAGAAAAGAATATAAAATGTCCATGATAGGACCAGCCCTAGAGGGGACGAGCTGCCCTTTTTCCGCTATTTTTGCAAACGCCAATTTTCGGCATGCTTGGAAAATCCTTTATAACTTGATAAAAGTTCGACAACACATTTAACTCCCATTAGAATATTCATATAACATCAGTCAGGCTGTACGATCGACTACAATAACCTTCAATCTCCTCTACAAATAATTTCACCTTAAAATATTATCATTTTGTATTGATTCAACAATTTTATGGCCTTTTTATGTTCTCTAAATTCCTTACATTTTTAATAAGTATATTTTTAGATGCGCTGATTGAAGGGAATGGCATTTTGCAGGTGTCGCATACAAATCGCATAACTCATACAGATCACGTACAAAAGTCATCACTCAACACTCGATCATCATGGACTGGACAACTTGGAAACCCGAATTAATCATACTTGTGTATTTAAGTTTTTTAGCATTGCAAATTTATAAACAATTTAAAGTGAAATCAATTTACAAATCTTTATTTATGTCGACCATTATCATATATTTTAGCCTTAATGGATCCAAATGCATATTTAACAACAACACAAATCGATGAGAGCCTCCGTTGAGTTCCCATAATACGTGTGTGTACAATACTCGAAAGTACAAAACATTTGTAATCGGGGCCAATTAATCTCATGCAAGCAATGTTGCTCCTACTCCCCAAACAATTTTCATGTCTCTGACTACGACTACGACTACGACGACTCCTGGACCCCGTTGTATTTGCTGTTAAAAATAATTTCTGTTGACACAAAGATTGAATGCCTGGCAGAGTAGAGTAGACTAGAGTAGAGCAGAGGGCAGAGGCAAACTGAATGGCTGGCTCCACAAGATCTGCGATCTTCGCTGCTGTCGTTGAAGTCGTTGGCATAATTTATGCCTTCGATCACATGAAGACATGAAAAATGTCGCCACAAGTTGCCCGGACCGACGACGATGACGAGATCGATGCTTCAGCTCCATAGTTGAGCAGTCTTTGCCAAATGCGGCAGAACCAGTCTGCTAGATGGATGGAAAGGGAATGGGTGGCTGAATCTTTGCCTGCATTCGGAATCGAGCATAAATTAAGTTGACATGCGAGTGTTTGTTGTACTCGTAGTTCCGCTCCATGGTGCGACTAGCCACCATCCAGTGTCATCTCTCTTTCTCTCCTGTGTGTGTGTGTGTATGTGTGTGTGTTCACCAAAACGACCAGCGTCAATTTAATGTGTGGACATAATTTTCCTGTCGCATTCAATATGAGATGCTTTTGGTGCAGGCAAAAACAAAATAAGACGACCAAGTAAAAACAACAAACATAAAAAACTTGCACGTGGATTGCATCACTGATGCTGCACACACATAAAGTGGGAGCAGGCAATGAGGAGGAGGAGGAGGAGAAGGAGGAGGATGCGGAAGAGGGCGTCGGGCCAAGAGTGTCGTGGCTGTGGCTCCTCTCTCTCTCTCTCTCTGATGGACGCTGATGTTACCGATAATGGGCATGGCAATGTGCACACGTTATTTGAACATTTCGTTGAGTACTTTATATGGGTCTGTACTTGAGTGATATAAGGGCAATGTCGTGTGCTTACTTGTGAAAAACAACAAAAAAAGAAATTAGTCTTCCTTGGGTTTATAAACTATCAGAACCAAGGAAGGAAGGAAGAAATGATGAGCTTCAAACGCTTCGATTACAAGAGAAAATTAAGTTCGTATTCCTTGGAATATTGCGTATAATTTTTCGGATATTTTTGAAGAATACGGAGTCCGACTTTTTCTACAAAATTATTTTTTGCATTTTTTTTTGATGCATTGGCTCACTGAAATTGAAGGTCATTGGTAACAGAAGAGGGCTTCTGCTCAATCAAGTTGGCAGCACACAAAACGCCGTTAATAGTGTTGGAAAATTCCTTGTACATGAGACAAGAACTCGTCGGGGTAAAAGCAATTAGTTCTGCAACACTTTTAAAGGATCTTTGAATGCTGTTAACTTGGTTAAATGCTTTGCAGTGAACAATCCATTTAAACAACTTGGTAAATAATTTTAGAGTATCACGAAGTTAGCTCTTAAGACGACGCCTGATTAACCAAGTTGCACACATTTTAAGACATTGGTTTATTCAGTCTTATCCCATTTGCATTCTTAGTGCATCAGACTTTGTGGTTTCCAACCATTGAGATCAAAATTCCATTGTTTCGCCGCAAAAGTTGACGCAACCACTTACGCAAGTCACCTCTCTCAACCCGCCTTGTCTTTTTTCTTATAAACTTTCAACTTGAACTCGATGCACAAGAAATACCTTAATAGTTTATTAATGATTTTGTTATTGTTGCTGTTGTTGTAGGTGTTGTTGGTAGCCTCTTAGAAGTTTATTATAAATGTAAGCGGCTCTAAAGAGAGGCTCCCCAGTAGAGGTAGTCGTAGTAGCAGTAGAAGAAGTTGAACGGTAAAGTATCTGAAACTATCAAAACAGCCAACACTTTCTTTTCACTGTTTTTTAAACCAATTATAAAAGTATTGCAGTGCATGAAGAAGAAGCGGGGGGGCAGTTAGGGATTGAGGTAAAAAGGAGAGGGGGGGGGGCGGTTTTTCCTGGCAACACTTCCTGCCTTGCAGTTTTTGCCTTGGCGTCTATGAAGCCATCATGTGGAAAAACACTTAATTACTTTAGAAGAGCTAGCATACAAAAGTGTAAAGTGCCCAGCCACGCCCAGTCGTCCCCAATACCATCCTGGCTCATAAACAGTTAACTAACTAAAAACTAAATGGGGTATGGAGCATGAGGAACGGATGGAAGGGAACCCAAAGCCATCAAAGGTTGCCCCATCCTGTTCAGTTCAGTTTAGTTTTGTTTCGTTCGGTTTCCCATGGAATGCCTGACGTGTAGTCGTATTTAAATTAGATTTGCCTGAAATCGTGCGTGATTGTCAGAGAGTCTAAGCAGAAGGAGAACTCTAGGCACAGGAAGAAAGTTGAATGAGTGCCGATGTGTTGTGGTGTGAGAAGTGAGGTGTTCGCTGTGGAGTGTAGTGGAATAGGGTGGGGTGGGGTGTTGGGTTGACAAGAACCTGAGTAAACACCATTACCATTCTCAAGAATTTTAGCGTGTGTGCATACTCGAGAAAAACTTGCAAATTGGATTTTGGTCGTAGAACTTTGAGTGTTCAAGTTCTTTCCATTAAGGCTTACAGACTAAGTATGGGATTTCTCCTTCACACAGTCTTTAATTTAAATCATTTCAAAAATATTGTACATTTTTGTTTTTTTTTAGGTCAATTAAAGCGAAGCCTCTTTCCCACTCTCGTCACTCTCGCCGCTTATTGTGGGTCTTAATCAATTAAATAAGAACCCTGTGACAGCAAATTGTCTGAAGTGGCCCCCTAAAGAGAATGCAATAATGTTTTCTTTAAAAGAAATAAATTTTCTAGAGGGTAGGAAATGAATAATTTCGGTCAGTGTCAACAATATAAATGATTGTATAATTTTTTTTAAATTTGTCTTAATCAGTATTTTGAGTAATGGCAATCAAGATGACCTAACAAAATAACCCGGTTACCCAGAGAATTTTTTAAGCTCTTTAAACTTCTTACAAACCATAAAGCAAGTTTATTTGTCTTAATTTCGTTTACTATTCTGTGTTTTTCGTACTTCTATAACAAAAATCAATGAAAACAGTCAAATCATGGCCCATATGAACTTCTTTGGCAAAATTTTTCTAATCACTTTTTATTATTTATTTGCTTAACTGCATTGTTAAGGTCTACAAAACGACCAAAACGACATTTAGTGACACAAAAATGACTACAAAGCGAGTATTCTTTAAAATATTCTCCTTGGAATTGCCGTTCTTATCCCAGATGTGCTGCCATTGTAAGATTCTGAGAAGGTCGTCACACATTTCAAGGCTGCGTCTTTGGTCTTAATGGAATATGATGCCACAATTTTTTGTTTATTCACACATTGGCTGCATATATTTAAACCATCAACTCGACCTAAACATGGCACAGTGGCTATAATACATAAATATTATTTGTGGGGAAAATCATAACTTCTCATAAAAAAAAAACTTAAAAAATTAAATTAAATAATTTTAATTTCTTATAAAGCATTTTTACTTAAGATATGTCCCTAATGACAGTTTAACATTTTTTTACTTAACTTTTAGAGTTGTTTTTGTGAAAACCACATTTAAACTCGACCTTTTTTAAGACCTACTTCGACAAATATTTTGCCTGCCAGAATAAGAAACTTAAATACGAGTTTTAGCTAACATGGCTCAAAAACTGAAAGAGTAGTTTGTCTGGGAACAGACAGTTACCCTCTATACAATTTTAAGTTTCATAAATTGGTAATTTAATCAATTTCAAATCGAACGTTATGAACACTTTTGCCAAAATTTGCAATTCAAAAATTGATTTATGTAACAAGTTTTCGCCCAACGGGCCACTGGGATTCGACTTTAGAGTGTCAAGTATCACATCTTGGATTTATTGATATATAGCTGCAGGGTTAGTTAAATTTATTGTAGAAGTGTAGCTCTCGTATTTCATAATTTTCTATTTAAACTCGATTTGACCTTAATCCTTAAGGTACGGTGATGAAAAATTTCACAGTCTATGGTCATCTTGGGCCAGTAATAGTTAAATTTTCCCATGTTTACAGATGTCATTGGTGCTGTTTTTTAGTTCTTCTGAAGAGCAATAAACAAACCATTTTATTACCAAGAAATTGCTTAACATTTTACCAATATAGAAAATAATTTAAGACTTTCAATAATCGGTTACCCATAACAAGGGATACAGCGGAAACATAAATAATTGAGAAAACGCTAAGCAAACAATTAAAGCCAGTTTAACGCAGAGAGGACACCGCAGGATATGGCGAGACCGAGGTCCTTGCATAGATAATAAATGACGTCTTTGGCGGTGGGAGCTAAACTGTTTTGACTTTGTTAATAAATTGAAAAATTATGATAATGCCTCGAGAGAGCCAAGGAGTGGGAGTGGGAGTGGGAAAGGAGCGCAACGACAACTGTGTGGGCACATTAAATTAAACAAAAAGAATAACGATAGAACGATGGGACTCGAAGGACTCCCCGAGTTGCGTCGTCTTTCGGCGCTGTGTGTGCAATGCGCAACGCAACATTAAGCAGGCGACGTCCGTTGACTGCCAACTGGCTCAAAGGACATTAAGGCCAACGAGCCACTGATGATGCAACATATTCGCCAGGACTCCAAGACGCCGCAATTACAATATACCGTGTCGCCGTGTCCTGTGCTCGCTGTCCGCTCTCCGCTCGTGTGCGTATCCTGCAGGCGGCTTCACTGCAATAAAGTGTCACTATAAATAAATAATAACGCCCTCGAAGGCCACGCATGCTGTGCGAACGGACAAAAAATATTGAAAAATTGTAATTGTATCTCATAGATACAATTACAGAGCTCAAGGGGAGAGAGCAAAGAATGCGACACGTGACCGTCACAATGCATCGCATCGCATCGCATAGCATCGAGTGCGAAAAGTCACCCAGTACCAGCGGCGTCTCGTACTTAATGGACCAGAGTTCCGTAAAGCAAACAAAAGTAACGCTTGATTGCGGGCGGATCAGCAGCAGCAGCAGCAGCAGCGGCCGCAGCATTGAAGGTTAATGTTAAAGGACACTGACGAAGGAAGGTGAAGGAAGGGTATCAGTGATAGCTACGCAAAAAGGGCAGCAGCAGCCACTATGCGTACGAGCCGTGGGCAAATGCAAACAAACACATTCACAAACACCCACTCACACACTCTCCCACACACACACACACACACACACATAGATGAACCGGAAACGGCTAGCACTCGGCACTCTGTAGATGAGCATGCGGTGCGTTTGCCCGTAGGGCAGGACAACGACAACGACAGGATGTGCTAAATGTAAAATGTTCAAAGTGAAACGAAACGCAAGTGTGAAACTGCTAGCAGATGTCAAAAAAAAACGGAGAAAGGGTTTGGCAATGGGGGACGGAGTCTGGGATTTAAGTGTGATTAAAGTTGTGGAAAAATGTGATTTATATTTTGATATATGTACATATATATTCAAATTGATTTAAATGTATCTAAATGTCTAGGAAATAACCACCAAGTAGCAAAGCTTTTTTATCTGTAAAATAGACAACGTTCTGCTTAGATTTATATCGATCAAGAGATTATTATTTTATATTTCTTTATGATCATCATCATCATTATAAATTGAATTGTTTATCGATAAACATCTCAAAAATCGCCTTGGCAAAATCGGAAAAGTGTTTTCGAGTTGTTGTAGCTTTTTACTTTACAGAAAAATTACAAAATATAGCCAAATATAGAAATCATTTGATTAATCAAGTTTTCCTTTTAAAAATTCATGTTTAATAGTTGCGCACCTTAACTCAATCATATAATTTGATAACCGATTAATGCATTTCTTTACCATCACTAGTTATATTCTTTTAATCTAATCTGTTAAGACAACCCCACTTAAGCATATATAATTTAAGACAATTAATTTATTATCAAACGTTTTAGGTATCTTTTATCCAATATGTTCACTCTTATTTTGCACTTAAGCGCACCCAGCGGCCAACTCTGTCGTTTAGCCTCTCTACTTGACGCTGATGCTTTCTCCTGCCTGTTACATACATTTTGAAGACTTTCAAAATAGAAGTAGTTGAAGTGTTAACCATCTACCATAGTCCCATTTAATCCTTTCATATTATGAACTACGTTCATTCGTCTGATACTCCCCTTTACAATGCATTCATTAGAAGTTCCATTAACGAATCTTATTAACCACAACAATTGATTTATGATTGCCAACCAAGTATTCATATATCCCCAGGATGTCATGTGAAACGCATACAATTTCAATTCCCTTCACTCAAGGACTCGCCATCTCTCTCGCTCTCTCGCTCTCTCTCTCTCTCCCTTTATCTTTTTATCTCTGACTCGGTCTTGTCCTGGCCTGCATGTATAGCCAAGCATAATTTCAGGCGCAAAAGCACCCGGATCAACTTAAGTACATGCCGCAAACAGCGACACACAAGGACACACGCGTCCAAAGACTCCATAAAGCAATATAATCTCTTATTACAAGTACAACAAAAGCGACCAGCGGCTCAGGCTGTGCCATATGCTGCACCAGCTCTTCCTCCTTCTCCCTTTCCTCCCCACGCTCCAGCTCCATCTCTCTCTCTGTCTCCCTGCTGGAGTCGGGTCGAATTTATAGCCCCTGCAGTGCCGACAAACTGCGTCGAGTGCAACAAGCACACACAGTGCGGCAGAAGAACAAGAAGAGACTGAAGAAAACCAAACCGAACCAAAAAAAAAAAATAAAGAGAAATAAATTTATAACTCAAGCATAATGAACTCATATTTTATAACGTTTATTAACCCATTGATAACACTCCAAGTGCTTAACGGCAACTGGAATTTATGCGTCTGTCCGGGATAACTAACGGGGTTGGCTCGGGTCTGTCATATTAATGTCAGAAACCCACAAGCAAAATTGATTCGACTCGCACCACCAACGCCAACGCCATCGCCACCATCACCACCACCACCAAGAGGACGCATTTAAATCTGCGGCTGGCTATCTCAAGTGCCCAAACGGAAAACGGAACGAAACAAGCAGTCAGCCAGGCTTTTTTAGGGGTTTCGGGATTGTGATGGTAGCTTGCTTGGTCCCTGGCATGGGTCACGAAATGGAATTTTTGCAGCACGCACGAATGCTTTAACAGATTTCTAACACCATGTGAGGCCTTTGGCTACTCGTATGGCCCATAATCACTCTGAGTAAATAAAAAATTCCCTTGCCTTCTTCTAGTAGATGTGCGTAAATTTGTTTGTTTTAGACTGGCACAAGAATTTCGTTTAATTCTTTTATACTAGATGAAGAAAAGAATAATGAAAACACTTAAAAAACTTAAAAGAGAAGTAAAATATAATAGTATTGGAGTCGACTAGTCAAAACAGATTAATGCTTGTGTTCGAAGGAAACTAAAAAGTCGTAGATTAATGATATAGCAGAAATTTATGTATGTTCCAAAATATTGCTTGTTTTTAGGAATGGCCCATTGCTCGGTTTTTGATATATTTGCCAAATCAGTATTGAATATTAAGTTAAATCTTTAAAACAGTGCGAAATAGAAAAAACAACTTACTAAAAGACTATTTTGTCATCGTGCGTGACACGAGTTCCAAACTTTAATAGCAGCTCATCTCTCTCTCTCTGTTTGAATATAACTTCACATTTGATTTTCATGCATGTTAGTTTGGCTTTGCGCTCTATTACGATAAAGACATCTTATGGGACAAGGGTATATAGGGGGCCATTAAAGTATTTTGTGCCTAGCTTAGAAACTACCTAAAAACAAATTGGCCACTAAGAAGTTATTAGCAGAGAAATTGCTAGATAAATAGAGACAAGCAGGGAAACAACCCGACAACAATAGCAATTATCCGTTTATTAAACCATTTTCATGGAGTTTCAATAACATTGTGAATCGGTAAGGATTAGCCGACAACTTGTGTGGTTTTCCGGCGCATTTTCTACTCAATAGACAATGGAAAATTGAGCTGACCGTCCAAATAATTATATAGGTATCCGTAAAATGAGCCCGAAATGGGCTCCTTAAAAATAAAGTTGTCTTGGATTATAGAAAGAGAACAATACGAGTTTGGCACCTGCCGAACCTATTCCAACAGCTTCTGACTGTGATTCTGAGTAACTGGATTGAGTTGTGTGGTCCTTGATCCCTAGCCCTCCCTCTTTCTCCATGCCCAGACAAAAGGCAAAACAAACACAAGCAACAGACAATAAATAAACCATTGTAAAGCATTTCGCTTGTTTTTTTTACCCTCGATGTAGATTGGAACATGCGTTTTAAATTTGTCGCCTGCATAAATTTTCCTTCGGTTGATCCTTTATTTTTTCCTTTATATGTCCTCGCCCTGGTGCGTCTTGGAGTGCGTGTTGTGCCTTACAAATTTTAGGCTAATGCCTGTTTCCTTTCCTTTCCTCTTCTTCTTTCCCAATATATTCAATATTGTGTAAACAAATAATGGCTGTAGGTGTCGTCTTACAATTTCCTCATCCTTCCCCCCCACTTACAACTCACTATTCACTGCTCACAAGCGACATGCGATCAATTCTGGAAAAGCAGCCTGTTGGATTCGGTTGACAGTTGCCAGCAGCTGTTTGGTTAGACGAGCCCATTATATCTGTCTGTGTTTATCTCTGTCGGAGAAATGCGGGTGAACCTATTGACACAATTGTTTTCGAGGCGACCGGCTAACCGACCGACCAAGCCGACCTTTTTTCACTTTTCCTTTTATGGTTTTCAAACAAAATTTTGCGCCGACATTCATTTGAGTCATTGTCTTTCGTCGTTGTCTCTTGAGGCTATTTTTAATTATTTGTATTATGTTTCAGTTGTTTGCGTTAATGTCTAGTTGGGTTAGCTGCTCGTTAATTACATCACAATGAGCTCGGCTCGATAATGTTTCAACTCTTGAGTTTTTCCAAATATTTGTTACATGGTGGTCTGGGTCTGGGTCGGTATGGTTCAATCGAGGTAATGTCACATTACTATGCGTGCTGAGTGAGCCGCCGCGAGCGGCATCTAATGTGGTTACTGTGTTGGGTCAATATGGTCAATCGGTGTTTTCCTTCTTTCTTTATTTTGTCGGTGACTTTCACCTCATTATTCTCCACATTGAATTTGAAATCGACAAAAACAGCTGCAAAATGCTTTTATGCCCGTATGAAAGTATAGAATTGCAGTAAAGTATAAATCGATCCACAATTATCACCAATAGGAAACAAACAGAAAAGAAGAGAGTCCTTCTCAATTTCGCATTTGAAATGTATCCACCAAAAAGCCACCAAAGTTCCTTTTTTTTATTGACATAAAATAAATACACAATTATTAAGAAAAAATAACTTTAACAGCAAAAATGTAATTTTTTACATCTTTAAAATTTGTTTAAAGACTGTAATTTTTACCCCACTTTTTTTAACTTTCTTTTACTCACAGAAACGAAAAGACATTGTCAGAAAATGTCACAAAATTTAATAGAACAAAAAGATTTTTTTAACAAAGAGCTTACCCTAATCAGAAAAATTGATTTTCCTTTACCAGCGTTCCCAGAGAAATCCTCCCACTGTTTGCCTACTAAACCGCCACCCGCTATCGCTTCCTTCATTCACATCCATCTTCATAATCAGAAGTAAAGCCAAAAATCACAGTTAATACCTTTGGAAAATTCATTTTTGCAACTCCCCGGGAATATATATTACGCTTTATTATCAGATAATTTCATTATTTAACCAAAAACATAATCAAATGTGTTATATTCATCACATCTACATATACAAACACACACACTCACACTCACACAGACACACATTAATGGACAATTAATTTCATAAGCTCATAAAAACGTGCAGAGAAGAATAACAGAAAAAAATTGCAAAAATAAAAAAAATAAACGGGAAACCAAAAAAATCAGATAAAGGAGCATAGATTACGGAGGGGAGGGAGTTAGCTACATAGGATGGCTGTAAGTAAGGGTGGAGGGGATTGAGTAGCAGAAAACCGAAGAGAAATTATATATAATCCCGACTGCGCAATCAGCGTGTAAATTATAAGGCGGGCACAACGGAGGCCGTGCCAAAGTACCGCAAAACTTCCAAGCGGTTGAGAAAATAAAGTAATGCGAAATAATCCTTGGGTTGTTATCACACACACACACATACACATACACACACATACCACACACAGACACCGAGGCACACATGCAAGGGCGACACGGCGTTCGCGTGGTCTAAAACTGGAAAATGCAAAATATTATACGAAGCAAGCCAGACGACCATCATGACAAGGAGACAGGATATTTTCACAACAGCAACATTTGTATGTGTGTTTGTATGTGGGTGTGACTTGTGATAATATAAAATAAAAAGTATGTACCGAATCCAGTTTGATTATAGATAGTCCCCAATTGATAATCATTCAGTACTAGTGATGAGACGACTTGTTTCAATTGACGATTGTGTTAACTGTCTACTATCCAATTCTTAGAAGAAGCTTTGAAATAAGTAATTCGCTTCCCCCACTACATGCACATATCAGCACTAGATCACTTTAGCGCACCTAGCGGTCAGTATACTTCCTTAGTCCGCCTCTCTCTCATTATGAATTGCACCAAAACCGATTAGAATCTGTATAAAAGCAGTTTCTTCTTTTTGCGCTGGTATTCAAATCCTAATCCACCATTTTATTCTAGTAGATCTCAACTAATACACCTTTCGACTCTAACTAACTTTAGTACTTATGCTCGGTGTAGCTTTTAAACGGTGAGATTGACTCTCGGAGCTGCTGAGTCAGATTAATATTTTTACTTCGACTAGAAGGACCCGCAATTACACACTGCATACACTTTCCACCTGTTCTACTAACTAAGCCCTACACATACCTTTCCGCATCCTGTGCAGCGATTACAACAGATTATGACATGTATTTGGCACGAAATTATCCCTTTCCGTTATAAAAATTGCAATTCTGTCATTCCTGGCTTGGAGCCATTTACTTCTTGTAATTAATTAAAATTTTTTTTCAATTTAGAATTTGTTTTAATATTTTAATATATGTACTAAAAGAGGAAAAAAAACCTTTCATTATGGTGTATATCAAAAAGTAAATTTATAAATCTTCATAGCTGATGTGCTTAATAAAAGTCATTAATTATTGCGATATAAATTTCGAATCAATAAGAAGATCACTTAGGATTAGTCATATTGATTTGTACAATGTTTATAGCATTAAGTAAAATGAAGGCCCAACTATGATAAGCCAGACGATGGTTGATGACAAAAACGCCAAAAACGTGGACTTGTGTATCCTGATACGACAGATGTAGACCAAACAGCTCAATCTACTTATGAAAGGATTCAATTTAGCAGAATATTTTGATTTGATTACCCGATAAGAAATACTCACACTTCGCTCAACCAAAAGTGATTGTTTCCATGGTCGCCGTAAGATAATTCTTATATCCTGAAGCATCCGATTCATGGTATCTGACATACTATAAATAGTGAACGATTCCGCCATTACCAGAGTATAAATGATGATGATATGGATGGTTTTAACATTTGTGTCAAGTTCAACGTTAAATAGGAAAAATGTCATCATAATGCCGTTGCCTATATCATGACTGATAACTCCGAACAGAACGTACTTAAAAATTAAAGAGATCTCGCCAGCTACGGAAATCAAACGAAGATATTTTCTCTGCAATATTTGAAGTTGATCAAACTGATCACGCTCTGACATTTGCGTGGAATTTGTCAGAATATATTCAAAATTGGCTTGAAGCGCACAGCAACACTGACAGATCAATCCAATTAGGCAAAAGACGAGAGTATAGGTTG
This sequence comes from Drosophila nebulosa, assembly GCA_024703675.1. NCBI lineage: Eukaryota > Metazoa > Arthropoda > Insecta > Diptera > Drosophilidae > Drosophila > Drosophila nebulosa. The sequence continues at coordinate 5,377,223 of CM045724.1, read as the reverse complement.
AATATACCACAAATGTTAATAAGATACACGAAATAGTGTTCTTTGGCAAGAAGAAGGCGAGAACTGCTAAAGGGAAATGAGTGATCAGTCTGAGAGCAAGCAGCCATTTTAAATGATGCTGTTGAGCCTTTGAAGCAAAATGTCCACAAATGTTGATCCCTTTCTCCAATTGCAGCAAATAATTGAAAATGGTGTAGATTTTGTACTCCCAGCGATATACACCCTCGAAACAAGCTCCTATTAGGCCAACTAACATTACTTCCAAGACGTAGCGAATTTGTAAATTTAAATTTAAATTGTCAAAGCAATCAATGAATCGGTTTCTCAGCTGAATTATCACCAAAATCATGGAAACGAACAGTACAAAGTGATGTAATCTTTTGTATATCCCTAATAACCGCGGTCTTTCCAGTTTCGATGTCTTGGGATCGAAATAAAATGAGATACTTCCATTAAGGGCGAAGAAGTAGCTAAGGCAGGCGTAAGTATAGTTCCTCTTTGATATCCCCATTACTGTAGTCGCTATGATTAAATTTAAACTGGAAAATTGAAATACTACTTATGGTAGAACCATCCAACTAAACTTTTTAGTTAATTAACTAAATGCAAGGGCAAATGCAAAGCACTTGTATAATTACTGAAATATGATGAATTCTTCATAATTTGTTTCAGCTTTTTTTCCATTTCGATATAAATGACTCAACCAACAAGTTATATATGTACGTATGAAGAGTGTATATTAAATTTAGCCAGTGACCGTCTGTCTGTTGCTAACTAGTCACTAAGTTTTTAAAATATTTCAGCCAAAATTCGTATTTAATTTATTTATTTTTGCAGGTAGAACATTCTTAGGATCTGAAGCAATCGGACCATTAGTCTTTTACTTATCACCCACATGGTATATGTCTTAGCAAATTTCACTCCAAATGAAACAACAAAGACTAAGTGTAGGAATGATGTACACGTTCTTTGATAAGCAAGAAATGCCGTGTTTTTGTATACCCTTAATTATAAGAATGCCGAGTAATTGAACCCACTAACTTAGATAGATATCGAGTAAAAAAAGGCCAACTAGCATATTAGGTAAAAAAACAAAAAATACCTAAAAAACCAAAAAACAACTTCAACTAAAACTCTTGTTTTGTTTCTCGGTTTTACTACAAGTTTAAGAAATGATATATATTATTTTAAAGTATCTTAACGATACACTGCAATAGTATTAAACTATCCCTATTACTTAGCTGCTGCTTGAGAAAAAAAAATTGTTAATAGCAACATTTTCAGATGATTTAATTTAATTCAATTTAATTTAATTGAATCAATAAAATTAAAAAAAAAAACTTTGCTTCGTAATACCTAAAATTAAACAGCATACAACAGAGCTGATACAGAATAATACGCATTTCCATTATTCCAAAAAAAAATGCAATAAATTAATTCCAGGATATCATATGGTTTCAGTAATTTCATCTAAATTGTTCATTAGGCTTGCAAAACTTAATGCATTAGGTTAATTAAAAAATGTAAAGGTAGTAACCAGAACGTTGTGCCGACCTTAGTATACCCTCCAGTGGCAAAACTGAAAACTATTGAAATAAAAACTTCTACAAGTCCTTCTCCTTTCCAAGACTCATAAAACACCGCAGTAGTTTTATATATATTTATGTATATTTATTATTTCGGTATACCGAATTGCATTTTTATCATTATAACATATTATAGGTTTCTTTCATTTTACCCTATTGAAACACTGATAAAAATTTCAACAAATTTACACTAATTACCAAACGAAAGCGTTTCGAACTTCGAGTCCTAGACTAGACAAAGTTGCAGTAGTCATGGCACTGCCAACGAGGAGCAACATTTACGCTTGGCTAAGCTACTTCTTTGTCTTCAATGGAAACATTTCTTTTTTTTTTAATACCAAAACGTCTGAGCTAGAAACATTGCGAGTTCTAAAGATATACAAAATATTTCATCATTGCTTAATGTTCGGTTTAATGATTTTGGTGATGAACGGCATGAGAAAGTCACTTTTTATTTTTACTACGGACGTTCAAAATTTACTAATGCAATTTGGATACATATATGAACTTCTATTAATTGGCTCATTGCTGACTTGCGTCGATTGTTGTTTACGCTGGGAGAAAAATATCTACAAGATTTTTAACGATTTGCTGCAAGTGGAAAAAGAAAACAACATCAATGGCCATTTTGCTTCAAAGGCTCAAGAGCGAAATCTAAAGAGGTTGCTGGCTCTTTTATTTATTCTGCATTTCGCCTTGCTAATAATCTCTATGGTGATTTATCCAACTATTTTGTGCTACGTCAGCACCTTTGTCTTATTTTCGACTCAAACTTTACTCTTTTGTTTAATGGGTTTGATCTGCAAATGCTGCTGTGGGCTTCAGGCCAATTTAAAGAATATTCTGTTAAATCCTGTGCAAATGACAGAGCACAATCAGTTTAATCAACTTCAAATATTGCAAAAAAAGTATCTAAGATTAATGTCCTTAGCTGGTAAGACTTCTATCATATTTAAGTATGTTCTGTTCGGAGTTATCATACGTAATGTGTGGAATGGCATTGTTATGACAGTTGTCTTAATTCGCATTAAGTTTCATACAATTTCAATGACCATCACTATTATCACTATATATACTTTGGCAATCATGGAATCGTTTATTCTTTACGGTATGTCAGATAGCATGAACAGTATGCTTCAGCATATCAGAATTATCTTACGAAGACCTTGGATACAATCACGTTTAATTGAGAGAAGTGTGAGTATTTCTTTTTGATTTATCAGGTTGAAATATCCTGCTAAAATGAATTTCTTTACAGAATGAGCTATTTGGTCTACATCTAACGTATAAGGACACACAGATTCATGTCTTTGGCGTTTTTATTATCAACTATCGTCTAGCTTATCAAAGTATGACTATGATTCTACTTTATGCTACAAATGTGGTGCAAATCGATATGACTCAAGGCAAATGAAGAATTTAATAAAGGACTCACATACCAAAAAATGGTTTAAATTTGCAAAATATTCCAACTTTTTATGATAATTTTTTTAAGCATAGCTATTAAAAAATCAAATAGAATTTTTACTCTGGTAAAAAACCGAAACATCTAATAGAAACATTGCATCAGTATTCTTAATTAATTGTTTAATCTTCTTTTAGTTAATTTCGTCAGTTTACTTGTCCTTTAAATGAATTCTGTAAAATATCATTTTGCTTCGATCCAAAAACGGGAATTGTGAGAAAGCCAAGTCCTTTAAAATCATTTAAAATAACATACACAATTCTATTGTTTATAGAATTTACCTGAATTTTAAGCCAGTAAAAACATTTAATTTAAGTGTTTTTCCAAATTTTCGATTCAGTTTCTTTTTGAGGCATAAAGTCGTTGTAGATCTTGCTACACGTTACTAATTTAGTTTCAAGATTGGAAAGGTTGCTTAAGATCGAAAAGGCTACCAAACTCGTATATCGTAAGATTATGGTATTCCCTTTTCTTCTACGTTATTTGTTTTCAAGAATCTTGAGTTTTGGCTAATGGAATTAATATCGTTAAATTATTTATTACTCTAAACTTTCTTAGGTTCAATTCATAAGATATGTCAGAATATTAGCTAAACAAGAGTTTTGCAAAGGTAATCGGGTGGACTGGTTGTACCTGAAAGTATTTTATGTATAATGTATGTATACATGAAATTTTGCAACCACTTTAAAGCATTATAAGGCTTTTAATGAAATTTTTATCTTTTGTTGCAGGAGGAAGCCCACGAACAACATGAAACGTCGTCCGTCGAGGCGATGAAAAGCCGCATTGTCATCAATTTTGCTTTAGAGAGAAAAACACACGCACACAGATACAAAAACCCACAGATACACACGCACACGGACACAAAATAAGGTAAGCCAATCTTCTTTTTGGGTGGTGTTGTTGTTTTTTGTCACCCGTTTTATGGCTTTATAGTTTATGTTATGAGCCATTTTTTAATTTATGCACAATTTTCAGGCTCTCCCAGCTACCCAACAAGTAGGTCATTGTCACTAAATAGTGAGGCCAACACAGGCAATTGGCCAAAGCCAAAGCAGGGAAGGCATAGAAAAAACTCTGAGCCTAGAGGAGGAGTGAGAAAAAAAGGTTGCCTAAAATCCGATTAAGTGTTGCGTGCAACAATTTGTGACCCTTGGGCATAAATGGGATTAACGCTTCAATGGGAATTCATTTAAAAACTCAATTCAACTGAACCGGGCCCAGATACAAAGAGAGAGAAAGAGAGAGCGAAATAACACCACGAATCCTTCTTCTTTCTTCTCTCCTCTTCTCTTCTCATCTCTATGCTTCATTCTTTTTTTTCCAATCAATTGTTCTCTCACAAGGTTTTGAATTACACGATGTCTGAAATTTGAGCATGAGTAATTCTTCAACACGAACGAGATCCAGATGAGATATAGGGACAGGGACGGGAACGGGAACGGAGTCTGTCTCTCCGTGCGCAAAAATCTCTTCATAATTCGTGGAAGTAACATGTTAATTGAGTTATCAATAGAGTAAAAGAGAGCGCACACACACACACACACCTACAAAAAAAGGGTCGTGTCGTCTTTGGGTTTGTTATTTCATTAAAGCTACAAAGGTTGTGTTTTCCTCAGGTTGAGTGTTGTTTTCCGGCCAGCAAAAGAAATCTAGTAGAATTCGATAGCATCGCTGGTATTGAATTACAGTCGAATTCTATTGGGGGGATGACAGCTGTATGTGGCTGATAATTTCTGATTGATTTATTATCGCAAGTAGTTAAAAGTAGAGCAGAACATCTTACAACCTACACTGAGCGAAAACCTTAAAACAATAGAAAGATAAATGAAACTGTTAGGATCATTCCGAATGCTTTAGACAGGACCTAAAATGGTGCCTAAAGGCTTAAAGGTTAAAGATTTAATGTTCCACGATTCACGAAGTATTTATATTACACTTTTCTATAAAGAATTATTAGAAGCTGTCTTTAAATAAAGTAAATAAATAGTTAACATTTTTGAATAGTTTCCTTCATTTAAAGCAGAAAATCGCTTATCATGAAATCCATTTTCAATTATTTCTCATTATTACTGTATAAACTCACTTGGCTACATTTCAATTTTCGTGCCATTCTGCAGAGAGGGACTCTCGTATGGACATAGAAACACAGGTGGTGCACTTACAACAACAACTATTTTGGGACTGCCAACTTGTTTATTATTTTGGCACTTGAACTAACTTCAAGTTGGCCGACGACAGGCACAGCCAGCAAACGCAAAAGCAAATAACAAACAGTAATAATACTCGTATTACTTGCCCATAACGTGCAATTTAATTAAATTTTGTTCTCGTTTTGTTTTTTCTCATTTTGTTAGCCAAGGCTTGTTTAGTTTCAGTTGAGTTCAGTTGAGTTCTAGTTCCAGTTTGGTTTACGTGCCTAGGAGATAGCCGCCTATCTGCCTTACACATACCTGAAGGAGAGCCTTCTCTTACACCGCCCACGTCTCTGGTATCCTCAAACACACACTCGTCCTCTGGTAGTCGTTGTCGTCTGGCGACATATGCGGCGCATAAATTAAACACTCCAAAAGCTGCAGGAACGCTCGCACAACACACACACACACACACACGTACGTTGTTTGTTTGTTTGTGTGTGTGTATGTGTAGGGGCATGAGGCACCTGCCTCGTAGTGGCTTTTGGGCCATAAAAGTCTTTCTCTTACTCGGCATTGCTCATTAGTTTTTCCTTCGATATGAAGGGGAGGTGGACCTTCTTGAGACATTTTCTCCATGTAGAAATGTCTAGCTTTATATATATTTACCTATATTTACACGTATTCCATCTTTTTTTCTTCGTTTGTTCCTTTTGCCGTTATTGATTTAAATTCATTTTTTCGCTTTTCAAACATTATTCATTATATTGCCTACTAGACAGTTCTGCCTATGCGTAGTTAATCATTAAGATATATGTATGTATATACTTTTTTCCTCAACTTCCACTTCACAGTTTGAAGTCCCATACTTCTTTTTCACGAATGTTTCTCAATGTGCAACTAAGGGTATAGTAAATATTTCCAGATGTTTGCAACGTGGAGCAAAGTTGAAATGGTATTCACCTTTTCTTTGTCCTTGAGAGGTAAAGTTTTTTTTATTTATGGGGCAAGAATTGCCAGTTTAACTTAATGCTATTTCTAACTAGAGGTAAAAAACTATCGATATTCGATACAGTTTCTTGATGTCATTTAAAAGTATTATTTTTTATTCTAGTACCGAGCAACCAACTTTTAAAATGTTATTGGGACTGTCATCCGTTTAGTCTATCGAAAGTTTTCCACCTCTATTTCTAATTTATCTCAAAACTAAATTGCTTGGAAATTTTGACGAAATGCTTGACTTAAAATTGAATTGAATTTAAATAAAAAGTTCAAACAAGCTACAAATATTGTTAGTAGTTGAAGTAGTTTCATCTAATATGTAAGTAATTAAATCGCTGTGTCTAACTCGAACATCTATGTATATCAGTTAGCTACTTAACCTTCAGCTGATCGAAAGCCTTAAGCATATAATTGAAATCACATTAATGCCAAGCATTGCAAGAGTATTAAAACTTCGAATGCAATTGACCTTTTGTAATATATCTTTCTTTTTTTTTTTTGTGTCTCACGTTCGTTTCATTTTTGCAGTGCAAGGTGTCAGTCCGGTTTGCCGTCCTCTCTGGTTGCCATAAACTTTGAGCAAAAGAGATATACATATATATGTATATGTATTTATATTTTGATGAAAAAATTGAAATTCCTAGTCTCTGGCTTTGGTCCCTCTGGTCGTGCTCGAAAAGTCATGCTCATTGGACTGTGCTCCTGAGTTGGATTCTTGGACTTGGAGCAGCAGGCACAAAGTTTATCAATAAAATGCTGTGGCATACAAAAGTACACGAGTTATTTCTTCTTTTCTTTATTATGACTTTTTCTCCTTTTCCCATTTTTTGTTTGCCTTCTTTCTCTCCTCTTTTTTGTGCATAGATGGATAAACAGATAAATGGTTGGAGGTAGTAGAATCACGTTATACTTGACTTTTATCTATGGAGGACAAAGTTTTCCTTTTTTGCTTATTTTTTAATATTGAATGGAAATATTTGTGCAGTTTTGTGGCTGGGCTTTGGAATAAGAATTCGAAGTGAATCAATTCGAATTTGGGTCAACCAACCTGTGTCACCAAATTTTGAATATGAAAATAAACTTACTACATTGAACTAACTTTCGTTGTGTGTGAGTTGCTTGTGTGCATAACTTTAAGATATAACAATATTGACAAGTTTGTCAATTTTCATATTGCTTAAATTTATAATTTACATGACAAAATAAACTAAGGCAGACTGTGTCTGAAATAAGAAATATTAGACCTTTTTAATATTCAATAGATAATTAAAATATAAAATGAAAACGCTTAAAAATTAAAAAAAATGTGCCAAAAATAATTGCTCAATATTTTTAATTGCCTACTTACGAAGGCAATTCCCATAATTTTAGCCCAAATGTTAGCCTAAGCTAAGTTTTTCCTTGTTTCTGTTTAGTTTTTCTTACTGTATAGAATTCTCAATGTTCCTAAAAAATATTCTGGGGTTTCCTTTTTCCAAAACGTGATTGTCAGAGCCATTGTTAAGAACACTAAACGAGACACCAGTTTCAGGGTGGCCAACATGCTGTGAATGATCTTTAGAAAATAGCAACGCTCGTGATCTTTTTTGGGTCCCTAACATGGCCATTACAACCTCATTTTTGTCGGCAATGGTTCCTTCTGTATCCTGTAGCACATACACAATGTAAACACTCTTTTACGAGAACACGTATTTCAATGTTTGGTAAAACAATATCTCATACAGAATAATGGTACTTTTGAAGGATAATACAATTCTAAAATCGATTGTTGCCCCGGGTTCGAGATACTTTTAAGAATATTATGGAAAGCCTTCCATGTTAATACAAACATCGTTTTCGTGTTTAATTTTTATAAGCCAAATTCACACAATATAAGAGAAACTTTGATTTTAAAACTATATTTATTGCAATTTTATCCTAAAAAATGAATATCTAAATGAAATGTAAAGTGTGATAGCATAAACAGAATAAAAATTAAAAGGATGGAAATAAACAAATTAAAAGTTAAATGCTTTACCAAATTTACCTACTAAAATAAAATAGATAAAACATATATATGCACCTCGTTATTCAGATGAAATTTGGTTAGTACACTCTAAAAATTTTTAATATATTTCTTATGAATTAAAAGTTGTTTATCTCTTGGTAACTTTCTATCTGCCTTTCATATAAGCAGATTTCGATTTGTACCCAATACTTAAAGTAACCTACAAAAAACAACGTAATCAGCTTGAAAATTGAAGACCGCATGAGAATAAGCAGAAAGCAGTTTTGCTAGTGCAACAACCAAAAACCATAGATACGATGCGATACGAGAGCAGAAACAAAATTTGCAAAGCTCGAGACACAGGAGGCATCATTAATCTTCAACCACATTCAATAATCATGCACATATAGAGAGACCAGCAGCAAAGTGCCAGATGGAGATGGAGATCCAGATGCAGAGAGTGGGTGAAGATAGGAAAGTGGGTGTGGTAGTTGGAGAGAAAGATCCAGAGACACTATACATGCCAGGCGCGATGCCAGGCAAGCTGGGTGAGTGGCACTTAGACCCCCTTAGATACCCCAAGCCACAGCCAGAGTAGTCGGAGAGAAAAAAGAGCAATACATGCATAGAGACACTGGTGAGCCGAGCGACGCTTTAAATTATGCCAATGATTTGTTGCATAAAACCAAGTGGCAAGTGGCAATATGGCAATGTTGCAGCAGCAGCAGCAGCAAAAGCAGATAGCCAAAAATGAAAGCCGAAGCCGACAAATTGTGCAACTGCAGAAGCCAGAACTAGAGACAAGTCAAGTGGAGGCAAACTCCTTGTTCACCCCACCATCTCCTTCTCTCTCACTCTCTTCACTCTTTGCTGTACTGATTTTGGCAGCAAGTGGCATGGCCACATTTGTCGGTTGAATGCATTCACACACACACACACACAGACAGACGCCTCCACTTTGCCTCAGCCAGCCTCTTGTTTAGACTCTGCATAATTTTTATTCGATGCCTTGGCAACTCGCCTTTTGTACTGCCAACTGCCAGAGTCCATCCACATCCTACATACTGAAGGAGGCAGTCCCACTGCCAATGCATCGCATTGACAATGGCAAATGATTAAGTTGCTTATTCGACAAATTGATGTAGCATTTGTAGGCAGCTATTGATGTTGCAAAGATGTGAGACAAAGCTATAGGAAGCCTTTTCCTCTTCCCCTCCTTAGAGATACACAGTCCAAGCAAAGGCTTTGTGCAATCGATGAAAATGACAGAGGGCAAATAAATCTGAAATCTGAATCAGTAAAAAAATATTGCATGAAACTTTTCGATTCGAAATCTTTTTGATCCTTTCACAAATTGTTTGTTGAGTAACTAAGCTAAAGAGTTAAGGATTTTTTTGTTCAAGAGCATCTTTAATGCGCCAAAATTAAGGACACAGTTTGGGAAAAATCAAATCTTATATGTATTAGCCAACATGTGAGCTAAAGTGCTTATGGGATCAAAAATAAGAAGATATACGTAATTCGCTCAATCTGAGAATATTTAGAGTCGTAAAACAGAGATTTTAGATCGTTTCAATTAGCCATTTTCTCTTTGGAACCCTAGGCCTAAGCCCCCTCCCCTTACTAGACATACATATCTCTGTAATTGAGAGAGTTGGATTTTCCTGTTTCTTTTAAAATTGTAATATGTAAACCAAATAATTATGACCATATGACTTATCCGTCTGAAGAGTGTAACATAGCGAATTCTTTTGATTACTGATTTCCAACATATCAAACACTTTACATATGCCACAACTTCGTTACGATAGTTCCAATCGGAGGACATCCATTACAAAAGGCCTCCCATATGCTTACTTTGAGTGTTTTATGAGCCCAGAGTCAAAAATGTTTTCTCGAAATGATGGCAGCCAACTCACTTTTGGTGGACAGAATGATAGGTAGACGACGGGTTGTTAGGTAGGGCAACATTTGAAACAATTAATCACACGTTGGACTTGGGGCGTGAGATGTCCGGTAGTTGTTGTTGTTGTATTCTGCTTCAATGTGTGGCATATGTGGGAAATTTTCAGGAAGTTTTGGCATTCGCAAAAAAATGGAGAAACAGCTCGTAGCTTGTAGCCGAAAACAGTTTGAGATGAATAATGACAATTGGCAAAAAGTCAATGGCAAAGTCAAAGGCGCAAAACGGCAACACGACAAACGGTCGTTGAAAATGATAAATGAATGCAGGTGCCGCGCGTCAGGCAATAAGGAATATCCAGTTGTAAGAAGGCTAATCGATAGTCAAGTCCTTCCCCAAAAAAAGAAGAGAGAGAAAAAACTTTTAATGAATTTTCAAAAGGCGTGATAATCAAAAGCCATGTCACAGAGAACGAAGACTTAGACGCCAATATACCCTTATGCAGGGTGCTACGATATTTTTTTAAGTGGTTTGCTACACACACATAAAGCACAAATACATTTTCGTGACAACAAGTTAAGTTTTTTGAGAAAGAGAAATTTAACTGAAAATTTATATTGAAGTCCTTGAAAGAGAATCCAAAAATCGGGGCGTTAAAATTAGCTTCCGGGGGTGGGGAGGATCTGTTCACTTCAAACGGTAGGTAGATTCGTTTGGTAATTCAATAAAACTTTGCGACAAATGAAGCAGCCAGCCGCCATTTGGTGTTGCTTGTGGAAGTTGAAATTGGAGTTGGAGTTCGGAGTTTGAAAGTCTTAGACGTAACTTCAATCGACAGTCATCGGTTTGGCAGGAGAGTGAAGGCAATGAAGCGATGGCTTGCAAATGAAAATGATTTCCTTCCATGTCATTATTATGTACTTTTTTCTTTCGGATTTTTCGTCGCGACTGTTTTCACTTTTCTTCTGCGGCCGCCCCACAGAGAGAGATAAAAAAGGGCAAATGATGGTCGTCTCTCATCCCTCCCCTCCTACCTCCTCTACCCTCTATTACCATCTTCGGCGTTTGTCTGCGTTGTATGCTTTCCGTTTCCGCTTCCTTAGCTTTGGCGTTTGTTGCTTCTCGCTATATCCCTACCGATTCTTTTTCTTTTCTTTTTTTTTTTGGCGAGCAATTTCAAGAATTTTTCACATAAAAAATAATAAGAAAAGTTGTATGCTAATGTTGTGCTTCGTTCAGCTGCTGCGTGTTTTGTGTATTGAAAGGAAAGCGTACCAACGACGACGACGACAAAAAAAAAGAGAAAAAAATAAATTGAAAAACAATTTTTGCATTTGGCATTTTCTCAGCATGGAAAATACGAGAGCATACAGAGAAAGCAGTAAGAAAAAAGGACTTAGAGCGTGGAGAGAAAGTGTGTGACTTAAGAGCATAAAATAAGCAGCTAAAGTTTAATCTTAAAAGTTGATTATATGCATTCTTAAAGTGCCAAAATATCGTAGGGGAACTTTCTGATACAATAATAAGATTATTTTAGTTTTGCAAGAGCTAACAGCTAAGTTTTTAATTTATATATCAATAGAATCTATAGCACTATCTGTTAAAAACTTGAAACTTACTGCAATAGGATTTAACACTGTCAAAAAATTCATAGGATAATGCTTCCGATTCGATATTCGTTGCTGCCCTACTTAGATTGTAGCTATTATAAGCTAATATTAAAGTAAAGTTCAAAATTTCTCTTGAGAACTTAAGATTTTTGTAAGATCTTTCTCAAATACCAAAACGAAAAAGACATATGTAAGTACTTTAGATAGAAAAAAAGGAGAGACGTTTTAAGCTCCAAATCGAATCATTCAAAAGTATTTTAAAAGAGTTCCAAGATGACTATATGACACTCTATGGTACATGGAAACAATTCTTCGAAGAGCAGTTGTTATTGGAAAACCAATCTTTGGAATATTATCACTTATAACTTATATACATACATATTTATGTATAAGCTCGCCCATAACCCTCAAGGCGTAATCTGTTTTTTTGGATAATTAAAGTCAACACTGACTTACCTAATGGTTTCCTCTTCTGTTAACCTCTTTTTCCAGAATTTTTTTTAAACGTTTTTCAAATTTTGAATTTTGTAGAATAAACTTCACTTTCACACATGTAAAAAAAATTTAAAAAAATATAAGTACAATTGACTTTTATACCCTGAAAAACAAAGAAAACGAAAAACCTGTTGGCAACGCTGTACGAACAGCTGCGATTTTACATACATATGCGTACATATGTATATGTATGTATATGGCACCAACTACTTTTTCCGGCCTCCTTTCGTTTGTTAAAGCCGTCGAGCCGAACTGATTGCGAGATGCAATATTCGAAAGCTGCTTTTATTAACAATATAAAGATCGGATTTGTTTATATAAACTTGAAAACAAGGAATATTCTTATTGGCAACTCTGTACGAACAGAGCTTCAATCAACACACAAAAACACATATGTATATACATATGCACATATACTGAGCCACCGAATACTCACACGGACACACACATACACACGCCACGCCAGAGCCGAATTTAAATTTTGTGTATTTTACCAGAACCGTCGAACCGAATTAACTGCGAGTTGCATCATTCCAGAGCCGCTTTTATTTAACTTCGTGAAGATCGGATTTGCTTTTACTTTTATGCACTTTTAACACCCAAAAAAAAATAAAACAAAAACATTTTGCAGAGATACTTGGCACACGACAAACAAAACTGACGGAGTTGCCAGATTGGAGTTAGCACAAATTGAGCAGTAGTCGCAAAAAGTTCAATGATTTTTTTTACCTTTTACGAAGTTTTAAATTTAATGAAATACACTTCCCTTTTACACATTAAAAAAATTATAAAAAAATATAAAAATACTAATATGACTTTTCGACACACAGACGATGGGTAAGAAAAACCTGCTGGCAGCGCTGTATAATCAGAGCTTTGATCACGTATACACACACACATATACGGCGCCGGTCAAGCCTCACACAAACACACACATACATATACGGCGCCAACTGCGTCTCATCTAATGTTTCTTTTTGTTTTTGAACAATTTTCAACCCGAATTAACTGCAATTTGCAACATTCCAGAGCCGCTTTTATTTAACTTTGTGAAGATCGGATTTGAATTTATTTTTATGCACTTTTAACACCCCAAAACAATAAAACAAAAACATTTTGCAGAGAGACGCGGCAAGGTACAAAATAAAACTGACAGTGCTGCCATATCGGAGAACTGGTAGCCCAAATTGAGCAATAGCCGTTAAAAGTTTAAAATTATTCCATTTAAATAAACGGTGATTAAATTCAAAACTATTGAGAATAAATAAATAAAAAATTAGAATATCTGTGAAGCTTAACATTTCAGTTAAACTTCTATGCCGTTTTAGAATTGTTTGCCTTTGTTTCGGCTTCGTTTTAAGTAAGCAAATATTTAGTTTGACTTAAGGCACAAATGTATAATGTTAGAGTACAAATTGATTTTAACGTTTTTGTTTGTCCGAAAATTTGCTAACAACCGAATTCCAGATGACCAATCGCAACGACATTGGCCCCCCAAAAAATTAAACTAACCTGAAAAATAACCAAAAAAGGTGGTTGGGTTTTGGATGCATGATGAAGTTCAGGATTTGAAATATAAATCAATAGTTTTCAGTGGCGGGGATTTAGGGCTGAAATTTAGAATATTTTCCCCCTTAGTTATGCAGTAGACGATCGAACTATTCAATTCTTGAATGAAATGTCTTGTGACTAAAAAATGACCCACGCAGCAAGCATTGTTAAGGAAATCTTATGAATTATAGACAAATTATTCAAAAGTTAATGTAAATTTTTTTAGAAACATATTCACCACGGATTAGTGGGATAATAATATCATTAGAATAAAAACTTAATTAACTCTTAATAAGAAAAAGCTTCAGAATGCAAAAATCCTCAACCATACTTACTCTGACCACAACTGAGAGCCAATCTTGTAAAACATTTTTGCGCATCCTTCTATTTTTAATACCTTATCTTGACACCTGTCAAACTTGACTTCATCTAGTTGCGTCCATGACAACCCTTCCACAAAGAAAACGATGGGATTTGCCCTTCTGCGTCCAACGAATTAAATCTTTTAAAGCAATTCCAAATGAGATTTTCTCCATCAACTTTTTAATTAGTTTTGCAATCAGAAGCACAACGAAACAAAAAAATAAAATAGGGAAAAGCAACAAAAACAACAACGAAATCGTCAAAGTTTTTGCCATGGTAAGGAACACAATCCTATCACAGAAACTTTTACTTAATAATTTCAAAGGTAAATATTTATTCTTCAGCTAATGCCCGATGGCCATAATCAACAGCTTCAAAATGCCAACCATCAAAAAGGCGAAAAAAAAAACATTAAGAGGGGAACTCTCTCTTTCTTTCTCCCTCTCTCTCTCTCTCTTTCTCGTTCTCACTTGACAAAGTAATCAATTTTGAGGGCAAGCCGACCCACTTTGAGAAAAGTTATGGGACCACCAACATCCCCACTAAACCACACCACTCTGCACCACAGTCAAAGCCAACTCGCATCCTTGCTCTTTCCGCTGGAAAAAAAAAGTTCAAACATTTCACCTGGGCAGCGGCTGCCGCAAGGGCCATCAGGTTTGGCTTCCCGAAATGGCTCCCAACTGACCTGGCTGACTGACTGACTGACTGACTACCTGTCGTCATTTTTGTTATTGTTGTTACTGTTGCTGTTGCTGCTGCTGGTGGTGTTACTTTTGGCTATGGGCGTGGTTTGTTGAAAACTTTTTGCGTTGAAAAATTGAAATGCTGCCTCACGTGCTGTGAAATTGTTGATTTTTGGCTTAGAGTGTTGACCAAAAAGCCAAAAAAAAAAAAAGACCAAACAAAAAAAACTGAAAACTGAAAACAGAAAACCTCCCCAAAAAAAAACAAAAAAAAAAAGAAAACAGAAACCAAACGCACAGAAAAATAAAACCTGGCAGTTGGCTTTTGTTTTTCAATTTCAATTTTTTATATTTTGATCTCCCCCCAACCACTCATGCCGCTCTCCCTCTCTCTCTCACTCGTTCTGTACTCTTTTTAATAACTTAATATCTTTTGTCAACTATGGGCAGCCACTAGGGCACTTCAATTTGTGATTGAAATGCAGCAAGCCAGCAAAAGTTAACCGCTTTGATTGGCTTGTGCCTGGCAAAAACTCATCATCGAAACGTCAAAGAGGACATAGTTTTACGCCGATTAAAATGGATCCAGAAAAATGAAGAGTTTGCCCACTACAAACTGCATTTTTTGACAGTTATTCCAAAAGCTATGCACCTACCGACATAAAAGTTTGATATCTTTTTCAAAAATCTCATTCTCAGGGTACTTAAGGCACACAATTAAATTTATGGTTAAGGTCATAAGAATTCTGAGACTACGTCTGAAGTTCAAATAGTTTTTTGTGATTAGTTTAATGCACCTCATCATGACTTTTGTTGTCTAAACGTTAACGCTTACACCTGCCCACCTCCTGACCTATCGACCAAGGGGCGCAGACACAGAGGGGATTCAGAGCAAAATACTTGTTATATCGGATAAGAAAGCTGTTTTTAGTAAAGAAAATTAGAATTTAGCTGGATCAAAAAGTAGAACAGACGACCAATAAAACCAAAACCAAAACTTGTTAACAGAGCTAGATACATACATATATATAAAGAGAGAGTGAAATTGATGGTTTATGCAAGCTAGTGGGGGAAGTTGTTTTAAAAGTGCCAAATTTCATCAAATGAAATGGAAAATTTTGTATTTATTCTGTAAATATGAAAGCAAATACCTGCTAGATGGCATAAGTTTTCATTTCACAGAGTCCCCCACACGCTTCTGTATGAATTTTCAGAATATGAAAAAAAGCTTTATTCTTCATACCGACATAAAACAAACATAACTTTACATTTAGAACTCTAAAATACAAATTTCAAAAGAAATAAGAAAAGAAACT
Organism: Drosophila nebulosa; assembly: GCA_024703675.1. Taxonomy (NCBI): domain Eukaryota; kingdom Metazoa; phylum Arthropoda; class Insecta; order Diptera; family Drosophilidae; genus Drosophila; species Drosophila nebulosa. Next base: position 5,361,124 of record CM045724.1, on the reverse strand, counting down.
CTTTAATTCAATGAAATTATGTTTCTCTCATATATAGTTAGTTGTATTACCCAAAAGGTTTGCCTCTTTTGTTATTGGGAAAATTAGACAAAAGATGGCATAGGTTAATCGTAGCTTAATCTTATTTTTGTTTTAATGGGAGATTTCTGTGCTTTAAGTTGGTTTTTGTTTTGATTTGATGTAAAAGATCTTCCGTAATCCAGACACACAGAGAATAATACAGTGAGCAAAATAGGTGAAGAATCTGTGATTAAATCAACAAAAAGACAATTTCTCAAGAATAAAACCAATTAATTGTTTAGACTTTAAATCAACGACGCAGAAGAAAGTAAATAATTTAAAAACCATCAGGGGTTAGATTAATTACATATAAAGTACTTCCATTACAATCTCCAAAGTCCGAAAGTTAATTGTATTTAAACATTTTAAACTTCAAACAACCGAAAACCAGAACAGGCGCTGAAAAGATATAAGCCAAAATTCATTGCCAAAGTTTAGCTTGCAGCAACAAGAAATAACACTTTCCTTCAAGTGACTATATTTTCTTTGATTTTTGTAGATATTTTCTTGAAGTGTAATCCACTCCATATGACATTATACCCATTAGCTTTCGATTTGCGTAGTGGCTTTAGCTAAATGCTTCACATTTCTGGGTTCAAGGCACGTGCCAAACGAGCAGCGTCCTTTTTAAAGACATACTGTCACCCGTCACCGCCCACCGCCCAGCGGCCACTGTGCTCCGCCCACTTTTGCGTTGTACGAAGCAAAACTAGTCTCCTTCTCTCCCTCTCTCTCTATCTCTCTAGCAAAGTCATAGCTTGTTGACGCTGTGACAGGCATATTAAAAAGGACGCTTCTTGCCTTAAACATCATGTCCCTAGCCTCGACATCATGACGTGCCAAAAAACTAAGTAGTGCCAGAGCATACATACATACAAAAACTACGTTAGCCATCAAAAGGCGCACACGTACAGGCAGGTAGGCAACGGTAGGCAGGTGAGCAAGCGAGGCCCAGGCTCAGGACCCCCCTTAATGCTGTTCTGAAAAATAGGCAGTTGGCATTACATGACTTTTGTGTCGGTGTGTGTGTAGCCCAGCCAGGCAAGGCGAAAGGAAGAAAGAAATAAAGGGCAAAAGCGCAAGATTGGTTCGGTTTGGCAACCACAGGCGAACAGGCGAAACCAAACAACATATTGCTCTTAGAGCGCGTTGTTCTTGGGTCTAAGTGATTCAAGGGCGTGGCCTGGTCTATGTTTTACTTACCATGAGTTTTGTGACTATAACCAGGCAATTTACAAAATGCATTTTAAATGTTATGCACGGACGTTTATTTTACGTTTGCTTTTTCTTTTGTTTTTGGTTTTTTTTTTTGTGTGTGTGTGTGTGTGTGTGTGTGTTTTTTAAGTATATTACAAAGTTATGGGTTGTTGGGGTAGGGGTAAGAAGTAGGATAACAACTCAATTTTCTTTAAGGACCTGTGGTGAGGAGGGGGGAGGTGTTGGCTTAAATCTTTTGTTTATTCCGTTTTTGTTTAGTGCACCATTGTTGTTGCTGTTGTTTATCTAACATTAGTTAAATAGATAGAACTACAATTTTCTTACACATAATACATACACATATTAATACATTTACATATAGATTATATATGTATATTAATATTAAAGTATTTTGTTTGTTGCTATATTTATTGATGAACTTTTTTTTTAACGCGGTCTTTTCAAATTACTACAATTACGACAAAGGTCAACCCGTTGACTCTTAACTTCCATTTTGGGTTATTCTTTGTGAATATTTTTGTTTTTGTTTTTTTATAGAGTATACCATATACTATTTATTTTACTGGGTCTTTTATATTTTATCATTTTTTTTGGGAGGGGGGGGGGGGATTGTAAATTCTATTTTCTGCTTGCATTGAAATGTCACATGTTCTCTCAGGACTAACCTACTATAGACTAAATACTAAACTTAGACACATAGAGAGAGAGAGAGAGACATAAGTTTACCTTTATCTTTTTCTCTCACTCTCCTTTATATGCATATATAGAATAAGTAACTTTTTAATGTTATTTTTTTGTTTGTTTTTTGTTTTATTTTTGCGGGTCATCATCCTATATACCACCCGTGAAATATGTCTTTGGAAACAATGTGGCCGACGTGTTAGCTTGTTGATAAATCTTACGGCGTCGCCTCTTGTTGTATTTACAAGTCTTGGCATGTTGCAGCACCGCTGGTTAAACGTATCTGGTTATCTGGGTATGAAATTCCGATAGACAAATCTGCAGTTGACTGAACGAAGGCCTTTCAGCTGGCATAGAGGCCCAACAGTAAGCCATAATGGTAAAGCTGTAAAAAGGTTAAGAAAAAAAAGATGCAAAAAGTTTTAAATTAGTTTTAATACTAAATGCATTATACAATTGTTGCCAATAAAAAAAGGCAAAAATCGATATTTTTTATAAAACTTTCAAAACATTGAGAAAGTCCTTGAAGCAAAGCTTTAAATATGGTACAAAAATGCTATCAAAAACATTAAAGAGGCTAATTTCGGCTGAGCTTATAAAAATGTCTTTTTTTTTTTTTAGCTAAAACTAAATGATATATTATTCCAATCATTGCGAATTTAGCAAATGTCTTGCATGCAATATTAAAAGGCTTAAAAAAAGTAGTTGGACTAAAGTAGGTCTTCAACCGCGAAACTAGTTAATCTACAAACAGACAGACGTTCGACATCGATATAAAATATCGATTAGAAATTTGCAGATCATAAATCAAAGAAAACTAATCTAGTTAATTAAATTCAATTGAATACTTACAGCTCATCGGGGCAATTGAAAGGCTGAGCCAATCTGTAGCCATCCTTAAGATAATGCTCCATCTCATATGGATCAATTTCGGCATAGGGCAACTTGCCCAAAGTGCACATCTCCCACATTAGAACGCCAAAGGACCAAACATCACTGCCCTCATTATAGTGGGACTTTTGCAGGGCTTCCAGTGAGAGCCACTTAATGGGTCTATATTCGCCATCTCCCAGGCAATTGTAATCGCCCGGGAAGAGATCCCGACTCAAAGAGCTATCTGTGAGCTTAACACGCAATTGATCATCAATACTAAAGGAAACAAAAAATAAAGGGGAAAAAAATGTTTTTCTTTCCTTTCGTTTGGTGTTGGTTTTTTTTTTGCGTTTACTTACACGCAGTTCCTGGCCGCCACATCCTTGTGGATGACACCATGATTATGCAAATGCTCCATGGCCATGGCCAGCTGGGAAGCCATTAGAACTGTTTGAATGGTCGTCACGCTACGTGCATATGATGGATCTTGGAGGAAGGTCTTCAAATTCCGCACACTACCCGTGGCCGCGTATAGGACAAACGGTGTGGCATAGTCCTCAATGGATATACCCAAAACGGACATTACATTCGGATGTGTGGCCTCGTATAGCATCATGGACTCTTGGAGCAGCAGATTCACTTGCAATTGGCTGGCATGCTGCGCCACAGTCTTAACCAATACCTCCTGACAGTCATTGTAAGTGCCGCGATAGATGCGCCCAAAGTTGCCTTCTTGGACGAGACAGGAGAGTCGGACACGACATTTCTGGACTGTCAGCTCTTGGAGACGGCGGTTGAACTCCTCAGGCTCATGCTCATATTCGCGAAAGGGCCGCGTCAGTGTGGCATATGTTGGTGTTATGGTCGATGGGCAGACATAAATCGAATTGTGGGCAGTCGATGAAATGGTGGGTAAACGTTGGAAGCTCGATGTCTTGATCAAGTGAACCCCATTCGAGGGATGCCGCTTCGACGGGCCCTTGGCACAATAGGCTATCAGTATGAGAGTGGAGACCAAGACCAAAGCGAGTATGCCTCCCACAATTAGGGTAATCAAACCACTTGTCGGTGGCACCAAATTCTCTCTCAGCATGGGATCATAACCTCCTCGACCCGAGTTACCTCTACCCCCGCCCACGGATACGGGCGGCTGAGTTGGTTCTGTGACCACATTGCGCTGCTTCTCCTTCTCCTGATCCGCTCCATTCGGTGCCAAATGACCATTAGCCACCACATGCTCCTCATTGTGATCCACATAGTGAATATCATCGTGTCCACCACTCAATGCCGGATGCACCACATCGTCATCATCGTATTCCTCATGAGCGCTATCCTGTTCCTCTTTCAAACAGATTTTCTTACGTTTGAATATCAAATTTGTATTATTATTGGTCGATCTATCCAATATAACTTCCACATTGATGGTCACAGTGACTTCGGCATTCCGTGTGCCAGAACATTTAAGAGCTATGCCCCAAGTCTGCGGCTCTGTGGGCACATCGCCGATGCGTGATATATTCAACAGGGGACGGGGCAATACATCCGTATCCGATGTGGCTATATTGATGCTATAAGGCAATGGATGATCCACTAGCGACTGCCAGGTAAAGGTCACATCACTTATATTCGCCGGCACTGGCACTGCGAAATTCAAGGCATAATCATTGATAGCTCCCTCTCGCACATAGTAAAGCTCCGCTGAGACGCCTGAAAAAACGAACGAAAGGAAACATTTACTCGCATGAAATTAATGATACATTTGAGGGAAAAAAGTTTAACGCTCAGTCACTGGTTGCTCGGGCGTAATCAATCACCAGGGATAAACAGCAGTTTTCTTCTCTCTCAAATTGATTTTGGTATCATCCACACACACACACACACTCACTTGCCGCCTTTCCTCACACGCACACATTTAAAAGGGCCAAATATCTGTCTCTACTAGACACTTTAGTGACATATTGAAGGAGTTAAGAGGGGTAGGGGATAAAAAAAACAGCTTGGTCCCAACGGCAAAATTTAGTATTAAAAGTGATTGTCAATTTTATGCTTCTTTCCTTAAATGTATAGAGAAATTGATATAGGAAGGTCTTTGGAACCTTTCCAAATCTTTTCAAAAATATTAAAAAGCTATATGAAGTTCGATGGCTCAAAACCACTTATTAATGCATTGGATTAAATACCTCATTTCGTTCATTTAACCCGTTTTAAGTATTACTTGCTTATACCTACACATCCTTATGAATTATTTGTCTAATAGCTACAGTTATAGTTATCCGATCGGTGTGATTCTGACAAATATTTCGCCTACACCAACAATAAACTTAAATACAAAATTGGACTAAAATAACGTAAAAACTAAGAGACTAGTATACAAGGGAACAGTCAGACAAGTCTAAAATTACCAGTTAGTCTTGAGTTTTTTTTTTGGATTTTCCTTTAAGACTTTATTTGTACCTGTACCACATTTCCACTGCCAGGAAGTTTGCCTATCTCTTCCTAACATGCAACTCTATTTACAACAAATGGCGGCAAGCATAGAGCTTAGCTAAATTTTCCCCCACTGCACTGAACAATTTGGGTCAACCCTAATACACTCCTCATGGCACCTGTCTAACCCATATGCTTATCAGATAATTTTTGACAGCTCTCGATACATATGTGTTCCAGTCACAATGCACTTTTAATTAAATTAAAGGAAACCTTTTTTTTTTTTTGTTGCCCCACAGCTGCTGCTGTTGGCGCCTTGCTGCCACAGAGAATGCACTTGCTGGTGCAACAGCTCGTGGCAGGGGCAAAATAAATCAATCAAATTAAAAGAGAGAAAGAAAAAAAAGCGGACCCTTTGCACACTAACCGAGAGACAGACACGCGAGCATGCTCTGCGTGTGTGTGCGTGGGGGCGTGTCTTTTCTTTTTTTTTAGTGGGCAGGTTAAATGTTCATGCTTAATTAATGTTGATGTAGTACATATAACCATCGTGGTTGTGTGTTGATGTTGTTGTTGCTGTTGCTGTGTGTGTTGCACCACTGAATGCGGTGTTTATTTTAGATTTTTATCGCAGTCGGCGTTGCAGTTACATTTTCTACTTGTACATTTTATTTTAATTTATGCCACTTATGTAGGATATATGTATGTATGTATGTATATGTTGGCTATTCATAGAAGTGTATATACATCGTACTAATTAGTGGGGTTCCCTTGCTTCCTTGCCCCATTCACTCACTCACTCACTCACTCATTCGCCTGGCTCGCACGCTTCGTTTGCACTTTGAAAATGTAATTAGTAAGCCAGAAGAAGGGGGAGAGAGAGAGAGAGAGAGAAAAATTATGGAAAAATGAAAGAAAAAACCGGAGAAAACGAAAAGAAAACGCAACTGTCGCATAATGAACTTGTGATAACTCAGGGACTTGCCCTAAGTTTGGGGGCAAGGCAAAAAAGGGTTAAATGGGCCTCAGACATGTTACACTCATTAAATCGAGAGAGATGACTTCGAGATAACTAAAATAACTTCAACTTCAAGCTTCAAGCCAAACCTCTTCAAAAAGACAATTACAATTAAAATTACGTAAACATCAAAACTAAGCACAACTTCTCCCACCTCCCCCCGTACAATTTGTCCACCAATTAATAGACAAGTAATGGCAATTTATATTTTGATGCCAAAACCTTAGCGTTAATTAGTGCCGCAAATGAACTTACTCCTCCTGCCCAGCAAGCCAAGAAAATCGATTTTTCATTATCATAAGCTGAACAGCTGAAGGTGAGAAAAGGAAGCCAAGGAAACCAGCAACCAGCAACCAGCAACCAGCAACCGGCAAGCGACAACACCGCAAAAGGTGTCACCCAAAATAAGGAAGGACACAAAAAAAAAAAAAAAAAAAAAAATAGACCAAAAGAAAATGCCAAAGTTTTTCCTCACTGACATAATTTCGTGCACAGCCAAAGTGAAAAGTAAAAGTTTCTTGTGCAAAAATCCTTCCCCCCTCCCCCCCCTTCCGCCCCTAAAACATTTTCTTTAACTCTTTAAATCTTGCTACGGCCATTTCTTTTCTTGTAAATACTGAAGCTAAAAAACCCAATTTGAATTCATGGCACGACATCTATTTAATTTCAATTACAACCCAAAAAAAAAAAAGAAAAAAAAAGAGGAACCCAACTAGACTAACTTAGAGCCATACGCATGCTGTATACCCTTTACGAAATTTGTTAAGTGAAGTGGACCAACCAGTTCGATACCATAAAGTTGTTTTCAAGTTAGAGAGCTCAAATTTAATTTCGAAGTTTCTCAAAATTATACTTAGATCGCGTGGATAATGGTTAGCCATATAGCCAGATTCCTGATGATGAATTAGTTGATATACCCTTTTTCGATAAAGGATATGAGAAATATACATTACGAAATCCCACAGACGCATAAACCAAAACTTCTACTTTTATTTCTTTATGCTATGTTTGGGTTTTTTTTTTTGGGATTTTTGAACGTAGCCTTTCAACACAATATCCGTCCGTCTAACCGTCTGGCAGTCCTAATTTATGCAAACGCAAAAAGCTGAACGGACCAAGGGACAAAGTCAGACTCAGATTCAGATTCACATTCAGATTCAGATGCAGAGGGATTTTTTTTTTTTTGGTTGTTGCTTGGTTGGTAGTTTGGCTATCATTTTATGCTTTCTTAACATATTTTTTTCACATTGCGTCATTTTGTATGTACATATGGGAAGGGTGTAGAGCCTGTGGGGGGATTTCGCAGGCCATAAATCCGAAATTGTCTTTTGACACATGAATATGTTGGGCATTAAAGCCAAAACGAGGCTAGCAGACAGACAGACAGAGCGAACGACCGACCGACCGTCCGACCGACCCCCCGCGACATAAGAAAGCAGTCTGAAAGCCAGACGACATTTTTATTATTATATATGCGGCAATTTGGTTGTTTGGATACATCGATATAATATCGAAGACAACATTGTTGGGCATTGGCATGGAAGGGGTGTGGGGGAATGGAAATAAATACAAACAACTCTTTATCTTCTTGAATCTCTCTCACATCACATTAAGTACAGCGAATTCAATTTTCGAGCAAATTATATGTTTCTGTAGATTTTCCCTCAATTCTTTTTTGGTTTTTTTGTTTTTTTGCGCAAAAGCCAATTGGTTTGATTTTTTTTTTTATTTCTCGTTTCTTGTTTCTCATACCATAAAAGGTCAAGTGAAGAGAGCAAACCAAAGAGGTAAGGCAAGAGACATGATAAGGTATGGTTAAGGTACGGTAATTTTCATGCCGAAATGGTCATGATTCGTGCTTGGCCAAGATGTTGTTGTCTGGCCAAACAACTTCACTTCACACAGCATTCAGAGTGAAAGACAAACAAGCCCAAAAGGACATAAGAACTGAACTGAACTCAACTCAACTCAACTCTGTTCAGCTCAGCCAAGCCTCCTCGTTTGTCTGGGGCCAGACTGAGTTGGCGAGTTGGCGAGTTGGCCGCTTGTCTGGTTGGTTGGCTGGCTGTCTGTCTGGTTGGCAACTTCATTCGGCTAACCAAGCAGAGAGCTTCTACGGTAGCTGCCAAGTATTTCTATTTGTATTTCATCGCCCAAGTCAAGGCAACTGCAATTTATTTAGCCTGCCCTGGCTGCTGTGTGTTTTTTTTCTTATGCCTTCTTGCACTTTTTCTTGGTCTTCACGCTCGTCGTGTATTTTCTTTTACATTATCACCTCGATGCTGCGTTTGCTGCTTCATCAATGGATGTTGCCCCCGGTCAGACCATAAATTTTGTACGCAGTCGTGCATAAATTATGATACGACAAACACAAAAAAAAAAAAAGAAGAATCAAGAATAAAGATCTAACAGATTTTTCTTTAGCAAGCTATAAAGTCTTGATCCAGTAGCGGATTTTAATACACAATTTGTCCGAACTCATCATAGTCTAAGCTAACCAAAGCTAAGATATTATTCAATTTCTAAATTTAAATATGAAATGTGGGTCAATAATCTACAGAATGAGCTAAATTATTCGAAACATTTCTAATTTTAAAAACTGCGCGAATAAATTTCAACTTTTCTACTGCTTTAAAGGGCTACTTCATTTGACTTTTACCAACACTGGCCTTCTAAACTAAGCTCCTTCCTCTTTATGCGTTAAACAACACTAAAGTTTTGAGATTTCTTTATATACTACATTTACCGCTTCTTTCCACTTTGACTTCCTTTTTATTAAGATTTTCCTCTGAAAATATAAACTTTATTGGAGTTTCTAGAACTAATTTAAAACAGATTAAAGACCCCTGAACTCAGATTGATTAGACAAACTTTTTTTTAGGTTTTGCTTATTGAATTTAATTTCCCTAAAGACTTTTTAGCTCTTAATTATGGGAATACTAAACTATCTACTCTTAATCTCTGCTGAATTTTAGTAGCTATTATCAGGTAAGTCTCAGAAACTGTTTTCACTTAATAGCTATTTAGGTGCGTCTGCAGAAGCAAGAAGCAAGAAAAGTGTGAGAATTATTGACTCATAAAAATCAAAGCCAAAGAAAAAACGAGTCTTAAATTTAATGTGATTATCTGGCCAAGTTAATGTGATTATTAACCAAACTTGCGTGAGCGACACCTGCCCCTAGAGAGAGAGAGAGAAAGATTGAGCGAACCAATCAGTCAACCCCTAAAAAACATCATTGAAAATTCTTCAAGATTTCCTTTTCAATTTCTTATGCTTTTAGATATCCTGTAAGCAAGCGGGAAGAGGGTATATTGGGCAACAAGTCAAATAACTTTCGTATCGTAAACAGTGGCTAAGAACTCCAACACTAAGGCCATACAAATAAATGACCTTTAAAAATTAAACATCTTAGAAAGTCCATAAAAAACGTTGGTTAGTAAGCAGTTACGCAAAATATTCTTAGATCTTATTTAAGAGCATCTCTTACTATGACAGCATACAAATAAATGACCCTTAAAAACTTAATCATTGATTTTCCATACCTCCCTAACTAATACAGGGTATTTTAAGAATGGTTTGCCATCTTAACACAGGTTGCTTTTTCTGTTGCGTGACATAATGAAATTTTTATCACTTTGTAGACCCAAACCTGGACTTTTAAACCTTGTCTGTGTCTTTTGTTTGAGTGTTGTCTAGGCACTGCCATAAAATTTATGGAAAGTCATAAACCTCTGCACACGTGTGTGTGTGTGTGTGTGTGTTTGGGGGCCGGAGCGTGTGCGTGTGTATGTGTGCCAGCGGTTTTGGTTGAGGGAATACAGGTGCCGAGTGCCCTAGTTAGTTGAGAATTTTGTTGCGGTTTCGACTGCTTGGGTCAGCTTCTAATGTGCGTTGTGGTTGGTGCTGTATTTTTTCTTTTTTTTTTTTTGCATCATGGGTGGGCCTTGCTCATTTAGTATGGCAAAAGACTTTACTGTGTGGCCAAATGTATATGCTGTGCTCTCTCTGTGTGTGTGTGTGTGTGTGTGTGTGTTTGCTTAAGTAAACAGTCCAACTTCCTGTTTGCCGAAATTTTCGGGTTACGAAGGTAAAATTTATGAACAATTTTTGACAGTACCACAGTTAGTAGAGCAAAAAGGAGGGGAACACCTCGGGGGCATTGTTGAGTAAGCAAACAAAGTGAGGGAACATATATACCTCCACACACACACACACACACTCATCTTCTTCCATCTCTCTTGGTTTTTTTTTTGTTTCAATAGCACCCCCGGGATGGCGTAATTTATGACTCTGACCGAGTGGAGAGACAAAGTAAGAGCCGGAAAATGTGCTGCTGCTGCTGCTGTCTCAGTATTGACTTTTTGGCCAGCTGCTCTCGAGGCCAAAAAACAACAAAAAAAAAGGTCGAAAGATAGAGAGAGAGAAAGAGAGAGAGATTAGCACAGAAGTATTGTGCATTCGAGTTCTGTAGGAGTTGTAGGCGTCGCGCGTCGACACCCTGAAGTGGGGACACCCATTGAAAAGTTTTCAGCTTTTATTTTTGGGTCACAAAAAATATGTTTATATATATATATATGTAGGTACATTTTGGGTCTTGTTTGTTTGCCGCTTTATTTGGGTTGTTGAAAAGTGGCCAAGGGGTTTTATCATCTTGTAAACGTGACGGTGCTAAAAACCCCCCACCCCCTACAAAAAAAACACACACACAACTAACTACCAAGCACTGACCACACACCAAGTTAAAAGCTAAAAAGTGCCATTGTCTCTCTGCATTTTGCGGTTTTTTGTCACTCGTCAACTAAGTAAGTGAAAAATGACATGAGAAACAAGTTAGTTGTTTTTTTTTTGTTTTTTTTTTTTTTTGTTTAGGAGGTGTGGCCTCAGTTAAGATCTCTAGATAATTAGCTCAGCTTAGTGGGCAGTTAATTATTGTTGTCAGTCGGTCAAGTCAAGTGTTGTCAACTAATTAAAAGCCACTTGAAAAAGTAATATGCTTATTATTACTCTCAGAGGTCATGCAAACTTAGGAATTTCATGAACAAAATTCATTTTTAACATGAAACAGAATGAAAACTTTGAAAAGGTTTCAATTTGGCAGTCCCAATGAGTGCTCTTTAGATTTGAAGAAGCCAAAAGGACTTAATAAAAACCTTTCAAACCTATGTATATTGATTAAGTCTTTTGAATGATAAGTAGATAAGCAGAAATGATTTTAATTTCTAGTCCGAGAAGGTCCATGGTGGAGCCTTTAACCTTTAGCTAAAGAGTTGAACGAAGATCGTGTAAAAATTTTTCGCCCATTCGAGTTGTCTTTTGAGACAGATTTTACTCCAATCATTCGAGTTTGCTTCAAGTGTAACAAACAGAGTCGCTTCTATACTTAAAAATTTTACTAATAAACAGATCTATTGTTTAATTGAATAAAAAAATTATCAAAGTAGCTTTCTTTTTGGCTGTTTTAAATTTCTCATATCTTTAACATCAAAACTATATGTTATAGTAGTCCAATCAAGCCAATTTTAACAGAAGTTTTAAAAATTTTGCCTTAAATGGCTCAAAAACTAAGAAACTAGTTTGCCTAAAAACAGACAGAACAAATTTTGTTATATCCTCTGCAAAGGGTAAACAAAAATTATATAAAAAAATTTAACAAAAGGAATTTGTCTGCATAATAATTTAAAAATTCAGAGGAATCATTTCTTGCATTCAGTTATCTCCTTTTTAATGATTCAAAGTAATTATGCTAATATAAATATGGCTCTCTTTATTTAACTATTAGCTTATCCTCCCCCCCCCCCAAATATACATATGTACATATATAGTCATTCATTCATAATTCATTCATATCAACAGCTTCCACCCTAAAGGTTTATAATTTTTTGTGTTAAATATGTTAATGATAATGTTGCTAATATTCCTCGCACCTAAACCCATTAGCCTGTCCAAACAAACACACACACACACAACAACAAAAGAGTAGAAAAAAGCGATGAGAATGAAGATGAGAATTGATAATAAAAACAGACGAGAGAAAGAGAGAGAGAGAACAACCCAGACAGAGGCCCGTTAATAACCGCAACTAATGCACAGAAGAACGCATAACGAATTGCATTCGCAATGGAACGAAACGAATAAACTGTGTGTGTGTGTGCCTGCTGAGTGGATGAGAAGAAGGCGGAATGTCGAAAGGAGAGAGGGGGGTTTGAGAACACTTGAAAATGAAATTTTATAAATATACACAGAGAAATCATCGGTTAATTAAACTTAAAATAAACCGCACTATAATCAGGATGCTTGCGTCCCTGCGGCCATGTGGAAACTCTATCAGGCGTAACAGTGAAATTACCAGCAAAGTATCCATCCACACTGTCGTCAGGCAGTCAGCCAGTCAGTCAGTCAATTCGTCATTCATTCAGTCAATTTGATTGAAAGCATAAATTATACATATGTAACTACACTTAAAGAAATTAGTTGTAATTTTAAAGTTTATGGGAAATAAAACGGGCAGATCGCCTCCGCCTCCTCATAATCCAACTAAGAGATGAGATCTGTTTTCCCCTCAGTAAGATCCTGTGCACTTTTCTCTTAGTGTAGATGGTCGAATTGTCTTCGTCAAAGAATTTGATTGGTGTAAAATTGTAAGAATTCGTGAAGGCTTGTGATCAATCAGAAGACATTGTGACGTAAACAGGGCGTAGGGCATTTTTTTTGTTATTATCGTTTATCGATTCTCTGAGGACTAGAATCTCTCTCTCATATCTCCATCAGAAGATACCGCCTCATCTCAGCTCAGCTGCCCCATGTGCCCTGTGCGGCACTTAAGTGCTCCAAATTTTTAATTACTTGCGATCATTGAAATAAGCCCCCTCGTTCGATTTATCTCCTTCTAGCTCTCTCTCTCTCTTTCTTTTCCCCCTCTCATTCTGTGTGTTCTGCCAAGTGAAAGTAGTTTTTCCCATTTGCGTGGGAAGCTGCACCACACAGAGCATCAGGGGATAAATTTGAGTCTGCGGGCGTGTGAAATTTTCCAATAAGTTGCCTTTCAAAAATATACTTTGGGGAGCCTTCGATAATTGCGCGGAAAGTTATTAACAATTTTTACAAATTAGTTCCAAGTCATCTAGTTTTAGAATTTCGTTTCGTTTCCTCAATTCGTGGCCGTTGTTGTGGAATATCAATTTCCAAGTTTTTCCCTTTAGGTCCTGCAACAGTTATTTATTTATCAATTCCCTATCAAATGGCAGCCACACACACGCACACACACACGTTCAGGACTCAAGCAGCAATGAAAAAATTATTAAATACAAAATAATAAAAAATAATTTACGGCCTCATTTAGAGAGTCAAAGTTGTGTGTGTGTGTGTGTGCGTGTGTGTGTGTGTGTATGTAAGGGGTAGTAGCTGGGATGGGATGGCTGCATGGATGGGTAGGGGATTCGTTCGTGTGCATGGCGCCCGCTCGGAATTCGCTAGCAATAAAAAAATGTGCCACACTCAAGGGTCCAAGTACAGTGGTATGAGGGCGAAAAATTTATGATGAAAAACATGTATGCTTAGCAACGGTTGGATAGATCTTTAAGAACGTTTACTAAACCAGATATAGATACATTAGAAAGGAAAGATCTATATGCTTGTTTAGAAGATAGCTCGAAATGATTAATTTTTTATGTTTATATGTTTTGTCTTCGAATATCCTTAAGTTAAAAATATATATTTTAACTTTTTCTTATATTATATTAATTAGGGAATAATTTACGAAGTGAAATATGATAAAATGGCCACCTAATTAGGCAATAGATCGATTTTTTTTAACCATAAACGACTCCTGGAATGTTCTGTGCCTTAAAAATGGTCTCCATTTAGAACTTTGTTAAAAAAGCTTAAGTGTTTCCAAATTCTCTTACCCAATGCTACCAATTAAAACGAATTTTTGCAAATATATTAATTATGAAACTGATTTTTTGATGACATTTCGAACCACTGTAACGTTATGTGTATTGAGGCATCATTGGAATTGTAGGCCTGCAGGCGGCACACACACTGCAAGCCAAGTCGACTTCGAGACCACCACCAGACCAGACCAGTCCCACCCCCTCTCATCTCGCACTGCCGCTCTACTCCCGCTGCGTCGAGCGGTTGCAAATAAAGCACTCAACGCTGGCAACTTGGCAGGATAGGGGAGGGCATGGGAGGGGAGATGAATGGAAACGGCAACGGGAATCACCGGTCTCCGTCTACATTTTTATTTTTTTTTGTTTGGGGTGGGTGTCTGGGACCGGGCGTCGCGGCGTGCTCAAGTGCTTTGCCAGCCTGACGTAGCTTCACATTACGCTTCCGGGCCCCAGACCCAGCCCAGTCCGCCTCGTCCGTCTCGTTCTGTTTGCATACGCAGGACGAGGGTCAGGATGAAACGCGAGAAGAGAGATGGAGGTGAAAGGAAAGGAATGGAATGGAATGGCATGGTAGGCACAAGGGAACTGAGAATTGTTGGCTGCTCCTGTATGTGTTTGCACGACGCATTTCTGGTCCATTAAGTAGCGCTGTTGTTGTTGTTGTTGTTGTTTGTTGCAAAGGTAAAGCCATTGCCTACCCTCTGAGCCGGCCCTGGTATGCGTTTGTCATTGTTGTGTGCGACTTTTCTCACTTTCCGTACGTATGTACGGGAAAACAGAGGTATCAGAGGGGAGGGAGGAGACCAAAAAAAATATGTATGTATGTTGTATCCACAAGATACAATTGCTTTTTCTATTGCTGCCGCACGCGTCAGTTGATTTCTGGGTTTTTTGTTTCTGTTTACTTAGGTTAAGCCGATGCAGAAGGCATCTGCCCTCTGGCCCCTCCCCACCGCTAATCGTCATCATCATTATGATGATTATTGTGAGAACATTTCTCGGTGAATGCAACAACAGTTAATTAAGCTAAATGGTAAATATCCTGCGCTTTCTTCACATATCCTTTAATACGCATTATTGTCTTAAAAGCCTCCTAATGCAAATATCTTGTCAGATGGACAATCATTAACATAATTTCGGCATTTTCATTTTGAATTTGGTTTTCGTTTTTGGCTCTTCCTCAAGGATTATCATAAATTTATGCCAACATTTTACGAAATAAGCCCTGCTGTGATTTATGTTTCCAAAAAGTGCACAATTTATGTGGGAAAATAACAAGAGAAACTTTTGCCTTAATTATTAGAACGAAAATTGTTGTTTGTGGTCGGTCGTTCACTTAATAAGCTTAAATATTTTGTTTAGAAAATTTTACAAAAACTTTTGGCTTAAATACATGAAATTTTATTTAATTTATTTTGTAGGAAAACTGTCAATGAAAAGGTGTGGGCTAAAAAACAAACAAATAATTTGACTTTTTGAACTCATCGAAATGTTTACACAAATAATTGGGGCCAACAATGTTGGCAAACACCTTTTCATAAACCTTCTAATAAGACTTGCAGCATTTGTTAACTCAATTGTTTTATTGTTTGAACTAACATAAATTTGTACATATTTATACATATTTTGTATCATTTGTTTGCACAAGTAATTTAAGCCTCTTAATTTTTTCCAAAAAAAAATATATTCAATTGAATTTGCATCTTGTCATAATTACCACAAGATTTCAAGTAAATAAACAAGAGCAAATAATGTTTTATTTTATGCAAATTTTATGTATGGCAAGGAATTTGTACTAAATATGTTAGCTATAAATTTCCCATATTCTTTGTTTTTATTTATCGTGTTAATTTTGCAAATTTAATAAACAAATCAAATTGATCAAGCATTGGGCAATAGAAAAAGCAAAGCAAAAGGAAACGAAAAAATACGGGGATAATATCAGCCCTGCCAAGTGACATAGATCTCAGCTTTTGATCGGGCTCACAAAATATCCCCCCACTTGGCGTAGGTGGACAATATCAACCCTGCCAAGTGATATAGATCTCAGCTTTCGGTCATGCCTAGACAGAATAATTTTTCATTTAATTTAAGGAGTTTTTCACTTGTATGTGAAATTTATGAGCAATTTCTCAATATCCGACCAAAGAGATCAAGAACATTATAATTAACCAAGAATCACACACACACACTGACACACACCCATGTGTTTGCCATCAAAATTGAATCCGTTTCTCCTAATGAAAGCAACAATTTGTCTCTACCCTGATAATTGCTCACACAACAAACATTCGAAAGAATATAAGAAGGAAAAGACAAGTTGATTCTATAAAAAGCAGAAATTTCGAAATCAAGTCAATTGAAAGTTGTGCAACTCATTCGAGGGAGGTCGGGTCTATTTGGGGAGTTGGGGAGTGGCGAAATTTATGGGCGCTGGCCTTCCGTTTCGTGTCAAGCGGCCACCAATCATGCAAAAAAAGGCAACCAAATGAGAAAAGAACAAAACAAAAAAACCGAAAAAAAAATAAGGAAAAGCGAACACAAAAAACATAAACAATTGAAACTGATTAAATTAATTTGATAACAAGTTTAGCTGCAGCAGGGGACTGAACACTTGAGATATGAGAAAAAGTCTTTCTATATTTTATTTCTTCGTTTCGTTTTTGGGGGTGGCAAGTTTCCCATGTGTGTGTGTGTGTGTGGGTGAGTGTGCGTGTGTGTGCGTGCATTGCTAAATTGGAATGTGAAATATGATTTTAATTTAAATAAATTTACTTTAATTGCTTGCTTAGAGAGAGAGGGAAATAGATAGAGAGAGAAGAAATGGGTGGGCTCAAAAACCAATTAGAGATAGATTTTCTTTTTTAGTCCCAAGAAGAGTGATAAAAGAGAGAGAGAGAGAGAGAGAGAGGGAATTTAAGATATTTTATGGCCATAAATTCTTGCAATTTAAAGCAAAATGGACAGTTGAGATATGTTTGATAAAGTTGATAAATTGTTTCAAAGATAATTGAGAGAAAAATGTAGGTAAAACTAATATATTATGATGATCTATTAATTTGAAAAATCCGTTTGCAAACTGAAGTCGACATGCCAAATATGAATTAGTTTAGATCTTTGTCTCTTTAGAGTTTAAAATATTGGAATTTGGAAATATATTCTCTATATTTAACATTTTGAAAACATAATTCTGGTCAATAAACTATATAAAAATTAAACAAGTAAGCAAAGGATGGTAGAATAGGAAACACACGCTGTCTTGCTCACTTTTACTAGAACTCCAGCACTTTAGCGCACCCAGCGACCAACTCTGCGCTTTGCTTCTCCTGGCGTAAAACATTTATAGCTATAACTTGGTTATTTTTGAATCCATTTTTATGAAATTTGGCAATTAGATGGCGACAATTCAATCTAGTAAGCCAGATTTTATTACTTTTTGTTAAATACTTTAAGACCATTTCACCATTTCATGGGATAAAAATTGTTTTACTAAGTCTAAGGACTCGATTTTAACATTTCAATCATTTAATTTATGTATTTTAAAAGTGCCAACTCTCTAACATTTCATTCATATTTATTAAAATAACCAATATAAGACCTTATGGTAGAGTTCTAACCATAGATAATAATTATATGTACACACTTTTTCCCTTAGATGATCATAATTATGGCCAAACTTCTCAAATAAATCAAAAATTAAACCAATCAAATTGCCATTAGGGCTCACTAGAATGATATCCTTATATGAAACAAGTTCTTGATTCCTGATAACATCCACCGCCACCCCAACAACCCATTTATAATTTTTTTTTTTTGTTCTGAACATCTGTATTTGTGGCAAGTCACGTTTTCTAATGTCTATCAACAACTTTTTGCTAATCTCTAACCATCTCTGAAGGACGATTAAACCATTGACATTTTCACACTTAGTCTGCCCTTTTATTCGTGTTTGTTGCCAACTCACGTTTGGCTAATAAAAACAAAACCAAAAAAAAAAACGGAAACACTTTTTAGCCATAGACCAAATATGATGATATTTTGCCAAGTAATGTGAACTCAATTAGTGAACGACAACCCAAAAAGACGTCGAAAATATGCGTGGCGAATCTCGTTTCGTTTTGCGAGAGACTGAGACAAAATAATTAATAAATATATAAAATATGTTTGTACATATGTACACAATGTGGCAATGCATTAGCTCGGCCGTCGGCCGTCTGCATCATCGTTTACCATGTCTAAGAGAGGCACAGAGGAACGCCAGCTTAATTGGCAAATGAACAAGCGAAAGCAATGACTATGAGGATGGGAATGAAAATGATGTTAATGGCGTTTGGCAATGACGATGAAGATGAGGATGAATGTTGATGCTGCTGATGCTGATGCTGATGCTCCTGCTGCTGCTGATGATGACTAGCACGATGACGGGGCCAAAAAAGGCAACCATGTCGAGACATTTGTGCAACATTTGTGCAAAATCTCAGTTGCATTTCAATGATTTTAATTACCACATGCTAGAAGGAGGAGGAGAAGGAGACGTAGACGGAGGACTACCCTAGTGAGTTTTACACGTGTCACGCGACATCCACCTACGACTTCCCCCACATTTTTGACTGTAATTTTATATCCTGCAAGTCATTGGCCCTTCATTGAGTGTTCCACCTCTTTCGCCACCCCTCCTCTTCTTGTCCCTTCTGCTGCATTGCGTAAACATTTTACACTTGACAAAAATTGAACAACAACAACAAAAAAAAAATGGTTATGCTTAGGTGGCCACGCCTCTTGCGCTTAATTAAACCGATAAATGGGCTTCAGTGCGGATGCGGATATGGTAATAGATGCGGATGGAAATAATGTTGCAACTTGTGGCTAACAACTTTTATACCCTTTAAATTTTCTAAAATTAAACAAACTAAAAGAAATTAACCCTCTTATTTTTTTTATATACTTTAGATTTGGTTTGAATTAGTTTTTAAGATATATTTAGTTTAAGAGATAATCGTTTTCAACGAGTACTAAAATGTGCATTTAAAATGTTTTATTTATTTTTAGTTTTTTAAGTTTAAAAGATTCTCTTTAAAAGTTTTCTATTTGTTCTAAATTTTTCTTATTCCTAATGCCGTTTCCTGCAATCCTTCAACTTCATTCATTAACTAGGTCAAGAAAAAATAATAATCTTGATGAATGAAACCACAAAAACAAACAAATAATATTTTCAACAGATTTTTTATGACATCTTCACTTAAACAGCAAATAAAAACAATTTTTCTCGCTCTTTCTCTGTCCATGTCTCTTATCTCTTTCGACGATTGTAAAATCATAATCCTCTCAAAATACTCACGAAAAGAAAAAGTAAAAGTGTTTTACGAGGTGTCGGGACTAAAGAATTTATAACTTCAACTTGGCATGCGTTTTTTTTTTTTTTTTCTTTTGGTTTTTTAAATGCATACAAAATAAATCAGTAGCAGCAGCAAAAGCAAAAGAAAAAGTTATATAAAATCTATGTCGAAGCCATAAAACACATGCAAAGTGTTTCCATTGGGATGAAGTGCGACTGGAAGTGGAGGAGGAAGAGGAAGAAGGAGGAAGAAGAGTAGCCAGCAGGCAGCCGTCAAGAGAGATATGGAAAAAAATTATCAAAAATTATGTTGTAAAATTTACAACACTCGAGAACGACGATGTCGATGTCGATGATGATGACGATGATGATGATTATGGGTGATGACGATGGCGTCGTACGCCTGTGCAAACAGTCCATGTGATTGATGGGGACAGAAGGGTGTGGTGGTGGTGGTGGCATTCGTTGTCACTTGTGAATATCTTTGTAAATATTTGAACGAGTGCAACGAATGCAACGGGAAGACAGTGAGTACTAACTACTAATTAGGCGCTTATCTCGCTTCGAGCAGGCACTCGACAATATCAGAGAGCGCCAGCCAGCCAGCCAGGCAGCCAGCCAGCCAGCCAGCCAGGCAGGCATTCAGACAATCAATCAATCAAAGAGAAAAAAGTGCAGTGCAGTAGGCAGTAGTCAGTCTGCTAGAGTAGTTAGCCCTCTTAGGCACTTGACTTGTGATGTGATGTACATACATACATGTATGTAATTGAGGGGGGGAAGGAAAATTTATTTATTAGTTATGTCAGCCGCGTGTCAAAATAAAATCATGAAATTTAAAGCCATTAATCTGCGACCAAAAACCCTAATACAACTGCCCTGTCATACACTATTCACCTGCTTCTCCTCCTCCTCCTCGTACTCCACCGCCCCGCTCTCCAATTATCCCCAAAAGCAAAACCGAAAGAAATAAGCGTTGACAGCGCGCGAGTTGCATGCCTGACCTAGTTTCTCTCTCCTCACAGAGAGAAAATGAGAGAGAGACCTTTTGTAGGTGTCATTTTGTGTTTTTTTTTTTTTTTTTTAGCGGTCTGTTCAAAAGCTTCTGTGGCGGCTGGGCGGACCTCTGTGTGAGGTGCACATCAATTAAATTGTCAACCCACATGTATAGAAAAAAAAAAGAAAGAAGCAACAGAAACAAAAAAAAAACCCCTACTGAAAGAGCAGGAAGAAGGAACATGTAGAGAGAGGTAGGATAAACCAAAGTTTTATGCAGCTGTGGCAGCATTTACTGTTCGTTAGATATTCCTCATTCTCTCACACTGTCAATTCTATCTCAGTTTCCTATCAGTGTGTGTGTGGGTGTGTGCCAGTGTGAAGTGTGCCAAAAGGACACTTCAAATTTCTTCTGCCTTCGGACTATATAAACCATGTCAGGAACTGAAAGCTGCCAGCATACGGCTCGGACCTGAACTGAACTGAACTGAACTGGGTTGGGCAGCTCGTTAGTTAAATGAGCAGCTATATGAACGAAAGAGGTGTCAAGAGCTCAGATAATAGGGAAGCTCCTTAAATTGACACATCAAATTTTATATATACATATGCATATTTGGGAATTGAACTTTAATCTTTAATGGTAAGCGCCTCGTGAAACTCTCAATTTAAACTACTTTGTTATCTTTCTAATTAGTTTAGGCCTTAAGTTATTATTTTACGACTTTGGCACTAAAAAAGGCTTAAAGACAAAAGGAGTTGGTTATCTGTATAAGCTTTTTTTGTAGACCTACAAACGTCTTCCTCATTAGCAGTCTTTGCTGCCACATCTTTGATCCTAAAACTAGTTGGGAATTGCAACTAAAGGAAGGAAAAAAAAAGAAGTTAAGCTAACAAAGCTAAAAAACTTTTCATCGTGTTGACTAACTAACTCCTAAATATGATTAGAATCCCATATGCCCAAGGCTGACTTTCCAAAATTATGACAAATTTAGAAATATGGCCAAAATTTTGTTGTCTATGTGACAAAATATGTTCAGTAGACCACCAAAATGTCCTCTTAAAGGCAATATCGCTTTTTAAAAGATTTAATTAGATTTACCTTCCTTTTTTTTAAGTTCAATAGTAAAACAATCGACTACGTTATTAATTTTTCAGAATTCAAAAGTGACTTATTGACAAATTTGTTGAATAAATTAAAGAAAAACCTAAAACAAAGAAAGAAAATCTTTCAAACGCTGTTTAAAGAGATATTTAAATAACTTAAAAAACTTTGTAAATATTATTTGCTTAGCTGGAAAATGAAATAAGCACCTAAGATACCTACCTCAACTATCCCTATGATAAATCTATGACTGAACATCCCTTTTTCATGCCATAGAAATTCTTTTCTTATTTAATAAATTAGCTAACTTTTAGCAAAACATTTTCGTATATTGTTTTCTGATGATAAAAATTGAACACCAACCAATAGCAGCTATTTTCGCAATCATTTATCTATGTCTGAATGATTGAAGTGTCTAGTTTCTTAAGCTAATGATGACTGGCTAAATGATAGACAGTTGTTAAGCCGCATAAGACAAAAGGTCTTTTGTATATATTATCATAGATACATTAGCATATATTCGACATGTAACTTTGTCTAGCCGCCTACACACACATACACACACACACCCACACCCACACACACACGCACACTCGCAATTCATTTTCATTCATTATATATCTCGTTATATACATTTTTGGGGTACATATACATATGTAACTTACCAATAAGCCGCAGAACCTCGTGTAAATTCAAAAAGATGTTCAAATGCGTCTGTCCACTGCTAAGCAGAGCCAAAAATAATCCAATTGTAAAAATTCCTCTCAAGTTTTTCTCCATTTTATTGTTGTATCTGGGTTTTTGCACTTTAAAAACTTTAAGCTTTTCAACAGTTTAAGATATTTTTGTGTTGCTGTTGTTATTTGGTTGACAAGTTTTATTTTATCTTCTCGTTTTGCTCGTTTGTTGGCTTGGCACTCGGCAAAAAAATTGCACTTGAAAATTCAGTGAATTTTTTTTCCACGGATTTTATTTTATTTTTGCATATTATACTATTATATATTTTATGGCCCTATGACCTTCTCTTCTTATGCTGTTTTGTGTTATAAAATTTTTTTTTTTTGATTTTCAGATGCACATTTTGAAATACGAATTCGAATTTGAACCTTACGATGCACTTATGTACTTCATACCAACTTCTCTGTCATCAGCATAGAGTCAAAGTCTTCCGTTATGGAAGTATTTTTCATCCGCTGAAGACAATTCGATGCGCGACCCGTGACGATACTGACGGATAAACAAACAATTTGCCAACAAAACGCAACTGAAGTTCGTTTCTGCATACACAGATACAACGGCAAACATAGATACAACATACAACACACGCAGGCACACATACACAGATAGATACAACCCCCACAAACATGTATGGAGCGGCATCGAACACGTTCGATATCTGCCCATCGCACTTGCACTCGCAGGACTTTCATACAATGCAATAGGTTTGAAGCCACAGCACACATGTTCGACACAATCTATATCTACATCTGAAGATACAAGAGCGATTAGGTTTAAATTAAGATACTTTAATGATGGATAATGTTGTTGGATATGTATGGTAGTTAACTACCAGTTAACTTTCCTATCAAAGACAAATGAGATTAAGAATTGGGCTCAATTCGTTCTATCATCTTGTTGAAGTCTTACACATATATTTTCTTTCAACAAATTTTATCATCTATCAGATCTTATTAAAATACTTTATTTGATTCATAATACTTTGCACAATTGGGATATTGGTAGATAAAAATATGGTCAAAAAATATATTTTTATTAAAACCCCAAGCAAATTCTGATCCGAAATTGAACAATTCTGGTTAGTTAACATCTACTTAGGAAACATTGGAGTATTTGCAATTCTTAAAAATTTATAAAAAAAAATTAGGAAAAATTTTGAAAAGTTATTTTAAAATCAAGAAAAACAGAGCCGACGACTGCTGACAAATACAATTAAACTTATTGTTTAGATAAAACATTCTCGCTTGATCCTTAAAGGTTAGATCTAAACTTAATACTTACAGTAATTGTGAGATTGTATACCATACATATGACTTATTTTTTGAATAACTGCGCCCATTTGGAGATCGTTTCGATTCGTTATCGATTTCATTTCCGGTAATCAATGAAATAAACTATTGAAATTGAAGGGGAAAGGCAAAGTGGATTCCATATCAAAAGCGACCTCTGGCGTTACTTTTAGGCACTAAAAAGAGGGGAAAACCAACATTTAACGTGGGGCAAGTTGCAGGGGTTTTATTGCCATCAAACAGAATCCACTAGTCAGCATTCAACTTGTACCCAGTATTTTCAATATTTAGGATTAATATTCTACAGAAGAACTTTTATAAGCATCTAAATATTAAAAATAATTGAATCCAACACTTTACTTACCAATGCCAGCTAATAATCAATCTTAGACACTTCCTTAATTCCTGATCTCAGAGGTTACCCACTCAAATGTGTCGAACTTTATAAAATGAATCAATAAGCTGAACATAAAAGAATGAAAAAACAATAATCTTTAGCCTGTAGACCAGACCTTTATTGCTCTGGCCTGTTGACACATTGTAAGTTAAATTTAATTCTCTTTCCCACTTAAATAAGAATAAGAATAATAATAATAATTACAAATTCTTAGGTGTAATTTGACATTCAAGTGGATTGAATTTGTGCCTAAGAAATCCCTAAGGTCTTTTTAATAAATTTTTCTTAGAGCCATTTCCAAGAACTTTCAGCCAATCTAAACGATTTAATTTAATTTTAATTTTTCAGTAAAAAACATAATGAAATGAATTCTAAAAGTAATAGTGAAAACTTGTTGACTCAAACTTATTCGAAAAGTTATATTAAGTATAAGCCAGTTGAGTTTTGAAGCCACTCTTCAAATGTGTAAGTTAATTAGATTTTTAGATAGTGTTTAGATATTTTGTTTAATGTTTTACTTTAAATAAATTTCACTTAAATTAAGTATAAATTGCAAGGGGAATGTATGATTGTATGTAAGAAAGTACATACATATGACAAATTAAAGCAAGGAACAAAGTACGAATTTTAGATAACAGAAAAAAAAGAACTAAAACTAAATTTTCGAAAGCTGCAAAATATTTTCTACAACATCTGACATAGACACTAGTTGATGGGTCTAACCCACATAATAAATACATATATATATATATACTATAGAAGTATAATTTTTGACACAATACTTTGGCCTGCAAGTAATACTACTTGAAATATCCTTAAATTAAAGCTATTCCTCCTCAACTTTCAATTGATCCAATGAACTGAGCGTTGTTTCAATTAACAAATTGTAGTCCAATTCATTGAGACTGGCCTTGGCTGTTAGGAGATCCAAGAACGAATTTAAAGAGGACAAAGTTTCGGCCGTAAGATCTGAAATATATGAAAAAAAAAGAATATAGAAGATAGAAATGCATATTAAAGGCGTAAAATATTAAATGGGACTGGCAAACACAAAATTTTTCTTTTAGCTGCTTACCAGGCGTGGCAATGAAATGGCAATTTACCATATCGTTGGCCTGTGCTTGAACATAAAACTTGATAAACTCAAAAAAGTTGTGGTTAAAATTATAAATAGAAAAACCAAAAGTAGGGAATGACAGACCATAGTATTTGGTTTGCCCAAAGCTAATGTAAAATGTGAAATGTAAAATGAAAATGAAAATGGCAATGAAAAATGTAAAATGAACTTTCTAACAAAGTGCACACTCACCACTCCTGGACTGAGAGCGAGTGGATATGGCAGCAGCTGAGGAACGATGATGTTGTGAGCCTGTTTCCTGATGTTGACCAGATAAAATATTTGCTGCATGTTCTCGTCCACGTATCATGAGGCTATCGGGATGTTGCCAGCATTTCATTAGGCGTTGTGCCCGCTGCTTGGGTAAAGCTGAGAGCAGCGATAGCTTGCGTTCGATACCCAAAGGAGAGTCTTCAATGTCTGCCAAAAACAAAAAAAAAAAACACATATGAAATAGGGAAAGCAAGAAACCACAAACCATTGATCGCTCACCATATACAATGGCCTTCATTACATCCACTTGCAATTCGAATACATGATTCTCTACATATTGCAGGAACATATCAAACTCTAAAGCCCTATAGCCCAAATAGGTAAAGAACGAAGAGAAGCCCTCTGGCACAGGAAAGGCAATAGACTCTACAGCCAGGCAATAACGTTCTAGTATAAGAAACAATGAATGCTGCTGATTGCTGGACATTTGATCTCTAGAAATGAGAAAAAGAAAGTATATATATTAATTTGTTGGTGGCTAAAAGAGAATGCACTTTACATGAGCTGAAATCCTCTTAGCGTTTGCAGACGTGCATCTAGGCCAGCGGCACGACAGACCAAAGAGCAGAGCCCACGCGATAGTTCCAATTGGGCGGATACAAATTGTGAGGCCACCGCATGAACGTGAGCCGGAGCCTGTGAGCGTTCAAAGAAAGCCTCCTTGAGCCAACGGAATCCTGTATGCGGCTTCGATGAGTGTTTAACCAAATGAACGCTCAATTCGCGTAGATACTAAAAAAAAAATGTTGCAAAAAATTCCTTTAATTATTTGGCAAAATGGATGTACATTTTCGATGCCTACCACTGATATGACGTGCTCCTGCTTGCTGGCGGTGCAACCTTCTAGCTCAATAAATGGCAACACCTCATTGCCAAAGGGAAAAGCCGTGCCACTGCCATAGTCTCCAAAGCCTCCCGATGAACCGCCATCGGAGGGTGACAAGGGTGTCGAGCAGCGAGACAAAGCCTCCGGCTGATAGCAGGCCAAGCTGAAAATCAATTTCTCGTTAACCTGTTCGGCACTGAAACGCGGCTGCTCCTGTTTGGCCGACTCGTTAAGTAAATCCCACAGACGTGTCCATATATCTGTGCGATATGGCGATAATCTCTGTTGCGGCGAGAGTAACATCATGCTGGTATTATGTAGTGTTTCATGGGACAGACCCACATTAATATCGGAAACTTTTGCCTGTATGGGACGCGATGCCAAAGCTGTAGTTAGGGGCAATAGTCTCATCAATGGTTTAGCCTCATCGGGCAGACTTTTACAGGCAGCCGCATAGCTACCAGCCACTAAAGCCTCCTTGAGCAATGCTACTGTATCCAAGGATAGAGGACGCTCTAGTATACTGCTCAATAGTTCGGCCAGCACATCCAAATCACTTGAATGCAAGAGAAAATAGTGTATAATGCTTAGGCGATTATCCAATGAGCTATCATTGCGGAATGTCTCAATTAAATGCTGGCGGGGCACAGTCAGTGAGACCAGATCCAACGTGGCCATATCATAGGCCAAGGCACCCCACTTTTTCAATGGAACCAATTGCCCCAATTGCGGGCTACGACTCGTTGGAGCTGGGCAAACAATGTGACACATTGGCTCATGCTGCAGGCCCACATCTAAAAGATGGACAAAGAATGCCGAAGACACCAGTAAATGATGCTGGCCATGCAGAGCAAAAGTTGGACGCAATAGACGAGCCTTTTGCCAGGGAACTCCCGGCATAACGCAATGCACCACACAACCATGATGGAGCAAAGTAACCGAATAGGCAAAATGCACATCCTGCTGGACATTCGATTGCAATGGTTGATACAAATAATAATGACAGACAAAAAACATGCCCGAACCATCGGCTAGGATAATCAAATTCAATGAACTGTCGTGTACACGCAGAGGCACTGCATCATCATCATAGCTGGGTGTATCCGTTTGATTTCCGCCGCCTCCTGGCAGCTTTGGCAAATTCAGCGGAATATTTAGCTGCAGTAAATAAGTTTAATTATTATATTGAAATACGGAATCTGCATTTACGAATGTCACTTACCACCGTCTCAGTGGGTTGCTTCTCATTGAATTGAAAGGCTGTTAGAGTAGGACTCAACGCTGGCTTGGATTCACCGCCAGCCTCCGCTTCTTCACGCTCATCTAACAAACTTAAGCTCTTCGCCTTGGGTTTGAGATGTATATAATACAAGGCCTGACTCTCGGCATCCCATTGGGGCCCAACAAAATTTTTTTCCCCATATTCATGCGCAACACTGATGCCCCAGTGCCGGGATGCCCCGACACCACCAATGCATTTTCCCCGAGGTGATGGAGCTTTGTTTTACTATGCAAGTAAACTGCTTGATAGCTAAAAGTAAAAATGTTTCATTGATTTGAAATTTAGGATTCAAGTACTAACTCCTCATGCTTTTAACACAGAAATTTTATCTTCCCACAGGTGCGCGTGGCATCTCCACCCCCCAAAAAAAACTGTTCTTATCTGCCTGGAAGTTGCTTTGGTTTTCAGGGGAATAGCTTTGCCCCCCTTCACTGTTTCTGACTTCCCAAAATGCCTGATGGGGCCTTTGGTCTTAAGCACATGGAAACAGATGACACTGCTTTTTAAGCGGCCTGGATCACTTCATGAACCGGGGAAAGGGGCCCACAGTATTCCCCAATTGTTTTTTTAGTGCAAAAAAATGGCCAAAAAAGTTCTTCCCGCTTGTTTCCCCCGGTTTTCCCCCTCCTCATCATCTATCGAAAGCCAAGAGGTTAGTAGGGATCCGTCTTGCTCCTGGCCCAATATGCGCCACTCATTTGCTTTTTCTATATCAAATGCAAATTTGTTATTCATTTTTAAATCATTTCAAAATGTCTGCAAACGTACCCTTATGCCCCTGGGTCGCCAAAAGGCCGCAGAAGTTGGCTGCTAAGTTTTCCTGGCGCAGCATTATAATTTTTATTCAACAATTTTACATTTTCTGCAGCAAAAAATAAAAAATCAAAAAAACCCAAACAGCTGTTGCCATTAAGTGGACGAGTTTGCAAAATCCCAAAATTGCACAATGCCCCAATTTTCCCAAGTATGGGCACGGGCGCGAAAAATATTTTTTAGGGTTAAAATTTTAAAAAAACTGTATATTTGGCGATAGTTGTGCTGCGGAAAATTTAAAACCCAAAAAAGGGAAAAAAAAGGGTTTTTAAAACCCTCCAAAAGTCAATAAAAAGGATATATTAATCTGTTATTTTTTCGCCTTCCAAACAAGTGCGAGTAAATTCGAGTTCGGAAATTTCGATTTGCGACGCTCTCTTAAAATTACCCCTTTCCCCCCAAAAAAAAACTCCTCGCAAACTTTACTACATCGATATTTTAAATTTTCGTCACCCAAAAAAATTAAAATGCAACAAAGTGCACCTAGAGAAACTGGCGGTGATATTTTAAAAATGTAACCTTCCACATATTGTTGATAATAAACAGCCACAAATATGGTTGCAAGGCATAATAATTAAAAATTAAGAGAATAACGAAGCGTCACACAATTCATCTCGACTTTAGTATGCAACCACAAAATCTCCGTTTTCAATAAGACATACCGTTAGTGGTGGCAAAATATGAAAAATCGAAAAATTTGAATCATTCGTCAATGGTACGGCCAGCACTATTTTACACTATTTATTTGTACAAAACAATTGGGCCCTGGATTATGCCAGGAGGAGCAACTTAGACAATTTGGACAAACCTCAAGTAGAGGCAAAATTAAAACATTCCAATGACGTCGTATATGTCGTTTACAAACTGTTACGATTCGGCATTATTTAGTTAGACAAGAGGCAAAATACATGAAAATATTATTTTATTTCTAAAAAATTTACGTCTGAACTTGAACAAATTTTAATTTTTGTTTTAACCCAAACCATACCTCCCGACAAAATCAAACATTCCAAAATTTT
This sequence comes from Drosophila nebulosa, assembly GCA_024703675.1. Taxonomy (NCBI): domain Eukaryota; kingdom Metazoa; phylum Arthropoda; class Insecta; order Diptera; family Drosophilidae; genus Drosophila; species Drosophila nebulosa. The sequence goes on along the minus strand of CM045724.1, from coordinate 5,331,770 downwards.
CGTTTAAACCCAAAGGAAAATGTAAAAAAGCAGCTAAGCCCCGCATCGTGGAGGAGTGGCCCAAATTTCCCTTTGGGGGCCTATCAGCTGCCGGGGGACCGACTATTGGACATTATGTCGCCACTTGCAGAGAGTGCCCCCGCGTATGATGAAGAAAAACACAGGAATAACGGGAAAGGCAATCTCCCGCGCCCAGCCCGGATGGGTCGCTGTACAACGTTGAGGAAACTGTTGATCCGGCTGTCGACAATATGATGCACATCATCACAAACGATTCGGATATACACAGTCTGATATCAAGCAGTGATAGTGTGGACTTTAAGGGTTGGGAGGATCACTCTGGTTTCGAGGATCTCGTTTTCATGGGCCCGGGACATTAATCACGGTTTGTGCAGAATGTTCAAATCAATGAAAAAAGATGAAAGCCCAAATCGGATAAAAGGGATCAGTGTGTGGAGTATGTGGATTCCGGCAGCAAAAAAGTGTTTTATCATAATCATCATCATCATCATCATCATCATCTTGGAATGAGATAAAAATTTATGGTAAGGGGCCCCCATTTTCCCCTTTTACCCTTATTTATCGACGTTTTTAATTTTTAAGATTCTCCGAAGCTAAAGCTATGCATTTTCCAAGCCGTAGGGAAATTTACAAGGGATCTTAAATGGTTCAAAAGATCACGGTCGAGGGGAAATTGAGCTGGTGTCCATTCACCATGGAATGGGGATCATCTGGGCCGAGGGCACTGAGTGTGTAAACTATGATGAAAATAGGTTGTTGAAAACCCCCAGGCTTGCTGCGAGACAAAGGTGCACCCGGCGTTGCTAATGGAGGAAAAGGCTAGGGGCATTTCAATGCTTTGGCAATGGGGGATTGGCCCCGGGACCACTTCTGATTGCTTAATGGGAGGTGTACTAAAGGGGGAAGAGACCAATTGGAAATGGAAAAATGATGGCAATATCTAATTGTGAGAGGGGGGTTTGCCCCTCACCTAGAAAAGTTTTTGGAAAAATGTGAGGGGCCCAAAATTTTTTGGCGATAACCCATGGAAGGGAACGCCCCGGGTATATGTCAGGGCTATGATCATGAAAACCCAGGGCATGATGATGAAAAGTTGAAGAAAGCAAATAATGTTAAAACAGACGAAAATTTAGGGGTGGGAAAAGCTCAGCAACATCAACAACAACAAAATCAAAATCAACTGCGGAGCCAGCTCCCCATGAGCAGCAACAGGACATGGAACCCCCCATTTCATAGCCCCGCGATGTAGAACGAGGGCGAGGGGCGCGCACTATTCCCAGACGTTTTCGCAGCAACTCAACAACAAAGAATGCTTTCCCTTCTAGGGGCAGGGGTAAAGAAGCAGCCCCACCGAATTTCCAGTTAGTTCCTCTTCCCCACCCAATGGCAGTGATCGCGATGATGATCTAGACGATGACCTTGCCGATCATCCTTCGCCAGCTCCACGCAAATATCCTCCGCTTCTGAAAAATACCCTCTTCGCCGAGGCCATGGACCGCCCGGCTGGCCCACATCTTCAACGCAGCCCAGATAGTCTTACCAAAAAGGGATTTTTTGGAGCAGCCGTGGCCCAGACGGAAGGTGTCAGGATGTTGAGAATTTTCCGCGCCTTTGAAAAACTAAACCACACGGAAAAAAATTTCTTGACCCCCCCGGGGGAAAATTTTGGGAAAAAAAATTTAAAAAAAATTAGCCAGGAATAATGCAGGTGGGGGAGGGTGTTCCCCCCATCCACACCACCCAAAAAATCCTGGAAAGGGCAAAACCCAGCGGGGTCTCCTGATAACTGCCTGGCGGAAAACAAATTTTTTTGGTGATGATGACGAAGATTGCTACGAGGTTACCGGCAAAGATAAATCCTCGATAACCACTCTAATACCAGAAGAAGAATTGGAATGCGATGGGACAGAAACCCCAAAGCCAATATATCAAGTAGAGCCAGAAGTGAAAACCACCCAAAACCCGCGGTCCATCAATTGGTTACCCCAAAAGGCCCCCGGTTTAATTTTTGCCAGGGATGCAAAGCTTTTGCCTCTAATGCAGCCGAAGCCCCTTTTTACCAGGCTCAAATTATGAAACAGAGCATAAATTCTGTGAAATGGTTCGAGATGTCTTTCGGGGTGTTCGTCATAAGCATTTTTTTTGGCAACGCAGCTTTACCCGCACACAGCACACAAAACACAGCACAGCGCAGCAATTCACAGCAAGCGTTCCAGCGCAGCAAAAGCTTCCTTATTCCAGGAGCATCAGGGCCACACGCAAAAGCAGTTCCCAAAAGATCCCGCAAAAAAAAACAACAGCATTTTTCCTCAAATCTCGCAGCACCTGCAACAGCAGTTCCAGCAAATACCGCAGCATCACCAGCAATATCAGCCACAGTATGTGCCAGAGATGCCGGAGAATTCGGGTAAGACCTCCTAAGCAATCTAGCGAGCTAGATATGCTAAGATCCTTTTGGCATCCTTTCTAATTTTATAATTTTTTTTAGCTAGGGCACGAACCAATCAGGCGCTTTTCCCATGGGAACCCAGATGCCCTGTTTTTTTGAGCAGCAGGAATTCTTAATTTCTTGGCCTTACCCGGGTGCCACAGCCAAAGCGGTGGGCCCCAGCCAGCGAGAGTTGGCCAAAAAGCACAGTTGCTCGCCGTTTTCCCGAGAGTTAGGGCCCCCCGCACAGTTTGGATAGGATGCGCAGCGAGTGAGGGGGGAAGTAGCCGAGAGCGGAAAAAGGACAAAGACAAGGATAAGGACAAGAAGCTGCATAATCACCAAATGACAACAATTAGTGAGCTAAGCACCGATAGAAATGATAACTTTGCAGTTCCAACTGCCTCGGAGACAACATTAACAACTGTGCCACAGAATATCGATGAAGCAGAAACGGATGAAGAGGAAGAAGTAGAGAAGCAGAAGGACCAACAACAGATTCAATCTCCCACCCGCTTTGATGTGTTGTATCGAGGCCAAGGCAATAGATCCGAAGGTGGTGAAGGCAAAGCTACTGAGGAAACTGAATTGTCGTCTAATAATCATTCTAAATCGATGGAGTCGGCCTTCGCCAAGGTCTATGCTGCAGCACCACCATCCCAATTACTTGAGGACATGCAGCGACGTTTGCGTCAGGCACGCGAGGCTCAGCCGTCCATCTACATAGTCCAGGCGATGAGTAATAATGCCACAACGAGCGAAAGAAATTCGGCCAGCGCAATTGAAACTGTGACTTTTGGTGAAGTAAATGCACCACGTCCATCGCTGGAGAATGCTACACCAGCATCACCGCCGACGCCGCAGCAGCAGCCACAGCCACAGCCTCAACAGCAGCCAAAGAAAAAGTCCGGAGCAACTCGATCCAAGCGCACAAAGAGTCAATATCATCACCACGTGGAGGCCAAGGTGCAATCGAATGCACCGCTGAGACGTAGAACTACAGTTGGAGGTGGGGCGGCGCATAATGTACGCGATTTGGTTACGCGCTCCACCACCCACATGAATTCCAAATTATTGCGTAATCGCAAGATAAATCTCCTCAAGACTTACGCTCTCACAGATGCCACCGGACCGAATGGAAAGAAAAAGCGTTTAAGCGGCGGCGGTTTATCAGCTGGCACAAAACAGAACAGAATTCCAAAGCCAGCCAAGACGACACCTTCCAAAAACGCTTCTGTAGATCCTCAAGAGAAATCTCCTACCATGCCTGAACAGCACCGTTTGCAATATCAGCAATCACCAACAATCGCTCCGCCAAATTCACCAAGAAAATCCAAAAACAAAAACGTGTTAATAACGGAAGCATCCGCCACAGCAGCCCGAGCATCCGTTTCGCCTATCAAGGATAAGCATATAAAGATGAATTTATCGTATGCAAGGCGCGGACGAGCTAAGTCCTTGCCAACGGCCCTGACCATCAAGGAAATGGATGAGCCAATGCACCAGGAGGAGCAACAAGAAAAGCACACTCAACCAATGCACGATAAGCTTAAGCCACCAATGGATACCAATGAATTTGTAGCCCATCATGCTGTAGTGCATCCACCAGTGTGGAATGAAGTGACACGTCGGTATGTCCATCACGTACGACAAGCCAATGAGAGGCAACAGCTGGAGCCAGATGAAATAGCCGGTTCACCCTATGCGCGATTAGGGTATGCGCCACCTTCACCTAACCGCTGTTCACCCCATCCTTCTGAAGAGCCGCACTTCTCTCGCCGTCGTCGCCAGCAAGCCGGCACGACTCAACACAATCATTCTGACAGTGGGATGTGCCCATTTGATATCAAATTAACGCCTCCTGGTGGCTTGCTTCGCCTCAGCGAGGCATCATCAATGCTGCGCAACCCGCTGGCGGGAAAACATGGCAAAGTCTTGTATATGTACTATGAGCTAGATCAGTTAATAGTACTGCAAGAACGATCCATTACCTTCTGGAAGTACTCGAAAGTCTTCAATGTTCTAAGCAAGCCGCCGGTTCCGACATCAGGTGATGGTGGGACTCGAACTAAATCTCCGCAAGGCGAACCAAAGTTTTCAGATTCAGAACACTCTACCATTGACAGTCAATTGACTGGTCCACACTGGGTGAATTTGGGCCGTCTCCGGCGAATTACGAATGGTAATTATTTAGATGAAAGAAACAAATTGGAATAATTAATTTTGCTTCTTTTTGCAGACATTGAGATCATTGCACCATTTGGTAATCGGCTGTGCCTACATAATTCAACGCCCGTTTATATAGAAATGCGCTGTCATCCATTGGATCATCATAGACGCGAGGGGAAGCTAATGTCGCTATATGTGAATGTCTATTACTATTGCGAGGAGGAAATGCGCCCCAAAATGCATTCCGTGCATCTTGATGCAGTCAATTGGTTAGTTGGCCTCTCCTCCAATGTTTGATAGAATGTTAAAGGATTTCCCTTATTCTTTTTATTTTAGTGAGTGGAATAATGTGATCTATACCACCATTGCGGAGTCGCGTTACTTTGTGATGGCCCATCAGGCGGAAATGATGATGGGCAAACCAAAATCGGGCATATGCAAATACTCGCTAACTCCCACTTTGGATACATTGGCTTCGATACGGGAATTTAAGCAACTGCGCCACGAACTAAAACACATTGAATGCCTCACCGAGGATCGTCTAATTGGCTATGGAGTGTCCCGCATTACCATTTGGGATCATCGCAGCGGCGATACATTAATGAACTACGATTTGGCCATGCCCCTGGGTCGCAATTTGGGCGCCATGCATTTCCCCAGCATCGAAATGGACCAAAGCAGCATATTGATTCTCTATCAGCATATACAAGTGCCGTCGAAACCCTCTCAATTGCATGTCATTGCCTGTGAGCTATCACATGCCACTCCCTCGCATCGTCTGCTCCATATGCATAGTTTGCCATCACCACAATTCGATCACATTGTTGTCTCAGTCAATACGGGCGATCATTTGATATTGAAATCCATAACGGACGATGAGATATGGATTAGTGCCGCCGATCCCAGGCAGCTGACATATGTGGCTCCGCAGGGTCAGGGAATTCAGCGTTTCTATGCTCGTCAAAAGTCTCAGGTTGTCGAATTAACACCGCACACTCTCACAGTTGATAGTATTGCAAATCATTTTATTAAGTTGGCAACCCAACAGCAGCGAATGGCCATGATATTGCAATCGGTCGACTCGATACCAGTAAGTCCGACACCAGTGTAAAACGCCAATGAAGCAAATGCCTCCCCCCCAACATTCGTTTAGTCTGTAATTTGTATTCATCATCATCATCATCATCATTACCAAAATCCTTGTAACACCACTTGGCGCCTTAAACACACTGTATCAATCACTTTGTCTGTTTAATCAATTTAATCTTATGTATAGTATTTAGTTCGAAATATAAATGGAAGATGTAATTTCGGCGCCACAACAAAAAAAAAAAAAAAACAAAACAAAAACCATCATCGTTAGTCATAATTTATTGAATTTGCTCTTAAGTTATCCTTCGAATTTTACTTGTTTTTTTTTTTGCTATTTACTTTTTTTTAAATCGTTTCCTCTATGCAAGTTATTTTTCCACAAGAAAAAAAAAATTGAAATGTACCAGTTAGTTTTCATTAATTAATGGCTTAGCTGTAATTGTTAGTTTTAATGTGAATATTTTTTAGATATATTAATATACTAAATATATATATATTTACTATATACAATTGATGTACGTACGTGAATGTAATGCAACTACAATGCTCACTCTCTGGATTGCAGCATCCCGGGGCGTGTCATATACATAATTAATTAATTAGGAGTAAAACTTGCAACACCAAAATGATGTATACAAAAAAAAAATGAAAAATTATAAAAATACAAATTATGTTGATGAAGTTTCCATTTTTAAGATCAATTAATTGAAGGTACCATTAGGACTGTCCCTATGCGTTCACAATTGGAATTGGGATTGTTGGTCCCCTCTTTAGAGGGAGTAACTCCATTTCACCTGACTTGTTCGTTTTGGATTCTCCTGTTTAGCTCCGTTGAATTGTGCGAATTGGTTGCCCCACATAAATTTGTAAACAACAAAAGCTTAATTTGAAGAAAAAGAGAAAAAAATATCTTTTTCATTAACTTAAAGGTTTGCTAAGAATTTTGTGCCCACGATGCAATTGTTGGGAATTTGTCCACAACTACTTTGACTTTTAACACATTCTTTATCTTTTGTTGTTCAGAGCAATTTATTACAATTACGTAAAAGTTTGAACAACAAAGTTTCTTATCATTGTAAATGGTCAAAGTAATAATACACCGACTTGCGTATGCCCTGCACAACATCACTCACATATGAAATTTATGCAAACGCATGCTATCTCGCTCATCCTCATTGGCATGCGATCACGTTAGCGCACCTATCGGCCAACGCTGACGTTTTAACCCTAAGATTTTCATGCCATTAAGAAAAGTCAATGGTTGATTAAGTTTTACCTTCAATTCTCACTTACTTCTTTCGCATTTATAAGTTTAGAACAGATTCCTTAAGTCACGCTGCTGAATCCAAGTCTAATCAACACATACACAAATGAAAGAGAGGTTTATAATATAAGTTGTATAATAATTTTCATATATTTTAAAACTCATTTGGTATATGAACTAAACAATTTCAACTACACACACATTCCTTATCTCTCTCTCTCTTTTTCTTCTTACAAATTACAATCTAATCATTAATTATTTATATATTATTACTTTTAGTTTTTCACTAAAATGAAATCTAATTATATGTACACAAGTTTTGTTTTCTTTTGTTAACTTACACGAGAGGAAATAGTAAAATTCATATAAAAAATTTGTGAGGTTATGGAGAACTACATGCTACAAAATTATGAATGTAGATAGTATCAAGAAGCTATCAGGAAGCCGCTTACATGATTGCACGCTAGCCTGAGACGACGGCACAAGGCTATCGAGTGGTTTCCCTTAGGTGTCTAATAAAGTACACGAATTTCATTATGTATGTATGTAGTTTGCGTTTTTGGCCTACTAAATTTACATTTACAAGATATAATGCATATACATATGTATGTATGTATGTATGTGTATGTAAATTTTTGTTGATATAAAAAAAAGAGAACCACTTTAGAACTTAAGAGTCGCCGCCATGGTAATTAAAGAGTTGCCACTACAATTCCTTGTCAGGTTTCTGTGTTGTTGCCGCCGTCTCATTCTGATGAGCCTCCTTGGCCAATTGCCATCGCTTGAACTCGACCATTTGCATGATACGAACACGCAGCGGTTGCGGCCTTTTCTGCATGGCCGCTGACAGTTTGCCAAATTCCAGGCTATACATAAAGACAACAGGTATGAGAACATCATCATTGCCATCGCCGGACATGGCAAACATTGGTTGCGTTTCGCCGGAAGAACCTGGTACATTATCACAGACAATTAGAGCCGTCGCTCCGGCTTGTTGGGCCAGACGCGCCTTGCTCACAAATGTGCAATCACCGCGCTCGGCCACAAGAATTTTCCCTTTGACTTCCTCGACGTTGGCGAGCTTTTCATTGCAGGCCCGTATGGGTTTCGCTAGCACCAGATCACCCTCCACAAACTGCTCGCCTATCAGTTCGGGACTGAAATGGGATGGTCCGGCCATCAGGGCAGTCCAGTCCTGCAAATTATCGTCCAGGGCATAGGCAACGGCCTGCAAAAACAAAGCAAATTAAAATTTAAAAAACTTGTGAACGAAAATGTTATTGGTTGGGACGCATTGTGTCTCCTCACCATGACCAATTCCTTTTGTTTGCTACGCACCTGCAGTTGGGCCAATTGATTCATGCTCTGCATCTTTGTCAACTCGAGCATCTCCTGCATAAACTGCAGACCCATTTCACCCTCCTCGTGGCTCTTGGCCTACAATATGAAAAAAGAGAAAAAAAAGAAAAAAACGTTGAAGTATGTTGATCCAATTTTGGTAATGCACAAAAACCAAAATATTTAAATGAATTTAGGAAACGAATAAATAAAAAAAAAAAAATAAAAGAAATAAAACTTACATTATAGAAACTATGAAACAGTCGCACCTTGCCTTGGCTGCGGTCCCCTACTGATACCATGGTGATGCCCATGTCGTAAACAGCTCGCAAATGATCCGCATTGCTTGCCTGAAAATCCAAGGCGCTGAGTCGCTTGCCACCACTCCCGCTGCCAGTGGTGCGCGGGCACGAGCCCGTAATGAAGTTGCGCAATGGTTTGCGTACTTTTTCAGGAAAAAGCTTATTGGAACTGGGGCAGGTGCGCATGAAGTCGAGTACGTTATGGTCGTCCGATTGACGAAAGCCTAAAAGAACACGAAAAATTCATAATAACCATAAAAAAAACACTGGTCCTCTCAATTTGTACTCACTAAACGTGGCATTCCCTAGCTGGGCAATGGATAGCGGAAGCAAATGGGCCTCTGTGGTGAAAACAAATTCATCCACATTAATAATGAGATCCTGCGGCTCCGAGAAGAGTAAATACAGATACTTGAATGTTTCGGAAAGCACAAATGAATCCATGCGATCGTCATGTTTGCCAGTGCGTACATCACTGACAGCGGCATAGCCGCAGGCGACTTTGGCATATTGCTGGAGTGTTTTCAGGGCGCGTTTGCCCACTTGAAGGTAGTGATGATCGCCAGTAGCTCGATACAGAAAATAAGTCGATTCAATGAATTCGGGGCGCAAATGATGTTGACCCCAATGGATTTGGAAATCAACAGTAAATGCCTCTGGTATAAGAGTATGCATCTGCATGACCTAGAAGAAGAGATGAAAAGTTTGCTTTAGCCACTATTGAGAATTGAAATTTGATTGATTCCTCACCTGGTAAAGCATTTCATGTGTCTGCACTGCTGGCTTTAAGTCACCCGATAGCACCTGCAATCCAGGCCAAAAGGCCAGCAGTGAATCCATGAAATTTCTTGACTTGGCATGCGGCCGATGCATAAGAACATCCAGGAGCATGGGCCCCTCACTCACGTACTTCATAACGGCATTATAATGACGATTAAAACGCGCCAAATATTTGTCATCCCCGAGCAGGACATAGGATTTAAATAAATACTCATAGTAGCTATCGATTCCTGCACCCACGCCCGAATCTCGTCGCACCCAATCGCCGGAATGAACATTTAGAACTGTACCCATCAGATCTGAACCACGATGACGTAATTTCCACAAAGCATCCATGGCAGCATGTGCTCGCACCTCGAAAATGGGATCCCCCGTTAGCCGAGACAAGGCAGCAAACTCCAAAAGTATCGTACCAGCACATGCTGTGCATGTTTCTCGCGATACTTTCAGTTGCGGATCCTTCATCCCTAGCCGGAGGTTAACCCGAGCATGTGGTATACCCGTTGAGGTATTAAATGCAGGCAATAAACGATATCCCAATTCGCGGGCCATCTCCAATAGTTCTCCCTTATACCAGAGCATAACATCTGCCTGCTTTTGCAAATATTCCGAAAGTATATGGGCTGACAGAAGGCCACCCACCATGCGTATATTTGTCTCGAACACCGAGACAATAATATCGCTATCGAATTGCACATCTCTTATGACCAATTTGACGGCATGTTCGAATTCTGCAAAGTCTCCAAGTAAAACCAAAGTGTCCAATGTGTCCACTAAAGTCATGGAGAAGCTGAAAAGTGTCAACACATTGGTAGAATGTTATCATTTTGCGATTAATTTTTAAAATATACACTTACTTTCCCAATATATCATCCATGTCGCCGCGTGAAGGTGTCACTCCCCTGTATCGTCCTTTACAAGAGAGGGGCATCAGCTCATCCGCTGGATAGGCATTCTCCATATAGGCGCGGTAGGCATGATAGAACATCTCACGGGCCTCTTCCCTACAATAGAGTGAATAAATGTTATGGTTTAACTTGAAAATTGCACATTCGATTCGGTTACAATAGAGTTTTTCTTATCTTCTTAAACTTTGTATGTGAGATCTACGTGCTAAATTCCAATAATCATAATAATAATAATTCAAAGAATACCAAATGTAAACCCCCCTTTGAAGTGTTCAAGTGGTGTTTATACCTCAGTTCGGCTCGCTCTTTGTGTGACATATTCTGGGTAGGCATTGAGCTATCCGTGCTGAAGACACTGGCGACAAAGATAAACATGGCCAGCAGGACTATCCAGAGCAACCGCTGGGCGGAGCAGGATAAAGAAGAGGTGATCGTGGTGGTGGACATCATCATCATCATTATGATGCTAGCTCCAAGGTTCGTCGTGAATTGCCAAATATGCGGCAGCCAGAGTTGTCGTTGTTGTGACGTTGACCTTCACTTTGAACGTGTTGCTGTTGTTGCCTGCCTTTTTTTCTCTCTTTCGTTTCGTTTTTCTTCAAGTGTTTGTTGTCGTTGTTGTTGTTGTTATTGTGATTGTGATTCCTCTACGGCCTGGTGTTTGGGCCAGCACACAGGTTAATTAAAACTGTAAACGCGCATAATTAATATTATATGTTAATCAACAAATTTGTACAAATAATTTATGCCAAAGCAAAACTGAAATCCCATTACTTACCCCCCTTTGTCAATGTCGACGACCTAATTTCAATATTTCCAAGTCGATTGTCTTCGTGCACTTGTGCTGCAGAAGCAGCAATTGTTCAACGATTTAGCATTCCTTCTTGCTTGTGTTTTTTTTTATTAATTTATTGCAGTTTATTTTTAATCTTCTTCGCTAATTTACGCTACCAGTGAGAAATCACCACGACAACATTTTTTGCCGTATTATAAAATTAAAAAAACGCGATGTTGTTGTTCTCTAAGTTGCCACCCTTAGCGAAAAAATCAAGCTGGCAGCACACTTCCAGTTAACACAGAAAATTAGAATTCTTCCCACTGTATCAAACAAGTTTGAGTTCGACTGCCTATCTTCCATTTAATTTTTCTCTCTCTTTCGTTCCTACACAGGCATATTTCGAACATCCGAACTTCGAACTCCAGCATGTGAACCGCTTCGAACATTCGAGCTTCGAACTCGAACAAATGAGAAAAATCGCATATATTTTAATACTGGCGGTCAGCTGCCAAAAAAAGGTGTTGCGATGCGTTAAATATTTACTACCTGTACATCTACACAGCTAAATAGTGTTAAAAAACTTTGAAAAAAGTTGGTTGCCAGATAACACAATTTTCTAACGGAAATTTGAATTATTCACGTAAAAATCCAAAGAACCAAATTTAAACACAACTTTTAAAAAAATCGTTTGCTTATTAATAATAATAATACAAATTTGCGCACTTAACTTCACAAGGCTCTTATTCACCTAATTTTTTGATAATTTTCTGAAGTCACGTCTTTATTTATTGTTCGATTTTGATTTGGCGTTCAAATATTTTAAACTAATTTTCCAACCCATTTTTCCACATAAAAATTAAAATATATTTGATTTATTTATTGTATTTAAAAATAGACGCAAAATATACTAAAAACTAAGATTATGACTAAATTTTTTCTATTAAGGAATATACAATAATTTTGAATAGGTACATAAAACACACATTTGTTGTTGTTGTGATTTTTGATTGGGGTTTGGTTTTGCCTTTAAGTTGTAAGGAATACAAAAATTATGTTTTGAAAATTCATAACATTTTTGTCTATATTATGCCGCTTTGTGTAAGAAAAATAATACTAAAGTCCGAAAATGAAACTAATGAAACAAATTCGAACAAGTAATAAATTCGAACAGTTATTATTTGTAGATTATGGATAAGTGTCTTCGGATTGGATGCGAAAGATAAGTAAGTCAAAGAAATGCTAGAAATTGTAAAAGCCGAGTGGGATATAGATAGTATAGAATTCGTTTTGCCTGTAATACTTTTCAATGAAATCATTATGGACAAGCCAACACGATTTCAACTAAATAAGTAACTTAATTTTGTTTCTTTTGTGTTTTTGTTTTCGTTTCGCCTGCGTCTCATTCTTTCTTCTTATTATTATGTATTAGAATATTAATTATGTCTGTCTGTCTCACGCATTAATCACAGCTATAATTGTTGACTTTTTTGTTGTTGACTTTTCATCTCATCTCCTTTGATCATTTTCTACATTTTTTCTATACAAATAACGAAAGTTATTTTTTTGTATTATAACTTTTGTTCGATTTCTTTTGGGTGTTGTATATTCAAGTAGTTGTTGTTGATATATATTCTTGATGTTGACTGTGGGAAATATATTGCCAGCATTTGGGGGCGGTGCAGGGCGGGACCACTTAAGTACGGATTGATTCGATTTAAGTGCAAGGAGGATTGACCAATATTGATAGATATTCCCCGTCAATTGCCAAAATCATTTGGCCAAATAGGCGGCCTTCAATTGTTGATATTCCAGAATTCTTGCTACACCATATTCCTAGAAATGAAAAAACATGAAAGGAGATGATTTGTTTTGAATTTGAGAAATTTAACTTACCCAATAACCAAACTCAATGGCGGATGTCACATTGACCACCGACCAGAGACTCCAAAATAGATGAGAGAACATGGTGAAAAACTGTATTTCCCCATCAACTTGATCCAATTCCTGATCTGTGGGCTCGTAGTTCTCATCATCGTGATATTTCTTTAGATAGTTGACAATAAAATCGCGTCTCTGTTGTTCGGTAGCATATTGTTCTTTCTTGTGATGAAAATAGGGAAATTGCGGATTGGTATAATCGAAGGTCCATTCAATGAAATGATTGGCCAAATCGAAACCACGATAATTGTAGGCACAATATTCAAAGTCAATGATAATAAGATCCGGCTCATTATCCAATGTGAAGCTCGCATCCAGGGCAGAGTCATCTGTGGTATCCAGTTCGGCGCAGGGCGATGATGATTCACGCAGCGATTTGCGGCTACATATATAGATTGGCGGGGGGGGAATTTTTCAATTAGTTACGATCGATTCAAATGGGTCTTACTTGCTTGGCATGGGGATAACCTGTATTTTGTTTATATGTTTTGTATTTTTCTATGGCTCTTTTTTACTGTATGTATTTTTAACTCAAATCACGACCGCAGCAAAATTTTGGGGCCATCTAGAATTGTAGGTAGTTTTAGAAAGCAATAGAACTTACAACTAATAAGAAATGATAGGCCAATCGGCGTATACACAGTTAGTGGCCAACAAAATAACGGGTTAGATAACTAAATCTGGTTGGGATATGATTTCCCAAGCTCAATTGTTATACTCACTTGACATCCGGCTCTGACATATTGCTATTGCCATCCAAACTGTCACCCAAAGTCTCATCGAAGTTCGATCTGTCGCGAGAACGCAAAGAAAAACAAGTAAATTCTTTTGACTCCGTCTATTTCTTACTCAATTGGATCTTACCTTAGACTGCTTAACGAGATACGCGGCGTCCTTTCCTGGCCCTGACCAGCTGCCGGTTGACGCAATAATATATTACCCTCCTGCAGATCATTGTGACAAAATACAACAGGATAAACACCTGCCTCAATCACTGACCTCAACCAAGCCATTTCCTTAACATAGTCAATGGTACGCATTAGTTCTCGTTGCTTTTGCAATACAGTTGAATTCGGTTTCGATTCTATTTTGCCCTTAACTATGCTATCCAAGCTGGCCAGCCAACGATTCATACAATTCCAGATCCAATCTGGTTCCTTTGACATCGGTATATTTAGGCTATGAATTTCACCCATTTTCTCGGCTATTTTCATTGAGATGCGTGCCTCACCCATTTCCGTAGTGGCCAAAGAACGTGCCTAAAAAAGCAAAATAAGATAGAAATTAGTTTAACCATTTAAACAAAGGAGTGTTTAGGGTAAACAAAGCGAATTGCCACTCTTTTTATAAGTCTCCAACTCATAAGTATCCGTATTCCTTTACCCACCGGTATATATTGTTCGATACGTCCACCAGGAAATATGCCATGCAATTTTGGTCCGAAATTTCGCTCACTTAGCAAAGCGAATACCACCGATTCGGTTATCATACTCTCCAGCGCATGATCACCGTGTGTCTGACCATAAATACGCAATAGAACCTGTTTAGTAAATAGAAATTATGGAATTATTTATTTTGCTTAGAGGTACATATGTAGGTGCGGCCTGGCCCCCATTTGAGCGACCTACCTCACGCGGCTCTTGCTTGGGGGTGTGCAATCGTTTCAATGAACTCGAATCGCCACTGTCGCTATCGAAACGCTGACGTTTATGTGCCTGCTTAGCGCTAATCGCCGCGTCATCATCATCATCAGCAGCAGCAGCTACAGCGGCAGCTACATTGTTTGCCAATTCTTTGGCCAATGTGGATGTCTCCTTTCTGTCCACCGCCAACGCACCTTCCACCACCTCATCGCGTGTATATAGTTTGCCGCTATTCTTAGACAAAGTTGTGGCGCTGGCTATGACGTCTTTGGCCACATTGCCATTTGCCTGTAGCTGCTCCTCATCGAAGTCATCCAAGTCGGGTAGGCTTACGTAATACAAAAAGTTAGAAAGGCCGCCACTAGAAAAACCCAAAAGTAAAGTTAATTTTTGATTTCATTTCGTGTGACTTCGATTTTAGTACCCACCTGATGCGTTTTACTACCAACGATTCGGGGGTCACTATTTTCCAACGTCCGGTTAAATAGTCACGGCAAATGCGTGCCGCTGCATGGCGAATTTCCTCGAGTGTGGCCTAAATCCAAAGAGAGAGAGAGAGTAAACCAGAGAAGAGAGAACAAGTTAGTTGGTAACTAGCAAAAATTGACCAAACAATTGTACTAAACCAAAAGACATGGTTGGCATGTTTGCCGCTTTGTCGTGCTAAAACGCAAATGCAATTACGTCGCGGGAGGACGCCGGGTTCCACTTTATTGATCTTTTTGATGGGGCGCGGACAGGTGAAATGGCATACACACGTGTATAAAGCAAGGTCAGATTTTAGTTTGGAAGCCTTTCAAAGCTAAGTTACTTTACATTTACCTAAATAATAAAAGTCTTTTGCTGCTTTCTTTATATAAGATTCTATTTCACTTTCTTAAGCAGTCAATTCTTGTTATAGCCTAGGGAAAAAGAGTATATCAATTTTGTTCTGAAGTTTGGAACATTTGAAAGGAGCTCATCTGGATCAATGGAATCTCCTTTTAGAGTTTTTAAGCTGTAGTACTTCTTTTTCTTAGGCTTTTATATATTGAAAGCATTCTATATATTAGATTCAATCGTTTGCGAATCAACAACCGTTTAGAAAGAGGGTTTTGGATAAATAACTTTTTTAGTTTTAAAGCGTTTTTTCTAAATTGTCACGGAGATTGTTCAAGATCAGAGGATTCTATAGAACAGTTCCCATTTGAGCGAAATGTATTTTCTTTATAAAATACGTTCGTGTCCCTTATGCGATTTTCTCCGAACTGGTTAAACTTCCCATAATAAGTTGTGTTTGAAATCGGTGGTCTACAGCATTTAACCGATTTTCATTAGGCTGTTCTTTCGTGTAGATATGGCTTCTTATACAAAAGGTCATTTTTTATTTGCTACCTGTAGGCAGGGACTCGCAAGGGTATATAGACTTCGACTCATTTCTTGTTTCCCTCGCTATTGAACACTTGTCATTTACAGTTTGAGTATTTTTCAAATGTTTATCTTATGTTTATTTACTATACTAAAATGTTTCAATGCTATTTCCGTCTTTTACCCAGACATTTACGATAGAAAAATTTCCCATAGTCGCCATATCGTGTAAATTAGTGTAATAAACTTGTCGAATTATTTAGGAATTTTGACGTAAAGGCATTTATTTGAGTTTAAAATGAGAGAATTTGCTTAAAATTTGTTCCATAATTGCACACAAAAATCACCGGAGGTCAATGTGCTTAAAAAAGTTTTTATCACATTTCGAATACACCAAGTTTTGAGAGATATTTCAACTAAAAAATATATCTTACATTTCGTCGAAAATGTTGCCAGATTTGCTCATAATTACAACGTTTGCGTACACAACAGTTTCGATCTATTTGCTGCTGCAATTGCTGCAGCTGCTGTTCGCGACGATTTTTCTTATTTTTGTTACTACGATTTCGTTGTCTCATACTATGAATAGTTCAGTTGTTCTCTTTTGCAAAAAATAAATACAAATATTGTATATATATATATATGTATATATAATGTGTGTACAAAATCTAATTATATAAATGAGTCTAATATCAAAGGCACACAAGAAATTGTAGTAGAAAACAAGTCTTTTGTTGAGAGAAATAAATAATTTGATTTTTTTCCGTTAATTTGTCGGATTTTGTTGTTCACAGCTGGGCGGACGAAAACAAACTGAGTCATTGTCGGCCCACATCTTCTCTGCCCAGAACTCTCAGGAACTACTACTACGTGCAGTCGTCGTCGTCTCTTAAAAGAGAGCGACCAAGAGAAGAGAGTCGAGCGATGGCAAATCTTTGTTTTCTATTGGCAAAATCTATAACGAAAAATGGTGGTTATTAAGTGTGTGTGTGTGTGTGTGTGTGTGTGTGCGGTTGCAGCACCACCACAGGGAACCGAGGAGACACCCACCCTGTCAACTGGTTGCTAAGGTCAACATATGCCATCTTCTTGTTGCCATGTGTGTGTAGGTAGTATGTAGTAAAAGGAAACCAAATAGAAATTTATTAGATGAGATTTCTAACAGATGTTCGTAGGTAACATGTCAGGTAGAAATAGTGGGAAACTTGTTTGCGGTTAAAATTTGCTTGTAATTGCCTTCTAACATGCGGTTATTGGTAGTAAATTGTCGATAAGATTCATAGAATTATATGTTCATAATCAAGTACCACTGATTATTATTAAGCCTGTTATCTGGTTATCAAAATTTCTACTTCTACTACACGTGGGCCTAAATTCACATTGCCAAAAAATTTAATTACGTTCGTTGAACTATGAGAAAGATATCCTATCTGTCTGATAAGTCATAAAAGACGATATCAGATTTTATAATTTCTATATACGGGATTAAGGATCTTGTAAAATACCTGGCTGCTGCCCTTTTTTTGCTGCAACCCCCTTTGCACTCTCTCTCTCTCGCTCTCTCGTTTTTTGTTTAACCGCAAAATCTGCTCTCTCGTTTCATTTCTAAGAGTGAAACTTTCTCTTTGCCTTTTTTCTTTCTCTTTATCGTGGCAGCAACTTACGTTTCCGCAATTCCGCATTTCGTCACCCATATAATTTATTTGCTATGGAAATAATGAGTAGAATTAAATTTCTATATACAATAGGTTAATGTTCTAGCAATATTGTCTTTCAAATTTCGTTGTAGATTTATATTCACAGGTGTAAATAATTATATGATTTGCAGTGTTAGTTTATAACAAAATGGTAGTACTAGAATTCATAAATAATGGTTAAAGATCAGGTTTACATAACGATTTCATCCAAGGGCGTAGCAAGTATTTTATTTAGATAGACAGCTTTCATTAACTATATATCTATCACGATTTATGTATGTCCTTATTCAAATGTAACAAATGAGTGGGTGGCATTAGCCGACTCTACGTCAATCTTGTAAAGAAGAACTCTAATTGTGTAAGCTTTGCCTGTTTTTTCGCTTCATTTAGTTGCAATTCCCAACTAGTTATGGCGACTGCAATGTTGAAGTCTTAAGCAAAGTCTGTTGATAATAGAACTTGGTGGTTCTTGAAATACAGACAACCTGCTCACCTTTTTGTGCATCCTATCACATAATCTTCACAAGATTGATCTAGAGCCGGTTAATACGATTTATTTTTAATAATATTGAAAGTTTAGGGTGCAGTTGGTAATCTGCAATTTTACTTTTAGCCAACGACATTTGAAACAATATAACCTCCAAAATAAGCAAAAACCACTATTTTTGCACTTTTCGGTCCTCAGATTCGAACTATTAGTATGTCCGTTCTAAATTGGTCTACAACAATCTTAAAAAGTATTTTAGACAATATCCCAATTCAATTACCCAGATTTTGAAGTCTTTTTTGAGTATTTCTCAATGTAAAAAACTAAAAACCAAGTATATTCCACAAGTTATGGTTTTGCTTTTGAAAGACAGCGATTGCGATTTTTTAACCACATTTTACCAACTCCATCTAAATCTAGTTCAATACTTTTATACATAAATCTGACTTGACAGTGAGGATTAAGCCCAGACACCAAGTATCACAAAGTAAATTTACATAAATTTTGATAAGGAAAGAATATGACAACATTTCTTATCACAACTTACTCATATTTACCAGTAATATTCAAATCTCATATGATCTCATTCAAAGAGCTATTAATAGATTTTTGTAAATGAAACACTCAATCTCTAAAACTAACAGCACAACTTTCTCAACATGATTCCATGGAATTTTCCACGCAACCGATTTACAATGCAATGCAACATGAAAATCTTCCACGAAGATTGGTTGACAGAGCAAAAAACGACCAAGGCAAGAGTCAAGTCGATGGTTTGAGTCTTATCAGTTGGACTTATTCAAATGTGCCCCCAGCATTATCAGAAAATTGAAAGTCCTCTCTGGTATGTGAAATTTGCAAAAAAGAAACAACTCTTAAGCACGTGAACCCATTAAAGTCTTAATGGAACCAAGATATATACGTATATATATGGTCTATATACACACTTAATTATATGCCGATAATTGAAAATTCAATTCCAAGTACAACAAAGGCTTTTCGTAGGTAAATAGCAAAATAATAAAGCAAAGTTCTCTCCCTCTCTCTCTCTCTCTTTCTTGATAGGCTGTTCCGGAGCACTATCAGAAGGCAGCTGTCATTTTAAGTTATCAGCAACTATTTTATAGAGTGCTCAAAGACTTATGTCATGGTGATAACTCAGCTATATACTAATAAAATACATACAATAAAATACAAAATAGTGCGTAAAGGCGCCAATAAACCCAATTTGAAAAGATTACAAATCTCATCTACTACGTCGCCAAAAAAAACAAAAAAAAACAGAAGTGTAAAAAATCAAAGAAAATCTGAAGTCATTAGCTCTTTAGGTAACTTTATTATCCAAAAAAACCCACAATTATTCAATTATTGTTATTACTTTACTGTCCGCCGTCTTTATTCTGGCAATGACTCAGTGCGAGCTGATAAAATTCTTTTCAGATATGGCGAATTTGTGTTCTCGATCTCATTTTTTTTATATAATTAGGTCAACTTTACTTTTTTTTTTGCCAATTTTATTATATAGGTCAGTTTTGCTTTAGTTGCGAGGAAGAAATATAATTCAAGTCCTGCAGGTGGTCTAGTATTTTGGCACTGATAACAATTTTTCTTTTTTTATGGAACCACAAAGAATTTTTGAAGATTAGATTTAGATTACGTCAACTTTAAAACGTAAGGCTTTAAATTTAAGCAACTTTTGCCTTCCTAGAAACAACATTAGATCCGTAGAATCATATTAGAAAATTATATTTCAACGTTATATTAAACCGTAATCAGTTGTAGGATCATTTTTTAAAGGGATTTGAAGTTCAATGCTCAGAGAGAAGACTTTGTGCTTTGTTCTTTTCCATTATTCATCCAATAATTATAGCAAATATCATTTTTCCAAAATTAGTATTAAAAATTAAAAAAGTTTTTGTACGAAATCTACTCCCAAAAATCATGAACAATTTCTGATCTCTAACTGTCGAATAAGGGTTTTAATCTTAATTGATTCGATTAAACGAAATTTCATTGTGCCATTTGCCGAGCTTCTGCAGGTTCCCCGGTAATATCATTAATCGTACTGTTAGTAACTAGACATAGTTCTTTCTACCTTTAATAATAACTCATTTTAAGCGATCAATCGGCCTATTCATACACTTTGCGGCAAAAAAAAATAACTGCATTTTTATGTAGATTATCTTCTATAATGTTTACAGAACTTTGTAAATAGTGACTGATACATTTATTAAGAAAGACACCAAGGCAAATCTGTTATCTCAATATTTGTAATCTTTTAATTGGAAATTTCATTCAAAGCGTAATGTAAATATGGGTAATGGACATTTTATTTACATATACATTTTGTGATTATCGCTAGAATTCACCCATTAAGCTTGTCAGTTTTTTGTAGTCAATGACTTTGTTTATATGTTTACATGTATTTCACTTTCTATACTGTATACAGTAATCTGTTCAAGGCTTACAACCGTGACTTTGGGAATTACCTGAAAGGCAGTAAGTATTCTACGATCATCATCATCATATGAATACGCGACACGTGACTGGTATTTGCATCGAGTATTTTTTACCGCAAGTTATACGACCCAATACTTAGTATTTAAGGTGAATAAACGAGATAATTTCCACTTGTTTCGTATTAGCACTATATTTTTGCAGTCTAGCCTGTCTGAAAGTTGGTTGGAAAAAAAATCGCAATACTCCATGGCTATTGCCCGATAAGCTAGTTAATTGTGGGCGGTCATACCGAAAGAAACGCAGCCAACAACATTGTATTGAAGTACCCGAATCAGCAGTGATAAGGTCTCTGAGGTCTCTCAATCTGAACGATTAGCGGAATGTGTGCAAGAAGAAACGCAAATGAAAACGTGCAATCATAAAATCCTACAAACAAAAATGTATTTCAAAAGAAATGAGCAATTACTTATAGGGTCTGTATCTGATTGTATTTGCAGTTTGGAGAGCGGAAAGAGGATATCTTATAATAAATCTATTATAAAACTTATTAACATAAGGTTAATAAATGTTTTCGCACCTGAAAAAATAAACTCAAATGCCAGATGTGTGCGCTCAGTCGAAGCTCATCGACAATTTAGTTGTTTCCCGTCACTTTTTGCCTACTTTTTTAAATTTTTAATAATTTAGCAAAATCATTTCATTCGCCTGAAAAATGTTAATCGGAATACCATACACAATTCTTTTTAAATCAAACAAATATTTTGAATTTTTCAAACCTCTGGAACCTAGTGGAATGGCATGGAGAAGCAGCAGAAAAACTCTTTGAAAGCTCTGTGAAAAGATAAAGGGGGCTAGCGACTTCATGCGTCATCCAGATCAGGAATATATATGTATGTACGCACACTCATGGCACATTTTTGTTTTTTTTTTCTTTTCGCAACGCGTTTAAACATCTACATATGTACGTACTTTAATCTCAAAACGGTCAATGTACAAAAATCACAACAAACAACAAATTCATAAACAGGTTTAAAGAAAAACGCAACAAAATTGCGCCGCTTCTTGTATGTAAGTTGCGTTGCTTTTTTTTTGTTCTTACCGTTTGTAAATTGCTTGACATCTTCTTTTAGCACTGCACTTTCTTTCAGGTATTATTGTACGCTCCTCTTTCTCTCTCTCTCAATTGCTCCCTCTTTTCTTTCTGGATACTAATAACAATATTTCACAACAACACAACAAAATTATATTCACATATGGCACTTGTACTTGAGAAAATGTAATTAATTGTATTTATATGAAGATTGTTAACACTTTTACGTCACTTGATTATAAATATTAAGTTCTATAACAACTACAGCACAAGTTTAATTTATAGTCAGCCTTGTTTATTTAACGGTTTCGTTTCGTTTTTCACTTTTCTTTGCTCTCTCTACTTTGTTTTGCCGTTCTGCGTCTACTCACGAGTGCATTTAAATTCCAACTGCCAACAATCGTCGCCCGATCTCCAATCGGAAGCAGCAAAAAAAAAAAAATGTGGCTAAAGCTTTTTAATAACACAGCAACAAAAAATCGAAGAGTCAGGAGAACTTTAACAGTGCCGTAGTTCATATACCCTTGTAGACAGTTTTTTATTTCGATTTTTTCCATTCAGTATATTTTTACTTACACAGAATTCTCCAAATTGGGTTTTTTACAATATTTTTCAATAATAAGTGCAGAATTGTTTTTGTTGGTTAAATTTATGAGAGACTTTTTTGCAAATTACAACTCAAGGCTAAGTGCTATTGAATTGAATATAAATTTATTGGAAACAAATTTTTTGAGAATTTCATAAGAAAAATGGATAAACCAGTTTTTGTTTACTGCATTTCTAGGTCAGAGGGCTAATCTATTGCGTTTCAAAAATTATGTTTACCAACTAAATAAAAGCTTATGGAAGTTTTCTAGAAAAATATCGTGGCAAGTGGCACGCGCGCATATTATGCGATATTAACCAGCTGTAAAAGCTCAAGGGCCTTTTGAAAAAATATTAACAAACTAATTAATTAAAACATTTAAAACTTATCAGTGTTATATTTCTATTTTCAAAACATCAGATTTTGGGGGTTGGTTTTTTAAAACACACCTTATTCCTTATTTTCGCTTAACTTAGCTGAAATGTGCCGAGTTAAGTGTAAATTTATGTTATTTGCAAATATATATAAAAATTTAATTTCTCCAGATGGATAATTTTGTAACAATTAAGATTTTAAATTTTATCAAACAAATTTAAAAAACAGCAGAACTGCAATTATCCAGATTTTCGAAAACGTCTCTCCAGTCTCTCAGCGAGCCAATTGTTAAATCTACATTGGTAATAAAAATTAAACTTAGCCCTAACAACATGTTTTCATACCCAATAAAAAATGTTTGAATTGCAAAATGTTTAAAATTATAATTTAGTTTTATATTTTTAACTGTCAAAGTTGCGTTAACAGCACAATGTTAACTCTCCCCAAGTGGCAACGCTGCTAAGCTAGACTCACAACACTGGTTTGCTGGAGTAACATTTAAATTTTTTGGCGCCCTAGCTCGGCTTTAAATTTGCCTATTTAAATTTACTTTTCGTTCAAAAATGTTTTCTCCTGTAGAATATAATGTATAAAAATAGTTTTGATAATTTTGCTAATGGATTACTTCAAAATAATTTTTCCCAAGATAACCTTACTTTTATGAAAAATGACTCATTAAAAAAAAGCTTTCCATATTATTCACTTCTAAGTAGCGCAACCAAATTTGATCATGTTTATTTTTGGAGAAACTTTTCGAAAAGCTTTTTTGAAAAGAAAGTAAATACCAGCAATAATTGAAATATTTTTGTAATTCCATAGTGGGCTATCCCCGTAACAAAATTAAAATTGGAGTTTGAGGGTTAAAAAAGGAGGTGGTTTTTGTTGCTGATTAAAAGCTTTGGCACGCAAAAGTTTTTGAGTTTGCGATCTATGACCCCTCTCACCCATCTTTTACACAAAATGGAGTTCGCTTTTCAGTTGCAAAAAATTCAAGTACAGTTGCGTCTGGACAAGGAAGCTGATGTTGCCGGTGACTAGCTTTAAAGCTCTTTGAATAGAAATTTCTGGAAAACGGCGACACACACACACGCACTTAAACTCGACCCCACGCCGCATACCAAAGACAATATAATGATACATAGTTTTACTTTGTTTTTCTCTTTCGCTTTTGCTTGTTCTTCTTTCATTTTTTATTTTCATTTTTGAATGTTCTCGAATGTTACTTGATGCGTGGTTCTGTTTCTTTTTTTTTTGTTGCTGTTTGATTTGAGTTTGTTACAAAACTTTCTGCTCTAGGCATTTATTCTCTTTTGTGTTTTGGCGAGAGGGTTTGGAAAAAAGGTTTTTCTTTTCCACACACATCCATTTTCTTGCTTGCGTCAGCATAAATAGAAGTTGCGGTACTTGTTGTTGGATTGGTATATATAATTAATTATATATATATATATATGTATAATTAAATGCTTGAAGAATCCTTAATTAAGGGAGGACACAAACCGTAATTAGTATTCAATATTAAAAATAATAAAAAAAAATAAGAACAATTAATTAATTGATGAAATGAAATTGTACAGTTACGGAATATGAATATATTTCGGTTTTAAGTCTAACCCCAAAAAGTTGGTTGTTCTCAATTCGTCTGGTTTTTCGATTATGTCCAGTTTTGTTTTATTTTGTCATCTTTTGTTGTTTCCTTTTTATTGTTTTTCTAAGTATGAAATGCGTTTTGTTTCTTTTTTTTTTAAATGTTTGCTGTTTTTTTTGTTGAGTTTTTGTGTTTTCTTTTTTTTCTTTATATATATATAAATATATTCCATATGTAATATAGAAATTCCATACAATAAAAATTAAAAAAGAAATATTCTTAAAAATGACGAAAAAAATTATTACTCTTTGCTTATATAAGGATTGTGTTTGTTTGTTTTGTTTGTTTGACGTTGTTGTTGGTTGTTGATTTACTTTTTAGTGTTTAATTATATAATTATTAAATTTGACGCGTTTCTGTTCTTTTTGTTTACAACTTTCTTTTATATACTTTCTTTATTTTTGTTTTTTGTTTTATTTACTTTTTTTTTTTTTTTTGCTTAAAACATAGAGGGTTTTGCATCTTACTTTTCGCTTATATACTTTTTCTCTCTTTAAAGTTAAGGTTTTTTTGTTGTTGTTTTGTTTTGTTTAAGTAAATGATAATGGATTTCGTTTTGTTGTTGCTGGTTGATTTGTTGGTTTTGTTAGTAGACAGAATCAGACATAGAGACATAGGAGAAAGATTTATAGAATCAAGAGGATTTTGTAAAAGATTCGCGAATTGAACAATCGGTTCCACAGATTTCTTGTTTTTTTTTTTTTTTTGTTTGTTTCGTAAGTCTACATAAGGTTACCCCTTTCGGAATTATTTTGTTATTAGAGAATTTTGTTTTTGGATTTTTTTCTTTGTGTTTTTTTGGACAGCCAAATTGGAACGTTTGGCTGACAGAGGAGAGCCACAATTGTTGTTTTTCTTGTTTCTTCGTTATTTTCTTTTGTTGTTTTATTAGATTTTGTGTTAGTATGTAGTAATATATTTATGTGTAGAAGTTTGTGTGAGAGCTTATGCTTTTAGGCAGCTACTTCGCTGGCCTCAGCACCGTTTTGAACTTCATCCTTTGTGCTGGCGGCATCGTCCAGTTTCGCCTTCTTTTCTGGTGTGGCAACGGCCTCATCGGCTTTAGCGGCGGCCTCATCAACCTTTCGCTTTACGGCTTCAGCGGCGGGGGCATCTAATGGGGGTAATAACAAAAAAAAAAGAGAAAGAATTTAAGTTAATTATATGGCCAGAAATTTTTCTTTTGCGTTTGTTGATCTAATGATAGGTTTGTTTTTTTTTTTATCTATTATTCCAGAAGAAATTACTCTTTAGGTTGTACAATAAGTTGATATAGTTTCATATTTGACGCAAAAAACTATCTACTCAGTATCTTATCTTTTCAATGGAAATGTGATTCCTGAATTAGATCAAGTAGGTTTTTTTGTATTGTAAATCACTTCGAGTCTCTATCATCTTGTATCAACAATTGGTGGACGGGTAATAGGAGGGGAGGAGAGGAGAGCAGTAAAACTCACCTGTTGAGTCACCATTAGCTGCTTCTTCAGCTCCATTCTCAGCAGCGGCGGCCTCGCTGGTTGCCTTGGCCTCCTCAGCAGCGGGCGCAGACTCTTCCTTCTTCTCCTCAGCAGCAGGTTTGGACTCATCGGCCTTCTTCTCACCATCGGCAGCATCAGCGGCGGCGGGGGCGCTGTCAGCGGCGGCTGCTTCAGTGGCGGCGGCGGCTCCATTTTCCTTCTTGCTGCTTGCTTCCTCTTCGGCGGCACCGTTCTCTGTGGCTGGTTTTTCAGCTGCTGCTGGTGTTGCTGCTGCTGCATCATCGGCAGCAACTGCATCCTTTTTCACAGCATCTACTTCCTCAGCGGCAACCTTCTCCACAACAGGGGTCTCACTGTCATTGGACAAAGAGAAAAAGACAAACACAAAATGCAAAAATTAAATACGTTTTTCGAACATCTTGGAAATTTCATAAATTTTTGAAATGCTTTCAACAAATCTCAATGAAATTCGTAAAATTTTCCATGCCTCATAGCAAAGAGAGGCCGGCAAAACGGTGACTACTTCCGTGCAACCCCCACTAAAGCAGCGCACGAGGGTTGTTATTAATGTTTATGGCCTTAAAATCAAATAGCTACCTTAAGCTCACTTAATACAGACTGTTTATATATTTAAGGAAAACCTTTCAATTTACTCATTTAAATGCTAGATTTCACCTGTAAGAATTTAATGTGGACTAGGCCAGGAATGTATGTGGAAACCCTCTTACTAACAACTACAAAGCATTGTAACATCTGCCGACGCCGGCGACGACGTCGTCAAACGTCGCTGCCCTGAGAAAATGATAAATGGGAGCAACAACTCGTGGAAACTGCGACGCAAAAAGAAATACAAAAAAAAAGGTGAGCGTGCGCTGCCATATAAAATTTTTTTTTCTTTTATATACATACACTTATGTACATTAATACATATATACATAAAAGAGATGCTTGCAGACTATGTGCAAAAAAAAAAAGAAGCACGACTTGTTTGAAAAAAACTGGTTTTTTATGCGGTAAGGTTTATAGGGTTGTCCCGCTTGCACTTATCTAGCCGCTACATGCAAGGCGCGCGCGTCACGTAGCATTAAAGAGGGAAACAGCTAATTCTGTCTCTTTCTAACTGCATGCACAAAAAGGAAGCGGCAAAAATAACGGTCAAAAAGCAGACACCCACTATGCGGCTTTAATCCAACCCCCGCCGCCACCGCTCCTTGCGCAACCTAAGACAACACACACAGACAAAAGGTATTTAACAGTTCTCTCCTTTCTTTTTTGGTTCTCCTCCCCCACTACAGCAATACAGAAAAGAAGTTAAACGAAGTATAAAAACGCAAAAGAGCGCCAAGCAGAAGCAAAACGCCACTATGTGATTATTTTAAGCAATGACAAAATAATACATGGAATAAAGACGAACAAAAAAAAAACTTGAGCAACTCATTAGCACAAACAAGCAGCAAGACAGAGAAGGTAAAAAAACGAGAGAGCTGGGTTGTTCGCTAAAGTAAAGGTAAGCAGGGAGGCAGTCAGGCAAACAGCACAAGAAGTTAATGCCAAGCTTTGAGCTTTAAACAAACGGACAGCTGAAAAAGAGCGGCAACTTAAATGCGAATGCTATACACACTTTTGCACATACATACATACATTTTTGCGCACTCCGCTTTGCACAAAACACACATCCATACAAATATATGTATACATATAGATGTATATACTCAACACATTACTTCTTTGCCCAACAAGCACATGCCGCCGCCGCCGCCGACAAAAAATTTACTCTCTGCCGCCGTCAACGTCGCTGCCGCGCCGTCATCGTTTGCCGGCCGGAGAGTGAGCGAGATCGACTTAGGACGCCGCGCCAAATTCAACGGCGTCGTTTTTTGCGCGCACATTTGAATTGCCCAAGTGGAAGCGAGACAACTACTTGAAAACCAGCTTTTGCGTATATAGACACAGAGGGCCGAAAGATATTCAAAAAAGAAAATTTTTCCAAACCGTTGCAAATAAGAACATGGCAGAAAAAATGCACAAATTGTTTAAACAAAATACTCAAACACTTGCACACTTATGAATTCACAAAAACACTGAACATTTACTTATTTCTTTATATTTTTTTGTCGATATCTATCTACATTACTCACTTTTTTTGCTCAGCCACATCAGCCATTTTGTTTTACTGTTGGTTTTTCAAAAAGCGAAGCGCGTAAAACACGTTTAAAGAGGTGGTTTGCTTTAACGAAGCTTTTATATTGCCGGGCAAAAATCGACACGTTGTAAACGGAACAAACAAATTTAAGCAAATTTTATAAATTTGTACAATTTGTATGTGTGTATAGCAGCTACTTTTTGCTTTAAGAATCGCTGGGGTTTTTATTTCTTTTTTTGCTTTTCAGTTGCTGTACACAGAAGGAGGAACGTCCACACAGTTACGCAGAAAAACGCCGAATGAGAGAGCAGCGAGCACCGGTGCCGCTTTTAAAGCGGCCCGCTCTAGTGTTGGTTAAAATACCAGTTCATTGGTATGAAGACGTTAAACAATGGTAAAAATTGCGGATCTAGTTCCCTTTTTTTTCTCAAAATATGATTCATCTTATATAATCTATTTCAATTGGCTAAGCTTGACTTGATATTTCGCAATTAAGTCAAATTCGCATGCTTTATATTAGTTTAAAATTGATAAGATTAATTTTGGGATTGAAAAATTCTAAATGCCCTCAAAACTCATTTTCAAAATAAAGTTTGTATTACCATAACACTCAAAATTGGTTAGTGTTTAATAAAAAGTTAGGTCCAAGCTAAAATTGTTTATTCATTTAATTAACTTATTTAATAATTTTAAATTAAATAAAATATTTATTTCACATAGTTCTACATCATTTACATATATGTTACATATATGAGGAAGAGAAAACGAACTAGTCGAACCTGTTCCGTTCCGTAATTGTATGAACTAGTTAACACTCTGCAACACTCATTCGCTCTCTGAGAGCTGCATTAATTAGCCAGAGAGAAAAAGAGAGCAAACGAGAGAGGGAGAGCTAAAAAGCAAGAGCTCGCGAATGAGAGAGAAGCCGGTCGCATTCTCTGAGAGCAACAGAGATGGTCAAATATTAGGCGAAATATTCAAAGCCACGCAAATATAATATACAAATACATATATTTGTGTGTGGAAATGTACATAAAAGCCAAAAATGGAACATAATATAATAAAAAAAAATGGTGCTGGCAATAAGTTCAATACAAAACGATGCAGATACATTCTATAGAAAATACTGTGCGTAACTGGAAATCATTAGTCAGTGACTGAGGCAGTCACAGTAATGCTCAACTCTATTGTTAATACATACACTGTATAGGTAGAAATGAGAGCGAAGTTGTTAAATTATACACAAACATGAGAATTACTAATTAAATTATAAAAATTGGCGAATAATTTGTAAACATGTTCTAGAAGTCACACATACATACAAAGATGCATTCCTATATATATGTATTCATAGAGAAATTTTTTTCTTTAGAAAGCGCGCGCTTGCAACGGATATTTTAGCTTCCCAGTCTCACCTTTTGTTCTGGGACTTATCCAGGTAGCAGACAGGTAACTAAATGAGGCACCACACACAAGAGGGGAACTGAAACGAATGGATTTGAAGGCAGCATCACGTGCCATTGTGTATGTTTCAGGATTAATTTTTCCTGCAGCAGGACTTTCAACGAAATGAATGAGCTAAGATGACAGATGTTTTAACAATCTTACAAGATGCTATGCTATGACAGCTGCTACTTTTGAAAAACTTTCTATTTAATTCTAATAGCGAGCTGAGAACATTACGTAAAACAAAAATGCAAGTTTAAAGAGACTTGCTAACAAAACTAATATCCTATTGGCTGCACATTTTGATCCATTTCGATAATCAATCAAAATTGTTCCCGCCTTGCCTGCTTTTTTTTATGTCTAAACCAGGTAGATGAGTATGTGTTTGGGTGTATATGTATGTGTGTATGTATGTTAGGCTCAGGTAAAACGGTCTGACGTTGTTCCGGATCATCATTGTACGGGCGAACGGAGAACGACGAAAGGTTATCGCTGCTTAGCTGTTTTATTGCCTGACAGTGTATATAGAACACATTCCCCTAGAGAGAAACAAATGCACTCGACAAAAACTCCCGCGTTTTCGAGAGAAAGCAGAAATGTCGCTTAGACAGTTAGGAAAACAAAAGATAAGAAAATGTTAGTCGCTGAAATTTGCATTAAAAGATTGAAATAGAAATTTGCATAGAATATTTGAATAAATATGAGAATGTTTAGAACCTTTCAAACATTTTTGAGTAGGCCAAATATGCTCTCTTGGTTTAAATAATCTTTTTTTTCATATTTTGCTTGAGGTATGTTACTTTTGGCTCAAATTTGCTTGTGAAATAGTCTATAATAGTAAATGATGGTCACGTATCATCAGACTCGGCCTGCTGATGTGATAAAACCTTTTATTTCCGCAAAAAAGTCCTTCAGCCTTACAACAGTGTATATACATAGGTGCGTGCCGGAAGTGGGCAAAATACATACATACATACTACGTATGTACATGTACGTTTCCGTTTGTTTACCTGTTCAGGTCAATGCCAGGAACAAGCGGTAGAAGAGGAGAAAACCTTTAAAATCTTAATGAAATCGATTTATAAGACGCATGAAAAAATATCATTAAAAAACTACGCCATAAGTTCAATTACTGAGCTTTTATAGCCTTAGAATGAATGCACTTGCATTGAAATGATTATTTAACATTCGATTCTAACTAAATAATCGTCATCTTTAAGAACATAAGAGCAGAGTATCAAACGGTTTATTGTGCATTTCCTTTACAGCTGCCATCACGCACACAGCCTTACATTTATATGCAGCTGCACCTATTTTTCAATGCCAGCCAAGGACAGCTGCATTCCTTATGAGTCGTCCTTCTTTGGAGTGTGCATGTGTCTGTGTCTGTATGTGTTTGTGTGTGTGTGTGTGTGTGTGTGTGATTGCCATTTAGCAGTGAGCGACATTAATGTTTTCTTTCTAATTAATTTTATGCGCTTGCGGCAATTTGAGTAATTATGCTCGCATATACACTCACACTTGCACATGGACACCCACCGATTAACAGTTAATGCACATTTTGTTATCAAGCTGCACAGCTGTACCGTTATCAGTGGCTTTCTCTCTCTCTCTCTCACTCTCGCTCTTTCTGCCTACAGTTTTACCCTCTGACATGCGCTGGGATGAAGCTTTTGCGGTAAAAAAGCTCTCTCACTCTCTCTGTGAAAGGAAGCGCTGCTGAAAGGTCCTTTTTGTTGTTCCGATTGCTGCTGCTGCTGTATTGGACTGTTGACTGTCCAAATTTTTCACTTAACAATCAGTCAAGTTTATCGTGCGCCTTAGTTTAGTTGAAAGAAATACTCGCACGCGCAAAGCTGATCAAGGCAGCACAGCAAACAGCCTACAGGAGGAAGAAAAAAAAATCGGTCCTAGCAGAAGAAAAAAAAATTAACACAACGAATCGAAATTGAGAAAATGTAAAATGTTTAAAATATACCAACTAGTTGAAAACTACTCAGTGAATTCCACGAAAACAGTGTTAAGCGAATAAGCAGTGAAAAATGTAAGGACTATA
Organism: Drosophila nebulosa; assembly: GCA_024703675.1. NCBI lineage: Eukaryota > Metazoa > Arthropoda > Insecta > Diptera > Drosophilidae > Drosophila > Drosophila nebulosa. Next base: position 5,300,299 of record CM045724.1, on the reverse strand, counting down.
AGGACTGAGAGCAATCTGTCTAAGCTCAATCATTGCCATATACAATCCAAAAATAATTATCCTTAAGTGCAAGTGTCAGTTATTTGCCTTTTAAATTATAATCGAAATTTTTGTCTGTAGTTGTGTGTACACACAAACAAAATCAGAACGCATTAAAACGAACCTTGAGCAAATCAACCTTACACAAACACACACACCCGCACACACACATAGGCACGAGTCGGTTATAAAGATATTTACCAAGGCATACCTAGACGTAAAAGGATTTCTTTTCCTTCTGTTGGTACAAATAAAAAGAAACATACACACGCACACACCCAAACACACACACACACACACATACATAAATGCATATGTATATGGTCCGTCAGACCAATTCGGCAATAAGGATACACGGATAGTCAAATGAAGGAAGCAGCAGTAGCTAACAGAGAGCGAGTAGGAGAGAGGGAGGGATAGTAGTACAGCGAAAGAGTACAAATGTAAGATAGCAGAAGAGAGCATCATAGCGTAAATGAGAGTGAGAGAGAAAGAGCGAGAGAGCGGGCAGCTAGCACCGTGGTGTGCGAGGGTGTTAAAACTGCGGTCGAAAATTCTTATAATTTATGCAAAAATATATTATGGTTAGCAGCGCAGCAAAGGGAAGGGAGCGGTGGCGCACTTTTCATGAAAATTTCACAAGTCAATTTCAATTTGCCTAAAAATAGAAAACTCAATTTTCGGTTTTAATTAATAATCTGACGGAAATTGATATTGTAAATTGTGTGAGAACGCTGACGGCCAAAAGAACAGGAATTATTTAGCAAAATGAAATAACACGAAATTGAGTAAACATGAATCATTCGTCGTTCAATGTGTGAATATTGTTTATTGAGACAACATTTTAGTTCAGCTGAACTAAATTTAATTTAATGACTTTTTAGTGGCCAAATTTTGTCATTCAAAACATTGTGTGGAAATATAAAAAAAAAATTGGATTTGCTCTTTGTTTAAATGGAATAGGATTTAAGCCTCTAAAGTTGGGAAATGTTAGCAATTTCTAATGGACCAAGCAATAAATTTCGTTTCTATGAAAACATTCCTTGATTTCTCTTTTTTAACTTATCTTCAAATCGTTGTGATTTACCAACTAATGAAATTTATTAAAATGTATTTTGATTAAATCAACAATTTATTTCATTCGTTTGTTATCTATACAACTTTTAGGGGCACACGTTTATTTACCATTTTCGCAATATAGCGATAAGAAACGAACATTCTTGGTTAGACAGGTCTTATCTATAAGAATTTCTTTTTGGTGATTTTTAGGGGAACAGATCGCAAAAGCAAAAGAAACAATTAGTTCACCGATTAAATATTAATTTCATATAATTAGAAAGTGAGAAATTTTAATTAAACTACGAAACTAAAACCACGGTAGATCTGCCTGAAAAGCTTTCGTACACGCACACACACGCACACATGACTCTCCCACAAGGACGCTTCCGCCATGGCGCTCACTCACACTAGCATGTTGTATAAGGTGTGAGGAAGAGGCCTGGGGTGTGGAGCGTGGGGGCGGCGCTTGCCTAGAGGCACTGCGCTGTCTCAAATTTAGCGTTAACGTTTTGTGTACAAGTTTATTTTCTTGTTGTTTGAGTTTCTGCTTCGCTTTTTTTTCTATTTACCCAAGCGTCTACCATACTTATAAATAAATAAAAAGAAGAAAGCGATGAAAACGGAAATGGCCGTGCTTCATTCATAAACCAAAGTCTTGGCTCGTCGTCGAGTCAGTGGCTCCTTGGCTCCCTCGGCCGGTCGATTGGTGATCAACGAAACATAAAACTAAAAAAAAAAAAAAAAAACAAATAAAACAAAAAGAAAACTCCAACCAAAAAAAAAAAGAAAACACCCAGGCTACTCAAAAACCTCGCATTCAGCATGCCGGAAGAGAAGGAGAAGTCCAGCAATAATCTTGAAAATGGTCAGGCCACGTCCACGGCACCGGCGTCACCGACACCAACCGGCAAATCGAAGCATCAGCGCCAAAAGACCCCCACACGACGGCGTCCCCATGATGATGAGGTGGTCGCTGGCGGCGTTGGCATCACCGGCGGCGGTGTAGTCATCCTACCCCAACATGTACTCAACGAACTGTATCACAACTATTCCATTAAGCAGCGACGCAGCGGTCTCAAGTGGTTCCTATTTGCGGCCGTGCTATTCAATTTGTGGACCATTTGCATACCCTGGGAACAGTCGGTAACAACAAGAGGTGAGTGCCAATAACGTTTTAAATTGAGTCTATGGAATCAGGACTCAGTACTGGCTAACTTAAGGTGCATTGTTGATGTTTTTAAACACAAACACACACACACACATACATACATGGTATGTTTGTAGTAGAAGTGTAAAACTATATACATACATATACATATGTATATATCAAAAGTCCGAACATTCGACAGTCTCATAGTTGTATGCTTAATGCAAAAATATATATTTTATTACTTCTTAATGACTATAAGAAATCGAAGTACGATATTGTCTTAATGTTTTACTCAATAATGTTAGAAAATATCTGAAAAACGCATTTTCTTAGCATTTCATGAAATAGCTATTTTGCTTTCAAAAGTGTTTATGTTTTTGTCACGCAAACAATGCTATTGGAACTATCGTCTGTTTCGTCTATCGATTGTTTTCCACCTCTAGTTTGTAGCTTTTAATTCTATTATTTATATATTGGTATAAAAGCTATATGCAGGTATTGAAACCCCGTATTCCCGAGCTAGATTTTGTGCGCGGCTCTGGCTATATGATATATCTATTCAATTTTCAGCAGAATTATAACATATTTTGTAGGTCTGTGCAAGTTTACCCCATGTTTATCAAAAAAACATGGTTCTATGGGAACCATATGAAATATTTATTCGAGTTTGCCTAACTTTAGCACAATCAATTATTAACTTCTATGATAATTCAGTAAAAAACAACTTAGTTATTGATCAAAAACAGTATTTCCGACTTTGATTAACCCTATTGGAGCTAAATGTTATAATTTTTACCATAGTAAAGAGATATGTAGCTGTTCTAGATATTGCACAATTACTAGAAAATCTAGCTTAATTGACTTTGCTTCCCAACTGATAAGTTCAATTCGTTTTCGCTCTATTGATCCTTTTGCGATATGGTAGTTCGGGGCGGAATTGTGTACAGATTGAAGCAAAGTTTATTGAGTTTGCCCCGAGTTTAATACTTTTTTAGCGTGAGGTTGTTCGTGTCAAGTTTTGGTTGAAGCAACTTCAAAGTGGGCCAAATGGATAAAATTGTTAACAAAGTTGTCAATTCTAAAACAATTAGCAAAGTTTCGTTTAAAATTTGTGTTTATTTTTGGTTTTGTTTTTGCCATTTGCCAGCAATCAACTGTTGCATGCTGGCAGCCTATTTGGCTTTAACCGCTCTCCTGCACATTGGACGTCGTTCGGAACAGCCATCGATGCGAAGTTTACACCAGACAATGCTAAAAATAATTCCAAAGGCTCTCTGGTCTGTGGCAATGATACATTTTGCTGCCTACGTTATGTGGCAAGCCAGTTTCTCACCGCGGTGAGTAGATTGTCAAATGAAGTTATTTCGTTTAGTGATAATTTAATTGTTTCATGTGTTTTTTTTTTAGCGATGTTCTTGGTTGGGCCATATTGCTTAACTTTTTAATCTATGTCACGTTACCCTTGCCACTTATTTTTCTTGGCCTGGTTGTTGGCTTTAGCACGTATTTCAATTGCCTAAGTGTTCCCGTGGCTTTCTCTCGACCCGATCCGCTAATATCCGATCAGGCAGCGGCCAATGCTGTCCTGATAGCCACTGCAGCTGTAATTGGTTTGCTCTACTATTTCATGGGCGAGGCCAAGCAGAAACGGGCATTTTTGGAGGCCAAAAAAAGTCTGGAGGTTAAGATGGTAATCGAGGAGCAATCGGCTGAACAGGTGGGTACACACACACACACACACGAAGAGACACCAAAATGCAATCTGGATGCACCTGTTTCCGTTTTTTCGTGGTCTTTTCTAGGAACGTCTTCTGTTATCCGTACTACCGAAACATGTGGCCATCAAGATGCGCGAAGATTTAGGCTCATCCACTTCAGAGGCATTCAAAAAGATTTACATGAGTCGCCATGAAAATGTCAGGTAAGTCTGTGAGATCCTAATAAGTGGCTCATTTATAGAAACCTGATTTACTTAGAGTATCTTCTATAGATTATGCATTGTGCATAAGGTTCTTATTCTATGTATTTTACCCGACCGAGACCAGTCTCTTGATTTGGTCTTTGGTTGAGCTTTGTCTTATAGTAGTTGAACCTTTGTATAAATGTCTAAATGGAATTGTTAAGACTTGGAAATTATTTTAATAGGGAAACTTGGTAGTTGTAGAAATGTCGCTATACAGACAATAAAGAGACATAGCATCCCCATTATTAGCTTTTTGGGAAAATTAATTCTCCATATAATAAAATTCTTCTCGACTAATTGCTACGACAAATCTAATCTAATCTTAAGCCCATTTGAGACTTCCACAAAACAATCTCCCAATACTTTTGGAAGTAATTAAAAGAAAACTTATTTAAATCTTTGGGTACACTCGATTTGTTAACCCCAAGAGGACTAAGCAAAGATAGTAGATGTAGGTAATCTAATCTTTTACATTTAAAGAATTTATTCTTTAGTCAAGGCTGAACTTAGTAGTATGCTGGGTAAATGCTTTAGTCACAAAGATCAAGTGAGTATCAGGATAATAAGACATTTTAAAGCACATTTATTTATATTTTAGAAACTGTCTGGAGCATTTTTAAAGTATTCCCACAAGTATCTAGAGTCTAAGTATCACAACCACGCGGTTTTCCCTTTTCATATTCCGGTCCCTGCGATTTCTTTCATAAATTTCGATTTTAAAATCGGAAAAAAAGGTTCTTGGTTTTAGTATATTGCTTACTTGTCTGTCACAAGAGCAGAAGAAAGTAAATACAAAGAAATTCTATTCTTTTTAAAACACAAATATAGTCAATTTTATAATGAGTGAAATATCTTCAAAAAAGTGGATACAAAGTGTATACCATAAAAGTCAATAACATAAAAATGGCAGATAGTAAAGCACTCTCAAGACCATTCATCGGATTTATTCCTTAGAATTCCTCAGATGAGCGATGCATAGAACAGGCACAGAAATTTCCAAAGTTAAGTTCATAAAAATTAGAATTAATGATAATCAATAATGACGAGTTTGTGGTTTTACTGATCAATTTATTGAAATTTAATGTACTTATTATTAATTTTCCCAATTACTTTTTATTCCTAAGAATAAGGAAAATTATACAATAGTTGCCCTAATTAAGCTAGGCCTCTTTAACTCGAGCATTTCCCAATCCGAGTTTCGTTAGTTCTCAATTGCTAAACGTTTCCACACGGAAATATTTACTATGGTAATTTCCATGAAAATGCGTTCGTTGGTTTGTTCTCAGAGCATTTTTGCAGGTGCTAACTGCCATTCCACAATTTAACCGCTATACGTTACTTTCTTTTTTTCACCTACACACTCACACACACATACACACACACAACCCTAAATAGCATACTTTATGCGGATATTGTTGGCTTTACCGCCATCTCCTCAACATATAGCGCCCAAGATCTGGTTAAAATGCTTAACGAGCTCTTCGCACGCTTCGATAGGCTTGCCGAGGTAAAAATAAATAGTATCTACTCGTAACAAAAATTTTGTTTTTCTCTTTTTGGTTTTTTTTTTTTTGGTTGGTTTTTACTTTAGTTTTTCCTCAACTTCAATGTGTTCATTCACCATCATTCGAATAATAATGATGATTACGTTTAAGATAAGCATCATGGAGAATTTTTCATTTCCTTCATTTCGAGTGTTACGCACTTTAATATAAATTCTTTTTTTGGGCCATTATTCTGCATAAATTTTACTCTCTTCTTTTCTTTTTTTTTGTTTTAACTTTGTGTTTTTCTTTTTGGCAATTTCTTTTTTCCTTTCTGCTAGCAAAAGTTACGCCCAGTCAGGCGTATGAAATGTTTCAAGTTGATTTTTTCTCTCATGCAACTTTTTTTCTCCTCTTCTTCTTCTTCTTGGGCGGGAGGACTCATGGTTTTTGTTTGCATTTATTTATTTTTATTTTGTATTTTAGAAGCTTCAGTTAATTTGGTTGAGTTTTTCGAGTGGGCCGGGGGGAGCTGGGAGCTTTTTTTCGGCTTATATGTTTTCCTTTTCACTGATTTGGTGGGCGATTCGGTTTTTTGTTTTCAGTTCATTTGTTAGCTTTGGGTTGTGATTAGGTTTTTTTTTTCTAAGGTATTATGATGTTTTTTTATACCCTTTGAGTGAAAAAGGGGAAAGGGTATAGTCGAAAAGAAGTATTTCGGCACTTGTAAAGTGCTCTCTATAAAAGCTGGAGCCATCAAAATTGAAAAAACGACTCGTATAATAATTGAAAGTTTTCTTAAAATATTTAACGTATCTCATTCTAAATTAGAATAATAAATGAGCTATTCAAAATGTGCCATTTCACCAAATTTCTTAAAAATCTGAATAAAAATATCCCAGTTATACGTAGAAATGTAATGAAGGAGCCACCGTGGAAAAGTTGCCCAACTCGTGCTTTAATGTCGCTCTCGGGGCAAGTAAAGAGACTTAGTAGATATGAATTCATTCGAGCAGAGTACACCTAAGTCGGTGCAATGACTTAGTTACTTCGTTTATGTTTTGGTTTATGTTTTTGTGGGGTGTTTCATTGATTTAAAAATAAAAAAAATGGAGTGGAATGACAAATTGTTTATTATCATTTTTGGGATTATGGAACTGTAAAAAAAAAACAAGCGTAAATTTGTGAAGAGTTTGGTGTGAAATATTATTTACATTTAAGCCAATTATTTGGCGTAAATTGGCTCGACTTTTAACTATTTTATTAAGGCGAAATCAACTTGTTAAACAAATGTTTTATTATAATTTGTTTTGTTTAACATTTAATAAATAATTTTGTGATTTCAATTATTTTGTTTTCCTTCTCAAAAGTCAATCAAAATTGCCCAATTAAATGAGAGACACCTTAACTAACTAGAAATTTATTTTGATATTCCCAACGTGTGTCTGTATAGAAATACCAACAACTGCGTATTAAAATTCTTGGTGATTGCTATTATTGCATTAGCGGGGCCCCGGATGAGCGTCCGGATCATGCCGTGATGTGTGTACACATGGGACTCTCCATGGTAAAGGCCATCAAGTAAGTAACAAGGACAAAAGTGGCCAACAACGACAACGACTGGCGACGACGACAAGCGACAGGCTACAGGCGACACCAAATCAACGTTAGTTCAATTTAATAATAATTGCACTTAACCACGCGTTCGTGTCTGGCCTGTCCTGGCTTGTCGCCGTGCCGTTCGCTGTTCATATTTTTCCTAGCATACTTTTAAGCGTTTAGTTTTAGTTGCGTGCCGTTCTCTATTATATCTCTACGTATGTATGTATATGATTGATATGTACTCTCTGTATTTAGGTATGTGCAACAAAAGGCTAACTCACCTGTTGATATGCGTGTGGGCATCCACACTGGAGCTGTCTTGGCTGGCATTCTTGGCCAGCGTCAGTGGCAATTTGACGTTTACTCCAAGGACGTTGAGCTGGCCAATAAAATGGAATCGAGCGGCAAGGCTGGGTAAGTTTGCGGAACAACTCTTGCATAATTAAAATGCTGACACTCAAGTGTGTGAACAGCGTGTGGCAAACAACTCTGACTTGTACTTACTTATTATTATGATGTGACTGACTCACACTCTTGTATGCAAATTTATGATCATGTTTACCAACTGACACAAATGCCACCTTGGGGCCCTTACTATTTTGATTGCATTTGCATGGGGGTGCAGTGGTTGTTTGGTTATTTCTTCTTTTTAATTCAATTGGTATTTAACATTAATGTTTTTTTTTTTATTTTCTCTACAGACGCGTTCATATCTCAGATAAAACTTTGGCCTTTCTCAATGGGGAATTCGAAGTGGAGCCAGCTTTTGGTGAGAAGCGCGAGGAATTGTTACGCATAGCCGGATTGAAGACTTATTTTATCACCAAAGTGGTTAAGCCGGTGAGTCAAATTAGAAGTTGAGGGAAATCTCAAAATTATATATCTAAAGAAAAGAATCATTTGAGATTATTTACTTTGATTAACCCCTGAGTAAAGAGTGTTTTTGGGGTTGCTTATCTTTTGACTATTTTAAGGAAAAGTTTGATAGCATCATGTTTAAAGCACCTCATGTTTGCCCTTACAGTTCGCTTCACCGTGTGCCAAGAAAATCAATGAAACCCAAAGGGAAAATTCACACAACGGTTCGAATGGCTCGACTGTCGGTGGAGTTGCTACAACTGACAATGACAATGAAGCCACTTTAGATGATGAGGAACTATTGGCAGAGAGCGCCACCAGCAATGGACAACATCATGCAGCCGAGGACGAAGATGAAGAGGAGCAAGTAAAATTGGAGAATTTTAAACAACGTTTAAAGACGAATTGGTCACCAGAGATGGACACGAGTTAGTTTAGTTGAAAGGCATTCTATGAACTTGTTTAATTTCTTCTTTTTTTTTTTTTTATTAGAAATCTAACCAAGGATACAAATATATTTTTGCGCTTCAAGAATCCCCAATTGGAACAGGCCTATGCCATATATCGTGAACCATTTAGTTCTCTACCATTATTGGCCGCTTTGCTGGTTCAGTGCATCGATGTTCTATATTCGTATTTGGTTTTGCCACGATCCACATTGCATTTCATTAATATAGCCGCTCCCTTGGTGCCCATTGCCATGCTGGTGGTCATTAGTATAGCGGAGAGCTTTAGCGGGATGTTGCCAAAGTTTTTTGTCGATGTTAGCAAACGATTCAATGACATTACCTTCGTGCGTGAACTGGCTGCCATAATCATAGCCCTTACCATTGGCCTTAGCAATGTCATCGACATGGTAAGAAATTGTTGTTGTGTTTTTGGAGCGTGTTCAAGGGTTTGCCTCGATTATTGATTTTCATTTGCATATGAATTTCCTATTTCAATTTGGTTTTTTGTTTCTTTCTTTCTGCAGTTCTTTTTTGTCACCTTTCTGCGCACCGAGCATATTGTGAGTGAAAGTGAATTCAATGCCACGGCCAGTGAGGTAATAATGGTAGAGGATGGCGGTCAAATGGTGGAGGAGGAGATGGCTACAGCTGAACACCTGCTACCGGAATCATTTGTTGAACAAATGCGCGATGCAGTGCCCCCGGAGCGTGACCTTTATCCGTCCTATCTAAGTAATTTTGGTGTCTTAATATTAATTGCAATTGCCGTGATTGCCCAGCTCACGCACCTGACTAAAATTCTGCTGCTATTATCCATAGCAGGTGAGTAATATGATTAACTCGTTTCCATTTCAACTTAGTTTTTTATACCCTTGCAAATTGGAGTCATATAGCCATGTCTGTTCGTCCTTCTGTCTGTCCGTCTGTCTATTGCAAGCATTGTATATCTCAAACTCAGAGAAATCGTGCCACTATATCATTTAGCTCTTATAGGAACGATCGATAGAAAATTAAGTTTTGGATCAATAACTTTGTTGTTTTCCATGGGATAATCAAAAACAATATATGTACATATCTTAGTTTGCCCCTTATCCAAATGTCCTTACCAAATTTGATCAAAATCGGATTACTATATCATAAAGCTTCCATAGAAACGATCATTGGAAAATTTGTTTTTAGACCAAAAACTTTTTTCTTTTTTAAGCGATAGTTATAAATATTTATATTTATTAGTTTAATAACTTATTTTTTCAATATATCAGTGCCAAATTTGAGCAAGATCGGGCGACTATATCATGTAGGGACGATCGGCTCGAATACCAATTTCGGTCGGAAAAATAGGCAAATTTATTTTCGTATTTTTGCATAAGAGTTTTTTTTTCCTGAAGAAAAATGTAACACAAAAACTGGCAAGGGTATACGAACTTCGGCATGGCCTTTTGATTTTTCATTCATTTTTTCTATTTTGCTTTTAGCTCTGCATTGCTATTTCAATATATTCATTATGCAGGATTTGTATGCTCTAGAAGATGATTTGGCGCATCAACCGTGAGTATTTAATTAAAGTGCCATATTTATTTCAATTTCAAAACGATATCTATATAATTTGTCTAATCAATAGCATTATATCTACACGCTATTGTGCTTCGGGTCTTTTACTAGTGGCCGCTTTGGCACTAAGCACTTTGGCGCGACATGTAAGTACATAGATACATATTAAAATATTTGCTGATATTGATTTGGATCGATTCAGATGGATCACGAAGATCGTGTGATTTTCAAATGGAAAACAGAGGTGGCCGAACAGAAGGAAACCGCCAACGATATGCGTCAACGTAACGAGGCTTTGGTCTATAATGTTTTGCCAGTTCATGTGGCTGAGCACTTCATGAAGAATACGAAACGATCCCATGATGATCTGTATTCCCAAAGTTATGCAGAAGTTGGCGTTCTATTTGCCAGTATGCCAAATTTTTCCGGTAAGAAGCAATCGCTAAAATATTATGAAAAGACAATTCATTTTTAAATTAAACCAATTTTTGTAGATTTTTATTCAGAGGAAACAGTGAACAATCAGGGTTTGGAATGCCTACGTTTTCTTAATGAAGTCATTTCGGATTTTGATGCGGTAAATTGAAAGATTTTTTAATGATAATATTTTTAATTAATATTAATTGTTGCTTTTGGCAGTTACTCGAACTACCCCAGTTCCAGGATATTATCAAAATCAAGACAATTGGCTCCACTTATATGGCCGCAAGTGGCATCAATTTGCAAAGGAATCTACGCAACGATGCTCCAATCACTGAACGCTGGTCCCATCTGGCTGTGTTGGTGGAATTCGCTTTGGAACTAAAACATGCCCTGCAGAACATCAATGAGCAATCGTTTAATCATTTAGTACTTAAAATGGGCATTAATCATGGTCCCATTACGGCCGGAGTAATCGGTGCCCGAAAGCCGCATTACGATATTTGGGGCAATACGGTGAATGTTTCGTCTCGCATGGAGAGCACTGGCAAGGCGGGTGCCATACAGGTGACCGAAGAGACTTGCAATATCCTACAACAATTTGGTTATACGTTTCTGCAACGTGGCCTGGTAGCGGTCAAGGGCAAAGGTCAACTAATGACCTACTATTTGCAGGTAAACCTCATTAATTTGTTTTTTAAGAAAAACACAAAAATTCTATAAATTTTCTTTCATTTTCATAGGGCAAATCACAATCGTCTACAGATCCTGCTGCTGCTCCTGCTGCTGCTGCGGCTGCGGCTGCCTCGGTTGAGCTGCATGCCGAAACGACGGAACCGCCACTTGAATCAACCACAGAGCTTGAGGTCGATATAAAGACGCCGCTTTTAAAACTAAAGAATCAAGATCCTGCCCCAGTGGACGCCAATAGTGTCCCAGACTCATCGGTGGGCAATGGCAAGGTGGCCGAATCTCAATCATTGTTAGAGTAAATTTCTAAAGGCTTGTCGAAAGGCCTGATCAAATTTTTCATAGAATAAATGCGAAATGGTGGACAGACACAAAAACAAAGTTAACTGTTATACAACAAAAACCCAAGAAAGCTATATGTGAAGAAAGTAAAAGAGAAACTGTTATACTTGCTATAAATTTGATTTGGCTATTTATTATTATTATTATTATATAATATATATATATATATGTATATATTATATATTCGTGTGATATTCTTATTATGCTATTTGCTAATTTTAGTTTAAATTTATCAATTTGCTTTCCAAAAGTTTGTAAACTGTGTACCTAAAAAAAAAACTTAAAAACATTAACAACAAAAACAAAAATTAATATATATATATATATAACTACTAAGTATTTTCCGTAATTGTGAATTTTTGTTTTAAACAAAATTGTTATATGATTTTCACACAAAAACTGTAATATAATAATAATTGAAAAAGAGAAAAACTTTGCTTTATCGATGTGTAGTTTGAACAAAAAAAAAATCTCAAAACAAATCTCTATGTGTAAAGTACATTGCGCAAATTAATTGTATTAGTAATATGTAAGTCCTTAATTAACAAAAAACGCATACATACCAACTATATAGACATAATATATATATATATATATATATATATAAACAAATCCGTATCCCACCACACAAAATGCAACCCACAAGCAAGTCCAAAATAGCGAAACTAAAACAAACATTATTATTTATAAATGTAATACAACGTATAAACATAAAAAAAAAAAGAAAAAACCAAAAAAGAAAACTTATCAGCAATAGTAGAAGAAAAACATACTAAAAATTAACTTCGATGCAGCGAAGTTTTAATATCCTTGCAATTTTTCGATTTCAAAACTCTTCTCTCCTTGCATAGGAAGCATAGTGTATGCTTCCAATGATGGTCCAAACTTAAATGAATTCGAAAATATATTCGCCAAATTTTCAATATTCTAGCAGTTTTTTACATTTGATATTTGAAAAATAGAAAAAAACTAAAACTATTGCTTCTATGGGTCCGATTTGAGTAAAATTAAGGACTAAAGTCCATAACTATAAGTAAGATAAGGTTAGAGTTTTCATAGGATCCTTAATAAATATAGATATGATCTTTAGTAAATTTAAAAAACTAACATTTCAACGAATCATTTCATTTGATTACAGTAGTTATATGTTAGACGATAAAATCAGATCGCTATGTTTCAATAGAAAATTCCATTTTAAGCATTTTGCTCATTTAAAGGAGACCACATTATCATCCATTAATAGAAATTACATAAATCATCTTTTTAACATACAAATCAAATCTTCAACAAACAAATTTTTGTAATTTCGGACATTTTTTATTGCAAGGGTATTAAAATAAGTAATAATAAATTTTACTAAATGGAACATAGACTACATTGACATACATATAGACATTATATAGTTAATATATCTATATACATATAGAAGACAAAACAAAAGTCGTATATAGCATCGCATGCTTATTAGAAATCTTCAACGAATTAGCAAACAAAAAAAAAAAAAAATAAAGAAAACAAACGAACTTACATAGCAAACAGGAAAAGCTACACACAACAAAATGAAAAATCAATTAACTAATTATGAATCCAATTGAACAATGACATCTTCCTTCCCTCTCTCCCAACCTTTCACACCTCTCATCATATTCAAATATTCAGTTAAAAATTTTAATGGCTAAAAAACATGACAATCAACGAAAATGAGAAATATATAAAGAGATTGGTTAAATTGCAAAACGAGTAAATGAACCACTGGTTATTTGAAACACACTTTTTAAACTCAAATTTTTTATAATTTCATATGACGGACGAAATTGTAGAAATAATTTGGTTTCAAAAATTTATCTATTAGGTGTTGTGTTTTTGAAGCTATTAAATTGAAATCAAACACTTACAAAAATTCTCTATAGTTTCTCCAAAAACCAAAACGATACTAATACAAGATTTAACAATTAAAAACTAAAACGAGAAGAAGATACCATTACGCAAAACGATTAGTAAATTATAGTAAATGATCAACTGGATAAATAAAAAAATAAATATAAAATAAAAAAAAAACAAATCCAAAAAAGTTTCTAATAATTTAAAGCAAACAGGATATATACAGTCGAGATTCGATTTATTGCTCGTCGCATGCTTAAAAACCTAAAAACTTCGTTTTGAAAAGATTTCGAGATCATGAAAGAAATAAAATTTTGTATTTCCTCCAGTGTTGAAAATTGGAAAAGTTTTTCCATATTTTCTTTTTAACTTCTTTCATGCTAATTATTATATTATTTTCCCTCGGACAGTCGAGGTTCCACTGTAACCTTGTAATAAGTCCACCCTAATACCGGAATTCCAAAAATTGCGCGGTATATTCTGCTGCATGCAAAAAATACTATTTTTGGTATTTTTCCCTTTGGTCACACTGTGTCACACTCACGAACCATTTTTCGGAACCAACTCCGCTCCTCCATATGTGCTTCTTCTTACGAACTATTTTTTGGCAGCTAAAAAAAAGAGTGCAAAAAAAACACAATTTTCAGCGTTTTAAATTAGTTTGTAGCGTAATTAAGTAGCTGGTGAGTGTGAGCTCTCAAACGTAACGACGAGCGTCAGGCAAGAGAGCACTGAGAGAGACGAGTAGTGAAACACAAGGTAAACTTAGTTAAACGAAATGTCCATCAGACTGGCCTGGCCTGCTGATTATATGCAGTCGAAACAGCCAACATATTGAGGGTCGCCGTGTAATACAATTTGTTGTTGGCAATTAGATATATGTATAGACAACATACATACACACACACACATACACCAACATAGATACATACATAGACATTCATTTTGGCCATCTCTTTCGTCTTTTTTATTTCTTCGTACAAAAAAAAAAAAAAAAACAGCCCACAGCGCCCATAGAGACACACAAAGCCCCCAACATCCTCATTGCCGCCTCATCTCATCAGAATTCAGCCTGTGCCTCATCGGAAACCAGCCAGCCAGGAGATGTCTCTCAAGCCGAAAATAGTGGAATTTGTGGAAGTCTGGCCACGGCTCCGTTGCATAGCCGAATCGGTGATAACATTAAGCAAAGTTGAGCGCTCTGTATGGAACACCAGCTTTAGGTAAGTACTAACTAACTAAACTGCCTCACACACAGTGCCACACACCGACAGTGCCCATGACGTTGTTGCATGAATTGCCAAAAAAAAAAAACACGCCGAAACAAAAACAACAAAAATACCTATTTTTTTCTCCCAGGGTCGGATTATGTGAAGTGGGCAGCAGGCCCAAGCGTAAAAAATTCAAAATAAAAGAACAATTCAGCTATGGAGAGGAAAATCTGGACTCAACAGAGTTTGTTAAGTGAAATGTCATTGGCTAATCTTTTGCGTTAAATCCGTTTTAGATATAGAAAAATCCATCAAGTTATGTAAGTTTGTGGCCGACCTATCATAACAAAATATTGTCATCGTGATAAGGAACATTTACGGAATCTGCCGTCTTTCCCCCTCATCCGCAAGGCTTTTAGAAACGGAAACGCAGAAATAGAAAAACTTTTTCTTATGGAATTTAATAGCAAAAAATGCAATAATAGCAGAAAACTCTTTTAAAATTGTAAATCTTACAATTCAAGCAAAGATTCGAGAGAAAAAAGTCCCATTATTTCACATTGTAAACCGCTCCTGACCACAATTAGTTACATAGAAACATTTATATATTTCTGTATATAAACAATTTATATTCACTCATATTTTTTGTTTGGTATTCCGCAGTGATGTTTATACGCTATGCGTGGCACAGCCGGAACCGATGGCCGATCGTCTTTATAGCGAGACAAAGCATTTCCTTGAATCGCACGTCCAGGAGATGCTCAATAAAAAGGTTTTAGCTGCAAGCGATGCAACTAATGCAAATGCAACAACGACAACTGCAACAGTTGGCGGCAAGCCGGATTTGCTGCAACGCTACTATACCACCTGGATGGAATATAGTCAAGGCATTAAATATTTACATCAGTTGTACATGTAAGCAAAAATTTAAACGACATCTCACTTGGAGTTTAGATTTAGATTCAGACTAATTTATAAATTAGTTGGCAGTCTTAAATACTTTCTAATTAATTATCTTTATGTTCCTATTGCAGTTACCTGAATCAACAGCATATAAAGAAGCAAAAGATCACAGATACCGAATCCTTCTATGGCAATCTGTCCAGCGATGCTGCCGAACAAATGGAAATTGGTGAACTTGGTCTAGATATTTGGCGTTTATATATGGTTGAATATCTGGCCACAGAACTAGTGCGTCATATACTAGAGGGCATTGCAGCAGATCGTGCCAGCAATGGGTCACTGGACTCACATCGGGTTCAGATCATCAACGGAGTGATACATAGTTTTGTGGAAGTGCAGGATTATAAGAAAACTGGCTCACTGAAACTATACCAGGAGCTCTTCGAGGCACCCATGCTGGAGGCTAGCGGAGACTATTATACGAATGAGGCGAATAAGTTATTGCAACGCTGCAATGTCTCACAATATATGCAGGAAGTGATTAAGATACTGGAATATGAAAGTAAACGTGCACAAAAATTCCTACATGTTAGTTCACTGCCCAAATTGCGTAAGCAATGCGAAGAGAAGTTTATCAATGATCGTTTGGGCTTCATCTATTCGGAATGCAATGAAATGGTATCCGAGGAGCGACGTCAAGATCTGCGCAATATGTATATTGTGCTAAAACCTATACCCGATAATCTTAAGTCTGAGCTAATACAAACCTTCCTCGAGCATATCAAGAATGAGGGTTTGCAGACGGTTGCCGCACTGAAAGGTGAAAATATTCATATAGCCTTCGTTGAGAATATGCTGAAGGTGCATCAGAAATATCAGGAGCTAATTGCGGATGTCTTTGAGAATGACTCACTGTTTCTGAGCGCATTGGATAAGGCATGCGCCAGTGTGATCAATCGTCGTCCTAGTGAGCGGCAGCCATGTCGCAGCGCCGAATTTGTGGCCAAATACTGTGATACTCTGTTAAAGAAATCGAAAACCTGCGAAGCGGAAATTGATCAAAAACTTACCAATAACATAACCATATTCAAGTACATCGAGGATAAGGATGTCTATCAGAAGTTCTACAGTCGATTATTGGCGAAACGTTTGATACACGAACAGAGTCAGAGTATGGATGCCGAGGAGGGCATGATCAATCGATTGAAGGTAAATTTTGGTCAGAAATGAAGAAGATTTTTATTTAATTTGTCAATTAAATTGTTTGAATAATGATTCTCCGCATCTAATATCTTTATAGCAAGCCTGTGGTTATGAATTTACCAATAAACTGCATCGCATGTTTACGGATATTTCTGTGTCGACAGATCTGAATAATAAGTTTAACAATCATTTGAAGGATAACAATGTCGATTTGGGTAAAAGATTAATTTAAATAGTAAATCAAATGCATTAACGTTTTTCTTATCAAACAGGCATAAATCTCTCGATTAAGGTTCTGCAAGCTGGAGCATGGCCATTGGGTTCAACGCAATTTATAACATTTGCAGTGCCACAGGAATTTGAAAAATCAATTAAAATGGTGAGGGAATAATGACTGGCTATAATTTTTTCGAATATCTTTTAATCATGTTTGTTTTTTTTTTTTTGCAGTTTGAGGACTATTATCATAAATTATTTAGCGGTCGAAAATTAACCTGGCTGCATCACATGTGCCATGGTGAATTAAAGCTAAGTCATCTTAAGAAATCATACATTGTGACCATGCAGACATACCAAATGGCCATAATGTTGCTGTTTGAGACATGCGACAGTTTGACTTGTCGTGAGATACAAAATACGCTGGAATTGAGCGATGAAACATTTCAAAAGCATATGCAGCCCATGATTGAGTCAAAGCTGTTGAGTGCCAGCTCTGAGAATCTCTCCGGTGAGACGCGAATCGAATTGACTTTCGATTATACAAATAAGAGGACGAAATTTAAAATTAGCTCAGCACTGCAAAAGGATACGCCACAGGAGGTATAAATAATCATATTATCTTGTCTTGAGTAATTCAATTTATAAATTTTTCTTTTAGGTGGAGCACACAATTAATTCGGTAGATGAAGATCGAAAACTATTTCTACAAGCAGCCATAGTGCGCATAATGAAGGCACGCAAAGTCCTAAAGCACAATGCCCTGATACAGGAGGTGGGTTTTTGATTCTATTAATGAAAATAAGTGTCCTAAGAAAGCGTTATTAGCCATGCAAAAAATTTAATTAGTGTCAGACTAAAGTTAAGTTTTTCTGTTTCTCTGTTTCTCTGTTTATTATTGTTCATAATAACAATAATAATCCATCTAAGTGGATTTTACATATTTATAGTTAAATAAAGAACTTCTCTATTTAGAAATCATAGATCAAATAGGCTCCCGTTTGTGTTAAGATTCTGGCACAAACATGTAAAAACTTAGAAAACTATTTGTAAAATTCAAAAGGCTGAAGTTCGAGTAATATTTGGACACTCTTTTGTACTTTCTTTCTGTAATGTTATACCTCAATAGGAGCTTCCTATATACATATGTATAACTGAAAGTACTTGCTGATTTGCTTAGTTAAGGCTTTAATAAGTAGTTAAAAAGGGACTTATGCTAACAAGAAGAGTTTATTCCACAAATGTTAATGCCCATAAAGAAAACTTGGTTCGATTATTGAGAAGGCTTTAAATTTTATTTTATTTTTAAATGTTGCCTTGATTTTGATATATACTAATAAATATTATAATAATTTTTGTTTACTTTTTAGGTCCTTTCATTATCAAAAGTCAGCTTCACGCCCAATATTGCGATGATTAAGAAATGCGTGGAATCGTTAATTGATAAACAATATATAGAGCGTACGGCCAACTCGGGCGATGAATATAGCTACATGGCTTAGACTGCAAACACACACAAATACACAAACACACCCCCAACACACACACACACTAACACACACAGATGCAGAATGAATGGGCAGTTTCTTAGAGATTATCTTAGCCTACGAAATCTAAGTAATTTTAAAAATCTTCAACCCCCCCCCTAAATAATAATTGTAATACCAACAACAATCTTATCAAGAAAATTTATTTTTGTTATACGAAAACGAAGAAACAAAAACAAAAAAAAAAACAAAAACAAAAGGGGAATGGAATTATTTATCTTTCAAGCCCACAAATCGAAATTGATAAACAATTAAATTATGAAATGTTTATCGAAATGGAGTCCCCCCCCATCAAGGGGAATGTTGATTTCTTTCTCACCGTCTGATACTATTAGTTAGTTTATTTAGTTTTGTTTTATTGTTTAATTTTCATTTTGTATTGTATATTTACACGTGCCCAGAACCCAAAAATACAAAATAATAATAATAATAATAAAAAAAAATATCAAGAATCTCATGATCATATTGGGGGCAGTATATAAATGAAATAATTTTGCCACATGACCATACTTTAATTGTTCGTTTTTATAGCATACTTTCGTTCTAACAGCTTTATCTGTGGCAATTGTTGATATATTATCGCTAGAATTGGTAATACTGACCTAGTATTCCTTTCATACAAATAACATTTTTAATTTGTCAGTTGGCGTATCATAGATAAAAGGCAACGACTCAAAATTTCTATTCATTTTTAGCCATAATTTTGTTAAAAAATTGGATAAAATCAGATGGAAGATATAATTTTGTTAAAAATTGCATACATTTGGATTCGCAATATAATTTTGTTAATAATTTTGATTTAAATTGATGTTTCCGGGCGGATAATATTCATATACCTAGTTCTTAGTCGAAACAGTTGAATTTCATTTCTATTTCTGAAATGTTTTATATTGCATACCATTTGTTTTTCGAAATGATCGCAATCAATTATTTCCATATATGCAATTATGATTCGCCTGGAAGTTGATCGCTAACAGAAACGCTCAATTCTACATAATTTTTTTCTGCTTTTTCGACCTCTAAAACAAGTTCGTTTAGGTTTCATACAGGTTTATATTTGATATAGATCGCCATATGGTTGTAGGAGCCCGATTTTATTATACTGAAAGGGCTCTTGTTCTTGATGCAATTCCTTTTTAGAGAAGTCTTAACCATTTTTTTTTTTGTATTTGGCTCAAGTCGCAATTCTATGTATGTGGAAAACATCAAAACGGGAACCAGCTGGCATTCAAGTTTTAAAAGATCCTATTTAACCTTTAAATAAGATTCAGATGAGGCAATTGTAAAATATGATCAGTAAATAAAAAAAATCAGATGTCCATACCTATATAAATACATATGTGTAGGATCTTCGTTTAAATAAG
The DNA here is from genome assembly GCA_024703675.1 of Drosophila nebulosa. Classification (NCBI taxonomy): domain Eukaryota; kingdom Metazoa; phylum Arthropoda; class Insecta; order Diptera; family Drosophilidae; genus Drosophila; species Drosophila nebulosa. The sequence goes on along the minus strand of CM045724.1, from coordinate 5,280,367 downwards.
TACTACCAAATATAAGTATATATACATAGATATCTAATTATCATTCAGTCAGGCAGAAAAAAATCAATTAAAAATACATAATTTTTTTTTTGTTGTTTTCGTTATTTTTTATTTCGTTTCATGCTACTTTTCTAAAAAATATATTCAATAATATTAATTCAAATAATTGTACATATATATATATTGAAATATATATATTCATATATATATATATATATATATATATATATATACATATATATAGATATATATATTTATATATATATAGTTAATTATAATAAATACCAACTTGCTATAGCATATAATATAATTCTTTAATAATACTTTTCAACTTTTATTTTCTTCATTATTTGTGTGTGTTGCTTTTTATTAAATTTCCGTTTTTCTGTTCTTCTGTTGGTTGGCTCAATAAAAATGCTGCCAAAAAATTTATAGCTGGCCATTGGCTTTTTCAAGTGACTGTGTGTGTGTGTGTGTGGGTGTAAATGTTATGCGTACGTGTGTGTGTGTAGGTGTGTTTGTCTGTTTTTGTGTGTGAGTTTCTTTTGTTAATTGAATTAATTTCTCTGTTTTATGTTAATAAAAAATATGTAATGACTAGTAAACGTTTACAGTTTGTTCTCCTCTCTCTTTCTCTCTCTTTTTTTTCTCTTCTCCTGCTATCTGCCTCTCTGCAGCTTCTCGTCTCGAGAATTCGAAATGCTCACTGGTAAAGTCAATTTTAATATTTTATTTTTGGGTTTTTCATTTTAAGAGTTGAGCATTATTTGTAAGTTTTTCATTTTGTTTTTTTTCGGTTAAGTTTAGGTTTGCGTTTTTCTTTTTTTAATAGTTTTCGAAAAGTTTCTTTTTTTTTGTTTGTTTTTGTTTTCATATAATTATTATCAAACATTCTTTGAAATCTGGAGGGCGCATAACTCTTAAATTTGGAAATTTTCGTATGTGGAAATAAATGATCAATCATTAAATTGGGTTTTGGTTGGTTCCGCTCTCAAAAAGAAAATGGAATTTTATGGACTTTATTGCACTCTGCCCATAAGGAAGTAAACCAACCAAAAGTTTTTTAAAACCAGAAGGACTGGCTAACTACGACCCAGCCGTAGTTTCTATAATTTTGCAAAAATGGCCTTCTACATAGATAAATTTATAGTCGTTCTTTGAGTAAAATTGCATGAAATTATTTAGAAACGCAATAAACTTTAATGAAAGTGGAATAGGTGCTTTAAATTTTACTTTGTCGTTTTATGTGACGATTATTTCCATGGAAATATGAATAACATGAATAAATTTTCGTTGATTTGGCGAGAAAAATGATCAACAATTCGCGTACTTCTAAAACCAAAGATTCAAAGCATATTATAAGTAATAAAGATGTTTGATCTATGCGTTGTCCGAACACTCACAAAAAGCGAGTACAGTGAGAACAAATAAGTAGTCCTTTAGCTGGAAAATAGCTTACACACACTAAGACAAAAGTCAACCGAAATTTCTATTTTTAGGCCAAATCCGTTTTTTTGCAAAATCATGCTAATACCCAACAATAAACCAAACACAAAAAAAAAAAAAAGAACTGCTTGAAATATCAAACATTTTCCCCATATTGATAAAGTAAGTAATGCTGCCTAGAACCCTAAATGGTTCAGTTATACATATATATATATATATATATAAATTCAGTGCTTGTTTACGCGTAATACACATGTTTTTCCTTCTTTGCAATATTTTGCGTCGTGCCGAGGGATTTGTTGTCTTGCTCTCAAGGTAGGTGTAGGTCTGGGTCCGGGCATGTTTCTGGCTCTGGTTGGGAAGTGAGTTGGTTATATCTGGTGTGTGGGTGTGTTTGTGTTTTTCATTTCATATGTTCATTAAATTTTCGTTTAGTGTTTTTTTCTTTTTTTTTTACTTGTTTTTCTTTTTCACGGTTTTATCATTTTGTTTACTCGATTTCAGTCTTTACGATTCACGGCTTTGTGCATTTTGGAATTATTCAGTTTACGTTATTCATGTATATATGTATGTTAGATACGAGATGTGAGAGTATATATGTATGTATATAAATTTCTTGCGAAAAATTCAAGGTGAGCTGAACGAACATACGAACACGAGCGTGAAATGTTTCAAGTGAGTGAGGTTGGTTGTGGGTTTTGTTTTAGCATTTAACTCTCATTTCAATCAAAATGTACATTAAAGTGCACGATTATTAGCATCGTTCTTATTTGGTTTCATATAGTGTGTATATACTCTATATATATCAAAACATATTAAAAGTGAAAGAGGAGGAGGAGCTGTGGCTGGGGCGGGGGGCAGTGATTAGGCTTGCTTCGAATTTGGTTTCTTGTATTAGATGGATATTCCTCTATTGATCCAGCGAGGCGGTTTTCGTACGTTTCCATAGAGTTTTAAAGAGTCCTTTCTTTTTGGTTTTAGGTGTAGCTCCATTATCCTTGCGACTGGTGTTATCCTTACGTTTGGTCGAACCTGCTTTGAAATTACAATTTTTTTTTATTATGTATACTTAATAATCAATTGTTTTTCTCATTCTAACCCGTTTCAAATTCATAGGCATGCTTGCTATTATTATCATCCATGGGTTGATCGCAATACGCCTTATGCTTCCGCTCCTTATTGTTCTCTGCAAGAGGCAATGACAACGTAAAATGAATGAATTGATCCAATAAGGACTTGCCAAAAATGTTGACTTACTTTTCTTAGTGATAAGCAAACTGGTCACACGACGCAATGCCTCACGTGGTGATTTGTTTAGAAATGATGGTGTTAGATTTGGTGGCAATGTTAGAGGTTTACGTGATTGTCCTGTACCGGACATGCCAGCCGGATTGTCCCATACCCGTACCGAGGCCAATCGATCAATATTCTCGGTCGAAGCAGGACGTAAAGCACGTTGTTTGGGATACCAACCGCGTGCCGGTGCCCCAGTCATGCGTAACATCTCATTGGAGGCCAAGGCATGATTAATCGAACGTTGGCGACATATCTGGGCAGTGCCATAATTGCCACCTGAAATAGATACAAGAAATTTAGTTAAGCGAAAAGGAATTCATTTGGGCATTCTTTTCGTCTCCAACTTACCACCAATACCCAAAATGGAAGTGCCCATATTAATGCTATTCGATGTACTTGATCTGGGTGCTGTTCGCGAACCACTGACAGGCACAGGCTCATTTTGGCGTCGATATGGCGTACGTGGTATGTCACAGCTACGACGAGAGAGAATGGAAAAATTGTTATTTTCTCTGAAATTAAGATTAAGAAATTTTTTAGTAGCCGCTTACCCTCTGGCAAAGATTGGCGTTTCAGGAAGACTACACGAAGTTTGCAGGCGATGCTCCTCGCGCGGCGATTGTTTCAAGCTGCGCTTGGTGCCATAGTTGATGTACCTGCGTTGATAGGAACCGGTGGCGCCTTCGCCACACGATCCAATGGTACCCATATGTGGCACTGGCGGCGGTGGTAACGGTGGCATCTGACCCAGGCCAGTGGGTGTGGTTATGCCACTGCCACTGCTATAGTGTCCGAATAATTTCGGTGATCTTTTGCGGTATTGTGAGTCAATGCTCCACGATTTCATGGTGTTGGAGGAATGGCCACCGGCACCACCGCTGCCACGATGTGGTGGAACAATCGGAACTCCTGTTAGACCCTCGGCAAAACTGGCAGACTGATGAGCCGGTGCCGGTGGCGGCGGTAGCTCATCCGTGAAATGACGAACTGCAGCCACATTATCACGACTGCGTCGCGTATGGCTATTACTATGCACTGCAGCCCCCGAAGCAGTGGCATGCACCTCCACCACAGTGGTGCCGCGATTTGGTGGCGTAGCAACTGCTGCCGCTGCTGGCAGTTCTAGCTGCTTGCGTGGCTCCACTGGCGACGGCGGCAATGGGGCATCGTAGTCAAACATATCCGGATTGGAACTGGGTGGCGATGGTGGCAGAGGTCCCAAAGCGGGTAACTGAGACAACAGCATCTCCTTGGCACTCTCGGATTTATGCACACCGGGTCGAAACTCAAGCACTCGCTTGGCATGCAGGGCTTCCGCTGCGGCAGACGAAGTGCTTCCCACAGCTCCAGCTGCTGCTGCTGCTGCTGCTGCTCCCACACCATTACTGATGCCTGCCGTCTGTTGGCCCACAATGGGCAAATCACCGCGTAACAAGGCGCTGATATTATGCTCGATTTGTTTGAGTGGAGCACATCCATAGCTGAAATCGGATAGCTCCTCATCCTCCTCCAAAGTGGGTGCCAAATCGGTGTGGGGTGTTGTGGCACTCGAAACGCGTTGATCTATTAAGGGGGTAGAAAGTGAGAATAGTAACAGCCCAACTTCCTCTCCACCGTTTAATCGTTTCGATTTCTTACCGTTTCCATTATAGGCATACATATCGTAGCCATTATTGCCATTTAGGCGCGCCTCATCAAACTCTTCGCTACTGGATGTATTGTCTGGCATGGATTCGGCACTCAAACGCTTTTCGGTTAACATGGCAGTTTTGCTTTTCATGGGTTTATTGTGGGCAAACTGATCGGGTGCTTCGGCTATATCCAGTGAGAGAGCTGCCCGATGGGCAGCGGCTATTTCCAAGCCCCGGCGTGTATGTGCCGCTGCCGCTTCGCATTCCTTGTAAATGAAATTCATCTCGGACGGAGCCGGTGGTGGTGGTGCGGCGGCAGCTACTCCAACCACCTGGCCAACAGGTGCTGAAGCTGGAGCTGGCGCTGGCGGTGGCGGTGGCAGGGATGCTGACTCGCTCTGCTCACTGTCGCTAGTGTAGAACTCATTGCTTATGGCTCCAGCCCCACCACCGCTCAATGAAGTGCGTGGGGGTTTCGGTATACTAAAGATATCAGCGGCACGCGGCGGTTTCTTTGCTGTGGAGCGGCGTATAACAAAAGTGCCCTTGCCCAGCATGTTTTGCTCGTTGTAGGCGAAACTATTGTTAAAGTCGGTCAGCTGATTGTTGGATCTTTGTTGGTGCAGCTGAGCAGAGAAAAGCGGAAAAGGAATTCAATTAAGATTAATTGAATTAAATTTAAACTTTTTGGGGTATTTACCTTCTTGTTGGATGCACCGGATGCCTTTTTCGTGGCACATGACTTCTTTTTATTGCTCTTGAAATGTATTTCCCAGGCCACACCGTTCTGTTTGACTGGTGTTAGGTCTGTGGAGATAGTTGACTCTTCCAGCGAGTCTTCCGAATAGTCGTCAGCTCTCTTCATCAGCTTCCCGGAGGCCACATTCATATTGGAGGCCGATGGCGATGCCTCGCCACTGGATGTATGCTGCGATCCAGATGACGATGATGTTGTGCTATTGGAATGTGGATTCAACATGTGACAAACCTCCTTGTGTTTCTCAACCGAATTCAATAAACGTTTGCTTCGTGTCCCCTCACCGCTGCCAGGTGCTTTGGCCGATGGACCCGGATAAATGGTAACCGGATGTTCATTTAAGATAGGTTCAGGCAATTTGGCCAGATTGCCACGTAGCACAGCATTATGCACGGCACTAATGTCAATGCCCAGTGCATTTCGCTCCCCATTGCAGCTGCCAGTACGATTATTGGCCTCCAATCCACTAGAGGAATTTGCCACGGAAGTGCCAACCAAATTGGAAGAGGCCCTAGCGCCGCAACACGGTAGACTTGAGTAGTTGGAGTTGGTGGCTGGCGTTGAGTTGGCACTACGTGCCTTCGGCTGGAATAAAACGAAATGGTTGGACGTAAGAGTTATGGGTGGGTTAATTGGTTTCCCATTAGCTGGGCGAGTGGATGGCCGAGTGGGTGGGTGTGTGTGTGTGTGTAGGCTGGTCTATTTCTACTCACCAGCGTTGTCTGTATAAGCGGCGTCGTTGTTGTTTCCTGGCCATGCTCCGCCTCAGATAATTTTGTTAGATTTTCGGCTGTGCCGTCGACTTCATTGAAACTGCCCTCGGGCACAGTGTCTGTGCTGGGTGTTTGTGGAACATCTTCCGAGTCTTTTTTGGACATGCTATTTCAAAGTGGGATAAGGCATACAATATTTCGTTATAGTTAAAGCCATAATTTAAAAAAATTGCACCACTAATTTTGGTCTAAGACTATAATTTAAAAAAAGTTGCTAAAACTTTTGCGGGAAAGTTTTAAAAGATTTCTTTGGTTTACTTTAAGTTAAGGCCAAAGCTGAAGCCGTAAACCATATTCGATTACTTTAAAGAACGACTTTTGAAAGATTTTAAAAGATTAGACAGATAATAATAATAAAACGAAATCCTATTCCAAATAAATGCTTAAAAAGAACACCAAAATTGTCACCCAAAAGTGAAAATTAATATTTCTTTCGCCGAATCAAAAGACTCTGAAGAACCGAAATCAAAACATAAGTTTGTTTGCCATTCTTTTTATAAAAAAGAAAAGTTTACAAACTTTCAGAAGCCTTCAGGTTGTTAAAATAATAATTACAATGTTCTTATAAAGCAACTGTACAGAAATTTGGATGAAAAACATAACATAATGGCAGCAAATTAAGTGGTAAGATCTTAAAATCTTTCTTTTAAATTGTTTGATTTTAAGAAAATTTGTAAAAGTAACTTTAACAATGTTGAATTAATGGAAATTAAAAAATAACTAAATGAACATAACCTAGAATGTTGAAATAAAAAATATAGTTTACTAGATTTGTCTAAAGTTGAAACTAGAAAGAAACTTGATACTCTTGGGTAATTCTTTGTTTTTGATGTGGGCCTAAGAGCAAAGATCTTCTTTCTCAAAATTATTAAGTTTTCTAGTTGTGAAGAACTTTTCCGTTTTTTTTTTGGGCTACCTACTTTTTGCGACTCAGACTCATGTAGCCATCATCCTCGGATTGATTTTCACCACTGTTGCTATGCAATGCCACCGGTTTGGTTGTAGCTTCTTCAAATTCGGAAATGATCTCATCCAGAACTTTAATGGGCTCAGGTATATCATCGAGGGAGATGGGCTCCAGTGACTGCAAATGCAATTGCTCGCTGAAAACGAAAATCAAATTATACTTTTTGCATTTGTCTGTATCTCTCTCTCTCGCTCTCTCTCTCTCTCTCTCTCTCTCTCGAAAACAATCTCATTTGGGCTTTTTTGTTCTAGAATTTTAATTAATTTACAATCTGGCGACATACTTTTGCTTGCTATGTTGGTCACAAGCATCTGGCAGCTCGGAGTCAAACTCATCCACATCCACATTGCTGGCCATTTCGAAAACTGGACCAGCAGCAGCGACAGTGTCAGTGGCAGCAGCTGCCGCCACGACCTCCGACTCAGTTGCCTCAGACACCGCCTCCGCCTCCGTTTGATTCGTTTGGGTTTTCGTTTTGGGGTCCGCCGCCTTCAGTTCCAGTTCCAGTTTGTCCAACGCCTCTGCTTCAGTTTCAGTTTCAGCCTCGTTTGAATCGCGTGCTCCACACGATTCAGGTGCTGCTGCCATTATGCGATTTTCATTGAAACCATGGACTGACTGTTGTCTATTATATTATTGTTGTTGTTGTTGTTGTGATATATTTTGTTGTTTTTCTTTTCGTTTCGTTTTGATTATGAAAATGTAATCAATGCGCGCCCACAAAAGGCGCTGCTGCTCTTCCCACTGCTCCGACGACTCTTTCCCAATGTAATGTGTGAAAGTGATTGGCGTTTTTTTTCGTCTTTTTCGCGTCGTCTTCGTCTCCGTCTCCTTATAGTCTTTTTCAGGTCATTGAATTCATCTTCGAAAGGTTTTAGTTACTCTGCGTATGAAAAAAGAGTTTGTAAAAAGATGCTGAGATGAGTTTGGAGAATTCGTAATACTCTGTGATGTGTTAACCGCTGTTGGAGCTATTAATAAATAATTAATATTGATTTCGGTAGCGTGTGATAACCAATTAGGCGCGCGTGCGATTTAGATGCCGTCGTCCGCTTTGCTTTTGCCTTAGCCATCACGCTGAGTGACGCAAAGTTTGTTCAAAGGATATGGATATTTTCCGTTTTGCTAGGAAATTGATATTGACAGCAAAAATGAGGGTAAGCCCCGGAGTGAACGGGGAGTGGGGGAAGACCTAGAGCCTATGTAGGTGTGGTGTGAAGTTTTCATCATATACAAATTGTTTGATGTTAATTGATTTTATAGACACGCAAAGTGATTGCCTTTCTTCCTGCGAACGAAACGGCGTCTCTTTGACCTTGACTTTCTCGAACATCCAAGTACATAATTGCCCCTATATTTACAAGGACAACAATTTACATAATTTCGTAACAAAACATGCAACTAGAGGTAGAGGTAGCAAGATCCAATAAAAAATATTACACATACCCTTGAAGGTCTTTGAGTGCTAAAGAGCTACAAAAAGGACAACAAGACCTAAATACGGGCCATAATTGAGGCTTAAAGGAAAAGGAACAGAGAAAACCAAGCACTGGGACACTTTTAAGTGTATCGAACCAAACGACTCGCTTAGAAAATATCAAAGATAAGCAGAATTATGGACCCAGTTTTGTTTAAACATATAGAATGAAATCCACGAAACATTCTGGAATCTAGACACAAATTTAATATCTTCTTCTGGCAAAAGTATTTTAGAGTTCTTAAGATCTTTTTACTACCCACTTCTACGCAGCTTAAGAGAGCTTTTTTTGCTCCAATATCATCTGAGTAATGGTAATGATCCATTACCAGTTGGAGTTCAGAAAACCATTAAAACAGTACTAAGGAAATAATATGACATAACTATGCAGGATAAGATACAATTTTAGTATATCTATATACATACAAATTTTTGCCAAAATGTTTTAAGGTTTAGATAAGCCCAAAAAAAAAAAACAAAATCGGCTAGAAAAGCACTAGCCTTCAGAGATATATCTTTTTGGATAAACTTTAAGGACCGTATAGACAACAGACTTCTTCTTAGAGAATTTACCGGCTTAAAATAAAGTTCAGTATGGTCTATGATATGGTACAATTTCTAAGGTTTCCCAGGGGTTTCCTTTATGCAATGAAAAAAAAAACTTTCCACTAATAAGTTCAACTTTAATTAAATGTCACATTCTATGGATTTTTGTGCTTTCTCTTTTTCTCTATCCTACTCACAATCTGTTTTTTTCATAGTGGCATTTCCTAGTCCGTTTTTATTTACCGTACACACGGTGAATTTTTATGCTCCGGCAAAAGTTTTTCCATTTTATCGTTCTTTGTTCGCCCTCATTTCTGTGAAATTCTGGAAAATGATTTTCGCATTAGAGCACACACACACACACACATTTTTTTGGTTTTGTTTTTCTTCTTGTTTTAGCCAATTAAAAATTGTTCAAGCAACAAATTTTTTTCTGTGTTTTTTTTTTTTGTTTTCTGTGTGCATTGATTTTTCACGTTTTTATTGGCTGGTGTGAAAAAACAACAACATCGGCGACAACAACAACACACCATACGCAGTCTCTCACTCTCTTACTCCCACTCTTACACCTTCTCTACCTCTGCCTGTCGTCGCATTTTGCCTTCCTTATCTTCATTCATATTTTCTATACACTTTGCCATCGAAAAGGAGTGGGAGTTGGAGTTTTGAGAGAGAAAGAGAGACAGGAGAGTCAGGCGCATGCATTCCTCCCACACACACACAAACACACACACACCCGGACGCACACAGATGTGTATATGTATACAAGCTCAGAATGCTATATATAAACATGATTTTTGCTCTGATTTTTGCAACAAGAAAAAACTATTTTCTGCTCGCCGTTTTTTTTTCCTATTTGTTCAACGGATGCAACAAAACAACAATAGATACAAAAACTTTTGCCATATATTTCAGATTTCTTCTTTTGCTAAAACGGAAAAATTCATTTCCGGTGTTATTGGCCACCTACACACATACACACACACACACACAACAGAAAGCTAACTTTGTCAAACTGTAAAATTTACTGCGGCTTTACTGAATGAAGTTTCTGCAGGGAGTCTGGCATCGATTTTTTCTTATGCAGACACACACACACACACATATGTACCTATTTCAAGTGAGTGGGAGAGAGAGGAAGAAAAAGACGAAGCAGAGGAAGCCGCACTCATACACTGACAAAAGTAAAGTACACTTTTCATTTTGGCTTGCCTAATAATTGCACTCAAAAAGGTCAAATCAAAAATCTTCCAATTGGAAATTTTAGCTAAATATAGGCAACAAACGCACGCAAACACACACCACACACAACACACAGATAGATACACTCACAACAGAGACTTAGATTGGCTAGAGGGGGTGGCGGTGGTAGATGTTGAGTGGGTTGGTTTGTCGGTAATGACAGACGACGCGGCGACGGCAACGGCAACGTCGGCGGCGACTTTAACGGCGGCTTTTCTTTTAGCCTTTGTTCGAGTCACCGAATGACAAAAACAGACACAGGAGATGGGGTAGTAGGGAGTGGGGGGGCGGCCCAACTTCCGAGAACAACATTTTGCAATTTTTGCTTACAATTATGCACACACACACACACACATATATGAATACATTAGTGTATGTATTTATGTATCTTTGTATATACCTCCTATGCACGTCGCGTTTTTCACTTCTTACACACAACAAATTTCTAAACTCAAGCGCCGTCGCGCACTTTGTAACAACTTCAACGTCTGCGTGTTGATTTGCGAGACGCGCGACAGCACAACCGCTCACTTCGAAAATAAAAACAACACTTACAAAAAAACAACAATGGCAAAAAAATTGAAATTGTCCCACTGTATCAATTCGCCTATCATTTTCTTGAATATTCGCCCTGGCAATGTCAAACAAGATTGAAGTTCGATGCGCTCGCTCTTTCGAACATATCATCTAATTCTCTTTCTCTTTTGCTCCTAAATAGACTCTGGGCTCTCGAACAAAAGGAGTCAACTTCAATCAAACGGAGCCATATGAGAATATTGAATGCCCTGCCCTATATAGACGATAGAAACGAATATAATAAATTGTTTATCCAGAAAGGATATATTAATTAGTTTTAATTACCTAATCAGGAGAAAAACCTTGTAAAATGACTTTACTCAATGTTAAGCAAAGAGCATAACTAACCGAAAATGCTCGAGGAGCAAAAGAGTAGTTTAACTGTTTGTTTATCGAGTAGACTTCGATAATATAAACAAAATAAATGATATCGTTGAGTGCCAAATTTGAAATTAAATAAAAAATAATCCAGTTTTGTGCTATACCATCTATTTATTTGAAGGTGATTAGTTATATTTTAGATTTATGTATATGTTTTTAAATTCGAATAATCACAATAGCGTGTTTGCTTTTTTGGGTTTTCTTTAAATAATTCGGCATTCTTTGGTCTAAGATGAAATTTTTTACCAGGTTAACTTACCAACAATTCAAAAGCGGGAAAATCGTCGGAGGGGTTCGTTTAATAGCTTAAACCTCAGCGAATTCCTCTACATTTAATGAAATTTAAAACAGAATCTCAATATAGTTGATGTAATCGTAAAAAGGTACTTGATTCAATATGGAATATAAGATTGAATACGACGGCTTTGATGTATCATGTTTCAAGATCACCTTTAGAGAGCTTTCCTTTCTACACCTCTCATACTCATAATTTCCCCCATAAGTTCCCCCCGCCCTCCATTGCATTCATTTTTTTTTGTATGTTTATATAAACTTAAATACGTAATCAGTTACTTGATTTATTTACGGTTGTTGTTGTTGTTCTGTTATACAATTAATAATCATCAAAATTTCTTTAAATGTTTTTTTTTGTGTGTTTTTATAACGCTGACAAAACACCGCATCCGTTAGATGGTATTTGGGATGTGTTTTCTCTTTTATGCTCCGTCAGGTGCCTGCGCTGATTTGATTGCACTGGCCGCCAGATTACATTTTGTCCAAATACTGGGAAAGATCGGGCAGACCTTCCTTAAGACCCTTACGTTTACGTGTGTCCTGGACAATCTGGTAGGGTTTGCTGGCTGGCTCGCTCGGGTCACCGGGCAGCACTTGCCAATGGTCGAACACGCACTGAGGGAAGGCCTGGCCTCCGGTGTTGGAGCGGAGATCGGCGGTAAAGCCGAAGGATTCGTTGACAGGCAGATAGGCCTTAACCACGAACATGGGAGTGCCGACAACTTGGTTCTCCTCGAAGACATGACCACGACGACGATTGAGCACACCATAGATGCCACCAACAGCGACTTCGGGACACTGGATCTCGCACAGGTACACTGGCTCCATCAGACGAGGACTGGCCGTGATGGCAGCAGCATACAGACAACGACGAGTGGTTGGAATGATCTGGCCACCACCGCGATGGATGGCATCAGCGTGCAGAGTGACATCATAGATGTTGAAACGAACGCCACGCATGTTCTCATCGGCCAGGATACCCTCCTTGGAGGCCCATTGGAAACCGGCGACAACGGAATCCTTGATTTCATTGAGATATTGCACGGATTTGGTGCAATCCAAGATGAAGTTGGGTCCAGTGCCATCGGGACCAAAGCACCAGATCTTACGGGCTTCGGTTACATCGTAATCGTATTTCTCAGCCAGATAACGGGCACGGATTTTGAAATCATCCTTAGAGCTGACTTCACCGTTGTCAATGTCTTCGGGCAGACCATCGGGCATAGGCAAAGCCTTCATGTGGAGACGGTTGTGCTTGTTGGGCGACTTGGACAGACACATCTGGTTGGATTCCTCGTTCACGGTCTCACGGTAGGAGACAACGGGGTCGGACTTCTTCAGAGGAATGCAAGCATGATCCTCTTCCAGATCCTTAAGGCAAATTTCCAAATGCAATTCACCGGCACCGGCAATAATATGCTCGCCAGACTCCTCAATGATACATTGCACCATAGGATCGGACTTGGCCAAACGCTTAAGACCCTCCACCAACTTGGGCAGATCAGCAGGATTCTTGGGCTCGACAGCGACACGCACCACAGGCGACACGGAGAACTTCATCACCTACAAAGATGCAATTAGAATTTTCAGTGAGTATTAAAGATTATAGCACACTTATTATTTATCCAATCAACTTACCTTCATGTTGTGGGCATCCTTGAAAGTGGTAATGGTACCAGTCTTCACCAAGAACTGATCAACACCGACCAGACCGCAAATGTTACCCGAGGGCACATCCTCAATAGCCTCCACATAGCGACCCATCATCAGAATGGTACGCTGAATAGCCTTCTCATACAGATCCTCCTTCTTGCCGGGGGTATAGTTGGGACCCATGATGCGGCACTTCTGGCCGGTGGCAACCTTGCCAGCGAACACACGTCCGAAGGCGTAGAAACGTCCCTTATCGGAGGTCGGTACCATTTTCGAGATGTACATCATCAATGGACCTTCAGGATCGCAGTTCTTTACAGCGATGGCAGCCTCATCATCCTGAGGACCCTCGTACAACATCTCCATACGGTATTTTTGGGCAACCACGGGCGATGGCAAATGGATGGCAATCATCTGAAGCAAAGCCTCACCGGCTGGCAACCAAGTACGCATCACAGTCTTCAACAGAACTTTGCCATCCTTATCCTTATCCTCGTGCTTCAGGGTAACACCGATCTTCTCGAGCAGAGTACCGATCTCCTCCTTCTTGTAGTTCATGATGGCATCGAACACCTTGTAAATAGGGTCCAGAATGTACATGCAGAAGGAACGCTTGTTGTCAACCTCCTTTTGCTTTTGCCATTTCTTGGTCTTGGCATTGAAGAAGTTCTCACCCCACAGACTAGGAAAGTTAATGAAACGTGATTCAAAAATTAATCAAGGTGACTTTGTTATCAGTTTATAGATTTCGATTAGTAGGCAATCGAACAAACAAAAAAAAAAACATAGATTAAATAATTGCAACTTTTTACTTAGTTTTTCTTACATTTTTTTAAAATAATGTTTGTGCCTAAGCAGTTTTATAAGAATAAAGACCCGAAGACCACTTTCTCATTGCTTAGGTTGAACACAAAAACTGTGATTGATTGACCAAAAAAAAAACAGGTTTTTCTTCTTGAGGAAGATAGTTTCAAATTTCAAGTGCCTCTAGCAATGAGTTGTATACGATTCTATTAATAGATGCGAACTATGAAATTGTGATTTCCCTCTAATTTTTGAAGTTCGGAAACAAGACTAGAATACAATTTGGAAAGTACAGACTAACCCAATTATGTTAAAGATTTTGGCTCTAAAAATAAATTGGTACACTCTTGGCCTACTTTATTATATATTGGTCAAAGATTGCATATTTGATCACGTTTCTTGCTGGCCACATTTCTTATCTGCTCTGACCTTTTTTCTTTGTTTTAGACTTTGGCTATCAAATAAATGATTAATTCTAAATGTTTTTTCCCGACAGACTTTCAATTTCTAAGAATGAGACGTTGCAAAAATAAATATGTAAGTTAACTGCCTTAGCATGCAACGTTAGGACATTAGAAAAGCGGTCCCGTTGCAGCGTTTCAACAGTTTCCTAATATATTTGATCTACTTTTATTTGTATGGCACTTGTGACGCTTTCATAACGCATAACTCTCTCGAAAGAAAGATGCACGCTCAGCGTCACACGTTTTGTGCTAAAAGCATATGAAAATTCTTAATATATATTGGATGATGATGAGAGGGCAATACACACTTACCGGTTCATTAGCTTGACCACATCGATCTTGAATTTCTCAGAGTACATTTCGGAGAACTGCTTGAGGGTAAAGGCCCAACCGTGCAGACCGGAACCGAAACCAACGGAACCCTTGGAGGGATCCACACGCACTTCACCCATTGGACCGCCATCGTCATTGTAGGTGGCAATGATGACGTTCACGTTCTCAACAATACGCTGGAAAGTCTGGTACAATTCCTCAGCGTCCAATTGGAGTTCGAGCAGAGCACGGTCCATTTTGTTCATGAACAGAATGGGCTTAATACGCTCAGCAATGGCTTGACGCAACACAGTTTCGGTCTGGACACACACACCGGAGACACAATCGACCACAACGAGGGCACCATCGGTGACACGGAGAGCGGCTGTCACCTCCGAGGAGAAATCAACGTGACCGGGTGAATCGATCAAATTGATCAAGAAACCCTTGCATTCCTTTTCACGCTGATCGGCATGGGTGATGAAAACCAGATCCTTCTCCTCAACCTCGAAGTACATGGAGATGGCACTATTAATAACCAGAAAAAAATTGATAAGGGATTAGTTATTAAAAGTTACGCCATGTAATATAACAAAAGATAGCACAGCAGATTATTAACAATTTCAATGACGACAAAGCTATATATTCAATATAACAGCCCACGTTATTGTCTATTAATGTAACAGTGACGTCATAAGACGACGGTAGATGGATGACCTCTTGCTGCGCTATCTTTTTCTTTATGATTTGTTGTTGTTTGCTTACGTTGACTTGATGGTAATGCAACGCTCCTGCTCATCCTTACGGGTATCGGTGAAACGAGTCTCACCAGCCTTGGCACCAGCAATGATACCGGCCTTGGACACCAAAGAGTCGGTCAGAGTGGATTTACCGTGATCCACATGGGCAATGACGGACATGTTGCGAATATTACGCTTCTTGTCCATCAGGCCACGGATTTCGTCGACGGTGAAGTTGACCTACAAAAAAACAAAACAACAAAAAAAAAATTCAAGATAAAGATTGGGGATGAGGGCGGGGTTGGGGTAAGAGAGATGCATATTAAAAATGGCGTCCATCACAAAACGTGAGAATATGAAAATCATGCTTTTTAGTCTTTGGTGGAATTTTTGAGGTTACGTTCGATTTAAAAACCACTTGCAAGGTAAAGCAGAAACATTTACATGTATTTATTTAAAAATAATCTGACCATTGCTCTATTTATTTCACAATCTTACACATATTGTCTCCTCTTCTTCCCATCACTCAGACTTTTCAATAGCAAACTTTTGCATACGTCATTTTGGTCTTTGTCTCTTGCATTTCACCATTCTCACACATTCACTCGCACACACACACACACACATACACGGACACAGACACGTTGAGACGACGACGGCACTCGTACGAGAATTTGTTCACACACAGACAAAGTGAGACTGCCAGGTCCCCAGCATTGAGGTTAGACTCGAACAGAACCCTCTTATTACCACGATTTCGACGCAAATTCATAATTAGCATTATTTCGCCTGTTGCAATTTAAAATATTTGCATTCTTTTAATGGGTTACACCTACCATTTTGGTTGTTTAAGGATTTTCACGTGGACGAACTTTAAAAACACTACACGCCTGCACTGGCGTCGACAGGAAAAAGAAAGAGCAGTGAGATGGGCAATCCGTCGATGGCACAATCGGTAGTGTCGATAGAATTGCGATAGGTCGATGGCAAATTTTCAGTGTTGCCAGTATTGGCAGAAAACCACAGGTGGCTAAACATGTGGCTCGGTGCTTTTCTGACGACTCATTTCGAGCACAGTTGAGTAAACTCAATTTGAGTATACAAAAATTTAAATCAGAGAGCGCCAGTTCCGCAGCAATGCTAACACAAATAAAGTTTTATATAAGTTTTATGTTTTTTTAGGGCTACATTTTTATGTGATCGACAGGCATTTGGTTATACGAATGAAGTTTTAGCACGACATGATGCAGCCAAAAATACCTCAATAAATTTTAATATTTGTTAATATTTGTCAAAATTTTGATTTCGGGTTGAACTTTGTTCGATATTCCAACTTTGATTAACACAAAATAACATTTGTATCTCCTAACTTTAATTCAAAATTATTATTTGGCAGGATAACAGATTATTAAAATGAAAGAAGCTAATTTCGGTCTACCCATGCAGTCACTGACAATTAAATCGTATTATGTTTCAAACTCGTTTTCTGTTTCTCACTACGATAACGCTTTAATAGTTTTGGGGTTTATTTTTTTATGGCAATGAGTGGTTCCACTTGCATGAAAGAACCAAACAAGAATTAGAGAAAAGAAAGAGAAACAGAGTTCAAATTCGAACCCTTCTTTTCATAGCTAAGACCACCCATGCTCAATAAATTCGGCTAACATATTTTTATTCGTGAAAATACTTGAATCTATTATCGAACATATTTGAACGAACATACAAAGAGGTGTTTGAACATTTTGCTCAATATATGTACATCAATTGAGTTAGAAATATGACGCAGCATTTTGCTTTCACTCTAGCAGCAAACCATTTTCCGAACAATTTTACCACAGAATGTTGCCCAAAAGTGCTGCCGAACAATGTAACCAAAAAAATTTTAATTTTACACAAAATGTTGCAAAACAGTGTTGCTGTCCAATGCTGCCGAACAATCCAGCCTAACGAAACTGCCAAGCAATGTTGTTGAACAGTACTGCCGCAACATCAATTGATATACTTAGAAATGCTGCACAACATTTTTTTGCTTTACTCTAGCAGCAAGCCATTATCCGTGCAATGTTACCGCACAAAATTGCCGGGCAATGCTGCTAAACAATGTAGACGAAAAAACTGTCACGCAATGTTGTTGAACTGAGCTGTCGCAACATCAATTGATGAGCACATGCTGCACAACATTTATTTTTGCCTTCGCTTTAACAGCATACTATCTTCCTAACAATGTTATCGCAGAATGTTGTTGAACAGTACTGCCGCAACATTAATTGATGACATGCTGCACAACATTTATTTTTGTCTTCATTTTAACAGCAAACGATTTTCTGAACTATGTTAACGTACAATGTTGCTGAACAATGCAGCCGAAAAAAACTAGCAAGCAAGCAAACAGCAACTAGCTGTTTGGCAACCAGTGCTGGCGCACAGAATGTTGCAGAACAATGCTGCCGAATAGTGCAGCCTAGAAGAACTGCCGTGCAATGTTGTCGAACAGTGCTGCCGCAACATTAATTGATGTAGGTATGCTGCACAACATTATGACTTCAGTTTAGCAGCACAACATTTTCTGAACAATGTTACCGCATGTTAACAAGCAATGAACAATACAGAGGGAAAAGACTGGCTAACAATGTTGCTGTACAGTGTTGCCGCGGGACCAATTAATGTGGCAATAATGTACAACATGTTGCCTTCATTTTAACAGTAAACGATTTTCTGAACTATGTTAACGTACAGTGTTGCCAAACAATGCAGCCGAAAAAAACAATCAAGCAATATTGCCAAACAGTGGAATGCTGCACAACATTATAACTTCAGTTTAGCAGCACAACATTTTCTGAACAATGTTACCGCATGTTGACAAGCAATGCTGCTGAACAATACAGAGAGAAAAGACTGGCTAGCAATGTTGCTGAACAGTGTTGCCGCGGTACCAATTAATGTGGCAATAATGTACAACATGTTGCCTTCATTTTAACAGTAAACGATTTTCTGAACTATGTTAACGTACAATGTTGCCAAACAATGCAGCCGAAAAAAACAATCAAGCAATATTGCCAAACAGTGCTGGCGCACAGAATGTTGCCGAACAGTGCAGCCTAGAAGAACTGCCGTGCAATGTTGTCGAACAGTACTGCCGCAACATTAATTGATGTAGGAATGCTGCACAACATTATAACTTCAGTTTAGCAGCACAATATTTTCTAAAGAATGTTACCGCAGAATGTTGACGAGCAATGCTGCTGAACAATACAGAGGGAAAAGACTGGCTAGCAATGTTACTGAACAGTGTTGCCGCGGTACCAATTGATGTGGCAATAATGTACAACATGTTGCCTTCATTTTAACAGCAAACGATTTTCTGAACTATGTTAACGTACAATGTTGCCGAACAAGGCAACCGAAACTAACTGGCAAGTAATGTTGCCAAACAGTGCAGCATCAATTGAAATGGAAATGTGAAACTTTTTGCCTTCACTCCTGCAACAATCCATTTTGTGAACGATGTTACCACAGAATGCTGCCGAACAATGCTTACGAACAATTCATCCAAAAAGGAACTGCGAAGCAATGTTGCCGCATCATGAATTGATGGAAAAATGCTGCACAACATTTTGCCTTCGCTCTAGCAGCAAACCATTTTCTATAGAAAGTTACCGCACAATGTTGCCGAGCAATGCTGCTGAGCAATGTAGACAAAAACGACTGGCAAGCAATGTTGCCGTAGACTGCTGCTGCAACTTTAACTTTAACAGCAAACCATCTTCCGAGTAATGTTACCACAGAATGTTGTCGAACAGTGCTGCCGCAACAGCAATTGATGAGGAAATGCTGCACAACATTTTGCGCTCACTCTAGCAACAATTCATTTTCTGAATGATGTTAGTGCACAATGTTGCCGAGCAATGCAGACGGAAAAAACTGACAAGAAATGTTGCCGAACAGTGCTGCCGCAACATCATTTGATGGAGAAATGCTGCACAACATTTTGCCTTCATCCTAGCAGCAAACCATTCTCACCACACTACAGCAACCCCATTCAAGTTGCTCTCACAAAAACACTCAAACCCTTGAAGCCAATTTGAAATTATTACCCGCCTTCAGTTTCCCCTGAACGAGCAACAGACTTCCAACTTGGTCCAACTTGTTTCGACTAGGTTCGAAGCTAAAACACTCAACACAAATCCGCTTCAAGACTCGGCTGCCATGCCCCTCGAACATGCCACAAGACATGAGACTTCGTTCGGCTTCGTTTGTCGTTCGTTGTCGTGTAGGTGGCGAATGAAATGAATTTTTTCCAAAAATGTGGCCCGAACAGTTTTCAAGTGATTGCATGTGCGTACGGTTTACGCTAACGGTAGAGCTAATACCCAATAACAAAAAAAATAAAGAAAGAGCTCAGTGAACAGAATCATCAAGCAAACAAACATCAAAGAAGGAGTTCAACCTAACTTTACCATTGGCATTAATACGAGGAGCACACGTGCGTTTGTTGTTGTGCCTGAGCCTAATTCTGTGAGTGTGTGTTATTTCAGTGTGTGTAAAAATAAAAAAAAAAAGATTTTGAAATTATATTTCCAAAGATCAAAACCGGTTCAATTTAAACAACAATTACAAATTTTGGTTTGAAGTAATAAAAATTTTACAAAAATAAAAAAGATAATGAACAAATGACTTAAACGGCATAACATAATAATTAAATAAAAATAAACAATTAAATAAATCACTTTAAAATAATAAATGACAATTTACGATCTATTTTTTTAAGACTTGGCAATAAAAGCTTCAAGAATTTGTTATTTTTTAATTAATTTATTGTTGTTTTTAAATCAAACCAAATCTATTAAAAATTGCCGTAACAATATTGACATTAAGGATTATAAATGTGGATTACTTTGGCTCATTGGGGAATTTCTTTCACAATGAAATATTAAAAATTGTTGCAATGATTTTTTTTTTTTTTAAGGACTTACTCATGTTATATTTTTAAAATTTATTTAACATTAAAAAGTAGTAGTGTTTAAATTTATTTTCTAATTAGAAATAACTACAAATTAGAATTATAAATATTTTTTTTTTTAAATTTTCATTATAAATATTCCAGTGTTTTTTTTACTTAGAAATTTAATCAAATAAAAGAAGTTGTTCATGAATTTCCTAATTGAAGACAACAAAACTGACAAATTTAATTAAAAATTGCGTTCAATTTGTAAGCCAAAAGAAAAAAAAAAAACCGAAAAATTTTTCTTTTGATCTTAGGAAAAAGCATAGAACAATAAAAACAAAAAAAAAAACCAACATCAACAAATAATTATAATAAATGCCGGGAAAAGCGTGAAAGGAAAACTGTGGATAATCCTGTAACCGGAGCAGAGAACTGGACCAGTGGCTCGTCCTTTGACGGCGGATATACGCACACACTCACTCACACACACACACACACACACACACACACACACACAGAAAAGGATAACTTTTGTCGCGTTTCGCGTTTCTTATTAGAAAATCCTTTTTACGCCAAAAAGAAAAGTGAAAAAATAGAAGAAAAAGAAAAAAAAAATTGCACGTCTTAAAAGTTTTCCTTTGCCTTTACCTCTCTTCTCTTTTTTTTCCTTCTCCTTTCTTTTTCCTGCTCGCTTTTTCGTTGCGTTTTGTGTGTGTGTCCTGCGCCGGCAGCCAAACAAAGTAAAAGTTGTAAGGCGAAAGTTGTTGTGCAACGTGTGGCAAGTGCGGCAAAACGAAAGACGAGCAAACAACAACACAAACACCGCTGCATGGCAAGTTTAATTCGATTTTAGTGTGTAACAATCAGTGCGAAAAAAACGAAAACCCAACAACAACAACAACGACAACAAAGACAACAAGAAAGTGCAACAACAAAAGCTCAGCGTTGTTTCACCTGTGCATCTTCCCGTCTCATCTGCGTACAGCATAAAGTGGATTAGCAGCAGCAGCAGCAGACGAACAGGAGCAACAGCAGCAGCAGGATAACAGCCAACTAAAGCATCCGTTTTTTTGGTTGTGAATTTTAATGCGGAGCTCTGAGCGTGCTTAACTTTTGACTGTTGTAAGTTGTGTTTAACCCTCTTTCTTTCCACCCCCTCTCTCTCTTTCTCTATCTCTTATAAAATTTGAAGCTACTAAAATGCAATTGGGTTAAGCAAATGTTGCTATAAATTATAGTTTTTCAAGTTATAATATAACGTAAACTACTTAAACCAATTGCTTGTGACTCTTCCTTACTCATAGGGATCCCGTCGGTTATTCTCTCTGTCCCACTTCGATCATTGATGGACATTTGATTGATTTCTTTCTGTTCTTTTCTTGAGAAAATTAGAGTTTTAGCTTCAGGATCTAAGGATTCTTTGACTATGTCAGACAGATCAAATACCGCAGTGATCCCCAATAAAAAGTATTTGAATGAAATTGATCTAATTCATGTAGATTATTGTCTAGTCTATAAGGTTATCTCTTCATTTCTAGTATCTGAATGAATATCATATGCATATTTCAGCTAGAACATTGCAGTTCTCTCTGACTCTGAGACTATCATTAAATATCCCTAACAATATAGCCAATATCCTCTTGGCATAGTTTAAAATTTATGAAATTCCTCGGGCTAATTAAGCCTGACGCTTCAAACTTTAAAGTCCTTTGGGTTTTATACCAATTTTAAGAGTGAATATAATTTAAAATGAAGCACTTAGTTTGCTGATGCTAATCTATTACTAACTAAACCGATCTGTCTATGTTGATGGATGTTCCCATATAATTTTTCTGAAGAGTTTTTAACGGGTCGAAAAACGTCGTTTTAATAAGACTGCAGACAATGAACAATTATTGAAGAATGCCTCTCTACAACCGATCTCTCTCTAGAAAGATTTCGCAAGATGTCAATCGGCTTCATCTTGTCTAACCTAAGCACCTGGAAACATAAAATTAGAACAAGACGTCAAAATTCTTCCATCCCAAGCGAGCTTCCATATTCAACTCTTTTGTTTTAATTTTATGTTCTTTCAATTTTTAGGGAACAGTTACCAAAATGCGTTTTCCTTGGAGGCAAAGATCGTAATATTTAACAAATTGGAGTCTTCATTCGCTATAACTTAATTATGTTTAACGTAATACTTTAACAAAACTTTTAAACTAAACATTTTGTCTTTTAATGCACATCCTTGAAGAATGCATATTCCTTTCGATTTAAATGAAACATGTTCTTCAACAACAAAAGCATTTTGAGTCGACTTTGCTGGGCTTTAGCTGACTCAAGGTCATTTTTTTTTGCAAGCACACAGTTTTTTTTTTATCAGCTTTCTCCAGTATTTCAATGGCCATGTCAAAACTAGTTGAGAATTAAATTTGGGATATCGTTGTGCGTATTATTAGTCAATTAATTAAAGTAGTCTCTCAAAAGGAAAAACTTTTATATAGAAACTTCGGTGTAACAAAAGTTTCATTGTGTGAAAATTTTTCTTTCATTTTTGACTCGAACTTTTAGCATTGCAAATGTTACACGGTCAGGCACTTAACACAATGCAGATGCAGAAGAAAATTCCTCACACACACACAAACACACACAGATGCAGAAAAGGAAGACAATTGCAAAATGTAACCAGCTAAGAAGAAGGAAAAAAAGAAAGGGAAAAGTGGGATCAACTAAGCGGGCAAAAAACTTCAAGAAGACTATGACTTCCGGCGGCTAACACACACCCGCACACACACACACACACACACACACACACACACACACATGGTGGCGACAATGCCCGACATTCCCCACATTGTCTGCATTTCCTTTAACTTTCCGGGCAGCCAGTTTTTGCTTCCCTCCCTCCTCCTCTTACTATATAAATATATATGCATATATCTATCTCTTTCTAGTTCTGCCTGTCTGGACGACTTTCAACTGTCGTTGACTTTTTTGCATATTTTCTCTTCTCTTATTTCATTTATATCATTTTATTTCATTTTTGGGTTTTTTTTTTTCATAAAATTTCAATGCTTTATAATTTACTTAAAGAAAAAAGTCCGTCGTCGTCTCCGTAGTCTGAGTCCTAACATAAAGCCCATTGTGTGATTTTTTTTTTTTTTTTTTTTTTTTTTAGGCAGCTTATGAAAGAAAGCTCTCCCGGCATGTGCGTCTGTCTGTATGCCTTTCAGATTAGCTGCGTTTATTAAGTTGTCTACGTGTGGCCCAATCTGTGTGGTGTGGAGTGTGTGTGTGTGTGTTTGTGTGTGTGATGGAACTCAGTCTCGTATACTTTATGACGATTTAGATTTGGAGCAGTAGTCGGCATCAGGGTCGTGTTTGGGGGGGGAGGGGCATTTTTGAGCATTTGCCATATTTATGATGACTTTATTGGGGGCAAGCTGATTGCTTTCCATAGAACTTTGTTTACCTTACTCTTCGCTTTCTGGATGTGCGTCAAAAATGTGTTGAAAGAAAACCTGTAAAACGGTAAAGTAAGCGTAAAAGTTCCCTAACCGTTATCCCATATGATGGTGGGAGGGTGTTGCTTATGTTAGGTGTTAAGTTTAGGGTTTATTTTATTTGGGAATTGCATAAAGGTTTCTCTTCCTCTCTCTCTCTCACACGGTGAACCCTTTTTTAGTTCCATTTGTGGCTTACATAAATGGTTTATATAGTCATAAATGTGAGGAAACCCCCACGAATTTAGATGGAATGCTATGTGAAGCTTTAAAATAAGCTCGCCTTCGGTTTTTCTACAGTTCAGCTTTAAAGAAAATCTTGGAAACCCATTCAGTATCGTATTTTTGCAATAGTTGCTGAATCTTTGAATACAATCGAGTAACTTCTATAAAGAAGCTTACTACTTTATACCTGGCATCTTAACTTCTTCTACTTGATTGAAGAGGCAGTCAAAAGGACAATATTTGATTTTCTGGTCGAACGTCAAACGAACATGAATGATAACATATTTAACATCGGATCCTAACTGGCCTATGTGGGACCTTATATAAGAGATTTAGCGGCTAAACTTAACCTAAATTATTGCAATCGAAATGAACTATCGATGTTTTTTAGATGAAAGTAATGAGAAACTAAACTCTTCTAAAAGAAACAGACCTTTGGCTAATACAGGAGAATATTTTTTAACAATTGTGTAGTTAAAAAAAAGGGTTTTGCTTTTGCTTAAGTAACTGCCAAACAACTATTTTAATATGACGAATTTCGTCTAAATATTCTAAGTTTCGTATGAACTTTTCGTTCAATTTGAGGTTTAATATTGGAAACTGAAGATTAATCATATTTTATTGCTACGCTCGTTTGCCATTTATCATTCGGTTGCAATGATCTAAGTCTCTAAATCAAAAATCTTGTTCAATTGTTTAACTTTTACCTTTTGAACTTTATGGCTAAAGTTAAAAGTTAAAGTGCGGTTGGGTTAAATCTATTGTTTGTGGAAAGGAAGTGTTAGTAAGGACTTTAAGTAAAGCCCTAATGCAAGAAATCTGTATAGAGAAGGATATCTCCACATAGACAAGGTAGTAAATTATGAAACTGCATAAAGTTCTGCTCTCTGTCCCCCGCTCTCCATCTCTTTAGAAACCAAGTTAAACACTTGAAATCTGCCACGAAATCAAAGAGCAAAGAAGGTAGCAAAAGGAAAAAAAAAACGAAACGAAACGAAACGAAGGCACAAGCCTGAAGACAAGAAGGTAAAGCAAAACCCCGCCAGACATGCGAATTTTTTCGAGTGGCCTTAGCGAATGGCACGTCGACAACGGCGAAGTGGATGAAGTTTTTTGTGCAAGTTGTTTGGAAATGTACCTCATACCCCCCTAAACCCTCATTTCCCCCATACCCCATTCCACATCCCTGACATACGTACGTACCTTACACTCATTGCGACATTGCCAGTCGTCGTCACTGAAAATCTTATAAAACGAGTGAAAATTAAAATGAAATAAAAGAAAAAAATAAAGTGGCAACATCATCGAAACTTTATCCTAGTGTACCCAGTACCAACTCCTTTCTATTTTACTCTTACCTCTTGCTCAACTCAACTCAACTCTGTACCTTGGTACGCTTTTCATCATTTTATTTTTGTTCTTTATTTCATTATTTCTGTTCAGTTCCTCTAGCTTGACTATTGCCTTGTGCCTCCCGCCAGTTTCCTCGAGAATTTCGAAATAAATCTCGCAATGGCTTTAACATGTTTTCAAGTTTCTTGTGTGTGGCCGCGCGGTCGTGATTTATACATGGTAAATAATTTATTAGATGAAAAGTGGAATCTCTTCTTTTTGTTGTTTCATTTTTCTCTCTAAATGGTTTTACTATGTCTGCTGTGGCAAGAAGATTTAAGTGGCCAAAGGTTTTTTTGTTGCCATTTTCTTTCAGTTGAGTTCTGTTGAGTGATGCATCCTGGCTAAGACTTTTTCCATTCATGCCTTCAATTTGCTATGGAAAATTGAATTTAATGTTTGTTGTAAAATTTCACGAAATTCAATCATTCAAATTAATTGGTTTGAACTAGTTGACAAAACGGGGAAAAGCTGCCAGTTTCTGATAATAGAAAACTTGGAAAACAATGTGTCATATTACTACAAAAACTTGCAGAAAACACTATCGTATATACCCAGAAATTTCTGTGAAATAACCAAGAATAATTCAACAAAATGAAGGAATTTATTAAACTACATACTTAGATCTGATTAAGAAAACTGAAATAAAACTTAAAATTGGAACTTACCTATATGGCATCGCATTAAAAATTTTAAAGAATGGGTTTTCAGAACCTTAAAGTTGCTATATCAATTGTTATACCTATATTTTGTCTAACTTTTTGGCTCACAAAGCTTAATTTTAACTCTATATAGTTTTAGCTATCAACTGATGTTCACTTTTACAATGCTTTTCTTTTGGATCTTATAAAGTAAAACAAATTTTAATTCAAGTATATCAAGAGTTTTATTAGGTTTCAACGACTTGAAAGGATCTCTCAGAGTTTTATTAGGTTTCAACGACTTGAAAGGATCCTCTCATACTGCAGTCAAAATCCACTTCGATGTACGAACCATGCAATTAGCATTACCTTCGATAGCCATAATAAACCATATCAATTCTATGAATTGTTAGCCAAATGGTATTCCATTTTGTTAACATTTCGTAGAATTGAAATAGTTGTCACATAGTTTTTCCAGCAATTGTTCTCCTAATTGCGTTCTCTTTAACTTCTCCAACGAATTATAAGCCAAGCGATTATCAGTGTTATCGATAACCATATCATAATATTCGATATTGATATACCAAAATGACAGGATGCATTCGTTTGGAAGGCGGTTGAATCTTCATTTGACAATAAATTCGCATACATAATCGCTGAAAATTTGCTTGATTTATAATTTCTGGCGGCACAAGCTTTTGCCAGATCATCGGTAAATGTGGATGGATGATTATTGCACAATGAATGAATCATATCAAATTGTATGACATATGGTTCGCCTGTTGTTCCAAAACATTCAAACTTATTCGCTTGCAGGATTTTCAATGATACACATTTTTCCACTTTTCTGTCACCGAACATTATGAAATATGTATCTTCGTTTTGCTCTAATTTAAATATACTAAACGGTTCATTTGTCCTTAAGGGTTTGCCGCCAAATATATACTTCAAATGCGATGGATATAGTCCAACACAGACCAAATTTAAGGTGTTCTCCAACATGCGATCGCATAATGCGGACAATTCATTTTTCAAAAACAACATGTGACAATTATAAGAAATTTGTATATTTCGTGTATCGTGTGTTGTGTGTCAAATATTTAAATATTTGATTGAAATTGCAAAGACCTTAACAAATTATGGTCTCAAAAGTGTTATAAGAAAGTCTTTAAAGAATTTTTAAACTAAAATTTTGTAGTTTAAAACAAAAGTTTCATTAATTTTTGAACGTCGCGTTTGGATATTTTTTGTATATTATTTTAAGAAATTGATTTTTGCATTTTAAATTCTTGTCCACAATAAGATTTTTCTTTATTATTTTTTTTTTCTCTGTGTGTATATTGTATGGCATGTGCATATAAAATTCATTGAAATCGAAACGAGCTCCCATGCTAAAGGCACTCTTCCTTGTCGTCGTCGTTCACCCGTCCCCCCTCCACACTACACCAACTTCTTTACCATCAATTCATTCCGTTTGACATGAGCAACGACTTCGATGGCATCGGCACTATTTGAAACTTATTGCTCGCTCGCCTGTCAACGGCTACATCGTCGCTTCGTCGTTGGCCCAAGAAGAAGAAGAAGAAGTAGAAGAAGGTGGTGGGGATTCGGCTGACTGGGTGTACGTATGTATAGGGAGTTGAAAAATTTCTGGCATTTTTCTATATAGATGAGTGCAAATTTGATTTCGATGTTTGATGCTGCTGCTGATGCTTGAGCTGCTGTTCCTCCAGCATTACAAGAAGTCAACAAGTTTTCTGTTGGCCTCATTTCACTTATTTTATTTACATTTATTTTTGTTGTTTTGTTTTTTACCTGTGCATAAGCTGCAATGAAGCGTTGCATTTTTTATTCAGTGGTTAAGTCTAAGTCTCTTTTTCTCTTTTTCTCTCTCTCTCTCTGTCTCTCTCTCTTTCTGAGCTCTGAGCCGTTACTAATGATAGGCAAACACAATTGACACGCCCTGGCCCAGGCCCAGGCCAGCAGCCCTATGCACAATTGCCCCAAAACCGGCACAAAAACAAAGACTTGACTTATGAAAGTGGCGGCCTATGTTAATGAGACATCAGATGGGGATGGGCAAGGGCATGGTTAACAACGAAGGTTCATTGATAAGTTTTCCATTAATAGTGACTCATTTTAAATACATATAAAGATTATTTCAATTTAATGAGTCGGGCCTTACTTACCGTTAGGACTTTGATTTATAGAAGGCTCTCTTTCTCTCTCTCGTTCAGTGCTCTCTTACATGTTTTCGTTCTTAGAGAGCAAGCGAGCATCAGTGCTGAGAGAGCTGAAAGAGAGCGCCGGCACAGTTAGTCAGCCTTGATCAATCAACGTAGAAGGACGTGCGATAGAACTAACACATTAAATCTCAATCTGAAATTTATCAACCATTGGGCCATCCTCTTACAATATGTAAAAATTTATTATAAAATTATATATGTAAAAATTTATTATAAAATTGTTAAAAATTTTTCCCGTTTATTCAGTACATTTTATGCAATATAATAGTAAGAATTCTAGAATAAGTATTTTAGCATAGCAAAAAGAACACGCTTTATTTTATACGTTTCTTTAACTAAGT
Organism: Drosophila nebulosa; assembly: GCA_024703675.1. NCBI lineage: Eukaryota > Metazoa > Arthropoda > Insecta > Diptera > Drosophilidae > Drosophila > Drosophila nebulosa. The sequence goes on along the minus strand of CM045724.1, from coordinate 5,251,733 downwards.
TAAATTTAATTATAATTGAAATAAGTTAAATCATTTTATGTCCCTTTCCTTTCTCTCTTCCTTCTTCCGTTTACCGTTGCTTAACATTAACATGGAAAAAATGATTAAAATAAAGCTGGCAGAATATCGTTATTTTCGATTTCTATATATAGTGAAATTATTTTACATAAATCAATGATATTTAAAAAAAAAAGATTAATGATTTATTTTTTGCCTTACAACAATCATTATTCATAAAATTTTTTTCAAATATAGGATGCCTATTCGAATACATTTTTTTTCAAAGATATGTAGGATGCCTATTCGAAGGCTTTGTGCAGGTTTAGCATTTATAAGAAATTAAACATAATTTCGTTGGTTTTTCTAACTTTACTTAGAAGTCTTTACTGCCAAAGAGTTCAGACTTTATATACAACTTTTTAAAATCCAATCAGATTTTGTTATTTGCAATTTTTTTCAAAACCTATTAACATGACTTGAACTTTTATCTCAAATTTTTTTTACTTTTAACAAAGTTTTAAGTACTAAATCTTTCTTAGTAAAATCATACAATTTAAATAACTAAATCATAAATATTTTAGATGCCGATTTAGAAAATGAAATCACCTTAACTAGTTACTATTCCTTTATGGCCTTTACCTATTGTATATGAAAATGTTTTGCTATCCACTTTAAGCCAATAATTTTCAATAATTTTTCACCGAACTTATCTAGCCACCATTTAGAACTTTTTGTTCCTCACCTCGAAATGGTTTTAGTTTCTTTTTTTCGTTTGGCACAACATAAAAAGAGGGGCACAGCGAGTTGGTAACGAGCTGATTAGCGTGTTAACTGCGCTGCGCAATTTTTGGTAAATTTATATTGTCTGACAGGCAGTCCGTCGTCTGCCTTCTCTGTCTGTCTGTCGGTATATCTGTTGTGGGTCTTTTTGTAACTGTGATGCTGAAACCGCTTTGATGAGTTGACGTGTTTGTTGATGATGGTAGTCAGACGGACAGATAGTGATATATGGCTATTGAAATGTCAAAATTAATAAGCGTTGATGGCCGTTTAATGAGACGATTCGACGCCCAATTTGGTTGTCGTTTTTTTCTTTTTTTTTTTGATTGTTTTTGGAGTCATCGAACGAAAATTGGTTTCAGTTGAAATCGAACTGTGTGTGTGTGGTAGGTCGCCGGTTCAATGGGTTATAAAGATGAGAAATTCCAATTGCTGTGAGAAAAACAGCAAGCTTAAAGTATTTTGTGTTTATTATCGTCTATTTCTTGGTGTATTTTTAGTTGTAATTTTTTATTTTTTCCCTCTTGGCTTTTTCGTGCAACTTATTGAAATGCTGAGCATCGCGAACTTCACGTTCCTCCAGTGACTCAAGTGCCGCATCGGTGGGATAGTGTATATTGCCAAGGGATTTTTGCTTCGCATGTAAATTCTCGCTATGAACTTCGCCAAAGAGATGCTTAAAGAATCTTTGTTTGGTTCGTCTACTCTCTGGACTTGGATATTTCGGTTGTGCCTTGGTTCGTTTACGTAACAAAGAGAAGAGACTACCCCTATCTGAGCGTAATTTCAAGAGTGCTCCAAGTCTTCTAAGGAACCGAACAGCTCCGCTACTCATATTAGATTTGATCGATGCATTATCATCATCATCGAGATATTTCATGGTTTTTTGTTCTGTTTTTCTTAGCTTTGTGTAGAGTGCGTGCGGCAATGCGTCGATATTCTTCCATATCCTGTTCAGAGTCGCGAATCCGTGAACCCGTGCGGTCCCTGAAACTGTTGATACTGTTGCTGCGATTGAGGCTAGTACAGCAATCTAAAGGAAATGGTTTTAAATGGCTCCGAGGAATCGTCTGGTCATGTGAGGGGCAACGTTCACGACCTCCGGCCGTAGGACGTGATACCCTTGCCGCTGGTCTTGGCGCTTGAACTTTGACGGTTTGGCTTGCCTGTTCGGCTCGTCTTCGATAGGCGACTGTTGTGGGCTATAAATAAAATGAGGTTGTTCTTTCTTTAGCAAAAGTTATTAAAAATCTCCTTTATAATAAGTAAAAAGTGAGAGTATTCCAAAGGATTTGCTAACTTTTGTAACAACATAAAAATTAAGATTACTTTTGATTTTATTTGGTGAAAAAGTGACTGTTGCTTAAACGTTAATTTTAAGAGCTTCTTCTGAGATCAAGATCGGTTTCATTTTTTGTCCTGGACAATCACTATTCATAGTCGGATAGTGCTTATCAATTCTTAGTATAAAAGTTTTTGAAAAGGTCATCTCCAATGAATAACTAAGAATCTATTGGCATCCGTTTCATAGGGTTCAACCTACCTAGCCACCTACTAGTCTAACTCTCTATCTTTTGATACCTATCAATTTAGACACACTTTTGTGACTAACCTGCTGCTGTTCAATGGCTCCACTTATGGACCGATAAAACGGTCCACTCATATCGGGAATAAGTTGAACTCTATTCGATCCATTGACCACACTTTGGACATAATGTTGCTGCGGTTGCTGCTCATTGCCATAGCAATAGTTGTAGGTGGTATAGGGATGACGTTGCTGCTGCTGCTGCTGCTGATAAGCAGAATACCAAGATGGAATCGAACCCTGGGCTAAAATGGGAGTCATATTATAATTATACATATTATTGTTAAGCCCCATTTGCGGTTCATAATATTGCGGCATGTGCTGTTGGGCCACAAACGAATAGGATTGCTGTTGCGGTTGTTGGGCCTGAACCATGTGCGATGTATCATAGAATTGCCTAAGAACAATGTCGTTCATTTGATTGAATGACTGAAAAAGAGAGATTTCAAATTGATTAATATCGATTTATTATTGCTAAGCCACAACTTACGCAATTGTTTGGCCTTGCAGCATTATTGGCCATTTCGAGAATTTTGATTTACACTTATTGATTTTTGATGTTTTGTTTTCGATAATCGATCAATGGGTGAATGTGCTTTGTTTGTTTTGCAGTTGCATTTTATGGCATTGCCATTGGCTTCGTTGGTTTGACCTGAACATAAGTGCGACTATTGTGAGGGGGGAGAGAAAGGGGAGACGATAAACTGAATAAACTAAATTGACTACAAAGTCAGAGCAGACAAAAACTTTTTAATTATTTCATAATTTATGTAGCAACAAAAAAAGAGCAAGAACACACAAAAAGAGAAAGAGCATTAGACATGAATTTCACTTTGTTCGCTTTGTTTAGGGGTTTTAATTTTTTAATACCCTGTACGAAAGGGAAAAAAGGGTTGATATTTTTTACTTTTTTGTAAATTGAGCTCTATTTATATATTTATTAGCATTGCTTGGCTTATAAAAACGTTAAGCAATCAATATTCATAAATTTTCCTTTAATTTATTGTCATATTCTGTGCAGTTCTTCTCCTCTTTTCATATTCTTTTCATGGTCAATATTATTCTATTGCTTCTTTTTTTAATTCTATTTAGTTGTGAAATTTTGTTTGCAATTCAGGTAGAGCAATAAAGGCCAAGAGACGACACAATAGACACCTTTTTTTTTATCTATTGAAACCAACAATGGAAAAATGGTAAATGTAATTGTTTTAGCAATGGAAAGAATGTTTCAGGTTCGGGCACATGATAAAATCTATTGTGAAGGGGTTAAGAAAGTGCTGGCCACGAATTTAATACACTTTTTAAGGAACTCAAATTCAATGCAAAAAAAGGAAAAATAAAGTCAATCTTTATGAAACTCAGTCTCAAACGAGCAAACAAAAGTCAATGAAGTCGAAAATTGACAAAACAAATTTGTTTCTTTCCAAATATCTAGTCTTTAAAAGTGATTAATATGCAGCCTATGGTCTTAATTATTTGGACTGCATAGTAAAGTAAATTCTTTTCCATTTATAAACGATGCCTATTTCAAAAATTAAACACATGATTTCGATATATTCAATTCTTTTTCGTTAATTATAAGGTATGCAGCCTATGGTCTTAATTATTTGGACTGCATAGTAAAGTAAATTCTTTTCCATTTATAAACGATGCCTATTTCAAAAATTAAACACATGATTTCGATATATTCAATTCTTTTTCGTAAATTATAAGGTTTAAAGCGAAGAGAGCGATTAGTCCAAATTAGTATGCTTTACTTATATAAAACGGGTAAATTCCATGAAACTATAAAATGAGACGGAAAATGCTTCAAATAAACTAAGAAGAAGATTCTTGTACCTTTAGGGTAGAAAACGATAAAACCAAATGACACTTTGGTCTAAATTCAGCTTATTCCAGGGTACATGTGAGGCGACTCTTTCTTTGTCACATTATGCCGACTGCTTTGATTATAGTAGAACTGGAGGTAATCCAAATACATTTGCCCCTTTTGTCTGCTAATTAAAAGTTCAATGTGCAACATTTGCACCCTCTAAAAAAAAAAAAAGAGACAACAATGACAATGACAACGTCACAGGACCGACCAAAATAAATGAAACTGGGCAGAGTGAGTGAGATAGAGAACTAATGAGACAGAAGGAGAGAGAGAGCTACAGGAACATAGAAGGGGACTGAGCGCATAGTTAATTTATTTTCAAGTATTCTCTTTTTGGTTTTTCACTTTGTTCCGCCTCGTCTGAATTTGGGATTTTCTGTCAGTTTTCTTTTTTTTGTTAAATCAGGTTTTAAATTTTTTTAATTAATTGCGCCACAACGATATGCAAATTGCGTCTGGCACCCAGGAAGAGTCATTTAAATTGAGTGGCATGAGAGAATATTACATGAATTCAATTAAATTGTGCCACAGAAATGTGGGGGGGAGAGAGAAATAAAATATTGAATTACAAAACTTTAAACGGAATCATAAACTATTTATAATATGATTTTCTTATGATTTACTTCTTCAATAGGTCTTGATATTACATAATTAAAATAATTAGTTCAAGTAGAAAAGTTTATTGTTATATTATTTTTATATTATTTCTAAAGTCAAATATGTTCAAACAGAATACAAATTTTCATTTCACTCAAATAATAACCGTCTTAAAATTGTTATAAATGATTCTTAGATAATTTTTTATAAAGTGAAACTAAATTTAGAGAAATTTTCGAAAATTACTTCTATTTATACAATATTTTTTTCCACAACGATTTACTACTCTATCTAAACTGAAAATGAAGATTCACATTTTATTTTAAATTTATTTAAAAGTTGAGAAGGATACCCTTTAAAGATGGTTTTTTTAAGTTAAAGTTCCCAAAAGTTGGTAGTTCAAATTGCCTTATTCTGTTGGCCATTAAACGAAGTGACATCTTAAATCCTGGCAGATGTTTCATGTAAATGAATAATTTAATATTTATAATTGTGACCCTTTCCCCCGACCCCGGACAACACTGAACCCCAACATCTTTAGCATACATTTTTTAACCAAATAAATCTCAAATTAACCCACACGCCCCTAATCTACACCCAATCTCAGCTCGTTTTGCCACTCTCATACGAAAAGTCTAATTACATTTGCCCTTTAACCCCATTTGTGTGTGTGTGTGTGTGTCTCTGCCTGTTTGGGTTACATTTGTCTTCCAAATAAAATCACCTGCGTGAGTTTTTACGCCACAAAACACCCACGTGCCACAAATATATGTGGGGCACGAATCTACCTATTAATTTATGATTTTTGTTTCACTGAAATATTTCAAGTCTTTGGCCAGAAAGTGTTGACATTTTTGTAAAACTATCGAGAATATCGTGTAATCAATTTTTATAGCCTGTCAAAATTAAAAGAGAATCGAGTTAAAATTTCTTATTTCTCATCCATTAAGAGCAAAGGGGCCGGGCTGGTGAGGGTATTTTTAGAGTTTTATTAGTCCCAAATGAGCGTTTAGCTGGCTAAATGAAAGGTGAGCGGGTAGCTAACAATTTTGTAGGGCAATTCCATTGCCATAAATTGATGAGAATTTCTATAAATGGCCACAAATAGATTTCCATTCAAGGCTAAAAATAATTTTAAATTAGCGTTTTCCTTTTGTTCTTATTTATTTCACTTTTTCTTGTGCTTGCTTGTGCAAAAGTCATTGCGAAAATTATTCAGCTTCTTGGGGAGCAAAATGAATAATGTCGTTTTGTACTTAATTTGAATGACAAATGTTTTCCCACTGCCATAAACGTATTTATTATGTTTGTTTGTCTAACCGTTTTCATCCTTCTCCTCCAATGCCAAACCATTTTACATTCCCCTCACTCTCTCTCTCTCTCTCTCTCTCTCTCTACACTGTTTTTCGAGACATATATCTTAGCAACTTACTTCAGCTGGGTTCTCCAATTTGCCTTCATTAATCGTTTCTTGTACCCTTCAAGAGGGTACTTCGCCTTGTTTTCTAGATTTAGATTTAGTTTTCGATTAGATTTATTTACATAATCTTTAAATTATGGTTTTTCGAATTATCTATCAAAATTTGTGCATAACTGGCTTAAACGAATTTTCTGTATATACCATACCAAAAACATTGTTAGCTAAATCGTTTTTGAAAGTGTCAGATAGTACAGTAGACGCTCGCAAATTGAACTCTTTTTACCCTTGCAGAGGCTTATATAAATTTGGTCAGTCTTAGTCTGCTTGTCTGTCTGTTCCAAACTAAACTAGTCCCTTAGTTTTTAAGCTATATCTATTTAGAGCATAAAATAAGCGTCCTATAGTTGCAGGTAAAACATTTAAAAAATTTAGCCATGTCGGACCATTACTGCATTAGTTATAGCCGATAAACTAGAAAATACAACTAAGCTAATCTATCTTCTATTAGCAAATATATATTTGCGTTTTTTTAATGATTTACTTTCGTTTTATTATAGAGATTTTCAAGCAGATTAATTGGTTATTCGTATAATCATGTGTTTTTAATTTTAGCACTTGATTAGAATTAAAAAAAATTTCTAGTTGGAAAAAGAAGTTTTTGATTCTAATTTTAGATTGTGTAATGTTTTACAATCTCTACTTCTAATTTCTTAATGCTTTGAAATTCTTAAAGTTCTGAATTAAAATTAAAGTTCTTCTTAAAGTGAATTTTGTTTTTGTTTTTTGCAGTAAAGTATTTTCAAATTGTATGCTATTTTAGATTCGTTCTATAAAGTAGAAGTGATCATAACATTTAAAAGACATCCCACTAAGACTCAAGAAGTTATTTACATAAAAATAAGATGCATAAATATTGAAATTTAATATTTTGATTTGTTGTTTAAGAAAAACGAGCGACTGAATTAGTGTAATAACAGATGATGAAACGAAAGAGTACACAAGTTTCGGCCAAGGGAAGTGTTCGTCTGTCTAACTTCAACTTGTTGTTTGGCAATATATTTAACAATATTTTGCTTAATTATTTCTGAAGGGTTCTTCAGGCTAGTGTAAATATATCAAAGATTTATTGATTTAAGTTTTTTGTTTTTTTTTTTTTTTTGAATTTGTCAGGTGCTATTTACATTTCACTTAAAAGCCCTTGGGCCCTTGTGAGGTGTCAGTATAATTAACAAGGCCGAACTAAACCATTTATTTTTATTGTATTTAAATAAATTTGTTTATGTTATTTTTCTTTTGTTTTACTTACAGCATGAAATCATGATTACGAGAAAATGCAGATAAAAATGTCGGCAAACATTGATTGCAAGTCCAAACAAATTCAAGTGGTTGTCTTATTTGTGGTAAGTAAAGCAAACTCAAATATTTATTGCATATAATCATAAAAAGAAAACGAAAGTGGTGACAATTAGAACAAGAAAAAAATAGCGCTTGAAATCTCATTAATTTTCGTCTGGACAAATGAAGCAGAAATTCATAAATTTTAGAGCAGCCAACCTGCGAGCCAAGGACCGAGGACCTGCTGTAAAAAGCACATCAAAATGTCCTAACCAAAAAAAAAAAAGAGAAGAGCGGAAAAGCTGAAGCGGGTTAGGGTTGGGAAAGGGGAAACCGAAAAATGTAATAAAACATCAAATTACCAATAATTTTAACAGCGTTAAACCCTTTTCGGTCCCTATTCGCTTACTCGATGGCACCATTTTTTTTATTTTTTTATTTTGAAGGGTTTTTTGTTGAGGGGTTGCCCTTGACAGCAAACACGTGCCATTATGTGATTGCGGATACTTTGGGCCAAGATGTAACCAGAAACTTGCGTTCATTCTGGACATTGACTTTCTTAACCAGTAATGTAATGGGCGTGGCGAGTCAGCAGCAACTTGTTACTCCTTTTTATACTGACCCCCTCTCTCTCACTCTCTATGTGTGTGTGTGTGTGGTTGAGCGCACATTAACATAATGTATTTTATCTTGGCCATCGCACACTGTTAGAAATCACTTAAGATACTCATACCAACTAACTAAGCAGAAATAAAACCAACCTAATCCTTTCTTCTCTTCTCTTCTCTTCTTGTTGCCTTCTCCCCTATTCCCTTTATCACTTTATTCCTCTTTGTGTTCTTGCTCGTTCCTACCTCTTGGGTGGTTTTTTTTTTTTTTTTTGTTGCGCTTTGCGTGAAATTGCAAAATCAATCAATTCGATTACGTATACGTAATATTTATAAATATTTAATGTTAAGCTTTATCCCATACATATTTGTTGTTCTCTTCTTTTCCTTAGCTGGTTCAGCTCTTGGTTTTTGGGTTCTTGTTATATAAACGTCTCTTTGTGTATGTGTGTCTGTGTGTGTGTGTGTGTGTGTGCGGTTGTATTGCGATGTATGTATGTGCTTGTCTGCCTCCCGCAGTTTCTACCTTCCTTCAACTTGTATTTGTATTTATGCCATGCGGGCTTTGCTTTTTGGGGTTTCGGTTAGGGCTTCGAATTTGGTTTTGATATGTAAATAATGTTCAGGTAAGTTTGGCCAAAGTGGAGCAAAAGGCTCAGCAGAGAGAACTCTGGGGCATAGGCAAGTTTGTTAAGCCTTACAAGCATATATGCATATTGTATATATATTACTTATACAATCTAATACCGATAGCCATTTGTTCAGTTACCTGACTGCTGCCAATAATAACAATTGTCAGTCCATGAATAAATTATAACAAAAATTTCTACAAATTACTTATATATGAATATTTGTGAAACAAATACGAGAAACGAATCTTTTAACAATGAACCTGTTCTCCATTTATGATAGATAGAGAGATTAAAAGATACACAGATTAAGAGGCAAGTCAATATACATATTAAGCGCCATCTTAAAAGTAGAAATAAGTCTGAGACTAGGCAAGAGTAAGTCAGATGTTGAGATTAAAAAAACACTTAAGAAAGAGTTTGAGAAAGTGTTTTAAGGGACAGAGCGGAAGAATTGGAAGAAAGAGTGTTAGGAACCTGAAGACAGCTAGTGAATTGGAGAGATGATTCAAAAGAAGTTGTTAGATAATATATTAGCATTAAGATACAATTATTGAGGTAAACAATGAGACACAAATTGAGATACCGATCAAAAGTGACAGCCTTAGAGCTTCAGACCCTTTAAACAGAATGGAAGAAGGCACAAACATTGAAAAGCTGAGAGATCGAGGAATCTACTGGATTCGATATTAAGGCAGGTAATGAAAGAGATATGCAGAGAAAGAGAGGGAAAAAAAGAAAAAAAGAGAGAGATGGAGAGAAAGGGAGAAGGAGATGGTGAGAACAATGAGGAAAGATCAATATGGCCATTGAGGCAAACAGAAAAGGATGAAAGGAGAGAACCAAGGAGCAAGCAGCCTGGCCAAAATTCAAATTGCCCAAAACTAAACTAGAATAAACTTTTTCATGGATAAAGAACATTTTGTAAAGACTTTGGCAACCGATCGACTTATATGTGTGTGATTTGAGGAGTGCATACCACGACTTTAATAACTCGTCACTTGATTTTTGAGGCTTGATAGAAGACCCAGAAATCTGTTTATTAATATTAAATAAAGTCGTTGCTCTGATATGCTCAAACCTTAGATGGATTGTCTTTTTTAAAAATGCAAAACGATTGATACTCTAACTTTGTTAGTCATATTTCGCTTTTCGTTTTGCCTTTTGGTAATCTTTGATAATTTTTTGGAGTTCGAAAATCTCGTTTAGTTTTAATAGCTCAACAGCTTAGAAGTCGCGTGGCGTTGAAAATCGCCTGACATTTTCACGCATCGCCAAAGCATATATACATTCACACACACACACACACACACACATACAAATTGGGTAGAGATTTGGTTGGAGTGAGAAAATTGCTTCATATTAATCATCGGTCAGGAGGACCCGCACCAGCCGCAAATCCTGCCAGACACACACCATGTGTGTGTCCTGTCTGTTTACTCAACCGTGTGTGTGTGTGTGCGTGTGTGTGTTGCGTGCTTACTGGTGCGTAATAATTGCTTGGCCATAGGCTCACCGTCAAGTTCTATCATACACACATACCTCCTTAGCTCCATCTCCTTCTATCTTTGTGGCTATCTCTCTCTCTCTTTCTCTCTCTCTCGCTCTCATAGATATATAGAGTTCGCTTTAGAGCGACACGTGATTAGCTGTGCCTTCTGGGCATCACCTGAATCCTCCGTAACTGAATGGTTTGGCTCCTGCGGCGGTTGTTTATGAAATTATGCGGAAATTGTTGCATATTTAAGTGGGCACGCGTGAATAACTGTTAAAAAGTTTATAATGGCAAATTTGTGTGACCATTTATGCCGTGTAGAGAGGGGAAGTAGGTGTACCGCTGTGGTTATGAAGTGCCGCGATTGCAGGCTTATAAGGGCCCAAGGGCAAACTTGTGGAAAGTTTTCTCAAGCGTATGCGCTACAAGGTCAAAGCTATAAGGCTAAAAGTCAATGCATGTAATGAGAAACAAGTAACAAACAAATAGTTACTTTGAATTTATAGTTAATGTTAGATAAATGTGATAATAATAACTGCTTTTTATGGCCAATTTACATCGTTCTAAAACACATAAAATAGTTAAGCAAATGCTTGCTGAGCTATTTGAAACTAAAGCATTATCTGAACAGAAAACAGATTTCAGGCAACAGCTAATACAATTTTAAAGAAATTTCTAGACCTTGGTTTACGGCAAATTTCATATAAGCTTTTCTCATTCAAGTCAGCTTATTCTTTCGTTTCTTAGCCAGCTTAAAGAGACGTTAAAGATCAATCAATAGCTGCATGGCGTTTTGAACTCTTATATTCTTTATTTCTATATCAACATTTCACTTACTGTATATCAGGTCAAATACATAGATAGTGTATTAATTAAGTAGACTATTTAAATGGCATTTAGCCAGTTTGCTGCTTATCACATAATTAATTGAATGACTGTTTTATCGCACAATATTTATGGACTTAAAAATGAAATATGTTTATATTTGAATATGTTTCATATTTCGAAGAATTTTTCAATTATCATCTAGTTACTCAATGTTTTTGTTCAGCTATCGATTGGCCAGATTTTGATTTGTTTAATATTCATTCATCAACAACAACAATCACAACAACAACAAGCCCAGGGAATATGTAAACTTTTCGCTTTTGACTTTTTGCAGTCAATTCCAAAAATGGCGACGATAACTCCATACAAACACACACACACACACACACACACAGATCGAGAGCGGAAAAAGGCATATCATGCATAAATTATGAGCACAAATAAAAGCCAATACACGGACATTTTAAAACAATTAAACAAAGTTTTTATATATATGTCTGTGTGAGCATGCGTGTGTGTGTGTGTTTGTGGGTGTTGGTGTTCGTTTGGCATTGTGGATTGTTGGGTGTTTGCATTTGCAGTTGCTTTCACCTGCTCGGCTTCATGGTGCGTTAAAGGAAGGGAAGGGAGGCTTTGGGTATCGTTTACATATTTTATATACTCAACCAAATGGCCCAACCAATGCGTGAAAAATCATGGCCACTAATTTGGTTATCTGAACAATGAAGTGCGAGGCTTTAGATAGTGTTCAAACATTCTGTTAAATGGCAAAATTTTAAATTAGAAAACACAATTTGATACATGATATGGTATTGGAACAAATATCACAGCATATGGGTTTATTATGGGTTCAGTTCAGTTTCTACGATTGATATAGTAGGCCCAGTGTGCATAGGTAGAAGTATAAATAAGATCATATCCACTGTACATAAAGCACCGTTATAATTCCTCACTTTGTGATTTCAAGAGAGGAAGATGCGCTCTCTCACTTTTTCTCTCTGAAGAAGTTTGTATCTAGATCAACCCTTAAAGTGAACATATCAATAGAGGCAAACAATGATATCAAGAGCAAATACATTTTTAAAAGACTTATTACATTTTTAACTTAAATTCGCTTGTTTGTCATTCTTCAAATATTTCACAAATGAATGTTTAACAATTTAGTGATTTGTATATTTTCTTTGGTCAAAGCATTTGTAAAAACGTTGAGTAATTGAGAATAAGGCAACAAAAGCAAACAAAAAAACAATTGTAATGGAATATATGAGTAAAAGAAGTTCAACTTTTTCATTATAACAAAGTCAAACTTGACTATTATTGAAACACCAACACAGAGAAACATACACACACACACACAAACATTTTAAAGAATAACAACAATTGCTAATGTAGGAAATAATTCATGATTTTTAGCTTCATTTTTTTTGGTTGTTGTTGTTGTTGCTTCTTCTTCAGGCTTTTTGCCAAACTTGCATTCTTTTATTCATTCCATTGCCATTCAGTTCTCTCTCAGATGTTGTGTCCATTCGTTTTTCAGCTGAGTTCAGTTTTGTTTGTTGCCATACACACAAACACATAGAGAAACTTACACACACACACACACACTTACAATGGCAAAAGCCATGTTAAAGTGGCGAGTTTGCCATTGTTATATATAGTTGAGGGTGCTATAGAGGGAGTTTTGGAAGGTTTTGTTAAATTGAAGCTTTGCTTGGCAATGCATTCAATTGCTATACTCAAAAATGCGCTACAAAAAGTTAAGTTTGTTGAACTTGGCTTAACATAAAATATATGGATATACACAATTTTGGAAAAAAAGTTAGTTTGGCAATTCAAACAAAAACGCGTTTTAATTGTTAAAATTAAATTGAAATTTTATTTGATAGCTACAATCGATTGTTTCTGATACCTTTTTTGGTGTAAATGAAACTAGGGTTTCTTTGGTATAATGGAACAATTATGAAAAAAGTGTAAAATAGCATGGTAGGAAGACAACTTTTCTAAGGAAATGAAAATAACCTAATTGATGGATACTTTCTTTAAGACTCCCTTCTAAGGGATTCACATCCTCCAAAAGCTACAAAAGCTGGTAACAATTCATAAAAAGTAATCATTTCATTATCTATTCATTCGATAATACTCCGGATTATTGTCATCCAAATATTATCAATGAATAGCAATGAACACAACCTTTAAAACCTGCAAAAATTTCGACAAAAAACACTTTGAGGGAGTTTTCAAAAAGAGTAAGACTTTCTTTTCCATTTTATTATGGACTTCGAGCGGGCTAAACACAAATGTTACTCAGTTATATGTTAATGCTCGATGAATTCTTGTTCTACATAATACAAATATTCATAGTAAAATTTTGAAAAGTAAAAACTCAAACACGTTTTGCTTTCTAAAAACTGTGTTGATTGATTCTTTAAGAATCTTACCAATGGTAAGAGCTTGAATAAAAAGAGATTTCACCTTTTATAAGTAAGCTTTATCAATTCCAAAATCAGCTCACAGCTTAATTAAAAGCCAAATTAGGGTTTACAGAGCATTGAAGTTTGGCTAGATGAATAGAATGTGACACCTGCTTCCAAAAAGATTTGTGCTAAGGATAAGTTGAGTTTTGTAATTTCTTCTTATCGTAAAATATACCACAATAAGTCTAGTGTAGGGGAACATAACAAATTAATGATTTACTTAAGTAACTTTTGTACATAGTTTCGCATTCAATGAGAGTGGCCCGAGTGCCCAATGGCTAACTCTGCTGTTCTGTTCTGTTCTGTTCTCTTCCTGTTCTAATTTTTCTTGGCATTTGTCCTCCCGTTCTCTCGATTTGAAGTTAGTATATACGTATGTACATATATATACACGTACATAGCCACTAAATAACAATGGTCATGCTTGGGTCCCGTCCTTTATAGTTTATATATACTTTTCTATATACTCATTTCGATATAAGTATTTGCTCAGTAAATAGGTAAAGCAAAAGCCAAAGCCAAAAGAAATGCCAGTAATGAGACTTGTCCATTTGTGGTAATTAATTTTAATGTTGAGCAGGCGACTCCATTCTGCTTCATTCTCCTTCATTCGTAACCAGAAAACGATGTCAATGGACATTTGGCGTCATTTGTGGGTTTGGGGTCCTTGACGGGAGGAAACCAAACAAGGAGACCAGAAACGAAACGAAACGAAAAGAAAAGAAAGTAGAACTCAAATACAAAACAGGCAGCCGCAGAGCAACTCGCTGCTCGTTGTACAAATTGAAGTTAGAAATGGCGAAGAGCCAACAAATTTCTAATGTTCAACTAGAGATGACAACGTGAGTGTAAATTATTTAAAAAAAAAAAAAAGTGAAAATGTAATTGAACTGTATAAATGCAGTACAAAAACTTTTAAAATGTCAAAGGCCAAACAATTATTTGGCTGCGCTGAAGTTAATATCTGCTTTTGGTCAATTACTTTTGGAATGGGCCAATTATCTCAATATGAGCTATAATATTAAGTATTGTGTATTTAGCCATCTTTCACCAGTGTGGAATATTTTATCCCCATAAAACTTTCATGCACATCCCACTCAGCATTTTTTATGTTAAGGAGACTTTTTTGAGTCATTAGATGATGACTCGATCTCTGATCATAAATGACTCTTCCATCGTTAGATAATTGTACCCAAGCATCAACTCTTTTGATAAGTTGCCTATGTCGTCTTCTTTCAATCAGTTTCGACTCTTTTTCGAGTCATATTTTAATCATATTGTTTGTATTTCGTTTTTGTAGTTGAAACTAATCATGTTTCGGGCATAAGGAAGACTTATTTTTGTGTCTTGTTTTAATTGCTCGTGAGATTTAATTGCGTAAGCATCAAAGGAACTTCAAATAGACTCATCAAAAAGATTTATTTTTTAAATTTATCATCTGCTAGCTGGAAAGGTATTTGGGTATTAATCTTTAATGTACGAAGTTTGGCTGAGGCAGCGCCGCGAAACTTAGAGTCTAGTTTGCATAGAAAAAGACACACTGAAAAAATTTATAATATCCTCTTTTAGAGTATAATGTGAGTCTTTTGGTAAGTTTAAAATATCAGGTATTTTTCCATTAACTTTAGCGTTTCGAGTGACCATAATGCCTAAAAAAATTTCATGAGTCTTTAAAGTTATCTTCAAATGTTTTTAGTATAGCAAAATTTATCATAGTTCATTGAATAAAGTCTTGAACGCATTTGCGTTAGTTTTCCAACACACACTCATCTCTATAGCTTGATCAGAGTGGTGCTTTGTGTATTGTCTTCTGACCCAGGTGCACTATAATTAGTTTATGCTGCGACCTAAAACACCTGCACACCACCAAATAGCAGACCCCAACTAGATTTCTCTTTTATTTCGCTGTAGCATCAATAATTTATGGAAAAAAATTTAATTACCAAAAGAAAGGAAACCAGAGAAAATGAGGGAACAAAACGGAGTTGGCTTTGTGTTGACTCATGGCCGTCTTGATTTAATCTTGGTATCAATTTGTCGAAGTGTGTGTTACATTTCACATATAAAAAATGTTTGCCTTGCGTGCCAAAAACCACCCAAAGAAACCGAAAAAATTGAAAGAAAAAAAACGAAAAAAAAGGGAAAAAAAGGGTTCATCGGGAATGACATGAAAGCTTTTTGTTGTTAACGCGAACCGGTCTCCCCGCTTCCTTTATTCCACTTTGTTGGCAACTCCATCCTGGTCCTTCGACTACTACTACTACATAATAATAATAATGCCTTTGTGTGTAAGCTTCGCTTGTTGTTAAGGTCCTTCGCCCACTTTTCGAGTGGATTTATTGTTACGTGTAGTAAATATTTTTCTTTTGCCATTCTAGTTTCCTTTTTTTTCTCTCTCTTTCTCTCTCTCCCACTTCTCTGTTCTTATTATATAGTATTTTTTTCTTTCTTTTTCTTTTTGTGCTTTTTCATTTCGGGCCTGCTTCGTTTTGCAATTTGACTTTGCGACCAAGGTTTTGCGTGTGCCGTTAGCTTCTCTTCTACTACTTATTTGCCTGACTGTCTATCTTCTCGTCCGTCCGTCCGCCCGTCCGTCCATCCATCCCACTGTCCTACTGTTCGTCTGCCTGTGGTTCGTTTCGATATTTGTTTGTTTGTTGGTTTCTTGGTTTGTTTGTTTTGTAGTGGAGGGCGTGTTAATGGCCTAGGCGTAGTTGACAAGTTTTTGCGGTGAGTGTTTTGTGCTAGTGACTTAAATGAGAAGGAAGAAAATACTCGAGCCGAAGCTGTGCCATTTGTAACAGATGATTAATGGGCTGAAGGTTCTCCAGGCGAATGCAAAGGGAGAGGGAGGCAAAGGGAATGAGGGAGTCAGAGTGACGCTTAGCATTGCTATGGAGGTCACTTGTATATTGAAATGATGAACGGAAATGGTCACAAGAAAAGGACTAGAAAAATAACTGAAAAGTTTAAAAAAATTCAAAGAAATAAAAAAGTTTTCAAAGACTTTTGTCATTTAATGTATGTTGTCTTGGTTTCGCATAGTTAAATTAAACTAATAAAAATTGTTTTCCAGTCATAAGAGAGAAACGAGATTTAAGTTTAATTGGCTTCATCTGAAACATTGCTTCCTTTCCTCATATTCCTTAGAAAACTGTCAAACATAATTTATGATCTATTTAATGGGCAAATATTTAAGAATCTAGGACAGGTAGTAAAAAAAGGCACACAACAAAATCAAAATCAAATATTTTTATGTGCCAATTTCAATATGCTAAAAACCAACTAAGCCCAGGACATTCAACCCTATCAAAAGAATAAAATAAAAATTCCAAATACAAAAAAATAAAATAACGTTTACTTCGCTAAGTATAAAGAAGAAATTTCGGTTATATATGCCAAAACTTTGTCAATAAATATCATCGATGTTGGATTCATCGTGCAATCAATATTAGACATGCCAAAAAGGAGGAACTGAAAGGACTTCTTGCTGCTTTGCATGTCCTGAAGTCATTAACTCAAAAATGGAATCGAAATGAAATTGAAATAAAATGCACGACATGCCGAATGCCCAAAAGCAACCGAAAGAGATAGAGAGAGAGAGTTAAGTGTGGAGTAAGGGGCGTGGAGAGCGGGAGTGGGTGTAACAGGCAGGCGGGGAAGAATGAATAAACAACAAGAGCGACGAGAGTGTTGTCGCCAGATAGCTAGAGAGACAGAGAAAGACAGACACAAAAGGACCCAGACCCACAGACCTAGGGCAAACGGATTACATGAGAGTGTTATAAATTTTTATGCCTGTTCTACACGTACTGCAGGAGCACTACCACTGTGCGAAAGAGAAACGTATATTTAATTGAGAAAGAGAAAGAGAATACCAGAGCAAAGCGAGCTCCTGTTTTTGTTGTTGTTGCTGTTGGTTGTTGTAGCTGTAGTCGGTACGTGCTATTTGCACAAAAGACCGGCATTTCAAGTGGCAAATGGTATGGTTCTGCCACCGCCTCCCTCTCTATACCCCCTAACCACGCAAAAAATTGGAGTTTGCCAAGAGGTAAAAGAAGCCGCCAGACTAACAGCGAAACAGCAAACACAGCAAAAGAACGAGAGAGCAAAAGAGATGGAACGATTTTAACTACGTAAAATTGAGTTTTCATGTAGACTATTTCAATTTATTAATTGCTTCGCGGCAGTTCAAGAGAGGGCAAAAGAAGGCTACAAACTTGGAGCAGCGAAATATCACAAAATATTACTTAATAAACGAAATATAATTTCATCTTCAACGACAAAATTTCTGTAAATAATTATGCAAAAATTGTTGCATACTTTTCTGCTTATTTGTAACTCAAGAACTGAACTCCGTTTAGCACTTCAGCAGGCATCGTCTCTAATGTATTGCAGTATGTATTAAGTAGTAGGCATCTTTAGTTGCTTTTTGGCTCTTTAAGTAAATCATTCACTTAAAAAGGTAGTTATAATTTTTATTTCATTATTTTTAAGGAGTTCATTTGCTAAATCTTAATATAAGAGATGTGTTATTTATTTTTATTTATTGAATTGAAATAACGTCTACAAAAATTGTTATCAAAATTTATTATAAACATAAACTTGATCACAGAATGATCTTTGCATGTCAATATTCATATTCTGAAGGAGTTAAATAGGCAAAAAAACAACAAGACACTAGTTAAGACATGACTGGAAAGTGAGCCAAATATGTATAGATTAGCTCTTTACTGGTTGGAAATGCTTAAGACAAACTTTTAAATCAATATCTTAACTTTTTAGACGAATAATGGGGTTGGACAAGAACATACGACTACCCATACGAACGTGAAAAGTTTTGTCTTTTATGTCCCAAAAAATATTTAAGAAAATTACAATAATTTAAACCTAGACAAAAAGATATACAACCCAATAATGAATTCAAATGATCAAATACTTAAAATCCTGAATGTAATTATGTGCCTTAATATTTCAGTTTTTATAAAATGGCAAAAATGCTAAATATTCTTATATGTAAATATTATAAAAACGCATTATCTAAGCACATTTTACAGTTCAAAAGGCTTAAACTAAGCTAACTTTAGATTTTAACAATGCAACATTTTTGTATTTAGTCCACTTTAATTTGCAACTTGAGACCTTAAATTAAAGTTTCTATGCAAAGTTGAGGGTCAGAAGTGGAAGCCGTATAATAGCTGAGGTAACAGCAGCAATAGCAGCTGCTGCTGCTGCTGTTGCAAACCGGAAACAGTTAACAACGGCTAAGCCTTTTGGCCACTTACCACTGTTAAATGGCATTACCTGAGGGCTAACGGTATTTGGGTAAGGTGACAGGGGGGGGGAGGGGCGGAGAGGGTTGAAAATGAAAAGGTGCTAAGTTTATTTCTAGATCTATTGCCCTATCTCTCTCTCTCAATCTTTATTTCAATTGCGTCATTGTCCTCATTTTCGACTGGTTTTTTGGTATTTATAGCAAAAAAGGGAGCTAGGAGATGCTGGGTCTGACATTTGACCTATGCTTCATTTCATGTGTGTATGTGTGTGTGTGTGTGTGTGACTGGTGGTGTGCGTTAAGTGTTTCGCATCGAAAATTAATGACAAAGTAATGTCAGTCAAATAGATAGACAGGCAGAGAGACAAACAGACAGAGAGACAGTCAGACAGACGGACAGGTTAGGGCATATCGCAAAAGCATATGGACAAAGTTGGAAACAGGAAAGCGAGTCATAGTCATCAATTCAAGAACCGTTAAACCCAACCCTAGACAATCATCCATCTATCCAACCATCCATCCATCCCTTGTCATGTCAGTTGTTTTAGTTGCTGTCTGCTGCTGCTGCTGCTGCTGCCATAGCGACACTCGATTCCGACTTTATACCATTGTGAAAGTTTTAGCTTGGCAGAATCATTTTACCCGGTATATACCTTTGTTTCACTTATTTGAACCTTCGCTTACGGAAAATTTTTGCTCATTGACGTTCTGCCTGCCTGTCGCTTTGAATAAATAACTGACGTGATGCTACAGACACATTACCAAACTGAACACACACACACACAGGTGTGTGTGAGAGAGAGAGAGAGAAAGGGAGTGGGTGGAGGGTGAACGAGAGATATACAGTTACAATACAATCAACTTGCAGAACACCGTTTACCTGTCTCCTTCTGCCATACCACACACCACCCCCCACCCCCTAAAATACCCATTCAACCGTCCGTCCTTGCGTCCAATTCTCCGACCCTTCAACTTCCCCTTCGAGTGACAGTCTAATCGTCTGTCGGACTCACGCTTCTGCATTCAACATCTCTCTAGCAGCATCCTTCTGACTGCCATCCTCAGTCTTCCCCATTATCAACCCCGACCTAACCAACCGTGTCCCAGTATTTATGCAAAAATTGCCTTCTGTCTGTTGTCCCATATATGTATGTATGTACGTATATATCTACTCATACACACACACACACATATCTATTCTACACTTACCTCTTGCTGTCTCTTCTCATATGGTTACTGTTACTGGCTCTGAAAATAGTCATGACTGTCTATTACCTAGCTTGTTAGGGCACTGTGATGCCATTTCCATTTGTGACCATTTCAAAAAAGTTCTTTAAACCTGAATGCTCGTCCAAGTTAAGGAACAAAGCTTTAGTTTTCTAATTTGAAACGGTTTGTTAAAGTCCAGGTTGTTAAGAGAGTAGTTACCAATTTAATAAACCAAAATAGTTCTAGGACATTAATTATATCGTGCATTTTGGTATCTATAGCTTTTAAATTTACTTTCAAGACCGAAGGGCTTCGGCTTAAAGATGTTGTAGGGAAATCATTTTACTACATAAAAAGGAGAATGTTTATCTTTCTGAATGGTTTTATTGACATAAAGATTTGTAATGAATTTGCTGTTAAAATCGTTGCATTCTTCAGAGACGTTGAAGTCCAAATAGAGCTTTTGGTCATAGCTTTATTCATTTTTTTCTCATTCAATCGCATGAGTTGGTTATGCTCTACCTTTAAAGGAATTTCTATTAGCAATGTGCATTTTGCAAACCATTTTTATGCAATTTAAAAATTGTTTGTCCTGTCTTCATTGTTTTGCTTATCTTTACGTCGTTTATCCATAGATAGGAAAGAAAAAGCTTTGACTTTTTCTCTTTTTTAAACTTGTTGTTGTGCTTTTTTTTTTGCTTTGTGTTTCATTTATGCTTTGAATGCTTTTTTTTTTGGTATTTTTCATATCGTTTGGTTTAGCTCTCTTTTTGCTTCCTCTTTTTTTAGCTAACAATTTACATTTCAGTTGTTCTCTCTCTCTCTCTCTATATATATATATATTTGTGATCAGCTTCTTTGTGGGCCTACACCTTATTTATTGTGTCTTCCGTTACCCCTTCATTCGTTTCCTTTTGCCTTTGCTGTTTCTTTGTTGCTGCTTTGCAGTATTTAAAGTGAAATAAATTACAAATACAAAAAAGGGGAACTAAGGCCAAAGCTTTCGACGCCTTTTTACCTTACCCTACAAAATAATCACAATAAATTCATCATTTTCGCACCACTGTGCACATTAACTAACTACCCAAAATGACTTCCTGCCATGACTATGACGACAACAACAACGACAACGACTACGAGGAAGGTTGAGCACTCACTCGAACCTAGAGCCACGACATTTGACATGGAAGAGAGGGTCACGGGGGTGGGGGACGTGGGGGGGGGGGGGGGTCCAAGAGTGGAGGAAAAAGTGAGTTATTGAAACAGTTTCAACTCATAAATAAATAATTACCGGAATCACAAAATGCTTGTGCATAAATGCTGTTTGCTAATGTTTTTCTTTTTCCGTATTGGGTAGAGGGCTAATACAACGCCCTCTACCGGGAACCACTGATGCCACAAACCTTCGACTAACATGTGAATTGGTTTCAGTCTCAAACCGAAAGACTTGAAATTGGAGAGACTCGTACTTGGACACGGACACGAACATGAACACGGACCCGGACTCGGAGTGAATGTTTAGCTGATTTTGTTATTTGTTTTAGCCTAATGTTTGCACAAGAGTCCATTAAGGTGGAACACTTGAAACGTGGTAATAGATACTTAAATAGTAATTTAGTAGCTTTTCCTAACCGCATGGATGGACATATGAGATTTTACGCCGATTTTGTGAAGCTCAGTGTTTGTTTGTTTGTTGTTTGGTTTGTTTTGTTTTTTGCTTCTTTGCCTTTTGCTTTTTACAGCCTTTATTGCTCTACACTTGCTTTATCGGACATTTCATCTTGTACTGCAATAAAATGGCTTAGACTGGGTCAGGTCATGTTTCATGCAGGAGAGCTTACCCAAGCCAATCCAAGTCCACAATACGTTTTGGATGGTTTCCGTTTCAGTCTGTTGAGACTGTTGATTTTTTTTTACACATCGGTTGCTGGTTGCTGGTTGCCGGTTGCTGGCTCTGGTCCATTTGGCGCTGATTTGCCTTTAAGATTGGCCCCATGTTTACGGTTTATTGTTCCAACACTTGTCGGTTGGTGAAGCGGGGCGGGGATGTCGATGGGGCCCTAAGACCTTGGTTTAAGGCAAAAGTTGTTAAGCCAACTAGTTGATAGTTATGTTGGCCATTTGTTGACCTTAGGGCGGAGATATACCAGCGATTAAGTGTGTAGTAAGCCATAAGTTAGATCATCTTAATAGGCTTTTTTTTTGTGATTTAAGCAACCTATAGAAATGCACGTTGAAGGACTCTAACACAGGGGTATGTATGTACCTTTGTTTAATAGTTAACGAAGGGATTTTGTCCTTGCAGTAGGCATTTAAACTTTGCCTTGCACAACCCCAAGTATTACGATGCCATAAAGTATATATACTTGATCAGCAGAAAAGGCAGTTAATAATCTGTTCATTAAGAGTCTAAAATTTACACTGAAGCTCAATTGGTATAGAGTTGTTTGGAATAGCCTTTTGCTAGAGGCTTATAGGGGTCAGCCAACTATTTTGGTCAGAAAAGTACAAATTTGGTTAATTTTTTTGCTATCTACTTTTAAAAACTTAATCGAATGTTGCTACAAGTAGCGTTCAGTTGGGAGTTTAATCTAATGGTCTTGGGTTTCTACTTCAAATACTGAGTAGAGTACCTATGATTCGCCCTGACTCTAACCGACAGTCCGTGTCCCATGGGAGTTTTTCTCAAACTTCAGTATGGTAGTGTGTAGTTTATACTCCAAATCCTTATCAGTCCCCATGGACGTTCGATGCTTCTCACAAATTCGTTGTCCTATTTCAATAAAAATCACTCGTTGGAAATCTTGATATAATCCAAGCAATTTTCCAATCATTTTTAACATTTACCCCATTGTTAAATTCCCATGCAGTGATGGATTTTGTTGTATATTTCACATTAATATAAATAAACCTTTTAAGCATCAGGTAAAATTTGATTAATCTAGTCCTGTAAATTTAAAAGTTTTAGGAAAAAGAATTTGCATGTGCCAATTTATTATTCATTTTGGTTAATACATAATTTAATTAAACATAAATTTTAGTTATGATGGTTGGGCTATAATGAATTTCAAAACATCAAGCTTATCAGCATGATGAGAAAAAATTAAATAAAATATTAAATTCGCATCTTTTTAAAATAATGCTAAATGAAGTTTCAAAGAGCAGTTTTTTCATCATATTCTATCTGAATGAATTTGGTTTGCCTTTGAGGAGGCTTAATGATTGCCGTTTATTATATTTATTTTATTTAAAAAATGATCAACCGGACACCTGGTACAAAGCAATATTCACATCATTATTTTGCTTAGTTACTAAGTCTATTATTTTACCTTGTCTTTTGCGATATCATTGCTATCTAATTCTATTTTGATTGATTAATTGATTCAAGAATTGGATATTAGCCCAAAATTATGTATACAGAATGATTTACTTGGCAGTTGGCATAAGCTTTTTAAAGTGGCATAACCATGTACGAGAATTAAATCTAAGTATAAGTATTAAAAGAAAACTTGGCTAAAAAAGAAAACAGATAAAGATGGCCATAGCCGACAGTTCTGTTGTCTGAATTTACCTAAAGGCAATAAGAATTACATGTGGTTCGGCTCAAATGACCAAGATTTTTTTGTCTTTCTGTGATCTTGTAATCGAAAATTTATTTAATATTTTACCAGACTAATTCCACATGCTAAAAAAATACCAAAATGTGTGCCAAATTGAATCTAATACCAACTAAACCTTTTGACTGCAAATATTTTACCAAAGAAAACTGTTTGCATAAGAAATCTTTTGTCAAATTCAATGTATTTATTAAATTTTTTAAGTTTTATTGGCTTTTTAGCTAATATTTCCTTTACTGAATTTCGAACTAAATGCTCTTTAATGTCATATATATAGAAACCTGACGCCAGCTACCTTTAGTCTGCTGCATTTTTTGCTTGTTTTTTTTTTCGAGTATTATTTGTGTTGACATTAAAAGTTAAGAAAAGATGACTCCTGCGAGAAGGAGTAAAGTAAGTACATATATATGTATGTATATATGTACTCCATATTTTGTATAAATTGTTTTCTCTCGCACGCGCCTTTTACGTTAGTCACGTTAACAATTTGCATTTTGGCTGCCAACTTTGGTTCCTTCTCATATTGAAGGCACATTAACCTTAGGACACGCATCACGTATACTAGATGTAGGGGGGATATACTATATATATGACCAGGCATCGAAAACAATCTCAACACTGGCGTGTCAAGGGTTATGCTGTCTGCCTGTGGGATGCCAGGCTGTGGGTGTGGGTGGGTGTTGGGCGTATGTCATGTGTCTGCCGGCTGATGTTGCTGTCGTTGCTGTCGTTGCTTTATGGCGTGTCGTGGCATGTCCACGTGCTTTAGGCGTTCTTCTCTTTTTTTTTTTTTGCTTCTTCTTTTTTTTTTTTATTTTTTTTTTTTTGGGTTTACTACACGTAATCGGGGCTTAAGTGGGTTGGGTAATATGTTATTTTTTTGGTAAGAGGCAAATAGTTTAAGTTGAATTTTATGGCAACATTAAACAAGTCAACTGAAGTGGTTCCGCTTTTAAAATCATTTCATTGAGTGGTTGAAAATTGTGAAAAGTTTTAAAAAAAAACTTTAAAACTTATTTTCTTATTCTCAGACCACTCTCTGCCTGCTTAATTCAAATGCCGCCTGGGCAAAAAAACTGAATGCCAGCCAAGCTTTTGATGACACATGGAACACAGCCTCCGATTTAGAAAATGAACTGGAAGTAAGTATGAAAAAATATGTTGGCATTGGTGCCCAAATGATATGAAATTTCCTTCAGCAACAGAAAAGAGCCAAAAGCTCAGGATCAACGAATGGCCAACTGTCAACGGGATCTGGCAGCGTAGGGACAGGTGGTGGTGGCGGTGGTGGTCCACCTGGTCAGTGGTCATCGTGGTCGGAATGGTCGACTTGTTCGCGCACCTGCGATGGCGGGATTATGCAACAAATGCGTAGATGCAGCATTCAGGGAAGTTGTCGCGGCGAGAGTGCCCGTTATCGCATCTGCAACATGCAACCATGTCCGGAGCAACAGGACTTCCGTTCAAATCAGTGTGCCGCTTATAATGATGTACCCTACGATGGCACTCTATACAAATGGACACCGCACTATGATTATGTTGAGCCATGTGCGCTGACATGCAGGTGAGTTAGAGTTAATTAGGGTTTACCTGATTGCAGAAACCAAACCAAAGAAAAAAAACAACTCCGTTTTAAACCTTTAAGTTTGAATATTGTGTTGTGGCCATTGCATAACGCACCTGCAGATTATTCTCACACCTTGCTTTTGTGGTCAACAGCTGGTTCAGTTAGAGGGATATGCACTCATTATTTATCATGGCTTCCGTTCAAATGGCAGCTGCCTCAAGTGATTCCCTTTCTCTTGTGGTTTCAGTTCAGTTTGTCCTTTTGGTTCTCGTTTTGGTTCTTGTTCTCGTCCTCGTCGTCCTGCTATGTGACTGTGACAATAAAAAAGCTGTTTGCGCGTTTCTCTCTCTCGCCCATTTTCCTACATACTTTTCTCTCATCTCCTTTTCATTTTTTTCAGTTTTTTTTTGCTCCTTTTTGCAGCTCGTTTGTATTTGCGGTACAAATTAGTGGCAGCCGTGTTTGGGTTTAGGTTTCTGCGGTTTTGAGTTTTTGCGGTTAATCCATTTGGGTTACTTTTTTTTTGTTGCTTTTTTTTCCACCTTATGCGGGTAATATAAATCATTTGCTAAGCTTTAAATTTGTGCAATTTAGTTGCAAATGAAGGGATATGATTTGATGGTAGCGAAATGTCTGTAGAGATTTGCCACAGTTAGCTGTGAGAGGATAAGCCCACTTCCGAAAGTTTAAGCAAAACAAGTTGTTAAATTACTTTTGTGAGGCAAAAATGTTATTTAAAATAATCTGATAGATAAATAGAACATTGATTATTGATAATAGAATAAACTTCTATAGTAAATTGTTGGCCCTTTTTATTGCTTTCAATTGCAACTTAATTTATTAAAAAACTAATTGGTTTTGCATAGCTAATGAGTGCCAGTGTGTCAATTAATTAAATTTAAATTTGTTAAATTTGTTATAAGTGGGCAAAGAGTTTGAGTTCCTAAATAAATGTTGACAGTTTCTTTAATTATTTTAGTTTTTAAATTCATTTCAAAGAGCTTGAGAATTATGGAAGAACTGGTTCTAAGATTTGACCACGTAGTTGCTGGCAACAACAACATTTCGGGCAGAGCTTGGGCAGAGTAAAAGACCGTTCACTGATCGCTCAAAAGAGGTCGAAAATTCTTTATGAAATTCGACTGCTCAATTTTTTCTATGTTTTGAGCTCGCGAAATCGACTCTTTTCTCTGATTAATGTCCAAGCTCTGCTCAAGCTATGCTTAAGCTTTGAACAAGCTCAGCCCAAGCTCGGACCAAGGTCTGCCCAAACAATTGTTACCGCTCCAAAGTTCGATATGTTTCTGGGCTTTTATTTGATCTAAAGATATTAAATTTCTGCAATCAATTAATTGGTTCATGAAATTATAGTCAATATAAATGAAGAAGTTGAATACTAAAATTAAAAAAAAAAGACAATTTCTTGAATGCCGTAATGATACATTAATAAATATAATTGAGCCATAATTAAACTTGTTCTACTAACAACAATAATAACTAACAATTGCACAATATCAAAGAGATTAAGCATTCACTTTTATAGTTGAAATGATTGAGAATATATATTTAAATTTTATAAGTGGAAATGCTGTCTAACAATTTAAATTGCAATTCCGATCATCTTTAAGCCCATAAAGACCAATTCTATTATCGTTATGGTTTGTGAGTAAACTGTCATATTTTCCCTAGAGCTATGCACAGAAAGCAAATAGTCAAGCTCTGCACTTTGCATTTTGCACTTTAATCAGGCATTTTTGATAATATTAAACCAAGCGTTGAGTGTAACGTTGTTTTGTTATCCTTTTTGTATACACACAGAGGCCACCCGGCGCATCTTACCGAGGATATCTCACCAGAGACGGCTGCTGGCAATCCTGAAGAAACGGAACATTATGATGAGCAAAGTGTCATTGTGCAATTGTCGGCAAGGGTACAGGATGGAACCCGTTGTCGTTCCGGCAGTTTGGATATGTGCATCCAAGGAAAATGTCAGGTGAGTGTGAGCCAAGATATAATCATAATATGAACAAACTTTAAGCAAACATATGTGTGCTCGTCTGCCAGAGAAATGGAGTGACATACACAAAGAGAAACAGAGACAAAGAGAGAGAGAGAGAGTAGAAGGAAGACTTAGAGCCGCCTTGTTAGCTTCCTTCCTGGACCTTTCACTTCGACAACTAAGTAAAAGATGATAAATTACATCGACAATGTAATATCAACATCGTGTGTTGGGCGTGATTATAGGCAGGCGACAACGATGACGAGGGGAATGGTGGGGAAGTTGGTGGGTGGTAGATCACCCAAAAAACAAAGAAACCTTCCATAAACATATGTATATATATGTAGATTGCATAAAGCCGGGCGTCTTTTGTATCATTATGCTTGCTACCGAGCATATAAATAAATCATAAAGGTTAGTGGTAGGCATGGCATGCAGGTGGAGCAGCAGTTCCACCATACGCCATCAAGGATTGCCATCAACCCCATTGAAATGCCAATAAAACTTGCTTCAGGCATAAACTTTGCTTCCCTTGGCTTGATGGCAATTTTTTTTCTCTCTCTCTCTCTTTTGCAATGAAATGCGCTGCAAAAAAGTATGCTACGATATGTTGACACATACAAAACGAGGGCTTCTTCAACAGTTTTTAAGTTTATTATTTCGATTAATCAATGGTTACAAACAGGATTCTATCCTCTAGAGAGTTCAAAGTGTTTACAACATCTTGATTGCATCTCGCATCATATCCTCAAGTGCTGCCATTGCCTGGCTGAGTTTTTGGCAGGCTTACAACTACAATAATGTCAGCTGAACTTGGCGACAGCAGCAGCAACAATAACAACAAAAACAACAGTAACAACAACAAGAACAAGAGCTACAGAAACAATGTAAAGTGTGGGCGCTCTGCCTTCAGCCTGCGGCTCCTTTTCATCGTCTTTTGCCGCAACTTCTGTTTGAGTTTCAGTTCAATTTTCGCGACGTATGTGTGTGTGTGTGTGTGTATGTTGATGTTTCAGCCTTATCCAAAGTTTCGCTCTAGTTTCTTGCTGCGCTTGTAATGCCGCCAAATCGTCACCCCAATTTGTTGTAATAAACGCCAATATGTCATGCGGTTTACGTTGTGTTTTATTTGTCGCCAGCTGCCGCAAGTCATACATACATATACACACAAACACACACACATACAAAGATGTCAATACATATACATATATACCCAAATATATGTATATAGTTAACGCTTATATGTATGTATATGTATGTGTAGATCTGTTATAAATAAATCAAATAGCATGTTGCCAGTTTTTTTGCGAATTTTAATGCGACCCGCGGGTTAGTCTACCCAAACACACACACACACACACACACACACACACACAACATTTCTTGTGTTTATCTTGTGGTTTAAAATAAACACAAAGTCAACACTTCCAGAGAGAAAAAGAGAGAGAGAGAGAGAATTGGAAGAAAAACCATATTCCATCTTGACATGGGTCCCCCATTGGTTTCTACCAAGAAATTTCCTAGTGATTCGAAATGAATTATAAACGAGACATTTAAACAATTTTCTTGGTAAAAGGTTCTGCCATAAATTTTCCAAACTTAATTTACCTAATTTTGACAGTTAAAATGCATTTTTTTGTTCAACTAATTCTAAGAAATACAATTAGAAATTCAGTTTAGTTCTTGGAAAATATTGCTCCAGTTTGGTTGAGTTGTGTGACATGGAATGGCCTTAAATAGGACATGAGTAGACGTAGAAAGGTCACCAAATAGAATATATTAAATCTTTGTATATCTGGCAAGACCTATACTTTGTTTTTAATAAGCTCAACCAGTCCAAGTGGCCAAAAAACTACGAAGCAAAAAAATTAATAATGGAGTTTTATATAGAAATTTCTGGCAGATTCCATTTGGGAGTGAACCGGTTAGGAAATTTGCAAAAAAATTAATAATGAAGTTTTATATAGAAATTTCTGGCAGATTCCATTTGTGAGTGAACCGGTTAGGAAATTTGTAATATATAATCAATTTTTTACTGTTTAGTTGGAAAATTTCTTCTCCACTTCTTAGCCCCCCCTTTTTGCTATGTTAATGATAGTAATAGGAATCATTCATTATATATTCCTTTGCTTGTGCGGTTCAGCTCGACCATTTTCTTTGCCAAAATTCTGCCTAATAAGTTGTTGTAAAATGTTTTTTTTATTGACTTAAATACTTCAAATTTTTGTAAATATTCGTAGATGTCAAGGGACTGATTTCTGTGAGCCAATTAAATTTTAAGGCAATATAATTGATGTCATTCAACGTAAACTAAGCTGTCAGTTGTCTGCGAAAAATGCCACAAAAAATTTTGCAACCTTCAAATGGCAAAAAATTAGGAGCCTAATGCCTTGAATATACAAAAACATTTATAACCATGGTCCCTGAACTACGTTGAACTCCGGTGTATGTGTGTGTGTGTAAGAAAGAAGCGCAGGCTGGCTCCTATATCTCTCTCTCTCTCTTATGGCGTTACTTACCTGCGCCTAGGCTTATGCAATGGATTCCCATTGATTTCCATATTTTATTTATTACAACTCGTGTAGTATTTATTTTTGTGTGTTTGTTACGATATTGATACCGCTAACAGTTGATTTACACTTTATTTACGTAGCCATTTTTATTTATCTCTACCTCTGTCTCTTTCTCACTCTCACTCTCTCTCTCTCTCTCTCTCTCTCTCTGTTTCTATTACAGCGCGTTGGCTGCGATTTGAAAATAGGCTCGACGAAAAAAATTGACGGTTGTGGCGTATGCGGCGGAGATGGCAACTCGTGCTCCCAACCTCTCTATTACTGGGAGATGGCACCGATGTCGCAATGCTCTGTCACCTGCGGCGGCGGTAAGTTTTCTGCGTCTCTACCTTCTACGTGGTTTCTCGTTGCTTTTTTTTTTTTTGTCTTTTTCGTTATCCTTAGTGTAAATAAACAAGTGGAATATGTCAAGAACAAGGAGGCTCTTGGCGTGCCGGGCTGCCGTTTGTAATGCTGTCAAAATTTGCTTTTTTCTTTCTTTTTGCCTTTTCATTTTGCTGCTGCTTCTTATTTAAGCTATTTGTTGTGCTCATTTATTTTCATTGAATTGGAATTTGTTTCGATTGAATGTTTGCATGGTAATCGAGTGGCAGTAGTAGGAGTAAAATATGTTAAAGTTTTTCGTGTATTGTAACTTTACTTTTTTATATGATTAATAGTCTTGAGGAAATAATATATTTGAGAGTAAAGTTTGTCGATTAGGCTTCTTTGTGTACGTATGTATGTCTGTGGGGCTCATAAATTCACCTGCAAAGAGGCAACATTTGTGTGTGGGTTAAACTATAGTTGAAACTTTAGTTATGAAGCGGAGAAGTTCAGGTGGAGGGTGGAGGGGTCGTTCAGAGTTCGTTCGTGTTTCGTATATGTGTAACATGATGATGAGCAGGTAATGGAAGTTGGTGTTGAAGAGCAATATGTAAGCACAATCCTAAATGTTTTGAGGGCTTGTTACACTAACTTATATGAGAGTTCATTTGGGTTAGTCAAACATAATATATATGGCAGGCGATGTATACCCTGCAATGAACACTCTGTATGGGATCTGTTTTCAATTAGAAGTTGTTCATCAACAAATATGAATTGATTCATATCAATCGTTCGCACGAAGTTCGTCTATATCTTAAGTGAAGTCAAAGCAAAATATCCATCTACATATAATTCGCATTGGTTAACACTTTTTCCAATTACATATGTCGACAAAAAGGAGCCTAACCCCTGACCCAAAGACCAAAGTACTCTTTTCCTATGAATAAGGGTCCGCTGCGTCTAAGTCTCTAGAGTGGCTCTAGTTTAGGAGATCTTTTTGAGGTTATGTATGTATCTCCCAAGTCAGAGTCAATTAAAATATTTGGATGTTGAAATCGGTTTCATATCGATAGGAAAAGTGTACCGTGGTTTTTGGATCTGGTAGCTGTTGGCCTGTATTATTAAATATGTTATCATTATTTAATGCCTCATATCGTAAATGAAGACATTAACAAAAAAAATTAACCTTTGAAAGAAACAGAGAAAACAATTTATGGCATATTTGAAAAAGTAAAATTAAGTCCTGTTTTCATTTCGTATTCCCAGCAAATTTGTCGATTATAGAATTAGGATCTTATTTCGCTTTCAATTTTGAACCACTTCCAGTTTGCTCACCGAAGATTCTTATTCAAAATAGTGTTGAAATGAAATTAACTAATGAAGTTAAAACAAAGTTTTAAGAGGTGAAGTTCTTATTTACATTTCTCGATTATTGTTCAAGTGTAGAACTCTGAAAACGATAAACGATGATAAAATAAATTCGATAACCATTTGAACTTAGTTTTGATGTCTTTTTAAATTCTTGGGAACCAATTTTAAAAAATTTTAAATTTTATTACAAAAATTTCAAATATGAAAATTATCTAAAAAAGAAGTGTCAAAATTTCTTTTAATAAATATTTTATATTTTATTTGATAAATAAAAGCTTTTAGATCAGAAGAAGAAGAAGAAGTTTGACTAGTTTAAAATATTTATTGTTGGCTTTTGGGACCTAATTAAAAACCATTTTTCGATTGAACTTGAGACAATTGTTTTCCATTTAAATGTTCATTTAATTCGATTGAACTTAAGACAATTGTTTTCCATTTAAATGTTTATAAAAATGAATGCATTAGTTTCATTTGCTGCAAAACCCCAATCCCTAAAGCTTTTTCCACTAATTTAATCAAATAGAAGGCTTCTTCATTCTTTCCAATGAGAAATGTTGTCCGACCATTCGAATGGTAATTAATCGCGGGAATGGTTAGCTGAATATTGATTCAAAATCAATTTTGAAGTTGAAATATTTGAGACACGCAAAGTGGATGGATAAATGACAATGATGACGTCGTTTTGGGTTGGTTCGTTAGTTGGTTGGTGTTAAACCAAAACAAATATTATTCGTGCTGAACTTTGAATTTGTCTTTCATAAATGTTTAATCAGTTCTTCCTCGCTCACTGGTCATTAGTCCGTCGACTTTCATTTGGCTAAATGTCAGTTATGAATAGTTTTGACGGCAAACTCTAGACTTGTTAACTTATGACAACTGGCAGACGTTTACTTAGACATTAAGCCCATTCTCTCTCATTCAATCATTCAGCACAAATGGCAAAATCAATTTCATGTTTCTTTCATTCCAATTTTAATTGCAATGATTCATTTAACCCCACTTTCATTTTACTACTTGGCAAAGAGATCCTGTAATTACATTTCAACGATTTTAATGTGTGTGTGTGTGTGTCAGTTAAATGTCAAGTGCAATGGTCAAAAAAAGGGCAAATTAGTTGCTATGACTTGGCGTGGGGGAGAAGGGGGTTGGGTCATGTGAATTGATTTTATATCAAGTCTAAGAACATATAATGCTATGGAATTCACGAAAGCAATTATGTTAAATTATACATATTTGTACGAGTTGTGGAGTGGTGTAGGAGGAGGGGGGGTGCAGGAGGGGGGGGCGGTTTGTTTTTGCAATACTTAGTTACTCCAGTGAAGTGCAGTTCTTCAACTAACTACGTGACAGGAGTTCTAACTTCTAACCAATTGAGAAAAACGTGGAAAGCGATACCAAATTGTAGACACTTAAGAGTCATTTGTTGGACAATTTATTGCTGTCTCACTGAAAATACAAGCTTAATCTGTTTCAAAGGTGCTACTCAAGTTTTTTTTAGTATCGATAACGATAACGATATCTGAACAAGAAATACGAGTTACCCAACTGCCTAGAGAGTTGTTGTGGCAAATACCAATTTCTAATTCCTTACTTTGTGTGAATTCTTTTTGTATTTAAGGAAATCAATTAATAAACCACATTTAGACTAGAGACAGGAAAGCTTTCATTAGTTTAGATATTATTCTAGTTACTATAGAAATAACTAAACGCACAAGAGCAAGAGCTTAGCTGATATATCAATGTGGAAGCCAGCAGCAAAATCCTTTAGCTTCTCAAAGCCATGACAATCTTGGGCTTTGCCTTTTTACTCGCATTGTTCCCGCATGAAGCAGATTGAAGTTGACTTTTGGCCTTACAACAATTGACATAAATGCCAAGAGAGGATATTACCAATTGCCTTAAGCCAATTGTGTCATGAATACGCAGGAGATGACTAGGATGACACACATACACACACACACACACACACTCACTAGCGCCCGTGTGAACACAATGAAGCTTATAAACGAAATTCAATAGCTGAAAATCAGCGTCACAGCTGTTTCTGTTCCTGCTGCTTCACTCTGGGAGTATTTATAACGAAATTGTTGTTGGTGGAGCAAACACACAATGTTGGGGGGTCGGTAAGGGGCGGGGAATAGCATTCAACTATTTTCAAACTGACAGATCGTTATGACATTATGCATTGTGTGAGTGTCTTTTTGCTATCTTGCTCTAACCTTCTAAATCTCAGTTCTGCATTTGCCAGCTGCCAATTTCCGGCTATGCTTTTGGGACCACTCCAATACCGACTCGGCGTCGGTGACCCAGCATTTTGGCTTTGCTACTGCTACCCTCCACCCCTCTCTCTCACTCAACTCCCTTTTTCAAGTGGGGTTAGCTGCCATTTAACCCATTAAATTTGAGAAATCGTTTTGATAGTTTTTCTCTCTCTCCGTTTGTTGGATTTATGTTGAATGTAATGCACCTGAATCAGAATTTCGATTGAAAAAGTGACCCTAAATGACATGTTAAATTCTTAATTTTTCATTTACTTTAGAATACTTTATGTCTATCAATTACCAAACAGTTGCTCAATATGTGAATCCCTTTAAAATTGACGCTAAGTTTAAATGAAATTAGGAAACTTGTTTGCGAATGTTTCATAGTAAAAATCAAGCACAATAGAAAACCACTCCTAAAACACATTTTAAAACATATTTCTGAACGTATTTATGGTAAAATGTTAAGAGCTAGGCAGACCCTAAAAACTTAAGATTACGAGCATTTTGTTTTATCTGTTGTCAAATATTTTAATCTCCATCTTATTGTGAATCTGCAATTTGTATCTTAAAGATTTTTAGAAACTCAAAATAAGTTCAAAAGTTTTGAGTTCCCATTGAATGTAATTGCAAGTTATGAATAATATTATTTTTGATAAGCATGTTTCGATTACTACTTTTATTTATCATTTTTTTCTTAAGAACTTTGCTTAAAGGTTAAATTTATTTAGTCAACTTCTTTGTGTAGAGCAACTGTAGTTCTGTTTCATATCATCCGTAATGCTCTGGCGTGTCCATGACTGTCTTAAGTGGCTAAGTGACATTAAAGTTGCACTCGGCTTATACCCCACCCCATACCAATTCCAATCCCTTCTCCTTATCCACCTTACTATCTACCTATATCCCGCCAGAAGCTACTGACTTTTATTGATTTTAAAGTGCAGCAAAAAAAAGCGAAAATGTAAAAAAATAAAATAAAATTGTCGTCTGGCAGTCGAATGCCATTTGCAATTTTGCCTTTTACTAACATTGTTCTTCTCCTTTTGCAATTTCTTCCATTTCTTCTTTCTTTTCTTCTTCTTTCTTTTTTTTTTTTATTTTTTTGCACGCTTTAGGTTACAAAATGTCTCGTCCTATATGCAGGAATCGTCTAACCAATGCCGATGTCGATGAGACGCTCTGCAGCGTTGCTAATCGCCCGGAGCCGTCGGTGGT
Organism: Drosophila nebulosa; assembly: GCA_024703675.1. Taxonomy (NCBI): domain Eukaryota; kingdom Metazoa; phylum Arthropoda; class Insecta; order Diptera; family Drosophilidae; genus Drosophila; species Drosophila nebulosa. The sequence goes on along the minus strand of CM045724.1, from coordinate 5,216,713 downwards.
GCCATGTAATACACACAGCTGTCCGCCGCGGTAAGTACAGCCGACAGGGGAGTGGATGGGGGAGGTGAAAGCGGAGTCGAAGGATGAGAATGAGCATGACAGGTAGCAATGTTAAATGCCCCACACCGCCCCAATCTGTCTTTGACTCCCTGTGGTAGCTCTTGGTATACACTGTGAAAAAATTAGGCTTAAGAAGTAAAGAAGTTTATGCGGTTTCCGTAATGGCAGATTAGCTTTTTCTCTCAGTGTAGCAGCAGTTCCCTTGGTTCCACCTTGCCCACCTATCAATTTAAATGGCGTTGGTTATCGTGCGCACGTTTTGATTGCCTTCCCAGGCACACTATTATCACCGACCGAGAAGGAGGAGGAGGCGGAGAATGACGCGGACTTGGCTCCAGGGGCCTTGTCGTTGTCTTCCATTCTCCCATTTCTGCCCCCCCCCCCCCCCCCCCTCGCAGACTTATTTATCGTTTTGTGACATTTCGCAAAACCGAAATGAAAACTTTACGCCAATTTTCCGTTTGTGGCGCACAACGCCTTCAAATTCTAATCTCTGTTCTCTGGGCTGTTGTCCTTTCTTCCATTCCTATGTTTATTGTTGGTTGGCAGTTGGTTTTTGTTATTTTTGTTATTGAAGCCTCCTGGCGGGGTGAGACATCAATTATTGTTTTTGATTTTGTCTGTCTTGCGGTTTGTTTTGACTTAGCTTCTTTTTGGCATTTCTGTTTGCCACAATTTTCGTTATTGGTTTATAGTTGCTTTGGGTATTTAGAGTACTTAGCAGAAACGTAGATAGCCATTTAGGCCATTGCATAAAGATAGAAGATAGAGTATTGAGATTTGTATAGCAAATTGGCATTGGGGTATAAAAAAGTTCTCAAATTACAAACAGATAAGTATAACTGTAAAAAGCAGCAAGCAACTTCATAATTTCTATGGTCAAAAGCCATCTGAATTCTTAAAAGGAAGTTATATGTAAGGTGGCAATGCTGAGTGGCACACACGACTGAGTGGCATCCCCGATAAGATCTCAGCATAAAGCGAAGTGAGTTGAAAGTATAAGCTGTCCGTCGTGAGTAACTGAAGTCTCACGTCGAAAGTGTTATCAGTCGTCAAAACTAATTTTTTAACCATATCTTAATTTGCTTCTTAATCTATATGTAAAGTATTATCCTTAAATTAAACATAAACCTTCATAATTTTACATAAATCAGTTGGAAAATAGGTAAAAGCAGAGCTGTAGAAGGATGTGGATGAGCATTACAGATAGCAATGAGGGACGTTAGTCCTCAAAAGGCTCCCTACGAACAGACCCAAAAATATTATCCAATCTGGACTTCGTTAAACACTTTCTAAATGGTTTCTGAGTGAGCTTGAAAGGGAAAACTTTTCGACTAGTATCCTAAGTCTATTGTCCTATCTGGGATCGGAAAGTACAGTGCTTATCATATATGTATATAACCCAAATAGCAGCTAAAACTTTGAATCAATTTTAACAATATTTTTAAGGTTTTTCAAAAAACAATTTTACTGTACTTTGTTGACAGGAACATTTTCAGTATTCAGTATTTATAGAAAACTAAGAAAGAACCGTTAACTTTTGCTGTGTGCTCGCATCGTTGCTTGCATTTTTAAATATACAGACATTGTAATTAAGTAAATTTAAATCATTTTTAGGAAATTCCCTTTGGCAAACAATTAACTGATTATAAAAAAGGGCCTTTTTTTCTTACTTTCACTAGGAGAGTCTATTTCGAGTATTTCACGACACTTGAAAAGAAAGTCGACGTGTAATTAAAATTTTAATGGACAATACTGAAGAATAGTGATCTAAAATGGCAAAGTCTCGTAAAGAACCTTTTATTCTATTTGATGGCTTCAATGAGGAAGATAATTTTTCAGTTAACTAAGGCATTCGTTTTTCCACCATTCCGCAACGGTTTCGGATTTTTTTGACCAACACATAAAATTAAGCTATTATTCTGATACAGCAAAGGGGGCTTTTTTCTCATAATTCAAATATTGAGCTACTAATTTTTCAAGATTTTGAGGGAATATGTCATTTGAGAACAATTTTTAGCTAAAAGTGGGTTATAAATATGATAGACACTGTAGTTTATTAGTTTTAATATTATTTTGCGAAAACTTAGATTAGCTGCCCAGTAGAAGGGCATTAAAAGGCATTTGTCTTGTGAAATAGTTTTTCTATTTTAACAAACTCTATAATTTAGTAATTTTTAGTAAATACTTTTCAGTCAGATGTCAGTTAAATGTGTTATTCAATAATTGAATCATTTTCATGCAATAGATTTCTCACATTGCTTGGGGAAAGTTTGTTAAACATTTCCCCTTTTTGCCACTTCAGTTGGCAAATCCCACAACAATTTACCGCTGACGCTAAAACATTTCACAGCCAATAACAGTAACTTTTCTGTTTGTAACAGACAGTACAAAACGTAAAAAAAAAAATAAAACAAGATCCACAAGCAATACCCAACCGACACTAGCTCACCGCACTCGTGCCCACTTCCCTGGCTGACCCTTCAACTATCGGCAACCGCATGCACTTTAATGTTGAACATATTTCAAAGCGTGTGAATTTGTTTTCTCCCTAAAAGCAAAACCCACATTTAACTTGCAGTTTTTTTTTTTTTGGGGGGGGGGGGGCGAACATATGGTTGGAGAGGGGTAAACTATTTATTTGGCTAATTCCCCAATACAAGCAAACAGAATGACCGCTTTTCTATGTTTCCCTCTTTCTTTCTTGTTTTTTTTTTTTTTTTTTTTTCGTCTGGCAACCTATGGCAATTCTCAATCCGCAGTTGGATAACCGACGACTGGAGCACTTGCAGTCGCCTCTGTGGTCATGGCTATCGTGAAAGGATGGTTGTCTGTGCCGAGGAGAGCAATGGCATCAAAACTAGGGTAAGTATCAAGTACCACAAGTACCAAAAAAAGAAAATGTTGGCCGCAAAAGTGGCTATTACCAAAAGTGGACGCCCACTTTTAAGCGCTGCTAATTTTTTGCATAACCCCCCCCTCCCGCACCACGAACTATTCCGTAAGAAAAGTTGTTGCTGGGATCCGTTCATATTATTAGTACTATGTTTTCTCACACTTTGTTTTTCTTCTTATTCGTCTTCTCTCTCTCTCTCTCTCTCTCCTAACAGGTTGCAGATATTATGTGCCGCACTCCTAAACCGCCAACACAAGAGACCTGCATTATCGAGGAGTGTCCGCATTGGGAGGTGGAGGACTGGACTGGTGTAAGTACCAACCAACCAACCAACCAACCAGCCAACAAGTCGTGTAATAATCATGCACTTTTCTGTGCTCTCTGAGATGGACTAACCAAGACGAAGAAGCGGGGTCATGTCTGGGTCCCTATTGTGTATACTAAATGTCTGGGTTTTGCTTCTCGTTGTTAATATACTCTAACCACTTGACAAAAAAAGTAACTGCGACTAAGCCATAGTCTTTGTCTTGATGGCAAGAAATGGTATTCGAATTTAGCAGTTTCTATAGATCTTTTTTAGCAGAGTTTGAAATAATTGATTTAGTTTTAAGAAGGTTTGCAAATGTTTATACGTTCAAAATGGTTTAAGTACTTCGTCTAAAAGTGCTTAAAAGAATTACAGTTAAGGCATTTTTTCCTTTTCGTGTTTTAACACTTTTAAACGACTTTTCTAATCTTAAATCTTAAAACTTTAATCGTTTTGAAATCATGTGTAAGCTTAATATCTGTAGTAGAGTTAATTGAATAGCTTTAAAGTTCTCTTATCATTAGATATTGCTTTTGTCTTCTAAAGAAAGAACAATTATTTATTTATTTATTACTTATTTATTTAGAAAGATTTAAAAGAAAACAAGCCAATTAAATATTCTGCTTTCCTATTAAAGGAAGGGCGACTCGGTTCGGGGTCAATCTTTGCAAAGATTATGTGATCATCAGCAGACTTTGCTAAAGACTTCAAAATTGCTAAAACGCTAAAACTAGTTGGGAATTGCAACTAAATGAAGCGAAAAAAGACAGGCAAGATCAGAGTCCATCTTTTTGTGCATATCAGGGCCTCATCCGTTTAGGTAGTTACAATTTGCTTAACTTAGATTGTAGCAAATAGAACGTTTCGGTTATAAGTATGAGTTTCGAAAATGTTCGATGAAATTTAAGAGTCCAAAACTTGTAGAATTAAAGTAAGCACGCTCAGTCTATAAAGATTTAAAAAGACATTTCCTTTTCTCCACTTGGCAAAGGACCTAAAAGTACCAACTTTAAAGATGATCTCTGTGATTTTAATACATTTCAAGCCCGTAATAGATTTTCACTTGTGCTTTAAGAAGTCCACTTCCTCAAATTAGTTGTTAACTTTGTAGAATATTTGCCAGTCGACTAGTTGAATAAGATTACAAGATTTTTGTATGTATTTTATTTCTTGTGCTTTTTTTTTTGTTTTTTTTGTTTTTTTTATTTTTCTTCGCGTAACTTACTTTGCTTGGTGGCTTGTAATAAGCTGCTAGCCGCTAGACTTCAGACTGAAGTCTTCTTCCCGGTCATAGCCATACAACTTAATCAACTCGGTGCCGGAGTTGCTGCTGGCGGCAATGTTGGTGCTTAAGTTTGTCTGGCCGCAAGTCCTTCATTTCCCCCGTTTTTACCGCTCTCTCACACCCTCTTTGCGATTTACCATTTGGCTTCACACTAACTCACACCTTGGCTGGCTGGCTGGCTGTTCATTTAAACTGCAACTTTATTAATGTTCACTCCTCAGAACCTACACATACATACGTTCATTTTTGCCAAGTGGGATGGCTTAGAGTTTTACAAGAAGGCGGGGAGGGGAGATAGTCGAGTGAAGAGAGAGAGAGAGAGAAAGAGAGAGAGAGAGAGAGGACTTAAGCCACTAGAGGTTGGGGGGAAGTGTCAAGTTTATGTGTTGCTTAATTGAATTGTCTTAAGTTTTTTATTTTATTAAATTTTTTTTTTGTTTTGTTGTTGTTTGCCTGTTAAGTAAGGTTTTTTTTTTCGGTGGAATGGCTTAAGACGTTTTTTGTGGAGAATGGATTAAGGTTGAATTTGAAAAGAATATATGAAGAGAGTGAAGGTTATAAGCCCAATGAAGCTAAAAAGGGATTTACGATAGAAAATAAAAAAAAAAGTGAATTAATGTGTTTAATGCGAAAATTAAATGGGAAACAATTAAGGATATTTGATTGAATTCGACTGGGACTGGGTTGAGCCAGTTAAGTCTTTAGCAATTGTTGTTAATAATTCAGAAACAAAATGCAATAACCTAATATAATCGAATTGCTTTAAAAATGAAATAAAAAACATTATTCGCAAAGTAGAATATCGTTTAGGCGATTTAGTCGTAGGTAATCTGAGAAAAAGATATAGCGGAATGCTTAATTCTAAGCTTTATCCGTTTAATCTGGATAAGCTTAGTGTTTCAGATAAAACCAAAAAAATTAGAGGTATTCGAGTGAAAAACTCTCGATAGTCGAAACGATCGATAGTCCATGATATCTACAGTTCAACTAAACCGATTTTATTAGAAAGTACAACGACGCAGAATTGTCACTTTCTTGCTCACTATTCTAAATCATAATTTAAACAAAATATTTTTTTACATTTTTTTTTACTAAAGTGCAACTAGAAAAAAACACTAAAAAATCGATTGTTAAAACTTGAATGGTCGCCATTTGGTTAAAACAAAAAATAACAACATTTTTTCCGAGTTTCAAATTAAAATGAAATCTATGCTGATGGAACCCCTGTTTTTGGTTTGTTTTTCTGATCATCCGGAGTCGGGAAATCGTGGCCACCAGCACAAAATTTTTTTTTTTTTGACAACCAACTTTTACAGCCCAAAACTATACAAACAGCCCTCGTTTTCATGCAAAAAACATTTCTGTAATAAAATTTGAATTTTTTTAAATACAACACCGAAAACAAAATAAAAACATCTCTTAGCGTTAAAAAATCAATTTTCTTTTAAGAATGGATAAAAAAAAGTTACTGAGAAACCAAAATAGGGCCATAAAGCAATTTTATGGAAATTGAAATCACTATGAACTAAACCACATTAAAAAAAAAAATCTAAACTAACTTAATTTCATAAGACGCTTCAAATAATAAAATAATATAACAGTTTTCCATTTAAAAGTTATATCTATTTCTCTAAAAAAAAGGACAAGCCTTTAAACATTTTAAATTTTAACTGAAACTATATACATACATAGGCACTTAAAATTCATCTTATTATAAGCTACATGAACTTTTGTAAATGTATTAAAACTTTTTTAAAATTCTCATAACTTACATTTCAACCAGAGGGCAACGGCAAAACCTTTTAAATTAAACGCACCAAAAAAGCAAAAAAAAAAAAAAGAGATGCTTATTAAAAAACACGTTAACGTTTATGTCCATTAATAAAATATATGTATGCCGCACAGAGAATGAACAAACGCCATTAAATGAGATGAACGAGAAGGATGTGGGAGTTAAGGACAAAGACAAAAGACGAAACAGATGAAAATTTGCATTTATATGCATGGGCGCGTACAAATGTTAGGGGTAGACTTAATATTTTCATTTTTACTAAAGAAGGAGGAACAAACAAATTTTGCTCTTCCTGTGCCTGCTTTGGCTTTCTTTTTTTTTTATGATGCTACTCAAAAAACGTGAAACATATGGTAATAATTTTGTGTTATCCTTTCTGTTTCTTTTTTTTTTTTTTTTGCCTACCTGCAGTGCTCCGTCTCCTGTGGCCAGGGCATACAAATGCGAGGCGTCGAATGTAAATCCACAGATGGCAGTTTGAGTGCTAAATGCGATCCTCTAACCAAACCAGCCAGCATGCAGCAATGTTCCACAGGCATCCACTGTGATGGCGGCGGCGGAGGACAGAGTAAGAATGGCGGCGGCACCATCATTGTGGGCAGCAGTCGTTCAATGAATGAGGTGCGTCTACTACTAAAAAACCAAACAATTTACATAAAACCATTGGCTAAACGGGCTAACGGCCTTATTGCGGTTACATTTCCCCATTTTTAACTAAGCAATTTTCATTACCATTTAGAGCTCGGCTAGCTAGAAAGGTGTGAAACCGAAAAGAAATTAGCAAACGATTGAAATTGCCAAGGATTTGTGTGCTTTAGTCCAAACCGCAAATGTTTTGTTCCAGCAAAACTCATTAAAAAACAGGAAGCAGTCTGTTTAAAGAATTTTTTTTATTGTTAGGACACTATCATCTTTCGTTTTTTTAGGAAATGACAAACTGTTAATTAGTTTAATTTAATTAGCTAAAACGAAGCTTAAAGAACAAGATGACAAGTAGCCTTCCCTTAATATTCTCAACTATTATGTTTTTATATATCATTTTTTTCGACTCTTTCCTAAATGTAAGCACCCGTCCTACATATTTCAATGAACTTTAAAAACTACAACTCAATTGAGATGGGCGTACAACGTCGTGGGCAGGGAGGGGAAACTGCCAACTCTAATTTTTCCAACTTAGCATTAAAATTTGACTATATCTAACATGTTTTGTTTTCTTGCTTCAACTTAAATGAGATCTGCCCCATCTAAGTGTGACTCTCAATAACTTAATCAATCAATCAATTAGTCCTATTAATGCATAACATGGCAGTAGCCAGTTGTGGGCAGGGTTCATTATTAATCTTTTCGACCTTAAACTAATTTAGACTATATGTTTAAAATGTTGTACCCTGTCGTCCCTGGAATGAGATCAATTAGTCCCATTTGATGGATATTTTGAGGCAATCCTTTGAGAAAGTGCTTTTAAACTATACAAATTTTTGGCATTTAAAATGCTACACTCCACCATTTCGGTTGTCAAATTGCACTTCAATATTTTTGAAAATAAAGTAAAATTTTGTTCAATTAAATAGATCTATATTAGCTCGTTATGTGGGGTAAGAAAAATGCATATTAATTTGATTTGTTACTTTTTAGCGTTCCGATCGCCACATGGACAGTTCGGATCTGGATGATGACGATGATGATGATGATGATGCAGATATGGATGATGAAGCTGATGATATTGATGACTTGGAATCGGGTCAGGATACAGATGGTGGCGATGGTTTATCGTATGCCGATCAACCATTACGATATGCCCATCATACACAAAGTCGTTTGCATCATGAGACGCCAGAAGAGCCGCGTACGATGCGTTTAATGAGCGGCAATACCAACAATAATAATAACAATAATAATAACTACAATAATGGCAGAGGAAATAGTGGTGGAACCGATGTGCCATCCTTAGATCCAACGTAAGTAGAAAATGGAATTCCTCATAACTAAATATATGCTTTACTTGACCCACTTACGATATCGAACTGTATTATTAGTCAATCATTTTTGACAATTTCCTAGAATTTCACAGACTTACAACAAAAAGGCCAAAAGATCCTTTGAGTGCTTAATACAAATGCAGGAAATGTTAGTCTCTGATTTGAACTTCTACATTTGGCCCAGACTAATTTCCTGAAGCACAAACACACACACACGGAAACATTGTTTCCTCCTCCTTCCCACAGAGTTGTAATTTATTGTATTATTTGGGTTCTCCCTATAAGTATTCCCTATATACCAATTAATGGTTAAAACCATTTGATTTGGCACTCGTTTCTAATGATTTCATTAGATGCATGTGCCCTGGATATATATATGTATGTATACTATACATATATTTTGTTTTGTGAGTTTCTTTCTAATTAAAGCGTATATATTACCCACCAAATTGATATGTTTGACCAGGCTTATCGCGGCTACTTTATCGTTTTCCAATAGCATGGAAAGCTCCAGGCACTTTAATTGTCATTAGGCGCACTTTACTCACTTGTACTTACCCATGTACTCCAATGCCAAGTCGATACTTGGCCTGCTCCTGCCTGCCAGCTCAACTACCACTTGTGTCTAATAGCCTTAATTTTAGGTGTCGACAATGCTCAAGGACATTATGATGAGACATGGCACGTCTGAAGACAGATGCGGGGGGAAAGAGAAAAAGTGGGTGATAGAGAATGGGGGAGAGAATGAGAGGGATGGGGGGTGGGTGTCGAAACGGCGTGCCCAAATGTTTCTTAGTGTGTAAGCCAAGTGCTTAAGTTCAAGTCGTAAGTAAGAAGCTCAGGGCTAGGAGTGGGAGTGGAAGTGGAAGTGGGAGGGGGAGGGGGAGTAGTGGAAAAGTGGAAGGAGCACGCACTAAACTTGATATATGTCAAGTGGGTCTTTTCTGTTGTGGCTCACACTAACGGCTAGTATGTAGGTACATCTAAATAGTTGGGTTAACTTGCTCGAGTTTCGTATGGATATGCATAGAGGGATAAATAACTGCCATACGAGAGAGAGGGGAGGAAGGGGCCGTAACTTCTAATTGAAGAAGTTGTACAGAAAACACAAATGCAGTATATGTAAATTCAGTTTCCCTAATGGAAACAGTGGTTAGCTGACATCAAACTTTGTTTACCGAACTGAGGTAAGAATGAGTCCTTGGGTATAACAATAGAGTTAGCAGGCAAAAACTACTATTAAGTTGTTTGGTCCAAATACTACGAGAGAAAACATTTATTTATCAGTATAAATTCCCGCTTAAGTATTGTTTGTAAAAGACGAAAGAGAATTGAAACTTAGGTTGGGAGACAATTTTAAAATTTTTAAATATGCAAAGAAAGAGCGAGCCACAGTGAGAGAAAGAAATTCTTAGTTTTTATGAGTTAGACAGATAAACTAGAAGTTAGAGAAACTGATTAACCTATGCATAATCATTCTAGTTAACTCAAGGAATGGCTGTAGTCAAAGACGTATTTGATTTATTTTGTAAAACAATGTAAAAACAAAAACTTAACCCGCCTATGATAACGAAAAGTTTATATACCAAATGGCGGGTCGATATCTCTTAAACTGAGAGTGTGAAAGGTATAGAAACGGACGGACATGCAAATGGTTATGCGTATATCAACTCGGCTTTTCATACGGATCAAAAGTATAAATACTTTATAGGAACGCAAGCATCTCTGTGTTACAAATATCTACCCATTTTATAATAACTTCTACAAGGATATAATTCTTCGTATGCTTTCCGCTAAAGTTAAGAAAAGTTAAAGTGGTTTGCCGAGACAATTTAGGCTTAGGAGTACTTGGAGTATTCATAATTGAATAACTATTCATTTAGCTTTTAGTCGAAATATGTAGCTAGTTAGCTAGAAGAAAATGAAGAAACTGTCAATCTCTTTAATGTTTATCATTGCCTAAATTTATATCTTTGCTTAACTCAAATGAGAAATCAATCTCTTTTTTTAGTTCTTTTTGAACTTCGACATTTGTAAAAGCAAGCAAAATATAAAATAATTCATATTTTTACAATTGTTTTTATATTTTCTCAAAGACTTCATGGTCAAACGACTAGCAGAAAAAAAAGAAAACTTAAAGAACAAAACTGCCTCTAAAAGACTATTTCAACTTATCTTTTCTTGTCTGTCATTATATTTTGTTGGGTTCTTTTTTTTTTCGTTGTTGTTGGTCCAAAACTAAAACTATTTGGTGGCTCTGGCGCCGCCATAAAGTCGCGTCTTGATGCCGCCGTTGCCGCCAAAAAAAAAAAAAAATAAAGAGAAAAACCTTGGCCTCCGATGCCGCAACAATAATGTCCATGAAAAGATGGGTAATGGCACAAAGCCAGACAAATACAAACACAAACTTTTGGCCTATGCACATTGTATGCTATATGACTAAAGACACAATGGGAGGAGGAGCAAGTTGGAGGGTTACAGTTGGGTTATGAAATCAGCGGCAGTGGCAGCATCATAGACGCCACACGACCTACTTAGAATTGTCCTTAGGAATCTTGCCATTGGCGCCATTTTAATTCCTTGTCTTTGTAGTTACAATTTGACTACAAATCAATAAGCAAACGAGATCAGAAGAAGGGTGGAAGGGGAAGGGGAGAGGAGTGTTGTATGTGACTAGAGCTACGGGGTGTCGAACTACACTGAATTCAATGTGCGGCCATAAAAACCACTTCAGGCCACAAAACAATGCCAAAGTCCCAAGACCAAAAAAACCAAAAAAAAAAAAAAAAAAAAACAAAAACAAAACAAACAACAACGACAACAACAATGGCAACAAAGTTATTCAAGTGACAGCAAACATTTCATGGCAGTTTTGCCTTTTATATTCGTTTTTTTTTTTTGTTGTCCTGGCAAAAGGACCCTGATAAATATGCACGCGTCCTGGCATCAAATGAAATGCAATGTGTAAAACGTAAAACTCGGACTATGAGTGACTATTGTGTCATGGTATTTGTTTAGAGAGGGCAGAGAGAGAGAGAGAGAGTGAGCGAAAAAGAGGGGAAGGGGGTGGGCAAAGGCGAGTAGAATTTGGTGTTAGATGGTAGCAAGTGAACACAATTTTCAGTTGATTTAGTTTCTGTTGTCGTCGATAAATTTTTCGAATATTCCCAGAAAACGCGGCCAACTTTCGACTGTTAAAAGATTATATAATTAAATATCTGGTCTCTCCAAAGGGGGAAAAAAAAGATATTATTTATTTGAGTTAAAAGCGGGGACTTTATTATTTGAATGCAAAATTTAATAGTGAAGTACAAAAATGTCTTATAGTAATTTTTTTTAGGCTAAATTTGTGAGGCCTTTAGTGGCGTGATCGATATTGATGCGATTTGATTGGAATTAGCGTTCTCACGCTTTTGATATTTAGAGGAATAGTTATTATTGCAAGTGTCCAAGTGTTTATTAAAAAAAAAGAATGTTGACTTTAAAGTTATAACTTTTAAGGGGGCAAAAAATCTATAAGTTATTGGTCATTGAGAATGGATATATGACTGACTATATACTCTATTTAAAACCAATTTATCTTTCACCATTTCATTTCAGTTACATCAAAGACACAACGTGGTCAGCCTGCAGTGTTACCTGTGGTGAGGGTATTCGTCGTCGCGCCTTTAAATGTAAAATTCTGTTGGAATTTTCGCGCACAATTGTCGTGGTGAATGACACTTTGTGCGAGGGCGCCAAACCCCATGATGAGGTTGAGCGTTGTGTGGAGGAGCCATGCATGCTGCCCTCCCATGGCTATGACGATCAGTTTCCGCGAGATTCGATCAAAGTTGGAGTCTCCGAGCCAGGCAAGACCTATGTTTGGCGTGAACAGGGCTACACTTCGTGCAGTGCCTCGTGTTTGGGCGGTGTGGAGGAGCTAATCATCAATTGTGTGCGGGAAGATAATGGTAGAGTAGTTTCCCCCTTCCTATGCTCACCAGAGACTAAGCCCGAGGCTAGGGTGCGCACCTGCAATGATCGTCCCTGTCCGCCAAGATGGAATTACTCCGATTATACGCCATGCTCGAAGAGCTGTGGCATTGGCATCAAGACCCGTGAGGTTCAATGCATACACGAGGTGACACGTGGCGGCGAGAATACGATGGTTGTGCCGAATAGTATGTGCCCGCAGCCACCGCCAGCTGATCGTCAGTATTGCAATGTCCTCGATTGTCCTGTACGCTGGGAGGTGGGTGAATGGTCGAAATGTTCGCACACTTGCGGCTATGGCATCAAGGATCGCAAAGTGGAGTGCAAACAGATTATGGCTCAGGAGCATAAAATCGAGAGGCCAGAGTCAATGTGTCCCAGTATCAAGCCACCGGATAAGAAACCGTGCAATGTTAAGCCTTGTCCCCCAGAGGATCCCAAGCCAGTTATACAGATAAGCAACTCAACGCATATACAACACGATCCAAAGAAGACTAAAATCACCTTGAAAGTGGGTGGAGCTGGTGTGGTTTTCTTTGGCACCCAAGTGAAAATCAAGTGCCCCGTGAAGCGTTATAATCGCACTAAGATCAAGTGGAGCAAGGATCACAAGCCTCTGCAAAGATCACGCAAGTTTAAAGTATCGAAAAAGGGTGCTCTACGAATTTTAGATATAACATTTCGCGATGCTGGCGTCTATTCCTGTCATGCTGGTCTCAGTTCGGCTGAGATAAACATTGAAGTTAAGGCCAAGCCTGGCCAGAAAGCCGAAGACTTGGAACGCCAGGAGGCAGGTAAGTGTGGACGCCTAATGAGTGTAATTTTGTTGCTTGTTCCACTTTCATTTCCCCACCTTCAGATCGTTTGGTGCGTGAGCGAAGTGGCACTGAGGCTCTGACATCGGCGGATATGAAGTCAGCCGATGGGCTTGGAGGTGGAGGAGGTGGAGGCAACGCAGCTGAAGGAAATGCTAATGGGTAAGTAATGAGAGGCCAAATTGTGTGTGTGTGTGTGTGTGTGTGAGTCAACTTTCTCATTTTGCAGTAGGCGAAAGTTGTTCTTGAAATGAAAGTTTTCCAAAAGGATTTCACCTGAAATTTTGGAACGGAAAGAGAATACACTACGCTTAGATTCTTTTGCCTTGCTGCAAAAGTAAATTCACAATGGTGTTAATTTTAATATTCCTTCATTTGTTTGCCCCTAATCTGAGAGTCTTAGTCAAAGCTCAAACGAAGTTGGAACAGTTTCGTTTGCTTTGCCTTTACTCTGGACATATTTTGTGGTAATCTCACTTCCTTTTGGCTTGTGAAAATTTTAAATCTAATCTTTGACTGCGCCTTTGACCTGCTTATCCTTCTCTCCTGTGCAGTTATGGTTTTCCTGTTCTGTTCTCTGTTCAGTTCTCTCTCGTGTCCTGTGCTTATCTTTGGCCAGTTTCTTTAGCTCTTGGGTTTACCACGTCGTATACAATATTCGCGCCTTAACGGCTGCAGCAACGCAGTAAAGTGCTTACTACTTATGGCTTGCCTTCGCCTTTTGGTCAGTTATGCACTTATTCTGTACTGTTTCCTGCCTTGTCTTTATCTAACTGTTATTTCCTTTCCTACTTTACCCGTCCCTCTCTTCCCACGTGGCGTATGCGTGCTAACCAAGTACTTCAAGTGGTTATATCCTTTTACATCTCGTTTCTTACTTATTTGTATTTGCTTAGTCTTCAAGTTTTATGTCCTCGTGCAAAACGAAATAAAAGAAGAGAGAGAGAGGAAGAGAGAGAGGAGCGTCTAAGTAAATTTCATGGTTACTTAGTTACCTCTAGCTGGCCTTACCTTTACCTGCAAAAACTTTCCAAATGATATTTTATGTGCTAAGCTTAAGCCAAACAAAGAAGAAAAAAAGGGTTAAGCTAATGGGAATTGTACTTGTAGAAGATGGTTACTGCTTAAACGAAAAGTACATCAGAATAATGTGGCTCTTGCAATATTAAAGTCCAAATTTAGTTACTGAAAATAGTTTTAATGCCATTTAAAGTGGACAAAAATAAAGTCATAGTCTTAGTAGATGTCAACATTTTAGCTTAAGTTCGAACGGAAAGGATTTTATGTAAGTTAATGTGACTTTTACTTGATCTTTGTAACCTAATCAAGCCATTTTTACAATCCTTGAAATCTTTCTTTTTGCTATAAATCACAATTCTCTAAAGTTGGCTAATTTACTCTAAATGCTATACCAAGTTTTCTTCGTTCGTAGAATCGTTCAATTTTAGTACAGGAACTAAAATAACTAGAACTAGAATAACTTTTCGTTATTCCTGCAAAGTGTTTTTAATTACTATCTAAAATTTAAGAAAAGCCGCCAAAGAATAGTCGAAAATAGTTGCATAAAAATATGTGTAAATAACAGAAGACAAATTTCAAGTTGCATTTTCAACTATTCATTCGAAAATTGTCAATCCTTTTGCTTGTCCTTTTTTTGTTTTTTTGTTTTGTCTGCTTGGTGCAGCTCCTTCTGCTAGCTCTAAGCCACTTGAATGGCTAAAGTCTATTGAGTGGCTGCCTTATATTGTACCCTGTTATACCTATTACCCCGCCCTCTTCTCCCAGCAATGCCTTTAGTCATGGCATTTTAGAGCCACGTATGTATGCATATGTACATACGTGTGTGCGGTTTATTTTGCAATTTAGGTTACGTGTTTGGTTGCGAGATGACAAAAAAAGAGACAGAGAGAAAGAGAGAGAGAGAGAGAGAGAGAAAACTGAATTACATATAGACAACAATTCCATATGTTTGTCATAGCTTCAACTTGGCATTTACCCTCTCTCTCTCTCTCTCTCTCCCTTTACCGCTTGTCCACCTGCTTAACGTAAATGGTTAAAAGCAAACAGCCAACAGCAAAATGCATTTTGGCAAAGCCACAAGCTACACACATACACACAGAAACACACACACACACATATATATATATATACAGCGGCATTTTTGGTTTTACAAATGCATCATCAACGTTGTCCTTGTCGTCCTTGTGCCGTTGCCTAACTTTTGGCGTTTCGCTATAAAAACAAATATCAACATGTAACTCAATGCAGCACCGTTAGTCAAAAGGGGCGGGTGCGACGGTGATGCTGCGGGGGTGCGGCAATATTTGATCGCATTTTAAATGTTTCAAATATATGTATGTATGTATGTATGTGTGAGTGTGTGTGTGTGTATATATCTTTTTATATACATTTATGTCAATGTGGTTGAGAAAATTTCACTTCCTCTGCCCGTTTCAATGTGTGTTTGGTTTCGTTTCGTTTGGTTTTTTTTTTTTTTTTTTTTTTTGGTTTTTGTTTTTTGGTCAAAATGGCACACACAACAATTTTTGTCAATTTTATGCTGCATAGAAAATATGCAAATTGATGCCAGGAGCGGAGCAGGTGTTTAGATGGGTTGAACTTTAGTTCTTTGACCAACATTTTGTGTTTAAATATATATTTTTCTTTTACCATTTCTATTTATTTATACTCACTCCTACATTATTCTTCTTTGGTTTCTAAATTATTATTTATGTTGCCTTTTCCCAGAATCCTCTGTGTGTGTGTGTGTGTGTGTAGCATGTGAGTAGTTCGGCTTTTGGGTGGGGGGTGTGTGAGTGTGGGGGGGGGGAGAGAGAGGAGAGAGAACCTCTGCTGGCCAAATATTGATATATGCAAATTGTTTTGATGAATTCTAATAACGTTTACTTCAACTCTAATAATGGAATATAAATATGCATGCTGGCCAGATATCATAAATAACTTCATTTAAATAAATATGCTAAGAAATTTTTGAGTTGGAGTCATTAAAAGTTTCATATTGACTTGAGAATCAAGATTGAAAGTTCCATTTCATAAAGTGCACTTGATTTTTTTTTTATCATATTCATCTTTTAGTGTTTTTTTTCCTTAATCAAAAATGAAAATTGCTTCCTTACAAATGGCAAGAAATTTGCAATTTTTTTAAAAAATCTAAAAAATAATTGAGAAATCCTTAAAGCAGCTTTAAAAAGAAACTGACTCCTTAAGGAAAATTTAGATAGCACAAGTGAAAAATGGTATAAAAATAATATGAAGGCCAAAAACTGAAATGAATAAGATTAAAGAGAGTAGAAATATTTAATATAGTAATTATTAAACTTAAATTTAGTTTATTTTGATTTCCAATAATCAGTGTTTCATATAAAGTTTTTCAGAAACGTTTTCATTTAATGGTTTTCATATATGAATCTATGTATATACCCACAGATAGTTCAATTCAAGTTCAATAATGAAGTATTTCGGTTCTTTGTTTATACGGAATATGATAATAAGTTGTCCTTTCAGTGTGACCGTCTTCTATTAGGCTACTCACCATTAGCACTCGCAACCTAGCAACCTCGCAAGCGATGGCCGCTGTTCTGGTTCTCTTACTCCCTTTAGGTACCTTGTGTTCTTATGTATTTTTTATCAAGCTTTGCTAAGTCGCGGCTGCGTAGGTTTTTTACTACTGCTTAAAAGAAAAATGTATCTACTTAAATTTCTTAAATTTTGTTAAATTTAAATTTTAATAACCTAAGAAAAACCCTTCATTCTCTTAAACTAAAAACTATATTGCGAACGAAATGTATAATTTGAATTCTTAAAATATTTTTAATCCATTCTTAGTTAGGTTTGACTTGTTAGCCGTCGTTAGTCGTTACTTACTGATTTTCATTGTTAACTGATAGGAATTTTCCACCAGTTGGCTTGTTGCCATGAGCTAATTGCGGAGCCTAATTGTGTTTTGTTTTTCTTAGGAAATGAAAAGGCTTAACGAAAATTCCTTGATTTAAAATAGAAAGAGGTAAACCAATGCCGTTCTCCTTTATTGGAATGAAGTTGGCCAATATTTTTACTGCCATAGCCAAAATAAAGACTTCCTATGAACCCGACAAGCACTCGAAATTAAAATTTCACAATCGACTATTATTCATAATAATCGATTTTTCCCAAAAATAGATGAAAATAACAGAGATAACAGAATGTGGAGAAACGGAAAATATTAAAAAATTTTAATCTTAATAATTTACTCCTGTTCATTTGAGCACAAATTGTTGTTATGAACTCTGTTTCGTTTAGTATTTGATGAATTTTTGCAAATATTCTCTTCTTGACCAATTTTCAGTGACTATAACCTCTTCAATATGCATTCATGTTTATGCCAGAGACTAACAAAAGATATAAGCTCTTCACTGACATATTTTTCCCACAACTCTCCAGCACCCTTCCGCCTCTTCCATCCACCATGATACTTCAGAAACCCTAGAAAATGCAAAATGCAACATGTAACCCGTTGACAAACACACAAAAACAAAGCTTAATTGTTACGCTATAGATTGGTAGATGGGTGGTTTGGGAGATTGAGTGGTTGGGTGGGTGAATGGTTGGGTCCTTTTTTTTTTTTTTTTTTTTGGTTATTGTTGGTTTCGGCTTCGACTTCTCAACAAAGGCTACAGTAACACCACAAAATGCCACTCGACAAAGCTTTGTTCCCAAAGAAATTCCTGCCTGCAGTTGACATTTTCGCCACCCCTCCCACCCCCAAACCACCATTCCCCCTTCGTCTTTTGCATGCATAAAGGATTCATAGAAAGACTACTAGGGTCTGCTGCAGCGTGAAGTGTCTTGCATTAAGTGTTTATCAAAGTTTTTGCTTAAAGGTTTTCTAATTTTTCTTTTGTATTTTGTATTCCTTTCATTTTCCACCAGGTCGTCGCAGCAGGGCACACGTCGTCGGCAACAACAACAACAACAACAATCGGAACGCATGCAGAATGGACGTGAACGCAATCGTCGACCAAAATCGGATGGGATTCAACATGCGGACAGCAGCATTATGGAAGATGATGTGAGTAGTGTGCTTACCATGCCATAAACTTGTATACTATTAGAACATACAAAACATTCAAACATATAAACACATACTTACATATGTACATACATACATATATGATTTGTCTCACTCTATCAACGTCATTGTCGTCGTCGTCATCTCTTACATGTTTACATTTTAAATATGTTTCGTCCTTACACAATTTTGTCGGTGTGTGTGTGTGTGTGTGTGCATTGGATTTTGCGGTTTGTCCTTTTCTGTCAACATCAACGTAATTTGATAGTTTTTCCACTTGGCTTTCCAATTCTTTTTGTGTTTCTTCTACTCACTCCTATGTCGACAAATATCTGTAGATTACACTATAGTTGAGATTTTGTCATCTTTCTGTCGCTGGCTTTGAAATGAAATTACGTATACGTAACGTTGGCCAACATAAAAACCTAAAGCAAAAGCATTTTACAATTTCTCTAACCCAAAGAATAGAAAAGAGACAAGTGTGACCTGCTTTTCTGTCTCTTCTTCATCTATTTTGTTGTTGTTGTTGTTGTTGTCCTCGGTGTGCTGGAGTGTCGAGAATCCTGGCCAAAACCAAAATTTTGTTGTTTGCCTAGAGATTGAATCAGGTTTGCTTTGCGGGTCAGAATTGGAATTTATTTTGTATTTTTCTCTCTCTCTCTCTTTTATTTTCTTCTTTTGGTTATTTGCTTGTTTCCCAGTTTCCCGGTTGGTTTGGCATAAGCAGTCCAAAATTAGCGTAAATGCCTTGATTGAGTTCGTTTCTATGTGGTAGGTAGGCAGGCGATAGGTGGGCGATAGGTGGGCGTTGTGGGCAGACATAAGGGAAATTGTATATTTTCATTTTGTAGGTGAATGAAATTGGAAATTTGGTTATGAGAAAAAAAAAAGGGAAAAAACCCATAATACTATTTGAGATAGAATAGGAGGCTGAGGAGGCTAAGGGGTCCGGAGTTCAATGGGAGGTATAGTTTTCATTTCAAGTCTACGGTTTAGGTGCAGAAGGCCTCAAATTGTCTATTATTGTGGTGAAGGATTAGGATTAGCTACAAACAAAATTGATTGCCTGTGGTTACACAAAATTAATTTACAAAGTAATACCAAGTCCAGTTACATCGAAACTAATTGCTATGAAGAGACTCTATTGTTGTCTATAAATTTTCAAAACCCTAAAGTTGTTTATATGAACATAAATCTAGAAGTCAAGTGGCCTCAGATAATAGGTCTATTCTATTTTCGGAGACACCTGTTGACCAACTTTAGCTAAGAAAAAACCAATGCGTTAGTATTTTTTTTGCATGTGGAGTATTACTAGTTTTGGCCAGTCAAAAATTCCAATTAATAAAGTAACTGAAAGCTGTGTACCACGCTTGTAGAAGTCAAGAAAGTTGTAACAGCATTAAAGGTTAGAGCGTATCGAGAAGCCTTAGAATACCAAGAAATTGAAATGGAATTTTCTCAAAACCAAAGCTTAGGGCTCCTATATGTTCTATAATATAGAAGAATTTATTTTTTACCAAGCTATAGCTTAGAATGGATTACGAAAGGCTCGCTAAATTTGGTTCCACTTTGAAATTTAACTTCCTGAGATTCACAAAATGAATTTGGTGCGCTTTGCTAATTTAGATAAAAAGTGAATATGATAAAATAGGAACCATTTACAAGCTAATAGCAAGGGCAAATAAGGCTTCTTGGAGGTGGGATTATCGACATTTACCGTAATAACCGTTTCACCTTATTCCAATTTCCGTAATTACGACTTCAAAGTCTAGTTGATGAGGATTAGTTGGATATACTTTGCCTAAAATAACCTTTATTCCACTGCTTATTTGGGGTATAAAAAGTGCACAGAAGTGCGTATGAGCCATGAAAAGAAGATGACCGAAAACCGGAAGGAGCAGAAGTTCCTTCACAAATTAAAAATTTTCAGTCATAGTTTCGAGACTTGACTAGATCGATAGAAATAAGAATTAAAGCGGTTTGGAGATTAGCTGCGCCAAATACTTTCAATTCGCTTAAGAATATTTTCATAACTACTCAACAGTCATGGATTTCTTTCTGTATAGTGAAGTTTCCCCTTGATTCTTAGGGCTGAATGTTGTATGACAATTTTGATTTGAAATTACACACCATTAAGTTGCTTCACCCAAAAAAAGAAAAAACACATCTAAATCACCTTTAACCATAATCAAATAAGTTTAAACCTTATAGCTAATAAATAATAACAAAGTTAATAACCAATTTACTATATTTCTTTCTCTATCCCTTCCCTTTCCCCCATCACCAAACACACCAAACCAAATTGTCCACTGTGTTACTTGTATGATTGCAATTGCTTGATATATCGATATATATATACAAATATATATGTATCTCTGTAGCAATCGCAATTAGTGCAAACGCAGGACAGAATTCCACAACCAGCTAGCGCCAGCAGCGGTGGCAGTCGCACCAAAACTCTGCTGGCCATGCCATATTTTCAGGCATTGCTGAGCAATCTTCAGGTGAGAAGCATCCTTTCGCTATGCAACTTTCATTTCGTTCGTTCGTTCGTTCGTTCTTTTGCGCATTCTTGTTCTTTGTTCTCTTGTTTCTCTCTTTTTCTGTGTTCTCGTTGTGTTACAATTGCTTTTGATTTAAAATTCGTTCATTACGTTTTTCTTATTCTTCTTCTTCTGCTGTACTTCTGTTATTGGATCTTTTATATGTGTGTGTGTGTGTTTTTTTTTTTTTTTTTTTTTGGTTTTGTTACCATTAATTTGGCCCAGCCAAAGACAGCAGTAGTCATATATCTGAAGGTAGTCAAAATTGGTTGGCAATGGGGAGTAGTGCCACGCCCACGCTTGCACTATGTGTGCGTGTAATTAGTGCCCATGGCAAAGTGTGGCATATAAATTGTGCAATGTCTGCATATTTATCTTTCCCAACTACTGCGCCTAGAAATTGTTGCAATTTGTCATTTGTGTACACAGGTAAATACACACACACACACACACACTTTTACCAAAGGTAGTAATCAAACTATGTAAAAAGTTTGAGCCAGGTTAGGGAAAGAGTATTAGTTTTTGCTGTTACGCATTATAAGCTCAATTTACATTGATTATAATGAAGAGTTGATTTAACAATACAATATTTTAATAGCACGAAAAGGAGGCAGCTAAATAATCACAAAATAATCAACTTCTGCTTTAATCTACAAATAGAAGGGAAAACCCTTTGAGAGCAATATCAGGTAGCAACCAAAAAAGCATCTCAATACAATTGCAAAGAAGCTAACTTTGCCTGTGCCGAAGCTTAAATATCCTAGCATTTCTTTTCATCTCTTTCATCTGTTTTTTGACTAAAATTATGTGCTCTAGAGAGCTGATTAAGCTGGCTTCAACAAATGTTTTGGTTGCAATTGTAAGAAATTTAAATATGATTTTTCGTTAAAATAGCTCAAAAATCAGGAAACTAGTTTGTCAGGGAACAGACAGACGGGCTTATATAGTGCCATCTGCAAGGGCACAAAAGAGCTTGACCTGTACATAAAGTGCTTACATTCAATTCAATGCAATTTAATTAATTTATTTCACTCATTGTAATTTTACAGTTTTTCTAAACAAAACACACGATATTGAAGAGTTTAGGATGTATAATAGACATACGTTAGGGAACAAAAGTAACATATGGCACATAGGATGACTTTAATTTCTTATAGGTAAAAAATTAAAGACGACGAAAAAACATTTCTTTGAATTTGATTCCATACCAAATTGACTTCAAAAGTGCTTAACAAAAAAAAAAAGGTTCAATATGTAGAAGCTTTATAAAACAATGACCGATTAGCATTCGTTTTAAAATAGTTTTAGCCAAACAAAAAATTGAGAAGAACATAGAAAATGAAGCATTATCATAGTTGAGTTTAGTTCTTCTAAGATTGTTGATGGCTTATTCATAAAATTGCTTATTAAGTCGTTGTTTCCGAACTTCACGGTTTGAAAGTAGGTAACACATTTATCTATTATAGCATAAGGGTTGATTAAATTGTTTAGGAACGAGGTAACAGATTTTAAGCTTATTCAATTTAAAAAAATAGCCACAGCAAAAGTAAGTCAAATTTTTTGATATTATTAAAGAAAAATGACAAAAATATGTCGAAGGCCATCCATTTATTAATTTTAAGTGTTGGTTAAAGAATTCATATCATCGAAGGATGAGGAAACTCCGTAGGAAGCTAAGTGTTTCTTTTCAAAATTGTCTAAAAGATAACTAAATACTTTCAGTCATAAAATTGTCTCATTGATTTTTGTTTTTTTTTCTATTTTTTGTGTTATTATGTTCCACGATATTTTCTTATTTCAGCGAAACATTTTGCATGACTTTGACTAGATTTTTGCATGAGTTTTAACAGAACCAAAAACACATTTTACAGAACTAAAAAACACAAGTTATTCCACGTATTTCTTCATCTGTTTGATTTTCTTTGTTTTTCTTTGGTGCTCCAACAACAACAACAACAACAACACGATAACCACACAACACAACACAAAAATGGGAACAACAAATTGTTGCAATAACACCAAAAATTTTCCTGAAACCTTACAAATCAAATAATTAAACTCAAAAAAAACCCAACCACGTAGGTAAAACTTTTCCAATGATTATTACGAATTAAGCATTTTTCCACTCCATTCCATTGAAAAAGCGCGTAAAGAGTTTCCTTCAAAAAAAAAAAGTGTGAATCGAAAAAAAAAGAAGAAAACAACTTCAGCTTTCAGATATACCATAATTAAAATTAATTAAAATATTTTCATTAAATTGGCCAACAAGGAAAGGAAAGTCTCCTCTTTGTGTAACTTTTTGCGCGTCTTCTGGCCGCTCCCGCGGCCGCTGCCACCGCCACCGCTTGGCCCCATCAAAAGACATTTTCTGTTTGCTGTTGCTGCTGCTCGGAAAATGAGCAAACAATTGGCATAATGGCAATAATACTAGCTGGAAAATTGCTGCACAAAGAACGCAATTTTCATCAACAATATTAAAATATGATCAAAATTGATGCGTTTTGATGAAATGTGCATGAAAGAGTCAAAATATTTATTTTTTTTTTCGGTTTTCCTTGCGATTGCAAAATGTGCCATAAATTTTTTGCATTGCATTTTGTTTTTTGATTGCGTTTTGCAAATCTAATTAATTCTATTCAATATCAATATACTAATCAACACAACCCGAACACAAGTATGATTGAACATATGCAAATATGTGAACTAAAAACGAAAAAAAAAAAAACAAACAAAAATGAACATAAATCGAATAATTTAATTAAATTTAAATTACCTTAAATCACATTTTTCACTTTAATTGTCGTAGAGCAGAGATTCAAATGTGCAAAAAATAAATAGAATTTCACAAAACAACATTGATGCAACGAAACTCAAATACTCTTCAGAAAATAAGTAAAATATAATTTTCCTCATCAAAAAATTGTCTAAGACAAAAAAGTTTGTAAATCTTTAAAAAATTAGTCCTTATTCGCCGCAACGTCAATGTCAATATATGAATGATTTCAAATATTGTCTATTATTTCTTTGAGTTTTAAATTTCAATAGAGTATTGTCCACTTACAAACTCTTTTCTGATTGTTTCTCATACTTAAGATCACGTTAAGAGATCATCATCAGTTTATTTTGAGCTTCTACAATTCTTAACGAACCGAATTTTAGTTGGAAACGGGTTAACCAACTTAGATTTGCTTTGAAGTCTGATTCCATAACGTATACGCAGTGTGCGACATTTAGACTTGCTATAATCTGGACTAGCATAAAGATGGGATACTAAAATAAATTCAGAATTCAGAAAAAATCGGATTTCTAGATAATCAGGATGAATTCCAACATTTTCTATTGTTTGCTTGAATACAGTTTTCTTCATTCGCGTATTCTTTTCTGATCGTTTCTCATATTTTTGAGATCACGACCTTTTCCTTTTGCCTTTTTTTTGTTACTTTTAAGCTTCTTTTATTAAAAACTTAAAGAATTTGCACAATTTACCCCGTCATACAAACTTCAGTCGGAAAGAGGAAACATCTTTTAAATTTGATTTAAAGCTTCACTCATAACGTATACGCAGAGTGCGTCGGCTAGACTAGCATCATGATTAATAATTAAAATAAGTTGAGCTAACAGTTGAAACCCCAAATCTTTTGTAAAAGTAATAAATAAAACATTAATTAATATGACCATGTTCACATCTACATAGGAATAATATAGAATATTATATTATTTATACGCAAAATGGAACATCATTTTTGCAACATTTTCTGTCTCTTTCTTGTATCTGCGCTTTTTAAAAAATATTAATTTTTGCAAAGCTACGAAATTTATCGAATTTTATTCCAATTTTAATTAAGAATATTTTATTTGATGGAATATTTCATCTAGTTTATTTCGTACTACCACAGAAAATAGCATTTTCAATTAATTAGTATCAAAAAATGAAGGCAAGACAAAGCACCCATAAAATTCATATAAAAAGTCACATTTTCAATAGGCTCCAACTCAAATTGTGGCGATGAGTTTTACTTGACCTTTAACTTCTTCAAAAGACTTATAGGAGTAGCTTCAATATTTAAAAAAATATTGTGCCAAATTATTTGCCGCCACTGTACATTAAAAGCTAATCTAATGCTGTATTACCCGCTGTTGTGTAAGGGTATCAAAAAATTTTTATAAATGTACAGATGCGTTTGAAAATTAAATTTTTAATAAGAATTGCTCTTAGCTGTTGTTTTAGTCGACAGTTATTGCCATAAAATAAACTGGCAAAACATTTGTATAAATACTTACATACATACATATATATGGAATGTATGGTAATTTCTGCTGTCAAAATTCATAAAAAATTTATAATTTTTATTTATTGAAATTACGTTGAAATCATTTTTTGGTATGAATTGATTAGTTTTTTTTTCTTTATATCTCTTTCTTATTTGTATATTTGCTTTGCATGCGAAAACCTAATTGAAACATATTTAAACCATATACAAATGACCTATTTATAATGTTTCTATTTGCACATAAAATATTTGTATATATCAATTTTTATTCAACTAATTACATATGCATTTAATAATTTGAGACCAAGCGCTCTGTTGTCGTTGTTGTTTTTGTTGCCATAAATCTGATATGCGGGCTAGGTAAGTGCCATGCCATTACGAACAGAACAAAAGTTTTACCCATACTATAAGCGGGCAAAATGTGCAGACCAACAAACAATTAGTAACCGAAAAAGAAAAATGCAAAAAATTAAAACAAAAAATTAATTTATTAATTGAAAAGTTTTACTTTTTACCGCGCGAGTGCATAAAACCATTTTTTTTTTCGGCAAGCCGCATAAAAGTTAAAGTAGATCTATGACGAAATATGCAATACAATTTTTTTTTTGGCTTATTTTTGTTGGCATAGAAAATTAGCTTTTAGTCAACGTTATCCTCGTTACACCTGACGCTTTGCCGCAAATTTTGTGTGTGTGTCGCGGTTTTTCATATCCTTTAGCCTAAAATATGAGGGTTCACTGAGAAAAAGCCTTTGTCTCATTATATACTATGACAATATGACTGTGATCCTTTAGCAGATCACTAACTGATCTCTTAACGATTTGTGAGTATGCTTTTTATATAGATAAAAAATACACGTACACTAAAAACTTAACAAAGCAGAGCTCCAAATATTGTAAGGCTAATGATCCATTTATGTCCAAAATCCAAACCTTATATAGACCAAAGATCGATTAGGAAAATACAGAGAACAACAGTTGAAGTTGAGGTTCGTTAAAGTGTTATGTTCTTCTCTTTGTTACAAGAGTTTACAAACTAAAAGTTTCTCCACTTCTTCAACTGGGTAACTTTATGTCGGTGCTCCAAATTCGCTAGTGCACTTTTTCCTTTTTGGCAACCAAAATTTATAATGCAATAGAAAATAAATTAAACCATTGAGACCCGGCGATGGAGGAGCGTGGCAAGTCTAACATCAACATGTGTGAGAGCAAAGAGTGCAAAAATGGTAAAGAAAGCACCAAAGTTGCCGGGAGTAAAAGTATGTGATTCATTTTTACAGTGCTGGCCATTAGTTTAGGTAAGGCGCTTTCAAATTGTGCTTCAATCTGGGAGTAGTTTACAATTTATATTCAATTTGAAGTTTCATTGTGAATTGTTATTGAAGCTTAGAATGTATTTGCTACAAGCGCAGCTAAACCCACAAAGCAATTGAGTCAATTTTGCTTAACAATCTTCAGTCTAGAGCTATAAATAGTGATCTTTTAATGGCCTTTTGGTATTTGTTAAACAATTTATTTGAATTCTAGCAGACGTTGCTGCTTCTTTTTATACGATTTTTCCCTCATGGCAATCGGTTAAATGTTACTCTGTAGCGCCACCTGGTGACGAGTTGCATGAATGAATACAAAACTTCTCTTCTATTCTCTATTTCTTCTATGAAATATATCAATTTTCATATTAACCGAACCAGTAGCTTTTGAGTTTATTGATGGACATACAATCAGACATTTATTTGCATTAATTAATTCACAATTATCGAAAATTATCTATTTTTTACACATAGAATAAACTTGGTATCTGTGCGTAATTTTAATATTTTTTTTAAGGTTTTTTAAGGCGAGACAAAAGTAAACTTACAAATCAAAGATCTATTTCGCAATGACGCCAAATTGTTTAAATTTAGTGTGATCAACCTTCAAAAGATCACAAAACCAAAAAAAAAGTTCAATTCAAATTCGATTAGGTTTCAACTCTCGTTTCTCAAAAACTTTAAAAATGTATGTATGCTACTTCTTTTGGGACCAGAGAGGAAAATATTGTTTGCTCAAAGCTTATTCGACTTATTGTCATAAAAATTAACTTTTTTAAGCTATTAGCTGATCTGTTAAGTTGAATTGGGTTAAAAGCTTTTTTTTAATAAGTCTAAGGCAACTTTTTTAGGAAGAGTAGCTTACAACTTATATTAAGAGTTAAAATCAAACGTATTATTCTTTTTATTTAAAAGTTAGTAAAGTGTTGCTTATACGCTTTTAGCCTAGACTGTGTTTAGCTACTTTGACGACAAATTCTCTAGTCGAAAAAACCAAAAAAACGCAACAAAAAATGTGTATATGTATATACATAACTATGCCACACTTTCAACCGAACCAAAAATTTCAACTGACTGGTTGGCTCTCCATCGTCCGTATGCAGATTAGGCGAAAATAATTTATGAAGCGCAGCCAAGCGCAACTCAGACCATCATCAGACTTAGTCCCCGAACCCAGATCCCAGATCCCAGACTGACTCTGGTAACTGAGAGTCGGAGTCGGAGTCGGAGTGCAGTTGCGGATGGTATTGCGATATGGCAAAACATTTTCACAGGCGGCAAGCATTTATCAAAGCTAGTTACCGTAAAATTGTACGCCACATATACATACACACATAAACACAAACAGACACACACACACACGCACACAGAGAGAGAAGGATTATATCTAATTTTGGTAGTAAATTTTTGTTGCACATTCTCTATGGTTAGCCAAAAAACATGCGAACCGCAAAAAATATTTAGCCAAGCCAAAAAGGACATACATTGACAGACTCATACACACTCACTGCACACACACACACACACACACATATACATACACTGAAGCAATGGCATATGCTAACTGTCAATTGAGGTTGAAAGCTTGCGGCGCATTGATTAACTCTCTTACTCCATTCTCTTATTCGCATAATGATAATAATAATTTTTCATAATTGTTAAAAATAAAATATATTTGCATTTCATTTAGTGCCATTGTCTGTGTGTGTGTGCGTGTGTGTTCGATTGTGTCTGTGAGTGTTTTGGTGTGTGGCCTTTTTTGGACCAAATTAATGTCATTTTCATATGGCAACTTTAAAATTTAATGATAAAGGAAAGCAATTTATGCAATTGTTGACAGTTTAATGAGCCTAAAATTAAAATATTTATGAGCCAAGCTCTTTATGGGGTAGCAAATATGTATAATCGTATATATAATATTAATTAAGCACCTTTAATTCGTACTTTGAATCTTTTGAAACCTTAGTGGGGCCTGAAAAGTTGCTGTTTCAAAAAGAATTTAGATTTCTCCTTCTCTCTGTAAGGCCCGGCATAGCTCTACTGTCGATCTCCTTTCTCTTTTCTTAGGGGGGCCGGTTAAGTTGCTGTTTAAAGATGAATTTTGGCACCCCCTTCTCTCAGTAAGAACCCATTTGGCTCTTCTTTGCGCTTTCCAAAAAGTCAGGTATATCTTTATTTCATTCTCATATTCGTATGCAGAACGATTTCAAGTAAAGTTTCACCTAAAAAAAAACAAGATTTTGAAACTCATTTTAACGCTTTAGAGGAATGCCTCTCTCTCTACCCTTTTGCGTTAAGTAAGGATCCCCAAGACAATTTTTTTTATTAAAGCTACTTTTAAGTGTGATTTAGATACAACCTTTATTGCCTCTGACCAAAATAAGAAAATTATATTATTTGCCGATTTAAATTGAAAAAGTCTTTAAATGAAATTGAGGAAAAAACTTGTAAAGGAAGAGCATATATATCACATATAAGCTTACTAAAAGAAATTGTTAGCTGTCGATTGGACTAGTTTGGTTTAACTTGAATGTTAAAGAAATTAATTCTCTGTAAGGCGTTTGCTACAAGCAAAGCAAAGACCTAATGGCCAATTAGATCTTTCATCATTTTTTTAGAGTTATGATTTGAACGAATTTAATTATTTGTTAAGTTAGCCGAAACATACAAATAAATGGTAATCGATCTACCAGGACTTCAAAAAAGAGATCTACAACAAAACATAAAAAGATTAATCTAAAGTAGAGAGTAACTTTTTCCTGCATTTGTCCTTTTTTCCAAAGCGTTTTGGATTTCTAGCGCATCCCACGCTTATAGAGCGGTTGCTTAGAAATGCTTTTTATACCTAAGCCACTTCTAATTATTAACAATATATGTAAATTGGTCAATAAAATTCAGAGTTTCTAGCCTTGCCAATGGGTCTAACTTCAGTCTATTTTACACCTTTTCCTTAGAGTCTGCTATGTTTTATATTTCTGTGACTAATTAAGCCACGCAATGAGCTCATCGCAACTCAACTGACATCATTTTAAGTCAATCCATGGCATTAATTTCAATTTCAAACCATTTCACTCTACTCATTCTATCTCTCTCTCTCTTTCTCTCTCTTTCTCATTCGGAGTCTGCTTTATTGAAGTTATAAACTTCAATTTGATTTTATGATGAATGCAAATCCTGGGCAATTTCATTTTTAATTGCATTGTTGCCTTTGAGAGCAGCTCATTAGCAACTCATCATCATTATTATTGTTATTATTATTGAGAGAGAGAAAGAGAGAGAGAGAGATTGCCACACACTTCTCTCTACCTGAAGCACATTTTATTGATTAGCCATCAGCATACAAATTATGGCCAGAGCTAAACTAATGCATTGACTTGGGCCCAGGCCAATCCCAATTAGCTAAAGTAACTGCAGCCGCCTGTTCTCGGGGTCTTTCATCAATTTCCCTTTGTTTTTTTTTTTTTTGTTTGTGGCCTCTAACAAATAATTTATGAGCCAACACACATTTGGTCTATTAATTATATTAGGACCGAAAGCTGGAAAAACAAATTTTCTTTCATTTCCCAGGCCGGCAAATTTTTTTGTTGCTTTTCGTTTGCTGAGAGTGTTAAAGCGCGTTAATAAATTTTCATCCCGTCATCCTTGTGTCCTGGCAGCCTGGCAGCCATCCTCTATGCGGCAACATAGCATACATATTCGTCATTCCAAGCGCAAATGATTTAAAACAAGTAAAATGCTTTGCGCA
Organism: Drosophila nebulosa; assembly: GCA_024703675.1. Classification (NCBI taxonomy): domain Eukaryota; kingdom Metazoa; phylum Arthropoda; class Insecta; order Diptera; family Drosophilidae; genus Drosophila; species Drosophila nebulosa. Next base: position 5,186,668 of record CM045724.1, on the reverse strand, counting down.
TTTTAATTTTGATTGCAACTATTTATTAATGCCAGGAAGCAGGGCCAAGCTGAAGTCGAAAAGGAGAAGGAGGAGAAGGCAGTTGCAGGCAGGATTCTGCCTTTTAGGCACTTTTTACCCGCGCTCCATTTAAACTCCATGCCATTTGGCTGCATTTTGTTTGCATATTAATTTATCCTTCTCAGTTTTTTTTTTTTTTTTTACATTGAAAGTTAAATTAAATGAAATGACATACATTTTGGTTGAGTTGTCGGTTCGCGTTGGTTTTGGTTTGTTGCAACTAGGCGGATACTTTTGTAGTGCAGTGTCTGCTGGCATCGCCTGTCAGGCGTGAGAATTTAACGATGTGCGTTTGGACCAAAATGTGCGCTTTGTGTTTTTGGTTTTTCGCTCTGTTTTTTTTTTTTGGTTTTTGTTTCTATTGCCACTTCCTGCCACCTGCCAAAGAGTTCAACGCGTCATGGGTTTCTAATGAGAGAGATTTGAATGTATTGAATGTATTTGCCAGATGCAAAATAAAGACAGAAATTCCCAACATATTATAGCCCAATTAAAATTGCTAATGAGAGTTCGTTATTTGAAAGCGAACAGTGTGTTGATTTACATTCGAATACTCATGTGGTTGCTTTTATAATCTAGTTTTTCTAGGGTTTTTTTTTGCATTTAAATTAAAGGGACTAACAAAGTTTTATAATGTGAAGTTGGGATGAAAGTTTTACTAGAGACTTGAAAATATTCGACGTTTGCTTCGGTTTTAAATTGATCGACTTGGCCCTCGACACCACGAATTTGGTTGCTCTTAAAACAGAAATACGAGCAAAGAGAGCCAAGAGAGAGTTGCTTGAAGAGTTAAGCATAGCCCCCGGTGGCCGAAGTGTTTTGGCAGTTCTCACACAACATTTTTTAGAGCGTTTAGTTTGCTAAGAGGTTACACTTAAAAAAAATAATCCATGCTTTTTTTTCTTTATCTTTCTCTTGCATTTGATCGTTGGCTGCGCTCGCGGTTTCAGTTGCGGCAAAATATCTTTACTTTTCATTTTTCGCAGTGCAAAGCAACAGACATTCACATTCAAACGCACAAATACATTGATAATTTTTGGTGGCTCTCTTTGCGCCAACCCCTGGATTAAATGCAAAAGAAAACAAGGCAGGAATCTTCTTTTCGATGTGTAACAAACTCTCTAAAAATTAAGTGCCAGGCCTTCGGCAAGCGTTCGGCTCCCTTGAACACAAGCTGCTGAGAAAACTTCGGCCCCGGGGGCTAAGGTTGCCGTTTCTTATCTTAAAATGTGCGTTCGTGCTTCTTGACGCCCTCTTCCCTTCTTCCCCATTCCTTCGTCATTCGCTGTTCTTGTGCTCCTCTTCGATCATCTTCTTTCGCGTACACTGGGCTATTGGTTGAAAATACAGTGGGCTATAGGCACTGCTAAAATGACAATTTGTAAGACGGCGATCATTAACAATTTTTAATGCAATTTTAATCAGCAACACCTTATTCGCGAGAGAATTTCCTCCATTTCGTTCGTAGTTCAACAACAACTAACACTTTCAAATAACTTGTGTTTAGAAATGACGCCAATCCATACAAAAATTACATTTTCAATTGGCTCTAATACGAAAGGCATAAATTGAAAATTCCCACATAGGATGCTGTTTCTCTTAGTGGACCCACTAATTCTTTAAATATGGTTTACTTCTAATATGTCCTACTTCGTAAAATTTTTATACATCAATAACAAGTTTTACTACATTTGGTTATGCTTGCTTTTGTTAGCTTTCTGTTAACTTAGAAACAATGAGCAATTTAAGATTTCTTGCTCTGTCTTCAAGACATTTCTACTGCTTCGATCTAGATATTTGCCAATCAGATAACTGCTTTGACTTGGTTTCTTTTACGAATCAGAGAACAAAAGAAATATTTTGTTTTAAACTTTTAACAATTTTGAGCTTGTTGTAGCTTCTGCAGTTTGATTGATTGAAAATATTGTTAGACCCTAAAAAGAAGTAAGAAATGGAAACGAAATAAGCTTGAATGTTGATTACAAGCTGCCCTAAATCTAAATCTGCTACAGCTACTTCTGTTGCTTTAATTGTAACAAGAACTGCACTAGTTGAGGGTTTTTTTTTTTTTTTTTTTACATCTAGTTATCCTTCTCTCACTGTGCAAACAAAGGATGCATGTAGAAGATTTTTGCAAAAATTTTTAAATCCGTTCTGAAAATCCAAAATGTAGGCATGACTTTGAACTAATTACAGTTGCCTGAAAAAGCGCAATGCATGACAGTCATAAGAGCCATGGCAACACACACACAAAATACTAACCGAAAATTCCCTAGACGCATGACCTCACCCACCCACAGCCGCCCCATCGATGTTGCTGCCATATTGAAGCAATAACAACAACAACAACAACAACAAGAACCATAGTTCCGATTGCGGTGGCAACAATAAAAGGCAATGGAGGCGTCAGCTTCATTGTCGCTGCTGCTGGCTGTTGGAGAGCTGGCTAACAAATGTCAAAATGGGCGGTTCAAATGGGAGGTAGTTTGGGGAACAGAAGGCGACCAGGCTGCACATAAAAGCGCAGCAGCAGCAGCAACGGCAGCTGTAGATGCAACCGGCTGCAACAAGAAGAACAACAGCAAAAACCCGAAAACTATGCAAACGTATTTGTCGGTTTCAAGTGCCACTTGGGAAATCATCTCTGTGTGCCTCCAACTCGACTCGAAATCGGTTCTACTAGCTTTAGTCCACCAACTCTCCCTTTCTCTCTCTCCCTCTCCCTCTCTTTCTCGCCCTTTGTTTTCGTTTCTCTCTGTGCAGCTGTAAATGAAAACGAGCAGCGCAATGATGTTGACGTTAGACCAGGACAATGCTTTTTGACAATAAGCTTCATAGTGTGGGAGCGATTTTCGTAAGGGTTTGAGGTTTGTTTTCTAGTTGCAAAAACTCTGTTCAAGTCATTTCCAACGACACTCAAAAAAGGCCAAGATAAAGAACAAAAAAAAAAAAAAGAAATTGTCATCCTTTCGAGATATTTTTGAGCTGACTGCTAAAAGGACACCCATAAATTTGAGTGCCAAAAACTAAGTTTTCAGAATGGTTTTCATATCAAAAAAGATTATTTAAGCTATTACGATTTCCAAGGAGGCCAAATTTTATAAAGAAAAATCTGTTCCAATTGTTGTTCTTAATTCAAAATACAAAATCTCCTTGTAAGATAAAAGTTTTTTATAAACTAAACTTCCTTCTAGTAATCGTTTATTCCTGAGGAGAAACTCAGCGCTTATACTTTACCTATTCTCTCTATCATCATCTAATCCTCTTCTTACCATTCTCAATTAGTCGACGTTTAGGTCATTTCTTTTCTCTTTTTTTTCAAGTGTAACAAAAGTTTCCTTTTTTTCGGGGGGGCCCGAAAATCCAATGGACGCATTTGGTAGTCAAATTTCTGGCGAGATGTGTTAAGAGAGGGAGAAGAGCGAGAGAGAGAGAGAGAGAGTAGGGAGGAAGTTGGATTAGGGCAGGGTACAGAGGTTCAATGGCTAATCGGATTTCGCAGTTCGTAGTCAGTCAACGTGAAGCAATTGATGTGGGCAATTCAAGTGGGTATGCATGAAGAGTACCCAGTACACACACACACACACACACACACACACACACACACAAACACACACACATACACAGATTGACTCACATTGCACGTTATGGCAGTGGCAACAGGAAACGCGGCAGCCAACCAGAAAAAAAAAAAAATGCGAGAAAAAATTCAAAGATTTTAGCTCAACGCATATCTAAGCAGAGGCAACTACAATAACAACAACAACAGCAGAAACAGCGGCTCGTCATGTATTTTTCAACCATTTACGCCTAACATTTTTCACACAAAAAACAACAAAACAAAAAAAAAAATGCAATTTTACGTTCTTCTCTTGGCCCCACAGTTGCTATGGCCATTGCAGCGTTTCAAGGATTCACGTGGCCAACATTTGCTGCATGGCGAGGCGATCAAGTATGGCGTTGATTTGGAGCCCCAGCAATTCGAGCAGGATGAACCAGTGCGTGTGATGACCAAAGAGCTAAATATCGAAGCGAAGGCCAGCATGGGGGGAACAACTGAGGCGACACCACCGCATATGCCGCATGCACGTTGGGAGACGGCAACAACTGCAACGACAAGAACAACAACAACAACCGCAGCAACACCAACGACAACAACATTGTCGTCAATCGAAAGTGATGGCTTTATCTACAAATGGCATTTGGGTGAATGGTCTAAATGCAGTCAGGAATGTGGTGCAGCTGGCAGTGGTTTACAGGTAAGAGAAATTGATTGCCAGAATCTCAACTAAAATGAAAGACCTTGTCAAGATAAGCTAAAGGCAAGAAAAAGCTCTTTCTCTCTGATTGTAAATTGTTTCCAAGGAAATAGATATCTTTAGTTTTTTTTTTAATTCGAGTCCCTTTTTTAACCTTCTGCTTTCTGTATCATCTGTTGGCATTAATGCAATAATTAGCCAAATGCACAGAATTGCTCAGTCCACAAATCTGATTTCAGTGGCTGCCTCATAAAATCAAGCACAGGATTAAATATTTTAACAGCCAAAGGTCCCGACAAGGGGCCACAATCTACTATCAACTTGCTTCTTCTTGCCTTATTTTATGAGCAAAAATTTATTTTCTTGTGTTTTTGTTTTCCCAAAGCGCCGCACATTAAGCTGCCTGCAAGAGGCAAAGTCCGGGAATAACGGCATCGGCAACGGCGACGGCGGCGGCGGCGGGAATGAAAACGACATGGTCGACAATTCAAAGTGCACCGCCCACGGCCTGGACATGCCCGACACGTTCCAGAGCTGCGGCAATGAGCCCTGTCCTCACTGGACCAAGGGCGATTGGACTTTGTGTCAGAACTCCCGCTGCCATGGTCGGAATACGGCTGTGCAACGGCGTGAGGTGAGCTGCCGGTATGAGAATGGCAGCCTGGGCACGGCCTGCGATGAGTACGAGAAGCCCCTGGTGCGTCAGGAATGTTACAATGAGCGCTGCAAAGGCGTTTGGCGTGTCGAGCCATGGTCTGAGGTAGGTTGCTTACACCACCCATCCCCATTCTACCCCCTTCCCCAGCACTGGCTCTTCCTGCTCCTGGGGTGCTTATTAAAAAACATTACCAATTAATGTCCTACAATTTTTACTTGGGTTTTGCAGTGTAATGCTCCATGCAGTCGCCAAGGCATCAAGTACCGCATACTGCAATGCGTTTGGTATGGCACTCGCCGGCCAGCTGGCAATGTGTGCAAACATCAGCCACGCCCAGCGGTCAGAAAGGTCTGCAAGAGTCCACCCTGTCAGGCAAAGTGTGAGTAATTTGAATACCTATTATCTATCTAGTTTTTTAAGGCATAGTCCGATTATTGTTGCATAGAATATGATTCAATTAGACAAAGGGTAAAAGGGTGAGGCAAGAAGTTGCAATCAGTTTTCTAGCCTATGTTTTGAGATTAAACTCCTTAGGATTGTTTTTAATTGACATTGTAGAAACCGAATAGAAAGGATTTTTCAGCCTTTTTAGAAGAAGGGAGGTGTACAGAAGAGCAATAGGGCGCATTACAGAGGGGAAGGAGTGGTTAAAATACCTTAAAGTCCTTTATCAGGGCTATGAGCCGCTAAATAGTTGTCTCAATAAAAATTGTAGGAGTTCCATTTAATTACGAGACTTGGCTCCTTCCGACTAAAACTTCTTCTCATCGATGGGCCACGCCCTTAAAAACCAGCACTTCAAAACTTCTGAAGAAATTGAAAATAGGGTCTCCATTTGTTTTTTTTTTTATCAAAGGAGCATACATTTTCTGAATGGTAGACAAATTGTGTGACTAGCTAAGAAAAATACTCTGAACAAAGAACTTTTTGGGTTTCTCTTTAAAAAATTATATTTTTAAATTTTTATTTTGGTATAACGACAGAATTTGTATAAAGAGAGAATTTTTTGAGAATTTCATTACAGAGTTTTGTTCCAAATACTTTAAAAATCTCTTTACCTTATAGCTTAATCTACTCAGGGCGTACTTTCGAATAAAATGTTAATTCAAAAAGAAGTTTGTTGCTGTTATAAACTTAAAAATCTCATAATGATGCTTTAATTAACTTACTAATTTTAATTGTTTGATTTAAATAAAGATTTTCGACATGCTGCTTGACAACAATTACTAAACAACAAAAGCTTAGGTTAATAATTTTTCATAGATTTGGGGTTATTTTTGGTGTGGGAACTCGTTTGGAGCCATAAGCCTAGTTTACAATAGAATAGCATAGAAATTATAGCGATGAGGAGAGTTTTAAGGGCGCTTAATGTTTTTAAGGTAAATTTTGTATGTTGGTTAGAGTTAAAAAACGAAAAATGACTATCTTAAGAATAATAAGATATTAGCTTTGGCCCCGAATCCCCTTAAAATTGTTTCAAAACTGTTATGTTTTATTTATTAAATGTGGCTTTGTGTTGTGTGATTGTGATATAAAAATCAATATAATGAATATTTCTTTAATACTTTTCAGTATCTGCATCGGCAGCCAGGCATTGTCGCGACTCGTCACGCTACTGTCGCAATGCCCGATCCATGGGCTTATGTCGACTCCATCGATATAAGGAGAAATGCTGCAATTCATGCCAACAGACGGCCCATCAATATATATTCCAGTAGTTGGATCCATTTTTGTAGAGATCTGCAAGCAATTGCTCCAAGTAACTTGGAGTGGAAACCATTAAACAAAAGTGAAAAAAACAAAAAAAAAAAAAAACAAAAAGCAAGCATAGCAAACATATACATAAAAGTTAAACTTATGCATATTGTATGTATGTATTACTAAAAACTAAAACCTACAATTAAAACTAAATAGTAATTTCATTTCATTTCGAAAAGCAACCAAAAAAAAAAAAAACCGCATAGTTAAATGTAATTTAAAATAATTGCCATAATTTCTATTTCATTCGCGTATTTCGTTATTAAATTGATTTTGAGCAATTAAACTAAGCATAAATACCTACGTACATATATACATACATACGATATATATATATAAATTTACATATTGATTAGGCAGAAGTAAGAAGGGTTAATTAATTTGTCAAGACAATTTAATTAGTCCCCGCTTTCAAAAATTGAAGAGAAGCAGCTTTTGCTTTAAGCAATACCAAAATTGTAAGCAACTAACAGAAACTATTAAAAAAAAAATTAGTTATAAATTTTCAGAAAAAAACAAAGAAAAATATAATAGAAAATAAATGTCAATGAGCGCTGCTTTAAATGCAAATTTAAATGTAAAATCAAGTTAGTTACTGAACTAAAGAAAACTACAAACAATTCATCTAGCCACCACCTCTCTCTTCCCCCGTGCCCATGAAATGTTGTGAAAAAATGTCACATTTTGTCATGACTAGAGAAAAATTCCGCAAATCACTAAATCTGCTAAATAGCCGTGCATTTAAGTAATAAATTCAAACAAATTCAGCACAGTTACCTAAAGTGAATATTTATAAACAAATATAATTGTAAATATTATATAGTCTATAAAAAAAAGGGCAAGCAAAATTGTCAATTCTTAGCAATCGTTTGTTACATTTTCATTTCGCATTTATTAGAAATTTAATAATCTACATTTCCAACTCTGAATATTGTAAATAAATTAAACATTATTTCATTTCAAGACTAAAACTAAATGAAAAACAAAAAAAAAACAATATAAAATAAATGTATGGAATATTTGTAATTAGTTTTTTATGAGCGACAATTGTTTTATAAAACAAGAAATTAAAATAAATGAAAACAAAAATCCGAAAAATGTTGAAAGCATAAATAAATGTTTAAATTGTTAAGCTAAAGATGAAACGATGAAAAGGTTATAAATTAACTTACATAAATACATATATAAATAAAAGCTAACCATAACCAATGTTAAACACAACACCCACACACACACAGAAACACACACACACACACACACACACACACAAACACACACACACACAGAGACACACTCACTCGTATACAACAAAGATATGATTAATATTATGATTGAAATAAGCGAAGACACAGCGAAAGTAACTGCTAAAATACTGTAAGAATTTAACAAAACAAAAAGCAAAACAAAACAAAAACACAAAAGAAATAAAAGAAACTGAAATAAATATTAAATATTAACATAAAAAGAGAGTGTGCGGTTTCATTTTTATTATTATTTGGTGTCCAAGAAGAAGTTTACCTATAAATAAAACACAAAAAGTGTTGCCTACTTTTGTGAGTGCTTAACACAAAGTTAAGTTCAGCATTAAATGAAAGTAACTCTACCAATTGAAACAAATGCAATAAAAAATTCTATATTTCAACTAACAAACGGTTCTTAAATCATTACAAATTAAAGCTTTTAGTGGATATCCACACCATTTATGGATTTTGGTTCAAGAACAGGTCTACCCTTTTGAAATCAGAAAGGACCTAACTTATCCGTACTAAAAAATGAGAGCTTTCTGCTCCTGTCAAAAGCTTGACATGCTCCTAGCTGTTAACTATACGAATTCTGTTAACTATTGCAAATGTAAAGGACCTCTAGATGGAGCCTCAGCAAACTGTTTATAAAGTCCTTTATGTTAAATTTGCTCTAAATAGCTCCCGATTAATGTTTGGTATGTATGTTTGCGGTTAACAATAGTTTTTTGTTTTATTTTTATTTTTCGTTCATAAATCAAGAAATAAAATATGAAATACCTTGACTTTATATATATATATATTTATATATATTTGGAAAAAAGCTTCAACTGATCTTTTACAGGAGCTTTAATCAAAAAATACGTTTTGCTTTGAGCACTTTGATTTTGAACTGGTTCCTCTTAAATTAAGAAACCAAACGAAATTCGTTAATGTCATGTTTAATCTAGTAATTCTTTGAAGAAATAAGAAAATTATTTTTTTTTTGATAAAATGGCGGTTTATCAAAAAAAAAAAAAAAAACACTAAATCAAGTTTTCTACAAAAGTTTCGGCCTTTAATTGCATGTAATATAAAATATTTATATAATTATAAAGCTCGTTTTAAAATTTTTGACTAATTAAATTGGCCGTTTTCAAGTAATATTCGTCAAGAAGATTTTTTTGTTCAAAATTATTAAACCAAGAATCAGAAAGTTTTTTTGAGATGTTCATAAGTTAAAAATAATTGCTATTGGCTGTGTATTAAAGAGTTTCTTTATTGATTATAACAATCAGCGATATCTCATTCGACGAAGAATTATATCTAGTTTTTAAATTCATTCAAGAAAAATATTGCTCAGTGGTTTCGTGTGGTAAAATGAAGCCAAATAAAAACACCAAAAAATCCCACACAAAAAATGCGCTTTCCATTGACAACACAAAACAAGCTATGGAAAACCTAATCGGATTAATAAAGTCGAAAATAATTCAATCTCTAATCGTTAGTGATTATAATGCCTATATATCTCTGCCCTAACATGATATAAAAATTTTAATCAAGAAGCTGAATAGAAATATTTATAATCCTTCTTTCATTCTGAACAATGTGTTAAGTAAAAGTTGTTGCATAAAGTATTACGTCTAATTAAGCGAGAGCATATTGATTATATGTAATTAGTCGCGTAACCAATTAGCTCAATTTTAATCCATCCACTCAAAGCACAACACATGTCATTTGCCGAGAGGCTTTTAAATGCCAAATATATTCGGTCGGACCATAAGACTACATGGCATATACATACACACATTGGTATTATCTTCCGACCACACCTTTCAATTTGCCACTATGCATGATACACATATATACATATATATATATATATATGCAATATATTTTATATGCATATGTGAAGGCTTTGCCCTTGGCCAATATAAAATCAAAGTTCCATTTTATGGTCGAACAAAATGATGATGGGCAAAGCGCATTAATGCACTTAATTTTATTGGTTTGTATAATTCATAGTTATTGTTGTGAACATTCAAATAAAGCAGTTACAATAATCCCTCAGGCACTGTGGGGATTATGAACCTTAAAGGTAAGAACTTTGCCAAAACTTTCATAACTTACGGTCAAATAAAATCGGAAACTCTGTTTGAAAAATTTTTCTAATCAATGTGAGGCTATTAGCAATATAGATTAACTTTGGAGTTGTAAGCTTTGCTTTTCTTTTTTCGCTTTATCTGCTTGTAATTCCCAAATAGTTGTAGCGTTAAAGTAGTTAAATGGCATTGGCAACATCTGTTGACAGAGTACAGTAAAATGGGTTATAGCTGGGTGGGTTATAAATATGATAAGCGCTGTACAAAGAAATGCTTAGTTTCATATTCATAACTTTTTTTTTTTTATCAATGTCTAAACATTGAAAACTTATGTTTAGAACGTATAATATAAAAAAATACAAACTGTCGTACTATAAAAAGACGAAATTATACTTCACAAATTCAATAAAAGTAAATCAAGAAACAGAATTGCGCTTTCCAAAAAAAAAAAAATTTAAGGTAGAAGACTTTTAGTTTTTGCTGTCCATTTTCATGCTTAACAACACTGTCCAAAATAATAGATACAACAAGATGGCGGAGCGCCTTAGTTAACGCCATTTTATGAATTGTTTCAAAATCGTTTTCATACGTATTCTTCTCGCTGATTTTGAAAAGTGTTCTTACTTGACGACATTTTATTAATGCCCGCAATTATTTAGTTTTTAGTTTAGTAGCTAAAAACTCTTTATAAAAGTGTAAGATTTCAATTTTGATATTGTAATTTTAATCGATTATCCAGTTTAGTGTGCCAATAAAACAAGATATTAATGTGGACGGTGGCACATGCCCTACAGCCCAAAAAACAGTTCAATTACTACATGAGTCATATTCTGTTAGTGTCATAATTTCCTTTTGGTGATCAGAATTGGAACAAAACTTGTGTTTCTTACTTGAATAACTTCTTGCGCGAAAAGTCCATAGGACATCTTCCACTTCAACCTTTGAACTTAATTTCTTTGTTAACTGAATCAAAAAAGTGTTTGACCCTGATCACATTACCCTACAACAATATTTACTCTTCAAGCATTGTTCATTTTATGTGTTAATGTTGTTTAATCCTCTCTATGGTAAGTTGTAAATTAAAACTTCAACATTTTAACTGAATTCATTGTTTGCAAATGTCAAAGAGTAACACAAACATAAATGGTAATTGGATACTGGATGTTGAGATGTGAACTTGAAATAGTATTTGTGCAACCAAATGAAGATAATTTTTGTTGTTGAAAATGGGGAAATGTTTCCATTCTTTACCTCTGACAATTTGTTAATTTCGAGACAATGGAAACATTGAATGTGCCATGAAACTGATTATCTTCGAAGTAGGCATCTTGGCTTTAATTGTTAACTTTTTGAGAGCTTTTAATCAGATCATGGTGGCAATTAATTACCGGCATTAGCATTTACGAAAGCTACGCTAAGCTCCGATTAATAAATCTCTTTGTATAATGGTAAAATTTTTTCTTTGCCCACTGTGTTCTTACTGTTGCTCGCTTTATGGACTTTGACTGGGGACTTTCCTTTTTTTTGATTTTGTCATTGTCAATAGACGATGAACAGCCTCGTACAGCTGCTTCTCTTAAAATATTGGACAGCCATTAACTAGCGCATCTTAAGTACGAAATGTGGACCAAGATATGGCCAAGTTTTTCGCACATGTTGAGTGCGCACACACACACACACACACACAGAGAGATAAAGACTCACACCCACTCGCACACTTGTCGCTCATTAATAAAAGTTTGCAGAGCTGTTCCATTCCTCGATGTCCATTATTTTTGCAGGTATAGAGACATTGACCAGCCAGGACCAAGCGCACAAAAAAAAAAAATAAATAAAAGGGAAGAAGTGGGTGTCCACCCACGCTTTGGCTATGTTAATGTTATGGCCCAATGCTGCTCTACTGTAAACATTCCAGGCTGGCACACAAAGCGAGCTTTCACTCAAGCTCAAGCACAGGCAAACGCTCACCCACACACACACACACACACACACGGGACCGAAGCAAGTTAAACGAAGGAAATCGTATCACACGAACTGAGCACAATACCGAATCAACTGAATCCTTGTCATCGTGCCTTGTTGAGCTGAAATGCTGCGTGGTCCATGGCCGTGTGAAAAGCTGCGTTGAGCGCATTAAGTCGTTAGGGTACAACCAGATAGGACGCACTTTTTCCGCAGACCTGCGATTGCGATTTTGCCTGGCTTTGGCGTGTGTGTACCGTAAAGTTCTCACCATCTCTCGACCAAACCAAAAGAAAATTCAACAAAAAAAAAAAAAACACTATTTTGTGCAAGATAATATAAAACAAACAAAACAAATCAAATATATATATATATATGTCGTATATATATATATACAAATCAAAGTTATCGTTGTAAAGCTATCAACAGCATTCATTTTCACACAACTTTAAAATCGTGCGCGTTCGTCGTTATCGAAACTTTAATTTTGCCTTTCTTTCTTTTTGTGGCATCTACCGCGCGCGATTTGTGTATGTGCTTTGCTCTTTTCCCCCTCCTAAACCCAAACCCCCCCCACCCAAACCCAACACCACGCCAACCTCCAAGTGCTCCACTCGGTGTGTCTGTGTGTGCGTCTGTGTGTGTGTGTGTGTGTCAGCATCTGTGTGTTTGTGTGTGTGCGTGTTTGTGAGTGTGTGCGAGTGTGGGAGCGTGTGTGTGTTGGAGTGTGTCTGTGTACATATCCTTAAAACTTCAACGCAAAAGTGTTCACAATAACAAAACATCAAATTCTAAATTCCCAAACACAAAGCACGTGAATAAAAATATAGAGAAAGAGAAAGCAAAGCAAAATATATTAAAACAAAAATAAAAACCAATTTAAAAAATGAAACAAAAAACAAAAATTGCTTGATTAATCAATCCCCAAGGTAAACACCCACAAAAATACACCAATACACATGCGTTCATTTAATGTGCAAAACTGCTGAAAATTGTTGCTCCCGACCAAGTGCTCCTCTCTGTTCGTTAAGTGCATGAATTCTTGTGGCTTTTCTATGATTTCCCCATTTTCGTTCCTTTGGGTGCAACAGCTTAAAAAACGAAGTCCCCGATATCTATCTATATATATATGTGTGTGTGTGTGTGTGTGTGTGTGTGTCGGCTCTAACTACCACGCACTTAGCTATTTAACACACACATCTGCAAAAATATGTGCACATAAATTGTTGCGCTTTTGTTTAGTGAATAGAGCAAGAGACTAGAGAAAGGAAGAGTATAGCATACATTTAAGTTCAGAGACAACACAAAAATTAATAGATTTATTCTGAATTATTCTTTATATCAAAATTAGTTTGGTTTAAATTACCGCCAAGCAATATGAAAAAGATTTTTAAATAAATTATTTTGAAATCATTGAGAAAATAGAAAAAATCATAGACACAAGAAAAGGTTTCGTTTGCGAAATGAAATTGGGCATAAAATGGGCAAGTTCTTATACTAAATGTATGCTTATAAAAAATTAAAAAAGTGCATAAGCAAATTCATAAAATTTTCTCTTTTAATTACTTTTTATGCAATTGCAATGAAATTATTAAGAAAAGAATAAAAAATGAAAGAAATAAGTAAAGGTTGAAATGAAAAAGCTGTGTGTATTTTATTTGAAATTCATATAAAATAAAAATACAAATAGTGCAGAGGCAAATTCACAACATTTTCATTTTAATCAGATACTTTTTATGCAATTGCAATGTAAAATTTTTTGATGTAATGAAAAAGGAATTTCTGTTGAAACTCTTTACCACAAATAGGTTGACCTGGCACGTTGAATTATAAATATTTTTCACATTTATTGGGTCCAGAATTCCAATAAATTTGAAATTTTCATATATTTCCAAGAAAACATATGACTTAATTACCTGAAAGCAGGTAAAAAGTTACTCAACAAAAATTCGTTTGTGTTTATTTTCATACTGGGCATTTGTACAACAAAATGTAAAGGACAATTTGTTTAAAGCTTTTAAATTACAACAAGCATTTTAGCAGTGAACTCTCCAATTTCAAAACAAATTCTCTTTAATTTTATGTTTGACATTGATCCGATTTGGCAATTGAGAAAATGTAAATTCAACTCAAAGACAGCAAGAAATAGTTTTAAAAATGTAAACCAAATTTTAACCAAGACAAAGTTTAGTTACTCTTAAAAAGTTGAAGCTTAGCTTACAAAGAAGTAAATATGAAATGGCTGAAATTGCATTTAAAAAAAAACATTTTCTTGTAAAGTGTGTTATAAAAATTTATTGCCTACTAAGGGCTGATTAATTTGGCACACATTTCAAGAGAAAAGCTTTAGTTTTAAATTGTGTTTAAAGTATTAATGTATTTTGGTGAGGGCATTTAAAAAAAATTAGTATTTATCTAGTAATTGGCAAGATAATTCCATTTTGTTAGTAAATGTTGGTTATTTGGTTGATAAACTGTTGCTTCCCGATATTTATGGCTAACAAAAAATAAAAAAAATTTTAAAAGAAATTTTCCATGTTGTTGGCCATGTTTTTCCATGTTTTTGTCTGGTGTTTTATTTTTTGGCAAAATGCCCAAGCAAGGCGAAAGGCAAGAAGAGCCAGGCGAATGCTTTGACACTATAATTTCTTTTATATAGATATTTGTTTCTGTTGGATTGAATTTTTGTTTTATTTCTCTCTCTCTCTCTCTCTCTCATTTTTGTGTGTAAATATCTTTCGGTTTTCTCATTAAATTGTTTTGTGGTTCTTTTCTGTGTTTGTTTTTTTTTTCTATTTTGGGTTGCTGCTGTTGCAATAATTAAATTTTAATTATACTCGACTTAAATTGCATTTTCATTGTGCTGAGATTTTCAATGCAATGCAATCTCTCTCTCATATAAATTGCAGTTTTGTGGTCATCATCGACCGCCCCTGGGACCGCCCACGATTCACTTCGCCCACTCGCAGGGGCTCGCATGCAATTAACTTTTGCACTGCTATCAATCAGACCAAAAAAAAGTCGTGTATACAAAAACAGCAAAAAAAAAAAACAGAACTTTTCTTTTAGTCATTTCCTTAGTTCCCACCCTATCACTGTTTGTCCTCACTTGCCTCCTTATCATTCAATTTGGCAAGAGGCAGCAAAAAAAAAAGAAAATGGCAAAACGGGAAGGAAGAAAAGTTTTGTGCCAACTAACAACTGGCGAAGGCAGCAAAAAAACAACCAGAAAGCGTCGTGTCTAAGTGGGCGTAAGTGCTCATATGTGTGTGTTTGTGTGTGTGTGTATAATTTTCGGTCTATACATATATGTCTGTGGCTGTGTATGTGTTTGTGTGTGTAGTGTTGAGTGCCAAGTTGTGTACACACGCAGATTTTTCATCAATCATTTTGCTTGACTACGCCTAGTTCACATTTTAGGTCTTGTAGTTTAAAAATGGGCCGCCCATATCTAAAGAGGACGAAGTGAAGGAGACAAAAGAGAGTGAGAGAGAGAGATAGAGAGAGACAAGAAGAAAGAAAAATCACTGAGAAGACTAGAGAAAATTGACGCCCATTAGCAGGCAGCAAAGCAAAAGGACCACAAAGTTAATTTAAGTTCTGCCTATTTTCAAATAGTATAAAATGTAAATGTCTTAAAAATATTAAAGTCCTTATATACCATTTTTAGCCAAAAAGTGATGGAATTTACACTGTACTCGATTAAGTTTCAATATGTTCAAATTAACAACTTTGTATGGATATGCCTTTTAGTCAATGAAATAAAATGAAAAATTTTCTATTAAATATATTTTGAGAATTATATCGGTGGGTAAATTAAAAGTTGCCTTTAACCTAACAAAACTATAAAAGAATTGTTCATACAACAGCTTATGATTGCAAATAAATGCAATGCATTATAATCTCTAAAAAAATGGGTTAATTGTAATGCCCATGCTTGAGCTTAAAACCGTATTTAGCTAAAAAATAAAATAAATAACTCCTCGAAAGGACTTCTGCATAACCTGCAACCAGGACAAACTATGGACAAACTTATTACTTTTAACCACATGAGCAGTTTAGCGCATCCTGGGGCCATCTCGCCACTTCGTAAAACATGCTTTTAATCTCTTTTCTCGAATTTAATGGAACAATAGAGTTGAATTAAATTACAATACATTAACCACTAGAAGTTAAAACAAACTTGATCTGCTTAATGCTGCAGGGTATAAACAAATTTGAGCTGCACATAATATACAAATTGTTTTGAAAATAATTGTGAACGTCGGCAACTCTGCTGTTATAGCTAAATAAAATAGTTCGTAAACAGAAAACGAAAACTTTTCAAAGTCAAGACCATTAGCAAAAGATAAGAGTAAGCCTTATTACAAAGATTTTGCATTTATTTAAATTCAATATGATTTCTTTAATTATGTTAATTTATTGTATTACCTTTTCGTTTGTTAATTTATTAAAGGCGAACTAAAAATAAATAACTTCTAAAAAAAATCGGCAACTCAAAAGGCAAGCAAAAGTCGCCTCAAAGGGTTAAAGATTTGCATGTTCACCTCACACTTTGTTTCCATATACATATGTATGTATATAGGCTCTCTCTTTCTGACATGCACTTAGTTTCCCAAAGCAAGCAAAGAGAGCAAATTGGGAAGAGTCCCGTTAACTTCCATTCAGAATGTGCCTACGTGTCAGTTGCTTGCTTCTGCGTAAAAGAAACTTCTCGATCAGTTTGAATCGACAGCCAAGCAGTAAAGACGGTTTTTTTTTTATTTTATTTTTTCTAAACGGGCACTACTACTGTTAGTTTTTGTGTCTTATCGTGTTATAGTGAGATTTTTAGTGCAAATTTTAATCGAAAAATGTGGAATTTGGTAAGTGGGCGTAAAAGATTGTGATGAATATTCCTTAAAGGGCGCTGTGTGAAGTTTTTAGGCCATCAGGGCATAACATTCGATTGTAGATTTATTTCATTACGAATGTATTTAATTTGTATAATTCTCTCAATTCACCAGACTCACAATTCCCTTATGAATCGAAATAAGCAAAAGCTTCAAAATTTGATTGGTATATCGGATTTTGGTTTATCAGTTTGTCTGTCATTCAAAGCCAAGACCTACCAGACGAGCGGACATTTTCTATATATTTCATCTGTTTGGGAAGTTATTGTCTTGTCCACTGATAAGCGACAGTGTAGACATCATAAAAAGATAAACTTTTATGCATATCTACCTTACTCTGTGAATGCCAGGAACACAAATTGAAAGCAGATACACGCATACACAGGGATTGGGATTCTCTCTCTCACACACCCACACACTCATGCACACACATATGCCAAATAGAGTCGTCGAAATTGCTCCACTTTATATACGTACGTATGTATGTATGTATGTATGTATGTACACACACACAACAATACATAGCACGTTTCTCTATATCTGTCTGCTAACGAAATTCAAGCCGAAAACCCCCTGCAAAAACCTTGCCCTGCCCTCAGAGTCTCATCCCTTTGTGCTCATTCACAAGCCATGTCTGTGTATCCCTTGCACCAAAACACTTAAACATAAACACGTTGCCTCCCAGTCTGTCTGTCTGTCTGTCTGTTTGTCTGTTTGTCAGTGTGTGTATGCGTGACTGCCTGATTGTGTGTGTGTGTGTGTGTGTGTGTGTGTGCGTTCGTCCTTTTTCTTTCGTCTACGCACAATATGTTTCGTCTTTAACCCAGCCAAAAAAGCTTTGGCCAGCCTCTGCCTTAGTCTCAGTCTCCAAGCGTTAGCCTCGTTCAGCCTCTGTGAGTTAGCCTTAGCCCGAGCTCCTTTTTGGCCTTCTTGTGGAAGTTTTAATGTGATTTTTCGTATTAATTTCGACATCGTCATCGTTCGTTCGTTTCGTACGTTCGTACGTTTTGCTTATTTTCTTCTTTTTCTTTCCTTACACTTCTTCATTCGTTCTTATGCCACATGTATATCCTTACGCACTTTTATTGCTTGCCTTACGTTCGTTTCTATTTTATTTTAACAACATCTTCGTCGCCAAAGCATTGAATTTCTGTTGAGCTTGGCACTTTTTCCATTTTACCCACTGACTTAACCTTTTCTCCCTTTTACTTTACACCGTTTGCTTCGCTTCCCCCCCTGTACCTCCCCCCCCCCCGTGTGTTCTTTATGTGCGGAAGTTTTGCTTACTCTTTTACATTGGCATCTATCTCTCTTTCTCTCTCTTATGAAAGTGCGACTTTGTTGCACTAAACGTAAGTTGGCGATTTACAACTTTTCCATTTTTTTTGAAAAAGAAAAGCAAGAAAAACCGTGAACTAGACACACATATCTGTAGTTCAAAAAGAATAAGCACAGTTGAAGAGAGCTCACACTGTTATTTTTTTGTTTTTTGTTTCAAAGTCTCTTAGATATAAAACAAAATTTATATGAACTCAGGGGGGAATGCAAACATAGCACAAAAAAACAACAACATGAGATAGAAAATTGTTTACCTTGTGAGAGCCAGAGACAGGTGGGCAAAAAAACGAAATGCTTTTACTCTTAAAAAAAATTATGATGCATAAAACTGGAATTATGCACATAAAGAAATTCTTTACCTCCCTCCCCCCCCCCCCCCCCATTGCTCATACTGTGTTTTCTTCATTTGTATTCTTTGTTGTAGTTTGCTTTAATTTTTTTATTGGGCAACAGGGAGAGCAATTAATAAAACCCTAGATGGGATCAATAAAATGTTTATACGGCAACTGGTCAGCAGTAAAAAAAACAAAAAAAAAAAAAACTGTAGAATTTCTTTACCATATTTATGTAACTGTAAAAAGTGGTAGAAATTATTCATGCAACTTGTGCAAAAATATGATTTAATTTGAAATTTTTCCCTCTCATTCAGAATCTGCATTTAAATGAATACAGCAATTGGGTCATTATGTTATATATTGCTTTTTTTGCTGTTAGCAGTTTTAGAAATTCTATGTAAAATTTTAACAATTAAAGTAACTTAATGCTAAATATATATATAAATATATATATACAATATAAAAGCAAACAGTTTTATTATCAAAATTAACGTTGATTGAAGAACAAAAGCATAGAGAAATAATATAGCCTAATCGTCTCTAGACCCCGAAACTCTTTGAAAAAGGCCAAACATTGCGTTATTTATGATTTCTTAATTAAATTAAATACTTAAAGAAGTAATCCTAATTAAATTGGCTCAATATTTGTTTAAAAGTGTTTTTATCGAAAGTAATTTCACCCAGAATATCGTTTCAGATGACACAACTTTGTGGTGGTCTTATTGAGAATAAAGAATCGATTAAGGATGGCCCATTTTTGCGTAGGAATAAACCTTAAATAAGCATATAATATTTGTTTAAGCAAACAGCAAATTTAAATTATAGTTGTTGCTTCACTTCGTTAACTTTCAACAGACACCATATATCATTTGGCTTCAACTTGTTTCAAATATTTCAATTTAATAATTGTGATTTATTTGATCGATAACCAGTGTTCAGCAGTTCGTTCAATTTCTGTAGTTTTCAGTTGGTTTTCCTTTACGTTTTCTTGTGCATTTCTGCCAAGCACGTCTACGTGTTTTCACTATTTTCACATTTTCCACACACCAATAGCCAAGTTGCGGTGCAGTTGGAAAGACCACATCCATCATTAGGAAGGACATGCGTTGTCTGCTCGGTTGCCTTTTCGAAATAAGAAGCAAAAACATTTTCGTTCTTTCTCTTATATTATGACAATGGACAATGGTTTGGTGAGGAATGAGGGGAAAAAAAAATGAGAATTAAAGGCAATCTTTGAAGCATATTGAAACTTTCTATAGACCATGCCTTAAGGGGCTCGACGAACCCAACGATGAACGAACAAGAAAAAGTTTTTAATTGCTCATTATGTTTGATTAAGGTTGCTGCACTCGTTTCGCTTGGTTAACAGATTTTCATCATACATCAAAAGCATTTCTAATCAGCAGAAAGAGATGGATAGACAACGCGGGAGAAACACAGAAAAAAAAAACAGATAGAGACGGGTAGAGTAAGTGAAAAAAAAGCAAACAAGTTGCAAGTTTTTTTTTGTGTACTGCCTATTGTAGAGCTATACGTGTGTGTGTTCTGTGTGTGTGTGTGTGTGTGGGTGTGTGGGAATTGGAGCACATAACAACAACAGCCACAACAACAACAACAACAGCAGCAACAAACGGTAGTAACTTGAACATCTAGCTAAAGGGGAAAGAGAAATAATCATTTGAAATCCTGCTCCCACTCATAAAACGCTTAAAAGACAATTTCTGCTGACATTGAATGAACCATTTCAGTTCCTTGTCTAGGGTTAATTAAATAAATTTCAATTTCCAAGTGACAGAAAGAGAGCCAACATACACACTCACACACACACACAAACAGTTGGGGATAGAAAGAGACACAATGAGGGAGAGAGAAACGTGGAGACAGAGAGAGCTTCATAAATTTTTGAACAAATGCCTGGCCAAATTGGTTATACATAAATATTTGGTATGTGTAGCATACTTTTCTGAGAAGCTTTCACCGGGCCTGCTTGCCCCTCATCCCCACGTTAAAGCAAAGGAAACCCAAAATACGAAAAAAAAATAAGGTACACAAAACTCTTGTTTGCAACAATTGGCAGCTCCTTGTGTTGTCCTGCTGCTGCTGCTGCTCCTGGTGGCTGCTGCTGTGTGCTTCCAAGTGTAAACACATTTTGAGTTGCTTTCCAGTTTCTTTTCTCTCACTCAACACAAAATTTCACTCAAACTTTCCATCAATGGACGATGAGTTTGTGCACTGATAACAGCCTCACACATACACAAACACTCATGCATACATACTTACATATACATACATAGATAGAGCTGTTTAAAAAAACGAAAATACTAAGAGTAACAGCGCGGAAAACGTTTGATAAGGCAGCGCGCACAAAAGTGTGCTATACAAAAGGATAGAGCTCTCTTTTTCCCGGTGCGTGCTTATGTCTGTATGTGTGCTTGTCTGTGTGTGTGTGTGTGTGTGTGTGTGTGTGTGTGACTGTGTCTTTGGCTGTCATAGTAAATAAGCAAAAGGCAAAGGCGGGCTGAAAAAAGGGCAGCAAGTGGACAAGACAATGAAATTGTCATAAATAACAAACAAGAAAAACAACAACAAAGACTGAGTAGTCCCAGTCCGGGACTTGTTACTGTTTTTTTTTTTTTTTTTTGTTGCTCCTCTTTCGGTTTTTGTTTCGGGTGTCTCTTGGTCAGTGAGTGGCTCAACTCTTTTTATCATTTTTATATGATTTCCATAGGGTATAATGTGGGTATATTAGAATGACAGGCATTTAGTATCTATTCTATATTCTATGCTCAAATTGTGAAACAGAAACAAATTAAGTAGGATAGAAATAAATCTATACAATACATCGATAGGACAAAGTTTGGTCCTGGTAACCGATTTGATTTACAGACGAAGGCATAAAAAAGTAAACAAACTTTGCACTAACCTAGCTCAAACAGGGTATATTAAAGTCGGCTTAGAACTTAATTTTTGATTTTTCCTTTTTTTTTTTTTTGTTATACTTTCTTCCATAATGTTGCCTCCTATTTCCTCTTTCAATAGTTGCCTGGGCGTATTCTCATAACGGATATACCAAATGGGGGGCTGCTTAAAGTGACTTTTGTCAAAGTTTTGTGCGCTCGGCTAACCAAATACGAGTACTCATAGTTATCAATGGCCCATAGAGAGAGAGAGAGAGAAAGAGAGAGAGAGAGAGAGACCGAAAGGGCAGAAGATAAAATACAAGAGGATACATTAAACTAATGTTTAGTTGCTTTTGTTACAGTTTTCGAGTATGGCCTCTCAAAACTTTGACCGTAAATTGTGGCACGTGACACTAGGAGAAGGCACAAGAGGGGGCGTGATCAGTGGGCGTGACTTGGCAATTGTTTTTCTTTTTTTTTGTATATATATATATTTTCTATGGTTTGCACAGTTATTGTATTGAATTGAATTTTATGGTCTGTGACAGTTTTAAGTGCCGACCCATTGAAATTGATGTCCTGTCGATGATGTTGCAATTGTAATCCATCAAAATTCCCAGTAATTGTTACTTGCTATGCATATCATAGTTGGTTAGTTTGTATTCAATTAGCATTTGCATTTTGCGCTGCCATTCGTTAAAGGGGCAGAAAGCAAACCGCTAAGATGCTTATATATCTATGTATGTATCTATAGCCTTTTGTCGTCAATGGGACAAAGGCTGTGGCTGGTAGTTTGGCAAAATAATAAAATTTCCATTGTCTAATTGTGGGGAACACATAAAGAGAACCATTGTAAATTTGGGATAACAATTTTGTTTATTGTTCATTAAAGCCGAGGAACAAAATTATCTATCTAAAAAGCATTTAAATTAATATTGTTTGATGAACTCTTTCTAGTTTTTTGTTCCCAAGATGTTTATTCTTTAATTCATGTTAAAGGCTTTTAAAATGATTAGTATATAAAAGACTTTGTAGAGTAGTTAGTGTGCTGGTTGTATTCCAAGATGGAGGTATTAATGAAAATATTGATTAGATTAATTAACAAACAAAACGTTTCATGCACTTAACGAGCAATTTATTTTCGTACTAAAATTAAACCCCCCAAAATCACTCAACTTGACACACATTGACCAATGTAAATACTCATTTCTTATAAACTATTTCTGTTTATTTTTTTCTTATAGTTTTCATTCCAGACAGACCCACATCTGTCTATATATATGTATATAGATATAAACAAATATATATTTTGATCTATATAAATTGTTTAAATAACTTGATTATATTACCATGCAGCTCATCAACCTAAATGCAAAATGCAAATATAAAAGTCAATAAACTGAACCAATAAAAATTTATTAAAACCAAAACAAAACGAAACAATTTTTTTAAACACAAAACATAAACACGCCACAACTACAAAAACAAAAAGTGTTCATAATTATAATAATATTAAAATAAATAGTATTAATCTATAAAAAGCTAAATAAAAATTAAATTGCAATAAATTAAAACAATCAAATTTCATCTTCTATCATCATTTCTGGCATCTTTAACTGAAAAAAAAAAAAAAACAGAGAAGAAAAATGCCAACAATAATTTGCTCTGTCGTTTCAATCAGTCAATCAAGCAACCACCAGTCAAACGCCTCTATCATCAATTCTAACTGTCATCAAGCCATCAAGCACGCAACTCCGGCAGCAGCAGCAACAAGCCAAGCAACAGCAGCAACAACTTAAATATTTCAACATTAAATGCACCTCATTAAAACGGCAAATAATTCAACTTTAAATATGAGAAATTTAAATAATTAAATCAAACAAAAACAAAAAAAACACAAAGTTTAAAAGGCAAACAAGCTGAATAAACGTTCATTAAATTTTTTTGTTGTATTAATTATGGAATATTCATCAACATTTTTGTTGTGTTTGTTCCATTGCCAAAACGAAACTGATGCCCTACAGCTGCAGTCAACTCAACAACAACAACAATCACCACAACAACAACAACAACAACAACGACGACGACAACAACTAAACAACAAGCAAAACGTTACAGAAGCAACTATCACATCAGCAACAAGAACAACAACAACATCATCTGCTGTTGCCTCTTCAATTCAACTTACAGGTAAGTAGACAAGCTTCAAGCTAATTAGTATTAAAATGTCCAAAAACATATTCAATCTAACTTTTGATTAGGTAAACCCTTTAGATTGAAAGTTCTTTTTCGAAAAATTGCGTCTATGTTAGACAAATTTTGTTTCCTTATTATAAAGTTCAATTGCTTCCCACTTAAAGAAAAAGCAACTTGATCGATAGAGAGAACTTTTCCTGATCGATAATTTCAGTTCTTAACATTAATATTCAAGAAAATGTAAAATTTCTTAACAGGCAAATGTAGTTAAAAACAGAGAGAAAAATTTAAAAATAATTTCATTAATCAAAAATATTTTAAGAATCGAAAAAAAAACACAAATTGTTGCTTACATTTCTCTTGTGAATATAAATAGGTAAATTATAAAGTTATTAATTATGATTATCAATAATTCTGCTAATGAATATGCATAACTATGCAAATTAGTCAGACAGAAGTTTGAAAAAAAATTAAATATTAAAGCCGCTTAAACAATCAAGAAATATCTAGTAATCAGAATCGTTTCTTCTATAAAGAAAATTATTGAAAAAGAGATAACGAAAAACTCGTGAATCTTGGCGGTTAAAAATCTTACAAAATATATCAGTAAATTGTGTGTAATAAATTGGTCAATTACCATTTGTCCTTTCTAAATTGCCACTGAAAAGTTGAAGTTAAAAAAATTAAACAATTGACAAAGCGTTTCTTGAACTAAAGTGCTGATTAACGTGGATCAATTGCCATATTAGAATATAGTTAATATAATTAAAGCTTAAATAACTTTTGAGAATATATAATCAAATTGCATTGTAATAGTCATTTTGTCAAACAATTTATGCCAAAGTAAATTGCAGTCATGTTTTTGGATGAGCAATCTAAACGCATTGAGCTGGCCAAAATAAAAAAAGAACCACGAAAAATGGCAACGCAACCAGCTGGCTGCTTCCAAAATTGCAAATCGTTGTCGTCCTTTTAGGGAGTTGGTGTTAGAGTTGGATTCGTAGCACACCAACTGATTTCTCTTAGCTTGTCGTTGGCTGTTATGAATTTCATATTTTGTATGTATGAAAAATAAGAAAAAACAAAAATGCAATAAAAATCACCGAAAGCAATTTTCGTTAGTCTGGACAAAACGAGCACAGAGAAAAAAAAAAAAAAAAAAATTGTACACAGCGTGCGTTTGGGTTAAAATGGGATAAAGCAAAGGAAAGGATACCCAAACTTGCAGTTGATGTGTCGCAGTTTATATACCCTGGCAAATCATTTTGCTATGCCAAAATGGTCTACAGTATTTAAAAATTATTTAATGCCTATTTGTAATCTCAAAAATCAGGCCAAATACCAACAACAAAGTCTTTTAGTTAACTTTGATTGAATATACATAAAAAACTTGACCCAATTGTGATCATTTTAAACTACTTTTCTAAGCCTCCTTTTTCTCGACATAATCTTTAGCTATGTAATACCTTTTTGGTAAGAGTAATCGGAGTAAGCCCAAGCAAAAAACTGTGGTGTTGCATTTTGTTTGCTAATGGACACGGTTGCAATGTGCCACCCGCCGCAGCACAGTCCAATGGACGATTCGTTTTGCCTCGCCTTGACGCATTGCAGTTTTTGGTTTCGTTTGAAAAGTTGCTTAATTCGATTTTAATTCAGCAAGTTGAAAAACCTAAATTGGCAGCGGGTTGATGGAAAATGAAAAACGTGACCGAGTGTGAAATGCATTGTAGGTGTGTATAAAAAAGTAGTTAATTTGCTTACTCAGCTTCAATTCGATGTTCATGTGAATTGCTCTCAAATGAAGTAGAGTGCCAATGCCAGGATGAGTTTAAAATTTGAAATTTGCAACAATTTACAACAATTTTGTCTCAATGTTTCACATATAATCATTTGGTTCACCTATAAAATGTTTGTAGTTATAATCAAAAGGAATACACAGTAAATAAAATTTAGCAATTTTTTTTTAAATGGTCACAATAGTCAGGCTTAGGAACGTTTATCATCATTTGTTTTGTTTGGTTTTTGTAGAGGTTTGGGGCAAAAGTTCATTTCCCCAGTTGTCAACAGTTCTTAATAGTTTTTGCTTTTTCTATCTTTCTTTTGATAGTTGTTTCTGTTGTTGTTGTTGTTGTTGCTGCTGCTGTTTGTATGTACATATATTGCTTTCTTTCTTTGGACCATGTCTCTGCCGGGGTCTATCTCTCAATTCCAGTTGGTTTATTTCATTGCAGCCAAAAACTGTCTCATGCAAATCTGCTTTTGCTGATTAAACCTAAATAATGTTGCTTCGGTTGCCAGGCATTTCCTTTGCTGTGGCTCCTCTCGGGTTCTTCTGTGTTCTCTTCCTATCTCATTCTATCTTTTGCTTTACCTCTTTCTCTCTCTCTCTGTGTGTGTCTCTATAAATGTGTGTAACTATCTTTGAATCTTTGTTTGCATGAAACCCTTTTAAACATGGAGTAGCAGATGGTTAGAATTGCATTTGTTTCTTTTTCAAATAGGTTACTCAAAAAGGGTATTAAAGTAACATGCTTGGTTAAGTCTCATGTCCAAGTAGCTAAAATTAGTTGACAAGGGCTTTTTCTTTGATTAAATTTCACCATGAGAGTAAATTTTAATAAATGAAATACTCTTTTTTGTATATATATATATTTTTATATTTTCTTAGGGTATATGGACTTCGTCTTTGGTCATTTTATTTTTATATTCGTTTGCCTCATTTTTCTGGGAAATCTGAGACAATTTTCAACTTATAAGAGACTCCCTCCATTTGTATAATAACACATAGTCGTGTTTCCAAGTTGCAGCACCAGCAGCAATAGCACCAGCAGCACCAGCAGCAGCAGCGAGCAACAGCTTCCTTTTTGCCATGTCCTGGCCACTTGTTGTTGCCTTTGGTTTATTTCCTTTTAGCCCTGTCTGCTGCACGTAGTACAACATTTCCAATTTAATTTCTGTCTGAATGCCTTCTGCCTGCTTCTCCGTTTCTCTGCTTCCTGCCTGGCTGCCAGGCTGGCTGCTTGCCTGCCTGTCCGCACACCCGCCTGCCCGCCGGTGTGTCGTCCTGTGTGCAATGTCGTCCTGGCCATTGTCTTTAGCTTTGTTTGTTGTGCCATTTCCTTTTGCGCCATGAAATTAACTTGTCGCTTTCCTTCTCTTTCTCTCTGTCTCTTTCTCTCGTTCTTTCTTTCTTTCTTTCTTACTTGCTTGCTATCAACGTACTTACTCTTTTGGGCCCGAAATAGATTATAGTACTTGAATATTTCTTTTCAGTTTTTGGTCGCCATTTTAATTAAACTGCGCCAGTGGCTGTAAAATTGTTTATAATGTCAGCTACTCATCACCACCAACAGCATCATCATTATGATGATCATTGTCGTCGTCGTCGTCATCATCATCATCGGGCATATTCACACATCAGTATACTCATCATCGATGTCTGACCCAGTTCAGAGTAGCAGCAGCAGCAACAGCAACAGCAACAGCAACAGCGGCAATTGTTGTTGTTAGCACAAAGCACTTGTTGTGTTGCCTCCGCTTTCTCCCCCTTTCGCTCTTTCACTCTTTCACCTCTCATCTCCTTCTCTGCACTCCCTGTCTTGCTCTTATTGCTCTTGTGTTGCAATGTGTTTTAAAAGAGTACCAATAACCGCACTTGAAAAGCTCGCTCACAAAAGTATGCTGCACTATTTGGCAAAATGACTTTTCATACTCAACGTTTCGATGGCAATATTTGCAATCGCTTTTCCCATAGAGAGAAAGAGTGAGTGAGAGAGAGTGTGTGTGTGTGTGTTTGTGTGTTTGTGTGGGTGGTTGCAGAAGTTGCCCCCGCTGTGTGTGTGTGCATGTGTGTGTGTGGGTGTATTTATGCAGCACAAAGAACCAAATTCCGAGTTCAACTTTCACAAAAATTTAATATTCCAAAATATTTCATGCAAAATTTTCGTTGTGGTTTTTCATTTGAAAATATGAATGGTTACAATTTCAAAATTCACATTTGCATATATACAAATTTGGTTCAGTGGTATTATCTTTCAACGCATTAACCAAAAGGGATAACTCATACTTACATTATATAATTTCGAATATTTTATGTGTAAAGCAACTTTCACTTTAATTGATTTTACCTATTTTTGCTTAACCGCAAAAAAACATAGAATTAAAGCCCAACAAAACTTTTAGAATAGTTTTAATATATTATGACGAAGGGATTAAAAATAAGACCATATGATTAGAGTAAATGTTTAACAAATGAATAAATCACTCTAGGACAGAAATTTTTTAACATAATTTTATGAAAATTCTTAGTACGTTTAAAAATTCATCAATTGGCCTTTAAGGCGAATAAAATGAATGGACTTTGCCATAACAATTCACCAAACTACAAATTGTAAGTTCATTAAATTATGTAAATAAATATTCAATTAACTATTTCGTGCCCAAATCTTTATTGGGGATTACCTAAAATAAAAATATATATTTAATGTACCAGTAGCTCTTACATATATTGTCCCAGTTGAATAAAAATTTGAACCAGCCACCCGAAATCTCTGCTAAAATATACATTGCCAAACAAAATCGCTTCACTGGCATTTTAAGCAGATTCATAAACCAGACCCTCGGGCATAATTTTTCAACTTGCTAAACAAATTTGTGCAACAATGTATGCCAAAGGGTTCAATTATAAACAGAGACGACCACCACAAAAACAAAAAAAAAAAAAGCCAAAAAAGGAAAACCAAAAAAACAAAATAAGCAAAAATAGTGCAACAACAAAAAAACAAAAAATGGTAACCTCAAAGCGGATACTGCAGGGCACTTTCCAATCCCAATGGTGGGGGCAATTTGCAAACTGCAGTGTACTTAGAGTGTGTGTGTGTGTGTGTGTGTGTGTAGGCTGACGACCACAAGGGAGCCAAAAACGGCGGCTTGCCACCTCTTTTGTCACGCCTAAGCGGATACAACTTTTACTTTTATACCCTACTAAAAGAGGCCATCCTCATTTCGCAATTAAGCATGGACCTGGGGATTATTGGTCACTAATCCGTTGGAATTAAGCAAGAGGATGGGAGTTGCCAAATGCTTTATGTTCTCAGTTTGGATGAGTTTTACCAACTTAAATATTGCTATTATCTGCCCTACTTTTTTCAATATTTAAACCAGAATTTAAAGGGCATTCAAAACTTTGGTCGGTTCATTTAAAACTGATCCCATTTTTTCTAGTTAATTTCAAGGATCATTATGCATGAGGTTATGTGTGGGAATGTAGGGTTTACTCTATTAGAAGGGTAGTGTAAGTTGACTCTCTCATCATTGTCGAAGCATAAAATTGACTTTGAAACTTTTTACCTGCCAGCTTTGTGCCACAAACAAATAGCAAAAAAAAAACTAAACTTGAAATTAATTAACCGCGACAAGGCAAAGTCCCAAGCTCCCTTAAGAGTCTTCCCCTCTCTGTGTGTGTGTGTGTGTGTGTGCAATTTAAATTTTGCGTTTTCATCGTTGGCTTTGCTTATTCTTCGACTCAGTTTTGCTGCTTCTTTATTTTTCGGTTGGTAGACATAACTCATAAAACCTCCTAATTACACAAACAGCTGACGCGGTCATAGACTGAAAGAAGGAGATAAGCAGGGAGAGAAAAGGGAAATGAGGAAAAGCAATGAAAGCAGCTTGCGATTTGTTATATAAAATAATATAATTTTGTAGCTCTGAGAAATTAGATAGACTTGCCAGCTTTAAATGAAAAGTTATTTTCACGCTGATAGAACCGAAATCTTGTTACTCTAACTCAAAGTCCTAATAAAAATTAATAATTACTAATATAGAAATTATGCATGAGTTAAGTAACTAAGAATGATAACCATTATCTTTATTAAAATTCCACTTCGTTTCTAACGTGTATCTCTTTATATTAACTTATCGTTACTCATCCTTAGCAAAAATTCCTGGCATATCTCACATTATCTTCTAAATGAGAGTAAAAAGTGTAATGCTTTTTTCTCGGTCTCCCCCATCTTTGCTCTCCTGTCTCTCTTTTGCTTGCCTGCTGGCCGTCGAGCACGTGTAAATTATTGTGGCTGAGGTGGGCCAAAGATGGGCGACGCCTGAAAGTGTGCTACGATTTTTTTTTTTTTTTGCTGCGCAACTCACGCCAGCAGAGGGCCAAGGGAACCGTGTTGGAGGAGGCAGGCAAGCAAGCAGGCAGGCAGGCAACACGCAGCATGTATTTCAATTACTGCATTTCTCATGCGGCTGCCACCGCCTATGCCCGATATGCCCCTTTTTCTCCTTCCCGGCCTCTGCGCTGTCACCCACATCATTCTCATCTGGCCGACTGCCGTGCTTTTTTGTCCATGCCTTTTTAATTTCTCTGCCTGGTTTGCTTTTGTTTTTTTACCTTTCAGTTAAAATGGGATACATAAATCGTCCCAAATGGATATAAGGCCAAGATCCTCAAAGGTCATAATGAAATCCAATTCTTTTACTTCAATTTTTTTTATTAATTTAATCAGAAGAGAAACTAGTAAATTTAAATGTAACTGCAGGGTATATCGACTTCGGTTAAGCTTTCGCGTTTTTACGCAAATTCATTGTTTTAATTTACTCAAGTTTGTTGACCGAAAACAAAAACTAATCAATGTGGTTTTTTGCTGTTGCCAGGACAGTGCGAAGGGTGGGTGGGGGAGAGGTGGGGGCCTCAAGGTGACAACGCATCTGCGGTTTTTTTTCCCAGAAATGAGGTTAAAACATCTAATGGGGTTAATAGTATATATTTTTTAATTAAACATTAAGTAAGCTTAAGTTTTTCTGTTGCGGTTTTTGCTTTTGCCATTCACTCGTATTTAAGTCCGAATTTTATTTTGTTCTCCTTTGTGGTAACTGGCAGCAGCAGCCTACTAACTTGTGGTTAGGAACTTAAGCAAAAAAAATATTAAAAAAAATACCATAAAACCTCAAAAGTGTTGGAGTGTTAATGAAGGCGAGTTATAAATAGAATAAACTAACTGCTTGACCAACTTCTATATAGCCTATCGAAAATATAGCAAAATAATAAATGTAGTTTTTTGACATAAAACATTACAATTATTGATTTTGATTTTAACCTAATTATTATTTTTTTTTTATTTTCAGCTATCAGCTTACAACTAAACGAAACAACGATATAAAACTGAAAGCACACACAAAAAATTCAAGTAACAAGCTTAAAAAAAAAACTGGCAGAAAAGAAAATCTCCTAAGGAACACAACAACAACAACAAATACTGCTACCTACGGTTTCTCAAGATCTATAAATAAAAAATATTAAACAAACTAGTTGAATGCAAATTATGTATATCTTAGCAGCTAAAAGAATGCTGAAAACAAGATATAGAACTTAATAAAAAATTCTTTAAAAAGATTTGCGGCCAGGCAAACGAGAATAAAATCTGCAACGGCAACAACCTCAAAAAAGCAAAAAACAAAAAAAGCAAGCAGAATAAAAGAAACCAAAAAAAACAAAAAAAAAACAAGGAGAAAGTAGCAACAACAAATAGTTATAAAAATATATATAAGGATAAAAAGCAGTGCAAACCAAAAACCACAGCCATAAAATCCGCAAAACGCATTCGAAAAAGATTTCAAAGCAAGAAAACCGCAAAAAGAGAAACGGAAACACGCGTGCCAAATATTTGCGCAACGAAAAAAACAAAGTATCAAATAATCAAAAAGGAAATTTTAAGCGCATAAAAAAAGGACGTCAAATAGTGGAGTGGAGGAGCGAAAAAAACCCGGGAAAAAATTAAGACATACACCAAACAAATGTTGGTGGGCAAATTGAAGAGACATTAGCGCCTAAATACCTGGCAGTAGGTTAACTAATTGACCTACACGTACCCCTAGACACACACACACTACCACACCTTGGCACCTAAATACAAAAGCTCACACACTTAGAGAGCACACACGCAAATACTGAAATAAAAGAAGGACGCCCTCTCTCCCAGAGACCATTGTTGACACCAACACGCTCCGCTGAACTCGCTGACCCACTCAAACCGTCGTCGTCGTCGTTTGCGCCTTGTTTTTGTCTTTGGCTTTGTTTTTGTTTGCCGTTTCTCTAGAAAGCCAGCATCTACTTAGCGGTAGCTGAAGGAGGTGTCATCTCTCACTCCCGGTTTGCACTGCTGCCGCTGCTAATACTCGTACCACAACGGCGACTACCATTTAACCAAGGTGACGAGGCAAGGATTGCTAACCACTTTGTTGCAGCCGCCACAGGCCAGTTTTAAAGTAGAGCCACTTTCACTTCACCTTCTGCGCCGCCGTCTACTCCTGCTCCTCCTCCTTCTGCTGCTCCTCAATCTCCTCCATTAGCATCAACAACAAAGAGAAAGAGTACAGGCTCAGTAACAGGCACAGGCAGAGGCAGAGACAGAGAGAGAGAGAGAGAGTGAGCTATTCAACCTAAAAACAACGCAAACAACAATCCAAGGACATGGACTCGCCATCGTCGTGCACGCTGTTTGCCGTGTTGATCTTCCTTGTGATAATTAAAGGTGAGTGCTCCGCTGCCAACTTAGTTGGCTTTCCCTACTCTCTCTTTATGGTCTATTTGCCCTTTTCATTATACCGTGTTGTGCCCCTCTTCTCACACTTTACACAAATGCATATTAAATGTTTGTGTAATGAAATAATTGTAAATAATAAATATTAAAAAAATAATTGACAAAGGTCAAGGCTAGCTGTTTAAAGACAATTTCTTAGCTTAAGAGATTCTCAGATTAAGCAGCTTTTCTTAACAAGTTTTCTGATTTACTTTTGTGGTACAATTATAATATTTTTCGTTTAATTTCATATTGAAGGGTTTAAAAGTTCATTAAAAAGAAAAAAACACTTGATAACCATTTTTTTGGTTCTTCATTATAAAAATTGAAAGTCAAGAAAGATTCTGTTCATATTTGACGATTCATTTTTACTTTTGACATCTACTCGGAAACGACTTTGAATAAATAAGACCAAAGAGTCATATAATCTTTTTTTAAAAACAAAAATGTTCCAAAATGGCAATCAAAGATATCTCTAATTTCTATTTATCTCTATCCCACTTGCTTAAGCTCAAATTTTCCGTACATTTAAATCAAAGAAATACCTTTTCATTCAGTTTAAATTATTGACAAGAGTCATTTCAGTTCACATTCTAACAATCTACTGCTACACTAAAAGCTTTTCGATTCCTGAAAACACTTATTATCTACCTGTGAGGTTCAATCAAAAATGATTTCAAAGCTTTCAGTTCATCAAAAGCGTTGAATGTTAGTTAGTTCGGTGGGAAAATGGAATGGAAAATGTCTAAATTGATAACTAAATGAATTAAATTGTCCCACAAAAATGGGGCTAGAGAGTGAAGTGGAAGGCAATTTAACAGGCTTGTTAACCAGATACTTTAATATGTTCACATTTCGCCTTTATTCACTATCAATTCAAAATGCACAAGTCTCTTCTGACTATGCATAAATCTTGTCTACTGTCATACCGCAACTAAGTTGGCAAAACCAAGACCTTTATCTCGTCCATGCTAACAACGAGATTTTCATTCCTGTGTGCCGTTTCTCTCTCGTTTTCGTTCTCAACTTCTTATTTCAATTTCTAGTGCCAGGCTTTTTTTTTTTTTTTTTTTTTTTGTCATGGCACTTTAACCAGGCAGAAAGGCAAGCAGGGCATAAAACAAAAAACTCAAAATGAAAAAAGTAAAAGCCCTATACCACATACTAGACCCGGTGTGTGTGTGTGTGTGTGTGCGTGTGGCTCGTCTGGATGTGTATGTATGTATGTATATGGTAGCTATTATATAGAGTTCTCCAGTTGTACTTGCTCAAATTCCCAAGCAGCACGCCATAAATTCACATGGATGCCATTGTCGCCATGGAGAGATCGCCCAGAGCCAAACTTTGCCATATTTTTGCTTTACGTTTTTCGCTTTTTTTCCTTTAGTTTACAATTGCCACAGTAGACACACCGAGAAATATATGTATGTATATGTATAATACGCGGCAATGAGACAAATATTCGAGTGGGTGGAAAGAAAAAACGAAAAAAAAATACAATTGTCATACTTCCCCAGGAGGCCGTACTTCAAATCTACCATCTGCTGCTCCCTAGAGTGACTCCGAGAATCGCAAACACACGCGATTTCAAGTTATTTTTCTCTCTTTTCCTTTCCCTTTCCCTTTTGCTTTTTTTTTTCTCGTTTTGCCGTTTTTGTTTCCCAACTTGCATTGAGAGTTGGCGCAGGAGTTGGTTTTTCTGCCTGACTGGGCTGGGATGACTGTCGGAATGTCCTTCTCCAACCCTCACTCCTCACTCCTACCAGCCACCCACTCACATTCCACCCACATGCAATCCACTGTACAGGGTGTTGACAAAAAAAAAAAAATAACAAGCCGCCATAAACTGCGACTACGAACTACGCGAAGGCCTCTCCCTTTCGGCCATTGTTGATTTTCCTTTGGCCAACATTTACATTGCTTGCTTGTTGCAGCAAATGGCAACATTAATGTGGATCATCTTAATTAATAGGAAAGATAACATTATTCACCATATAATTTCCCAACAGAATTTAACAATTTCCATCTAATTATTTGTAGATTGAAGTTAGCTCTCGAAGTGCTTTGATCTCAGCTCTCAGCTTTATGTCGTATGCCAATTAGTAATCAATATATTCTCATCTGAATTTCAAAATGATCTTTTAAGACTTCATTTTCACTTCAAGCACAGACATAATTTTCATTTTACTTTATTTTCTTAAGGGGTCGTTTTTTGTTCTTCTTCGTTTTGCACAGCGCCTTTTTCGCAGTGCAAAGTTATTACTTAAGCATCGCTGTGGGAGTTCCATGGACAAATCTTTGACTTTGTCTTTGCCTGCCTGCCATCTGCCTCCTGCGCCTTATTGTGCTCCTGCTGGCTCATGGCTGAGATTTCTGTCAGACAAAGACTAATGAAGACAGCGTCGCATTCGAATCGCTCCGGAGCTGGCAAGACAAATATTTTCAATAAGCTTTCTCCTTTTGGCTCGGGTATAACAAAGTGCGCGGTGATTGGAAAATCAGCAGTTGAAAATTGCCAAAAGCATTGAGGCGGTTCCAAGTCGGAGATGGAGATGGAGGTGGAGGTGGAAATGGAGATGGCGGTGACGGTGGAACGGGGAATCAAAATACAATATTTCAATGGCAACATTGTCAATTGTTGTTGTTGATGCTGCTCGTTGGAAGTTGGCAGTTGGCAGTTGGCGAACTCATAAATTTTGTGGCCATGGACTGGCGGCGCACCTTGAAATTTGCCTCTTTTCTCTGCATTTCGTTTGCCAATCTCCATACAATTTATGTGTATACAGACAAATGTATCTACCTACTTGCTTACATATAGACTGCTGGTCATATATTCTGTTTTAAGGCATTTTACGCATTTTCGTTAAATTTAAATGACATAAATTTCTATTGGATTTGGTTGGGCCAAGCCGCAGGATGTTGGAGCCAAAAATGTTCTCAGCCTTCTGGACTTTAATTTACATTTGATACGCACTTAACTTATGTTGTCAGAAAATGGTAGAAAGGAATGCGGTTGCGGTCTACCCTGACAGGGCAAGAAGTTGGCTATAATGTGTTCTTAGTAAGATAAATGGTTAAAATTAAGATTATCAAAAAAACAAAATTTTAAACAACAAACTTGAATTGAAATTAAATCTGAGGCAAATCTAGGACCATCGAAGGAAAAAAAGACAAGAGGTAAAAAACTAATTTGTCTACAGGATATCCAGCAGTCGACGCTCCATGAATTATCCTTTAGATCTATCTCTTAAGCCTATATAATGCCAAGCAAATTAAATGATAGTTTGGGCTTAGGTTTAACTACATTGTCTGCTTTCGAGCTTAAACCAGAAAATTTCTGCGTGAATTAGTTAAAAATTCAGTTTTTTTTTTCTACTTGGTCCCCAACCACAGAGATTTTTTTTTTGTTTTTACTTTTCTTTCGGTTTTATGACATTTTTAAGTAAGTCAAAGCGCGCATCCGGCGAGTTACTTCGTTTTTGTCTTTGCCTCATTTTGTTTTTTTTTTTTGTAATTGAATGCGTTAAATTACAGCAAATTTATGCTTATCAAGTTTTGTTTTTTTTGTTGTCTGGCAGGCCCACGAGTGCTGTTTACGGTTATTTAGGCGCAGGCTCTAAGTTTCAGTTGTTGTTGTCGTTGCTTTCTTTTTACGAGTAAAATGGCAGTTGGGGGATTGGCCATATAAAAAATGCTTATTTGCAAACTTTTGTGGCGGCAATACTGCTGACTCTCGTGCTCATTCCCCTTGGAAGCCTACAGGTGACTGCCTAACCCCGTCCCATTTCAGTGTCTCTGTAACCATTATTTTCTCTTTACCACTTTGCCCCCCACCCCCGCCGGCGTTCTGCTCTCCTCTTTCATTGCCGGCTGGTATTAAAGCAATGCGGGATTAGGTGAAGGAGCCAAGGTTGATGTCGCTGGCGCCACGGAAGTGCAGAAATGCGTAACTAAAAACTTGTTTTTCTTACAGTGCAGGCTGCCTTGTCCACCCGCCTGCCTGCCTGCCTGCCTGCCCGTTGTCGGCCTTGAAAGTTGATGCTGTTGCGTGCAGCGGAAGCTGTAGCCAAAGCTAAAGTTAGAGTTATCCGCTTTTACCTGAAGGCAAAAGCTGACGGTTGGGAGGTGGGAAATTGCAGGGCGCAGGGCGCATAGCGCAAAGCAATGAAGCGGTGGCCGTGGCTCAAAAAGTTGCAAGGAAGTGGAAAAGTTGGCTTAGGCAACGACCAAACGACTGCCAAAGGCGGTCTCGTATGTGCCAAGCAATCCGCTCGAGAACACACAAGTCGATGGGGAAGTTTTTGCGGACTGAAGTTTTGGTAGTTTGGTGTGTCTTACACAAAGACTCATGGGGAATATTCAAAAATTGATTGTGGCCACGATAATCATTTTGCGCCAAAAAAAAATATATATATATATATATATATTCACAAATATATATTTTCTTTCTTCATATATTTTGCTAAGCTGAATGCAAGTTTTATTCTTTGAACGCTTGAGCCGATGAATGTTCTATAACCAACTGAACTACTGAATCAACACAAGTGCACTTAAGTGGACTTGTTGCTTGTCTTAGCATGGCAGTGCATGCACAGTGTGGCAAAATTGATTGAAAGCCAGCCAGATGCATTCGGCTCACACAAACTGCAAATTGGCTCTAACTATTATGACCTACGATATGTTTATTATTTACCTTAGCTCATTACATATGAACGCTTCTTAAAGGATAGTAAAAATATTTACCAACGTGATTTATATATTTATGTCTAGGAAGTTGTTTCTTGCCTTGTTTTTAGAACCCGCAGTTCATTAAAAATATTCTCCTTACAGTTTATGTGTTTTTCACACAGTGCGAAGAAGATTTCGGAAGAGAGATACTACCACAAAAAGAACAAAATAAGACTATAAAATGAGAAATTAAAAAAGAAAAAAAAAAAAACAAAATTAAAATGAAACGGAAATTTCCTCACCCCAAATGGTGGCTGTATGAGTTACTTTCATGACTTTGGCTCAAATGTTTACCAGACACTTCAATACACTAAAAGCTGTGCTAAAGCACCGAAGAGTTGCCTATAAAAAAGGTAAAAAATAATTGTGCCCATGGCGACTACAAAGCGAATTACAAACAGAGCCCAAAAGGCACAAAAAACGTAGCCCCGCGGCGCCCTAATATATGCAATGCCAAACGAAACGAAACGAATAACTGACAGTAGGCCAAAAATGAAAGTGAATCTATGCGGAGACAAAAATGTACAGCGAGGACAGAGGGGGGTGATTGGGCAAGAGAGAAAGAGAGAGAGAGAGAGAGACAGAGAGAGAGTGTGGTTGAGTGGGTGACTAAGTAAGCGGCGGCGACGGCAGCAAACTGTGACTGGGCCAACCCAATTGACTGACTCTAGTCGAAAGCACAGAAAGAAAGAAAAACATGCAAATTTTCAACGTGGGCCCCAGAGCGAGGTTTTACTTTGTTCTGCGTCAAGATATTTGCATAGCCTACGTTCTTGTTCTCTCCCTGCTGGTTCTGGTCCTGGTCCTGGTCCTAGTCTCCATGGTGACATTAACAATGTGTACGAAATGGAGTGGGTTGTTTTTGATAATGGTGGTGGTGGGTCAGTGGGTGTTCTTTGGGGGTCAGGTGAGTTTGGCTGACTTCTCCCCCTTAAAATATAATGAATTAAAATCTGGAATTTGAGATTCGCACTCCGCATCCAGTTTTTGGTTTTCAAGGATATACAGGGATGCGCATGTTTATTCCCGTTTTCTGTTCAAATGCTTTTTACACTCAATTCCAGGCTCCACGAGAATCTCTGAGTGAGTGAGTGTGTGAGAGAGAAAGAGAGAGAGAGAGAGAGAGAGAGAGAGAGAGCGCGTGTATGCCAGAGAGTGCCTGTGCGTATCTCTTTCACTCAAAGCAAAAGCAAAGTTTTCATTCAATACATTTTCTCGTTATGAGAAGAGACTCATCCACATAGCGCCAGCATCAGCATCAGCATCAGCATCAAGTGTGTATTTTCATTTATTGTTATTCTTTCTTTCTTATATTTTTGCTTCCTTCGTTGTCTTTCGTTGTTTTTCGTCTCGTGTTTTTGTGTTTCTGCCCCCCGCCTCATCATTTTTTGGCTCATAATTGACAGACAGCTGAATTTTTTATAGGCTTTATGTCTGGATAGCCCTCTGAAGCCAGACATGAAAAAATATGGTATGTCCCTCTCTCCTCTGCTCTCCTCTTCTCTCCTCTCCTTTTCTTCTGCCATTTCTTGTCCATCCATTAGCAATTGCAAACTGCAGCATTAAGTGCGTTATTGTGTTACGTTGTTTCACTCGTTCGCCTTCCCTACCACACCGTCACCTCGCCACCCTTCGATTAATTAAGACCAAAAACCGTCAACTGTTTTAATTAAGAAATATGCAGCGAGACCCACAGAGAAAAAAAGAGAAAGAGAGAGGGAGAGAGATAGTACGCAGGTAGTTGGCAGTCGAGATGGAAACGGCGATTTGAGAACAATTGTCATGGCATTCCGCAAGCATGTCAAGGATGATGTATGTGTGTGTGTGTGTGTGTGTGTAGGCATGGGTCACAGGTGCATGCGGAGTAGCGTTCAATCCTTTGCCTAACTGAACTAAAAGCCAAATGGCATTTTGTATATCAGCTGCTCGTTAGCTACTGCTACTAGAGGAGCATCATCTAATCGACATGACGACAACGAAAGCGGCGACGATGGCGCCGACATCCTTGTTCCTGACTAAGTGCCAAACAATGATGAGCGTAAAATGTGGTTGGCATTCATATGGGACCCCGAGTTGATGACGATTATGATGATGATGATGATGATGATGATCAGGTTGATTATGTTGTTGTGTGCTGGGGAAAAGGTTTGTGCAAAACTACTTAGTTGGAGTACTTTGGGGTGAAACTTAAGGCTCCGTCTGGCGTGTGTGTGTGTGTTAAGAGATTAGGTCACAGGATGAATTAGCTGGAAAATGCCTCTAGATTTTGTGCCCCTTCTTGGAGTGGTCGTATAAACGCTCGTTTAGTTAATAATGTTTGGCAAAAAGTTGTCACAAATTGTGATTTCGAAATTTTAGCGCTTATAAAATGAATTGCTAGATTATTGGCCAAAGAATGCCTGATGAGAGAAGCTAATCAAATATCCTTATAATTTTTTGTGTTTTTGAATTAGACTCCTGAAACTCCTCTACTCATAAAGTACTTAAAAATAAACTCATTTGAATTGAACTCAAGTCAACATATGATCTAAATTGAATCTATTATAGACTTATTTTATTTTTTAAATTGATTTTTTGATGGGAATCCATTATAAGCTTTTGTTTTTTCAAGTTGATTTTTTGATGGGGATTTTCGCAAGGATTTACCTATGCAAATTTTGCATTGACAATTTATTTATGTGTAGAGCAAAGAGGACACCAAAACAAATGACTAACTGAAGCCCAAACTAGCTTCTACATTTTAACTATATAATTAATTTTAGTCATATTAAATAAATATTACATTTAGTTTGCCAATAATAACTTTTTTCATTAGATAAAGAGTTTTTGTTATTGGATATATATTTTTTTTGAAAACAAATGATTTCAACATGACTTTTGTGGCCATCAGTCAAACAGAATACGAAAATATATGTCCTGGGGGATATACAATATTCTCTGTTGAAGCCATGATTTATGGCTTTAGTCTGCATCTAACCGCAAATCTTTTTCGTAGCATTTCTTTCGTTGAGTTTGCGATATAAAAACGACAATGTCCATTAATAAAATAGACACACACACACACACCCACACACCTACACACAGGCAAACAGTTAGAGATACAAACACAGATACAGATGCATACGTACGCACATGTAAGTTGCTCTGTGGCGCACCTTGGCCCCTTAATGTATGCAATAAAGCTCAAGTGTAGCGTCGAGCTGCCTGCTTGTCGTCCTCCAACCAAAACTCGCCTGAGCCCGACTGAGCTAACCTTCACTTTCACTGACTAACACACGCACACACACACACACACACACACACACACTTGTGATACATACATGAACATGCATATGCATGCGTGCCACATTGTTGCATTTCAGGTATATTGTGCATTGTTACCATCCCATGCTCCCCCTCGCAGGACCCCCGGTTTGGGCAGGGACAAAGCTGTTGCAATGTGCAAAATGCTGCTGTTGAAAAGTCCTTGTTGTAAT
This sequence comes from Drosophila nebulosa, assembly GCA_024703675.1. Classification (NCBI taxonomy): domain Eukaryota; kingdom Metazoa; phylum Arthropoda; class Insecta; order Diptera; family Drosophilidae; genus Drosophila; species Drosophila nebulosa. Next base: position 5,146,199 of record CM045724.1, on the reverse strand, counting down.
TACATTTTGTTTTACTCGTGTTGAGGTTTTTTGTGCAGAGAACGACCTTTTTTCCTCGCAATCCCCTTCTTAGTTGTTTATGCAAGTGTCACAGTGGGGCAGTGGCAGTGGCAGAGGCAGTGACAGAGAGTGGCAGAGAGGTTGGTAAGGTGGTTAGATTGCAGGATATAGCATATAGCAAGCAGCATGTAGCATGTAGCATGTATAACTATGAAATTCATGCGTGATTTTTATTGTCCTGTTGTTGTGTGTGTTTTGTGTGTGTGTGTGTGTGTGTGTTTGTGTGTGTGTGTGTGTGTGTGCACATAAAACAATGTTTATGCATGCCTCAGCAACAAGTTACAAGTTTTCCACACCCAGCAACAAACAAATAAATAAACAAACAAACAGCAGAAAGGAAAATTGTCAACTTTATTGAATTTGAAGCGTGTGAAAATTTATGGTTTTCAATTATTCACGCATGCGATTTTCATTTCAAATCGCCTGCTCGAGACCCATTCACATATTTTCTAGATTTTATTTCGTGTACCCACGCATAGCAGAAGGATCTGAACGAGTCCTTGGATCCCTTTTTCTCTTTCTCTCTCTCTCTGGTTTTTTTTTTTTCAATTTTTTGTGGTCTAACTGCATTGACTTTGACATTTATGGGTCCAGAGGCTGTTGATGTCGAAATGACCATGGGGATTTGGCCTAGATTTGTTGGCTGAGGTTAAGGATTCCATTTTCTACTCTCTCCCTTCATGGCCCAATCTCTCGCCTTCGCTCCCTCTCGCCTCGCTCTGCATAATCGAGTGGGCAGGTGATGGAAATTGATTGTAATCGATATTCTTAAATGGAAATGGATAAAATATTTGCTAAGGTGAAGGATAAGCCCGCTGTGAATAAAACATGACCTTATCTCACCTTAATTAATATAAGTTTCATTGCACAATAATGCCAACTAGCAACCAGTAACTACATAGTTGGCGGTGAGAACACTGCTAAAATGAACTCTCAAAATGGGTCAAGGTTAAATTAGGTCAACTAAGAGTGCCTCATTGAGTTTGTATGCTATTTTAAGTGCATATTTCCTTCTCCCTTACTCACTATCTATCTCTCAGTCTCTCCCTCTCTCTCTCTCCCTCTTGAGCTTTGCTTGTCCTTCATCTAGGGCAATGACAGTTACAGTTAGCGGGCCAGTTAACTTGTCAGCTTACTACAACTAAATGCTTTCTCCTAATATTAAAGCAAATGCAAAAGCAAAAAGTGCAAACATAATAAACAGTTATACATTTTAATTAAAGTTTATTAAAGTAGATTAAACATTGTAGTAATTTGCCATTGACTCGAATAAATAAGTTCGTATGGAAAGTGTAGAACCAGTTTGCTCTAGTGTCAAGACAATTTCAATTTAAATAGAAACCAGGTATACCTAATTTCAGTAAAGTAGTTGAAATGAGCTAACTTGAATGAAGAAGGAAATTCTAAATATATAATTGGAACTTCTTTTTTATATTCTATGGATTAGTTGCCTAGTCTTAAGTCAAAAAGAATTCATGGGATTGACATCAAATATTCGGGTTATAAAAATCATTTTGCTTTAACTATTCGTCATTATATATTATATAGCCGAATTAATTTAGCTAGCAGGCAGATGTTCTTATAGTTGAAGAACTAATTTGTGTTGAAGATTCTAAATATCTTATCAGAAAATGTTTTCTGCATAATGAGTTTATCTTGGACCCATACTTCCAGGCGAAATGTTTGTTTTTTAAACACGTAAAAGGAATTTAAAAACGTAACTAAAAAAATCGAGTTTTTCTATGAGAAAACATTGGAAACTGGTTTAAACAGTTTTCAAAGAACAATTTAGAATTAGATAAGACATTTCTTGGACCGTCTGTACGTAAAATTGGCTAAACTATTCGAGCCCTTTATTAAGGCTTAGAAAAATTCAAATAATTGCTCATTAGAAAATTAATGAAGACTTCGAAAAATTATGAATTGCTGCTTTAAATACCTTTGTCTTCATTTAGTAATGTTAAGAAACAATAAATTTTAAAAAAATTTTGGCTCTTGCAAATTTTGCAAAAAGCGGCTAAATTAGAAAAAAAATTTCCTTTAATTTCGGTTGAATAGAGGTCAAATGAGATTGCCATTAGAAGGTCAGCAATTTAAAGTTTTATTTTGTGAATTGACTTACTCAAGCCGAAAGCACTGACAGCTGATGTTATTAAAAATTTATATTGCCAGCCTCGTTTTTAATAGAAATAATATTAATGACTTACTCATTAGCCTGTCAATTCACAAAAAAAAAAACTCTCTTTGTTTGGCCCTTTGACAGACAATACCATTTCTGATTGACCCATTTTGCAGTGTTTTTCGTACTTTTTGAGCAGTTCTTTGTCATCATAAAATTGACTCAAATTACACTCGTCTCTCGTTTTTTTTATTTATTATGAGTGCAATCAAAAAAAATTCGTCTGATTCTTTTGGTTTTCTTATTTTTACATCCTTACCGAAAGCTCACTATCAATATTATGAGATTTAACCGCCTGCAACCCGCTTGTTGATGGACTTATGTACATACATATATATACAAACTATATATATACAAGTTGGAGGACGAGGGAAATATTGCAAATGTAATATGCTTGTTGTTGGCTGTCAGGGTGGTACAGGGGGTGAGGAAGGGGAAGCCGAGGGGAGGACACACGGCATGACTCGACAGAGCAATTCAACGTTTTTCTCTTTTTTTTTTTTTTTTTTTTTGCTACACTCGAGTAGACACTCCAAGGGGTTTGGTTATGTTCTACTAAAAATAAAATAAAACCATGTATAAATACAAAGTTGATGACTGAAAAGATACCCTGTAAGTGTTTGTTTTTTTATTGGCTTACTTTATTTATCGTAAAATGCGTTAAGTAGAATATTATTTAGATCATAAAATTGGCATACAAATTACCTAATTGAATGTCGTAGAGGAAAATATATCCTCCAGCATTAAGAAGGATGAAACTTTTACACAAAAAAAAAAACATTTTCACTTTGAAAACGTAATCCAATATTTAATTTTTATAATTATTAGCAAACGCTTGTGGGAATTACTATTTAAGCTATTAGCATCTAGTATTTCATCAAACTTTTGAAATTGCTTAATTTATCACACAGGTAAAGTTTTAGCCAACTTAAATCGTTTGGTTTCATATTTCTGGCTATTTCATATATAGCAAATTTAATTTAACAATTAAAGTAAATAAGTAACACTACTTAAATTTCATTTTTACACTAACAAAATGAATTCAAATGATTTTTAAAGTCTTCTTCACACTTCGAGAAGGATTTGCAAGCCTCAAAAATATGCCTGATGGGTTAAATTTAAATTCAAATTGCATTACAGGGTATAGATATACCCGGTTAGCCATAGATGAAAGCTTTTAAAAAATTGATTGTGAATGTCAGGCAAGACGGCGAGTGCGAAAATATTTTGCGCACGTTGAACTGTCAGCCAGCCCAATGTCCTCCGGCCTTCCCATCACTGCCGCTCATGGCCCTGCCTCAACTGCCAACTGCTGACTCTATGTCTGACTAAATGTGTGCACGTGTGTGTGTGTGTGTGTGTGTGTGTGTGTGTGTGTGTGTGTGTGTTTGTTGGCAATTTCCGCTTCTACATTTCCGTTCATTTTGTCACGTAGTTTATGAATGAATTTAACTGCCGACGACCAAATACAACGTTGACGACGACGTTGAGGACGATGGCTGCCATAAAGCTTGTTGATATGTTTTAATGAGCACTTTTTATATGCACACATGAATCGCTCTTCTTCGTGTTGCAGTGTGAGCGCGCGTATGTGTGTGTGTGTGAGTACATATACATACAAACATATGAAACTAAAAAGCTTGAAACATGCCCAACCAACTGAATGACACTCATCGCACATTTAAAGGCCGCCTCTACTTCTCATTGCTGCAAATTGCTTTGCTTGCAAACTTGGCAACTGTTCACTTTTGCTTCCCCCCCTCCCCACGAATCACCCTGCCTGCTCTAGTGTGCTAGTGTGCCCCTCTCTCCAAAGCCTTTCAACTTTTGACAAAAGACTTGGCCGAAAAAAAACTTTTTTAATTACATTTTTCATTTCCTCTTAGCGCCACATTACGTATACGCATATGTACGACCCATCCTTCATTGTTTCGCCATGTGTGAGCTTAAGTGAGTGTGCGTGTGTGTGTGTGTGTGTGTGTGTGTCTTTTGGGTGGGGTCATGTTCTTTAGCCATCTCAGACGAAGCCAATAAAAATGACCAAAAATTGCTTCAACTCTGTGTGTAATATCCATTAACGTATCCTGTGAGATTTTGTGAAAACGATTTAGCGATTGCTCTGTCAGTCTTATCCTTTGTGGACGGGTGACTAACTGCTGGGACAGCTTTTGCCCATTTCTTGAGTACAGAAAAGAAAAACACACACACACACACACAAACACACACAAATATACGTATATGTTTCATGTCGAAGCAACAAAGCTGTCAATAACAAAAGTAGCCAATATACCACTGCAGTTGTACAGATTGAGCGAAAAGTGACCATGCGAGGGTAATTTAACAAGTTCTTCTTAGAGAAATGTGATATTAAACAAGAGAAAGAAAAATCATCATAACCGCTTGAAAATGTTATAATTAGTTGTTATTTTTATCCAAAAACTATTAAAGAATAGGTAAGTATATCTTAAGATAGTTAAAGTACAAGAAAGCGTTTTTTTTTAAAGATTTCATGAATGAAAATTGAAAACCTAAAATTTTATAAACCTTTGTTCTTAACTTTTATACGCCAAATTCTTCTTCGAAAGCGTATTATAGCAACTTATGAGAAACAATTTTTTAAAATTGATTTTTCTTATTTTCCTCTTGAGTAATTGTTTCATGAACTTTAGCCATTATATTCCCCTTAGTTGAAAATATATATAAATAAACTAATGATTGAAATTTGTTAACAATATTTGCATAGGAATCAGCTAAAATGATTTATTATTTTATTTGTCTTAGAAAAGAAAAAAAAAATTCTTCTATAATTGATTGCTCATATTATTGGAAAAAGAAACTTTTTATGCCACCCTTAGACATATTTTTTTCACGTCCATTGTTGTTGTAGACTTTTTGTTCTTCTTTGGTTTTTGTTTTTTTTTTTTGTAGCTAGAAAAGAAAAACCATAGACAACTTGTTAGATGTTAGAAAGAGAAATAGCTGTGGCTTTCATCTTTAGATGGCAAGTCGCAAGTCTTGGCCAAACGATTTATGTGTGGTGTGCGGTGGACGGGAGAGTATATAGAGTGACCACTTTGCTGTGGTTCTCCTGTTTCCTTGAAGTTAGCAGATAGACTCCTTGGTTTGATTTCTCATTGGAGCTTGGATCTGGGCCGTGCACGTTGAGAAGCTATGCCAGAGGCATTTTACTTATGAGTGTCATGCGTCGCAAATCTCTGCACACAACTTGCAAAAGATACATGGTCAAAACGACTTACACACACACACACACATCCATATGTATTTATTTTTTTCTAGGTCTTTTTTTTGTACCTTGGTTCTTTTGGTAAAAGACTCAACTGGCATATAAAACTGTGAAAAAGAGGTAAAGTAAAGAACGGAGGGCAGAGGGAAAAATGTGTGTGTGTGTGTGTGTGTATGCATGTCAATTTGCGGTTTTTCTGTGCCCAGGGTGGTAAAGATTTCTGATCAGATCCCGTGAAAATCGTTTATGGCCAGATATACGAACTGTGTGTAATATTTATACCATTTAAATGCGGGTTAAGCTCCTTCGATTTGCCATGCGGGTAATTTTACTCGGTCTCCCTCTTTACTCTCGTTTTGTGCCTTGCATTAATTTTGCTTTTTTGTATTGTTGTTGCTGTTGTTGTTGTTGTTGTGGCCAAAGACAGAGTGAGGAAAGATTTGAGGAACAAGTTGGCAAATTTATTTGCGTTTATCTTTGTGCCGAAAGTTTTCGGTTAACGTGTTTGCCATTGTCAACAACTTTGTTGTGGTGCTCACTCGGTGTTTTGCCTCCGCCTTTGCCTCTGCCTCTTCCCCTGACCCAATCCCTTTACCAATATGGCGCAGCACTTGCAATTGCAATTGCTTTTGCCAAGTTTTCGGGCAAATTGTTTGTTTTGTTTGGCGCGTGCAGATTTTTTGTCCCCCCGCCCATCCAACTTTTTTTGGTTTTTTTTTCCTGTTGTCTGTTTTTTTTTTTTTTTTTTTGCTGGTGTTGTCTATGTCAGGCACACAGAAACCGAACACACAATACCCCACAACCAATTGCATTGGGCCCTTCGCCCACTTCAGTCTGTGTGCATCAATATTTGACTTGTTGTATTGCCATTGCAAAATGTTGAACAGTTCTGTTCTTTTTGCTTGATTTTCTTGTCACTTGCCTCAATATTTAAGTCATGCGTTAAATGCTTTTCCATGCCTGATTTTGCTACGGGTCTTTTTCTATCAATTCATCCGTATGTATACGTATGTATATACATTTATATATGTATCTATCTACCATTGTGGCTTCGTATTTTCAATTTGGTTGTGCAAACACAAACACAAAAATATCCAAATAGAAATTGCATTTAAATGGCCAATATATTTTGTGGTTTATTTGCATTTTAGGCTCGCATAATAAATATTTGTATGTCCCTCGTATAAATCAGATATTTTAAGATTATTTCCAAGCATGGCCCTACCAAAAAATATGCCCCAACGGACAACGTCAACCCATTTAATTGATTACAATTGTTTTGCAAAGTCTTTTGCATGCTGGCAAATTGCCTCCCGTCCAATTGGCCCCCAAATGTGGGTCAAGGCAAGGTACTTTTGTGTGTCTGAATGTGTGTGTGTGTGTGTGTGTGTGTGTGTGTGTTAATTCAATATGCATAATTGATAAGATGTAGGATTTGAAGTCTGACTGTTGAAAGCATTTAATTCAATTTATTTGCAAAATATTTCAAGTATTTTAGGCTTACACATTTGAGATCAAACATAATTCACTGACATCGTTATAGATATTCTGTCTATGCCTAAATTCAACTCAATGTCCAATGACTATAATTTCATAAGTTCATGATACCAAAATTGATTTATATTGCTGCGAATGTGCAAAGACACATCACTAAATAACGTATGAAACGATAAGCAAATTCATGAGCTAAACATTAAATTACCTGAATTAAGAGCGAAAATCTAATATTGAAAACATAACTCACTACTGTCTTAAAGGGTCAGTCTTTATATCATAAGACGCTATCTATTTGAAAACTGAAATCCTGTACATGCAAAGCTTTTGTTTTGAAGAACCAAGTGGCCTCTTTTTCTGTCAAATTAGTTTATTGCGGTTAAAGTGTTAAAGTTTATAATGAAAAAAGCTTTTCTAGACAAGAAAGAGAGACCAAAAATGCGTTGGCTTCTGTTCGTGTCCTTTCTAAAACTGAATTTGCGATTAAGTTACGAGTTACGCTCTTTAGCAAAGCCCGTACAGTGGGATATAGTTCTTAATTTCTACCTGTTACTACACCATTTTGGTAGTAAATGTATTTTCGGCATACGGTCACACTAATTTGATGTTGTCATGATAATAAGAAACTTCGAAAGTGATAATTGTGGAAGAAGAAAGAAAAAAAGCAGAGAAGAAGACGCATGGAAAAAGTGTAAGTTTGAGCTTTAATATTTTAAGAAAGAGTTTTACAAGATTATTCAGACCACTAAAGCCAGATCACTAAACAACGATCCATTAAACACGAATCTGATCATAAGAAACATATTATCCATAGGTAGTTCATTTATCAAGATTTATTCTCTTCAAAGCAGTTCCTTTTTTGTCGTCTGATTTTTATTTTAGTTCTCTATAATTTAAAAAGAAGTTGTTCAAAGAGAGAACAGGGAAAATAATAACAAAATCTTTATTTAACTTAACTTAAATGTGCTTTAAGTAGTCAGTTAGAAGCTATTTGAAGAAGCTGCACATTCTTGTGCCCACATTCATGAAATATCCTTAAGTTAGTCATTTAGAAGCTTTATAGAGATACCCAAAAACTGCATTTACTTGGGGACATTCATGAAATGTCCTTAGGTTAATCATTGAAAAGCTTTTCGGAGATGCTCAAAAACTGCATTTACTTGGGGACATTCATTTAGTGATTCTTAAAATCAAATTGATTGTGTAAAGCTTTGTGCCAGATCGCTTAACGTAAAATATATTTGATCGTTTAGCATTTGGAACCTGAAGCATCTGTCCCATTTTCGATTGGGTAAATCTGAAGAATCGCATAAATGTTAACTGTATTACCCTTTTTTACACACACAGACCGAGGAACGCCCATTTTTCGTAATATTCGTATATTTAATCAGCTTTCATTTTTACCTGGTATTTTTGTTGCTTCTTTTACTTACAGGTAAGTGCTTATATCCTCTCGCTGTCAACTTTAAACTGCAATTTGTGGAAGGAAAAACTCTGGCAAGTATAAAAAATGCTTTCTCTAAGCGGGGGCAAAGAGACAAACGAAAAAAAAAAAGAAGACAAACCGTACACATAACGGCATATCAAAGTAATAAAAAAAAACGAGAAACCTTGACATAAACCTTAGAGATATGAGCACAAAAGTCTAACAATAACTGGGTGAGAGGGAACATGGCAAGTAGGAGGAGGGCTGGGTAGACAGGCAGGCAAAGGCAATCTGCCTCAACTTTGGTAACAAGTTTTTCTTATTGTTTTTGGTTTTTTTGTTGTTGTTGTTGTTGGGCCTTCTGCCTAGGCAGCTGTCAAAAATCAACGCAAACGTCAACGCAGAAAAGCTACAAAAAAAAAAAAGAAAAAAGAAAGACCTGGCATAGAAGCGCACACTAAGGCGAAAGGACGAAGACGAAGACGAGGACGAAGGCGTTGGACACATGTTGAAAATGTCAAAAAGTAGGCAACATGTTGGAGGCTCCCAACCTCGTTTGCCTCCTCGTTCATTGTATTTGGATATTTTTATAAGTTTACTACATACGCACACACACACACATACACACATACACATAACCAGACTGTGCCTAAAAAGGCCATGGAAGGTCGAAAAGTCTAAGGTGGAGGTGGAGAGAGAAAGAGCAAAGGGGCCCAAGCAAAAACCGTTTAAAAATCTTTACATCTTTCTCGTTGTCAGCATGAGGCAGCTGCCAACTATTTGGGCAAAGGCGTTCATTGATTTTTATGGCCAACGCCTTCAAAGTGACAAGAGCCACATACATGGACCATATCCTGAAGATTGTCATTTCTTGTTCGGTATTTTTTTCTTTCTCCCTCTGCTTTTTATTAAAGCCTTGTACGATATTAGACCAAAAAGAAACAAGCAAATGCGCTCAAGTTTTTTGTTTCATTTTTTTTTTTTTATGAACAGACTAAAAAGTGTACGAAAATAGCATGAACCCTTAACCCAAACTTTGTTGGTAGTTCTTATACAAGTTTAACTCTTTTTGCTATGTGAAATCAAACAAGCTACTAGCTTTCGTCATTTCTTAAAAATAATAAAGCAAAGCAACTTTAACTTGCTCAAATATAATTTACACGTTAAATTAAAAAAAAAAAATAAAAGTAAAACTGTTACTGCTCGTAATATGAACGATTTAAAGCAAGTTTGATGGGTTTCCATCCCGAAAGTAGTCACTATGGACTTATAGCTGCTAATCTCTTAAATAAACAAACAAAAATGGATTCCATATTGTTAAAGCGATCTTGAGAACTTATCTTAGAAACGTTCTCTACCTAAAATTCTGTAAACTCACAAAGAAACTTTTGATGAAGTTCTCAAGTAGCTTTGAAAACTTTAAGCACAGCAAAGTGCAGCATTATTTTTTGATTAGAAAATGAAGTAATTGGAGATAAACTTGTACAGTTTGTGTGAAATAACATCAATGCAATTTTCTTATTTATTGATTGGCATAATGCCAATCAAATGTGCTGAGCAAATCTTGGTAAAAATTTCACGCAAGCTCTCCCCTAGGTCCTTAACCATCCCTTTCTCTAGAGATAACCTGCTTTAACCTATCGCAATACAAAGATAATATTCCAAACAACAATATATGTACAAGAAAATTTCTCTCTCTCTCCCCCCATTCTCCCTGTCTGTCTCTGTTTTTCTCTTTTTGTCGCTATCCCCTTTCTATCTTTGGCTCTTACATTGTGTTGACTTTTTGATTATTTGGCTTTTAGTTGATTATAAACAGGCAAGGGATATACTTATACACTCACACACACACACACTCACACCCTTCGCTTACACGCATGTCGAGTTGTTGTAGCATACAATGGGGTGAGGGGGGGAGGAGACTTCTTTTACAGACAAAAGGATTGGCTGTCCGTGGGAACGGCAAACGGAACTGTTGAATCCCACTGAAAAGTGGAGAGAATAAAAACGAAGGAATGGTGACAAAGGCTGCCATGGAGAAGGATGAAAGAATCGTATCTCTGGGTTTTCCCTGTTGCCACTCTCTTTCTCTTATTCTGGCTTTAAGTTCGCATCGTTTGTGTCATTTAAACTAGAAACTCATAAAAAAAACACACACACACACACAAAATTTTCCTTTTTCGTGAAATTTTTCGTTTTTTGCTTTCGTTTCCTTTTGCGCTATTCAATTTTACGCACGCACGAATTTGGTCTGGGCGAATCATAAAGAAAATTACATAGCAAAAAAAAAAAAGAAAAGAAGAAACTATCGGCCAACGAGCCATGGCATTTCCTATTTATTTGGGCTTTAAACTTGACATAGTTTAACTTAACAGAAGCAGCAGGAGCAGCAGCAGGAGCAGGAGCAGCAGCAGGAGCAGGAGCAGCAGATGGCTGCCAAGTCGAGTGGTGGGTGCAGAAGTTAATCATAGCAAAAAACTTTGATTTCATTTAAGAAACTCGAGAAAACAAGCTAAAATACATCCACAACAGACGCACAAACATACTCCAGACTCTTGTTAGCTTAGGCGATGAGTTTGCCAAGGGTTGCCTAAGCTTTTCCCGACAAAATCGAAAAACTAGATTGAAGGAAATGATATGGCAAAATTCAAGCGTATTATGGATTAGTCATGTACATGTTGAACATGGAAAAGGCGTTAAAAGGGTTAGATAGATGACAATCAATACAAAATCTTTGTTCGTGTGCATACAACCGAAATGTATAATGATTACGGTAATGGAGACTTAACAACTGATGAGGGCTGAGAGTTTGTTTGCTTAAGATTAGAAGAAAAATGTCTCCAATTCGAAGACTTTTCGAAAATATAAGTCAAACATTGAAATGTCTCCAATTCTTGGACTTTTGGAAAATATAATGAGCAAAATATTTTTAAACTTCCTCCCTCCAAGACCATATGCAGATTTTTTAATTCAAAATAAGATCTTTTCTATTATCATTATCATAGAGAGTTCTTCTTTTACTTTTAAGAAACGTGTTGCATGATTCAAAACAAATCTATTCTCTTTGCTTTAAGTAAATCGAAAATGATGAAATATTAAATTATTTTATATTGGGCTTGCGCCTTAAAGTTTGCTATTCATAAAATGCCCCTCGTTGCTAGCCCAACAAAAAAAACAAAAAAAAAGCGAAAAATAAATTTTTTTATTTTTTGTTTTCTGTTTTTGTTTTTTTTGCTGTATTTTTGAGAATCATTTTGCCGCAAATGTTGCCTCATCTAAGCTAAAAGTGAAAAGCTGCCTGCCAAACGCAGGCATTGCCGTCCCCTTCCTCCACCAACCATTGCCTTCGCATTACTTGGCAACTGAAACTCACTGCCACCCCCGTAGCCATCAAGCTGCCACACCTCTGTCGACAACAACAACAACAACAACTACTTTGTTGTTCCACTGGCAGTTCCACAGCGAGTGCGAGTGCCTAAGACACTTGCGTTTTCAGTATTCTGTTTGGGTTTTTCTACTTCTTCTTCTTTTTTTTTTTTGTTTTTGGGGCGAATTGGGTTAAGCAGCCTGCGCTTTTTATATGTGTGTGTGTGTGAGGATTGTGTGTGTGTGTTTGTGTGTGTGTGTGTGTGTTTGGTGCCCTTGCCTCAACTTAAACGATGAAATGAGCATTTGTGCCAAAGTATGTACAACAACAACACAAATACACATAAATTATACTTTTTGTTATTGTGTATGTGTGTGTGTGTGTGTGTAACTGTGTGTGTGTGTGTGTTACTTTTCACAGCCGTTACGTTACGCTACGTTACGTTTCTTTGCGTTGTGGCTTTTGTTTTTCGTTTTTCGTTTCTCGTTTTCCATTTGCCATTTTTGTCTTGCATTTAAATTAAGTCTAAATGTCGACAAGAGGCCATTGTTGTTGTTGTTGCCATTACGCCCGAATGCCAGGGTTGTCACAGCTAACGATACAACAGGTTACATACACATACATACATACATAAACCCGCACATGCATACATGTAAAAACAACAATTTACGCATATATATTTAATTTGCTATACACATTTGTATACCCTGTTTTTGGTTGAGAATCAAAGGGTATACGGAGTAGAGTTAAACAAAATTTTTGTAAAGGGCCATCGTATATAAATTCTTGTGTATCATTATCAGCCGCAGTCAATTTAACCATTTGAGCTTTTGCTAGACATACAAAAAAAAAAGCCCTCCATTTCTATAAATAGATATATTTTCGCATGCTTTTTTATAAGCTACATAATTTATTTTGTCATGGATAATGACAAGTGATTAGAATTTAAGGAGCAAAGATAGATAGTTTAGTGCTATTGGGTAACATGTTAGCTACAATAGAATGTATATATATATCTATCTATGTATCTAGCTATCTATCTTTCTATCTATCTAGCTATCTGTCTATCTGTTTATCTGTCTATATATCTATCTATCCATTTATCCATCTATCCATTTATTTATCTACGTATCCATCTATTTTACAAACTATATATCTATGTACCTATCCACCCATCTATTTATCTATATATTTACCTATTTGGATACGACCAACATAGACTCTTCAAAATTTAAAAAAAAAAGGAATTTTGTTTATAAACAGAAATATTGCTAAAATAGATGGGAATAAAATAACGAACGAACCTTTTGTAAGCAACAGTGGAAGTGTTTTATTCTGAAAGAAATATACCAAAATTCGACTAAATATAAACAATGATAACTGGGTCTAAGGTTAACACTTGGTTATCTCTCGAAATCTTTGATTTTCCCTTGAAAATTTTATATGCACTACTCATTTTGAAAAAATTCTCAATTGAAATCAACAATTCTAGTTTTATTTAGACCCAAAATTGTATGCTATTTTCTACGACTTTCCTGGAAATAACTAAAAGATACTCGCAATTAAATGGGGAAGTTTCTTTTGACATACAAGAAAAAATGCAGTAGATTTTTAGGATCATATCGCTGATCTACTTCTTATTTTAAATTTGGCTCGCCAAATTTATAGCTAAGCAATCCAGCTGAAATTCCCACAGTTTATGAATTTAAAATATTAAGGGTAACCTTTTTTAAATCGATCTACCAAAGTGATAAAAACATTTAAACAAACAAAAGAATATTTTAACATTCTTATTAACTATAACTTGTTGAAGTTTTTTAGTAAACATTTTTTTAACTGATTTTTCCTAGGGTCAGCTAGTTTTTTCCTGGGTCTGTCTAAAGATATCTTCTATGAGTGCTTTTTCAGTTTTAGCAGTTTGATTGAAAAGTTTTTCACTTAAAAATTTCATTAAAAAAAAACATTTTTCATTCATCGTTCCATTGAATTTGTTGAATAGATCTTTTCACATTTCATGAACATGTGAGGGCAGAATATAAAATGGTGTAAAACTGTGCATTTTACTTTTTTTTTAAAGAGAACAATTCATTCGAACGTTTTTTTTTTTTTTTTTGGTGTGGCCTTTTTACATTTTTGGTTTTGTAAGCTGGCTTTTGTGACTTTCAATTTTTGGCAAACACACACACACACACACACACACACACACAGAGACTCACATACACACAATGTTTGTTAGTTTGTATTGATATTTCCAGAGCACTGGGTTGCCATATTTATTTTCAATTTAACTTTAATGCTCGCGTGCCATTGCCAGGATCCGTGAGTCCTTTGAGAGCTTGCTGGTTGGCTTGCTTGTTGCATGGCATGGCTCTGGCACATTTGTTGTTCATATTACCAGGGATCTGCTACATGTAATTTATGGCCCATCCAAAGGCAGCGGTAGTAAAGTTAATGCGCTCAGTCCGAACAAGAAACAACAAAACAAAAACAAAAGCAACCCATACAAGAATACCAAACAAATTTAAAAAAAAAAAAACCTGACCCTCATCATAATTGAAATAAACTAAAAGGCAGAGGGACAACTTAATAACTTTTAATGCCACTTTGGTATGCCCTTACAAATTATATTATTGTGATATAATTCACAGATTCTTATCGGTCATAAATAAGCTAGAACTAGTCATAAAGTATTCAATGGACTCCTTGCAAAAGAATTCATATAAAATATATTCAAAAATGATCAAACTAATGAATAACGTTGACAAATAATATGTCGATTGGAATTTGGCTGGAAATAAAGATCAAAATATTTTGATTTCATAGAAAGATTTAATTAAAAACTATTTCCTCTTTTCTCTCTCTCTCTCTCTCTCTTTCTTCCCCTCTTTGTTCATTTGAAAATCAAGGTCATAAACTCTTGCATATTGTTAGTTTTGGCGTAGCCAATTAGTTAGTTTAGGAAACTTGCGAAAAAAGGCACTAAAAGATTTAATTGTATTCTCTCTTGTATATAAAATTTCATAAATATTTTATGACTTACATGTCACAATTTGTTAGCCAGCCAACAAAAAAAAAAAAAAAAAACATACAAAAAACGAAACATCAGCGCCCACCCGAAAATTGTTCATTTAAATTTTAATTGCTTTATAAATGCTGAAAAGTCCTTGAACTTTTGCGTAAGTAAGAGAGGGACAGAGACAGCGACAGTGTCAGAGACAGAGAAATAGGTAAAGATGATGCTAAGTGAAAGCGAAGGGACGGACAGAGAGGGGAAAAGTGCTTATAAAATATGATAAAATTGCCCTTGCTTGAAGCCTTTGGAGGACCAACACACACAAAATAAAGGAAAAGAATAAAGCAAAAAGAAAAATGAAAACATTTTGCTAGTTTGAAGCGTTTTTTTAAAAAATGAAAAAAGTTATATATATACACATACCTTCATATATATATATATATCTGTTTGTGTACATATATTAATAAAATGTTCACGCTCTACACAGTGGCGGGGGGAGCGGGGGTTATTTAGTTACAGTTGTAGCCAGAGGGCCATGACACAGGAGGAAAAAGGACGCTAGGACAATGGCAAACAATAGTCTATCCATGTGTGTGTGTGTGTGTGTGTGTGTTTGCACACATACATAATGGCTTCTATGAAATGATGTCCGGTAGGTATACTTGAGAAATTTTTAAGTGTGTGCAACGCTTTTCGCCACCCCTCACCCTCCATCCCCTTTTAAAACCCCAAACATTGGGAATGGGGAAGCGAGTTGGCGGGATCTGAAGCCTGGTTGGCATGGCTGGTTGGTATGCCCAGACGCCATATCCGTTCCAAACAGTCAACGTGCCTGCTATGAAAGACAGTTGGAAAGGATGTACTCTATGCATGAGTATCCTAACAATGTGAGGCATGTCGCAAATGTGACTCAAGTTGGTAAAGCCAATCAAAACAGAGTTGAAGGCAAACTCTAAAAACTTAAATTTCAGAGGAGAAGTTAATTTCTTCTTAATTAGGTTTGGGCTTCAATATGGCCATTTATGAAATATAATTTCAATTTAATGTTTTTATGACATTTAAAATGTATACCAAATTGTATAAATACTTTCAATTTTATTCACTTAAAAAATTCAATGAAATTTCATTAATGGAAATTTAATCGTTAAGCAATTGAAAGTGAAGCTGCAATATTTAACGCTTGTTTAATTTCTTATTAATCCGTTTTTTAAGTCTTTAATAAATGCTTTTTCTTCAGAAAGGAGAAAAAGGTTGGCCTTGTAATTTAATTTCTATTTATCAGTTCGAACACAAAAAATAAAAGAACAACTGATTGTTAATTAATTTAATTGAAAAACAGAAACTGATTGTTTCTTATTTTCCCCTGCAATTTTTGTTGGTGAGCAAATGGAGTCACACGTGTCCTTTAACCAATTTAATTAAAATGCTCATTTGGTTTTTGCAATGGCATGCTGTGTGAAAATAAATTGTGACTTAACCGAATGGAATGACATGTAATTTGTACGCGCAGCAACTTTAATTTGATTCAATGGAAAAATGTGAAGTGAAGGCTTTATTGCATATTAATATAGTAAATGCAATTTTGGGCTGCTTGAACTAGATGGCATTGGGATGGCGAATTGTAGAGCATTTCCAATGTGTCTTTAGGGTACTCAAAGGACTGAGGATTTTTGCAAATGCTGCACATTGTTGTTGGGATATGCCATGCCGTTTGTTTTCATTGTTGTCGTTAGAAGCGAGAATGTTGCTGCTCCTTCTTAGCCTGCCGGCAGTTTGGTTTAATGAATGAGTAGCTATACACATTCACACTCGTACTCGCACTCGCACTCGCACTTTTCGAATCAGGCTCTGCTGCCACAGAGCCACAGACACGTTTATGTGTGCGTGTCTGCGCGTTGCCAGGCTAAAGTGGCAATTAGAAAGTTGCTTAAAAACAAAAGCAGTTCAGTTAGTTGGCTTGGCTGGCAGCTGCTTCCCACTCTCCGTGACTTTCTCGACCAACTCTCTGCGAGTCCTTCGAGTCCTTCAAGGTGATTTATGTGGCGAATGCATGCGCCTACGCCCAAATTAGCCTTGGCGTTGCATTCCATAGTGTGTCAATATTAATTATGCATAGCCAGTCCCTTTTTTGGACGTTCAATGCCAGCCAAAACTAAACCAAACCAGAACCAGAACCAGAACCAGAACCAAACCAAAAGCAAAGCGTAACCAACGAAAAAAAAAAGAAGAGAAAATGTGGAAAATGTATAAAGGTCGGGTTTCCTTTTGTGGGGCAGCATTGGGAAAAAGGGTAAAATTAAGTAAAAGCGATAAAGTTAGCCATGTTTTATTCAGCACAAAGATATTTTGCATTTCGAATTAACATTTGGCTAAAGTGTTGGCAGACTTAGTAGTAATCGGAGGAGGGGGTGGGGGAGGTCAAAAGGTATTCAAGCGGACAGTGGCAATTTTTTCTTTTTCCCTTTGATGAGAAAAAAAAAAAACATTTCTAAAGTGAAAACGTTATTGAAATGGCCTGTGAATTGATTAATAATTGAAAAAAAATATATATATATACTTTTGGATCTATCTAAGCCATTTTATAATATAACATTCTATAGAAGGAGAACCACTCAAATTTTTTGGAATTTTTCAAATTAATTGTAAGCTTTTTTTTCTATATTAAGTGAAAGAAGTCACTTAAATAGTTGAATAATTATAGACATATAAACTTTAAAACTAAAATTTGTCCAATCCATTGATGGCCTATGACTAATTCGCCAAAATCTTGTCTTCTGATATAAATTTGGGTTGGCCTTGTAATCCTTTCTGAATAAATCTTAAATGTTATTCAAAAGAATTTCTGATTTACAAAAGTTCATTTATAATTTGTATCTTTTAAGAGATATTTTTAAGGTCCTTGACTAAAAGAATTCTTTAAAACTGTTTGTTAGTTTGTTTTAAATTGAACTTTTTATCCCTGATAAAAAAAAAAAATATGTGCAAATGGCATTTAAGAAATTCAATCAAATTAAATGTGTCCAATGAAACTTTTATTTCATGCACATTTTTTTTGTCAATCAATCAATATGTGACTCCGTCTATGATAACTTGATTATCAATGTATAAATTTCCAAACGAAATAAATCTAACTGTAAGGCAAATAAATAATAAAATGAAATGCATTTTGCAAATGTTTGCAATATTTTTCAATTTCAAAACATTTATTTACAATAAATGGATTAAAATTTATATATATCATGTAGGTTCCTATGTATATATGTACATACATATATCATCAATGTGAACATTTCAAAAAATATGTGCAAAATAATTCTAACCTAAGGCAACTTGGTCAACAATGGCCGCAACAGCGCAATGCACGAGCTGTCACCGAGAATGTCACTCAAATCAGGCGAATTGTCCTTTAGCCGCCTACAGAACTCACTGTAGGAGTGGCCAGTGCCACACCATTTCATCACCATCGATCAAAGAGAGGGACGCATAAAAAATATCATTCAATTGTCAGCACTATAAATGTGTGATCATAAATCATGTAGACATATATACAATAGCCCTGTGTATATATGTACAGCCACGCCCACACAATGCTACGGGCAAATAACTAAAAATAATACAAAACAATAAAATGAAAAAAAGAGAGAGAGGGAGACAAAAAAAAAGGTGAGCCCGAGCCAAAGAACTTAGAGCAAAAGCAATATGAGAAACAAGATGTTGAGACACGAAACAAGGCAAAAGGGCTAAGCTGGTCGGTCCTTGGTCCTTTCTTGTGTACTTGGCGCCAAGGCAGACGACGCCAGCTCGCTCCTACATACGCATACGAGTTAATAATTTATATATTTATGCCACTGAAGCGTAAAACGAAGTTGAAAAACCAAAGCCAAAACCAACAAAAGCGAAATACAATAAAAAATACACATAATAAAAGAGCCAAAGCAATAGAGGGGTGTGGGTGAAAACCCATTGAATGGTGGTTAAAGCGGCGAGAGGGAGGCAAGAGAATACAATACAATACAACGAAATATTGTTAAGAAAATGTTCATCGTAATCGAATTGCGTTTTTATAGCTTAAAAAGATGAAAACCAAAAAAAAAAAAAAAAATCAGAATGAAGCTGTTCAAAATGAAACTTAAGCTACATAAGTGAAATTAATTCCAAGAATTAACCTCGATTGACATGCCTTTTTGACATTGTGATAAAAATCAAGATTGTTTGGTAACATTGCCGCAGGCAAATTTGTATTCGAAATTAACTTTGAAAAGAACTTTCACCTTATTAATATTGCATATTGAAATTTCTTCAATTTCAAAAACAAACTGAACGCTTGTAAATATGAAATTTTTTGTGGCCTAAGACACATTATTTCATTTAATATTTAAGTCAAAAAAATATCTTTAAAAAAAATGTAATTTGACAAGTTTCGTTGAGAATGAGATTTTATTTTTCTTAATTTTTTTTAAATTTAAATCAACTTTAATGGACTTTAGTCCATAGTAAATTTGATTGTTTAACCTGCTTCTTGACATCAAATGTCAATTGGCCAAGTGTACAGATAAATGTTAGCCCTTATATAAATGTTAGCCTAAATATTTATTTCTAAGTCATAAAAACTCGTTAACTCACTTTACTTAAGACCATTTTTTGTTGGCTTTCTTTTCATTTTTTTTTTTTTTTTTTTTGGTCAACTTTTTTTACTTAAGCACCCAATTTTATCACAATTTCCTTGAAGCTCTCTTGAGGGGATTTACCTTGCTCCACTACGCACACACATCCCTTTCATTCCCCCACCTCTGTCTCAGTCAGTTTGATTGAGTATTAGAAATTGATCTGTATACATTTATGGGCTTGTTTACTTACGGTCAGCGTTAGTTTATGGCAAATGAAAATAAATATAAGTGTATATGTATATAAATATGTATAAGGTTATTTCAGTCTGCACCTGAACTCTGTTTATGGCCTTTCATTCCTTCACTATATTCTTTTTCCGGCTTCTCGATTTTATTTTTTTTGATATGGCTCGTAAATATTTTATGTGCACATGCCAGCATTAAATTCTTCACCGACTCGACTCTAGGCGGCTTCCCTTTGACTCTAATGCCTTCCACTTAGCATCAACCTTAGTGTCAACATAATTTTATGTCAAGTCTATTTCTTCATTATATTTTTCCCTTTAGGTTTCTTTCGGAATCCGTTTCTCTCTGTCCTCTCGTCATAGGCCCACTGACAATGATTTTAATGCCATGCAACATGATGTTAGACACTGGAAAAAAAAAAGAGAGAGCGAGGGTGCGAAGAAAAATTCATCTGAACGGAGGGCAGATTGCTGTCATTTCTAACACCTTCAATTACTTTAATGAAGGGGAGCGGAGTGGGTGTATAGGGTGGTAGGCAGCGGGTTAGCTGTTGCAGCAAATGCATGCAACATGCCACAAATGTCTTAAGTGCCTCTAGGGCAGCATCGTTCTCGACACATTGATGGCACTCGGCTGCCAAGGGCTGCTTTGCTGTTGTTGCACGTGTTGAGGTTTTGTGTCGTCAACGTTTGCTGCATGTGTTCGTTTGAGTTTTGGTTTTTTGGGTGAAGGTCACATGCCTGCCAAGAGCCAAAACTTTAAAGCGCCTGGCGCCTGGCAATTTCAAGTAGTTAAAACAATCTGCGAAACGAGCACCAACTCCCTATTACGTTTGAAAGCAAAGCAAAGCAAAATGTGTCAAGGTCCTGAAGCGGAAGGACTAGGGATAAAATGCGCCAAGTTCGCAGTGCGCTGGCATTTAATTCAATTCCAGGAAAAAAAAGGTTGAAATCGAAATGAAAATGGTCAAAAGATGTGAAAAGGTGTTTACAAAGTGGAAGAGGGTTAACGTTAACTGAACGATGAATCTTTCTGTTAAGTCCAGCGAGAAAAAATAATGAAAGCAAAAGAGAAATGCAAAACAGATGGCTAAGTCCTTGATAATTAAAAGGAACTGCTTAAGATGACTAAAGCAACGAGAGCTTTGGAATTTGAAAGTGTTTGCGAAAATAAAACAACAAATAGTGGAAACAAATTTAGCCTAAAGTCTGCCTATAACTAAAGACATATTACGATTTCACTATTTCCAGTTTCAACAAAATCTATGTATATAAAAATTCTTCTCCTAGGTTAAGAGAAAAAGAAAAAGGTTGAAGTTACATTCATCAACTTTCTCGGTATTCTGTCAGTCTTTGCGTTGCGTCTTGTTTGAACATGTTGCAGACATGCTCGCAGACATTTGTGAGATTGGTTTCTCGCTTTTTCCGTTCTTGCGCCCACATGACGTATGAGCAATGTGCATTCATTTGCTTTTAGATTGCTTATGCGCCATGTCAAAATCGAACAGAACTGACATACTATGACTTATTAGCAATGTATACGCAGCGTATGCGTAATATATGCGAATACAATTTGACCGAAATGACATTTAAGCCAAGATTGGTTAAGACACTAACTTGATTTATGTGTATAAGTCACAATATTGTGAAGAATATCACATTAGATGATAATGAGTGATGACCAAGACCAATCGAGAGAGTTTTTCTAAACCAAAACGTTGACTGAAAAGTCGGTCAGATTTTGTTCTCTAGTGTTAATATGTATGTGCAGCATAGCAGCACCCCCCCATCTTGTGTCGTATGGGTAATTTAGTAACATATATGGTTACTCATACGCCATGTTGTGCCGCCAGCATCAGTCACTTCATCTTCATTACACAATCAGCAGCAATGACAACAAAAGCAGCCGCACATGGCACATAAATTCATCAAGTCCACATCCAAATGGGTGATGTGTGCTCCCACTGTGTGTGTGTGTAGGTGTGTGTGTGTGTGTGTGTGTGTGTTGTCTCTGTATCTCTCTTCTTTTGGTCACTTTATGGCAATAATAAGACATCTTTTACTTGGAAGGTATTTTCACATTTAAAAGGGTTGCAACCACAACGAAATAAGAGTATGTCTGTATGTGTGTGTGTGTGTGTGTTTGCACTATATATGATTTATGTATGTGCATGTATGTACAATAAAATGTCTTGTCAACATTTCATAACTCACTTTGTAGGCTTTCCCTTTCCCCATTTCTCTCGCTCACGCTCTCTTTCTCTTACTGTTTGCCAGTTCCTGTTTGTGCAGGGCCAACACAATGGCCCAGGCCCAGACACCTCTTTACATGTATATGAATAGCGGTAAACAGACACGCACAACTGTCTGTCTGTCTGTCCGTATGTGTGTCTTGTCTGTCTGTTTGTCAGCCTTTTTCTTGCTTTCATTCATTCATTCATTCGTTCGTTCGTACGTTCATTTGTAACTGTAAATGTACAGCATGTAGCAATAAAACATTTTTCATATAGTTGCGCCCCACAATAATAATAATAATGATGATGATCAAAATGATGATGTACCCCACCAGTCCAATCGTCATCCCCTGCACCCCCACCACACACCTACATCAAGTAGGCGTCTTTGTCTCTGTCTCTGTATGTATGTGTTAATCAAAAAAGGAAATTCAATTGGTTTACACAAATGATTTAAATTTCTCCTTCGTACACATTTCAGATATTATGCGAAATTGATTTTTCGAGCACTTTCCATTTCCTTTACTCGTTTTTTCTTTTTATTTCCAACTTCACTTCACTCTCTTTCTATGTTTGTCTCTTTCATTCAAATTAGCTTTCAACTTTTGTGTATTTTCAATTATATCAAGCACTCCATAGAGAAAAAGTGAGCAAAGCACGACGAGAAAGAGAGAGAATTGATGAAATTTAACTGTCGCCAGGTGTATTCGTGTGTGTGTGTGTGTTTGTTTGCCTTTCTGTGAGAGATTGTTTGGCTCTGCTTTGTGTGTGCTTGTTATTGTACTTGTATTTTATCTCGTATCGCTTCTCTCACTCTCTCTCTATTTTTGTTTTGGTCTATTTTTTTTGTTGGACTTTTTATGCTTGTAATTTTACAGCAAACACCATCAAATGGCAATTTTTACGTTTATCTTAAATGACATTTATGTTTCCCAATGGTTACATTTTATATCAAATTGAAATTGTCCATTTCTCCTGCTTTGACTCGCTCTCCGTTTCTCTCTCTTTCTCTGTTTCTCCCACTTCGAATGACTCTCGATTTCCTGTTTCTCTTGGTTTCTTTGTTTATATACTTTTTTTTTTGCTATGACTTTGCATTTGAACACAAAAACATCTGTAGGCTTTTTGGCAAGTGAATCGCATTTTAAATGTCTACACGAATTTCTATTAGAGATTTTGTAGAATAATGCCTTCAAATGACCTTAGAAGAAAAGTTTCATTTATCTTTTTTGATTTTGATTATAAATTCATTTATTTATTTTTCGATTTTTGACCTTCAAGCGCTTTCCATTAAATTATCTCTAGCATGAAGAGAATTTTCTTATGTAAACTAAGAAGCTACAAACATTCAGTGCATTTGTCAATATTTTTGGCAGAATCGCATTGAAAGATCTTTTGAAAAGAAAATATGTCTTATATCAACCAAAGGGCAAGAATTTACATAATTCAACTTCCTTTTTTTTCAGTCATAGTTTTCATAAATCTTTTTCATTTGAATCTAGTTAGATAGATTGTATATGATTTCCCATGCTCTCCATTATAAAGTTTTGCGGGCAAAAAGGCTTCGCACATTTGTGGCATGAAAAACTTTCTCTGGACCCACATACACTGGACCGTTGAATCTCTACCAAAAACTTTGTCTAATTATGCGCAAAAATTTCTCAGAAGTGACCATAAAAGTCAAGTAAAAAGGTTCTTTTGGGCAACTTTCAGCCATTAGCAAAAGGAGAAAGCCAGTGAGTAAAGCGCAGACATAGAAAGAAAGAGAACATTTCGACAGGACCGAGGGGAAAGGGGGAAAAGGCGGACAGATGCAATGCGTTAACAAATGCGTGTCAAGCTAACTTTTTAATTACGTTTAATTAAGAGTGGCCACCAGCAGCAGCATAACAACAATAGCAAAAGCAAAGTTAAGTAAATAAACGCAGCAGCTGCCAATAGGCAAAAGCGCAGAAAGTTATGCTACAGTTTTTTTTTTCCATCACTCTCTTTATCACTTCATCTTTTTCCCTACAGCCAGCCAGCCGAACATTTTCTTTTTTTTTTTTTTTGCTGTCATAATTAAGCGTCAGAGTGCTGCGGGTCAGCCAGCAGCACTTGGCCAGTTAAATGCAGCTGCTGCTGACTGCCGACTGCCTTTGGTTTCCCCTCTCCCCACTCCTTTCTATGTGGACCTTTTTCTCTCTGCCTCTTGTTGTGTTCATGTTCCCTACATGAGCCTCAAAATGTTGTACAACATCATTAAATTGTTTTCCCTAGTTGCATGTCAGGCCAGAGACAGCAACTGACAATTGTAAACGAATCCAGCCGGTTCCACCATTCGTCCCTCTTCAGCTTATTCTTCACTCTTCTGTGGCGCTTTATAACTGTTTACATATACATATATGTATATATTTTCGTGCACATATGTATATGTATGTCGTATCATTTTCTCGTATTGCCTTGCCTTAAATGTTATTTGTGTTTTGTGCGCTTTTCAGCATTTTGCTCACGAAATTTGTTATTGAAAGCAACTCTTCGAGGACCCGACCGACTTGACTTTACTTGACTTGCATGCATGTGAGTGTGTGCCAAGAAGGAGAAATAGATAGATAGACAGACAGATGGAGATGGGGATAGAGAGATGGAGATGGTGAGCTGAAGGAAATGCGAGAGAAAGCAGAGTGGATAAACATAATGTTGTATGCACGCCATAAAAGCCAAAGCTGTCAAAAGTGATGACACATTTTGCATGAAGAACACTTGAATCGAAAATCAGAACTATATTTGACATCTTAGAAACTTTCAATTCAAGTTGAAATTAAACTGATACAGAATTCAGCTAATAGCAAATAGCAAATGTTATTTGCAACTTCTGAGAGCTTAGGCAAGAGTTCTTTGGCAATAAGTCTTCAATGACAATTACAACTAACTAACATACATTTGAGGCACTTATTAAGTTAATTCAACTTTCAAGTGAAAAGTCAATTAGGTATAAATTGCATTATTTTTAGAATAAGCTATTATAATTTTGCCATCACTATTCTTGCCAACAAAAATACAAAGGGAAATTTGATATGTACATACATATAGCCGTTCGTGTGCGTGTGTGTATGTGTGTGTTTTATTTGCCAGCAAACATGATGATGCATTTCATGCTGCATGAATGCCTTCATAGTCTTCTAGCTCGTACTCATCTTTCATCTCTCTCAGTTATCCTTTTTGGTCTATTGTCGTTGTTGTTGTTGTTGTTGTTGTTGTTGTTTGCACATTTGCCCAATGAAGCGCATCATCACGACTTAAGGGCGGGCAATAAAAAAATTGGCATCGGCATTTTCATGGCTCGTCAATGTCTCAATGCATCAATGCATCAAGCCAGCAAATTTACACTCAATTGCGCAATTAAAGAGCAGTTACGTGTTGTATAATAAGTGAAGGTCATCGACAATAAAGAATAGTTCCTCATCGAAGAAGGCCGGGTCAGCCTAGTTAATAATAATAATCAATAAATGCAATGCCCCTAACCTTTCAATGTCTCTTCTTTTTCCGCTTCGCGCTCTCTCTCTCTCTCTTTCTCTCTCTCTATCTTTTGCCCTTTCGACCACAATTGAAAAATATATAATAAAAATTCCATTGCATACATCGAGGCGTTCTAAAGCAGAGGCTAACACTATGTATGTATGTGTCGCTATGCCAATCGATAAGTTTTTGCATAGATGCTGCATAGATGGTTCTCGAGTGGGTGGTTATGGGAGAAGTAACACCAGCAAGCTCAGCACCTCCTCCAGCTACCTTTCGACTAAAACTTTAAATGAAAAACTTTAAGTGCCATGAGCCATGTACCTGCACAGTGGTTTTTTGTTGCACTTTAACCACTGTTAAGTGAGTCGACTAAATAAGCATTCAAAATATATCTAATCCAAATACTTAGTTCTAATAATAATTTTCACGCTTCGTAGAGTCAAAGAAAAAAGAAAAATTATGAAACTAATTTAATCTAATCTCTTCATTTCGTTAGGCTTTATTTAACTTTTCTTTATATTATTGGCGAAGTTTAAATGTATTTAAAAGTCCAATTTGATATGTGATCCAATTGATTGAAGTGATTTGATTTTCTGTTAGTTTTTTAATGATTTTTGTATTGTCAATTTTAAACGTTTTTTAAACATTCTAAGCCATATTTTGCGTTCAGAGACCACTATATCAATGTTATGACCAAAACTGGCAAACACACTCGCACACACACACACACACACGCTTATCCACACTACCACAGAACTTGGTGCTCTCGCTTCGAGCTGTTTATCAATGCAAATATTTTGCATACGCCACGTTGCACGTAAATTGCAAGTGCACATCCGTCGACGTTTGAGGGTGAAATCTTCTCATGGCTTTCGCCTTTTGTGCTAGGTCCTTTTTTATACTACACAAATAAAAAAACACACACCCACACACACATACACACACATAGTGGCCGCTGAAAGGCCTAAAACTGCGTAGTTTATGTGTGTGTGTGTGTGTCGAAAGTCATGCATAATGGGAAACGTGGCTAACAGACAAGCCCTGGGCAAAGCCTCAGTTTCACACTCCGCTTCGTCTGTCCTTTCGTTATTTAAATGTAAACTTTGTTTGCGTTGGGCATTTTTAATGAAAAGCCAAAGCCAAAAAGGTAGACAGACATCCAAGGCCTAGGGTAGGCTAAAAGCTTAGCCACCACGATGACGGGCATCAAGAAAATATGCTTAAGTAAAATGAGCAATTAAGGATTATTGCTCGGTTTGCCCATTTAAATTATGAGGCAATAACTGAAAAGGCAAAGCCAACGATGACGGGACGGCTAAAGCCTTTCAAGCTGTATGAATGTGAGAACAGAGACAGAGAGAGAGAGAGTGTGTGTGTCTGTGTGTGTGTGTGTGTGTGTGTGCAAACTGAGCAAAGGACCAAAAACGACAAGAAATGTTGGAGTACAATTTTATATACTTTTGTTGCAAGGCGCAACAATTGACTTAAGTGAATTAAAGCAATAAATATTGAAAAATTATTATTATTATGAATAGATTTTTTAGTTTTTAAGTAGTTTTAAGCTAGTTAATTTTCAGCGTGCCTTGCATATTTTCAGTAATTCTTAAATCGAGTATACAATTTCCTAACATTTCTGAAACAAGGCAAGGCAAGGCTTCTTTGCTGCATTCCTTTTGTGTTGCCATTTTTTTTTTCTTTTTACCCTTTACTGCTTCTGGTTTTTGCTTCTGGTGTTTGCTTTAACTGAAGCAGAGTAAATTGATATCGTTTCCTTTTGCTCTTTACGGCTAGCTTGACTGTACATCAAAGCAATTTCTTAGACACCTCTTAGCCGGGTCGACGCTCTTGCCTGCCGCTCCTGACTGCCTGCCACTATGTTGTTGTTGTTGGCAGGCAACAAAGTTGCATAAACTTTGTTAACATATGGCCATAGTTTCCACTGCCTTTGCCAGTTGACGCTGTCAGCTGCTGTTGCTGTTGCTGTTGCTGTTGCTGTTGCCGCTGCATTCCTCTCTTTTGCCGTTCGTTTGTTTATTTGTTTGTTTTGCAGCTCTTTGCAACTTTTAGCACTTGCAACAAAGTGCAATATTTGAACTCCTCGAGGCGTGGCACTTGGACAGAGATGAGATGAGATGAGATGAGAGAAAGACAAAACGCGAGTCTTTGCCGAGCAAGTGTCATATGTCACAATGAAAAGGCCAAAGCCAAGCGACTTGAACCGAGCCAGAGTGACAATAATTATGGCGGCGATAATCAAATTCACAGGAGCAACCGCTGCACTAGCGCACATCTTTGCCAACCGTCTGCAACCCACTTTAGCATGCACCACCACAAGCCAGCAGAAAAAAAAAACAAACCATGAAGAAGGAGAAGGAAAAATAAACAACAACAAAAGAAAAGAAAAGGAAATGGCAACAAACCCGCAACAGCAACTCGAGGCAAGTGGCCTTAGAATTGCATGGAGCTGGCTTGTGCTGGGAAACAATGCCGAACGAACGCCAAGAAAAAGAAATTAAAACTTGAGCACAGTTAAATAAAAAAAAAATAAAAAATGTGCACAGGCGCCAAAGTAAGAGCAAATAAAAAAAAAAAAAAAAAGAAATGCTCTTCCCTTTGTTTTCTGTTTGCTTAAACAAAAAAAATACCCTGCAAAAAGAAGTCAAGTAAAAGATTTATCTTTGCTGAAAATAATGCCACAAAGCTAAGAATAATATTCCTAACTCATTAATATTGGATTAATATAAACAAAACAAAAAAAAAAAACAATTTTCATAAATTGGTTTAAAGTTCGTAATAGTCAGTCCTTTGCTTTAAAATCAAACCCAACCGAGAATCGTAAAAAACTCGAGAAGTATTTTGCAGTTGAAAAGCAATAATATTTTAAATTTAAAAGAAGTTTTCCATTTAAAAAGTTTTTTATATTTTTTTTTTCTTAAGTTTCGACTATACTAAAGCTGGCTGCCTCCTGGCACTTGTAGTTACTGTGTTCTAGGAATAGATTGGACTGAAATCTGCTTAGCTAAAGTTTCAAAATTAATTTGATTTAACTTTTTTTTTTATTACGGTGTGAAATTGATTGTTAAAATAAACAAAGAAGATGGCGGAAGATTTGTCTAAGATTTTCTGAAATGCTTTCAGGGTATTTGTCAAGCTTATTTTACGGCTAATTTTGCCTCAAGGTCTACTCCTGGCCCTGAGTTCTAATGATACATTAGTAGCCTTTTCTTCAGCACAAGAAGTACTAGCAGTCAGCCAAGTCAGTCAGCCAGTCAGTCAGCCAGACAGTTGGCCAGTCAGAAGATCAGTCAGGTAGTTGGATAGGAATTACTTCCGCTTCGCTTAATTGCATTAAACAAACAGAGAGAGAGAGAGAGAGAGACAGAGAGAGACAGGCCATATATACACACACACACACATACACACACACAGACAAAAGATAGACAGATGTACGTAAGCTTGAGCGAAAAGTTTTCTTTTTTTTTTTTGGGAGTTCTGCCACAGCTCTTTAACCTCAATTTCTACGTTGCTCTTCTCTTGGCAGTCAGTCATGGCTAACCGCAGACACGTTCACACATGAGTTGCATTCAATTTTTTGTTGCTGTTGCTGTTGCTGCTTTTGTTGTAATTGCATTATTTTCATTAACAAAAGTTCAACTTGGCAGAAGGCAAGTTTGCATTTCCGGGACAATAGTATTGGTTTTTTTTTTTTTTTGTTTTTTTCTGTTTGTTTCTTTCTTTCTCTGCCTTCATTCTTCCATCTCGTCCGCGTGCAGCTCTTGTCGAGGCGATGCCTTCGGGGGCGGATGAATGGGTGGGTGGCTGGTTGATGGGTTGTAAGTGTTGTTGCCTCTCAACCATAATAAACTTTAATTAAAATGCATAAAAGCTGCAAAACTATGAGTGTGTTGTGTGTGTGTGTGTGTGTGTGTGAGTTTGCATGTATTAAACTAAATCGAGCGAATTGCAATCAATTTAATTAAGGTATATAACATTTAATGTTCTTCTGCATAATGCCAGAGCCCGACTCTGACTCTGTGTCTGAGTCTGAGTCTGAGTATCTGAGTGGTAACGTATGCAATTTGCAGTATTGTCAGTAATTTAACATTACCATGGTAATGAGGTGAGAGCAAGTGAGAGAGAGAGAGAGAAAGAGAGAGAGAGAGTTAGTAAATGAGCGTGTGTAGATGAGTAAGGTGTAGTTAAGAGCCATACTAACTACATTCAATAAACTCAATATGCGTTAAGCAAACGGCAATACCGATAATCACTCAACCACTGAACCACACGAGAACCAAACAACATATTTACATGCTTATATGCTTATATATGGAATTAGATTTATATATAATTATATCCATCCTATCCACCTATAAACATTCTTTTGCTTCGTTTACATGTCCAAATTAAATGTTGTTCTTTCTGTTGATCCTACCATCTAATTATTATTTTAATTATTCTGCCTTCTTATGAAATCAAAGCTAAGAAACTTAAACTTCCAAATAGAAGGCAAGGCAATCCAAAACTAAATTTACTTTCATATTTCAAGTGCTTGCCAAGGAAGCAGAGAGCATTTGCCTCTTTCCCATTGGGGCAACAAGTTTCTTTTATGAAATCTATCTTAGAAAATATATTTTACAGTTGAATATATTTTCATTTATAATCAAATTAGCTAAGCTATTCAAATGAAATCATTTCAGGCATGAAATCGTGGACAAATTTTACCTTGAACAACTTCTATTCACAACTTAATTTAACAAACCCCAAAATGCAAAAGTTCATCTGACAAATATGTATATATTTCAATTGTATAAAAGAACAAAAACTTCTCTGCCTCTGTTCAGGGGGAAGACTGGGGGGGGGGAGTGCAAGTTGGATTTTCAGTCAAAATGACAAATGAAACTCAAAAGTTTAATGAACCGCAGTCAGCATAATGAGCACAGAATGGTAGTAGAATTCTCTTTTTCTCTCTCTCTCTCTAAAATGGAGTACCAGGAGGATGGCAATTAAATTTTGCTAAGCTGCTTAAGCTAAATACATACATATATACAAAACTCACTGTATACAATACATATATCTAAGTCATCAGCATTGCCAGTCGTCCGACAATAATAATAGTCACGCGGAGCAGTTGTCAAAATTAACTAAATGCGAAGCTGCTCATTAATCTCTGTCTACCCTGTAACCATCCAGTCAACATTTTAGCGGGGGGGCAGCAGCAAGAGGAGCAACAGCATCAGCAAAAGCGCCAGCAGGCAAGAGTCTGAATGAATGGCCAGTCCACTGGACCAAAAAATGTGCACAATATACTCGTAATAAAAATGAAAAATCTACTCAAAATGACAGCAAAAAGTTGCGTCTGGTGCGTGTCTTGGCTAAAAATAATAATAATAATAATAAAAGGGAATTGGACAATGAACAGCAGCGCCAACAGCAGCAGCAGTAGCAGTCGGAAAATGCAAGTGGCTGCGGAAAGTTAATCATTTTATTTTAGCCATTTATTTTCATGTGTATGGCAATAAATTGCGCATACGCAGCGTTGATCATTTAATTAAATAAAAACCAAATCGAAAAACATAAATAACACAAACGCTAAATGCTAATTAACGCATTAGAAAATAATTTCTATGAAATATTTTATATCAACAAGCCCAAATTGTCAATGAAAAAAGGAGCAATCTCTCTTATCCTATTCAAACGAAAATCGTTTACCCTGCTTAGTAGCTGTTTAATGAATGGGCTTATTTAATTTTTGTCTTAGTGTTTGAAATTTTCATGGAATTTATATTAATTAGGTAAAAAGAAAAAAAACAAAAGTTGTCATCGAAATTGTTATTTCATTTACATTGTTCTCGTCCTTTTCTTCTGTATGGTCATTTGCCTTTGTCAACATTCCTCGGCTTAGATCAAAGTGAAAATTGCCTATTGATGCCACACATATGACATTTAATTATATTGCTCTTTGATTCGTCAATGGAATTTTCATCTAAACATATTGGGGATTGCAGAGATTAGAGGTTGAGTGGTTGAGAGGGTGATAGAGGTGGAGGTAGGTGATGGGGCCCTAAAATATGTCAATCAGTTGCATGACAATTAATTAAATTGCCTTTAGTTTCAATGGTTGAGTTCGATATACATTCATTTGACACATTTAAAGTTGACTTGCAATTCTGGCTTTGTTTCATCAGCCATTGATTTGGCTGAATGCCTGACCAAAAGTCACATTGGTTCTCAATTATTTAAAACCAAGCATTCTGCTGGACTTCTTTGCCCTGAATTCAAAGCGCCAGAGCCAGCTACTAAGCAATGCAACAGTCGGGCGAAGAGCATACATATGTATAAATAATGCACACTCCAGAGAAAGCCGGAGTGCAGAGTGAGAAAACAATTGAGAATTCCCCACGTACCGGCCATGTGTCGGCAATTGAAACTCAATTTAGTCAACTGGCAAAATACAAACACACAACCCCAAAGAGTAAGAGAGAGAGAGAGAGAGAGTGAGTGAGAGAAAGAACGACACTTTGCACTCGACACTTCATGTCCTGGCACTCTGCATTCTCTATACTCTACACTTTCCAGCCACATTGGTAGCCACAAAAATTGCAAAAAGAAAAAATGAGCCAGCAAAATGCATTTTACAATTTTCACGCCAATTGCCATAAAAGCCCGTAAGTGATATACTTAAATGGCACCGCTGCTGCACTCATTCGAGCATTGCCATTCCCATTTGGGGCTCCTGGACTCCTGATTGTGAGGCGCCACAGAGATTTCAAATTTTCACTTGAATTGCTTTGCTCGTCTTCTGGGTCTATATACTACCTACATACATACATATACATATATATGCGCCTCACGTTTTTGGGTAATGTG
The DNA here is from genome assembly GCA_024703675.1 of Drosophila nebulosa. Classification (NCBI taxonomy): domain Eukaryota; kingdom Metazoa; phylum Arthropoda; class Insecta; order Diptera; family Drosophilidae; genus Drosophila; species Drosophila nebulosa. Next base: position 5,113,962 of record CM045724.1, on the reverse strand, counting down.
TCGCGACAAATCAACAGGGCGACACCATGTTTTGGCCTACAAGTTGTATAGGCCAATTCAGGCGTTTGTTTAAGCAATTAAATTGCCCTGTTTCGTGTTTCCCATTTTTTTTTTTTTTTTTTTTTTTGGGAGTGAACAACTTTAAAATAAATAGCCAAACAAGCACAATTAATGTGAATTTATTTTGCGAACTCATTTGGCGGTAATTGCTTGGGCCATTGTCCAACACAAAAACACGCAAAACATTTACCAATCGCGGGAATGGGGAATAACTGACTCCAGAGAGTAAGTCGAAGAGTTTTCCCATATCTTCTCTTTTCCATTTCATACTTAAAGAGTTTTGCTTCTAGTTTATGTTTTAGTTCATGTAACGGTTGACTGGTTTTTACGCTTGATTGGTTTACTTTATCTAACTCCCTTTAGTTGTTTAAAGACCTCAGAGATAGAAAGCTGTTGCGCCACAGCATGTTTTATCCTTAAAGCTTTGGTTATTCGATATTCATTTACCTGGAGAGTATTTAACCTTCGTCTAATTAGCGCTGTTGGCGTCAAAAAAATGTTTGCCATAATCAGACAAATATGAAAATGAAATTCAATACGAAATTTTGTAATTTGAGAGCAATAAGCTAGAAAGCTAACGTGTTTAACAATTTTAGCTTAATTAGTTGGCCCTTATTACTTGTGAAAACGAATTATCATAGAAAAAAGATTTAAGAATCATTTAAATTAGCTATCCTAATTATAGAATATTCTTTGTTTTCTTTAAGTTTAGAAGCAACCCTCTTTGGTAAGCATTATGCTCGTAATTTCCATAGAATTTGCTGCCTACTTATTTACAATAAATTGTTGGACAGCCTACGCAGTAAAAAGGCTTAACACAATGGCAAGAGAAAGAGAGAGAGAGAGAAAGAAATCTCTCATGACATATACATACATACCTCTCTCATACTTGCTTTACCCCTTTCTCTCCTCAACCATTTTTGCCATCATTTAAGCCGTTTTACGACCTACAATTGTGCGGCCTCTCCATCTACCATCTACCATTTGCGAACTGTAAATAACTTTTGCTTATATTTCGAAACATTTATTGGTGACGTAAACGGCGCGGCTCTTGTAGCCTTTCTGTTTTTTTTTTTTTTTTTTTTTGGTTTTGGTTTGCCAGAGATGCCATTTGGCCAGGATGTTGTACTGGTTGACGGCTGGCTGGCTGGCTGGTTGGTGGCTTGGTCTTATTGCAGATTTTTACTCGTGTTAATTTCCTGTAACGTGATATTACAAAGTTCCTGCGGGCAAAGGCTTTAACTCTCACGAGTCTCTTATCCTCGTTCTTCAGTTCTTTAGCTATGCTTGTCTTTTTTTTTTTTTTTTTGGGAGGAGTTTATGTCTTTGCCTGAGAATTGGTCTTCTAAAACTCATAAAAAAAGGAAACCTAACTAAGCTCAGCATGCATTTTGTGTGGTGGCTACATAAAATATGATGAAGGGCACTTAAGGCGGTTTCAGACTCTCAGCCTGATTCACTCATGCTGACAGCTATCAAATATGTACACAACATGCATAAATGAATGACTCACACACACACACGCTTTAGGGGGGGGAAAAAAAGGGTGTTGGGGTGGTAGGTAGATAGGACTAGCTTGCCTTTTGTTTCATAAATATTAAAGTGGGCAAACCTTTGAAACGCCAATTTCCACTTTTGTGTCGCAAAATACAAATTTTCTTAGCCTAGTTTTCTCATAGCCATTGCCGACAGGTAAACACCTGCAATACATAGACACGAAAAACAGTTTGGCACTTGCAAAAATGTGGAAAATTTATAGAAAATATGCAATTGCAAATTTCAGTTGCAATTTTATAGTTTGAAGTTTTGCAATTGCAGCTGCAGTTGTTTGCAGTTGTTTGCTTTTGGTTCTAAACCATAATTCAAGCTTATTTTGCTGTGCCAAAAAACTGTCAGCATGGAAAATGGCTTGAAAAATATTTCATCAACTCCCACTACCACTAATCCCCCAACCACCCATTTCCTCCGCCCTCACCCCATCCATAAGGATAAAAGTTTTTCGGTTTGAAGTTGAAAATATGCAGATTATTAATAATATTTTAGGGCTGCACAAGCTGCAATGACTAAGCAACATTTTAATACACTTAACTAACAAAACGAAGGCGAATAAAGTGCTAAAATGTTTGCGTATCAACACCAAAAGAAGACATTTTTAGGATGCACTTAAGCCTCACTCTGAAAATCTTTTAATTATTGTCACTTGAAAAAGAGAAGAAAGAAAGATCTGAATTAAATTGTTGAACTTGTCCAACAATCTAAAGTGGTTCCACTAGTAATTTCAATTATAGAACTTGAATCAACTGTACTTGGTGGGGGATTACTCATTGAACCCAGCAGAAGCTATAGAATTACATCTACCCATAACTTCACAGGGAAACTCGCTGACAGCTTAGCTTATTGAAACCAGAATTTATAGCTATTACAATGATTTGTTTTGACCATTCTGGTCTCGAATTCTTAAACTTAATTACAATTGAGCCGACTTTGTGTGTATTTAGTATAAAGATATATTTTACTCAATCAATTAGCAAATTGTTTCGAATTTGTAGGCCAGTGGTTTAGGCATAGAAAAAATTTAATTTTCAAAATTCTATAGAGAATTTTCTTACTCAGAATGTCTTTGAATAATTTTCTTTTTCTTGTTAAATATTTTTACAATATTTCTTATATTGAGGCCACTGTGCTAAAGACTAGATACATTTATCTCTTGTTTCATGTGGCATGCAGCATGTGGCATGTGTGTGTGTGTGTGTGTGTGTGTGTGTGTGCCTCAGCCCTTGGCCCTCTGTCTGTTTCTCTCTCTCTATTTTTCTCTCTATCTTTCTCTTGCAATCCTTAAATGCAATTGAAAGCGCATTACCAAATGCCATTAATCAAGTTTGCAACTTTTCGCAACCACATGGAACTACCAGCATCAAGAGAGCAGAGAAAGACAAATGAGGGCAACATTGAAATTGGTGTGAATTGTAGATGTGTCTGTAGATGTATGTAGTTGTGAGAAATTAATTTGTTAACTTGGAACCATACGAAATGATACACAATTGTTAACATGAGAAAAAAAACGAGATTAAAAAAGGCACAAAATGAACGATTTCATTCATGAACATATTTTTGCCTCTTCACAAGAGAGACAAACGCACTCACACAAAATTACATTTATGTTCTCTCCCTCTCTCTCTCTCTCTCTCTGAATCTCCAGGCTAGCTAACTAACTAAGTTGGCCAAGTCAAGAAGCCACTCAAGTGGCCATGTTTCAATTCTACCGCCCATGTCTGCCTTCCTGCCGCCCCCACATACATTCATATATGTGCGTATAATTTGTGTTGCCTTTTCATAAATAATGGAATGTTCTGAGAAAAGAGAAAGAGAGAGAGAGAGGGAGAAAGAGAGAGGGAATGAGAGAGCGAGAGAGTATGCATGGTATCTATGCGTGTGCCTTTTGTTTTTGTCTTATTTTTGTGGTACACGGCCACCTCATAGGCCTTCCCCCATACACACCCACACACGCAGTGGGGTAAGTAGGGGAAGGCAAGTAATTTTACACACACACACACAACCACATCCGTTTGGTATGAGTTGAATACAAATTTAATCTGTCGGTATTCTGGGATTTTCCCATTTGTACAAGATTATAATCTCTTTTCTTTCTTTCCCTACCCTTTTGACCCCTCCGTGTTTCTTGTTTTTCATTTCCTTTGCTGCCCGAAAATGAACCCATTTTGCCATTATATGGCACCAATAGGCGAACATTTGATTTGCTTTCGTTAACAAACGTTAATGAGTTACAAAGTGCCGGGGTAAATTAAGCTTACACCGCAAGTAACACTAACTAAAGAGGAAGTAACTTTTAGATAATTACTCGTATATACCAAAAAAAAAATCTACATTTCATTTGGAAAACCAATGAAGCAAACATTACACTCAAAAAGAGATTTTCTGTATGAAACTTGAAGAATTTTAAAGAAAAAAACCTACACACAATCCTTTTAAGGACATCAAGTTAAACAATTTATAGCAGCTGATTTGGAAATAAGTAACTTATTGGTAAATGATTGAAAAACTTAATTCTTTTAAACATTAACTTAATCACCTTATCCTAATTTTACGTTTGTAACCCTATAGAAAATTTGTTTCTTAACCTAACATATAGAGCGGCTTAATATTTTATTCTTAGGATTTTTTACTTTTAATAACTATGGTGAAAGTGTCATATATTGGCCTTAGAAGTCATGATAATTGCTGAGGCAGTTTCCGTTCCTTCTTTTTCTAGTCATGAATAAGCGAACTTGTTAGAGAAACGGGAAGAAGCAAATGAAACAAGGACTATAGAATGTTAACTAACAAAGTCTAAGCCCAATTTGAATGCTTAAAACAACTTTCTAGTAATATACATTTTGGTATTTGCTACACTGATTGATATGAAAAAATCGTTCAACATATTTAAATAAATAATAAAATCCTCTTACAAACTCGCACTATTTCTACTCCATTTCAACATTTATCTTCAGTTTTCTCTAGCTAGAGGGGGGAGAAAAAAAAACTCATTTCCAACATTGCTCGCATTCCAAGCTGTTGCCATCTCTACGCCCTCAATACGCCCCGTTTTCCCCAAGCTCGTGTGTATGTACAATGTACATATAGTTGGAAGGAAAATTTATAGACCTTTCCGTTGACTTCTAACATATGCATAATTTTTCAAGAGCAACGCATTGAAATCGTGTCATAAAATGAAATCACAAGTGCTTTTAATTTGTCGTAGCACAAATGCACAGGCCAAACACCAAATCTCTCTTACACCGCCCCCCCCCCCCCCCCCCCACACCACAGTCAGCCACACTCGTTACTTAGAGCACATTTAATTTTGTTACACACCCACACAGAGGATAAGAGTGAGGGGAAGAGAAGGCTGTGCAGGAAAAACTTGGCAGAAACCCTAGAAAACTATGTGGCAATTTATAACTTTTGCCTGTTCCTTCTTTCACTAGTCATGAATAAATGCGAATTTTGTGTGGAGCAACGGAGGAACGCAGAGGAGCAAGGGGGAACAAAGGGCAACGTAAACGATAATGAGTCAGTCTACTTGCCAAATTATTTAACACTACACAGGCAAAAGTAAATCAAAATATATATACATATACCATTCACATAAATTTATAGATATATACATATGTATGTATGTATGTATATTTTTTTTAGTGATTTTAAATAATGCGTAGCACTTAGCTAGATTAGAATTACAGTTGTTTTGATTTCAATGAAGAAGATTTTAATTAAACTGCTTAAATCAGGGCTGCAAACTTTTTACTATTTCAAACTGAAAGCAATTTGAGTTGAGTATTTTAAATCTGTCTTTAGGCAAACTAAGAAAACAAGGATTAAGCATAGTTGTTGCAGCCCTGGTTTGAATAGTTGTTGTTGTTCCTGCTGCCAAAATTTGTCAGTTTAGCATATTTCTAGGTGCCAGAGTAGAAGAAGTGTTTTATGTTTATTCATACTGAAAATCCGCCGAAAAGCATGAAGAAATTATAACAGAAAAGGCTTTTAGAGACGCACCTCTATCTTGCTCTTTCTCTTTTCTCTCTCTCCCTTGCTCTCTCTCTTCTTTTTAACCCCAACGTATTTAAATTAAAATTACATTAAAGATGAAATTTTGAGGTTAGCGTGCAGGAAAAATAATGGCATCACTTTCAACATCATCATCATCGCCGGCGGAGCGGTTGCTGTTGTTGCTGATTTTTCTGATGCTAAAATTGAATTTTCGCTCAACTCCGCTCCAAACGCAGTAACCACTTTAGCAGCAATCTCTATGCACGCAAACATTTTACAGCCAACAACAAGGCCAAAACAAAAACGCCAAAAAATTAACAAAAATAACAAGAGTCGTGTAATGAGAGAAAAGAACTCTCTGGCTCACCTCTTAATGTGATGAGCAGAGACCACAATACATTTCAAATGCGTGGAGAGCAGAGCTTTGTGTGGGCGTGGCTAGAGCAGCAGCATTTAAGCCTTATAAATTAGCGGTTAGATTGAGCGTCATAAATCGTACGATTAATTTGAAAGTGTGTGAATGTCTGTGCATGCATTTGTTTATAAAGGATTCTTTTTTCCATTCGGGACGGGGAAAAAAACTGTTGCCTACTTTCTGGCTGAAACATTTAAAGCTCTTGTGTGGCTGTGTGAAGAGAGTTGAAGCTTTTTAGAGAGCAAAAAATATCATATGAAATTTGCGAGGGTCGTTCTTGAAGCCGAAACTATGTTTTTTGCCAACTTTGTTCTTAACTTTTTGAGAGTATATAGTAAAGTGAAGAAAAAGCTTATGGGAATATTTTTAAAGTTTTCTAGGAACATTAATTGCTCTCTGTTTCTATTTTCTTAAGTCAATAACTGTGTTTATGTTTCATTACTCAAATGCAGACCTTTTAAGCTATTCATTTGGTATAAGTGTTTGTTAAAAGTCTACTGCATCTATCTATTTGAGCAGCCCTCGTATATATATGTTTATATGTATGTGGTTTACCTCTGGCACTTAACTCTCTCGCAGACCTCTTTCAGCTGGTTCAAGTGGATGGCCAGCAAATGTTTTCCACTGCATACTTCTAGGCTGGCCCCAATAATTTATCAACAAAAAAAAAAGGAAATTGTATCTAATTATAATTTGCCGCAAATGCTTTGCCCTGTGGACAACAAAAGAGTAAGACCAAAAAAAAAGGGCCAAAAACCTATAGAGAAGTTGTATGCTAAGCGCTTTGCCGCCTCAACTCGGTACGCATAAATTCTAACCTAGTCCCAGTTCTTTAGACTCTGTGATGTTTGTTTATGCTTCAGAGCTGCATTTTTATGTTCTGCTGACTGCAACAACAAGACTGAAATACCAACAACAGAAAGGAATAGTCCACTAACATCAGTCTTTTCAGAATAACACTGCACATGCACGTAGAGAGCGAGTACGTACGAACGTAGTCAACTAGGCTGAACACAAAACCCAATCACAGAATACCACAGACAGTGGGTCAAAAATGGCAAAAAACTCACGCAGTTCCATTCTAGTTTTGTCATCAATCAATGGCCTACATTGCTGCACTTCCCAGCCAATGAAAATTCCTACAAAAGTTGATTCGCCATTATTTCTTTAAAAAGCCTCAAAGGTGAAAGAAATGCTAGAAATTTTCTTTAATGGCTTTAATGTAAATATCATTTTTAATATATTTCAATTTCATTCGCTCTCTGTAAAATCTTTTGGCAATAAAATCATTATAAGTCCATCTTTCAAAGATTTGCATAGGCTTTAAATTTATTTTGTTACATTTACATTTTGGTGCCACTGTGTGTGTGTGTGCGCGTCGTGTATGTGGGTGTGTGTGTGCCTTTTAGCTTAACTCTGGCTGGCGTTGCTTTTTAATAAAATTAGCTCCGACATTGGGTGCTTGTTTATGCAGCAGCAGTCAACCAACGATTCCAACGATGACGACCCAGAGAGAACATTGCCAGACCCAGAACCGACCCTCAGGATGCACATACAGTTAGATGCGTATAAGAGTGTGTGTGTGTGTGGGTATGCTGGTGTGTGTATGCCTGTGTACTTGACTGCTTATTATGCATGAATTTCAAATGAAGTCGCGAACGTGACACAAACTCATGACCGCCTCCAACAGCCTTTGCCTTTGCCTTTTTAGCCCGACTGGCTGCCTGCCTGCCTGCCAGGCAGCTAACACAAAATTTACACATTCACATTACGATATGCATTTAATATGAGCGAATTGTACCAGTTAAGTTGAAGCTTTTGGGCGGGCTAAGGGAATCAAAAAACAGAAGGGAGCCAAACCAAAAAAAAAAAAAAATTGAAAAACACATAATCCTCATTGCCATTGAAATGGGTGAACTGGTCGGTTGGGAATAGAAATGGGCATAGGCAATAGGCAATGGTCATGAAGATGGCCAAAGTGTAATGGTTAAGAGTGTAGTTAAGGCCATAATGAAATTTGTGCAGCTTATTTGGCATTTGTGTGTGTGTGTGTGGGTGAATGTTGATTTTTTATGGTTCTTTAAGTGGGCTTATGTCTGGCTTGTCTCTGGGATCTCACTCCAAGGTCAATGGGTTAAGAAAAAAAGAGTTATATCTTCGAATTGTGAGCTTATTCAAGAAATCCATTAAATATTGTTAAAGTTAAAGTCAATAAACAATTTGTAAGTATAGTAGACTTGCCAAGGTCAGGATTGTTTAAGAAGTTTAGGAACTTCTCTCGAAGGGTTTGAGCCAACTATATTACATATAAAACTGCCTTTTTTAATCCATTTAAAAGAAACTCTCCAAACCATTTCACAAAACATTTGCTCTATTTAATTGGATCTTAAATTAAAAAGAAGCAAAGACCAAAGAAACAGCACAAAAATAGTTTAAAATAAAGGAAAGTTAATGTGAAAAAGTATAGAGATAATTCTTAATTCATCGATATTCCATTTCTAATAATTAAAATCAATTTTTCCATATGCATTGACATATACTCATTTTAAATATTAGTCCTATAAATTTTTGCTCGAGCCAAATTTTATATGAATTTTGGTGTCTTTCTTTATGTTTCCATGAAAAGTAAGCCAAGCTGAGCTTTAAGTAAAAAGTAAGTGAACTTAAAGCAAAGGTAGAGCCCTTAATAATAACTTATTTGTGTAAAAATTTAACTGATATTAGTTGTAAATATTTATAAGGTGTAATTATTTTGAGTATTTGAAGCCAATTTCACGCTTTGACTCGAAGTGTTCTCATTTATGGCACTCGGTCTTTCGATGTGGCACAAGTGTTGATAATGCACTCTGTGTCTCACTTAAGGAAACGTTTAAATGCTCACGTGTGTGTGTGTGTGTGTATACATATACATACGTATATACCATGGTATACACATACAGATAAACTTATATAGCAACCTAATGATATGCAAATACATACAAACAACAATAGCAACAAAAGCAACAGCAACAACGAAAACAATTATAAAAGAGCGAGAATCGCGTTAATTGTGTTGCTCGTTGTCTCCTGCTATATTGTTGTTGTTGTTGTTGTTGTTGTTGTTGTTGTTGTTGTTGCTGTTATTGTTGTTCGTTGTTCGCCGTTCGTGTTAACATTTAATTAAACGCCTTTTGCTGTCAAAAGTGCGACATAATTACTTGGCAGTTTCGCTTCTTTTTTTCTTTTTCTAAACGAATTTTTCCTCGAAAATTGTCTCTGTCGTTTTACTTGCCCATTTGCCATTTTGCCTTTTATCTTACTTTTCTACGTTGCTTAGTTTCCATCTGCGTCTTCATCTTCGTCTTCGTCTTCGTCTTCGCTTTGCGTGCATTATTGTTTAATTGCAATTAGTGCCAAAGCGACTCAAAAATGATAATAACGAGTTCTCGTATATGTATATAAACATTCTGATATACATATATACATACACACACACCTATAAAGGTGTATCTGTGTGGGTGCGGCTGTTTGTGTGTGTGTGTGTGTGTGTGTTAGTCGGCTCATGCATAATGCAAAGGCCGAGACGAGTCGAGACTTCCTTCACACATTGCAATTAAGTTGCAAAAAGCCTAGGACCCCCCCTCCATTGTCCTTGTTGCTGTTGTCGGTGTCGGCATCGGCATCGGCATCGGTGTTGCTGCTGTTGCCGCTGCTGTTGCTGTTTTGTTGCCCCTGTCGATCCGAGAGTGTCGAGCATATCTTTCCCTCTTTTGCCATGAAGTGTGTGTTGCCACTTGAGTACTTCAGCTTTTGCTTCTTTCACTTCTACTTGGTTAGTGAGTATATGCAGGGAAGACGAAGAGTCCTTCCTGCCTTGAGAGTGTGTTAGATTATTTTTATGTGTTTAGTTTTTCCTCTTCTTTTCACTATCTATCTCGCTTCTGCGACTTATTTTCCCATGCTTAAGTAGTTAGTTTAATAAATTGCATTGCTTAGGCAGGGGGAGAGAGACAAGTAAAAAGAGGAAGAAGCAAACTCTACTCGAACATTATTCAACTTGATTTCAGCACTTGAATTGCTATAAAATTGATAGCTTCTGCTATCCCCAACGTTGGCCTTTAAGCAATTTCAAACAGGAATAGTCCCTTACAAAGCTTTAAAACAGAATTTAAGGAGACTAAAATCCGCTCAATCTTATCGTACCCGCGGCAAGCGCATTTTATATATTGTTTTAAACATTTTTAATAGAAATTTTAAATCAAGTTTGTTTATCTTACAAAGAGCTAAATTTATGGAAAACTGCATTTTCCGTTCAATAGTCTCTTGGCTCAAAATAAATATTTGTATTAAAATGAATGCACTATTATTTTTTAATTAAAATTTTTTATGACAAGTCCACAATACGAGAAATAACAGCCAAAAATCTTTATGCCTTGCAGTTATATGCCATTCAGATAAAAATGAACGCGTTTATAATGTTAAATTTTCAATTTACTTGAACAATTACGTATACGCCATGTATGTAGGTTTCGCCATACACATAAGAGCAAACATCAAGGCTAGCAAGGGAACCCCCAAAAGGGGGACCCTGTAATGCATCACAATAGTAATTAACAATTTACAGACACACTCACACAAACAATAAGAGAGAGAACAGAACAGAACAGAACAGAACCAACAATTTTTGCTACCTTTTGCCATTTTCCATCAAGGTTGAAGAACTCATAAATTTTTGAAAAACATTGAGTGGGAGTGAATGGAAGCAGGGAAAGGTAGCAAAAGAGTGGTAAAGGGGAAAAGTGAAAAACACTCAGCACTGCGAAAAAAAAAGAAAAAAAGAGAAATCACAGTGGCAAATGTCAAAAGTGTAACAAAACAAAAGAAAAAGAAGTTAAATAGTTTTAAATCATGCAAACCATGACCCAAGAGAGACAGCAGTGAAACTACTACTATTAAGGTGTATGGAGGATACTGGATACTGGATACTGAATGCTGAGGCAAAAGTGGGTGGCTCAATGGGCGAAATCAAATGTCAACTCTCGGCAAGGACAACTACAATTTCGAGAAGTTGTAAGTGACGCCCAAGGCCAAATTAATCTGGGCTAAAGTAAGAGTGGGAGAGAATTGAAACTGGGTCACCTAGCAACCTATACTAACTAACTAAGTACTACAACGCAACAATACAAATACGTTTTCCCCTTAGCTAAGTATCTCGAATATTCGATGATGCTGCCAGCAGACAGACCATACGAAGAGGCAAGTGAGTGCGGCATGCCACCTGGGGAGAGACACCGAACATGAAATTAAATTAGTTCACCCAGAAAACAGTTTCATTAAAAATGTAACGAACTAAATGCCAAGTCAGTATTTTGTCAACAATTAAATTGAAATTAAGCCAGGCAATACATTAAAAATATCGCCATAACTTAACAAATTCATACTCCTTATATAATATGTTGTAATTTCAAGCGCCTTTAAATAAGGATTTCATTAAGTACAGATCGAGGTCGATATCTGCTCTTAAATCTTTTGAAAGCATTTCATTGTTTCTTCATCTCAATCAAAGGAAATTCAATTTACTCAAGACCAGAAGCATATTATTGCCTCTTCTGTGTCATATGACAAAGTAGTCCATTTCGAACTGAGGACAAGTCCTTCATTCACACATGACCATAACCAGGATATGCCATACTGATTTTCTCTCTCTCTCTCTCTCCCAACTCTCCCCTGCCATCCACAAATCCTTGAGCACATGCATATTAATGCTCATGTAATAAACACAATCATTCACCTTGACAGCCTGCTGGTTGGGTCATTTCCAGTGGCCAGTGGCCAGTGGTAAGGTTCCAAGTGGTTTCCCAGCCATGCCAAATTCATGAGTCTGTTGACCAGCTTGGTTTTGCATAATTTAAGCGCAATTCCAACATGAATTCGATTGTCCTCCAACAGAGGACCCACAAAATGCATTTATGAATGAGCTAGGCTGAGTCACATTCGCACACTCGCATCGGAGACTCGGAGGCAAATATTTACCTGTGCCTAGTTTAACACCTTTCTGCTGGGCCATTCTATTTAATATTTTTTATGGCGACTTCTTGCCGTCATTTGGCCTAATGGCCTGCAAATAGTTTTCACAATTGAGTTGTCAATTTTACCAAGAGCAAGAGCGTCTCTTAGCACTCTCGACTACTCTAGCCTGGCATGCTCGTAAATCGCCTAACTTTTCTTTCTTTTCTCAAATATTTGCCATTGTCCCACACACACACACACACACACACACACACACACACATAGAGGTAGTGTCCTGTCCACTCGAGCTTTTAGAGTGAGCGAGCCACTTAATGACGTTTTATGGTTGACACTTTTCGGCATACGGCATACGGCAGAAACTAAAATGGAGGTGAAACGAAACACGGAAACTAAATGCAGAGATTAGAGCTAAAATACGGGGCAGTAAAGCGTTAACTGTTGAATCCTTAAAATTCTAAACTGCAAATGGTAAATTTATTAATTAAACAATTTCTAATTGTTTCCACTATTACAAATGCAAAATACCAATTTTCAATTTTAATTATTAATCTACATATATAAATCAAAGATAATTCCACCTGAATGCGACTTTTATAAAAAACAAATAAAATTAGAAAATATAATTTTTTCATTACAATTGTTTCTAGCTCATAAAAAACACATTAAAATGATATGAGGAATAACTAATAAGTTTTAAATAAAATATTTGTAAGACTGGAAAATCAATGCAAATATTCCAGTTCAGTTTATTAAAAGATCCCTTGGGCAAGAACAATGTCTACCACATAGCTTGCCATATAAATTCAATCTTTTTTAGATTGTGGAAGTGGTATGGCAACGCCGAATGACCAGACCGCTGGCAGAACAGCTGATCTTCTTTGATGACTTGTCAAGTCGCGAGTCGTAAGAGAAAAGTTGACGAGGCAGTACTTAACACTAATATCATAACTTATAAAAAAAACTTAATAACTTAAACTAAAAGGCAGAATACCTATTTCTCTTGAAACGCGAACTCTGTCCCACATTATTCATAGAACAAAATCAAATTATTTTGGGCAAATGAAGCAAGTGAAGAGTTCTTATGACACCATAAAATCTTTGAGTATAGTTTAAATGGTATACACTTTAATTGGACCATTCAATTTGACAATAATTGGAGTTGGGAGTATTTAAGAAACTGCAACATTTTTTCATCCTACTGCCCATCCTCCTTCTTGTCCAATTACATTTCATTCGCAGTCACATACTGGGGGCCACGTTTTTAGAGGGGGCAAATACATTTTACCAACCAATTAACTGGGCTGCCAAAAACTCATCATCATGGCCAAAGTACTCGGAATTTTTTAATAGCTTTTCCCGTAATGAGCGGTCGGGTCTGGTCGACAACAGGAACTGCCAATAACTGAGCTGGGTTATTAGTTTAATTTGTTTGAATGTGCCATAAATCAGTGTTGAGTACCCGGCGAAGTTTCACTTAATTGGAAAGGCGAAAAAAAAGAAACACAAAAAGGGAAAATACAACTGTGTAATTTTGGTTTTTCACTTATATGTATGTATTTTTGGTTCTCTTTCGTGCTTGTCATTGCAGAAAGCTGTCAGGGACCACACGAAAAACGTTTACTCAATCACCTGCTCTCCACCTACAATACACTGGAGCGACCCGTTGCCAATGAATCGGAACCGCTGGAGGTTAAATTTGGACTGACGCTGCAACAAATCATCGATGTGGTAAGTTGGTGGAACCCAAAGAAACAGCTAGAAATTCTCCCCACAATCCCCTCCATATCCCAAAAACAATGTATTTCAAAATCAAGAATATATTTTCAAGCATCAAAAACAATTGAATTGAATTTTTGAAATGTCGAATCGATCACAAAGCTGTATGGAGTTTTTCGAAAAATGCCGTCAACACATGAGAAAAAAAAATTTTCAGAATTAAAATCAAATAATTTTGTCGAGCTCTCGGTACACTCGGTTAACTTGTTATTAATACAATTAACGCTTGCGTTTTTTATAGGACGAAAAGAATCAGATTCTGACCACAAATGCGTGGTTAAATTTGGTAAGTGACATGTACCCGTCGTCAAATCTATCATTAGCACCTGTTGTGTGTCAATTTTGAGGGACCCTTACGTTGTTCCATCGTTTTTTTTTTTTCTATGTTTTCCTTTGAAGCTTATACTTATATTCGCCTTTTTCTTTTGAGAATTTTTCAATAAGTGCGACGATCTATTTAGCTTTTAATCAACACACACACTCAAGCATTTTGATATTTAAAAAAGAATATAAGAAACAAAAATCAATAATTAAATGTTGTCTCCAATATGTGTGTGTGATCAATAAGTGCATATATACTTATATATACATATTATATATATATAATTTATTTATTCAAATGAACAATTTGCTGTCCAAACACTGTTTTAAATGTATTCCATAGTGCAAAAGATTCTAAATGCAAATACCAAAACAACTAATCGAATTAAAATCAAATGCTAATAAGTAACAATAAAGTGAATAAAAATACAAAATTTTATTTTCATTTTTTTTTTTTTTTTTAATTTTTTGGAGGGTGAAGAGATACGTTTAGGTGAAGAAGAAGTAGTGACAAATTAAAAGCTTAAAGTTGTCCGATTTAGTTTAAAGAGTTGTTTCTACTAATCGATATCATGTGTAACCTTAGTGATATCGATAACACTTTTTGTTATCGTAAGAGGGGTACTAAGGCATTGGAGTTTTTAGGGCCAGAGCCGTGCGCAGTATCCAGCTCAGAGGGATTTGAACTCATAGTTACATAAGCCAGCCAGACTCTTCATAAATACCGACTATCGATATAGGACGCCATAATTTGTTTGTTTATCAACACTTTCAAATAGTTTTGAACAGCAAAAATTGATGTAAATGTACATATGTACAATTTTTGTATAAACGTCTAACAAAGATAATTTTCTAGTTACGACCGACCGAACAAGGGAGGGTCCGTACACCCGAAACTCCCTCTCTGCTCAAGACCCTGATAAGGGCTATTCCTTATGTTACCTATACAAAAATTAGGAAAATTAAACTTACCTTACGTACCTATTAAAGCTGAAAATTCATTAATTTTTCATATCATTTGAAGCTTTCTAGAATATAAGGTTCGTTAATATTTTCACTTATAACGACCAACCCAAGACTGTAAGATTTTCCCCTCGAAAGCTGTAGATATCATTGACCTACAATTACATTTTCAATTAATATGTCTTTTAAGAATATTAAAAATGATTAAAAACATTCTTTTTAACATTATAACTCCAATTTAGTATGCAAATTGCAAATTTATAACGAATCATGTGATAAATAACCAAGATGGATTAAAACCTCAACTCATGAATCATGCAAAATACATGCATACACCCCTTATATATACCGGCTAAGCGTATCTCTTTCCCCTTCCTCTGCTGTTTGTAGCTAAACTTTTGATTTACACAATTTCATTTAACCTGGACATGGCTTGGACTGGACTGTGATAAGGCCTAAATAGCCACAAATATAGCTCGTTATAGCTGAGGCAAAAAGGCATTGCTAAATTGGCAGAAATTGCCATACAATTCCATAAACATAAACAAATAAATCAAATCTACAGGACAACAAAAAAAAAAACAACAACGACACAAAAAGGACATAAATAAAATTTATATGTAAAACAACAAGCAATTTTTTTTTTTTTTTTTTTTGCCTGAACACCTGAACTTCAGGTCAGTAGCGCACCATGGACACATCGGGCGATCCGCAGAAAACCGCCGGACAACAACAACAACAACGCAACACAATAACGCAAAAAAAAAAAAGACAAACCCTTTTCAATAAAATTAATAGCAGCCAAGCCCATGTCCATAGGCTAAATTTATGGCTTA
Source organism: Drosophila nebulosa (assembly GCA_024703675.1). Classification (NCBI taxonomy): domain Eukaryota; kingdom Metazoa; phylum Arthropoda; class Insecta; order Diptera; family Drosophilidae; genus Drosophila; species Drosophila nebulosa. Next base: position 5,098,035 of record CM045724.1, on the reverse strand, counting down.
GAACACAAACTTTCAATTTTCCAAACCATTTTCCGTTACTTTATTGTGTTAAAATGGCAGCATAAACCATACAAAAACAAAAAAAAAAAAAATAAAACAAAATAACAACAACTAAACTAAAACTCTAACTAATTGTTGTGTGAACAAAATTGTAAACAACAAAATGCATTCGCATAGGCTTTTGGTTTTGTTTTTGTCTCGTTATCAATGTGTAATTGAAATACAATCATGCAAACAATTCTGTTCTGTTTTTCTCTCCCATTTTTTGTTCGAGTACAATTTAATAATTTACGTAAGTTTTTTTATTTTTTTTGTTTATTTACACACAATTTTGCCGGTTCTTTGCATCAAATTAACACATTAAAAATGAAATATTTATCATATGACAGTTCGATATGCGATTTGCAATATCCGTTCAATTTCGTCATGGCTCTTAAAATTGGTTTGCATATTATATTATATATAATTCATTTGCAAATATCAAATAAGCCAAAAGGTTTTCAAGCCCATTCTGTAGTTAAATTGCTCTTAAAAGGAACACACAAAACATAAAAAAATAAACTAAATTTAAGAAAAATAAAAATTGTGAACAATTGTTCGGCTTGAGCCAACTTTCAATCATCCTTGATGATAAATATATTTAGCCCTGAACTAAGACCTAAACCAGATTAAAAGTTCTTTTAGTCATTTCTATTTACTTAAAGATGGTGTAATGTCGCTCATAATTTAATGAGCAGAAGTGTAAAACTCTTTCTATTCATTGAGTGAAACTTGTTTTATTTTTTGACTCACTCACTTGTTCTTTTTTTCACTCAATTAGTTGTTTAATGACTCATTAACTCATTTGTTTTCTGGCTAAGTTGTTCGGTTGCTCCTTGAGGGTATACGGTTACAAGTGTGATCAGTTGTTTTCTGTGAGTCAATGAATCAAGGAACAATTGAGTAAATGAACATGTATGTCAATAAACACCAACTCACGGTGAGTGAGTGAACCACTGAACAAGTGAGTGAGTGAGTAAATGAACTTGTTCACTGAGTTAGTGAGTGAACTGATTCATCTAAGTATGTCGATTGATTGAACACTATTTGAAGAGCACTACTAAGTTCGATTGCTTTCGCATTTTATTTAGTTGGCTTAAAGCATTCAAATTTCAAAATATACAAAAAGGTTAAAAAACGTTTAATTAGCTATGATTTCACATATTATAATGATGATTTTTATGAAAATTGATTATATATCGCTTATTTTTAATTGATTTATTCACCTAAATTGCAACTCGTAATCCCCATTTTGTGTGTATGAGTGTGAGTGTGTATGTGTGTGTGTGATGTTTCATACATTTACATAGATTTTTAGGCAAATATTTGCTGGGTACATGTCATAAAAACGTTCGTTAACAGAATTTAATAGCAGCAACAACAACAACAAACAACAACAAATATACCAAATAATTTAAACAACAACAACAAAAGACGGCATGCCAAGTTGATTTAAACTAAAAAAAAAAAAACAAAAAAAAATGCATTTAACTAATCAATTAAGAAATTCAACTCGGTGTTTTACTTTTGTATCTCTAAATGTATATGCGTACTTGTATACACTGTTTAAAAACCAAAAACCCCAAAACCAAAAATCTAAACAGCTACCTAACTTAATTTAACAAACAATAGACCCAAAAAAAAAAAAACAAAAACAATTGCCCTGCGATTTGGCTTTAATGTGCTTTTGACCAATAAAACCAAAAAAAAAAAAAACCAAAACGAAAAGATAATTACGAAATGCATATATACAATAAATTTACATATGCTTATTGCGATTTCATCTAAGGCCATTTCATTTCATTTGTACACCCATCAAATATGTATGTTTGTTTAATTTGATTTATGCACTGAACAGCAGATTGATAGATAGATATAAAGTGGATACCAAATGCAAAAACCGCAGAGTGTGTCTGTGTGTTGAGTTGTCCTACACACACATACATATGCATACATATGTATAAATTATGCATTTTTCGATTCGATTGCCAATGGGGTGGGGAGGGAGGTAAACTGTACGCCCCAAAACCCCTGCACAAAATTTATCGAGCTCCTTACACTACTCTCCTCGGTCATGTTGTCAATTATACTAATTAGTTTACAAATTATTAATGGCTTACATATCAACCTATTGGTGATAGCTTTGCTAAATATTGCAATACCAATGCGGAATCGACTCAACTCAAAATATATTCTAAAAAAATCAAAGCCAAAAGAACCACTTTGTTCTTTTCGAAATTCGTATGTCCTTTCAAATGTTTCTTTTGTATCTCGTTTAATTATCTTCAGCAGTTTTTGTTCAATCTCCATTTGAAACACTTTTATAAGAGATAACAGGTAATTTTTTGTTTTTTTTTTTTGCGAAAATAATGATGATTTTGTTTTTTAGTTTTACTAACCAAGCAAGTACCACTCGCCATTTGTTATGAAATCGGAAAGATCCCCTCCATCTTCGGAATTCAAAACCAAATCCAACTTTTTTTTTTTGTTTTTTTTTTAAGTAATAAAAAAATTGTGTTAATTTTTCACACAGTTTTGAGTTTTGTTTTTTTGTTTTTTGTTTTGTTTGGAGAAAGAGAATATTTAAATTGTTTAGTTTTCGTTTTGTTGTTGTTGCTGTTGTAGTTTAAGTTTAAGTAGAAAATAAGCCGCATTGATACAACATTTATGTACAATTAGAAAATGTGTTCGAGGTGTTTTTGTTAAAAAAAAAAATAGCAAGAGCAAGAGAGAGAGCTTTACTTTCATTTTTGTGCAAAAAAGTTTGTGGTAAATAAAAGCATTTATCGTTTTTCTTTCTTGTTTTTGGTGTTGTTTGACTTTCATTAAGAGTCTTTACTTCGTCCAATTTTTATTGAGAAAATGAATTCATCTATTTTGGGCGTGGTTGTTTGGGCCTGTCATCATGCAAAATAGTTTGAAACTGCTCGAAAGAAATTTCCACACATGATTCCTTGATTTGAGAGACAAACCTACAAAATTTTTAAGCTATATTCGTTTTTATTTTGTCCGTGGACATAAAAATATTCAATATGAGATTGAACATTTTTAGTTCACCATCAATTTTTAATGTTTTTGTTTTTTTTTTTTTTTTTTTTTGATTGAGATTTGGTTAATTTTTGGTTTTGTAATTCGCAAAAACGCAAAGAATTGTTTTGAGTAGGGACAAAAGATTGAACTCAAACAAAGATAGAAAGAGAGAAAGATAGTGTGAGAAAGAGAGAGAGAGGAAGATGGTAGAAAAGGAAGTAGTACCAAATGAAAGGTCTGTTAACTAGATTTAAACTCTTGCCAGCCTGAACTAAACTAACTACAACCTCTAAAAATTGTTGCTCTGATTTTTAGTCCTCTTTTAGCTGTTGTTGTTGTTGTGCTTGTGATTTGGTGATTCAGTGTACTGAATTAGCGTGTGTGCTAGCCTAGCTTTACTGTACTGTAGTTTAGTTTTTTTAGCTGTTTTGCTTGTTTTATTTATTAGTTTCTGGTTTTTCGTTTTTCCAAAACACTTTACCTGATTTCCATCGTAAGTCCAACTACCGAATTTCATTTCGCAATGTTGGTCATCAAATGGGAACCACGTGATGTCTATCTTGCATGTGCTCTTGAAGATACCAGGGGGCACGTACAGACAACTGCCGTTATGTTTGACCACAATGTTGGTGTGATACGTGCCATCGAATCCCTCATCCGCGCTAAATTATTGTACAATTTGATTTTAATTCAATTATGCGTGTTCTTTTTTTTTTTTTTTTGGTTTGGTAATAGTTTATAGTTGTTTTTTTTTTTTTTTTTGATTTGATATTCATTTTGTTTGTTATAGGTTTGTTATATAATTTGCGCTTTTTTTTGATTTTTTTTTTGTTTTTGGATTTGGAAAAAAATTTGGTTTGAAATTTTCTTGTTTTCTCTAAATAAAAGATAGAGAGAGATAGTGATAGAGACAGAGCTTGGGGATTGGATAAACTATATAGGGGGAGAGGGAGGGGGGTATTACTCTAGTGATTGGTTCACAGTGTTCTTTGTGGTTGTGGTTGTTGTTTTGTGTATTAGGAGCTTAGTTTTAAGTAATATTTTTGGTTTTCCTACTCATTTAAGAACTACAAGCAATACGAGTATTAAGTATTTCTCTCTAGTTATGCAGTTAAAGGGAAATGTACAAATGTATATATAAAAATACTTATAAATATAAAAGTTATAGTTTAACTTAGAAAACATTATATTACAATTTACGCCCATTTGGACTTTTCCCTAGAACGTTATAATACGAATTTTCATACTTTTACAATTTAATTTCGAAGCTTTATTAAAGCTCATTAATATTTACACTTGTAATGAGACAGTGAACAAAGCCAATTAATTAGTGTATTATAGAGACTTCAAAGAAATCCCAAGAAGTCTATTAAAAATCCCAGAATGCAGTAAATTCTTTTACTAATTAGCTTAGCCATGAGAAAATCTAAAGTACGTAATAAATTTGATTTTTATCGATAATTGCGTAAATAGTGTTAAAATTGTGAAGGGTGGCTAGCTATTAAAGCAGTTAACCAGGTGGCAACGCCGCACAGCGATATTTCTAGAAAGTTAAAAAAAAGACTAAACAAGAGAGAATGGAGATGGAGAATGGTAAGATCAAATTTTAGGTTTTTTTTTTCGAATTTGTTAACTTTAAAAGATGTAAATTCATTTGAATCGATTTGCTAAAGCATTGTCCCACACTTTTAGATTTAACTTGCAATAAGATTGAAGCATACATTGTAGAAATTAGACTAACTTTTGCCCATAAAACTCAGAATGCCATTGCATTTGGGTAAATGTTGGTAAGAGAAATTTATTTTTATCGATATATCGGTATGAGCATTCAAAATAAGCAAATTGAAATGTATACAATTCATATTCTGATGACAGAAACTAAATTTCCTTTGTTATGGGCAGACACACACACACTTACTCACAGTACGAATATCTTTGTGTGTGTGTGTGTGTGTGTAGCACTAGAACCAATATCTATATGCAAATGAATGGATACTGTATTTTGGGTCTCTCTCTGAAGTCAAACTGAAGTGGAATTCTTCGATTGAAATTTCAGCTAGCTGCAATAAAGCGTTTTAATATACAAATATGGATTTTACTTTGTCATCGATATGGTATATAAGAATGTGTACGTAGTTACAGAGAGAATTGTTTTTGTTTTCTTGTTTTTTTTTTTTTTTTTGTGGTGAGATAACGTGGCTTGTGGCAAACACTTGAAATCTGTTTGCAGGTCACTTCACAATGATGACCACAAGAATTGGGCGTTGGAGCATGGCATCTGCTTACCAAGGCTTATATGGAGCAGCAGTGTATCTAGGCATTTAACGGGAATTTGTTCGATGATTAGTGCAGCGGACGAACCAGTAATGAGGGCTAAAACCCACACAAGCACGTTTACACACACACACACACACACACATACATAGCATAGGCGCAGATGTTGTGCATTTAGGTTTGAGAGCTTGTGGTAAGCGGTAAATCAGATTGAAGCCAATTCGGATGTTGGAATTTTCGGTAGAATTTGCGTAAATTGAAAGGATTGTGAAAAGCTGTTTTCCAACTCCAGATTTCGTAAGGGGCCTAATGCACCTTGGCCAAGTTCATGCTTCACTTAGCCCAATTGTTTAGAATGTATTTTGGCTTTGTTCGTGCATTTCAATTGGGCACAAATGTTTTCATTTCTCAAAGTGAATGCTTTGAGTATGATTCCAGTTCATTGGGTTAACTGGCCGGCCACTGTCCGATTTAGCTTACTACCAAAAATTTTAACTGATAAACCGAAAATGATATGGGAATTGAGAAGTAGAAAGCATTTCAATGACAGTTTTTGTATTTTTCTCTTTCCCATCTGAGAAACCCCAATTGATTTGTACTCTATAATGAGGCAAGCCCAATTCTAATCTGTGTGTATCTTTACTTTTCGTTTTGATTTTTTTTTTTTCGTTCTTCTTTTGTTGCTCTTCTGTTATCTGTATCTGTATCTGTATCTATTCGAGGCTCATCTAAATGATGGGACGACGTACATTAGCAGAACTGGCGACGCATACAAATTAGGCTGCTTCTCCCCGAACTGAAAGTCACAAAACAAAAAGAGGAATTAATAAATTAAACGAAATAAAAGTTTGCCAATTGTCAGAGATGTTCCACAATAAAAATTCCACAGCGAAAAACATTAAGAGAAATTGGTGAATTCAGGAAAATATTTAGATGGCAATAATTTACCTGACATGAAATTAGAAACAATTATAGAGCATAGAAATTGTGGAGATTTGGTGGGTAATTTGGATTTTCGGAACGTTTGGCAAATCGAATCTATTATTCTATCGCTTTGGACTCTGTAGATGTTCATTAGCAAATAAAGTTGACAGCCGAAAGGTTTTTTTTTTCTTGTATCTAGAGGGGAACGTGATAGCTGCCACGCCCAAGAATCTCATCCAATCAGACACCCACCAGCCCCGACCAGAGCCCACATCCATTGCCATAAACTGATTTCCCCAGACTGTTCTATCTGTAGTCTGCTCTGGCTCTGGATCTGGCTGTGTTGCCTGCTGCTGCCTACACATAGCTAATCAATATGATTTTTATTTCAAGCCCCCCAAAACACAGACAGATGAAAAGGAAGTGAAGCGTTGCTTTCTGTGGGCAGTTTCATTGGAAATCAACACCGGATGCTGCGTGCCAGGCAAATTAAAGGCCGAGTCCATGGACCGAGGCATCGCGTACGTGTTTTGTGTTTTACTCTGTAACATTCTCATTTTCTCATTCGCTGCGAGAAAAGCCTTTTTCCGTGACATGTAAATTCCATTTGCCGCATTTCCATGCGTCAATCAAGTGTTAAACTAAGTTTAAATAACCTGCTGCATTTCGCCCCGAATAAATTGCAATTAAAAAAGAACTAATACCTGGTAGCTTGACATTCCACCAGGTGCATTTGGGTTTTACAAATTTGCAGAAAATCCCCGCAGTTTGTCTTCATTTTGAGTGTGGGTCTCTCTATCTTTGTGTGTGTGTCTGTATATTTACGCTAGCACAAAAAAGTTTATGGCGTTCGGGGACCTGCGGCATTTAAGTATCTGTGTAGGTTTTTTTTCACCTATTTTTTTTGTTTTTTTTTTTCAGAGTTCACACCTGGAATGGTCAACTGAGAGTTGGATAAATGGGCTACAAATTCTGACATTTAAGTTATGGCTTAAAATTGTTTAAGCCTTTCATGTGGCCGAGTGGCTTTTGCGGCCGAAAAGTATGCAACGTTTTTATGAACTTTCCATTGCCCACAACTTGCCAAGTAATTTTTCGTTTTTAAACTTTTCAGGTTATTAAGGACCTAGTAGAAATATTTTAGAAATATAACTTAAGTTGCAAGTAAAATATTGTTAAAATACGTAAATATAGTTATCGAAGAAACCTCTTCTAAGAGCGCATTGAATGCTAATTACTTCTAAAATTAATTGTTAATTAACTTAGCACCATTAATTACCTTAGATAAATCTTGATTATTCGCTGATGTATTAGTTAATTTATTGCAATGAGGGTAACCAACTCTAGAGTTAGTTAGACGAAGGAGTCCTGACAAACATTACGATGGAAATTCTTTAGAATCGTTCTAAATTGACATTTTTTGAAACGAAGATGGCAACGAAAACTACAAATTAAGATATTTTCTCGCAGGAGGAAAGGGTAGGCAAAATTCTGTAAAAATATCTTTACGCATTAATTAAACAGTCCCTTGCCAAGTCTGAATTTATTTTAGTTCGCTAAAATTTGCTTTAGGCTGTTTCCTGGCTCGTTGATGGCAGCATATTCCTTAAATTTTAGTTCATAGTACTATACAAAAAAAAAAAAAAAATTCAAAAATTTTACCCAATTTATTATAATTTTTTTATTTAAAGTTTAAATAAATCACTGAGTCTATGTATCCAATAAAAATTCCAATGGCTGAACATTTGTTTTGAATTATTAGAGTAAAAATATATAAATCACTTTGGAAGACGTTTGTTTTTTTTTTTTTATCTAATTTGAAATTTGCATGACTAGTGCAATTTCCCTTCTACTGAGGTTTATTTCAAACTATTCTCAACAATCGATTTCATTACTTTAAATCTATCCAATTCAAATAAAATCCATTGATATGTTTTTGCTGCATGTTGCTTTAGTTTGTTCACTCTTTGTTTTTTTTTCCTGGCTAACTGATACATTTGGTTTTGTGGTCAATTTTTTGGTGTAGCTTTTTGTTTGAATGTCCTTGAAGTATTAGTCTAAATGGTGACATGCATCTAAAATGGAGCTTACAAGCATTAGAACTTAAGCTAACTTACAAAGACTTAATGGTTTGGCAAATGGTTTTCGGCGCCGGCGCTGTTGGTTCGCTGGGTAAGGGTTTCGGTTTTAGGATGATGCATCATTTAAGTGCCACAGTTTGTCGGTTATTGAGGATCACACACATCGATAAAGACGCATATACACACACACACACACACACACGGATTAATAGTTATGTTTTATAGTAGTTAGTTAGACAATTAACATAAAGTATAGTTAGACAGCAAAAGTTAACTTGGACATTGATAAATATATATGAAGATATTATAGTTAGATAGACAGATATATATATACGTTAAGTATGTATGTATATAGTGAGATATATATGTAGCTATGAATGAAACAATTGCACACACATTGATAACAGTTGATTGCTTTGATAATTGGCAAACACATTCACGCACTTTCACTCACTCTCGTTTGCTCGTCTAAATGTGAAATGAAATTGTAATTATTCAGCGTAGTTCAATTGCCAATCGAATGAACATTGCATCAATCTATAATACACATTCTCACATACGCACGTCTATATAAAATATCGATGTATACTCTATTCATACATTTTGTAATTTGTAATCTTTGTTCCACTGCTTTGTTGAGCTTTGGCTTACGGAGCGTATGATTCATGTGAGGCGTAATTAGCATGGAATTTCATATTTTCTTATTTCAGTTATCACTCGCACAAATACATACATACTCAATTACCCATTAAATCAACACATTCGTATGTATATAGGCAGTTGATTTACTACACTAACATCAAGTGAGAGCAAATGGAAAATAAGTTTTTTTTTTTTTATTTTAGTAAATGAATTAGGCAATGTGAAGACTACACACACACACAGACACACACACAAAACAAAAAATGATTTTCTTTTTTAAGTCATTATATTTTGCTTTTAATATGTATTTGTAAGTTGTTTTATCTGATGAATTTTTCAAAAAGAATTCTAGGATTCATTGGTGTATCGACTTTCTATATCCTTATATAGTGACCGCCTCTCCATCTATCTATTTCTAGCTAAACTTGTATTCCAGTTTTTAAGTTATTTTATTGAAACTCGGCTATAATAAGCTTCTTATTATTACAGGCATTTGTTGGAGCTGTTTTGATCGGACCACTATGACTTATAGTTTTGAATAAAAAACTTAAAATTTCCATAACAGCGATTGGAGATAAGAAAAATTGAGATATCAGTTTTCTGATTTAAAAAAAGTCAAATTTAATATTAAAATGTGGACAGACAGCCTTGATATTGTTTGAATTCTGATAGTGAAAAGTAAAGTAAGAAAGTAAATCGATAGATCAGTAGTAAAACATTGTATATATCTAAAAAAGTTTCTCGGAGTCTCTCAAAGGAAGAACTTCTTCTTGAAAATTCATCACATAATCGGTAAACCGAATAAAATATTCAGTATTATATAAATTGTTGTTCTTTTTTTTTTTTTTGCTTTGCCATTAGTCTTAACTAACTTTGTTTTTTAGTTGTTAGTATTTAAGTTTACAGTTAACTAACAAAAAACTTAATTATTTGTTCGTTCATTTAATAGATTTAATTTAATTGTATATATGCATATATATGTCAATGTATGTATGTATTTGTATATGTGTTCGTGTGTATGTATTATATATTTCTGTATAAGTGTGGGATGTGAGTGAGGATTGGTAAATAAGTAAACTTTTAGTTTAGGTAACAAATTAGAAGTGATGTTTGTATGGGTTTTGGGCTGGAAAATGGGAGAGAGGTGGGTTCAAACAGTTTAACAAAGTGCCCAAAAACTAGTAATTCGTTTTGGACACATTTAAGTTTTGGTTTTTTTTTTCTTTAGAATTTTATATTATGATTGTGATTTTTGTATATTTTTTATTTATAGGTTTTATTTAGAATTTCGTTTGGTTTAGTACGAGGGATTTGATTTCTCATGCACAATACTTGAAAATCTATTTTGCCATTTTTACAACATGAACAACGACGTGTGAGAACAAAAAAAAAAATTGTTTTTCTATTTTAATTTCTTTTTTTTTTTCGTTATACCCTTGCAGCGTATACCAAAAAAAGGTCATTTGGTGGCTGGCAGCCCAAAAAAGTAGGCAACATTTTTGTTCAAAGTGATTAAACGAGGTGAACTGCATGAGTTTCTCAGGATTCTCTTAGCTGGTTGGCTTTAGGCAGATAAGAAGCGGAAAAAGGGGTAAACAATGCGTTCGATTGATGTTTGGAATAAGTTAAATTTTGCTTTGAAAGTTTAAGCCTTTGGTTTGTCCTGTTAAAAACTGCAAAGTATTTGTTGAAGGCAAAGTTTAGGTTCAACGCATATCACTTTGGAGTTAACTCTGCAAGGGTATATAAAAATCGGTGTGTGCCGAATGATCTGTATGTTTTTGTTTTGTTTTGTTTTTTTTTCGATTGTTTGGCCAAATAAATTCAAGTACTGAACGTCTAACCAGAGATATTACACCAGCATATTGTTGAACAAAGTTCTCTCATGTTGGTTATTGTCTTTCGGAATTAGAGCGAATACAAAAATTCTAAGAACAGACCACAGACTATGAATATAAAAATGCTTCATTCTTGTTTCTCTTTTTTTTCATTCATTTTTTGTGTTTTTTTTTTTTGTTTCGAACAAACTACTTGCATAATATTCTGGTTAAACAACAAACAAATGTGTGAGTAATTTTTTTATATATATATATATTTTTTTTTTAGTTCTTGGAGTTTAGTCTGAGTGATTATTTAGAAAAATCTTATGTTTTTTTTTTGGTTTTCTTTTAGTTGTTTTTTTTTTTTGTTGTTTCTTTTTTTTAATTATTTGTTATTTGGGTTTTATGATATAGTTTGATATATATTTTAAGTTCGGTTAGCAATACGAATCCAATTACAATGTGAGGCCCACATCAACGGCAAGCTGACAATGTACAGTCCCACTAGAAAAAACACACCACTGCGTGTAAACTACTCTTAATTGAAGTAAACAAAATGATGTCGGTATTTTTTTTTTTTTAGTATTTTAGTCGCGTAAGCAAATCATAAAAGTTCTTGGGAATGGGTTTAATAAGTGGTTTAAACATTGAAACACAAATGGGTTTGTTTTTAGTTAGGTTTAGGGTCAAAACCTAATAACAAAATTTTTTATGTTGCGGCTTTTGAGTTTTTTTTTTTTTTTTTTTTTTTAAATAGACACACAAACAATAGCGAGTGGATTATGATAGTTTTAATTGTATATGGATATATGTATATAATATTTTTATATATATATATAAATATATAAGTTTACATTACTATATTGGATTATGCAAACATATTATTGTATGCATGGGCATTATTGTTTTTCAAATCAAAATTTCATCTAGACAGACAGAAGGTAATAAAAATTTAAAACAAAACATTGCAAAACCAAAAATAAATATGGTATAAGTTGTAAGATAATTAAGCATAATGGAGCTTTGATTGTAATCCCGTTTAGTCGACTTTCTGTTCTCAGCTGTTTCAAATTTCTTCAACAGAAATGAACATTTTAATATTAGAGTCACACAAAGTCATTTCATCTCATTTAATTTATTAGGTTAAGTTGAATTTTGAAAGGACTGCAACAACATTTTGAAACCTGGAACTGAGTTTGGTATGCATGAACAAGATTCAAAATGTTATATAAATTGTCTCTTTTAGTTTCACTCTCAAAGCTCCAAAACACGTAATAAAATATTTAATATTTAAACCAAGGATCAACTACAAAATGTAACTAGGGGTTTTGCTTAATCAACTAATACACAAATCAACTACTTTATATATTTTATATAGATGTATGTGTAATATAGCTATAACACAACTCATAATATAAAACAAAACTGATATTAAATTTCGGTTAATTAATAAAGTGTTTAACATATTGTTAGTCTTATTATAGTTTCATTTCATTCATTGTGGGCCTAACTTACCATTGGTGTCTATATATATATAGATATACATGGAATGTGTGGTATATATAGATAAAATATATCGTAATTGGTTTGTTCTATATATGTACCTAGACGTATACTCCCTAAGATTATCGATTAGCGCCAATGTATATTATTTGCTCAATTGATTATATGTGGGCTTTGTATAGCCTTTCTTTTCAATTAGTCGTTAGAAAATCCGATCGGGACTCTCAACTGAAACTCTTTGGACTTACCTATTGTACATGAGAACATCGGGTTTCCACAGTTTATTCGGCGTGATCCGGAGATCTTTAACGTTGCCGTATTCCGTTTCATTCCAACGTAAATTATAATCAGTCCATTCCTACACGAATATAGATTTTCAATTAAATGATTGGCATCTCTCTTTTGGCATTATATTTGGGTAATGCATTGAATAGTTATCAACTAATAAATTTTTGTATATACATTTCTAAAAGAAAGTCAAATAAAAATGCGACGTGATTATATCTAGGTAGAAGTATGTAAGTGTTTTTTTTTTTTTTTTTTTGGATAATGCGAACATGCATAGCGACAGACACAGGTGAAAAAAGTACAGTCATGCACAAGGCTTTATGCTAGAATAATTTTAAGCTCACTAAAACACAAAACATTTTCTAAGATAGGTTCAACAATATACAATACACACAACTTGACAACAAATTTGAAGTTAAATCATCCCGTCCCACCAGTTGGCCCCTCCCCTCATGTCCCCTTCGCGCGACAAGTTTTATCGCGGCCTCAGCCGTCTGTGATTCTGGTTTTTGTTGGCCTGTCCCTATCTCCCTCTCTTGCTTTCCCCTTTGTGGTGTCAGGACTCGCAGTGCTTTGTATCATTTTGCGTTCCTTCCAATGCTCATCTGCCCATCCCTCTCCGTACCCTGCTGGCCCCCACAATGCTGCTCACCAGCGCTTGTTTTGCGGCTTTGCCTACAAGTGGTTCATGTTTATGTCATAAAAGCAGCAAAAAGTTTTCCTTCTAGTTCTTCTCGGTCTTGTTATTGCAGTTTGTTGTAGTTGCGTTTATAATTTAACACATTTGTGGCATTTTTAGAGCAAGCAATTGTCCCTTAACCAAGCCCTCAACCTCATACAAGTTCCCGTTTTCGTTCTCGTTCTCGTTCTCGTCCTCGTCCTTTTTGTAAATCACAAAAATTTAATTACATGCCATGGCCACCATGCATTAAATTATTTTTGCTTTAATTTTTTGTTTTTCAACTATCATTTTTTTGCCCTCTCTCCCTACGAATTCAGTTTTCCTGTTGCTCTTGTGTTTATGTGTGTGTGTGCGGTTTTAATGACAGCTGTTAAAACAGTAGTTGGATGGGTTTCGGTTCGCAAACGACCGTCCGACCAACTCTTGAAACATTACGCAATTTTGTGGGAGAGATTTTGATGCGTACGAGTATGTGGCAATTATATTACGGAATAGTTTTCAGTTACGTGGGCAAATTGGACGTGGTTTTTGCACTGCAGCTGTTGGCATTTGTGGTCCCCGATACTCATGCAGCATCCATCCGTTGGCCAGGTGAGGAATGTGACTTTTTTCGCATCTATTGATTTGAATTGTTAATGCAAAAAGTGTGAAAACTTTAAAACGACATAAAGAGTTGTTGGAAAGGGAGCTATAGAGTCATTTGAGCCAATTTTTCAGCCTTCTTATTTCAGAAAAACTTATTTTTTCATTAAAAATCTTGGAGTATAGTGGGGCCAGTGTGCAAAGGTAGAATTACCAATAAGATCATAACCACTGTCCAAAGCAGTGAACGGTAGTTTGCCACAGCATTTGCTGAGAGGCTGCACTACACATGAAAAAAATGATCCTTGCTTTGTTTTCTCCTTCTTTCTCTTACATTTGATCGTCTTCTGCGCTCGTTGTGTTGGTTGCGGTAAAGTTTCTCCACTTTTCATTTTGCGCAGTGCAATGTAACTGTCATTTGCATTGAATTTTTGTTGGCTTTCTTTGTGCCCACCCCAAATCCAAAGCACCGTTATATATAAGTTCTCACCATCTCACTCTGCCTCACAGGCGTAGATAAGAAGATGTGCTCTCTCGAGCTCTCTTGAGATTTTAGAGCTCTCTTGAAATAAGTCTATTACTCTGTGTACAAACAAGGGCGATTTAGTGATAAAAAAAAAAACAAAGACAGCTAGAACGAAAGTAACTAAATATTCATAACAGCAAATGACGAAAGTGTACAATTGTCATAAGAATCGGCTGTCAAAACTGGTATGTAACCATTTCCCCCCCACCATCTCCACGTTCCTATGCCTATCGATAATCGATTTTGGTTAACAAAGACAAACATTTTACTAAAACCGCTCTCCATTTCCTACCAGTCACAATTTAAATTACAACTGTCCACCAAATTGACAAACATTTGAACAGCATTTCGAAAAACTGACAGTTTATAAATGGTGCGTATGAGTCCCATCAATCATACACGCTATAAACACACACACACACAGGGATGGAGGAGGAACAAAAAAAAAAAAAACAAGGACACACTTCTCATGTTGTGGGAGCGAATTTGCAAAAATTATGGATAATCGGGCGTAACCGCCATATTCATAGGAGTGTGTGACAATGGCCAATCTACGCGTTAAATAAATAATTTAATTAATTTCGCAAATTGACAAGGCTCGTCGATGACGATGTAAGTGCAAAAAAAGGTTTCGTTTTAAATTTACCCCATTGCATTTCCGTTCACACACACGCACGCACATGAACAAACACACACACACACACACTCACAAGGAATTAAGTAAAAAAAAGAAAGTTCAACTAAGGCATGCAATATATTATGTTATTTTTTTTTTGGTGTCGTTTGTTTTTTTTTTTATATATTTTTTTATGTGTTTCGTTGTTTTTAGTTGCTCTTAATGAAAACTAAAATGGAAAACTAATTTTCAAGAACTTTAATATTTAAATATTTTTTCATACTAAAACTAAAATGTTGAAAGAATTGATAGATAAAAAGAAAAACTATTTTTGTTTTCGTTCTAGTTTAGAGAAAGGAAAAAAAATCAGTTTTTTGTTGTTGTTATTATTGTTAGCTTAAGGTTTAAGTGTTTGGTGTAAAATATATTTAATTAAGCATTGATTGATTTAATAATTATGATTTAGATATATGTATTTAATAATATTTGATATGATTTTTAAATAATTTAACACACACGAACTAAGCCACATAATAGAAAAAAGAGATCACAGGGCGAGGGGAATACCAAAAAAAAAATTTGAACTCTTAGCTCTTAAAACTATGGCCGTGTGGGTGTGTGTTGAAATTATGAGCAAGCAAAGCATTTCCTTAGCCAACCTTTGACCCTTTGACTGTTCAAGCATCAAACTAACTAACTACTCGACGATGAACGAATAAATCTATAATATATTGTATGTATATTGATTTGTGTATATTCAAATATACAGAGAAAGAAAAACAGATTGTACTTGAACAGCTTTTAAGTTGGCTAACAAAATGCTTGGAGATGTTTCATATTTAGTTTGTGGTATTTAAAGCAGATATATTATTTAATATACTTTACTAACTATTTAAAGGTTTTAAGTAAAGGTGTTTGGTTTTTTGTTTTTAGTTTAGTTTAGTTTTGTTGTTGAAACTTACCAACGAAAGCCAAAGATTCGTTATAAGTAGTTGATTTTTCTCGTCCTACATATATTTGTTTTTTTTTTTCGTTTACATAATAAACAAAATTCAAATTCAAAAAAAAAAAAGAAAAACGTAGACCGAACCAAACGAAAGAAACAAAAAAATTGTTAAGTCGAAAAAGGAACAAAAGTTAAAAAGAGCAGAGCATGATAATAGAAAGTTTTTTGTTTTATATATTTGTTTTATGAGTTTTACAAGAAAAAATTTCTCTTGTTTTTTTTTTGTTTTTGCTTTTTGTATTTTGTTTTTATATTTATAGCATCTGTATTTATAGCGTATTTTTTCGCTGCTTGCTCTAGATTTGATGCGATTTGGCTTTAATGTGCTTGACGTGTGCGAAGGGAAGGGCTTTGGAGCCAAAGTAGTGCATATATATGTGTGGGTCGGTGCGTTTCTAGTACTACATTGAATTACAAGAATTTATAGCATACTTTTTGGCATAGAATTGAACATTTTAGTTTGAATATTTATTTTAATTAAGATTCCTACTTCTTGGCAGAAAGTTTTCTTTTAATTTTGCAAAGTAGTCGAAAGCAAATATTGTAGTTTATTAGTACTAACATTTAAAATGATCTAACTGGCACTTGAGGAGACAAAAAGAGAACACATTTCTCACCTATCAAGCAATGTTTAATTGAAATTCCGTAAACTCATATTAAACATAAAGAGAATCCCCAAAAATTGAATTAAATTTCTTTGCTACTTATCTTAGTTATTCAACTTTTTGTCGAGCGGTTTATCTTCGTGCTAGATATCTGTAATTAGCTTTGTCGTCTCTCTTTACCCATCATCATTCAATTTGTACAAAGACTTAAACAATACGACACAGAAACCGAAACCAAAAAAAAAAAAAAAAATAAAAGAAATAAAAGAGACAGAGGAATATCCAAGCCCAATGCCAACAAAAACTTTGTTAGCCCACACACACAAAGGTTTAGTTCTATTCTGTTCGTTTGCCTTGAATTCAAAATCCAAAACCAAAACCAAAAATTTCAATCTGCTGGTTAGGCCTGGATGAAAGGAAGAAGCCGAAGTCGAGCCTTTGTCCAATGCGCCAATTTACTTTATATGAGCTTATCTTCTCTCTATCGCCCCCACCTTATCCCCGCCCCTCTCTCGCTCCCTTTCTATGTGGCTGGGTGGCCAATAAAAAAAAAAGTTTTTTCTTTCTTATTTTTTTTTCTCTTTTTTGAAACTAGATATCAGAACCCATTTATCTTTATACAGAAATTTTAATTAAAGATATTTTCATGCTGGCGCATTGTCGTCATAGAAGCAAATAGTTCAAGGTGGACTCTGTTTGAAATGCAGATTAAGGCATATTTTGGCCAACGTATTTTTGGTAGGTGTGGCAGATTGTTGTCATTAATAACTTGCCAGCAGCTGCAGTAACGACTTGAGCCATTAAAAAAAAAAAAACAGAGAGAATACAGGGTGTCTGCCTTAATGATATGCAGGAAGCTCAGGCTGAAGCTGCCGGTTCAATCCACTTAACATATTTTTATGTGTGCTCTCTCTCTCTCTCTCTCTTGGTTTCTGTCTCTGTTTTGTTGGAGGGTAAGCCAATATGCAAGAACTTTACTTCCCTCTCAACGTCAAATGCCATAACACATCATATACATATGAATGTGTGTGTGTGTGTGTGTGTGTGTGCGTGTGTGTGAGTGGGTATGTGTTTGACTTTGGCTGTTGACACCTTATAAAAATGGCGGTTTTGTGCAAATTTCATGTTTATGACATGCCGTTTGCTTAGGGGTTTTTGCTTCTCCACTTGAAAAAATGAGCAAGCGAGAGAGTGAACGAGAGTGAGCCAAGGCAATGGGAATCCCTGACGTTGACGCATACTAATGACATTTTTGGCTAACCAAAAAGAGAGAGACAGAGAGAGAGAGAGAGAGAAAAAAAACAAGTTTAAAGCATCATTTGCAACAAATGACATTTGCATTAAATGCTCAGATACACAAACACACACACACACACACAAACACACCCACAAACACCATCACATACACGGTGTCTCTCTTTCGTTGTTGTTGTCCTTGGCTTGTGTGCTTAATCGTAGCGCTCTATAAGCAAAAGTTTGCCCTGCTGCATAAGCTTATAGATTTATTTTGCATTAACGTGCCAAATTGTTTTTAAATGAGTTTCTAATGAGCCAACAATTGGGCGTTGTCGTCTGTAGTTATATATAATACAGATATTCCCGATACAAGTAACATTATGCAGCTTTTACCTCTACACGTCCTAGCCAAAAATTTTGTTTGATAAATGTTTGTTGTTCTCTCTCATTACTCTTACTTCTGATTTTAAAGAGGGTATATTAATTTATGAGGGAATCGATAGAAGAAGCTGAGATCGGTTAGAGTTAAGGATTGAAGCGATATTCTGCCCTATCACCAGAGCCTATAAAACAGAAAACTGTTGCCCAGGATGACAATTCAAAGGCTGGCAAGTGCAGGGTATTTCAAAGTCGATGCCTTTACTTGATTGTTTTTTTTTTGTTATTGTTGTTGTTAATGGGTTATGCATAGCAGTCATTGGTTACATATTGGGTCGCCCCATTTCAAGGACAAAGTTTGTTGGCCTTCTGGCATCTGGCATTTATTTGGTTTACTTTGCAGAGACAAATGAGCATGTGATAAGTACGAGTACGCGCAGTTTGCTTTGTGCTTTTGTTTTTGGTTTTTTGTTTCGGTAATGGTTAAATGGCTTTTTCGAACAGCCATAAAATTGGGATTAGAACATGATTTTCATGTTTTCGTAGCCTCTAATAAAGGCAACAAATGTTTATTACTTAAACAAGTTTGGTTCAAAAGGGAGCTAACGAGTTTCATAAATACTTTTATCATTAATTAAAATGGGCTTGAATTTAAAAAAAAAAATATCTTTCGAATAAAGAAGTTTCTTTAGATATTTGAGCATTAAAAATAGGCACTTCCGATTATAAAATTGAAGTAACTTGGAAAGGAAAACACTTGTTTCGAAGGCGATGGCGTTTTGGTGTCTATTTACGTTCGATAATTATTTTAAAATGGCAACAGGCTTCAGGTTCAAAAAAAAGCAGCCAAGTGCAGCCGGTTTGAAAGCAAAGTTTTATAATAAAGTTTAAGCCCTAAAGACAGCCTTAATTTCAAATATTTTGTGAAACATTTTTGCACTTTTGTTATAGCCTTGTGACCTGAGCATCAATTAAGCTGCTATTAGCATTTTACAATCTCACTATCAATGCCTGTCACATTTTGGCCTTTGAAGGTAAAAACGAGGACAATCTTCTCTCTTTGCGCTTTGTTTTTGTTATTTCCTTTTGACACATTTTCGGGGCGAGTCATTTGAGGTGCTTTTGTTGTTGGCGGAAGTGCATCCTGGGCACAAGTCATTACGCCTTGTCTGGGGTGTTAGCCGGTTATGCTAATGACTTTATTTCTTAACTTTGATGCCACACAATGTGCATTTTAATGTCGGTGCCAAAAGATGTTCACGTACAACACGCCCCCTGAAATACGCCCTGCAACACTAAAAACAAAAAAAGGAATCTCAAAAACCTCTGGCAATTTTGTCAATGACACTTTTGCCCTGTTTGCTTGGGTGTTTGGTTGCATTTCCTACACTGACACGCACACACACACACACACACACACTTGGCTCACTCTGGCTGACATGCCGGGGCCATCAATGCTAAAAGGGCCATCATCATCAACATCAAAAACAAAAAATAAAGAAATAAACGAAAAATAATAGAAAGGAACTTTCCTTGTTAGACCACGAGCACGTTGCCACATCATGGACACTTGTTGTGGCGGTGCGGCATTGTTTTTTGTACTGCTAAAGTAAGTAGTTTGACTAGGACTAGCCCCGCGACATCATTGTTAGAATATATTTTAAGCTAACAGTTAAAAGTGTTTGAGCAGCAATAGGAAAATAGCAGAATTACTTGGTTTCTGTTGATAAGGTCTATTAGGAATTTGTTGAATACAGTTTCTCTTGAATATTTAAAAATAAAATCTTGATAATAATTTAGAATTATCTCAATGATATAAAAGTACGCCTGATTATGACTTAATTAAGTATTTTCATCGTTCCTTTATTTAGGAGAGATTTTCAAAAATATTAATCAAAAGATTCTCTTTTAAGCTCTAAACTTGATGGACAGAGTTTATTCAGACTTATTAAATTCGTCGCGATGAATTTAAGATTTGTTTGCAAAGTAGCAAACGGAACTAATAGCATCACACTCTTCCTTATTACGAACACACCTAACTCATAGCGGCGAAATTTGATCTGTATTTTAACTACAAACTTCTTCTATGCATAACTCGGGTACTTTTATTGGGATTTTTATGGAATTTGTAAGCTGATAAAAATCAATCACAGAATTTGTTATAATAAGGCTTAAGTAGGCACGTAAAATGGTTTATGAAGCTATTGAACTCAGATTTACGATCATGAATTATCTATTTAGAACTGAACTACTCACAGACAAAACAGCCTAATATAAAGCTTAAACAAATGACAAACTAATTAGTATAATGGAGTATTTTTACGGATTTGTAGGTATTAAGTCTAAAAGAATTGTTTAAGAATCTTAAACAATTCTTTTAGACTTAATACCTACAAATCCGTAAAAATACTCCATTATACTAATTAGTTTGTCATTTGTTTAAGCTTTATATTAGGCTGTTTTGTCTGTGAGTAGTTCAGTTCTAAATAGATAATTCATGATCGTAAATCTGAGTTCAATAGCTTCATAAACCATTTTACGTGCCTACTTAAGCCTTATTATAACAAATTCTGTGATTGATTTTTATCAGCTTACAAATTCCATAAAAATCCCAATAAAAGTACCCGAGTTATGCATAGAAGAAGTTTGTAGTTAAAATACAGATCAAATTTCGCCGCTATGAGTTAGGTGTGTTCGTAATAAGGAAGAGTGTGATGCTATTAGTTCCGTTTGCTACTTTGCAAACAAATCTTAAATTCATCGCGACGAATTTAATAAGTCTGAATAAACTCTGTCCATCAAGTTTAGAGCTTAAAAGAGAATCTTTTGATTAATATTTTTGAAAATCTCTCCTAAATAAAGGAACGATGAAAATACTTAATTAAGTCATAATCAGGCGTACTTTTATATCATTGAGATAATTCTAAATTATTATCAAGATTTTATTTTTAAATATTCAAGAGAAACTGTATTCAACAAATTCCTAATAGACCTTATCAACAGAAACCAAGTAATTCTGCTATTTTCCTATTGCTGCTCAAACACTTTTAACTGTTAGCTTAAAATATATTCTAACAATGATGTCGCGGGGCTAGTCCTAGTCAAACTACTTACTTTAGCAGTACAAAAAACAATGCCGCACCGCCACAACAAGTGTCCATGATGTGGCAACGTGCTCGTGGTCTAACAAGGAAAGTTCCTTTCTATTATTTTTCGTTTATTTCTTTATTTTTTGTTTTTGATGTTGATGATGATGGCCCTTTTAGCATTGATGGCCCCGGCATGTCAGCCAGAGTGAGCCAAGTGTGTGTGTGTGTGTGTGTGTGCGTGTCAGTGTAGGAAATGCAACCAAACACCCAAGCAAACAGGGCAAAAGTGTCATTGACAAAATTGCCAGAGGTTTTTGAGATTCCTTTTTTTGTTTTTAGTGTTGCAGGGCGTATTTCAGGGGGCGTGTTGTACGTGAACATCTTTTGGCACCG
Organism: Drosophila nebulosa; assembly: GCA_024703675.1. NCBI lineage: Eukaryota > Metazoa > Arthropoda > Insecta > Diptera > Drosophilidae > Drosophila > Drosophila nebulosa. Next base: position 5,076,321 of record CM045724.1, on the reverse strand, counting down.
ACATTAAAATGCACATTGTGTGGCATCAAAGTTAAGAAATAAAGTCATTAGCATAACCGGCTAACACCCCAGACAAGGCGTAATGACTTGTGCCCAGGATGCACTTCCGCCAACAACAAAAGCACCTCAAATGACTCGCCCCGAAAATGTGTCAAAAGGAAATAACAAAAACAAAGCGCAAAGAGAGAAGATTGTCCTCGTTTTTACCTTCAAAGGCCAAAATGTGACAGGCATTGATAGTGAGATTGTAAAATGCTAATAGCAGCTTAATTGATGCTCAGGTCACAAGGCTATAACAAAAGTGCAAAAATGTTTCACAAAATATTTGAAATTAAGGCTGTCTTTAGGGCTTAAACTTTATTATAAAACTTTGCTTTCAAACCGGCTGCACTTGGCTGCTTTTTTTTGAACCTGAAGCCTGTTGCCATTTTAAAATAATTATCGAACGTAAATAGACACCAAAACGCCATCGCCTTCGAAACAAGTGTTTTCCTTTCCAAGTTACTTCAATTTTATAATCGGAAGTGCCTATTTTTAATGCTCAAATATCTAAAGAAACTTCTTTATTCGAAAGATATTTTTTTTTTTAAATTCAAGCCCATTTTAATTAATGATAAAAGTATTTATGAAACTCGTTAGCTCCCTTTTGAACCAAACTTGTTTAAGTAATAAACATTTGTTGCCTTTATTAGAGGCTACGAAAACATGAAAATCATGTTCTAATCCCAATTTTATGGCTGTTCGAAAAAGCCATTTAACCATTACCGAAACAAAAAACCAAAAACAAAAGCACAAAGCAAACTGCGCGTACTCGTACTTATCACATGCTCATTTGTCTCTGCAAAGTAAACCAAATAAATGCCAGATGCCAGAAGGCCAACAAACTTTGTCCTTGAAATGGGGCGACCCAATATGTAACCAATGACTGCTATGCATAACCCATTAACAACAACAATAACAAAAAAAAAACAATCAAGTAAAGGCATCGACTTTGAAATACCCTGCACTTGCCAGCCTTTGAATTGTCATCCTGGGCAACAGTTTTCTGTTTTATAGGCTCTGGTGATAGGGCAGAATATCGCTTCAATCCTTAACTCTAACCGATCTCAGCTTCTTCTATCGATTCCCTCATAAATTAATATACCCTCTTTAAAATCAGAAGTAAGAGTAATGAGAGAGAACAACAAACATTTATCAAACAAAATTTTTGGCTAGGACGTGTAGAGGTAAAAGCTGCATAATGTTACTTGTATCGGGAATATCTGTATTATATATAACTACAGACGACAACGCCCAATTGTTGGCTCATTAGAAACTCATTTAAAAACAATTTGGCACGTTAATGCAAAATAAATCTATAAGCTTATGCAGCAGGGCAAACTTTTGCTTATAGAGCGCTACGATTAAGCACACAAGCCAAGGACAACAACAACGAAAGAGAGACACCGTGTATGTGATGGTGTTTGTGGGTGTGTTTGTGTGTGTGTGTGTGTGTTTGTGTATCTGAGCATTTAATGCAAATGTCATTTGTTGCAAATGATGCTTTAAACTTGTTTTTTTTCTCTCTCTCTCTCTCTCTGTCTCTCTCTTTTTGGTTAGCCAAAAATGTCATTAGTATGCGTCAACGTCAGGGATTCCCATTGCCTTGGCTCACTCTCGTTCACTCTCTCGCTTGCTCATTTTTTCAAGTGGAGAAGCAAAAACCCCTAAGCAAACGGCATGTCATAAACATGAAATTTGCACAAAACCGCCATTTTTATAAGGTGTCAACAGCCAAAGTCAAACACATACCCACTCACACACACGCACACACACACACACACACACACACATTCATATGTATATGATGTGTTATGGCATTTGACGTTGAGAGGGAAGTAAAGTTCTTGCATATTGGCTTACCCTCCAACAAAACAGAGACAGAAACCAAGAGAGAGAGAGAGAGAGAGCACACATAAAAATATGTTAAGTGGATTGAACCGGCAGCTTCAGCCTGAGCTTCCTGCATATCATTAAGGCAGACACCCTGTATTCTCTCTGTTTTTTTTTTTTTAATGGCTCAAGTCGTTACTGCAGCTGCTGGCAAGTTATTAATGACAACAATCTGCCACACCTACCAAAAATACGTTGGCCAAAATATGCCTTAATCTGCATTTCAAACAGAGTCCACCTTGAACTATTTGCTTCTATGACGACAATGCGCCAGCATGAAAATATCTTTAATTAAAATTTCTGTATAAAGATAAATGGGTTCTGATATCTAGTTTCAAAAAAGAGAAAAAAAAATAAGAAAGAAAAAACTTTTTTTTTTATTGGCCACCCAGCCACATAGAAAGGGAGCGAGAGAGGGGCGGGGATAAGGTGGGGGCGATAGAGAGAAGATAAGCTCATATAAAGTAAATTGGCGCATTGGACAAAGGCTCGACTTCGGCTTCTTCCTTTCATCCAGGCCTAACCAGCAGATTGAAATTTTTGGTTTTGGTTTTGGATTTTGAATTCAAGGCAAACGAACAGAATAGAACTAAACCTTTGTGTGTGTGGGCTAACAAAGTTTTTGTTGGCATTGGGCTTGGATATTCCTCTGTCTCTTTTATTTCTTTTATTTTTTTTTTTTTTTTTTGGTTTCGGTTTCTGTGTCGTATTGTTTAAGTCTTTGTACAAATTGAATGATGATGGGTAAAGAGAGACGACAAAGCTAATTACAGATATCTAGCACGAAGATAAACCGCTCGACAAAAAGTTGAATAACTAAGATAAGTAGCAAAGAAATTTAATTCAATTTTTGGGGATTCTCTTTATGTTTAATATGAGTTTACGGAATTTCAATTAAACATTGCTTGATAGGTGAGAAATGTGTTCTCTTTTTGTCTCCTCAAGTGCCAGTTAGATCATTTTAAATGTTAGTACTAATAAACTACAATATTTGCTTTCGACTACTTTGCAAAATTAAAAGAAAACTTTCTGCCAAGAAGTAGGAATCTTAATTAAAATAAATATTCAAACTAAAATGTTCAATTCTATGCCAAAAAGTATGCTATAAATTCTTGTAATTCAATGTAGTACTAGAAACGCACCGACCCACACATATATATGCACTACTTTGGCTCCAAAGCCCTTCCCTTCGCACACGTCAAGCACATTAAAGCCAAATCGCATCAAATCTAGAGCAAGCAGCGAAAAAATACGCTATAAATACAGATGCTATAAATATAAAAACAAAATACAAAAAGCAAAAACAAAAAAAAAACAAGAGAAATTTTTTCTTGTAAAACTCATAAAACAAATATATAAAACAAAAAACTTTCTATTATCATGCTCTGCTCTTTTTAACTTTTGTTCCTTTTTCGACTTAACAATTTTTTTGTTTCTTTCGTTTGGTTCGGTCTACGTTTTTCTTTTTTTTTTTGAATTTGAATTTTGTTTATTATGTAAACGAAAAAAAAAAACAAATATATGTAGGACGAGAAAAATCAACTACTTATAACGAATCTTTGGCTTTCGTTGGTAAGTTTCAACAACAAAACTAAACTAAACTAAAAACAAAAAACCAAACACCTTTACTTAAAACCTTTAAATAGTTAGTAAAGTATATTAAATAATATATCTGCTTTAAATACCACAAACTAAATATGAAACATCTCCAAGCATTTTGTTAGCCAACTTAAAAGCTGTTCAAGTACAATCTGTTTTTCTTTCTCTGTATATTTGAATATACACAAATCAATATACATACAATATATTATAGATTTATTCGTTCATCGTCGAGTAGTTAGTTAGTTTGATGCTTGAACAGTCAAAGGGTCAAAGGTTGGCTAAGGAAATGCTTTGCTTGCTCATAATTTCAACACACACCCACACGGCCATAGTTTTAAGAGCTAAGAGTTCAAATTTTTTTTTTGGTATTCCCCTCGCCCTGTGATCTCTTTTTTCTATTATGTGGCTTAGTTCGTGTGTGTTAAATTATTTAAAAATCATATCAAATATTATTAAATACATATATCTAAATCATAATTATTAAATCAATCAATGCTTAATTAAATATATTTTACACCAAACACTTAAACCTTAAGCTAACAATAATAACAACAACAAAAAACTGATTTTTTTTCCTTTCTCTAAACTAGAACGAAAACAAAAATAGTTTTTCTTTTTATCTATCAATTCTTTCAACATTTTAGTTTTAGTATGAAAAAATATTTAAATATTAAAGTTCTTGAAAATTAGTTTTCCATTTTAGTTTTCATTAAGAGCAACTAAAAACAACGAAACACATAAAAAAATATATAAAAAAAAAAACAAACGACACCAAAAAAAAAATAACATAATATATTGCATGCCTTAGTTGAACTTTCTTTTTTTTACTTAATTCCTTGTGAGTGTGTGTGTGTGTGTGTTTGTTCATGTGCGTGCGTGTGTGTGAACGGAAATGCAATGGGGTAAATTTAAAACGAAACCTTTTTTTGCACTTACATCGTCATCGACGAGCCTTGTCAATTTGCGAAATTAATTAAATTATTTATTTAACGCGTAGATTGGCCATTGTCACACACTCCTATGAATATGGCGGTTACGCCCGATTATCCATAATTTTTGCAAATTCGCTCCCACAACATGAGAAGTGTGTCCTTGTTTTTTTTTTTTTTGTTCCTCCTCCATCCCTGTGTGTGTGTGTGTTTATAGCGTGTATGATTGATGGGACTCATACGCACCATTTATAAACTGTCAGTTTTTCGAAATGCTGTTCAAATGTTTGTCAATTTGGTGGACAGTTGTAATTTAAATTGTGACTGGTAGGAAATGGAGAGCGGTTTTAGTAAAATGTTTGTCTTTGTTAACCAAAATCGATTATCGATAGGCATAGGAACGTGGAGATGGTGGGGGGGAAATGGTTACATACCAGTTTTGACAGCCGATTCTTATGACAATTGTACACTTTCGTCATTTGCTGTTATGAATATTTAGTTACTTTCGTTCTAGCTGTCTTTGTTTTTTTTTTTATCACTAAATCGCCCTTGTTTGTACACAGAGTAATAGACTTATTTCAAGAGAGCTCTAAAATCTCAAGAGAGCTCGAGAGAGCACATCTTCTTATCTACGCCTGTGAGGCAGAGTGAGATGGTGAGAACTTATATATAACGGTGCTTTGGATTTGGGGTGGGCACAAAGAAAGCCAACAAAAATTCAATGCAAATGACAGTTACATTGCACTGCGCAAAATGAAAAGTGGAGAAACTTTACCGCAACCAACACAACGAGCGCAGAAGACGATCAAATGTAAGAGAAAGAAGGAGAAAACAAAGCAAGGATCATTTTTTTCATGTGTAGTGCAGCCTCTCAGCAAATGCTGTGGCAAACTACCGTTCACTGCTTTGGACAGTGGTTATGATCTTATTGGTAATTCTACCTTTGCACACTGGCCCCACTATACTCCAAGATTTTTAATGAAAAAATAAGTTTTTCTGAAATAAGAAGGCTGAAAAATTGGCTCAAATGACTCTATAGCTCCCTTTCCAACAACTCTTTATGTCGTTTTAAAGTTTTCACACTTTTTGCATTAACAATTCAAATCAATAGATGCGAAAAAAGTCACATTCCTCACCTGGCCAACGGATGGATGCTGCATGAGTATCGGGGACCACAAATGCCAACAGCTGCAGTGCAAAAACCACGTCCAATTTGCCCACGTAACTGAAAACTATTCCGTAATATAATTGCCACATACTCGTACGCATCAAAATCTCTCCCACAAAATTGCGTAATGTTTCAAGAGTTGGTCGGACGGTCGTTTGCGAACCGAAACCCATCCAACTACTGTTTTAACAGCTGTCATTAAAACCGCACACACACACATAAACACAAGAGCAACAGGAAAACTGAATTCGTAGGGAGAGAGGGCAAAAAAATGATAGTTGAAAAACAAAAAATTAAAGCAAAAATAATTTAATGCATGGTGGCCATGGCATGTAATTAAATTTTTGTGATTTACAAAAAGGACGAGGACGAGAACGAGAACGAGAACGAAAACGGGAACTTGTATGAGGTTGAGGGCTTGGTTAAGGGACAATTGCTTGCTCTAAAAATGCCACAAATGTGTTAAATTATAAACGCAACTACAACAAACTGCAATAACAAGACCGAGAAGAACTAGAAGGAAAACTTTTTGCTGCTTTTATGACATAAACATGAACCACTTGTAGGCAAAGCCGCAAAACAAGCGCTGGTGAGCAGCATTGTGGGGGCCAGCAGGGTACGGAGAGGGATGGGCAGATGAGCATTGGAAGGAACGCAAAATGATACAAAGCACTGCGAGTCCTGACACCACAAAGGGGAAAGCAAGAGAGGGAGATAGGGACAGGCCAACAAAAACCAGAATCACAGACGGCTGAGGCCGCGATAAAACTTGTCGCGCGAAGGGGACATGAGGGGAGGGGCCAACTGGTGGGACGGGATGATTTAACTTCAAATTTGTTGTCAAGTTGTGTGTATTGTATATTGTTGAACCTATCTTAGAAAATGTTTTGTGTTTTAGTGAGCTTAAAATTATTCTAGCATAAAGCCTTGTGCATGACTGTACTTTTTTCACCTGTGTCTGTCGCTATGCATGTTCGCATTATCCAAAAAAAAAAAAAAAAAAACACTTACATACTTCTACCTAGATATAATCACGTCGCATTTTTATTTGACTTTCTTTTAGAAATGTATATACAAAAATTTATTAGTTGATAACTATTCAATGCATTACCCAAATATAATGCCAAAAGAGAGATGCCAATCATTTAATTGAAAATCTATATTCGTGTAGGAATGGACTGATTATAATTTACGTTGGAATGAAACGGAATACGGCAACGTTAAAGATCTCCGGATCACGCCGAATAAACTGTGGAAACCCGATGTTCTCATGTACAATAGGTAAGTCCAAAGAGTTTCAGTTGAGAGTCCCGATCGGATTTTCTAACGACTAATTGAAAAGAAAGGCTATACAAAGCCCACATATAATCAATTGAGCAAATAATATACATTGGCGCTAATCGATAATCTTAGGGAGTATACGTCTAGGTACATATATAGAACAAACCAATTACGATATATTTTATCTATATATACCACACATTCCATGTATATCTATATATATATAGACACCAATGGTAAGTTAGGCCCACAATGAATGAAATGAAACTATAATAAGACTAACAATATGTTAAACACTTTATTAATTAACCGAAATTTAATATCAGTTTTGTTTTATATTATGAGTTGTGTTATAGCTATATTACACATACATCTATATAAAATATATAAAGTAGTTGATTTGTGTATTAGTTGATTAAGCAAAACCCCTAGTTACATTTTGTAGTTGATCCTTGGTTTAAATATTAAATATTTTATTACGTGTTTTGGAGCTTTGAGAGTGAAACTAAAAGAGACAATTTATATAACATTTTGAATCTTGTTCATGCATACCAAACTCAGTTCCAGGTTTCAAAATGTTGTTGCAGTCCTTTCAAAATTCAACTTAACCTAATAAATTAAATGAGATGAAATGACTTTGTGTGACTCTAATATTAAAATGTTCATTTCTGTTGAAGAAATTTGAAACAGCTGAGAACAGAAAGTCGACTAAACGGGATTACAATCAAAGCTCCATTATGCTTAATTATCTTACAACTTATACCATATTTATTTTTGGTTTTGCAATGTTTTGTTTTAAATTTTTATTACCTTCTGTCTGTCTAGATGAAATTTTGATTTGAAAAACAATAATGCCCATGCATACAATAATATGTTTGCATAATCCAATATAGTAATGTAAACTTATATATTTATATATATATATAAAAATATTATATACATATATCCATATACAATTAAAACTATCATAATCCACTCGCTATTGTTTGTGTGTCTATTTAAAAAAAAAAAAAAAAAAAAAACTCAAAAGCCGCAACATAAAAAATTTTGTTATTAGGTTTTGACCCTAAACCTAACTAAAAACAAACCCATTTGTGTTTCAATGTTTAAACCACTTATTAAACCCATTCCCAAGAACTTTTATGATTTGCTTACGCGACTAAAATACTAAAAAAAAAAAAATACCGACATCATTTTGTTTACTTCAATTAAGAGTAGTTTACACGCAGTGGTGTGTTTTTTCTAGTGGGACTGTACATTGTCAGCTTGCCGTTGATGTGGGCCTCACATTGTAATTGGATTCGTATTGCTAACCGAACTTAAAATATATATCAAACTATATCATAAAACCCAAATAACAAATAATTAAAAAAAAGAAACAACAAAAAAAAAAAACAACTAAAAGAAAACCAAAAAAAAAACATAAGATTTTTCTAAATAATCACTCAGACTAAACTCCAAGAACTAAAAAAAAAATATATATATATATAAAAAAATTACTCACACATTTGTTTGTTGTTTAACCAGAATATTATGCAAGTAGTTTGTTCGAAACAAAAAAAAAAAACACAAAAAATGAATGAAAAAAAAGAGAAACAAGAATGAAGCATTTTTATATTCATAGTCTGTGGTCTGTTCTTAGAATTTTTGTATTCGCTCTAATTCCGAAAGACAATAACCAACATGAGAGAACTTTGTTCAACAATATGCTGGTGTAATATCTCTGGTTAGACGTTCAGTACTTGAATTTATTTGGCCAAACAATCGAAAAAAAAACAAAACAAAACAAAAACATACAGATCATTCGGCACACACCGATTTTTATATACCCTTGCAGAGTTAACTCCAAAGTGATATGCGTTGAACCTAAACTTTGCCTTCAACAAATACTTTGCAGTTTTTAACAGGACAAACCAAAGGCTTAAACTTTCAAAGCAAAATTTAACTTATTCCAAACATCAATCGAACGCATTGTTTACCCCTTTTTCCGCTTCTTATCTGCCTAAAGCCAACCAGCTAAGAGAATCCTGAGAAACTCATGCAGTTCACCTCGTTTAATCACTTTGAACAAAAATGTTGCCTACTTTTTTGGGCTGCCAGCCACCAAATGACCTTTTTTTGGTATACGCTGCAAGGGTATAACGAAAAAAAAAAAGAAATTAAAATAGAAAAACAATTTTTTTTTTTGTTCTCACACGTCGTTGTTCATGTTGTAAAAATGGCAAAATAGATTTTCAAGTATTGTGCATGAGAAATCAAATCCCTCGTACTAAACCAAACGAAATTCTAAATAAAACCTATAAATAAAAAATATACAAAAATCACAATCATAATATAAAATTCTAAAGAAAAAAAAAACCAAAACTTAAATGTGTCCAAAACGAATTACTAGTTTTTGGGCACTTTGTTAAACTGTTTGAACCCACCTCTCTCCCATTTTCCAGCCCAAAACCCATACAAACATCACTTCTAATTTGTTACCTAAACTAAAAGTTTACTTATTTACCAATCCTCACTCACATCCCACACTTATACAGAAATATATAATACATACACACGAACACATATACAAATACATACATACATTGACATATATATGCATATATACAATTAAATTAAATCTATTAAATGAACGAACAAATAATTAAGTTTTTTGTTAGTTAACTGTAAACTTAAATACTAACAACTAAAAAACAAAGTTAGTTAAGACTAATGGCAAAGCAAAAAAAAAAAAAAGAACAACAATTTATATAATACTGAATATTTTATTCGGTTTACCGATTATGTGATGAATTTTCAAGAAGAAGTTCTTCCTTTGAGAGACTCCGAGAAACTTTTTTAGATATATACAATGTTTTACTACTGATCTATCGATTTACTTTCTTACTTTACTTTTCACTATCAGAATTCAAACAATATCAAGGCTGTCTGTCCACATTTTAATATTAAATTTGACTTTTTTTAAATCAGAAAACTGATATCTCAATTTTTCTTATCTCCAATCGCTGTTATGGAAATTTTAAGTTTTTTATTCAAAACTATAAGTCATAGTGGTCCGATCAAAACAGCTCCAACAAATGCCTGTAATAATAAGAAGCTTATTATAGCCGAGTTTCAATAAAATAACTTAAAAACTGGAATACAAGTTTAGCTAGAAATAGATAGATGGAGAGGCGGTCACTATATAAGGATATAGAAAGTCGATACACCAATGAATCCTAGAATTCTTTTTGAAAAATTCATCAGATAAAACAACTTACAAATACATATTAAAAGCAAAATATAATGACTTAAAAAAGAAAATCATTTTTTGTTTTGTGTGTGTGTCTGTGTGTGTGTGTAGTCTTCACATTGCCTAATTCATTTACTAAAATAAAAAAAAAAAAACTTATTTTCCATTTGCTCTCACTTGATGTTAGTGTAGTAAATCAACTGCCTATATACATACGAATGTGTTGATTTAATGGGTAATTGAGTATGTATGTATTTGTGCGAGTGATAACTGAAATAAGAAAATATGAAATTCCATGCTAATTACGCCTCACATGAATCATACGCTCCGTAAGCCAAAGCTCAACAAAGCAGTGGAACAAAGATTACAAATTACAAAATGTATGAATAGAGTATACATCGATATTTTATATAGACGTGCGTATGTGAGAATGTGTATTATAGATTGATGCAATGTTCATTCGATTGGCAATTGAACTACGCTGAATAATTACAATTTCATTTCACATTTAGACGAGCAAACGAGAGTGAGTGAAAGTGCGTGAATGTGTTTGCCAATTATCAAAGCAATCAACTGTTATCAATGTGTGTGCAATTGTTTCATTCATAGCTACATATATATCTCACTATATACATACATACTTAACGTATATATATATCTGTCTATCTAACTATAATATCTTCATATATATTTATCAATGTCCAAGTTAACTTTTGCTGTCTAACTATACTTTATGTTAATTGTCTAACTAACTACTATAAAACATAACTATTAATCCGTGTGTGTGTGTGTGTGTGTGTATATGCGTCTTTATCGATGTGTGTGATCCTCAATAACCGACAAACTGTGGCACTTAAATGATGCATCATCCTAAAACCGAAACCCTTACCCAGCGAACCAACAGCGCCGGCGCCGAAAACCATTTGCCAAACCATTAAGTCTTTGTAAGTTAGCTTAAGTTCTAATGCTTGTAAGCTCCATTTTAGATGCATGTCACCATTTAGACTAATACTTCAAGGACATTCAAACAAAAAGCTACACCAAAAAATTGACCACAAAACCAAATGTATCAGTTAGCCAGGAAAAAAAAACAAAGAGTGAACAAACTAAAGCAACATGCAGCAAAAACATATCAATGGATTTTATTTGAATTGGATAGATTTAAAGTAATGAAATCGATTGTTGAGAATAGTTTGAAATAAACCTCAGTAGAAGGGAAATTGCACTAGTCATGCAAATTTCAAATTAGATAAAAAAAAAAAAACAAACGTCTTCCAAAGTGATTTATATATTTTTACTCTAATAATTCAAAACAAATGTTCAGCCATTGGAATTTTTATTGGATACATAGACTCAGTGATTTATTTAAACTTTAAATAAAAAAATTATAATAAATTGGGTAAAATTTTTGAATTTTTTTTTTTTTTTTGTATAGTACTATGAACTAAAATTTAAGGAATATGCTGCCATCAACGAGCCAGGAAACAGCCTAAAGCAAATTTTAGCGAACTAAAATAAATTCAGACTTGGCAAGGGACTGTTTAATTAATGCGTAAAGATATTTTTACAGAATTTTGCCTACCCTTTCCTCCTGCGAGAAAATATCTTAATTTGTAGTTTTCGTTGCCATCTTCGTTTCAAAAAATGTCAATTTAGAACGATTCTAAAGAATTTCCATCGTAATGTTTGTCAGGACTCCTTCGTCTAACTAACTCTAGAGTTGGTTACCCTCATTGCAATAAATTAACTAATACATCAGCGAATAATCAAGATTTATCTAAGGTAATTAATGGTGCTAAGTTAATTAACAATTAATTTTAGAAGTAATTAGCATTCAATGCGCTCTTAGAAGAGGTTTCTTCGATAACTATATTTACGTATTTTAACAATATTTTACTTGCAACTTAAGTTATATTTCTAAAATATTTCTACTAGGTCCTTAATAACCTGAAAAGTTTAAAAACGAAAAATTACTTGGCAAGTTGTGGGCAATGGAAAGTTCATAAAAACGTTGCATACTTTTCGGCCGCAAAAGCCACTCGGCCACATGAAAGGCTTAAACAATTTTAAGCCATAACTTAAATGTCAGAATTTGTAGCCCATTTATCCAACTCTCAGTTGACCATTCCAGGTGTGAACTCTGAAAAAAAAAAACAAAAAAAAATAGGTGAAAAAAAACCTACACAGATACTTAAATGCCGCAGGTCCCCGAACGCCATAAACTTTTTTGTGCTAGCGTAAATATACAGACACACACACAAAGATAGAGAGACCCACACTCAAAATGAAGACAAACTGCGGGGATTTTCTGCAAATTTGTAAAACCCAAATGCACCTGGTGGAATGTCAAGCTACCAGGTATTAGTTCTTTTTTAATTGCAATTTATTCGGGGCGAAATGCAGCAGGTTATTTAAACTTAGTTTAACACTTGATTGACGCATGGAAATGCGGCAAATGGAATTTACATGTCACGGAAAAAGGCTTTTCTCGCAGCGAATGAGAAAATGAGAATGTTACAGAGTAAAACACAAAACACGTACGCGATGCCTCGGTCCATGGACTCGGCCTTTAATTTGCCTGGCACGCAGCATCCGGTGTTGATTTCCAATGAAACTGCCCACAGAAAGCAACGCTTCACTTCCTTTTCATCTGTCTGTGTTTTGGGGGGCTTGAAATAAAAATCATATTGATTAGCTATGTGTAGGCAGCAGCAGGCAACACAGCCAGATCCAGAGCCAGAGCAGACTACAGATAGAACAGTCTGGGGAAATCAGTTTATGGCAATGGATGTGGGCTCTGGTCGGGGCTGGTGGGTGTCTGATTGGATGAGATTCTTGGGCGTGGCAGCTATCACGTTCCCCTCTAGATACAAGAAAAAAAAAACCTTTCGGCTGTCAACTTTATTTGCTAATGAACATCTACAGAGTCCAAAGCGATAGAATAATAGATTCGATTTGCCAAACGTTCCGAAAATCCAAATTACCCACCAAATCTCCACAATTTCTATGCTCTATAATTGTTTCTAATTTCATGTCAGGTAAATTATTGCCATCTAAATATTTTCCTGAATTCACCAATTTCTCTTAATGTTTTTCGCTGTGGAATTTTTATTGTGGAACATCTCTGACAATTGGCAAACTTTTATTTCGTTTAATTTATTAATTCCTCTTTTTGTTTTGTGACTTTCAGTTCGGGGAGAAGCAGCCTAATTTGTATGCGTCGCCAGTTCTGCTAATGTACGTCGTCCCATCATTTAGATGAGCCTCGAATAGATACAGATACAGATACAGATAACAGAAGAGCAACAAAAGAAGAACGAAAAAAAAAAATCAAAACGAAAAGTAAAGATACACACAGATTAGAATTGGGCTTGCCTCATTATAGAGTACAAATCAATTGGGGTTTCTCAGATGGGAAAGAGAAAAATACAAAAACTGTCATTGAAATGCTTTCTACTTCTCAATTCCCATATCATTTTCGGTTTATCAGTTAAAATTTTTGGTAGTAAGCTAAATCGGACAGTGGCCGGCCAGTTAACCCAATGAACTGGAATCATACTCAAAGCATTCACTTTGAGAAATGAAAACATTTGTGCCCAATTGAAATGCACGAACAAAGCCAAAATACATTCTAAACAATTGGGCTAAGTGAAGCATGAACTTGGCCAAGGTGCATTAGGCCCCTTACGAAATCTGGAGTTGGAAAACAGCTTTTCACAATCCTTTCAATTTACGCAAATTCTACCGAAAATTCCAACATCCGAATTGGCTTCAATCTGATTTACCGCTTACCACAAGCTCTCAAACCTAAATGCACAACATCTGCGCCTATGCTATGTATGTGTGTGTGTGTGTGTGTGTGTAAACGTGCTTGTGTGGGTTTTAGCCCTCATTACTGGTTCGTCCGCTGCACTAATCATCGAACAAATTCCCGTTAAATGCCTAGATACACTGCTGCTCCATATAAGCCTTGGTAAGCAGATGCCATGCTCCAACGCCCAATTCTTGTGGTCATCATTGTGAAGTGACCTGCAAACAGATTTCAAGTGTTTGCCACAAGCCACGTTATCTCACCACAAAAAAAAAAAAAAAAACAAGAAAACAAAAACAATTCTCTCTGTAACTACGTACACATTCTTATATACCATATCGATGACAAAGTAAAATCCATATTTGTATATTAAAACGCTTTATTGCAGCTAGCTGAAATTTCAATCGAAGAATTCCACTTCAGTTTGACTTCAGAGAGAGACCCAAAATACAGTATCCATTCATTTGCATATAGATATTGGTTCTAGTGCTACACACACACACACACACACAAAGATATTCGTACTGTGAGTAAGTGTGTGTGTGTCTGCCCATAACAAAGGAAATTTAGTTTCTGTCATCAGAATATGAATTGTATACATTTCAATTTGCTTATTTTGAATGCTCATACCGATATATCGATAAAAATAAATTTCTCTTACCAACATTTACCCAAATGCAATGGCATTCTGAGTTTTATGGGCAAAAGTTAGTCTAATTTCTACAATGTATGCTTCAATCTTATTGCAAGTTAAATCTAAAAGTGTGGGACAATGCTTTAGCAAATCGATTCAAATGAATTTACATCTTTTAAAGTTAACAAATTCGAAAAAAAAAACCTAAAATTTGATCTTACCATTCTCCATCTCCATTCTCTCTTGTTTAGTCTTTTTTTTAACTTTCTAGAAATATCGCTGTGCGGCGTTGCCACCTGGTTAACTGCTTTAATAGCTAGCCACCCTTCACAATTTTAACACTATTTACGCAATTATCGATAAAAATCAAATTTATTACGTACTTTAGATTTTCTCATGGCTAAGCTAATTAGTAAAAGAATTTACTGCATTCTGGGATTTTTAATAGACTTCTTGGGATTTCTTTGAAGTCTCTATAATACACTAATTAATTGGCTTTGTTCACTGTCTCATTACAAGTGTAAATATTAATGAGCTTTAATAAAGCTTCGAAATTAAATTGTAAAAGTATGAAAATTCGTATTATAACGTTCTAGGGAAAAGTCCAAATGGGCGTAAATTGTAATATAATGTTTTCTAAGTTAAACTATAACTTTTATATTTATAAGTATTTTTATATATACATTTGTACATTTCCCTTTAACTGCATAACTAGAGAGAAATACTTAATACTCGTATTGCTTGTAGTTCTTAAATGAGTAGGAAAACCAAAAATATTACTTAAAACTAAGCTCCTAATACACAAAACAACAACCACAACCACAAAGAACACTGTGAACCAATCACTAGAGTAATACCCCCCTCCCTCTCCCCCTATATAGTTTATCCAATCCCCAAGCTCTGTCTCTATCACTATCTCTCTCTATCTTTTATTTAGAGAAAACAAGAAAATTTCAAACCAAATTTTTTTCCAAATCCAAAAACAAAAAAAAAATCAAAAAAAAGCGCAAATTATATAACAAACCTATAACAAACAAAATGAATATCAAATCAAAAAAAAAAAAAAAAAACAACTATAAACTATTACCAAACCAAAAAAAAAAAAAAAGAACACGCATAATTGAATTAAAATCAAATTGTACAATAATTTAGCGCGGATGAGGGATTCGATGGCACGTATCACACCAACATTGTGGTCAAACATAACGGCAGTTGTCTGTACGTGCCCCCTGGTATCTTCAAGAGCACATGCAAGATAGACATCACGTGGTTCCCATTTGATGACCAACATTGCGAAATGAAATTCGGTAGTTGGACTTACGATGGAAATCAGGTAAAGTGTTTTGGAAAAACGAAAAACCAGAAACTAATAAATAAAACAAGCAAAACAGCTAAAAAAACTAAACTACAGTACAGTAAAGCTAGGCTAGCACACACGCTAATTCAGTACACTGAATCACCAAATCACAAGCACAACAACAACAACAGCTAAAAGAGGACTAAAAATCAGAGCAACAATTTTTAGAGGTTGTAGTTAGTTTAGTTCAGGCTGGCAAGAGTTTAAATCTAGTTAACAGACCTTTCATTTGGTACTACTTCCTTTTCTACCATCTTCCTCTCTCTCTCTTTCTCACACTATCTTTCTCTCTTTCTATCTTTGTTTGAGTTCAATCTTTTGTCCCTACTCAAAACAATTCTTTGCGTTTTTGCGAATTACAAAACCAAAAATTAACCAAATCTCAATCAAAAAAAAAAAAAAAAAAAAACAAAAACATTAAAAATTGATGGTGAACTAAAAATGTTCAATCTCATATTGAATATTTTTATGTCCACGGACAAAATAAAAACGAATATAGCTTAAAAATTTTGTAGGTTTGTCTCTCAAATCAAGGAATCATGTGTGGAAATTTCTTTCGAGCAGTTTCAAACTATTTTGCATGATGACAGGCCCAAACAACCACGCCCAAAATAGATGAATTCATTTTCTCAATAAAAATTGGACGAAGTAAAGACTCTTAATGAAAGTCAAACAACACCAAAAACAAGAAAGAAAAACGATAAATGCTTTTATTTACCACAAACTTTTTTGCACAAAAATGAAAGTAAAGCTCTCTCTCTTGCTCTTGCTATTTTTTTTTTTAACAAAAACACCTCGAACACATTTTCTAATTGTACATAAATGTTGTATCAATGCGGCTTATTTTCTACTTAAACTTAAACTACAACAGCAACAACAACAAAACGAAAACTAAACAATTTAAATATTCTCTTTCTCCAAACAAAACAAAAAACAAAAAAACAAAACTCAAAACTGTGTGAAAAATTAACACAATTTTTTTATTACTTAAAAAAAAAAACAAAAAAAAAAAAGTTGGATTTGGTTTTGAATTCCGAAGATGGAGGGGATCTTTCCGATTTCATAACAAATGGCGAGTGGTACTTGCTTGGTTAGTAAAACTAAAAAACAAAATCATCATTATTTTCGCAAAAAAAAAAAAACAAAAAATTACCTGTTGTCATTGTATAAATGTTTTTATAATTTTCCTCTGCTTATTCTGCTTGTCCTATATAAAAAAAAAAAACAAATATTATGTATAAGCATATATTTATTATCTTAACATTAATTCTAGAAATTCGCTTCATAGACAATTATGATTTGCTTAGTTTTCTTATTCAATTAATTTTGTATATAGAAGAATCAAAAAAATGAAAAACAAAACTTATTGTAAATATGTGTTTTTTTTTCTACATCAATAAAACGGATCAAAAAGATTAAATGTAAAAACAAAACATTATAATGAGCTATGAACTAGATGAAAATATTTAAAAATTTCGTTACTTTTTGTACAGTTTTTTGATCCGTTTTGCTATGTATGTATATGCCAAACATATGTACATATGTATGTGTCAATGTCTCTGTGTGTGTGTGTGTGTCTCTGTCTCTCATCAATAAATTTATGAACTTTACTAATCGATCTATAACAATAATTTCTTCGACTTTGATGTCCAGCCATGCCGGGAAAGAAAAATACCATAGTCTACGCCTGCTGCCCTGAACCATATGTTGATATCACCTTTACTATACAAATACGTCGACGTACATTATATTATTTTTTCAATTTAATTGTACCATGTGTGCTAATATCATCGATGGCCCTATTGGGCTTCACATTGCCGCCAGATTCGGGCGAAAAACTTACTTTGGGTGAGTATGCAAATGTTTCAGTTAAGTCCAAAAACAAAACAAAAAACAAAAACAAAAAAGTATCAATAACAATTGAAAAGAAATATATCGATATATCGATTATTTAAAATCAATCCTATGAGTTATTTATTTTTACAGCTCTTTACAGAACAAATTGTGGTAAACCATTTTTTGTAAGCATTTAGTGAGGGTTTCTCTTATGACAAACGGTTAGGCAAAGCAGCGAAGGTAGCGAAATGAGGCTTAGCTGGATTTAATATAACTACAACAAAAAAAAAGAAAAAAAAACCAAATTAAGAACACCCTTCCTTAAAAATTAAAAAAAAAAACAAAGTATTTACGCTGCTGCTTTTAAAGATTCTAGTCCAAAAATAAATCAAATAAAATACAAACTATGCATGATTTAAACTTTTCATTTGATTAAGTAAAATGTAAAAGTGAAAGAAATTAAAAAAAATTAAAGGATATTTCCCCCTTATAACGCCTACTAAAAGTCTTAGTCGCCTTTTAAACTAATAAAGTTGTGACTTCCCCTTAAAAACTTAAAATATTTATAAAATGCAAATCTTGGCAAGCGAATTCTTTTGAAAACTGATACAAAGGAACACAATCGCGAGCTGGGGTGCCTAATTTTGGGTGCTCAAACCCCCGAAGTAAGAAAATTATCTTCTATGCATTCAAATCAATTTTAAGCTATTCAATAGTGTTGGTAAACAAATAAATTTTGGCACCCTACATCGATAGTCGATATTTACAAAGAAAATGGCTAATTTTTCAATGGATGATTTGCAAAAACTATTTGCCATTAATAAATGAATAAAAAACGTTTTTGCGACTATTCAAAATTGGTTTTCAATTAACAAGTTTACAAATTTATATTCATTTCACTTTAATACAAGCTCGTTGCAATGAGTTTTCGAACTAAAACTGCTTGAAAATCACCGATTCACCTTAACCACACAAAAAAGAAGCTTTTATGACGAAATTTAATTCAAATACGTTTCCATATCGAATATTCCCAAAGATTTCGATATCATTTCTGTTTCACGGTTGCAAGTTTAATCTTAAAATATTTGGAGTTCGTTTACCAAACGATTTGCATTTCCCAATTAAATTGAAAAGTAAACTAATGTAAACGATTTTTTTTCAATATCCACTCTATATATACATTGAAATTAAAAATTAAATAAAATTATGTACTAAATTTGATCAGTTTGTTTACTACTATGTCTCTTATTCATTTAATTCTTCTCTTCTTGTGTCTACTTATTATATCTATATTAAGTTTATCATTTTATGTTTTTCTGTCAAATTCTGTGTTAGTTATTGTTTACATATTTATTTATGAATATCTCTCAATTCCAGGCGTAACTATACTACTATCATTAACAGTTTTTCTAAACCTTGTTGCTGAGTCTATGCCGACAACGTCGGATGCTGTTCCTCTTATAGGTACACACTGAATACAAACACGTAATGATTTCCTATATATATATAGAGAACAAAGCCCAGCTGTGCATTCCAACAAGAAAATGCTATATATATTATTATTACTTGTTTCGTTTCACTATTAATTTTTTTTTAAATTAATACTTTGTTTCATTTCCAAACATTAGTTTTCAAATTACTGTAGCAAACAAAAACAAAAAAAAAATAAGTCCCCCAAAATAATACTAACTTCAAAAAACAATGCCAATTATTTAGATCTTTACACACAAAAAACACACCACCCGAATGGAGAATGAATATTACTATACTATAATATCTATAACTTAATACTTCTTGTATGTATGGACCACAAAAGGAACTTGGATAGAACTCTACCTACCTACCTATGTACCTACCTAAACTATCTATATAAATCAAACCAAACCAAAATCAGTTACAAAAACCACTACTACTATCTTCAACTATCTCTATAAACTCTCTGTCTATAAATCATGTAAAGTACATTTCAAAAGCCAGAGCAATACAATTTTATTTCACTTTTCTATTTTCTTTTACTAGCTAGCTAATAAAAATCAAAATCATAAAACTTTTCCTACAAAGTCTATTTTCCTTCTTCTACTTCTACTTCTATTTACTACTTACTACTCTCTCTCTCTCTCTCTCTCTCTCTATTCTTCTTTAACTAGTAAATACAATAGATTTGCTGCTCAGCTGCTCATTCTCTTGAAAAAAAACTTAAAACAAAAAATCGTAAAAAAAAGCTCTGACATAATTGGTATTTGACTACACATACACACACACCCACCCATCACACACACACACACACACACACACACGCCCATCACACACACCGCAGCACAACAACACACATTCACGCAGTTTCAAGTTTTCAACAACAACAACAAAAAACTAGAAAAACTTTTCATTTTCATTATCGTTTTGTTTGTTTGTTTTTTTTTTTTTTTTTTTTTGTTTGCTGTATTTGCCCCCCGTTACCCGAGCCTCTATATAATCGGTTTTTGAGTTGTTGTTTCTGTCCGTTTGTTTGTTTGTTTGTTAGTCAATTTGTTGGTTTGTGTGCCCCCTCCCCCGTGAGCCACCGGACCCAGTCCTTTAGCTATCATTTCTCTGTCTTACTATTAACTAACTATCTTTTGTTTAGTTTATATTAAATAAATCCCATCAGTTACTACTCATCATGTATATATCGCTTGACTTTAGTGTGTCTAAAACGTAATTAATTATAACTACTTATATCTAATTAGGGATCCTTCCCTCCCTCCTCATTCATTTTTGCCTGATATCTAAAATCATCAAAGCAGCATTAAAATCTCATTAAAACCAAAAAAAAAAAAAAAACAAAAAAAAAATCAACTAGACTGAAAGCTTAATTAAAGAAAATGTATTTAAAATCTAGATAACAATTGTAAATAGCAAAAAAAACAAAAAACAAAAAAACTTCAATAAAAACGAAACAAATCCAACGAACAACCTTTTTTCGCTACCAATAAAAAGAGAAAACAGAACAAAATGTGTCCAATATACAGCCGAGCTAAACCACAAAACCAAAAATATAGTGTTAACCTTTTCGTTTTGTTTTTGGTTTCCGTCTAGACACAACAGCAACAACAACAATAAATATAGAAAGCAATAAGCTAATGCAATTTGTTATGGTCAAACTTTTCAAATATGTAGACAAATGAGTAAAACAAAATTAATGATACAAATTTTTAAGTCCGTTAATTTTCGTCGATAATACCACAGTAAAGCTTAACGTGATACCGATTACTTATCGATAGTCAAGAGTTATGGTAATATGACGCTACAATCGATACAGTTTTGTATGCCACACTTAAGCTCAATGTAATACCGATCACTTATCGATAGTCGTGTGCCATTGTCATGTGGCACTACAATCGATACAATTCTTTTGTCACTGTGACATTACATAATCACGCTCTGTGACAATATAATTCGAAACGATTGTCAGATAAAGGTTAAATACAATTCAATTCGTTCTTTGAAAAATTACTTACTTAACATTTGATTCCACATTTTTCTTTTCCAACTTTTGATTCAAGTCAGTTAAAGGTCTTTAACCTTTCGAAAACTTACCAGGTTCATTGACTTTTCAAAGCGAATACAAATGGCAATAGTTGAATTTTTGAAATTCATCACTGATGTGTTTATTGATTTGAATTTTTTTGTCATCTTAAATGATGTTTTATTAGCTTTTTCCCCAATAAATAATAAATTATTTATTTTATTTGAGAGAAGAATTGTTGAGACTTCAGACCACAGAATCAAAATAAAATTTGCATTTGCTTAATCAAACAAAAATAACAACAACAAAAGACAAAACCGAAAACCACAAAAAACAAGAAAATTTGTTTATGTATGTGTAGTAGTGACAGTTAATTTCATACACACATGCATACATACATATACACATTTATTTGTATATGGTTATTTGCAAAAAAAATCTACAATGAAACAACAAAACGTAGTTAAAAACAAAAACCAAAAAATACAAAGCAAAACCCCAAAATCAATAATAGAAAAAAAAATAGTTTACTTTGTAGTAGCAAAAGAAAGGACAAATCAGTCAGCCAGCCAATGTCATTTTGATACTTGGTAAAATAGAGAGGAAAACATTTACATATATAAATATATACAAAAGTAATATAACATATATACAATATACATACACATAAAACTAGGCTAAAAACAAGTTTAAAATAAATGCATTTTTAGTCATTTTTGGTAGGTATTTATTTTCCAATTTAAGCCGAAATATACCATCAATCTTTATATACTATATACCTATATATATATATATATATATATATATATAAACTTATAATTATGCCACTTATCACTCACAAAACAAAACTGAACACTGTAAATAACGTACACGTACCTCAAAACAGACGTAAGTACACCGAAACTCACTCTCAAAACAAAACCGAAATAACGAAAAGGAAACAAAGGAAAATTAGATACAAATTAGAAAACGCGCATGCTATAAGGCCAAAAAAAATAAACATACACAAAACAAAATTTGAGAAACCAAAAATAAAGTAAAGCAAAATACTTGAATTCTTCTTCAAAATATATAACTCTCTCTTGCTCTATATAAACTCTATTTCTTTAACTCTCTAGCTCTATCTCTCCCTCTCGCTCGCTCGCTCGCTCGCTCTCTGTCTGGCAAGAACTCTTTGTTTTTGCACAAAAGTCACATTGAAAAAAAAAAACAACAAACAAAAAATTCCAAACACTTTACAGAAAACGAAAAATATTAAAAAAAACCTAAAAAAAAAGAAAAACCAAATTCAAAGAAAAAGTTGTATACACTCATTTGACCCTTTAAACTCCTGACTATTAAACTTGAACACTTAGCCCAGTAATCTGAAAGTCACTCAGATCTTGCATAAATACAATATATATATATAGAGAACCATCCCCCAAACAATAACCTTAACCCATTTTAAAAACCAATTCAATTTAAATACCAAAAGATTAAAAACGAAAAAACCAAAACCCACAAAGGAAATTGCGCAACATTTGAACTTGCATTTTTATGCAGATCCATTTGATCAGATGGTTGAGTTGCAACTCCACATAATATCGTATCGTTCATGATGTCTCCTGTCTCATCATGCGTTCATATTATGTCATATGATTATATAATGTATATTACCCCCTAAAATCTCCTTTACCTTTACCAAGAAACCCCAACGAAAACAAAGTTGTTCATTTTATTTTACTAATACCTCACGCAGAAATAATGAAATAAGCTGCGCGCCCTTTTCCCCAGCCCCCACCCCTATGAAGTTAGGACAAACACGTAGCCTCAAGGTGGGTGGAAATGCTGCAAACTAAATGGGGAAAAAGCCTTCTTAAGTAATAAGACACACCCAGACACCCAGGCATAGTTCTTCGACTTGAGCTCCACTTCCAGTTCGAGTTCAATTTACAAATATTCTCCAAACAGGCAAACAAGAAGTAAGAAAAAAATATTGGACAGAGAGACAGAGAGAGGGAAAAAACACAAACTTGTGCTACTTTATAACTTTTATAATGGGTAAAAGTTGAGAGAATGTGGCCAACAGCAGGCCATCTACTACTGCTTCTGGCCCACCAAGTTTAACAACAAAAAAAGTCAAAATGAGAAAACCAACGTGAGAACTGAAGTAACTTCGGCCACGTCTTGGTCACTACCCTCACTCTGGCAAAGACACTTTTGTGATTGAACATATAATTTGTCAATTATGTTGGTCCTGCAATTTAAAAATTTTAAAATCCTTTCGAAAACTAATGTAGCTTATTACCAAAGCCATATCTATCTGTCGCATCGTGGAGATCCAATCGGAGATTCACCAAACTCATAATATAAGCCCATAAGGAAATGTGCTTTGCACAGTGGCTCGTTTTAAAAAATGATCTCTTTTAATACTTTCAATTGAGCAGGCTCAAAGTCATTTATTTAAAGATAAGCAGATTGTTGGTATAGCACTCTCATCAGCGCAGACTTTACTAACCACTCCAAAATGGTAATGCCATCCCACTAAAGCCACTACTTCAACGCCAAAACTAGTTGGGAATCACAACTTGATGTAGTACCAAAAAGAAAAGCACAGCCTACAACTCCAAAGATCATTCTTCGTTTGTTTTGCCTTTACTCAAAAATTTGTCTTGCGCTTTAAACGAGTCAATCTGTTAATTTTGTATGCCGCAGACTCAAATATTTTGAATATAGTTCAATATATAACAAAATCTACAAACCTAAATTCAAACTTAATGGTCAAAATAAGAAATATTTGGGTTTTACACCGTTTAAAGTATTGGAAATTTAGTTCCAGAAACATCAGCGAAACGAACCACTGTGCGTCTGACTTTCAAAATATTGTATAACGTGTTACCAAATCTAGATCTACCAGATCTAGAGAACCAAGTTTTCAATTCACATGTTGTAAAGTGCTTTTACTTTTAAGAAACCAATTTGATTCTCTTTGTTTGTGATTGTCGCAAATGAAACAAATGAAATGTTTTTCTTAGTCGCGTGTGATCTTTCCATTTCCACTCCCCCTTGAGGGCTTACAGATTTCACAATTTTCCCATTCTAATTATTATGTCGTCTATTCACTTCCAGACTTTAGTTATTTCCCAGTCAATGTTTTAGTTGAGTTTATACCATACTCAAGCATATACTCATTAACACTTCATTGAGATAGAAGAAAAAGAAGAAAGCGATTTAAATGTTTTAATTCTAAATAGTGCAAAGAAAATATGTATATTTGTTCAAAAACGAAACGAAACACAACAACCCAAAGAAAACAATAAAAAAAAAAAAATTGAAAAATTGACTACATTTAGCAAAAGCAAAAGTCAAAAAACGTTAAAGTTACTAACATCAACTAACAACAATCTATATATATATATACACTAAATAACAAGAACAACAACAACATCAGCAACAACAACAATTACAACAACAGCAACAACAACAACAACAATACAACAACCAACAACACACATATAACATATTGTATGTTATTTTTTTTTTGTTTTTTGTTCTCTCTCTTTTGGTTTATTTAATTTATCGATATTGTCATTTTATTATTCTATTCTATTCTATTGTGATTTTCAAACGAAACAACAAACAACAAAAAAACCAAAATTCAATTCTTTTGTTTCAGGAGTTACAATTCTTCTATCGCTCACAGTGTTTCTCAACCTTGTAGCTGAGACATTGCCCCAAGTATCTGATGCAATCCCCTTGTTAGGTAGCGATTGCATTTAAAAATACAAAAACAAAACAAAAAAAAAATACAAAAATTAATATATATATACAAAAATGCAAATATATATTCAAATTTGTCAAAAAAAAAAAAAAACCAAAACAAAAATACTAACTGATTAATTAACAAATTTAATATGATTTACATATACGTACATACATATATATATATATCTACTATATATATTCCATAAATATTATTGTTATTGTTGTTATATATATATATATATATTCTATTATGATTATTCACACACATTTGCTAAATTGTTCGCATATCTAATCCTTAACTAAAACCAAACAAAAACCAAAACCGATTTAAATAAAGTTTTAGTCTAACTAAACCAAAAAACCAAAAAGTCATCAAACAAAAAAAAAAAAATATTCAAAAAAATTGCCAACAAGTTGTTAAATGTTATTTGTGTACTTCGTACTATGTTTACTAATTACTAACTAACTAAATGAAAAAACAAAAAACCAAATCAATTCAAACTCAACTTAACTAATTTTTTCTAAAATTGTTCTAAACGAAAATCGTTTCTTAGTTGATCATACTATTGTGTTGCTATCTCTCTCTCTCTCTCTCTCTGTCTCTATATATCACACACACACTCACACTTTCTTTGTCTATCTCTCTCTCTCTCTCTTTCTCTCTGTCTATCTCACACACCCCGTTCATTTTTACAAACCAAAAACAAAAGTATAATTTCTTGCTTTTGATTTTTTACTAACCAAATCCAATCCAAATGCCCTTCAAAGCAACGTAACTCTATCTCCCTAAAAAAAAAAAACCAACAAAACAAACCAAAAAAAAAAAAAGAAAAGTATAAAGTCATCTTTTAAATGCTATCGTTATCTATATGTTTATATATATATTTATCAATATATATATATATATAATTTCTAAACTATCTCACCTAACTTTTTCTCTAACTTTCTTCTCATTGAAACGTGGCGAACCAAAATCAAAACTCTATCTACTTCAAATTTCTTAACTCGGCACAAAAACAATATTTCAAGCTACGTCAATGATTTTCACTTCTATACAAAAAAATTTACTCTATTCTCTGACTTGATTTTGGTGACTAAACAACAATTCGATGCAGTAAAATTCACTTTCTTGAGATTTTTTTCAAACGAATCTCTTAAAATCTTTTTCAAATTTTTAAAGAACAACAAACTGAATTCTTGATTAAAAGTTTTTGTTTATAATACTTTTAAAAATTGTTTGATTGAACGGCGACCTTTTCACCCAACATTCCCCATAAACTTTTTTTTAATGTTTAAAACGCCTTTCTCAATTTCAAAATCGGAATTCCAACGGTTTTTTCGCTCCCAATTTGCTTAAATTTATCGAAAAGTCATTTAATGAAAAACAAAACTTTAATTTAAAGCAAATTTAGCCTCAATTTCTTGTTTAATAAAATATTTCAAAAACCTCTAAAAAGAAATTTTTCTTAAATTATTTATTTGAGTTCAGAATTCAGAAAAAAAAATTGTTGCCAAATGTATTTGCAAATTGGCCTAAGTCTACATTTTTCTTGCATCGAAAATTGTTCACCATATTTTTTATACATAGAACTTGGTTTTATAAATTATTCCAAGCAAAATATTCACTTATTACAAATTATATCTATATGAAATAAATTGATATTAATTTTTTATCTTATAGTACGCAAATTGCAAAATGTACTATTTGTTTTTTTCGACTTCGCAAATGAACTAAAAATTCTCACTATCAATTACAAAAGATACTTATGAGACAGATTTCAATACAAGTGAGTTTGGGAAAATACTCGTGAATAGAGCACAAATCCAAATGAATAAGCCAACGACCAGGATGTCGTCATCGTTGTCAGCGTCATCAGCGGCTATCGTTATCGCTATCGCTATCGTTATCGTCAAATAGCTGAAATTAAGAAAGAATACGAAAAGAAACGAAGAAATTTAATTTAATTTTTAACAACTTTGATTTGTATTTGATTTGGTTTATATAAAATTCACTTCATAAATCACATTATTTAGCATTTAGCATATCAGCAGCAAAAAAAAAAAAAAGAAAAACAAAATAATACTTTTAATCAATTATATATATACATATAATACATATATATTTTCACCCTTCGTTCTCGCTCGTACGCTCGCTTTTCAAACATATAAACACACACGCACACCCAAACACACCAACACGCACACAACGACACTCTCACACCCACACACACACACACGCACACACATACACAAATGCTCAGTCCACCCTATCCATAGATCAATTGATATTATCTCCACTAACGAATACCAAATTCAACTCCAAATCCAATCACCAGCTACTTCAAGTGTATTTTCCCCTTCAGTTGTTTTTTTGTTTTTCCTCTTTTGATTGATTAGCTATTTTCGGCTATAACTTCTCTGATATAATTCTCACATACATACTCCACTTTTAGACCCATTTTCGTTTCATTTGTGTTTTCTCGGAATGATATTTTTTTGCTTGAGAACCTTTTTTGGAAAAATGTGAAGAGAATAAACAACAACAAAGACTAACTAAATGAAAATGTTGTATAAACCGAAACAAAAAAGAAAAATATCATTTCGTTATGGGTCCTAAATGCAAACTAAACAAATTAAGCTTGATGCCTTGATATATTTACCCATAAATGCACTCAATAATATATATAAACAGATAATTAGATTGATACTATATACATATATATATATATATACATTCCCAAATACCGATAATGAGCGTAACCCGAAAATAAAGCTTTCGACAAAAAGGTTCAGCCAAAAAATATCATTTAGCTAGCCAACTTACAACTCTCTCTCTCTCTCTCTCCCTCTCTCTGTGACTTTCTCAAAACATTCTCATTGATGACAATTCGAAATGTGTTTTTTTTTTCATGTTCTCTAACGCAATTCTTGACCATAAATATTTTCCAGGTGTTACTATTCTACTATCGCAAACAGTTTTCTCTTTATTGGTCGGCAATGTCATTACAAAGACAAGCGAGGCGGTGCCTCTATTAGGTATTCCTCAAAACCACAAAAAAAAAAAAACACACACACTTAACACATTTGATATTATCATTTAACAAAACAAAACCAAACTTGATTAAAAACCAACGAAAATTCCTAGAATCAACAACAACAAATTTCTCTCTTTTAGCTGCTAAAAAACAAAGTTTAATGAAACATGTACAAAGTCTTACGTAGTAGAAAAAAAAACAAATATCTGACTAAAAATCGAAATGAATTTTGTAAAAATATTTAAAAATCAAGAACGTCCTCGCGCTTAAAGTAGGTGAGAGCATGAGAAACAACAACAACAACAAAACGTTTCCTTTAGGACTGCCTGTCCCTAACAAACTTTTTTTTTTTTGGCTGAACCTTAAAGCTTTTCAGGGTCCTAAAAAACCATAAACCAAAATTCATCAAATCAAACTCTGAAATACTATTTTAACAACAATTTAAACACTTGAAAATGTTTATAGTCGAATTAAATCAAATCACAAATCAATCAATCAATTCCTCACATCCAAGTATCAAAAGCTGACTAAACCTATTGATAACTGCCTTAAATATATATATGTATATATATATATATATTTTAAATATATACAGAGAATTTCGTAAATACTTGACGAATATTTTACGACAGTGCAAACTTAAATGAAATAAATATGAATAAATATTTCTATATAAAATTCACATTCACATTTTATCAATTAGAAATGTTCGACTTAGGTATGAATGAGCATGCTTATTATTTTGTACAAATTAATATTGTGTTGTATGTGTTTTGATATCATTATGCCCAAAGGACAGTCATTTGGATATAGATCGAAGTTAAAAAACTCTAGTTTTGAGTTCATTTTTCTTTCACTTACTATTAAACAAAGACTTTGAATGCAATTAATATGGAAAAACTGTCATCGTATAGTAAATGTTTATAGATAAATAAATAAAAAACGAAGAAATCTGTTTAAGGCATCTTTGATGTTTCAATATATGCTAATTATTTACATGAGCCACTAGGATTTTGGTGTTGGTAAACGCAAAAATATTAAAAAAAATAGGCTAGATTTGAAGGCAAATGTTAACCATTGGCGCTGCAGGATAGTCTAATTCATTGCCCGCTGTTTTCAAAATTATACAAAAAAGATTTTTAACTTTTTTTTAGAAAATTGTCTAAAGTCCATGTGAATTTGGATCCTAGTTTAAAAAAAAACGACTAGCAACTATTCAGGTTCATTTAAATCTTCTTAATTTTTGTACCCAAAGTGTATTGTCTTTTCAAGGGTTCAATGATTTTTGATCAAAAATATCAAATTACAATTTAGATATAAACATTTTCTAATAAATGATATTCTGTTCATAATATTCAACGACTTTACTTGCTTAAATGCTTTACAGGATCAAAGTAGCTAAAAAAAAAGTACTTTATATAAAGACAAATATTTGTAATGAAGTAAAAAAAAGACTAAAACTTAATTTGACACTTGTTTTTCCATTATCTATTTTATGAACAATTACATTATCTATATTATACTCAAAACCGGGAAAAATGCATTTAAAAGCAAATATATTTTAAATTTGTGGCATGGAATCACCAAATTAAAACAAATACTGTATAAATTTATATTTGAAGAAAGTTTATTCTACAGTTTAGCCTTATAATAGTAGTAGTTCTTTAAATACTCTAAAGTCTAATTTAGCTGATCTCCACGATACATATCGAATTTGTATCATCAGTAGCCTCTAGCAAAAAATGAATACATATATATGCTTTGACTAGATTGACAAACAGATTGAGACTATTACCTTTATAGGATCGAAAAATGCTTGCTTTTCCACTCTAAGCCTCTTGAAGTTCCGCTTGATCTTGTTCTATTTTACTGTCCTTAATGCATATCCTAATATTATCCTGTCAAACTAAACTGCATGCTAAAAGGCCTGCGATAAAACTGTCACCCCGTTGTATCTAAAAGTATGTACATATAAGTAGTCGTAAAGCTGATCACAAAAAGCATCAAAAAAATACAAAAAAAAAACAAAATCAAAATCACAATAATTTCTTTTTAACTTTATGAAATGAATATAATACTAAAGTAATTGTTGTAAAAAGATTTTTTATTTCAAGGCTTTTGTTCTTAGTGTTGCCAAAAAAATAAATAATATGCAAAGAACCCAACGACTAAAAATACTAATATATATACTTTCTATGGTATTTTTTGGTGTTTTTTTGTTTTTTATTTAATTTGGTAAACATGACGTTATCATCATGGTGTAGGCACCTATTTCAATTGCATCATGTTCATGGTCGCATCATCTGTGGTGCTAACGGTTGTGGTGCTCAACTATCATCATCGCACAGCGGATATACACGAGATGCCACCGTGGGTGAGTGCCTAAAATTAATGGGGTAACCCATTTCTATCGATATTAATCGATTACTTTTGAAATGCCTTGCAGATAAAATCCGTTTTCCTACAATGGCTGCCCTGGATTTTGCGAATGGGTCGACCCGGCCGCAAAATCACACGCAAAACAATATTATTAAGCAATCGCATGAAGGAATTGGAATTAAAAGAACGATCTTCCAAATCCCTACTAGCCAATGTGCTCGATATTGATGATGATTTTCGGCACACAATATCGGGATCACAGACCGCCATCGGTTCGTCGGCGTAAGTACAAAACACAAAGAAAGAAAGAACGCAAACATCAATTAACTAAATTATTCTTGGCCAATTTGTAGTAGCTTTGGCCGACCCACAACGGTGGAGGAGCATCATACTGCAATAGGATGTAATCACAAAGATTTACACTTAATTCTTAAAGAATTGCAATTTATAACGGCGCGCATGCGCAAAGCTGACGATGAAGCGGAATTGATAAGCGATTGGAAATTCGCTGCAATGGTTGTGGATAGGTGAGTGACAAAGAAAAAGTAAAAGCCAACAAAAATGAGGTAACATGCAGCAAAAAAATAAAAAATATTTACCCTTTGACCCTGAAAATAGTACTCATTTTGATGGCTATAGTTTTTATATATTGCTTTTTGCTGGAATTCGGCGCTCCCTGTTAAGTCGCAAACATGTCTGTTAGTTCTGCTCTGTTAAATGGCAGTGTTGGTTAACGGATGTCTGGAACATTCAATTCTTGCACATCTTGTAATGCCTCCATTAATTATATACAAACATCAAATATCTATTTTAAAACAATTTTAAAAGGTATCCAATACAGTCGAAAATATTAAAATCCTTTAAAAAAAATTAAATTGCAAATTCATTTGTCTGTCGTTTTGTCAGTATTGCATATTTTTTGTCTATCTTAAAAAAGTATAATGAAAGTTTAATTAAACAAATATTTGATCACATTAAACTCTTAAAAAACCAGTTTGTCCTCAGAAAATTTTCGTAAGGAGTTTCATATAGTTTTAAAATGTGCTCATTTTGGTGCAAAATAATGGACTTGGACTTTGATTTAAGCAATATTAATCATTAAAGGTTTTAAGATGACTGGGAAACATCTTAACAAATGAGGAGAATAGAATAAAATCTTAAAACAATTTAAAAGAAATACGTTAGTTGACTTGAGCCCTTATTATGTCTTTACCTATGTACGTAAGAATGTACTTACATATATTTACTTGCATATACACACACATGGTGGGCGTGTGTGGGCGTGTGTGGGTGTGTGTGTGTGTGTGTGTGTAGGAGTTTACCTAATGCCAACAAACAAGCGGTTTACTTTGAGCTGCTGCCATCTAAATCAAACAATTAAGCCCGCACGAGAGACGCATTTGGCCCACACAACTTCCGGCAAATTGCTTAGCACGTACACACACACACACACACACGCGCATACAGACGTGGTATAAATATTCAAACATGGCTAACACCTAGGAATGGCGAAATGCTGCCGCCATTTTGTTTCGTTCATGCTCATTCTTGTTCTTCTCCCTCTCTCTTTCTCTTTCTCTTCTACTTCACAGATTTTGTTTAATTGTTTTCACGCTCTTTACGATTATTGCAACGGTAACCGTGCTGCTCTCAGCTCCGCATATAATTGTGCAATAAGGCCGCTCAATTTAGACAATTAAGCTACAAAACACACACACACATACAGGATACGGATATATTTCTAATAAACACACACACACACATACACACATGGACATACAACACTTGAATGTATGTCTTCCATAAGAACTTCCCAAAATCAAATGGAGAAGGCCTAGTTAAGTTTCTTTTTCAACAAAAACATAGCGAAAACTGCTTCGAAACAAAGCGAAAAAATTGTTAATTACATTTTTAAGTCAACATGAAAAAATTCAATGAACATAAATTATAAGTAAAATTTCAGCAAAAAAACAAAACCAAAAGTATTTTATGGACAAGAAAACAAAAAATTAAAGCAAAAATTACTGCCGAAACAAGAAACAGATAAAAAAATTAAGAAGCGCAAAAAGCAAGTGTGTGAAAAGATGAAGATAAAATTACAAAAAAAAAAAAACACAAAGAAATACTTACACACACACACACACATGGATACATATAATTACATATGTATGTATTATGTACAATAACAAAGTTATAAGTTAATTAACTTTCTGAGTTGCTATAATTTATGTATGTACAACAAACACCGGCAGAGAGGCAAATACATAATAGATATACATTTAATATATAAGAGATTGTTCCTATGAGACATTAGATATGTATTTAAAATGGCAAACACACACACAAACACACACACACATCTAAGCACTTAATTGACAAATGTTTCAACAACAACAAACAAATAAGCAAACATAAAGGGACAGCAAAAAATTTTGAGAATGTGGCACACAAAAGTTTTACTTCTAATCTAACGTAACTTTTGAAGCAACCCTCTTGCATATTTTTAGTAATTCATTTCACTTTATTAGGGATCATGTGGACCAACAAGTAATATTCATTTAATTTCAATTCGAATACAAAATTAATTTGCAACTAAAATATGATCCCCATTATTAGGCGATGATTGAATTATATAAAGCATTCATAAAGATATCATTCATGCCAAAAATGTTAAGCAGAAAACTTATGAAATTAATTTTTTTAATATACAATTTCTCTAAGCTCTCAATGAGAGAACTTTTTACACATTTAGAATTGGTTTGAAAGTTTGTTTGGCTTAATTTTTTAAATATTGATTGTGAAAATCATATTACAAGACTTCTAGACAAAGAAAAAATATTTTATTTTCTAAATTCTGATATGTTTTGTGTATATTTTTTGTATATAAATACGAATTTTAAAGCAGAAAGACAATGAAAAATTATTTGCTGGAAAAGCTAACACTCAAAAATGTATAAACTAAAAAATCTTCAAGGCATGAATTTGAATGAATGGTCCTAGACAAGTGAAATCAGTTAAATCTAAAGATGAACTACAATTGTGTGTGTTTTTTTTTTCTACTCAAGACTTGATAGGTACATGCATTTTCCGTTGAGTTTTCTCTATGTCTTTGTTTTTCCTTTTCCTTTTGCGAAAGTCGTGTGAATAGCTAAACGTGAGAGAGAAGGTAACAAAAACAGAAAAACTGACACATAATAATTTATATAATATATAGAAGATACATACATACATATAAATAGTAAATTAAATTATTTTAAAACAAAACGAAACAAAAACAAACCGCATTCAGAGCATACAATTGAGAAATACTTATATGTTCAAATGGAACATGCTGTTTTTAGAAAATTTATTGTTGAAATATTGTAGCAAAAACCGAAACCGACAAACCCAAATCCCAAAAAAAAACCAAAAACAAAAAAGTTATAGTCACCAAACTAGTCAAATCCGATAAACAAAGAAACTTTAGCAAATAACTTAAAAAAAAAAAACAAAACAAATAAGAAACCGGTGTATATATATTTTATGAAACATATATCACCGCATATAAACATACAAGTACATGCATACAAACATATATGAAATATATATATACATAAATATATATTTTTAATAAACGGAATAGAGCAAGCAAAACAACTTAAAACTGAACAACCAACCAACCGAAAATAAACCAAACAAACAACAAAAAAAACAGACCATAGCATCGCAATTTTGTTAGAAAACCAAACAAACGAACAAATTTTCAAAAAATTTTTTTATTTACTTAATTTATTTTAAGTCGAACACTTACCCTGCCCTCCCCCACAACCAATGAGCTTCGATTTTTCGATTAAACTGCAGTTTCTCTCTCGACTCCAAAACCGATTTCAAGTGTATTAACACAAAAGCATAACAGTGATATATATATATATATATATATATATATATATATATATATATATATGTATATATATATATTTACTTATACTTTTCCAAATACCCACCTAATGAAACCTTTTTCTACACTAAATCAAATGAAGAACCTACCTCCTCTTGTTAAAAAGAAAAACGAATTAAAACAAAAGAAAAATCACAAAATAATGTCGCAATGAATAAAACACTGCCGTAAAAACAAATCGCACACTATATCTCTACCCCCTTTACCCACATTCCCCCCCCCCTCCCCCCTTTCTTAACCCATGGCTTCTATCTCTCTCTCCAGCCCACCCACAGTTGGTCTTCCCTTTTTAAGTAGTCCTCCAGAAATGAAACAAATTTCTAACAGAATTGTGTCAACAACTTTGAAAGCCAGACAAAGATTTTACTTAAAGCATGGCAGCTCAAAATAGCTCAAAATCACTCTCGACAAGTATCTTAATGCGATTTCTTTTACAAAATCAATATACATATATCGTAATAACGAAGGAAAATTCTATTAATACTTGCATTTTAGTTAAAAATAAACTCAAATTACTTTACGTCAAGAATATTCTTCTATGTCAAAAACGATGCGAACCATTTTAATACACTTTAAAGGATTTCACATAATTTCTGTTGAATGATAAGTAAATAATGAAAACTCTTTTTGCTTTTTTAAGCTTCATCTTAGCTACTTTTTAGCCTTTTAAGGTTTCTTTATAATTAACAATCTTTGAAAAAATTCAAACCAATTTTTTTTTTTCTTTAATTTGTTTGCCGTTTAACAAATTCGCCTTCGATATTTCGATATATGTAAACATTTAAAAAAATTTCTAAATTATGAACCGTAGATACTCTAGAATAATAAAACTTATTTCCTTTGAGAAAAACAAACAAATAAACATCAACTGATATGGTACTTTATTTTGCCGAATTTGATAACTAGAATAATTTATTTATTTTTTTTAAATTGAAATTACGCCTATCGAAAAAGCGTAATCCTACCGATAACTGCTCTGTCCCCCATTAAGGTTGTCTACACTAATAAAAAATATATTAAGAAATGGAAATGGATGATAAAATTAATTGAATTTTTTTTCGATTTGTGTTCTTTTGTGCGTTTAGCTCTAGGTGATTACTTTGAAATTTTTTGATTTTGAAATTGTTTTTGGAGACTTTTT
The DNA here is from genome assembly GCA_024703675.1 of Drosophila nebulosa. Lineage (NCBI taxonomy): Eukaryota > Metazoa > Arthropoda > Insecta > Diptera > Drosophilidae > Drosophila > Drosophila nebulosa. Next base: position 5,040,798 of record CM045724.1, on the reverse strand, counting down.
TAACATTTAAACTTTTGAGCAGCTTTGGCGCCTAATTAGATCTATAAATATGTGTGTATTGAATGTCTTTTTGATAAAAAGAAAGCTATTTTAAAAAGGAAAAACCAAGTAATACAAAAACAAAAAATAACAAACAATTTTCTACACTCTTTAAAAGAATGAAATCTACATGTACGAATATGTATAAAAGAAAACCAAAACCAAAAGAAAAAAAAAACATAGCATTAACTAGGCGACAGAAAGAAAGAAAAGAATTGGTAAACTATTACTTAAGAGCGTCGTCCTACATTAGGAGAGGGCAACTAAAAAAACGAATTTAAAATTACAGAAAATGTTTAAACCAAAAACTAAACACAGTGTAGTAAAGCAAATTAAATGTTTTATCATTTAAAACAAAATGCAAAAAAAAAAAACAAAAAAGGAAGAAAAAACAAAAATGGAGGAAACTTTACTACTTACTTAACTACTTTACTACTTTGCAAGTAACTCGAACTAATTTCTTCTGAACGGAATTACACACAATAATAATAATAATAATAATAACAATTAAACAAACGGTTGGTACACAAGGCACACACACACACACACTCTTACACACAAAAGTACACACACACAAACCCCGCTTATGAATACACAGACAAAATGAATTAACCATAATAAAGATAGCAGCTCCCCGCAAAATGAATTTGAAGAGCCAACACCCTGTATTTTGTTTCTATTTTGCATGAACTCATGAGAACAGCTACACTACAAAAAAAAAAAAACAACAAAAACCGAGCAACAAAATATATATATTTAAAATTAGCATTTAACCAATTGAATGAAGAAACTAGGCTACTTCTAAATAAAAACCAAAAACAAAAAAAACAAAAAACAAAAACAAATGCAACTGCAAATGTTAAGCACTAATCAAACCAAATGCCCGCCCGCCCGTTTCCCCAATTGAATTACCAACCAACCACCCACCTCCCCCAAAAACCTCCTTCTAACTACCAATTCAATTTAAACAGCTAATTGCATAATTCAAAAATAAACCGTTACCGCAAAATTGTGTAAAATTCTTAAAACAAAACCAAAAAAAAAAAAAAAAACAATTGTGCATGTAAAGAAAAATAATTAGAAAAACCAAAAAAACAAAAAACTAAGTCTGTTGTCGATATGTATTATTGACAGACAAATAACTTTCGTCACATTGACGATAATAATTAATTGTAAGTGAAAAAAAGAAAAAAACCAAGGAATTAAATGATTTAAATAATAATAAATTAATATTAAAAAACAAAAAACAAAAAACAAAAACAAATCATGCGAAATGATTGCAACACAACCACAACAACAACAAACTGAATAAAATTTATTTTGAAAAAAGAAAACGAATGTTGAGTCCATTTTATAGGTGGGAAAGCAAACGGTTATATGAAAAGGGTCCTAGTATTGCCCAAATACTGCTTCTGTTAATAAATAAATCTTTGCACATTTCCCTTATAGGTAGCTAAATTGTTTGTTTTTGGTACTTTTGTCATCATCTTTTTACAAAGCAAAATATTTTTATTCAAAAATAAGCGCATATTTATGTATTAAAATACTAAAACTACTGAAAATACTGGCTTTTATGCATTTCTCATTTAACAGTGCTCAAATATGATGCTGTTAAAGTAACAGACTCGAAAGCAGTTAACAGAAAATGTTCATAACAGGCTGATGTTAGGTTTTATATTTTGCAAAAAAAAGAAAACCCGAAGAAAACAAAAAACAAATTAACCATGAATATGGAAATATGTCGAATTTGCATGAATAGCAGCGGCAGCGTGGTTGGAATATTTGATGAACCCGAAGACGCACTTGAACCGACTCTGGCCGAGATGATAACTGAGTGTACCAACTGCAAGATCAACAAACAGGATTCCCTGCCCCAAAATGTTTGCCTCTCTTGCTTTGTCTCCGCTCAGTTCGCCTTTCGCTTCAAGCGTCGATGTGAATTGAGCCACCAACTGCTGGAACAACAAAAAACAGATGCTTCTTACAACAATCATGACCAACTGGCGACGATGGGAATCAAGATGGATAAGTCGTTTCAAAATTCTGATCTCAATGAGTAAGAGTTTGTTTGTCAATTAAAAAGCCATCCATATTAAAGCCTTCCGTCTTTTCACAGAGCTGTTGCGGATCGGTCCCGTCGGGGAGCAGTAATTTGCCCCGTTTGCAATAAACGTTTCGAAAAACAATTTCGCCTAAATCGACATATGATAAGTCACAAGACCTCTAAGCCCTATCATTGCCAACTTTGTTCAAATAGCTATAAGCAAAAGGATAGTCTGAAAAGACACATGCGTCACAATCATGAGAATGTCGATTCTTTGGATTAAAAATACTTTCAGCGACTTACCATCATTTTTGTTATTCAATCAATTTTGGACTTTAAAATTAAGTTAGGCTATGCATTGCCATGAACTTGCAATTTGTGTTAATTTTTATAAAACATGACAATTTTAGTTTAAGAATTTTTCAAAACGGGATTATTGGAAATTAGTTACATTTGTAAAAGTTCAACTTTTAGTTTACAAAATTCAAAGAAGAAAAGATTTTGATATATTTGAATATATAATTCCTTATTTGCAATAAAAATAAAATACAGCAATCTCAATTATAAATAATTAAAAGAAACTATCGTCTTTCTTAATCTTACTTCACCTTAATAATTTATTTTTATTCACATTGAAAACTATGTATTAAATTGTGATGGTAAAGCAGTGTAGAAACCAAAAAGAAGTTTACTTAGCTTAGGTGAGTTTTTTCTATCTGCATCAAATGGCAAATAGTTACTTAAAAAATATTTGTTTTTAAACAAAAATTCCATCTGTGACTTGTTCACCAAATTACAGGCACACCGTTACTTGCTATGTGCGGAGCCAGTTCCAGATGGAAGAAGAAGAGCACATACGTAGAAAATGAGTTAGTTCCAGGAAAGAAGAAGCACATACAAGGAGCGCAGAGGGTTCCAAGCGGAAGAAGAAGTACTTACTGTTGATTTGTTTACCATTTGCCATGGATTTTCGTAAATTATGCCGAATTTGTTTATTGGACAATGCTACAGTGGATATAACAGATCACAAAGCAAGTGTGTTTACCACTGACGACGAAACTGAAACCGAAGCCAAAGATTACACCATACTGGAATTAATATTAGAAATGTTCGAGAAGGTACTAAGTTTTATTTTTTTGACTAAAACAATAACAACAAATTTAACTCTTTTCAGAACATTTGTCTGGACTTGGTCTCAGAAGTGCCCATGATCTGTGTTGAGTGCCTGGAAAACTGCCTACAGAATTACAGATTCTTCATGAAATTAAAAATTGCAAATATGCAGCTACGAGAATTATACGAATCTCGAGAAGATCTGCAACTGGATTTGGACTTGACAGTAAGTAAAGAGGAGGAACCTCAGGATGACATTGTGGCAATGGACGAAAACGAACTAATCGTAGTGAAAATGACAACAGATGAAGATATAGCAAATTCTGTCGACGAAATAACCTCACAAGAAGATCCAGAGACACCTTCAAATCAGGATTGTCTGATTATCTCTGATTTTTTACTCGTCAGTCAAGTGCCGACCGATTCAATTCATCCGTATCCCGCCGTTTATACCCTAGATTATGCGGCAATCGAACTCAAACGGGACAATCTGCAAGAGTACACTGAGGCAAGTCGCCAGCAGGAACTGGGAACAAATGTCTATAAATGTAAATACTGTCCCATGGCGTATTCGTCCTTGGAGTTTCTAAAGTCCCATATGCGAAAGTCACATGTTTGCCAATATTGTACCTCGGCCTTTGTCAAAGTTAACGATCTCAATGAACACATTAGAAGCAATCATACAAATCATCCTTGCGTAATTTGCAAAAAGGTATTTGTCTCCAGCACAAATCTCAGAGCACACATCAAGCATTTACATGGCATACAACTGCCAGCCCAAGTAGCACTTTTGGACTATCTTCCAGCCAATTCAAGCGGAAGTTTGGAATAAACACCTGACAAAAGCAATGAGCGCTGAACAGTTTTTGAGATGTTAATGAAACGTTGTTTCTCAAATGAACTTAAATAAAATGCTAAAAGAAAGGCGAAGAGGGAATCTATTTTTTTTTTAGACTAAAGACTTAATATTTGACTGAATCTTTATAGCCGTATTTTAAATCGAATGACCATCACAAATAACACTGTTACAATGGCTTATTATTTGATACTCCAAAAATTCTTCGCCCTTTCTCTAACACCGTCACCCTTTTGTCTATCATTTCCATCTATATACATGGGCGTAAACTCTCGGTAGGCTATACAGACGCGTCTATCTGCCACATCCTCGCGCAGCACTGAATGTTCGAATTGATAACGTACTGGACCATATAGAACAATAAGGGATAGGCTGCAAAAATAAGAAACAATTTAAATAACATGTGTGTAGGAATAATATTGTCACCACTTACTTAGGCATGGGTATGCGCAAAACCTTGCCCTTGAAGGCGGCCAACTGATCTTCGTTGAGCAGAGGCGCAATGAGTTTGTTTTCATATTCCGGTACCAAATCCAAATTGTACTTTCCCGCCTGCTTCTCTTCGTAAAGATTAAGTGTGAGCACAGCATCGCTCAGGCAATTGACAGTCACGACTCGTTCACCCCAAATCCAACAGTCATCTACATGTGGATCTATACTAGCTCCCTTGATCGGATCGTACTCGAGTGAGCACTGCTCTATGGTCTGAAAATTTCTTAGCAAAGGCACCTCTTCGAAGCGTTGCTGGACATACTTTGTGCCATGTGGAAATCCAGCAAATGTCCCTACTTGCAGTTTGCGTTTCTTGAAATTTGTTTTCGGTCCATAGTTCTGTTTGCGTCGCCCACTCTGAGAGATTGTCCAAGGCAAATCATCTAGATGGGACATCAGAGCCGTCCCTTCGTCTGGGCTAAGAAACTGTTCTTGGACAAGAAGGCCGGGCAAATAGAGTCCTTCATCTGCAGCACGTGAATGGCTTTCATGCTCTCTGTTGGTAGCATCCGGGTCCCAGCCGGCATAGAATTTTTGACATTTTATACAGTAAGACCAGGGCTCCAGTTGTTGTTGGAACTGTTCGCACAGTGAAGGTTTATCTATTTGAAAGTTCTCCTCACAGGTAAGACAAGTGCGTACACCTTTGCAGCCACAGGGACGAATTGTATTCATATTTATCAACAAAAAAACACCTTTTCACACAATTCCAAACAAAAACAACAACCACCAGCTGAGTTCGCCTAAAATTGTGTTCGCCTTCCCTGTATTTGAGCGGCTCTCGGATGATGCTGTTAAACAGCAACATTAGCAGAAACCGGTTAACATACCCTGTTAAATTTACAGTCAATTTGAATGTTGGGTTTTATTTGTTACTGCTTATGCAAGTAAAATGTTCACTTCAAATTATTTTATATTTTTGCACGTGTTCTTCATAATTTTTGGAGATTTCTTCAAAATTTAAAGCTACAGTTACTTAAAATATTTTGAAAAACAGAAATAAAAATAATACCAATTGACCAAGCGTTTTAAAATTGGCGTCAACTTTTAGTTTCTTTAAACCTTGTATCTCCATATTTAAATCTGGCAAGATCCGCCTTTTCCAGTATTCTAGCGTGTTGATGTGGGAGTGCTGCCAATTAGCAACCTCGGTGCTGGACCATAGAAAAACAGGCAATAAAATTTGGTGTGTTAATCACGAACTAAGTTGAGTATCAGTGAATATGAGTTTATCATTCACCATTTTGATTTAATGGCTTATTAATTTTTTTTCTTGCTCTGTTTATAACTGTTTCAACTAAAAAATAATCAATCAATTAATAACTTATTTTTCAAGTTTTTACTATTTGGAGAATTCTGAAAGTTCCATTGAAGTAAATTTTGAATCGATGTGAAATATTACTTAGATTGGCAATTCATTCATTGTGACATTTACTAATTCATCAATTCTGAATCATAGTGATTCGTTTGTATTGTGTCTGTTTCTAATTATTTAGCTCAGTTTGTTTTAGAATTTGAAATTAGTCATAAAATTGTGCCGAATTTCGATGATCATGCATGATATTTGTGCATAGAAAAGTATTTTAAGTATTGCTTACAATCCTTTTGGTTTTTCAAAAATCCAGTGCCTTGTTCCATTATTTTCAAATTTGTGACAATCATCTGAAAGTAGCTGTTCCGCATTTATAAGTATTCAAAGTCAATTGCTTTAATTTAATTATTTTTACTCAAGATATTTTTTTTATTTCTTGCATTCTAATTGGGTTTTTGGTTTTTTTTCTTCTCTTTTTTATAATTAAATACTTAAAAATGAAACCTGTTTTCTATCAAACAAAATGCTGCTTGGTGTTCAATACTAATCGTTTATCTACATATGTTTTTTTTTAGATAATAAATTTCCAATATGGAAAATAGTCAAAAAAAAAAAAAAGGAAGGTGAATGTAACATTATACAAAATTTTGTTTTTTAGTGCGAACCTGCGCTTGCATATGAAATGTTAGAAATGAAGAGAAGGAGCTTGGATGAAGTCAGTCTTATTTAATAGTTGGGCAATTGCTGAGAGATAGCACTTAGATCTTGAGGCAACTGCGATGACTGTTGGATCGGGCATAGACCTCCTCGAAGGCCTTAATAAGCTCATCCATGCCCTTGAGCAGACCCTCTTCGCGATTGCCTGGTGTCCAGGATGAGCGATGGTTGACACTTAAATGCGACGGCAATTGCCTGGATTTGGCAAAATCTATCAGCCAAGCACCCACACGCTCATCATCGTACACTATGAAGATGCTGGAGCCCACAATTTCGTGACGATTGAAAAAACTCGATTGTTCGATTACCAGACGCATGTTCTTCAGTCGTTTGATTAATTCCTTTTGCACAGATTTACGGGTGGTCAAGAACTGTTCAATTGTCTGGGAAATTTGTTCGCTACTTCGACAGGTTTTTAGATCCTTCAACGGTGCACGACCACGGAGACGCAGTGCCTCAATACGAAAGCCCTTGGATTGGGAGGAGGACAGGGATTCGCGGAACAACATGTAGCGCAGCTTGGTAATGGCCTGAGCCTCGTGTTCTTCTGCTGTGGGGGCACTGGCATCTACGGCAATCATTTTCTGATACAAATCCGGTCGCAGCGTTGTATTGCTGACCTCCGATTCGAGGAATGTGCGACAGCCCATTTTAATGTCCATTACACAGGGATCCTTGAAGCCAGCCAATAGATCCTGCAGCTCGATATAATGCTGAGATTGCAATTCCCTCAAGCCAAAATAGGCGGGCACTATCTGTGAGGTTTGAGGCTCCTGGGAGATCAATTGATAGGCATGCACCTCACTATCGTCCAGGCTCTTAATACGTTTACGCACTATACCCGTTGAGGTGGGCACAATACTGCAAAAGGAGAAAAAGCGAGAGTTATAGAAGTTGTCAAACAATTGATGGCTGAGAGAGCTAACTTACCTTTCGGGATGGCCGGATAACTGCATCCAACCTTTTGGTTTGGATTGCGTCTGCTGTTGTTGTTGCTGGAGTAGCAAAGGGGTGGCAGGAGCACTTAATTCCAATGCATTCTGCAAGCAAAAGAAATGAAAATCAATTGAAATGGATTCACACTTTAAGGTTTGTGTTTTTTTTTTTTTTTTGGTAATGAATCAATTAGAAGTCAACAATTTCTAGATGATTGCATCGCAAGAAGACATTTTCACACTTATGGCGATAAGTCACGCCTCGGCAACAATTTGAGTTCAAGCATCCCCCCGAACTGGTTCATATCAAAAATGTCGTGTCAACTGTCTGACGATGGACTATATAGCAAACACGCGGCTGCTCTCTGATCGGCATGGATGTTTATTGTCTTCTCAAAAGATTATAAATAATCAAATTGCTTGTTGGAATTTTTTTTTTTTTCTGAGTTTTTGTGGCAACCACGCCCTGAGTGAATGTAAAATTTATGCAGGCATCGCGTACATAACCCCCGCCAAGTATTTTCATATTGTCCCAGGCAGGAAGCGTTTAAAAGTTTTTTGTTTTTGATTTTTCTTAAATTATGGTTTATTTATTATTGATACTTACAATTGCCAAGAACTTAAGCAGAGACATGCGATTCGCGGCGGGCATTTGAGCCTGAACCTGTGCCGCTCTTTGTAGGCTCAAATAGTCGGCCAAGTTGCTGCAATTCTCAAAGGAAAGGCGCTGCAATTAGACACAGAGAATGAGAGAGAGAGAAAAATTCAATTAAAAAGTGATTCATTAAACGAAAATTCTTATATAAAACTATAAAACAAAAACAGTATTTATTTTTATGGGACGCTGTGTGTGGTTTACGATTCCGCCAAACCGTGTCTCTAATGAGGCACTTAGTATGCAAAAATTGTTGTTGTTATTCTGTTTGCTTCGCTTGAAATTGAGTTATAAGCGTTTTCGGCATAGCCATTTGAGCGCGCTGGCTATAACAAATAACGACGATCCGTCAAAATAGAAGGCCTGTCCCCCTATATACATACACATGTACATACATACATACATACCTGCACCCCAATCGAAAGTCAACACTCTCGAGTGTCCAGAGACTCTCGTGTAGCTCTGACAAACCTGACAATCTGTCGACTGTTTTTCTTAATTAATTAACTTATTTAGGTATGGCCTGGCAAAACTCGTTTAGAGCAGAGCATCTTTATATAGTAGGCGATTCTTCTTTATGTTTTATCTTTGAGCTATTATCGTTATGCCCTAAAGAAACAGAGATAACACTGCGTCATTTTAAGATAAGAGCCATTTGTTATTGTTTTTTGTTGGTTTTCGTTTTACGTAAGTATGAAAACTTTAATTTACATACATATCGTATAATGACACAAATACATCACAGCTTGTCACGCGTGAGCCGCAGCAAATCGACTACAGTGAGCACCGACTAGTTGGGGTCGTTGGACGTTATTATCAGTACGTCTTCGTTGGGCAAAGAAACGACACAAGAATTTATCTATCTATGAAAAGACCTTAAGATAAGACCTTATAATATACATATGTATGTACATATGCAAATATGACTTCCTATGGAATTCCTTGAATTTTATGTTACATTGTTATGTTCTATGCCAAACTTGTTTGAAACAAGTTGGCTGGGCAATGTTAAAAGCTGTTTGGCTGCTGTAAGAACTAAAAGTGCGCTGCTTGCGTGGCTCAAGTTTATATCGTATAGCACTGCTTGCAGCCTAGCTTAAAGTTGTTTATATACATATGCATAATATTATATTCGTATTCTTAGCCTTAATGCCTCCAATTACCATATTAACCATGTAATTTATTCAAATATGAAAAACCTCATTAATTAATTAGACTCTAATAAGATGTCAAATTTGAGGGGCGGTGGTTTGGTTTCGTTTCGTTTCTTTTTATGTTTTAAGTCATATCAAATTCAATTAAATTGTATTTTTAGCACACACACACACACAGACACACAAAGTGTATATGCCGTACTATGTCGTCAGCACTGACCTTTAAAATCTCTCATGTAACACAGAGCGAGAGACAGAAATATTGCGGGAATAGATCGTATTTGTATTAACGACCGAGCTTAATTAGAGAAGCGAAACGAAACGAGAATTTAAGACGATCCGGCACAATACTCACACCCGGCTATTCGTATTAAAGTTAACGCAAATTCTCAATATTAATCACACTAACTAAGCGGACCTACGTTAAAATTTCAACATTTTTGCACGTAGTCTCAGTGCCAGTCCCTTTTTTTCTCTTCTTTGATTTGTAAAAATTCACATTATTGCTTTAATTTTTTCCTTCAAAAGGTGCGTCATTTTATCGGCTGACCGCAAAATGGGAACATTGGAATATAATATTATTATTTAATTTTTATAAACAATTATTTAATTATTAGACGGCACTCTTTTCCTTTTCTTTTTGTTTGACAATTGACAGGCCGCAAATAACCGCAACGATGCACAAAAACAATAATTAACTGTGACAACTCCAATAATAAATAATAGATTAAATAGAAAGCAGATTATACGACTTGCAAATCCCCTATCTCTCTCAATAAGCTACAAAGATTTAAGTGCTCGGCCAATTTGATGATCATGATTCAATGTCATGATCAACTGAGAGACAATCGCTGCAAGAGATTAAGCGAAATTGATAATAATAATAATAATGTAGACAATTTATTAGAAAATTATAAAGTTTGTGTTTCAAGTATTGAAGAAAGTGCAAATACCCAACAATGTGCAGGGTATATGAAAATTACAGCACTTTACGCCTGAATGCGTTTTTATTAACGTTTCACCGGCGTTTCGCTCGCGTTTACTCAAACGCAGATGTCTACACTGCTTTATTTTTAGACTATTAAAAAAAAAAAAACAGAAACGAAAGATCAAAACCTAAGCTCACATTTTAGTAGTATTTATTTATGACTACTTAACATATTATATAGCCGCCGGACGTGCTAACTAACACAAAAAAAAAAACAACAGAAAAAAAATATAAGCAAAGAACAAAAAATTTTGTTTTAAACAAAATTTATGCGCGTGACGTCAAATGCCGAGATCTGAGCTGTTAATTAAACAAAATCAACTTGCCGATTTTCGGTTTTTTTTTTCCTTTTTTTTTTGTACAAATTGAAAGTTCTTTTTCGTAATTTTTCATCACATTTTGTTAACTTTGTTAAGGTCCAGCCTAGTCGTTTGGTTATAAGTGTTGACCCTGAACCTGGTTTTAGGCCCATTCTTCTTTCCCACTAAAGAACTAGTTTCAGCTTTTGCAGGATCTGAAGTCGAGGAGGAGCGAGCGTGCGAATCAAGTTTTATGTTCAAGTAGAACATAACCCTGACATTAAGAAACAAAAAACCAACTAAAACTGGGGGCCAACCACTTGCCAAATTGGAAGACAAACTGTCTCGATTGGAGATGACAAAATGGAGCATCAATATCGCCGACATCGACTGTCTGAATGTATATATATATAGTATGTATACTATGTATATTCTACGCTTTATTTGCATTGACGTCAATGACGTCTCGCAATGTTGTTTAAGGGGGGCGGCGAGAAGGCCTCGGAGATGAAGGAGGATTGAGGCTTATGAAGTGGCAACCGGAAAGAGGGGGCAGGTGAAAGGGGAGGTGTGCAGCTACCAAAAACCAGTTAAAGGCAGAACTCAAAAAAAAAGGTAAGTTATTGGTAGTTTTTTTTCAATATTTTTTTCTTTTCTTTTTTTTTCTCATCACAACTTAAGAGTTTTTTGTTTAGTTTTTCAATAGTCATTTTAGTAATTAAAGCCGGTTTATTTGTTTCGCCAGTGAGTTACTAACTTTCATCTTAAATTTATAATTACCATTTCGATCAAAGTTTTGAATAAAAACACAAAATGTCAAATGATTCATTTTGGAGAAAACAAAAAATTAATACGTCAAATTTAACAATCCCAATGACTAATATTAGGTTAACATGTATTAATGGATATATCATCTGAGTTTTAGGAAATGCCTTGACCCACACACACACACACATACACACATTTGGCTGACTTTTCTCAATGAACTTTACTCTAGATATTTGCTTGTACTTCTGTTCTCTGAAGGCTGTCTTAGAGAAACACTTATCTATAAAGCCTTGATCTAAACGAAACAAACATACATATATAAAAATATTCATAAAAGTATATATATTGATTATGTGGGCTTTCAATTGACACTTGATATATGTCTGTGAGAAAAATGTTTATTGCACCCTAAAGGAGTCAATAAACTGTTTGACAGCCTGATTTGTCTTTCATCTCTTTCCGACTACAAGGAAAACTGATGAGTGTTTTTTTTTCGATTGTTTTTGTTAATAAATAAAAGATTTTATGACAGACAGCTGCTTGAAGTAATTGATATTTGAGTTTGATATTGAAACATTTTTTTCAGAATTGTATCTACAGAAATATGTACACTGAAAATATGTATTAAAAAGGCAATATACAATTTAAGGAAATGTTTGACTATTTTATATGCAAAACTTTGTCAAAAAGGTTTTATGTAGTTTTAACACGTTCTCACTTAAAGCTTGTTAGATAATAAGTTTCATGCAGTTAGAAACCTTCTTTATTTTACTTTATGTCTAAGGGAATGACCCCCTTTCATTGTTTGCCATGGTTAAGGGAAAGATAATGTTATTGATATTTAAGGCAGACTCTCGAAGAGCGAAACCTTCTTCAATGAGAGTCAATAAACTCTTCATTTTGGGAAAGTCATCATCAATGCTGTGCACATACAAACATATGTATGAAACAATAGCTTCTTTATGATACAAACGCCTCAATTGTTTTTAATAAAATGAATTGATTTGTTGTCCCAGCAGAAGCAGAAGCCATGTGACTGAATTGCCATAAAAGCTCACATAACCGGCAACCGATTTGAGACCGTTCGGTTGGGGGAGCTCCTCCTCCGTCTTGGTACGTTTAATTAGCGCATAGTCAGCAGAGAGTAGACCTCCTTTATGCAAATGGGCGTTACGTGGGTTATTGGAATTTCAGTGCAGAAATATGTATGTTTCTTTTTCACATTTTTACTGTTTACTCAAACTGGAATGGAGTGGGGGCGATTCCAACAGTTGTTTCAACACCTACAGACGTCATTGGGAGTTGACTTTTTGTTTGCCGAATGCCTATGAATATATGTATCAATTTTTGTATGAAATCTTTTTTTTTTTTTTTTGGAGGTATTTATTAATCTTTTTCTTTCAGTTAATTTTTTTTTTTTTTTTTTGGTCACTTTCTCTGTTGCAATAAACGACATTGAGGGGAGGGGCTTTCTACGCGGATGTTGACCAAAGCAAAGCAAAGCACAGCAATCAACCCTCTCCATTGACGTCATATTTTAAGCTTTCTTTCTTGTCTTTTGACGAAAAAAAAACAACAACATAAAATTGTCTGCCTTAAGGCGGTGAGCCGACTAAGAGATACCCATTATTATCTTTCCAAAGACACCAAATTTTTTCAGTTTTTACTGGAATGTGCCCACTTAAACCAATATTGCAGGGTATAAAGCGCTTTGAACTCTTTCAAAATTAAGTAAATACCAATTTGACTTGTTGTAATATTGAAATTACTTATTATTAACTTCTTTAACTTACCTCATGACTGTTGTTATTGTTATTATTGGTCTGTTGCTGTGACTGAGATTGGACCTCTTCCAAATTCAACATTGTTCCATTATTTTGTCCAGCGGATGTGTTGATATTGTTGGTGGGCGATGATGAATTGGAATTTGAGTTAGAGTCCAAGGCGATAAGTTTCCACAGCTGTTTAAGGCCAATATTGTCGATGCATGAGAAACGCAATTTCTCATTAGACCAGGCCATGGTTCTTGTTGCTGTTGATTTTCTAGCCGCCGCTGTTGTTGTTGTTGTTGTTGTCGTTTGTTTCTCAACCTTTGCTGCGGGTCTTTGAAGCACTGTTGAAGTCATAGTCATTTAGTTACAGTTTATCGTCTCTTTTTCTTTCTCGAGTTTATTTGTTTTTCTTCTTTTTATCTTCTCCACTTTTTTCTTATGCACAACAATGTTTTCACTTTACTCTTTATGCTTGATAAATTTGCATTATTCTCATTACTGATTTCCTATTTCGCTTTGCATTCTACACGTATTTGTTATTGCTTTTTGTGCATTTGCTTTAGTTGCTTGTTCTGCTTTAGTTGTTTTGTTGCACTAGTTTATATGTATATACATAAGTATATATTACTTCTTTTATATATATATGTATTTTGTTAATTGTTTTCAAACATTTCGCGCAGTTTATTTTTTTCAAGAAAATGTAACTGTTGCTTGGAGCTCTGGCGACGACTAACTTGTTGCTTTTGCTCATATAGCAGCCAGTTTTGTGCTGCTCGCCGATCGTTCGTGTTTTCGTTCGTTTGTTCGGTTATTCGTTTCGTTTGAAAGTTCGGCTTACGATCGGCTGGAGAGCATCGTGAGTATGGGTGAGAGCGCGAGAGTGATTGGGAGAGCATTCGATTTTTGATTCGACATTTGAGTAACGAGAGACAATCGTACAATATTTATTAGGGCCTTATCGCTTTTTCTTCTATCTCATAAACATATAATACATATGCATACTGTGCGCTCTGTGTGCAACAGTTAAATAAAAAATAAAAATTATCAATGCTATTAATAAAAACTCACGATTATTTAAATGTCCAAACATAGACACTCATATCATTGGTTCACTTTGGGCATTAAAAACGTGTCTAATTGCATCACTCTTCTGAATCGTTTATTCATTTCCAATTTGGTATTTCTAATATACATATGTACATACATACATACATGAGAGAAAGATTCTTTTTCCCTGAAATAATTAGGCACACAATGGGCTGGCTATTTCCATTGAAATTTGAATTTCCACCACTTTGTGATTTGACTAAGGAAAATAGAAATAATATATCAATTTCATATAGATTTAGCCTTTATTATTACCTATAAGTTAATAAAAACTTAAGTTCTTTAGCAAGCCCATGACGTACATATGTACATATGCAGTTCAATTGTTTCTTTTTCACCGATTTTATACTATATTTTCTTCTTCTTCTTCTTGTTTTAATTAAATTGGACACTAACGAAAGAAATGTTGAATTTCATTTTAAATGCCAAACCCAATGACTAATCTGAGCTTATTTTGACTTTGTAATTATTTAATTTTGAGCACTGTGCTTTGAGTTCTGAAATTCAAGCTGCTTTGAACAAAATTTTCATTTTCAATTTTTCTTATTTCAATTTCTTAATTCATTTCTGAAGTTTTAATTTGTTTTTTTTTTGAAGTTGGATGGATATTTAATAAAAAATAGTTCCAAATATTTTCTGTTAAGCAAGAACTTGATTAACTTAGTCTAGGCTCTTTCTAAGCTGCAATGTGACTTGCTTGTTTTGGGCAGTTCTCGTGAAACTAATCATATCTAAGTTTGTTATTGTTTTTCCGTCACGTGTGAGAACATTGCATTACTCATACGCCACGTTGACCGCTTACATTGAAAAAGTTCAATGCAATTCGCGAGAGACTGTTTTCTACGTTTTTTTTTTTCAATTTTTGTTGTATTTTTAAGTTGAAGACAAATTTGCATTGCCATTATGGGGCCTTGCATGACAATGGGTTGTGGCTGGACAGAGACTGACGTAGATGAACACGCTGAACGAGAACATGCAACATGCAGAACTCGAACTCGAGGTTTGTATGTCACTCAACGAAGAACGAAGAAACCGAATCAGGCTGACGCACGGATCGACCGTGTTCCAAAAAAAAAAAAAAAAAAATCAGAACAAGAAACAAAAAAAAAACAACATATAAGAAAATTACATCTACATATATGCGCATTTTGCACTCTCCCTTTGGCCATGAACCGCTTTGGACTGTGGCCTGAAAAAAAGATTTCAAGAAATTGTGGCAAATTTCGGCGACAATTTTTGTATAAATCGCGCAAAAGCAGAAGGAGTTGTTCACAGTGAGAGAGAATACCATTTGCAATGCAGATAACTCTTGGAAATTTTCGCAAAAGTTCAACTGAAAAGAGCAGACGGGGTTCAGATATATGCAGACATGGTTCAATGTCTGACCTTAGATGGCGCCATAGTCTGTTGTAGTCATTGGATCTATCTATATGTCTACAAATTGTTATACAACTGCGACATAGGATGAGAAATTCTTTTACGCACTTGAACCTATGTATTTGAAATTGTTGTTCTATTCTGTTCTGGTTGTTGTTTCCATTTGTTTGTTTGTTTTGTTCTAGTACCTACATATATAATTTATGCAATTGTTTACACTTTTATCATAAAAATTGCTTTTTCTTTCATTTCTTTCTTGCACTCAGAGAAAATCTTAAGAAATTACTAGCTTGTAATTCTTTTAATTAGTTCAGTTAAGGGATTGTAGTCGGTAAAACTTTGCATTATTATAATTTTTTAATTACAAAATTATTAAAGAACTAAAAAAAGGTTTCAAAAAACAGCAATTTATTTCTTTAAACCTCTATGAAACCATTATCCTAACTGGTTATGTTATATCTAGGACATTCCCTAACGGCATTCGGCATCTTCATTTAGCATTTCCGGGCTCAATTTACAGTATTGTGACATTTTCTGGGAATATTATGAAAGAATTGATTAATACGTCAACACTTGAAATGAAAACAATTCAATATAACAGAAAAATTCGTTCCATTGAAATGATTGTTTTGAATTTCAGCGTTTCAATTTAATGGTCACAGTCTCTTTTTCTTCCTCCTCCTCCTCCACCTCTTCCCGCCATCAGGGCCACACATTCATAATGAATTCGCATCTCTGTTCCGTCCTTCTCCCTTTCAGTCACACTTGAATAATCATCGCACACTTAGTGGAAGCCCATGGGAAAAATCCCAGGTCCAAGCACAGGCCTCCCAATCGATTCAGTTGGCTGACGTCAAATATATGTATGTAAATTTCTTTGTCATGATGACAATGATGATGATGATGTTGATGTTGATGGTAATCGGATCATAAGGAGTAACTAATGGACCATCAGACAAGAATCAAATAAAAACATCTCGGCCCCTCCCCTTCTATTCCCTCGTACGCCTGCAGAGATGCAAATAACGGACTTTTGTACCGTAATATGTCGGTCCAAGAGCTGCGTCTCCGTTGTTTTTTTTTTGTTGTTATTGTTGTTGTTGTTGTTGTGTTCTTCTGTTTTATTTTTGTGCCCTGTGCGATTGACGCATTTAAGTGTCACTTGACTTTTTTAATCTCGCGACTTTATCGTAGCGCAATCGGACTGTGTCTCTTTGGGGCTTGTCGCATTCATCGTTGTTCGTCATAATTGTAACTTAATATTAAGCTCAGGTAGCTCACGATTGACGCTTCGTTGATTAGACCTCCTCCACCTCCACCTCCACCTCCGCCTCCACCTTCACTTTCATAGCCACCTCCAACTCATTTAGTGTCGCCTTCTTCCGCACTGAGCGGAGTCACATTTTAAGCAAACAATATTTTTTTATTTTGTGAATCTACAAAATGTTTGCTATTATTTTATTGTTTAATTCGGTTTCATTTCGATTGGCTCGCATTTTGCCTCTCGCTTGTTATTAATTTTATAATTCAATGACTTTACTGACGTCACAGTATTAGCAAGCAAAGCAAAGCAAAAATCCAAAGAGAAGTTGCCTTATTAACATGTTTGCCAAGCTCTCTCAATCTTGCCTCTAATCTCTATATATTTTGCAGGTATCTCTCTCTCTCTCTTTCTGTCTCTGCAATCTTTTGATCTGGGAATTATTTCAGTTTGAGCATAATATTTCAATTAAGTTCAGTTGAGAACAGGCAAAGTAAACGTTTCGAAATAACATTTATTTTCAACTATAAATAAAGTTAATAGTTTGCATTTATTTTCAGAGCCTAACTTACCGAGTTTTTTTGACTTAGATCTATTTTTACACAAAAAATTTGTCTAAGAATATTCCTAGATGAATCTCAGAATGTAAAAAGGTAGCGAAATTCAAAAGGAGCTGTTAAAGGATTGACATAAGCAGCTAAGGTCGATTGTTCTTCGAATCACCAAACTAGTGGACAATATAATGCTTAATTTGGGAAAGTAGAATTCTTAAAATATGTTTTTTATTAGGCAAAGTTAAATATCGAAAAAATAGAGAATAATTACCATAAATAAACATTCAAATCAGAGAGATAAATCTTATAACAGAGAAGAAGATTTGAATTATGAAGCAATTCGTTAGGGAATTTCACTTGTCTCAAAACAATCTGAAACTGGAATAGGGTTTTGTATTGTTGTGGGTTTTGTTGCGAACCTATAAACCAATAGTGGGCTTGGGTGGAGTTGGATACATCGTTGGAAAGGTAGTTTAAATATGCAAATTTTTCCTACAGAAAGTATAGTGATATAAGTTACCCATTAATTTTTATGACGCACTTTGTAAAGAAACTATTTTATCAAAAAAAAACAAGGCGCATTTGTGATTCACCTGGAAAAATTCAGATTTGTTAAATTATTGGTTTATCTATATTTAAAGACTTTGCAGTAAAAAAAAAATACTTCAGTATTCTAAAAAAACGCATCAAACATCTTTTCTACAACAATTTTTTTCAGACATAATGTAAAGATTAAACTATTTTTTTGCATTCTGCGCCTTTATATATTAAAATTAGCAATAGTTACTGGCAAAAAGTTAAGGTTCTTAAATTATCCTAGCAATAATGTCGTTTCGCACTTAACTCTTACAGAAATCCTTACCTTGCTGAAAGCATATTTCGTGCTACTCTTAGCATAGAACAACTGATGTGGTTAGCCAAGTTCGGAATATGTCATATCTGAGGAGAAACAGACGCTAACTCACGCGGAGGCAGACTTAAGAAAATATGAAACCAAAACTAAGACTCGCAAGTTTTATCTAAACTATTTCCGTTTGTGGAAAACTAGACTAATCTTAGACAATGAGAACTGAGACTAGAAGGACATTAGCAAAAGCAAATGTCGACCGAAGAAGAATGAGAGGAGATTTGAACAATAATAAACAAAATTCTCCATCAACTCATTTTTGGTTCTTTAATTAGTTAACCAAAATGATTAAATTTTTCGCTTTATTCAATTAACATCGATGACATAAGACAGCAGAAAAAATGAGAACAAAGAAAATTTAATCTCACTCAATGCTAAAATTAATCATTGTAGGCGTAAAAGAAAAATTCTTTTCATACTTTTCAATTACAATCTGCTTAATACACGAAACATTTGGCCTGAAACGATCGACCATGATGCGCCAATAAATAAATCAATTTTCAATACTTGTTTATTTGTGTTGGCTATAAAAAATGAAGAATTTTTTTATTTTGGGCATGACCTTAGATTAAATTGTACAATTTTTTATGTCATTGTCGATGCTTATCAATGGCTCGCGCCACTCACATGTTTTAGGTACTACGCTATTTTTATATTCATGCAAAAATCATTCACAAAATGAAATTGAGGGCCAAACAAATATTTTAATTGCCGAAAATGGAATACCCTTGAGGATTTCCCTTTTGATGTTGTGAGGCCAGGGACTGAGAATGAGGGTAATCAATACGTTACTCAACCATAGAGAAACCCTTTAAAAATGTAAACAATCACTCAGCTCTTAAGTTAAAGCTTAATGAAATTTCTTTTTATTAAAATCTTTTCTTAAATTTCTTTTATAGTCTCTTTCAGATTGGTCCGAACCATGCTACAATTGATATTTTAATTGATTTCTCTTGTTAAATTTAGCTTTTAATCTCTATGATACAAAACTTACTCTTTCTAAAACAACATTCCATCGTTTTTATAAGAACTAGACAGAACTAATCTCCCTAAAATTGAACTATCCCAAGGCCAAAAATATAAACCAAACATGATGATTGTCAAAATTCACAAATTAGCAACCTCATAGCCCTAAAAAGGAAATAACAACATTCTTTTTATCAGCAAAAAAAAAGCAAAATAAAATCTATGTTTTTCTTAGCAGTGCAATCGAAATTAGTTACCATGGATTCTAATAAATAGAAATAGAATATAATAAATAGAAAAAATTTGTTACCATGGAGTACAATAATTTGTTAGATTTTTTTTTACTAATTTTAGAAATTTTAAAGTGTGACGAACAATCAAAAACAAATTTTGTCGCTTGTTAATTTCTCATCATCTAACTGAAGCTTATGTCTTTTTAAGTGGCATTAACAATTTTATTGTTTAAACTCAGTCATCATGTGGCTGATTTAACGGTACAAGAATGTATATACTAGAGTTAGGCATGAGTCAAATTTATAGGCAACTGTTTTCAGTTTTCTGAATAATGAGATTTAGTTGCATTTTTCTTCATATGCATTGTGCCTATTTAAATAACTGAAGCCTTACTTATAAACACTTTAAAATTTAATTCAATTATTGATCTTTTAATTTGCTATAGTTAGTCAATCGAATGAATGAATCACACTGGATATCACTTTCATTCAATGAAAATAAAATTCAATTCCAATGAACCAAATAAACCATTTGCATCTGAAATTCAAAAAGTTCTCACTGATTTTGCTTAATATTCATAAAATTATTTTGTTAAAAACTTTATTTGCTAATATAGTAATAATCTACTGAAACCTACTACATTTATAATCAAACCAAATCGTATAACATTTTTGACCCCTACCAAATGTCGTTTTCTATCAGATTACTTAAATTTCATTGAGTTAACTTTGGCATTTATTAAAATGGCCATTCATTAATATATTTTGCCATTTTAATGAATATTTCTTAAAACAATTAAAGCCATAAGACTCAGCTTGCCAAATTTAGCTGTCTTTTTGAAAAACAATTGCATTATTCAAATCAATGACGAAGTTGACTTAATTGTTTTGATGACTCTTTCAAGTTGAGTTTATTCCCCTTTCTTTCGATTATGGCTTATCGATGACGTTGTTAATCGCACCACATCTTTTGAAATCCATCTAGAGGCTTGCAAATTTCGTGACTTATGACGTTTTGTGGATCAGCCCACTTTTTTGTTAGTTCTGATTATTTCGTCTATTAATCAGTATAGGGGTTTTTTTTTTTGACGCACCGAATTTATAGTACGTAGTTTTCAAATTGAAGCCAAATATGGGACGAGACCACAAAAATCTTGTTCGACAGTCACTCAAATGATACTAATTGTAATTTTTAATTGTGTAGAAAAAAAAAACACTAATTGAACTCTTCGCTGGCTTCGCTTTGAAAGGGACTTTCCACACATTTTTAAACTTTGAATTGCATATTTTATCGTCATTCTACATACGATTGTGGGGAATATACCAGAAACTTGTATGGAAAATAAATATATGAATAGAAGTTCTTAAGTCAACCGTTTTGTGATCAAAGTTGAGCTCTGAGGTTAACCGCAATGAGATAAACAATTAGGGAAACATAAAAATTGTTTGCAAAATTCACATAAAATGCATGAAAATGTTTATGTGAACTCTCACTCACATTTGAAATTCCAATTCTACGCTCATTTTCGTCACAAAAATGTCGTCAAAATGTAACTTTGGTTTTTCCTAAAAGTTGTTGTTCAAAAGTAATTATTTTAGCATCTTTGACGTCATTCTGACTTGCGTAGTAATAAAAGTATCAAGGGAATCTTTCTGTTTACAAATTGTCCAGTCAGTTCTGTAAGATTGTTAAATATTTAGTTCCATATCATAAGATTATCTCTGTTCTACTTTACTGAGCACGCTGGTTTAATCCATTCTAGAAGTTTCGTTCACTGTGCAACACTTTGCTCAAGTCAAATTAGAAAAATTGTCATCCAAATTTAAAGGTAACAACTTCGTTTGCCTCAAGATAAGTTGGAAAAGTCCTGGTTACTTCTCAACATTGCCACACCCTCAAGCTATACTAAACCCATAACTTAAATGCTTTATTGGTGAATCGGTTATATTGCCTTCACACCTTCAAAACAAAAATAAGGCACAAAAACAATTAGCAATTTGTTTACGATCATTTGGCTATTTGCCCGTGCCTAACTCGGTAGCTAACCGGGCTACTCGATAAGCTTTGTAAATATTAAATAAGAAATTGTTGACAATAGTTTAATATTTCCTTCATATGTATGTATGTACATGCTCTGCCTACTACTCCTATAGCATATGTAAGGCCTGACCTATGAGTGGGGGATTCTTGTTATTGTTTGAAATTGTGTTTTGTTTTTTTTTTTTTTTTTTTGCATTGTTCTGCTAATGAGAATGAGTTTATTGTTATTTGTCCTAAGCACACCTACAACAAAGTCACCCACCCACTCACCCACTTGCGTTGGTCACAGGGTGGAGGGGGGGTACTATGTGCAAAAGGTATCAAAACTGATTATTTAAATATTCGGCTCGTGTCGCCTTCCATTCGTATTTGAATTGGAATGTATGGCAATAACCTTCCTATGTATGTATGTATGTATGTATGTACGAGTATCTGCAAAATTTTTAAGTCACGAGCTGATGCATTTGGTTTTTCTAATCACCCATTAGCTTGTCGGCTGATTTCCATTTCCGATTTATTAAAATTTCCAATCAACCATTTCATATTTGTCTAGTTCATCACTGCACTGCACTAATCACAGATTTGATAAGGCGTAATTAATTATAATTATTACATTGAAGTCTAAACCAAAATTACCCTAACTATCGGCCAGATGTTTATAGTGTGCACAGTGGAAAAAATTAGCATATTTCAGTTCATCTTTCAGTTATTAAAGTGTCTACCTTCAGTTCAAATGATCTTGTTATATATTAAATATTAGTTGGAAGTTTGAACTCTACAAAGGAAATGATTTTCTAAACAGCTCTTACCATCTTTTATCATTTTATTTTTATTTTTGTTGTTCGCAAATCCCCCGTCGACTGCTGCTGCGAGCCCCCATCGATCCGCTGTTTTGGCCGGGAGAAGTTTGTTCTAAAAGATGTAAAAGCTTGTGACTTATTGTCTTATCTTTATGGCCAGTGGGACCCAGTTTTCCATATATTTTTTTTATCAAAGTTTCCATCTTTAACAGAAGCCAACTGAGCCGTTTCTCGTGCAAACTTGATACAGCAACAGACAACGCTTATATACATATATAGAGACACTTATTCTTACCGAAGTCTTGTCCTTCGTGGTAGATTTCAAAAGAGAGAAAGATCTAGCGGAAGCTTAACTTAAGCTCGATAGTTTTACAATATGCCCGAATTCGTCAAAGAGCCAAAAAACATAATATAGAAAATACTAGATATCGATAATTGCAGATTAAGATTAATCGATGACCAGAACAAGTCCCGCTTAATTTGCCTAATACAGTTAAAGTTACCTAGAAGAGAATGAAACTAAACTTTGTGTTTTCTTCTGTTTAAAACCTTACCTTAAACCTCGATCCTGCAAACTAAATTCATAAGAAGGAAATAATAGCTTTCACAGATTTTAAGGCAAAATGAAAGATAATATTTTAAACATTCACGCTTTAAAAAATCGTCAAATAATAAATACAACCATAGAAAAATCTTAAAACTAAGGTTTAGAGAAGAATTTAAAAAAAATTTTAAAAATTGTCAAATAATAATTACAGCTTTAGAAAGGATTAATTAAAAAAAAAATTGCTCTCTGATATTCACCTCTTCAGCCTTAAAAGTAAACATTTGAAAAATAATGTCATTTAATGATTTCTTCTTTCTCAAAAACTTTTGACTTCATATTTTATTTTAAAGCCCACTTCTTGTAAGCGCCACCAAACAAACAAACGAAAAAAAAACGGGAAAAACGGAAGAAAGTCATAATAAATAAATCAACTAGGCAAATATTATGTGAACAAATATTTACGAGCTTAAAAAAAACACAGAAGATGAAATTTCCGTTAAAGTCTTTGGACAAATATTTAAATTCAATGGAAAAGTAAAAGCCATAAATTTTCCCGCGAATTGACGTTCGCATGGATTTAATTAGTTTTGCTGCTGCTGCTGCTGCGGTTTTTTTTTTATATTTTCGGGTATGCCCAAATAAATTCCTAATGAGCATTTTTGATTCATTTGCAAGCCACGTGCCCGCGTCTCGTTTGTCAATATTAGGTGGGCATATAGTATTATGTGTTTGATGTCGGCAATTGATAACGACCGATTGTCTGTGGCAGTGTTACACGTCGAATCAACCGACTGACGATCTTAATTTGCATGATTGTAAGCGTGCATTTTTGCACTTGTGTCGATTTCGATTTCGGGGTTAACAAAAACAAAAAAAAAACAAAGGTTTTATTTTTAGACATATTCGTACTTAAGGTTTACGTCATGTAACGGTTGAAACCGCTCATCTGATGTATGTATATATCTGTTTTCCGAATCTGACCGACTGTGTGGCTATTTTTGGTTTTATTCAGCTTTTGATAATTATAATCAACGCGAAAATAAACATAAAGAAGATGACTGCAGTCATTAGCCGGCTGTTTATTGTGCCTTCTTGTTGTCAGGGGAGACACAGAGAGTGAGAGACTCAGAGAGGGATTGTGAAGACGGGTGGAGGGGGAGGCCCCCCCACCGAGTTCTGTTCTGTTTATTATTATCAGGGATTGATTTATATAGGGACCGATTCGTGTTGTATTGTATGGAGCAAGCAATTTTTTATTCACAAAAAAAAGAAAGAAACTAGAGCGAGGCTAATCTTTTGGCTGCAATTGACGTAAATTGATTTTGCACTGGAAATCGAATCGCGACATTTGAACTCTCGTGTTATTCTTTATTGTTTGGTAAATCGGAATCAAAGTTGAGTCAGCAGAATATACATAAAGATAGCTGTTGCATACGTGTCCATGTTAATGTGTTTATAAAAACGTGATTATAAAAACCAAAAATAATGATATGATAGTGTGGAGGCTATTAGATCGGAATAAAATGAAATCAAAGGAATACAAAGATTTATAGCCACATTTGATTCGAAGTTGACCTTCAAGAGGATATTCTATAAGTGTTATGAATACTTCTTTGCCCTTAACATGCACTATGCCTCGATCCCACTTGTAACAATTTATTACATATTTATAGTTCATTTTCTCAATATGTTTTACAAAAGAAACTTTCAACATCGTCAAATTTTCTTTGCTTTTAAACCAAAACAAATTTATGCAGCACCGCAAAGTATGCTACAAAATCTCGTTGCTTCTTGGCAATTAAAATTTAACCACCAAAAATCTTCAAATTTT
Organism: Drosophila nebulosa; assembly: GCA_024703675.1. Classification (NCBI taxonomy): domain Eukaryota; kingdom Metazoa; phylum Arthropoda; class Insecta; order Diptera; family Drosophilidae; genus Drosophila; species Drosophila nebulosa. Next base: position 5,016,030 of record CM045724.1, on the reverse strand, counting down.
TTTACATTTCAACGAAATACACTAACTTTAAAAAAACATGTAGCTTAGTGAAACATGAGTTTTCTTTATCCGATCTCGATATCTAAGTATAAAAACCACCACCCGAATGTTATTTTCAGAGACAATTTTCGATGTGAGTAGATAAAGTTACACAAGTCCTTACTCTATAATCTGTAAAGATTGCAATGCATTGGGGTTTTTTTCATACGGACGCAAAGCCCTCAAAGGGTCACGGTCTCAACATTTAACCACAAATTAAAGATGGTCAAAATATTCTCCTTACAAATCTGGCTACCATGAATACTGAATCTTATAATGTTCCGTTTCCCTCAGGAAGCATAACCATATTCTTTTTTCAAAAATTTACAATCGCATAGAAAACAATTTCATATAATATAAATATGTATATACATTTAAACAGAATCGGTAGTTTATGCATAAAAATCGTTTGTTTATTTATTTTGAGCCAAATGCTTATTTATTTCTTCTTCGCTCTTATGTAGAATGGGGGGAAAAGGCATTACATCAATATTTTACTATACAATTCATTGGAATCAAACAAAAAAACGTTATTTAATTGATTAAACTAAAAACTAAATGATATATGTATGTTGGCAGAGCTTTGAAACTGATTGTACTCAAGAGATTCGATAAATTATATGTATAAAATATACGTAAAAAAAAAGAATACAAGAAATAGTATAAATTAAATATAAAACAGCTTGTAAAATGGACGAATTCGTTTTCTATAAAATTAGACTTACAATTATGTAATCCAATAGTAAACGGAGGGCATATGGAAAAGTAAAAATAAAGCAGTAAATGATTCAATTTAGTTAATTTGGTTTAACAAAAAACAAATTACCAAAATCTTTGCAAAACTTTAACTTTATCGCTTAACTTTAATAGCGGATTATTATTTTCGTTTAGGTCAAAATGAAGAATTTGAAACAATTACTGGTGTATATATTTTCTTTCGTTACAATATTCAAAGATTTTGTAGTGTTTTATTGTTCTAGTAAATCCAATTTACGGGCACCCATTGTTCCTCGTGACTCATCTGATCCAAGGTCTCAACAACTTGACGGAACGTCTCATCGAAATCATCATTGACAATAACCATATCAAAGTATTTCTCATATTTTCGTTGAACAAAACTTGACTCCTCCACTGTGGCTATAAGATCATCGTCCTGTGCAAAAGATTGATAGAGATCGTATGAGTTAAGCAAGGTTTGTGTATTCAAGCAGAGATCTAAAAGTGCTACTAAGGTGGCCTAAATGAGTTAAGCGGGGCACATTGAATGATCGATATTAATCGAGGGCTTTTAGTCACATTTAAGACATCAATCATTACCTCATAGAGCGATGCTAAGGATTCTAGCGTACGTGCACGTCTGGAACTAAAGCGTATGGAACTTTGACGGTCAAACTGCAAATATAATATGGGAAAAATCAAATTATAGGAGGGAAAGGAACTAAGTACAGCTCTAGCCAAAAACCTACAGATAAATTTCTATTGGATCCTGTTGCACGACGATCCGCATATATGGTCTTGAGCTGTTCCATGCCAGGTGCTGCTATATATATAACAAATGGCATCAGTTCCTGGCTATTGTGCAGTATCTTTAAAGCATTTGGTGCACAATCCAAAATGCACATGCGTCCGCTATTGATGACATCCTTAATGGACTGCAAATGTGTGCCATAGAGATTGCCATTATGTTCGCCATATTCAAGAAATTCATTTTGTTTAACGGCCTCCTCCATTTCCTCGCGATCCATAAACCAATAGCTAACACCGTTCTCCTCCAAGGCACGTTTCGGGCGACTTGTATCTTGAGAAAGAACAGTCAATTCAGTCATTTTCGCATATTCCATTTAAAGCTTTAGACTTACGTGGAATAATGGCTCCAAATTTATCCACATCGCTATTGATCAAACGATTTTTGAGCGTGCGTCTGCCCACACCAGAGACACCAATCAATACCAGAGTTTTCCTGCGGAATGGTGGCATACGAGTCACCTCCTCGTATAGCAAAAGTTCGGCCTTATCAAACTCGCAATTGGCCACCGATCGGTACATAGTTTTGCGTTTACGCTTCGATATCTAGAAATATTTCATATGTTAACTATGAATAGTTTAAACATAAATTAATGTTAGATTTACCCTTGTGCCACAAATGCCAATTTTGTGCACATAATCAGCTTCGGGAGCCACAAACGCTTTGCGACGCTCTTCCAGTTCCTGTGAGGGTATTAGGCCAATTTTATCTGATTCGGCCGTAATATTCTTGGCCTGCCACCAATTTGGATCTTTCACATTAATGATCTTTAAAAATAATCAAATTATTCATATGATTTTACCACAAAAAATGTTTTTACAACTTACTTGCAAAATGTCGCCCGATTTGAACGGTAAGCCAATATCTCGGCATGGTAATAATGTATCCTCTGATGGATTATATGAGAACAGGGCGCGCATATAGCACTATATTGGTAAAAATTAACAATAGTTAGAAATTTGCCATTAAAATTGATCATAAATGGTTTGTCTTTTTGCCAAGATTTACTTACTTAATTGCAGTGTCTAGAATTTTGATAGGTTCGGATGGAATGCTACTAATTGCAAGTACGTTTAGTAAATGTATAAAACAAATGAAAGTTTTCAAAACTAGAATATCAAAAAAGGAGGCCAAATGCCGGAAATGAAAATGGAATTTAACATTTGATTTAAACAATTATTTGTTAAATTCAAAAAAGTCAAAAACTACTCAAAATTCATGCAAAAAAGCGAGCAAAATCTCTTATTGGGATACAGAGGAAAAAACAAGCACACAGACACAACTTACCGTTAGTTTCTTGCCCGTCTCAAGATTTGTGATGCCATTCTGTTTAACCCCACTACTGACCGTATAACGACCACTCTTGATCTCCTCATCGACATTGGGTCCGATTTTCAGTGTCAAATTCTCCTTGGCGCGCGACACCTCCACTTGGAGCTCATCGGGGGAACGTACGGATGTGCCATTTACCTCCAAAATGACATCACCCACATGAAGCATTCCTTGCCTATCGATAACACCGCCGGCCAGGATGCGAGCCACCACCAGCTGTTTGTACTCATCCATTTCGACTGTCAGACCCAACGGCTGCTTGGGATCCCGTCGAAGACCCACCATCTTAATGGTCTCCACTGGCATTTTGGTATTCAATATATCCTCTGTATATAGATAACCGCCCGATTGTCGTTGAGATGTGACTTCAAGTTTGGTAAGAGATCCGCCAGCAGTTTTTAAACGTTGCTCATACAAATATCCTATCTCATCGTGGGCACGCAAAAGGGCCTAAGAGGAATAAAGAAAGGTGATTAAATCGAAATCGATTAAGACAAAATGCTTTCTACTTACACGAAAATGAGGTTGGGCCAATAGTTTGGCTAACTCACGGGACTCCAGACGTCTTGAGGGTGAAAATTTACGTATAATATCGTCACAGATCGGTTTATTATTAAGATGAGCGGGTAAAAATGCTGGCACTGGCTGTGGCTCGACTGGATTTAGCTGCGAATGAAGAGACAAACCAGACAAAAACAGACATTTTTACTCGACTAACTAATTAAATGTTCGTTTTATTATTATTACTATTATTATGTTTTTCTTTTTGTTATCTTGGGGCGTATGCCTGCCCTAGGTCAAGTCAACTCAACTCATCTCATTTTCGCTATGCCTTTGCTCTCTGATCTGGTCTGGTCCTCAACTTAATTGAGTGTGTGTCTTGCGTTAATTGGTCCAATGTTTCTTCTTTTTGCTTTTTGGTTAGCTCTTATTTAACCTTAGTGAACTTTTCATTTTCGTTTTTTTTTTTCGACTGACACTATAACATTCTTTGAGTCTTAGGTCAAAAACTAGGTCGTTCCGTATGGAAATTTAGGTCGCTTCCCCATCCTAATCAAACCCTTTGAAATTGGTGAAAAGTGCTCTGATTTAATTGCTCTCTTCCGGCGGCTTTGGTTTCTGTCTAGTTTGCGGAATATTTGTTTACTTTCATTGAAAAGAACGCTTTTATTTCGGGTCCCCATCATCTTGGCTGGCTCTCTGTATATTTATATTCATTATTTCGCTCCGCAATTTCCGCCCACAATGTTGTTGAAGACAGTCACTCACTCATGCAATATGTATTTATATATGTATGTACTGCAATATACTTATATATCAGTATGTATCTGACAATGAGGGGAACAACTTTTCTTTCTATTTCTGATGACAAATACAAGTACAAAAGAGACTAGCAAAAAAAAAACAAAAAAACTGCATTAGCGAAATAAACTATTAGAAGGGAAAATGGTAAAAGACTGTAATTGGGAGAATGAGTCGACTCTTTGCTCAAAAGAATAATAGAAAGTTTCTTCTTAAAGTTTAAATTGAAAGTTCATAAATTATTTATTCTATTGTTACTTAAATTCACTGCAGGTAAATGTTAATTAAAAAGGTTTGAATTTCTTGTTCTAAGAATGAAATTATTTATTGACTTTAATCAAATTATAAAGTTCGTCTAACTAAAACTTTATCGTAGGCATGACTGAGAGCATTGCTTAAAAATTTTAAATATTTTACATTCTATTTTAACTGGCATATATTATATCAAAGAATAATAAAATAATTCTGTTTTTATAGAAACAGACCCAAATATGTATGTTTATATTTGATCAGCTCAAAAATGTGTTTTAAAAGGTAAGCAATGCTTGAAACTAAAGTTTATAATTCCTATTTATATGTCTTTATCAATTTTAATGGCTTTCATTTATTTAAAGGGTGTATCATTATCGACATGGTCGATATTGGCCTGACCATCTGCTTTAGCCCTTCTTCCGCATGACAGAGAAGGAAGCCCCACATACAGAAACCAACGACAGACTATGACGCCCCTACACACACACACGCACACTCACACATTCAGACATAAAGAAGCGACAGTTGTTATTGATATGCCCCAAGTAAAAGAGGGCTTTCACCTTCCCACATGGCGTATAATAGAAACATTTCAAAATATCTCTTAACAGGTAATTACTAATTAAGCAAATTGTTAATTGAACAAAGTAAAATAGTATAAAACTTGAAGATGGACAAAGACAAGAGGAGAGAAGTAGAGAGAAACACGTAAACAACAACAATGAAATTTATTTAAAAGAATGTCGAAGGTTAAGTGTATTCACCAAACCTATGAATACCCTGATATGTATAAGAATATAAAGTAAATATGATTAATTAAATGTTTAGGTTTACGAATTTTTATATATTTAGAAGTTCAATTCATATCAGTTTTTTGAAAAACACTTTTTACAGTTTCTATGTGTTTTTAGTTTTTGGGGAGCCACTCCCAAAACCGCGCGAGCGTTTTAAGCCAAGAAGAGCGAAAGGTGTATTATTAGTATCTGTGTGTGTGTGTGTGTGTGAGAGCGGGAACTGAAGAGAGCGAGGGCTTGCCCCTGCCTATGTATATGTATATATGTGTATGTTAACGTTTGTGAGTGCTTCGTGTGAGCATGCAACACCGTTTTTTGGTTTTTTCGTTTTTTTTTGTTTTTTTTTTTGGAAATGCCAAAGCCCAGTTAAGACTGTTGTTGGTCGCCAGGTTACACAATATAATAAAACGACGAAGAAAGAAACCGATTCTCGACTCGACTACGTCATCAATAAACTCGAAAAGTTGGTTAAGAAAAAAGCTCATTTTACTATTTAGTGTTTTGGTAGCGTAACCAAGGTAATTTACACTTGCTCTAGTTTCTAATATTTTGATCACAATCAGTTTACAGATTTTTAGTTTTCTTCACAATCGACAGTCACTTGTTTTTCACAAGCTGTAAAATTCAATTTGAGCCGCGTTTTCGTTGAAGAGAGCGAGAGTTTAAAACTAACTGTTGCATATGCCGCCCCGTTTTAGCCACACTAACACCAATACACACATGTTCACTCAAATTGAACGATTGACCGTGCTGGCGTTAAAACACGTTCTGAAACGACAACCTCACCTTCGAGCTGCTCGCAACTGACTAACTGACTCATATCACTCCCCAAGCCAAGCCATATCACTATCCAAGCCCCAAACCAAGTTTACTCAGCGAGAGCGAGGGCTAGCTTGCACAGTGGTCAAACTGGTATAGAGCAATTGATAATTTCAAAAATTTACAGCTTGAATTCTGTGACATATATTTTTAAGTTTCAGTAAGAAAAAAACTTTTTCTATCAATAACAAAAATTTTTAAATACAAAAAAGGGAATTTTTAGGATATTTTTAATAATAATTTGTTTAATATATTATTACTTTAAAAGATTTTGTTGTTAATTTTTGGGGAAGTGTTATTTGCCTTTTGCTGTAATTGGTTTAAGCTGTTACTGGGCCCTAAGCACCCGGAAATTTAAGATATTTTGGCCACATCGGCCACTGTGCGAGGGCTAGCTCGGTTTGTCTCTCAAGTGCACAGTGAGTGAGCTGTAAGCTTAGCGAGCGAGCTCACATATGTATATTACAACTGTACTCAAGCCGCTTAAGCGACGGCGAGTTATATTTCGAGAGAGAGAAATAGAGAGCCAAAATAAGCTTTACTGCATTATTAGGCCAACAACTTTAAAGCTTTTGCTATTTGTTGCATTGTCTTGACTTGAACCAGCTAACATAAAGTTCATAATTAATACACAGGTAAGCAAAGGTATGTGTTATTTACATTGAAAAACGTTTTTCAAAAAAAATCCACCAAATAACCGGTTTTTGTCATCTTTCTGGGCGTTGAATTTGGTCCGTGTGTGAATTTGGTAATATACATAAACTCAGAAAAGGGTGTGTGTGTGTGTGTTGTAAGTTCAGGCAATCGTTAGGTGACATTTCATATTCACTTATCTCGTGACTTGTATCTTTAATTACTTTCACTGCCTTTCTCAACACAACACAAAGCCATCTTGCCACTAACCGCAATCATCATACTCTTGGCCTGGGCAAATGTTTGCTTCGGAAATTCTAATTATCTACGTCACGCGATGTCACTTTTGATTTTACATAGGAATTTTTTCAAGTATTTTGTTTTTTTTCTATACACTTTTCAAGCCAAACTTTTGATTTGCCGGAGTGCCACAATTATTGCCATTTTGTTCTATTTTCCACTCATTCTTTAATGGCTTTATTTTATTTTTATGTGAAATAAAAATAATGTTAGATACCAACTTTGGTAAGAATCATGGTATGCGATCCAGGCGGTTGTGATTGGTAGTTGGTATTATAGTGTGACAGAAAGACCAGGAAAAGTTCTTAGGAAACAAAATCACATCAGTATATGAAAGCGATCTAAAAATTTATGTTTTCGAAAAATATTTTAACCATGAATACATATATACATAGGTCAAAACTACGCTCAAACTTATCTAAAGATATAAAGACAAATATCCAGAAAACTAAGTAATTTATTTACTATATTCTCATACTTTTTAGCTTAGCTTATATTGCAGAAGGGCATATAAGCTCTTAAAATAAAAACACAATGAGTTTTCTTGGTCGATTCGCTTGTTTTTCCGCATAAAAAAACAAAAATATTTGTTTTTTGATTATACAGTGGACTTGGATTTTTATGGAAATTGCTTTCATTATAACTCATGGTAAGATGGTTCCCACCTTTATGTTATATTTATTTTATGAATGGTGAAAGAAAAATCAATGGACCTTTTTTAACAAAGGTCAAGTAGATTGATTCAATGATGTAACGATATTTCTGGTACGTCTTGAAGGAGGTCAAGTTTAGTGCGAAAAAAGCAAAAAAAAAATTCATACATAGAGAGAAAGAGACTTGGTGTTAATTGGGCCATAAAAAGAGCTCATAAAAGACTTGTCCCGTAACCGAAGCACAAAAGCAGAAAAGAATCTACTTGTATGTACATATAATCAAGTACTTGGCACTTAATCAGAAAACAAAAGAAATGGAACTTAGGCCACACTAACAACGTAATATCATTCATAGACAAAGGAAATCTAAGAAGCGTAGTAACCCCAAAATCAATCATTGTGAGTGATTTAAAAATCGACTCCGACTTAAAGTAAGCAAATGATGTAATAAAGAAAAGCGTATACTGGAGCGTACACACACACACTGCTACACATGAAAATTTCGGTCTAGATATAATCAACATGCAAAGTAAACGTAAACAAACATGTGTATGTGTGTATTGGTGTGGAAATGGAAAATGTGAAAAACACATAAGCAATTTTTTCTCTTATTGAACAGATGCTTGGTGCCATATAAACTGGGTCAGCAACAAAAAACTCATGAACCACATACCAGAAGCTCCTTGTGCGGTGTTGAGGGATTGCTCAGTAGAAGACCCTTCAAAAAGATTTCATCGGTATCTGAGAGATCAGCAGAATTGCGATAAGCAGCTGTGAAATTAAGAGAATTAAGTTAGTTTGATTAGCAAATTGCAAGTACAGAAAGTCTCAAAACAGGGAAAACCAACAGACTACAAAACCAGCTTAAACTAGGGAACTGCAATTTCACATGTTATGAACTTTCTTAATCCTAACACATATTGGATATACATATAGCTTTATAAAAAACATAATCATTCATTACATAAAGAACATATTTTTTTAAAAATAGTTACTTAAGGATAAACAATTACAATAAGTTGCTTTCATCCCGAATATTTGAAAGGACTTTATAATGTCCACTAAAACAAAGTTCATAAAACTGAAGTTTAAGAAACCGTTAAATGTTAAACAACTTACCGTTATTGGATGTCTCATCGTCACCCGAATTCACTTTATTGTTACTGGCAAGGAGTTCGACCTTATCCTGACGCGCCCGCCTCGAGCGTGCACTCCAACGGACCATTTTACGATATTTATTTTATCTTTTATTTTTTAGCGGCGACAAGTTTCTTACAGCACAAGAAAACAATAACCAAGTCCAAGTAATAAATCAAAGTGAATGGCCAATAGTTTGGTTTTAGGCAAAGGGTTTTTGGGGTTGCTATAATTGATACAACTTTTGGCAAAATCTCAACATATGTTTCATTTTAGAAATGTAATTTAAGATCTAAATCAATTATATTAAATATTGTTTGGGTCATTATACATAGTTTAAATCTCTCACACACACACGCACAGAAACGCGATGCCACGCCACAAACAGACAACAACAAGTTGGAAACTATTCCAAACACGGCAACATGGACAAAACGGCTCTAAAAACAACCTCCAACAGGGCCAGAAGAGAGCTAACTGAAATTGCCCATGATGCCAAAAAAGCTTTCAACCAAGAAAAGAAATACAAAAAAACAAGTTTTGCGCCGTTGCAACTAGAGTTGCTTACGATAAATTAAAATAGGGCTGGCGAGTTTGGCTCCATTTAAAATTTTTAATGGGTGGCTCAAAAGAGCGTCAGAAAATTACTCAAGCTTCTTCCAAATGGTTATCACGATGGCTGTGATCTTATATTTGCAAGAAAATATTCAATGACCAGACAATGACAGTCCATGGAAGTTCGTTTTTAAAATAATTTTGTAAAATTTTTGGTAAGGGTACTCAAGCGATAACGATAAATTCGATAAAAAACACATGACAGCGTTGCCACTCGGTTGAACTCTGTCGCATGAGCCACATAAGTACAATACTCTGAAACAATTTTACGAAAATCATCTACACAGAGAATACTATAGAAAGAATATAAAAAAGATGCCGGATAAAGTGCAGCAGAGCTTTGTGCGCTCCTTCATAGACTATTTAAAGAAGCAGGTGGATGTGATGTCACCCGATCAAAGCGAATCCATTGAGGTGGCCATACAATGTTTGCAAGCCGCATTCGATGTCGGTGACGAGGAGGAGCAGCAGCAGCAGGTTCAGTCGGTGGAGGATCAAGTGCAGGCCACTTCACAAACCACAACGGCCTCAACACAGGGTGGCGATGGCTCTGGGCCCTCCGGATCTGGTGGTTTGGTCAATATCAAAAATATTGATATGTTTGAGCTCTTCCAATCGTTATACATTGAACGAAATCCCGACTCGTTGGCTTTGGCCGACTCCATTAAAAATGAGGGCAATCGACTAATGAAGGAGTGCAAATATAACGAGGCCCTGCTTCAATATAATCGAGCCATCACCTTTGACCCCAAAAATCACATTTTCTATTGTAATCGTGCCGCTGCACACATCCGTCTGGGCGATAATGAACGCGCCGTAGCTGACTGCAAATCTGCTTTGCTCTATAATAACAACTATAGCAAGGCTTATTGTCGTCTGGGAGTGGCCTATTCCAACCTGGGCAAGTACAATGAAGCAGAGCAGGCCTATGCCAAGGCCATTGAGCTGGAGCCGGATAATGAAGACTACAGAAACAACCTGGAGATAGCCCGGAATGCACGCAATCAGCCGCCTCAGCTATCACATCTCACAGACGGACTGAATGCCATGCTGGCCAATCCTAATATTAGAAATCTGTTCAGCAGTGCTGAAATCGATCTGGAGCAATTACAATCTATGACACAAAATCCAATGGTCATGAATACAATTGGACAACTGTTTGCAAATATGGGCGCACCAGGAGGCGGAGCCGGTGCACCAGGCGCTGCACCCGGTGGTGTTGGTGCCCCTCCTCAAATACCAGCCATGCCCAATGACATGCTGCAATTGTTCCAGAGCTTTGCCAGTCAATTGGTTGGTGCCCAACAGCCAGGCGGTGGACCTACCGATGGACAACAGCAGCCGGGCAATCAGCAGCCACCACCCGGCATCTAGTTTGTGTTTAAATCTATATATATAAATATATACATATATGTGTTGTCCTCGTCTTTCCCAATCCCAAAACTCAGCGTGACTTGGATTTGCGCCAAACAAACAGGAAACAAACATTTGAATATAAACAGAACTTAAATTTTTAATTATTATTTTATGTTCCAAATTCATTGAGAAAGGGATCTATTACACATATAAATACATACATTATATTTTTATTAATTATAATAAATATATGGAGAAAAAAATCCTTTAATTCGATTTTTTTTAATCTTTTCCCAAAAATTAACTTGGATTCGTTTCGCAGTCGTTTTGGTAACTTTACTGCTTTGCACGATTTCGAAGACTGGAAACTTTTTTTTTGAAACTTTTAAAAATTACCAACATCAATAAAAAAACAAATTTTAAAGACAAAGATTTTGTTTAATGTGGTTATTTAGTTTGCTTTTTATTGAGAAAAGAAATTTGTTTTTAATGTCGCTTAGCTGTTTGTTGTTTTTCGTTGGCGTTGTACAATTGTTGATTATATGTTTTAGGGAAACAAGAAAAAAAAAACTTTGAATAAAAACTAATTAGGCTTATTATGTTTAAATATGTTTTCGTCGAATCGATTTGCAGAAAGTGAATTATATATTTATTTATAGGCGTTTGCTAGTTATTAAATTCATTTGAGGGTTTTTATAAATATTGCAATATTCTTTAAAGTTTGTTAAAGTTCATAAATATTCATTTATGTACAAATATGTTTATAGGTTTGCATACAAAGTAACAAAGCCAAGAGCCTTTCAGAATGATTAAAAACAAAAGAAAATCGGTAAAATATTGAACATGATGAAAAAGGAGAGGAGATGGTGGGAAAGGCCCGTGGGCATTTGCATTTCGACAATGAGATATGAGTTAGAATGGCGAAGAATTGTTTGTTAAAATTATTGTTGCAAATTTAAAAATTCGGCACTGAAAATATATAAAAGGGAAGAAAAAATTAGTGGTTAAATCGTTAGCAACACTTACCAGACCCAAACAACACATTGCATCATACATCCAAGTGGAGTCTTTGTAGAGTTTGTCATCTTTCTTAGTTGTTTTTTTTTCTTTTGTTTGTAAGTTGAATTTAAGTTATATTGTTTTTTTTTTTTTGTTTTTTAAAGTTTAACACGCTGCTAAGTTTTCTGGATTTCATTTTTCCTTTTTTGCTTCTACGACTAGGACAAAGGTTGGATTAACTCTTATGGGTTTGTGTGTGCTTTTTTTCTTTTGTGCTGATCTCTCTCCATATCCTAATATCTATTGTAGCGTCGATTTCTGTAGCCGCCACCGCCACCTCCACCGCCGCCTCCACCACGTTGTCTTGACCTCTGATTGTTGCCATAATTCTGGTTAACTCTATTCGAATATTTTCCCGAGGGTGGTGAATAGAACTTCTGTTCATTCGATTGACGCGGCTTCTTCTCCTCCGCTTGGTCCTTGCCATTAGCTTCCTCCGGCTTATCCCCAAATGTGATGGGCGTATGACGTTTGCCCAGCTTGCTCTAATGTAAAAATCGTATTAAAATTTAATCTCTAAGCTCTAAGTGCGATATTGGTAAGTGACTTACATTTTTAGGCACAATCCAGGATAATACAACATCATGTTTGAATATGGGCGGTGAATGGAATAGATCACGAATCAATATGTTAATATTTGAAGTGGTTTTTAAAGCAGTTTGCTTCAATTGATTTTCCTCCGTTTTAAGTTCCGCCGCTGGTTTTCCCTTAAGTGACTCCTCCAGTTTCTTAATATAACTAAAAAAAAAAGAATCCAAATGAATTTTTAAATCTAATTTATGTTTATATGTGTTATTTACCCTTGTGTGCCCCTGGCCAGGTACTGCAACCTGGCACGAAAATCTTTTAGTTTTTCAGCATCTTCGACAAAAGTTAAATTAGTTGGATGCTTTTTGCCCAGTGTATGCAAGGCATAGAGCAAACATTCAGCATGCGAAAATTCGAATGAAGGCGGCGTGACATCTCCCACAGCCAAATCGTCATCGCTCAGCTTGGGCAATGGCATGTATTCCTGTAATAAAATTGAATAAATATATTATACTTCATTTTATAAAAAAAAGCAACGAGTAATCTTACCAATAATACATTATAGACATTATTAATACGATCGCTGGCATTATCTAATTTGTCCGTGTTTGCTATCATTTCAGCGAATACTTTCAAAAGCCTCAATTGTATTTGATCCTGTGAGACAGCAGTGGCTATCATATTCCAAGTACTTAGGGGCAAGAGTTTATCGCAAACGTACGCGACAAATGGTGTCGATTTTATGGTTTTCTACAGAAACAAAGTATTTTAAAATTAATCCTTTGTTGCAAAACTTTATGAAATTGGCTTAGAACCTAAAAATTCCACAAACTTACCGAGAAATATGGTGCCGCTGCCGTGGCACATTGAATGAAGCGTTCTACAATCTCATCATCCACAGCAATGTTGTCTGCCGACTCAGGAGCATTCAGTTCAGCCTGTTCAGTAGCCAATCTAACCAACTCAGCATGGCCAGTTATGGTGTTTCCCAACTTAGTGGCCCCCAAAATTGACATACACAAATGAAACTCATCAGCGGTGACATCCTGCAGTGCCTTTTTAATTTCTTCGACTATATACTCCTCGATTTCCTTGGTGATTACAGTCGGGCCCATGGTCAATAGCTTTGTCGCAATAAATTTTAAGCACCGCTCACGAGTTGGTTCGTCGCCCGTTGTTATTTGTTGGAAAAGACCTGTGACAGCGCTTTTCGTGTCCAATTTGATGATGCTCAGTAATGAATTGTTCACCTGCTGTAACTCTGTGGGATCGTCAAGTATTAAAAGTTGAGCCAATGTGTCACCCACACGAGCTGTAGCCTCTGCGTTGCCCTGGCATAGCTTGGGCAGATCTTTAATAGCCTGACGACGTATCTACAGAAAATCATCGTATAAATTTAAAACCATTTTCATGATTCATCTCCCAGTCCACCCCGTACCTGTGTGTCGTCATCTTCACAGAGATCGAATTGAGCATCAATTGCAGTATCGGCCAAGTCCGGAAAATGTTTGTAGAAGCTTCCAATGAATTGAGAGGCCAGACGCTTCTCTTTTGATGAGCCTTTAACTGCTTTTAATATTTCCTTGTATTCTTCAACATGCTATAAAAACCACACATGCAATTATGTTAAAACAATTTTGTCTATGCTTTGCCGGCGTGGGCAACGGCAGCGCTAGGCACATTTTCTTCCATACTATTTTTTTTTTTCACCTACCTCTGAAATTTTATCGCCTGCTTCAGACAGTATCTCGTAGCATTTGTAAAGTCGTTCAATGTTATCCATTATGATGCCTTAAATATGATTATTGAACCGAGAACACTTTTTTAATTCGTAGACAATTTAATCAACTTTTTTCTATTTCGTGCAGAGTAAACGATTTCTTTTCACGCAGCAAACAAAATGGTGTGTCTAGGCCCAGTGTGACCGTATTGAATTCCGAAACGCAACTACATCCCTGTGTTATCGATTACATTAATTTCATGGTTGAAGGGTCCCAAAGGCCCAGAGTTCTTTCTATGTGGCTTAAAAAAAGTGTAACTAAATAATGTAGTATTTTAAAATTCTAAGTAGATGTAGAAATCGAACTCAAAAGTAAATTTTTGTCATTATATATTTTTGCCCCTATTTTACAGCGCTGCTCAATATCGATTTACAACATATCGATAGCTATCGTATAGTTGTTACATCTCTAAAGGTTACTTCCGTAGTGTTGGACAACACCAGTTCTTTTCGCTTTCGTCGTCCAAAAAAAATAAAAATGGCAAATCGCGGTGGTCGTCATGCTCGTTCCGAGGAGACTGAAAATGCTATAAATTATGTACAATGCGACGGCCTGGTAAGTTAGATCACTACTACTAAGTCAAAATATGTAACAGAGAAACTCAGCTAAAAACCGACAAATGTAATGCCACGCGCTTCCGAGTTTGTGTGAGTGTGTATGTGAGAGGGAGTGACAAATACAAATGCCGCGACTACAGTGGTAGAAAAACATATAAATATAAAAACCAACTTAAAATGCCAATTATAATTTTGTTACCTGCCGCAGGCTGTCATGAAAATGGTAAAGCACTGCCATGAGGAATCCAACAACATGGATCTGGCCCAGGGCGCTCTTCTTGGCCTTGTGGTGGACAAATGTCTGGAGATCACCAATTGCTTCCCATTTCCCAAGAGTGGCGATGAGACCATGGATGAGGAAATGTACCAACTGACTGTGATGCGTCGCCTGCGCCGAGTCAATGTCGATCATTTGCATGTGGGATGGTATCAGAGCTCGGATGTGGGCAACAGTTTGTCACTGGCCCTGCTAGAGTCTCAATATCATTATCAGACCAGCATTGAAGAGTCCGTGGTGGTGGTCTATGACACTCAAAAATCATCGCGTGGTTTCTTGTGCCTTAAGGCCTATCGCCTAACACCACAGGCCATACAAATGTACAAGGATGGCGACTTTACGCCCGAGGCATTCCGTAATCTGAAGGTGGGCTACGAGAGTCTCTTCGCCGAGATTCCCATTGTGATTAAGAACTCGCCCCTGACCAACATCATGATGAGCGAGCTGAATGAATTGCTGCCGGAAGATAAGGGTCACAACTTTTTGGATTTGGGCACAGCTTCGGTGCTGGAGAATCATATGCGCAGTCTGATAGAACGTGTCGATGAACTATATCAGGAGGCTGTGCGCTACAATAAATACCAGCAAGTGGTGTTCAAGCAGGATACGGTAGGTGATCAATCAAAAATAAACTAATATTTTTTAATAAAAAAAAAACCATTAATTCTTGCAGGAGAAACACCGTGCTCTGGCCAAACTGGCTGCCGAGAATGCTGTACGTACTTCCAAGGGTGAACCCACAGTATCCGAGGAGGAGGTCATCAAGCAGTTCCGCCCCATGCCTGTGCCGGCCAGGTTAACGGCCACCATCACATCTGGACAAATAAATACGCACGCTCAGCACATTGCCCAATTCTGCTCTCAATCGTTGGCCAAACTCTTCATTACAGAATCGTTGCAGAATGCCAAGGAAGCTAAGGAAATCAAGTAGATTTACACGCAAGAATTGGAGAAACACCAGAAAAGTCAAAAATAATGTTATTAATAAACAAAAAGGGAAAAACTGACAAACGCGACTAAAACAATACCAATCTCTGTATGCTATCAATTTCTCCCCAAAAAGGGCCTGCTCGGGTGGTGGGTTTGTGTTAGCATGCCGGTCTCCTCCACCTCCAGGTTGGTCTGTGGCTGCCACGCTCGTGCGCACTCTCATCTGTTTTGTTTAATGTATGTTTCCCCCGTTTTCTTTATTTTTTGTTAGTCTTTCGTGAACTGTTCCCGAAGCGAGTTTGCAGCATAAACACGGCAGCTTATCTTTTCGTTTGTTCTTATTTTTCGCTTTTTGCTCCGCTTTAAAAATTAGTTTACAAAATTAATCGCCTTGACCCTGCAACAAATGACAAAATGCTGTCCTACGATCTCAATGAACGGCTGTTAACTGCCGTTCAGAGTGGCGATTTCGACGAGGCCCTCAGCTGTATCATGCAAGGGGCACAGGCCGCCTACGTTTCGCCCACATGCGGACGCACTGCAGTTGGAACGGCAGCTCTGTTGGGCGATGCCGAACTACTGGAACTTCTGGTGCAGTCGTGTGAAGAGCCCGAGCTAGATATGTTCCATCAGTGTCAAAGTGAGTTCTGGTGACACGCGTCTTGTGGCACTATTGGCTGGTCAAGTTGTGTGGGCAACAGCTGGCTGAAAAGAAAATCGATTGAATGTTTGCAGAAGAGTTTGGAGGGGATGAAGCATGAAAGGCATTGACTTTGGTTCCGACACATGCTTACATGTTGGAAAACTAAAGACTGCACAGTAGGAAGGAAAATACAGGTGAAAAACATTTCTAGCTTGCATTTGTCGGCTTCGAAACAATTTTTCTCAACTCCCTTTAATTATATAGGGAGGGATGTTTCCCGTGAAGCAGCTGCTTTTTGAGTCCTTTTCTAAGCGAATTTGAAATTCAGGTAGTTGGCTTACTTTTCATTCAAGATTAAGTCCCAGCGGTATACCTTTTAATCCTTGTTTTTCTACCGGTTTGGAAATTGGTTTCCTTCCTTAGAACTTTAACCTAGTACTAATCGTTTTATTTTTTAGTTATACTTGAATATCTATATCCCATAAAACTTAAGACTTCTTAAATTGTAATCAATTTTAAAATGTAAATCGTATAACTTTTTAGTGTAATCTCTTTTAACTATTCGCAATAAGAGATTAAGAAAGGATAAAAAAGGGTGACATTTTTAAAATATAGATTCTGTTTATTTACTGAGGGCTTTTAGATCTAGCTGATTTGCTTATATAATCCACATTCATATACATACATGCGGAAAGTCTAAAAATACAATTTTGTTTAAGAGTGTAAAAGCGCCATCAAGTGTATCTATGACCCACTTTGCTCTTGGGTCGTGCAACTGCAACTGCAAGAGTGGAAAAAGAGAAAGAGAAAACTGGTTTGGTTTGTTGGCCTTCTGATAAGAATAGTGTAGAATAGTGCTTGGTCAGTAGGCAATTTGATTTTCGCCAGGTAGAAACGTATTCATTTGCATGAAAACTATTGTGAATGGAATTTCAGTGCCTTTCAATGTCTTTGATCGTTTGCAGGTCATCCAACTGATAGTCTTGAAATAGAGAGCACACCGGACGGAATGGAGAAACTTGAGTGGATTGATGAGTTCGAGAGTTGTGCGGATAACACTGGAGTGGGTGGCGCTGGAACTATAGGCGATGATTCGTTACTCTATCATTATTATGCCAAGACCTTTGAGAATACGGGAGAATTCTTAACACAATGTTGTGCCTCCTGTCGACAGCAAGATCCTCATTTGTACGATGCGGATTTGGCAACGCCTTTGCACTATGCTGCCTTCTGGGGCCACGAAGAGTGCGTCAGAATTCTATTGGAACATAATGGTATTTTATAAGGAATAGAACTAATTTTGTCCATAATTTATATTCACATTTTCTATTGGTATCAGCTCCCATCAATGTCGTAAATAGTGAGGGATATGCTCCTCTCCATGTTGGGGCAGGATTTCCCGAAGTCACTCGTCTGCTTATCAAGCATGGAGCCTTGGTGAATGCCAAAACCCTGAGTGATGGCAAAACCGCTTTACATGTGGCTATAGAGAGCCGATCTTTGGAATCAGCCGAATTGTTACTACAGACAAATATCAATATCAATGACACGGATGATGGGGGAGAGACTCCTCTGATGACAGCGATTGCTTGTAGCCTGTTGGATTTGGCCAGGGAATTGATTGAGCGAGGAGCTAGAATCAATCTGCAGGTACAAATTAATTTAAATATGCTTTCTATTCTTAAGTATTCTTAAGTCATTTTCCTCCTCATCCTTAGTTTTAAAGCTTTTAATCTAAAAGATAAATTCATGAATTATTTTTTAAATAGGATAAAGATAACCACACGGCTTTGCTATATGCCGTGACAGGACGTCATAAGGACATGGCGCGGTTGCTGCTAGAACGTGGAGCTCGTCGTCTGGCCTCACAGCATTTACTGCATCTCTGCGTGACCCACAATGATCTGGACTTGGTAAAGCTTTTGCTTCACTATGGCGAAAGTCTGTCCGTGCGTGATGGGGATAATCTTACACCCATTATGGTCGCCATTCACCATCAGTTGCCAAAGATGCTCGACTATTTGCTGGATATAGCCGAACAGCATCGCCGTCTCGGCATTTACATGGAGGCCCAGGATGAGGGACTACTCTTATTCGGTGTGCAGCAAATAGCAGATGTGGATGAGTTTAAATGCATTGTGCGTGTACTTCTGGCCAAATTGGCCAGTGCCCGCAAGGACCTATATGGATCGTGTGCACCGACAATTGTCTGTGGTCTAATCTACTGCCAGACTCCCTTGTCGCGGGCCATCAACTTGCACCGTCTGGACCTGGCAGAGTTCCTCATTCGCGAAGGCTGTAATCTTGCCCAGATTTGTCGGGAGCATGTGGTCAACGAGTTGAGATCAAATTGCTCTCATCGTAGCCTGGCATTTGGGCGTTTGCTGTGTAAGTTGGAAATCCAAATCAAAAAACCATTCGGTTAGTTGTAGATGATAGATTTTCTTTTTCTCAGGTAATGCAGGCTTTCAGTTTCCTTACAAACAACGACCTTTACCCAAGGATTGGCCCGTTCAACGGGTGCAATTCGAAAAAGAGATGTCCGTTTTGGGCACCCAACCACGTTCCCTGCAGTCTCTGGCACGCCTGACAATACGACAGCGTCTGCTACAGTCGCTTCAACTAAATCCTAAACTGCAATTACAATATCTTCCTACACAGGAGCGCTCCACCTTGGGCAGGATTGTCGATGAATTCGCCATTCCGGCCACATTAAAATTGTACCTCAGCGATTTTGCAGAATTGCCCTCAGTCGGGGGCGTGGAACCAAAAACAATACCGGGAGTACGTTCAGTCGAATCGTGGGATTGATCGTTCAACATATTACTCGATAGGCAGGATTACGATTTTAGAAATTTATTCAGATTATATAGTTTTCCATAGTAATTTGTATATGTATGTTTATGTGAATGCATGTAGCAAATAGCTTCTTATGTATGGACTAAATGAATATGTTGTGTGTTGGGTGTAAAAGGAGTAGCGAACAAAGATGTGTATCCAAATTTACCTATTGTTGAAAATGGAACTTTGGAAAAACATCTTTTGCGCACAATATGGGATTTAAAGGGATTTACTACTATCCTTCAAACAATTTAGTTTTTAAATTGTTATTTTTTATGCACATTTCATGTTTATTTAGGCATGGTTTTTCGTTTTGTATATATATTGTATATAGTCCCTATATCCTTTAGAATATTTAAGACTTGATGCACTAAGTTATCGTATTTGACTATGCCAAAGTTAAGATCTCTTTCGAAACAGGGGAAAATAAAATGCAATTTTTACGTAAAGAGTTTTCACAAGAATTTCAATAGCACTGTTAAAATGATAATAAAAATGAAACTAATTGAAAATTGAAAATATTGCAACTTTTTCGATCTTACAAATTAAACGCTAAAATATAGAAAATATATATATAAAAGATACTTGTAGGGGAATTAACAAAAACAATTGTGTGTGATAGATAGCATTTGCCGACCGTTTAGGGTTTCAATAGCAATTTGAAATCATCGTTGGCATTCTCCATGATGTACTCAAATGCAATTTTATCCTTTTTATCCTTAAGCTGCTTAAGAGATGGTTGTTGTTGGAGCAAGTAGCGGCACACCTCCAGCTCACCACGCAAGGCAGCACGATGCAAGGCGCTTTGACCACATTCATCTTGAACCAATAGATTGGCCTTGTGATCTTTTAGCAGCTTCACAATATCCAAGTGGCCTAAAATAAATCGAGAGCTTATATACCGAATCATCGAATTATGATGTATGCTTACCCATCATAGCTGCTCGATGCAAAGCTGTGGCCCCCGCCTTTGTCACCGCATTTACATCAACATTACCCTCGTCTAAGAGTAACTTGCAAATTTGCTCATTGCCATTACGTGCTGCATAATGGAGGGCCGTATAATCGCATTCATCTCGAGCCATAGCCTGACCCTTTTTAATAAAGTCACGCACTCGATCCACCTCATTGTAGATGGCTAAAATGATTTAAAACATAAGAAATCACAAAAATAGAGCTAGGGCATGGTTTCAAGAGATGAAGCCTAATTTCTCACCAGCATTCCAAATGCCACGATCAAAATCCATATCGCTTAGAGTCTGCTGTGCCGGCTGCGTTTGCTTGTGGCACTTGCAGCTATCTGCGCTATGTTGATCCATTATTCTTTTTTTTATTTTGTTCTCGTACTTTGCAAATCCTTTAAAATTTTCGAGCGAATTTCGAGAGAAGTTCAATCGCAAATGTTTTCCTTTAGTTTGTGTTTATGATGAATGACGCTGATGAAGAATGTGATTGATTCAAATCGATGATGATACGAATTTTAGACTTCACGTTGCATGGTCCAACAGATTTCGGCCTCACCGCAACTGCAGACAACTTTGTAGCTCAATTGGGCCAAGGTGTTCAACATGTCCATTGGTGGCACTGCCACCATAATACCATTAACACACTGCTTAACGCCGCTTTCGAAACGCTTGGACAAGGCCTGGACTTCAGCCTGATTTAGTCCGAAAATGGTGCAGGTGTAATCATGCAGTGAACCCTTGACGGTGATGTAAGCGAAATTGCCTTCGGATTGTAAAATGGGTACGGGAATTGTTACAACATTTGCCGGACAACCAGCATTTGCCACGGATGTAGTCGATTGCACGGGCGGACACTCGCAATTCAATTGAGATTCCTTCACTGTCGGCTGGCTATCAGTCATAGTTTTAGACTTGGATTTTTAATAAACACTTATATTTTGGTATTGTTTTTTTTCGTTATTCTTGTGAACAGATTCTCTTGAAAGTCTGTTGCCGTTGTTGTGGGAATTCACTGTTGTGGGTTGCTATAGAGTTTATGTTGTTGCTTTTTACATATATACACATTCACACACACACACACATCCACGCACTCGCACACATGCGCACAGCAAGTTATACAAATAGAATTGAGTGTGGTTTGCTTTTTTTTGTTTTCTGTTTTTTTGAAGTGGGAGTGTTTGTTGAGTTTTCCTACTCGGGTGAATCAACTTTGTGATAATTGCCTAAACTGGCCGCCTCTCTTCCAATATTCGATAGATTCTCGCGTACTACTGATTCTGCCTCCAAGGGTTCTGGTTCATCGAACTCCTTGCGCATGGTCCACATATATTCGTTGTAGTCCTGTTTCACGGCTGTCGATGAGCTGGCCACAACACGAAATCCCAAAATCTGAAAGTGCCATTGAAAATAAAGGATATTTTAGTCGTTTGTTCTCAATTTGCTTTTTCTTCCTAAGCCCAACCTAAGGTACAATTAGTTTTCTAACAAATTTTGTTGATCAATTTTAGCACTAAAGATTTGGTTTGCTATCGCCAAAATTATGTGCTCGATTGGATTGCATTCCTATAGCTAAAGCTAAAAGAAATTTTCCAAATTCAACAATTTTAAATAATTTTGAAAAAAAAACTATACTAACTGTGGAAACGTTTTGATAGAATTCCGAATGATTGTTAAATTTGGATCGATAAACTGTTTAATCAACAGTAAACTATTTTTTAATTTACTATGTAATAAAACCTATTCGGTTGGGGAATCCCTTTTTATAGCTACGTCAGATAACAAAACTGAAAGGAACCGATTTGCCCAATATACTGACTAGTTGATTTTTATTATATATGTATGTACTCTCTTTTGTCTTTTATGCTTACCTCTAACGCTGACAATATGCGACAAGGATGAACTAGATAAACAATTGTCGACTCATCACTGTAACCGCCGCAAGAGAACTTATTCAACTGCTCGATGTCGTCAGCTGGAAGGAGAATGAATATACGTATATATGTTTGTATACATTTATTTCAAAAGGAACATCACTTTGTGTAATTGCTTTCGTTGCTTATCGTTTCTCACTTTTCGCTATGTTTAAACAGTAACAAAATAAAAGATAACTGGGTGGATAGACAACAGCCAATGACGTCAGCCTACGGCCGTTTTAATGTCTGTATCTGTGTTTCTGTGTGCTAATTAAGCTTAAAGTCAAGACCTTATTGTTTATTTCATAATAATAATAAAATGCAATAATAACAATTTTGT
Source organism: Drosophila nebulosa (assembly GCA_024703675.1). NCBI lineage: Eukaryota > Metazoa > Arthropoda > Insecta > Diptera > Drosophilidae > Drosophila > Drosophila nebulosa. The sequence continues at coordinate 4,993,439 of CM045724.1, read as the reverse complement.
GCTCGAATTCAGATTCAAGAAGAAAACAAAGGAAAGCAAAAGTGCATTGACTTTTCCAGATAGCCATAAGTAAAATATGAATAAAATACATATATGTATATGTATATATCTCACATGCACTGTAATATGGATTGAGGATGTTGGCTGGGCACCGGGTCTAACTGAGTGACCGAACTGCACGTACTGAAAAGCAAAATTAAACTGACGACACGACCTCCATATGTGTGTGAGAAGAGTTTCCAATAACAGGGGCGGTCATAAAAAACCAGCTACCCAACAACGAGTTTGATAGGGAAGTTCAAGTAATATGAAAGACCTGTCTTAATTGATAAACGGTGAATTTTTGTTTCTAATTTATCAAAAAACAAAATAACAGTTCTAAAGTGTTACTTCTAATAATTAAAGTCAATAATTATATAAATATATTTCTATCTGCCTGGAGGATCTTTAGAGTAGTTTTATTATATCGTTTTATCGACAATGCCACTAAAAAATCTTTAAAACGGGTAACTTAAGTTTTGGAATTGAATCGAAACATCGAATCTAGGCATAATCCCAATTGGGAAGCAAAAAACCTGTTGTTCAGTGAAATTCGCATACATGGCTTTTAAACTGACCCGCGACTGTTTACCCCACCATATCGGATTGTGATTACAGAAGATTGATTCACTTCGGATGTGACGAATTTTCTATACCCTTCTAAAAGAAATACCAACACTATGATAAAAAGTTTAATGACTCGAGTTCCTAAGAAACGAGGAAGCAGAATTTAATAGTAAAAAAGTTTTCCATACTGATGCTCCAATTCAGACTAGAATTTCAAAACAAAATCCATATCCAATTTGAATAATATTATATATCATATTAAATTTGTTTTTTTGAAACTGTCACCTTAATTTTCGACAGACACTGTTCATATTATGGCCACTACAAACAAAAACAAAAAAAAAAAAAATAGTTTTCGGTGTGAAGCGAAATAACCAAAAACAAATGCTTTGGGTTTTCGTGATATCTATGTATGCAAGTGTTTGTAAGTCTGCGTGCGTGTGTGTATCTCTTGGTGTTTGCCAAGCTCTCGAACTTAATTGTGTCGCAATAAATAAGTGTAGGCAAACAAAAAAAAAATAACTAAATATTTTTCGGTTATTTTCATATAGATTTTGATTTACCTTTCAATCCAGAGACGAGTACACGCCATGGATATTTGTGACTGTAGGAGGCTAAATTGCCGCGAATAATAATGTACGGCATTTGATTTGCCTTTTTTTTAGTTAATTGTCGCGGGGCGGAGTCGGAGACGAAGTCAAAGAATTGAAAGACAATATCAATCAAATTAATGTGTAAGCCAAATTTAGATTTCTCGGAAAAGCTTTGCTTGTTTTTAGGCAGGTTGCTTTCCTGTTGAAGGTTGGCTCACGACTAAAACTGTAATTTGGGCACGCTTTTGGCTGCTCAAGCTTTAGCTCTAGGCGTGTTGTGTGTTGTTTGGCTTTGCTCTCGCCTCTCGCTTTTTCTCTTGCTCTCTCTCTCTCTCTCTCACTCTCTGAAAATAGTTAGCAGCTATTTTGTGTTTTATTGGATTAACCTACAATGTAAAAAGATACAAATGACAAAATAAGGGGACAGGATAATCTCACCACCTAACCATTCGCTCACACCCACACACACACACACATACACACACCAGTTGCATGTTAAGCTCTACTTCGGGTATCGGTCAGAGGCTATAATTACAACTGACCAAACAAAATATGGGTAATTTGGCTATAAAAAGTAACTATTACTACTCTAAGCCGGTCAAGCCCCCTTTCTCACCGACTTGTCGTTCATCCGCGCTAGCAACCCATTCATACGCACACAGAAAAGCTTTCCCTTTCCCTAGTCTTTGTACTATGTATATCCTTTGCGTGTTTTATCCTCACAAAAATACGCCCAAAATGTAGTAATAGTGAATTATGATTCAAATTTCCAAATAAATAAAACTCGCTTTTGTCGCAAAAATTAGGTGACGATGACTGCTGCAATGATGTCATTTGAATTTAATCAACTTCCAAATTTGTTTCTCTGTTCATCGCCTGTTGTTTCTGGAACTTCTCCCCTGTATGTATGTTACCTTGTTTTATCAGCTTACCTGGTTAATATCGCTAAATGTAAATGCGTTGATGTATTGCAAACGAGCATTAAGATTACTGAAGCAATTAGAGAAATTTACTTTGTTTGTTAGAAGTTCCTATGCTTCGTAAACAATTACTGCAAGCAAAATGAATCCAATTATTTGCTAGTTTTTTTTTGCTTACTGAAGAAGTGTTGAAAAATTCTGCAATGGTTTGACCGCGCGATATATTAGAGATGAGACTTTTTTGCAGTCCTATTATTTAACTGTTTTAATTGTGCTTTAATATGAAATTACAGTTTGTGATTGGTGAGGGAGTCAACTTCATTTCAATTTTTAATAAAAATGCAGACAATCTATTAAGTCCATCCAACTAGGCTCTAATGGAATCTTACCATCACAATATCTTTAAATTAATCGATTGGTTTATCGGGTTGAAGTTGAGCTGAGCAGAGTGCAGAACAGAGGGCAGAACAGAGTGACCAAGAAATAGAAAAAAAAAACAAAAAAAATTGGCTTGGTTTGCATTAATAAATATTTAACAAGAGTTCAAATTTACTCACATTCAAGATAGCACTATTTACTTCCTAATCACATTAGACTAAACAACAATTGCGAGACACTGAAGTAGAAACCGCTTAAAGTAGTGGGAGTTAAAACATAAAACAAAACTAACAGCTGTCGGTTTTAAATTCAAAATTTTGAATTCCGTAAAGATGAGAAGTTAGTAGTTTTGAGTGCGTGAGAGCATAGCCATATTCTAGCCAGAGGGCAATTCGGCAAAAAAGTTCAAACGAGTTCATTGAATATTCATTTCGGGCTATTACGTGTTTCCCACCGGCTGGCAAGAATTCCACCTTAAGTGCGCGCTCGTGTGGATAGAGATACAAATACAAAAACATAAGCAGATACACAGACACACAACAGCAGCATCCCCAAAATCGACTGACGCCCTCAGTTTCAGTACGCTCCTAACAAGCGAACGCTAAGCAACACAATTCATATCGGGGTCGCTTGTCTGTCTAATCAATCAAAAATATGCCAACTAGCAGAAATCTTCCTGTGGCAATTTGTATTGTTGTTTTTGCCTCATTTGTGGTTGTTGGACCTATGCCCGCCTTTGGAGCTGTGGCCAATAGTCACAGTCATAAGCATGAGAAGCAGTCAAGCAAGGAACGAGTGAAAGATGGCATCTATGTTCCGCGAGACGCCCATCATCATGGCGAACATGGCGAGCATAATGTGGAGTTCGATCATGAGGCGATCATAGGTGAGTCATGGATACAACATAGCATTTATTTTGGGTATATTTTGTGCGATTTTCATTATTCAATAAAAAAAAATGTATACTCTACCACACAAGCCGGGTAATATGATTTTAGCGGGATATTCTTCTTATTATTATATCCCTTTTTACTCCGAAAAATGTCCTGTATCTCTGTGTCTACTTACTTCATTATTTGCAAATCATTGTGAAAATGCGTAAAATACAATTTCCTGATAGAAAAACCCATTCATTATTTATTGTTTCCATTGTTCTCTGTAAAAATCTATAATTTTATTATCTTTGAAATGTGCTAAAACTTTTCAAAAATGTACTGAATCTTGCTTACTTTCTGATACATTCAATGTTGAAAGGGTATTTGAAGAGGAATATAGCATAAGTGACCTTATTACTTCCATATTTCCATTTAATAATTGAGATTTTGAAAACAACACGTCAATCTGCTCGTACTTTTGTTGCCCCACGTATACCAAGGAAATGCGTCTTTGCATGATTCTATATAGACATGAAAAATGATGTCTCGTTTCACCTTTCAGGTAACACAAAAGAGGCCCAGGAATTCGATACGCTGACACCAGAGGAGTCAAAGCGCCGTTTGTTGATACTTATCAAAATGATGGACTTGAACAAGGACGAATTTATTGATCGGCACGAACTAAAAGCATGGATATTAAGGTCTTTTAAGTGAGTGTTGTTTGTTGACTAAAACAAAAGAAAAAAAGAAACAAAAACAAATACCTTTGCAGTGCATTGCCATTTAAAAACGGAATTCAAATAAATGAAGCATAAAAATAGTTCTACCTAGAAAACACATACATACATATGTACATATGTACACATAAAAACAGACATAAAAATGTGTGATTTTTAATGTGATTAGTTCGTTATAGGCATTAAATAATCTTTTAAAGAAATCTCTTTAAAATATTAATCAATTTGGCTCTCACTATTTTGGCTTAATCAATCGGAAATAGAGAATAGATTTTGACATTGCAAGGGTATAAGCAAAGAAATGCTGCCAGCACTTAACCCATTCGTTTAATGCTTTAGCTAATGTTATTTGTGTATTAACTTGATTTATCGATTGAAACTTTATGCAAACTAAAAATTATAATTGCTTACAGGAAACTTTCTGAGGAAGAGGCGGCAGATCGTTTCGATGAAATCGATCAGGATCAAGATGAAAAAATAACTTGGAAAGAGTTCTTGCAGGATACATATGCCATGGAAGATGAGCATTTTAAAAAAGAAACCATTGATTTTGATACCTACGAAGAGGAACAGCAAATGATAAAGCAAGACAAGGAAATGTTTCATGCGGCCGATACCAATAAGGATGGTGTCTTGCATCTAGAAGAGTTTATATTGTTCCAAAATCCCGAAGAGCATCCGCAAATGTTGCCCATTCTGTTGGATCATACTATGAAGGATAAGGATACAAATCAGGATGGCAAAATCGATTTTCAGGAATATGTGGGAGAGTCTGCTGGACAGCATGATAAGGAGTGGTTAATAACAGAAAAAGAACGTTTCGATAAAGATCACGATGCAAATGGCGATGGTGTCTTAACGGGCAACGAAGTGTTGACCTGGGTTGTGCCCAGCAATACGGAAATTGCTGTCGATGAAGTCGATCATCTGTTTGTCTCGACCGATTTGGATCACGATGATCGTTTATCATACTTGGAAATTATCAACAATTACGATACATTTGTGGGCAGTGAGGCCACCGACTATGGCGACCATTTGCAGAATATCAATCATTTGACCGACGAACTGTAAAGAAAAAAAAACAACAAATTCATATCCAAGAAACCGAAAAATCTGCGCTTTATAATTACATTTCATTCTTCAGTTATTTACAGCACACATTTAGTTAGCGAATTTATGTTTAATTTTTATTTATTGTAAATTACACAAGTTTCACAAAATGAATAATTCTAATTAGTATTATCTTGAGCGTTTGCCATTTTATCTTCTTCATTTATAAATTACAATATTTGTATATATAGACACCAAAAACAAATTATACAAAAGAAACAAAATACAAAAAAAAAACAATGAAATAAATAATTTTTACTAAAATGTTAAATTATTTCATTAACGTTTACAACATTTAAATACTGAATCCACTGATGCTCAGACCAAAGGATTGCTTAAATATCGTTGAATCGGAATCAGTGGAACTGTTGATACACTTGATAAATGTTTTTGTCGTATTAAAAATTGAAGAATACAACGTATCAAGAATTCCACTTAACCGTACATTTATGCACATCATTGACTAGAATTGTTTGAATTTATAAACCATTATCGTACTGTAGAATAATTCAAATTACAATTAGACATTTATTTACGAGCCCTACTACTCTCCTTTATTAACTTTTCTATTTTACAAAACGTTTTCTGAAGCAGCGTGCTCGAATTCTTTTGACTAGATTTTCACACTCGCGCAAATATATTATAAGCTAACTTATTGTTTAGTAAATTGAATGCATTTAAATACCTCAAAGAAATCCAACTCTCTGTTTTTCATTTTCTTCTTGCCTTCCATTGCCTTATATCACAAATATTGCACCGAATTGGCCTATTCCCCTCATTTTTGCTAACAAAACAAACAAAAACATTAAAAATAAAATCGTAAATGCGAAGCGTTTAGGAAAAGTGTCTTTACATATACTTGTGAACCACATAAAATGATTACAAATGACCATATTAATTTGAATATTTGCTTGATTTTCCGATGGCACAAAAAACGTTTCACGGGTTTGCCTTTAAACTTGCTTACAAATCGTAATTCAAAATGTACATCTCCATGTCACTCACCTAAAATTACACAGTATATATATACGATGATACACTTACTCTTCACTTAACTGACTACAACAAGAAGGAGAAGCTCTAGAAATCACACAATATGTCGTAGTTGTCTACCTGACGCAGTGGTTCCATATCATCGATGACCTCGCTAAGATAGTCACTAATCGGCAGAGGTAGCTTCAATTTGTCCAGTTGATCCATGGTGCGTACTCTACGCATTATAATGGCTCGACAACGATCCTGCAGATTGACAAACTCACGGCGTGTTGACTTAAGAGTCATTTCGGTCTTGGCGGCAGTCGAACAAACTATAGGATATAGCGGCTCCTTTACCTGTATCGTGGAAATGATTAGTTTTAGTAACATATTCTTAAGGTTGTTGGTTTAAGAGGTTTAAGGTTTACTCACCTGATCCAAGCCCCTAAAAGCCACACCCAGGCATCGGCCATCCTTGTAGTAGGTAAGCGTACCTTCGATACCATCAAAGAGTATACCGATCTGTGTGGGATGATTTTCACGAAACCTTTTGGTATACCGCAAGGCTACACCCTTATGCCAGAGTACTCCTTTATGTGAGAGGCCCCAGCCGTGTTCATTCTCTCCGAGCATATTTCTAAAAGCATTGACATGGAGCCGCGCGGACCGTGTCCCTATGCCAAACATTATCGAAGTACCAAAGACACGCTGCGACACATGAAGCTCCCAGTAATGGCGTCCATAGTTCAAAGGTCGCTTGCCTTGTACACCGGCAGTGCCCTTGCTCCAATTGGGATGAAAATGTACTGTGGGCCCGTTAATGACGACCTCTTTGGAACGATAACGTTTACTCCATGTCCAGTTGTCCTCAATGGCTAGGCTCATGGGGCAGACAACCGATGCAGCATGGGATGAAAGCGGTGAGGATGACGAAGACGATGATGATGTTGAAGGCTTGTGCTCTTGTTGAGTTGAAGTGGGACAAGCTCGGCGTCCGACTGCATGGCGACGACGCCTGGGCGTAACGACCACCGGCTGCTGCTGTTCGATATCCGACATTGTTTCTAATACAATACAAAAAATTTGATACTTGAGACTTTTTCAAATGCCAGCTGAAGCTTGCTGGGATGCCAGCTGAGATGTGTTGAAATGGTACTTCTCACAAGTGGCTCGTTACAAGATTGCCAGACACTAACACAGCCTCCTCTGTTTCCACCTGAACGGCTACTTCCTCCTGCTCCTGCTCCTCCTCCTCGACCTCCTCTGTGGCTTCCACCTGCAGGTGCTCGTCTAGATAATCGTAATTGCTGCAATTACTTAATGTGCCGTAGCCGCTAGAGCTCAATGAACTGCAGCTTGGACTATTGGCCAAGGGACGGTAAGTTCTAAGCTGGGTGTGTTGCTGCTGTTGCTCCAGACTTCTCTTTAGCTCACGTTTAATCCTTCGCAGTTGCTTGAAGTCCGCGTTTCCCCTTTGTAATTGCAGTTCCTGTAGGTGGAAATGATGACGGCAATAGCCTTGCGGACTGTGGGCACAAAATCGGCAAGCTTCCAAATTTGCTCCAGCTCCAAGAGGCAGAATTGGCTCCAATATGCGACGCTTCTGTCGCCGTTTATGCTGTTCAAGCTCCTGCTGCTCCAAATGCTGCTGGGCCTTACGATCGCCAACGGTTTCGGCCACCTCTTGTAGCAATCGGACGTTTCGTGGAAAGCATCTGTCGTGGATGTGCAGCACCAGACGTTGACAGTAGAGGCAGAGCGATTGGAATAGCAGCAACAAAACGATAATCATATAGGGGTTGGGGTAAATTCGTTGGGGGTTGCTAACTTAAGTGGGTCTTCCGGCTTGTTTGGCACCACACACCCTTCTCCACTCCGACTACAAGTTTCTTGTAATCCTAAATATCCCTTTTCCTGTGTATTGGGATAAAAGGTTACAATATTCCAATTGCTTTTTTAACTTGTACTATTCATTTTCGTCCGCCTCCACCTTTGAACAAGTTGGCCTTATCTTTTTAGACTTTCTGCCTGCTGACTATATGATATACACACATGCATATATGTACATATATGTATGTATGTATGTATGTATGATAACCCGCTCCGCACTCGTCAATGTCTCGCTGCGTTCTGTGCTCTGGTTCTGGTAAAACATTTTCCAATTCGATTGCAAAAGCTACCCCTATTTGTTGGCCTCAGCTGGAACCCACCACCAATTGGAATATGTTTATCATATGATATCGCCAAGCAATGTCTAGGTCTTCCACATCGGGTAGCCACCCTCATACACCCCAACCCCCAAATTGTCAGTGTATGACATGCGCACAAGTGCCTATCCTCAAGCAAAGTGGTGAGTTCCTGCAATGAGCAATTTTCTTTTTACCACATAAGCTGGGATTTCATAAACCCCCAAAAATTCAAATTGGATCCAGATTTTTTTTTTTCAGTTACCTATATTTCATTTGGTTTGAGAATGAGGGAGGTTTTTTTTTTAATAATTTTCTCTGTGCATATATAAACCCTTTTTCCAATAATAGCTCAAGTTGGGAAAACTTTTCCTAGCCCATCTAGGATTGGATCTTTCGTTATTTCTTTAACTAGTCGAAGATTTTCTTTAGAAGCCTTTACAAGCCACATAGATTTTTATATACCTACATTTTTCAGTTATTAAAATCCCGAGAAAAATTTTACATTCACTTTAAGTTAATAAATATTTTAGAATTTTAAAAATGAAAGATCAATGAAGATCAATCGCAACCAATAAAAAAATATTATATTGCAATTATAAAATTTAAATCAGTTTTAAATATTTTATTAAATAAACATATTTAATAAGTTGATGAGTCAAAAATTTAAACTTTTGCAAAGTGTCGGAGAGAAAAAGAAAACCCACATAAGTATGCTACGATATTTCGTCTTATCGAAAAAGTTAGGATAAAAGTACCTACAACAGGTCTTTGAAAATTTTCTTTATTTTTCAATTTTTTTCTTGTTTTATTAACAATTTGCGAAGAAAATTTTGTTGTTGTGGAAACAGTATAGGTTGGCATACAAAATAATTATAGAAATTCGATGTCTAATGATGGTACTTCTGTTTTGGGCATTCTTTCGCATTTTAATGCGCAAAATGGAACATGCAGCTCTCAAAATATTTACCACGCTAGTTTATTTATTTATTTTTTTTCATTTACTTAAATTAACTCGTAACTTAGAAGCAGTTTTACATTTCTTTAGAGCATTAAATGGCAGATACAAAAATGGCATTATGGGCTCCGCTTCTTAGAACATGTGCGGCGGGCCTCTTTTTGGGTTTTTGGATTTGGTTTTTGTTTTTTGTTTCTTTTTATTGGTTAGTTTAAGGAATTTGTAGCAGTGTTTGTTGATCTGATGTTCGTTGGTATAGTTAAGGTATTACATTTAGATTAAAGTTATTGCAGCGGTATTATCGCGGTACTCTATGACGAGTTCTTCATGCAAACTTGGCACCTAGAGACACGGCTTAGCAGATTGCCAGCCTTGATGGTCTGTTGTTGGGGTTTCTGGAACTGCTCGCTGGCTTCGAGTGTGACCATCCAGAAACTGGTCATGGTCTCGTAGAAGTGACAGTGGCCCTTGGCACCATTGCACTCAATGAATGGTGTGGCACGGAAGTCCTCCAGACAAGAGCCAGGCGATTGCAACGCCTGACCACCACCGCCATTGCCGACGGCCGTGTGCTGTAGAAGATTATTATAAAGGTTATAGAAAATGGAACTAACATATAATCACATTGTGCACTTACCATGAGGAAACTGTAGCCAATCCAGAGACCCTCCCAGCCATTGGGGCAGCCAGGAATCTCAAGTGATTGACTGTGCACTGCAATCACATTGGCAGGAGCCTCGCAGACCACACAGCGTGAAATGTATTTGCTGATCTCGTAATTGTCTACAGGCATCATGGGAATAGATGCCGACGTTGCTAACCAGAAACTCTTGTCGTTGCGTGAAGCGTAGTTGCAAATGTTGTTCTGTCCACAGGACAGGACGGGCAGTGTTGAGAAGCGCTGAACACATGAACCAGGAGATCCGAGATCTTGGTTATGAGCATAGTCATTGCCATCAACGAATAGCAAAGAATAGCCGGTCCAAAGCTGTGTATGGCCGGCAGCACAAGTCGGCACTTGATCATTTTGACTGTGACGGGTCACCAAAATGCCAGTAAGGTAATCCTGGGCAGAGCTGCAGGGCAGACCGGGTTCACCCTTAATACCAATTTCTCCAACAGCTCCTTCGCGTCCGATTAGGCCTTGTTCGCCGCGTTCTCCCTTCGGACCTGGACGACCAGGTTGTCCAGTCAGACCGATAAAGCCACGCTCACCTTTCTCGCCGCGCTCTCCCTGGATACCAGTGAGGCCACGTTCTCCAGGCGGTCCGACTTCTCCCTTCTGTCCATCACGTCCAGGGTGGCCAGGCTCACCCTTAGGTCCAGGTGGTGGCAGCAGACCGGGCTCACCCTTTTGTCCGCGCTGTCCAGGCAAACCGTCGCGTCCATCATGTCCCTTTGGTCCGGTGAAACCCTTTTCTCCGATAGGACCGGGAGCACCAGGTGCACCTTCAAATCCAGGCAAGCCAGTATCTCCCTTCACTCCGGGGAAGCCATTTAATCCAGGTGGACCATCTTGGCCCTGGGCACCTTTGTCTCCCTTTTGTCCTTCAAAGCCATTTAGACCACGTTCACCCTTAGGTCCTATTATTCCTCTGTCACCCTTTTGACCTGGTGCTCCGTTCAAACCATCCTGTCCAGCAAATCCAGGTGCTCCAGTCAAACCTCGTTCTCCCCTAGCGCCAGCAGGACCAATTGGACCCGGAAGACCAACCAGACCAGGTGTTCCGGGCAATCCGGCAAGACCACGGTCGCCCTTGATTCCAGGACGTCCAGGAGCGCCTGAACGACAATTTGTCAATTGACAATTGAGATAACCAAAATTATGATGATTTTTGATAAAACTTACCCTCGCGTCCGTTCTTGCCCGCACGTCCTGGCAGACCCTTTTCTCCCTTTACAACTGGTCCCGGGAAGCCTTGCTCACCCTGTGGGCCAGCATCTCCCTTAAGTCCAGGAGCTCCATGCAAACCATCCAGACCTCGAGGACCGTCCAAGCCACGCTCTCCCTTTGCTCCAGAGTATCCAATGGCACCTTGTTCTCCCCTTTCACCTTGTTCTCCCTTTTGACCTGTAAAGCCACGCTCACCAGGCAAACCGACTTCACCTACGAGATCCCGAGGATCAAAGATAGGGGCAGGTCCTACCGGACCTGGTAGACCTCTTTCACCCTTTAAGCCAGGAGCACCATTAAAACCGGATGGACCCGCGGGGCCAGTTTCACCTTTTGCACCAGGGAAACCAGGCAAACCAGCTTCTCCTTTGAAGCCTTGTACACCAGGATAACCAACAGCGCCAGTGGCACCCTGTAGACCAGGCTGGCCATCAAGTCCTGGCGCACCGGGAGCTCCAGGCCGGCCAAGTGATCCTTTGTCGCCCTTCAGACCAACTAACCCAGGAACACCAGCTTCACCCTTTTGACCGGGCTGACCATCAAGTCCATCCAATCCGTTACGGCCGGCGTCACCCTTCTCGCCCATTGGACCAGGTCGTCCGTGGACAGCAAGTCCAGGTAGACCCTTTTCACCAGGTTGACCAGGCTCACCGGTAAAACCTGGTTCTCCACGCAGGCCTGGAGCACCAGGCTCACCCTTTTGTCCCTTTTCAGAAGCATCTCCTGGTTCACCCTGAGGCCCATCAAATCCAGGTAAGCCTTGGTTACCCTTTTCACCGTTGAGTCCATCCAAACCGTTTTGTCCAGGAGCTCCAGCTGGGCCAGTGTCACCCTTAACACCCATAAATCCGGGTGGTCCTGGTGGGCCACGACCTCCAATTGGACCATCGTTTCCAGTTAAACCACGAGCTCCTTTGTCTCCCTTCAATCCTGTGTGACAGTTTAAAAAATTAGTAGAAAATAAGCCTTTTGTAATAATTCACAAACGTACCAGATAATCCAGGAACTCCGGGTGGACCACGTTTACCAGGTGCTCCAGTCACACCGGTGAAACCCTTGGGCCCGTCAATACCAAAGGCGCCTCGCTCACCCTTGTTACCAGGCATGCCGACCAAGCCAGGATTTCCAGGCTCACCCTTAGCACCATCACGACCGCGAACTCCATCGATACCGGGAATACCTGGGGGACCAGGGTGACCAGGAGGACCAAGTGGTCCGACGTCACCTTTCTCACCAACACTTCCAGGTAATCCAGGTTGGCCAGGAATACCGCTTTCACCTTTGTCGCCAGGATAACCAATGTTGCCCTCTGGACCCGGCTGTCCGGGAATACCGACAGGACCGCGATCTCCTTTAAGACCAGCCAAACCTTCGAGACCCTGTGGACCAGGAGGTCCAGCAACGGAAATACCCTGCTCTCCCTTTTGACCTCGTTCTCCATTGCGACCAGGCAAGCCACGTAGTCCATCTTTTCCGGGATTACCAGGAGCACCAAGAGGGCCGGGATTACCTTTCTCGCCTCGTGGTCCAGTTATTCCACGTGGGCCAACGGGACCAGGGGGGCCTTGAGGTCCTGTGAAACCCTTTTCGCCGGGATAACCGATCTCTCCCTTTTGTCCGATTGGGCCATCTATTCCAGGATTTCCCGGAGAACCACGGTCACCTTTGTTACCCTTAGCCGGCACTCGAAGTGCGTCTGCCGCGCAAGTGCCTGGCTCACCCTTTTGTCCGCCATAACCAGGTAGACCTTGGTCGCCTTTGAGCCCGTCTAGACCAGCTTTTCCTGGCTCACCCTTAATGCTTTGCCCAGGTATGCCATCGAATCCATCACGACCTGGAGCACCAGGGGCACCATCTAATCCAGCTGGACCGGTGTATCCCTTCTCTCCCTTAATGCCGATTTCTCCCTTGGCTCCAGGCAATCCAGGCAGTCCATTCTCTCCACGTTCTCCTCTGAGGCCGGTGGGTCCTGGATGACCTTTCTCACCCTTGGCTCCCTTCTCCACAGCAATCAAGTCCAGATCAATAATTGCTGGTGCACCGGGTGCACCCACGGCACCAGGAACTCCAGGCAAACCGTCCTCACCCTTTTCTCCAGGAGGGCCCATCTGTCCGTTTATACCATCATCACCACGTTCACCAGGGAATCCTCGTTCTCCAGGAGGTCCTCGAGCACCGGGATTTCCGGGAATGCCATCCAAACCGCGAGCTCCTTTGTCTCCTTTTAAGCCAGGTGGGCACGAGGAGCATTTTCCGCCAATGTCACCCTTTGGGCCCATGTCACCTTTGTCGCCAGGAGTTCCAGGACGACCAGCATCACCCTTTTGTCCAGGAGCACCAACAACACCGGGAAGACCAGGCCTTCCCAATTTTGAATCTCCAGGAACACCAACATTACCCTTAAAGCCACGCTCTCCCTTAGCACCTTTTTGACCAGGATATCTACAAGGTGTTGAACAATAAGGATCACTAAATATGTGCGACATTACGTAAACTAAGATTACTTACCCGTTAATGCCATCATCACCCTTTGGTCCTTGAATGCCATAGCCAGGTGTGCCAGACTCACCCTTCTGACCCTCAGGACCTGGTGGACCAGTATGGCCAACAGGTCCAATTGGTCCTTGCGGTCCGACTCGGCCAGCAATACCCTTTTCTCCTTTCTGTCCTGGTGGTCCTTCGCCTCCGGGACGACCGGGAACACCAATACCACCCTTTTGGCCGGGGTAGCCTTGGGCTCCAGGGGGTCCATCTACTCCATTCAGTCCTTGGGGTCCAGGTAAACCGGAGTAACCACGGGGTCCTTGTGGACCTGGCAAGCCTGGTTGTCCACGTCCACCTCCTGGAGGTCCTGGCGGACCAAGCAAACCACGTTCACCAGCGATACCAGGGCGACCGGCCTCTCCCTTCTGGCCAGGTTGGCCGGGACGACCATGCAAACCAGTTTCACCACGATCACCCTTCTGGCCAGATGGACCTGGAGGTCCAAAACCGCCTTGACGTCCCTAAAAAATGAGACAATACCGCATAAGTTGGGGAGTTCATTGATGTTTGTTTTTAATTTTATACTCACTCTGTCGCCTGCGCCGCCGGGCAAACCTTTTTCTCCCTTTTGTCCATCATGTCCAGGCTCACCAGCCGGTCCAAGACCTCCCTTCTCGCCATATGGACCTGGTTCACCCTTTTGACCAGGCTCTCCGCGTTGTCCAGCCACGCGCTCAGTACCAGTGGAGGGGAATTTTATGGCCGGATCACCCTTTTCACCCTTATCTCCCTTTTGGCCGGGCAAAAGAGTGCCAAGGCAAGAAGCACCTTTCTCTCCCTTGATACCGCGATCACCACGTGGTCCCGGTGGTCCGAATGGTCCAGTCTCACCGCGTTCTCCCTTATCACCGCGAGCGCCATCGGGTCCAGGATTTCCAGAGCGGCCAGCGAAACCAGGCTCACCTTTCTCACCTTTGGCATAGTCACCATTCTCCTTTGCTGGCTCACCTTTGTCACCTTTTACACCTGGCCCGCCAGGCAAACCACGAGGTCCAGCCATGCCCGAGAGACCCGGCAATCCGGGTAAACCATCTGAGCCGTCACATCCATCCTTACCGGGAGCACCAGGGTGTCCAGGAGTGCCCGCAATTCCCTGAATTCCGCCTACACCAGGCAAGCCAGGTCTACCTTGGGAACCGCGTTCTCCCTTGTCACCCCTCGGCCCAAATGGTCCTGGATCACCCTTCTGGCCCTTATCACCCGGCAGTCCCTCTGGACCGGGATAACCGATTTGACCCTTAGCTCCAGTGGGACCCTCAGGACCGGGCAGACCACGAGCACCTTTTTCAGCAATACATTTGGGGACACACCCCGCATAACCAGCAGTACAGTTTTTGGGAGGCTCGCCGCCCCGCTGTATACTAGCGGAATTAACAATGTCGTAGCTTTCGTCCAGATTATATCTATTATTTAAATTCGGTTCATCTCTTATTTGTTGTTTCGCTGAGGTGTGAATGGATCCCGCTGAGCCGGACTCCCTCCAAAATTGCTGCAAAAATGGCAATTAATTAATTTTCGATCGAAGTGGGCGCGCAAAATATTGGCATAAACTCTTACAGCATTGGCACCGACTAACGCTCCAGCAATGACAACGGCATACAATAGCCTGCGAACACAAGAGAACAGACGAGAGACGAGATTGTCAGCATGAATACACATGATAACCTATCTGTGTGAGCATGTGTCAGTATGTGTGTCTATGAGAAAGAGAAACGGCTTAAGAGTCGTGAAAAGAGAGCACAAAACCATGCTCTCAATCGCTCTCTTAAAAAGTCGCTCTTGACACAACCAATTACAAGTCTGGCAAATCTGCGCTTGGAAAGTTACAAAAATTTCCTTTAAAATGCTTAAGTTAATTCTGACACAAATACTGACAACATTAAAGTTAGTTTATAAATTTGAAATACATATGTAGATCTTTACTTACCGCTTCCAAAAGGGCAACATGGCGCCCTTTGTTCTTATGACTGCCTTATTATTAAATCTATGTTCGTCAAATTAAAAATATGCTGCCGTCGTTGGGCCTGCAAAAATGTAAGCCAAAAAAGTATGCACTTAAATAATGGTCTTCAATTTGATAAAAACATTTTTAAATATTTTAAATTATGCTTTAAGAATTAAGTATTTTCCAATGCCACTTATTTAATTTTTATTCTTTTCAAATGTTTATTGTCTTGCAGAATTGTGAAAGTTTTATTAACGCTTCATTTAAAAGTCACTTCTAGTCGTTACAGTTTGACAAGCACTTAATGTTGGCCTCAGAATTAAAAATTTTATATTATTTATTTTTTATTTGCAGTTTTATAGTTTTTACTTTCACATAATTTTCTTTTAAAGTAGTTTCTGTTTTTTTTTTCTTTTTTTTTAAGATTTTTGGTAAGACAATTGCCTGCAGAATAAAAAAGATCTAACTTTCTGAATCGACCGGAGCGGACTAAAGAAACACAACCACAGCCGAACGACAGCGACCACAAGACTAAAGGCACACAAGGCACTCAGGCAGAAGAAGCCAAAGCCAATGCGCAGGCAATCCCAGTCTACTACTTACTCGAGAAGACGGAACACGACTAATTATAGTATAATTTTTCAGCGATCCAAAAGCCAAAAAGTCCACCACACGAGAGGCGAGATGAGATCAGTTTGGCACGAACTAACTTCGGCTAACCGACTCACATACACTATCCGTGTCGACTGTGTGAGATGTTTGCATGTGGTCGTATACGTGTGTCCGCGATTGAGATAGAGGGTGGAAGGCGACATATGGAACGGATGGGCGAGAACTATAATTATACATATACACATGTATGTATGTATGTAGCAACACTAATCCAAGCCACTAACAAAGTCATAGTTGCTTGCTTTAAGAATGAATGAAACTTGATGGCGATAATAAGTCTGAAACTAATTCGCTGCTAAGTTCCTGTTGTTCTTGTTGTGACTGTTAAGGGCGATAGACGACTTACCCTAACTTCCCTTAACGTACCTTCTACATATGATTAGGCCATCCAAAATAAGTACAAAGTTTTTATGTCTACTTAACTTAAATCTTTACTTTAAGATTTCTTTTTAAAAAATATTGCATATTGAAAGCGTTTTGTAAATCGAAAGAAGCCGTTTCCGAGCTTTCAAACATAACATTAAGTGTAAAAGGACCCAAATTAATGGTTCTAATGCAATTTTCGATTGATAATCTTTTTAATCTTTAAAATTGATATTCCTTCTTCTGTTTATGGCTATGATATTCGATATTGTTAGCTAGGAGAAAGCTAAGAGGCTTTCTGCATACTTGGTTTCCGTTTCCCTCACATCAATCTATTGAGGGTAACAGGTCATGGACCAGAATTACTTGCTTCATTCAAAAAGCCTTGATTAAAATAATCAAGACACAACAAATTTCAAAATGTGGCCCCAAAACACAAAATCTCTCAACAACTTTGGGTTTAGCATTTCGTAATACTCTGTTTTTGTGTTCTTTTTTTTTTTAAATCTGCGTACCAATGAATTGACAAGACCCGGGAGTCAAAGCTTGTGGACTCAAATTAAGATTTTCTAACAGGAAATACGCAGCTGATAATCTTCTGGCACAATATGTATGTATGTATGAGCATACCAATGTGTAAGCTAGTTGAAAAAAGCCTTAACCTAATCACGAAATGCGACAAAAACAAGAAAGCAACTCGAAACTGTTGATGGGAAATCGAAATATATAAAAATTTATGTTGCGCACTAGCGTTTCCTCAAATCAAGGCAACAAAGTGCTAATTTCTAGAGCCCGAGACTGGCGCAACTCAAAGCGAACAAAACCAATACCAACACAGCCCGTGCCATGAGTGTGTTAGTGAGCCGAACGGTAGCCGAGCAGCTGAACGACTGACGGCGATGAGCGCCAAACGAATTCGAATTTCTTTTTGTGGGGCTCGTGTTTAGTAACACTTCGAACGCTTGACGATCTCCACATGTGGGGAGTGCGTACTGTGTCCGACGATCGCAGCACCAGAAAAATCAAGTGGCGAAACAGTTAGTTTATCCCAATCCATATGCATTTTACCAATTCATTTAGCAATTTTCAAAAAAACTGTGACTTAAAATCCATTCCAACAACTCATTTAATTTTTAACAAGTGAAACAATTAAAATCCTTATGTTTATTCTGTTCGCAGTTTCGTGTGTGTGTTGAGGTAGAAACCTATAGAGAAATTTATAGAGAGAGAGAGAGAGAGTGACTGTTAAAGTTTGTGCTTAGGACCCGAAGGACCCGTCAGAGATGTTGCCCAGAGATTTAAGGAATCTCTCGGGTGTGCTGGCAGCAGTTTGTTTGATTGCCAGCTTTATGTCAATTGCTCACGCAAAGGTAAGTCAAACAAATTTTTTTATTTCAAACTTTCAAATCATTAGAATTAATCAATGCCTCTCAAACCTTTTGAAGAATTTACTGATTCATAATTCTCTTGTCAGACATTCGTCTTGTAATCTTAAAGAAAATGCAAATTAGGTCAGCTTTTCTGAGCTTAATCATTCCGGTTATTGTTACATTTCACATACATTGCATTTCCGGTATTTGCAGTTGCAACTCTTGATAGATAAACCAAACGAAGTTCACTTTGGACTTGTTGCCGTGGGTTCAATAGATTCGAATCAAATATATTAATAAACTATATTGTTATGTCACTCAACCCAAGGCAAGTTTATTTTTCGTGTCTTTTTTTCTTGGAAATGTTAAAGGTTAGCTGCGACCAAGGAGACTAACGATAACCTTTTGAAGATTAATTTTCGTAATCAAATTTTAATTGTCATTGAATATTTCCGGTTAGAAATAAAAATGTTTCCACTGATGTGAGTATTTGTAGCAAAGCTATAAATAAATAAACATTAAAGACTAATTAGGATTATTGAGCTTAACCATTCCTTGCTTTGTATATAGTTAATATCGAAATGAACAATCGTTATCAAATATTTTTATCCATTGTTATTTTGATTAATGGCTCCTTAAACTAGGCAACACATTTTGTCACTTGCAAAATATTAATAACTTGAAGCTCATCAACAGTTGAATACGGCAGTCGATTCGCTATATGTATATTCATTAGACGATAAGCTACTAAGCTAATTAAATTCCGATTAAACGGTTTCCTTTTTAAAATTGATAAATCTATGTGAATACGAGCAAAGCGAGAGAAAGAACAAAAAGAATGAAATTGGCAAAATGTGATCTTGGTTTTTTGTATTTCGTAATGCTCTAAATGGAGCGAACCAGCACATGCTCGAGCTTCCTTTTTTTTTTTTTTGTTATCAACTTGCGTCTGTAGATTTAACTAATCATTTTATTTTAATTAGATTTATTGCTATGTTGGCGACACTGACGCCCTTGATAGCATTGCCGTTCCGATTGTGACACTTTATGGAATCACAAAAACTGAAAATAGAACTAGCCATGTACATGAGAGAATAATGGCGACAACCAGAATCAAACTGTTGTGGCCTTTAAAGGCTATCAACATGACTTTTGACAGACGGGAGCTCATCTCCTCATATTGAGTAAAATTATTTTGACGCCACATTTTGCACTCTTTTCGCAACATTCAATTTATTACTTTTTCCACATTTCTTTACCTCTGTGATCCTCTCACACATTAAACTCACGTGTTTGGCATCATAATTGTGCAGCTCGTTTGACAACTGCGAGGAAATTTGAGTCGAGGAACTTATTCTTTCGCACTCGGTTACGTGGTCAATGCCATGGTTGAAATGGTTGAAAACCTCACTTCTTCGTCTGCCCGTGTGCCAGTGAGAGCGTCAAAGTCTTGCGGGCTATAAGCCAAACCGCAAAAACGTTAAAAAGTAATAGCAGAAACTTGATTTACGGCTACTGTATGTTTGAAATGCTCTGCAAATGCAAATATTAAGTATCATCACTTTGACATAATTATTTAAATGATAACTTAACTAAGAAAATAAATTGAATGATCATCTTAGTTAGTTGCAGTTTTCAATTTAAAATCTTACTGCCCAAATTAACCTTTTAGACTTGATTATCCAAGTAGATTTTATATAATTTAAAGGTATCTAAGATTTAACAATATCCAAATTTTATTAGCTTATTGGAACTACCAACAAATATCAAGTACTTTTATTGGATAACTTGCAATCGTCATTGCATTATGACTCCTTTAACTTTAAAACTAGTCGAGAATGGCAAGTAGTCGTTGCCAGCCAACGCTTAGAAACAAAAAAAAACAACATAATACACATAGAAGCACACCTGAAAAGTTTAATGTTTAAATTGATATTGATAGGGTATATAATCAACCAACAAATTATATAAAGGACAACATTTTCTTGTGAGCCGTTTATGAATTGCAGAGCTTAACTTACACCTTTCTCTAAATCTCTACATTTTGCTACATAAAAACTATGTTCTTTAAAAGGTGTTTCATTCTATTATTAACTAATTATACAGTTAGCCGATTGCACATTTATGTGAAGTAACTTAACAACATATGTATATTAATTAGGAAATTTCAAAACTATAAAAAGTGTATTTTTTGTTTTCACCTTTCATTTGATTAAAAAAAAACGACATAAAAATAGATGAAGCTGCTTAAATACAATAAATACACATTATGGTTTTAGAAGCACTGGAATGATCGCTGGGCCTAGTGCTTCTAAAAATTTAACCGACGAGTGTAAAAGCGTTTTGCAAGCAGTTTTGTGCTACCACATTTACGCAATTTCCCTTTCCGTTCGTGTGTTCAAAGAGAATTGGGCACACACTTAAGAGAGAATCACAAGAGAAAAGAGACGGCAACAAGTGTGTGAAACACATGCACACACACACGCACACATTTACACCCGCACGCGCACACAATGGAAATAGATTTTCTGCTGCTACTGCAACTGAGTCTCTGTCTTTCTATGAATGAATTTTTGATAAATGGTCTTTATCAACAACGGCCGGGGGTTGCCCTCCTGCCCTCCTGCCACCCTCCCCAGATCCTTTTTCTCTTTTCCTCACTCTCTCTCTCTCGGCCGATGTTGGGATGCAGTTACATTTACAAGTGTGCAAGTTTCTTAGATCGGAACGACGACTGAGATTTACCCTTTACCATAACGGTAATAAATAAAAGTTGCCAGACTTTTCAATTCTTTAATCCGTTATTCCAATTTATCTTTGTGTTTTAATGTTTATGCAATTATTATGGAAAAGACTTCCTTTTTACTTTAAAAAAAGACTATTAGCATTTACTTTCTTGGCTAACAAAATCAATTCAATATGCTTCACCAGCCGAAAGGGTGCAGGGTATGCAAATAAAATGAAACCATTTTGAGCGCATTTTTATAAGGAAATTTGATGTTTGTATGGGTTTTAGTATTTCTTGCCCGCCCAACAATTAGCAGCTCAAGTGATCGGTAAAGTGGCTTGAGGGGGGAGAGGATTGAAGGCATCAGATCGAAGTCTGTGCGGTAGTCTCTTTGACGTTCTGCATCATTTCAAATTAGAATTGAAAGTTTGTTGTTGTTGCTGCTGCCGATCTGTAGCTGCTTTTGATTCCCCGACATCCCTCTTCACCCGTCTCGGTCTGAGTTCCAGTTCATTTTGCAGCTATAGGAGTCTTGTTTATGCCTGTATTGGGGTCCTAGTCGCCTGACCCTTTAAGCAGATATTCATATGCATACATAAATCACTGACCATAGCAGACCGTATGGAGCCCTCACCCTCCCAGATTGCATCTCCTTCAGTTGAAGTTTATTTGCGTGCCATTTGAGTTGAGAATTGTTTGGCGAGTTGCATTTCAATTTGACTCAATTATTTATTTATCTGCAACTGAATGCGGAAATTATGCGAAGTGTTCTCTCTGTCTCTGCTCTATATAAGATATGAACAACATGGTCATACTATATATGTATGTACAGACACAAATACATACATACATATGTGATACAATATTTAAAGACACAAGTCTTACTGTCGACCAAGTCGGTAAATGCAATATGAATTTTTGTAAATTAAAGCATTTGATTTATTTTGAAATCAAGAAATTGGGTTATCAGTCATCGTAGAGACTCGTTGTTCTCTTTTTATTTTCTAGTTATCAGTTCTACTTTGAAATTGGAATTCATTAGGCTTCATGTGCTTCATACATACATACTATATATATTTATACATATACATAACCATCCTATATAGTATATGAATCTGTACTTGGTTGTGATTTCATTTCAAGCGACAAACATTTAATATAACGTCACTCCTAAAAATAAATTGGCTTAAATTGTAGCGCGACATTTGTGGTCCATATACCATTTAGCATAGTTAGTTTCCTTTTTGTTTTATATTGATTGATTATTGGCAGAACGTTGACGCTATATAATAGTTAAGTTAGTGTTAAGAGGTTTTAATGCTTGGCTTGTTTTTTGATTTCCATCACGTTACGTAAGTGTACTCTAAACGCTTTTTTAGACATTCCTCAACGGATCTAACTTTAAAATATTGCTCTCCTTTAATCGATGCTAACCGAGTCAATGAAATTCCAAACAAATTGTTCATAGAATAGATTTTCATATTTGAGCAATTCATATGCTTAATAAGGGAACACATATACTGTACGACAAAATCTGTAGCCTGAAACGACACCTATAACATCTTCGACGATGATAAAACTTTTAAGAAAAAATAAATAAACCATACATTTAAACAAACAAAAAAAAATATACATGAAGTTGGAAAGATTTTTACATAAACCTATTAAAAAGAGGATTTCGCCTCCACAAAGACATTTTTGGGGATCCTAAAATGTTCAGTCTTTTAGTGACATTAACATTTTCATCTATAGATAGTTTAAGTTTTTGGGTTAGGCATATTTAGGGGATATCATTTCTACCCACTCTAAGGACCCAATGAATTGTGTTTTTTAGGCTTAGTTTTGCCGTTAAAGATTTCACAGGTGTCTTTGGAAGACAATTACTTTGCGTAATTTACGGATTAGTTTGACAGTTGCTGTCCATCAATATCAATATATACTAATTTGACTGCTTGGGCAATTAGTTATCATCTGTCAGGCGTTTGTCTAAACAATTATAAGGCTGATGATGATGATGATGATGCTGAAGATGTTGCTGCTGTTACACAGTGAATGAGGGAAAAGAGTGCATTAAAGTGCTAGCATTTTGAATTTTGAGGGCGTGGGTGTTCCACTCATTCAAATGTATATGCAAGTGCAGATTTCTTGACGTTGAGTTTTGTTTGTTTTATGATGTCAACTAACAAAATGATGTCATGCTACAAGATCGCCGCATCACACATTGCAACAATAATAAAATGATACCCAGAGAACAGAACAGGCAACTCGTCCGACATCGAGTCCGAGTCCAGATGTGCAGTCATATTATGTTATATTCTTTATATGCATCTATGTATGTATATATATATGTGTGTGTGTGTGTGTGTATTTATGTATATGTTTGTGTGTGCATACTTTTTCATGTCAATCACACGCTAGTCATATGTTGCTCCATTTACAGATTTATTGCCGTCAATACCCTGTACTAGAAACTTTCATATGCAAAGCCTGTTTAAACCTTAAAAAGGACATCGATTTAGCTGAGTAAAACCCCAATCAAAGCGACTAGAAATCTCTTTAGCAACCTTAGGTGGCATTATACATATTAAAAAAACGATATTTGATACTTTAAAGATCAAAGTTATTTTAAATCTTTACACATAAAGAACTCTTAGAGGATATACCACAGTCGTTTAATCTATTTTGTTTTTAATTTGTTTATAGTATTGCATATTGCATTTGATTTCTTGTGTTGTTCTTCTCACTTGATTCATGTTAGTTTCAATTCTTGGCAAATCAATCAAATGTTGATTGATGGCGCATGTTTAGTTGCATTTGAATTTGGGTCAATTGTGGAGCAGGACCTTCACCCGTTCTTCCCCCCTTCAGAGATGAAGAGAGAGCGAGAGAGAGAGAGAGAAGGGGAGCACTCTGTGATTTCCTGTGCCCAAACAGATAACCCCTTTGTCCAAACACTTGGAATGCGAATCAGCTTTGTACATATGTATTATAAGAAATTATAATTTTATGCCAAATTGAAATGTTTTAATTAAAATGCCAGCATTTTAAAGCTTAAAGACGGCTCACATTTTGTCTTATCAGTCATGATTTATATATATATATACATGCTATATATGTATGTATGTATAAGATGACATTTTTTTTTTTATTCTTTTTTTGTGCCACATCCGGGCAGAGCTCGTCGACAGTCATCCATCTTTGTGAAGCATAGAGATTATCAGAAGACTCTCTATCTACTCCTCTGGCTCGATCTAAAACATTTACAAAAATTTATTTTTACAAATTTTGTTACGATTTTTTTTTGATTTTGTATTTTATTTTAACTTCTATTTTTTGTGCTGTTCTTGTCGTTTTTGGTTTTTGAAGTTTTCTTAGGTATCGCTTACAAACATATTTCAATGGAATCTCTTTATATTCCAAGTGAAGGATTGCAATTAGATACTTAGGCCAATGGACTTGCGGCTCATAAAAACGTGTGGTTCGCAATTTCAGATCATTCAGTGTCTCTGTTATTTTATGCATCCATGTGTCTAGTGATTAGCGTGGGTGGGTGTGCCTCTGTGTGTCAATTGTCGCCTCAAATCTAGTGTACAGGCCTCCACTTTGACCTTAAACTATGACTGCAACGCGACCGCAATTCGTTGAGAAAATGAGATGGCATATCGGCGAGCTGCAACTGAAATCTGCGCTTCGGACAATTGGCATTAACATGTGTAAATGCGCTTAAGTGCGCCACTGACACACATCGTGTATGAGAACATCTATATATAAATAAATATGTATATACATATAATAAGAGGGATATATGACATGCAATTTTAGGCTGGCAAAAAACAGCTGTATGAACACTGGCGGCTATTAAAGGGATAGAAGAAAGATAGAAGAACCCAAAGTATAAAAGATAATTTCATCATTAAAACATTTGTTTCTAACTCATCTACTACTGAACATAAACGAAATATAGTTTCTTTACAAAATCCATTCTGTGTCCAAGGTGGAAGGAACATATTTCATAACCATAACTAAAATTTGTTGTTGCCAAGAGTGTATAACCAAATGTAGGTAACTATAATATTCTTTCTCGCATTATTCCCATTGAAAATGTTGACCATGTCACTGTCTCCTTGCTGACGTCGACAAAATCGGTTGTATATATGTACCACCACATACATACATATGTATGTACATATGTATATATGTATATGACAATGTTGTGATGGTAGCAATCAAAAACATTTAGTGTCTCTCTGTTGTGTCTGGATATCTGTTCCCTTTTTTATTTTTTTTTTTTGGTTTTTTTTTTGGATTTCGTTCTCACAAGCGACGCCACTTAGTGCCCATCATCCAAGTGCATTGTATATATGTACGTACATACATTTGTGTAGAATATATTTTTTATCTTGCCCAAGTGTCAAGTTCAGGGAAATTGCAGAGTTTTCATTTTTTCTCAACGTGTCCCCAAAAGAATTGCAAATTTTTTTTGTTGGTACACGCGAAAGAACCACTTGGATTTCAGATGGTGTAATTGATTGAATGAAATCCGAAGGTGTTATTTGCTGATTTTTCCATTGAAAGAATGCGTGAAACAAAAGACTTGAATGGCCATCAAAATTATTTAACTAAATTTTGGTTACTAAGCGCAAATTTTATATCTATTTCTCAGCCTTTTTTACTTAAACTTAAACTTTTACAACTTAAAATCGAAAGGCTAAAGATAAAGTATTAATTTAATAAGGGATAGTCAGAGAGATGCAGTTTAGTCTGTCCATGTAGTGTCATTTCTTGAAGAGAAATATGCTAAAGCTGATGGGAGAGGACACTGAGTTAGCATAGGTAGGTCACTTTTATCTTAGATTGTAAAGTTTTAATAACAAAACCAAACTCTAAGAGTGATTTCTGAAAAATACTAGCACATTTAAACCTTCTTCAGTTCTTTCTTTGTCCTTGTTTTTTTTTTGACCCATAAGCAACTAGTTTGCCCACACAAAGTTACGTAGGATCTCAATATCTCAAGAATATGCTAGAGTCTAAGTTGATCATAGTTTACTTTGTAACTATATTCCACATAAATCTCTTCATAAACATTTCAAATTATACATAACCATTAATAGAATTGACATAGTTCACCGTTTAGTTGAATATAAAAGAAATAACAAAAATTATTGCTGCCTTCATTAAAAATGACTTTGAGCGCATTTCGGGACTAACCGATTGTACTATGTATATGTTCTTATTCAATCTTTAAATTCTACAAAAATTCAAAAATAAAATTTTTGGACAAAAAAGCTGCACATATGTTGGAGGCATGTTTCGATTTCCTTCGTCTTCTTCTACAAAAAAAAAAAAAAACGAAACCAAAAAATTGTGTTAAATTATTTGCTAACCGGAAAAATAGTGTCAACACACACACACACATAAAAATATATGTGGAAAAGTATTTGGCATGCAAAATATTAAATTTTACAAATATGCAAAATTTGTTTAGAAAACTAATAAATAATCATTATAGATGTAAGGCTTAGCTAGAGTTCAAAGCCCCAGGGAGACATTCATAGGTGTGGACCGACTCCAGAATGGGGACTTCCGAGAAAAACTTTGGAGATCAAAACATCTGGTTACAAAATAAGCACATGACGTGTTAAATCGGAGAAAAATCCAAAATGAGAACGTTAAGCATAAACAAATCGAAAAACACACACAAAAAAAAAAATAAAAAAAAACTGGCTTCGATGTGGTGAACCAAAAACCGAAAAAACTTGCCTAGATCGGCGGGCAACAAAAAAAGAAAAAAGAAATGAAATGTAGATGAACAAAAATAAAATTCAACAATGCATTTGCCAGGTGTATATGACTCTTCTTCTAACACAATTGCACCCAATTTCTGGAAATCGTTGAATGACGCTGGCATTTGAGAAAATGCAAATATACTGTGTACTATATACTCTGTACAGATTTGGTTCGATGTAAAGGGAAGATCTAAAGAAAATATATATTTTCACATGGTGCTTATGGCTAACCTTTAGAAGTCTATTGAAATAATATTTTTTGGCTACAAAATCGAATGGTTGAACAATTGCAGGGAATGCCTTGAGAACTAGCTGCCGAAATCACCTTCCAAAATATGTTACAAAAGTGACAGACCTCCTATATCTTTGTGTACGAAATGGTCTAAGTACTTCCTAAAGTAGGCTAGGAAATTAAGTCAAAAGAGTGAGTTTAATTTATAAGTGGCTAGTTTGTCCTGGAATGTAGAAATAATATAGATTATTTGTCATATTTTCTTTGGCCAATGGGACTAATGGAATTCTAATAAATATCAATTTGGCATTCCGTGGCCTGAAGACTCCTTCTACTCTATTTGTGTGCTTTTGGCCATACTAATAAACGCTTCAATGAGCGTATTCAATGCATATTCGCTTGATTGCCTAGCATAACGGACCGGCAACTACGTACGGGCTAAACAAATACGTACGAGAAGAGCATGAACAATAAAAATATGGCAAAATCAGAGGCTACAGATGCAGAAGATTATCTTAGAGCCAACGGAAATAGTGCAATTAAAGTAGAGTTTTTATGTTTTGGTTTGCAAAGTGCCTGCAATATTTCGAATTGTTTGGTAGATGGAGTGCAAATTGAAGTATTTTGTTATTGTTATGTCTAAAAATTGCCTAGAGCTATTCCAAAAATGTGTGCCAACAAGTGGAGATCAACAATATAAAGAAATGATTGCAAGAATTTATGAACTAAAAAAAAGCCCCATTCTTTAGTTAACTAACTTTTTCTTCCAATTGCAGGATTGCAATACCACAAAATGCGACTGTGAGGGCATTAAAGGTCGTGTTGGTTCTATTGGACCACCCGGTGTTACTGGCCGTGAGGGTCCCCACGGTGATCAAGGACCTCTTGGCCCGTTTGGTAATGTTGGCGAGAAGGGTGATGCCGGCGAATATGGTGAAACAGGCGAGAAAGGACACCGCGTAAGTTTGCTGGATGATGGCAAGTGTTTCTTAAAATGTGATAACTATTATTTATCTTTATTATGTAGGGCGATGTAGGACCAATTGGCGAACAGGGTCCACCTGGTCAACGAGTAAGGAGTTTGAGTTTGAATGTCAGAGCTTGGGATTAACATTTTGTCGTTTCTAGGGTTTTCCTGGTGCAGATGCCACTAATGGACCACGTGGTCTCGATGGTTGCGACGGACGTCCAGGTGTGGTGGGAAATCCTGGGCCACCCGGAGAAAATGGTAGAAGGGGACCAATGGGCAAGCCCGGTTCACCAGGTTCTCCCGGCGATGCTGGTGAGGGTGGTATCAACTCGAAGGGTACAAAGGGAAGCCGCGGTGTGCGGGGTCCTGCTGGCGAGGACGGTCAGGTGGGCTTTACTGGACCACGCGGTCACAAGGGAGACATCGGCTTTGCAGGCATTGCTGGCGAGAAGGGACAACAAGGAGAACAGGGTTATAAAGGTGAAATGGGAGTGCCCGAAGACTTACCAGCTTTAGCGGGTGCTCCTGGCGCTAAGGGTGAACCAGGAGAAGGAGAACCGGGAGCTCTGGTATACGATGACACATTGAAAGGGTACAAGGGTGTAGCTGGTCAGACGGGAGAACCGGGTCCAAGAGGACCCCTCGGTGAGCCTGGACAGTTCGGCCGTGATGGCTTGCCTGGATCTAGAGGTGATATCGGAGCGCCCGGTGAGCGAGGCAAGCCTGGTAAACCCGGAGATGCTGGTGTAGCTGGCGAAAAAGGTGTCAAAGGAGCTCCTGGCTATAACGGCGACGACGGAGAGGATGGTCGACCAGGAGAACGCGGTGAAGACGGTTTTGATGGCATGCCAGGCGTCCAAGGACCTCCTGGTCCGCAGGGTGTCTACGATCCCAGTTTGGACAAGTCGCTACCCGGACCCACTGGACCTCAGGGTGAAATCGGTCCAGTAGGACCCGCCGGCCTGAATGGTATACCTGGCAAGCAGGGACGCAGAGGCCCTCCGGGTGAGGCTGGTCCCCCTGGTGAGCAAGGTTTGAGCGGCATTCGTGGACCGCCAGGTCGCAGCGACAAGGGCGAAGAGGGTGATTATGGACTTATGGGACTTCCTGGACCACAAGGACCAACAGGCGAGGCTGGACCTGTTGGCCGCACTGGTGCTAGAGGAGACCAAGGCAGAAGTTTTTATGGGCCCAAGGGTCAAAGTGGAGTCAATGGTTTGCCTGGTCCAGATGGTTATCGTGGCGAGCGTGGTGAAGTTGGCATACCTGGAGACAAAGGCGTTCCTGGAGAGGGCTTCAACATTGTCGGACCACCTGGATTCCAGGGTCCTCCCGGCATCCGTGGACGGCCCGGTGATGATGGACCCCATGGCTTTAAAGGATTCCTCGGTGCTAAAGGTATACGCGGTGATGACTGCGGCATTTGCCACGCCGGTCCCCGCGGTGTAACGGGACATGTTGGTGACACTGGCTACCCAGGACAGCATGGAGCACGCGGCTTGGTCGGCATCACGGGCGCCCGTGGTTTTAAAGGAGGACGAGGAAAACCCGGTTTACCTGGATTCAAGGGCATCCGCGGCTCAGCTGGTATTCCCGGAGAAGCAGGTCGTCAAGGTAGACCTGGCCCTCCAGGAGTGCACAAGCAAAGCGGTAGTAGAAGGCTTGCCGAAGTAGGTGAGGAAGGTGATCTTGGATCCCGCGGAGAACAGGGTGCACCTGGTGAAGACGGAGTAGATGGTTTTTACGGAGCTCCTGGACAAAGAGGTGAAGTAGGCCTTCGTGGAGACTATGGAGATGCTGGACGTCCCGGTCGTGATGGAGCGCCTGGCCAAAATGGCCGTGATGGAAAGCCCGGTCTACCTCCAAATGTACCCAAATTTTACCTTACCGGCGAAAATGGCTACAACGGACGCAAGTAAGAAACATTAATTTTTTTTTAAGATCATTCAAGCTAATTAATATTTCGCATTTCTCAGGGGAGAGCGAGGAGATACGGGGCTTAAGGGATTTAAGGGTGATAAGGGTGAACCCCATCCTGGCGAGATTTACGACAACAGAGGCGATCCGGGAGATAGAGGATATCCAGGAGAACCAGGATTCCGTGGACCAAAGGGAGAGACTGGTGAACCTGGATTACCTGGCCAAATTGGTGATGTCGGACCTCAAGGAGAAGTGTTCCCGGGACCACAAGGTGCTAAGGGCTATCCGGGATTAATTGGAGATTTCGGTCTACATGGAGCTCCAGGTCTGCCGGGACTTGACGGTGAGCCAGGTCTAGACGGTGGCCCGGGCTACAAGGGACAACGTGGTGAACCGGGCCAATACATTTTGCCAGGCGAGCGCGGAGAGCCAGGAATACCTGGTCTGAAAGGCATCGTTGGAAGTCAGGGTCCAATTGGTTACCCTGGCCCCGCAGGACGGGATGGACGTAAAGGTGTCAAGGGTGAGAAGGGTGTAGATGGCAATTTTGGATATCAAGGGCTTCCTGGTAACAAGGGTCAGGTTGGTGACTATTTAGTGGGTCCTCCTGGACCAGCTGGTGAACCCGGTCGCAATGGTCGCTTAGCTCCCCATGGTATCAAAGGTCAAAAGGGTGAAATTGGTTATCCCGGTGAAAAGGGTCAGAATGGTGCCAAGGGCAACATTGGCTATTCCGGACGACGGGGCTTAATTGGAGACAAAGGACCACCCGGCGTAATTGGTAGTGCCGGTATTTCTGGACTTTATGGCATACCTGGTGAACAAGGTGATCGTGGTGACATTGGTTTCGATGGACGTCCAGGAGACATAGGCCCTCGAGGTGACGTCGGCGAAATGGGCCCTAAAGGTAAGATTCTTCTTTTTCTAATTAATGTTGAAACTGTAATTAACATTCATGTTTCCCATCAGGTCTTACTGGAGATGTCGGACCTTATGGATACCCCGGCGTTAATGGCATTCCCGGCAGAAAAGGAGAACAGGGTGACGCCGGTCTTCCTGGTAGACGTGGAGCCAAGGGCGTTGCCTCTTACAGTGGCATTAAAGGCGAAGCTGGAGAACAGGGATGGACTGGAGCTCCTGGCCCTAAGGGTGCTGCTGGATACAAGGGAGCTCGTGGAGCTACTGGTGATTCTGAGGAAGCCATGGATGGGTTCCCAGGTAGAAAGGGCGAGGCTGGCGTTCCTGGTTATAACGGAATAAATGGTAGAGACGGACTTAAGGGTAGCCCCGGCAATGTCGGCTTGCCCGGACCAACTGGTGCAACGGGTGATGTAGGCGATATTGGTTTGCCTGGCTATCGCGGTCGAAATGGTGCTCCGGGCATAAAGGGAGAACCCGGCTTGATTGGTCCAACCGGAGAGATTGGAGAGCCGGGCGAGAGAGGCGATAATGGCTATAATGGTCTAAAAGGAGAGATCGGTAACCAAGGACCACAAGGCTTGTCTGGAGCTCGAGGAATTGATGGAGAACCCGGAGATCAGGGAGAGCCAGGCCCAACAATTGATATTGCTGATTTCCTCACTTCTTTCCCACGTCAAAGAGGTCCTCCAGGGGTTCGCGGAGAAGAAGGGCTGAAAGGCCAAAAGGGCGAGCGCGGTACAATTGGCTTCCCTGGCGCCAGAGGTTTGCAGGGAGAGAGAGGTGACATTGGATTTGGTGGACAAGCCGGTCTTGATGGCGCCCCTGGTGTTAAGGGATTGCCTGGAAACAGGGGTCTTAGAGGTCCACCCGGATTGAGGCTAACTGCAGAACCAGGCGAAGAAGGTGATATCGGCTACGATGGTCTGCCCGGTCGTCCAGGTCGCATAGGCCAAAAAGGAGCGCCAGGAGAGCAGGGCGAATATGGATTAAACGGTGAAATCGGACATGTGGGTCCAAGTCTAGAAGGTCCCCCTGGCCCGCAGGGTGAAGTAGGCTATCCCGGAGCTCCTGGCCGTCCAGGTGTGCATGGACAACCTGGTATCAAGGGTGAACGTGGTGACCAAGGCTGGCAAGGCGAGCAGGGAGAACCTGGATACGCGATCTACGGAAGACAGGGTGATGTTGGTGATATTGGATTCCAAGGAGCTTCTGGCCTTGATGGTGCCAAGGGAGAACAGGGTCTTCAAGGACGACCCGGTCGTAATGGAAGGGTTGGCCCACGAGGACCTCGCGGTCCCATCGGCGATGCTGGCTGGAGCGGTATTGATGGCATAGATGGACTCGATGGCGAGAAGGGTGAAGCGGGAGTAACTTATTCCTATAATTATGCTCTACCTGGAGATCGCGGTGAACCTGGATTAGATGGATTCAAGGGTGAACAAGGTGATGCTGGTTTTCCCGGCATTACGGGTTCCGTCGGTTTGGCTGGTATAACTGGTTATCAGGGAGATCAAGGAGAGATTGGTTTGATAGGTCCAGATGGACCGCCCGGACAACGTGGTGACATTGGTGAAATTGGTTTAACTGGTCGTACCGGCCTGCGAGGCCGACCTGGTCTGCCAGGTGACCCGGCACCACCCCCGCCTCCAGCAAAAAGTCGTGGCTTTATTTTCACTAGACACTCGCAATCAGTGCGAGTTCCAGAATGTCCGGCCAATACAAACCTATTGTGGGAGGGTTACTCACTGTCTGGTAATGTAGCCAGTAGTCGATCCGTGGGACAAGATCTGGGACAGTCTGGTTCCTGCCTGCTGCGTTTCACAACAATGCCCTACATGTTCTGCGATGTAAACAATGTCTGCAACTATGCCCAGAATAATGATGACAGTCTATGGTTATCTACAGATGAGCCTATGTCCATGACAATGACTCCCATTCAATCCAGGGATCTTATGAAGTATATCTCTCGGTAAGTCTAAAATTAATCTTACTTTATTCATCACGGACCCACGGACTAACCATCTGCTTACATAATGATTTAGTTGCGTTGTGTGTGAAACATCGACCAGAATTATTGCCTTGCACTCGCAATCCATGTCCATACCGGAATGTCCGGGAGGCTGGAAAGAAATGTGGAATGGGTACAGTTACTACATGGTAAGTAAAGTAAAAATTTACTTAAGACGCTATCGGCTATTAATTACGTTCCAAATAGACAACCATGGATAACACCGGAGGAATCGGTCAAAATCTAGTGTCGCCTGGTTCTTGTCTGGAGCAGTTCCGGGCAAATCCGGTTATCGAGTGTCATGGCCATGGACGCTGTAACTACTATGACGCTTTGGCCTCATTTTGGTTGGCCGTTATTGAGGAGCAAGATCAGTTTGTTCAGCCACGCCAGCAGACGCTTAAGGCTGATCACACCAGCAAAATTAGCAGGCAAGTCTATAGGTTCCTGACCCATTTCAAATGAAAAAAAAATTAAATTCTTTTGCATTTGATTTTCTATATACAGATGCGCCGTTTGTCGTCGTCGCGGAGATAGTTTCCTTACCCGACGAGTGTCTACGTCTGGATCGTCTTCATCCTCGTCATACTCCTCATCTTCATCATCCCGATTTGATCCACGTTACTCGAGCTCATCGGGCTTCAATTCTGGATCCTCATCTAGATCCGACATTGGATCAGGATCTGCAGGGTCAAACGGTTACCAAGCCGGTTTCAACACTGGATCCTCATTTAGAACTGGATCAGTAGGTTCAAATGTTTATCAGGCCGCTCCATCGCCACAGGTAGCACAGCCGGCACCGGCAAACTACTACAACGTCAATAGATACAATGTACGGCGACCCAATGATAACAGAAACACCTACAACCGTTCTCCGTACTCGCGTTACGGAGATCAGCAAGCTTATCGCCGTCGCCCGCGTGAGGATACATACGCTCCATAGCGTAATCACCCCACCCAATCCCAGTTTGCAAGCAGATTACATACTAAGTAGCACTTAACTTTTGTCTTAAGTTTATTTGCCTATCGTCTGAAAGCTATTTTTCTTACTTCTGATGTTGACAGCCTCGAAGGGTTTCAGCAAACGAAAATGTAATTCAATTGCATTGAAAACCAAAAACACACAAAAAAAAAAAACAAAAAACTAATGTGCCAAATAGCATGATGCGAGAACTACCAAAAACAATTTTATTAAATAAAGTAAATCCACTGCCTTGAGTTGTACGGATTATTGTAATAATAACGAAACGAAAAAAAACCCCAGTTTAAAAGAAAAGATAATAAAATTTACACACAATGAAAACTAACTGCCTTTCCTGAATCCAATCAATTTACCCAAAACACGTTATCTTGCCAATCAGCAGGCATAAGACTCATCTAGCTCACAAAGGAATTACTAATTATCTTTGATTCTATTTAAAGAAAAGATCAAGTGATCCTATATTTTTCAGACTGAACAGAAGGCAGAAGGTAGCGTTTCCGATCTTGTCAAGCAGTACTATTCCCTTTACAAGATGCTTATTTCTTGAGACCACGAAATCCCCTTAAATTTTAATAGTTTTGGAAAAATTTTAGCACAGAGATGCGTTATATGCATGTCATTTTGTTATTTATTTAGATTTCTATTTTCTTTTGTATTATATAGTCTATACTCCAATCAATTTGTTTGTATGTGTGTGTGTCCATTTTCAAAAGATTTTACATTTCCGTTTCGATGTACTTAGGTTCATTTAATACCACGAATAATACACCTTAATATTTATTTTAGTTTAGTCTATAAACACAACAGAGACACACTTATTAAGCAATACGCGCAATATGCTGTATACCCAATACCCGTTTGAGTTTCTTCAACCAAATATGTATGTAGGTACTCTAAAATAATAACAAAATTATTTAATCTACTACACAAGAAAAATACACAAGAGACAAGAATGATAAAACAAAATCAATTTTTCAAGAATATTAAATAAGGTAATTAAGTTATTCGGCGACACACATGTAACTTTTGACGCAATACATAGGGACAGGAATTCAGCTCTTCTGTTAGATTTAGATTTTAAACAGTTCTTTAAGATTAGTGTTTGGTGTTTAGTGTTATTAGACTCTATAACTATTATTTAACAAAGTCGGGGTTCTCCTGAATCTTTTCGGTGAACTGCAACTGGTTGTCAATGATTTGGAATAGGACTTCTGGTGATGGAA
The DNA here is from genome assembly GCA_024703675.1 of Drosophila nebulosa. Classification (NCBI taxonomy): domain Eukaryota; kingdom Metazoa; phylum Arthropoda; class Insecta; order Diptera; family Drosophilidae; genus Drosophila; species Drosophila nebulosa. The sequence goes on along the minus strand of CM045724.1, from coordinate 4,958,543 downwards.
ACCGGCCCGTTTGAATTTTTGACCACACTGGAACATCATTTAGTGATATCTCGAAAGCTCCGGACGATATTAGCTGACCTTCGAGCATGTTGCCCAAGAAAAAGATCATCATACAGGCATAGATTTTATTTGACTGCAAATGACCCCACCAGCCGGGCGTGTTAAGTCCCAAAAATGTGAACGGACTAACCGAGCTAACCACCGACACAATGATGCAGATCTTAAGAGCGAATATCAGCTTCGAAAGATAATAATTCAAGCCGGGCGGATCGTAGTTGGCTCCATGTACTTGTATTTGAGGATACTTCTCGCCCAAAATGTTGACATAATCCTCGAAAGCTTTGCGGTAGCCGCAGGAATAGCTGCAAAATAAATAAAATTATATATTATACCTTATCAAGCATCACGTTAATTAATTCCCCTCCTTCCACCCACAGGTCAGGCCACATTATCATCACTTACCAATAAAGAAAAGTCATCGTCGGCGCAGCGATATTTTGGGCAAATTTCGTGGGTGGTATTTCCTTGGCCCCTTCTCCATCGGCGGCTAAGGCATAACAGGCACATAAGCAGAGTACAAGCAAAGCCAAGTTTCTTCCATTTAAAGCGTCCATTTCGTAGATTTTTAATTTTCTTTTTTCAGTTCTTGGTAGAGAGGTGCCGGACAGATGAATTTAAAATATGCATTAGAGATGACAATAATTCGTGATTGTGACAAGTAGCACTGACAGCACTATTGCACGGGTAGTGTGTATTGCATGTGGGAATTGTGATTTCTACAATTATCTTCTTCCTTTGAACAGAAATGATTCGATTTGTAATTTATGTTTCGTTAAAAAGTTCAAGGCCCACTTAATCAGGGGGCAAGTGCAGTCACAGACTAAGACAACAAATATTGTCAATAACATTGCACGTAGCATTATTGTTGGTACTCTTCTTTTGTACATTGGGACTACTGTGATTTGCAATTCAAAACAGGCCATCACTAATTGGCACTCCTTGGTCAACACTGGCGGAAACGGCGTAGCTACAAAGAAATTTCATAAAATTAAATTAATAGCAGCGACTACAGCTTTTGTCATGGACGTCGAAAGCCCCGAGCACAACAGAGAATTTGCTGATGTGGACATTAACAATGGGGACGGAACCGCATCAGCCTCTGATGAGGAAGAGGAGGTGCCAGCTCCCGGCAGTGTGATTCTTGATGAAAATAATGATTTATTCGTATCGGCCCTAAGTCCCAGTGATGCTATACAAGTAAGTTCAAACTTTCCACAAAAGGATGCGTTGGCAGCGGTTGCACTCAAACGCATCCATTACTAATTGAACGGGACGGGCGTTGCTTTGTCTTTTGTGTGGCCTCCGCCCCCTCTCGTGCTACGCCGCTGATACACCCCCAAAGCTTATCTGCATTTCAATTGAATTCAAACTCTGCTTTGTAATCCACAGCCACTGCAGGAAGTTGTAACCGATGATGGTGATTACTTTATTAAAATTACAATATCCGATCCTCAAAAGATTGGCGATGGCATGGGATCGTATTTGGCCTACAAGTGAGTGATTCACCTAACGCTCTTATCTTCAATTGTATTGACACAATTTATGAATATTATTATTGCAGGGTGACAACAAAGACGAACATTCCCAAATTTAAGCGTAGTGAATTTAGTACATTGCGTCGCTTTAGCGATTTCTTGGGCATTCACGATTTGCTGGTGGGCAAGTATATGAGGCTGGGCCGCATTATACCTCCTGCCCCTTCAAAGAACATAATTGGCAGCACTAAAGTCAAGATTAGTCCACAGCAAACGGAACCAGGAACGCCGATCAACCAGGAATGGATTGAAATTCGTCGCGCTGCCTTGGAACGTTTCGTTCATCGTACTGCCCAGCATCCAATTTTGCGTGTTGATCTTGACTTCATGAACTTTTTGGAAAGCGATCAAGAGCTACCCCGCGCCGTGAATACATCGGCACTAAGTGGAGCTGGTGTAATTCGCTTGTTCAACAAGGTGGGCGAGACTGTCAACAAGATCACGTACAAAATGGATGAAAACGATCCTTGGTTTGACGATAAGATCACCGAAGTAGAAAATTTGGATGCAAATTTGCAGAAGCTGCATAATGCAATGAAATCGTTAGTTACCTCACGACGGGAATTGTCAGTGTTAACGGGTCTAGTGGCCAAATCAGCTGCTATGCTAAGCACATGCGAGGAGCACACTGGACTCTCAAGGGCCTTGTCTAATTTAGCTGATGTGGAGGAAAAAATCGAATTGTTGCGTTCAGAGCAAGCCAATTCTGATTTTTATATCCTTGCCGAATTTATTAAGGACTATTTGGGCCTATTTGGGGCCATCAAATGCATATTTCATGAGCGTGTCAAGGCTTTTCAAAACTGGCAATATGCCCAAATGCAGTTGTCGAAGCGACGAGAAAATCGCGGACGCTTTGAACTGGCCAATCGGGTCGATAAACTGGATCAAGCTCAGCAGGAAGTTGAAGAAGTAAGTTTAACGAAAATGTATCTTGATCCTTCATTAATAACTGGAATCAATTAACAAAAATATATATAAAAAAATTGTCCTTTTGATTTCAGTGGCAAGGCAAAGTACAACGCTGCCAGCAACAGTTTGACGACATATCGTCAGAAATTAAGCGAGAAATGGAACGTTTTGAATTATCTAGAGTGAAAGACTTTAAAGCCAATATCATAAAATATATCGAAGATCAAATGGCACATCAGCAACAGGTAGAATTTATTTAAGCAATTTCTAACTAATTCTAAACACAAATTCTTTACAGATTGTCAGCTACTGGGAGGCCTTTGCCCCATTTGCCCGCGAAATTGTTTAACTTGCATTTTTCATTTTTGGTTTAGTTAAATCTCAAAGGCATTTCCAATAGAAAATTGTTTAACAAATACATTTAATGGCTAAAAACGCGCTAATTCAGCGGGACCAAAATTTCTTCTGGATGTCAACGCCTATTCCGCTGTTTGTCACATTTCAAAAATCGAGGGAACATGGAACTCATGAAAAATAAAACGCTTTAAAAATTCCTCTCAATCATACAAAAAAAAAGTTCAACTTTTACAATCGTTGCATTCTTTGATTTCTATTCGTATTATTATTATTATTATTATTACTATGATTATTGAAAATATCGCTTTTATTTTTGTAAATGTGTATACAAAAAGGAAAAAATCACTGTTTACTATAGGCCTATATACACCTATTCTCATTCTACACATAAATATAAATATATATATATATATATTCGGTATTACCTTAAAACAACAAAAGAAAAAGAAAGTGAAAAAGAAATTGAATTATGTACCATACTAAGGAAAATGAATCAGATTTGCCCTTGTTTGTTGTTGGTATATTATATACATGTTTATGTATTCTATATATATATGTATTCCTAATTAAAACATTTTGTAACATGACAAAAACAAAGAGCATTTTTTAACAAATAAATTTGTAAATATGTATTTTTTTGGGTATAAATGGTTATTGAAAAAGAAAGGACAACATTTTTTGCTATTTCTTTTCCAAGTGTTGCAAAATAATTTATTTATACATATCCACAACTACTAAAGTTGTAAAATCCAACTACTTTAGTTGTTCTGAGGTCAGTATTAATCTTTATTCAGACGTTTAATGATCCGGAAATCAAAACAGATTTTTATTTGAAAACCAAATTGGTGGTAAATTACTTGATTTTGTGAAAAAATAATTATAGTGTATGTCGATAATCTCCAGCTATAGAATTTGCAATAGTGAAACCACAATTGTTAAAAAAATTTTGGTAGTGGTTACTGATCAATATCATGCCAATTGCTTTCTACATATCTACCTCAAACGTAGCAAACGTGAACCCCAACAGTAACGATTCGAACCCAGAAACATGAACCTCAAAAACTTCGTCGCTAAATCGGTACTAATAAGTGCAATATTCTTGATCCTGCAGAGAATATAATAAAAATGGTCCGTCTACCTGTCACTCCGTTTTTAAGATATTTTTGATATAACATTTACATTTGTACTAAAAATGCCATATGACAATTTTTTTATCAACTTGATATTTTTTTAATCATTTATTTTTATTGTGTCATCGCATAGCGACACATAAGAAGTGAAACAACAATATTTAATAATGCAAGGGTATCTAAACTTCGGCACAGTCGAAATTAGCTTCCTTGATATGTTTTAATCGTATGTTTTTCTACAGGAGGCTGTTATATTTAAATTTACTAATGCAATATGTGAATCACTTAACAAATCCTGGGCCGAGTTCCACACATGCCGCTTAAAGGCTGTAGCTCGAAATAAAATAGTTTTCAATTTGAATGGGACAATCCATATTCCGGCTAATAATATTGTGATTCGTTGTGAAATATTAAAAAAGGCGAATGGCTACAAACCATGGTTATTTAATACAAGTTTTGATGCTTGTAGATTTATGAGACGCCCTTACAATTCTGTTGTTATTTTGCTCTTTAATCAGTTGACAGAGTTTTCTAATATAAATCATACTTGCCCTTATATGGTAAGTAAAAACGAGTCTGGTACTAGATTTTTTTATTAATTACAGTTAAATTTATTTTTTAAAGGGTCCTCAAATCGTCAAGAATCTATATTTAAGACCAGAATTGTTGAATAATCTACCCGTTCCCACTGGAGAATATTTACTTCGAATGACTTGGTTTTTTAATCGCCAACATTTATTAAATACACATTTTTATGTCGAATATATTGAGGATTTATAAATAATGATGATATATTGTATTATAGAAATATTAAATCAATTTTAATAAATTGTAATAAATAAACAAAGCAATTTTCGACATACTAAAAATATTAACTTTGTTAAATCTTCGATTTGCGATTATTCGATTCTAAAACCTATCTACACACATATCATTTTTGTAAAATGTTTTAAACTTGATTTGAAATGAAATTTATTTATTTATCAGTTGACTTCAAAAGAAACCCAAAATATCTTTAACATCCCATTTAACGGCTCTTGCATAGTGACGAATGCAAATCACAGATTACATAAATATCGATATATTGAACTATCGATAGCACGCCATCGTTATCGAATATATGACAACTCTATTGCTATTGTCGAGTCATTATAGGTTCTGGAAGTTTTTCGCGTCCAAGCTATTACAAGCCAATAAGTATAAATAGAAACTGGATACTCCTGACTTTTATTTCGTCACAAACAAACAACAGAAATAGAACAACATTATGGAGTTTCCACATTTAGGACAACATTGCAACGAAAGTACATGCAACAGACTAGGTAAGTCGTCATGTCAATCGAAACCAGGAAGCCACAAGCAGCTAATTTAATTATTTTTCCCTCCACGTACATTTTTATATAGATTTCTTGCCCGTTAAGTGCGATTCGTGCGACAAAGTTTTCTGTGCGTCACATTATAATTACGATCGTCATAACTGCCCGGGTGCTTATAAAAAGAATGTACAAGTCCCCATTTGCCCGCTGTGTCAAGAGCCAGTACCTACGCCTCCTGGCACTGATCCGGATCTGACCGTGGGCCAACACATCGACAAGCAATGCAAATCGGAGAGCAAAAAAATTTACACAAATCGCTGCCACGCCAAAGGTTGTAAACGAAAGGAGTTGATTCCGGTAACATGCTCGCAGTGCCACCTCAATTTTTGCCTACGTCATCGTCATACCAGTGATCACGATTGTCAGTCGCAATCACAAAGAGAAATAGCGACTAAATCATCTCAGTCTGTATTCAAAAAAACATCAGACCCCCGTTCCAAAGCCGCTCAAGCTGCCGAAAACCGTCGACAAAATAAACCAGTAAGTGCATTTTTCAACTCAAATCCTCGACCAAGACCAGTGCAGGCCACACAAGTACAAAATATTCAAGGAAATATGGTGAGTTTTAATAAACAAAATAATCATGGATTTTTATAGTAATTGACTTAACGTTTTTAAATTATTTTAGAGCGAAGATGAGGCTCTGGCCCGCGCTCTAGCCCTGTCGATTATGGAACAAGATGACAATGCGGCATCCTCATCCGCGAATAGTCAATCACCACCAACCAGTAACCCACAGGGAGTGACTGTAGGCGGTCGCGATAGCCAGCAGTCCAAGGATAAATGCTCGCTTTCCTAGGGATCAATTTTGCTTGCAACACATATCACCCGAAAATTTACCACACACTCACATGACCAGCGGCTGAATCAATACAAACGCTGCCAAACTAATAGTTGTAATTAAATCAATTGTTTTCATATTATTAATTGTTGTAATATTATGTCGATAATTTACTTTGACTTCGTCACATTCTAAGCGGCTTAGCAAAAATAAACCATTGTTTAATCTACATATTTTTTGGGAAGATTAAATTGCAATAGGTTAACGAGTTGTTTTAAACTGAACTTATACAAATGTATGGATTATTGGATAGTTATATACAATTTCCTGTTTATGACAAACAACGAACATCTAGATTTGGAAGTTGTAAACCAGGTTCTCGTTTGTTAATTGAAGAAGTCCCACCTTCACAGGTAATGAATATAGAAAAATCAAATTAAACGGAATAGCATATTTTCATATTATTGAGAAACTTAAGAGCTCAAATTGGATAGTTTTAGGTAAATAACAGACTTTTGACTATTAAAGACCATAGATAGAAACTATTTGTATCAGATCAATTTAAGACAACTCTGTACATTAATAAATTTGTATACATATATGTTACATGGGGCTTAGATTTATAAATAGAATACACATAAGTTATATAAGATTTAAAAATTGCAAACTATGCCGTGGAAACTGGCTCAACTTTTTCTTCTAAAGCCGGCTCAGCTTTTTCTTCTAACGCTGGCTCAGCTTTTTCTTGTGTCACAGGCTCCCCCATATTTTTTGCCGGCGACTGTTCTTCCGCCAATTCTGTGTTAGTGGACAATGTGCTTAATTTTCGTCCTCCCTCAACTGAAGATGAGGTACTGATTTTACGTGCAGCGGACGCAAAACTCGAAACAGTCTCAGTGGCTAAAATACTAGCACTGGATAGCAAAATTGAAACCTGTTCTGCTGAGGGACAACTACTGATGATCATATCATCGCTTGAGTAGCCGTTTGTTGTTAACAATTGCTCCAATTTAACAAACGATTGAATAATATTGTTCTAAATGGGGGAAAACAAAAAAGAAGCGATTAACAATAATTTTTAATATTTATGTCTACAAATCTTACGCGTATGGGTCGAAAGATGATAAATTCCGTATCACGATTACTGAGATAAAGTTGCATGGCCCGCTGTAGCACTGCCAACTTGGACTTGATCAATCGCTGTGCCTCTTGAATAATGCTGCTTATTTGCTGTGGGCTAGCCCAAGTACTTTGCCTTAAAGCGTAGCTGGCTTTTGGCGTCTCTGGCGCAGTTGTGGTTGAGGAAAGCAGAGCTTGGGCTTTGTCCAGGAATGTGATTAATGGAGACACTAACATATGTACTGCATCCTTTATGTACTGTTCGCAAACAGTTTTTAGCTGGCGATCTACTTCTTTGCGAGAGTCGAGCAAATGCTCCTTGATCTGGGGCGTACCCTCCAACAGGAATTCAAGTAGGGCGTTGTTGCTACCCATTGAAAAGAGTTGCTTGCGTTTTTGCAAAAGGCCAAATGCAGCTGTTTTTACTTTACTGAAGTCCAGCGATGTTTCCTTTACCGTGAAATCCACTCGAAAAGGAGCAATCTGCTCCCTTAAGATAAGTAAATGTTTGATTTCAAATAACTCGCCATCAATGGGAGTCTTAGCTGCGGAAATTTTTGCAGCAGCATGTGAAACACTTTGTATACACAGTTTCAGAGCTTCCTGGGATAGTCCTTGGAAGATTGGTCGATCGACACAGCGATATAGACGAGAGAGACAAACCAAAGTGCGACGGACTGTGGGATACCACATGCCATGTAAATCAGCTGGTGAATCTAGGTAAAAAACAATTTAATAAGTTTATATATTCGGCTATAGCTTGGAATGAATACTACTAACTCAATTGTTTTACTCTGTAGGCTGTGTCAACACTTTCCGTTTCCACAGCACTCGATGCACTGGATATTATGGACATACGAGAATCTGATCGTCTTAGTTGGGCAGGCTCTTGCAGAGACAAGGCAATACTCTATTATGAAAACACCACTCAATTCATAAGAGAAAGTTTACAAATATAAAAGTCAACAAACCTCCATCATCTCCAGTTTCTCAGGATAGGCCAGATCACCGGAGGAAGGGCTAAAGTTTTGTATATCTGATTGTAGATACAAATGTGCACGGAAAACTAAACGCTCTTGTACATCCTGTAGCAGCTGATGAACTGTTGTAGCAAAGGCCTCTAGTGCCGTGGCTAAAGAATATAAAATGTAACATTCAAATTACTAAATGTTAATTCTTCTTATTCCTTTTATAACTGTTAACATACGATTCTGTTGCACATGTTCTTCAAGCATTTCGATTCGAAGTATCGAACAGATCTCGGCCAGAGTCTCCAGATGATTGATGTGTATGATATAGGGGCGCAATGTATCATACAAAATGGTACAAAGGCCATCCAGATAGACGCTGCAATTAATTGATAATTAATAATTTGTATATTTGGTAACACTTTTAGATTGCTTACGTTAAATGTGTAGCTCCTGTTGTAAAGAATTGGTAAAACAAACGCTGCTCATCCTGACACACATGCACCAAGAACGAACAGGCACTTCGTGTCAGTGAGCAATGATCACCTTTGTGAGCAATTTTGACGTTTTGAATGGAAAGATTAACAGCCGGTGACATAACACTGGCTCTTTGTGCCAAATAATGTTGCTGCAAGTCTGTCATTAGCTGACCATACTCCTGACCACTATGCTCCTCAAGCCGTGACTCAATCAGCTGTGCAACACGCTTTACCTTCGCCGCCGCTGTTTGATATTTGCCATAATAAAGAGCGAAGGCCGCATCGGGAGCTTGCACAGCATTTGTAGCATCTGATGCATTCTGTTTTGGATGTAGCGTGGCCTCAGTTGCCTGATTGATCACATTTGTCACATAATTTCGCACTAGTCCTGTAGCCTTGGCCAAGCATTGTCGATATTTCACATTGTAGGCAGCCGAATCTTTGAATTTGGGCTAAAAAAAGAGTGGCCAATCAATTAACATACATATGTATATAGACAATCTAACTGTCCATTTAAAACTTACATTCTCAGCTATATAATTTAGGCATTCGTCTATCTTATTGAGGCACTCACGGAATGCTTCACTGGCTACTGACAATGTTGGACTCTGTAAGCGTTGATTCAACAATTCAACCTGGCTGAAATAGTGCAGACGCCTTTGGATTTCCTGGCTCAACTCTTGTAGCTTTTCCTGCTCTTCGATCAATTGCTCGCTGGCCGTATTTAAGGCACTAGTCTTTTGATGGACAAACTCGTACTCATCGCTCAAAGCCTGTAGTCGTTCCATGGCTACCGATATCTGCTGTAGCATGTCGGAACACTCCGCTTTGCGTTGCTCCAATTGCTGTAGATATTTTTGATAGCTAACATCGCCACGTTGCTCGATCTCCGAGTTCACATTTACAAACCAAAGCAAGAAATCGTTGGTATTACTAAGGCCTTCCTCGGGGAGCTGGCCAACGTCACTACAACTGGAGACACTTGCCGGGTTTGTTTGCTCAGTAGGCGTGGCATTAACCGGGGGCTGTAAACAAACAAGATTTTTTTAGTGATGTCAGTAAGTTCTTTCATATTGTATTCGCCATTTACCGCTGGAGCTGGACTAAGACTCTCGTCGTTGCGCCACAAAATGTTCAAGGTATCCAAACACTCATCTTGGTGTGTACTTAGCGCTGCTAGTGGATCAGTTTTGGACTCCCATTGCATCAAACGATTGCGAATTTTTCGTAAATTTTCATTCTCATTGCGAGCGCTGGCGACGTCATCCATCTTTTTGGAAACAAATCAATCAGCTGTTCTCGTCCTAATAGAATTTTCGATAACGATAAGTAGACTAGAGATGACTAGAACTTTCACAGTGACAGTGACAGTCTAAAAATTTTTCAATTTTTAATAACTGCATTTCTCACTTATAAAAGCGGTTGTCTATTGAAAACACGGTTGTTAAACAGGTAATTTTTTAGTTAAACTACTCCAAACCTCTTAAATGTCGAATAAAATAATGCATTTGTAATATTTATATATCTGTCAATGTCAATCATTTATTAAAAATACCATAAGTTATCAATGATTATCGATTTCCCCGCTAAAACTTTAAATGTTTTATTTTTGATACAATTCTTTTTGTAATTATTTACACAAAAACTACGTTTAGGCATATTCGATAAGTACTTTTACCGTTTAAATTTTAACACTTTGGTTGTCATGTACTTAATTCACCCACTTGCAATGGATTGATTTTTGGCCTGAAAAAAAGGCAGTTAAAGATACATACATATGTACATACACATATCAAGTGGGCACTCGTGAACCCACCTCTTGAGCAACTTGAAGCAGGTGATCAAAGTTGGCTTTTCCCGTTTGCATAACCATGTCATGGAACACTTTAGCCTTGGACTCGACTAGCAATTCATAAGGTGATCCAAATTCAACAATTTCTCCGGCATCCAATACCATAACTTTATCGGAATCCATTATCGTGTTTAAACGATGAGCTATTGTGAGTACAGTACAATCCTTGAATTTGTTTCGAATTAATTTCAAAATCAGTGCATCAGTCTGAGGATCTACATTTGCTGTGGCCTCATCCATGACCAGTATGCGATTTTCTCGAAGAATAGCTCGAGCAAGACACACCAATTGGCGTTGACCAACGCTGAAATTGGTACCACCTTCGGTAATGTTGCTTTGTAATCCCGTTGGCAATTCGGATATTTCCTCTTTAAGGTGTACCTCTTCCAAAGCCTCCCATAATTTTGAATCGGGATATTGTTCAAATGGATCTAGGTTGTAGCGCATAGTACCAGAGAATAAAACAGGTTCTTGGGGTATGATTGAAATTTTACTCCTCAGATCATGTAGTCCCATCTGTTGGGTATCTCGCTTGTCAATCAACATGGTACCGTCAGTATAGGACAAACGGAAGAGAGCATTGATTAGCGACGATTTTCCAGCGCCTGTTCGTCCAACAATTCCCACTTTCTCACGAGGTTTGATCAGGAAGTTCAAAGACTTAAGCACGAGGCTTGCTTTAGGATCAGGTGTGTAACGCAAACTTAGGTCCTCGGCAACAATTTGGCCTTCTTCAGGCCAACTGTTTGGTGGCTGCTTGCCCGCTGATGATTCAAACGCTCCTTCTGTCTTTAAATGCGTATATTCTACGACGCGTTCCACAGAAGTCATCGTGTTCTCTAGCTCGGCCGATTGACGCATTCCAAACTGGACCATGCCGGACATAGACATTGCCTAAAAGAAAATGCAATATTAGTGATTTAGACGATGATTTAACTACTCGCAACTTACCTGTGTGATAACCAAACCAATCATGCCAGGATTATGCAGAGGTGGATTGAAGAAACTATTCAAAATTACTGATATGATATAGGCTGCACAAAACAAATCCAAATAGTATCCAAAGGCGCGACTTGTCGAAATGAATGTGTAGTAGCCAGAGCTATGCAAATCCTGATAATTATCATATTCGCCAATCAGCATTCTCTGAGCACCCATGGCTCGGATGGTTGGCAAGCCATTTAAAGTCGAACTGATGTGCGAGTACATGGGCGAACGGGCTCCAGCTTCGAGACGCTTCACCACCCTCGATGTACTCAGATAGAAATCCCGCAGATAATAGAAAGCCAACAGCATGGCGAAGGTATTAATCAAGTACCAGGGATTTGTGATGCAGAGAACACATAAAATGCCCGTTAGGGTTAGGAATATTTGAATACAATCAAGCATAACAAGAGGCAAAATTTCGTCCACCGATCCCAGATCCATGGCGAAACGGTTGAGTATACGGCCAGATGGATTGGTGTGGAAAAAATGGAGGGCAGTTCTCGAGACATTATGGAACATGCTGTTGTGAAGCTGTGTAGACGAGTGCATGGCCACACTAAAGTGGACGATGGTGCGCAATATGGCAAAGAGCACTAGGCACACATTGATGATAGTGAAATAGTAAATATCCATGGAATTCGAAGCCGATGAGTTTTTCACCCTGCAAAAAAAGAACAATACAAATTAAACAGAATTAAAAAGGGCATTTTTTAGCAAGACTTACCAATAGGATAGGAAGTAGTCGCCGCCTGAGGCCAGCAATTGTGTGCCCAGACAGAGGAACACAAGCAATGCAAACATTAATACGCCGCAACCGGCGGAGAAGTACTTCTGATACATGCTAAGGCCGATTTCTTGAGTGTTCTCCTTTTGGCCCAAAGATGGTGGTGCCTCTGCCTTTTCCTTTGCCGATATTAATGAATCTGCAACAGACGAATCTAAAGATGAGATGCTGCTATGACTTTCCACACTATTTTGACGGGATATGGGATTGCCTGTTGTTGCAGCAGCTGCATCTTGTTTAGTAGGCTTATCCTGGCTGGCCACCTTCGTTTCGCCTTGGCCTTGGGCGTGTTCTACCAAGAGTTGAGCAAAATCTTGGCCACTTTTTAGCATATCGGCATATGAGCCAGTTGCCATGACTTTACCCTTGTCCATAATTACAATTAAATCGGCTTGCTCTAAGAATTGCAATTGATGGGTTACTAAAACAACCAACTGCTGGCGAAGAAAGCCGCGCATGCATTCTTCAAAGAGATGCCGACCCACATGAGTGTCCACAGCACTTAGAGGATCGTCCAGAAGATAGATATCGGCCTTGCGATAGACAGCTCGAGCCAAACTAATGCGTGCCTTTTGGCCACCTGAGAGACCGGCTCCTCGTTCACCCACAACGGTACTATCTCCTCCAAGTAGTTCAAAATCCCTTTCCAGGGCGCACTTCTTGACTACCAAGCGATATCTCTGCTTATCCATGGGTAGACCAAAAAGAATATTATCTCTTACTGAACCAGTGAATAGCCACGGCTCTTGCGATGCGTAAGAGTATTTTCCATTCAGCGTAACTGATCCAAATTCGGGGGGCAATTCTCCTAAAATGGCCTGAATTAGACTGGATTTTCCGGAACCAACTGGTCCAATGACAGCCACCAATTGCTTGGACTTCAGACTAATATTAATATTATCCAGCGCGGGCTCTGCGTTATCTGGACTCCATCTAGCTCTCAACTGCTGGATATTTACCAAGGTATTATGGTCATTCGGCTCTGATTCCCATTTATGGCCATTCGTCAGAAGTTTGCTGTGTTCCTCCAGTTCGTTTGATTGGGATGTGGGTTCTCCTTTCTCCTGATGCACATCAGCCTCATCACGTTTCAGAAATGTCTCGATGCGACGCAGTGAAACCAACAGCTCGGCCACTTGGGACATGCCAGAGGGAAAGAATTTACTCACTGCACGACGCAAAATATTGTAAAATGCCGTCACAGAAAATGCCCGCTCGGCCGTCAATTGACCGCCCATTAGGACAAATCCTAAAAGACTCACAAATATAGCAATCCTGCCAAGGGTGATCTCGAAGGATAGCAAACCGCCACGTATATAGTTGACTTTGCGTATGGTGCTCATCTCGCGTTGACGCAACTGCTGTATGAGTTTACTAAAAGGCTTCTCCCAGGTGTACATCTTGATCACCTGGATACCACATATTATTTCGTTCATCATTCGAACCCGATGATCCGTTCGGATGGCAGTCTTCAGACGTAACTTTGATGTCAGTCTACTCATATAGGTCTGGAGTGGCAAATAAAGGATTAGTATGATGATGCCATAAAATGATGCGGGTCCAATTTGCTGGTGCAAGAAATATGCTGCAAACATCAATTCCAAAGGAGCCAGCCATAGAAAATGGAAATGTATCATGGCACGATCAAAACGTCCCAAATCATTTGAAACCAAATTGACCACTTGTCCAATGGTGGTGTCACCCAAAGCTGTACGACTCAACCGAATGGCCTTTCGATAAATTGTAGCGCTAACGGCCACACGCATTTTCATGGCCAAGTGCTGAAAGGATGGAAGGACAAAGGATAATCAAGATAAGAAATTACTTTTAATATAACTTCATACATACCATCATGCCCATCATATAGGGATGAGTTAATAACACGCTCGCCAAGGAGCAAGCAATAAGAGTAATTGCGTAGAACTGCGCCTCCCAGCCCCGGCCGCTGCCAGTCTCCGTGAATTCCCTGATAAGACCAGCCAATAGCAGAGGTATCGTTGCCCGGGTGCCCAGCTCTAGAAGGGCAATGAGTATGCCCGAAATCAGCAAATGCCAGCCAAAGACCCGTCCTATGGAGCGAACTAGGCTGGGTGCCTTTTTTCCCCCACTTCGACGACTTTGCTCCACTTCGTCTAGCCATGTTTCAAAGAGTTTGTCGCCCAAATTCTCGGCACTGTGCTCATCAAGTGTTTTGTAAAGATCACTCGACTTTAGCGTTTGTTTGCGACCTTTAAACAGTATGGGTACGGCATACCTAGAAAAAAGAAAAAAAAAAATGTTGTTAAAACTTTGGAATATTAAAATCTATTCAATGTTTCGAAACAAGAGATGGTTCTCAAAGGGTCAGTGACATGCTACAGAATTGAATTACAAGGGGCATTTGCCATTACTTATTCCTCATATGTCACGGCCATTATCATGAGGAAACCGCGTCATATTTCAACTATCAATGTACTAGAATTAAAAGGTGTTAGGTGATAATGGTCTAAACAAATGACTTAATTGAAACGTATTGAAACCTTCTGGCGTAGATAGAATTACATACAACAATTTTTTAGATACAATACATACCAAAACATGAGCGAGGACAGAAGACCTGCCGACTCGCGGGGATTTGCTGGCAAGCTCTTGGCCTGCATTATTTTGTATTGTGTGATTTACGTAATTTATGGAAACATCAATCAATTGATAAGCATTTATCTCTACAGTTTTGCGTATTTAATTGTCTTCAATTGAGAATGGGCTTCATTCAGAATTTCATCACAAACGTTTCCAAACGTTTCGCAATTTATCACAGACTTTGCTAATGAAATGTATTAAATTTCTACTTTCCGAAAGGATTCCAATTTAATTCAATTATTGGCACAGGGAAAGCCCACAAAAACACTTGTTAAAAAACAACCAATTTTAATTCTTTTATATATGTATGATATACAAAAACTTTCCATTCAACAAACCAAAATAAATAGCCCCTTCCGCAACGACTCGCTGTTCAATACAAACTGCTGATACCAAAACCAGCGCCACATGAGACGTTCCTACGTTCATGTGTAGTTGCCCTTCAGTCAAGCTAAAATCAGCTGTTCGATATGACGGTGGCGCCATCGTGTAAACACTTTGACTTTAGCTGAATGTATGTAAACGTTTTATGCTATATTGATATCTGTACAATAGGGTGGACGTTTAAATAACAATCGTATCTCTTATTTCGCTTTTGCCTATTAGGCTAAATTTATGTTGCAATAAAAAATCAATTCACTTCAGTTCACTTCAGAAACACGTTTTTACCAGGTACAGCCATCAATATGAATTTGGTTTAAAAAATTATAACTAACAAATTTCATAAATATATTTGAGTGCTGAGTTGCTATTAAACAACGTTGGAACAAAAAAAAATTACTATTTCTTGCTGTTTATTTTTTACCCTAAGGTAGAAAAAAAGTGTAATTTCCGGTCTTAAAAAGTTTATATGTAAGTTCATATATTCTTGACCAGCTAAAGATGCCGAGTCAATACATATATTCATGGCTATCTGTCAATCTGTAGCAATCACTTTCACGCTCTCAGCTTATGAGCTAGATCACTATATTATTTAGCAGTCATAATAACGAACGATCCAATATATCAAGCCATATGTATATCTTATATTGTGGTTTGCACCATTTCACTCCTTTACCATATAGCTCCTATTAAAAAGCATTTGAATATACTCATTCAAAAAAGATCAAGTCGCTACATTAAATAACTCCCATAGGGAACGAACGGATATTATTGTATGAGCAAGTTTAAAAAAATATTAAAACTTCAACTTTATGCAGTCGTGGTTCATTTTATCTTGGTATGTTCCAAAGTTTTTTACGGTACGAAGCTCTCCGGCTGTCAATAAAAACTAAATTTCTTCGGTCTATGCCCTAATTGCCCTTCGCTATGGCTCTATGCATATCAGTAATCGCACTCCTACAGTCACAGAATCAATGTAGCTTTACGTCTGCTTCCGTTTAAATTGATCAATTTTGAATCGACTGATCGTCACTGCTGTTGTTTGAGTCATAATACATAGATCCAATTGGAACTGCTTAAAGCCAATCTAGCAGCTGGCTTAAAGAGTAAACGCTTAAATAGAATGATTTTATTTTGATTTCAAATCCTTAACATGCTTGACAATTACTTTATGTACACATTTAACAACGTACTATTGTAAATTCTATAAATTGAAAAAACATGTTTATTTGTTGAAAGGCACATTTTTCCTAAATTAGTTAAATTATGCAAATATATATAGTAAATAGGTATGCACCGCGAACCGAATTGCATAACCTGAGGGACCCGAGCACCATTATTCTGCATGAATCGGTTATCGGTTCCTGGACTACATTATATGTTTAGATGCAGAATCCCAAATAATAGTAATTTGAACTTGATGATGCGGTCCGTTGCTGGTAAGAGAGCTGAATGAAACCGGCTTAAGTCCTTAAGTATGTTGGCTAGATTTGGATTTCAGGAAGATGAACGTCTCTGTTGTTGCTGGCAATCCTCGAAAGCCTGAAATATAGAAAAGAGTTCGATTTAATGTCATACTAAGCAATTACAAATCTCTCGCTTACCTTTTGCGCCACTTTGAATAAACTGTCGTAAGTAGCCTGGCCAGTCTGTTTAACCATGCCATGGAATACTCTATTCTCTGCGGCTGTTAGTAACTCGTATGGAGCACCAAACTCGACCACCCGCCCGGCATCCATGACCAGAACTTTATCGGAATCCATAATTGTGTGCAAACGATGCGCTATGGTTAAAACAGTGCAATCCTTGAACTTATTCCTTATGGTGGTCTGAATTAAGGCATCAGTGTGAGGATCCACATTTGCAGTGGCTTCATCCATGACCAGTATGCGATTTTCGCGAAGAATGGCCCGGGCCAGACACACCAATTGGCGTTGACCAACGCTGAAGTTGGTACCACCTTCGGTTATTCGACTTTGCAAACCACTGGGCAGCTCGGAAACACTTTCCTTAAGTTTCACCTCATCCAAAGCTTGCCACAGCTTATCATCGCTATACTCATTAAATGGATCCAGATTATATCGCATCGTCCCCGAGAATAGTACTGGCTCCTGGGGTATAATTGAAATTTTACTCCGCAGGTCATGTAGACCCATATTTTGGGTATCACGTTTATCGATCAATATGGAACCATCCGTATAGGACAAACGGAAGAGGGCATTGATTAGCGATGATTTTCCAGCACCTGTACGTCCGACAATTCCCACTTTCTCGCGAGGTTTAATTACAAAATTCAGAGCTCTCAATACGTATTCAGACTTTGGATCAGGGAAATAACGCAGGCTTAACTCATCAAACAGAATTTGACCATATTCAGGCCAAGATTTGGGTGGCTTTTTGTCAGCCGGCGCCTCCAATTCTCCCTCAGGTTCAATGTCCTCATATTCAACCACACGTTCAACGGCAGTCATGGTGTTCTCCAATTCAGCAGATTGACGCATTCCCCATTGAACCATGCCGGTCATGCCCATTGCCTGAAATCGAATAGGGAAAATTAAACACAATTTAAAATTATTATTTCAATTTAACTTGACTTACCTGTGTTATAGCCAAGCCGACATCTCCACCATTGGATGGGGTGAAAATAAAGAAACTCAACGTTATAATCGCTATATACAACACACAGAAACAATCCAGCCAATAGCCAAATGCTCTCGATGTACTAATGAACATATAAAAGGCTGAACTATGCAGGTCCTGATGATTGTCAAATTCGGATATTAAAACACGTTGAGCACCAAATGCTCGTATGGTAGATAGGCCAGTTAATGAGGCAGCCAGATGGGAATAGATGGGCGAGCGGGCTGGAAAAATAAAAAAATTATAATTTTTAAGCATCATGGGATTCCATATGACAGAATTTTTCGCACTCACTAATGGCCTCCAAGCGCTTTACATCACGCGACGTTTTCAAATAGAAGGTTCGCAGCTGATAGAAAATTATACCCAGTATAATTGTTGGTATGAGAAACAATGGATTCACTACGGCAATGACTATGACAATGCCTGCCAAAGATAGGAAAATTTGTATGACATCCATCATGACCGCTGGCAATATCTCATCTACTTGGCCCATATCTTTGGAGAAACGATTCAGTATCCGGCCAGATGGATTTGTGTTGAAAAAATACATAGCTGCCCGAGTAATGCCACGGAACATGGAATTGTGCAGTTGAATGGACGCCTTCATGGCTAAATTGAAGAAGAGAAATGATCGTGCAACAGTAACCACAATTGTGGCAACGGTAATGATTGTAAAGATGTAAGTGTCCAACAATTCGGCATCCACATCCCAGCCAGTTGACTCGTGCAGCCAGTGGGCTAGGCGGGGAGTTTCCTTGACCACGTCGGGAGTGATATTTGTTGAGTTGGCAATGGTTACATTTGAAATCTTCACTGCACGCACCACTGCATCATCTCCTTTCTTGGCGACCCTGAATAAATAAAAATCTGTTAATTCTGCAATATATTAGCTTGATTTTCACCTTCTTACCAATAAGATAAAAAGTAATCGCCCAGTGAGGCCAACGCTTGGGATAACACACAAAATGTCATCATCACAAAAAAGGCAAAGAATCCTCCGCCGGCCTTAAAGTACTTATTATACAGGGCCAAACCAATGCGACCCGCTTCCTGTCTTTCCTGTGGATTCATTTGATCCGCAACTGTCTCATCGTGGGTTGAATCAGCCAATGATAGTAAGGACTGTTCACTATTTCGTCGATGATCACTGCGACTGCTGGATCTAGAGCGTGCGCCTTGATCTTCCTGCTGTTCGTCACGTGAGGGATCGGCTAACATACTTGCAAAATCCAGTCCAGACTGTCGCAACGAATCATAGGTGCCTACTGCGCTCACCTGGCCCTTGTCCATTATGACAATTTGATCGGCATGCTGTAGGAACTGCAACTGATGTGTGGCCAGGATGACAATGCGCTCCCTGAGATACCCACGCATACACTGTTCGAAAAGATGACGAGCCACATGGGTGTCGACAGCACTTAAAGGATCATCCAAGAGATAAATATCTGTCTCCCGGTATACAGCACGAGCCAGACTAATTCGAGCCTTCTGACCACCGGACAAGGAAGCACCGCGTTCACCAACAATTGTCTTGTCCTTAAAGGGAAGCAATTCAAAATCTCGTTCCAAGGCGCATTTTTTAACAACTTGGCCATAACGGCGCTTGTCCATGGGCTGGCCAAAGAGTATGTTCTGTCGCACAGTACCGGAGAAGAGCCATGGCTCTTGAGAGGCATAGGTGAAACTGCCATTCACCCGTATCTCACCCGATTCAGCTCGAAGTTCTCCCAGTATGGCCTGAATGAGGCTGGATTTTCCAGATCCAGTGCGTCCCACAATACCCAATAAGGTACCCGGTTGGACGCGCAAATTGACACCGTTCAGTGTGTAGTCCGGTGACTTGGGATCCCATTTTGCCTTAAGATCAGTAATTGATATACCGGCCTCCGATAATATGGCATTTTTACTAATTTGTGGTAACGACATGGGCATGGGATTTAATAGCTTTTCATTAACATCTTTCTCATTGTCTTCGTCCCGTTCCGAGGGGGCCTGTAGAGTGGTCTGATTGCTACCAGGCAGGGGCATATCCATACTTTTGTCGCACACATCTGTTTCCTCCGATTGCATGTACTTTTCAACACGTTTAATGGACACCAATGCTTCAGCCAGCTGAGAGATGCCTTGTGGAAAGAATACAGTCATTGTGGTCCGCAATATATTGTAATAGGCGGTGATCAAAAATGCTATCTCCGGTGTTAGAAATGTACCCAATAGAACGTAGCCCACAAGACTGAGAAATATGGAAACTCTTGTTAGGAATATGATGAAAGAGAGCAGAATACCACGTATGTAGGACACATGGCGTATGGCGTTGATTTCCTTTTTACGCGCAAATGCCACCATTTGCTCAAACGGCAATTCCCACGCATACATCTTGATCACTTGTATACCGGATATAATCTCATTCATCATCCGTACACGTTCATCCGTCCGCAATGCAGTGCGCAGTCTTAGAACGGAAGTTTTCTTTCCTAAATACGCTTGCAGCGGAATGAAAGACAACATAAAGGCCACACCGAAAATGGCAGAAATTCCAATCTGAAAATGGATTAAATATTGATTGAGACAAGTAAGTTAAGTTTTCCCTATAGTTACTTACCTCCTGGTACATGAGATATGTTATGAAAATTGTCTCCAGGGGTCCAACCCAAAGGTAGTGGACAAATATGGTCACCAAATCCATGCGACCCATATCATTGGACATCAAATTGACCACATGTCCAGCCGTTGTATCTCCCAAAGCGGTTTTACTCAATCTCAGAGCCTTGCGATAGATTACGCTGCACATGCCCACACGCAGTTTTAAGCCTAAAAAAGTCAAAATGATCAATTGTCAATTTCAACAAAGATTAAAGATGACCTACCGACATGCATTGTTCCAAGCATATATGGATGCATTATGATCACATTGAGAGCACTACATAAGATAACTCCAGCAGCATAATAGTAGGCCGCCTCGATGCTTTCCGTTTCATTGTGGGTGAAATATGCAATCAACTTTAGTAGGAACAATGGCTGCAGAGTTCTCAATCCCAGCTCCAAGAGGACTAGGACCACACCCAAAAGAGCGAAATACCAACCGAACACTTTAAGTAACACTTTCAGCAGACTTGGTTCTTTCTTGTGGTCCTTCTTCTTTCGTACTTCATGTTCCCAGGCATCACTAATTTTGTTGCCCAGTGTTTCTGCAATACGAAAGTTAAACGCAAAAAAGATTTACATACAAATAATTGCACGAAATTATGAAATTAAATAAAACCATCCAAGCAGAATTATCAGTCTGCCAATTGCACTCGTGACACAATATTTCTTTTGGGATTAAAAACAATGTACGAGTTCAACGAACATACTATGTATTCATACATATATTGATATACACACACAAATCAATCAAGTAAATTAATTGTTTTGTCTACCAACCTATCTGCACATAAAAGAAACTGTCAATTGAGTCGATGTTGACATATTTAATTGTTTCATGTCTAAGGCTCAAATACAGATTTTGTTTCGATTTACGAAAAAACTTTAGCTGGCAAGACACTACTAACTTAAAAATGTATAAACATTCATTACGAGCCTCATAGTTTAAATTTGAAAAAATTGTTTTATCTTGGGAATGACATATGTTGGTCGTATTTGTTGTCGTAAATCTACTTGAATACATACTTAAAAGCATAAGATAACTAGCTTCCTATTCATAAGTTTTATAATCAAAGGTTAATTTTAATTTAATTATATAATAAACTCTCATGCTGATAGCCCAATTTTGTTGAACATTTTGCCAAGTTAGTAATTAGACTTTAGATGTCTGATTAGATAAGATAATGCTGACTGACGTAGTTGTCAAAAGGCTTTCCCACAAGAAGACACATTAATTGCTGAAATTATTGATAAAGCAACAGTTCACGCCCCCACACACACACACACACACCTACACACCTGACTTGTGCTCCTTCAAGGCTTTATAGAGATCCTTGGTATCTAATGTGCGTTTTCGACCCTTGAGAAATGTGGGCAGAGTGTACCTGAATTGAAAAATATACAAAGTTATCACTGAAATTCATGAAAAATAAAATTATTTTGTTATTTTCCATACATACCAGAAACATGCGGTTGATATGAAATTTGAACGCTCCCTCGGATTTTCTGGCAAATCATCCGTCTTAACCGATTGCATTGTAAAATTCAATTAAATCTTAAGTATACAAAAATGAGAATACACAAATGCCTTTCCTTAAGAAAACTCTGTTGTGGGAGCAGATGAAATTACAAAAAAATAAATAAACAACATTATTCATATTCTATTTCTATTTATTTAAGAGCAATGAATTTATGTTGGCTTGGTAACTCAGCAAATTCGCCGAGTTCCTTGTGTATGGGAATATTCCACGGCAAAACGAACAAAAAAAAACATAAAGACATCAAGAAAAGAAGCACGCGGGTGGCTCTTCATTGAGTCATGCTAAAGTGGATGTGGGGATAAGTCGGCATTTACAGTTAAAGTTGGTGCTTCGTATATTAGGGTTCTGTACAATCATGCATATGTATGTATATACATATGTACATACATATGTATACATGAGATTACTCTAACTGTATATGTATATGTATGTATATACATATGTACATACATATGTATACATGAGATTACTCTAACTGTACAATAATTTAAGTGGAATTCAAATAACAGTTCATTCATCGATTCGCATATTATCACCGACAAATTATCTAATCACCCGGATGGGGGGCTTATTTTGTTTTACATGCGCACAAATTACTAAACAATCGACAAAACTCGATTCAATCAAATAGAATTGGCTAGTGGGCAAACGTACATTTGTTTCAACTATTGTTTACATTTAACAACAAACGAACGAAACTTGCAAATTACTTTTCACCCTTACCGCGACGAACCGGCGGTCGCCTATTCCGCCCGGTGAATATTCGTTGGCAACGAAATACAAACAAAATGCTTAAATAAATATCTACATATATATAAATTCGACCGCTACAACGAAAGAAAAAAACAACCACGCTCCTCGAAGGGCAGTTCTCTACTGAGCATACCATCAGCTGTTTAGCCAAATTCGCCCCCGAATAGAATCAACAAGTCAAAAGTCCGCACATACTAATTTTATTTATTTTGCACACATGTTCAAAGGTATGTTAAAAAACATGGGTGACCCGTATGTTTTTAAATTCATTTCCGTTGCATACTTTTGGGTTTATTTCAGTAACTATTAAATACATTTTAAGTACATACATTATTTTTCAAATTAACTTTGTTCAGTTCTAATTGATTGATATTTTTTTATTATATTTGTCATATTGCTATATATATAACAATGTAAATGCATCAGTAAATACATTTTTTCCAATGATATTTTTTCGGTAATTATAAAAGCAGACCAAATGTTAAGTTTTTAACAAGTCTACTTTATAAATTGTACCCTGATGTTGCTTGTAAGCGTACAAGCAAGTAAGAAGTATAGAAAATTAAATTTGAATTAAAAAAAAATGTGCTAAAATAGTGTCCACCACTGTATATTGGGCAACATACAACTTTATAATGGTTTAACTTAATTTCCTAGTAACTTATCAGGTCCCCACTGAGACTGATAATCAAACCGCCACAAATAAAATAAGATTATGTTAGGTATATCAATTCGATTAAAAATACAATTTTGTAAAAAACTAGCTCTAAAAAATATACATCAAACATTTTGTATAAATTTACATTTTAAAATCCTAATTTTAAGATAAAACACAAATAAAATTGAATGTTAAACATGTCTTGGTTTTTTAATCGGGGAACCTAATGGTGTCACTTCAAGAAATGGAATGGCTTGCTCCTCTGCAAAGGCCAAAAAATCCGACCCGTAGTGTTGAATAAGTTGGGTCACCATGGATACATCGGCTTCAGCACGATGAGAGTCGTTTGCTGGTTGATTAAAAGTACGTTCAAAGAGACTGCTCAGATTGTATATGCCTTTGGGTGGAAAAAATTTTCTCTTTGCACAATTCAAGCCTTTGAAAAGCTGACGACGCGACCGGAAATCACGTTTAGCTGGAGGTTCATCATCTGAATCATCATCCGAATCGCATGCAAGTTGCCTCCGCTTAGAAGCCGCCTCCGTAGGGATCAGTATAGGACGTTTAGGTGTAGATTCATTCACTTGCTGCCAGTTAATTTCCTTAACTGCCTGACTAGATGGTTCTATCTCAATCTTCACATTTTGGTCTAGCTCTTGCTCCTCTTTTTTTACTTGTAAAGTACTGTTTCTAGGAATCTCAAGCAAATTATTCTCATTGTATCGTTTTTTGTCGATTTCAACAAAGGCACGTAGTGAGTCAACACACAGCATATCGTCGGGAAATGAGAGGTTCAGTTTTTCGAAGGCCTGACGAACAATAGGAAAGTCAAAGTTCCACCCATTGTGGGCCACCAAACAAATTCGTCCTGGTAAATGGCGCACAAAATTCATAATCATCTGGCCAGAATTCTCATTAAGCTTGGACTCCCTCTCTAAGATATAGTTGTTCAAACCTGTTAAAACGCAGGGACAGTGTCAAAAAATAACTATTCTAGTTTTGGAAGAGGTAATAAATACCTGTAATTTTCTCTGCATCCGGATGAACCATCATTGTTGGCTGAAACAATAAATTCAACTTGTGAATCACTCTTGGTGGTGCGGGGATCTCTGCCCCTTCCGCAACGGCATCTTTATTTTTTATAATCTCTGCGTCGAAAGCGTACATACAGAGTTCCGTGATACTCGTCCTGTTGTAGTTGTAGGCTGGTAAATTGGCCGTCTCCAAATCTATCACAGCAAATGTATTTATTTTAGTTGCGCTCTCATCCTGCTTATCAAATACACCTGCTTCGCTTGGAGCCATTTCATTTGCGATTGACTGAACCCGTTGCGTACAAACATAATACAAAATTTTATTTTTTAATATTTCGCCACCAATGGAGATGCCAAGCGTCTACAGTGCTGATGTTTTAACCGATTTACGGCTAAACAAAAAAGCTGAAAATGCGTTGAATAACATTTGTAGCATATCTAATTTGCAGTTTTAATTTAACTATTTAACTAATATTCAAATTAACTTTTCTATTATTTTGTCTATCATAAATAATCGTTTCTTACCAGTTTATGGTAAGTGCAAGTTTCACTGAAATTAAAGATCAGACAGTTTACCCAATTTTTCCGCTCAAAGTTTTACTTAACTCAAAAATGCGGGGTTGACTATAACAAAACGTTAAAAAATTCAAACGAGTTTTTATATTTAAAACATTTTTATTTTATTAGCATAATAAACATGCATATACTTGTAACGCCACATATTTTTAAAAACAGAACAACTGTAGATACTGCAGGATACAAACGTTGTGCTTCTTCTTTTTTTTTTGAATACTTGAAGGATTTCTAATCCCTGTGCGTCCAAATATTGAAAAATTGAGGTTAATTACATATTGAATGTACAAACATATACATAATCACATATATATGTACATATTCGAGCAATGGCACTTAACTGAATGATAAGGGTTGTCCTTAGCCAGAGACTGCTCCGATTGATTTGGTGTCCTCGGATTTCGAGTCTGGAGCAGCTGAGCGCTTTTTGGCTGAAAATTGGAGATAACCCATACCCGTGGCAGCCTCATATTCCTGAACCAGACAATCAACAACTTCGCGCGACTCATCCAGTTCAGAAAGGTCATCCTTAAAAATATCCTCACGCCGAAACTGATCGAGAAATGCGCCACGTTTGCGTAGCTTGTCATATTGAGCCAGAGCTCGTTCGAACAAGGAACAGATGCTAGTGTGATTGGCCAGCATCAGACCAGAGACACGATGATTGTTCTGGACATAGGGTGAAGTGCGAGATAATGCCACTTGAATGGACGTAGGTCCCCAAGGTATGAATTGGGCCATTTTCCGCTCGCGAATGCGTTGAAGGGACTTATGAACCTGTGTGGGATCCACTTCGCCCTGGATGATGTTTAATATAGAGATATAGCAATGATGATTCGTCTTATCCGGTCCAGTGGACACCATCATGTTCTTGGGCTGTAACAATCGACGCATCACATCCAACACGGTTGTCTTGCGAACATTTACCGCTGGCTGATTGACATTCGTCTGGTTAGTCAACGGCGTGTAGCCGGTCATCAGGAAGTGCAACTGCGGTGTGGGCACCAATGGTGCAGTTATCCCAATGAGATTATTATTCATGTAAGATGGATAACGTAATGTTGTCGTGCTCACACTCATAATAGTCGAGACGAGATTGTTGATTTGGGAAAAACTAGGATTTTGGATATGTAGGCGATCGCTTGCAATTCTATTCAGGGCTGTATTATCCAAAACCACCACACTGTCCGCCGCCTGGCATAAACGTCTTAGCGTTAACATGGAGTTGTAGGGCTGAACTACAACATCGCTAATCTCATCTTGGTTTGGAAAAACGCTATAAGTCTGAATTAGCTTTTTGGGATAACGATCCGAAAGGCGTTCCATGATATAAGAGCCCATCCCCGAGCCTGTACCACCGGCAATCGAGTGGCACAATACAAAGCCTTCCAAGGAATCGCTGCCATCAGCTTCACGATCTATAATGTCGAACACCTCCTCCTGCAGCTTTTCACCCTGGCTATAACCGGAAGCCCAATTGTTACCAGCACCCCCACCATGCTTGGACAGGTACACATTTTCTGGATTGTAAAGCTATCAAAATAAATCCTTATTAATCCAAGTCAAAAGAAAAAGTTTCTCATATTTACCTTAGCGTAAGCTGACCCCATAATGGTGTGGATCACACGGGGTTCCAAATCCAATAGGACAGCTCGTGGTATATAGTGATCATCATCGGCCTGATAGAAAAAGACATCCTTGCGGTCTAAGCTCTCAGTTGCAAAGTCTTCCAACACGCCACTGGGTGAAATGCCGTGTTCCAAACACAAACGCTTCCAAAACTCAAAGCCAACTAGAAAAAGGATGTATCTTTTATACACATATGTATATAAAAATATATATACTCCCGACTCACTTTGATTGCCGCATTGGCCCAGCTGAAGTGTAATTATTTCGCTTGGCATCTTTCCTCTCCGCACGATTCCGTGTCGGGACTTAAAAATTTATCGTTTGAAATGCTCTATACCTCCTTTACCTCGTTATTAACTGTGACCTGATAAGTTAAATTTGCTTGTTTTTGGAACGAATTACAAAAAATGAACACAAAACTATTATTGTTAACAAGCAAAAATTTAAACAAATGCCACAGCGGGGAAGAATTAGAAGCTGATGACAGTCAGTGTTGAGTAACATCTCGAGTGTTTAGAGTTGCTTATTGTAGGTAACTAAAAAGCGGCTGAACTAAATGGCTAAACAAAACCAATTCAAAATACCGCCCAACTTTACATTCAAAAAAAAATCGATTGTCCTGGAACTTGCACTAAACCTTTTTAAAAACTTGTTTTAATGTGCAAATCATTTAAAAATCTTACGAGCAAAAAACTCAAATCAAACAGAAGTACACTTTTAATATTCCTCAGGTGAGAAAGGAAAAACGATAATTCCAGCGGAAAGGTAAAAAATTACTTGCTAAGAAACCATATATGTCGATAGCCAATTGATCATCGTTGGTCTTTGGCTACATTTTGTTACTTTTCGATCTTCAATACTTTAAACCGTTCAATAATATTTAAATACGAAAATATGTCTATAATTCTGAAACGCAACCTGTTTTACTCACCATGTATTTTAAAGGTATGTTAAAAACAAAAAAATATAATTCATCCATTCAAATTTGCTTGTCACCCTTCATCAGCATGTTTGCTATAGCTCGAAGAACGAAGATGTCCCTCCTAAGACTATTAAAAAAACAGGCCCGAAAAATTTGATAATAGATGAGAAAGGAGCAAAGCTGCCCAATGGAGGAATTTTTCACACTCGTCCTGTAAAAATGCACCTCGATAAAGGTAAAAGAACGCAGTTTCATGAAAACATATGAAATTACAACAGCCTTATGGTTCTTCCACTCTAATCAAATAGATAAAACCTATAAATGGTGTTTGTGCGGAAGGTCGCAGTCACAGCCGCTATGCGATGGCAGACATATACTTGGGTATCTAAAACACGGATTAAGGTAAGCCACAAGCTAGCTTATATTGTAATATTAATACTTTAAAACTAATACTGTTTTCTAGGCCTATTAACTTTAAGGTGGAGAAATCTGGCGAATATTTGATGTGTACCTGTAAACAAACCAAGAACCGACCTTTCTGTGATGGAACTCACAGTCAGCCGCACATTCAGGCAGCTGTTAAATAAGTGCTTTAACTATACATAATGTATTATGACTTCAGGGAATTAGTGCGCTCAGCGCATTCGTTTTTAAAATGTTGTATTATGTAGATGCTCTTACGTTTGTGTGGTGGAATGCGTGTTTATTTATATCTATAAATATGATGTTTGTTTATTATTTCTTTAAAAAAAATATCTACATTCTTACTTGAGATAACAATTTCACCACAAACAAGCTGAAATTTGAATGCACTTTTACTTTTAATAAAAGTTGTTCAAAGGAATTATATTGTCTTATACCTTTAGAGACAGCATAAACTTAGGATCTCTTTCTTACAATAATGATGAACGATCCCACTTATCCGCCTAAAGTAAAAAAATATATCTGAAGATCTAATTTATAAACTGTTAAGAAATTGCAGTATGTGGACTCTTATATTGCATTAAATGGACTCTAATATTAAAAGTCAAAAACTGAAGTTGGCAAATTTGATCAACAGTTTACACATTTGTGGAAGTTATTATTATTATTTTTTTTCCAAAGCGAATGCTATTAGCTTAAATATAATATTGAATCTGGCTGTTTGAAAACGAAAGATTGATAAAATAAAATTTATCGGAAAAGTTTTTCACATTTTTTTTTCATTTTATTTTTTGTTTAACATTGATAAACTCTTTTATTATATGTTTTCTGTTGTATAACGTTTTGTACTACATATTTATGACCTGGTACTGGCATTTCTGGTAACACATCTTGTAATTTTTTCAAACACAAATTCTTAAAAATAAAAAGCATGCCAAATATAGTGGAAGCAAATGGAAAGAAATTCGTTTAAAGCTCTCTACCATTCTAGATACTAGAACTTGGATTGTAAAATAAAATAAAATAAAATAGGGAAAAGATTATACAAATATAGAATGAGTATGTAAAGTATTACGAACTAGGCTAAAAAAAATTATATGTAATAATAGTAATATATATATAAATATCTTTAGAAATAAGATGTGTCCAAGATAGACACCGATCAGTTGGCACTTTCCTAGACGGACTTTATCAGACGATCGTGACGCTCCAACAGTTTTGTCTTATTCGCCAGCGTATCGGCGGCGGCGCTGGCAAGTCTATCATTTGCTTTGGCCTTTGCGGCGTCAACGGCTGCCACCAACTTGTCCTGCATCAAAGTGGTCAGGCATTCGCGGAAGGACAT
This sequence comes from Drosophila nebulosa, assembly GCA_024703675.1. Lineage (NCBI taxonomy): Eukaryota > Metazoa > Arthropoda > Insecta > Diptera > Drosophilidae > Drosophila > Drosophila nebulosa. The sequence goes on along the minus strand of CM045724.1, from coordinate 4,929,039 downwards.
TAAAAATTCATCGGCATTTTCGCGATTGAAGCACATTGGGGGCTTTAGTTTGATCACATTGTCATTGGGTCCATCGGACGATACAAGGACCTTGTGCATCTGCTTCATCCGATTGACGACCCAACGAGCAGACTTGGTATCTGGAATACGGGCATCACGATCCTGCACCAGTTCAATGCCAATGAAAAATCCCAAGCCTCGCACATCACCAATGCACTCAAACTCCTTCTTCAGTTGCTGGCATTCACCTAGAAGGTAATCACCCAATTTTTGGGCATTCTGTTGTAAGCCCTCCTGATCGATGACACGCATCACGGCATTGGCTATGGCACAGGACACTGGGTTGCCGCCATATGTATTGAAGTATGGCACTCCAGTTGCCTGCAGAGCCTGCGCAATCTCCGGGGTGGTGACAACGGCACCAACTGGATGACCATTGCCCATTGGCTTGGCCACTGTGACAATGTCGGGAACCACATCCTGGGTCTCAAAGGCCCAGTAATGACTGCCCACGCGACCGAAACCAACTTGCACCTCATCGGCAATGCAAACACCTCCAGTGGAACGGACTGCCTCGTACACCGCCTTGAAGTAACCAGGAGGGGGCAAGATCTGGCCACCACAGCTCTGCAAACTCTCCGCTATGAAGGCTGCCACTCCCTTTCCCTTAGCCAATTGGGTCTTGCATATGTCCTCAATGGGCTGAGTGTAAAGTTTGGCCAAGTCCGCATCAGGATACATTTTATCTGTAATCTGACCGCCGTAGATGTCCGGGCAGGGAGCCACATGAACATAATCAAGTTTCTTCTCACCGCCGGGCATATTAAATTTGTAAGGAGACACCTCCATCACTGACTGTAAATGACCATGGTATGCGCTAGAGTTGGATGGAAGACGGAAAAGATGAGCAAGCGTCCTATATAATTATGGGTCGCCAAATGAACTTACTGGTCCAATGTAATTACATCCTGTCGCTTGGTGAAATTACGGGCCAAACGCAATGCCATATCATTCGCCTCCGAACCGGAATTGACAAAGAAGCAAACAGATAATGAAGGCGGCATCTTGCTGGTCAAAGTCTTGGCGCATTGCACTAGTTCATCATGAAGGAAGCGGCAATTGGTAGATATGGTAGCCATTTGCATGGCACCTGCCATAACTACCTCCGGATGGCAGTGACCCACTACAAGTAGAAACAGATAAAGTAAATGATAAACAGATTAGTAACGGCAAATGCTATGGCAAAAATAAGTTCCTAAATCATAAAACCCACCTAACAAAGGGTAGGCCCTTTACGGCTTTATCATTGCTTGCTGGTTTTTCATTCATTTCTAAACACCTCCAAAGACACACCCCAATAGCCACCTACTGTACTTAAATCTTACTCGATTGTTTAACAAGTTTTTATAATTCTAAATTTATATGTGCAGAACCTGTCATGGTCATTCCAATGCTTATCTGTTACCTTTGTCTACCTAAACACATTCAGTGAGAAACTAAAAGGCATCAAAAAAGAAAGAGAATGCCAAAAATAACAAACGTCGTCTAATCGACAATAGGAAACGTGCACTCAGACAAGCCGGATTGGCCATCGCGTGCGTTTCACGTGATAGCTCTAGCCAGAGAACGACAACCACATAGCGGTCTTATCGTAACAAACAACAAACGGAATGAGGGTGCCAACAACTCGAACAGCTCCAGCTTCACCAGCTGCGACTGACTGAATGAATGTGTTGACCCCCAAACTACGTAATCAGACGTCGCCATCGTAAAGAAGGCGGTGCCATGCCGCTGCGGTCCAGTCTGGTCCGCTTCTTCTTATCGTATCGGGGCCTGATGGACCCGGGACCTGGGCCTGTCTGAAATCAAGCCAAATGATCGGGCGGACACACATTCTCTTTGGCCACTATTGGTGTCACATTTTGCTAGTCTTGGCGACGATGCGCAAACGGCAAACGGCAAACGACAAACGGCGTCGTTTCTGATAAGATCAATGCCTCTCCCACTGCCTCCTCCTCCATCTCCACCCACTCTGGTTGCCATCCGTTTCACGTGTATTTGCGTGGATGTTATTTTTAGGCTTGTTTATACTTAGTAGTTGAGTGCCTTAGTAAACTAACACTTGCTGGCAAATTTATGAATGCGAATTGAAAATTAATCGATTTATTTAACTACCGGCCAGACTTTGTATTGCAGAAGGCAGCTTATTTATATGGCAAGAAGTTAATAATAAATTAATCAACAAAATGTTTTTGTTACCTACAAATTGATTAGAACAGAAAACACTCTTTGAGGGGGGTTGGGGAGGTGGGTAGCAACTAAGTTACCATATTAAAGAATTAAATATGGAGTACAGTTAATTTCGACTGCTAATGCTGTCCATCTTTGCACTTTGCATACCTGAAATACCTAATTATTAATATAAATTCTAAAATCATTATTTTGTGCTTTACTGTGTAGATTTTGAAATACTTTGTTGCTTTTCTATTTCAATATTTGCGACATCAGACAAATTTATTTATACTTATGCCTAATCTCATTTAACTATATTATTTTTGCTCGCTATTTGGCTGCCTTTACTCTATAAATTGTATCATTTAGAAAAAAAAAAACAAACAACACAGTAGCAAAAGCAGGGCGTGTGTTTATTTTTCTTATAGAATTTATCTCTGAACAGAATTTTCCATGGACAGGCCAGCTGATTGGATTGCCTAGCCTCCTCTTAGGCTCTGACATATATTGAATCTAGAGTAGAGTAGGGGCATATGTATACCGATCGCCGATCGCACTATGGACCGGCATTTAGAATTTCCATTGGGGTGGAGTGCCTAGTGTTTGTGATTATCTCAAGTACATTTCCACTCGGCACGAGACGTTCACATGTACTGATAAGGCGGCCCCTCAAGAACTAACAAGTATGGGAGTAGAAAAAAAAAAGTGGCACGAGATCACAAATAACGTGAACATTGCGGGACGATTGGAAAGACTGCGTTTTGTTTTTCACTTCTATAGAAGTTTCATAAGTACACGTGCTTTGGCATTGCTTATCACGTTTAGAATTTAATTTTAAACTGATAAATTGACAGCCATATAATGCTATGCTTTATTATTGATGGGTTTCTCTTAAGGTTCTTCTATGGGTAAACAAGTTGCATAAGCTAGTTGGCCCTGAAGGCATTTATTTCGAAGGGAAGAATAGAATTGCGATGGCATCTTGAGTAAGAACTTCGTCATTATGATGCCATTTTAATCTATTAACGAATAACACTCACAGCTGTTGGTTGTTGATTTTTGGCTCCGATTACAATATATAATCAGTTTTGATTTGTTATTCGAAAATAAATTAAATACAGCAAATCAATAACATCAGCATTATTACCCTTTGCGTTCAGGTCTCTATAAATAGTTTTAGGTCTACTATATATGGGACTATCGGAAAGTTTTGTATACGCGAAACGTTGCTAGAGGCAATGTCCCCAAAACGGCTAATTTCCGGCCCTTATCAGGCAGTGACAACACAACATAAATGATTAGGTACAACATTAATGCACACGGGGCAAAGCAATGGATATGAAAGTTCTAAAATGATATGTCCACTATATACCCGCTTCGCTCAGTGTATGAAAACTGTCTTTTGGCAAAAAAGAAAAGACACAAAACTTTCCACACCCGTAGCATAAATATTCTAGGTGTAAGAAATTGAATGGAAAATTTTACAAAAATATTTCAATTTGAATACAGTCGGCAAATTGGCAAATTGGTTGTCTACGTCAATCTTCGTTGCTGTACGGAATTGGGCCGTACCCCCCATTGGGTGTCAGTGTATGCACTTGATTATGTTGTTTTTTTTTTGTTTTTTTTTTGCGGGTTTATATTGCTATTATTTTAATCATCAGATCGAGGCCCTGTATCGGGGCCCGAAATCCAGCATCTACACACACCAAACACACAAAAATCCAGTCCATGATAAGGCTGACTCAGTCGGTCAGGCCCGTCCGCCCGCCACCCAGCCAGCCAGCCAGCCAGCTAGCTAGCTAGCTAGCCCACACTCAAATCAAAGGTAGGGAGAGTAAAACGAGAAGTGATATTGCTATTGCCTCAATCGGGGCCTGAACATGCCCCTAATGTCTGGGGGAACTGGCAAAGTGATCGCATTGGGTTGGGCAGTGGCGCAACCTTGAACTTGTTGCCAAATGTTCTAGAGCTAGCAGCTAAAGTCTCGCCACTTGAGATCTCTCATTATGGTATATGGTAGGCACTTTCCTTTATTATACCCACCCACAAACATATAATACTAAATATCGTCTTTGGACCCAGAACTCATAGCCATGTCGTGTGCCGTGGCCATTTAACGTTTCACGTAAACAATATCAGCATATACACAAATTATGATTTACGAGTCTTGGACAACAAAAAAAAATTACCCATTTCTAGGCCCATTCATCGGGCCCCGGCTCCGTATGATCGTACTCAGACAGGCAGTAATAATACAAATAATAATAAGTTTTATTGTTGTTTGGGACAAGCTCTTGAAATGGGATATTGTGACGTAAAATTGACAGTTATAGAACCTTTTTAAAACCCTTGAAAGATCAGGGACTTTAAATTCTTCCTTTCATAATTTTGCGCAAGTAAAACTAATAGATAAATAATAAAATATATTTAACAAGTACTTACCATGAGCAACATTGTTGATGCAGTCCAAATAGCGTGTTCCTTCTTCATCGAACATATACTGGCCCTGTCCACGTACAATTTTCAGAGGATCGGAACGATAGAACAATTGACAGGCTTGCCTGATTTTTGTAGTATACGTAAAAGAAAATCGAAAGATGATGTTATTTGTAAAGTAATACAAAAAAAAAAAAAAAAACACATGCAGTTTATATTATGGCGCACCAGAACAATGACAACGATTTAGTCTAGAAATGACGTATTAAGTTTAAGTACGTAGTACACTATAACGGGGCCTGATCATTGAGATAATAAGTGAACTATTGCATATGAGCAGATTTGGTTTTAGTGGGTTGATTAGCCTATGATACTAAGCCTTATGGCGCCTAGACCATGATAAAAATATTTGTTGAAACTCATTTTTTGCGTTATATATTTAAACAAATTAAAACGTTTGTCAGCGCCTTATCTCATTTCTAATTATTTAAACTTTACCATGATAATGAGTAATAAAATTTAAATACAAAAAAAAAAAAACAATGTGATTCTCAATATAGCGTTTTAATAATTTTGACGTTTTCGTAATTTTACTGCTTTTGGTGAAAGTGTAATTGGGCAACTCGTTTTTTCGTTCTCAAGTAATGCAATCAATAAAAGGCCAAAAATAAATTTTCTCATTGGCTAGATGGCAACAGAGCAAAATCATCGCATCCCACAGACGAGTGAGAACGCCGATTGAATAAAGAGACTGAGAGAGCGCATGGCATGGGGGCCCCCATTACGGATGACTGTTACATATTTGGGGGATGCCGATGCGGATACTTGACCTTGACAAAGAAATGCTTGTTCAAGGGAAGGTCTTTTAAGACTTGCACTACATGAGGCTACTTAGTTTTAGGCTTATACTAAATATGTGTGTATAACTTATGAAATAGTTGATGGCAAATGAATAGTATAGTTACCCAATATGTTTGTTGCGCAGCTTGATGGTTTCTGACTTGGACAGCTGCTCGCTGGCCACAGACTTTAGTTGTTCAACAGGGAAAGGCATCTTTTGTGTGTTTTTTTTTTTTTTTTTATTAACTTTTTAACTTTGAATTAAAGCGCGCACTTTTAAAAGTGATACTATTTATGCTGATGCTGTTGCTCTGGACGCTGGATGTTTCCGGCAGGGATTTGAGACTCAACTAGCACGGAATGTTAGAGGTTAGTGGGTGGACTTGGAAGCCACTTTTCACGTCTTTTGGTGCTTAGAAATTGTCGCCGAATGACAAACTCTCTGTGCGAGTGTGGCATTTTTATAACAGAATCGTGGCGGCCCACTGTATCGCTGTTAATATGGTCTCTGCTATAATTGCTGCCGCTGCTATGTCACTGTTAAAAGTAGGGACAAACGTGACTCTCTCTATTACTGCTCTTTCTCTTTCTCACTGCGCCTGTAAATTGAAACAACTGCCCGCTATTGGCAAGAGATAATGCCCGGTAGAATTCCAGTCGACATAAGGAAAAACTACTTACTGGCACAAAGGCAATTGTAATGGGACTGTACTTAATTGTAAACAACGTAGTTTAGTTGAAAGAGCCGTAGGATCTGTATGGCTTTAAGGCGAAAAAGAGGAAATAGGGATTAATAAACAGAGGTGTATATACATATATTCCTAATTTCTTTCAATAGGTCAATTGATTTATCTAAAATCGTAAGCTTGTAATAATTTTTTTTATGAAGGACTTTGAAAATTAAATTACATTAAGTTGAAGAACTTCTTCTTTAATGTGAAATATGAAATTGTCAGGCTACCAATTTTAAAACTCCCGCCTTAGATCGTAATGTAAGCATTATAAGGTGGCGCCACCTACGATCATGGCTTACTTAAAACTCAAAATGAGCCATGTTAGAAAAATAGTGGGCGCAGTGGGCTTAGGTTTCAAACTAGTTACTCATTTAAACAAACCCGCGATACACGCAAATTTTTGTAAGGATATCTATATACATATTTATATATGTATATATATATTTTTGATAATCATTTATAGCCGCATATATATGCAAATTATTGTTTTGTTGTTTGCTATATTTCCATAGAACATTCTATTAGTTCCTAGTTCCTTTTCTTTAAGTTCTAGAATATAAAGATATGAACTTGTTGCCTGCTGCTTTTTGATATTGGCTATACTTCTTATAACATATGAATGTAAATGAAATTCTCAGAGATGGGCACTTAAGTATCCCTTTTGTGCGGATTTATTTTTTTTATTAAATATTTGTATATTTGGTTTTTTTCTATATTTTTTGTTTATACTTTTATAAAGTACATTTCTATTTTGATCGAAAATATTTGCAAGCACTGACGACATTCAATGATGACGAAACACATAAGTATAAAATATGATCTGTGTTTAGTATACTACTAGTACGTATTAAACGAGGTTACTTTTTACATTTGAATTTGTTGTGTTCTGTTAACAAAATAATTGTCGAAAATTGTGGAGTATTGATTAAACTTAATAAATAATTATGTGTATATGATTACAGTTTTACAGGTCTTTTATCGTGTTGCATACAATTAATATATATGTATATTAATTGTTTATATCATTTCATTCAATTGCATATATACGTATATATGTGTATATGTATGTATGAAGTTTTGTTTCGGTTTCCAATAAAATTAATAACAATTCCGATGCACAATGCATAAAGTGCATAACAAATTTAAAATACTGCTATCTGATTCTCGTTTCTCATATTCTATAATAACAATATAAGATAACTAGGTTAGTAGTCAATTGGTAGTAGTGTGTTATTGTTTTAGTAAGGTCAACATTTGCAATATATATGTATGTGTAAATAGTTAAGGTTTTTGTTAGTCGATTATTGTGTGTATACAATATTTGTGGTACATAAGGTGTGTGGATTGTTTTCCATTTGCTGGGCGCGTGGGTGCGTACAACATTGATTGATTTGATGAGTTTACAGCGACAACAAACAAATAGAAACGATTTCTCATTTACGACGATTAAATCATTGTATGGGTGTATATAAAAGATAACATTCACAAAAATTACGTTGAGTTGGTGCAATTTCGATGTTGTCTTTGTTTCTTGTCAGTTAGAAATTAAGGCATGCCTGGCAGACCACCAATGAGACGCTGCTGTTGTTGCTGCTGCTGCTGTTGGTGTATTAGGTTGACCCGGGCCCTCTGCTGCTCCAGTCGTTGTACAGTGGCAGTTAGATGGGAATTCTCCACATAAAGATCCTTGACAAGTATGTCGGCATTCTGCAAACGTTGCGTTTGATCGGCAAGCATAACTCCTTGAGCCTCGATGCGGCCGTGCAGATCGTTGAGCTCCACTTGATGCTGACGCCAGGATTCTGAAATTGAATTAAATCAATTAGTATTCGAATTGTTGCCATTATTGAAATTTCATGTACGTACGCTGCATCAGGGACTCTGTGTACTGCTGCTGCTGTTTAACCACATTCTGCAAATGACGATTGCGAAGCTCCAGTTGATTCAGTCGCTGCTGAAGCGTAGGATGCGTGGTTCTCTGTTAAATAATAAATATGTTTTTATTAGATCATAATGAATACTACATTTTTTTTTTTTTTAAATCAACTCACCGCATAGGCCTTTTCGAGCACTGGGCGCGCCTCCTGCAACTGCTGCAGTTCCATGACCAAACCGTCACGTTGCAAGCTCAAATCTTTAATCTGTTCCTTCAGGGACAACTCAAAGAATTTAAGGCGCTTCAGTTCCTCTTTCAGTAAGCTCGGACTGCTGCACTTATCATCACGACTAAGGCAAGAGATTTTACCATTCGATAGTACACTGTGTGTGTCGAAACTCTTATTGGATGCCGTCGATGAGGTCTCACAATCGGCAATCTCACCCTCCGACTGTTGTTGTGGACTCTGGGCCCGTTTGGGCTTGCTAATGGGAGCAGGAGCCGATGTTGACATGGATGCCTCTTGCTTTGCGGGTAAGGATGAAGAACCATTTGTTGTTGCACTACTTGCTGTTGGCGATGGACCCGAGGGGGTGCTGTCAAATGGTGTGGTACTAAAGATGGATGTCTCCGAGGTTGTAAGTTTGTTGCTGAAGCAAACAAAAAATTTTAAATCGAGACGATTATAATTAAAAATTTTGGATTGCTTTATACGTATTTAGAACAATTATTAAAAACATCCTAAAATGTTCTCATTTTAATGTGTAGAATGCAAGCAAAATAAAAGAGGTTCAAATGTATTAGTTGTTGTAAGTTTAAATTTTATTTATATATATTTAATTAAATAAGTGAAACTTCGAAATCAAATTTTTGTTTGTATTTTAAGTGTTTTGGTGCATAAAGATGTGCTATTAAAAAAATTCGTTTATTACACCCTTGCAGGGGATTTAGTTAGAAAAAGTGTTGAGGCATTTATGAAAAGAGAAGAATTTTTGATAGATGGATTTTGTTAGCCCGAACTATGAAATTAGGATTAGTTTTAAGCAAGCCTGTTATAATGATGCCTATTAAGCCTAGGTTAGACTATTTCATATAGTCTCTTGGCAACGATTTGGTATTAAATTTAATTCTAGGAACAAAAACATTTTATTTATAAAATTATGAATTTAATAAGAGATAAGAATGCTTTGAATTTGCATATTTATTCTTTTTATATTATATAATCTTAAAAAAAAAAAATTTTAAATAAGTGTGTCAAGATTTTACAAAATGCCTTTATAGTGAGATCTGTCATAAAGATCTAATCATCGTTTATTGAAGTAATTAAAAGATTTACTGCAAGGGTATACCCAAGTCGGCGAACCGACTTGTACTTTTAAAATTAAAAAATTATGAATATGATTTTTTGTTTTATTAGTTTTGCTGTTAAATTACATTTATTTGGACAAACACATAAACTAAACTTATTATTTACAGGACAAAACAAAAAGAGAGGTGCACACAGATGATGAGAAGGCTTTGTCTACTCACCGGCTTGCCGCTTTGTGCGTCGGTGAACCACCCAGTAGGGCAACAGCTGTGGCAGCGAGATTGGATTCATCGCCACTGAATGCCTTGAGGGGTTCCTGAATTGTGCTTTGAAGCCACAAATAGCTAATGGGTGAACTGGCCGGACTTTTGCCAGTTTCGGCAGAACTGAGTTGTTGATTCAGTTCACTGGCTCCGGTCAAAATCTCTACGCTCTCGCCAAGGCGCAAACGCAAATCCTCAATTTCCGACTGCAGCAAACTAATCTCCTGCGATTTCTCCTCTAATATGCGCATAGAGCTTGTGCGTAACTGGTTTGCTTCCGCCTCCAGTTCGATATACTGTTGTTCTAGCATATCTCGCTCATCTATAGGCGAGAGACGGCCATCCTTGCTAAATTGTTCCTCATATTCGCGAACCTTTTCCATCAGTTCGGTGAACTTTTTATCGTTCTCCTGTTGCTCATCCTCATAGATCTGACGCTCCTTCTCGAACATTTGGCGTTCGTCACTCAACTTGGACTGCCAGTAATCCTCGCACTCTTCGTAGGCACGCTGCATCTGTTCCAGACTTGCCTCCAACTCTGTGCAACGAGACTCGGGTGTGGGAGATTTTCCTGCCGCTGCTGTTGCTGTGGCCGCCTTCAACTTTTGCTCCAAAAGGGCTATGCGTTGCTTTAAGCCGGACACCTCTTCATCTTCTTTGTTCTTCAGCTCCGAATTGAGGGCCAACCAATCGCCGCTGCTGTCACTAAGATCGGCTGTTCCAGTACCATCATCAGTGCACTTGCGCTGCTTACCCAAGCGTGGACTCTCCTCAGTTAGGTGGTGTGTTTTACTGGGCGAATCACCACGGCGCTTGGTGGCAGCTGCCGCCGCCGCTGCAGCTATGCCAGAAGCACATTCAAGATCTTCAACCACCTGTTTCTTCTTGCGCTTCAGTTCTATGTGCAGGCCTTCGATCTCCATAGTTAGCTCATCAGTCTTATCTCGCAATTGAGAATTTTCCATTTGTAGGACAGACAATTTATCCATCAACTGCAGCATCTCGTCCTCAACATCATGGATTTTATCCGTGCTACTATCGCAGCGAGCGGTTTTGGAACTCTGTTCTGGTGATACATCGCAGCTGGCTAGTTCCTGATTGAGTTTGATATTTTGCTCGAGCAATTCAGTTATCTGTAGCTGCGATTTTTGGTGTTCCGTCTCCAATTCTTTGTTCTCATTGCGCACTAGTTCCAATTCGGTTTTCAACTTAATCTCTTCTTGCTCGAGGCTTCTAAGCTGTTTTTCCAACCGACTAGTCATAGTTGCCCAATGATCTCGATCATTGGTCATCCTCTGGGTCAGTTCCCGCACCATACTTGCGTGACGCTGTTCCAATTGTTGCAACTGTTGCTGTGATTTCTCTTCCATGGTGGCATGCCGCTCATCCACCTCCACAGCCAAAAGAGCCACTCGCTGATTTGCTGCTTTGTTGTCAGCTCGTAATTTTAGATTCTCCTCATGTTGTTGACGATAAGCCATACGATAGTTAGTCAACTCGGACGATTGAAGAGTCGCTAGAGCCCTTAGCATATTGGTATGAGATTCGCCATCCAAACCGCGTAGATCCTCCTCGATCACTTTGGTCAATTGAGTTAGGTTAACCTGGTCATTGTCAAAGCCAAGTATATGCAGAAGTCCACGGCTATTAACTACGCTGGCCTGCTCCCAAAGATCAATAATGCTGTCCGCACTGATCATCTCTAGCTGTTGTGGCGTCACGATGTCTGCAAGGCATGATTATAAATGGTATGATATGGAATCGAATGTTTACACACAAATATGGCGTTAATTAGCAGAAGAGCTCAATAAGTTTCAGTCGGTGAGTTGATAAAGACAAGAACATAGATAATATACAATACATTTTATATAGTCCAAGATACCAGGTGAGAGATAGGGAAAGAGGGGGATAGTTGTGTGTGTGTGTGGGTGCAAAGGCGCTGAAAGGCTTCGCTTTTCAAGCAAATCGAATTTGTCTGGCATCTAACTAAAAAGGTTTCCAATTTGGAACCTTTTGTTTTTGCTAATTAAAATTTTTCTTTTGGATATAAATTTTATAAATCTTGTGGATAAAATTTTCAAATTAGCTTCAATATTCGCCTGTACTTTTTCTGGGTTTTGAAATAGCGATATGAAAATAAATCAAAGTAATTCTTACTAAAGATGATCCTGTTAAAACTCCTAACTATCTGTATTGTGTTTGAATTTGCTACTTAAATATATTTGTATATATATTTAGTTCCAAAATTTTTTAAGTTAAATGGAATGTGGTATTAAAAGAGATTTTTAAAAAAATTAGACCATAAATACCGGAAAAAACTTATCTTGGACCACTTTCTTTCTTATTTACTCGTTTCTGACATTTTTTGTGATTTGAAACTAATTTTTGGTATTTTTTTAAGCAAATTCTTAGCAATTCATTTAAAATATGATGGATAATGGGTTCTACTCTTGCCGGACATATTTCGAAGCAAATAATATGTGTTAACATACATATGTACAATAGACAGAGATCGTGCGATTATATATATTTTGGAGTGGAATGTATATGGATGGGCAAAGAACAAACCTTTGCAGCACAAACACTGGCCGCTGTGGTATCTGTAGCATCTCCCTTGATCTGGCTGTGCGGGCAGGTGGTGGCCTGCATCGTATAAACCAATAATAACAACAACAACAATAACAACGACGACAAGAGTAATCAATTATAATTGTGGCCAATTTTAGTTCCTGGGCTAATTTTCACATCATGACAAAAGAAAACAACGAAAGGGAGCCCCTATGGAAATTGATTTGCAATTAATACTCACCCAAGGACTCAACACTGCTACTTGTCTCCAGTTGTTTTAGCTTATTGCTGGCTGCTTTTGCTGCAGTCGGAGATGCCGGCGATGTGTTTGAATGCAATTTGGATTGCAGATTCTTACTGCGCGCTGGTAGTGAGGCGCAACGTTTCAGTTTACTGCCACTAGAATGGACGGATCGCAACCGCCGACTACCGGGAAGATCGGTTTGAGATGATGAACGATGAACCTGTTAGTAACATAAGAAGGCAACACATTCTTTATACTTGACTTTTCCCAACGGATAGATACACAATTAATAAATTTAAGGGAAACAACAATTTTGAATTAATAATTAAAGCGTGTCTTACTTGAACATTTAGCTCTTCGCATCCATTGAGACTCCGCTGCATTTGTTGCTGCTGCTGCAGTTCCCGATCCTCATCTGTGTTATCCGAATCTGTCACTGACTCAATTAGCCCGCCGCTTTGTTTGCCCTGATGTGGACGAGATCTCCGTCCGTATTTCTTTGATCCTACTATGAGCTTGGGTGAAACTTCACGATCTGATGACTCCGGAGGACTTTCAATGTATGTATTCGTCACCGGTTCATCGGTGATGACCAGAGAACGTTCTATAATTTCGAAAAAAAAGTAAATTTAGTTAATAACACAATTGTTTAATATTTTTAAATAAAAAAAAAAAATACCAAAGCGAGCGGCCAACTTTTCAATAGTTATATCTTGTAACTGGCCATTATTGGCCTTTCTATAGTATAAACGTGTTCCCATTGTACGACTTTAAAGACTAAACTCGATAACGAAATGGTAGTGGTATATATACAATAGCCAAATCTACCTGATGTAAGCTGGCTGGGATCAGGTAGCGCTAATAATCGGTCCGTTTGTAAAAAATTAGATGTTTATGACATTGGTTTTACGACTCTGTGTCAGGAGCAGCTGCTGCAATTACTTAATCTGTTGCTTACCTCTCAGTCCATTTGCCGTGGAGTTGCCTTCAAATTCGGTGCCCAAGAAACTAAGAAGCGCCTCTTTGAATTGACCAAAGGAAACACCAAGTTTCTGACTGCCATCTGCAGCCAAACTGGCAATCAATGCTGCCCCATGGTCACGTAGCTCAAGCAGCGAGCAGAGCTTCAGCAGAGAATTTTCATCAAGCAAACCGCATTGCTGCGTTTCGCAGCTCTGGAACATTTGATATAATTTCTGTTCATAGGGATCGGACGATACTTCCATTATCATAGGCACTGCAGTTTGTAGCCGTTCCCGTGGCGTTGTGGTTGATTTGATGGGGTTTTTGGTTCGGGTTTTGGTTCAGGTGAAATCGATAAAATGCGCCTCTGCTGACTTTGTGGGGGAGCGGAGCGTAACTGTGCGGTTTGCGGGAGGGTGGGGAGAGCATGCAGGCAGGGGGGGGTCGTTTTGCGTATAAAATTTTCCTTAGCTAATTTAATGGTAAACTATTGATATGCACACATAAGTCAAAAACAAATATAAACACTTTTTACTTAATTGCACTTAAATTATTATTTGTAGCGTTAAATGAATCAACAACAACAAAAATGGCCACTCTGTTTATTTCTTCTTCTGTTATTCACTTGTGGTTTTTTCATTTTGCAACACTAAAAAACTTTGTTTCACAACACGGGGAATCTTAAGCTGGACTTTGGGGTAAACATGTTCACATAAAGAAAATTATACAAAAGTAAATTATTTTTTAACGCCTTCTAGCGCCTACTCTCCTGAAGCCACCAGTTTTTCGGGTAGTAACATGCTTCTTTTGTTGACACAATTTTATATCCCTATCCTTAAACGAAAACAATATGTAAATTAATATTCATAAACACCTAAAACTGTCTTAATCTAAGAATATATTTATGATGGTAGAGTATATTACAAGAAGATATGTATGTATTATAAAAGAAAAAAAATGGAGCCACCTGGCCAGTACCCCGGCCAACTTCTTCACAATTATTTAAACTTTAAAACGGAATTTTCTCTAATTTAGGTTACATTGGCTAATACCATTCACCACACTCGTGCCTTTAATGATTTAAATAAACCTGGCCGCCAAAATCGTCTTTTGAATTAAATGGGTTTTTATTTTGAAATGTTTCGGTTCTGCTTTCCGCGGCTCCCACCAAATTTCTCGCTAGATTACCGCCACCTTGGTAGCACTGGCACCCGCCAACGATAAGATTTCTTATCGTAATTTGGTGCACAAAAATGTAGGTTTTTGCCTACATCATAATAAAATAAATTTACGAGTCGAACGCAAAGTTGTTATCGGGGAGAATTTTTCCTTTAATTTGATGCTGTTTTGAGGTGAGGCAGATTTATCGACTGTGTACCCAGTCGATGCAATCGCTGAAATGAATTTATCGATAATTGGAAATCAACTAAAAATATCGACTAGTCGATATATTCGATTGTGGTATACCAGTATTTTCATCCCAGTATATGGCAAGTGTTTTCGCCACTATTTCCCCCAGTATTTGCCTAATAGCAAAAAATAAAGTAAAAAATAAAGCAAGCGATCTGAAAAGTGACCCAAAGACAAAAATGGAATCAGCAGATTGGCAAAAAGCCTCAGGAAATTATTGAGTCTGCATTTTGTGTTTGCAAAACATAGAAACAGAAACATAGAGGCCTTGCCCAGTATAGAGACGAATTCAAGGGGACTCGAGAGTTTTGGAACTCGACGACGTTCTTGTTGTTGTTGCTATTCGTTTTTTGGTTTCAGTTTGATAATAAAAACACACAGGTTAATTTAAAAAATTAAGCCCTCGGCCAGATTTGGCTTAGCATGGCCATGCATTCGTCATATATGCGTGCTGGCCAAGGCCAAACTGGAGGCGGAGCACCCAGCGGACTCGTCCCTGTCAGTCCCGATGAGATGCACGGCTTTCTGAAGGATAAACAGGCATGGGAGCATGCCATATCGTTGTATCAGGGCCCCGATCCATTGGACCATTGGTACAATTACATATGCTGGTATGAGAATCATGCAAATAGTGATCCAGAGCTCAAGTACCGCGAAACATTGGAACGTTGTCTGACTGTGTATGAGCACAACGACTACTACCGTCAAGATGCCCGTTTGGTGCGCCTATGGCTAAAGTATATAGCCATGCAAACGGACCAATTGCATTTCTATCAAGTTCTATTTCAACGGGGAACAGGACGACAGGTGGCTGCCTTCTATATAGGCTGGGCCAGCTACTATGAGTCGCGGGAGGAGTTCAAAGATGCCGAAGCAGTTTTTAACTTGGCCTTCCAGGAGAAGGCTCAAACTCATGCCGAGCTGCAGCATGCCCACTCCAAATTCAATTATGCACGCTCCGTCTACTTCCAGCGGCAGCAGCAACAACAGCACCAACAACAACAGATTCTACATCAGCCAGATGCTTTGCAACAGTTGGCAAATTATACACAGCAACTGCCACAAAGTTATAATCAGCAGCGTCCAACAACACACCCGCAGCCATATCAACAGCAGCAACACCAGTCGCAACAACATCAGCAGCAGCAACATCAACAGCAGCAACATCAACAGCAGCAACATCAACAGCAGCAACATCCACAGCAGCAACAACCACAGCAACAGCAGCAACAAGATCAACTGCCTCCCACGCATATCTACCAGCAATATCATCATCAGCAGCAGCAGCATCATCACCAACCTGTGGCCTATCATCACTATCCAGAAACAACACCAGCCCCACCCGCTCCGCCTCAGTCCCATTATCCCAATCAGCCAGCATACGCTTCTTCCATCCCTGCAACCAGTCAGGTAAACTAATCTTTGGTATCAGTTAAAAATGGATTTTAAATTTGTTTTGAATTCTTTATTTTTAGACGCATTATCAGCCACAGCCGCAACAAGAGCAGCCTCAGGACGAACGGCCACAGCAGAACCAAACCCAAATGACTCCCACAACGTCTACGGCGACGACAACGGTTGCAGTTGCATCTGCGGTGGTGGCGACGCCGACGGTGGAGCCTCCTTCACCTTCCAACTCTACTCACAATGGTAATGGCCATGTAGAGGCACCTGCGCCTGCCATGTCAGAGGTGGCGGGTTTACGTTTGCCTCGCAATTTTTATGCCTATGGACGTAACAATCATGAGACCTGGAAGCCAGCATTGACGCTAGAAGAACCCGACGATCCCTCAAGAATCTGTCATTACGCCAAGCAACTAGTCTATCCGCCAGGATTGGGCATTGAATATAGTCCGGAAGAGTTGTTGGCTCGTAAATACAAGCAGAAAATGGAGGAGAAAACGAAACAGCAGCAGCAGCAACAGTCTGACCAGCAGGAGCAAACGCTCTACAATTCCTATAACTCATCCGAGAATTCCTACTATATGACTGCTGTAGATGGAGCACTATATGGCAACCAGAATACGAGCAGTGACATAGAAAATAAGCTGGGGCAGCAAAATGATGAGGAAAATGAAGAAGACGAGCAAGACGATGGCAATGAGGAGGAAGAATCGGATGAAGAAGACGAGGAGGAGGAGGAAGAAGGGTCCGAGGAGGCCTCAGAGGACGATGACGAGGAGGAGGAGACCACAAACGGTATACAATTTAGTGCCCAGACCACATTTGAGCAGGCGAATCGCTCAATTAAAATCAAATTTAAAAAGGAACGCACGCTGGAAAGCAGCAGCACCTACAGTGCCTATACAATTGAAAATGTTTATCAGCAAAGGGAGCAAATGGAGCAGCCTATTGCCACACCCACTCCCATGCCAATTGCAACATCAGCGGCGGCGGCGACAGCGCCTGCACCGGCCCCCCAACCAAATGTCTCGCCAATTCCCTTAGCTAATCAGCAGAGGCAACGAAATGGCCATCATTTTCATCCCTATCTCTTGGGACAAACCTCTACGCCCAAGAGTGAAGCAAATGGCTATAAACGCATACGGAACAAGGGCAAACGCAACAAATTTCAGGCCGATCTCTGCAGCAATAGTAACTCCTCATCTTCAGTCACGGCAGCAACCGATATGGGTGGTGGCGGTACTGGTCTTAGTGGTGTGGCGGCCATGACACATGCCCATGCCGCCTCCTTCAATGACAATGCAAATTTCTCCTTCTCCAGTGCTACAGCCTTGGATAATTCCAATAGCTCTTTAGCTTTGGCTGTGGACCGACTGAATTTCCGTGACTCTTCCCAAATAGTGAGCAACCAAAGTCATGCCATTCCCATACAAACAACTACTATCACGCCTGCTGCGCCAAATAAGACTTTGCAATCCATTGCCAACAACAACAACAACAACAATGGTGCTGACTTTTCCACCTTCCAGGAGAACTCTTATTTTGCCACTCAGCACGACTCGGAGGCCCAAGAGAGACGCCTGTCAAAGGCTCTGGAAACCATTGAACGTCACTTGGCAAAAGAGGCAATTGATCCATTTAATAGTGAACTTTGCCGTGCCTTTTTGGCCAAACTCAATTTTCCCGGCACAGATGAAGACGATGAGCAATCTACCTATAAGATTGTTCAAACACCATTGCCAAAAATTTCCAATACACGCACTCTTAATGTTCTAGACGGCAGTGTTCAATTTAACATTGACAAAGAGGTGGGACGTGGCTCCTACGGATCAGTGTATAAAGCCACCGATACAAGGACAGGCAATGTGGTGGCTTTAAAATATCAAAAGCCACCAAACACTTGGGAAATTTATATCTGCGATCAGGTAAGTAATCCCTTAATTCGAAATCCCTCGATGCAATATAAAAACTTCTCTTCCATTTCAGGTGCTGAAACGCATAACAGATCCTGAAATCCTGCCGGGATTAATGGACATATCAACAGCCATTATTGCACCAAATGCCAGTCTAATAGCCACAGAGTTTTCGCCATTTGGATCGCTGCTGGATATCAACAATAAAATACGGCAGGCCACCACCAAAGTGATGCACGAGTCCCTTGTTATGCATTTCTCTGGCCAGATATGCCACATTGTTGATTATTTGCATCGCCAGCATATTATTCACGCAGACATAAAACCGGATAACTTCCTGCTGATGCGTGTACCGAATGTGGATAGTCCAACGCCGTCATTGCGTCTAATTGATTTTGGCTGCGCCATCGATATGACGCTCTTTCCGGATGCCGAGCATACCAAATTTCGCAAAGTCATACATACAGATGGTTTCACCTGCATCGAGATGCAAGAAAGTCGCCCGTGGTCCTATGAAACGGATCTGTTTTGCATTGCCGGCACAGTGCATGTGATGCTTTTTGGCGAATACATGCAACCACAAAAGCGCGGACCCACCTGGGATATACGCCAGAAATTGCCGCGCTACCTCAAAAAGCATGTGTGGTCGAAATTCTTTGGTGAACTCCTTAACATGCAGGCCGATAAGCTGCCCCAGCTCCATCAGATGCGTATCATATTTGAAGAGGAATGCCTTGGCATGGATTCTGAACTCCAGAAACAGATACGCACGCTCTCCAACATATTGCATCGGCGATAACCGAACCGATTAGTATACATATATATATATATATATATATGCACATTCATTCGTTTAACCCAAAATCAATTAGCCTCATGTCCCCGACCAAAATAATTGAAAATATTATATATATATATATATATATATAATATATATATATATATATATATATGTAATGTGTATGTTTGCTTATTTGCTTCATAAGCAAATGCTCTTAAATTTTAATAACTATAAATATGTACCACTCTCTGTGTATATGACAACTGAAACTGTACAAAAACTATTTGGTTTAAATTTAACAATTGCGAAAACACGTTCAAAAATGAAACAAAATGTTTGGCATACCTTTTGGTCTTTGTTTTCCGCAACAACATAATCCTCCTAATCCTAAATTAACGATATTGGTTTCAACAAAATTGTGGAAGCAATCAACTTATGATTGTTGTAAACTCAAAAATCTTTATCAATTTTGGTTAAAATCAATTTCAAAAACTTGTAACATTTAAAAAATTTTGAAGTCTGTAACGTTTAAAATAATTTTCTTTTGGCAGTAAA
Source organism: Drosophila nebulosa (assembly GCA_024703675.1). Lineage (NCBI taxonomy): Eukaryota > Metazoa > Arthropoda > Insecta > Diptera > Drosophilidae > Drosophila > Drosophila nebulosa. Next base: position 4,909,508 of record CM045724.1, on the reverse strand, counting down.
TTATTGCCCGTTTTTAGGTAATCTAAATATTTCCTAAAAAAAATTACACAGCAAACCCTAAACACACTTCAAAAGTTCGTTCTTATATATATATATATATATTTAATACTATTTTCTTTTTATTATAAATATGTTTAACTAACCGATTGCAGTTGTTTAATTTTTGTTTTTCTGTCACTTAGTTTTATTTATTATTTTTGATACCAAAAAAGAAAAAAACGAGAAACGCTAGCTAAAACAAAAAAGGTAATATAATATATATTTTTTTTTTGAATTTTTTTTGAGCGTTATAAAATTATTGTAAATAATATTAATAATGCAAAACAAAAAGAAGAAAATGCGAAAAATGTAAGAAAAGAAAACAACAAAAAGAAATAATATACTTATAAGGTTGGAAAGCTCCGATTAATGTACTATTGAATAATATATAAATCTATATATATATACATATATATATATATAAAGAACTTTAAATAATAGTAAATAAATTGAAGAAAAATGTTAAAAAAAAAAAACAAAAAGGAAAGCCACCAACTTTTAACCCAGTTTCATAAATCAAATGCCACGAAAATCTGTTTGTATCCGACAACAACAATATACACACAGAGATTTGTAGGTATATATGTATAATATGCGCCTGGGCAATTGTCAATTAAGTGGTGGAGGTGGCATGCAACAAGTAAGTGCAACAACAATGGCAAACGCTAGCAATGGCAACACAATACTGCGCTTGACCCACTTTTCCTTTTTGCAAACAATTTCCACCAAACAAACGACTGGAAAAAGTTGCAACTTTTCATGCAACAGAGACGGAGTGGGCGAGAGAGATAGATACATCGATGGAGAAAGACGTAAAGCAACAGGCAGGCATGCAACACACAAAGTCAAAGTCGACGCCTGCGCTTGCTGCTTGTTGCTTGCTGCTAGTTGCTTGTTGCTTGTTGCATTTGCGGCTTTGGCAAATGCCAAGTGAAAGTAAAGTGGGACAAATGCAATTATTATTGCATCTAACTAGTAACCGAGTTAGAAGCCGCTGCTGCAGTTGGAAAGTTGCCTGCTAGCAGCAACACTGACACAAACAGCAACAACTGCAGCGGCTACAGCAACAACAACAACATCAACAGCTTTTACACAATATTTTATTTAATCAAATTGCAAAGAGAAAATTGCAGCAGTTGGCCAATGCGCACACGGCTATGCAATTGGAAAAACTTTCTATTTTTTCTCTCCCTATGGGTGTGTGTGTGTGTGTGCAAGTGGAAATGCAGTCCGGCACAATCACATAGACATACACTGAGAAATGTTTTCGATGTTTGCAAATTGTTTTGCATGCATAAATTAATGAATGTGTCCCAGTTAGCTAGTTGGCCATTCAGTTTGAGTGACAAATGAAGTTGTCTCTGTCTATAGAGAAAGATACATAGAGGACAGGCACGAATGACAATGGCCCGTTTATTAGATCACTGGGGCACGATCACTGTGGACTGGGACTGGAACAAGATCAAGCACACGCAAAAAAAAAAAAAAAAAACAAACCCAACAACAAAAAAGTTAATAGATCGAAATCGTTTAGGTGTTTTTTGGGCCAACTTCTAACTGGTTTCTCATTTGATTGAAAAATCTAACAGTCTGATAAGACCATTAATTACACATTTGTGTAAGTACATTTTAATCGAAACAGATCTCTTTTAATTGACTGATTTCTTTAATAAGTTTTTCCAAATCTAACGAATTAAAAAAAAAAACTTAATGTTTGTAGAACTTATTCTACTTTCATGCCAGATTCCAAGAGAGTTATTAGAATAATATGAAAGTCTAACATTAAAAGAAAGTTAGGGGCAAAAGTTATGCACTTTTTATCTAGAAATTAGAAGTTCAACTGATGATTAATTAAAATTAAAAAATACCTTAGTTCTCTAAATGTAACTGCAATGGAATTTCATAGTAAAAATTGCTGGTGACTGTTGTTTTAGAAAAATATTCTATTATCTATCTTTCACAAAAACATAGATTTGGCCTGAATAATCCAGAAAAAAACGGAACGAACTTCTGAGAACTTTTATTTAGGGAGTAATATATCGTTGCACATTAGTCTTAAGTTTTAATAGAATTTACATGTATATCTAGGGTTCATTGGGTTGCCAAAATTGTAGATTGTGTTTATATGTCTATAAAGGAATTATTTAGTTTTTGAAGGATCTGATTTAAAACGGCCAAAGTAATATCCAAGACTTTATATATAACTATATGGTAATACATGTAAAAAAAGTGTAATTTTTAAATTTTAGGCAAACTTTTAGAACAAAATTTAGAACTTTAGTAAGATAGTTTCATTTTAGATAATCTTGCTAATAGTAAAGCATTTCTACAAATGATGAATTCATTATAAAATAAAACACAGAAATATACATATATAGACATCTGTCTATATGCATTTTATACATGGAAACATTTATTGATGATCATTGCTAAATTGAGAACGTAAGCGAATTTAAGTTTTATAGTATTATATTTAAATGATAATGCAACGTCGCGACATTGCATCGCCACTTGGCCTATGAGTCATTGGAAATTTGAGTACAGTTAGTCATCTTCGTGACTAAGTCTGGTTTTGTTCTCCTTCTTATGCATTTTTTCCTTTTGGCCAACTTGTTTTCCGACATTTTATTTAAGTTAAAGTTTCTACCTAGGGGTAGAGAGCTCTTCATCTCACCCCTGACTCACTCTCTCTCTCTCTCTCTCTCTCTCTCCACGGATGGATGGGCGCACACACATACCGCTGAGATAGTCCCTCCGCCTATGCATCGGCGTTTGCCATTTGATTGTCATGACCAACTTTTCACTGCCGCTAATATGCAACAACATGCAACAACTGCACAAATTACAAGACTACGACGACGACGACGACGAAGCGAAACTGGGAAAATAGTTAAGTAATTTGCAGTGAAAAGCAGAGGAGAAATTTTGTTTTTTTTTTTTTTCTTCTTTCTATTGCTAGAGCTGTTGCAGTTGCTGCTGCTGCACTATGCTGTTGGTTGGTGTTGTTGCTTTTATGTTTGGCACACATAATGCGCCATGTTCGTGATCCACATCCACATCCGTTTGGCCTGGCTTATTGCCGCTGCCGCTGTTACTGCTCTTTCGCAGTTGCAGCATTAGAAAGTTGCAATTGCAACTGTCATGGGCTGTTGCTGCTGCTGCTGCTTTTCTTTTTTTTTCACCACTTGGCCCCAAATTGGGGTCTGATGTGTATAGCATTTTGTTTGGAGCCAACTATGATGGCGTACTGATAGATAGATACATATGTATTAATTGTTCTCACATTCTCTGCACTTTTTGCTTAGAATCTATTGCACTAGAAATTATGTATCGATTGAAATTTGTAAATATTTATGTAACTTTGTTGTTTCAAACTATCAAAAATTGGTTGTGCTTAAATTGCCTTCTGAGTTTTTCCTTAATTTTTGGTTTAAAAATCCTTGGTTTTCATTAAAAAGTTTATTTAAAATTGCTTTAAATTTTTTAATTAAGAGCAAGAAAGTCAAACACTTTCACCAATATTTATAGTTTCGACTAGAAGTTTCGACGGAGCCGTCTAAAACTCACCACTGAGAAGCGTTTTTTAAGACTAATTTGGCTAAAACATATTATGTAAAATATGATAAAGAACAAGCTATCTACACGTAAAAGAAGCAATATTTAATATGTATTTTTTTTCAATAATCACTTTAAGATGAAGACTGTCGTAAAAAGTTATTCCAAAAATTGACTTCTTTTTTTAACAATTTTAAATTGATTCTAAATTTATCTATTTTTTCATAATGTCGCTTAAATTGCCGTCGAGGGGATGGATTTTTAAAAAATTTTGGATCAAAATAGTTTCTTACGATTAAAAAATTACAGATTTGCAGATACCTAGAAATAATAAGTAAAACAAAATAAAAAATTAAAAAAAAAATTAAACAGTAAATTAAGTAAACAATTAAAAAAAATAAAATCGCAAAAATTTTGGTCCCTTACACTGTTTGAACTACATACCCATACCCCCATACTACTCCAACCTCGACATAAGCTTCTGATTGTTTTTATCTAATTACGCAGGAATTTAGCCTTTTACAATTAACTTTGGTTTTAATCTCATAATTCGAAATTTTAACTCAAATTAAACCAAATTTGTATGAAATTTTAATAATTTGAGGTTACGCATAATATTACATCCAAATATTATACATTTTTCTTATAAATTCTGTTTTTATTTCTCATGCACTTACTGCTATATAGTCGTCTCGTTGATTAGTGCAAAGAGTTTAGTATCGTGTACCGTTCGAATCTTCTCTTGTGAAAGGTTTAAGTCTGAAAAGATAACCAAAAAACTCCCTCCGTACAAAGACCACACTGTTGTGGATACATGCCCAAAAAGCATGATTTTTGAAACGCCTTAAAAAGTTCTCCGGAACTGAAAAAGTGGTGCAAAACGCAAAATAATTCGTTGTTCGTGTGTGTTCTCTCTTAAGAAGACCGTACTAAATACTGCTGAGACATAGACTTACTTAGAATTTTTAGACATTGGAGTATAGGGAGAAATTTGGGGGAATCGATTGGTCAAAGGTCCCCTGTAAATCTCTCCTCCCCCCAATGTCCGTTTCCTCTGTTTTGGATGAAAAAGGCGGCTGGTTAACAGGCTTCTTCCAGTTTCTCTAGTAGAGTTTTGCATATGTTAACGCTTTGGTTTGGTATTTGTTGTTGTGGTTTAAATTTTGGGTTTTTTTTAATAGTTATTTACTCAAATAGATTCAAACTGTATAAAATTGCTTTTTATCTCTACATCTCTTTTACCATAAATAAACAGTTAAGCGGTAAATATTCAAATAAAATATATTTTTTCCCTATAATAATAACAGACTAGAGCTTGGGCACTGAACTTGAACTCATAACAAATCGTCCTTGAACTTGAAACATTAAAAATACATTTTGCTGAGGCACTTTCATTTGGCATCGCTTATTTATCATCCTTATCCTTGGCATTGGTCCAGCCGACAAGGGACATGGCTTTGCCCGTTTTGGCTAGGCCTCAAATGTCCTGTGAATGTGACCCCGCTGCGTGTGGCCGCCTCGTGCATTCAACTGCGTTGAATGTTGCCGAGTCAATAGCCAATATGCCGCTGTCAATGGCCGAATTATTCTGTAAAGCTCAGCCTCTGCCTGTGCCTGAGCCTCGGGGCCTGGGTCGAGTTCGTCGGCTCCTGTGGGCGAAACTTTCGTAATGCGGCCGCATTTGACCCGACGACCGACGTCAGCCGCAGCCATTGCACTGTCCCATGCCCCAGCAAACATCTGCTACTGCCGCCTCGGCCGTCTACAGAACCGCCCATCTCCGCATCTTCGGCGGACCTAAGCCAAAGGGGACAAGCTTCCGTCGACAAAAATATGTAAAAGAACGACAAAAAACGAAACCGAAAAGGTTATTATAACAATAAGGAGTAGCAGAAGCAGCGGTCTGGATCCCCACCCCTGCGTAGACGGAGTCTAATAACCTTTCCCTTTCACTGAGCAGGGGCAGACTACGCTGGAAATAACAGCAACACCAACACCAACACCAACAGCAAAAGCAAGAGTCGTCGGCGATGAGGCATCTTCCTGCCTGCCTGCCTGCTTGCTTGCTCCTGTTTGGCCTTATGTAAGTTTGCGTAAAGCTAATGAAATTTACTGTCTGCGTCTGTCTGGCTGATTCGACAAAACCGACAGCTCAGATCACGTATACGCTGAGTTGTCCTGGCGCAATAAGATACCAAACAACCGACATAACTGTAGCGCCTGAGAACCAGAACGTGCACAATAAAAAAAACGGAAAAGCAGACAGGCAAAGAGAGAAAGAAAGAGAGCTAGAGAGGAATATGTGCACAGTGTCCTCGAAACATAAATTAAGCCGTTAACTAGATAAAATAGCTCACATAAACATTAAGTTTATTGGTTATCCTAATTGTTCTTATAACAACGGTGTAAAAATGTCATAATTTCAACTCACATAAGATAATTATATTTCCAAATAAGTTAATAAAAAAAATATATATAAAATAAAGAAAACATATGTAACTAGCAAATCGTAATATTAATTAGCAGCAGTAATTAAATTGAAAATATTTTCATTTGGTTTTTGTTTGTATCTTTTCAATAACTAACTACTGAAATGCAAAATGATTTGCGTTTTTGCCTTTTAAATTTCACCCTGGTATAAAGCGCTAAAATTAGTTTATAAAAATACTTAGAAAACGTAAAAATGGTTCGAGAAAGTAATTTCTCTATCTTAACAAGTGAACAGCTCATATTCTGTGGTTCTGTTTGTTTTACTTTACAAGGAACTTTGTGCAATAAATAATTGCCAGAAGATTGTTCCTATCCACTGTGCAGCTGCTTGAATATTTAGAAGACTATTAAGATAGAGGCTGAAGGAAGGAAGAAGTTGCCGACGAGTGAACGAACTTGGTTTCTGGTCGCTTCGATGGTTGAAGCCCAAATGTCATTGCACGCAGACGACGCAAAGACTTAACCTTGAAAAGTTTTTGCCTCCAGACTGGGCAAACAAAACAAGAAAAAACAAAAGCAAAAAGGACGACTAAGCCAAGGAGAGAAATAATTTCAACAAGGGAGAGATACACAGAGAGAGACCGAGAGAGAGAGAGAGAGAGAGAGAGAGAAAGAGAGAGCAATTTCATGCATACAAACATTTATTGACTCACAGACCCGAGGCTTTGAACTTAGCATTGGTATTCGTTAGGAGGAGTTGAGAGCAAACAGGCAAAGATCAGCTCATAAAAAAAGAGAGCTAGAAAAGGATGAGGGGTGTGGATGAATGGGATTCAACTAAAACATCAAAACATAGCGCAGCGCATATCAATTGACTTGGCCAAAATAAAAGAAAAAAGAGAAAGCGGGTCCCCCGTTAAAGAACACACACACACACACACACACACAAAACGCATAGAGCAACGGTACGAAGAAGTTGGCGGCAACAGCAAACCAACAAACAACCAACCAAGAAGCAACAAAAAACAAAAAACCAACGGCAACAAAGAATAAAACTGGGTCGTTGTCGTTGTCGTCGTGTTGACGCTGCTGCTGATGTTGGCAGTGTGCCGCACAGCAGCAACTTGAACTTGTTGTTCGGGGATACAACAGCAACAGCGCCGACTGAGGCGTTGTGGGCGTAAAGTTTTAGGCGAGATGCGCTGTTGGCTTGCTCTCATTCTCTCATTGTCGTTATCTCTTGCTCTCTCTCTCTCTCTCTCTCTCCTTCTTCTTCTCTTACAATTTTGTTCTCTTTGTGCTCTCTCAGAACATTTGAGTTGGCGTTGCTGTCGACGTTAGCGTCGGCTGTGGCTGCGGCGTTGGCGTTGTTGCGGCTCGGCCAACAACAATTTCAGTTTCGATTGGTTTAGCGTTCAAGCAACAGCAACAACAACAACAACAACAACAAACTATATAAAATCAGAAAAGATCAACAAACAAACGAAAAGCTGCTCGAAAATTCTTTTGAAAAAGTGAAAAGTGAAATTTACTACGTGTATCAGCAACAACAACAGTAGCAACAACATATAGCAAGCAGTACGGCAACAACAGCCGCTAAGAATTTCATAATTGCGACTGCGACGCGCCTTTTCGTCAATTTCTTTTGTAATTTGTGGCGCAATTAATGAAATTGAAATAAACATTTATATGTATATAAATGAGTGTTAAATATACATACAATATAGCTAAAGATATACATACATACCTATAGCTATATGTAGGAGCGAATGTAAATTAAAAAGACGCAAATAAACTGCACCATAACCCAATAAACAACAGAAAGCCGCCAAAACGAAATAAGCAAAAGCAAAAAAAAAAAATATATATATACTATATAGAGATATATCAAAAACCCAAAAACAAAAACATAATAATAAAAAAGACGCGAGCAAAACAAAAAACACAAAAATTAAAACGTGCAACAAATGTAAGGAAACGACAATCCATAGTCGACTTATAGATATCCTATTGATATCTGCACATGTCTAAAGGTAAATAATAATAATAATAATCATTAACTGCTAGTTATAGTTAGTTAGTGTTAGTTTTAACTAATAATTAATGAGGAAATTTAACCTCTTTTTACCTTATTTTAGTTTACCGAATTTCTTTAGTTTATACTACTTTTTAAACTAAAAGATTAATTTTAAAAAATTTAAATTAAATTAATTGAATCGATTTAGAAATGCCTATGTGCAGTTATTGTAGAATCCAATTATCCGAATTACCATAGTTTGAAATATCAAATTATTTTTTTTCCTTAAAGTTATAAATTTAATCATAGTTGATGCAATGTGCTATCAATTATTTTGAAATATTTATTTGTTTTGTTTCATCAATGGTAATTCGAATTGCATTTGAAGCTTTCAAAATATTGAAATGCATCTACCCGCTTTGTATCAAGGGTATTCATAAAAAGCTCCACACACCGGCACCGCGCACACTCTCACACATAGCCGTATGGCTCAGACTGGCTCTCTTCTTGATGTTTCTCTCACGATCTTGACACTGACTCATGCGTGTTGTTTTTGTTTTTTTTTTTTTGGCGTCTTTGGCTTATTGCCCTTTTGCAGTACGGCTGGCATTTGATAGGCATTAGGTTAGTTAGTGCGCGTGTGTGATGATATTTTACGGTTTTTCAGTTTTCCAGCTAGTTTGTTCATTCATAAGTTTTTGAAGTTTGCGTGCTTCAGATAAAAGCAAAGCTCACACACTGTGTGTGTGTGTGTGTGTGTGTGTTGGTTTCATGTACACACACACACTTGATGCAAGTGCAAGGCAAGATTACGCGCAAAATTTACACCACACGGAAGTCATCGCACTTGGACTTGACAACAACTACAAACGACATTGCGTTGGCGGCCATTATTGCACAGTAAATTGCAACGGCAAAAAGTTGTTCCTTTGTTTCACATAAATACATATACTATATAAAATGTATATATGTATCTATAGATGTATATATAACGGATAATTTACATGCTCTCACGCACATTCACACAGAGTGTGAATCGAGTTGCTGTTCTTAATGCTTCTGTTTCCAATGCAATGTATCTTGTCAGATTGTCAGACTATATTCTCATACGATATTTATCAAGAAGACTTTTTTGCGTTGTAAATTTTATTCCAATCTTTAATTAGTTCTGGATTAAATTGTTATTTCAATTTATAATGTCTTTATCTAATCCCAAAAAGAGATTATCTACTATTTTTGTCTTAATATAACAAAATTCATTTGATTCAAAACTGAAAAAAAATAGGTATAAAATATATAGGAAATTACATAGACATGCGTCTTGCCTATTTTGGTTTAATTTGAATTTTGTCTTAGTCCCAATTCTATGTAATTCAGGAGTATAATATATTTTGGAAATGGAAGTTTGAAAATCTTTTTTAATGCAGGGAAACGTTTTTTTTTTTTACAAATTTAATTTACAATGTTTTAAAGATATTGCGTCAGTGCAAAAAATTTGTATTCCATTACGACATGTTTATATCTGTCGACAATTTGATTGGGTGTTTTTTTTTTGCGTTTTTGTGGGATAATATTATTATCTCATTAATAACTGGTTTTTTATGATACAAAGAAAGGCCAGATTCATTTCTATGTAACAAAATGCAGTAAACAGATTTTATGGGCTTATTAAATGATTATCTAACTTCTCTATAGTAAATTTAGAACCAACAAGAAGTGTATTCGAATATTGAGAAATTGCCTAGTCATCAGTTAACAAATATGATATATTCTCGTTTTTTTTTTCTTTGAGAATTTAAAATAATTTAATGGTTTATCTTTAAGGTATTTCGTAATATTTCTCATTCATTTCGACATTTGAGCTCTATTTTTATAGCTAAGCGTCACCTCTTTTCCCCATTTGTTTAGAATATAATGAAATGACTCACCGAGATTACTCAATTAAAGTCAATTAGAAGTGTACATATTACACAATATTTATAGACATACATGTACATACATAGATACATAGTAGATACATATGTATGTATGTGTATAAATGATCTGATAGATGTGCTTGGCAAACGAACGACACTTCCGCTTATCCTTGATAGAGAAAGACCTTTTGTTTATATTTTTTTCCACTTTGTTCTTATATATTAATTATAAGCTTAGGGACTTATCGGTCAACTGCATTGCCCGCATTTTACATCTACAAACAAATGTAGAAGCAGAAATAACCCGATAAATATTGAAACAAAGGTTCAACAACAGCTGCCAAACTGCAAAAGTTGGTATTACTGGAGACGAGAATGAGTTGGTGACGGGGGCGACACTTATCGAACCGAAAACAAACAATGATAAGCGCAAAATGCATTCGTAATCGCTAGAGACAAAGTGGGAAAGGTAAAGATAATTTCAAAAAAGAGGAAGAAGAAAGGGATTTTCTTTGACCATGGGTGGGCGATAAGCTCTACGTTTATATCACAATCAAATATATTCCCAATGTTTAGATTTGGTAAGGTGCAGGGAAGCTGGGATGTGGGGGCGGTATTGTAATGAAGCTGCTGCTGGGCACAGGAGTCAGCAACGACAACGGCAACAACGAACAATCTCAAGGTCTTGCGACAGACTCAGACTCAACCATGTTGTGTGGGGTCAGGCAAATATATATACAGATATATACATACCAATGCCAATATGAATGGCAAAAAACCAACAACCAGGCCCAGTTGCAACCGTCACAAAGAACGATGATTACCCTGTAAATAGAAAGAGAGAAAGAGGGAGAGTATACATCAGTGAAAGAGAAACAAAATCAATCAGTGTAAATTAGCGACTTGGGCTATTAACTGGGAAGGCAATTTAAGAGGTTTATGGGTAACTTACTTCAATATTGTTATCCAGATTCATCATCTCATGCAACTATTGAGAACTTCATACACGGTATCTAAAAGTTCATGCCTTCACAATTGTTTCTGTTGTTATTATAACTCCCCACTCAATGTGCGTATGTGTTGTATGTGTATGTATGTGTGTGTGTGTGTGTGTGTGTGTATTTGTGTGGGTATCTGTTTTGCAAATACTTTGAGAGCCCCTAGCCCGAGCCCGTTCTGATCGACAGTAGGTAGGTTCAAGGCCAATTGAAAGGTTCAAAATACCCGCAGGAAACAGGCGACAGACCAGAGAGAAACAAAGAGAGAGAGACAAAGGGAGCGTCTGCAGTCTTATGAGTGTATGAGTGTGTGTGCCACGCCCCTGTCAGCCTGCTAGCCTTTGCTTATTGACCGCTTATGTAATACAATCCTAAATGGATGGGTGGGAGGGGGCAAAGGAGAGAAAGAGAGAATGAGAGGGAGAGTTGATAAAGAGAACAATTTGTTCAGGCAGTGTAAATAAGCCAATGTACAAACATATTAAGTATGCATGTGTGTGAGTGAGTAAGCAAGTGTTGTATGTATATGTGTATGTGTGTATGTGTGTGCAAGCCAAGACAACATTCTCATTCTAGATTACATAAAGGCCTACAACAAGATCAGACTCATACCAGACTGCAATCCGCACACACACATCCACACACACACACATACACATATAGATATTGCGTGGCCATTTTTGCGAGCGGGCATAAAAAAAAAGTTCTGTTCTGCTACGACAAGAGCAGCTCAGCAGCAGCGCTGCTTCCAAGTTTTTGCTGCCTGTGTGCGTGTGTGTGTTTGTGTGTGTGTGTGTGCGGCCACAGAGTTAATGCACTCCAACAGAAGTTCAAGGCCTTACAAATCAGTCGTTTATTCGCTTGCTTCGTTTTCATGGCATATTGCAGGCAGAGAGTCCCTCTCTATCCCCCTTAGTTCATCTCTCTCTCTCTCTCTGTCTCTTTCTCTAAGGGGCGGGTGTGTGTGGATGTGGGTATTCCAATAAGATCATTTTGGCTGCGGCGCAAAAATAAAAACAAAAATTATATTTCACATTGTTGTTGTATAAATTAGCGCAACGCGTCGCGTATTAAGAATGCGCAGCTGGGCCGCCTTATGGTTGAGGTTGTGGGGTAGTCGATGCATTTCATGACTTCTTCTTGCTTCATGTAAGAAGTATACAAGATGTAATATACATACATACATCTATGTTTATATATATTTATATACCCATACATATATGCATGTATGTTTGTTTGCAATCTGTAATTTATGTGCCAGCTCTATAATTAAGCATGACTAGGCGTATAAACGTGTGTGCGTGAGTGTGCGTATGTATGTGTGGGGATGCGTGGGGCGCTGGTGAAGGCCCAGGAATCAGGCTCATAAAAATGCGCTGTAAACTATTGAAATATTTATACTGCACTTCTGTATATGTATGTATGTACTTATGTATGTACATATATAAACATACATACAAATAATCATAAGTATTTGTTCTTAACATGCTAACGCATTGTGTAGAGTCATTTTTGATGTTTCTGTGTAAAGAATAATACTTGTAAGCACATATACTAGTATTACATGAAATAATTTAATAAATTTGTTAAGCATATTAGCCTAAATCTATGCAATGCATTAAACACTAACACTTATCTGGATTTTCAGTTTCTATATATCTATTATAAAAGGAAATAATTGAAATATAAATATTTGATAGTAGTTACAGTTTGCTGTAGGTACAAGATATGTAAATTTGTTAACAACTATATAGACATTGCTTGTATGTATCTACACACGAGGCGAGATATTTTTCCGTTTTGCCAGTTTTTACTGACTTACGTGCATATGCATGTCGGACATACAATAGTTAAGTCTACCGCAATGAAATGACATCACTTGCATTTTCCATTAGTCAGCAAGAAAAACAAAAACAAAAAACACAACGAAAATTGGCTAATTTAGTTTATCAGTATAAAATTCTAGGAACTGAATTACGGAAGCTTCAAATTCACTTTGTGCAAGAAGGAAGCTATTATTCAAAGGGGGGGTTCTGCGGGGTGTGGCGAGTTTAAGGTGAAATGAACGAAAAGTTCATTTGAAATTTGCTGGCAAAGTTCAAGTCAAGAGCTTGATGGTTAATTTTTTTGTTGTTTCTTTTGTTGTTGTCAGGCTGCAACTGCGCAAATTGCTTAACAGAGAGAACGCCAGAGAGTAAACTGCAAGAGAGCATGAGAACAAGTCTGCGGGATAAAGTGAGAGAGAGAGGGAGAGGGAGAGGAAGAGAGATGACCAATCAACCTACTTGATGGTGGGGCTAGTGTATTGGGGCCTGCCGGCCTGTTGGCGCTCTAAATTTAGCATTTTCTTAAGAATTTCTGTGGTCGTCGCTTGGCATTTTCTGCTATAAAAGGGATAATACGTTCTTCTGCCTACACATACACACACACGCACACAAACATAGATGTCCCCATCTATCTCTCTCTCATCCTCTCTCTCTCTCTGTGTGTGTACGTGTGAGTGTGTTCGCTCACTCTTTGTATGCATTTCGTTTTCATTCTTATTCTTCGTTTATTTCGTAATAATCGCAACATCCGCTGTGACTGCTATGATCGTGGGGGGACCTCAGCTTCTTCTTCTTCTTCTTCACCTTCCCCAACCTCCGCTTTTGTGTCTCTGGTGTCCCTGATTCCTCTGCCCTCTGCCTATGGGTTGTCTTTGTTGGCACAAAACGTTCTTCTGGCACAATGGCATATTCATTTATATTGTTCATTCATGTGTGTGTGTGTGTGTGTGTGTTTGAGTGTGTGTGTGTGACTGTGCAATACATTGTCTTCTCTTTCTGTTATCACTTTTTTTTGCTTTTACGAGCATTATATAATTGTAATTTACAATAACAATTTTTTTTTTATATAACAAGTCGTATACTCAATATATATTTGGATGCATTAAGTATACGTATCATGTGATTTAGTTTGTTTCCGCTGAATGTACAGTTGATGTAAATGCGATCGTTAATAAAATCAAAAGTATTAACAAAATTATTTGTCAAAAAAACATTTGTTATGGAAAACAAAATGTTAATAATATTGCATAATATTTTAGGTACCCGAACATCTGTTCTCATCATATGAAGATGATGAAAAATATAAAACATGAAATTGAAATCTTATTGACGATTATTACGTTGATGGATGACATTCCTGTTCACACTCACAATAAAAGACATCAAACACAATTAATTGCCGTATGATAAAGACTGCAGCGATTCGAAAAATACCATGCTATGGAAAATTAATATATATTTTTAGTGCTAAATAACGAATCGAATATTTTCTACTTTGACTTATTGTTGATTTTAATATAATTAATTGGGACCACATTCTAAAACTTCTGAACTTCACTTCGATCTTTATTAGTTTTCCGTTCTAAAATTCTATTTTCTAAGCTCATAATAGCAACAGGTTTTCAAACACTTGTTTATTTATGTGTGTGTGTGCTTTTTTTTAATCTTAATTGAAGATCGCCGCGAAAGTCTAAGTGCAAATAGTTAGAGTTTTCTATTTGGCAGTTGTTTGGTAGCCATCATAGGAGGCGATAGACGACGAAAGCAATTTGGAAAGTTGTAACTTGCTCGAATGCATAATTCATTTGGGTTCGACACTCTGTGTACAGTTGACACATTAGAAAGAGCAAGGGGGACAAACAGAAAGATTGAGACAGAAAGAGAGAGAGAGAGAGCGGCGACACAATTGCAAATGGCCAAAAAGAATGAACGAAAAATGCGAAAGCCAAGTCAGAAGAAGTTGTTTAAAAAAGTGAACAACAAATGAAGCGCATTGTGCAAAAAAACAAAACGTTACAAAAACAACAAACTTTTACTCTGCCACTGACTTTGGCTATGGCTTTGGCTCTCCGCTGCTGATGATGGTCATTGACACTGCTTGCTCGGTGCTCTCTTTTGGCGTATGTGCTGGACATGTGGAGTAGAGTCTTCTACTCGAGGGAAAAAAAATTAATTAAACAATCAATTGGCGTAACACTTTCTCTTCTTGAACAATCCAAAGAAGCAAACAAAAAAAAAAAAACCAAGAAATAACATAAAATTGTTAAACAAATCTGCTTGGTCGTCAATGCGCCACGACCCTCTGCTGCTTTGGCATTCTAAAACCTGCTGCCGCCTGCTTGCAGCACATTTTCACCCAGCTTCATGAATGTAGAACAAAATGTAAAAGAGACCCCATCACCACACGGTTGCGACGGTGCCGGGGCAGTAGGTGAGCTGAGCTGAGCTTCTTTCAGTAATAAACCGGTTTACTTCTTCTCTGTGTTGATCTGAATTTGAAATTCGGTTTGTGTGTTGCGACGCCGACGAAGACGACGAAGAAGTTGGAGCTGATGACGCAGCTTGTTACGTTACGTTGTTGTTCTTGCGCTGATCTTGCCGCAGCGCAAGAAAGAGAGAGAACGAACAAGCGCACACAAATCCGTTATTTGACCCAATTCTAAACTGGAAACGAACGAAAACTTCAAGCCTCCTCCCCATAAAAAAAAAAAAACACCAAAAGAAGTTGCAGCAGCAGCAGCAGCGACGTCAACCGAGAACAACGTTAAGAAAGCCGTTCGTGCGATCGAGCGTTCGTGTATGCGTTTGAGTGTGTGTGTGTGTGGGGGTCTTGCGTGAAAGTTTCATAATTACATGTCGACAACGACGATGACGACGACGACGACAACGACGACTGAGACGGCGACTGAGACCGAGACTGAGACTGGGCAGCTGCTAGAGTTGGTTAATCGACTGCCGGCCTACTTTGGGGCCCGCTTGGAGAAAGTAAGAACTCGAACTCGAACTCAAACTGACAGCAGGCCAGTACAACGTTGGCTTTCTTTATTATCATTCTTGTTGTAATTGATTACATAAGCTCGTGAAAAGTTTTCATGCTGGAAGCTTTTACGGTTCTCTCTGCCCAATGGGCCTAACGGTACTATGGCCTAATATTGTAGCAGCACACTCGAAAACTCAAACCTTAAAAGTCTAAAACCAAATGGCTCTTTAATAATAATAATGCCGTTTACCTAATTCTGAAAACTTGTTTGTCTTTGCGTTTATCTTCTCTTGCTTTGCAGTGCTTCGGCGTTGTATCTGTGCCTGTGTTTATGTACCATATTTTCACCGTTCAAACTGAAAATTAGGTGACTTTGGCATTACATAATTATGTGTGTGTTGTCTCTTGAGCGTTTCGTGTGGTGGAGAATTTCTTTATTTAGGTTATGGCACTTAGAATGGGGGATGAGTAGGTTTTATTTGTTTTTAATGCCCAAATTGAACATATGGCTCAAGTCGTTTAGCTAATTTTTCAACCGTTAAGAGTTCTACCAAGTTTCAGTGAAAATACAGAAATCTAAGTTTTTAATATGCACCCACAATCGACATAAAAACAAAGTTTAATTGAGATTTTTTACCTCTTTGTTGAGAAAAGTGATAAACCTCAACTTTCAAGTTTTAGTTAATCAAAATTCAGAAGACTTGAAGATAGACCTTATTTATAAGGAGATCGAAATTAGATTTAATGTTTAAGAGCTGGTGTTTAGAAACTACCTTCTAGTGTTTAAACACCTCTAGAAACGAGTTCCTTTAAGATTCGCAGGAATTCTCATAAAACCTTAAGATTCCTCAATGATTTTTAGAAAACAATTAACGTTTCCTAGGCTAAGTATTAAGTCACAGAATCAAGAGTTTTGTAATACTTTATAATCAAATATGTTTTAACTAAACCAAGAAGTGCACAAATAATGAAGTTGATATATACAATTTCCGAGCATTAAGCCAAAATCCTAACCATTAGGAAAAATTCCTAGAAAAACGATCTTCCGAAAAAAAACTTTCTTATTTGTTAAAAGTCAAACAGTATCAGCTCATTGCTTTGATTCTTAATTAGAATTTCCACGAAGAAAAGTTTCTCAATTCATGCAAGAACAACTAATTATAATTACATTCGTGCCATCAATCAGCATTTCTCTTATCTCTGCAATAGAGTTCGGAAGATATTTTAAGACCAAGAGCTGGGATTGCGTTCAATTTTTATTTATCGTGATGCATAGCGAATGTTAAACCGAAGATCTTGTTTGTTGTTTGTAGATACAATTCGTTAGAGCCGCTCTGAGCCGTGTAATGCACTCTAATTGGTTGGAAGTAACGGTTAAATTTCTATGGCAGTTTTGACAACACTCTAAGCCAAGTTGAAAAGCGACAACAATTAAGCTTCAACTTACCCATATACATGCATATACGTACATATATACGTATTTTCCAATTAGATATGAAAGAGTGAGAGGGATATGGAGGGGAATAAGAAGGAAGGGGGAGAAAGGCCATCAGCTTGGACAACAAATAGCTTAACATTATGTGAAATTCTAATAATAATTTCATTACGAAAAAAGAAAGCAACACAATTGCTAAGCTTTGGCTTTGCCAACGGCATCGGCGCAGGCATCTACGTCGACGTCGACGTTGACTTCGATGTTGCTGCGTGCATTGACTTTCCATTCTTGTTGGGGCCAAAAAAGCTTTGCCTGTGTGGGTAAGTGTGTGTTTTTGTGTTTGCTTTCATTATTCTAATTTCGTTAACCAAAAAGAAGAAATAATACCACAAAAAAAAGAAGAAAAAAATTATCAACTCGCTGCGTAAATAATGAAAACAAACTCATAAATGAAATCAAGTTGAATGCACAGCACTTGACGCACACACACACACACACACACACGTACATGCAAACAGATACAAAATATTATAAAATTATTATATGATGAATTTCTTTCATACAGTAGCAAAAGCAACGCAAAAGTTGCACGATAAAAAGAAAGCAGAAAGCTACAAACAACAACAACAATAACGAAGACGTAGACGTTTCTACATATGACGCGTGAGTTCTTCTGCACAACGCAAGAGAGCAACAGCAACAGCAGCAGCGGCGCCCCGCTCTCACACACAAATAAGCTTTTTAATACCCTGCATTCACTAAGTTAATCAGTAAAGCATATTAAAGTCATTAGCACATCTTTCATTTAGAGAAACAAAAGGAGAGAGAGAAGGAAATGTGTCGGTAAATGCATTACAAGGGTATACAGGACGAACAACTACATAGATGGAAAACCACAAGATTGTCAAAGGTAGCAGCAATATAATGCAAATACGAAAACGATTGAAAGAAGGGCCACCAAATTGAAAACACCAAATACAATATGCAGAAAAAAGTGTTTTTATATCACAAAAATCCCAAGTCAAGCCAATTGGTTGAGGTATATTAAAATATTTAAGGATAACTAATGAATAGATCATTTATTTATTTGTAGGGTACCTTAAAGTCGACCATTTATTTAAATGCGCGGAATTTTAATTTTTTGTTGTTTTTTGGCTCTTGCAATCGATCATTGAACTTTGGTTGTGAAAACTAGAGCAAGACCCAAATTTCTTCACAACTTTGTTGCTGCTGCCGCCTCGAGTGAGCGTACATGGGTGCGCATGTGTGTGTTGGTGTGTGTGTGTGTGTGCGTGTGTTTGCGTTATCAGCTTCTTTTGCTGCTACCTCCCACTTCCAACTCTTTTTTTTTCGAAGGCTTTCTTTCTTCTGCTAGCTGATTGTTATTGCCTCCCTGCCCTGGCCTATGTTAAGTGATTTCTCAAGTATTGTTTATTGCCTTTGTCTTGTACATATGTATGTATAGCAAGGGAATGGAGAGAGATATGTATATGTAGAACAAGTTGGAAGAGGGAAGAGGGGCAGAAAATGGATTTTGTGACCGTCTGATAAGAAATGTCATAAATATATGTGTCATAACTTTAAAGAACAAAACGCAATAGTCTTTAGCAATGGATATATACATATGATAAGTCAATTATGTGGTATAAACCATGCATCTAAAAAATTTCCAAGAATCACGTTTATTAAACAGGTTGATTAATTGCCTAAATTAGGTGGACATCTATATTGCATTTTATCATAAAATTTTCCAAGAGCCTAGATCAATTTGTTAACATAAAGCACTTAATAAATGGAAGAAACCATCTTGGTGTTTCCACTGCCCTTCTTAATAAGTCTAATTACCTCTAGAGATTTCTATCTTAATATTTGAAAAAAACGCTTTTTCCAATAATCAATTAAACTCAGTTAAACACCGATAATGTAAATATTTTCTAGATATATAACTTTGTCTTGAAATCACTCTATTTTGAACAAGGTCCTCCACTTGCTATTCGCATTATCAGCACTCTAATGTAGATAGAATCTGCTAGTTTAATTAAATATATGCTCTATACACTAATTAGTAATTTAGTAATTTTAGTTTATTGTCAGTTTTTTTGTTTACCTATATAAATTTAGAACATTTGCCAAAGAAAACAAAGATTTAGATGAATAGAATGACAATGTATTGAGTAAAAGTGGAAAGATTTTGACATAAATTTTGATTTTTTATTTTTATTTTTTTATTGAATTGTTTATACTAATTTAACAAACTTCTAAAAAAGAAGAAACGTTTTAACGTCATCATCTCCCACAGATCCAAACGCAAAGTGTTTCAATTTATCTATATTTGTCAATCACATTTAATTCCATATAGTATATTTGAGTCACTATCGTAACGATAAAAAGTTTCAATTTCATTTCAAGCTTAGAACCTTTGAATGATTAACGAGGGAGTGACGACTGCCTTTCACATGAATGTGTTTGTGTGTCGGTGTGAATATGCGAGACGTTTCGAGTTCGGTGTGAAAGTTATAAGCCATGGCAAGCAAGAGCCAACAAAGTTTTTTTTTCAGATTTTTGGTTTGGGGCTTTTTTTTTTGTTGGTCAGCGGGGGTGAGGGAAGCGGGTGAGTAAGCGTTGGCGCTGCGTGTGCGTCTGCGGGAAGTTCATTCACATTTGCACTCATTACGCGGGCGGGCGGTCTGGCAGTCGTAGGTTAGCGGCCAACGAAAATGTATTGAGACATTGACGTGGTCAGAAAATGCAAGGGGCCATTTCTCTTGCCGTCTCTTTGTTCCCTTTTTCTCTTTCCCTCTCTCTCTCTCTCTCTCTCTCTCTGTTTCAATGTTTGCCATGCGTTGGTACCTATCGAAGTGACTGATTTCTGGGCACGCTTCTCATCACGTTGCCGCTTACAGGTGTCCGACTGATTGCCATGGCTAAGTCTAAACAATTGTTGCTCGTCGTTTGTATGTCATGTAATAGGCACAACAAATAATGTGACTTTGGAGTGCCCGTACCCGTGCCCAAAACGCCCTCCCGTTCTCCTGTTCACCCGTTTTTTTATTCTTCCCTCCCACCTAAATGCCACCCGTAACCCAGTCCCAGTCCCTGTCCCATTTCGACTCCCATTCCCTCCCAGTTCCTCTCATCTCTCTGTTCCACGTCATACCAGCAACGTGCCTGTGCCATACAATGTTTATCGGCCGAGTGGTGTAAGCGAACAGCCCCTTCTACCATCAGGCCGCCCCTCGGAGCCATCACCTGCTCAGTAGGCCAGGCAGAAATCACTTCGAACTTGGCGTCACGTTTTCCGCTCACGTTTTTCCAGCAGCGCAGCCAACGTTGGGGCTTCAAACAGGTTGGATGTTGCATTGTGAGGCTGACTGGTTGCCAGATGCTAAAGGCGTTTGTGGCAAGGGGGGGCGGTCGATTCTGCAGCGATGCTGCAGTGACGCTCGAGCTGTAGGCATATCTGGTAATAATATAACATGTTTTCTCACGTTGCACAGCCAGCAGCCAGGCGGATGGAAAAGTGTCCAGAAAATTTCAAAAGCTGATTTCCAGGTCAAGTGGTTTGAGAGCAGCTTAGGAAAGTTTTTCGTGGTCATGGCTAAAAATGGGTGAAAAGAAACGCAAATTGCATACTGAATTAATGATAAAGCAGGTCGGTCACATTGCAATCCCATTCGGAAAAAATGTTAAGATGCTGGAGGATAATTCAGACCCATAGATCATGTTAAAGCTCACAAGTGTGGGAAGTAATTTAGACCAATTTGAAAATTACTTTCCCAAAAGGTCGATTTAAAGCCCATAAGTTATAAGAATGCTTGTCGACTTACATCTTTTTTTGATTTCTATAATGGGAACCATATTTGGGGCTTCAGAAAAACGGAGAAAAAATTCTACTTTTAAATGTTGCCTTTAAATTTGAGCATATTTGGGTCAATTTTCAGCCAAAAGTAAAAGCTCTTTTAGCCAGATAGTGACTAACGTTTAATTTGTGTCCACTAAAAGGAAGTGACCGCTGTCACAAAACATTAGCTGTTCTGTCAAAGAGAGGTATAATATCTATCCTAAATACATACATCACCTAGTATAACTATATCGATTTTCTATAATTCGAGTTTCTTAAAAAGGAAAAATTTAAAAGATCTTATTCTAGTTAAATATTTAAAAAATTACTGTTTTTTAATGAGAGAAAACCTATTCTAAAATACGTGTTGATGCTTTATTTTTTAAATATATAAAAATTTGTATCGTTATTTTATTTAACTCGTTTCAATCTGATCAAAATTTATCTGGATCAACTAATTTTTACTATGAAAATTATTATTCAATATCAGGTCAGTTACATATGGAAACAGGCTGCCTCCCATAAAATCTCATAATTCTAATTAAGCAAGCCTACGATATTTCGCCTCCAACTCATATACGCCTCTCCAAATTCTCCCCCGAAAAAATCTACAACCAATTGCCAATAGACATAATTTCTTGTATTGTGTGTATTTGACAAATATTTAGTATTTTGTGTACTTTATTTGTGCCATTTAATTATAAGCACAATAAACGAAATCACATTGCTGGATTACATAATCCGCATGATTCGAGTTTGAGCTCACGTCAAGACGAAGTAGTCGCCCATCGAGCCGAGTCGTTTGCGCGAACAAAGAACGACTGTGTTAACGTTAAGAACGTTTCGAATGTAAGTCAATAAATAAATAAATAATAAAAATGCAATGGCATTAAAAAAAAAGCAGCATTTTTTTTTGTATTTTTTTTGCTTTATTAATTATGCATATTTCATCACATTTAATACCCTAGAATGTTTTGTAATCTCAAGGGAGTATGCCACGAGTGAGAGTTGAGTGATGCGCAAATCAATCGATTAATTTCACGAGGTATGACACTGGTTGGTGCTATTTGTATTTTGTTTTTTTTCTCATTTTTTATGATTTCGAATAAAAATATTACAGCAAAAGCTACCAAGCACGTTGTCGGGCAATAACAACAAAAACCTATCGACAGATTGAAATCAATGCATATTGCCTAACCCGCCTCCGCTCTCCCCTTAAATTGTAACGATTTGCGCTTTGAATACCCTGTAAGCAAATGGGTATACTCGACAAGCCAACATAGGAAATTTCCGGTAAAAAATACTTACTAAAGCTTAAGAATCAACCATTATTTGAACCAAATTCCAAATAGGTGCAAGGAAAATCTTTTGTGTTGTTAGAGGGTATCCAGAAGTTGGCATTTGTCATAACCTAGTTGATTCTTTTCTGTGTTGTCACAAGGAGAGCAAGCTAGAGTGAGTGAGCGCACATAGTATTTCTAGAAACAATGTGGAAAAAACGCTAATTTCCATTTGGGAACGCAACTCGCAAATCGCAAACATGTGAGACGCTCGCGTCGGGAGCGTTGCACTGCTGCGCTGCACATTCCCCTACACGTGACCAGAGCCCGCCGAGTCAGCTCTCTCAGTGTATAAATAGCCGAGGCGTTATTCTACAAAACTTAGGGCCAAGGGTGTTCGGAGTAAAAGCTTGCCAGGTGGCGTGGCGGGGGTGTGGAGGAGGGCCGGCTGGGCTATTCAGCTGGACAATAGCTTCTATTACGTTGTTGTTGCTAGAAGGTTTCGTAACAATTTCGCGTTCTGGTGTTCTCTTGGTGGGCAGTAGAATCGACGTCAGCGTCATCAAAATCGACACCCTTTTGCCCCGTCTTTTTCTCACCCACTCACCATGAAGAGTGTGGCCAATGGTAGTGGTAGGCCATAGCTGATTACCGTAGCCGTAGTTTCTGCTATCAGTAAATGTATTTTTATATGTAATCGGTTTGTAACAATTGCGTTCCCTTGCCTTGCAAAATAGTTTTAACCACTACAAACAAACAAACATGAATGCATTCTGCATTAGGCATGATAATGATGATGATGATGATGATGATGATGATGATGATGATGACGATGATGTACTCGTACATACTCGTACTATCATCCAAAGATGATAGCTTAGAAAGCTAGACGGAAGTGCAGCTCCAGACACGATAGGTTGGACCACGTGAATTGACTGGCTCACGTTGCCTTGTTTGCCTGCGAATGCGATGATGTTGTAATTGATGGCATAGCCATTAGGTTTGAAAGTGCGATAAGCCACAGAATGGTGGGGGGAAAAATGGAATTAGAAGGAATTAGACCTACTTAATAGATGTACATATGTACCTAATAATTTTATACATTGTCTTAAAACAAACAACTAAACTTTGTTCAAGGTACACAATTACACCTATTTTAAAGTGATTTATATGGTAAATATGCATAAATATATAAGGGGCTTTGTACGATCAATTTGTTTAGCTGAAACAAGGTTAACAAAATAAAATATAAATTTTTTGTTGTTATTTTTCTTAATATATGTCCAAAAATGGTCTTCATTGACAACACTTTATTAACCTATTGATCTCCGAATCTATGGGGCTTATCATGAGTGTTCCAATTTTCAAATATTCTAAAAAAACACTTTGGTAAAAAAATTTATCATGAAAGATCAATTTTGTCTAGAATTATTTATATTTTTTATTTGTTATTTTAAAATGAACTACCAGGAATATATCCGCAAATAAAAAACTTTTAAAAAATTAACTTCTCATCTTTAATTTTTAAGACCCTATTAACGAATGGAACTTCCCATTTCACTTTAAGTTTTTCCCAATCCGATTTAAACGAATTCCCTTAGGATTTATTAGTATGCGATAAAAGTTTTCTTGATAATGTTCTTTCATGGTTTTCTTTTAGATAAAAAACTTTATTTTTAAACTTACGGACAAACATTTTAGATGGGGTATATAATGCATTTTGTAATCATATATAGAGAACTCACTCGCATATCGATTGTACTTTTTATACCAATTCAATAGAATTTCATTGTTATAGAATTTGTTCAAGTCAAATAGTTGAGCATACAGTCAGTCAGTCAGTTATTCATTCAATCACTTAGTCAATCAGCGGAACTTACATAACTGTCTCCCG
Organism: Drosophila nebulosa; assembly: GCA_024703675.1. Taxonomy (NCBI): domain Eukaryota; kingdom Metazoa; phylum Arthropoda; class Insecta; order Diptera; family Drosophilidae; genus Drosophila; species Drosophila nebulosa. Next base: position 4,885,297 of record CM045724.1, on the reverse strand, counting down.
ACCTTACTTTTTCTTTGCTGCTTTATCTGCTATTTTGTTTGTCACGCCGTATGAAGTGTCTCTGTGTGTTTTTGCCTTTTGTTTCTTTATTTTTATTTTTTTTTGTTTTTTTGTTTAACTGCAACTAAGTTGAGGCTATAAAACGCCGCCGTCTCCATTGATAAGAATAGTTTCTTTAAGGGGGAATTTTCCAAAAAAAAAAAAAAAAAAAACACTCATAAAACAAAAAGCTAGCAATCAGCAAAAGGAATAAGCCCTTATAGAAAATTAATTGTTTGGTTGTGTCTCAGTTAAGACCTTCAATTTAATAAATTGTCAATATTGATCGTACATATTTGCAATTGTGTTTATAAAATATATATCCTGTATTTAACTTGATCTCTAACTCAATGACTTTTTTAATAGCCAAGCAATCTTAACTTATTAGAATCAACACTGTAACAACTGCCTAGCATTAAACGCTACAAAAACTCTATTTCCATATAATTTTCCCTAAGTCTTCTCTAGAGAATACTGTGTAATTTGGACTCTAGAAACAAAAGTATCACATGTCAGTAATATATTTCCCTATAAATTGTAGTAGATTTATTACTATTTTTTTGTTCAACGAACTTAAAATTCAATTTAAAATAAGGCTATCTAAGTTACGACATAGTTTGGCACGTGTATGACGCCTATTACATCGATGGAGACTGTAAATTTCATATCTTCATATATGTAAATTTGGTAAAGAAGGCTAGGAAAAGTTGTATTCGCAAGGTATATACATAGGTTTAACAATACCTTTTTATGGTTCAGAAATTTGTATGTATTCTTAAAAATATACAATTGCAGGTTTCTTTTTTTCATTTTTTCGTTTCATTAAGTAATACATAATGATTCAACATTTCGCTTCAGATTTCAATATCGTAATATAACCGAAACTGATACTATTAAGTAATAATTTCATTGTTGTTTTTTATATGTATGATAATTTCTTATTTTTTGCTGACAATTGATCTACAATTCTGAAACTTTTAAATTTTTTTTTTTTTAAAGAGAAAAAGCAAGTTTTTCTCATGTCTTTAAAAGAGTTTAACGAGAAGATTGACATAAGCGGAGATCTTAAATGATTCTTTTTCAAGTAAATTCTTTTCGTAAGCATCACCCAGTTTTGTGCTCCTTTTATGGAGCATGGATATTGCTTGCCACTCGCCTCTTCCCCTCTTATATACTTGATAATGTGTTAATTCTCTGAATATTTTGTGTAAGACGCTTGCGTCACCACAAGACAACTGGCACACACACACACACACATGGAAAAATACCCTCACTCATACACACACATATGTACATATGTAAACTCAATGGCTCACGCGGCCAGCGCATTGCAGCAGCAGCAGCAGCAGCAGCAACAGCACAATACTCCCTAACCTACCACCGAGAACCCCTTCTCACCCGCACCTGATATGACACCTATAAGCTCTCTCTGTCACTCATACTCTATCTCGCTCCCACAATCACGTTCTAGTTTTCGAATGTAGCTGCAGCTCAAACAAAATCTAAAAGCAATTTCCAAGTGGCTAGAACCCTCGCAGCAATCTCAATTTCAATGTGATCGGTTGCAGAGACAAATGCGCAACAGGCAGCCGCCAATCGAACCACACTGAACCGAAAATTTCACTTTTAGCCAGAGCGAACATGTATTAACCATCTCGAGAAAACCAGCTTGTTGCCAATTCTGCTCTGAGCTCTGTCTGAGAGAACAACTCGCGTGTACCGAATGCGTGCTTGGCGCAGCAACAGCAACGTGACCACGACAGCAACAAACAACTTCGCTCGCTGCCGACTGAGGAGAAATGCTTTTACAAATTCAATTGCGATTCAGCGTTCGTTCGAAACGGTCGCGAGTCGGCGGAAATTACTAAAAATCTGAATCTGAGCAAGCAACCAGAGATAACAGAAAAAAATATATATTATTATTATTATTGAAGAAACAAACCATCAGAAAAGCAACAGTGAAAACGTTAGCGAGAACAGTTAAAATCATTTTGGTCAAAGCCAAAACAAGTGAATAGAAAGTTCTTTCAAAGTGGGCCAAATCACAAATCATGAACGCTAACTTGAACGTTGTGTGAACCAATTAATTATTATATTATACAAGTAATGCAGAAAAAGTGTTAATTCAAATTTTTGGAAATAAAATAAACATTATGTCGATAGTTTGCACGCTGGAGCAGAAAGTGAACTTTTTCAAAGCTACAGCAACATCGAAAAATCTGTTGATACTTAAAAACAACAGCAACAGCAATAACACGGATACTATATGCCACAATATAAACTATAATCAGGATATATCCTCATCAACCAGCAACAACAACAACAAGCAATGTAATTAACAATTCTTATCACAAATATACATATATACATAAATTTGTAAACGTGAGTTTTCTCAGAATCGTTTCGTCATATTGTCGGAATGTTCTTAAATATAAAAAACAGAAGCATTCAGATATTTTGTAATTAGAAAAAGTGTTTCAAGATAAAAATATTTGTGGAGAAATAAACTAGTTTGTATTTTCTTCTTATCGCCTTCAAGCTTTTAAATATGTAAAATTCTTAAAAATGATTTCTAAAATATTGGTTTGAAATTTGTAAAACTTGTTAACGATTTGCGACTTGACTAAGTCACAAAAGCAATAACCTAATAAATTTATTTATTAGAAACGCAAAAAAAAAAAGAAACTTATATTAAAAACAAAAAACAACCGAAAAAAACAACAAAAATTCATGTGAATTTCGCGAGTGAGAAAGAAAGGGAAGAAAGAGAGCGAAGTTCGCTTAGTCATGTTGTTATTGTGAATTTCGTCAGGCAGCGCAGCGCGAGCGTTAACTGCAATTGGGGGTGTCGTCGGCGTTGTAGGGGTTGCCGGCGGCTGCGACAGCGACTGCGACGTTGACAGAGTCTGGACGCTGACGTGACTGCCTGCTATATGTTTGCATGAGAGTGTGTGTTTGTGTGAGCACATTGAACTGTAAATGCCAATTCGATGGTCACGGTGAGGGTGAGGGTGAGTCTAACAGCGAGCGTACAAGCGAGACGAGCGCCCCACAAATCTCCTACTTCTCTCCTTGAACTCTCCTCGATGGCGACGACAACGACGACGTGCAATTTCTTGTTTATATTCTTCGAGTGTATATGTGTGTCTGTGTCAATGTCTGTGTCTCTGTCTGCGTATGCGACGCTGTCCTCCTTGTATTGGTATTGCTATTTGGCATTGCCTTTGTTCTCTTTCCCTCTCTTTCTAATTCTCACCAATTCTTGCATCATTCTGCTTCAGCTGCTGCTTCTGCTGCCGCTGGCTAGCCCCCCACAATCGTAATGATTGTGCAAATGAAAGCAAACGTAAAACAAATTTCAAATGGATTTCTGCTTTGGCAAGGGCAAGGACCATCAATGCCCGCGAAACAAAGAAACTTATTAAAGTATGAATGGGTGTGTGTTTTTGTGTGTTTGTGCGGTGCGAGTGTGTTGGTAAAATTATATTTGACCAGACACAGACAAGATCGCATTAGACATTTTGGCACTTTTGTGGTAGGGGTCGCAATTGTTTTACTATTGAGGGGTACTTGGTAGAATTATCAGTGAGATAAGAAAACTGCAACTAACAATATTATATATACTTATTCCAGACTTTACTGTTTATATTGATTTTAAGCCAAAAGAACGCCATAAAATAGAAATTTGATTAGATAATTTTTAAAATGACATAAATTTTTTTAATAAAATCAACATGCCATTATTATAGTGTGCTTTTTGGCGCAAAAAGGTGCAAATAGAATTTAGCGTTTAATCCAGAATTTGCTCAACATTTTTGAACTTAAAAAATGTGTTTTTAAAACGGCACATTTAAATGAAAATATATAAAAAAAAAGTTTCCATTTTTCATATAGTCGACTTTTTCTAATCTAAAAATTATTTCATTACTCATTACAGTTGGACGTGGACAAAATCACAATTTTCCCAAGAAGTTCGAACAGCTGCAGTACATAAATCCCTGTGGCGGAACACGTTACTTATCCGCTCTACCAGAAACAGGAAAACCCATCAAAAAGGAAGAGCTGTCGCTCTTCCCAGCAACAACACAAATGCCCGAAGTGCTTAGCGGCACACCAACCAATAGCCACAACAAAGCCATCTCCTCCAGTTCGATCTCCATGATGAATAACGTACGTTTGACCACCATATCGCCCACATTGTCCATGAATGGCAGCTCCAATGAGGCCACAAATTGTAAGTAAAGAAAATAGTTAATTGCATCACATAAGACAAAGATGTTAACTATTTTGTTTTTTTGTTTGCTGCAGTGCATCCTTTGTCCATGTACGGTGGATCGATTAGTCCCCAATCAAATGATAGTGGAATGTCCGATAGCCTGGCCAAATTTAACCCAGGCGGCGGTGGAGGATCTGGGGGCTATGTCAGCGATAGTATGATGTCGAAGCAACCATCACAGAATGGACCACAATCCGCATTGACAGCTGCCCAAAAGGAGCTGTTCTCACAGCGCAAGCAACGGGAATTCACACCGGACAACAAGAAAGATGAAAGCTATTGGGATCGGCGGCGACGTAACAATGAAGCAGCCAAACGGAGCAGAGAGAAGAGACGCTATAACGATATGGTCCTAGAGCAGCGAGTCATTGAGCTGACCAAAGAGAATCATGTGCTTAAGGCCCAATTGGATGCCATCAGGGATAAGTTTAACATTTCGGGAGAAAATCTGGTTAGTGTGGAGAAAATTCTGGCATCTTTGCCCACCAGTGAACAAGTCTTGAGCAACACCAAGAGGGCCAAGATGAGCAGCGGCGGCGGCAATAGCAACGGCTCCAACTCCTCCTCCTCCTCGATGGGATCCCCAGGAGACGGACACAATGGCTATCAGAGTGCGAGTGTAAATGCTCCCCTTTCGCCATTGATTTATGGACCCAATGTCAATGCACGTCCCTCAGTGGTAGAGAACTCCAATGTGAAGGGTGTCCATCATGTGGTACAGCATGGACAGCATGGTCCGCAACCATCTCCCCTACCGCCCACACATGCCGCCGCCGTTGCGGCCCTGCAGCCACCTACGCATCCCTCCTATCAGCCGTTGGCCAGCCAACCCTTAGAGCCGGTCTCTGCCTCAGTTTCTCCGCCCTCCAATCCCATTGCCAATCTTCATGTACTGCAACAGGCCCTGAATCGTAATGTAAGGCCTGAGGATTTAGATAGCCTTCGGAAAGCTGTGGCTGTTGGCACCCTATTCAGTGCCGCTGCCGTTGGAGCACCACCGCCAGCGCCAGCAGTCTATAACCCAGCTCAAGCCAATGGAGCTAGCTACAAGGAGCATCTAGAGGCAAGCGCTTACCTGCAACAGCAACAACAACAACAACAACAACAGCAACAGCAGCACAGCCAGCAACATAGTGTGGAAACAGCCGTCAGCAGCAGCGCCGTAGATGCAGTCACCAGCTCGTCTGTGGTATCATCGGCAGCCAGTGTACTGAATCTCTCGCGACGGGCCTGTTCACCCAACTATGAGCACATGCTGTCCTCAACCACATCATCGTCGTCATCCGCCTCCTCATCGTCCGTATCATCGGGTGCCGTTTCTGGTGATGATGAGCAGGAGCACGAGCACGCACATGCGTCCAGTCCCCACCTTACCCTAGCGCCACTCCAGTTGCAGCGCAGCAGTCCCAGTGCCAGTGATGCCAACAATTGTCTGCCCCTCAAGCTGCGTCACAAATCCCATCTGGGCGACAAAGATGCTGCGGCCAATGCCCTGCTCTCGCTTCAGCACATTAAGCAGGAGCCGAATTGCAGTAATCGTTCCTCGCCACCGGCTTGGAATGATAATGGTGATAATTCCAGCGACGAAAGAGATTCAGGCATCTCCATTGCCAGTGCCGAATGGACGGCCCAACTTCAACGCAAACTGATGGCTGGTCCCAAGGAGAGTGTTCCCGTTAGTGGTGTCGCTGTCTCTGTTACTGTATCCAGTGCCGAACGCGATCAAATGCTTAAAAGCCAACTGGAACGCCTTGAATCCGAGGTGGCCACCATCAAAAGTATGATGATATTGGCGGAATGAGTTCAAATGGATCTAGAGGAGAGAGATTGAAGAGACAGACAATTTTTGGTTAGATGGCTATCAGTGCTTGAAAACGGAATATGTGAGAGATCCATGGCATCAGCTGAGACACAAATATATAGTACATATATATTAACTGAAATCTGATATGTAGATTCCCGAGATATTTGTGAATTTCTCTCAACCAGTTTTATGTAATGAATCAAAGTATTGAAGGAGTTACTACTTATCGAAATTCTGGCTATAACCGCAAAGAGAACTTCTTTAAACTTGACAGATATTTTATATAGTATCCGTATCCCTATTATAATCAATTAATAATTCAACTATATAGATCTCGTGTTAATTGGAGCTAAAAACAAAAAAAAAAACAAAATCCTTAAGGTCATCTTATAAAAAATTAAGGAATTTCTTGATGATCAATTCATTTTCATTTTTATAACATTATTATTGGATTCTCTTCTGTCCGAATCAAGTTTCCTTATCCATGAAAAACAAAAAAACAAAATAGAAAACAACATATTAGATTTAGTTTTGCTAAGTATTCTTACATTTTGTACATACACATACACCAAGCTACATATTATTCCTATACACATACATATATATACATATATATAAATATTTGTTGTATATAGTTTTGCAAGCTAAGCTTCTAAAATTAATCATAAATATTATAAAGTTTAAGCAAAAGCGTGAAGCACATTTAAAATGCATAAAAGCAAACTACACAAAAAACAAAAGCAACAACAAAAATGTTGAGCAAATATATTGCAATAAATTAATTTACAAAAAAACAAATAATATAGAATTTACCCTAACTATGAATTTGTCGTTTTCAAAATTCTCTCTATAGCTGCTTTGGTTGCCCGCGCTTTAAACACAACAACAATTAAAAATATATATTTGAAACGTTATCCAAGTTTAAGAAACTGGACAAAGTGTGTAGCCTAAGTTGCATCCAACTCGTATTAGTCCTAACTAAGTAGTAACTACATTATACATATATATATATATATCTATAATCTATATAATTCTATATTTGTGCCCAGGGCAAACAGCGTTTATCTTCGAAAAGTTGTATTAAATTATCTAAATATTATATGCCTATTACTTTTACTATATTTAAACTATATACTTATACATTACATTTGAAATGAGTGGACAAAAAATACACACACAAGAGAAATACATATGATTATTATCATTATTATTATTAAAATTATTTACTATTACCACAATACTTTGCATATATGTATGTATGTATGTATGTATTAAAACAATTATGCGAATCTAATTAATTATAAATACATCAACCTATCCACACATACATATAGACATATATATATATATATATATAAATCGTTTGTGTTGATCAATGAAAATAAAAACTATTTATAAAGTTTTAAAAAAATTAATTTCAAATGAACCTTTTTTTATTTATAGGGGGCTTTAAAAAACTTCTCTGATTTTTAAAAATGAGAGAAATATAGAAGTGAACACTCAATAAAATGGATTTTAGATAACCTATTAGAAACTTTATGGTTATGGTAATATATGAATTATATTTTCCACAGTCTGGAAAAAAGGATATCCAAAAATCCTCTAGCAGAGGCTAGAGGCTCTAGCAAACTATTCCTCGCCAGCATGGGTTCTGAAGTAACTGGGACTAAAGAGCCCCTTTGTGCCCATCTTCAATCTCTAAAGATATAGTGCTAATGAATCCTAATCTTCTTTAACTTTTCTAAGTGGAGAACTATGTTGACAGTTCAGTCTGAAATGGAGTTCCAGATTCGTTTGTTTTTTTTTTCAGGTTCTATTATATCCAAGTTTGAGCACTGAAAGTACAATACTCTTAAATGACTGTAAGAAGCATAGGAAGAAAGAGCAAAAGAAAGGTAATACAACTGGCAATTTTACAATCAGATGGGAAATTAATAATTTAGCCACAAGTCAAGGAAGACGTGTTGGGTTTCTTTAATCGATAGAAATCCCAGAATTATTGTTCGAGAACAATGTCGCGAAGATGCTTACCAACCATATTAGCTTATTTGATAAAATTTATATAGTTTACTTACAAAAAAGTCGGGAATTTAAATGTTAAATGTATTCCAACTGATCCTATACGAATGGAGCTTTGGACAGCTTGTAAAGTAAAACAGTGCATTATTTAAAAGAAAACCACAATCATAAAGTCACTTAAAACATCTTATTATGTTCCAAATGTTCTCAAGAAATTAACATTTTTTTGTAGTAAGACCTTAAAAATGTAGATGCCCTATATCCGTCGATACTTTCCGAAAGAAAAAGTTTATTATTTTCAGAAAAATTACCCAAGCACGCTTAGGAAATGCAACAACTTTGGTTGTTTTTTTTTTAATTTGTAGAGTTCGGTATAGAGATTATTTATTTTTAAAAAGAAACTTACAACGAAAAAAGTTGAAAATTTGTTTATATAATTATTTAGAATAATAATGTGTGTATGTGAATGTGTATGTTTGGTGTTCATTTATGTGTGTGTGTGTTTCTCAATAAATGTTTTATCTCTTCGATTTGTTTTTTGTTTTTTTTTTTACGTTATTCGAAATACAATGTAAGTATATAAGTATAATAATTAAATGTCTCTGTTAATAATAAATCTTAAACATCACATGAAAAGTTGTTGTTCTTTTGGGTTGTTTGTTTTTTGTTTTCAAATACTTTTGTTATCGTTCAATTTCAATGTTTTAAATTTTCGTCGTTTTAGCCTAGGAAAAAATTTGCATCTAAGTCCACAAAAAGTTATAGACATAGATCATAGACCTGTTTTTTTTTGTTATGTTTATAAATTTATATATATATATATGTATATATAATTAATAACTTATTAAGTTAAGTATATACTTTTGAGGGGGGATCTTTGGTTTTAGTTTTTGTTTTTGGTTTGTAAATAAATATGTGTGTATATGTAAATACATTAATTAGTAATACGATGTTCATATCCATTTCCGATTTCCGTTTTATCTGTATAACTTCCCAGCCTTGCTTTGAAGAGTAGCAAAGTAGCAGCTGCGATTTATACATATACATATATATAATATATATATATATATGGTTTTTTTTTTTGGTATAGAGAGGTCTGTATATATGTATATATAAGATTCTTGTTTTGAGTGTAACTGTAAATTGTAGGTACTTAGAACTAGCTACGAGACCGAGCACCTAAAAAGATGTCGTTTTTTTTTATTTTTTGTTTTGTTTTTTTTTTTGTGTGAGGGATGTAAATTTCTTTGGTTTTTAGTTTCTTGTAGGTTTGGTTTCAATTTTGGCTGAAAAATCTTTCAAAATGCAATCTTCTAACTAAATTGTTTTTTTTTGTTTCTTTTTTTAAGAGAGGTCGAGAGTTTTGTGTGCATAGTTTTTTTTTTTGGTTTTTGCGTTTTTGGAAAACGTTGATTTTGGCCATAAACTTTTGGTAGTTTCGGTTGGGTTTTAGTTTTTTTTTTTTAGTGTAAAAGGTACATGATAAGATTGTTTAACGACTTATCGCAATCTCTTTTTTTTTTGGGGGGGGGGGGGAGGAGTTTTTTGGTTGAGAGATAGGTGGTAGCTGTTTGGTCTACTTAATGCTTAGAGTGGAGTCCGAGCGCAACAATGACATGGCGGATGACTGAGTGGTGGATGGTCCACCACTTGCACTTGCACTCGCACTTGCTGTACTCTGCTGCTCCATGCTCCATGGATGCACCATGTCAAAGTATTTGTGATAATCATAATCAAACAGCTCGAAATCGATGCGATATATCTTGAGCAATTGGTCCAACGTTGAGCGTTCGAGATCGGCAAAATATCGTTCGACAAGTGCCTCCGATTTGACACCGCTGCGTGCCTGATTGCCAATTTTGCGTAACTTTCGCTGAGGCAGCTTGCCCAGCAGTAAGGATTCCAATCCCGCCTGCCGTATTATGAACTCCGAGTCCCGTTGAAAGGTCTCCGTTTTGCCAATAATGGTAAAATTCACACTGCACGGCGTGCAGAAACTATAGATCGGTGCCCAGTGCTCATCGAAACGTTTGCCCGCCTCATTTTCGGCAATCAGAAAGCGCACAAACTCCTCGAAAGTGGGACCACAACGCGGCCAGGGACCGCCCAAATGACGTTGACGGAAACGATGAACGATCCGAGTGCCCAATGCCTTGTAGAAACTATTTCGATTTCCCTCCAATTTGTTTCGATAGGCACTCAAGATGCGTTCAAACGGATCCCTGACAAAAAGAAACGAAAGAGCACTCGGCAAAAGCTCCAACAATTCGGCCAATTCCGGACGCGGAAATCGCTTGCGGGCCAATTCTAAAGGCTGAGTTTCGGTACGCTGCAAATACTTGACATCATAGCCAGCTAAAAAAAAAAAGGAGCAATAATAATGATATTGATAGTGTGTCTGGTTAAATGCGTTCTGTTATTCCTAAGCTTACCCAATATATTGAAGTAATACATCCAAGTACTGCTGGCCGCTTTGAAAACATTGCACCTGTAAGCAAAATTATTGCAGGTAAGAGATGGGTACAGAACTGGAGACATATTTCGTATTGCTTACCAAACGAGATTATTGTGGCCAGGTGAAACGAAAAATTCCCAGGGATTTGGTGGATACTTTTCCTGCAGTTTATATCGCTCACAAACGGTAGCCAAATGCTCTCGTCGCACTTGCAATTCACGTTCCGTGCAACTGTGCAACTCCTCAGAGTACTCGTAGACCGGATTGAGAGTGCTAGGTGGTGGGGGCGGTGGTTGTGTCAATTGTGGCGATGCGGCGCTGCCATTTTTGGCCTGTTGTTGCTGTTGGGCCAACAAGCGTTGCCGTTGCATTTGCTGGCGCTTCAATTTCAGTTGCTGTTGCTGCTTCGCAGGTTCACCCAAATCGCCGTCCATCTGATCGGCGGCAGCGGATGAACGCTCTCGATGCTCATAGGCATTGAGAGATTCACGAAAAAGGAAGGCAAAATAGCAGACACCCACCAGAATGCAGGCACCTATCTTCAGATAGGTTTGCCAGCGTCTACCATAACGTAGGCGTATGAGCATTTTGCGGGTGTGTGTGTGTGTGTGTGTGTGTGTGTGTGTGTGTGTGTGTGTGTGTGTGTGTGTGTGAGTGAGTGAGTGAGTGTGTATATATAACAGGCTTTCTCTACCACAACTACATGTTCCAATGAAAGCAAGTTGATAATGTTGGCTAAAACGAAAGCGAAAGAAAATGGGGAAACCTTATTAAATTGAAGCTATTTTTGAACATTTGAACATAAACAAGTGAATGTCCTAGTTTTGTCCTTGTTATCGTTTTTCTTGACTTTTGGCGCTATGTGACAGACGACACACTTGTTGGTGTATACACACAACATACACACACACAAACGCACACATTTCTCTACACACTAACATATATACATACATACATACTTATGGACAGCATACATACATAATGGCAAACTACGTCATACTCCTCACACAGATACAAAAATGGCAAAACTAGGACGTCATCCTTAAACATCAACATTTGCTCTTTGTAGTGGTAGTTGCTAACCCTGGAAATCGGATGGGTTTACCAAGAGGTCCTCATTCTCTGCCCCAAGAGATAACTTGACCAGAGTTTTTACTAGATCCCAACGGAGTTCAAACATCTGCTCGATTCCGTTCTTTTTGTGTTCTGAATATTTGTTATGCTTACCGCAGAGACGCTTCAGCGGTGGCGGCGCTGTCGGCGGGCGTTTACTTAAAGGCTCCGTGTGTATCCAGCAGTGAATTTATGCCCAGTACATGTAAATGCCCAGCCCGCCTACCCACTCACTGCTCTTCTGGTCTCACTGTGTTACGTGTTGCGTTTTTTTTTTTTTTTTTTTGGTTTCCTATCCCCTTTCGTCCTCGTTTTTTGGCTTATTTTCCTGGGACTTCGTTTCTCCGCTTTGCCGTGCTAGTCGCAACGGCCACTCGCTCTCAACTAACAAGCGCCTGGCCATAGTTGCTCCAAGTCAAAGGCCTGCGAAGCCGGAGCGAAGGTTTTTAGTGCGCAAACGCTGCACAGAGGCTTACACAAATGGGCGGGAAACCCAAAACAAAAATCAAACAAATATTTTAGAGGTAGATAAAACTTAACTTCAATCTTAGAAAGTCAACTTAAAATGGCTACTACCTATGGAACTATGCTTAAATAGTTTCCATAGATCATACATGACCTCCAATAATATATGAAGTATCTTAGAACACCTTAGTATAGTCTTCTTAGCTAACTAAAGTCTTGTCCCATAGAAACAAATGTAGCGGAAAGTAGAATCTTAGCTCAAGAACCTTACTACTAAATTCATCAGATTGTTTCAATTTTATTGTTTTATTGTTTTTTAGCAAGTTCTGTATGGACTTGTCTTTTTTGATTTCTAGACAGACAATTTGAAACAAAGATTCCACTTTCAAAATCGGCTAAAAAATGACTAAGTGAGATGAACTATCCATCCGTTTTGAGAAGATACGAGAAACAAATAAAACACTGTTTCAGTCCACCTGCTTCGGCAGTAATTGGCATCCTTCCAATGGTTTTTTGCCGGACGGACTACAAGTATAGACAGCTTTGGTTTTAGTTAGAAGTACTAAAACAAGCTACAACTCTTAACAGGTTTATATTCGCCAACTTTTGGCATCAGGTGGTAAGTATCATTGTTTCAGATTAAATTGACGATGTTTCTTAATATTCCAAAACCCTGAAGCAAAAACCATTTATATATACATATATTATATACTTATAAATTTTTGTTGTTGTGAAATATTAAATTAACATAAATATTGTTTTCAAACAAAAGCCTATGAATATCCTAAAAATCTGACGAGCACCATTAGCTTAGTTTGAAATTAAATTAAAACAATGTGAAATTTTTTTTTTTTTATATTTTGTGTATATTAAATCTTTGTATTTTTTTTCTTTTTCTATAAATATTTTTTACTTTAAAGTACAAACAAATTATTAATAATAAACTTCTAATACTACGGTTTTTAAGACACTTTCGTTTTTTTGTTGTTGTTGTTGTTCATCTTGTGTTTGCTTTGAAATATATATATATATAATATATATTATTTGCTTATATATGTGTGTTTGTTGTTGTATTTGTGTTATTGTTTATGTATTGGTTTAAATATATAGGTTTTACATTTATGTTTATACAACTTTTACATTAACATTTTGCAGTATTTGCGGTTTATTGCAGTTTCTCGGTTTCTGTGTGTGTGTGTGTGTGTGAAGTAGCTAAATAGGGAGCTTTTTTTGTAGGTTTTTGTTTTCGCTAATTCTGATTCTGTTGTTTTTGCATTAGGGGTCATTATACGTGATATACATATACACACACATATATATATATATACATATATATATATATATATATATATATATATATATATATATATATATATCGGTACTATATGAATGTGTATGCAAAGTTATACTATGGTAGGGAGGGGGGAAGGGAAGTTTAAGTTTATGTTTAAAGTAAACATGTACAAAGTATCAAAAAAATTATTTAAATTTTTTCAATTTAATATATAGCAATCATACAATATATATATATATATATATATAAGAGATAATAATAATATTGAACAATATATATACATATAAATGTGTGTGAGTGTGTGTTTGTGGTGAAGATATATATATATATTTTTATATATATATATTGTTTATTTGTTTAGCGCATTTTGCCTTTGCTTTTTATTTTTTCTTTGTTTTCCTCGTGTTTTTCTCTTATTTGTTCAAATAACATTTAGCAAAAATAGAGCCTGCCTTTATATACAACGTTACAACTTTTCATTTCATTTATGTGTGAGTGTGTGTTGGTTTATCGCAAAAAATATATGTTTATATAACATTGTATACGCTTTTTCTTTGTTTGCTTTATATTGTATATATATTCTACATATGCATATATATATGTATATATATATATATACATATCCATATAACATCGTTGCTTTTCCTACTTTCGTAAATCAGTTTGAAAAGCGACTGGTGCTATATTTTTTTTTTATATATGCATACATAAATAGGTGACTGCTTACTATGGTAGCTAGGCCAGTTGCTGCTCATGTGGTTGTTGTTGCCGTGTTTCAGTTTTTCTTCAATTTTACATTTTTCTCTAACTTATTGCATAATTGTTTTGTTTGCTTGTTTTATGTGCATTTTTATGGTATATTTCGGGGATTGGTAAGGATTTTTTTGCATTTCATTTCTTTTGTTTAGTTTTGTCTTACAATTTAAAGCATTTAAAACTAAAAAACAAATTTTTTCTTTTTTCTCTTTTTTTTCTTATTATTTTTTTTTTTTTTTGAAACAACGCAAGCTTAAATGTTTAAATGAAACTAAATAGACTATATCTGTGTTTTTATATATATGTATATTGTAATTGGTATTATTTATATATAAAAAAGTTGTTGCTTTCAAAATATATATGTATGGGGGGTTGGTATACATATTTTGTTAAAATAAAATATGCAATAAGTGAAGCTAAAAACTAGAAATGTGTTCATGTTGCATTCTATTTAAAGAAATATTTCATTATAATATTTATAGTTAATATATGTATATACAGAAAAATATCGGACGAAATTAAAAGAAGAAAAAACCCAACTAAAACTGGCAATTAATGAGAAGTGTGTGTGTGTTTGGTTTAATGAAGTGTTTTGGATGGGGGAAGTGTATATATATATATATATAAATATACTTTTGCTTTAAATTTGTTCAAAATTATACAATAAATTGCCTGTTTTTCACTTGACTAGCAAATTCAATTATTCATTTCAAGTAGTGTAAAAGAGAAATAGGGGGATTTCTTCTATGGAAAAAATAGGGAAAACAAAATCTAAAAAATTAGGCATATTTATATATGTATATATATGTATAAATATATATATATATATATATATATATATATATATATAAATGTATAAGTGTGTGTGTGTGTGTACAGGTGTGTTGTGTGTGTGTTTTTGTGATGTTGCTCGCTTTGAGATGCAACATTATTGCAACATTGTGGCTACCACTAACTATACAAGAAATTTTAATTTTTTTTTTTATTTGGGAGTGGGGAAAAAGTATATAAGAACTATAAATAACACTAAGCAACATATTTTTGTTCTTTTCCAAATGGTTTTTTAAGCCCAATGACAGAAGATATATATCCACGTATTAAAAAACTTAATGGAGTCTTTTTGATTTAACTCGAGTGATTGAGATATAAAGCATATTAATTTTCATACTTTTTAACTATTTTTAGATTATTTTTAGTTTGAGTTTGTTTCTTGATGCACATGAGAGAGATATTTTAGATATTCAGAGAGTTTCAACTTTATGAAATGACTTTTAACTTAGTAGATTTAAATCCAATTATATAGTTTAAACAACAAAATTATATATACAAGCCTTTGATGAACTTAAAAATGGATAACCTTGAAGTTTTCTTCAAAATCTTATTCTACAATGCGAAATTTGCATAAGTTATAATAACAAATGTATACAAAAATTGTATTGCTATAAATAGAATAGTTTTCGAAGGAAGCTTCATAATATGGAATCGTTGGGCTCAATGGGGACATTAATTACAACTAAATTAGAGCGAATATATATATTCACTTTTTAAGAGTGAAAAACGTTCAATAAATGTCAATATATCGACTATATCATTTGGCTTGGCATTCGGAAAAGAATTGATGATAGAAAATTAGTTGCCCAAATGTAACATACGAAAGAGAAAAATACCAATTATCATTTCGTTTCGTGCACAATTTTGTTTATGTACAATCTAGGCCAGCTGTGGCGAACTGTTGCTTACGGAGCGCTGCTCATCAGCTGCTGATGTCGTCTCGTTGGCAAACTCCTGAAAACTCAGGCCCAATTCATTGTTTAGCTGCATAATATTAAGCACATCGCCAGCATCTCGCCAATGTGATTGATGAAGGGACGACTTGCCATTACTGCTGGTGCCATCGATGCCGCTGGTGCCGCCTACTTGATCGTCCTCCTCTTCGCTGAGAATATTGTTAAGACACAAATTAAACTCATCGTAGTCAACAAAGTTGTCACAGTCCAAGGCTGTGGCATTGGCCAACTCAGGCATTAGCAGACCATCAACCTCAATATCGGCTGGGTTGGCATTGCTGCTGCTGCTCCGACTCCTGCCCCAATGATGATGATGATGAAGATGATGATCTTCCATTTCGTCCTCCTCCTCCTCTGCCTCTTCAATAATGTCATCATTAACTTCATCAATATCACCATTAACGTCGTTTTGCGCCTGGGCCAAAGGGAAACTGCTGCTGCTGCTGCTGGTACTGGTGGGGCTTATGACAAGCAGCTCCTGCTGCTGTTCGTCTAGCTCCATAAGTTCCATTAGATCTTGGTCAATTGAATGTTCGCTTGCATTATTTAAACCTTTAGCCAAGGCGCAAAACTCTGGTCACTTGTAGTCACGCGATGTTCTTCTTCGTCGTCCCTCGGTCAACATGGACTCGCCAATGACTGCAAGACCAAACAAAAAAAAAATGAATTTATTATAAGAGTTTAAGTGTTCTTAGTTTAACACATGAAAGTTTAAGATGGCACCTTTGAATAAAATCAACTATTTTATAATTAATAATTTATTTTCTCACACACCTGCACTGCGGGTTTTTCGTCTTGCTTCTGCAACGCTTTCCAAGTTTCCAGCATTATTGGCATTATTCGGAACTGTAACTGATCCTGCTGCTCCTCCGCCTACTGCTCCGGCTTTACCAGGAGTGTTTTTGGTCTCAGCAGCCGCTGCTGCTGCATTACTACGGCTGTTGATGAATTTATTTGCCGCAGCGCTGGCTCTAACACTTCGCCTCGTGCCAATCTTTTCATCGGTGGGGGAATTGGCAGTGGCGGCGGCACCGCCGCCGGCATGACATGTTACATTATTATTTGTAGTGGCCGCTGCAGCAGTTGCTCCTCTTGTAGCATGTACAACATTGCTATTATTTACGGCAACAGTAGCAACTCCGCTGGCAGCAGCATTAGCAACTGTTGTTGGTACAGTTGTTGTTGTTGTTGCTGCTGTCGCTGTTGTAGTGGTTGAGGCAACTGTTATGAGAATGTTGTTGCTGTTGCTAGAGTTGGTAGTTGTTGCTGCATTGCTGTGATTGCTATTCGCCGCCACAATTCCCGGCTGACCTTTACCTATCGTCTTTGGACCAATAGTTAAGGTTGGGTTTAAGGTATTGCTGCTTGCATTGACAGTTTCTGTAAGCGAAGCGAGATGTAGTTTAGTTAAGTCAATTGTAATGTGTCAAAAGCGCAGGCTATACTTACTCAGTTGCTGCTGCTGTTGTTGTTGCTGTTGCTGCTGAACATTGCGACGCGTAACATGTTTCTCCATCGATGCTGCCGCAGCGGCATCTGCTGCTGCCTCCACCTGAGCCTTAGAATTACGCACCTTGCCTGCTACCTCAATGAGCGGTTCATCTGAGTCGGAAGATTCAATTTCCCGCTTGGGATCTATTGTAGTTGCTGTTGTTGTGGTCACTATTACTGCTGCTGCTGCATCATTAGCACTCGCCGCACTACCGCCGCTGCTTATGCGTGCTCTTTTACTTTGATTCTCATTCAAGTCTGCAGCATCATTGCTGCTGCCACACTCCGATTCATGGCGCCGCCTTTTGCTATTGTTGTTGTTGTTATTGTTGTGAAGGGGTGTGGGCGTGCTGAGACGAGGACTAGCATTGGAAGAGGCTCGCGACAAACTTTTTGATGTACTATTACTAGCTACTTCGGGGCTATTTTTATTTATGGACGCAGTAGCAGCTGCTGCAACACTATCCAAAGGACTCTCTAAACGGCTACTAGCTCTGGTACGTATCCTTGGAGTTTCTGCATCTATAGCGGCTGGAATTTCTATGGAAATGGGTTCCAGATTGCTTGGAGATTCTTCAACTACATCTGGGACTTTTTCCTCAACTTTTACAGCCTCAACTTTGGTTTCAACTTTTATTTGAGCAACAGCAGCGGCCGTCGCCAGCTTTGTTGCTGGCGACGTTGCATCTTTTTTCAAACTTAAAAGTGGCGGCAAATCCTCGCCTATTTTGATTTTTTCCACTTTTATTTTAGATTCTGTTTTTATAATGGGCACTGTTGTTGCAGTTGTAGCTTTAGTGTTATCTGTGAGTTTCTTTATGAGATCGATTTCATTTTCGAGTATATTATGTTCGCCATTCATTTTTTCAGGTGCCATGGCTGCTGCTGCTGCAGCAGCTGCTGTTGCTGCAGATGCTGCCGATGCCTCTTTCAATACACTAGCCACAATATCTTCCAGATCAACGGGAAAATCATTATCCATTTTCGACAACGCCTTTTTAATATCATCATCACTGGCGGCTGCTGTCTCATGCTGTTGTTGTAAATTGCTTGTGCTAGTTGTTGTTGTGATTGTTGCCATTGTTACATGACTTGTTGCTGCTGCTGCTGGTGCGCTTGTTACTGATATTGCTGATGGAGGATTAGCTGTTGCTGTTGCTGTAACTGTTACAGTAGTGGCCGGCCTGCTTACTTGAATGGGTGAACTAGAGGCCAATTGATGTGGACTCTTTTCGGATAGAGCATCCATCGATTCGATGCCGCTATCTTCTCCAGCACCATTTTGACCATTACTAGCTGGTGAATTGCGTAGAGTAGCCGCCGCCATAGCCGCAGGCGATGCTGCTGCTGTTACTCCTGTTGCTGTTGCTGCTGTTGTTGGTGTCGCTGTTGTTGCTGCTGGCAATTTTCTATCACATATTAGCTGAGTGGTTGTTGTTGTTGCTGCTGTTACCGATGTTTGTGCTGTTGGTACTGCAGCTTCTGCAATTGCAGCTGTTGCGGTTGCTGCTGCTGGCTTGGTAATCTCTACACGTTTCAATGTTGTTGCACTGGGCAACATGGTAACGGCCGCCGCCAGTTGTCGCTGCTGCTGTTGTTGTTGTTGCTGCTGCTGCTGCTGTTGTTGTTGTTGTTGCTGCTGTTGTTGCTGCTGCTGTTGTTGTTGTTGCTGCTGCTGCTGTTGCTGCTGCTTTTGCTGTTGCAATTGTTGCACTGCTGTGATATATGGCGGCGGCTTATGGTTTTTTGTCATCGGCTTGCCACCCACAATGGGCGTTATGGTTGCCGCAGTCTTAATGGGTTGATTTTTCATAGTTATCAAGCGATTATTATTGTTGTTATTATTATTGTTGCTAGCGTTTGCCAGGTTGTTATTATTATTATTGCTGTTGGTGTTGTTATTGTTGTTGGTGGTGGTGGTGGTGTTGTTGATATTGCTATTGGATGTGCTAATGGCACTTAATGTTATGCTACTAGGCAAACTTGTGGCTATTTTGCTCAATTGTTGTTGCTGCAATATTGTTGGTGTTGTGGGCGTTATACCTGTATTCGTAGAACCCACAATTATTTGTCCTTCACTAGAAGGATGTCCTTGGTTTTGCGCCTGTGCTTGAGCCTGAGCCTGAGCCTGAGCTTTATGCGCCGCTTCCACAATTGCGCTTATTGTTAAACCATTTTTTCCAGCCACTATAGTTGTGGTTTTTGTTGTATTACTATTATTCGTTGCTCCAGGTGCCAGACCACCACCAACAGCATTTGTAGTCGTCTTCTGTATGAGTATGGGAAGGCCATTAAATTGAGCTGTTGTTGTTGTCGGAACTGCCGATGTTGTTAGTTTAACCTGCTTTTGTTCTCCCCCCAATTCGGTAACGCCTAAATTTTGCTGATCGCTATAGACACGTTTCAATGTCTTTGTCTCATCTGTCTCCAAAAGACCTGAGGTTGCCGACATTGCGGTCGGGGGATTGGTTGTTTGCAACTTTTTACGTTCTTTTCGCGTATTTTTAACAACTACTGAATTTTTGCCACGCAAACGTATTTGTAATGGTGGAACGCGCGGTTCATTCAGACCCCCAGATTGTTGTTCCTGTTGTTGTTGGTGTTGCTGCTGTTGTTGCATCTGAGACTGGAAATTGCTGTAGGCAGTTTGAGGTTGCTGTTGCTGGTTGTGCAATGTCATCATTTGAGTTTGCTGCTGCTGCTGCTGATTTATAATAAGATGATTATTGAATTGACCCCCTGCTGCTGCTGGCGCACCCGTTGCAGAGTCCATTATATTTGTGTCCAGCTTTAAACGCAACTTTATTTTTTCTTCAGCCGCTGCCTTGGCCTTGGCATTGCCTTTTGCCCGCTCTCTTTTGGGTTTCGCCACACCTTGTTGCAATTTTTCCCTTAATAGATTCGGTTTGGTCTTTTTGTTCACTGTTGCTGTTGGCGAACTATTACTAGAGCGCGGCGAATTCTCACCGCCCTGATTCACGACCATTTGAACAGGCAATGGCAGAGGAATGGTTGTTGTTGGTGTTTTTCTTGATCTCGCTGTGGCCGATTTATTCGAGGCTAGAGAATCTCTGGAACGCTCTTGATCGCTGCTGCCAGCCAGCGGCAACAATTGCTGCGCCGAATTGGAATCCTCTTCGGAGAATATATTTGTTGGTAATATGGGCATATCGTTGGCGGGGTTAAAATTAAAGTTGCTGTTGTTGCCGCTGCTGTGGTTTGTCGTGCGGAATTGCGGCGGCTGCTGCTGCAGTTGCAATTGGGCCGTTTCCTGCTCGGCCTCGGTATCACTATCGTCACTAGCCATCGGTTCCATATCACCTGTGTGGGGATTAATTATAAATTGCTTCTGTGTGGGATGTTGCTGTTGTTGACGAGATATTTGCTGCTGCTGTTGTTGTATAGTTAATTGTTGGTGCTGTATCGTCAATTGTTGCTGTTGCAAATGTATGTGTTGCTGTTGCACTGGCAATTGTTGTTGTTGCTGTTGGCGCATTTGGAATTGTTGCTGCTGTTGCATTTGTAATTGTCTTTGCATTTGTTGTTGTTGCTGCTGTTGTTGTTGTCGCTGCATTTGTTGTTGTTGCCTCTGCTGTTGTTGTTGCTGTTGCTGCTGAATAATCATCTGTTGCTGCTGCTGTTGTTGCTGCAATTGTTGTTGCTGCTGCTGTTGTTGGTATGTTATCATTTGTTGTTGTTGCTGCTGTGGCGGTTGCTGTTGTTGATCATCTTGCAGAGTACTCAAGGCATCACCCACATCCATTCCCACAGCCGAGAGATTGTCTTCAATTAAATCCAAATCCAAATCCTTGGCATCCTGAAGTAATGATTCGAGTTCGTTTTTATCTTCAAGACTAAGCGTCGATTCCAAATCACAGTTCAGAGTTGGCAGCAAAGCATCCAAATCATTTGTGGTTAAGGCATCTAAATCAGAAAGCGATATCAAAGGATCCACAACCTGAGACGTTGCCGTTGCCACCTGTTGTTGTTGTGGCTGCAACTGTTGCTGTTGCTGCTGTTGTTGTTGATGTTGTTGGTGAGGTGGTGGCGGCAATGTTGGTAATTGTTGCTGCTCTTGCTGGAGATTATATTGCATTTGATAACGCGCAAACTCTTGAAAACTGCTCTTTGTCGCCGAATCCATGGGCTTATTGAGAGCTGGCCATCGTGAATTGGCCGCCGCCTGATTGTAGTCAGGCGGTGGCACTGCAGGTACATGATGTTCCGTCGGAGCAGGATGATGTTGTTGCGTCTGCGGCTGTGCTTGATGATTGACCATCAGTGGACTCAGCATTGCTGACGAATGATGGCTTGATGCAGGGGAATGGGCGGCAAGCGGTGAAGCACCACCCAAAAATTGCGGCTGTTGAGCCTGAGGTGAGGCTTGTGGCATTGGCAAGCTCATTATTCGCTGCTGCTGTTGCTGTTGCTGCGGATGCGGCGGCGGTGGAGCATGCCCACGCATTTGTTGCTGTTGCTGCTGTTGTCTCAACTGTTGCTGTTGCATTATATTTAAGCCCATGTTGTTGTTGAAACACTCTGCAAAAATTGCAAAAGTATAAAAATATCAAAATACTGTGTAAAAGTATATTATTATACCCTTGCAAAAGGGGTATGCTAATTTTGATCAGAAGTGTGCAGCACACAGAAAGCACGGAAATTAATACTTATTACTTTAATGTACTAATTAATATCTTTCATCAGAATGGGGTGAGTATATAACAGGAACGATCGTTCCGAAAAATAATTTTGGTCAGAGAAGACATTTTAGGATTGATCCTATTGAAAGGGAAGGTAATTGCCTCAAATTTGAATAGATATGAAGTTTTATAATAATTCTGTTAACAAACATTTCAGAAATTAATTTAGAATTTCGATTCAAGATATATAATGCGCCTACAATAAAGACAAGCCAGTCTACAAAATCGACAATTGAAAATGTATATATTGATTATATTTTTGCTTCCTTCTAAGCGTTGCAAACTTCTTGCCAATATGAATTGTCTACTCAACCTACCAGGTGCAGGTTGAAATTGTTGTTGCGGCTGAGGCTGTGGTTGCATCTGACTTGTGGGTTGAATGAATCGTGGCTGCATGCCCTGCAGTTGCTGACGTTGAAGTTGCTGTTGACGCAGGACCACCTGTTGTTGTTGCTGCTGCTGCTGCTGTTGAAATCGATGCTGAGGTGGCATTGGTCCAGACACAGAAGCCGGTAAAGCCTGTTGCTGTTGGGCAAATATTGGATGGCCATTGCCGCTGGGACTGAGCATGGCCTGCTGCTGCTGCTGTTGGATGCTTCTCATTACCACTGGCTGTGGAGTGGTGGGTGAGGCTGGCACCAATGGACTTAAGACATCCCCTGACAAGGCCATGAAGTCATTTGGCGTTGTGGGGCCTGATGATCGCATGGGTGAATTCATTATTTGCGGTCCACTGGGACTCATCATTTGGATAAGAGGCGATGATTGTGGCTGCTGCTGCTGCTGGGGCGACTTCATTTGATTGGTCATGGCGTGGCCATCGTTTTGTAGAAGATTGACCAGCAGTGGCGACGATATGGCTATATTATTGCTACCCGTGGATGTGGCCGTGGGCGGGGGAGGAGGAGGCGGATGTGAATGTGAATGTTGTGGCAGCTGCTTCGGTGAGCTCATGGCAGTTGGCGTTGTTGGTGTTGATGACGCTGCAGCTGCTCCTGCTCCCAGGCCGGGATATGGCGGCGGTGGTGGTTGTATAAATTGAGATTTTTGCCCTGATCCTGCTGAACCTGGACCAGGACCAGGACCTGAACCTGGACCGGGACTAAGACCCAGTTGTGGTGGTGTTGTGGGCGGAGAATTCTTCAACACCTTTAAACTCACATTGGGCGGCGGTGCCAGAGGCGGTCCCAGTCCAGAGTTAGCGCTACTGGGTGACGCTGATGATGAAGTTTCTCTGCCCTGGAGGACACGAGCCTGTCGCATGCTCTCGAAGGGGAAATCCTTTGGCACTTGTGGAGTACCTGGGAGCAGTGGCACCTTGCCCTCCATGGGACATACAGTATTAGGTGATTTGAAAACAGGCGGCGTTGGCGGTGGTGGTCGCCTCTGCAACTGCTGCTGCTGCGGCTGGTGTTGAATTGAGATTGCTTCATTTGCAACATTTGGCGGCAGTTGCACGATCCGCTGTTGCTGCTGTTGTAAAAATACAGAGGCCGCCTTACTAGTGCTTGGGCCATCGAAATTTGGAACCGCCTTTGGAACAGACGTGCCAGCCGCCTCAATCGCTCCACTGTTACCACCTCCTCCACTGACAACGACACCTACGTCATTAGTTTTATCTAAAGGAAGGTGAGAATAGAATATGGACAATAATTTTATGGGTTAGCATCATATTAAAGTGAAAGAAAGATTAGAGGAGTACATACCCTTAGTTAATTGTATTTCTTGTCCAGCAACTTTTAAAGTTATCACAGAATCGCCTTCAGGTTGCACGGACAAAATGCCAAGGGCACGCAGGGTGGGATTACCATCGGCGGCCAATTGGCGTAACCGTTGGGCAGCATCCCAGGGCAGGGATACTGATATCCGCACAGATGACGGTTCAAGCTGCTGTGTGGGTAAAAAATGCAACATTTTAATTACCAACACAAAAACAATATAATAAAATAGTCGAGCAATTATAAATCGTGAAAAAGTAAAATATATCGATAAGAAGTTATCGATGATTGCGTAGCCCTGGTAAAAATATCTCACGTACACATGCAAGCACACCACACACACACATTAATAAATCTTTCAAACTACCAAGATAAAAGCGAAATCATAAGAGATAAGCTAGATTTATTTTATTATTTGCTGTGAGCGACTCATAGGTGAACGACGGTGAAGAGAAAATTAATAACAATTCTGAAGTTGATTCTTGTTTGTAAAGAGGCATGTGTCCATGTATGCGTGTTTGTTGCTTGCCAGAGTGAGACAGATATATATGACTCTGTTGCTGCTGCTCACTGGAAGTTCCACTAACAATTTTTGTATTTTAGTTTACTTTAAATGTTTAAAACTAGGTATTTCAGAAGATCATTGAAAAATGTAATAGCTCCAACTAAAAATATTCGAGTACATTTAATGTGGGCATGCATTAAAGTTAATAAGAAACATTTTGAGAGCGCGTTATCGATACCCAGTCGCCATTTTCTTCTCTGGCTAATGGGCGGGGGAGTAGGGGAAAGACGGAGACCGAGTGTGTGTGTATGGAAGGGAGGAGAGGTGTAAAGGAAAGGTAACCAAAATACTTGTCCAAGGGGAAGAAGGTGGGCTGCATAAAATCAACTTCATTTAAATCATAATAGAAAAATATTAAAAAACAAATATGTGGAAATTATGCAAACCCAATTAAACCCGCACTTTACCCTCTCTCATAAATCAAAGCAAAAAGAAGACAAATCAGCTGTTCGGCAAAAATATTAGAAATCTAAAGGAAATGAAGCAAATTGATTTATACTTTTAGCTTTGTTTTTCACTCACCTGTTTAAGTGGCATATCATCACACGACAAACGCACGCGTCGTAGTTTTAATTTGCAAAATAATGCACAATTTTTGCATTTAGCACACTCACACACACTGACGCACGCTCACAATAATAATAATTTCAATTAAACAATTTAATCAGAGTTTATGTACACACTGAATAAGGATTTCCCCCCGCCCACAAATTCTGTTGACAAAAATTTTCATATTTAAATAATTGCATTTTTGCTTATTAGTTTTTTCTTTTTCATATATATATGTATATATATGTTTGTGTATATATATATTTGTAATTTTTTTTTAAATATAAACCTTTTTGGTGTTATATATATGACACTGATCGTGCTTTCCCGCTCTCACTCTAGTCCTAGGATTATATTGTTTTTGTAAATTGCCTGGCTCCAAGCAGCATTTAACCGTTGCGCGGGCTCTGCTGCTGCTCCAACTCTCACGTAATGCACACACACGCACACACGGATGTTGTCGTTGTTGTTGCTATTGCTGTTGTTGTATTTATCTCGACTTAATTTTTAGTTACTTTAGTTGTTGTTGTCGACGCGTTTTTTGGGCATTTTGTGCTGCTGCTGCTGCACACACACTCGCAGGCACAAACGCACGCACATGCACACTCATACACATAGACAACGTGCGGGGCGGACAGGGCCTGGTCTCGGGCTCCTTGGGTTTACTCGATGATTTTGGGTTGTCCTATCGCCTTCTCATACACTTTTTTCTGCATTTATGATTAATTGAATTTTTAAAAATATTGCTTTTCACTTCGTGGGGGCGCCTAGTCTATTTTTTCCTTTTCTTTTGGCTCTCTCTCTTTTCTCTTGTAACCGAGTAGCACACACAATTTTTTTTTTGTTTTTTAGCGTAGTTTTACACGATGCTTGCTGCTGGCAAAGTAATTGTAAATCACACACGACATTTGTTTATTAACTTATGGGGCTTTACAGCTTATTGTGTTTGCTGTATCGTTAGTTTTCTGTTGTTTATTTTGTAAAAAAATCTTCGTAATTATAGAAATTCCGAAAAAAACAAAATGGTAGCCATTTTTATTTTCCATTTCCAGAGGCTATGCCAACTTGCTTTTTATTGAAATGTACTAAATAATACCAAAAGAATTGTATGTGTTAGTGTGACCAGATATATGCATTGTGGGTAAAGCAAAGAGGAAAATAGGGGGATAGCATTTTTTAAAATAGGGGCACAGTGCAATGTGCATTAGTGGTGCACTTTTTGAATCTATGTCACAGTCACGTTGATTCCCATTATTTTTTAAAATAAGACTCATTTCGTGAGTTTTGATGGTTCATTCATTGAAAAAGTATTTAATTATGTATTGGCGGATAATATTTATGAATAAGGGTATCCTTTTTGTTTTCGATATAGCTACAACCTCTATAATTTGTTTAATGGTGGATATTTTGGAGCCGTTAAAAGTGAACTGTAACAAGTAATTAACGAATTTGAATTAATTTCTCTTGTTCATGGATTTAATTTTATATAAAAAAATTTAAATATTGTTAGTTAAAAATATATCATTATTTTTTACCATTGGTTGAGAAGCCGTTAGCCAAAAAGAAACCTATTGGAAGTACACAGTAAAATTTTTACTTGATATATACATATTTGTATGTATATATATATATATATATATATATTTTAGTATTAAGATATAACCACAGTTATCGCTCAGTAATTATCAGTTAAATAATGGCATTTAGAATGCTAAAATTAAACTACCAATCATTTTAAAATTTTTTCGCATTTATGTAAATATCAATCTATATTGATCGATCGATATTCCTAGGACTTACAAGTTAAAAAACTAGATATACTAAAACTAATTATGCTAGAGCCTTTTGCCTAAATATCCCTCCCGCGTTGTAATTTCATGTATGTATGTATGTATGATTTTGTTTTCTCTTTGCTTTCCTGGTTTTTTTCTTTCGCTAAATTCACAATCTAAACTTAAAATACTATTTACACTTGGTTGTCTGATCCAGCAGCTTCTTCCATAGATCGAACTGTTCGTTTGACTTGATCATATGCACACTGATAGCATTCCGTATATTGCATGGATTGAATGAGATGCGTCGATTGACAAACTCATTGGCATGGACACGCTTAATGCCCAAACTCTGGGCCACAATGCCCGTGGTAAAGACATCTTCGAGCTTAAGATAGACAGTCTGCAGCGAGCGCACATAGAGATCGTGTACAATGTCGCTGGTAAGGACATAAGCTGGCCCGGTTGTGAAGGAGGGAAACACTGATGCCGAAAATTGATCGGTGGATACATAATACTTTGATTTTTTATTTCGTATGGGTTTCCATTTCTTCGCCAGGCGTCCATAGATCACACGCTTATCCTTGTGTTGATCCAAAAACTTTAATAGCTTCGGCACATTGATAAACATATCGTCATCGGTTTTCAGTATATACTTGGCCCGTGAACAATGCTTATCCGCCCATTCCAACGAGGAGAGTGTCTTTAGGGTGAGATTATTATACGAGTCGATAAAGCTACCACGTATCAGATCCCCATACATGAAATTCTCCTGTGTCAATGCTTTGTTTAGTGTCTCGTTGGTGCCACGGCCCAAAATGAAGGCCATGCCAATATCTCGCCTTGTGCCATAATGTCCCCATGTCTGTCGTATTGACATTCTGGCATCTGCATGCGATTGTGCTGAGGTTATCAATACTAAAAGTTTGGTTGATTCTCCCTCCTGCGGGCAAATGCGCTCCAAATCAATCTCATCATCCATATGGCCAGATTCATATATCTTTTCTGTGGCTATGCCTTTGGAAGGATCTACTGGCACAGTTGGTCCCTTTGCTGGACTCTTGGTCTTTGTGGTTCGTGGCGAAATGGCTACAGCAGGTGGTGCAACAGCAGCAGCAGCAGCAGCTGCTGGTATCTTTTGGGCCACTTCTTCTTGTTTAACCTCATGCTTCACCTGCATTACGGCATCAGATGAGTGAGCTTGTTGAACTTCACCATCTAGCAAATTGATTTCAATCTCCTCGACTGGATTGTTCTTGTCTGCAACCAAAAAAAAAAGTTGGGGAAAATAATTAAATGTCAGCTTTTAGTTTTTAATATTATTCTTTTTTTTTTTTTTTTTGCTAATTGTTATATAGACAAACAAAGTGGTGTTGGCATAACTTCCGCATTGAAAGATGATACCTTTGGGGAAGGGGAGCTTCAAGAGAGGCGTGTAAATCAACAATAGACAAAACAAACGATAGACTGTCTGACAAACAGACTCACTGCGTCACTGCCTATGACCTGTTTTATTTGTTTAGTCTTTGCCCGCCCATCAGTACTCTAATGATGGAATAACTAATTATACTCTCTAAAAGGCAGAGTATATTGTCAAGGTTAAATGTTGTCTGAACTATTCACAAAAATTCTCTCGATACCATGGCATCGGTCTATTAGCGTATGGCTCGGAATAGCTAATTAAATATTATCTATAGAAACAATAAATTAACGATAAGTTACAGTTAAATATAGCTGAAAACCTTTTTCTGATGTAATCCCGTATATCAAAAGTTACTATCAGTTCTAGTTTCGTTTCCGAATAAGCTCATAACTTTTTCGTTTTTGCTTTCGAACCAACTATGTCAAATTTGTTAATAATTTTTGAATTAATTTGTTTCTAATCTTATCAAAGAATATTCATTCAATCATTTCACTAATTAATTTATTGCTTACTGATTAGAAGTTTGATTTAAAATAGACAAACACGATAACACGATATTGTAAAAAAATTAGTCCTGTTTCGAATTCATTCGCTTCTGGTTAATACTCTTTAAGATTGAATAGGACAATATTAGATCGAAATCTAGTAAACATGAAGAGGAGGTATGGTTTTACGTAAACAAAGATGCCCCTGATCGCTGTTAAGCCAATTCTATTCAATAAATGGCTTCACATTCGAAATAATAATGATAAATATAGACTTCATAGCTTTCTATCTATCTCAACATTTTGCCTACAAAAAGGTTGGTTAAAACAACAGAAAAAGGCTATTCGCAATTTTCGACCATTTCAACTCAATCAAGTTATGCCAATTGATTTTTAATAAAGTATTTTGTTGTGTTCTTAAGATTGTGCGGTCTTACCCGTGTGCTGTTCATTTCCGGTTGATGGGACAGGAGGAACAGCAGCAGCAGCAGCAACACCTGCTGGACTACTATTGTTTGCTAAAGTAATGTTCTTTAATATCTTATCGGCATTCTCAATGAACTTTTGTAAATTGGATGTGGGTATGAGAACTTCTCCATCGGCTTGTGTTTGCTGTGGTGGAGCTGCTGCTCCAGGTGGAGGCAGTTGTTTGACCGCCAAGCCTTCGTTGGTGATACTGTTGTTGTTGTTGTTGTTGCTACCGTTGCTGCTGTTGATATTGCCTGTTTCGTTGGGTAATTGAAAGAGAAGGCGATTATATCACACATTTCCATTAGCATAATTAGTAAATATTTTGTTGTTGTTGTTGTTGTTGATGTTGTTGTTGCCCCTTACCTGTGAGACTGTCAATATTTTGACTATATTGCAGATCATCTAGAAAGTTTTGACTCTGTTCTAGATTGGCAGCTGACTGTGGACTTGCACCAGCTGAACCACCATCTAACAAAGCATCCTCATCAATGGTGGGCAGACGATGTTGTTGACTCTTTTTGTGTATCTCTGTGGCTGCCGGTTTATTTGGATTGATAACTATTTTCGATAACTCGTCACCCATGGCCATAGCAAGGCCAAGTTCTCCAGTATTATTTTGTTGCTGTTCCGGTGACGATGGGTGATTCCCGGTCAGCTGCTGTGGCGGCGCTGGTGCCGCATGCAAATGAGTCGCCTGCAGCGTCGATGACGTGGAATATGAGGCATAGATGAATATTGTGAGTATAACCACAATTAAAACTACAAGAAAACGCAAAATGCGTGCATTGTGAAACGCCACCATTGTGAAAGAGGAGGAGGAGCAGGAAGAGTTCGCGGGCAGGCAGTCAGGCGGCAGGCTGAACAGCGGCGGTTTCTTCTAGCCGATAACAGGCTGGAATGTGTGACGTTCACAGCGAACGTGGAGGAACAACTGCAATAAGAAAAGTGTTTTAATGAAATTGGCTCTCGAGGCAACACAAAACTAATGTAAACATGCGAACTTAAGATGCAAAAACAGAGAGACAGAAAAAAAACAGACGGAGAGAAATCCTAAGATAGATAGCGAGAAAGAGATGGATATAAAGGAGGCGGAAAGATATGGTAAAGTGCTATATTTATACACTTAGACGTAATATCACGCATTGCAATCAGATCATCATTTCAGTCTGGATACGAAATAAAACAAGGGAAACAGAAATGGTTGGTTTGCAAGTCTTTGAATTGTCTATCGAAAAGAAGCAAATCTTCAATACATTATTAGCCTGTTTAGAATTATTTGGTCTGAGGTCTGAGGTCTATATATGTACATATAATCAATTTGTTCGATTGGCACGTATCGTCCGTTTGGGGCTCTCAATTTATCCCAAGTGTTTTTTGAGAACTGCATAGGTAAAGTAAATATACACCCACGTTTCGTAATGGTTTGGAGTAGAATCACGTCTATAGTTTTAGTAGCAATTTTAAAGAAACGAACAAATATTTGAAACTGTCCTCCTTTAATTGTTTTTTTACTTTAAGAGGCCTTAGGTGGGTTTAAATAAATTATGGAAAAAGAGCTAGTTATGTACATATGTGAAAGATATAGTATAAAGGTTTAGCCTATTAGGCAACATAAAAAAGTTTTGAAGGGTCATTTATTTGTATGAATTCTTTGTATTAAGATGCAGAAAAAGAGTTTAAAACTTTAAAATAATGACGGTCATTGACTACATGGATACATTAGCTCTGCCAATATTTAAAGTTAGCTTCTTTATTATTGTTTCAATAAATGGATCCCTCGATTATATTATGACCGATAAGTCCCGCATATTTTAATAGAAACAACGCCAGTGTATATTTACATTTTTTTTATGGCTGTAAACAGTCTAGTTAGCCTAGTTAATAACTAGGTCAAAAATATAGTAAGTAGTTGCCTCGAATGTCATATCTTTTGCACCATTCATTAATTAGTTTCCCATGGAAATAGGGCAAATATTAATAGGTTTTTGCAGGTAATTCGATTTCAATCACGCGAAAAATAAGCGAATGAGCGTTAAAGTTTCATATTTGTTACGGCGGCCAGAAGGTTCTAGGGGAACGAACAACAAACCCACAT
The DNA here is from genome assembly GCA_024703675.1 of Drosophila nebulosa. Taxonomy (NCBI): domain Eukaryota; kingdom Metazoa; phylum Arthropoda; class Insecta; order Diptera; family Drosophilidae; genus Drosophila; species Drosophila nebulosa. The sequence continues at coordinate 4,854,020 of CM045724.1, read as the reverse complement.
AGATAAATTTTATGGCATCGGGTGTAGACGACGACGCTCTAAATGTATACCAAACACGTATCGAATTGCCTGAAATTCCCGTCTTCATGCTAATGAATTTAAGTGCGGCGGTTACCCAGCATCTTCGATTCGAATGCCTTACGGGGTATATACCTGATTGTTGCTTTGAATGCTTTGACTTGTCACGAGGAGAACCAACATGAAAACCCAAACAAAGGCAACGACGCTTGACCTCTTTTTTTTTTGGACAATATTTATTCGCTCTATGTACCCTAACAATGTGAAGGACCACTTAAATTTACCTTGGAATGAAATTGCGATTTCAATGATTAGATTCTTTATCTTATGTGTGTGCTTACTTGATATCGTTTTGCCACTACTTCAAGTATCTACTGCCCACCCCCTACTACTCGTAATTGGTTCATAGTAAAAATAGCACGAACTCATTAAAGAAAATCAATAGAACAGACATAGGAAACAAAAAATAAAACGCATTCACTAAACTGATTGATTTTAATCGCCGCCAGACACTTGACCATCAAGAATATTTCAGGTAAAACCCTATGCGTCATGGGTTATTGTACTATATATGTATGTATAAGGGTTAATAATTCGTTAACATGAAATAAACTCAAGATAGCACAAAATAGGTAGCAAGCAGACTTCATAATCTTATCGAATTTCCAAATGTTTTTGTTGTATTCAGTGTTAATAGAAAAAGCATTTCATTGATAACCAATGTCAATGGTTCGATAACATAATATTTAGCAAGAACTCAATACAATCTTGATCTTGCTCAAACCTGACGAGAGGAGAAAAAAAAAAATTGATCACAATTTTTGTGTTAGAAATTTAATATTCATTTATTGCATGTCTGGCTTCAATTGTTTTTCGTGTTGATGGGAAAGGGAACTGTCAATAATCCTGTATAGATTTTACGTCTTTGTTGCCAGAGGGTTATTATTTATTTAATTAAAGCAAACAACAAGGGAGAAGATATTAAAGGAGTTTACTATATGAAAAAGTGAACCAAAGATACATATATCTTATTTATTAAATTAGGGCAAACAAAAACGGAAGAGAACTAAAGGAGTTAACTAATTTTAGAACTGAGTAAAGTTGAAACAGCAATTAAATCAAAAAGAAAATAGAATTTTTTTTGAATTGCGCGAATCTTGTCAGCCCTAACTTTTCATAACTGACTAATAATAAACGAAATAGAAATTGAAGCTCAACTAAATGTAAAAACATGAATTACTTAAACATTTTTCTAGATTGTTCGCGAAAAAAAACACATTTGACCACTTTTTTTAAAAAAGTGTCTGCTAAAAATGTGCTGTTGATTTGAAGATTTGATTCAAAAACCACAATCGACCTACAGTTTTTCTCAGAAAGTTCTGTTAAAAATAGCAATAGATTGTATTATCAGCAACAAAATATTGTATGTAGGTAGGTAAGTACTTCAAAATTCACGCCCTCAAATATTTCTTATGGAACTTTTTTTTTAATTTTTTTTCTTGGTTTTTGCGTTGGAACATTGTTGAAGTAGCAAGCGCTCTCCCCTCCTATCATAAATTTGTTTTTTGTCGTTTTCTTTTTCATAATTTTTGACGCATTGTTAATGTGTGTGTGAGTGAGTGTGTGTGGGCTTGGAACCGGATGCTTATCTCAACCAGTCAGTCGGTTAAAACTAATACACTTCATATTGATAATCTCTGCAGCAACATTAGAACAAGATGATGACGCGAATCGGATAAGAATATCTCTCTATATATAAATATTCTATTGTTGATTTCTACGTCCAGAGAAGAAAGTGAAAGCCTTCTTATCAGATGTTTATGAGTCATTAATTAACAAATTGTCGTCATCTTGGCAGTATACGCTAATTAGTTGAGAAAACAGCTGCAATAATTGAGCAAATTTTACAAATTACTTAGACCAATAAATTTTACAAGTTAACTGAAGCGGGTGAGTTTTAACTCTATCTGCTCTTTTCGGATGACTGATGGAGGACAGGCGGTGGCGGCGGCTTCTAATAAGTACAATGAACCGCAGATAATCGCCGGTTGGTCCAAGAAACGAGTTTCTATACACTATACTACACGATGGTCGACGACAAAACACACACACGCACGCACCAAAATATTTATTAATATCTTTTGTGCAAAAAGTCGCCAACCACAGAAAAAAATGCGTGTACACTGAGCTGTATTATAAATTAATACAAAATCTCTCGCTGCCAATAAAGGACTTTAAGTGCAACCAAATTAAAATTCATTTGATTTTTGTTAGAGAAGATAACCATAAAAGTCGATATAAAAAAAAGAAGTTTTACTTGAAAAGCTGGTTTAAGTTTTACGAGAGATTTGTTTATGGTCCTAGCTGGTTCTTAACTTTAATTATTGTAGTAAATGTAAAAATGGAAAAAGATGATTCAATCTTCCGTTAGCTAGAAAAAAAGTCACGATTTGGAGTTCAAATGTTTTGGGAATAGAGGAGCCCACTAAGAGATGAGAGCAATCATATATGTATGCTTGGCTTGCTTGTGCGTTCGTCGTTTAGTCACAAACAAATTTTTATTACCCTTTCTCCGTCTGAAGATTGCGAACTTTTTGTCTGGCCAAGATTGTGTTTGTTTGGTTTACAAAGATTAGAACACGAAACGAGGTGCTTGACAAAAAAAAACCTGCGATTTGTCATGTAGTAGCTAGCACTTAATAACCATAATCAAAAATTGTGATCGTCGACCGTGTTTGTAAGTGTATAAAAACTTCGTCGTTAGCGGATTTTGAGATTTTGTGTACTATCAATCAAAAACAGTCGAAAATCTAAACAACTATTTTAACTCTTCCGCTAGAGTTCCGTTGGTTTCCATTCATTGTGGAATTTAGTAATACCTGCCGCTTACTCAATCATGAAACACACACAGAAAAAAATATTAAAATGGAATGAGTGTTATGTATGTTAATAAACACATACAAGAAATTATATATATAAAAATTTAAACAATATTAGCAACTAAGCAACGGAAAGGCAAAGTCATCAACATTGCGTAGTGCGGCGACTTGGAATGAGGCTTACCTGCAGCCGCGGCTCTGTTTCTCTCTCTCTCGCTCTTACACTAAATTTCTCGGTAAGGTGAGGGATTGGGTGGTTTATTCGTTCCCTCTCTCTCTCACACACACACGCTCTAACACTCTCTATCTTGGAGATGGAGATGGGTTTATGGCTATTGTTGGACCAGGGTCAAGCATAATTACTTGGTGCTGGTGGTTTGTGTCTTGTAGCTTTTATTTATAGTGTTTATTTAATGTTAATAAATATGCCTTTGTCGTTGACAATTAGCGATGATGAGTTGCTTTTGTTGTTGCCGTTGGTGTTCGTGTAGTTGTTGTTTTTGGGGCGCCACCATTAAAGCCTTTTATCCGCAGGTGGTGCGTCCTTGGGGATTTTTTGTTAAAACTATCTTGAGTATTTCGGTTTCAGTTTATTTTAATAATGTCATATTGTTTCATTAGTCATGCTTGGAGCATGTTTTAAAAATAATCATTCTGATTAAATTAGCATTTCTGGGCTGTTTTTTTTTTTGTCTTCCCCTTAACTTTTATTTTACGTAAATTTAGCTTTGTTTGCTTGACTTTCTTTATGTGTTTCACTTTGTGTGAATTGTTATGACACTTTTAAGCTTTGGTGTTTAACTTCTAGATTATTTTATGTATTTTTATGTTTTTTGTGGGGTAATTTCTTTTCTTTTTTGCGTGGGCTCCCGCTTGCACCTTGAAAACAAAAACAACACTGAAAAAAAACTAACAGTGGTGGCACCTAGACTTTTTTACAGCATAATTTAAAATAGCGGGAAACAAAAAATATTTTCCCGACGTTTAAATCGCGCCCCCTATTTGGTTAATAGTGAACATGCTTAACTTGCTCAAAGAATTCACACTAAAAATCACAATGTTATGCTACTACTACTGGTATGTCAATTCTTCTTGGTGCGATGTAGTTTAAATAATAATAAATACCGACGTTTAAATCGAGCCCCTATTTTGTAAATAGTGAACATGCTTAGCTTGCTCAAAGAATTCACACTAAAAATCACAATGTTATGTGCGATGTAGCTTAAATAATAATAAATACCGATTTGTGTAGATTCAAATGACTCATCTCTATTTCTCGCTTTTTACAAAGTACGGTACGGTTGGTAATGAGAGGAAATAAGTATGAAGCAAACATATCAAACGAATGAGCAAAAAGGGCAATAAAATTTTCAGTGAATTCTGGAAGATTTTTTGCTTTGGTAGTTGAAATATGTTCCAAAAGTCTTTTAGTATGTAGTTTCAATATTGTTTTTAGCACATGCGCTTCATTTTAAAATCGTAAACTCGTGTGGAGTCTGGCGGGAAAAACGCGATAGTTCAATTAGTGATGTCACCACCGTTGATATCGATAGTGGCGTGATGTTTTTAACCACTTCTTTAAAATCTCTGGCCACTGTGCGTACGTCAGCTGTCAAAACGAATCACAAATTTTCACGGCTTGCTTCAGTTTTTCTTATTGGAGGTTTTCCACATTTTAATTACCTAAAAGTTGGAAGTTAATTAACTAACATATGGTTTTTATTTTAAATGATATAAGTGCATAAATGTAGTCTGTGTGTAACACAAGGAACAAACACCAGCAAAACAAAAGTCAATCCAAGTGATTTGCAAAACAACAACAAGAATCATGTCATTTGTGGGCGGGGGCGGTGGGCAAGATGTGCACAAGTTTGTTGAGGCTCTGCAGGCAGATTTCAAGACCCTTTCGCTGGAGACGAAAAAGAAATATCCGCAGATAAAGGAGGTAAGTCCTAAGTGCACCCCGGGGTGACGTGTAAGGGCCGCTGACTCAGGGTCAATTGCGTGGTTACTAAGCAGCAGGCGGAGGGGTAAAAACGCTATTAGGTGCATTCGTTGGGTGGGGGTAATGGGGACACTGAGTATGTAGACATCTACCTGTTTGTGATACGCAATTATGAAATTGATATGGAAAAATAAATAAAAAGAACATCAAACAAGAATATATAAAAATTGATTTTATGACAAATTAAGATAATGAATTTTGTAATGGTGTTACAATTTTCTTTTTTTATTCCTTCTTCGTCTCCGATAATTAGGCATGCGAGGAGGCTATTTCCAAGCTGGCAACAGCCGGCAGCAGCCAACAGAATTCGGTCTATTACACCGTCAATCAGATACTCTATCCTCTGGTGCAGGGTTGCGAGACCAAGGATTTAAAAATCATTAAGGTAAGATGGGGAGATACTATTCTAACTAGAGATTCTGCTTAGAGTTGTACGTTACTTTCTTTTCTTTGTTTTTGCAGTTCTGTCTGGGAATGATGCAACGTTTAATAACCCAACAGGTGGTAGATCAAAAGGGTGCCCTATATATAACCAATGCTCTGTGGACATTGATGGAACATAATATCGAAGAGGTCAAGGTATTGCAAACAGTCACCCTTCTACTAACCACCAATACTGTGGTTCATGGTGATACCTTAGCCAAGGCATTAGTTCTCTGCTTTCGCCTGCATTACACCAAAAATCCAACCATTGTGAATACGGCTGGAGCGACCATAAGACAATTGGTATCATTGGTATTTGAACGTGTCTATTTAGAGAAGGATTCAGTGCAGCCTAGTCTGCAACAGCAGCAATCGAATAATGGCAGCACCGCTACCAACACAGTCGCCAACTCTGAAGCTGATGCTCAATCCGATGGCCAGACTTTTGCTTCGGATGCGTTTTTGCTATTTCAGGATTTGGTTCAATTGGTCAATGCTGAACAGCCTTACTGGTTGGTGGGCATGACCGAAATGACTCGCACCTTTGGTCTAGAACTCCTCGAGGCTGTTCTAACCAATTTCAGTGCTGTGTTTCATGAGAGCAATGATTTTCGTTTGCTTCTTAAAGAGCGTGTTTGTGCGCTGGTCATTAAACTGTTTTCACCCAATGTCAAACATCGCCAGCTGCCGTCTAACAATCAAGGAGGAGCTGGTAGTGGTGGTGGAGGAGCCTCAGTGCCATTGGAGAAACCATATTTTCCAATTAGCATGCGACTTTTAAGGCTAGTGGCTATTCTTATACAGAAATATCACACTATATTGGTAAGTAGAATATGGAGTATACTATATACAGACAAATAACTAAGAATTTTGTGTTTTTATTTCTTTTCCAGGTCACCGAATGTGAAATTTTTCTCTCGTTGATCATTAAATTCTTGGATCCTGATAAACCGAATTGGCAGCGGGCTTTGGCCTTAGAGGTTATCCACAAATTGGTGACACGTTCCTCACTAATTGCTTTTTTCTGTCAGAGTTACGATCTAAAGAATCATGCCACCAATATTGTCCACGATATGATAGCAGCCATGGGAAGTTATATACGTTATAGCCTGTTCAATGCTTCGGCCATGATTAATGGAGGTCAACAGAATGGTGGAAGCGTTGGCAGTGGCAGTGGAGGAAGCAGTGGGGCCAACTCCAGCCAATCGAGTGGCTTGTCTTCATTAACAAGCAATAATCAATGTGGCTTTATGTTTCGTGGAGCCTATTTGCCACTGGTGGCCACATTTGCTCCAGGTTTACCCAAAGCTGTTTAGTGAGTCCATACGATAATTTCTTTTCTTATGCAAAAACTTAAAACCTTCACTTTCTCTTTCTCTTTTTGCTTCTGTTTAGTCTGGAAATGCTTGATAAGTTAGATGCGCCTCATATTCCCGATAGCTATGGAATTTCAGTGGGTCATGCGATACTCTTGGACATTACCCGCTCCATTGGTGGTGTAATACAGCGTACACCCGAGTTGCATCCTAGTCACAACATGGCCACCATAAGCGAGGAAGAGCATAAACCTTTGTGTTTGCAGCTGGTTAACTCCAGCTGGTCCGGTCTATTGAGTGCTTTTATACCATTGGTAGAGACTTCGATTGATGAGGCTACCACTGATAATATATTGAAAGCTATGCAGAATTATGCCGCATTATGCGGCATGTTGGAGCAATTGCAACCTAGGGATGCTTTCATTAAGGCTATGTGTAGATCATCATTTCCTCCACACTATGCCATGTCCATATTTGCCAATATTACCCAAACCGACGGAGATGTTCGATGTAAGTTTCGCTTATAAGTCATTTTTGAATTTCTAACCAATCAGGCTATGCCGTTTCAGGTCACCAACGCAATGGCAGTCAGGATTTGAGCAGTCAGTTCATTAACAATTGCAATGCCGCTGACATTGGCGATTTTCGTCCACAAATTGTGGCCGTTGGAACGCCACTGCCATCAGCTTCTTTGCCGCATAGTGTTATGCAAGCTCCGGTCATGTTGACCACCAAAAATCTGCAATGCATGCGTGCTATACTCTTTTTGGCCCACAACAATGGCGGCATTTTGGGTTCCTCGTGGCACATTGTCTTGCAAACGCTTCAGCATTTGGTTTGGATATTGGGACTGAAACCCTCAACTGGTGGTAGTCTTCAGGCCATGCCTAAACCGGCGGTGGAAGCAAATGTTGGCATACAAACGGCTGTTATGGCTGATCTTCCTGTTCTGTCGCAAATGCTGAGTCAACTTTTCGAATCCAGTCAGTATTTGGATGATGTGGCCCTGCATCATCTGATTGATGCTTTGTGCAAGCTCTCCCACGAGGCCATGGAGCTGGCCTATGCCAATCGTGAGCCATCTCTATTTGCTGTCGCCAAATTACTAGAGACGGGGCTGGTGAATATGTCACGAATTGAAGTTCTATGGCGACCCCTAACAAATCATTTGCTGGAAGTTTGCCAGCATCGTCACATACGCATGAGGGAATGGGGAGTGGAGGCCATAACCTATTTGGTAAAATCCGCTTTGCAGTTTAAGCATAAGCAGCCTTTGAAGGAGAATATGGAACTGCAGACAATGCTACTGAGTCCATTGTCGGAGCTTTCAACTGTCATGCATGCGGATGTCAGGCAGAGGCAATTGGATTGTGTGCTCCAGATCTTGAATACAGCTGGTGAAATTCTATCGTTTGGCTGGCCAGCTATCATAGAGATCATTGGTGCTGTCAATGAACATCATGGTGAGCCATTGATACGCACAGCCTTCCAATGCCTGCAATTGGTTATTACCGACTTCCTAACTGTAATGCCTTGGCGATGTCTGCCGCTCTGCATCAGTACAGCTGCCAAATTCGGATCTCAGACGCAAGAGCTAAATATTTCATTGACGGCCATTGGCTTGATGGTATGTCAGGTTTTGCTTTACTCTAAAATATATGTATCTAAATACGTTTTTTATATTTTGCAGTGGAACATTTCGGATTTCTTTAATCAAAATCAAGATAAACTCATGTGCACACAATTGCAAGATGTTGCCATTTTACCCGATTTTCCCGGAACTGTTAAAATGCCGCAATTCGATAAATTGTGGATGTGCTTGTATGCTAAGCTAGGTGAACTTTGCGTGGATCTGCGCCCTGCAGTGCGTAAATCTGCTGGTCAAACTCTTTTCTCAACGATTTCGGCACACGGTAGTTTGCTGAATCCACCCACGTGGCAGGCTCTGGTCTGGCAAGTTCTTTTTCCGCTACTCGACAATGTGCGAGCTTTGAGCAGTTCGGCTAGCAATGAGAAGGTCGATGCCAGTGGCAATATTCTCATACATCATTCAAGAAATACTGCCCAAAAGCAATGGGCCGAAACCCAAGTCCTAACCCTGTCTGGAGTATGCCGAGTGTTCAACACCAAGCGTGAATTGCTCGAGATGTTGGGTGACTTTGAGCGGGCCTGGTCTCTCATATTGGAATTCATTCAAAATGCAGCTCTCAGCAAGAATGGTGAAGTCTCTTTGGCCGCCTTGAAGTCCCTGCAGGAAATTATGTATCACAACTCGACAGAGCGAGTGCTGAAAGATCCCCAAACCGCCCAAGAGCAGGATAAGGAAATCTGGACGGTCAATATTCAAAAGTTTTATAATATTATAAAAGGAAACTAATTTAAATTTCTTTGTGTTTTTAGATTGCCTGGAACATATGGTTAAACATTGGTATGGAGAGTACCAAAATGTCGGCAACAACAGCCACAACGGCAAAACAACAGACAACAGGCACCGCAATTAGCTCTGGCAATGGAAGCGGTGATAGTCAAGAAGATTACTACATTCCCAGTCAAGCTTTTCTAACTGCTCTGATACAAATATTTCCCGCCATTTTTCAGCATATACAAGTCAGGTGAGAATCGAATCAAAATATCTTTCATTTGTCAAGATTTAACGCCAATTTTTTTTCCTTTTAATATTTGCAGATTCAGTTCATCGGACTTTGACAAATTCTGCACCGTGCTTACCAATGCGGTCTGTATACCTGTGCAGAGCGATGCTGTTCCCTATATAATGTCCACTGTGTCGGATACTCCATTGATTCCCCTGCATGATGGCATACTCGATTGCATTGAACTGATACAGAAGGAGGCATGCAAACAAAACTCCGAAATAAGCCAACTTATTCCCGCCATTTTTCGCCAATTGTTAATATTTAGTAAATTTGCTTGTGCCCCGCCCACGTTCCAACAGAATGTCGAACATAAATATGCCAAATCCCAAGGGCATTATGCCAATAATGCTTCCGTAGAAGTGGTCAGCATGAATTATATACCATTTGGCGAGAAGGCTATAACGATTTGTGTTAAACTGTATCAAAGCACAGCCACTGAAGATTCAGTAGTGCATGAACAGATCCTGCACGACATTGTCAAGGCATTGCGAACACCGTTGGCTATGAAATACAAATGCCTCTCGTCGAGCACCTGGAAATTGGCCATTTCCAGTTTGATTGGAGTTCTCCACACGGGCTTGAAAGTAGCTCGCGCAAAACCACAACATTTTGCCAGTCTTTGGGATGATTTGGCGGATACATTGGATAAATTTCTATTTCCGGCCAGTGTGTGCACTGTTGAGGATCGTGGGCTCGAGGAAATTGTCTTGGATGAAACCATTGATTGTCAAGTGATTGAGCTGCTGCGCGATGAGGTCTTGCCACATGCCCATGAAATGCCGCATCAGTTTATAATGCAAATTGTTGTATTGCTTAACAAAGGCTCCATACACTCGGCCTCGGATACAAATATATGCTATGAATCTGATTGGAAGTTGCGGGAAATATTTGCTAAGACTTGCTTTGAGACTTTGCTACAATTCTCCCTTCTCGAGGATCAAACGAATACGACGAATAATAATCGCCTTAATGCTAATCTTTTGCCGACGGTGGCCACAGGTGGAGGAGCTGGTGGCAAAGACTTTGCTGGTCGTTTGGCTGTGACTGCCTTATTGCATCGCTTTCAGGAGGTACTCAAGCGGTTCAATGATGATGAGCGACAAAGCGGCAAGTGCCCGCTGCCCAGGTGAGTTCATAAAGGACGAAGAAAACTCCTCACAGAGATTTGAATTCCACTTTATTTGCAGATTCCGGCTGTCCGAAATATCTTTTGTGCTTAAGGCTATTGCAACGTTGGTAGTCTCGATGAAGAAGGCGCCAGCCTCTAAAGGTAAATATGATATTCATTTACCTTCATACTAATTCCAATTATGCTGTCTTATGTATTATGTTTTTTAGTGAATAAGCCAGCCTGGGATCAGTTAATCGGCCTTTATCCCTATCTGGTAGACTGTACCACAACCACATCGCCTGAGGTATCTCGTTCGTTGCGGGAGGCTCTGCTTCAATATACCGATCTGCTGCAGGCACCACGACTCAATGGAGCTCCATCGTCGAACATAAACGATAATGCAATACAATCGAATGGACAAGAGTGAAAGAAATTGAATATGCCTTTGGAAATGGCTTGTTTAGTTGATTTAATTGTCTCTGTTTGTTTTAGTTTATTAAGCAAAATGCCGTTTGAATATACCTATTATATACAATATTTATTTTGTGCATAATTTTTAAATGTTATATAATAACCTAACCTATATACATACATATATACACATACATATATGAATATCTATATTTGTAAAACTATTTGTAGTAATTGAGCTAAATGAAAAGAAAAAAACAAAACCATTTGCTTGGTTATATACGATATGATATGATGGAAGAGTATTAAATCTTACAAATATGTCTAGCTAGCTTGGGCAGATTCCTTTAGTACCTTTTTGAGACGCAAAGACAAAGAACTATATATATTATACTATATATATATAACTCCTACATATATGTACACTATTTTTATTTGTGTAGAGCATTTTAATGAATTCGTAAACAAAAAAAAAAAAGAACCGAAATCTTATTGTAGACTTGTGTGTTATCTGAAATCAAATATTACTTAACCATGATGCAACCAAACTTTGTAGTGACGTTTTTAAATAAAGCAACAATTATTATATTATTAAACGATAACGTATACCTTTATTTATGGCGTCATTCGAAACGGACTAAGCAAACGACAAGTGGCATTGCAATCTTATCGCCGTATCCGCAATGGAGTAGCACTGACTATCTTCTATCTACAATATGTTTGCTTAAACTAAATACTTCTTAGGCCTAGAAACCATATCTAAAATAAATTTATATAGAGAGAACAAATAATTAAACACATTGTTTACCAGTAATGAAACATTTTCCTTGAAGAACTGTCGACAGGCAAAAAATAAAGTTCAATAAATGATCAAATCTTGGCAAGCTAAAAGATTCAAAACAACAGCTTCACAGAGACTATTCCACTCACCATTGTTTGAGGTCCCCAAGCAAGTATTGTAATGGAATACTCACCTATGATCTTTTCAAGAAATTACCCAACAATATTTGCCGAAGAAGCGGCAAATCAAATTGATTCACTTGTTAAAAAGCATTTTCCATTAATCCCCGTAGAAATGCAACAATCTGTGCACTTTTCTCTCTTGTGTCTATCTTAGCGAAATTTAAACAGTTTAATCTAAATAAAATTTTTATTTTAATTTGTATTTTGTTGTTTTTTTTTTCCTTTTTTGTTCTTTTTTTGTTTTCATTTTAATCGGTATAATAAGTATAATAACATTTTTTGTTGTTGTTGTTCTTGTTTTCATTATTATTATAATTATTATTACTGTTAATATTTAGTATTTGTTTTTTTCGGTTTTTTTTTTTAGTTTTTTTCTTTTAATATTAGAATTAGGCAATCGAGTTTAATACTACCTTCGTTTTTAAATATTATGCAACGAATTTTGTTTTATGAATTTTTTAAATGTATATATTTAATAAACTCATTTCCGTTCTGGCTAGGCAACATTTTTTTTTTGGTTTTCTTTTTTTTTTTTTGGGGGGGGGGATGCCAATACATTTTTTTTATAATTTAGTTAATAATTTTGTTCATTTTGTTGTTTTTTTTTTTGCTGTGCCTTTTCAACTTATTTGGTTTTCTTTTTCTTTGTTTTTATGCCGTGGGCGCTTAATGTACAGTTGCCTTGTAAAAATGTACAATTCAAGCGCTTGCTTTTTAAAATATTTTGTTTTATTATTTATTTTAATCTATGTATTAGCTGAAAAGTGAATTTTCAACTGGCCTATAAATCACCATCCTTTTTTTTTGGTTTTTGTTTCTTTGCTAGCAATTTAATTAACTTTTGTGTCCTTATTATGTTTAACTTTTTTTTTATTCTCTTTTGGTTTGGGCTTAAATATAATACAATTTGTTTTTATCATTTATTATTTTCCTTTTTTATGTTTATGTATATTTTAGGTATTTTATGTATGTATTGTATATACTGCACTAACGATCGTGTGTGTGTGTTTGTTTGTTGTTTAGGGGAATTTCTCTTTCATTTGATTCCGTTTGAAGTAAGTTTTTGGTTTGGTTTGTTTGTTTTGTTTAACAATAGTTAGTTTTAGTTACTAGTGTGTAGGCATCTCATGAGATGATAATAAATGATGACAATTTTTCTCTAAAAAAAAACTCTAGTTGTATGGATGTTATGCATTGTTTTGAAATAGTTTCTTGTTTTACTTTCCATTTTTTTGAAAATTTTCTAAACAAAGATAATGCAAAGGGTTTTGTTCTTGTTCATGTATTTTTTTTCTTCTCTTTTCCATTTTCCTCTTTCGATTTAGTGCTAAAAACAAGTGTATGCTTTAGTTATTAATTGTAAGTTTCATATTTGTATGTATATTTTTTAGCTGATTTTTATGTATGTATATAAGAGAAGTTTTTGGTTGCTTTTTTATTAACTTCCATCGTAAAGCGCAGAGTTGGTTGGTTTTACATATGGTTTGATTTGACATACGTTTTTTTTTTTTGTTGTTTTTGAGAAGGAAATTCGTAAAGTTCGTTCCGAAATTGTTTGATGAAGTTTTCATACATACATATTTACTTCAACTCTTTACATTTTTCATTACATAGCTAAATTGTTTCCGTTATTTGGTTTGTTTCTTTGTTTTTTTTTGCCATAGCCATACAAAATGTTGTGTTATATATGCACATATATATACATATACATAGGTACATATATATGTGTATATATATATATACATGCACATATATGTATATATATAAAGTATATATGTAATCGGTTTTGTTAGTTTAATGAACACTTTGTTGGGTTCAATTCAATATTAGTTTTTTTTTTTTTTTTTTTTGTTTTAAAAAGTTCATATAGTTTTAGTTTTGTTTATTAAGTTTAGCGTTGGTTTTATTCATTTTTTTTAAAAAAGTTTAGAAACGTTGAATTCATAGTTAAGAAGAAGAAGCGCTGTGCCCTGTTGACTTGTGATTTGGTTTTGTCATCTTTTGTTTTTTGGTTTTCTTTTGGTTTTTGTTCATTTTTGTTTGCTTGTTAATAAATTTGCTAGAAAAATCATAATCATAGTTGAAGACGCCTGGATTTCCTTTACATCTTTCTTTCTTTCAATTGGTGTGTACATTTCATGCGAACAGTCAGAAATAAAAGGCAAGAGTTTTTTGAAGTCCATTTTCTCAATGGCCCACTTAGGTAGGCTATGAAATTTTGCTTCTTCCTTGCTGTCCGCCATGTATGAAAATGTTTTTTTTTTTTGTTTAATTTCGATTATAAATTTCAAATACAAACTTTAGAATAATTCTTGATTGGTTTCATTAAAAATGTTTTTTTTTGTAATAGCTCTTTGAAATTAGCGCCCGGTTAGATATTTACAGGGCTTGTGTGGCTAGACTTCGTTGAATAATATTTTGTTTTGGACTTAGAAGAGCACAAAATTTCCTAACATTGAGAAAATGGTCCTAAATGTTTATTAAATGGCATTATGTATGTATGTATTTGTGTGGGAGTATACTATATACTTAGTGGGGGCCCTTAATTGATTAATTTTTCGACATCGATTCATTTTATTCATAGAATTGTCATTCTCTCTCTCGTTCTGTAATTGTAGGCATCTTCTTTGGTTAGTTGTGATTAGTTTCCTGTGATTAGTTACCTTTATTCAATTTATTTCTGGCTGTTCGTGTGGGTTTTTTGTGTTTTATTAATTTTTAATGTTTTACCCGTAGTTATAACTGGTTTTATTTTAATACGTTTTTATGTATGTATGTGGTAGTTTTTGCTTTTAAGTTAAGCAAGTTGCACGTTTTGATCTAAGATTTAACTGAGTGATTTTTGTTTCTGTTATTTCTACTGAAACCCTAAGGCATTTTTCTTGATGTTATTTGTTTTTTAGTCTTTACACTACTTGGATATGGGTTCGGACTGATAGGTAGAAAACTCAACATCGAATTACACAGATTGCTTTGAAAAGGTTTTAAGCTAAAACAAATCGTGCAACTTGCATTTTTTTCGGTTTAAAGTATTATTTTTAGTTTTTACGTCTTTAAAATAATATTAAAAAACTCAACAGAAATTCGTTCAAAACGGCAAAAACTTTGCAAACTTGTTAACCCAAGAAATTATGTAAATAATATGTTTGTTTTTACCGCTTTGTCCCAATGTATAAAAAAATAAATGGAAAACGTATAACCTAAACTAAAGCAATTTCCATATTTCTAGTTTGAATTTGATTTTTTTGTTGATTTCCTTTTTTTAACTAATTTAAATGTTTGTGAAACATTTGTTTGCATTAGTTTTGCTTTGGATTTTCTGCCGAATTTTTCAACAATTGGCTTACTTTCTAATTAAAAATTACTTGTAATTATTAATATTATTTATAGTGTATATTGTATATGTATAATATATAAGTTTTCATTTTATACTTAATGTAATAATGTTCCTTACGTTTTTGTGTTCTTTAATTTTCTTTTTTTTTTTTGGTTTATTATAAAGCGCTTAACGCGGGAGAGTAAAAGTGTGTGCCAAGTTTTTCTTTCTAGTTTTCGTTTTTTTCTTTTAGTTTTAGTTTAGAATAGAAAGATTGTTAAAAACCAATGTGAAATGAATGAAAAATATTAAATAATTTGTAAACATATATATTTATATATATAGTGAGGATGTGTGTGTGTGTGTTTATAGGATACACGATTTTTTAGTGTTGTCAGGCTTTGTTTTGCGGTTGTTTTTGTTCTTGTCCGTACGTGAAATTCGAATTTTGAATCGAATTTTAAAAAACCCGTTACTCAATGTATGTGCATGTTAATTAGCAGGAACATGGCTCATATGTAAATACTATGCTAATTAGCAGAGACTTGGAGTCAATGTAAACTCAATGCTTAATAGAAGAGGGGTAGTACTTAGTGTATGTCCTATGTATGTGTGCAAACAAAAGTTCGATTCTTGGTAACACATTTAATACCTCACTAATTTATACGGACAAAACAGATTTATGTATGTATTAATACTCAGGCAAATGTCTACCATATCCTAAATAGCTCCAATCCATTTGAGTAACAAGTTAGAAAATGATAAAGAAATGTACGCAAAATTAGAGAAACATACAATACTGCGTAAGTACTTAGCTCTTGTATATAATATGTAAGTGTATATATGTATGTATGATGTATATATTATTTAGTTGTAGTTTCATTCATAATAGTTTATGTATGTATGTTCATTAGTTTTTGCTCGTGTTGTTGTTGCTGTACGTTTTCCTTTTTTTTAGTGGGTAACATGTTAGTTCGTTTGTATGTAAGTATGTATGTTTGTAAGTAGGTATCGTAGCTGTTATGTTTTTCTTTTAGGTGTTGTTGTATGTATGAGTAATGCAACGTGGGATTTGAATTTATCAGTTCAGGAGGTTTTTCATGTTCATTTTACTTGTAGTTGTTTATGTAAATGTATTACAGGGCTGGCAAAAACACTGCCTTAAAACTATTTTGTCTATGGTACATTTCTTAAGCTGACTTAAACTGAAATCAGTTTCTGACATCCATCAAGCAGTGTCTTTGTCCCCTTGTTTCCTTTCAATATAAGCCGAGTTGAAAGGATCTTTCGAAAGATTAATTACTTTATTGGGTTTTTTTTAAAAAGTTTCAATAGGCGAAAGCTAGTCTGTACGGTAATTTTCAATTTATCGATTAATCGATAACTCAATCATATAACAGACAATTTCAAACATGGTTCATCTAGAATTGTTAAATTGCGATCCTGTTTTTAATTCGGACCAGATGTAAATCAAAAATAAACAAAAAACAAGCCATTGATTTGAACCACAGCTTTCAAAATGTTTTAAATTCAACCATACTTATATTGGTGTATTTGTGTGTGTGTGTGTGGTTGTGTGTGTGTTCGTTAAACGTATGAAAATTGAAAATTTGTCGCAAAAGTAAAAAGTATAAAAGATCGAAGAGAAATTATAATCAGGTAGTGCAATTTAGTTCTGCAATTATAGTATATAATATATTCCTATATTACATTTTACATACATACATAATATAAGTATGTAATTCATAGTCGTTATACACATACACATACATAAATAAGCCACAAACTGTACAAACAATTTGTACAATAATTAATAATTAGAATTATTATTCATAAAAAACCAAAAACTTATACACATAAATTACGACGGTTTCAAATGTATGTTATTTGTTTTTTTTTTGTTTTTTATTTTCTTTTCTGTTTTCTTTTTTATTTTTGTTTCCTTTTTTGTTGTTGTTTTAGGCTATTTATTTAAGTTCATTCTCCTTTGGTTTTTGTATTGTTTAATTTTAAATTTAATTAATTATATATAAGAACATACACACACACATGATTTATGTATATTATTTTATATAGGCATTATATATATATAACAAGAACGTTTTCTCCTATTCATCCATTTCATATCCTTTGCTGTTCTTTTGCGGATTGGATTTGCTTTGGTTTTTTATATGTATGTATATTATCATTAGTTTTTACTATACAAATCGTTCCTTTCATTAACCCTTATGAATTTTGTCAATTTATTTATTTTATTTTATTCAAAATTTTTTATTCATTTTTACTGAGAACACAGTTTACTATGTAAATATTTAAAGCTTTGGTGGCGGAAAAATTAAATATAAACTATTTTTCAAAACTAAAGCTAACAAAATAAAAAAAAAAATTCAAAGAATTTTGAAGACCGCTTTAGAGAGTGTGGATTTGTTTGTGTTATTTTTTTCTTTGTGATGTGTACGTGTGTGTGTGTGTTTTAGTATATTTTACATTATTCATGAACAACCTAGTTAAAAAAAAAAACGTTAACAGAAATTAATTAACAGATTTATCTTCCTTTTTCTTCTCATTTTACCAAAAAGCAGAATTAAAAAAAAGTACTGAACTTTACAAGTTTTGGCAGTACGCAATTTTTTCTTGTTTTTAGTATTTTTTTTAAAGTATTTAAAATTATGCAATATACAAATTTATGTTTGTAATTTATATATATATATTTATGTATAATTTTTGTTGTTGTTTTAAAATATACTCATAACGCGCTACTTAATTGTTTAAAAAAGTTCTTTATCATCGTTCTCCTTCTCGTCCAACGTAGTTCTTGCTTTTGTTCTTGTTGTTTTTTTTTTTATTAACTAATATTAATAAACAAATTATTTTTATAACATTGTGTTTTTTGTTTTTTTTTTTGTTTCTTTAAGTTTCAACAGTTTTCATTTAGTTTGTTTCTGCCCATTAAAAACTATCTAATGAAATTCAAAAAATAAAAAGTTAGGTCATAAATCATGAAAAATTTGAAAGAGAAATTGTATTTTTTTTTGTTTGTTTAAACCATAAAATATTTAGGTTATGTACAATATGCCTTTTTGTGTTTTTTCCTTAATTTTTTGGGTGGAGTTCACTTGTAACTTTCAAATGTTACAAATTGTTTTGTGAATGTGTGTGTGAGGGGGAAGGTAGGGGGTGGTATAGACCTAGGTTTGGGGATTGACATCTCATAGTTTGTTTATACCCTTGCAAAGAGAAGTTATACTCCTTTATTTATCAACTGAATGAAATACACGAAATATAATTTTGATTATGTTTAAGTAAATAGTTTTCCAGTTCAATTTGAAAAATTTGCCATATATTTAGATCTATTCATACACACAAATTTGATCGGTTTTCATAGTAAACCATCGGATAATTATTATTGCGCAAGGGTATAGCAACTTCGGCTTGGCCAAAGTTAGCCCAATTCTTGGAAAGTGAGTTGGACTACAATTGTTCTCTTTATGGTTATTTTTTGTTGGGTTTTTTTTTTAAATTACTAAAGTTTGGTTTTGCTTTTTGTGTTCGTTTAACTGCTATCACTTTCAATTTTAATATTAATTTCATGTTTTCCTTCTTCTTTTTAAGTCATATAATTTCACTAAACAAAGTACTACGGAAATTTCAATTTCGCAGGGGCTGGGAGGGGGAGGACCTACTTGGAATAGCGGGTGTATGTGTGTAAAGAGATACAAACAGAGATAGAGAGGAAGAGAGCGAGAGATGGGGAAATTTACATATCTGTTTCTTTTTCACTTGTGACACAATTTGTTGTTGCAGTTTTTTTTTTGTTCATTTTGCTAGTTAATGTTAATTGTATATAATGTTAATGCTTTTCTTTTGTTTTATTTATGCTCATATTTCAATTTTTCTGTATTATATTTAAATGTTTTTTTTTGTTTTTGTTTTTATTATTTTTTGCTTAGGAAATTTTAATCATAATTTCTCCTTTTCTTTTTCCTGCAAGAGAGACAAACGACAAAATGAGTTTAAAGAGAATAAGAGAGGAGGAGAGAGAGAGAGGCATTTATAGTTTAATTGAATTAACTGAAAACTACAATAGTAAACAAATAGAGGTAATTAGATAGATAGAGAGAAAAAATAGGTAAAAATTAGTAAGGGCGGGCAAATCTAAATAAAATGTTTAACAAATTTAACAAAATTTCAAATTACATTATGGTTTTGGGTTTTTTTTGGGGGGGGGGGTTTAGTTACAAACATTAGACTACTTTTGTTGCTTTTTATTTTGTTGTTGGTTGGTTGTGATGGGTTGCTTGGCTGAAACGCTGGTTAATTAGCTAGTTGGTTGGTTTTAGTTAGTTAGTTAGTTAGTTAGTTAGGGGTTAGTCAATTATTCAATCAATTTAATTCAATTCAATCAAGTAGTTGCAGGCTGTGGCTTTTTTTTTTTTTGGTTTTTGTATTTTTGTTGGTTTTTCCTATTTAAATATGTGTTTCCTTTTATCATTTTAGCGAATTATATCAACTACTCATACATTTGTTTGTTTTTTTGTTTTGTTTTTGTTAATTTTTTTTAGTTATATGGAATAAAGGAAAAGAAAAAAATACAATTGATTAGCTTTTCATAATTAATTAGCTACATATGACTAATTATCAGAATTTATCAACGTTTGGTCAATTGTGTACAGAGAAAAGCAAATCAAAAGTAAGCGGTCTTAAGCCAATCAGAGATCAGATCTAATGAGCGTAGATCTAAGCGGCAAATCATATATAAATAGGTATATACTTATTTCAATTAAGCAAGCACTGCATCATTAAGCCCTCTCGGATACCCTTGCAACTCGTATTTTAGCCATAGATTGGGACTGAGTTTTCTTCTACATCCTTTGGAATTCAGGGAATATTATAGGTGACTTTAATGGAAATGTCTTACTCGAAGGACGTTTTTAATCCGAACTCCTGTTTGTTGCTTGATTTAATATTTCATATGAGTCTTTTAACGGAAATCAACTCTGGAGTCGTTGAACATTTCGATTCCATTTAATTTTCTATACGAAAAATCGTATCGCATGAGTTGGCTGATTAAATCGTTTGTCTTGGCTGATTACTTTCAGTTTCAAGAGTAAATTTATTATTTATTTTTAGTAATTGCTTTCACATTTACAATAAAACCGTTCGAATCTATTTCTGTTTGAACTGTGTGGGATGCGACCGTTAAATAAGGAGAAATTTATATATATTATTTAGATTAATGAACTTTAAAATGAGTTATAGGAACAAGTTGTTTCACAAAACTTAAAATGATGCTTTCCTTACTCGTTCAAAAATATCGAAATTTGATTTGCCTATGAACACAAGTTTCTATATTTCTTTGTGGAACAATTCGAGCAACTGCAAGGGTATTAAAACTTCGACTCGCCGAAGTTTTTTGTGTTGTCCGTAGTTTCTGGTGGTCTGCGACATACATTTGTTGTAAGCAACAGCAGCGTTTAAACACTAAATTACACAAATAAAAACAAATTACAAGAGGCGAAATAAAAATGCAAATAAAATTGTAGTTTTTTTTTTCGTAGTTTTTTAATTTACAATTTGTTGTTTTTATTTCATTAGAAATCAATCTCGAAACGCACAAAAATCATAATCATAAATTGTTTAAACAATAGCACAAAAGTTGATTGGTTGGTTTTTTAAATTTTTTTTTTTTTTTTTTTTTTTTGCTTTTTTCGTGTTTGTTTAACAGATAGAATAAAACAAAAGATACAAGAAAAAATTGTAAATTATACACAACTGGAGAGACAAAGGGGGCGAAAAAGTTTAACAATGTTGCAACAAGAGCGAGAGATAGGAAGAAACAAAAGAAAAAAAAAAGGAAAAAAATTGTAAAATGGAACTTAAGTGCGCAAAAAGAAGAAAAGAAATACTTTGTGTATATAGATTTATATATAATATTATAGTATTACTAATTATATATATGTGTGTAGGTATAATAAATTTTTATGTTTTTTTTTCGTGTTTCTTCGTTTCACTCAAGTACAAAAAAGGGAAATTATCTGCAATGCAAAAGTGTGTATGAAAAAGCTAAACTTCACTACTTGGTACGTGTGCGTGTGTGTGTGTGTGTGAGTGTATTTGTGTTTATTGTTTATTGCCAAATTTTTTTGTTGTTTAAGCTCATTTAGTCATTTATAATATACAATAATAAGTAACGATAAACGTTTTGTGTGGTTTTGTTTGTTGTTTCATGTTGCTAGCGCCTTTAAATTATGCATAATAATTAAACAATAAGTACTTAAAACAAATTTCATAACATTTTTTTTCTTTTATTTTTGTTTTTGTGTTTCACTTTGTTTTGTTTCATTTCTTTTAATCATAGTTTTATATTTATTGGACTGGAGAAGACTTGGACAAAAACGAATATATATATATATATATATATATATGTAATATATTTATATATATGGATAGATATATTTTATGTAAGCAACAAAAACAAGCACAGCAATAAAAATAATAATAATCATAGAGAAATATATAAGGCAATAATTTGTTTGTTTCTTTTTGTGTTGTTGTTTTTATGTTTACAAAATAATATATGTAAGGTTTTTGTTTTTTTTTTTTGACATAATGTAAATAGCTATAAAACTATATTTGTGTAGAAGGTTTTGGTTAAGTGTGTATGCGTGTTGCGTGCGTGCGTTTGTTTTGTGTGTGTGTGTGTGGGTGTTCGGTCAATTTCTATATAGAGAATATGTAAAGGATTTTTGGCGAATTAAAGAAATTAGAAGAACCAAATTTTGCTGTGTAGTTTCAAATGCATTCAAATTGAAAATGAAATTTAGTTGATCACACTTGATTCATTTAGTATCTATATGTATATATATATTTAACATCTGTCAATATTTTGTGGGCGCTAAGCAAACTGGCTCTTACGGAGAAGTTAAGAGTTAATTAATAACAGAAAAAAAGTGTATTATAATATGTGCCTTTTTTATTTTGTTTTGTTTTTTTAATTTTTAATAAATTGTTAACTAAGAAGAATTTCACTAATTGTTGTGGCTCTGATGTCTGTATGTGTTGTCCGTCCATGTCTGTGTCTGTGTGTGTGTGTTTTTTTAATAAGTACGTGTGTGTATGTGTTTGTTTGTTTCCGCATTCTCCATGCAGTTTCAAACGTCTTTAATTTGCAGTGTAAAACTAAAATTTGCAATTTTTTATTTCTTCTGCTGCGTTTTGTTTTGTTTTTGTTTTCTTTTGTAGTTGTTGTTGTTGTTGGGCGTGACTCCTTTTCATATTGTTGCTGTTGTTATTGTTGTTGGATGTTGATTGTAATTCTTTGTGTTTGTTTTTTTTTTTTTGGAGTTTGGTGTTGTTTTGGAGTTTTGGGGGGAGTTGTTTCTTGGTCGTGTTTTTTGTTTTTTTTTTTTTGGTGGAGTTGTTGTTGTTGACAAAACTTACTGTTCTTGAGGATCAGTATCGCTCTCCTCCAGTTCACTCTTGTTGCGTCGCTTCTCGTATATGAGAATAATCACGCAGAGAATCAGCACCTCAGCGCAGATGCCCAGGAAAGGCCACAAGGCGGCAAATTTGCCTACAAAATCAATGATCAATAATTAGTATTTTAGATTCCCTTCGATTAATATTAATATTCATATTAATTATTATTGAAATATGAAATATTTTCAAAAATGAC
The DNA here is from genome assembly GCA_024703675.1 of Drosophila nebulosa. NCBI lineage: Eukaryota > Metazoa > Arthropoda > Insecta > Diptera > Drosophilidae > Drosophila > Drosophila nebulosa. The sequence goes on along the minus strand of CM045724.1, from coordinate 4,831,249 downwards.
TACAATTTGGTAAGACGAAAAAATGTTGGATTGAATTTTTGGGCAGAAACCTGCTGCATAGTGTCTATACATATATTAGCCCAAAACTTACCCTTCACACGCACGGTTGTAAAATCGCTGGCAGCAGTGTTATTAACACTATAATCATTGGCCTCATTGCGTCCAATGCATTTGTAATCGCCTCTATCATCCAATGTCACATTCTCCAACGTCAATATCGCGTTCTCAACTTGATCATTAGGTTTCAGTATAAAGCGACCTGTGCTGTTTGTCATCGTTAAATTGCCTGTGACATGGAAGAATTCAAAAGGATTAGCATAACTCAAAACCTTTCTTATTCCCATATTTCTATACAACTCACCAAAGACCCATGACAATTGTGGCGCTGAGCCCACAACAGTGCAGGTAATCGACAATTTCTCACCCTCCACAACAGCTGTATTTGAAGGCACTCGTACAACAACGCGAGCTAAATGAAAACAGTTATTTATGTTTATAATCGGTTAATAATTGGAGGTAAAACAACTGCTACTTACCAATCACTTGGATCGTCTTGGTAACACCATTGAATTCACAACTGTAGGAGCCATCATCGTTGGGTTCCGCCTTATCAATAATAAATTTTCGCTCGGCATCAATTAATCTGAAGCGACCACGCAGTGATGGCAGTTCCATCACATTGGTATTATTCTTTTTCCTAAAATTTACAAAAAACATCAAAATTTGCCTTGAATATGGGGACTAACTTAAAAAAAATAACCGTTTATATGCGGAAACCTAAATCGATTGCTGTTTAAAAAGTTAATCGAATCGTAGTTGATGTGCAATGGTAAAAATCTGAAACTTTATGGCTCAATATCGATCAATTATATTTTTGATAACTTTTACCCCACTCCCCATATAATCCAAGTAATCGACTGTTAAGCATTTCTATTCTCGGTAGTAACGTAGTTCTGAAACATGCAAAGTTGCGATACTTTTCTGTGCATAAAAGAATAATAGTTTATTCTTGTAATAGAGAATTATTCTCATGGAAATTACTTTCAATGTGATACAATTATTTATGTATGTAAATAATCGATAAAAAACTTAAAATACTTTTTGTACACCTGGTTTCTTGTCTATTAATGTTACTTTTTGCATCTTTTCAAGAACATCCATTTCAAAGAGTTTAGGTTTTAAATATTTTACTATAAACAATTCAAAGCAATGTAAGCTTATAAATAATTTTATAGTTGCTGTCAAAAACTATTGCTGAAAAAGCCATTTAAGATAGTAACAGATATAGTATGTATAACCCATTCTAAAATGGTTTTAAAATTTAACAAGTTGAATTATTGATCTTACTTTTCTTACTAAAGTATTCACAAATTTGTTAAATTTTTTCTATTTCCATTCAAAGCTCCGTCACTTTTATGTTTTTCTTGCTAGTTTAAGTTTAAGAAACCCTTAAAGTATTTAATTTGCTATTATCTATTAACCAATATCTAACTAATTTCAAAACCTTAATTATTTTGTTGGAATGCGTCTGGTTAGAAGTCGAGCTAGTTAGTTGCCCAGAACTGCAGTCTTGGAGGCGGAAAGCCCCGAAGCAAAAGGTGGAAAGCCTTCTTCTTGCATTCAGAGGAAAACTAGTGTTGTGTTTTTGCCAATTATTCAAAGACTAATTCCAGAAGTGTGACACGCAAAGTGAGCTAGCTTGGCCCTGGCTGTGGCACCGGAATGAACAAAGTGTCATTACCATTACACACACACACACAAACACACTGAGGGGAAAGAAAAGCGACTGCCACCCATTCGTAGAGACAGGAAGGCAGTTTTCAGCAGGCAACCCTCCTATAATACCTTCCTCTGCTTCGGCTCCTCCTAGTAGTCCTAGTTGTTCACCCCATTCCGTCGTTCCGTTTCGCACAAACCACACTAACGTTCGGTCCGCTCCCTTCTAGCTAACCACCCACTCTGACCAGGTTACGTCAGTCAAGTCAGTCAGGCCAACATAATTAAGCAAAAGTGCTTAGCTGTGCCGTATTAAAATGATTGCTCTTATAACTACTAACTATGTGGGACACACAGACACATCCCCATCCTCATCCTTATTTTCAGCTCCCCCTATCAGGATAATCATCATCAACATCATCTTCCTGCTTCACAACCCCAAAAAAAAAAAGAGTAAAAATTTATCACTAAAACACAACTTACCATATAAGTGGGTCTGATGATTCCACGCCTTTCACATTGCAGCTGAGCACAAGCGGACTTCTAATATCATAAAATTTCATTTGCTTCTCCACATTGTCATAATTTGGCACCAAGGAATCTGGCCCTAAAGAGACAAAAGAGAGAGAGAGAGAGAGAGAGAGAGAGAGAGGAAAGAGGTTCATTAGTAAAAATCATTGCAATACATTTAAGTTTTTACTAGTTTACATAGCTATTTTGATATACAAGAAACGTTTTACGTAAGGAAAAAAAACAACCCAAAAATGAAACAAAATTATTGTTTCAAGTCTAATAATCATAATAATAATGATGATGATATAAGAAAAAAATTTATAGTAAATATATAATATATATATTTATGGAATAAGATAATATTTACTGGTTATATAAACGAGAGAACGAGCTTAAAAGTATGAGATACCCAATATGAGAGGGTGGAGGGAGGGTCGGGCGACTTGTGGAGGAGGTGGTTGTGGTGGTTCTTGGGTGAGAGAGCTTTTATTGAATGTACTGAGAGTTTTTTTTTAATTTTAATTTTCGTTTTTTCTTTGGAATAAACTTACTAAATCATAGAAAGAGAACATAGCACATACAGACTAACTAAAACTAAAACTAGAATTAGAAATCATAAAACCCTTTTTTTTAATAAAATAAACAATAGTGAGAAAAATAAGAAAAAAATAGCAAATACAGACTTTTGGTTTATTTCGAATATATAGTAAATTAGTTCAACCTATTTTGGTTTTTATTGATTGATTGTTTTTTTTGTTCTTTTTTTTTTGATTTTTCATCTAATAATTATTAAATATATATGTAGGTATATAGTTTTCAAACTTGGACTGAAATCAAATAAAATTTGATTGATTTTTACGCGGCTGATTTTATATAATTAAATATTTAATTATTACATTTATATATATAGGATATATACAATTATGTATTTATATAGATTTATTTTATATATAATGATAGATAAAACGTTTTTAGCTGTAATCAAAATAGAGCATAAAGAATATGGATCGAGATTTTCTTATTTATCCAAAATCGATAGAATTGCAATTATTGATTCGCAAATAAAAACTTAGAAAACTGAAAATTAAGAACAACAACAAAAAAAAACTATAAAATAAAGAGAAATCAAGCCAAAAGCAAAGCAAAATTGACACGCTGCTGATTGATTGATCAGCCCAAAAAAGTAGATGTGGAAGTGGTTGACAGGTTAGAGCGAGCAGGAGGAGGTGTGTGTGTGAGGTTAGAACAGGTTGGACACATGGCCAATTGTGTAAAAAATGCGTCATTGAAAATAAAAACAAAAATGTCTGCCAATCACCGAGTTACATATCTGTGTTTATTCCCAGCTTGTGTGTGTTTGTTACATAAATAAACAACTAATCTATTAATGGCTTACATGGTTTTTTTTTTAAACATTTGTGTTCGATTGATTAAACGACATCTCACAAAATATATTCTACAACTGTTCTGAAACTGCTGCTTCTACTATGATGTAAGCACCAATTATCTAAACGTAACATTTTGTTTTGAATATATTTGTGACTTTTTGTAATTTACAGAGTTGTTTATAATTCTATACTTTTAGATTCCGAAGAACGTATGAAATGTTTCTTAAATCATAAATTCAAGGACATTAAGATCTGATATTAGTTTGTTATAAACGTTATTTATGATGTCTTTAGTTCCCATGAAACATTTTAACTACAGACTGTTTAAAAAAAACTATAAGCTGCCCAGAGTTCGGTTAAAAGGTTTGGAAATATAAAGGGAAATTTACTATGCCCCATATAACCTCTGAATGTGTAAGAGATAACTAGAGTTTCTGTAGAAGGACAACGAAAAATAAAATCACAAGCATAATAAATAAGAAGAAGAACACAAAATCGAAATCGCTTAGCAAAAACCTCAAAAAACAAAAAAGAAATTGATGATGACTAAAACAAACAAGAAAGTTCAAGCAAACAACTAAAGCTCAACTTAAAGGTGTGACCGTGTGTCTGTGTATGCGTGTATGTGTGCTTATGTGGGTGGGCGGGAAAAGCGAGAGGGCAAACTTGACAAACTGAGCGAACGAACGAACGAACGAACCAGCGAGCGAGCGAACTAGGCGAGCGATTAACGTTTTAATAAAACCAACAAAAAGAAGAAGAAACAAAATACCAGCAACAACATCAAATGTGTGAAAGTGGGCAAAATAGGTGAGGACGGACAGATGAAGTGAGCGAAAGAGAGAGAGAGAGAGAGAGAGAGAGAGCGAGCGAGATAGCGAGCGCAAGAGCTAGGACATTTTGCAGCGATGACAAATTTCGATAACATTTAAAGCAACAACACAAAGTGTATACTGTTGGAGTGTCTGTGTGTGTGTGTGCGTGTGTGGTTGGGTTTGTGTGTGTGTGTGAGTGAGGTGTGTTGTATCTTTGTGTAATAGTATTCTTGTGTCGTGTTGTGTGGTGTTGTGTTGTGTTGTTGTGTGTAAGCTCACCCTTCTTATTAGGCAAGAGCGTCTTGGGCTGTTGCTTCATCAAACCCATGTAGCCCGCCGCCGGCGTGCTCATCGATTGTGTGACTGACGATAATGTTGTTGTTGTTGTTGCTGCTGCTGTTGCACCACCCACCGCTGGCGGTATAAATTGTGGTGCATAAGTTTGATATTTCTCATTTTGAGCTGAATGATGATGCCCCGAATGTGGCGGCGGCAGTGGCAATTGGAATGTATTTAATGTATGCTGAAGATTACCCTGTTGCTGTTGATGTCCACCAACCCCACCACCACCATGATGATGGCTTGATGTAGTGGTCAAGTATGGTGGTAAAGCTGCGGGAGCATTACTTCTATCTGTGGCAGTAGTTGTGTCCAGTGCTTGTCCCGGACGCATTAATAAAGGATGATGATGCATCAGCGTCTGATTGTATAAAATGGTTGGTGGCTCCGGTGGCGAAACCGTATGATCCAACAAGTTAAGGCGTGGCGGTGGAAAGTCAGGCGGTGTAGCTGAGTAGACACGATGAATGCCAGTATCGACACCGACACCGGCACCGGCACCGCCCCCTGCATGATGCCAAGGTTGCGTTGTCAAATCATTATATTTGCTTGTTGGCCCTGGGGCATAACCACCATAGGAGGACGAGCCGCTATTATTTCCATAGCCACCTAAAAGATGTTTATGTGCTTTGTGCTGCTGCTGCTGCAGCTGTTGCTGATGGTGTGTCGTTGTTGGCTGTTGTTGCTCTAGCCATGTTCTTGTGAATATATCATCGGCGGCCGAATTGGACGTAATTTCATCGATAGTTTGATATCCCGATTCGGTGGCCGAAGAACCCACAACAGATCCTGCACTGCGTACACGTAGCATATGGTAGCTACCATGAAGATGATTACATTGATAGCGTCCTTCGTGCACCTTTAAGGCATGTCTCACACTCAAATGGGCCTCGATCTTGTGTTTTTCACCTTCAAATTGTGTTTTTTTTGGGAGGGGTAGGTAGAGGGTTCATCAGCATCTTCATCAACATCATTTTCATCACCTTTCGTTCGCTTTATACTCACCCTCAATGGCACTCTCGGCCAAGGTGTAGGCATGTTCGTCGCGTCCATGACGCAAATTGTGTCGCGTTATTGGCTCACCATCCTTCAGCCAATGTATCTTCTCTGTTATGGGTATTATGCAGGTTATCGAAAACGGTTCACCCAGATTCACATTCGAATCGCCATAGTAAATGACAGGCGTTCCCTCGAACTCTGTAGATTCTTCATCCAATGCTGCTGCTCCTACTTCTCCTCCTCCTCTACCGCCGCTGTTGTTGTTGCCGATGTTGTCGATACTTGCGACGATATCATTGGCTAATCCAATGGGGCAGCAGTCAGACAACAGACAGATCAAAATCAGTCAAAGAGTAGATTTCAGATACAAGATACAACAACATAAACAAACGTTTACAAAACCATAAAGGGAAAAACAAAAACCGAAAACAAAAAAAAAAAAATTTTAACCAAAAATGCGGTCATCTAATCGATATTTTTGTTTCTGATAAGTACATTTAGTTTGCTTGATTTGCTTTTTTGTTTTTCTTTTTTTATTATATTTGCTTTTATTTTTTGTTCGTTGTGTTCCAAAAAACAATTTGATTATTTGATTTCAGCGCCAAGTTGCAAAAACATATATGTATGTAGCATGGTGTTCATTCAATTTATTTATTCGAAATGCTTATGCTGCTCTGTGGGGATAATCCATAAAATAAAATACCAACTTACATATGTATACAACAGAAACCGAAACGAAAATAAACCCAAAAATTATACTAAAAATGTTATTCACGTTTATGTACAAAAAACCATGGTGTAAATAATATTTATGCAGATATGTACAATTGCAATGAACGAATATACAAAATGATCTTTTATTACATTAAACAGTTGAAAGATTTTTTTTTTCTTTTGCTTTGAGACGGGAGACGAGGTGGTAAAGGTATTTGGATTAGATATGTTAGATATTGTCATTTTTTTTTTTACTATTATTTTCGTTATAATTCATAATTTATCGAAATACATACATATATACATATATGCGTATTAAAGTATTATCAAGTTCCTTGTTATTTATACTTTGAACGTAATTGTGTCACAATGAATGCATGAATCAAGTGATGATTTCTCAATTTGTCAATAAATATCGCAAGTGTAATAAAAATATATTTGAGTATTCACTCATGACGGCATTCAATCAAGATCAATGAAAATATAATAACTTTGCACCCCAAAAACTTCACAATTAATTGGGTAATAATGATGACGTCAATACCACACATAGATTATGTCCAGTTTGAACCGCTGCAAAACACACATACCATGCCCAGCAAATTGGCCCAGATACCCGGCTGAGAGAGAGAGAGAGTGCAGTTGGCAACCAATATTCCTATCAGTAGCAATGATTAAAAATAATGTGCGCAAAACAACAAAATGGCCAATAAATTTCAGTTGTAATTGTGTATGAAACTGAGAGTGTGTGTGTGTCTACACACACAATCTTATCAGAGAGCTAATGGACGGGGCCCGACATCTTCTTTATTCTTATCACAAAGGCACAGGGCCATGTCAACTCACGTTCGTTTGTCTCATTTTTCTTGCCATCTTGTTGACAGTTTACCAAAAAAATACAAAAAAAAAAAATAATAAAATAAAGTTAAGCGCACAGAAATCTATGTATGTATGTACATAGATCTTACACACACTCACACAAGAGGTACAACAAATATTCTTTTTGCAAAACATGTTACATGCACGAGTCGCTCGTTGACGCCGCTCTCCACTTTTGCTCCCCTTGCCCAAAATAGGCCAACAGCCGAAAATGTTCAGCGCAAATGCTTTTGTCACATAGACGAAGAGGAGCGAACAGCAGGGAAGTAGAAGCGACAAGCAGCTAGCATATTGCATCTCAAAAATATTATAAATTTAAACAACACTGTCACAAAATATGTAAACACTTGTCCCACTATGTTTGTGTGTGTATGCGTGTGTGTAAGTAAACGTATAATAAAAGCAAAGAAATTGCGCAAACTTCGCAGAAATCCATAAAACAAAAGTACCGGAAATTTAGCTCTACGAAAAGCACCTTCCAGGATAGCATAAAACTAGGCAAAGATACTCAAAAGAAAATAAAACCTTTTAATGGAAAGAGCGAAAAGCTCGTTGCACGTAGGAAATTGAAAAACTATATATTTATGTATGTACATAGATACATATGTATTTATTAGGTCGTAACAACCAACGCGACGAATTTATAAAGCTACGCAAAAATGTACAATTCACTTGAAATAATAATAAAGTGAAGTAATTTTCTCATTTTGAATGCTTTTGACAACTATGGTCGTACGTATGTATGTACATATGTATGTAAAATGCAGAATACCCTCCCCCCTTACCCTACACGTGTTCTTCTCTGTCTGCCTCTTTTGCTTTATCTATTTCTATATTCCCTTTGCACCTGCCAAGCCCTAAACGTTTAACCGCTGCTTGCTCTTTTTGCTGTTGTTGTTGTGGTTGTCGGTTGACAAGAAATTTATGGTTTATTGCTTGTTCATCTAGCATAGTAGTTTTTGTCGCATTCCTTGTGCCAAATAGAACAAAAAAAAAAACAAATGAATGCCAAGCGAATGGGAATGGGAAAAACTGAGAGAGAGAGAGAGAGAGAGAGAGAGATAATATCAGGCAGGCAAGTTGGTAGAGAGGGGCAGAAGAAGCAGCAGAACCAAAAGCGCACAACTAAAACTTTATTTAATCAAATTTATAGCTGCCGCTGTAGACGTGATTAAGCATGTCTCTCTCTTTCTCCCCTTCTCTCTGACACTCTCTACCTTGCACCCACTCTCCTTCCCCCCCACGTCAACTAAATCCCACCATTAGCCTCCACCCCTCTCACTACTCATCATTTCGCACTTGTGACATATTGTTAAAGATATTTTGTCTGCAGCTACACACAAACAAACACATTCAAATATATGTTTATGCTTGAACGTATGTATATGTATTTGTCTAGGTGTTAATGTGCCTTGTGTGTTACATTTGAACACACTTTTTGGTTTGTTTTAGGGGTTTATTCCTATACCCTGTAAAAAGTAGATGGTGTTATTTTTAACGTAGCCGTTTATTTTCCATCATAAATCAAAGACCGATCGTTTCTTTGGGACCATATGATATTGGATTCGTATCTTGATGTTGTAGTGACCAATATCACATCGCTTTTATTCGACTCGCAGTCCTGATCAGTTGTTAGAATAAGACAGAGAGGAAAACAAAGAGATCTACAGCAGGAGGAAGACAGTTCCTTTAGTGTAATCAGTAACGTGACCCGGGGTATTGTGCATTTGTCTCTATGACTTATTGGAAGTATTTTTTTTCTTTTTGCTTTTATTATTTTTCAATGATCTTTTTTTTGGGCCTGGCAACCTCAACCCCAACCTCAGCATCAGCACCAACTAGCCACAACGACCATGTCATTGTTGTTGTTCTTGTTGCTGGTCTTGTTGAAAATGTTATAGCCAAAAGCAATTAAAATATTTACACAGACATTTTGAAAAAAAAAAGGTGTGCGAAATATACACTCTACATGCAGACACAAGAAATATGTAGAAACAAAAGCCAATAAAAAAAAAAAAACAAATTATATAGAATATAAGGAAAATTAATTAACATGGGGCAAAAATATAATAGTACCTGCACATAGACAAACGCATGTGTGTGCCTGCCAGAGTGTTTGTGTGTGTGTGTGTGTGTGTAGTATTTTTAGCAGGCGCTGCGCACGTGAAAGCATAGTTTGAGAGTCTCTGGCTCGTCTTTTTTCCCTCCACCCACTTTCACTCTCGCCCTATAACAGCACTACACTACATCACAAATAGTTGAAAAAGTTTTTTGAAATCAGATTATAAAACTTTTGTGATTTTGCAAAAGTTTGGCACACACTCGAGCGTTTAACCCGACCCGTCATCTTTCCTCCTGTGCCAGCCTGCTCATTTGTAATTTTTTGACAATTAGAAATCAAGATGTAAACTTAATTTAAATATGAAATATTTGAGACCCCCTTAAGTCGGCAGTGAAACATGGTACATAATTATTGCAAAACCATTTAAGATTTTTTAAAGGTTACTTAATTTCCTTAAGTCATAAAAAACGCATCTGACATTTTTCTCCTTTTTAAAGTTAATATAGCGCTCTTTTAGGGCACGGTTAGGCTCATGTGTTAGATGAGAAGTTTAAAATTCTGCTAATAGACAATGAAATATCTAAAATAAATTGCCTAAGAAAAGCAATTTTGCTTTCAACTTGTTAATAAATTTAATAATAGTGTGCTCGCAGCTCTTCTTTCTGGTAATGATACCCTTGAATTACACCAACAATTTTTTGTTTGTTTTTAAACACTTTGAAGTGGCTAGCTGATTGATTCAAGTGTATATCGATCGATCGATTCGTTGGTTTTCTGTATGCATGTACATATGTATGTATTTCTCTGTTCGATCGGTCAGTGAACGACCGACGACTAAGTGAATTGCTTGAAAAATGTCAATTAGATTGCAAAAGCAACACAACAAGAAAAACAAAAACTTGACAATCAACATTGCGACGACGAATAACAAAACAAAGTAATTTATACGTATAATAAGTAAATGAATCGTGGAGAAGCGGCAAAACGAAATGCGGCGACAATTGCTAATGATTGGATGTGTAAATAAAACAACAGCAAAAAGCAGAGCAATTTCGGCTTTGGAGTTTTTTAAATACTCTTTTTATATCCTAATATCATTTGAACGGAAAACAAACCTTGATAGTTTTGTTAACCAAGATTAGGAGTCTATATCAAAGAGGTTCGCAAGTGCGACGAAAATTCACAAAAATTTAAGTTTAATGATCAGACAACTCAAAAGCCGCAGTTGCCATTTCCCCATTTTAGTTTGTCCATTCTTCTGAGCTTTCGTAACAATCTACTTAGCAACTAATATGATAATGCTCGAAATTCGAGAGTGTATTGTTAAAACAGTCGACTAAGCATTATTGTTAATATTATCAGGCATACAGCTCTTATCATAATCACACTATGATTTATAAATAAATATTTAAATACGCAACCAAGTTACACGACAATCAAATAGCAATGATAGAGCCAGCTACACAGAGATACAAAAGAGTCACACTATGAGAGACAGAGAGAGAGAGAAAGAGGGAGAAAGAGAGAGAGACGAGACGTGAAACGAATCATATGTGTGGTATGTACATATGTGAGAGATTTTATATTCTAGTGCTGTAAATTGAAATAAAAAATTGTTTGTCTATTTTAAAATTAGCAAAAGCAAGCGAAAATGAGAATGACTAGGCGTCTGAGGGGCGTCGTCGTCACACAACAACAACAGCAGCAGCAGCAGCAACCAGCCACCCTGTGTGATATTTTGTGGTGCCCAGTCGCTGGTCGTTTCCCACTCTCTGACCAACATGCTCCCGCAGCGACAAGAGAGAGAGTGCGTCTGTGTGTGTGTTGAAAAACTTTTTCTGCAGTTTAACCTCAAACAAACACGGCAATAGAAGAACAGAAAAAGGAAGAGAAGGATTCGCAAATACTACACAAAAACTACAAAACTTTTGACTGCACTATATTTGTGGTGCGTGCATAATAGGCAAACCCCCCAAAAAAAAACTTTAATGCTTCATTTGTTTTTCTAATATTTTTAACCTTATGTTGATTTAAGGAACAATGTCAGATTAAGCTTAATTTTTAAGGTCTATTAGTTATATAATTTGAAATAATCTTGCTAAGCTATATTAATTGTAATGACATTTTATATTATATTAAATGTTAAAAAGCCACCTGAAAATCTGATATTCTAAATGGAACAAAATATAGAAAGTTGTAAAAACGGTTTGAGGTTCTTTCTTTACTGAATCATAAACTTTAACCAAATTAAGATTTTTTTATCTGACATTGTAATCGATAGTATCCTTTAAATAGATGTTGCTGTAGTCAAGAATTGAAGACAATAAGCAGACCTCACTCAATTCAATTAGTGTCCACACACACACACACACAAGAAGGAGCTTGTTGAAAACTTTTAATGATTAGTTAAAGAACTTTGCGAGGGTGTAAGACAAATGCAAAAATATTTTTAAGATGCTTTTTAGGACTCTGTGTGGATCGTTTTCATCTTTGGCATTGCTTGCGTTAAATTTTCATTTGTTTTGGGTTTTATTTTTCTGCTGTATCTGACAGAAAGCTCATTAAAAACGACTTTAAGCAAACAAACATTAACAAAACACTTGTTTAATGTTTTTCAAGTATGTAGAAATAACAGATGAAGAATACTATATTTCATGTATTTTGGGGTATATTTATTTGGTGTGTGCCCCCCATCCCCCCACTTCTCTTCAACTGGCCCTAACATGCCTCAATTTAAATTGGTTTGTGTTTTGTGTGTGTGTACATAAATATTCTAATTCGCCTGCAGTTGTTGTTGTGGCTGGTGTCTAATTAAACGATATAAACATAAGCTAAATTTAATTTTTGCCTAAAGTCTCTCGAGTGTTGTTGGCCCTGGAATTAATTTACTAACCAAAATTGAAAAACCGGAACTCTTGCTGAATAGAAAGAGAGAGAAAATGAAACACATGTACACACATATGAATAGATATGTATGTATGTGTATGAAGATACATACATACATAAAAGCGATTACCAAGTCTGAATTGATCAATAAAATAGTTTTGAATTGAAAATTTACCATTTCCAATTGCTTTGCCACCCCCCTAACCCACCTCTCCGCCTTCTCCCCACAGTTCTATTCGAGCGTTCACTAGCTTGCTTTTTCTCCCTCCCTTCTCACGCTGTCTGCTTATATTTATGTCAATTATTATTGACTCTGCCACAAATGGAAATGAACGCAAATTGATGCGAAGAAAACCAAATCGATACACTTAGAAAAACCTATGAAATAGGTCACGATCAAAAGAATACACGTGATCTTTGATATGTGACTAAAGAAATATAATAATACAGCAAGTTACAAATGATTAGTTCATAATGGAGAAACTTTGAAGATATATGTACATATTAAGGATTAAGTTTGTACATTGCAGATATTGTACACAGTACAGTACCAAACCAAGCCCTACGAGTCCTGCGTATGACTTTTAAAGTGAGGGCCATTAGTTATGGCGAATCCATTCTTCTAGAATCTATATGGAGCAAGTTAGCGCGTCTATATTTGCTGCTTCATGACTATAAATGGACTCAGGTCACGAAAAAGTGTATAGCCGGACACACGTCAAGTAAAACTCAAAGGTTAGATGCTTGGGCGATGATTGATCCAGAGCTAAACCTTTTGTGTAGCTGTTGGGGTAACATATTCCGAATCGGATGATGTTTATACTAGTTATTTAGAATCTATTTGAAATAAAACTTTGAATTCGCCTAATCATTCTCTGAGGTCAAAAAGCATTTTAATGCGGAATGGTCAAAAGAAATGATGTGCGACACCGTAAAGTATGTAGTATTCATATATATATTATCTATATTCTTGAGCAGCAGCCAAATCAGTCTAGTTTTGATTTGTGACTATCGTTGTTGTTGTTGCTGGGCGTCATGACATATAAATAAATAATTGTTTAATTAATCTATCCGCTATATTCAATTGGCACGGCAAAGAGAGATTGTGTACACTTTATGTAGTACAAATCTTTATACGCACATACGTATATACATACATACGTACAAGTACATATATAATATAAATACTTTGAACTTTGAAACAAAGCAATTTACAATTGTTTTGTTATTGCAAAGCGATAAAGTTTTTGTTGAACAAAAAACAAGGCTACAATGGCGATAACAGGGGACAGATATTGGAGAAATATGTAAGTGGATATATATGTACATATATGCCCATATAAATATATATACATATGTATGTATATATGGATACCTATGTATGTATATATTTATACGTATGTTCATTCTATGTATACATGGACAGAGGTATTTATGTGTTGTGTATAGCCAGCTAGCTTTTGCCTTTTGCTCAATAGTGGAAAATTTTTTTTTGCAAATAACAATTCCCAGACATTCCCCTCTAACCGAGTAAAAGAAACAAAAATATTTGAAACGACAAAAAAAAAAGAAGGAAAACCCAGCAGGCAAGGAGCACACAGTCAGGCAGAGAGAATGAGAGGGAAATACCATTGATTGATTGTAGAGAGAAAGGGAGAGGGCAGAGGGGGACGAGAATACATTTACGGAGGGTGGGTGGCGTATTTTCTTGGTGACGTTGGCGACTTTTTGGTTTGCTGATGAAAAGCCAAAAACAACAACAACAACTAACTATGCGGTGCTGACTGGCAGACAGTCAGACATTTTACACACACACACCTGACATTGCTTGCTGACTGCTGCACAGTGGACCTCAACCTATTGTTTTCTAAGGCAAAAACAACAAACATTTGACATTTAGGAATTTCTTTTAGTAGACAAGAGGAACACACACTGAGAAAGAGAAAGACAAAGAGAGAATTTTCTCAAATGTGTACCTACATACATACATACATACATACATATATACAGACAATCTATATATACAAACATATATATAAAAATATATACATATATATTTTTTATTGTTCTTATATTTATTTTTAAATTATAACAAAGAAATATACAAATATATTAATATATGTATGCGGCTGTATATCTCTAGATATATGCACAAAAGTGTCTGTCTACATAGACTTCGACTCGTCGGGATGTGTGAACTTTTGGTTGCTTTTGTCAGGTGCTTGCTAATGGAGGGGGACAGATAAGAGCAACAATAAAAAAATATTCTTTTTTATATGTATAACATTGTATTGTAGGCGCGTTTTTTCATATTTGTGAGAAATGCCTTCACCTTTGCTTTGTTTTATAAATTAGCATGAAATGCAGCAGTTAAATATATATATATATATATATATATATATACATATTTGTACTTGTTCTCTATAGTTATGAGTGTGGCACATATTATCTGGCACAAGCGGAAACACTGGCACAACCTCTGGCTGCAACAGCCCCTTCCCTGCCTATCCTCCCCTTCCCCCTTCTTCCCACCGTACCCCAAACAATGTTGGACCAGGAATTCTGTTACTTCCTCCGCACACCCTTGGACCCGCACTATTCCTTTTTAGATAACGGAACAAAGCTAGCGGCTGCTGCCTGCTTGCCTTTTCTTTCTTTCTACAGTCACAGCCAGCCCCTCTTACTTACACCTCGGTTCAACCGACTGCCTTCCATCTGCCTTGTGCTTCCTTCATGATTCTCTTTCATGACGACGTCGTCGACATTGAAAGGGAAATTACATTTCATGTTTATTGTCTTTATAAAAATAATGTTTTCGCAGCAACACAAATCATTTCAGTCCGATTCAATAGAGAGAAATGCAGATACAAGATTTATCTTGTACAAATATCCATATGTATGTACAATATATACCGTATACGATATATGTATGTTTGTCTGTTTGTATGTGTGTATATACTATGTATGTACTTTCAGCTGTGAACTCTTGAGAAAAAAAAGCAAAAAGGAAAAACAAAACACAGAAGAAACTCAAGAATTTTAAACATTGCGGTAAGTAAAGAAACGCGGTAAACTAAATGATAAGATAGTACTTCTGCGTGGCAGAAACCAATGCTAGAACGATTAAAGTAGAATAGAACTAGTTTAGATTCGATTTGATTCATATTCGATCAAAATGGAAAGCTTTACCATAGAAAGTTATGGGATCATATAATCTATATTCTGCGTTACGTAATTTTGAAGGGTCCTCAAGGCTCTATACCTTGGCCTAGTTATATCACTCCGTTAACCCCATAAATCGTTTATATTTTACTCTCAGTGAGCCCTTTATAAAGAGTATATTTTAAACATAATTTAACACATAATTCCTGTAGTTTATCTTAAAAGATAAGAAAAACGAGTTCCTTCTACGTGCTATATATATTGCTATAAACTATGCCATAAAGAACTTTGCACTTTGTAATTGCTCTCATCAAATTAAGTCCCACTGTGCCGTAAGTTCTTAGCATTTTAGTTTGTTTTTGCTATCGGTTTTTGTTGTTGCCTGTCTGTCCACCCACCCCCTCCGCGCCTCACCATACCCTCCCTCCACCCTGTTGCCTGCCGTGGGCAAGCCGAAAAATTTAAATATTTGACATTTATTAATGTAATGAAATTGCCATTAAATAAACATGACAAAAACCAAACTGGTTACTGGTTCACTGCAGCAGGACAATCCCCTGACCACATTGCCATTCCCTATAATCACTCTCACGACCCCGTTCCGTTGCCGTTCTGTTCGCGTTCCCGTTTGTTCAGTTCTATTGAGTTCAAAAAACTGCCATTTCGGTGTATGTTTGTACATATGTATGTATGTATATCCGAGGGAGGGTATGTAAAGGAGGGAGAAGAAGGTGTTGGCAAATTTACGCGGCTAGCCACAAGAACATTTGGTAAACTCTTCATATATAAACACACACCTGGACAACACGTGGTTTTCTATTAGTCCCATTTATGCTTTGAAGTAGAAAGAGTGTGAGTAAGACTAAGCGGAGAGGTGGTGAAGAGTGGTGGTGGTGTGGACCTCCTTCTACTTGATATTGGCTGGAACCTATCTAAATGATTCATTTAGTGCAAACATATTGTTTATACAAAAAAAAGGAGAAAAAACACCAGAAATGTTTCCAATAAATGTTTATATCGCAGGTTCTTTTATTTTAAACCATATGCATGTTATATTTACGTAAACAATTTAAACACACATACACACACACATTGAAGAAACATCATTGAAAATATTGTACATTGAGAATAAAAGTCATAAATATAACACTAATGAGACAGAAAGAAAACGGTCGATTAAAACACGAACCCTCAATACCCTTATTAAGTCTATTTATTCACATAGGTTTCCTTTTTAAGGCCGGATGAAACCAAATTAAAAAAAAAACTTGTAGCTCAAAAGAAATATTACAAATACAATAAAATCGTCTAAGCGCCATCTATTGCAGAATTTTGTCCTTCGGCTAACGCAGATCCTCGGTCAATCAAAGGTTAACTTAACCTGTCCACTATATTTTCTAGTTGAAACTTCTAGAAATACTTCATTATTCCCTAAGCAATCCTTAACGAGCAATTTAACAAGAAAATGTTCTATCTGAAACTCAAACTGACTTTCAAACGAAATTCAAAATTATAACTAGCAACTAGAGCGCAGAACTGTTAAGTGCATTAACTGTTGTTTCAGTTAAAAGTCTCATTTACAAACAGAAACCTTTTTTTTCTAATAATTTGAACTTCTTACATAACCTTAACATTTGTTAAAAACATGTGTAAAAATCATATGATGACATGATGATGTATTTAGAAGTCAAAACGTAAAAAAATTATTATTTTGGAAATCCCAGTAAAGCTAATGTTTTTAGTCTAGTTTTGTCGTTAATATCCCCTCGCAGCGTAATTCCGTACAGCTGAGCGATATTTTCACGCCGAATTTTTTTAGTGTAAAAAAAGGCAAAAACATTAAAATAAATTTTTTTTTTGAAAAACCCAGAATTCCCTCTGCCCGCTATTATCGAATTTAAAGAAGGCGGATTTCATAAGAAAAAAAATACCAGACCTTCGATTAATTAAGGCTTAGCGTTATCCGAGCCACTAGACTTATATCCGTTAAGCTTGCTATAAATAAAAATAAACAAACTAATTATAGATTTAAATAAAGTTTTAGCAAATTTTATGTTCCATTAAACACACTAAGCTTCCTAGTATATACATATGTGTGTACATATATGTATGGATATATATGTACATATATACATATATTGCAATCATTCAATTACCTCAAACAAAAAAACAATAATAATTGATCAAAGGACAACTGTCTGTTTTATTTGCCATAATCGAACTACCTTTAGGCAAAAAAAAGGAGAAAAAAAATCACGATAGTGAAGGAAAGAAAACTCAATTAATATACACCTTGAATGTGAAAATAGCCTGGTTGGTTTGTTGGTTGTTGGTGGTGGCATGCGGCAGAAATCAAAATTCATGAGCATATGCATATGTATGTATGTACGTCTATATATCTATATATATACATATAGATATAGATAGATGGATGTACGTATGTATGTCGGGGCTTTGGTACAGAGCCAGACCAGACAAACCGACAGACAAATAGACAGACACGGATAGACAGAATGAAATGGAATAGAAATAGAATGAGAGAAAGAGCGACTAGGCAAATGGATAGTATGCATAGAATAATAAATATGTGGACAACAGAGACATTAGAAAAGCGCGAAAGATAGAGAGAGAGAGAGAGAGAGAGAGAGAGAGAGAGAGAGAGAGAGAGAGAGAGAGAGGGAAAGAGAGATTACAACGGAGAATGAGGTTGACTAGGCCCCATTGTAAACAATGCAACTTGACTGACTGCCGGTTCGAATCGGGTTTGTATCGGGTAAACGGTTTTGCCTGGCAATCAATGAAGTTAATATAAACAAACATCATCTATATCATCATATATGTACATACATACATACCTATATTAAGGTGTGTGTATATAAATAAAGAGATATTTGAGGTCGGCCAAAATCTAAAAGGTATTAGTTAAATGAACTTGATTTTTCTCATTCTTTACTTTTCTTTTCTTGCAATTGTGTGGAAAATTGAAAATCAAATGAGCGGCAAGAAGACGGTGGTGGCCGACGGTGGGCCAACAACATTGTCGATGGACTGCACTGTCCAAGTCCAAACAAACGAACGAACGAACGAAGAACCAACGAAACGTTGGACCAAGCCAACAATATAAACTATAAAAAGCAACACAAAAATATTGAAACACAAGTACACTTAACCAAAGGCCACAAGAGAGAACAAGAAGAAGAAAAACTAAAAGAGAAAAAAAAAACAACAGCACGAAGTGGAATAGAAACGATTGCAGAGAAGCAGAGGCGGAGGTGGTAGAGGTGGTTACATTGTAATAGAGATAACACCAACAAGTAGAAGCAAAAATATGTTTATATTCTTTTATAGTTAAAGAGCGTTCGATAATACTACTAAGAGGTGGGGTTAGGATTTGTGAAAGAAGACAAGAACTCAGTCTATTAACTAAATCAAAACTAAAAAAATTAATGCTAAAATTTTCGCCCACATTTTAGTATGTTTCCTCCGTGCTCCGTTTTAAGATTTATGTAGAAATATTTTTCCTTGCTCCGTTTTAAGATATATATATAGAAATATCTTAAAACGGAGCAAGGAAAGGTACTAAAATTACACTTTTGCTTATATCGTTAAAGTACCTTTATGGAATCAAATGTTTTTTAAATTCTTGATAACCGTTCTCATTACACATTTTTTTAGAAGGCTTCTCTTACCGTTAAGTGAAAGTGGATCTGGGTCATTATTAAGTTGAAAATATGATTTAGATAATAATTTTTAATTCCCGACTCAAATCTTTTCTTTATGAAAAAGGCGAGATGCCATTAAGTATTATTCGTATTTAGTAAATTTATTGTTAAATAATTTATCATTTTCCCATTTTACCCGGTTTCTCCTACAAAACTTGGTTTTGAATATTCATTATCTTCGAATACCTTTAAAAACAATTTTTTGTCATATTAAGTTTTAAATGAAATGAAAATCGACATCGATATTATCAAACAGAATACTCTTCTTTTCAAGGCTTGGTTTCCATTTTAGGGCATTTGCATAATAAACGTCCCACGTACTTAAATGTATTTCGTTTATTATTCTACGCGCAAAACGACTCAAAAATGGTGTCATACGAAATCATTACTCATTGAATTGATTCATAAGAGAAAAAATATATCTTATTTTTGTTAGCTTAGCAGGATTTCTGACTAAGCAGCAGATTGAACAACAATGGTTAGAGAATGTCACCGATATTTTTGTATCATCGGATTAACTTAACAAATTTTATTATATTATATCCCAAAGACTCTTTTTTAAACAATTTCTTTTTCATTTGCATCTAGTCCAAATTAATGTTTGAACCAGCTTAGGATTGATTCAAAAATATAAAAATTTTTAAGGACTAAAAGAAAAATTCGACGAACTCGACGGTTTGTGCTTAAAACCCACGGACCTCGGTACCTCTGATTTGCAAATGGTCAGTTTTCGAGCCGGAAACTTACGTCATTTTATGACTCAAAAATATTTTGAAAAAGCCCGCATCTGGAACTTTTACAAAAGATTTTTTTTTTCGAGACCAGGATCATTTCTGTCGGCCTGTTTCGTTTGACAAAGAACGTGACACATGTATACATAAACAAATACATATATGTATTTAGTGTCAAACTTAAAGAAATGGATTCCTTTCAGACATTCGCTATACTTTGTAAAAACAATGTATGTATATGATAGGAACAATATAATCTGATTCAATCCCTTGATGAACGAGATAGTATTATACATATATATTGTGCCTGTCTGGAATGTTAATTATAGATTGATTGCCTATCAAAATCAGTAAATAAGCTTGAAAATATATACATACATATATCTGTGTGTATATATAGTTTCATTCTCGTGTCACGTGTTGTGTGTGCAGTATACCATGTCTCCTCCTACCTAAACCCCGACCTTTAGAGCTCAGCTCAGTTCTTTGTGCTTCTGTTGTTTATGATTATTATTGTGTGTTCGAATAACAACAATAACAACAAAGAAAAAGGTTAAAAGCGTTTGAGAAGTAGAGAAGTGGAGGAACAAACCTTGCCTTCCATCATTCCATGCACATACACACAGATACATATATGTACATAGATACATATGTATGTATATACCCTCTATATATTGTGTATGTCCGCTGCTAGTTGGGCAATTAGGGGCGCGGCATGGAGTGCAGTGAATGGTTTGGATGAAGGTGCATTGAATGGATAGTTCTGAATTGCAATTTTTAAGAAAGTGAAACAAATATCAGGAGGGAAAGATTCCTGACTCATTATTTCATGAATCAAGAGTTGTCTATTAAAATAACCTAAACCCGAACTTATTGGTAAGCTAACTAGAGCTGGTCGACAATAGAATCGATTAACCGATGTTTTCTACAGAAAATTGCACCAACACTTTATTTGGTTAATTTTTTGTAGGTTTAGAGATAAACTTATTGAGCCAGCTTCGTGGTTTAAAGCTTAAGAGGGGTCATACGAATTTTGTAGCAAAAATGAGAACATCCTCGATAGTAAGACTATGTTTGCATGAATGTAATTGGTATTGGGTAAAATCATTTTCTTTTCATATATTTTTGTAAGGTTTTCTTGCAATTTCTCTACCACATAGAGAAAGAGACTTGGGGCCGGGTTGGGGGTGGTGGGCAAGGTAAAGAAAAGGAGAGGGGAACCTATGTATGTGTAATGTAGTTCAAAAGAGGAACAATAAAGGGGGGGGTCAAATGGTGGGTGGAAGGGGGAGTCGGTTATTATTTGTGTTGTCGTTGTTGTACTCACCAAATGATTGAGCATAAATCGCTAAAAATATCGAGAGGAATGAAAGAGCGCTGGCCAAGAATTTTGCCTCCATCTTTGGTATTGATCCGTGGTGTTTGTTGCTGTTGTTGCTATTGTTGTTGCAGTTTGTTAATTATGATTTTCCTGCTAGATTGTTGTTGCAGATTGTGGTTGTTGTTGTTGCTATTACTGCTGCTATTGTTGTTGTTGTTGTTGCTGTAATTGGTGTTGCAGTGTTGTGACTTTTACTTTGTTATTTTGTTGTTGTTGTTGCTATTTTTCAACTTCTTTTAAAATTTTCTTCTTGTTGCATTTAATATAAATTTTCTTTAATTTTTAATGATTGATTATTTTATGGTGTTTTTTCCTTTTGTTTTGTACTTTATCCTTAAGTTACTAGATCATTTTCATTTGTTTAAATATTAATTTTTTTCTTATTTATTAATTTGATATTAGTTGTTGTTGTTGGTTGGTTGGTTGATGTTGGTTTTGCTTTTGTTTGGTAGATTTTTCGTATTATTTTTGTGTTTTGCTTTCCTTTTTAATTTAATTTATTAATAATTAATTTTTGTGATTTTCCATTTATTAAACCAGCTCCAACTTTTCTACTTATGTTCTTAATTCTTGGTAGCTAATTTTTCAAGAAAAAAAGAAAAGAAATCAAAGAAACAAAGAATGAATTTTTTTGTTTTTTTTTTTTTTGGTTAAGAAAAAAGGCAAAAAAACATTTTCAATTTATAAATACATAAATTTCTCTAAAGAATTATGTATATATAGTTATAGACATTGATATATACATATTTATATCTACATAGATACAGATACAGATATATAAGGAAAGTTCAAGAAGAAGAAAGAAAGCATGAATGCGACTCAAGGATTTGAGAGAGAGAGAGAGCGAGACTGAAAGAAAACAAAATTTTCTTTCTTTTTTGCTACAAAATCCCTGTACACAATTAATTAGAAAACAGCCTTACAATCTAACATATATGTATATATTTGAACTGATAATTTCTATCAACATATACCAAGACCCGAATTTCATGTAATTTCTTCTACCGATTGGTCTTTGATCACAGGGTATATAAACTTCGGCGGTTTAATAATAAATATCTGGTGTGGATTGGTGTCTATTGTGTCAGTGCCTTGTCTTTCATTCAAATGTCAGGTGTAACACGTGCTAGTCACTCGGCCCGGTTTGAATAGTGGGTGAAGAAGGGCGTAATGTGGATTCGTTGTTAACTTTTTAGCCTGAAATTTATTTGCACGCGGAGCCAAAAGCTCTCTTGTCAGAGACACACACATACACAAACTCACACACTTAAATCTGTCCCAGTCTGGCAATATATGTATTTTGCTTTTTTTCAAAAATTTATTATTAAAAGTTGGAAAATTCTTAGGCGACGAATGAGAAATCAGCAAAAACAAGAAGAAACGCACTCACAAAAATTTGTTGAAAATTTGTATCTAGTTTTTCTTTCTGTTGAAAAAGGAACTCACACGGTACGTACTTAGTGGAAAATAGAAGAAGACGACAACCGACCGACCGAACGACCAACAACAAAAATATTGGTCAAAATGGACACAGAGGCGCGCACAGCACACACACACACAAAAGGCAGAGCAGCGGAAACGAACGGAACGCAACGAATTCAGCGAGCAGACTAAAATTCACAGCACATGACCGACCAAACGAGAGTGAGAGAATCGCCTTCGCAGTCGCCATTTGCCGCCGCCGCTGCTGCCGCTCAGCCAGTTCAGTTCTTGAAGGGGTCGAGAAGAGAGTGGTATGGGCGCCGGTCGTATGATGACGACGTCAAAGCACAGTGCTTTAAAGTTGATATACCACTCGGTCATTTCCCACTAATCTTATCACAGATTTGATAGCTGACTAAAACGCATGCTATCATTTTTCAGCATGTGGATTGTAGGAGTTATTTTTTTACAAAATAATTTCTATATGTTTGAATAATCAGATATGTAGGTATGTCTTTTTTAAGCCTCGATTTACCAGCCTAGTTCCCGTTTAAATGCATTCATCTACATATCTTACTATCATTAAAAAACAAAACCCTTAGTTACTCAATTGGGATCTTTCATCACGTAGTCAAAGGACGCCACCTTAAACAAAAATTTTAACAAAATCATTGTAGATGAAAATAGAAGTACGAATCGTTCTCATATTTTTATCAGAAAACCTACTAAAGATTTTAGACCTACAATCGAAGAGTCTGTCCAAGCATTAAAATAATGCGGTAAAAGTAAATTTAAGATCCCACCTCTGATACGAATCTGCGAGACTTGTTTAGAGATTTCTATATTGAAACAGGTGGACAAAAGATTACGGTGGAGATGGAGGGTACTGCAGTACCAGCAACAGTGGTCACATTAAGATTAGTCGAGGTAGTAGTATGTGTTATCAGAACAGACATGCATACACATGCACTCACACAGAGGCATAGACATACATATAAGAGGACGAGGACAACGATGACGTTGATATGGCAAACAGTCAGTCATTCAAGAGAGAGAGAGGGAGAAAGAGAGAGTGAGAGAGAGAGCTGAGAACGCGTTTGTTTACCCAGTCACGACGTGCTGGCATGAAGCGGGCGGCAATGATGTTTCCGTGAAGCGTCACACATACATACAAATGTATGTATGAATATCGCATTAAGATAATGCTTCAATGCAGTATTTTATACAAATACTACTAGGCCCGACGGCAATGACAACAACGACAGAAAGCTAAGGAGCCAGCTAGCGAGACAGCAAAGACCCATTCTGCCCGTTGGCTATTGGCCGGCTCGACTAGCTGGTTGCTGATTTCGGTTTGAAGCGGTTATTGGCAGTATTTTGGGGCAGGGAGCAACCAGCAGCACCTAGAGCTAAACTAATTTGGGCGCAACAACACAAAAGACCTGAGGCGACGGCGGCAACAAAAATTTGTATTTTCGTTAGCATGAAATTTGTTATAAAAATTTTTTGTGTGCAACTTTTTTTTAGTTTCCTTGTCTCGTCTTAGTTTGGAATCAGCTGTTCTGTTCCCTTCTGGGCTTTATCGATTCCATGTAGTTATCGATTAGCCTGTCGTTTCGAGGTCAATCGAACAAACGGACAGCAGAACTTTTTGCCCCCCATTTGTTGGCAAATAAAAGAGAAAAGAAACAATAAGAAGAAATGAGAAACTTGGATCATAAACGCTTTAATGGAGACAAAAAAAAACAACAAAAATTGCCTTTTTAGCCACAGCCGCAACCGCAGCATAACGTCATCAGCAGAGTCTATGACTCACAGCGAGAGTATGAGTAAACAAGGGAGTAAATAAAAGGGAGAGAGACAGAGAGAGAAAGAATAAAGAGGCGACAACTGATGATGATGATGCTGATTCAAATTTTATATTAATAAACGAGAATTTAAACACTTATGTATGTATATGTATATATGTACATAAGTGTGAACTCATGCTAATTTAATTGTTTTAATTAAAAGATTGAGAAAAGGAAGAAGAAGAAAATAACAAGAATAGCAGAAACAAACAATTTAATTCACGACTAAGGTCAGCCGCCTTCTTTCAACCCCAGCCACTCACTCCACTTTCGACTCTTCTTTCTTCTGGCTGACCAATAAAGTTCATATAAATGACTTTATAGTGGTTATATGTACATACGCTTGTGTGCTTACCCATTCAAGTTACAGGCAAAACTCCCTAAAGAAGATGAACGATTTTACATGTTAATGAAATCTCTTTGTCCTTATGTTAATTAGCAGAGACACAACGTAGAGAGGACAGCAAGTAAGGGATTACGTTACGTGATGACAAAAATAAGCCAGGTTTAACCAATATGAGAGAAAACTGTTTGATAAGCCAACTAGTTAAAAATAAGCAATAATTCACTATTAACACATTTATTTTGTGTGTATTAATCTTTAAAATTAACATGCATTTCGTAATTTTTGTTCACCTCATTTGTAAAAACCTAGTAAACATATTTATTTCTGGTGATATTTAAAAAATTCCATAATATATGAATAATTTGCAGGTTATGCAAATATTTTTAGTAGTAGTATTTTTAGCAAATAGGAAGCGTAACTCTCTTGTGACAAATTTTTTTTTGAAAACTGTTCCAAGATATGTAGATGCAATTGTTTTTGTTTTAGCTCATAGATTACAGGATATAGAAGGACGAAAATTCAATCAACTGAAGCGTTTTTTGTTTTACCTTTCTATTTTCCTGCTAGAACTCTTTTTGGCGAGCCTAAAAGTAGGCAATGATAATTTATTGGCAAATTTACAGGTCAACCTGTCAATCTTCACTGTATTTGTGTGTGTGTGTGTATGTTTGGCTGGATGACGTGATTGTGATTGTTGGTTGGTCTCTCTCTTTGCCCGCATATGATTAAAATGGCAAAACAAGATAAAAACTCGTTGGGAGCCGAAAGGAGGAACAGCACAAGCACTCTACATACATATGTGTATGCCCGTGTGTGTGTGTGTGTTCTTTCTCGCTTATTCCCGTTGTTGTTGTTATTATTATTGGTGGCAATGGGCAGAACTAAACCTCAACTCAAACGAACAAGGGGAGGAGAAGAAGGAGCAAGAATAGGAGGAAGGAGGAGTAAAATATACGCATGACACTCCTTGCCTCCACACACACACACATACACACGAACGAGCACGCGACACATGTACACGAGGTCACTCACACAGGCGCACCACCCGCACTAGTCCTTCTCCCAGCGCCCGCTACAGATCCCGCACCTATCTATAAATCGCCTTCGTTCAATATAGGGGGAGAGCGTGGCAATTATTATTACTTTATTTTCAATATCAATAATTCTTCAATAAATTTCAAGTCACGAGATCGGTCAAAACTAACTATATACACATGTAGGTATGTACATGTTTTATATATTATGTATGTATATATGTATTTTTCGGCTGCTGCTGCCTGCCTGGCTAGCGGTTATTTAGCTGGGGGCTGCTGCCCCTCTTTTTTCCCCGTTATTCGTTATTTTATTCTTTGCTTTTTTTTAGCAGCAGCAGCGATGACGACAGCGTGCTGCGCGGCGGCCACGGCGGCGTCGGCGATGATTTTTTCTCTCTCTTCTTTCGTTTTTCAATAACATTTACACTTTGCACTATTTATGTAATAGTTTTTCAATTTGTTTCTTCGCTTTAAATTCTATTATTCATTTCATTTGTCGTTGCTAAAACGGAACATATTTTCTTTTTTAAAGAATATTTTACACATTATTCTCATTGAATTTTTTCTTTTGTGTTTTTACTACCAGAAGAAGAGAACTACCAACACACACGCACACTCACAAACACACACGCAGGCACGCACAAAACACACACACATTATCCACATGCACCTATACACATACACACTCTTGTCTCAATGACGAAATTCTTTACTTAACGGTGACAACTCTAGGTTCTCTAGCTCACAGAGCTCGACCAAGCTTTTTTTGGTCATCATTTTTCTCTCTCTCTCTTTCTCATACACACACACACATACATTCTGTACGTTTCTTGTGTGTGTGTAGGAATTTGTTAGCAATATTTCACATGTTCACCGTTAGGTTGTTGCGTTAAATTGAAGATTGCTGCTTAGGCTTTTGATTGATTTACATGATTTTGCACACTTTTGGGAAATTACCTAGCACACAAAACACAAAAATTCGTTTTTTTCGACGCGAATGACCTTACATCACACGAACTGGCGGAACAACAATCGATAGGACTATCGGTAGATGGCTAATAGGGTTGCTGTAGATACAAAACAATGGGCAGCACTTTTTTTGTTGAGAATTTACAAAAACAATTTTTTGGTATTTTTTCAATATTATTAAAAACAGATTTTTGCTTACTGTAATTGAAGGGATTCAAACTTTAAATTGATTTTATTCACCTTTTTTTTTAAATTTTAACACATTTAAAAGTTTAACAGAGCACTGTTAAGCGTGACATTGCCGCAAAGTGAACTTATCGATATAAAAACATCGATAGTATCGATAGAACGTTCGACGGCTTAGCATCTCTAGTTGCGGGTGTGGATCGCTCTCTGTTTGTGTTAATTTCTAATTTGTTTTAAACATCCATTTAAGTTTTAAAATTAATTTGTTTTAATTTAGTTTTGCTTTCGTTTCTCAATTAACATGTGCCCATTGGCACACTTACAACGTTTGTGTTAAAAAAGCGAGGTAGGTGTAAAGTTAGTTGGAAGCGACCCGCCCAAATTTTTTTGTGTTTGGTTGCCGTTGAAAATGCCTAAGCTAAGCTCTGCTGCTTGCGTTGTTATTGTTGGATGACACATGGGCGTTGACCGAAAATTTATACAAAATGCATGGAGTTATCTAAAGCTATTTTTAAAAATATGTTGTAAAAAGAAGTCGTTTTTCTTTAAAGAACTTTGAAGAAAACTTACGAAAGAGAAAAGGACGGCGTCGAAGCCACCTGCTGCCTAATTGTTTTTAGTCTTTTTTGGGTTGTGTCACTCGGCAATTGTGCGTCTCAAATTTCAGATAAATACAACAATATGTCCTGTTTAATACAATTTCAATTGCACTTTTGCTCTCTTAATTTTCATTTACTAAGGCCTACCGAATGAATGGGTCTTCTCACAGTTAATTAATGCCACTTTACATGTGCCTATGTATGTGTGTGTGTATGTGTGTTGTTGTCTGCATTGAAAGGGTGGATTACAAGTTGCCGTTAAAATTATTACGAGTTTGGTTTTCACGTTTAGTATTTGTTTTCACTCTCTTTCCTTTCTCACCCGCATAGTTGTTTTCTCTCTCTCTCGCTGCCCATAGCCCTAGGCCAGTAACTTCTGCTGCTTCACTGCGCACACTAACACAGTCAGACACACACATGCCTGCGTCTTTTCGAACAGGTAGATGCAACCGTTGCTGGTCTTTTGTACCTTTTGCGTGTTCTTTACCGGCAACTGCATTTCAAATGCTGCTTCCCTACTAGAATTTCATTTGGGCCTGAGGGTCAAGTGTGCCGCTCCGACGGTGCCCTATTGTATTTATGCCTATTGTCCCTTTCCTCATTATTTTGGCTTTTTATCTTACTTTTGTATCCTTTTCTCTTTGGCCAGCATGGGCGTAGACAAAATCCTTTATTAAGGGGAAGAAATTGATAGAACTTCGAATCTACGTTTATGTATTACGTAACTTAGCATTTTAATATTTTCGACCTGTATTAACAGTAGGGGCGGCGAAGTTCAAGAAATAAAAACGTAATTTTTTCATTAATTTTTAGAGTAGAACTGTGTAAGAAATAAGGATTTTAAACTATTGTATATCGTTCATAAATCCCCAATTTTTTTTTATAAATTTTTTGAGATAGCACGAACGCTATTCCGGGACAGGTTGACCACCATAAGATCCTTTAAATCTACTTAGCTACAATTTTGACGAAAATTGATAAAATACTTCTAAACAAAAAACACTAAAACAAGTGCTTTAAACCAAAAGGCTGGTAGTTGAATCCTAGACATGGTTTTTTTTTATATACATTTTTTTTTTTGTCCGTGTAACTACGCCCATGCAAATAAGGACTCGTTGTGCTCTCAATGTAAGATAAATGAAAATGATAAGCTGTTCAATTTATGCGCATATTTCAAGCGTTTTCGGCCGTTAAAAAATAATTGATATGAGTTCCTTATTTTTAGGTTGTTAAATTCCCCAGGCAGCATTTGTTTCGTAAATTATGAAGGTATTAAAAAACACTAAGCATAATAAATGTGCATCCCAATCTCCTCGCTTCCACATCAAAAAAGAGACTAATTGCGCGATGCCGCCCACTTTTGAATGACATTTTACTTAAAGATTTGACATGGTTTGAATATATTCCTCCTATATATAATACATGTATTCGGCACGTTCATTGCTCCTGTTCTTTTGAAAAAAAAACTTCTAGTCGGTGGTCTGGTCTGCATGGGAGTGTCTATTAATACAACCAAAAAACTGTCGGCGCCCTCATTAATGATTTGCCTCTGTTGTTGTTCACTGCACGCGGAAATCAACCAAACCAACCAAGAAAAAACATGAGCATGTTTATCGACTGCTAAATCTCCAACTGAGAATATCGAATACTCTAATCAGTGCCGAAATTTAAGCAAAAACTTTGCTGTTGTTCTGTTCTTTTTACTACAAAGTATTTGATTTTTTTTTTTTAAATTATAATATTTAAAAACAAAATGATGTGTTAGCCGGCTCAAAGTCAATCCTTTCATAATTTTTGCTGTAGAATTGTTCAACGCTAAAAAAAAGTTGCAAATTACAACTAAGACATTTTTGACTTTTTCCTTTTAAAGGCAACAATTGAGACCAAAGAAAACGACAAAGTTAAAAGAACTGTTTAAAAAAAATGTATACAAAATTTTTGGGTAGTACAATTTACTAAGATATTATGTAAATTCATATGATCGACTTAAAATACAAGTATTTAAAATTAGGGATATCAAAAATTGCGAAGGTTTTTATATTATATTGTTATATTGCAATTAGTATTGTTTTAATGATCATTTGTATAGTTCTGAATAAAAAACTAATAGTTTATGTTGAAGCTTCGAAAAGAAATTCTACAGGGTGTATATACGATTTCGTTAATTATTGCGTACAAATGCAATGATGAAAACTATAACACCCTCTTCTAGAACTAAACATTTCTTTATTTATAACTCTTAAAAGTTAAGAGGAGAAGGAGGAGGAACATCGAGGAAAATGGCTTTTACTCACTCGCTAATCTGTTCATTCATTGACTTTTCTTCTTTCATGTTCTGCGGTGCTCAGCCAAGCAGACAAGGCGAGCGAACAACTCAAATAAACTTTCCACGAAAATGATCAGGAGGAGGACGATGTTGTGGCAAGAGTTTTTAGTGCTTGCCATATTGTTGGGAGGAGGATGTCTGGTATCTGGACAAGGCGATAACTACTACAATCAACGAAATTACAATCAACAACAACCGCAGGTGTCTACGGCGGCAACGTTTCCCAATCAACAGCAGCAGCCACAACAATTCGACTATAATAATCCTCAACAATTCGATTATAATAATCCTCAACAATATGGCGATCCATTGAACCCTCAATCGTTTCCAAATGCCAATCCAAATTTACCCGGCAGCAACTACAACGATCTATCCCAGCAGGATGACTATAACAAACGCTTGAGTCTGGGCGGAGGATCAACCTTGAATGGGAATAGTGATGATGAAGTTAATTTCTCCCTGGGCAAATCCTCGTATAATATAAAAGCATCATTTTTGGAATCTCTTCATTCTCGAGAGCCAACCTATTTTATAGTGGCCTCTCGCATGGTGCGTCCTGGTCTCATCTATCAGGTCTCTGTGTCCATACTGCAGGCGCAATATCCCATTACGGTACATGCCAGTATCTCCTGCGATGGTGTACAAATCAGTGGGGATTCCAAAGATGTTAAGGAGGGCATTCCCGAGACACTGCTAATGCGTATTCCACCCACCAGTGTAATAGGAGATTATAAACTACGCGTAGAAGGCTTCTATCAGAATGTCTTTGGCGGTGTTGCCTTCCTTAATGAGACCCGTTTGGATTTCTCGCAAAGATCAATGACAATATTCGTGCAGACCGATAAACCACTCTATATGCAGGGTGAAACAGTGCGTTTTCGCACAATACCAATAACCACGGAACTGAAGGGTTTCGATAATGCCATTGATGTTTATATGCTCGATCCCAATAGGCACATTCTCAAGCGTTGGTTATCACGGTAAGTTTGCGTTTAATCCTGTGATTATAAATTCTAATCCAATCTAATTTGCAGACAATCAAATTTGGGTTCCGTTTCGTTGGAATACAAACTCTCCGATCAGCCATTATTTGGTGAATGGACCATTCGAGTGATAGCCCAGGGACAACAAGAGGAAAGTCATTTCACTGTGGAGGAATACTATCAGACACGTTTTGAGGTTAATGTAACGATGCCAGCGTATTTCTTTACCACCGATCCCTATATCTACGGTCGTGTGATGGCCAATTTCACCAGCGGTCTGCCAGTGCGAGGAAATCTTACACTAAAAGCAACTATAAGACCCATTGGTTACTTTAGTAATCAAGTGCTTAATGAGAAATTCCGTTTGGGTCGCTCTCCCCTAGAGCAGGCAAATCGTTATAATGAACGCTGGCGTTATAATAATCCCAATCTAAATCCGCAAGTTCAATACAATGTTCCACAATTGCCGCAGGACGGAGCAGATATATCACAGGATATTTTATATCGCAATCAATATGTCGTCGAACGACACTATCAATTCGATGAGGAGTGGCCATTTTGGGTGCGTAAACCTGAATTCCAAGAGACCTATGATAGCTGGACAGGCGCATATCGCAGGACATTGCCCTTCCTTAGATATTTCAATGGAACATTCGATTTCAAATGGCCACTGAGAGAATTGGAATTACTTGTACCAAATTTGGCCAATATGGAGGTGCTAATTACAGCCACAGTGGGTGAGAAATTCTATGATGAGATCATCAGTGGCTATTCGGTGGCCCGAGTGTATAATTCAAGTTTGCGAGTGGCCTTCTTGGGCGAGTCACCTCAAGTTTTTAAACCGGCTATGCCATTTACCACATATTTGGTAGTGGAATATCATGATGGATCACCTATTAACACGAATCTCCTTAGAAAGGGCCTCATGGAGGTCAGTGGCTATGTGGAGAGTCGTAATGGTGGCAGACGTGATTGGCCCACACAACGCTTGCAAATGTCCCAGCAGAGCGAAGGCATTTGGGAGCTTAAAATTGATATACGAAATGACATTGGCTTAAGCGATAGTAAACAAGCCACCGATTTCCTAAATGGTGTGCAAAATATGCGCCTCCAAGCTGTCTTTATGGATCCCCGGGGTGACCGTGTACAAACAGAATTGCTGCTTGTCTCCCACTATTCCCCTAGAAATCAACATATCAAAATTACCACCAGCACAGAGCAACCCGTTGTGGGAGAATACATAATTTTCCACATTCAAACCAATTTCTTCCTCGAAGAATTCAATTATTTGATTATGTCGAAGGGAGTTATATTGGTTAATGATCGTGAAACTATCACCGAGGGCATACGAACCATTGCTGTGGTTCTGAGCGCTGAAATGGCTCCAATGGCCACTATGGTAGTATGGAAAATCACACCACAGGGTCAAGTGGTGGCCGATTCATTGACCTTCCCAGTTAATGGTATATCGCGTAATAATTTTACTGTCTACATTAACAATCGCAAGGCAAGAACTGGTGAGAAGGTCGAGGTAGCCATTTTCGGAGAGCCAGGCTCCTATGTGGGTCTTTCGGGCATCGATAGCGCCTTCTACACAATGCAAGCGGGCAATGAATTGACCTATGCCAAGATAATCACGAAAATGTCCAATTTTGATGAGCAAACGAATGGAACATACAAGCATATTTGGTACTCCCATGAAGGAAATCCAGATCAATTGGTTTATTTCCCTGCCTCATCATTCGGTGTGGATGCCAATCGCACATTCGAGTATAGTGGTTTGATAGTCTTCACAGATGGATATGTGCCGCGTCGTCAGGATACTTGTAATCGAACCTTGGGTTATGGCGAATGCCTAAGTGGACGTTGCTACCGCTTGGAGAAGCAATGCGATGGCCTCTTTGATTGCGATGATGGCACCGATGAGATTGGCTGCCATGTACGAAATGATACCGAGTTGCTGAACTATCGCAAATATCGTTTCAATCGGGTACTGCGTCACTATGAGAATGTTTGGCTATGGAAGGATGTGAACATTGGACCACATGGACGTTACATTTTCAATATAGAGGTACCCGATCGTCCCGCCTATTGGATGGTCAGTGCTTTTAGTGTCAGTCCCTCCAAAGGTTTTGGAATGCTAAATCGTGCTCTCGAATATGTGGGCGTTCAGCCGTTCTTCATCAATGTGGAAATGCCGTCGACTTGCCGTCAAGGTGAACAGGTGGGCATTAGGGTTACTGTTTTCAATTACATGACCACACCCATTGAAGCAACAGTCGTTTTGCATGGCAGTCCCAACTATAAATTTGTTCATGTCGAAGAGGATGGCATTGTGCGTTCGTATAATCCTCGCACAAGTGGTGGAGAACATCAATTCTTCATTTATTTAGATGCTCAGGGTACTACCACAGTTTATGTGCCTGTAGTTCCACAGCGTCTGGGTGATATTGATGTAACACTGCATGTGGCCACTCTCCTGGGAACGGATACCATAACAAGAAGATTGCATGTTGAATCCGATGGCTTACCGCAATATCGTCATCAATCCGTCTTGCTGGATCTATCGAATCGTGCCTATGTCTTGGAGTACATGCATGTGAATGTGACCCAAACACCAGAGATTCCTTACCAGGTGGATCGTTACTTTGTCTATGGTTCGAATAAGGCACGCATTTCGGTTGTGGGCGATGTGGTCGGTCCCATTTTCCCCACCATGCCGGTGAATGCAAGTTCTCTTTTGTATTTACCCATGGAATCTGCCGAACAGAATGCCTTTAGCTTTGCAGCCAATCTGTATACCATTATGTACATGCGTCTCATCAATCAGCGCAACAAAACTCTGGAGAAGAATGCCTTCTATCACATGAACATTGGCTATCAAAGGCAATTGAGTTTCATGCGTCAAGATGGTAGCTTCTCCTTGTTCCGATCCGATTGGAACAATTCGGATTCATCGGTATGGTTGACCAGCTATTGTTTGCGCATCTTCCAAGAAGCTAGCTTCTATGAGTGGGAAAATTTCATTTGGATTGATTCGACAATCATTGAGAAAAACATGCGCTGGCTGCTCCAACATCAGACGCCCGAGGGTGCCTTCTATGAAGTCACCTGGTTGCCGGATCGCAAAATGAATCGCACCAATCACGCCAACTATACGAGCTTGAGAAATCGTAATATTACCCTAACATCCCACGTACTCATCACCCTGGCTACTGTCAAGGATTTGTCTGGTACCCTGGGCTCTCGCGTAGCCTTGGCCACACAACGTGCCATTGCCTGGATAGAGAGAAACATGCAATTCCTGCAGGAAACCCCAGAGCCCTACGATGTTGCGATAACAGCCTATGCCCTGCAATTGTGTAATTCACCCATTGCCGAGCATGTGTTTGGCATTTTGCGTAGACACGCACGAACTATAGGTGACTTTATGTATTGGGGTAATCAGGAATTGCCGCAACCTCCACGCAAATTGGAAAATCAAAAATGGTTCTCTTTGCCGCGATTACCCTACGAGTATGATGCCCTCAATATAGAGACGACTGCCTATGCTCTCTTGGTCTATGTGGCGCGACGAGAATTCTTTGTGGATCCCATTGTCCGTTGGTTGAATGCTCAGCGTTTGCAGGATGGTGGATGGGCTTCCACACAGGATACCAGTGCAGCTCTTAAGGCCTTAGTCGAGTATACGGTGAGATCAAGGATACGTGAAGTGTCCTCATTGAGTGTGGAAATCGAGGCTTCATCTCAGGGCGGCAAAACGCAAGCATTGCACATAGATGACACAAATCTGGCCAACTTACAGAGCATTGAGGTACCTTTCCAGTTAACTTTCTTAAGGAATACTCTAAACTAAATAATTCTCTTTACTTTTCATTAGATACCCGATGCCTGGGGCACCATTAAAGTTCAGGCGAAGGGCGCTGGTTATGCCATATTGCAAATGCATGTTCAATATAATGTCGATATAGCGAAATTTCAAACAAAACCTCCTGTTCCAGCGTTTGGTTTGAGCACACGAGCCATATTCCATGGCAGGAATCAGTCGCATATCTCATATGTTACCTGTCAGAAGTGAGTAAAATCCTTTAAGTAGTCGTAGTCTTATAGAGGTGGGCAACCACTGATGAACTTCTATATTTTTCAATACAGATGGTTGCATACCGAAGAATCTGAGCGTTCCGGCATGGCTGTCCTGGATGTGGCCATCCCAACTGGCTATTGGATACAGCAACAAAAATTGGATACTTATGTTCTTAGCAATCGTGTGAGAAACTTGCGAAGAGCTCGTTATCTGGAACGCAAAATTGTCTTCTATTTTGATTATGTAAGATATGAAACTGTTAGACCCACTTTTTTCTCTCTTTTTTTTTTTATAATGGATAATAGAATATATTCCATGAATTTTAGAGACCTTTGTCTAATATATGTGAAAATTTATTATATTTACAGTTGGATCAAGAAGATATATGTGTCAACTTTACCATAGAGCGTTGGTATCCAGTGGCCAATATGTCACGCTATTTGCCTGTACGCGTCTACGACTTTTATGCGCCTGGTAAGTAGCAAAAATAATCCTAAACTTAGATCTTTAAAGTGTTTGGGTTTTGATTAAGTTGTATCTCATTTGGATTTATATGTCTTCCATTATATAGTTTAAGACTAATTTGTATGTTCTTTTTAAAATTTTCAGAGCGCTTCAATGAGTCCATATTTGATGCTTTACCCACATATTTGCTCAACATTTGTGAAGTGTGCGGCAGTTCGCAATGTCCGTATTGCTCCATCTATAATATGGGTTGGCGTGCCTCCATGTCGGTATCGCTGCTATTCTTCAGTGTGTTTATTTATTTGCTGCGCAGCCGTACGCATTTGGTCTTAAATATGATGCAGTTGCTCACTTAAAGAAAAACGAATCAAAGAGAATTACCACAAACCACGCGAAGTCATCAATTGATTTTTAAGAATCTCTTTTATTTTTTTTTTAGTTTTGAAACACACATTTTTGCATTCCGTCCAAAAAAAAAAAAACACTGGTTAACATTTTTGTTTTTGATTTACGTTCTTCATAATGTTTTCCTTTGTAAACTACTCGAATATGTACAAAACAAAAAACGAACGAGCAGAGTTAAACATTAATTAATTTTTATTTTGTTAAAACAAACAAAAAAGTAAAACCCAAACACAAAGCATACATTTACACATAACTCTACATATCTATCTATCTAAACTATATCTAATGTATATTGTAAGAGAGAACCTTAACCGTAATGGCCTTACTGTCATCATTTAAATCGAGCACACTTTAAGTGTCCGCATATTTGAAAATATTTGCACAGAGAAAACTACCGATATTGGCAAATAATTTTTAATTTTTCTCAGTGTAATATTTTCAAAAAGAAAAAGGAAAATAACAGAACTATGTATGTGTCTTCTCACAAATTGCCTTTATTAGATTTTAGAAATCGTTAGAAAATTAACCTATTGCATGAATCGTTCGAATTGAAATTTCAAATTCTCTTTTTTTATACCGTCCAATTATTTTTAATGTTTTTTCATCTGTAATGAAATTAAATGCAACAACTAATGAATCTGCATAGTCTATAAGTTTGATACTGAATACGTCCCACAAAATGAAACAAAGAGAAATAGTTTTATATATACATACTATATAGCCATTTGTACAATGTGTGTAAAGCCTGACGAATCGTATATACATATTTATATCTATATATATATATAGTAAAACTCCGTCCCTCCTTTTTAAGATAAGAGAATCTGAAAGAGAAAAAATTTGAATTGTATTTCTGTTTTGTTGCACTCAACAAACCAAGAAAATAAAAAACAAAATTTCTTCTAAATAAATGAAATGGAAAATTATGTATAAATGTTTTTTTCGTTGTCTTTGACTATTGATTCTTCGTTTATGCCCCATACAATTTTATATATGTACCTGACACAAATTTCATCTAAACGTTTTAAGAAGCGTTATATGAAGGTGGAAAGGCCCTGGAGTATAAGAATCAAGTCCTGGCAAGTTCGTTTTAAGGAACGCTCGACTTTTTACTTCAAGGAAGGAAATTTGTAATTTACAAGCTCTTTAAATAAATGAAGAATGCCAAATGACTCTGAGCAATATCAAATTAAAGAGCTGATTTTTGTCAATAAAAAAAATGCTTCGATGATGCATTTAATTTAGGCACTGGAAGTCACAACACAACACAAAATTAATTTTAAAGCATTTAAAAATGTTTATACATATGTTTAGTTTCTTTTATTTCGTTGTACATAATCCTTTCGACTTGTTCGGTAAATGCTTACTATAAATAATGCGTAATCTCTAGAGAAGTTAACAAATATAAAAATGGAACATCCCTTTGTTTTATGTCTTACGAAAACTTAGTAATATAGGTGAAATGGCCTCTAGGCAATCCATGATATCTTTTCGGGATTTGGCACCCGTGAACACTACTTTGCCATTTACAAAGATTAGCAATACAATTCGCGGTTTGACCATGCGATAGATGAGACCGGGAAACATCTCTGGCTCGTAAGAACTGAATTGTCCGTGCACTTGGTTTAAATTCTCCAGACGTATGGGAAAACGTAAGTCTACAGTGGCCACAATATTTTGCAATTTGTAGTCAGTGAATTTCACGGGAAAGCCAAGTTTTTGCAAAATGCGAGCAAATTTCCGAGATCCAATGTCCGCCTCTATTTCGTTGCGAGCTCCTGTACAGATAATTTTGCCGGTACGAAAAATTAATGCTGTACAACGGGGGGAATGCATGCGCATAATGACACCACGGAAACGCTTAGGTGAATATTCAGAATTGCGGGTCCGTGAGTTGATGCTTTTGAGGTCCAGTTCACAAGCCACTGAAAATGTGGCCACAATGTTTCTGCAAGTAAGACAAAGAGTCTGTGATGAATTAAAGTCGTTAAAAAGAGGTTTCCTAAGGCAAGGGAACACTGCTAGGAATCCTTATGATAAGTTGGAGCTGTGCAAACTTACTGCAACTTTATCTCGTGTTGGGCATCTTTAGGCTCCACCAAAGCCGGCACCGGCTGCTGTGGCTGTAGGGCACTGTGCGGATTGACAGCGTTGCTGGATGCGGCCACATTGTCCTTATCCCTTTCGGCATCTGCAATTTTAAAGTGAAACTGCATAGCAAAAGGGACAACGATATGCCAATTTAGTTTTAACTAGTTTAAGTCGATGTTGCTTCTACCACTACAGTAAACGCGCTAAAGTATTTTTTGTAGTCAGAAGTCCAAATTAATGCACATGTCGAGTTACGTTCAAAATAATAAATAGTAATTTAATTTACTTGAGCTACTCGGATTGTAATGTTGAAAAACGCTAAAATATTAAAAAGGCTAGATTTCAAGGCCAATGTTGGTGACCGTTAACAATTGGCGCTGCCAGAAAGTCTAATTGACTGCCCGCTGTTTTCAATATCCTACAAAATTAATTTAATTTGAATCAAATGAGGAAGTTAAGCCGAAAATTCCTTATTTAATTTAATTTAACCAAATTTTGGGAATATTGTATGCTGAACATTATAATATTGTTTTAAGTCGGGGAAAATTCGGATGCTCTAGCCTACCGAACACCACTGGTTCAAATAGTCCGCGTGTTTAATAATCAGCTGTATCCAAGAAATAGCGTTTGGCAACGTAAGTTTAAAATCTTATTTAGCCGATAATAAGTAGTTTTGGCTATTTATCAAACTTTTCCTCTTCTTGTTCTCAGATATTTTTTCTTTCTTTTGATACAAAATTTATGTACTGTAAGCAGTTTTGGGTCCGAGTAGCTTAAGTAAACAATTACCAAATAATAGCTACTACTAAAAACGTATGACTAAAATTTACTTTGAATTAATCGCGACATAATATTAATCGATCGCGATATATTGCTGGACCGATTGTTTCCAGGACTAACGGTCCAGCTATTTGCGGCATTTCCCAACGACCGGAGGTTAGACGAACAAAAACGAAATGACCAAAAGCTTATTAAATGTGTAATTAAGAATTAGTTGATTGTAATTGTTAATTACTTGTTTTCTTTTTCAGGATGTAAAAATAGTGCAAGGAGGCGACGAGCACGACCACAACCAAATCCGCGATCCAAATGGACAACGTTCTCCAACACTAAAACTTAGATTATAGTAAACTAGACAGCTTTGCGGTGCTATTTTGTGTCATTATTAATATTGGCGCCTATAAAAAAATGAATGAACTCATTTGCCCAATTTGCTATTTGGAATGTGTCTCCAAGTACAATTTGCGACGCCATTTAAGGGTACACCTGCCTGTGCGGCAGACACATGTAAGTGCTCCACTCCTTTGTTCCACTCCCTTGTAGTCTTTAATTCTTTTCCTTTTTAGTTGCACTGCCCAAAATGCAATTGGCATTTTAGCAACAAATGGAACATGGAAAGGCATATGAAGAGACACCGGATGTGCACTGTCCAATTGTCGCCCCAGGAACACGACCACTGCTATGCACACCGACGTTATGACTCTACCGCCCATTTTATACAGGAGAGGGTGGAGAACTATTCTCTGACTGACGGTTCCTTCATGAAGGATCTTGAAATTAAGAATAGTTCTACCACCCGTTTTATAGAGGAGGAGACGGTGGAGGACTATCGTCTAACTGAAGTCCCCTTCATGGAGGATCTTGAAATGGAGAATAGTTCTACAAACCATTTTATGGAGGAGACGGTGGAGAATTATTCTTTGGCTAACGTCCCCTTCATCGAGGATCTTAAAATGGAGACGAAGCAGAAGTCATCCGTTGCATTGCTTATGAAGCACAATAAAATGGTATGCATACTATCTCTTTTCGGCGACTTGGCCTGACGGGGTTAAAGAAATTTATAAACATATGACTATGAAGTGAAAACCAAACGTCCAATCAGCTGATATATCACCTATACGTGACTCACGTGAAGGACAGTTAAAAGTGATTTGCACTTTTCTTTGTCAGTGTTAAAAAAAGTCTGCCTAAAAAAAGTTTTTGCAGTATTAAATTTTCGATTAACCAAACACGAACATTTTTTCGTTAACAAAGCAACCGTAGATCTTTGTTTTAGGTCACGTCTCTAGTTTTACTTTTTCGAAAAGTATTATATTTTACTTCACTAATTTTGGTCACACTGTACAGTAGGCCAAGTGTTTTCGAGCACTGTTTTCGAGCAAGTTTGACGAATATTTTTTTATTTTTATTACAACAAATAAAATGTCGGCCCACAGTGGAGGAACGGATTGGAATTCCGTGGTAAAAGCTTTATTATTAAATCGCACGGGCGCTTTAAATAAAAATGAAATAGTCAATTTGCTGAAAGCAATAACAAAATGGTAAGCGAAATTGCAAAAAAAGTTGACAATTTTTCACTGCGAGAATGGCGCAGTTGAAAATCAAAGAAGGGGGTAAGTAAACTGTAAAGGGGGACTGCCTCTCGGTATCCGCTGGGCTGCCGCAGACTGCAAGTGCAAAAAGAAAAAAGTGACTTGCAAAATTAAATATGGCTGCCCGAAGTCTTAATGACGAAATAAAGAAACTTTCTGTTTTTTTTATCGACTAATAATTAATTTTTCCTTGTTTATCTCCCTACGCACACAGTGAACATGAGTTTTTCGATGAGGACAGCAATTATATACAGTTTTATACGGCTTTTGCAGCCCTAGCGGCGGATAAGTTGATGCAAATCAAGTCGAGTAAGTAACGATTTTCCACATTCCAAAAAAAAAAGCAGAAAGTAATGTTTTTAATGCCAGCTCCGGCACACCAAAGTGGTTCATGTACTCTTGCAGACTGTTCTTATTCTTGCTCACTTTCCACGTAATTTCATATGATGATTCAATTTTAAACTTTATGCACGTTAATGCAATATTGTGAAATTTCCTTTTACATATATTTTTATTGAACCAGCTGTCTCTCTCATAGACGTTCTTATTGTCTGATCTAGCTGAGTGCTGATCGAGAACAAGCCTCCACCACAGAGTACATAAAAAATTCAAAGAATGACAAAGGGCCCAGTTCCTTTTCACCAACCGCATTGAGTCGCAATTACTAAACTAAACTACTAAATATCCTATCTTATGTAAGAGAACAAAAGAAAATTTAAATATCTAAATATGCAGTGAAAATCTTTTTGTGTGGTCATTAAACACTGAAAATTTTTACCCGTTTAAAGGATGTCCCCCAAGGATGAACCACGTGTTTTTCTTAAATTAATGGTCAGGAAAAATGATTCAACAATAGAATAAAATTTTACACTTTAAATTAAATTTTTTCTAGTAAAGGAGGTTAAGGTAGTTAGAATAATTTAAGCGAAGTATTCAAAAAAATTCAAATACCCACTGCAAGGGAATATATCAAGACAACAAAAATGTAGGAAAAAGAATTAGAAAACAAATAGAATTGAAAACCATTGTGAATCACCCACACAATTGCATTATATACGTACATATATTTTACTATAAAATACGTTTGTGCTAATATTTGTATATTTTTTTTGTATATATATGTATAAGTATATCATTTGTTTTATTTGCGTTTAGTTTGCCAGACGCAGATATCTCAACTACATTATGCCGCCGCCGTGTTAATACGTTTCATATTGTACCGTTTGCCCAAGGTAACGGTTTACGAAGTAAAATGGTTGTTGGTTGCCCTCAAGACACTATGCGAGGGTCGTGATGGCCTGCAATTTGATTATAATGCAGTGGCAAGTATTTTAAAGACTTCAAAGCATCCCGAAACGGGTGCAAAAGGCAACAGCAGCAGTAGCAGTGGTAGCAGCAGTTCGGCTGTTGCTGCAGCCGTTGCCGTAGCTGGAGGACAGGATAAGGATTCACCGAAATCGGAAATCAAACCATCACGTTCGGATTTATCATCAATAATATTGCAACAATTGCTTAATCCTCTAGAGCCAGGCAAAATGACCTGGGTTCCACTTAGCGAAGAGTTAACCGATTGTACAGTGAGTGCAAAAGTCTCAAAAATATTTCAATTAAAAGTCATTAATCTCGATTTTCCTTCTTTTGTATATAGAATCAACTCTTGTCGGCCAATGTGGAATATTTTCAATCTCAAAATGGTGTAGACACGGTGCTGGACGTGTGTGTGGCATTACCCATATTGAATCGTTACCGTGGCAAATATTTGGAAACAATAAATGGTGGGAAACCACTCTACTTGCCACTTACCCAAACGGAGGCCAATGCAGTAAAGGCTTCCGTCACGCACATGCTGACAGATCTCTCAATATTAAGCCAATCGCATGCCTTGATTCAACTTCAACCTCTGACGCCTCAGCGTATTGAGAAATTATCGATAAGTGGCATTTCAGCTCTTTATAATGCTGTATTGACTTCTATCGCAGCCAGTGTTCTAGGCATGGGACAGGCTAGCAGCAGCAGCAGTAGCGGAGGCGGCAGTGCCAGTCAATCTAGTAAGCCACAGGCTGCCAGTACAGCATCGACCAGCCAGGGAGGCTCTGGTACCTCCAAGGATCATGAGGAATATGAAGAACAAGCTTCGGCTATTGTTAACAAAGCCCTGGAAATCTATTCCAATGTTGGCGAAATGTTAAAATCTTCGGCACGCCAATACATCTATCAGAATCATCTTTGCTATGGCAGTTGGCTGTTAATCAGTGGCATTCAAGGAGCTATGGGAGCATCTGGAAGTAGCTCAGCCAGTTCATCGAGTAGCAAAAGCACCTCCAATGATCCTCCTACGACACCTATAGCTCGAGTGAATCTCTTTAAAGTTCAACAAGGATTTGGTGAACTAAATGCAGCCATAGCAAATCACTCAATTAAACTGTTAACCGAACTGGTTGAAGATTTAAAAATTGAAACAGCTTGTGCCTCAGCGGATGGTTCTTCGATGTCAGAACAATTGCCGGAACCTGCTCAATTTGATATATTGCAAAATTACTCCACACTGCAACGTATCATACGGGTCCTTAACACAGCCACATTGCATCAGCTTTTCACCTTCTTGGCCACCGTGGCTTATCGCAAAGCCTGTTCCCTAAAGCGTGCCTCGACAAAAGATCGCACTGAATGCGAACCAATTAGCTATTCAGACTCAACAACTTATTTTAATGATTCCCTGTCGTGTTCCGATAATTCCGAAGATGACAGTGAAAGCTATTTGGGGCATTGGTTTAAGGAGACTCTGTCGCCCGAGACGCATGATGATAATGCCAATAGTTGTCCGCAAGAGCGCAGTGGAGAACCGAAATCATCTGCGTTGGTCCCAAAATTGGACGAGCCGCATGAGTATTTGGATTTGGCAGCAGATATTTTCTGTTTTCTGGACCAATTTCTGGCAAATCATCATTATTATATGCAACGATATGTGCGTGCGGGTGTTAGTGATCAGCAAATGTTGCTAATGGCCAATATCATCAAAGATTTCGATCGCGATGTAATGAGAAATGATCAAGGAAGTGGAGGAGGCGGAGTG
Organism: Drosophila nebulosa; assembly: GCA_024703675.1. Classification (NCBI taxonomy): domain Eukaryota; kingdom Metazoa; phylum Arthropoda; class Insecta; order Diptera; family Drosophilidae; genus Drosophila; species Drosophila nebulosa. Next base: position 4,787,737 of record CM045724.1, on the reverse strand, counting down.
GAATTGCCACCAAAATGGCAATCATCTATGATACGTTTCTCAGGAGCAGCTGGACGCTATATCCATAATCTAATATCAACCTCATTGTTGTCTGAGCAGCTGCAGTCGAATCTTTTGCAGCATTTGTCCATCTCACCATGGTCAACGGAAACAAATACATGGCCCCTGCAGGTTTATCCCAGCACATTGTCGGTTCTGGTACAAATTTTGTTGCTTAAACCCAATCAGGAGAAGGAGGCTGCTTGCCTATCGGTGTGGCATCGTTTGATCAACACCCTGGTGGATGGTGTATGCTCATTCACTTCGGATAATACCACCAGTAGCAGTGATTATGAAGATCTCAATATTGAACATGCCCAGTTGTTGTTGTTCCTTTTCCATTCACTTAATTTGATGCAAAAGAAATCGATTCTATTGCTCACCGCTGGCGGTGTTATACGCTGTGCGGAAATCTGTCGCGGAATTAGCTCTGATCGTCCTGTTAGGCAATGCCAAATGATGTGGCTATCACGTTTGCTGCTCTTCCTTGAGTACCTAATGAAACACTTGTATAATGCGCCACCCGAACTATTGGATCAAGTACGTTGGAATCTATTTAGCGTTAGCAGCATGACTGAGAACCAAAAGGTATCCGATCTGCTTAATAGTCGCACCAAATTGACTTCGTTTTGTCGTCAAGATATTGAAGAGAAATTCCGTAAGTCTCATGGCAATGAAGGAGGATCCAGTAAGTCACAAAATATCACATCTTATCCATAGAAATCATCTAAAAGATATTGATTTTCTCTTACAGATATACGTCCCACATTTTACTCCCTGGTCACTGGTGATCCGGAGAAGCCATATTGGGCGCAGGAATTCAAATTGGATGGCTTGGCTTGGAATTTCATATTGTGTACACCAGATAAACTAAAATATCCTTTGCTGGTGGATGCTTTGACCGATATTTTGGGCATTGCTGATATGTCGGCATTTACCCAGGGCAAGGATTTATGTGCCATGCAATATTGCTTCAGTATTGCTTGGAAATTGCTATTGGGTTTGCCACCATCCACTTCCCACGTCGAGGCCATTAAGAGTGAAAATCATTTGCCCAATTTGCATTCATTGATTTGGAGCATACGTTATCCCTTGGCCCAATCGCAATATTTGGTCGTCAATAGCCTGATTAAGCAGGGCATGTATACCCAGTATGCTGAATCCCTATGGAGTCAGGTGGGTGATAGAGCAGCTGATATAAGATATAGCCTAAGGCAAACCATACTAGGAGTGGACGCATTCAATAAGCAAATGAATCAACCAAATGGTGAGCAGCAATTGCGGCTATATATTGAGAGATTTGCAAACTAAATAGGATTTCCCTTTCTAGCTCAACCTCCTCGCCTCACAGATCTGGTACTCTTTGATGCTTTGGTGGCCCACATGCAGGCCGTGGCCTGGGCAGACAAACAAGGCTATAAATTGCAGCGCAAGGAACAGGATGAGTCTACTTTTAGTGTTGGAGGAGACCAAAGTAGTGCGGCCACAACTCCCAGATCAACTGCAGCCAATCCGGACAACGAAGTATATTCTTCAAATGAATCTATTGATCAGCAAAAATCAAAGTCCACGCATTCCCAACAGACCAACGATGAGGACGATGATGAGGCTGGCGAGGATGATGGCATGTCATCGAGTGAACTGCAGGAACGCTCTCAAATTGTTAATGAATTGATGCTAAAATTAATGGATTCATATCGTCTAATTTCCGATATTGTACGCTCTCAGATGCTAAAGCAATTGTCTAGCTCTACACCGGAATCGGCTCTCAATCTGATTGTGCCCATTGTTAGCGATAAACCGGCCATAATGCTGGAACTGCATGCGGCGTTTCTTAAGCTACTGCCCAATGAGGATAAGCAATTGATTGCAAATGAATGGCCGAAATGCTTGATGGTCAATGATACGGCTTTTGATGGCAAGCAGCATCCCGTGGAGCCGTATACATTAAATGTAATTGATGCTCACATCACTGAATTGGCGCGTGGGGCAAGCTACTCCACTTTGCATACATTGAAGCATTGCTTAAAATCCATTTTGCATCTCTTGGAGTTACTTTTGTCCTACAGCTCTGCCAATTCGGAGGTAAAGAATCAATTGAAACCACTGCTCATAGCCTCAATGCTGGACATGCGCACTGATTACTTGCAAGGACAGAGCGAACAATGTCTTAGAGATATTCTGAGTGGTTTGACTTTGGAGGCCCAGAAATTGTTACTCTACGAACATATGATTGGCTATTGCTATCGCATGCTAATTGAATTCTCCAGCGAATTAAGACAACCAGCGGGAGGAGCTGCTACCAATCAAGAGCGCGCCTTGTTTAACGAATCCATGCTATTTGCTGTGCTTAAAACTTTAATTAAGATGCTGGACAAACCCACTGCAGTTCAGGCAATGAGACAATTCTTTAAGGAACAGCGGTTAGGCAGTCTAACCACCTTGTTGCTCTCCTTTACGGGCACTTCGCTACCCCTAAGCTATGCCCGCAAAATGCTGCAGTTTGTTGATCGACTCTTCCAGCAATCCATGCAAGCCGATTCGCAGTTTGTCCACGAGGATCTAGTGGAATGTTTCACTGACTTAGCCCAGGTGGAGGTGGCTCGTCTCAAACTATGGCTGGCCCACATTATCTATGGTCCAAATGTTAGTGGCGATGTTAACACATCAGAGGCAGTAGACACCGCTACCACCACCACTTGCAAGCAACTGCTCACAAGCAGCTCCAGTAGTAATGCACAGACACCTACCAATATGGCTACCGTTTCGGCCATGCCAAGTATTTCCGATCAATTGGATGCCATGGATATTGATTACGATTGTGGCACTGGTGGAACAGGTGGTGGAGCAAGCGCAGGAGGAGTGGGAGGAGCATTAGCACCAAATACATCACAAATTTTAAGTCTCTGGCAAGCTGCTCAGCCAAATCCCTCGGAAGAATCTTCTCAAGCCTGCGATCCCAATGGTGGTTCTAACAACGGCAATGTAGCAAATGGCAATGGGCTATTGTTGCTTGGCTTTGTTAAAGCTCTTGTACGGGATCAAACAAAAGCTGGACTAATAGCTCCGCCCCTCTTCCAGGCCCTTCTCCAATTGGGACAGAACTTGATAACTCCGCCACAAGATGGTTGCGATTTTGCCGATGTATTGCAGATTATGATCACCTTGGCCGATGCCTCACCGGCTCGTGGACATGTGGCGCTATTTAATACTACCCTAACTTGGCTGGAACTGGCCAGATTGCAATTGCCCGATAAGCATCAGCTGCGCCATGCGGAAAATGTGAGTGCCTTGTTGCGCTATTTAAGCGAGCTGCTTCAAAGCATCGGCTATCGTGGCAGTCGTCAGCATATGCCTCCCTGGGATGATGAGCTTCAGACGGATATGGATGATCTTTATGATGAACTGGGAGTGGAGGAGGAGCAAGACTCCCTGCTCGATGACTCCGATGAGGATACTCTCAATAACAAATTGTGCACCTTCTCGCAGACACAAAAAGAGTTTATGAATCAGCATTGGTATCACTGTCACACCTGCAACATGATCAACACAGTCGGCGTGTGCTCCGTGTGCGCTCGAGTATGCCACAAGGGCCATGATGTGAGTTATGCCAAATATGGCAATTTCTTTTGCGATTGCGGAGCTAAGGAAGATGGCTCTTGCCAGGCATTGAGTCGTCGTCTGGGCAATAACTCCCTAGAAGCTAGAGATCCAGTGTCTGGTGCTGTCTATGGCGGCTCCACATTGCCCTCACATATAGGGCTCTTATCGGGGGGTAAGAAGAGACCCCTGCCACCGCTTAACGCTAATCAACAGCAGTCACCACCCATACGCAAGGATTCCCTAAGCAATGAGAGAATCACATTGCTTACAAAGCTTCTGGAACCCCATCGTGAGGCGCTGCAACAGCAGGATCAATGGCTTTTGGTTGTGCGCTGTATATTAGAATACTTTGATGCCTTGCTACCATCCATACGGGAGAATTGTACATTGTATTCCATAGTGGGTTGCCATAAGCGAGCTACAGCTGCCCTAGAACGCCTACACCAATTGGAGCAGAGTTTCCAAGTGACGGATCAATTGATGTTCGCCACCTTGGGCTCTCAGGAGGGAGCCTTTGAGAATGTGCGCATGAACTATTCGGGAGATCAGGGTCAAACGATTAAGCATTTAATATCATCTGGTGTTGTACGTCGTGTGGCTTTCTGCTGTCTCTCATCTCCCCATGGCAGACGTCAGCAATTGGCAGTGTCGCATGAGAAGGGCAAGGTGACCATCTTACAGCTATCGGCGCTTCTTAAGCAGGCAGATGCCTCCAAGAGGAAATTAACTCTCACCCAATTGAGTTCGGCTCCCATTGCCTGCACTGTACTCTCGCTGACAGCCAATCCCTGCAATGAGGATTGCCTGGCTGTGTGTGGCCTCAAGGAATGTCACATTTTAACCTTCTCCAGCAGCGGTAGCACTAATGAGCACATTGTTGTCAGTCCTCAATTGGATAATGGCAATTATATTAAGAAAGCCATCTGGTTGCCAGGATCCCAAACTCTCCTGGCACTGGTCACCTCGGATTATATCAAGATCTATGATTTGGCTGTGGATACATATAGTCCGAAGTACTATTATCTCGTGGCCGTTGGAAATATTCGAGATTGCACTTTCATGTACCAGGATGGCTCCTATTATATGTTGAGTTTTGCCAGTTCTGGCTATATCTATACCCAGCAATTGGATCAACAGAGTCTGGCCATTCATGGAGATTTTTATGTGACCAACACTTTGGAATTGAGTCATCAGCATATCAAAGATGTCAATGGACAAGTGAGTGGCGGTGGTGTGTCCATCTACTACTCGCATTCCTTGCAATTGCTTTTCTATAGCTACTCCTCGGGTCGAAGTTTCGTTTCGCCCTTGACCAATGTCAATGAGGGCGTCAAGGGAATCTATCATTTGGATACCAATTCGGCAAGCAAATCTGCCTCCAAGGGTCCCTTGCAACCTCTAGTCCAATGGACAGAGGTAGCCGGACATCCTGGTCTTATCTATGCCAGCATGCAGACCTCGAATAATCCCATAATTCTAATGCTAACACCGGAACGCATCTATATGCAAGAAATCAAGGCTCAATCGGCCAAGTCACGAATAATGGATGTGGTGGGCATACGCCATTCTGTGGCCGGAACCGAGAAGACAACCCTACTCCTGCTCTGCGAAGATGGCAGCCTGAGAATTTTCTCCGCTCAGCCAGAGCATACTAGTTTCTGGCTCTCACCGCAGGTTCAACCCTTTGGCAATCAATTGTACTCGGCCACGTTACTGGCCAAGTGCAGCAGTGGAGCACCAACAGGAGGAAGTAAAAGTAAATCCAGCCTTACCACAGGATCGAACGGCAAACTTATGCATCGCAGCAAATCAAGTCAACAGCAGAAACAACTTACAGCTGGTGGTCAGCCGGTGTTCCCTATTGATTTCTTTGAGCATTGTAACATTTTGGCCGATGTGGAGTTCGGTGGCAACGATCTGCTGCAAATCTATAGCAAGCAGAAACTAAAAACTCGTCTCTTCTCCAATGGAATGTTTGTGGCTAGCACCAAAGTCAATGGCTTCACCTTGGAAGTGATTAACAATGATCCGAATTTGGTTATTGTGGGCATACGTGTGCTCTTGGGCACCCAGGATGTGCAGCGTGCTCCTCAATCAGTGACCATTTTGGGCCGAACTGTTCTTACTCCAGTGCGACGGGCTCGTTGGTTTGATTTACCGCTAACACGCGATGAGATGCTGCAGTCGGATAAACTTCTCAAGGTGATCTTTGCCAAGTCGCAGGACCCGGAACATGTAACTTTACTCGATTGCATTGAAGTATATGGCAAGTCCAAGGAACTGGTGGGCTGGCCCGATGAAAGCGAGGACAATGCCATTACGAGTGGCTCAAATGTGCCGGCAGTTGCTTCGTCTACGGCTCAAACGAGTGTGGCTAACTTTGGAGAAGGCTTCAATTGCATTACTCAACTGGATCGCATGGTTACCCATTTGCTAGAAGTTTTGGATTGTGCTCTGCATCTTTTGGGCGGTGGAACGGTGACATCATCTCCCCTACGTCAGAAGGCTGTAAAAACAGCTGGTTCTTTGCTGCTTCTACCAACACCAAATCCTGTCCAAACTCAGGCTCGTTATGTCCTGGCCACGCTGTATGGCAGTCGTCCGGCATATCATAGCTATAAGGATGGCGTTCTTCTCCAATTCGTCCATGGTGAATTGCAGGCTATGCAACCGAAATTGAGTCAATTGGACACACTCCAGGAGATTGATCCGGAAGCTTTCTATCGCCTAATACTTCTAGTGCGTGGCATAGCCAATTCGAGACCTCAATCGCTGGCCAAAATCTGTCAGGAGAACAATTATGACATAGTTCCGGCTCTAATGAATATTGTTTTGGAGTTGCACAAGATCACGCCAGGTCTGGATGAGCCCAGCAATATTGTTAGACGTGGCCTCTGTCAACCGGAAACCATTGTGCATTGCCTGGTGGAAATAATGTACGGATTTGCCTTGGCCGACATTGGTCAAGTAGGCAGGATGACCAAATATTTCATAGAGTTGCTTAAGCATGACGCCAGTGTGATTAGTCACAGTGCTAAAGAGGCTTTGATCTTGTTATTAAGTCCGCGACTCAAGAGACGTAAAGTGGCCATTGTTACGCCGCCCGCCTGTTCCACGCCCACACCCTCAACCTCCACCATCCAAGCGCTACAAGCCGTCGCAGGGTCAGCGGCCAGCGAGATTATCGAAGAAGCGGCTGCAGCCGCTGTTGATGCCGCTGTACCACCACCACCGCCAGCCAATGATCCAAATGCCGCAGATGTGGAAGGCATCGTTGGTGGTGGTGGTGTGGTGAATCCCCAGCAGTTGCTCAATTTGGAGGCTTTTATGGGTGGCGGCTTCCCAAGGTTGTTGGGCCTGCCCGAAGATGCCGACGATGAGGCTATAATGGATATCGCCATTGCTCTGAGCTTGCAGCAACATGGCGGAGATGCCAATGCTTTGCAATCGCTGCAACAGGGATTGGCCAATCTACAGGGTATACGACAAGCGGCAGCAGTTGCAGCTGCCGTCAATGCAGCTGTCAGCAATTCCGCCGGCGGCTCCGATGACGATGAAGGGTCCAATGTGGCAACCGACGGTTCGACTTTGCGCACTTCTCCAGCCGAGCCCGCTGGCAGTGGCGGCTCCGAGAGCGGTGGCAGCGGTGTAGAAAGCATTGGTGGCACATCGGCACGTAGCAGTAACTTCGGTGATCATGTGAACACTTCACCACCACGTCAAAGTTCGAATAAGGAGGAGCAAGAGGCCGATCAACCGAGCACCTCAGCTGGTATACGTAATGCCGATGGCGGAGCTGGAGGCGTTGCTGGCTTAAGTGCCATGAGCAGCAGTGAGGATAATGAGATCAATGAGGATGAGAAGCTAACAAAATTACACGAACTTAGGTAGGTTAAGGGAGGAAGGATGACACTGGCTTAAAGCCGAAACTGATTTTTTCACCCCTTTTCCATAGAATTGCCGTACTAGAGAGCATTATCCAGCATCTGAGCACATTTGATGTGTGCAATGGTCTGCAAGCCATACCTCTTATACAAGTTATCCTAATGCTCACCACAGACCTAAATGGCAACAATGAGAGGGATCAAGAAGTACTACAGGAGCTGCTCAATGCTCTAGTGAATTATGTGGAGATTGGCAAGCGTGGAGCAGCCACTAAGGTATAAGGGGACAAGGGATCTTCTCTCAAGGGATGGTCTACTAATTAACTAATTAATTCTCGCTTATACAGATGGAAACGAAATGCCCAGCGAATGAAGTGCGTCTAGCTTTGCTCTCCCTCTTTGGGGTTATGATGGGCAAAACGAAATCGAAACAAACTGGAACCACTTCACCGCCGCACCAGTTCAAGGATAACAGCTCGTTTGTGGCTAGCACCACAGCGAATGTGCTAAGCAAGAGCGGTGCCTTTATCTATGCCTTGGAGGCGCTTAATACATTATTAGTTCATTGGAAGAATGTCTTAGGTGATCCATATGCAGCGGGTGGCAGCAACAGTAGCGGTGGTGCAGGCGGAGCAGTAGTAGGAGCTGGCTCCCAGCTAAATCAAGGCAACTCAAGTGGCAGTAGCGGTGGTGGTAGTTCGGGCAGTGGTGCCCAATTACTGAAACCGATTAAGCATGGTCCCAAACCCGATATATCCATTCTAATACCACACAATTATCTAAAGAACTATCCGGATATATTTGAATCCTATGATGCGCTTCTCACAGAGATCATTGTGCGACTGCCCTATCAGATATTACGCTTGTGTAGTGCCCATCCGGATAACTATGACAGTGGCTTCTGTGAGACCATGACCTTTACCCTCTGCGAGTACATGATGTTGAATTTAAATACATTACTGCGACGCCAGGTTAGAAAGCTTCTCATGTACATATGCGGCAGCAAGGAGAAGTTCCGCATGTACCGCGATGGCCATTCGCTTGATGCACATTTCCGTGTTGTTAAGCGGGTCTGCAATATTGTTAGCACAAAGGTGAGTCAAATCGTTTCTTTAATGTGACCTTATGTAATCTATCTTTACCCTTTCGTTTGCAGACTGGCGCCCCTTACAATGTTAATCCACCGCTTCTTACCTACGACTCGCTGGTGGAGCTAACTGAACATTTGCGCACATGTCAGGAGATTAGTCAAATGCGAACTGGCAATTGGCAGAAATTCTGTGTGGTTCATGAAGATGCCCTGGCCATGTTAATGGAGATTGCATGCTATCAACTGGATGATGGTGTATCACCCATTATACTACAGCTCCTGCAGGCTGCAGTTTGCAATATGCCAACAGCAATTGGAGCCAAGCAACAGCCACCGCCGCCGCCACCAACTGCAGCTGCTGTTGCAGCTGCTGGATCATCATCCGCTGTGGTAAGCAGCAAATTGCGTAGCGATCGAGAGAAGAGCGAAGATACCGATGCGTATTACTCGAAGTTCGATCCAGCTCAATGTGGTACATTCGTGCATCAGATATTTAGATATGCCAGCGATGCTCTCATCATACGCTTCGTACGCATCTTTCTGCTGGAGAATAATATTACCCAATTGCGTTGGCAGGCTCATTCGTTTATGAGCGGTCTGTTCGAGCATGCCAACGAACGACAGCGGGAGAAGCTATTGAATATCTTTTGGAATCTATGGCCATTGGTGCCCACCTATGGACGTCGTACTGCCCAATTTGTTGATTTGTTGGGTTATCTCACATTGAGTACGCGCAGCATTACCGAGAGACTGCCTGAGTTTGTGTCACGCGCCGTGGATGTGCTGCGTCAGCAAAATGAATTGCTTTACAAGCATCCCAATGCACCAATATACACGACTCTTGAATCCATACTCCAGGTCAATGGTTATTATCTGGAATCTGAACCATGTCTGGTGTGTAATAATCCAGAAGTGCCCATGTCCAATATAAAGCTGCCTTCGGTAAAATCGGATTCGAAATATACCACAACAACAATGATCTATAAGCTGGTTCATTGTCATACCATATCAAAGATGATTGTACGCATTGCCGATCTTAAGCGCACCAAAATGGTGAGAACCATTAATGTCTACTACAATAATCGTAGTGTCCAGGCTGTTGTGGAGCTTAAGAATCGTCCGGCTCTTTGGCATAAGGCACGAACCGTTACCTTGCAATCGGCACAAACGGAATTGAAAATTGATTTCCCTCTTCCGATTACCGCATGCAATTTAATGATTGAATTTGCTGATTTCTTTGAGACGGTCAGCGGATCCAGTGAGAATTTGCAGTGTCCACGCTGCAGTGCAGCAGTGCCCGCCTATCCAGGTGTGTGCGGAAATTGCGGTGAAAATGTTTTCCAGTGTCACAAATGTCGCGCCATCAATTACGACGAGAAGGATCCGTTCTTGTGCCATTCGTGTGGCTTCTGTAAATATGCCAAATTCGATTTCAGTATGTATGCGCGAGTCTGTTGCGCAGTCGATCCCATTGAGTCGGCCGAAGATCGAGCCAAGACAGTGCAACTGATACACAGCTCCCTAGAGCGAGCCGATCGGATCTATCGCCAATTGTTTGCCAATAAGCAAACTCTCGAACTACTCATACCGAAGGTGGCCGAGCATCGGAGCAGCGATCGTCTGGTCGAGGACAATATGGGCAGTGTGCATAGTACATCACAGGTTAATAAGATCATACAAATGTTGGCCCAGGAATATTGTGTGGAGTCTAGGACACGTTTCGAGGAGCTAAGCAAAATTGTGCAGAAGGTGAAGGCGTGCCGCAGGTAAGATTCACTGCTCTTCTGACTGTTCCTTAATAATCGCTTCTTTCTTCTAACAGCGAATTGGTAGCCTATGATCGCCAGCAGCAGGATCAACCACCAACAAATCCTAGCATGTCATCGGGCACTGATAATCCATCGACAAATCGTTGTTATGGTTGCGCCTTGGCCTCCACGGAGCAATGTTTGACACTTTTGCGTGCCATGGCCTACAATTATGATTGCCGCGTTGGACTTTATAGCCAAGGATTGGTTAGTGAGCTGGCTGAGCATAATTTAAGACGTGGCACTCCCCAGATTCAGGAGGAAGTACGCAATCTTTTGGTGGTGCTTACCAAAGATAATGCTGAGGCTTGCATGCACTTGCTGCAGCTGGTCACAACTCGGGTGAAGAATGCTCTAATGGGATCCATACCCCTGATTAGTCTAGAGGCTGCAGTGCATCAAGAAATGACACTGCTGGAAGTGTTACTTAGCCAAGATGATGTTTGCTGGGAATATAAATTAAAGGTGATCTTTGAGCTATTCATTAGCAATTGTCGTCTGCCCCGTGGACCAGTCACTTCGGTATTGCATCCTTGCCTGCGCATTATGCAGAACATTATCTGTCCGGTTCTACCTGTTAGCAGCGGCAACAACGGCGGCAACAGCAACAACCAGAACAACAACAGCAAGACAAACAATCAACAACAACAACAACCTATGACGGCCAGTGATTTAAGTAGCATCGGCTTGGTTGAGGGCAATACCATAGATTATCGCGCCTGGCTACGCTCGGATCGCAATCATGAGTATGCCGCCTGGAGCAGTCGCATGCCTGCCAAATCCCAGGTGAAACTACCAAGCACCACTACCACCACCAAGGGAGAGCAGCATCAGCCCCAACCTGCTAAAACTAAGAAAGAAGTGCGAGCCTATTTCCTAATGGAGAAATATGGACGTCGTTGGCGTCTTCGAAGTTTGGACAAGCAACGCATAACAAAGCCTCTTGTATTCAATGCAAAATGGATTCAACCTTTGCTATTCAATCCCAATTCTCGTCTGGGACGTACATTGGCCTGCTCCCTGCTGAGTGGCCTGAGCCGCACCAATGAAAGGAAACAGCAGTCTCTGAATATGTTGACCTCTTTCCTCCGCTATGTGGGCGAGGCCGGGGAAGCAAGTGCCGAATACTTGAATCTGTATAGGAACATGGCCACCGAGACCCCTTGGCTGCAGTATCTGGTGCTAAAGGGTGTCCTCACCGATATCTCTCAATTGCTGGCCATCGAGATTGGTAAAGTGCATCGCATGGAAGAGCATTCGTTGTCATCGGATCTATCATTGGGTTATGCCCTGCGTCAATATGTAGAACTATTGTGGCTCTTCCTCGAGTGCCCGAATATACGCAGGACCTACAAGACACGCCTATTGGGTCCTGTTCTCGAGAGTTATCTGGCCCTCAGAAGTCTGGTCGTGCAACGCACACGTCTGATCGATGATGCCCAAGAGAAACTCTTAGAGATGCTGGAGGAAATGACAAGCGGCACGGAAGAGGAGACGCGTGCCTTTATGGAGATACTGATCGATACGGTGGAAAAGACGCGCATGAATGATATCAAAACGCCCGTTTTTATCTTTGAGCGTCTCTATTCCATTATACATCCGGAAGAGCATGATGAGAGTGAGTTCTATATGACACTGGAGAAGGATCCGCAACAGGAGGATTTCTTGCAGGGACGCATGCTTGGCAATCCCTATCCATCTAGTGAAATGGGTCTCGGCCCCCTTATGCGGGATGTGAAAAATAAAATTTGCACTGACTGTGAATTGATTGCCCTCCTAGAGGATGACAATGGCATGGAGCTGTTGGTTAACAATAAAATCATTAGCCTCGATCTGCCAGTGAAGGATGTGTATAAGAAAGTCTGGCTAGCCGAGGGCGGTGATCGGGATGCCATGAGAATTGTCTATCGCATGCGTGGACTTTTGGGCGATGCAACCGAAGAATTTGTGGAAACTCTTAACAATAAAAGTCAAGAGCAAGTGGACACCGAGCAGTTGTATCGCATGGCAAATGTTCTCGCAGATTGTAATGGTTTGCGTGTAATGCTCGAGAGGATTGGCAGTCTGCAACGTATTTCACGCCAACGTGAATTAATTCAGGTCTTGCTTAAATTGTTCCTAATCTGTGTGAAAGTTCGTCGTTGCCAGGAAGTGTTGTGTCAGCCTGAAATTGGAGCCATTAATACGCTGCTTAAGGTATTGCAGATGTGCCTACAATCGGAAAACGACTCCATACAATCCGCTGTCACGGAGCAATTGCTTGAGATTATGGAGACAATTCTATCGAAGGCGGCCAGTGATACTTTGGATTCCTTCCTGCAGTTCTCTTTAACCTTTGGCGGTCCAGAATATGTTAGTGCGTTGATCTCGTGCACCGATTGTGCCAATGTGAGAAATAATCCCTCGGTGCTCCGTCATCTAATACGTGTCTTGGCTGCTCTGGTCTATGGCAATGAGGTTAAAATGGCTTTGCTCTGTGAGCATTTTAAGGTAAGAAAGTGAAGAGAATCCTGGTATTAAAATAGAGTTGCTTATTTCTCTCTCTATGTCTCTCCCCCTTAGAACACTTTGGATTTCAATCGTTTTGATGCTGAACGCACTCTTGAAAGTGAATTCAAATTGGAACTTTTCTGTGTGCTTACCAATCAGATTGAGCATAATTGCATTGGTGGCACTCTCAAGGATTATATTGTATCACTGGGCATTGTGGAGCGTGCCTTGGCTTATATTACGGAACATGCTCCGTGCGTTAAACCAACTCTCTTGCGCACCGACTCGGATGAACTGAAAGAATTCATTTCGCTGCCCAGTTTAAAGTATGTTCTACGTTTCCTCACCGGTCTGGCCAATCATCATGAGGCCACCCAATTGGCTATAAGCAAGGACATAATACCCATTATACATCGACTCGAGCAGGTTTCTAGTGATGAGCATGTTGGCAGTTTGGCTGAAAATCTGCTCGAAGCTCTCTCTACAGATGCAGCCACAGCTGCCCGAGTACAGGAGGTGCGAGATTTCACAAGGGCCGAAAAGAAACGCCTGGCCATGGCTACGCGAGAGAAGCAACTGGATGCTCTGGGCATGCGTACCAATGAGAAGGGTCAGGTGACCGCCAAGGGTTCAATATTGCAGAAAATTGAGAAATTGCGCGATGAGACTGGTTTGACCTGTTTCATTTGCCGCGAGGGTTATGCCTGCCAACCGGAGAAGGTCCTTGGCATCTATACGTTCACCAAGCGCTGTAATGTCGAGGAATTCGAACTGAAGTCAAGAAAAACAATTGGCTACACCACAGTGACGCATTTCAATGTGGTTCATGTGGATTGTCATACATCGGCTATTCGTCTGACTCGTGGACGGGATGAATGGGAAAGGGCCAGTCTGCAGAATGCCAACACCAGATGCAATGGCCTGCTGCCCCTCTGGGGTCCTGGAGTGAGCGAAGCCGCCTTCTCTGGCTGCATGACCCGCCATAGTAGCTACATGCAGGAAAGCACCCAGCGATGTGATATCTCCTATACAAGCAGTATACATGATCTGAAACTTTTACTTGTACGCTTTGCATGGGAGCGCAGTTTCCACGATGATGCTGGTGGCGGTGGCCCACAATCGAATATGCACTTTGTTCCCTACCTTCTGTTCTATGCTGTCTATTTGCTGCTCTCCTCCCGTTCAGCTGCCCGTGATAGCAAAACCCTGCTCAGCTATTTAACAGCCGCTCCCAGTGAGAAATGGCTCGAGTGTGGCTATGAAGTGGACGGTCCACTCTATATGCTAACAATCTCATTGTCGCTGCACAGTCGTGATCTATGGAATAAGCACAAGGTGGCCCATCTCAAGCGTCTGCTGGCTGTGGCACAGGCTCGTCATGTCTCTCCGTCTGTTTTGTGCAAGGCATTGCTTTCACCCGCGGATCGCCAAGCCAAGGATTATGCTGTCTACAAACCGTTCCTTATGATCTGGGGTCTTGTCGATTTGCTGTACAACAATCTCTTCAAGACAGTGACCACACCCAAGGAGGAAGACTGGCCAATATCTCTATTCGATTATATACGCAAAAATGATGAGGGCATGCTAAAATCCACTGATAGCATCCTACAGATGTTGACCGATGAGTATTTGCCTTGCACATCTTTTGCCGAATTTTGCGATGTTGCAGGTAAGTGAAAACCAAAACAAAAAAAAATTAAAAGCTCCTCACTCAATATCCTTTTTGTTTACTCCCTTGGCAGGTCTTCTCTATCTCATTGACCAACCGGACAGCTTCATTGATGATATCCTTACAAGTCTGCCTTCCTCTAACACCACCTCAGCCACTAGCTCCACCAGTACCAGCTCTAGTTAAAATTCGCTCCTGCAATTAAAAAAGAAAACAACAGCATCAGGAGAAATCGGCGGCTGCTGCCGCCAAACACTTATACACTTATATTAAATATATAAATATTTATCGCATAACACACAGAAAACGTATTTAATCAATAAAAATTATTCGTTTGCACAATGATGAATTTAAAATATCAAACTTGTCATTTTTATTTATTTCATATCATATCCATTATAAATATAAAAACACAACTAAAAAATACAAAAAAAATGAATAAAATAAAACCACAAAATCATTTGTTCGTATATAAACATAAATACATTTTCTAAATAATAATAATAATATACATACACAAATACTTATTGCAAAATGGGACGTTTGTTTTTACGATCTTTTTTGTTTTGTATAATTTCAAAAATGTACAATCAGTTCTAAAAAATTTCACTAAATTTTGTAAACACAAAAATACCACATAAAAAGAAGTATGTAAGAAGATATAGAGATTATATAGGCAATTCCTTAACTAAATCAATATAGTGAGAATTCAATTTGATTACAACCATATGGTTACAGAGAGACAGAGTGTGAGAGAGATTAATAGTTTCGTCTAAATAAGATAGGGCTGCAAATATCACTACTTTGTTTCTATATCGAGGGCAAATGGTCTTAAGATCTTTTGGGTTTGAGACAGATTCGTTCAATCAATCTCTTGATCTTTTCGACCAAATCAAAGCATTTGCAGCTCCTATGTCTAGACATCACGATCGAAATTATAGTTTTGTTCGGTTTTCTTATCACTCGGCTAGTTATTAGTTAGTTTTCTTATAGTTGTCTTTTCGTTTCTGTGTGTGTGTGTAGATGTGAGTGTGTAAACATAACAAGTGTTGGCGAAAAATTGGATAATATTACGTAATATAAAATATATATAGAGATATAGATAGACATAAGTATGTATATGTATATGTGTTCTTGTTCTTAAATTAATAGGTACATAGGTGCAGAAAAAGGTGCAAACTAATTGAGCAATTACTAACCACCAGAAAATATATGTATGTATACATTATGCATTTAAGGAATATCATTCATCATCACGAATATCATTCATATCATCAGGATCATTTAACATTATACATTATTATCATCATCCATTATAATAATACTTAAAAGACTCCAACTAAAGAGAAAAAAAATGTGATTAAATTGAAATTAAAAGCTTAAAGAATTAGTAGCTTATAGACAACCCATTCAAGATTTGTATGTTCGATCAACATCTAATGCTATGACACAATTCACAATTATAAGTACTATATATAATACGTATTTTGTTGTTGCTTTTGTTGTTTTTGTTATTACTTCAGCTGCCTTTTGCAGAGTTTCTGTTTGTTTGTTTGTTATGGCTTTATGGTTTACTGTGCGCATCGGCATTGGCTATATTCCTTACAAAATGCACACACAAAAGTTGTTCTATAAAATTGACTTGCTTATATCTTATGATTTACATATATGTATATGTGTACATGTATATGTATATTAAATTCCTATTGTGTTTCTTAGTTTCATTTTGCCATCTGCCTTTTGTTTGTTTGTTTGTTGTTCACTTGGTTATGCACTGGGCTAAACATAAATACTTTAGTTTCAATATCTTTTGTTTTTCCTTTTTTGTTTCCAAATTCGACACATATTTGAGTTCAGCTGAAATAGATATAACTGACTATTTCTTAGCTGAAAATTCGGCTTAATATAACTAACATTTATCTGGTTTCCTGTATATTTAGTTATATATTGTATATATATACATATAATTATATTATATATGAGGGTTATAATTATGATCCGAAACCGATCATAAGCTGCCAATTGACAGAAAATTCTCATCGATTAAACCCCTGTATATGAATATATATATATATATATATAATATGGAAGTTATGTAAGTGGCAAATTTATACCACATTTTGACATTTGTTGTGTATGTAGTAGTACCATTAGTTTGCGTTTTTGTCATGATTTTCGATATCTAACGAATATGTACAAAAAATTTCCTAATCTATATACATATAAGCATATATTCTATATATGTGTATATATATATATAATTTACTATTTTGGCCAGTGTAGTTATGAATGTTCTTTAGGCTTGATGATGACCCACATGTCCATGCCGTTGCGCACGCATAAAGTGTCGCGCATTGAGTGGATATTGCCGTGGATAGGAAATCAATGTCGAACCCATGGCAATGCTTAATGGAGCTCGCGAACGTCCGGGTAGACTGACAAAAACTGTTCCAACTGCAGCCAAATTATCATAAGTCGGTTCAATGGCCACCAGCATAATGTCAGTGGCGAGACGCCGATTGCTGTGCTGTGCATGATGATGATGATGATGGTGATGATGATGCTGCTGCTGTGGATTATGATGATGCTGCTGCTGGTGAAGTTGATGTAATTCTGTTCCTTGCTCCTGCTGCATAAGCAAGGCCTGTCGAGCTCTTTGGCGCATGGCACGTGTTGTTGAACTGCTGCTGGGCGCTGGCTGTGGACTGTCAATATCCAGGCCGGCATTGGAAGCCAGGAATATCTGGGCAAATGGCCGTTTCGCCAGATGAAGCATCTCGACCACATGTTGACGTCTGGCTCGCCTCAGATCAGCTGCCTGTTTCACTTTCCAAACGATAACACAAACGGCCAGGAAAAGGAAAAAGCACGAAAAGAACACGGAAAAGAACACAAATAGATCAATGTGCAATTGATCCTGACGGAAGACCACCGAACCGTAACTCGGCTCCGGACCAGAACTTGCACGCAAGGCAATAAAAAAGCGTGTGGCACTTAAATTGTGGGCATGTTGAGGCAAAGTCAAGACCAAACGATTCTTAAGCCCAAAGAGACGAAGCAGAGTATTACACTGATTGAGGGTTACATGGGTACTCAAATCCTTGGCATGCTGATCCTTTACAATGAAACTATGACCACCGTGACTCTTGCAATCCTGCAGTTGAGGTATATAATACGAGTTGGAACCCCTATCGCCACGGTCAATGCGCTCCCCGCCGCCTCCACTGCCCACGCCACTGATGCGACGCTCCGGAGTGAATAGCTTTTGTATGGTTACATTATCATGCCTGGGCAAGGCAATATTAAGTGGATGATCTCGCTTCATTTTGGGTCCCCAATTGTAGCGATTATCCAAAAATATTTCATGATAGCCGCTTGTCTCATTCGTTTCAACGATAAAGGAATCATCCTGCGGTGACATAAACACATCCAATTCACCCTGCGTTACATCAATTATAATCCTTATGTCCACATTCATAAACCTTGGCTGAATGACAAAGAAAACCGTTTGGCCGGGCTTGAGGGCAGCTGGTTTGGATTTGCATTCCTCTGAAAAGGGAATATAAATTAATGTGTTGATTTTCGACAAGGATAATCATCATCTGAACTCACCTATGGGCTTTGCATCGAAGCACATGCGCGACTCCACCGTAATCTGTTTATAACATTGATGCCCATCGGTCGGATTGCCTGCGTATGAGTCCCGGCATTTGGAGCATTGGACACTCCAGCAAAGCTGGGCTGAATTTTTGCCACCGCCCGCTGTGCAGGTGGCATCGCTTTCCGTATTATTGGCACAATTGCATTTCTCCCCAGTGACCGGATCACAGATATTGCCGTGTCCATGACATTGACAGAGACGACATTCCTTCTGGAGATCCTCACTGCCACGGAAATAGCCCTGCAGACAGCTATCACAGCGATCTCCGTCCGTATGATTGCTACAACGCAAGCAAGTGGCATTGTGGGCAGGTCCTTCGGGTAATATACGCTCCAGTTCGGATCGGGTCATATTAAATACTGCCGGATCGGCATCATAGGCCACACAAACATCGGAATGGCCATTACAGTAGTCCAGACAGGGCTGACACGAATGCCCATCCCGAGGATCACCCACAAACAGAGGTTGACACTTCTCGCATTGGGCACCCATTGTATGATTATGACACTGGAGGCAATTGTCCAGAAGACTGCTCGACTCACAATCGGAATGACCATTGCACAGGCATTGGATGCTGCAATTGGAGCCCACATAACCAAAATCACATTGGCACATATCCGGCTTAATGCAATTGCCGCGTACACAGCCCTGATGGCAGACGGGTAGACAAGTGCCCTGCTCATCCCGATAGCCCTTGGCACAGGTGCACTTGTAGCCCTCAGCCGCATCCAAATCGATGCACTGCTCTGATACGGCATCGCAACTATGATGACCATTAATGCATTCATTCTCGGCGGGGCAATGGACATAATGCCAGGACACAACATCAGCATGACTCAGCGGCTCCGAATCATTGCGCCATGAGGCGTAGATCAGGTCACAGGTTGAACCGGAGGGATATTCCTGTTTGTGCTCCAAGGCGCCCTCAGTGCAAATGCCATCCCCGTTGTAACCCTCGCGGGCACACCAACCACAATGGGCATGCTGCAGGCAATCTGAACATTTGCCATACACATGACAAGGTTCCGGGCAACGCTCCAGCTCATTTGACTCCAGGACAAGACCACAAACGCCTCCGGCACACAGGAGGGGCTGAGAACTGGGCGAAATGCACGAATTCAACATGGTTGACCACTTGCAATCCTTAAGATCTTGTCCCACAGCCAGGCAGGACGTGCAATTGGTATGCGTGTGGCACGGCGGAGGACATTGCTCTACCAGGGCATATTGATTCTTCTCCACCAATTCCTTTGATATGCATTCCACCAGGCCCAATTCGTTGCGTGCCCAATTGCACTGCGGCTGGAGCATACACGATTCACATCCCAGTTGGTAACATTGCGGAAGCGGGCATAGTCCCAGGACGCCCACACTCAGTTGATTGTGGCACCAGTCACTACTGCGTCCACAATCCACGCCAGCTGGGACACATCTTCCTCTGATGCCGCAATCATCGCACCATTGACATACCGGGGTCAATTCCTGGTGAGTGGGCCAGGAGGCTAAACAAGCACTGCAACTTCCAAAGCTCGAGCAATTCCGACTGGCCATCCAGGCATCGGAGCAGGCCGCTCCATTATTGACCACCAAAGTGCCATTGTGATTGGCACACGGCACCCGACCCTGGGTAAAGCAATGCGAATTGCTGCTATACGTATTCTGTATGGTGCAGAAGCTGCAGCCCATATAATGACGACACAAATACTTGCCACTGCTCCACAGCTGGCAAATGTCCTCCGGCATGGTGATTCTGGTCACATGATTGTGCGTTGAACTGCCATCCCAGCCGCCAATAACGAAAATGGCTCCCGTATCGGGATCAATGGCCATATCCTCAGCATAACTAGCCGGCGGAAGTCGTCCAATTAATTCCACATCCTCGGTGAGACGGACCCACTGATTGCAGGCATAGACATAGGCGATAAGCACATCGCTGGCATTATAGGGAATAGTGCGTCCGCCATAGACAACCATATAGTGATCCGTACTAACCGCTGAATGGAAATATCTGGCCCGCGGCATTAGCGTAGATGGCGCATTTAGCTCCCGAAAACTTGGCAATTCCGTCCAACTCAACTTATTCAAGTCCAGGGCGTAAAGGAGATTCTGTGGCTCAGTGGCGTAGCCACCAAATACATAGACACTATGAGTCTCTGCATGATAGACAGAGCTGTGACCATACAGAACAGGCATACGGGCTCCCAAGGCGGCCAACTCTTGCCAGTGGCCAGAGTCCAAATTATATTCCCAAAGCTCCAGTGGACGGGATTTGTTAAGCGTTAGGCCACCCAAAAGGATGAGACTTTCATGATCCTGATATCTTAAATGGGTCAGAGTATGACCAGCTAAAGCTGGCGGCAATTCACCTCCTCCCCTCGACGACGAGGACGAGGACTCGATCTCCACAACAATTTGACTCCAGCGTTGATTTTGAATGGAGAACATCCAGAAATCCTTGAGCAAACGTGAATCCTGTCCTATGCCACCGTATATATAGATAATTTGCTTTTTCACAAATATCTCAGCAGCATGAAAATAGCGTCCCAAGGGCATGCGATCTTCGGGTGTAGATGATTCCACAGTTACTTGCAGCCAAGTACCATTTTTTGTATCAAACTGCCGGAAATCATTTAGCGGCCCATGACTGGGTGAGTAGCCACCGAACATCCACAATGAACCCCTACGATCAGCATTCACAGAGTGTCCAAAGCGTGGAATTGTCTTCCGCAAATGCTCAAATGCCTCGGAGAGAAGTTGAGTATTGAAAAGTTCAGTGAGAACCAAATGATTCCTCTGCACCAAAGTGCCACAATCTGATCCCGCATAGCTGCCATTGCTACAAATGCATCGTCCGTATTCCATATCGCAATATCCCTGCATTCTTTTGGCATTGCAATTGCTCGGACAGATTTCCACCTCGCAGCGGGCGCCCACATAACCAGCCGGACATACGCATCTCTGCTGGGAATCACAAAAATGCGGTGGCAAGCAACTGCCCGCAGCACAATTCTTTACGGAATACAAAGCATTAAAACCAAAATGACGACGCTCACTTCCCTGTTTATAGTAGACGGTGACATGGCTGGATCGAGCCTCAATGATGCGTGCCGAACTGTAGGGAGCGCAGATAACCGCAAGCAATTGATTTTGCTGGGCGGCACCCGTGAGATCGGGTAAACTATCGTAGATATACACAGCATTCTCATCGCAATCCATATTGAGACTTTGCCATTGAAATTCCAATTGGAGTAGGGATTTCTCGGGTTGTAATATTTTCGGCTGAAGTATCCAAAGGCATTCACGGACCTCGATGCTGGCGCCCCATGGTGAACGATACGATTGATAGGAACCAATGGCACTGCGTCCAATGCCGGTTAGAATGCCACGGGATTCACATTGATAATAACACTGGCCACCATCCAAAGGAACACCATAATAGCCCGGTGCACATTTATCACACTTGAGTCCTTGGGTATTATCCTTGCAATAGCATTCGCCATTGCTGACATTACAAATGCCCAAATCCTGATTACCATGGCCATTACACTCGCAGGGATGGCAACCCTGCGATGATGTGGCATTACCGAAGCTACCCTGGCGACATCTCTCACAGCGATCACCCTCCGTCCAGGCCTGGCATTGGTCACATTTACCCTGCCTCTCCGAGCAAGTAGAATGATTGTGACAGCCACAGTTCAGACTGCAATCGCTGCCCGTCCAGCCTAGATTACACTTGCAGATATAATCCGGTGGTCCGGAGCAATGTCCATTCTGACAAAATTCATAGCAAGTTCTCTGACAACTGAAGCGGCCATCGCCCACAAAGCCACGACGACAATGACAATTATAACTTCCCTGGGTATTGGTGCACTTGGCCTCCTTGTGGCAATCGTGCAATCCCAGGCCACATTCATCCACATCCGGGCACTGGGCATAGGCCCATTCGGCGTCATGTTGACTGGAGCTATTTAGGGCAAGCGAGCAGTTTCCGGAACTGTAACTAAAGTCACCCTGCATGCACAGACCCTCGATGGGATTGTCGCGGTCGAAACACCATCCACAACTTAAGGTGCGCAGGCAAGATGAACAATTGCGATGCTGCTCACAAGATTTGCACTGCTGTTGGGGCAAATAATCGGCTGATGACTGCTGTGATTGCTGTTGCTGCTGCTGTTGTTGACGTGGCACCACTTGATCCATCCATTCCCGGCACATTCCAAATTGATATTCACTCGTGTAGACGGAGAAACTGAAGCATTGTTGACTGGCCTCACACCATACGCAACGTCCACGTTCGCCCAAACACTCCTGGCAACCCTGACGCTCGCGGCATGATCTCGGACACTCCGCTATCGCACGTACGCTGCCATTTGATTTGCCCAAACGTCCACAGCGAGCATCCTCTGTCCACCATTCACATTGTCCGCTGCCGGCACAAGCCTCACAACTCACATAATTCGAGCAATTGGCACATTGACTCGGCTGACTGATGAGATATGCCCAATGCGATGGCTGTTTCTGCTCCTCCTCCACACATACCTCACTCTCATTTACCGACTTTAGATGGCATTTGGCGGTCAAAGGACACCAGGAACAGGAGGCATCTGTTAGGCAATGCAAACAATTTGCATATTGAGTGCAATCCCCAGAATAATATGGTTCCAAGTACTCAAAGGTAAATGCATTCAATTGACCAGCATGCAGATGTTGCAACTCCATTTTAGCTCGGTAATTATTGTAGATCTGATTTAGGCCAATACGACGTCGTGCCTGAAAAACAACAAAAGAATCCATTAGCAATGAGAATCGAATTAAAAATGATCTTCTAATTATTTCTACTCACCTGAAAATCTATAAGAAACGGCTGATCGATGCTCGGCAAGGGTACATTACTGCAATAGGATTGATTTGAATTCTGGGCGGTGACATTGCTCAGTCCATCTAGATTAAGACCCAAACCAGCTCTTAGAATGGCCGATGAGTAGCTGGAGCAAACACGTATAGCAGAGTTATTCCATTGCGGTTGCGGGCGAACGAAACCCAAGAGACGCGCTAGCATTTCCCCTTCCAGTTTCTGCTCGAAGTGTGTGGTTGGCGGTGGAGCAGCAAAATCCACCATTGTAGCATTTACAATGCCCACATAATCGGGCATGGTTAGATTGATGGGATAATGATACTTAATGTAGGTGAGACCAGGACGACGATCGTGACTAGTGCAGAGAGAGGGTTGTCGTATTTCAGTGCCCTGTGGTCCCCACCAACCGGAGCTATCGCCACAGACGCCGTAATTATCATCGCGATGATGGCAGCGAGCATTCTGGACACACCAAGTGCATTCGTTTAGGCCCAGTTTGGTGGCCACCGAGAAGGCAGCCGATGATGAGTCGCTAACATCGCCACTCCAGCGACTGCCATGCACCAGACAGGAGTGGCAATCGCCAAGAGAGGGGCATATGCCAGGGCAACGCGTGGTCTGCAAATTTGTGGTACAATTGGCTCCAATGGTGCGACCATAGCAACTGCTGTCAGCGGAACACCAACCGCATTCAGGATTCGAGAGGCAAGCTGTGTGTGAGGAATGCAGACGACAGGACATCTCGGGATTATACAACTTATTCTCCACACGCAACACTTGGGGCAGTTCGTAGGCAAACAGATCAGCATTCACATTGCCATGATAACCGCCCACAATGAGGAGCGTATGATTGCGACGCAAAGCGGCTGCCTGGGCAAAGACTCCCTGCCTTTTGGGATACAGACTATCATCCTCGGAGACCACCTGATTAATCCAAATGTGACAGCTCAGATGATACCAATACATTTGATTGTCATAACAGATTTCATCCTTATTATGCCGATGGGTATAGCCGCCAAATACAATCATATAGTTGCCCGATATGGTGGCCGTGTGGAATGCTCTCTCCCTAGGTATATTCGTATCCCTCAATGCTGTACGTGGATATAAAATCTCTGTCCAGTGCTGTTGATCCAACTGGAAAGCGAATATCCTGTCCGATAGTTTGGAAAATCGAGCCAAGCTTGTCATAATGCCACCAAAGACAATCAATGAATTGGTTCCCTTATAATACACTGTGGAATGGGCAGCCAGTCGCACATCCAGTGTCTTGCCGCCCCTCGGTTGGACCAGTTCCCATTGTGAATCTTCCATCAGAGGCAATTCTATGCGATAAATGCTGGAGGAGAATTCTCCAGTCTCTAAGCTGCCACCGAACAGATACAAGTGATTGTCTCCGGCTGTATTTAGAGTGTGCCTAGCCAAGGGCGGTGGCTTTAACAACGAACCCACGGCCATTTGTTTCCATTTGGTGCCACTCACTGTGTTATTATACAGCCAGAGATCATTATAGAAACTTCCATTTGCATGTTTGCCACCAAAGATAACAAATCCACCGGGCACGCGATCAGCGGCATGACCATAACGTCCTGGCGGACCGGTCACAACATCATCCAGTATATCCTCAAGGTATTCATTTAATTCCTCATCTGTTGAATTGGCATTAACTATGGTCAAAGGCAAAGAAGATCGAGTCCGACGTTGATGCAAATTTGATTCCGCCAAGGTATACAAAATGTTGCGAAAGAAGCTGACATCGCTATTTAGGCCCCATAGCTTGGCTTCATCTTCGTTTTTATGCTGGAGCACAGCCTTGAGTAAGGTGTGATCGATTTTATGCGGATGATAGAAATGCCGGCGACTTTGGAGGGGAATACCCCATTCATCTTCCCATTGACTCGAGCTAAAACGATAGATCTAAAGGATAAAATAAAAATAAAAGTAGCCATAAAATGTTTAGTTAAGTAGATGAATAATAAATTAAAAATTTTAAGCTCGTCTGATAGTTTTAAATTGTTTTCCCAAATTTTTTAGCTGACGATATTTCAATATGAACAATAAGGTACAAGCCTTAACCGTGTGGCTTAAGCAAAGACAAAAAAAAGCAATAAATCTATTGTAACGCCCTTTGGTTAAACTTAGTTGCCAAATACTAATTGAAATGTTGCATTTTACATGAATTTTTAAGCTTTGTAAAGTGACCGAGTCAGTTGATAACTAGTGTGTAGTTAGTGTCATTTGTTTGTTTTATTTATAACGCTAAGCTTGAACATTTTAAAAAAAGACCTTGACGAAATATTTAAACAATTTATTGTATGTGTCTCTGTTGCATAAGTTTGCCAATCTTTAGGATTGATTTGTCATTTGAAAAGTGATCAACATGTTTATTATATCTAAGCCTACGAAATTTAGTCACAAATAAATATTACCAAATGGCATAAATGATAAAATTCCACTTGTTCGAGGACTTAATATGTAGAATCGTCTGTCTTACCTGCAAAGTGGTGATCACATGATTCAGATCATAGCCGCCAAACACATAAAGTGCATCTTCATCATCCATATAGACAGCTGTGTGGGCCGCTCTGGGTGTCATGCCTTCGGCGTCTGTGGCCAGCCAACGCCAGCTACTGCCAGCTGGGGAATCGCTTAGATCACACAGTCTGCCGCTCCAGCCGTATGAGCAATGGCATATGCTTTTTTGACATTTACCGCGTCCTTGATTTTCGCCACATTTTTGGGGACATGCCTCGTCCTCACAATCGGGTCCAACCCATTCGCCGTGGCACACACACTGATGGCCCACACATTTTCCATGATTGTGACAATTATTCAGGCAATTGGATATATAATAAGAGGCTCGAAAGCCATCCAAAACATAATTCGTATCGCTATACATGAGGATAAGCATCTGGAAAAATTGTGCAAATTAATACAAAGCGAATTATTTACCAGAGCCTTCTGCCTCTTCACTTACACTTCCACTCCTGGCCACCAAACGTTGGGGCTGGGTGCGTCCGCTGAAGCTTCCCAGCAGCGTTGAATTGAACGAATCCCCATCATATACATAGATATAATCGTAGGAGCACTCTGTGCCCATGCTATGGAATGTCAGTGTGATGAATTGGCTGTCATTGCGCGCCTTGATTAGCCACTCGCAATGTGAATCCTGTGTATAGTTTCGACTGGGCGGACCATCGCTGATCTCGCCATAGGGATCGGTGAACACTTTTCGACTTCTATCGCAGGGAGCAGAAGAGGACGACACAGACGGTGATGATAGTGGCGCCGCTGCGGGCAGCGATGATGCTAACGGCAATCGCTGAGTTTGGGTGACGATTAATATCCAGAAAGTCAAGGTTGCCAGCCGCAGCGTGGCGTACATTCTTTGCATTTTAATTGCTTTTTTATTTTTTATGCAAATTCAAATTGACATTCGCACACAAACACAAACACTCACACGCACTCACACACGCGCACGCACAGAGACTAAGCCATTTCATTTGCAACTGCAACTGCATCCACATCCGGCTTACATTCGCCTCTATAGACCCTGGTCACAGGCGTGACCATAGGTTAAATGAAAAGTTGTTTTGGTTAATTCTTAAACCCAAATCAGTTTTCACCCGACGAAAGAAAACTCCGATTTATTTACGGTGCAGCGGTTTAGTGTTGGCAAAGCGTTGTGGGAGAAACCAACAACAACAGTGTTGACCAACGACATAGTCTGCAAGGGATGCAAGCACACATGATATAGAAGTTTCCTATGATCAAGCCTACGATGTTTTTTATCTAACTTGCGACGTTTTCTCCTTATTTGAGACTCTCGTCTTTTATATTGTCATGCAGTTTCTTTAAAATATTTGTAGATTTGCGTGTAGCAAGTAACTCTCATCTCTATAACCATCGATAACATAATCGTTGCATTTTATGTATATCGATACCCGAATTTTTGCAACCCTAGTGTAAATCGAGAAAATAGAGTTCTTTTTTGTGTGGTACGTTGTCCGACACGTTGTTTGACAAAGTGCTGCTGGAATTTTTTGCATTCAATTATTAGTGCAAATCGTCAAAAATGGTAGGTGCACAACAAACAAATGCATGGTTGCTGTGGTACTGTTGCAAACTGGCGATTCCCACCATAAATTAAGTGTTCCATCAAAACAAACGAATTTTGTTTCAAATCTAACCTCAAAATTCGTTTAGTTCGAATGTCATGCGGGGAATGGATACCCAAACTAAAACATTTTCTCCAATTTGTTTTTTTAGGTGAATGTACCGAAACAACGTCGCACTTTCTGCAAAAAGTGCAAGGTCCACAAGCTGCACAAGGTGACGCAGTACAAGAAATCCAAGGAGCGTAAGGGTGCTCAGGGTCGTAGACGTTACGACAGGAAACAGCAGGGTTTCGGTGGCCAGACTAAGCCCATCTTCAGGAAGAAGGTTAGTTTCCAATTGCTTCCAAAATGAAGGCAAATAGCCCTTAGTAGAACTAAATTGCTGTGGCTAAACTCTTATTGGGTTAGCAATTCGGCTTTTTGGTGGGAACAAACTGTGGCTAAAGTAAAAACCATTGTGGCTTAAGCGGTGGTAAATCCATCTGGGATCTAATTTTCTGGACCTTGATGAACCTCACCGCTAGCTTCAAACAAAATATACAAAAAAATTTTTTTTTTATGCGTTTACTGATTCTATTTTTCTTCTGTTATAGGCCAAGACCACCAAGAAAATCGTGCTCCGTATGGAATGCACTGAGTGCAAATACCGCAAGCAGACTCCACTGAAGCGTTGCAAGCACTTCGAGTTGGGAGGTGACAAGAAGCGCAAGGGACAGATGATCCAGTTCTAAGCCAACTCTAGCTGCAACCAATCCCATAAAAGAAGTGTTTTTTAAGTTGTTTTATTAATAAAACAAATTAAATTTTGTAGACGTAAAAAGTGTTTTGCCAACAAAAAATATCACAATTTATCAACTGTACTCTGTACTCTGCAAGGCGTTCTGCAATAGGATTCCAGTTCCTAGTCACGCACACCATCCGCTAGTAAAAGATTGGGTTGGCTAAAAAAACGAAGTTTAAATCGAATGATAAAACAATGGCACTGTGGGAAAATGAGAACTATATCTTACTCTAAAATCTGAGGCTCTAAACCTTCGGCTTGCATTTTTTGCTTCACAGCAGGGGCCGGCACGCCCACTTGTAGCATTTTAAAGAATTTCCTAAAGCGTATATCCTCGCAAGCTCGTACTCCCGCTGGCGCTGACTCTTCCTGGGCGGAGATTTCTTCTTCGTTCTCAGTTTCAACTGTTGCTTCGACTGAAGGTTTTGTCTCTTCTTCTGCTTTTGGCGTCGTTGTGCTCGTTTCATTGACGTTGTCATTATCGCTGGGTATGGATGCAAGTTTCGTTTCTAATATAATTAAGGAGGCTTCTATCTTCTGTAGGTGTCTCTCCATTTGCACAAATTTTGTTTCACATCCCATGGAGAATTCGTTGAGAAAATTACAGGTGCTAATCAAAAAGTGATTGACAAATGCCAATATACGTTTTTGATTTAATGGCGGTATTTGCGTTTTATCCACATCGCCAGCAATTGCAGTGTTTGCCTCCATTTGTATCTTATGTTTATAGCCTACAAAAAGTTAATTAAATATATTATATGTGGACAGGTCACACTGTACAGTAATGCAAAATAGCTCAGTGGCGCTATAACTAATAGGGATGGGGCGTGAGTGGATACAGGAAACTCTTTTTAAACTTGTAACGCGTGAAAAATACAGGGTAGCGCAAAGTTTCATCGTATTTAGTTTAGCTACAAATGCAAAACCTACATAAAACCGTTAACATTTTTGTTGAGGTGCAAAAAACGATTGCAACCGTTTGCATTTCGGTTACCTTCTCCATTGTAAATGTAGAACTCTTTTTTATTTATTATTCGTCAAAAAATACTTAAACTTTATTTAATATCATTCTTGGACCATTTCCGATAATATTACACATGTAAATAAAACAAATTGAAATCTTTTTCAATAACATAATAAACAATTTGAATACTTTTTTCAAACTTCGAGCATAATGTAAATTGCCTTATTATAAGTCCAATCTTGGTTAACCAAAAGGTTAACTCTCGCGGAAGAAAGGAAAACATTTTTGCAACTCCGCTTTGGATTTACAGCTCTCTACCTGAGGCAGTGTCTCCACAAGATTAAGCAAATAAATTTGCAGTTGCTGTCGTCGTTCCTCAACAAATACCAACTTCATATTGCCAAAATGTTTCTTCGGCGGAAACTCAACAGCATGGACGCTAGGGTGAGTCCTCAGAAGGGATTTATGTAGCTTATTAAACTCGCTGTAGCGCCTAAACAGAGTCCAATGCTCCAGACGTTGTCGCATCGTGATGTGAATTTCGTAGGTGTAATGTGTTTTGGTCAGCTTCACCTGTGGAATGGTTATGAGGAAATTTGAACAAAACGAAGAGTTGGGATCTATTCCAGATTCTTCGAATTGCTTGGTTAAGCGTCGGATTAGCTGTCGATTTTGGAGATTCAGTTCGGCGACTCGAGTCTCCAGTAGGGCACAGCGTTCGGTTAGAAGATGCAATTGATCTTCTAAAGCCGTTTGCTGGCTGGTAAGAACATTGGCAGATGAGGATGACTTACTCCATTGCGAAGAGGTATCGCTGCGATCCTCGTAGGCATCAGCTTCGGCATAAACATCAGGTAAAGGTGTCTTTAGAAATTCCAGTTCGGGTTCTATAGGATCACAAGGTAATGCATTTGGATCTGTTCTGTCGGGTAATGTTAACTTCTGGTCCACAGTTTCATTAGAAATTAACTGTTGCACTTCAAGAGCCTCTTTGGGACTTAAAGCTCCGAGGAGATCTTCTGTAGAATTAGCTCCCACTATGGGCCGCTCAACGGGACGCTCTTGTCGTCGCTTTACGGCCACTGGGATTGGTTGTGGAGCAAAAATGATGGGCTCTTCACGCATTGCAGGCGCTCCGGTCGTTCGTCTGGGTGCATTCAGCTCAGTGGTATCCACCTGCAAGGCAAACACAACACTCTGAAGGCCATCTAAAATTTCTGGCAATTTTTTTGCCGCCTCCTCGTTAAGTAGCAGAGACCATGGAGTGTAATATCGGTTTAGTTGCTCTTCATCACTTAACCAGGTAAGCACATGACTCAGAAGGCGTTTTTCATTCAGCGTGGAACGAAGAAAAGCTCGACCTCTTCCAGTTTTGGTCCAAATCTGTTTTAATTCCATATAACGTTGTTTTTCATGGGGCGTCAAATGTTGCTGGCAAAAATCCCAGAAGGTTGTCTCTCCAGTGCCGCCCCCAGTGACAACCGTCATTCCCCCCGTCACAATCTCTTGCATATTCTGAAATATACTAGCTGCCGTCATTGCAACGTTTACTGTCTGGCGCAGACCATAGCCCAGCATGTCCTCTAGAGCCTCACAAAAGTCCTGTACAGTGTCATCTCGCTCTGTTGCAAATTCCTTACCAGGGCCCGCGTAATTCTTCGAAATGTGTTGAGCACTTTGTTGAAGCCGTTTAAAAATGTCCTCGCGACGCTGGCCAAATGTACTTCCGCTTAATGCAGCTCGCGTTGCCTCTGGTAATGCATTTTCTGGCATGTTTTGTTTTATTTGTTTGCTATTTTCTGTTCATTATTTGTTGCTTTTATTGTTAGTCACCTAATCGGCGTGCCAACCTGCTTAAAAATATAGTTGTAAATGCCGCCCTGGTAACGTAAATGCGCAAAAGGGAATACGCAATTAGAGATGAGCGATATTAGAGTCACTGACTTGTCACTTTTGTCTCTATAAAATTTTTAAATTTAAAAATCTCCGAAAATGAGACAATGTTTAAATTGACATTAATAAAACACGGCAATTTGACACTTTACACAAATATGGGGGATTTGGATAGTTAATAAAAAGAATGTTAATGAATGAAAATATTATTTTTATTTCTTCATATATGTAATTGTATTTTGATTTATATTTTTCCTAAAACTTATGTTCTAACCAACCAGCAGAATTAGATTAAGTGAATATATATCTTCAAATATTAGTTTTAAGTAACAGTTACAAGCAGAATTATGCTCCTCTCTATAACGCATTGTTATTGCCATATACAACCCTGTTACGGGCAATTTGCAGCCCTGATCTGGCGCAAATGCAGAAAGTTAACACACATACATATGCAAAAACAAGCAAAAAAACACAACTAATTTCTAAGAAAAACGTTAAAAAAATGATTTAAATCGTTTTGCAATAAAAACAAAAAACTATCCCGTATTAAAATCAAGTTAAACGTTGTGCGAATGCTGTAAGTTACATTGTTTTTAATGAGCATTTTTCTTTGTTGCTCTGTGTTTGCTGTATAGCCTGTCTGTAATGTGTGCGCTTGATTGACTTTTTCTGCGCTTTGTAGCGAAAAAAGGGAATTAGCCGCAGCCAATATTCAATGAAAAGCAAATACCATTTCGGCTAGTTTTATGTGCCATAAACAAGTGAAATGGAGATTGACTTAAAATGCAAAAAAAAATGCTGCCAAGTGAGAAGTGAAGCCAACGGAAGTCATTAATCACGCTGCCGTCAGATCGGCGGGGCACCCTTGCCTTTGACACCTAGCCAATGCGCAGCAGCTGCGTGCAAATGCCAAAAAAAAAGAACCAAAAATCGTATTTATTTTTAATGAAAAAGGAGCAACAAACAGCAAAAAGGACGATTGGGTTGACAGTTGCCATATGGACTACACTTTGTGCATTTCCACATGCATATGTATGTATGAAGTCTTTACATTTATGTACATGTACTTATGCTTTGTATGAGTGTGTGAGTGCATGTGACCAGGGACGGACTAGACTTCAAGGCTCTATATAATTTTTAATTATAGCCTTAAGGAACTTTTTGGCATTATATATCGAACCAGGACGATGCGAGTATAAAAGGTTAAATTAGCTACTTAAAATGTGGTTTATTTTATCACTCCTATTGGGATTCTCTTAGGGATTTATTCAGACAGGTGACCTTTGTAAAATTGTATTAAAGTTAAAGACCAAAATAGAAACCTGTACAAAAATCTACTAATTGTATTTCTTTTTACCATTTTTAGAGTACCCAAATGAATGAGGCCATCGTTAAATCGACTTTAATTACAAAATAGTTAACAACTACAAAAATATTTTATAAATGTCACTAAGATTCGTTTGATCCAACCTCTTCCTCTGTAACGGCTCCAGAATGAATCCAGCCGATGGCTTGCGCATGATGTGGATGAGTAGCCAATATAATTCGGAACGCATTTCATTGGAAGATGCAGCAACAATATTGGGACATCCCACAGTTGGACTCTCTGTTATGGAGGATATGCAACATCAACCCACTTTGGTGAGTACAAACGTCAAAAGTGATCAATAAGAAAAATAAAGGAAGCGCAGCCAATCTCTCTGAAAAAAAAAACCAAAGAAAAAATATAAAAGATGAGCCAGCTACGTATATAAGCGTTTCTGTGTGCTTTGCTAGAGGGCTCTTCTATTGTATTTGATAACCAAACAAACCCAAATTCCTTTAGGTTAAATCATTTACCTGGGGATTGGCCAATCTCTCTTAACAAATTGGAATTTGTTTACTTATTTTCTCTACTTTCTTTTCTATGATTTATGTATATTGGTTACAAATTAAAAAACAAACGAAAAAATAATCAAAACTCACACACCAACCACCAACCACATCCCCAAAATAAAAAAAACAAACAAAAAATTATCACAAAAACCCAAAAACTCGAATCACACAACTGTAACAACTACAACAAAAGGATATGAATCCCATGATGAGCCTTGTTGGGGGGGATTTCACTGGTCAGGCTGCTGCAGCGGCTGCGGCGCTGGGCGTTCAACCGGGCACACTGATAGCTACAAATACAAATAATCTCTATGGCTTTGCCCACATGGGCGGATTGCAGCAGCAGCTACTACAGCAGTCTGCAGCCGCTGCTGTATTCCAAAACTATGCCGAAGTAACGGCCAGTGTGGAGGGTATGGGTGTCGGACATCATCTTATACAAGATCCAAATGGTTTACTCAGTACGGATCAAGTTCTTCAGGACGATGATGATGCACAACAACAACAGCAACAGCAGCAACAGATCTATGACCAAATTGATGATGCCTATGATGATGGCTCATCGTCGGTGATGATGCAGCCCAAACAGGAGATAATCAACATTGATGATTTTGTGATGATGAATGAGGATAACAATTCATATGATGACACAGATTTTATGAACTCCTCGGACAAGGATATCTCACAATCCTCATCATCGTGTATGGCCCAAATTACTGGAAGTGGTCTAACCCCAGCTGGCTTGTCTGTCAGCGGTGGTGTAGAGCATGATCTGCTAGTACCGCTCGGTGATGGCCTATTGCATCATAAACTTCTTGGCACAACTCTGGCCACGACCATACCCAACGCCAACGCCTTAATTACCAATGGCGTCAATCCATTTGGCAATATTTTGGTTAATAATGGAGAATCACCCGTTGTGACTAAGCAAATACGATCTTCGACGCAATCCTACAGCATAGCTAAAAGTAGTAGCGGCGGCGGTGGTGGCAATATGATCGCTTCAACCACCTCCTCATCATCTACCACCTCATCGTCACCTGGTTCATCCGCACTGCAGCGAGCCCCGCGAAAGACACGTAAAATCGAGCCCGTAAACAGGCCAGGACTTGTGTTAAAGACTCCAATTGCCTACAAAGGCAACATAGATCCATCGGTGATACCAATACAAAAAGATGGCATGGGTAAGGTTATTGTGTCCATCAAAACACACCACTAGAATTGTTGATAAAAAATATGTATACAATACGAATACAAAAGCAAGAGGTCTCTGAGAATAACAATTGTGAAGATAAAACTCATGTCATGTCCTTATTAAAGAAACTCTCGTAATGTTCTGCCCGTAAAACAATATAATGGTCCACATGGTCTACGAAAGTTCATTTACAATTTATTATGTGTAACATTTTAAAACATAACTAACAGTTTTTTTTTTTATATATATGTTTTTGTCTTTACTATAATATGTAAATCTTATCAGGGTTGTTCTCAATTCCCATGTTTTTATTCGCTTATTTGTCGAAAGAATCAATTAAGTATTTCCGATTAATTGCGACTAGTCAAGCAATTAGATATATAGATATCAATATACCCATTTTAAAATTACCAAATATTTTTTAAAATTAATCCTAGGCATACACTTGTTTGTGTTCCTTAAGGGGGCATGTGCCTGAATTTCGAAGGTTTTTTGACGCTGCATAATCCTGAAAAAGAACAGATTTTTTTCCGATTTGTTTATATTTCTATAAACTAAAATATCTCCTTAAATAAGTATATAAAATGCATAAAAGAAATTTTGACTATGTTTGACAACCCTAAACTTAATATCGATTGGCCGCACTTGTTAGAACTTGACAACATTTCTTCTTCTTAAGGTTCTTTTCCGTATTTTTATCGCAGGCGCAGCTCGTGTGCAACAAATTTAGTTAAATTTTATAATTAAATTAAGAGAGAAAGAGAGAGAGAGATATCTAGGTAAAAAAAGTCTATTGATATATTAAAGTTCAATTAGGGGAATTGCAAACAACCCTGTACACTGGCATTTTTATATTAAAAATTTTTCAAATATTAAATGCTAAACCTAACTTATGTATTTTATGTTGATCTTGATAACTTTTAACCTTGTTTTCGAAAAAACAAATTTGTATTTACATATATTAACCAAATAATAACTGAGTTTCTAAATCAAAGACCTTTTGTTTCCAACAATTTAGAGTTATTTATAAATATCAACAATCCTAGTTTTATTTTCTACAAATTTTTTTTTGTACTTAGTTTATTTTTGAGTATATATATTATTTTGTTTTTATTTTAATTAAAGTTTATGTATTTGTTTATCAAGAATTTGGGTTTGTATGGGGGCAGGTAGATAACTAACTTAGAATATTGTTTTATTTTATAGAATTAATCGAGAGTCATGTATTTTTAATTATTTCTTTCAACCTTCATTCTTTTGTAGCTGTCTGTGAGCGTTGCGGTGCCATTGGTGTAAAGCACACATTCTATACGAAATCTAGACGCTTCTGCAGCATGGCATGTGCCCGTGGTGAACTCTATTCGTTGGTATTGAATAGTAAAATGGATGGCACTACAGCACAAGTCACTAGTAATTCGCCAGGGCCAGCGGGTAATGCTGCTGTTGCTGCTGGGCTGGAAATGACAGACGATTGCATAAGTGATCCCACAGAGGAATCGCCACAGCAGCAGCAGCAACAGCAGCAGCAGCAGCAGGAACAGCTGCAACAACAGTCCGATATTGAGTTGGCTCTACAAGCGGCTCACATTAAGAATGCCAATTATCGTTTTCGTATCACAGATCAATCAAAGATCACACAATTAAATGGCTTCGGTCAGCCAATGTCCTTGGGCGGCGATGCTGCTGCCAATACTATACAAATGGCCACCGATGAAACGATAGCCGCTTTAAATGGTGGCGATGTAGGCGATGCTGTCGCCCCAGCGAGCGAGGCAAATGGGGGCACTGGGGCATCGTATCTTAGTGCGGCGCCAACGCCCAAAGCCCTGCGCCTATTTAAAGATGTTTTTCCACAGGATGATCTGCCTCAAATACCAAAATACGAACGTCTTCCGGGTCCATGTCCGCAAATGGAGAAAATCAATAGCATACGAAGGCGTATGCATGATCCCACACATTCATATGATTGGCTATCACGTCTGCGTAAAGAGGGCTTTAATGCAGCACCTGTCACCTGTTTTCCCCATGCTCCGGGCTGTGAAGTCTGGGATAATTTGGGTGTGGGCATGAAGGTTGAGGTGGAGAACACAGATTGCGATAATATTGAGGTGATACAGCCGGGACAAACACCTACCTCATTCTGGGTGGCCACCATTCTAGAAATTAAGGGCTACAAGGCTCTAATGAGCTACGAAGGATTCGATACGGATTCCCATGACTTTTGGGTGAATCTCTGCAATGCTGAAGTTCATTCGGTTGGCTGGTGTGCCACAAGGGGCAAACCTCTTATACCGCCACGAACCATTGAACACAAATACAAGGATTGGAAGGATTTTCTTGTCGGTCGTCTATCAGGTGCCCGAACACTGCCCTCCAATTTCTACAACAAAATTAACGATAGTCTTCAATCGCGTTTTCGTCTTGGCCTGAATCTCGAGTGTGTCGACAAGGATCGCATCTCTCAGGTGCGTTTGGCCACTGTCACGAAAATAGTGGGCAAACGTCTATTTCTGCGTTACTTTGACTCAGATGATGGCTTCTGGTGTCACGAGGATTCGCCAATTATACATCCTGTGGGCTGGGCAACAACAGTGGGCCACAATTTGGCTGCTCCTCAAGACTATCTTGAAAGAATGCTGGGTAAGACATTTACCCAATAAGTAATTCCACATATATTAATCGAAATTTCTTATCAGCTGGTCGCGAGGCCATGATTGAAGTCCACGAGGATGATGCCACCATTGAGCTGTTCAAAATGAATTTCACCTTTGATGAATACTTCTTGGATGGCAAAACGAATGGCTTTGTTGCTGGCATGAAAGTGGAGGCAGTTGATCCTTTAAATCTCTCCTCCATTTGTCCGGCCACTGTGATGGCTGTGCTGAAATTTGGCTACATGATGATACGCATCGATTCGTATCAACCAGATGAATCCGGGTCGGATTGGTGAGATATATTTAATCTACACAGATCTCTTAACTAAATGCATTCCATTTGCTTGCTTTCTGTGACAGGTTCTGCTATCATGAGAAGTCGCCGTGCATCTTTCCCGCAGGATTTTGCGCAAGCAATAACATTACAGTGACTCCGCCCAATGGTTATGAAGCGGGCTCTTTCACGTGGGAACGTTATTTACGGGATACGGGCTCTGTGGCCGCCGCCCAGCATCTATTTCATCGAGTTATTCCCAATCATGGCTTTGAGGCTGGCATGAGTCTGGAATGTGCCGATCTAATGGATCCACGTTTGGTGTGTGTAGCCACGGTGGCCCGGGTGGTGGGTCGCTTGCTGAAGGTTCATTTCGACGGCTGGACGGATGAGTATGATCAATGGTTAGACTGCGAGTCGGCCGATATCTATCCCGTAGGCTGGTGCGTCCTGGTGGGCCACAAGCTAGAAGGTCCACCACGAGTTACCCATCAGCCAGTCGTAAAACCAGCGCCAAAACCAAAAGTGCAAAGGAAACGTAAGCCCAAAAAAGGTGCAATGGCGACGGGAATCAAGCAGCAACATGACAACCAATCGCCGTCCGGTGAGTGCAATTAAATCATACGTCAGACCTAAAAATTTTTGACTCCTCTTTGTCCTCCCCTCACTTTCAGTTAAATCGCGCACTATTGCCTTAAAGACCACACCTCACTTGCCCAAGCTGAGCATTAAACTGGAGCTGAAGCCAGAACATCACAATGCTGCCTTCTATGAAAACAATCAGCCCGAAGAAGAGGACGAAGATGATGCCGATGGTGATGGCGATGCTGATGGTGATGGTAGTACCAGTCACATGTCCGAGCAATCAACTACACACTCCTCCAGTGATCAGATGGTTCTCCATGGGGCTGCATCCACCACCGCTACATCGATATCCACTTCGACAACCGCTGCAACGGTAATTCCTGCTGCATCTGCTACTACTGCTGCTGCTGCTTCTGCAGGCAACAACAAAATGGTAATGAAAAAATCTTCCACTACTAAATCACCTGCGCCACCAATTGTGGGACGCAAAGCCACTAGCTACATTGCGGTGAGTACGTAGTGAGATAATAGTGCGTATATAGTGCATATATATATTCATATGTATGATCATGATCATCATCATCCTACCAAGCTGCCCGCCTGCCTGCCTGCCAGCCCGCCTGTTGTCCAGCTCTCATGCATTGCGGTCATAAACAAACCACAAGGCACAGTGAATTAGTCGTTAAAGCAAACTATTTTTATATATTTGAACAATTCTCACTTATCTCTTGTTGCACTTTTGCTATCTAATAGCATCTGATATAAAATTTATCAAACTAAAGGACCAATCAAACTATAAACCAAACGATAGTTCAGATTTGTATTCTATTTTTGCCTCGACGTGAATTACTGTGCCTCTAATTAGTTATTTGTAACATTTTTGTAGGAGTAACTAGATCAGAAAAAGCAAAAATTGATTGTACATAATTTAATTTTACGCACTGTTATTTTTGGTACTTGCAAGAGATCCCACTAGCCGCCAATCCCAATCCAACTAACAATGCGCCCCACCCCTTAACATCCACATTTTTCCTTTTGCCTGTCTTCCCAAAATAATTATAATGATGTTTGGACTAAAAATTATTTTACCTTGTTATTTTACCTCACAGAATTCTTCGGCGACCAATAGCAAGTACATTCCACGACTGGCCGATATTGATTCAAATGAGGCCCATTTGGATCTTATACCAGATACCTGGAACGTCTACGATGTATCGCAATTTTTACGCGTTAACGATTGTACGCCGCATTGTGACACATTTAGCCGCAATAAGATTGACGGCAAACGTTTGCTCCAGCTAACGAAGGATGATATAATGCCACTGCTTGGAATGAAAGTGGGACCAGCGTTAAAAATCTCCGACCTCATTGCCCAGTTGAAGTGTAAAATAAATCCGGGCAAGGCCAGAATACACAAGACCAATAAATCATCATTTTTATAGTGCGGGATTTTTAGTTTTTATGTAATTTTATGATTTTGTAATAATTGGATTTGATTTGTCGAAACGAAAGTTATCACCGATATACAGAAGGGACAGTTTAATCCCCTTCCTATTGGCGGATATACCAACTATGTATATATATATATATATTTATATATATATATTTGTATATCCTAAAGTATTTTTGTTAGCACTTGAAATCGAAACACATACGTTGCCTAGAATGGATCTTAACCAATCCATAATACAATTTGTATAACTAACTCAAGTCTCACAGCGCGTTATATTATATTATACATTATTATACATACACTTATATCATTAATAGATATATCATAGTCTGTAGAAGGTATGCTCATGTTATATCAGTCAGAGTTTCTATATAAAACACAAAAAAAAAAAAAAACAATTTTTTTTGAGGGTGGACACTGCGAAATACATTTTTTATCACAAACACGCATATTTTTGTAATCTAACAAAAGCAATTCATTAAACATAGGTCTATTAATTGTATATACATAATACATAATCCGCAGAGCTAACTCGACCGAATACCAAAACCAACACCCCCCTCATATATTCTATATATTTATATAGACACAAATCAATCCAGAAATCAGGCAGCATAATTAGCATATAGTTATCTGAGTTAAGAGTGATCGCATTCTCTCCTCTATCCACCAATCAACCAATGATGTCCAGTCATAGTGCGCTCTATTTGTCTTTCCCTGAACACACTTAATTTACTTATTAGAGAGTGCATGAGTTGTGAAGCCAGATATAAATATATAAATTGTATGTAAACTCCCCCCTTTTCAAAAGTGAAGAAGCAAACCTTAAAAAATATTAGCGTACGTAATTATAGCCTAGCCATTAAGATTACAAGCTAATGTCAAAACACAAAACAAAATACTTAATAAAAACGAATTCAAAATTGCAAGTATTGAAAAAAAAAGGATTGTTTCATTCGGTATAACTCTTTCGAATGCTTTAAAAAACTTACAAATAGATAGATGCATTCCAAAATCGCACTATAAATTTTTCTACCTTTCGAATCTTTTTATGTATTTTTTATGATCCATAGAAATGTGGTTATTTCATCATTTAATTACAATTTGGTAGAATGAAAACATTTTTTAAGAAAATGACCCTAAAATATCAATGTTTTTATTAAAGCAAACTCACTTTGTGTTCCATTGGCATAGAATTGGAATATTGTCATCTAGTTTTTTTTTAAAAAGTTTTGCGTCATTTGTTTTGTTTAATGGTTTTTGTTATTTAAGACATTTAAAACATGCATTTCATTTTAAGTTTAACTCTGCTGCTTGAGATCAACGATTGTCCTTTGGAGAGAGATTGTTGATTAAAATATGTGATTACAGTAAGGAACAAAAAGAGCGTTTCCACTAAAATGTTAGTATAATCGAAGAAAGATTAAACGGTCGATTTCATACTCTTGGTGGACTTAAGTATTTTGTATTTTGAAAGAATATTATTGTCAGGTTTGTCAAAAAACTGGAACCAATTTGAATTTTATCACACCAGACTTATGTATGTATATAGTACTGACAATGCCGCCAAATCTTCTTTATTATGCCGCAAAATGACTCTTCTTTAGTATTATATTTGAATTTTATCTTTTGTACCCTTGCAGTACACTGTAAGATCCTAGAACATGTTTTAGTCGACTTTAATACAACACGGACAGTGAGTATGATAACACGATTCAGAATATAACTCATCAATGAGCATATCTCTTAAAAGATTTCCAGATAAAAAAAAAGATCACTAGACATAAACATATGTAATTATATATATATATCAACTAAGTCGAAATTGGATCGGCATTGTAGTCAAGCACAAGTTTTTGGGATATCAATTATTTGGTTGAACAAAAACCAATTGGAACTGCCTCAATTCAAATTTATAGCTTTTTGAATTCTGAAAACTTGTTGAAATAAAACAATTAAAATTTTAGTTAAAGTATGTATATATGTATGTAGGCATATATATATATTTTGGATATTAATACAGTTCTTTTTTGACAATATTTACAATCTATACGTTTGGTGGCTAAACATTTATACTAAATTGTGTGCTTCCTTTTTGTATATTATTATTTTTTTGATTAACGTTCACATCAAATGA
Source organism: Drosophila nebulosa (assembly GCA_024703675.1). Lineage (NCBI taxonomy): Eukaryota > Metazoa > Arthropoda > Insecta > Diptera > Drosophilidae > Drosophila > Drosophila nebulosa. The sequence continues at coordinate 4,746,709 of CM045724.1, read as the reverse complement.
CAAACTTTTGGATTTATATTCTACTGAAATAACTAATATTATAAATATACGTAAATATATATCTATAATATAAGTGGTTTGTGTATCTGTGTGTGTGTGTGTATAAAAATGTGTGTAAAAGAAAATTAGTTGCCATAACCGAAGAATATAGATAGATAAGGTATAGTAGAAGTAAAGGGGAACATAGATAAAAAAGGGATTCATTATACATTAATTCAACTCAATATACAATAATTGTGTGTGTTTATATACAGGATGTTGTGTATTTAATATGATTTTGTCTAGGTAACTTATACTACATACAATAATATATAATAATAATAATAATAATGTATAGAATATACGAACTTTTATGCTTACATATCTAGAATATTTTGTTTTCAGTTGAGGCGTAAGATGAAATCTTTATCGAATACCCAAAAGAAATCTTCGCTTTCGCTTTTTAAAAAGGCCTCAATAACAACTTAACATGGTAAAATACTAACATTTACAGCATTCCGTGATATTAGATAATATATAAATAGAAACTAACTTAGGAAGGAAACGAATATCATTTAAGAAAATTTAAGGACAGAGAAGGATTGGAAAGGATGGTACGAGGAGAGTGGTAATCTTAAAATCATCCAAGCCTCCTATGAGTACAAATTTTAGCGGCGAGCTTCTCTGGACAGAAAAGAATAATAATAATAAATATGAATCTAATCTAAATAAATTTATATAGCTAAAGCTGCAGAAGCAGGCGGAGGACTCTCCTCAAGTTCATGCGCGGCCTCTTGGCTTGGTCGCCGCTTCTTTAGGGGCGTAACCTCGTCTTCCTCGGTGCTATTGCTGGCCGCAGCTAATCTTTTTTGGCTGGGACTGGAACAGTTGCTATCAGCTTGATCAGTGGGTACAAGAGGACAAACATCTAGTGTGGTACTTCCTCCGGTGGCTATCTCGGTAACAATATGAGCCTCTAACGACGGAGGCAATAAAGGAGATAGGGGTGTGGCATTTAAGTCAAAAGCATCTTCCCCATCATCATCATCATCGTCGACATCATGGGAGAAGATGTCATGACCATCTCTATCATCATCATCATCGCTATAATCATCCCAAGAGACCTGAGCTCCGGGAAATACATAGGAATAATTATTGCTATGGCAATAGAAGGTGCCCGATTGCAAACGTTCGGCTGCCGTTTGTCGTTTGATGCGCTGCGGCTGTATGGGAGTAAGACTTGGTGCCGCTGTTTTGGTCTCCTGGACAAGATTGCGGTTAACCATTTTGGCATCCTGTTCGCATTGCTCAATTCCGCTATCCTTGGAAGAATCAATCGACAAGTGACGATAGCCAGGCCCAGTGCCAAGTCCTGTTGGAGTTGTCTCATTAAGTTCAACCAATATGTCCGATTTGATGCGCTCAATGGCAGCACGATCGGCTGATGAGGATTCAAAGCCACTGTCTGAGCAAGTTCCAGCTGCCGAGCCGTTTGATTTAAGCGATTGTGTATCTGTTGTGTCCAATAATTGCTGGGCATATTGACGCGGATGATAATGGCGATGATGATGATGCTCTGGCGGCATTAATTCTTTTGATTCCTGGAGGATCATGTCATTGCAGCACAGCTGCTGCCAGGTTTGATCTTCGCCAGAGCTTGATAATCGATGACATATTTGATTGATAATGACATCCGAATCTCCCAATAGCTCCACATCGAATTTCAAATGATGCAATTGCTCGCGATTTATTAAAATCTGAGGCACCGAGCCCGGTATACTGCTCGGTATATGAGCCACAGGGCGTACCTTAAGCGATGAACCAATGACAATAAGCAAATCGCATTTATCCTTATCGGTGGCCATTACAGTGTGATACTCATCAGGCAGACCTGAATAAAATAAGGCGGAGTAGAGAAAAACAAGCAGGAAGACACGGATTATTTTTATATGTTACAACAACTTTATTTCTGCAAATTGAATTAACAGATTGATGCACTAGATAGCTCCACTTACCTTCACCAAAGAAGACAATGTCTGGCTTCATGATGCCATTCTCCACCAACTGTTTGAGTTCATCTTCGGTAACAGCTACCGAAGCATCAACACTCTGCTCCTTATGGGGCTGACATTGTGGGCAGACTGGAATGCGCTGAGCAAAGATATCCTTGCGCAAGGCATCTGCATTGCACTTATATTTGCATTTGGTGCACGAGGCCGTCGAAAAAGAACCATGACACTCGATGACCCTTTGTATGCCTGCCACCTGTTCCAAGGTGTCAATATTTTGTGTATAATTGCGCAACAATTTACCCTTAGTTTCCAACATTTTGATGAAACGATGACATGGTGATGGCTTAAATTCACCAGGATAAATTTCTCGAGCGAATTTATAGAAAGGACGTGGATCACGTTTGAAATAATTAATATCAAACATGGCCTGGGGATCGGGTAGGTCAGGAAAATCGTGAGCCAAGCGGGCGTAGATGCCGTTAGTGGAACGAAAATCGGGAATGCCACATGAAACGGATACACCGGCCCCAGTCAAAACAATGATACGCTGCGACTTCTGTAGCAGATCAATCACATCGTCAAAGGTATTAACATGCTGGAGTTTGGATCGTCGCTTAGGCTCATTCAATAGATGAGCCAAATAGTCCCAGAGTACCGAGTCATCGGGCAGATCGGAGGAACTGGTGGTGGCAAAATGTGGCATAATGCTGGCAATTACCTGGCGAGGCACACGACCCGTATAAAATTCGCGTTGAAGCCAACGAAGTTTGAAATCTGTTGAACCCCCGCCGCCGCCAACGCCCTCGCCGCCAGCACCACCTCCCATCGATGATGAACAATCTGAACTGGAATTTGTGTCATCCTCTTCCTCCTCCTCGTCATCATCATCGTCGTCATCACATTCGGAGGACACAGAGGCATCTTCATCTTCCTCGTCTTCCTCTTCTGTATTCGCAGCAACTGTTTGAATTTTCTGTTTGGCGCACATTTGTAGCTCTTCCTCTTCTTCTACTGTTTTTGTTTTGTTTGCTGTTGCTTCTGCTTCTGATTTGCTTGCTGCTGTAGTTGTTGTTGTGAGAATTTCGGCGCCAAAATCAAAATTTGTTAATTTACTATTTCCATCGCCGACTTCATTTATTAAATCTTTGGCATTTACTGTGATAGTTGAAGCCAATCGTATATCTTCAAAATTCTCCATCATTTTCGAGATTTCTCTGTCAATACAATTTTGCTCCCTTTGCTGCTGGTGCCACCATTAAATTTCTGTTGCTGCTGTTTTCTTTTACTGCTAGTGCTTCCTCTTCTTCGTCGTCGTCTTGTTGCTACTGCGCTGTTGCTGCTTTCTCACGTTCCGTTTTCACCGCTCTTTCGTTGGTACACACAAAATTTTTTCTCCCTCTGCTTCGTACTTATATTCAGCTTGAAGAAAAAATTTTTTTCTACCCAAAAAAATTCTCCAAATTAGCCAAAATTTTTTCTAAATACTTGAAATTTTTTTTAACACTTTTTTAAAATTTTCGAAAATTTATTTAACTAATTTTTTTCGAATATTTTCGTAATTTTTTCGACGTAATTTCTGGAAAATTTTCCGATGAAACCAAGATGGCGATGGCACACACGTAGATGTGTGAGTGCGTATGAGTGTTACCAAAGGGCGTTGGCTGGAATTGTCCTAACGCATTGGTTAAAATGGCCTAACGCTTTGCTGAAAATACCAAAAAAACGGTCGGTTTATTTATACATTTTCCAACACTGCTTCAATTTTGCACAGTGAAAAAGCATTGTAATTAAATAGGGGAATATATGAATTTTAATTGAGGAGTAGTGGAATTGAAATTTAAATTTAAAATTTTGTTGGGCAAATCCAGTCGTATGTTGTATATGTTCAGTGTCAATGAAAAAGAAAATCGAAAAACAGTTTAAACTCTCTTTGAGCAGTATGTGAGTTAAAGCAATACAAATGGGTACTTAACTAAATGTCCCACATCTAAATATTAATCTATTAAATAAAAACACATCAAATTTTTTTTGATCAATCACGTGTTACATATTTCTTTGATCAAATTAGTTTCGACAAGGAATTTTTTTATAATACCATGCGCCAAATATCTGCCAATAAGTTTTGATTCCAAGTTAGAAGTTTTTGCATGTAACTGCACCACTGTTCCATCTCCAGTGTATTTTCGTTTGGCAGCACTATCCATCAATATGAACTGAAAACAGTGTCACACAATAACAAAATTTGTTTTTGCACAAAAACAATGATTATTTGATTTAGTTTGTAAGGGGTCTAGGTTAGAAGAAACACAAGGAGCAAAATTGAATAATGGACAAGCTAAATTTATATGAAGTATTAGGCGTGGCACCAGATGCATCAGAAGAGGAGATTAAAAAGGTGAGTTTTCAAAATAACATTTCAATTCAAACCAGTTTACTCACATATTATATATTACTATATTAAATTTGTATATTTTTAACCAGAACTATCGGAAATTGGCGAAAGAGTTCCATCCAGATAAAAATCCTGAGGCAGGCGACAAATTTAAGGAGATTTCATTTGCGTATGAGGTGTTGTCGGATCCAGAGAAACGTCGGATCTATGACCGTTATGGCTTGAAGGGTTTGCAAGAGGGCATGGAAAGCTCTGCAGATCCTTCCGATTTTTTTTCCCAATGGTTTCCGTTTGCTGGTAGTAGTGGACGCAGTGGTAAACGCGAGGGTAAAATTGTGACAAAATTGGAGCTAACGCTGGAGGAAATTTACGAGGGTGGCATGAACAAGTCGTTGGAATACAAAAGGCAAAAGCTCTGTGGTCAATGTAATGGCGATGGTGGGCCAAAAGAAGCTCGGGACGAATGTGAGACTTGCGGAGGGTCTGGACGAGCAGCTGCCTTTACTTTTATGGGTCTAAATACTTTCGATACAGTGAGTAAAACATAAATGTAAACGAAGATTGACTTAGGAGAATTTATGCTTTTAGAGTTGTCCCTCATGCGATGGCCGTGGATTTAACATCAAGGCGAATATGCTTTGTACAACATGTAGTGGCCAAGGATTTGTGGAAGAGAAAGTAAAACGTGATGTGAATGTGGAGCAGGGAGTGCCGCACATGATGAAGTTACCTTTTCCAAATGAGGGCAACCAGATGCGAGGCGGAGAATTTGGTGATCTCATTATAGTCATTGCCCAGCTCGAGCATCCCGTATTCCTTCGTCGTCATGCCAATTTGTATATGAGAGATTTGAACATTAATTTAACTGAGGCTCTCTGCGGATATACTCATTGTTTCCAGCATCTGGATGGCAAAATTATTTGCATGAGTACTCAACCGGGTGAAGTCCTTAAACATAATCACATTAAAGTGATTCGTGGCGGTGGAATGCCAGTCTTCAACCATTCTTCAGAGCGTGGAGACCTTTTCATTAAGTTTGTGGTTAACTTTCCGGAAAACAACTTTGCCAATGCTACACAATTGGCTACACTCGAGGAACTCTTGCCCGGGAGACAAAAAATTGATATACCGTCCGGAGCTGAGGAAGTGCAAATGTCTGATTACAAGCCTAACGGTCAGCGACAGGCGCAGAACGATGATGATGACGATGAATATGGAACCGGTCAGTCACCACATTTTGAAAGTGTCCAGTGCCAGACAGCTTAGTTGTTGTGGCTATGGCTGCTACAGGCTCGCTATTTTAGCCTTGATCTTTGGCAGCTTCTGGCCACGCTTAGCGTGGATGAAGTTTGCTTTTTGGTGCCGCTAGTCGTCTTAATATTTATAGTATTGTTTTTCATACAGGAATGTTTGCTGTGACAAAAAACAGATGTGCGTGATTCGAAGTTATCGAAATTTGTATTAGTCCTTTAGTTTAGCTTAGCTCCTATATATTTTGTATTAATATGAACCAAATATGACCATGTTTTAAGTAAGCCCAGCTAAATTATTATGTATGGAACTTAACCATTAATCCTATTTATTTATTTTTTGGTTTTTCACCATTTACAAATAACCACGGAATATATACACTAATCTCACTGTAGAAATTATATCTATGTATGTCAAAGAACTTTAAAATTTTATGTGTATGTACATTTTTGGTAACATTAATAATCCTAAAAGTTGAATAACTTTTTACGCACACTTTTTTTTTTTTTAATTGAAAGGATTTCAGTGGGAAAAACATTGCATTTCTCTATTTGATTTGATTCATTTATTGCCAATCAATTAAAAGTTTCGTTTTAGAGCTCGAGATAAAAAAAAAAGTAAATAAATGTTAATTCATTTAGAAGAAATAGGTTTGCTTAAATCCAATGGAATTTCACCCTCGTTCGATTCATCGTACTTCATCCGTTTGGGAGACTTATGTAGGCACAGAGATGCGTCAAAACCAGTGTAAGCAGGCTCCTCAGCTTTGGTATTCTCTTTAATAGGATCTTTGGGTTTACTTAAATCCAGAGGGGGTTCCATTATCTCTGAATTGTCATCGTGCTCTATAGGCTCGTAAAGTTGTTCCAATTTATCAGTGGTGCGATTTAGTCCCTTGACCGATTCTTGGTTGGCAGCCACCTGATCCGCATTGACTTTCATTAAAGTTAAATATTGATTATATTTCGCATAATTACGCCTTCCAGTTTCATCGTTCATCAAGACTTGAGCATCATTGTGTGACTTATCCCGCATGGCTTTCAAGCGAATGTGCTTGGTTATGTCCCAGCGCCAATTGGAACGATAGGAGCACAAAGAGCATTCGAATGGCTTGCGATTAAGATGACCTACAATGTGGACGTGGAAACGAGACGCTGTGGCAGCCCAGAATGTGCAATGTGGACACTTGAATACTTTCTTCCAAGGAGTGAAATCGCCTACTTCCTCCGGTGAAAGCTGATCTATGATCTAAGGGGGCGGGGTAAGAGAGTTAAGTGAATCATATTGGTTAAGTTGTGTCACCCACCTCTCCGTAACCGGGAGCTGTTTCGACACCGCAATAGCTCAGATCATTAACAGCCTGGGGCAATTCCTCATCAACTTGCTCCGACTCTTGCTGATTGGTGCTTCTCAAGGCTGATGGACATACTTGCAAATGTTTTATCAAATCCATGGCATTTAATACTTTCTGCTGGCAGTGAGAGCAAGTTATACCATTTGTTTGCTCACCCGGCTCACCCTCGAAATCCAGTTTTTTTGAATTTGTCGAAAATTCTTCATTCTCCTCCAGATTACGACGACGTGCGGCCTTTTGTTGCCCCACAGTGGGCACATGGTGATTCTGCTCATGTATGGTCAGCGATTGTTTAATATCCGAACTGAAGTCACAGACGGTACATTTGAAGATACCATTAGCTCCATGATTTTTGGTATGCCTGTCCAAATTCCATTTGTACGGTGTATGAAAGTCACATGAATTGCATTTGATTAATGGCATTGAATGGTACTTGACATGTTTCTTGAATCTGGCTCGAATTGGTGTGTTATAGGAGCACTTGTGACATTGATATTGGAGTACATTGCTGTTGTTACCTTCCGGTGTTGGACTTCCGGAATTGGCTTCTTCAGAGTCTTCGGAACTGCTGTTCTCAGGCTCCATTTTGAAGGCCGCCTGTGTAGGTGGTGGTGGCGGCGGCGGCGGCGGCAGTGGTATTGGCATCATTCTAGATTGAAACTCAAAGGCCATGGAAAATATGTTATTATTGTTGGCCACTATTTCCTGCAATTGATACAGCTCCTGCTGGCGATTATAGGCCTCCACGTTGACCCGAAGCTGTTGCTCCTGTTGTTGAAGCTCGCATTTCAATTGCTCCAGCGAGGGTCCATTCTGTAGCATACGCAATAGCCCAGGATTGATTGAAGTATTTATTGATGGAGCGGGCACCTCAATGCTCTCTTCCAGTCGACGTTTGCGTAATTCACGACTTATATTACGCTTTCCTTTCATTGGAACACCGGCTATTCCGCCTGCATTCACAGCGCCACCATCATCGGAACAGCCATGCACCATTTTCATGTGCCTAACCAGCTTCTGGAAATGACGTGAGGCATAGAGGCATAACTTGCATTCATTGATCACTATACGTTCTCCGTGTACATCCCGCAAATGGGACAAATGACTTCTTGGATTCTGTGTAAAGAAAGCGCATTGATTGCAACTATAATTCCGTCGTATTTTGCACTGTGGCAGGACATCTCCATTGACACCAGAGGGTTCGGAAGCTGTTGAAGGTCCTTCTGGCACATTTTCACGTGCCGGCTGCAGGGGCAGTGTTTCCATCAGGCGATTGGTCAAACTATAATGTTCAAGCTGTCGCTCCATTTGCTCGACTCCCATTAAGAGATTTGGTCGGCGTATGACATTAGCCGCCTCGGAGGCTTCCATCGGTGTTTGATATACAGCTGCACCGCTGACAAGACTGCGCACCACCAATTGTCCTCCATTGCGTTCTACCATCGAGGGAAGATCCATTTTAAAATGACTTTTGCCTTACAGAAAATGTTTTCCAGCCTTTTTTGTTTTCGATGTGAGGGCTACGAGACCTGGCATCTAACTGAATCACTGTAGGACCGTCAACTAACTTCTTAACTTCTTTTAATGCCAAGCCTGCTGGGATGGTTCCTTTAATTCAATCTGTCAAAATGAAGAGACCAAGTTTGATGAAAATAACTTAAGATACAATATTTTCAACTGAAAGTAACTTTAATTCTAAAAAATGATATAGCAGTCTGTTTGAAATCTGTTTGCTTAAAAAATTTCTAAAATTAAAAGAGAAGAAAAGAAAAGAAACTCGTAATCTCTAATGGAATAGCTCCAGCAGTTCAGTAGGATGATGATGAATAGGACAGTTACAGGATACAAGTTATAAATAAGGAGGATAAGAAAACAAAACAAAAAGATATTATAAGATTACATTATAACAAAAAATTAAATGTCTTGTTTTTATTAAAAATAAATTATAATGTAAATAAATAAGCAATATATAGACTAGAGATCGCATATGTATGGCGTTGGGAAAATATACATTTCAAAAAAATATGAAAAATGACTTAGAATTGCGTCTAAAGCAATTCACCTTCCTCGCATATGTACAACGGCAGCAACTGCAGGGCTAATTTTGGATCTAAGCCCAGTTCTTCTTTGGTAAAATTGAATAATGGTGGCAAACGCTCACCATTGGGCATGGCCGCTTGCAGAGTTTCCATTAGACGTAGCTCGTTGAAGCTCTCATGGGCACAGGCATAAAGGGGTAATATACGATCGTCTGGCTGGTAGACCAGACAACAATTCAGGAGATCAGATAAATCCTCAGGTACAAAGGTGTTTAATAGAGCATGCCAATTGGGACGTGGCGAGTGGATTTGAGTCTCTGTTATTTGACACATCATACTAATTCGTGGCACCCGATCTAGGCCCTCGGTGCCCAAGATCTGGATAATGTAGAGCAATTGTTCTTTGCCATGTTTGTTGCTGCCAAACAGTGGAACGCCGCTTAACATTTCGGCTAGGACACAGCCAGCACTCCACATATCCACGGACACGTCATAGAGAACACAGTTGGCGAAAAGTTCGGGTGCCCTATAGGCACGGGAACAGATATAGCTTATGTTGGCCTCATTTGGCACCAAAACTTTTGCACTGCCAAAGTCACCCAGCTTCAGCAACATTTTCTGCTCGTTTAGCAGCAAATTCTCCGGCTTAATATCCCGATGACAAATACTCTTGCCATGCAAATAGGCCAATCCTCGATAGAGCTGATACGACAGGATGCGAACATAGATCAGCTGAACTGGTCGCATTTGTTTACGCTGCTGAACGAGATAGTCCAGCAGACTCATGGGCATATATTCCAGGGCCATAATTATGTAATTGCTGAGAGGTGTACCCATTTGAATGTGGAAGAAGAATATCATTTTAAGTATATTGCAATGGTCGGATAATTGATTCATGATCTCCACTTCCCGTTGCTGATAGTTGCCAAAATTGAAGATTTGCTTGAGGGCCACCGTTTTACTGTCATGCTCGTGGCTGTTGTCGCCCAGCTCGGCCTGGTAGACGCGACCAAAGGTTCCGCCACCAATCAGTTTCTTCACCGTAATGGGAGTGGGCACCGCCCTGCATCCGAAACGACAATATGCCATCGCATGGAACATTTGATTCTCGGGTATTACGTAGTGGACGGGAGCAGGATTGGGCAATTGGTTTTGATTTTCTAGTTGACAATGAAGATGGTTGGATGTATGATGATGATGCGGGCGTATATACAAACTTTAAGGGCCATAAAAGCCCTTAAATCTTATGAAATTATTATCTTACCCATATCGTTGTCAATCAGACATCAATACGGAAGTTCGTATTCAGGGTTGCCAGGCGGTTTAATAACCAATGCGTGGCCCACTTAATATTGCCAGACTTTCGTTCCAGGGTCGTCAAATTTATAATGGAGAACAAACTTTTCGAAACGTTTAAGACCTCCATTGCAAACCGATTTAATGAACTTACTTCGCATTAGTTTGTTGGCCTGACCTTGAGAAATCGCACAGGATCAAACGAATCGAGACAAAATATTGGTGGCTCTAAGATAAGTTTATGTGCTGGCGATGGAATAAGCTTCATCTGTTCTGACAATTAAGCGACAAACGTATTTGATCTAAAAAAAAAATTGTTCTCGCTTGTCAGGGAACTAGTCACTAGGTTTCCGGGTAAGCAACCGAAACAATTAACAGCAGCTGATCCCTCATTTTCATGTCACTCCAGAAAAGACTTCACCAGAGTTATTTTTTCAAAAATTTATTGTTTAATTAGTAATTGGTCAAAGCCATCTAGAATTGAGATTTAAATCCATAATTCATATAGTAAGCATATTACATAAATAATTTTGTTACCCATAAAAGTCAAATTTCGGTTTGCCCTTTATTTAATTAATAGAAATACAACAAAAATTGCCTTTATCAGACATTTTAGCTGGAGGGCACCCACATAATGTGTTCAGCATCTGGTAATGGCATGGTCTGTGGTTTCCTAAGCCTTCTTTGCTTGCTCTTTTTTTTCTTCTATTTTTTGTATAGCGCTTTTAAAATTAACTGCCTCAGCTTAGACCGCCAGCTGCTGTGGTCGTACGGGAAGCTGCCTGCATCATCCTTTCATGTAGCATACTTTGAGGCGTGTAAGCAATAGCAACACGTTGTTGGTGTCAGCGAGAAAGTGTTGCTTTTTATTTGCCTCTGTGGCCGCTTTGAAGGGGTTTTATTTTCCCTTTTTTTGTTGTTGTTTTTTTTTTGTTTATTTTTTATGGTTGGTTTTTCCCATCAAGCAATTAGAAATTGTGTAAGCATACCAAATGTGTTTTAATCAACATATTTAATTATAGAGTTCTTCTTCATTTATTCTGTTGCTCATTTTAATGGAAATATGTTTAGTTAGCAGACGAAGCTATTGTTTTTCCAGTTTAGAGATCAAGTCCAAGCTGTCGGCTGGTTGCCTCATACAGATTTTCTTGCACATGCTAAAAAAAGATATAGCCAGAGGGAGAGACAGAGAGAGAGAGAGAGAGAGAGAGAGAGCGCGCGGGAGATTCAGGTGTAGGTAACCGGTTTCTCGAAGAGCTACATATCTAATACCAAGTTCAAGGTCAAGTACGGAGAGTCAGTGGTTAGTGAGTGCATCACACCACCACCATCATCGGCATCTCTGGCATCGGCATCTCTGGCATCACAAAGGTGTGACTATCCAACCGCAAGTACATACCGACTGCGACTCTGACTGTGGCTGTGGCAGTAGCTGGGCGGGGGTGGCGCATTCAAATGTTGTTTAATTACACAGTGGGTAAGTCTAAACAGCTTTTTGTTTTATTTCAGAGAATAGAGAGACTTGTGCAAGTCGAAAGATTTTTCCCACGAATTGCGAATTTCCATTAACCATTGACTTTGAAACGTCAAGTGCTTGGCCACGAGAACGAACAAGCGATTGCGGCACGTTGAATCAATTGAAAAGCAACGCGGCTAAGAAGGCTCTTTACTTGAAGGGTACTTACAATATGAATTTAGAAGATATTTACATAATGCCAGCTAAGTATGAATAAATTCTTGCATTCATTTTAGTGAATAAGAAACAATAAAGAAATGGCAAATCGTAAAAGTTAATAAATCACAATGATTAAGACATTTACTAGTGGTTTATTTTATAATAAACATTTATGGGCAGTTCTCTTTGTTGAAAGTTAACTAATTGTAGTTGCATCATCGCCTCATTGGAATGTTGGCCTATTTAATTAGATGAATTTATATTTTCAATAGAAGCCTTAAAAAAAATGGCATTTGGAAAATAAAGCTGTAATTCAATATTTAAGAAATTACTATTACCAATAGAAAATTTCTCTTAAATTTCAAGCAAACACAAAGCGTAATGGTCGTATATCATAGTTTTATAATAGAGAGAGAGAGAGAAAGAAAAAGAGAGCGAGTGATAAATGAACTCTTAGACCATTGAAAATAAACTTATTTCATTTGATTTATGAATGGTAAAACAGTTGAAGTTCATTAAGTCCAACCCCATCGCGACCCGTTTGATAAATGCCATAGATGTCTAATTTGCATTACACGATGAAAATATGCTAAAGGAGCAAACATTTTCAACCACACACACACACACACACACACACACAAATACCACCCACCCATTCGGTCGCCCACGCAACCACTGACAACTGCCAATTCAAATGTCTGACCCAGGAGCAGCCACTTTGTAATTATAATGCCCAAAGTAGACAGAACCTTTCGCAGCCAGGAAAAAAACAAACCAACAAAACGCAGCAACCAAAAAATAAAACCGTAAAAGCAAATATTGTATAAACGGATATCCTTAATGTCTGTCCGGGATGCTATGCCACTTTTGGCCTGACAGTCATTTCCGTTTTGCGAACTTTTTTTTCTTTCTATTTTTTCATTGCTTTCCGTTGCGAGACACTGTGGCAAGGCATCCACATGCGGATGCGGATGCGAATGCGAATACGGATGATGGAAAACCTGTTGCTTAGTGAAAGATTTAAGCCATCGTAAAATATGCCAGTTGAATTTGCGAATTAAAATTTTAAGGTCTTCCCTAACAAGACATGGCAATAAAGTAGATTTGATTTAAGTTCTACTTAAGCCAAGGAAACCAATAGAAGAAGAACATTTTTTGTTTTGAAAATAAAGTTATCAAATTGTGAATACCCTACAATGAGGTTAAAATGTATGCTCGAAAGCAGGAGAATACAATTTTTTAAGTATATTTTTAGTTAAAATAACCCACTATTAAAATATGAATACTTCAATGCATCAGATTCAATCAGATGCAATCTAGATTTTACCAGCTTAAAATTTGTTTAATACATTAATTTAATTAACATTTGTCTATTTCATTGGTTCTTCAAGTCTCTTAGAATTCACGGAGTTCTTCTAAACTTGACACCTTTTCCTAAGTACAAGAGTTTGGTTTGCTCAAATTTTTTGCAATTGGAGAGAGATCTATGATCTATTTGGATCTTTTATTTAGACGCTAAGAATTGTTATTGTTTATTTTTTGGACCGAATGAAGCATATTTAAAATTGTTGTAATTGATCCTTACAGTTGTTAGTACTAAAAATTGTATTAAGTATTAAATGTTTCAACCCATTCCAATTGCACTTTCGCAATAAGAAAATTATCTTTGTTTTAAGTTCATACACAAATTCTAATTCAAATCTTGCGGTTCAAAGCAATTTCATAGTGTTGATAAACAAACAAATTATGGCACTTTACATCGATAGTCGGTATAAGCCTGAGCCCAGTTTTAGAGTGTCTAATAGTCGCCTTGTGCATTTACGAAGATTTCTTGAAGAATAGTCAAATTTGAATTGTTATTGCCGCCATGTATGAGGGGGATTTTCATTTCCTTTCCGGCCATGACACGCATTTACCGCACAACTTTCGCCACCCTCTGACAGCTCCTTTCACATTTGCCACATTCACACACGCGTTGGCCATTAGGCCAAAAGTAAGCTGGCACTAGGAGCTGTTGCTGCCATTTTCTCTCATCTAAAACGGAAGTTGTCTGTGTTAATGGAATTACATGAATTTCAACTCTGAACCGCAGAGTCAAAAAGGACGAGGGAGGACACAGAGAACAGAGAACAGAGGGGAGCAGAAATGTGTGGCAAAAGCAGGCGACATTTCCTGCAAATGCATGGCCCATAAACTTTCGGTTACGAAAGTTTTTTTTTTTTTTTCGCTCCCATTTCACTCCCGGAAATGATAATGGGGCCCCGACCGACTTATCGCATTAAAGTCATTGCTGCAACCACTACCAACCGCTAGCATAAACAGAATTCCACTTTAGATTTCCGCATCAAGCAAACAAACCGAAAAAGAAATGTCAAATTTTTTGAGTTTCAGTTTTCAATTTTCCATTTGATTTTATTTTTTAATGCAGTTTCAACGAGTTCTAGTTAAGCTGATGGGTTCAGTGGTTGGTTGCTAGGTTGGGGGGTGGCCCCCCCATGTGTCAAGCAGCTGTTAGCCCACTTTCCTCACACTCCTTGCCACTTTCATTTGCCATTTTCAACAAAAATGTTTTCCTTGGCTCCGTGCCAAACATTTTAGATACATTTTTTTTTTCTTCTCTCGTTTACAGGGACTTGTTTTTATGTTGTCTACTGTTTTGGCTGGTTTTGTTTGTTTGTTTGTTGTTGCTTTGTTTTATTATTTTTGCTACTATTTAAGTAAAATGCAAATATTTTTTGTTGAAATTTAAGTGCAAATTTTTAGGTTGTACCCACAGCCAGCATGCATATTTATGGTAATAAATGAAAAGCGAAAGTTCTAAAATGGCCTAGAACTTTTTTTTGAAGCAAGCAACAGTTAAAACTGAAAGCAAATTGCACTATTTAAAATTAGACTTGAAATCCTGGATATAAAATAAGCAGCTTTATTTAAAAATTAAATAAATAATAAATATATAAATTAATTGTTGACTTTATTGAACGAAGGACTTGACCACATTCTTCTCATTGAAGTTTCTGATATCAATATTTAGTTTCGTTTTTATTTTTTTTTTTTGATGTAGCCACGCCTCCATTGCGTTGGTAATCTTAATGCCACTCACACGCAACTAGTTGACCGCCAAAAGAGAGAGAGAAAAAAAAAGTGTTGAACGTGCAAATCCCCGCCCACAAAATGTTGCGTGTGTGCGTACCCCCTGGCCAAAGTAAACGTTGGATGATGGCCAAGACGGCATTTAATTGAGCAATGCGAGAGGAGAATGAGGGGTAAGGCAAACAGGTTTCAGCAGGGAACAGCTGCCACATAAGAGATCCACCGCCAGCTTCCATTACCCCTTGCCGCTCTCTCTTTCTCTCTCTATCTGATGTTGTGGCATGTTGTATGGCCAAAGACCAAGATGACCAAGATGTTGTTATGGCCATTTAATTCAAGAATCAGGTCAAGGTTACAAAGATCATAATGATCGCATGAATGTTAAATGGTTTGTTGTTGCCTTCAAACATGTTGCATGTTGTAGAGCGCTGACAACTGTTCTCAGACACAACTGTTCCCACTCGAGTCGTATGAGTAATATGAAATAAAGGTAAAAGGCTCCTTTTATCGTACAAATCATTCGGTTCATGAGTTTTTGCGTTGCTTTTTTAAAGCCTTGCTAATTATTTGACTTCCATTTGGAAATGTTTATGAGGGAAATTTTTTAAAATACTTAATTACCTCGAAACGAAACAATAACAACCAAAGAAACCAAAATGAGTTAAGCCCTATAATTAGATCTCTTACATATGTACATATGTATATAGTAAATCATTTTTGGTAATTTATATGCAATGCTTGGCTGCATTTTGCAACGATGATCCTCCAATTTGCCACGCCTGGTTAAATCCGCAAGTTCAATAAACAGACCGACTGGGGAGGGCCAAGAACAAAGCCAAAAGCTCACAGAGAGCGAGCGAGAGAGAGGGAGAGAGATCAGAGTTCATCATCATTGTGGCTGAACTTCCTGCTCACTTTTTTGCAATCATTTTAATGGGATTTTAACATGCATTTTAAATTAAGTGCGTCCAACACGTTAAAGTAGCTTTTTGTTAATTTTAAGTAAGAAAATATGCATTAATCATCATACATATATGAGAAGTTATTTTCTACATTTTGACATTCATTAGCAAAAACAAGTAACAACAAAATTTAAGAAAAAAAAGAGTGCAAAACATTGTTATTGCTTTGCTATTTTTGTAAAAAATAATTTACATATAAATACATTTTGAAGTTATTCAATTATTTTTCATGCATTGATATGCCAAAAACAATTTGGATCTTTATGTTTAGCGAACAGGAAACATAATTTTGGGCTGGATGTGTATGCAGCTTATTTGAAATAATAATTTAGTACCCACAAATGTTTCATATTTTGTATCATTATTTAACTTCTTGAAAACATCAACACATATAAATTAATGAAATATTAAGAAAATCATCTTGGGACCCATATTTCTTATCTTGCTGCTGATGGCCATTTATTTTCCATTATTTTCACATTTCAAAGAAGCCAAAAAAAATGAATTGAATAAATAAAAAAAACACAACTAATTGCCATTTCTGCATTTACGGTCGAAGTTTCAATTAAGCATTGAAATTACCTTTTTGGTTGATAGAATTTGCATTTCAAATATATAAATTGTTCGATATATTTCACTTGCCACGTTGACATTAACATTCTCAATCACAGTCAAATGACCGGCCATTTGCTTCAACCTAGGAAAAAGATAAATCATGATGAGCGTTGGACTTAAACAGAAAGAGCAGAGAGACAATCTGTCGTATACGCAATATTTGGGTTGAGGGTCGGTTGTTTTTGTTTCACTTCCACTGCCATTACCACTTCTTTCTCTGGCCATCTGTGCGAGTCCAAGTCAATGTCTATTAGTTGACTTTAAGCTGTCTGGCTAAGACTAATTTGATTGCTTAAATGCTTTTGCCAAAAGGAATTAACTGTGCGACGACAAGAACAACAATCTGCTAGATGTTTGTCATTAGTAAAAGTCCCACGCTTCCAAGCACTTTCCCCGCCCTCTACTACACGATAGTCGGGTCTGTCTGTCTGTCTGTCTGTTTGTCTGGCTCCTGGCATTTTGGCATATTAGAAAGAGCTTAAGAAGCGATGTGACACGCAAACTGAAGAGAGCTAGTATAAGTTTTTGAACACCTTTCGAAGTACAAAAGTGCTTCAATGTTTTTTTTTTCCCACTTTGCCCTTACGCATCCCCATTATTTTACTACCCTTAAGTTCACTTAGAGCTCAGTGAACTTTTGCCTTAATAAGCGCAATTGACATTTCAAGTTTAGGTGGCAGATACTATGCTAACTTGTAAGTACCTATGAGTTGGGGGAGGGGGTCACACACACCTGCACCTACACTTTTTGTCACAAGACAAAGTTGCCATCACATATATGGGAGATGGATGCACATGACACACATTCTGGCGGGGATTGGCCAGCATCATCATCGTCCGTATCGCCGTATTGCCGTATCGTAACAGCAGCAGGTACTCCACTCAGCCATAAACTGAAAAACATCCCATGGGGCCCCTAGGTTCTGGGACAAGAAACATCCAATGGAGCATTAAACTGTCCAAATCGAACAAGAAACCTGAAAAGAAAAAAAAAGACTCACAAAAAAATCAATAAATTCTGTAGCAGCAATTTTAAAGCTGTGCATTTTTGTTGGCCTTTGGCTTTATTACAATTTCATAAGGTGTTTACGACTTTAAAAACTGCTATAAACTTTGCCGTTTGATGTTCTCTCAACAAAATCTTCCTTGTGGCTAAGATAAAAGTTAAACACTTGACAGCAGCCGCCCAGAGTTGAGGCTTACATAGTTTCGTGTAGACACAGCCCCCATCCCCTCAATCCCCATGATTTCTCACTCCATTCCAGACTTTAAGTAGTTCAAAGTTGAGGAATGCCAAACTGAAAGTAATGTTAGTCAGAAACGGAGAAAGGGAATCATGAAATTCTCAAGCACATTAGCCAAGCCACATTGTGCCTACTAATGAGAGCTCGTTTATGGTAGACATCCGCATCCGGTTTCCGGGGCGTTAGCCTGTGGGCCCCCCAAACGAAGGACACCTGAACAGTCCCGCAGACTCTGACTGCCGGCGGCCATTTTATTTGCCTTTGGCATCGTTTTCTCTTCTCTTTTTCGCAATTGCTTCTTTTTTTTCTTTCTTTTCATTTTACGGCCTTGTGCAGAGGGTGTTATGGGTTTGTCATGGAGCTTAGTCTAGTAGGATATTTTTCTATGACTTTTTGGTTTTCAAAAAAATGTTTTAAAGAAAGATTTTTGTTATCTGAAGAATTTACAATACATTTTCTCTTTGTTCTGTTTTGTTGCGGTTTAAAAAAACACAATCCTTTAAAGATATCCTATCAGATATTTAGGTTCTTGAGGTTTGGCTTCTAGGACTAAGTGTTTTTTTTAAAAATTGAGTTGAAATTATTGTTTGTATAATTTTATGAGGCCAATGAAATAGCCTATAATATTGGAACTAACAAGAAAAATAGTATGACTAAACTTATAATCGATAAACTACATATATTAAAAGAAAATAACTGCCCTTATATGAGGTAAACTCTAAAAAGTTAATATAAGTTGCAATTTACAGAATTTTACTTGCTTAAATTAAATTTTAATTTTATTATTTCTTTAAATTTGCGTAAGTTTCTTCTGGCATGAAGTCAAAGGGTATACAAAGTTTGATACAAAGTTTCTATGGGTCCAAAAGATGGGATAACATTTCCACTCTGCTGCACACATATGTACTTACATACATACATATCTATGTACATATGTTTGTTTTCACAAGGATTCGCCCTTTTGCCTTTTTATTTTTGAGCGTACCTTGACATTTGCATCATAAAAATGTACAAATTATGTGTAATCGCTGGAGATAGGCAAAAAGGGTTTTCAATGGGCACACAATATTGTTATGGAGTAGATAAGAAATAAATGAATAGACTTAAAGTACGCTTTAAATATTTATTCAATGACTCCACACACACACACTCACACACACAGACACAAATGTGTCATAGATTTTACAAAATTTTGCAATTAAATGCGCCAAAGACATGTCAAAATTTTGAAATCCATTAAAAATTGCTTTAAGCCTATATATGTATATGTATGGATGGGCCCTTGGTAGAGAGACTATGCCCCAAACATAGTTCAAGATTTCACATTAAGATAAATTCCAAGGAAATAACAAAACAAAAAATAAAAAATAAATAAATAAAAAGAGTCGCCAATTGACAGTTTCGTTTCGTTTTACTCGAAAAAATAACGAAAACAAAAAGAAACAAAATTTTAAAGGCAAAAAAATGTCTTGTCTAGAAGCCTAAATACCCTTTTACGAAAGTTTGTTGTTTTTGAATAAACTTATAAGATTTATTACATAAAGTTTTTCACAGTCTTTTGAAATTTGTGACTTAATGAAAACAACAATTAATAAAAATCTGTGTAATACATTTTTGTGAAGTCTTTTTAGGTAATTATGTTTAGACAATTATATAAAAAGTTCAATTAGAGAACCGAACTATGATGTTTAAATTGTTTTTATTGTTTATTGATTTCTTATTTGACCTCCGCTCACGTTCGCTAATAAAACAAGAAGAAGAAATCATTGTTGTTTCTTGTTTTTTCTTATCGATATTACTCGCAAGTGATATCGATAAGCTTATTTAATATCCTTTATAAGCATAAGGCTTATTATATAAACATAAAGGGCATTGTTAAAAAATAGGGGGTATTATAAAAATGTTAACAGTATTATTTAAGTACATATAAGGGGCAGGCATACCACAATCATGCATTATTTTTTTTTAGTTTTCAGTTAATTTCTTGGACCGATTTACAGTCAGAGATTTTGAAATGAAACACAAAAAATTAAATTTTACGTTTCAATGCAACCATTCATCTTCAACTCATCTCTATCGTTTTCTATCGGTGTATTCCAAAAGCCTGAACAAAGTCCCTATACCTTCTATTACAAAGAGTATGGGGATAAGACACACATTTGCTGGGGGGATTTAATTTGGCATTAGGCCGCATTGAAGGTCTGCAAAGTTAACCAAATTTCAGGTAGAAATTTTGTCTTTTAAGTGACCATTCTTCAGGTTACCACTCCTCAAAATGAAATATTTTTCTTCATCTTCATTTTTTTTTCTCGTTTTTTTTTTATGTTTTATAGGTTTTATATACTTATATACATTATGTACATACATATATACATATGTATATACTTGTTGATGTGTTGTCGTTTTTGAGGCTGGGCTGATCACGTTTCTTAGTGAAAATGTCTCATTAACTAAATGCAGCAGACAAAATTTGTATATCGAAAAGCAAAAATCTTTAACTGCAAAAACGTTTTTGAGGTCACTAATTGTTATTACAGATGCGAATTGGTTGACTTGTCCCCGGCTTTTGCTGTTTGGGGTGCTCGTATAATGAAATTCTTTTTTGTGGCTTATATTGTTTTACCGTAAGCCACTTTTACTTTTGTTTTTTTTTTTTCTCTCGTTTTACCGCTAACTGCAGACATTTTTATAGGCTTAAAGTGGAGGCTGATTGCAGCCTCTGATTGACAGCTGCTTCGGCTACTTGAAGCTCAGTCGGTAAATCATTTGGCCAGTTACCAGCGCTCCACTCCGCCACTCACACACATACCCGTGACAGCCCCTCGCTTCCTTCGACTTGGAGTTTTGCAGCTCATAAATATTTGTAGAACGCGTGCTTGCCCGGCGGCAATCTTGTCGTCTGAGGCTGCCCCCTCAATTGGCCCCCACCTCACACCTTCCCTTCTGCTGATTCTCCTTCTTTGGCTCAGATGTTTATGATAAACATGCCGCAATGTAGGTAGGCCCGACGGGTGTGTGTGTGTGTGTGCGTGTATCTGTGTGTATTTGCGTGTATATTCCCATAGCTTTTTGATGTCAGCCAGTCAGTCAGTCAGTCAGTCAGTCAAGTTGGCCTGAAAACCCAAAATATTGTTACAACAGGCAGCAATATGTTGTGTTTGGTTGCTGCTGCAGATATCTTAGATATCGTTAGTTTTGGGCCAGAGCTATGATTTTTGGCATTCGATTTGTGTTTTGTGATGTGTACATATGTACATACATAAAATCGATAATATCATGAAATATTGACAATACAAAAGTGATTCAGGCTTTTCTCAAATTGCTCTATAATTTGATTGCATGTACATTTCAAGTAGGTAGCCAAATATATATTATGTGGCACCAATAAAGGGGATAAATCGAATATTTGTTCTGCATACGAAATTGATTCTTCGTCGCACACAATTTAAGCACTGGCAAATTTTAGTACTTAATTTAGAGCCTTCAACTTTAACTTTCATTTGCAAATATTAACTACAATAATTAATACCAATTAAAACGTATGCTTTCACATTAATGTATTAGATTCCTATCTGGCCAACATTAATTTCAATTGTGGAAAATAGTTTACATAAATTAAAGAAATCTACATATGCATTCAATATTGAGAAACAAGCTATTAATCTAAATTAAATATAATACGTATATGTAATTTTACATTTTTTGATGATTGCTTGTAAAGAAAAAAATATAAAATTTCTATTTCTTGCGATGTTTTGGGTTTTGGACTTATTCCAAATTTTTTATTTTATAATAATGCTATTGATTCCCGTTAATTTTTCTCGTCTATTAATCGAATGTATCGACGATTATTTTTTCAGCTGCAAATTTTTCCTTGGGTGGTCTTTTTAGTACAATATTTTGAACAATGGAATATAAGCTCATTAAAAAATTAAGAATTGCATATTGTCTCAGTAATTTGTTTTATCATTTCTATTATTTCTTCCATATAGGCTGTAAAAAAACTCAATCTAAGGAATAGTTTTATGTCCTTGCAAAAAGGGTATATTAATTTTGGTCAAAAGTGTGCTACGCATAAAAGAAAGCTTCTACGACCATAAAAAGTATATATATTTCTGATAAGCACGATGAGACAAGTTCAAATAGCTATGTCCTTCCGTCCATCTGTGTCTATCAGCGTAAACTTCTCCATGCATTGAGTCTTCTATATACTGCTGGCATTGTTTAACTCAGATTTAGACGGATCGAAAAACTGTAACAATGGAATGATCAATCGAAAATAAAAAAAATTCAGAAAAGAAGGAAGAGATGTTTGATTGCTTTATATCCAAACGTCTTTGCTGAATTTCAACAAGATCATATATCACATAGCTCCCACGGAAATGATCGGTTTAAAATTTAGTTTTAGACCAATAAATTTCTTATTTTTCAAGCGATTGTTAATATTTGTTATTCATATCCGTCTCGAAGATCAAGATCGGGCGGCTATACCATACAGGTCCCTTAGGGCCGATCGACCCGAATACCAAATTTTGGTCGGAAAAACAGAGAAACAGCCAATTTAGTTTTGGACTTTTTACATAAAAGGTTTTTTTACTTTGACATCATAGTTCAGAAAAGTGTAACACAAAAACTTGCAAGAGTATACAAACTTCGGCATGGCAAAAGCTAGCACGGTCTTCTGGTTGGAAATTAAAAATTTGATTTTCTAAAATGTATTTACATATAACGTTTTAGTTAGCTAGATAAATAGACTTAGTACCTTATTTGTGGACAGGTTTTTAGATTGATAATTCAGAATGTCGTTTTCAGCTATTTTTTAATGTTCACTTAATAACTTAAGGGACTGTCAATTTACGGCATCTATCCAAATACATTTCATTTGACAAAAGGACTTTTTCCATCAGC
This sequence comes from Drosophila nebulosa, assembly GCA_024703675.1. Classification (NCBI taxonomy): domain Eukaryota; kingdom Metazoa; phylum Arthropoda; class Insecta; order Diptera; family Drosophilidae; genus Drosophila; species Drosophila nebulosa. The sequence goes on along the minus strand of CM045724.1, from coordinate 4,723,892 downwards.
ATCACCATTATGTGGATATGCCAGTGTATATATAAAATATTTATTCCGTACAAGTTTTGTTCATATAGCTGACAACATATCCAGCCTGTTAGTGTCTTATTTTTTTTTTTTGTGTCCTAACGATTGTGCCATAAATTCACCAAACACAAAAAAATAAAGGAAGAGAATCGGGCAAGCAAATACAACTCCTCTTCAGTTTACATATATACACATATTTGGACACACGTATATATGTATGTGTATGTATGTATGTATGGACTGGCAGCATATCGCGATCCGGTGTCCAGATATGTCGGGGAAATGTCAACAGTGTCGCTGTTAAGCGCCAGTCAGGGGAGCCGTTGGCTCACTGCTCCATATACATAGTCTCACCCAAAACGCCGACACGTTTGTCATGAAACGACACAAGCTTCCGCTCTGAAAAATAAAGATACATTTTTTTCAATGCGTCACACAAAAAGACAACGATTCCAAACAAACAAAGATACATATAAATTGTACAAAAAAATAACAAAAAAAAAATAAAAAAAACCCAAGCTGGTCGCTTCATTGCACAACTATTTGGCAAAGGTAAAGCGCTGAATGGAACACAAATGCTTAATTTAGCTGTACACAAAAAGAGTAGCTTAAAATTAAATATGTAAAATAGTTAGGGAATTTTGAGAATTTCCTCGCATTAAAAGTAATTAATGTGGTTAATGTCGATTGTCTCTTAAAATTAGGCTCAAGCTTTTATCATAGAAATTAAAAGACAAAGCCGTGCGCAGGGGGGATGTTCAACCCTCCCCACTATTACACGGTTAATATTAGAAAATTTTGTTTTGTTTTACGTTTCATGTACATTTAAATTCAAAGCCCCACAACGATAGTCGGTATTAAAAAAGAGAATGACTGAATTCTATAACTATGAGTTTGGAGTCCCCCCCTGAGCTAGATCCTGCGCACAGCCTCCCATTTAACAAATTTACCCAATGCTCATCCAAAACTAGAAAACTTTTAATTGAAAAACAGAAATTCGAGTTACTCAAAGTTGCTTATTCAGTTTCAAATCACAAAGTTCTTGTTTAAAGCCTCTAAAAAGAGATTCTGCAACATAATGTTCTTCTGCATCAAATCAGTTGATCCTCTTCTAATCATTCCGACAATTATTATCCGATCCATAAATTGTTCTTAAAGCAATTGTCATGGTAAAACCATGGTTACCATTTGAAATCAATTCATAGTCACCATTTGGTTTCAAAAGTGAAACCCCATTGACACCATTTGCAAAAATCTGATCGATTGACTCATCGAAATGATCAAATTTTTTTTTTTTTTGATTTGTAATCACGAATCGAATGCATTGTCCAAATATGCAAATGTTGTCTCTTATTGAATTATTCTTTTTTTGTAACTTTATTTTAGTTTTAATTGCGCGCACGCAATAATTTTCCTTGATGGCGCATCAACGTCAAGGCGAATCACTCACCAGCGCTCCATCCATCATAACAACAAGCCCAAAAAAAAAAAAAAAAAAAACGAAACAAAATGCCAGAGACCCAACTCGGGGGACTCTTTGATTATGAACGCGTGCGCACAATCATCACCCAGTTGCCCCTGTCCGTCAGTCCATCCAACAATCGTCCCGTTGTCCATCCATCCATCCATCCGTTTCGATTATCATGCAAAGAGGCGCAGCGACCATAAAAACGATTTTGAGACTCTTTTTTTGTTGTTGTTGCTGCTGCTGTTCTGCTCGATAGCTGGTCAAATGGGCGTCTTGCGCCTTGTTTTGCATGCTGCGCTCGTTAAGAACGGATCAGAAGGAGCAGCAGCAGAGGAGGAGAACAATGCATCAGCCGAACCAACAGCAGTTAGCAGTTACCCAACCAACCAACCAACCAACCAAGCAACCAAGCAACCAACCATGTGGTGTCCAGTAATGGGCTTAGCCCAAGTATCCATTCCATAACCAAAGTCTCGCCACCGATGCGACTTGCATATTGATTTGATTTGGTTTGACTGGCCAGGCTATACACTCGACCACAGCCATTATTGGGCCAATGCAGTATAAGCCCAAAGAATGTCTCATAGTATAACAATGCAACAGTCCGAGGCACTCTCAACATCTCCTATACACTTACATACCTACATATATATATATCCATAATATAAATATTTATTAAAAACATAGTCTATGACTGCGTACCGCATACCAGACGAGCTCAACAGGTGCTGCCCCTTGTTTAAGAACCCTGGCCAAGTATATAATCAAGTATTCAACTAAGTAGATTGAATGGCAAACAATCCATATTCCGGCTAGTTTGCTAAAAAATACATATTCTGTGATCCATAAATCCATCAAATAATCACAAATAGCAAAGACGCTATCGACCAGTTTAGAATTAAAAAACTTATCTTAAAAACCAATTCAAGCTAACTTAAGAGGCAATCTATAATTTTGAAGAAAGTTATTTTACTTTATTTACTAACTTCGAGCCAGATAAATAATTTTACATTAATGAAAAAAAAACACTCAACAAATACCCAATTTATTTTAAATAACTTTTTAAGTTGATCATTTTAATCAATCTTTTTAATACATTTTGTTTACTTTTTTCAAATTACAAAAAATAGTTACATTACAGAAAATAGTTTTGGTATATTTGTAAGATTTTAAAATATTGTTTGAGTTTTAATAGGGCAAAATTTCATAAGCTGTCGATACTCTTTAAGGGCTATCCAATAATAAAGGCGCCGCGAATATCCAAATTTTTGAATCCCCCTAACCAATGAGACACAAATTATCAAAACTGCCTTAAATATTTTCATAATTGAAAAAATTAGCTCACTTCTTTTTGAATACTTTAAGTTTGTTGTTTCACATGCTTTCCGATTTTATATCTTTTACGTCAAAAATTGCCACTTACACTTAGAGGAAAGAGTTCCGAAAAAAGCAGACTGCAGGCCAGAAATATTTAGAATATTTCTTTGAAAAACAAAGAGTTATATTAATGCTAATGAAAATGAAAACGTTGAGAAACTTTTATACCACATATTTTTGAGATTTTTTTCATGTAAAAGAAACTAAAATATATTAATTTTTAAAACAATCGCTTGAAATAAAAATGAATTTGTTGGTCTAACACTATTTGTTTGTGGCGGCAAATTGAATTCAACATGGATATATTACATGATACCTTTTTATACCAGGAATTTCCCCAAAAAAAAAAAATTTTGGGAAAATTTCTTTCAAATATTCTAATCACTTGGACTGATTGTTATTACCGAGTATTGAGCATGAAACTAAAATATGCCTCGATTAATGTAGTTTCATTCAACTTTAAGTTTAGTATTGAATTGCCTAAGCCCCTGTTTGCTGAGAACCTTTTGGCAACTGCTATAAAAACTTGTGCTAAAACATTCTCATGTTGGTCGACAAACATGATATGACAGTCTGTAGTAAAATTAACATTTCAGTCACACAATGACCTTCACCTAGAAGCCATCAAAGCGTAGACCCAAAAAACAACGACAATAACAACAACAACAACAACGAAAAACCGAAAACAGATACCGATACCGAGCCCTGGCCCGTGTGTAGTAGCTGCCTCTTTGTGGAGGAAACCAGCAAAAACCAACAACCGCCAACTTTGCCAAAGCCAATCCAAATCCAAAACAACAACAGCAACAACAACAAAACAAAAAGAGCCAAAAAAACACAAAAACTGCCTTTGCTCTGCTCAGTCGTTCGCGTAATTTTGTTTTTTTTTCCCCCCCAGTCTGTGTGTGTGTGTGTGTGTTTGTATTTGTGTTTTTTGGGCCTAGTTGATTAGCACGCTTTGAGCCATGTTTAAACGTGGGCTGTTTAACCAAACGACTGCCCGTCAGGCAGTCAGAGCCAAATAGAGAGAACATCAGCTAAAGACCACACTAAAAGACTTTGACGCAAAACAAAACGTAGAGGAAAAAAAACAAAATTAAAAAAAATAAAACGTGCGAGTACGTGCCGCTGATTAGTAAAACAAACAAATTAAATTGGATTTGTTTTTCGTTGTTGCCCCTCTAAGAGCGTCTACTTAAGCAAAGAGACTAAAAAACAAGAGAGCCAAAGAGATTTGTTAAACAGAAAAGAGAAACTGTTTAATTTATTGTAATCATAGTTTATTCGCATTTGAAGCTCCCCAAAAATTTGAGATTACTAAGCAATATTTTTTTTTGAATGAAAGAATGTTTCCAGGGAAACCAATTTAAATCAGAGAGTTAAGTAAAATACAATAAGTTTGGATGTATAGAGACTTATACTTTATCGGGACTAGATAATTAAAGAAGTTATTTGTCTAAATATTAATCTTTATAAGATTATATGGGTTTCGAGGTCGTCGCCTCGCAGAATGAAACATTTTTTTGCTACGTCTTCTGTATCTCTCTTATGCCTCCTTTGAACTTTCGAGTAAGTTCTTTAGGAGACCCTACTAAGGATAAGGATAAGGTCACACTATTTAGGAATAAAGACAAAACAACCACCTTACCTAATAATATTCTGTTGGGAAACCTAAGCCAAATGGTTATTCCAGAGGCAAGATGGAAGAAAATATATTTCAGTTAAGCCTATTGAATCAAGTCGTTCCTTTTTGATCCTTTTTGGGCCTTTAAAAGAGCTTGGAAAACCGTCAGAAGATTCAGTGTGCATTTTAGCTTAAAGACAAAACTATTGATTATCAAGATTTATAGTATTTAAAGCCAAAATCTATATTGTGCCTCCATTTCGTTGGCAAACATATTAATCAGAACAAATTCGACTGCCCCCAACAAAGTCCTGAAACAACATGAAATATAAAAGCTTTCAATTTTAAGGATTATAATTATGATTAAGTTCAAGCAAATAAATGTAAATCTGTAAATAAAAATCGAGAGTTTTCTATGTTAGATGAAATGCAAGTGTGTCACAGTCAACAGATTTTCATAGAGAAGATGAAAATGATGCAAATGTGAAAAGAAGAAGAAAAAGCAAAAGTCGCATTCGCTGTCCCCCTCTCTCACTCTCCATCTCTCTCACACACAGACTCTGTTAGATGAATGTGGGTGTACATAATGAGCTATGTAGCTGCACTTGCTTTCTTGTTCAATGGTGAATGGGTGGTTAGATGCAGTTGGCGAGACGATTCTGCTGATGCGGCACTCTCCAAAGCCATAAAAGGGCATTAGCCTCGTGATGGAGAACATGGCTAGCAGGCAGGCAGGCAGACAGGCTCTATGGGATGCGGATGCGATGGGCGAATGTGCGCGCGCTTTGGTAAATTGAATAAAGTGCCAGAGTGCTGCCGAAGCGACGAAGCAAACCAAGTGGAGGAGACTGGTCGATGATGTTGTGTAGTCAAGTCATTTAGGGGTTGCCAACAGCAGCATCAGCATCAGCACTAGCATCGACATCGACATCGACATCGGCGGCTTGTGCACAATTTTATTTTTATGGCTTGGCAATGAGGCTACACGTATTTGGAATACACTTTGTCTATTAAATATGCAGACAATGGTAAATTAAATGGCAACATAATATAAAAGTCCTTTCTAACAAATTGCCCAGAACAAAATGGTGTGTTTAGCACGTTGTTACAATTTTATTGTCGCCAAGCCTTAGTGACAGCTGTTAAGTAGATAATTACAAAACAAACCAATTTAGAGTTCACTTTCTTCTGTCAGACACTGTATGTATGTATCTAACCACTACTGGCGACAATGGGTCGTATGCGCTATATATACAAGTCTAACAATTCCCTTCGCTGATTCAGCTTTGTTTTGCAATTAAAAAGATTCTGGCCTAACCCCTTTTAGCTGGAAAAACCCCAATGTATTTGGATACATGTAATGTAAGAAAACCCAAGCAATTCGAAACTGCGTGCTATAAAAACAAAGCTCCAACTGGAAACCGATGCAGTTCAGTTGTAGTAGAAAAGCCAGAAAGAAGTATGTCAGCTTACATTAGTCTCTTGTTTGTTAGTTTTCTTCTCGGCCATGCGACAGCCGTGCCACTAACTCAGCCTGATTATCATCTCCAGGACATTGAACATAATCCCTCAAAGGAACATACGCCACTGGCGGACAGTGAAGGTGAAAATAGTGCTGAGGACTACATGAATGCATTGGAACATCTACTACAATACTGGAGAGATGGAGGACAAATTGGTCTGAGTTGGAGTGATGAGAAAATTGTGGACCAACAAAGTGAATTGAAGGAATTTGATAGTACAACTCTGGCAAATGCTGAGGAACAACAATTTATAAAAATTTATGATAGCGAAGATCGTTAATAAATGTTTTTTTATTAAAATGTCTAGAGGCTTGATTTTTTTTAGTTAGCATAACATTTGAGCTGTTGGTTAGTAGGGAAATGTATGGTTTACAGATAATTGTGGTAATGAAATATTTTTTATAATTTTTCAATTTCAAATGGCAAATAATGCAAGAGAAATTCATTTCATATTTAAGCAAATTGAGTATGATTTCGTTTGTTTGGTTGACATCTCAGCATTCTATTACAACTTGTAATTTACAAGTTAAAAGCTAGTTTAATAAGTTTACTCAAAGATTGCAAGACTTCCGCTGTATTATATTACTGTATAAGCAGGGCCGTCACGAGACATGTGCAGGCGGCGCAGCGCATCAGGGCTCCCGGCTCTGAGACGTTTTTTTATCAAGACTTTTTTAAGTACCGAAAAACGTGCCTCATGGATTTTTTTTTTCAGAAATCTCTTTGAAGCATGAACAAGAAGATTCGCTTAATGACCTTATTTTACAAAATAAATTTTACTTTCTTATAAAAAGGGCCCGAGGGATATTTTTTAGTAACGCTCTTATAAAAGTTGACTAATAAATGGTCCCAAGAATACCTGTTTTTAGAGTTTTGGAGAATGCTGCCATGTTTGAAATCTTTTAATTTCATTTACTACTTTCAGCCACTATGAGATTTAATTTTTTTTTTTCAGAAATCATTTTACAAGGGCCCTCTATGAAATCTTGCACTAGGGCCCTCTGAGACTCTCGCTACGGCCCTGTGTATAAGCTATATACACATATAATGATAGTTGCAATCATTGATTACAACATATGAACAATTAAAAATGATGGTAAAAACCAATACAAATAAATGCACAGGTAGACTAAAATGCATACATTCATATGTACATATAAGAGCAAATCTGGAATTTCCCGCAGTAGTTAATTATAGATTATATGAGTATTAATCGCATTCGCTGATAACCTAGAGTATAAAAGCTTTGCTTTGGAATAGTGCGAGATTCAGTTAGATTGATACCTGCCAACAAAACAGAATGCAAAATATTTTACCAATTCTCCTGATGCTGGTTGGAGCCATTTGCTCTGTGATCGGTTCACCCACACACATACACCAGCACATTCAAGTGGGCGATGATGAATGGTTTGGCAGCAATTTTGGTAACTTCGGATCTAGTGGATCGGACTTGGAGAAGCTGTCGGAGCACAGCAATGGGGGAAATGATGAGATTCTACGTAATGTGGCCAAATTCGATAATTGGGGCAATGATGGACGAGACAGGGCAAGTGGCAGTGATTTAACAAAATTTGCGGTGGATGACTCGGAAGAGGGGGGAAAAGTGCAGCTAATACAATGGGAATTCCGTGATTGATCAGTTATTGTAACTTGTTGTTAATCAATAAAAATGTTTTCAATGAATAAAACAAGAATCATATTGCGGAAATCAATTTCATTTCCTTAGCTGAGCATAAATACATAAATTCTATTTTGTATCTCAATCTCTAGGTGTATCTATGTTGGCGTGGCCATTAAAACTGGTCATATCTTTTAAAGTTTTGGCCAATTAACACTAAATTCTGGTATCGATTTGGGTTTGACCATGCGCTGGCGACATAAATCGCATAAATATGCTAATTTATGTTTGTTTGTTGTATAGGGGCGTCGTTCTAAAGCTACAAGTTTCGTTTCGTTTCGTTTCACTTCGTTTTACTCATTTCACAGTCAACCTAATTAGCATAAGTTGTTGGATTATAACATTTAACTATTAGTTAATAGTATTTTTTTTTTTTTGTTTGAATCGAAAGTATAAGTAAACTTGGTGACGTAATTTGTGTATATAAACACATGAATGAAAAGTTTATTTGATGGAGAAATGGGTCAAGGTTAAATCTGTTTGCTACAAAGTGTAACAACAATAACAAAGACTGTTAGGTAGTTGAAATTTTGGCACATTAGAAAACAGATCCACCTGATTTACCAGTATTTTAATGGGATACTTGTTCCATCTAAGGAAAATTTGTGGAAAAATGTACAGAACGAAGTATAGCTTAAGAAACAAGATCCAGATCCAAGTCCAATTTAGAAGGACCAAGAACTAAGCCTAGCTATATGTAAAGACCTTCAATATTAAGTATTATCTAAATTAGATTAATACTACATAAGAAAAGTTATAAGATCAATTTTATTATACTCTCTACCAGAATATATATATTAAAAAAACCTTGTTTGCTTGGACAAAAAGTCATTAAAATTAAAAAACCATAGATTTTAAAGATGATTAAACTTAAAACTGTTATCAGAAGAGGTCTAAAAAATTAGGTCATTTATATTCAAAAAAGTTAAAACTAGTTTTCCACTTTATTTGATTTAAATTCAAAGAACTTCTTGGCTTGACAACTTCAAAGATTTTTCCACTCTTCTATTTAAGCAAGCTTCGAATTGTTTTATGAAAATTTGTAAATTGTTTTAAGAAAACATCTTTTCAGGCTTCCTGATGTCTTAGTTTAAAAATTATATGGGATCCAGCTTAAATAAACACATTTTAGCCTTGATGGATTTATCTTCCAATGCTCGAATCGTCTTGCATCCGTTTAGTGAACTATAATATAAATTTATTTACATGCGCCGGATATAAGCGTCTTTTCACTTTCATTTTCACCAGATCAATTAATTTCTTTGCTACAAAAATACCAAATTTATTGTGTCTGTGTGTCGAATTGGATCTTATACCAATAAACTTATCGATTACAAATAATTTATTATAAGAAAACTTCTGTGAAAATATTCTTATAAAATGAATATGCTCATTCTTTGAAAGTGTATAAAATGTAACTTAGTAGAAAATGATATAATTTCAATTGCAATTTCCCACCTGCTAACGCATGAGTAATCTCGGTTCTAGGTGCTCGGTTCATGCAATCAATGACAAACCAAAAAAGACAGATTGGCCTGGCCAATTACCATGCAAATTAACTTGCAAACACACTCACACACACATACACACACACAGACGCCATCACATAAGCAAATACACTATACCAAGCATACATAATTATATACAATTTTCAGAAATAGTCATTTAAATTCTGTTTCAAGAATCGCAAACGAAATTGTACTCTGTTAATTATTTCGCCAGCAAATACAATTTGAAATTGTAAATAATTGACACAATAAATAATTATAACAATAGCAACCAGCAGCAATGGCAGACTGTTTGTGTTTCACACGTTTTTGCAAAACAAAGAAAAAAAAAAACAAACAAACAAAAAAGGATTAAAACATTGCCCCATATATTGCATTATCATGATTTTAATTAAGGATTTAAAACCACACATAAAAAAAAAAAAATACCAAATCATTCCAAGGCATTAAAATGGCAATCAAACAAAATAAAACCATTAAATGGAATGTGTAAATAATTGAAAAAGTGTGTTGCTCCAAAGGGACACAACGGGAGAGAGAGAGAGAGAGAAAGAGAGAAGGAGACAGAGTCAAAGAGAGCTTGCAGAGTCAGCCACAATTGCCCTCAGATTACGCATACGCACTGTATGTATGTTGCTTGGCCCGATAAGACGGCAATAGAAGGTCGTAAAAAGGGCGAAATTGAAAGAAATGACTGACACACACACACACGAAATATGAACTGATGTCAACAAACAAAGGCAGCAACAGCCGCCGCCAAAAACAGTCAACAAAATCTTTAAGATAAGCAGCACCCAGAGCCATCTTGAGAGCGCTTGTGAATGAATGGAAAACTTAAAGCTGAATTAGAGGCACGAAGAGCAACTGATTAAATTTATTATGTCACTGACTGTCTGTCTGTTCGACTGAGTGACTATTTTGCTGACTTTGATGAGCATTTACTTGCCCTCTCTCTTTTGTCTCAGCTCTTATTTCTGGCCATCCTCCTGCTCCTCCATTGCGTTGGTTAGTAAATTGAATTTGTTCGGCTGCTTATCAGCTTTGCTTAAGAGGTCTCTGCACAGCTTAGCCTTTATATAATACACTCTATTTGTTTTTTGTTTTGCAATTGAACTCTTGAAAGATGTTTTTTTTTTCTTTTTTTTTTTTTTGCCCTTAAATCTGGGCAAATGTTATAAGATAACGTTCACGATTCTTGTGCCAAATACTTAACAGATAACAGAAGCTAAACGACAAATGAAAGACAGACAGTGAAAGAAGTTTTCAAGGTACAATGGGCATTCCGAGTGTCGTTAAAGAGCTAGCTCTAAATTCTTTATAGCCAAAAGCTAAAATACGTTCATTTTAAAAATATATTTTCTGTGTAGTTGCATCGTGTCTTTAAGAAGTTCTATTCACATTTCATAGCCTTTTGTTTTTTTTTGGTTTACTCACTGATTTCTTTCATTCTCGATTTCCTCAGATACTTGTTACCACTGTAAGATTCCCAGGCCGAGTGAAGTACGTGCTTCTGGGAAAATGTGCCAAGCACTTTCCCCCTCTTTCACAGCGACAAGAAGTGCACTAATTCAGGTCTCGGTGTGTGTGGGTGTGTGTATTAAATAAAAATCAACAAAACATTCAAATACACTCAATTATCACTTAGAGAGTTTAATTCTTGCAGTCACGTGCCCTGCTATGGGCATTAACCCTTTTTTTTTTGCGTTGGTTTCTGGCCAGCGATTAATTAACCAAAATTTTGTGATTTCGTTTTTTGGTTTTCTGCATTTACCTGTTTTTCTTCTTTTGCATTCACCCAGACAATTAACAGGCGGTTGTTATTGTTGCTGGCGTTAAACAAATGCAAAAATAATTATAATTAATGCAGAGTTTTTGGCCTTGAACTTGCATAACCTGACGCAGAAGCTCCGTTTGTCTCTCTGCCGCTCTTCTCTCCCTCCAATTCACGTAATTACTTTGTCGTCGTTTTAAGTATACATTTTTTTTTTTGTTGGTTTTTGTCGATTTGGCCAACAGCAGCAGAATCGTCATCATCTCCCTCAACTGTGGGTGAGCCCCATAGCAAAAAAAAAAAAAAAAAAATAACACAAACATTTCACATTCATATTCGCATTCATATTCACATTCACATTCGCATTCATATTTATTTAGCCGAACGGCAACAACACAAAAATGTTTTAGCATTTAAATATTTTCAGCTTCGTTAATTGAAGGGGAGGGGGTGGAGAAGCTAATGCAATTGCAAAAACAACCTGATGGAAAATTCAACAAAAAAATATAATTATTATTTCTCTATGCCAAGTTCAAGGTGATCAAAGCTGGCAATTTATGTCTAGAGGTTTAAATTACTCACCATTGACCATAACAGACAGGTAGATTTCAGTGCTAATTAATGGCTCAGCCAAAAGATAAAATATCATATACGAAAGATAGACTCGCAATTCAAGATATTGTAGTCGCAACTACTTCATGACCCACATTTGGAAAACTTCTGGAAAAGTTGTAATTCTATATGAAAACAGAAGCGTAGTTCAGTTAGCAAAGAACAAAGGAACTCTGATTGCCTTTTTGTTAATAAATTTAACTTAAATATCGCTATTCTAGCCCCTTTTTTTGTATTGTTTTAGCTACGCCTATGTTGGTAAATGTTTTCCTTGGCATCTCTGGGCATTTCTTATGTAATATTTGCAGATACATTTTTCGCGTTCCGTTTCGTTTCGCCATTCATCTTTCGCCCTGTTTTTCAGTTTCTTGTGCTCTTTGTGCTCTTTGCTGTTTGCAATTTTATTGCTAAATTAAGTAATTGGTACAAGAAGCCGTTGCCGCTGCTACCTCCCCCTATGAACCTCCTGCCCATTGGCTCGGTCGTCGTTTTGGTGTTCATTCTTTCTTCACCCGTTTTGGATTCTTGCAATTTACTCGTACATGTGTTTGCATTTGTATCTGTATCTAATAGAACGAATGTATCTGTGCTGCATCTGTGCAAATGCGAGACGTCGGCATACAATGCAAAAGTCTTTTGTATTCTCTGCTTTCCATTTCGTATGCATTCTGCATTGCATTTTGGGTGAGACGACTGGAGATAAATGTGTGTTTGCGCAATTTGGCCTAAATTCGTGCATAAAAATTCTTTCAACTGAGTATAAAATAAAAGCTAAAGCTGTCCATAGAAGACCCGCCACCACCCCCTCCCTCTAAATATGTATGCAGGAGATTCCAATTTAGTGAACAAACAGGCAATTCATTTCTGAAATAAAATGAAATTGAAATGGTCGACCATAAAATCGCATTACGAATTAATAAATAAAGAATCTACCAAAAAAACAAGAAAGAAATGTTAAAAAAGAGAGTGTGCAAGAGGCGGATAATACGAGAGTTCAAGCACAGGCGATAAAATGAAGCACTCAACTCGAACACAGAGCAGAACAGAAAAGCTGAAATTAAATTTCAAGGTCGCCAAGCACAAGAAGAACTGAATTCTTTTTATTATTATTATTTTTTTTTTTTTCTCTTCTTTTTAGCATGTGCATGAAGATTTGTATTTTGTCGCGGTTTCTTTTTGCGTTTGACACCCTGTATATAAAAGTGCTTTCTAAGGGTATACAAGAAGATCCAGAAACGCAAGGAAGCAAATATGCTTTGATCTTTTTTAGTTAGGATAATTGTCTCAGAGTATAAAGGTGTTAAAGCGTTTCAGAGAGGTTCTTGAGTTTCAGAAAGTTAAACGTGTGTCTGTCTTCCTCACTCTCTCTCTGATTATTCCCTTGAGCTTTGATATATACATAGATCAATGCCATGAATCATTCATGTCTCGACTGTCTATAGAAATCGTTTTCAATATAGCAATATAACGAACTTATGTTAGAGAACATACAAGTCAATATTATAAAGGTGATTCTAAGTTATTGGACTACTGGTAAACCTGGACCAAACGTCAGGTTAACTCTCCATTCTATTCTTCATTCTCTATTTACAAATTGTTGCGTAGTTCTAGGAAAAATTATACATTAGAAAATCGTTTGAATTTAGTTTTATAATTGAGTTAAAGCGATAACAGAACAGAAACTTCTATCAGGGTATCTCTAAGGTCTCTACTAGGACTTCATAAGCAAATAATTTATTTTATTTTGGGTTTCTCAATTTGTTTAAAGAAGAATTAGCCGGTTGATCAACAGAAGCCAAAGAACCAGCATCAGAGAATTTTGGGTTGTATGTAAACCTGAGGGAGAGGAGAAAGGGAGACTTTTTCTTATTCTTATTTTGAAGTCACAGGTAAAGCGACAAAGATGTTTTTTTTTTTTTTTTTTTTTTTTTTTTTTTTAATTTCAGTGCTAATTAAAGATTTTGTCCAGAATCCGTCTGGGGTTTTATATGAATGCCTGAATTTATGTGTGCATGGCTTTCTTTGAATTGCGCAGCAGCCTGCGACGAGTTGTTTATGAGATTGGGTATATTGGGGTTTGGGGTTTGGGGCTTGGCTTTGTCTTTGGGTGCTGGCATTGACCTTGACCCCAATGATATCAGAAAGCTATAAACCAGCTCCTTGCCAAGTATTGTGATTCTATAAGAGACACACACACACACACACAACATCAGTTAAGACTAATTGAGTTTGGCTAAAATTGGTCAAAATGCGCAGCAGCAACAACAAGACAAGAGCATCCACTCCAAGTCGCGAGACGAAGCAAATCCATCAACGACAGCAGCTCAACCAAAATGACATCATCATCGTCATCATCATCATCACCAGCAGCAGCAGCAGCAGCACGACAATTACTTGGAATACAAATAAAGAATTGTGACCTGAACCTGGTCACAGATCTCCTCCTCACTTGCAGCATGATCATGACTAGGCACAACCAAATGGCACCATCAAGCTCAACTCTCAACACTCGAATGCTGCAAAAGCACCTTAAATGGTTAGAGCACAGCAAATAATTCCCAACATATGGTTGAATCGAGTCGAGTTTCTACCTGCAGTTCAATTTGACAACAATAATGAGAAGATCAAAAAGCACCACAAAAAAAAAAAAAAAACAAACAAACAAATAAAAATGTAAAAATAAACCCAAGATGGTAATGAAGATTTGCACAAAAAAAAATTATTATATTCGAAATCAGTTAATCGATTTCTATGAATGAGATGACATTTTTAATTCTATTCTTATTAAATTTGTTGATGCTTCTTTTGATAATGAAAAGAATATATATGACACTGGCATTACCAAAATTAACTTAAATTTTAATGAAAGCTAACTTCGGCATAACCGAACTTTGTATACCCTTGCAGCCCTTCAACATTATCGATAAGACTTTGCAATATGAAACCAAAAATGATCTTAATACAAAAAAAAGAGTTTCTCAAAGAAACTTTTTTTCGATGGGCACTATATGATATAGTGGTCCGATCCTTATAAAATTTTATGAGCCACACTGAACACACGTTTGAAGTGAGTTAGGCCTGAAAAGCTTAAGAAACAAACAAGTTTTGCTCACTAAGACAGCTTTTTCGACCTATCGTTCTTAAGGCAGCTATATGTTATAGTAGTCCGATTCTTACAAAATTTGTCTAGACATTAGCGTCGAATATGGATCTAAAAACGTAAGAATCAAAAAAAGTTGTTCTCAGAAAGACTCTTTTTTCAATCGTTCGTTTCTATGACAGGTATATGATATAATAGTCCCATCCGGGCCGCTCAAGAACTTAATCTGCTTATGGTAATAAAAGGCATTTATCTCTGTTAAGTATATCTAAAACTGAAAGCTTAAGAGTTGTAGAAATAGACAGACAGACGGACATGGTTATATCGGTACGGCTTCTCATGCTGATTAAGAATATATATACTTTATGGGGTCGAAAATGTTAATCTGACCAAGTTCATAATACTGGTTTAAAAACTTCCTGTTTTCTACTTTTAAATCAAGAAAATTCGATAATTTGCTGACTTGGTTAGATTTAAGCCCTTAGGTCCAGTTGAAAACAATAGAGTATTTGATATAAGACTGTATTTTAAAGCAATTGTTTCTAAGGATGCTTTATTATATGTATATCAAGAAGTCCCTTTAAAAATGTTGAAAAAAGAAGAAAGGGTTAAAGCTTTGCTAAAGGAATTTAATATGTTTTTGAGTTGAAATGACTTTAGATTCCATGATTAATACGAGTTTGACAAAGTCATTTAAGTATAGAAAATCGAAGTGACTTTCTGATGAATGATTAATGACCAAAACTTCCAGTTGACCACTCTAAACTTGGCCATCTAATAAGTTAATTAAAGTGTATAAACTGTATGTAAATATTATTAAGTCATTTAAATTATATTTCTGTGAGCCACAAACCAATTTTCATATGACACACTCGACAATCGCTAACCCTTTTACCCGCCCGAAGACACGAGCATATGTTCGTTTGGATGTGAAACAACTCGTAATTAGGCTTTTTGGAAGTTTTTGTCTTTTGTTTGACTCTTTTTTCAGTTGTTGCTTTTGTTTTGTTTGTTTGAAATGCTTTTCCTTACCCTTTGCCCCTCCCGCATAGCACCAGCAGCAGCAGCAACACTTATTGTTTGTCTCACTCAAGTGGCAATTAGTGTTGACATTCATTAGCTACGATTAAAATGAGATCAGATTATGAGTAAGACGTGAGTGGAAGGCGTTGAGATACATTTTGCCGAATTTAGTGTGTGATTCACATGGAAGGGATTAGCATTATACGTGCTAATTAGTAGGAGTTGAAGGGGGGGAGAATATAAATAGCAGAAGGAGAATGGAAAATTCTAAAGAGGGAATCAAACACAAGTCGCAATTTCCTATAGAATGTGTGTGTCTGTGCATATGTGTCCGGGTGTGTGTGTGTGTGTATGTGTGTGTGGAAAAATCTAGAACACATTGGCACATTCATCTCTGGCCTCTTTGACTTTATTTTCGTTTTTTTTTTTCGCTCTGCAAAATGCATTCGAAATGGAAAACAAAACCAACAGCAATAGAAGACTACAAAGAGCACACATTTCTCATTGTGGGCCGACGTCGACGCCTCGCATTTGCACAGATGCAGATACGTTCTAATAGATACAAATACAAATGCAAGGCACATGTACAAGTAAATTGCAAGAATCCAAAACGAGTGAGATGAAGATGATGGCCAGGGCAGAGACAGAGGCAGCGACAGGGGCAGTGCCAGTGGCTTCTTGTACCAATTACTTAATTTAGCAATAAAATTGCATAGCATAGAGCACAAAGAGAGAAAGGGGCGAATGGGCAGAATGAAATGAATCGCAGAAAATGCATCTGCAAATGTTGCATAAGAGATGCCGAGTGATGGGCAAAAGAATGCTTCGCATTGATGACCAAATGTGGGTCAGTGTGCAGTAAGCAACAGATGAGCTGAATGAACCAACTAGAAAGATTTTACAATTTGCTTAAGGTTATTTCAAGTCGAAATTATCTCCACAGTTGGGCTGAGTTAATAATTAACTTTATTCCCCTCTCTCTTTCCCACAAATCGTGTGGTCTTTTGTGGGCGTTGCCGTTCATTTAAAACGGATGAGCTGGCTTGCACTTGACTGACTCAGTTTAAAAAAAAAAAAAAACAAAAACAAAAAACATTCGCCAATTTTACCAAAGTCTCTGGCAAGTGGCTTTTATTATGTATGATCATTCTCAATTCTGTTTGGCTGCTTACCTGCCCCCTGTCTGTCCGTTCGTCTGTCTTTGTCAAAGGTGAGCGCGTTTTTTGCATGACTAATAATGGTTTGGCTGTATTTGTCAGCCTTTTAAGCAAAATGCTAACCTTGAACTTGGCAAATGTATGTATTTCGTGTAGTATGAATAAAGTGTTTAAGATGTGGCAAAAGGTGATCGCAATTGACACTTTTTGTTTTACTCTTTAATGAAGTCTTAAGTGCTTTGGTTAGCCCCCCTCCCCCAAACATCAAGTCAATAAGAAATCTTCGAAATGCTTCATTAATTCTATATTTAGCTACCTACAATTTGAAGGTCAATTAACAAGTAGAGATCTGAGAAAACTGAGTGCATTCTTTTTATGAAAGAAAATAATCGTTTGCACTAGATTCACAAATAAAGCAAGATTATTATTATGTGACCTCTTGCATTGAAAAACTTCATAAAATTTTAATAGTTTAAACATGTTTGACCATTATGTCGAAAGTTTTTTTTAAAAAAATTGTTTGTTTTTATGCAGTTTAACTATATTATGCATGAAAACTATAGCTTAAATCAATTTGATTGTCTACAACAAGAAGGAAACTATTGTTATACAAAAATGTAGAATAACAATAAATAAAAATGGAGCAAAATGGTTATTGGCACAAATGGCATAATACTAGCTAGCTTAACTGCCCAAATGAACAAGGTTTCCTTATAAGATCTTACTTTATAGAGTTACAATATTATTTTTTTTGGAGATTCTGTAAACGTTTTTGTTCATTCTTTTTGCCGATTGAGCCAACAGATCCAGAAATTCGGATCTGAATTTGTTTTTTTGACCACTTTACAATCTAGACAACATTCCTCCGGTTAATCCAATCAAAACACAGTTTATAGTCAACGAAATCTTAAATTGTGAGCCAAATACAATTGACTTTTGCTATTTCTTAAATTTCTTTCCATATTTTTATTCATTTTACTGTCAGATCTATGCCATAATAAACACACTCATGATTTAGTAGTTTTTAACATTTTTGTTTTTCAAAATTTTTCCTATATTCTTTCACTTTGGCCTACTTTCAGGAATCAATCCTCTTTGGTATCTATTTCAAATTAAACCATGCACTAAATGCATCATGCGCGCTTTTTTTAATGGCGAACGCTTCCTTAGCTGTGTTGTATTGCCAACTAAATCATTGACCCAATCATCAAATAGTTATGCCAAGACACCACAGCCATTTTATCAATCTCGTGTATACAGCAAAGGGAAATATTCAAAACATTCAGCTAACGATATAATCGATGCTGTTAAGAAGGCACAAGAGGTAAAGCATCTGAAGAATGGAACTTTATTTAGAACGGAGGTGCCACAACAATCTACTGGATATGAAACGGTGTCGTATTCCAAGCAATCGGGGTCCGAAACGCCGGGGAAACCGCCAGGCAATAAAGTCGATCCACCGGCATTTTGTGATCCTCCTAAAAAAGAGGCACCGTGCTCACTGCAGCCACAAAAGTCGAAAGAGATGATACGTCCGGGAGCACATAAGAACAAGAAATCTAAAGCAAATGCTGAGAAGTCCAGTTCACCGCCGCCACGCCAGCCAAAAAGTGCTTCAGTCAAGTCACGGTCAGCTCCCTCCCAGCCACGTAGAAAGCCGATAGATGCTAAGCCTATACCTATAGTTCCTGGTTTTCCTGGCGGCAAGAATCCCTGTCTAGATAAAGCAGCAGCAAATAACGATGGTGATTCAATGTCCTCTAAGAATGACGAGGACTCTACAACCGATTCCCCCAAAATAGATAGATGTTGTGCTTCAAGGTCCTCGAAAAAAGATAAAAAGGATAGCGATTCTAGTGATCCATCTGATGATACCTCTAAAAAATCCAAAAATGATTCATTTGAAGACAAGAAAAGCAGACTAGAATATCTTGTTGATGATCAATGTCGAAAATTAAAGACATCGTTCGAGAGAGCAAAGAAAAAACAGAAACCAGAGAAATCTAAATATCCCCCAATACCTCCAAAGCAAACGGCAGATGGTAAACTTTACAAGAATCCCATGGAAGAAAGAGCAAAAGACAAACATAAACCAGTTGAAAACAAAAAAGACGTTAATACTTCTAGCCAACAGATGCAGAAATCAGTTTTCAAACAACAAACAAACATAATGACTGGTCAAGGACCATCAACTTCTCTGGTAAAGTCCGTTAAGAAGGAAGCTAAATCTGCTTCGTCACAAAAGACAGAAAAAGATGCCAAGGAAAAGGATTCAACTGGTGAAGTGAAAGCAAAACCAAAGCTTTTACCTTACCCAGTAAGTCCTCTTAAGGAAACACTCGAACGTTATCTTTGTAGTGTTAAGCCACTCCTTCCGGAAAATCTTTTTACATTGGAGCAAAAGATAGTTATGGATTTTCTAGAGAAAGATGGCGATGAACTCCAAGCATTGCTTGAGAAAGAGGCAAAGTCCAAAGCAAATTGGCTAACAGAACGTTGGACAAATGCCGCTTATTTGAAAGTTCGAACTCCCCTCACCGTATACACAAGTCCCTGCATGGCATTTCCCTTGCAGAAGTTCCTCCATTCCATTGACTACGTAACTTACGTGGCCAAGTGCATCTATGGCATGTTGGAGTTCAAGAAAATGGTGGACCAGCATCAAATACCCGTTGTTAAGATGTGCAAATACGAACTCGATAATAGTCAATTTGGTAAGATCTTTGGAGGCGTACGAATACCAATGCCGATAATCGATGTCATTGAACAATATAACGATTCCACTTACATAGTAGTCATAAATAAGAATAATGTGAGTCTTATACTTTAATTTGAATTACCAAAACATTTGATTAATTTTCTATCAAACTTTCAAAGTTCTACAAATTGCCCGTTTATAAAGATGATGGTGAAATTATTCATGCCCATGCTTTGCGTGATCAGTTGGAGGAGATTATTAATAACCCGGTTCGATATGGCGACACTATTGGTCTACTTACCCATGATACCCGCGACAACTGGGCAGAAGTACACGATCAACTGATGCAAGATGAGCACAATTGTCGAATTCTAGATGTTATTGAGCAAGCTTTGTTTACGGTTTCCCTGGACGATAACGTGGAGTTGCCACCTGAAGAAGAGCAGCGAGCCTCACAGGCAGCCCAACTGTTGCATGGTGGGGGACGTCATATAAATAGCGCCAATCGTTGGATGGACAAGACCCTGCAACTGATTGTAAATCCAAATGGTTTCTCTGGCATTTGTTTTGAGCATTCACCAGCCGATTGTCAGCCCCTGGCCATGCTTATGGACTTTGTGCAAAAGAATATGTAAGTCTCTTTCTCTATCTATCTCATTCTTAAGATTTTATAACTTCAAATCTTCCACCTACAGTCGCCAACCTGGTTATGGTTGTGAGAGTTGCAATGACGAAAAGATGGAACCGTTTACCCCTTTGATATTTCAACCTCTTAACAAATGCGTCGAGTTGTGGATGTCTGTGGCGGAGCGTCATATGGATAGACTCTGTAGTGATTTGCAACTGCATGTCTTTAAGTTCGATTGCCATGGCAAGAGTTTCATTATGGCTCAGGGTCTAAATACGGATAGCTATATACAAGTTGCCCTGCAATTGGCATTCTTTATGATGCACCATGAGCTGCCCGCTCAATATGAATCGGCGCATTTGCGAATTTTTAAAGGTGGTCGAACTGAAACCATACGCTCAGCAACGAATGAATCGAGGGCATTTGTCGAGACCATGATGTCGCCTAGTTCATCGAAGAAGGATCGTGTCGAAGCTTTACGAGGTGCTGTGGATGCCCATCAAGAGCTCACAAAATTAGCGCTCCTGGGACGCGGTGTAGATCGTCATCTGTTTGGTCTACAAGAAATGGCCAAAGAGAATAATCTACCATTGCCGCAATTCTTTAAGTCCCCAGGCTATAAAAAATCGATAAATTATCGGGTGCTCAGCTCTCAAGTAGCCACCACGCATGATGCATTTCTGGCCTATGGACCACTCACACCATGTGGTTATGGCTGCTGTTACAATCCACGTAATAATGATATAATATTTTCCATATCCAACTGGAATACCAATAAGAAAACCTCTGCCAAAGATTACGGCAAAGCCATAGAAGAAGCCCTCAATAAGATCCGTATATTGGTACTGAGCACTGGTGGCGATCGTGTGTCCATTGATTTATGCAAGTGCAATGGTAAAAGTAATAAAAAGTAAATAAATGTTTATAAATTTCACAATAAACAAATATTCTCATAGTCTACAAAGATTACCCTTAAGGGTTGATCTAGAACTAACTCGATTCTCTTCATAGGCACAGTTACAAATTGCTTCAGAGAGAGTTTGAGAGAGCGCAACTTTCTATTTACGCCTGAGCGGCAGAGCGAGATGGTATTACGCAAATCCTAGAGTAAAGATTTGTAACGGTGCTCTGTGTACAGTGGTTGTGATCTTATTTATATTTCAACGTTTGCACACTAGGCCTTCTACATTTTCTTTACCGTTTCAAAAGCATTATAACTTGATTATGTTTCTTTTTGCTTCTTGAAAACTTCGCCATTATGTTTAAATTTTCTTTTTACTCTTTGTGTATACCTGAACCAATTCCTTATCAAAACTTAAGAGTTGGTTTTGGAAATTTTTACCGTCTGTTTTAAACTAGAGCGTATCCAATATTTACATATATGCAATTTGTATATATTACTCTACACTTGTAGAAAAGGTTTATACAATATCATCAGAAGTTTTCTGTCTATTGACTATATTTAGTTCTCATCTTCTTGATAAGTTAGCTCAATAATAATCAATAATAATATTGCTGAATCTAAACTATATTCTGGGATTACAATAAGAAGAAGATTTTGCCATCAAAATGGTTTCAGGAAAATGTTTTATTCTCAAGTTTTTCTTACCGAACTTACCCAAAATCACTTGGCTAGGTATGCTAGTTAGCAAGAGTGCTAAGCATGACGATGCTGCTTGCTTCATTACTTCGTACTTAGAACTTCGATGGTGTGGCAAAATGGGAAAACTGCAACGGCAACACCGCATGGATCCATTAGTGTCGTCTGCCCAGTTCCGTGAATTGTTGTGGCCATTGTGTAAATATTAACAATATCAACAGCTAGAGGCTAGCAGCACCAACACCACCAACTGAATGATTACTTTGCCAACTGAAGTAGCTGTATTATACATATGACGCAAACGATGCTGAGCCCAAAGTGCAAAAAATAACAACGTAAAATAAAATGCAATAATTGCATATTGACCCATTTCCAACAATGCATTGCGAAGGGCATTGTGGTGGTGGTGGTGCTGCTGCTGCTGTTGTCTGGGGGGTATGGGAGGGGCAGCATCGACTGCTGCCGTTTGGGTTACGCATGCGTGAGCGTTGCCTTCATTTAATTAGGTGGCGACACCTGTGCGGAGACAGAGGCGACGCACTCAGAGTCGTCGAGTCGGAGTTGCAGTCACAGTCACAGTTACAGACGGACGTCTACGTCAACGTCAACGTCAACGTCAACGTCGACGCTGTAGTCGCCCATCAATCAGCGAACGTGGCAAACAAGGCGGCAAGTGAGGCGTGAAAACGGCAAAGCGCAAAAGCGAAAACGAATTGAGAGGATTGCCGCTGGTTATTGAGAAGGAGGTAAAGCCGAATGATGGAAATGGGAATGGGAATGGGAGGGGAAGTTTATGAGTAACGGATGAGGGCAGGCGGGAGACGTGTTTAAGCTCATTTGACAATGAAGTGCTTTTGCTGCGTTTTTGGGCGCGTTTATTATTTGCCTGCCCCACTTTGCGTACAGCGGCGATAATTGACGACGCCACGGTGGCTGCAACGACAATGACGGCAAAGCCGTCACTGATGGCCCACAATTTGGACTGCACTTCAATAAAGTACCTACCTCCAATTTGATGCAAACCTACCCCCCCCCCCCCCACCCACACACACACACACACACACACACCAAAATTTGCGAGTGTTTTTCACTTAAGGGCATTGCCTCCGTTGCATTTAAGTGCATTGTGCAACCGAAATTGCATTTGGGAAGTCTATTTGATTCGATTGAAAAACGCAGCTAAGAAGAAACAAGCCAAGTTAAATGAGCTTAAGAAAGGCTTTTAGACCAAATAAGTTAACCAAAAATTGAAGTCTGGGAGTTTCAAGACGGTCCCCAAAAAAC
Source organism: Drosophila nebulosa (assembly GCA_024703675.1). Lineage (NCBI taxonomy): Eukaryota > Metazoa > Arthropoda > Insecta > Diptera > Drosophilidae > Drosophila > Drosophila nebulosa. The sequence goes on along the minus strand of CM045724.1, from coordinate 4,700,823 downwards.
GGAAAAGAAAAGTAAGAAGAGTAAAAATTTTGCTTAAATAACAATAAGTGATATCATCTTGTAATAAATATTTGTAGAAAAAACATTTTGTTTAGTATTTGTTTTTAGTATTCGAATGACAAATATGAAAATTATGGAAGAGAGAAAACGGGGGTGTCAGGAGTAAGATGGGTTCCTATTTTGGCAAGAAGGTATGACTATATCAAATTTAGTTTTCAATTAGATCATATAATTTTTATAAATGCTAAAATAGTTAATTATTTATTAGTTCACTTAAAAAATAAATTCAATAAATTAAAAACTTAAATAAATAAGTAAAAATTTTGCTTAAATTTATATATTTTACAAGGCATTCTAATCAAGATTAAATTCATCTGGGGCATAAATGCATTAAAAAACTCATTATTTAAATAATCTATTTCATTTTTGATTTTTTTCTATTTTTCACCTATCAAAAGCAGATTTCAAAAGTTAACCTTTTGGAAAAATTGGCTGATTAAATCACAGTCCCTACACAAAATCACTTGTTCTCCACTTTTTCATTTTTAAATTATTTAAGCTTGAGCTAAAATTTGTAAATTAAAACTAGAAAAAAACACGCCTTGTAAAATGGAGAATAAAGAAAACAAAAAATAATTTGCTGGCATTGAGTAAATGCGAATTTCCTCTGCATTGTTTGATGACCCCTCTAATCCTCTACTGTATACATTAGACAAGTTTTTTCAACTTGCAATTAGAACAAAAGTTGTAATCATTTTCTGTACTCTTTTGTTTTATTTCTATTTTCAAATCTCTGCCCAGCGATGCTGAAAAATTATTCTAAAACTTGGCTAGATTTTCTACTCTCTCACACATTTTCTCTCTCTCTCTCTCTTTCTCTCTCATTCCGAAAGAAAGAAAAACAAATTGAAACAATGTTATATGATCGGTCTTTGGGTCATTCAATGGATGATTAATACCGACCTATGCAGCATTGAGTCATGTCTGAAGAGCGTGAAACCATGCCAAAGCATTGAACTGTGAACGAATGCGACGAGCTTGTACTCAGGTTTCTTTGATAAGCTAAACCAATTGATGGGGGGGAGTTGGGGGGTTTGGGGTTGCTCGTACTGAAGGGGGGAAATCTATGTAGTAATTAAAGTAGAACAACAAATCGAAAGAAAAAGAGAACAACGAAATGTGAAATGGACAGCTTGAATGGACACACGTGTCAATATGGGGAACGAATGATTTTACCATTTTTTGGGTAAGCAAAGTGACGGAAAAAGATGAAGCACAAAAGTTTAAGGCACGTAGCTACATTGACTTGTCTTCCTTTCCAAGCGGACAAATGTTTTGTTGCTTATCTGTATATGAAACATTTGGCACACCAACGGACAGGGCAAAGATATCTTATAACAGTTTCCTGTATTATTATTTTTTTTTTTTTTGGTGGGTGCAGAAAAATGTTTGACATAGTACAATATTCAATTGCTGAACAAAGGCAACGCAGCACACAGGGTGCTTAAGCTGATAAGAAGCAGACCAAATTGAATTTGCCAAGAACCAAGAGAGAGACGAAGCAGAAGACACAGCTGGGAGAGAGATTGTAAGCCAAAGTAAGGCCATAATCATCATCCATTTCATCCATTTGAGACAGTGACACAATAAATAAAATTTAATCAGTTTGCTTTTTGCTTCTAATTCAGCTTTAACTTTTGCTTTTCCTTCTTATTCTCTTCTGCTTTTCCATTATCAATTTTTTTAGCTCATCTTCATGGTTCTTATCTTTCTGCCCTACAGGCAAAAGGGCATATTAAAGATGCCTGTTCATTTTTTATGGGCTATCCCCAATATTCTAATGATCTTTTGGTCGCCCTCTTAATCTATTTAAAGAACTAGATCTAGTTTTCAAGAATTTACCACCAATAGTTATGCTAGATTAGATTGTGCAGCTGCTCTAATATTTGTTTGCCTAATTTCGCATCAATAAACTTTAGTTAGAAATAAGCCAAAAGACTTTTAGTTAGAAATTAACAATCAACGTGTTGATTTTGTTTAATTTATAATTCTGGGTCGTATTTAAAGATCCAGCTAAAGAACAAGTTGATATTATAACTTTGAAAATGAGACTTTTCATCTAAGTTAGTGAACATCTTCTATCTCTACTACTCTACCCTACTATGAGATCAGTTCTGACTTTTTGTTTCAAATTTACTAAGAGTTACCTTTTAATTTTTATACCCTTGCAAAGAGGGTATATTAATTTTGGTCAGAAGTGTGCAATGCATTGAAGGAACCATATAAAGTATATATATTCTTGATCAGCACGATGAGACGAGTTCATATAGCCATGTCCGTCCGCTGTAGTCTTCTGTATACTGCAGGCATTGTATATCTCGGATTTAGCCGGATCGGACCACTATATCACATAGCTTTCATAGGAACGATTGGGCGAAAATTCAGTTTTCGATTGATTGTTATATAAAATTAATATTTGTGAATTTTATATACTCATTATTACCTATGTCAAATTTGATCAAGATTGGGCGACTAAATCATGTAGGCGCCATAGGAATGATCGGCCCGAATACCAATTTTGGTCGGAAAAAAAATAAAAACAGCAAATTTAATTGTCGTTTTTTTACATGAAACGTTTTTTTTTCACTAAGAAAAAACCTATACGTCAGGAAAGTGAAACGAAAGACTTGCAAGAGTATACAAATTTCGGCATGGGCGAAGTTAGTACGGCTTTCTGGTTTAATTTGATTTCTGGTTTATCATTTCTGCTCTTACTCGCTATTACTCTCCCTCTATTTCTTCCTCTTTAGCTGTCTGTTTCTCTTTCGCTCTCTCTTTCAAACTCCCACTTATTTTTTTTTATTAATATTCTTTCATTCAATAATTCCCAATGACCTAATTCTTAGACTTGGTTCATTTCCCCCATTTATAACTTTTACTTTTCTGTTTTTGTTTTTGTTGACACTGCTATTGCTGCTGTTGTTGTTGTTGTTGTCATTGTGTTTTGTCTTTTTTTTTTTTTTTTTTTGATTTGTTTGATAAAACAAGTTTATGCAAATTTTAGTTGAAATTAATTCCAAATTAATTCAAACGTTTTACGGTTTTGCGGCACTTGACTAATTAGCATATTTATGCGATTTATGCGAAGCGCCTCCATCGAATTCCATCATCAAGTTCCTCAGTTAGAGATTCTTGCAATGTAATGTGCTAATTTCTACTCACCTGTCTTCAAGGACTGTTTGTAAATGAAATTTGTAGAATTCTTATTCTCTTCAGTTTTTCTGTTCGCTTCCGTATGGAAAAACCTGTAGGCCAACCTGTTGGCCTGTTCTTGGTGTTCGTATTTATAAATTACAATTTAACATTCAACTGATGATTCTAACCATGCCCCAACCCCACTCCACCGCCGCCATTTAGCTACTGGAAATGTGAAAAAAAAATCTTGCTTACTATCATACATTATTGAAAAAAAAAACACAAAAAATTAATGTCTACTATATATAATGTTCACATTTTCAAGGCCAATTCACTTAGCCGGGGCATAAAAATTTCATTTAAAAACACTTTTTGTTTGCCAACGCATCGGGGAAAAATTCCTTTGGGTTTCGGTGGGTTGGTACTGGCACGAAATAAATTTCATTACTGTGGGTAAGATTGTGGGGAGACCATAAAAGCTCAAGCTGATGTTATTACCACCAGCAGCAGCAGCAGCATCATCATTCTCATCATTATCTGCATCATCATCATTATCATTATTATCATCAGCAGCAATGCCACAAAGAAAGTCAAAGTCTGGTTCCACGCTGTCAGACAGCACATTTTCATATTTTTCTTTTTTCATACACTAACATGTAGAACATATCTAAAATGATCACAAGTTGGTAACATTTTCACAAAAAAATTTAAATGGAATATCTTCGCTAATCTTTGTTTTTGGCAGCATTTGTCGAGAACTAAATCTCAGCAGTTTGCAAATGAACTTAAAAGCGTATAGAAACTTCGTTGTATTACTTCAAATATTTTTTAATTCATACATGTGAAAGGGAAGGACTTGATGTCCTTGCCTGTTTGTATTGCAAATTACATGGCAGACTTCACTGCAGTGGCGCAATGAGAGCAAGCGAGAAAAAGAGGATAAAACGATGGCGAAAGCTTCGTCCTGCGTGTGCGTGTGTGTGTGGCAAATTATTGACAGATTGACGAAAGAAGAAGCAAAAAATTTGTTTAAGCTGCATTGGCAAAAAGAAGATTAAAGAAGGGGAAAAAAAAGGATTGTAAAAGTTGCCCAAATTATTTCCATTTTTTTGTCATTGATTGAAGCAGATGAAACAAAATGAAGAATTCAGAAAGAGAGAGAGAGAGAGCCTTGAGTCTCTTTCATGGAAAGGAAAGAACCTTTAAAAAACATAAAGAACTCTGCTAAAATTTTTCCCTTAGATCTTTTCTTTACTTAAACATTAAAGAACTACTACTGAAAAAATTAAGTCTTCTACACCAATTAAAATTCAAGAAATTAGGAAAAAATTAATATTTTATTTTATTAAACTATTAGAATTTAGATAAATTTTTGATTAAGCCACATACCTGTCTTAAATTATGAATTATTGCAGTAGATAAATAATAAAATGAAAAGCAATTTTAACTAGGAGGCAATCCTTTCTACAAGTTTTTACCTACATTAAAATTGTAATAAATTCTTTGAAAATATGTAAAGTAAAGACTAAAGTTACAGACAAAAGAAAAACACAAATAAAAATAATTTACCATAAAGATTTTCAATAAGAAGAAAGAAATGCAGTTAAAAAAGAAAACTAAATGAAAATATATGTGAACTGAGTAAAGGAAAGAGAGGAAATGCAAATGAAATCAACAGATCTGCTATACATTATTTTTCAGATTGTTTTTCTCGTATTTTATCATTACCCTCGCCTCGAACTCAATCAGAGAAACCTTCCTTCCTGCGATGCACACATTGCAACCACCTCAGCAGGCGACAGCTGTGCGTATGTGTGTGTGTGTGTGTGTGTGTGTCGGGGGAAAAGCTATATGGAAAATTCACTGAATTAAATACGAGGGAGAATACAACTTAAAGAACAATACGAAAATTAATCACCACCCACATTGATTCTGTCGCCGGGCTGCCCCATCCGTTATCCATTTTTCACATTAGCGCGCTTTTTTTTTTGCTTTCCCCGTTCTGCCACAAAAATGCGACAGTCAAAGGCATTTGCATTAAGGCACATTTAATTTATTGCGTATACGCAACGTTGCAATAGCAACAACAGCTGCGCAGACATCGCTGCAAATGATTTTGAATATTTTTTCTTGATTTGATGACGTTGTCATCTGGCCACTTTCTAGGTTATATCTATCTATATATATGTATATCTGCCGGGCGGGTGTCGCCATTGCGCGAATATTGTTGCTGTCGCTTTTGGCTGGCATAATGACAAATTGCAAGTTGAAAGTTGAGTGAACTTTTGCCACTTGATTTTCAGTTTGTTTTTTTGGCAAATGTTTCCATTTCGCGACTAGTCTGTTCACTGTGTGTGTGTGTGTGTGTGTGTGTGTGAGTTGGGTGTCAGTTTTGTTTGAGTTGTCCAATCTTTGACTGGTCGCCGGTTTTCTTTTTGAAATTGATGAGGCCTTTTGTTGTTGCTCTGGCAAATGAGGCACACAGATAAGCCTCAACTTTGACGCCCCCAGCAACGTTTAGGTTTCTTTATTCTTTCGTTCTTTTTTTGGTTTTGTTTTTGCTTTTATTTTTCCTTTTCATTTTGACTTATGTTCCCCTTCTTATTTTGGGTTTTAGGTCTGCTTAGCTTATCAACACTCGAAAAATGTGACGTCTTGTTGCTTCTTTTTATTCAGTTTTACATACATATATGTATACAGACAGACATACATTCTATATATTTGTATACATTTGTTTTGGGCTTTGCCTCATTTGAACCCGCTGAACCTTTCCGTTTCTTTTATTTCTTTTTGTATTATGATGCGTGACATATTTTGGTATACCAACTTACTTTAGAAATGCTCTATTTTCTGTTTTTAAGACAAATTTAAGTAAAACAATTTAGAGTTGGCTTTGCCGCATTAAAAATTAAGACCTTTTGTGGAGGTTACTTAAAAAAAATTCTGTTTTAATAAATAATATTCAAGTCTTAAATTTAAAAAGAAAAACTATTTTCAACTGCATTGCTAAAAATTACAGGCTAAAGAATAAAAAAAAATATCTAATAATTTTTTAACCAAATTGAAGATATTTGACAAGATTAATTTATTAGCTAACTGATTGAAATTGAATAGGGCATAAAGAGAATCATCATTCGTCTTTGTTTCAACAAATGCATGTCTAGTACTCACTGATTTTGAACAAATCCCCATTCCAGGATAAATAGCAAAGTGCAAGCAAACTGCATTTAAATTGCATCTACACAGCATCAGGCAGCATCTCCGTGTCTCCCTCTCTGTCTCTGTCTCTATGTTCTCCCCCGTGTTCTCATTAGTTGTGCATATGCTTTACATAACTCAGTTTCAGTTTCAGAATCAAACTCAAACTATTCGCTCTCTCTCTCTCTCTCTCTCTCTCTGTAGTCCCAGATGACAACTGTTCTCAATCCTCAGCAGCTTATGCTCCACTTTGTCTGCTTAACTTTCGTTCTTTTTGTTTTTTATGCTTTAGCTTTTGTTTCCTGTTTTGCAGCTAATCCGCACTTTTGTGCCCTAAGCCGACCCATCAACAACAACAGCGAAGAAGACGAAGAAATGAAAGAGCAGAAAATCTAGTAGACACCAAAAATTCTAGTTTCGTTATTTTTAACCGAAATGAAGAGAAATAAATCTTTAAGTTGTGATTTTAAAAAATACCCTATAGAAAAATAAACTAAAGTTTGATTTCATGACCTCTGGGTCTTGTCCATCTGTTTACCTATGGGTCTAGTAGATTAGGATTTAAATATTATATACCCTGTTACATATGGCAAACTGTAGGGTATTCCAAATAGATTCCAAGAATAATGAAAAGAAAAAATATCAACACGTAGAAAAAGATTGTACACAACGAAGACCAAAAACAATTTATTGAAATGGCAAAAGGAAGACCTTGATCTTTAGATTATCACATCAATAAATGGTATTTGTTTTTAAATAGTTGTTGCTCTTGTTGTTGTTATTGTTGTTGTCATCGTCTCTCAATCTTCTGCGCATCGTTCTTTGGGTCTTCGGTGTGAAAGAAGCTCAAACGAAAACGAAAACTGAAATGAATTTTTTAAAACGGAAACTGGTGGAACCAGTCAAACCGCCATCCGCGTCAAGCGCCAACCAAAAAGAACTTCTTGCGGGGGTCTAATTAAGAGTTACTCTCCATTTCTTGTTTTAGCTAGCGCCATTTGTCGCTTTGCTTATACATAGATCTTTTCAAATCAATTCTTGTTTTGTCTAAATGCAAGCACATTTTTTTTTTTTTTTTTTTGTATTAACTGGAGTATTCAAATGGCAGACAAAAAGCAACAAACCAAAAAAAAAAAACAAAAAAAAAAATCCCACTAGCTTTTTGCGTCAGATTGGATGTAAATTGCTCTTACGTGATTACATAAAAACCATAAAAAGTGATTTGAACTTGAAATTGTTAAATGCGTCATGCAATGTTGGTGCTTGTTAAAATACAGACAAAAAAAGAAAAAAAAAAACCAGAAAAAAAAGTAAAAAACGTAAAGCTAAAGCTAAAAAAAAGTCAAGCTAAATCGGTGGAAATAAAAACGTACTAACCATAAAATTGTTACAATGACAATAACAGCCCCGGACAATAGCAATAAGAACAACAACAACAAAAATTGAAAAGCTGCTCAAATTGAATAACAGCATCAACTAACAACAAGTTCAACAAAAAGAAAAGCAAACGCCAAAAACAACACCAACCGCATGGCATATGGCCAATAGATTTTGCCTGCATTCGGGTAAATTTTCAGTGATTTTCGTAATAGACTTTTTTTGTGGAATCAATTTGGCTTAAAAGATTTGAAGGCTATACGATTGGAAAGCCTTTTAAAAACACTTTTTAAACTATTAAATGATTTTTAGAAAGTCAGGTTCAATTAAAGGTTTGGTTCTGTCATATTCCGGGCCGGTCTTATCTAAAATGCTATTCTGAACACTGTGAATAACAGCATCAGCCTAACCCATTTCATTTTAGACGCCTCTCGAATTTGTCTTTTCTTTCAGCCAATTTATCGATTTGTCTTTATCGATTACCATGGTTTTTCTCTAATCAATCTGATCAATCTGATTATTTCTAAGGCATATATAGCCTGAGTTTAACTTATTTTTTAATGCAGTAACAAAAGGGAAGAAGAAAATTAATTGTTAAATTGGCGCTAAAACAATCCTAAAATCCTAAAATTGATAAAAAGCTTCGATTAATATACCATTCGATTCCGATATATATGTTAATGTAATCGATGTATTCTGCATTCCGAATGTAAAGAATTACAATTCCTGAAGTTAACACAATTTCGTTTCCTATTTTTGACTTGCATTACCACTTAAGTAAGTTTCTATAAAAAAACCCATATAAAGCTGACTAAGTTTAAGTGGATACTTATCTAAGTAACGAAATCACTTACTCACCTGCACACAAGTAATGGATGTAGTTGTTGTTATCCGTATAATACATTTAACAAGATCTGAGGGAATCAGGCTTATGTCAGCTACCATTTTCTGACTCAGAGCTAAGACAAATCGAATTAAATTTGCAGCAGCTAATCAGATGCATGAATCTCACATTAAAAACTCAATCAAAGTTTTCTTTTTTGGTTTACAAGTCTAAATGATTTGATTTCCCATTTTGTGGAAGTTTTAACTGGTTTAGTGTCAAACAATTATTTGTAAAATTGAGAGTTAAACTCAAATGCAACTTAAAATCGGATTGTTTCTATGCCAATGGCCAAATGGCTTTGTGTGTGACCCGGAAGCGCAAAATTCCTATGTGTTTGTATGTGTATATGTACATATGTATGTATATGTGAATGTGTGTAGTCTCGAAAATTCGCATGACAATGACAATTAACTCATATCCTTTTGAGTGTTCACCCTAGCCTTCATCCTTTCACACACACACACACAAACACACGAGCACTCACATATCTAGTTATAGCCACTCCCACACAATGAGGGATAATTGTGCGTTACGCATACGCCAAGTGTGCCACAGTATGGGTTTGATTTTATTGCCCTACCGCTTGGCCCCTAAAGGAAGGGACTAAAGCCAATTTGTGCGGGCCAAGCAATTTGGCAATGGGAAGCCAACAACAACAACAACAACGACAACAAAAAAATAAAATTGGGACACAGACAATTTTTGGGTCCATAGAAATCTTGTAATTTTTTTTCGTTGTGTTCTTGTTCCTTTTTTTTTTTTTTGCTGGGCTACGACAAATTGAATTGAAGTGAACCATTGCGTGTGGGTGAGGCGAAGTAAAAGTAGAAGTATGAGAAATCCCCAACTAAACCGAATTGTTATATGTATATGTATGTATGTCAAGAGGATGCTTGAAGTGGCATATACATATGCAATTATTCGACCGAAACTAACTAATTGATTCTGTGAAGGCCGAGAGCTAATTAATGTTCCACATATGTCTCAATGTATTTGTATGATTTCTTACTCAATTATGTTTAATTTACGTATTAATTAGAATTTGGATCAAGACCCCAAGGTGCTTGAAATCGTCCAGGTCTGGGATATAACTCAAAATTAAGTTGATACCATTCAAAGCAAAATGCTTCCGTTCTCAACCAGTCCAGAGCGTTAATTGGAAATTTGTATTTTACCAAAAGTGTGCTAATAGTTCGTAAAGTTTTTGCCATGGGTATCCGAGTGCGAGTCAGAACGCGAAGTTTTACTTAAATGAATAAGTTTGAAAAAAGTTAAGTTATGAGATTCATTCAAATTCCGTTTAGACTTACTATCATTTAGGCCCGTTTTCTCGTTGGGAAGGCAGGAATATGTTATGCAAAGATGTTTATAGTCCGTATAAATTATGTTGGTATTAAAATAGGCTAAGAAAAATGGATATTTATATTAAAATTCATTCAAATGCATGCACTTACGATTGTTTAAGACGTTGATAGAGTTGCAGCGGCGTATATAATGTTGAATCGTTAATGGTGTTGTGGCATAGGCATACCAAACACCCAGAAGCTGAAATAATAACCCAGTTGGTATGAGTAAGAAACAAAAGTAGTCATATCTACCTTTTCTTTGGTTATATTCTTAAGAGGTACCAGTGCTTTGGGACATACTCTTACATGAAGTCCTCTATGGGATCTCAATTCATGCCTACTCCGATTTATATCCAATGGTGATCTTTTTTTAATTTGTTTTCTTGCTTTAATCGTAAAAATCCTTTCAAACTTTCCGTTTCCAAATATTTTAATTCTTGTAGTATTGCTTTCCTTAAAAATGTCATTTGAATTTGCCTCCGTTGTGTTAGCTAAATTTGTCGTCACCTTAGTTGAGGCTCCCTCTATTAGTAAATTGACTGTCAGCAAGACAGCGGCCATTATCAGTCTAAAAAGAGCAAATACATTAATTATATAAATATTTTTTTTTGGGTAAAGAAAGCCCTACAATATTTTTATATACATGTCTTTTCATGCTCAGTTCCATTGATCTACTGACATTACTAAAAATAGACATTGCAAAAACAGTTTTGTTTTTATAAACAGATGTTTGTTACGAACACACAACACATTGAACGTTATTTCTTATATAGTATTTGGAAAATTGGTATTTTTTATAGATATAGAGATTTTAGCTCAGACTTGCAAATGTTCCGTACAGATTATTTGACAAGGTCTGGCAACAATTGCTTAGTAAGTATAATCACTGCAGTTCAGCTGAGCAACGATAGGCAGAACGTTACAATTAAAGTTATCGATAGCAGTCTAGCGGTCAGAAACGAGGTTTACGTGACACGTTGAAACTATGACTTGAGTCATTGTTAAATAAATTTACTTGTAACCTAACATAAATATAAAATGAAATTATAAAGGAATTTCAAAAAAAATTTTATTTCAGTAAAACTTTAAAATTGGACTTGGATGAAAACTTTAATGTTTCACTTGTTTGTTAGTTTTGTGTGATGATTTGGACACATTGCTTAGTGTCTTCAGCCAATCATTGTAGACATATCGAAAACATTAAAGTCTCGTATAGATTGAAGTTCCATAAACAACGTCTTGGCCTTTTGTGGTAGCTCGTATTTGGTTAGGTTTGATTTAAATGAATCCAGTTTGCCTGAATTATAGCTTTAAAAATTGATTCCCAGTTGCGATTATCTTTTAAAGAGTAAGACTATATGAAATTGTGAGGCCTGTAGAAATGTCTACTTAAAACTCTGGTTCCTAAACTTATTTACTTTGCTTTTTAATCTTTTGCTGCATATTTTGTTGAAATTGCGTTGTTTTGTTCACAAAACGAATGCGAATGAATACAAGTTATTTCTATATTCTATACGGAAATGTATAACGGAATCGGAAATGGGGCACGGACATTTGCAATTATACTCGAGTTGATGAGGCAGACTCAACAAGGCAGACGGCCTTCAGTTTCAGCTTGAGCACTTTGTATGTCACAGCTGTTGCATGAGTTGAGTTGGCGATTGTTGTTGCTGCTCTTATTGCAATTGTTAGTGCAATTTCAGTTGAATGGCTCAGAGAATCTGATCTGATTATGTCATCAGCGTGACATCTTTATTCGACATGCCCGTTGTGTAGCCAGTTGAGTGATTGTTGGTAGCAGTCATTATATGAGCCAGTATAAAATGAAATGGCTGGCACTTGGTTTACTCAAATCTTAGTTGCTCTAATTTACGCAATGATATTTCAAGAATTCTTGTTGAGCGCCTATGGTCATGGTTGCTGTGCATGTCCCTCACATTCGTGTAGTTTGGTTCAATGGCCATGTTGTAATCAAAAGACCAAATGGTGGATTAAGTTATTTGGCTAATGGATTCAAGGGAACGGAATCCAATGAAATTGCTGTTAATAAATTTAGCATAATCAAACTACAAAGTAATCATAAATTCTTAATAAATATTGTTTAATAGTGAATGCTGAAAGTAAAAGTATATCTTAAGAATTGAAAAGTGTTAAAACTTTTACCATTTTCCCTGTTATATCCCCTATAAATTTTCGCTTAATGCCCTTTTGTTTAGGGTAAAGCCTTTCTCTGTTGTTAATAAATTTTGCATGGAATTTGATTATTTTCAACTCAACTAACTTCAGTTTGAATGTTATCTAATAGAATGAGAAAAGAAAAAAAAGAAAAAAAAAACGAAAAAGCATTTAACATTTTAATTTATTTATTTTCAATTAACAAACACCAAACATTCTATATATATATATATATAGCTCGCCTGGCTCACTGGCTCACTGGCTTTTATTTTTGGGCAATTTTGCGCAACAATTATGTGAACCTCTGAACCTCCACGTCGCCGGCAGCTGTAGCATCAACAGCATCAGAGACCCGACATCAAATGATTTATTCAATTTGTGCTATGAAGCGTAAACTTTTTGTTTGCTTGTTGGCTTCCAATGTCTATCCCGTTGCCCCATTGTAGCACTGACGTTCGTTGGCATCAGCAGCAGCGGCAGCAGCGGAAGTTCGCTGTGTGAATCAATCGCAAAACGAGTCAACTCCGGCCGTCCCACCGTTCCTCTGTGCACCATGACCCAAAGCCATCACTTTTTGATCTGCTCTGCTATGCCATTTAAATAGTTTTTTTTTCCCTCATGGCTTTGTTTTTTTAAAGCACATTTTTTTGGACAATCGTTGACATCCTTGGCACTAAATTTTGTTGGTCCATGTTAATAAAGATAATAAAATGGCCGTTCGTCAAGTTGAGTTTAACATCATCTTGTGATCCCTTTCGCCATGATGATTGATTGCAGTTAAATAAAAGTTTTCATTGCCTTTTCTTTCCCTATCAATTATAATTATACCCTCTACCCATAGGGTTAAAGGGTATATTAAAGTCGCTACAATGTATGTAACAGGCAGAAGGAAGCGTTTCCGAACCTATAAAGTATAGTGTGTACGCAGATTAAGTTTATTTCAAATTTTTGCCACGCCCATTTTATAATTATATTTATAATAGATCTCAGAGTCTATTAGAGCTAGAGTCACCAAAGCAAACGCAGATGCCGCCCCTGAAATTTGGAAAAAAATTGATTTTCTCCAGCAATATTTAAAATATTGTAATGAAATTTGGTATACATATATTTCCTTATAATGTATGTTGGCTGACCAAAATTCATGATAATCGGATGACGAGTAGCCAAGTTATATGCGCAAACTTTTTACAAACTTTTAAATTGGCGGCAGACGGGTAGATGAGTGAAATGGCATACGATTAGTATGTGATTGGTCTTTGCCTGCGAAAGAGAGAAAGATATAGGGCTAGTCATCAAACAAACATAATGAAGAGTGAAGAAAGGGCGCATTGGTACAGGGTATATGCGAGTCGGTGAGGCGACTTGCTTTCTTTTTTTCATACAACTGTTTTGACTGTTTGAGAAGAGAAAATGATAAAAAGTCTAAAATTATTGCACTTTTCAGCTTCATTTGTTTATGACCATGCCCCCATTCCCATTTCCATTTCCATCTCCTTGGAACTTTTTGCCGTGTTTTATGAGTGTTTTACGAAAACAACAACTACAGAAATCGAAAAAAAACTTTTTTACAGCAATATTGAGTTAATTACTTTTTCTTGTTACTACGATTGAGAGAGTTTTGTTCATTGGTTTCATTTCGTTTGGTTTCGGTTTGCCTCCATAATTAATAAGCATTTAGTGCGACACTCCCCGAAAAAGGTCTTCCTCAATGATGTTGTCAAGAAATCATGTTGCATGAGTTGTTGAAGCAAGAGAGAGAAAGAAAAAAAAAAGTGTATTTAATATTTGATTTTTATGGTGCATTTTGCACACCTCCTCTTTGTTTTTGTATTTCGTATGTTGTTTTTTTTTTTTTGTTTTTTGAAGGGCAAAACGTGCTCAAAGTGCAATGATGAAGACGATGATTTCACCTGTTTGACAGAGGTAAACTAAAGGAGAAACGTTGAGAAAAAGAAAATTATTTTGCAGTTGATTCAATGGATGGTTGAGTTATATATTCATTTTTTTGTTTCCTTTGTAAGCTCTTCAACAGTTGTAGAAGTGAAACTATAATTTTCAACAATGATTCTATTCATTAAGCAAAAATGACTACAGCTTCTATATTTCACTCTAAATGTGGCACTAACAAAGTTTCAATCATGCTTGAAAGCAACAAAGTTTCCGTATTATAAGTCTGAAAAGTTATTTACCTATTTCAAGTTATCATTAAGAAACAATATGTGCTCTACGATGAAAAGTTTTTAAAATATTTTAAAATTAGTGTATATGTAACTTTTAAAATGAAAGGAATGGAGGAAAATGCTTTTCAAGAATAGATATAAAGTCAGCTTAATTTAAGAACAACCTCTCTCTACTCTTGACTTAGGAATTAAATGCCATTATTACTTCTTTAACGCTAGAACTCGTTGTGAATTACAACTTAATGCAGCCAGCAAAATTGAAGGCACAGCTTACAATGCCAGAAATAACTTTCTGCTTACTTACCCAAAAGAGTGAATATTCTTACTTTTTTCTTGTGAAATTCAAGCATTCAAGTTGAATGCTTTTATGTTTTGTCGCAAAGTTTTGAAATGAAACCGAATTATTAGCTCGAAAAAAAACACTAAAGATTACGACTTCAACCTTTATAAGAATAAACGTAAGGACTACGATATTTTCAGCCAACTGAACACTTTGCAATTATGCCTTCGGAAGTGGAACAGATGATGAAAAGTTGAGCAGCTGCTCGCAAGTGCCTCAAGCTCAACCATCAAGAGTTTAAAGAGCTGAGCTTTTTCCAATCGCTAAAGGATACGAGAGGAGCCGTGGGCAATTTCGTGTGTGCCAGAAATATCTATAGATTTTGATGACAAATGTTTTCAAAAATGGTCAACTAAAATGTCTGGGGGAAACTAGCGACATTTCATCAGAATCAAAAAGAAAAGTCTAAAAGGCTTACAATCTTTGGTGTTGTTATTTTATTTGCTTATTCATTTGGATGAAGTAACATCTTGTGTTCTAAAGAGCGACCTAATTTATAAAAGTCCCTCGAATCCTAGTAAATATGTCTAGCTCTATATCTGTTATATCGCATCTTATCTTCGAAGGACTATAAAACGAAATGGTTTTCATTGATATTTATGCAGGATAATTGCCTAAATCAATAATAAAAGCAGCGACTTATTTGTTGAAATTTATTTTCTCCCACATAAAGTGTTTTGTTTATCTTTTTTGTTGCCTGATGGTCGCCCAATAACCGAACGTATGCTTTTTGTTTTTTTTTCTTTCTCTCTTTTGGCCAAAGCAACACAAAATGTGTTGGTCATATAAATTTCATTTATGCCAGTTAAATTAATTACTGTCAACACATGCGAAGCGGCAGCAATGGACGACAAAGAGCCACAGCAACAGCAGCAACTGGCAGTCGGGCACAAAAACTAAAGCAGGCCAAGCTAAAAGTCCAAAACGAATGAAGAAGAGGAAGAATAGCAACGAGCAAGTGAGTCTCTGGGGCGATGCGAGGAGTCTCAAGCATGTTGCGAACATAAACACAAAGTCATAAAGTTTTTACACAAAAACATTTAATTTTATTGCATTTTTGGGCAGCAGCCAGACGACGACGACGACGGCGACTTCGACCACAACGATGGCCAAGTCGGCACGAACAATGAATGCACCATAGGGATAGAGCATTAGATATGGGTGAGACGTGTAGGTGGATACGGGGAAGCGGAGCATGGTCTGTTGGCCAGGCCAACTTAATTTGCCGCAAATCGAGCAAAACTGCAGGCTACCCACAACACAGAAGCGAACGAATTTCAGTCAGTGAGTATTTTTTTATTTTTGTTGGTTTTTATATAAAAATCTAGACCAAAAACTTTTTGATTATGCTGCCAAAAGGCTCCCCAAAATATAAAATAGATGGATGGATGATGTTCCCACACATCGCACTTGTGGGGTGAGCTGGTGTCAGCAAATGGAATAAAATACAATGTCGATATGCATCCTCGGCAAACAAAAAAATCTCCCTACATTTGTGCAGACATCATTATGATCAATAGCATCACCAACAGTTGCATCGCTTCTGTCTTGAAATAGGCAACGTCTGGCAACTAAGTTTTCCGTATACACTTTAGAAAATGCAATAGCTCTAGAGAAATTTCGACTAGATGCATTGACTGGGAGTGGCAGTTATATTCGTATTGTTTCCTAAGAGAGTGCAACAAGAACTGGAACAACAACTAAGGAAGCAGTTAATTAGTAAAAATAGGTCTGATTGGAATAGAAAAGCAAGTAAGATAAAAAAATAAACCTTCTCACGAGACTCTACTTAGTAAAAAAATTAAAATAATCAAGTGAAAATTCATAATTTTAACATTTATTTTTCTGTTTGAGCGCACAAATGAAGTGAAATGAAAGGAAAATAAGTGAGTCAAAATTGCAGTGTATTGTGTCTCCTCTCATCTGGAAGCGCTCTCTCTCTCGCTCTTTTTTGGCATTAAAATATAAATTATGCGGCAGCAGCAAAAACCACAAAAATGCGAATGCACATATAGAAGCAAAAAACCAAAAAAAAAACACATTGTGCGTATACGTAATGTGCATTAACATCCAACAAGTGTGGATGAATGAGGGTAGGAACGGAAACGGTGGGAAAAATGCCAACAATTTTCGGTTGTCGGTATTTTCAAATCATTTTCGATGCACACACACACACACACACTCACACAGCCTTCAAATGCCATAAAATGTGTTTAATAATCGTCATAATGACAAAAGCGCTGACGATGATGAAGATGGTGGCCTGAAATGCGTTCAGTCTAAGAGGTGATAAAAGGGCAGAAATTTGCAGTGAAGTGGTAGCGGTCTATGCGGTTAATGCTCAGGCAGATCGATAAACTGACATAGGTAAAGGTAAAGGTAAAGGTTAAGCGTTTATCATTTATGGTTAGTTGTAAGCCGTAGCTTAGGTCAGATAACTATTTAAATAGCAAGTTAGCAACGGAGATGGAAATTTCTGTAAGGTAATTTAGAGTTCTCTTACCATAACTTAAAAATGGCTTCGATCTTGTTGTAATTCATTTGGTGCACAAATCGATTTAATGAACTTAATAAGAAATTTCACTTCGAATTTGGTATGATACTTAAAGATCATAATAGTGCTTCAGTTGTAATCATGGTGTTTGATAAAAAATTTTAAATATTTGGAATTGGTTCCTGCATCTTTTGTAGCCTCGGGTTTTAAAAATTTGCACTAACAAAATGAGGTAGTGGCCGGATGACTAAAAAATCACAACGGGTTAGTCGGGACTATTACCTTCTAGCCGATATATAAAGACAGCCACAAAACGTCAGAATTAAAATTGCAGTCCCAGGATGGAAGCAAACTGCATATTTTGTATTGGAGAGTCTAATTAGTTTCGAATGAATGTATGAGTTCAGTCATTATTCATTTCATTTTAGTGCTAGAAAAACGAACCCGTATTTTGCAGTTTGATCTTTTAGTGCTATGACAGCCAAATGAAATAGTGAACGAAAATCTATCATGCCAAAAAAAATGGGTCAACAAATTAAAGCTCATTTACTGAAAATACATTCAGTACGATTATATAACATTGTTTGACTTTTTTGCTATAAACTTTTCAAGTCGAATGCTGTGAAAAGAAAATAAGCCTTCATTTTTTATGACTTGGACTATAGTCTACTAGTCATCAATCTCCGCAATTCGACAAGATTTCTGAATTTAAAGTTAATTTTCTGATATGACCCTAAGGTGCCAAATAATTCAAATGATTTAAAAACCGAGTTTGAATGATTAAAAAGCATTTTTAAAATAAAATTGTCCACAATAAATAAATTAATGCAATTTGTTTAAAAATATTTTTCCAAGCTAAAGTTATATTTTGCAAAAGACTCAATTGATTTAAACAATAAACAGTAAACTTGCTGAATAATACTGCAAAAATTTAATAAATTTTTATACCAGTGAAAGCTTGGAAAGACTTTTAGCATTTGAATGGGATAAAATGATGGAATCTTTACTGCTTTTATATCCATTTATTTGATATTTTTATGATGTCATCTTATCCCTATGCTCTTCTAGTTGGCCATTTAATCCTGACCAGCTGTTTGGCATCCCCTAAATTTACCCATCATACGCGTATGGCCACTTTCAAGGCAATGTCAAGAATGCAGCAATAAAGACATTTACATATGGTGGTGAAGGACACCACCGGATAGACATCTACATACATACATATGCTGCCTGGCAGTGATGCTAACCCAAGCCCCTAACATTTCAAGGGCAACCTAAACATACCAATTTACTTTCAGTCAGCAACAGCAAACAGGGTGTGAGGGGGGGGGGGGACGAAGGAGCAAGAGATCTGGGCAACGATAGACTATGGTGATGTCGACAGAGTGGCATCCGTGACATGGCCCATGGCCCATCATGGCCCATGGCATATGTCTGCAATGCTCATTAGGGCGCACAGCGTGGCGTGGCTAATGCGACAACAACCAAAGGGGGCTCGGCGGGTGGAGGGTGATGTGGGGTGAGTGGCCACCCAGGGGGGGATTTTTCATTTGACTTTGCAGTCGCTACCTTTTTTTTTTTTTTTTCTTTTCTGTATGTTTCTTCTTCCTAACTTATTTGTTTCGCTCAGACTGGGCTCACCCTCATTCTCGCCCAGTCTCTCGTGGGACAGGATGGTGGTGGTGGCAGATTGGTGGCCGGGATGAGGAGGCCCAGACTCAGGCTTTCAACATTTATTCCTTTTCGTCGCTTTTATTGTTTTGTTTTCACTGTGGTAGCCTCCATTGTTGTTGCCATTGTCGTTGTCGTTGTTGCTGTTGCGGCTGCTCCTGTTTGGGTAATTCAATTTACTGCCACAATTTTCATTTGTGCAAATTTCAAATGATTTGAGGATATTATTTCTTTCGTTGCGTCCAGAAGCTACTAGTAGGCTCTTTTACTTCCTTTTTTTTTTTTTTGGGTCGCCCAAAATCATTTCATGCACAATTTGTTTGGTCTTTTCATTTTTATTTTCCCGCCGCATTGTGTACATTTTCCATAGAACAAAAATTTAATACGACTTTTTTAGTTGAGTCAATTTTTTGCCCACCCCTCGGCTGACTGTCTAAGGGTTAACTAGGTGGAGGGTGGGGGAGTTCAGTAACATGCTAAGTCTGCTGTCTAGAAATGCTAAAAGCCTATCATTTATGCATTTAAGAGAGAACCACCAAAGAGAAGTGTTAAAGTTTTCTCTTCGGAATCACTCTCTTTCGGCTAAGGGATGCTCTGCGCTCTTTGTTGGTGTGTGTGTGTGGGGGGGGGGGGGCTATACTCCCATAATGTTAGCTTAAGTTGGCCATAATGTTAAAAATGAAAATCTGCAATTTGTTCAGCTTGATAAGCGCACATTACAGCACAGATTAGAGCCCATTGAAGCTTTCAACGCCAATAGAAAAAATTCCACAAGTTGATCTAGTAATACTCTAGCCATAGCTTTATAATCTTTTCTTTGTTTTGTGTTCCTCTTTTAAGATATCCCAAAAGTACTTTGAAATAAAACGTGCAGCAAAGAATTTCCGTAAACTTATCACCTAAGTTTTATCTATTTTTTTAAGGTCTACAGACTTAAGTGCCTTTAAAAATTTATTACCTGTAGAATCTGTTCAAATTATAAGCCCTAAAACGATAAGAAAAGAAAAAAATTTAGAAAATAACTTGCTAATTTTGTATACCATATAATTTCGTATTCGTAATTGATAGTTAAACCGACTTGATCTATGTTTGTTAGCTTCTTTCTTTGCCGACTGAAGTAAACTTCGGATTTTAAGAGCATTTTGTCTGCTGTAAATTCTCTTTCGTCCTTTTGAAATTTACTGTTAAGTTTACATGAAATGCTCTCGTTTATTTCCCTGTTAAGGTTATTGGCCACTGTTAACTCTTCTTCATGTATGTGTGTGTGAGTTAGTTTGTGTACGCTTGTGTCCTTTCTTGGCTCAAACAGTTCAAGCAAATTGTGTAGAAAATTTTAATGTTCCCAAGAGTAATATTTGATGCTTTTTGCCTGGCTTGGCAGTTTTCTGTTTTCTGCTTTTGGACGTGCTTCAGAACAAACTTATTGCAGGTTCCGTAAAAAAAAAAAAAAAAATCTGAGGCACTGTACATTCTGCTCAATGTTTCATTGTCTCACCTTTAGTTGGGCATGACATTTTTCTAAGATAAGTCATATATTGAGGGATGTGACCATGATAGTGGCATTTCGAGTATTCCACCATTTTTTGTTGCCTTAAATCGGTGTTTGATTAATGTTTCATCAAGGGACTGGAATTTTATACCCTTCATTTTTGTGGTGCAAATGGATAATGTAGAAAGAGTGTTGTTGTTTGGCTTTGGAAAGGAGAAGGGCAGCGACTATCTGTCTAAAAGTCTATAAGTCTACCAGGCATTAAACAAGGAATTATCGGTTAGGTATTCTGATTAAGAATGTTTTCAAAATATGTTGAAACTTTGCCCATCTGGGACGTGTGATTGCCATATTTGGAAATAAGAGTAAACTCTTTTGCAACAATTTTCTTGCTGGGTATTTTGTAGTCGGCAAAGTGAACTCGAAGACAGCATTGATTTATTTTTCTTTAAGAATGACAAGGGTTGAGTGTTGGATAGAAATTAACTAATATAAATGGTTTTAAAGATTGCATTTCCACATACCATTAATATTGCTTGCAATTTATTCTAGAAAACCCGCCCAAAACTGGATAAACAAATGGCTAACGAAACTTTTTTGGCAGCCATTCACAAATGCACATGACGTACACACACACACACACACGCACACACATATGAAATGGCAAACAATGATTTGATATTTGATGTTGCCCTATGTGTTTGTTCCTTTCACTTCTCTTCACCTACTTTTTCCATTCTCTTTCTACTGTGACGCTTGTGTGTGTACGTGGCGTATACGTAATGTGTACCGTTTAAAATATCCGTTTGAAATATTTCTTAACAATTTCCTTAAATTTCTTTAACAATTTCTCAATGTCTCTTAAGCATTTGAAAAGTATTTGCACTGACCACTACGAAAACCAACTTCAAGTGATTCCCTCTCGTTTCGTTTTGCCATTCTTACCTACAAAAGTGATTTAGTGTTCGGTGTATGCGTGTGTGTGTGTGTGTGTGTGTATAGGTATTTGTGTGTATTGTTGGCCTGTCGATAAAAGCAATCAATGCTTGATTTATTGTCCAGCTTCAAGGCAGGAGTTGAGAATTTGTCGGCCAAAAAGCAGCAGAAGCAGGAATCGAAGAATGAAAAGGTGCAATTTTGAATGGTTTTGTAGACTTGGATATGGGGGCGTATGTGTGATATATGAAAAGCAAATACGAATTTTGCATAAATAAATAAAAATGCTGAAATGAATTTCATTGGCTCATGGGACACTGAAACAAGCAAAGCGCTGCCTATGCAATTACTTAAGAGATTCGATTCTTTTGATAGACTTTGAATTGTAAATTTTTATTTAAATAACAGAAAACAAATCTGTAACTTTATTATACAGTGAGGATATGAGTTTAGCTCAAAGGACACAGTTTGCATTACAATTCGTTTTACACTTCATGTGTTAAGGATAGAAAATCAAGTGAAACAATTAAGCCAACTTAAAGTCACTCACACATTTGAGTGCAGAGATTAAACCAATAAAGGTTTTACGATTAACTAAACCGAAAAAGAGTTTAGTTCGAACATATCGAATAGAGTCGGCTTACGGGTGGACAACAAGAGTCCACTTGAAATGCCAAATGACAGTAATTGCTTTTGCACTGATTCCTTTCCATTGCCATTCTAATCCAACAACCATTCACTAAGGACCAACTCGATAGACGAGCCTTGTACCAGTCTTTAATACGGATCATCAAACTTTGCCCTCAAAGCTGGATGCCTTTGTACTTCTAATTGCAAAAGGTTTTCGATTTGAACCAAACAACAACAACAACAATGTTGGGGTTTTCCAACCATTAGCTAAAAATATTCCCTCGTTTACAGTTACAACACACACACACACACACAGACATGCAACAATTGCCCTCGGTCAACAAAAAAAAAAAAAAATTGAAACGAGGAAAAAAAAAAACAACAGAAGAGAAAAACCGCACGAACAGCTACAACAAAGCCTTATTGATTTTTGACTTGAATGCGGTTTATAAAATGTTTTGCACAGACAAACAGACAATAAAGCGACGAGCTAAGGGACATGGAATGGGCAGCATGGGCAGGATCAGACAGAGGCTGTTGCAGTTAAGCCTTTAGGCAGGACATTTCTACATATTTGTGAAAACATCCCTATATGTACACATATAAATATAAGTGTGCGTGTGTGTGTGTGTGTGTGTGTGTTTGTGTCTGTGTGCCTCTCTTTAAATGGCCTGGAAAATCAGTTTGAGTGGTAGACACAATTTAGTAGCTCACTCCAACTCATAACAAAAAAAAAAAAAAAAGAATTTCATATAGATGAACGACTTAACTTTTTCGCAGTTTTCTGTTGCACGCCACTTGAGAAGAGGCAAACTGCTTAAAAGGCATATTAACACAATCGACACGCAGTTGTGTGTGTGCAGAAAGCTGGAAGCCGAGCAAAGGCAAAGGCAAAGTTGAAATGCACAATTCAAACTAAGACAGCCAGCCCAGGGAGGTGGGCGGTGTGTTTCGACTGAGAGTTAGGGCCCAAACAAAGGGCTGCTAACAAGCAGCAGAGAAAAACATGATAAAGTAAAACAAAATGAGCAACACTTGACTAAGAAGAAATGGCGGCAATGTCGATGAAACGAAAAAAAAATAAAAATAAAGAAATATGTATATAAAAGGGTACGCAACAACACTCCGTAGTAAGGATACCCTAAAATTCTGTGATTTTTTCCAGGCTTTTTACTTGCACATTGAGATTTTTCTTAAGATATTTTTGTTTAGTTTTCTTTTTCTTTTTTCGCTTTGTACTTGTAGTGAATTTTCAATGAGTTTTGTTCAATTTTGTTGCTTCTTATTGTATCTTTTCTTTACCTTTTTCTATTGAAATCTTTTGCCCCACCTCCCTTAAAATTTGCATAAACTTTTAGAGTTGTCTTCTTTGATTTTTGATTTTTTTCATCTACAATTCTCTGCGCTTTCTTTATGAAATTTTACTTTTCATATTCTTTATCGAATTATGCCATTTGCACGATCTCTGATTGTTATTTTCCTTTCTTTTTTTTTGTAGGTTTTCCTTTAACATTTTCATTGTAGTCTTTGTCCAAAATAGTTATTATCTATTTATAATTTTATCTTTCTTTTTAATTTCTTGGTGTTTATTTCCTTTTATCCTTTCACTTAGTCATTTCTTCTTTTGCTTTTGTTGCTTCATTTTTCACCTTTGTTCTATTAATATTTTATTTGTCATTTTCAATTCATTTTTCACTCATCTTTATTGATTGTAAACTTAATATGAGAATCAGAGTATCTCTTGGTAGGGCAATGGCGGCAATCTGCCAGCATAAAACGGTGTAACAAGTTCCTCTATCTGGAGGAGCACATTGCTGGCGCCATGGAGGAGTGTGTCAGTGGGTATGTTGTGCTGCTGTCGTGTGTGTGTGTGTGTGTGTGTGTGTGCTCTTGGGTGTGCCTGTCAGTCAGTCTGTTTGTGTTAATGACAAGTGTTTTCGTGTTGTATGTATTTTTATTTATTTTCTTTTTTTTTTCCCCCTTTCGTAATGACAAGGAGGATGTCGATGAGTATAATGACAACATCAATGCTGATGCTGATGATGATGATGATGGAACTGAGACTGCGGATGCCAATGGTGGAGTAGCGCACTCGATGCTCAGTACTTGGTGCTCACCACGACAAGCTGCTGCTGCTGCTGCTGCTTAAAGTGCTTGTTAGGCGTTTTTGTTGTCACCCATTTTTTTTTTTTTTTTTTCTGTTTGCTTCTATTTTTGCAACATGTCCCTTGCCCCCAAGTTTTTTCATTGATGATGTGCTGCTGTCAATGGGAAATTGAGCTTCGGCATAAACACGTTGTCAAATCTAACGCGTGAGTGCTCACGTGCGATTTAAGGCAAGCAAAGGAAGCACGTGACAGCAGGTTCTTTACACAAAAAAATATATCATATATATATGTACATAGATGTCTGTATGTCGATAGAAGCCCACAATTCACTTTCAATTCAACAGTCATTTTACGAGGAGGCAAACTGATGAAAATCTGTCATTAATGTGATTTATGACAGATTTTTCCAGTTGTAATTTATATTTATTACTCTGTTTTCTTCTTTACTACAATTTCTTAGTCTTATTTGCCTCCTGGCGAGTTCAAAAGGGTCTAACCAGCTGTTAGGACACGTAGCAAACAGCGAAGACACCGTGATCCCCGTGGTGATTATAAAGATGATTCTGGGAAGACATTTCCCCAGTTAAGGGAATTAAGGTAAGCAAAAATTTTGCATTAAATGGAATTGGCAAATTCCACCTTTAATAAAGGTGGTGTAGAACTTTTCTTTTTGGCATTTACGATGATTGGAATAAAGAAAATAAAGAAGAAAATTATTTAAAGACTAACTGAGTTTTAATGTCAATCTTTAAACTAACCATAATATGATGTAAATAATCTATAAAATATGATTCCATCCTTTCCTCTTTATAAAAGGCTTCGTATTAGCAAATAAGCTTACAAAGTTATTAACCGATTAATCGATTACGAAGCGTGACTGCCTATCGTGACTTACTATTATCACTAATAAGTTTACCCAAAACACAGCTGATATGCTCTCCTCCTTCCAAAATGAAACCAGGGATGAACTAAATTTTTTGGTTACAATGAGTGGAAATGGAATTTTTTAGGTTAATAATTTGCTTCGACTTTTTATTGTTGAAGAAAATATGTTTAGAGTATTTAAAACAATTTCCGCGTATATTGATATTTTTTTATTTTTAAGCTGTAAACTCAATTTTCATATTCACTTAATTTAAGCAAAAGCAATCTCAATTTTCTTGCCTCCAGTCCAATGGTTAAGGGCTCATCGGGCACTTGATCCGTGGCCGTGTATATATTGGCCGGTGTAAATAGTCCATATGCCTCGCAGGACTTTAGGAAACTTAATACCTCCTGCACAGCGGGATAGGGCAGAATGAAATTCTGCTTGGCCATGCCGGTGAGTAGACCCAAAATGCAACGTTTAACATGCAGCCACGTGTCGGCATAGAGTCTGGCACCCGAACCGCCCTCCAGGGCATGGGCAATGCGTGAGAGACCGAATTCATAGTTGGATTTGGCACAATACAAAGTGCCCACCACTAGATTAACAATGCACAGATGATGATATTGCTTGCCCAGATTACCCTTCAGTTCTTCAGCTTTTTCGACTTTACGCATTAGCTCTTCGGCTTCCTCGTTCTGGAATGTCATGATGTAGGAGACGCACAGGTTGGCCAAGACGGCTGCTGAAACGGACATGATCTGGCAAAAAATTGTAAATTTAAAGTAGGATTAGATTAGATAAACTTGAATCTTACATCATCGGGATGTTGTCGCACAATTGGTTCATAGAAGGCAGCTGCCTCTTTGTATTTGTCGCCCTGCATGAAGAGCACATGTCCAGCGTTTAGACGCCAAATGGCATTCTCTGAGCAAAACTCGGCACTTGAGTGAAATTCCCGTTCGGCACCAACGAAATCATCATCCCGCCAAGAGATCCATGCGCGAGCCATAACCACAGGCAAATAGCTAAGCGAGCAAGAAACTAAATAAAGATTCAGTCAAACACAATTGAAGTTTTCTCATACTAACAGTTCGAGAGCTTGCTCATAATCCTTGAGGGCATCTCGCAGAGCTTGCTGCTCACTGGTGGCCCTAACCTCTTGAACTCTTGCGGCCAGACTTCTTAATTTGCCGGACAAACTTGAGGCTAGAGTTCCCAGCTTTTTCTCAGCCAACTCGGCACTTGTTTGGGCCGTGATCAAGGCATCCAATAGTTCATATAGATATTGGGACAAATACTTGTAGGTAAGATCGGTGTGCTCTGCCAATATATCAGCTGCCGTTTCATAAAGTTCATGACGGCAGCAAATGAGCAAAATATTGGCAAAAGTTTCCTTCGGACAAGATGGAGCACCGAGCTGCAGTAAAAAGGCCAACTTTCTTAGACCCGCAACTGGGCCCTGGGCATCGGTAAGAGCCATGTTGTGCAAGGTGACTGGATCCAGTTCACTTTCCGCTCGCGGTGGTAGATCGAGAAGAGCATCTCGCGCCGCCTCCTCGTTGCCATCTTGATATTCCAGGGCGGCCTTTAAATTGAGGGCCTGGGTTATGCCCGACATGGCCATGGTAATGGGATTACCCACACTCCGAGCACTGCCATCTGTATCAACCTGGGCTCCAATTCCCAATTCCGGATGATTGCGTATGCCTCGCTCCACAATTTCCGCCGTATAGTCCAAGGCCTGAGCCCGCTGTTTGCGCTGAAAGTGAGCCAAGGCCACATTGTAGGCCACCAGTGGATTGAAACCGCCAACCTGGAGAGCAGACTGAAATCTTTGAATGGCCACTTCATGCTGATCGGCTTGGTACAGCAGGCAGCCCTCATCATTGAGGGTTTCGGCAGTGCCCCCCGCTCGCTGGTTGAGCAGACTCTGGGCCCCCGCATAATCCTCGCTAGAGTACATGATGGCACTTTGCAATTGTAAGCATTGCTCCCTTAGCTGCTCATCATGATGTTGGTCACCAATTTGCTTGAGGACACGCAAAGCATCCGCAAAGATGCCTGCCTGATACAGAGATTGGGCATAATAGAATCTGTAAATAAATCAATTGAGATATGTTCTCTCTCTCTCTCTTTCTCTCTCTGGCTATGGATAATTCCCCAACCCCCTTGCTTACCTATATTTGGGCTCTTTGGGCACCAATTGGCACAGTTGCTCATAGCAAGTGGCTGCCTCCTCGTACTTTTGAGCATGGTAATAACAATGTCCCAGGGTCGATAATCCTGCCCTGGTGTTGGCTGCTTCACCAAAATTCACAATGCACTCGATGACATCTTCATAACGTTTATCCTTAATCTGCACCCAAATGGATAAAATTGAAACTGATGTTCTCTTTATGCAAGTTAAATTTGCCGTTTTACCAAATTGTAAATGGTTCTGGTTACATGTCCTTCACGAAGGATTATACCCTGATGCAGCATTTTTCCTTCCTGAGGTTACAAAGTGAACTGTGAAATTTTTCAACCGGCTTTCGTTGTGGCCAATTTTGTCTTGTTTGTGTTTTGTTACGGTTGACATGGTTACCATAACAGAGCAAAGCAAAGAAAAGGTTTAACTTAGCAACCCCCAATTAGCAACAGTTGGTCTTGGCACAGTGGTACAAACTAGGGTTGTTTTCCCCTAATAAATTAGTTGCTATAGTAAGGGCTAATTTCGACAGTGCCGGGTCATAAAGTTTTTGTGGTTTTAATTCTCTTAAATTTGAACGCTATTCATTAAGTTTTTTAAAGTTTTAGGCCAACTAAAAAAAAGGAAACTTTATTCTTTTAAATCTTCCCAACTTTGGCAGAGTAAAAAGATTTTGAAGCTTGATGAATTGCTTTTTGTCTTATACATATTTTTTAAATTGATTGATATAAATTATATTAAGCAGATTCAACAAAAGTTAAACAGCAAGGATTATTGCTGACATATAAAATATTTTAATAGAATATTCCTGCGCCTAGCCTAGAGAAAAGAATAATTTCTTCTTTAAAAATTAAAGGACAAACTAAAATATACCTTATAAGTATTAGGACCTTTTGCATTAATCAACCAATTGAAGTTTACTTTATTACCTTTTAGTCCAATCTCTTTGTTGATTCTATATCTCATCTCTGTCATGCTATAAATGTTAATATAGTTAGTAAATTGATTTGCCATCCTAGTTAATAGCTGTCCGCAAACATAATTCATAGACCAAAATGGGGCCATGGAAACCAATTAAGAGTTACGCACAACTAAGGCAGAAGTGGCAAGTGGTAAGTGGCAAGTGGTAAGCGGCAAGTGGCGCAACAAATTCATTTGAAATGTAAATGAGAAAATCGTCTAATTGAAAACTTTTGCGTCTTGATGCTATTATCAGGCATCAGCAGACTTTGTACTTGGGGAAGGCTTAAAGTGTTAACTCGGCAGCTGCCAAGGCTGGAGGAGGCATTAATCTAACTTGAAGTCTGATGTGCAAACGGAACGGTGGCGTGGGGGGGGGGGGGGGGGTGCGGGGCCTTCAAGACGCGCTTTTAATTAGGTTTCAGAAGGAGCACCAACAGAGCATAACCAGGAGAAGAAGCACCAGTCCCTTTCTTCATATCTCTCTCTATGCTCTCTCTATCCTCTATCCTGCTACTTCTTGTTTTCTCTATGTGAATTTCCCTTTTGGCCAAATAGATTTGCAAATGAAAGTTAAATCCTAGCTAACTAAATGGGCGAACGTGCGGAAATGCTAATTAAAATCTGTCTGAAAGTTTACTAAAATAGTCAGTTTGTGGTGGCGGAGAATGTCGTCTCCTCTTTGTATCCCATTTAAATGGAGGTTAGAAGTCGCCTTAACCATTTAACCGTGTAAATCTGTTAAGCCAAGCTAAGCTAGAAGTAGAACCGGGTCAAGGTTGCCTACTGTCGCCGTCGCCGTCGCCGTCGCCGTCGCTGTTGCCGTTGCCGTCACTGCCGTTTGCCTTTGTCGTCTGGCCAAATGCGGCGGCAATAAAATGCTGCGCAACGGGTTTTACATGCGATGCGATTCTCTTGGCAAAAATGGTTCAAAAACGCGACCATGAGAGAGCGGCTGGGCACTAAATGATGAAAACTCTATGACTATGACTGCGACTCTGATTCTAATTCTGTTTCTGACTCTGAATGAGATTCTGACAAGCCAATCAGCCAGTCAACCAGCCAGCTAACCAGCTGTGCATCCCGTTCCATGGTGAACTGGAATTCTTACACTGGAAAAAATAAATATTAGCTAAAAGGGAAATGTGGAAGCAAAAGTTATATGTTTGCCTCTCGAACTCGATCTAAAAAAGCAACTGGAAAAATAATAACTAAATTGTGTAGCAATATGGAAATTTATTTATCGAATTGAATCAAGATGCTTAAAGAAATCTATTGATCTAAGGTGAAAACTTTATTAGAAATGTTCTGACAATTGTTCATTTAACACCTGTTTCTTTGTACTTTCATTTTTTACTTTCCAACAGAATTTAACACTTTTTTTGAATACTAATTATTAGGCTATTAAAAAATGGCACCAATAAAAATTTGCTATTAGTATTCCAGTTTCTAAAATACTCTATAGTCTATACTAAATGTTGATTTAGCATGTTACAATGTTATCATAGCTGCTAATAATTTTTAGAATCCTAAATTTCGTAAGAAAATCATCATTAAAAATATGCAAAACTGTCAATAGATTCATTTGAATTTTCTCTCTGTGTCTTTTCAGAGTCCTCTCCTTGCATCTTTAGTTGGCAGCATCAAGTGCAACAACATTTTCTTACAATGTCACACACATGCACATTAGTTTTTCTCGATCTCTGGCCTTAGGCTAACCAGCAGTAGCAGCAGCATCAGAAGCAATGGCAAACTGGCAGCACTGCGTATGAGTAATATCAAGTAATTGATGCTGGCAATTATCACACAGACACACACACAAACACACACACACTGAGAGAGGCAGAGACATCAAACACCACAAGTCGTCCCAAGGTGCTGACAGGCTGAAGTTCAAGTTTTTGTTTCTGTTTTGTTTTTCATAAATAATCACAGGCCTAATTGCTTGTGCCCGAGCCCCGAAAATAACATTTCAGTTGTAATTTTTCGTTATACCCTAAACAAAAGAGTATATTTGTTGTTAACAGAAGTTGACAGTAATCGTTTGATTAGGTGAATTAAGTTTTTTACCTTTGCCTAAGCGAAGGAAAATAGCTTATTTCTAGAATGTAAAGCTATGTATTTATTTATTATATTTATCATGATTTTGGGTAGAAGCGACTTATGGACGAATAAGATTTTAAAACGTCTTTTAAGAAAAATCGTGCTAAATTGTTGTAAACAAGTTGTTAAAAATCTGTTTAATATGCTTTCTGATCGATTTATTATATCAACCGAATGTAAATATTAAATCCTCTGTTTCTTTATTATGGCCTTATGTAATACTTAAATGGTTCCTAATATAGGTTTTCAAAAGGGTATTATTTTTGCAGTATAACCCTAAAATATTATACGGAACCTCTGGTTTTACTTCGCTTTTATCTCTTGTCTGGTCTTGTCTTGCTCTCGAGTTGTTTATGGTTGGTTATTTTGCATTTGCTTGTCTCATATTAATCTCTTAATTTCTTTTCTTTTTTTTTTATTTTATTTGTGTTCATTGTATTTTATTGCATCTTGCTTTTTGCATTTTGTTGCTGCTGTTGTTGGATGTTCATATGTATGCATGTATGTGTTTACACGTGGACTTATGGGTTCAAAGGTGCCAACAACTGCAAGCCCGGTTAAGTGTTTAAGACTTTAGCACCCCATTGAAGGGATGGAATGATGTTCTGTCTTCTTGTCGGAGCAATTGAGCGGGCACTTTGGTGATGTAATTAATTACATGAAAGCATTGAGGTGAGGCACACCTGAAATTCTGCGGGAGCATATCGAGCAGTAAAGGGGATCTTTTATTTTAATTTCTATTCAAATTTTCTTTTAGATTTTTTAAAAGTGGGACGAATATTGAACAAATTTTAATAACATATTTTTAAAAATCAAAAATGAAAAATATGTCTAGTTAGTCTTCTTAGCTGAAATATTATAATTTAAACTTTTTTACTTCAATATTTTCTCCATCGACTCAAATCTCGCTGAATGCAATGTTTTCTTAGCTATTGATCTTCAAGATCTTCTCGAGAAAAAAAAAAGAAGCCCAGCAAATTGAACAGAAACTAGAAAAATCATTATCATTAGCCAGCATCTTTGGAGCAGCATCTCAGTTGTAAGCAGCAGCAAAAACAAGCGTCAGCGGTGTCTATATTCATGCGGTTTGCCTTCTGACCTTGTCGTGCAATCTTTTTTTTTTTTCTGTCTTGTTGTTTTTAGTATGTAGTAGTTTTTTTTTTCTTCATCTTTTCTTGCTGTGTTGTTGGTGTTGTTGTATATTTCCCAGTGTTCAGAAATTCACTTGTGCCGTAGCTGACAATGAAAAACCACACAAAAAATAACCAGCAAGCAACAACAATGCCAAGAAGAATCAAATGCGAGCACTTCCTGCTTTGTTTTACTATATGTCTGTATGTACAATGACTGCGGGGGAGGGGTGAGTGGTTTGGGGAAAGGGGGTAAGAAGTCTTTAATGGCATCTTCACATGCATATGTCGATTATAGTGATAATGATGATATAATCATGACATCATCATGATTTAGATGCTCAAAATTTTGAAGCACATCTTGAAAAATTAATCATACGCACTGTGGCATATGTTAAATTGCATCTGCATGATGCCATATCTCATATGAGCCTAAAGAGCTCAAGTGTGCAAGTAAGTGTCTGTGTGTGTGAGTGTGTATGTGTGTGAGTGTGCAATAATTCCTAACTTATTCTAGCTAATCTCAACCAGAACTGAGGCGCAAAACATTTTTCAAGGCCATTGACACAGTTGAAGCGAGAAGTAAAGCAAAATAGGGTTGATGAGAAGAGAGAGAGAGAGAGAGAAAGAAAGAGAGGGAGCAATGCAGTTTTAGGGGGGGAAATGCAAAGGGGCCTGAAGGGCATTCGAGTGCATATTGGAAGAGCTTGGAGCTTGGAGCCGCCTGCTGCTGCGATAAACCATGCAGCTGGCAGCCGACTAGGCAGGCAACTCTTCTATCAATCTCTCTCTACTCCCAACTGGCTCTCTCTCTCTCTCTCTCTCTCTCTCACTCTCCACGTCTCTTGCTAATTCTCTGTTGGTTTCTAACAAGTGTGCGAAGTGCAAATGTTTAAATTTTTCTATATATCTCTGTACACTATACAAATATATAGATAGACACAATCCCAGCTGATGCTGTAAGTAACTATACACAAAGAGAAATACATGCAAAGATTTTCATGAGCCTATTTCTACACATTTGTCTTTTATTCTAACCTCTTTATGAAAACATTCAATTTTGTTCTCCCATTTTTCTCGCTGTGTACAAAATTTGACTAATGCAAAATCAAATAAAATGCTCGTACTTGTCTGTACATCTTACATCTTTGATTGCTGCCTCTCCTGCTGCATGTTCAATAAATAATTTATTAATTAATCAATTGTTTTTGTGGTTGGCTTTTGGCTGTTTTTGTTGGATTGGTTGGTTTTTGCGGTGCAAAGTTGATTGAACTTAAAATACATGAAGCTCATTTAAAATGTATAAACAAAAGCCACACCAACACCAGAATCGCTAACCGAACCAACCAGACCAGACCTGGCCAGGCCAGGCCATGCCAACCAGCCAGCCAGCCAGCCAGCCGGACCAACGACATATAAACAATTTAACAGAAATAAATTGGTTAACAGGTAAAATAAACAAATTAAGCGGGGTATTTAAAATAAATGTTGAAAACAAACAACAAAACCACAAAACTTTTCCCCACATTTTGGTCAGGCCAGAAGCAGCAAATGTGAATGTTAAATGTTGTGCATATGAAAAAATTTCACTTTAAATAGTCTAGAATAATAAAAATTGTTTGTGGTTGTTGGAAATATTTTTGTAAATAATATTTATGTCTGTAAATGAATAATGTCACCCACCATGAGATACTTTTAAACTTCTTTAAGATAAATTATGAGAAAAAGACATTCCAGTTCAGCTGTACAACATGCAAGCCAAAGATTATAAAATTTAGTTTTATTTGCATGCATTCCATAGAAATCAACTCTAACTTTTTTAAATCAAGTGAATCTGTTTATGATTTAAGTTAGACACCATAAATAAAACATAATTTTTGTCAATTTCATTAATTACCACATTATGTCTGCCTGGGAGAATTAAGGGCCAATCACTTTTCACATGCTTTGCATGTATTCAGCTTAGATTGACTAAGCTATGCAATTAAAATTCTTGGATTCCCTTTGAAGTTCCCCGCTCAAAGAGACCCTCACATTGCTTACAATTGTGGCAAGGTGTAAATTAATTAAAAATTAACTTTATTCGAACAAAAATTTTTTTGGTCATTCGCCAAACCTGAGCAGCCCCCACAGAGTTGCCGAAAAAAAACACACACTCTCACACACACTCACATAGATACATACAAAGTACAAGTTTGAGATACATTTTATGGACATCATCGTTAAAGTAATCAGCAGTAACAACAAGAATCATCAGCAGACGTTGGCATTAAAGCAACAAAAAAAATCCAAAAAAAAAAGAGGAAAAAAATGGAAAAAAAAGCAAAAGGCAGCAGCAGCAGCAGCAGTCGCATCAGCAAAAGCGAAATAAAGTTAAAAGACTTTTAACCAAATTCAAGGTCAACTTCGTTTCAATAAATTGCAAACGGGATGGTAAAAGGCTACAGAGAAAGAGACTGCGACGGGGGGGAAAGATGACGCAAATGAGGCAAAAAGTCAGCGGTTACCTGTAACTGAACCCCGCGAAATGATTTTCAACCGAATTGTTGTTGTTGTTTTATTTTTTTTTGCGCTGGTTTGCCTTTCGTGTTAATAAAGACTGTCGAAAATTTAAAGAATGGCTTTGATAAAGCACTGCAACAAACCGGCAACAGCAACAACAACAACAACAACAACATTGATGATGAAGCTAAGAAGAACAACTGAAACTGGTAAAGTATAATGAATGCCCCTCCTCAACGACCCACACACATGCATATCATAAAAAATGCAATTTTATTTTATTTGACTAAAACAGCCAAAAAAAAAAAAAAAAATTAATGAATAACATTTGCGGCCAAGAAACAAAAAACAAATTCATTTATATAAAATTGCATTAAAGCGAAATGTTCTCGTTAAAATTTTGAAGTACCAAACCATATATGTGGGTAATGACAGTGGCAAATATGAACATGGAGAAACATTTTAAACATAATTATCATATGAGCCAAATGATAATACTTTGTAAAGCAATCCGGAAGTTTACTTTGGCGTCGAGATTGAAGTTCTCTGGCGATAATTGGCAAGTAAGTTAATATACTTTTCAGTAATTTGTAATTCATTTTAAATGTTTATGTTTTTTGTTTAATATTTTATTTATTCCTGTTAGATAACGTTTTCATTTATTTATAGTTTGTATAAATATTATTTTGTTACTGGGGAAATCGATAACATTTTATAAATGTTTTGACTGTTTTTTTCGATGGTGTAAAGAAAGTTACAAGGAGTGCCAATCCGATTGCAGCGTGGCAGCCCTCGAACAATCTGGCAGGCTTTCATTGCCTATCGATGAACGATAAATTACATTCTAGCTGAATTTAAATAACTACTGAACACTTTTCTGCCGCTTTCATAATTTCATTTTGTGTACGTTTTCCCCTATCTAAATTATTAATTTTCAATTACCTTTTGCTTGTTAACTTATCTGCAATGTTGAAGTTTATTTTATTTATATGGCATTCCATCATTACTTTAGCCATTTAACATTTAAGTTTATGTGCTAGATAATACAAAAAAAATACACATTTTACCCAGTAACTTGAACTATCCAGGATTCGAATAAATCATGTAAAAAAATTTAACTCAATTGTAAATCTGTCTTAGGTATGTAACTAAAATAAGATGTCTTATTTATCCATGACAATAAAATGATCTTTGTAAACATTCTTTCCTTGGTAAGTCACCTTCTCTGACGGCTTCTTTCTAAAAGATCCTTTAGTTGCCACCAATTTAGATATATTATTAATAAATATATATTTTGCTTTCTCTATTGCACAGTTCCTTCAACTTTAGCTCACCTACATTTCTCCCACATAGTTTATTTCTAATTTTCTATCTCTCTCTCTCTCTCTGTCTTTCTTTTTCTGTCTTAGTCATTTCTTTCGCTTTCCTGCCCCAGTTGCTTATTATTAAATTAATCATTTTCACTGCACTACCTAACCCCACCACTCCCCGCTCAACGCAAAAAACTGTGACGTTTGCAAATTACTTTATTTTTACTTTTATTCATATTATTTTCTATTTTTTTTTCTCTGTCTTTCCATTTTGTTGTTGTTGCTTTCTGTTTGTTTCGTTTAGTTTCTATTTCTCTTGCCATTTCTGTTTCTTATTTGTTTTGATATTTCCGTGCAGTGAACTTGTTTTTATTTGATTTCCATATATATATATACATATATATATACAACATGTATATAGGTAATCATATATGTATATTTTTGTATATTTATTTATATTTTTTTTTCAGGTTTGTTCGAAAATGTTTGCTCATTCACTTGCGCGTAGAGCTCTATTTAAAGTATCTTTGCTTAGGCGATAAAAGTGCTGTGGGCGGCGGGGGGGGTAGGGGGCGGAAGTCAGAGGAGGTCATTGTCATGGAGATTTCGGGTGTGAGTGTAAGTATGTGTGTATGTGCTCTAGTCTTAAGATATTTCCATCTATCAAAGTTCAAATACTTTTGTTTAACTTTTGCATTTTGTGACCTTTTTTTTTTTTGCAGTTCACTCAACCTAGCGAATTTGTCACAAAGAACATAAAATGCCGGAAATGACTTTTAAATACCCTGCCACAGCAGGAAAAAAGGTGGAGATGCCATAAATTTTAAGATATTATATATTACTTATAGATAATCATTGATTTCAGACTTTTCAGGGCAAATTGAATGTAATTATGAAATATTCATTAAAGACCAATATCAAAATAGGCTTTAAGGCCGTTTCTTAATTTTTTGTATTATTCTAACATACATCTCCCTACATATTCTATATTTAAAGGGTATAAAAGCATATGAAATATTTCCCCATTCTAAGTAAGAAAAAAGGAAATGAACTCAATGCAATTATTTCTTTTTTTTTTGTCATCGTGACATTGAAGTGAATATTTTACGATGCCCCCCGGTGGCAATGCTCTAGAATCCCTTCCCGTGTCATTATGACGGAATGATGATGATCATTGTCAACAATGTTGCTTTTAATTATTACTCTCTCAATGTTATATATCAAAAGAAAAACTCAGACAAATGCAGCATTCAAGTAAATAAACAATGGCTAGCAAAAAGTATGTGACAGACATAAGTCCCTCATATATATATATCTATATATATTTATATATACGTAATATAAGTATTAAGCATTAAGAATATGCTGCTCTGTCCATCAGCTTTAGTTCGCCACGATGTCAACGTCAACGTCAACGTCAACGTCGCCGCCGTCGTCGTCGTCGTCGTCGTCGTCAAAGTCGCCAATGATTAATTTTCGTATTGTTCTTTTGATATGCGGGCAGACGCGCATCTGTTGCGCCAACGACCGCACAAGGCAACTGTGGACAACACAGTTACACGTTGTCCAACCAGCTGGATAAGTGACCAGTCCCAAGCAGCCGGCCGACACCAACCACCCAAGCAAGCAGCCACCCACACCCACCCAGAAGACCGCAATAAGCCTCAATTAAATGAAAATTGCACGCCAACGGCATGAAAACGTAATTTGTATGAAATTTATTGTAGGCCGTTTCACTTGGTACGCACATATATACTTATATATAGAGATCAGCCATATATATGTATACTATTTATACCAATATTATTATTGAAGGCATTGAGGGTATATTCGAATCAATTAATGCAATGCGCTTAAATATGCATAAATGTGGAGGGAAAATTCATGAAATATAAATGAGAAATTCTTGGAAACTTGTATCAGTAAATGGGAATACATTATAAAAGGGGAAAAAGATCAGTTATTCAATAGTTGTTTTGCCAAAGCGATCAGTCAGTGATGATCGCATTTATCTAATACGCATTAAGAATGGTTTAAGGTTGGGCCAATATATCCTGCTAAAAGCTTTTAAGAATCCATGTGGAATAAAGAATTAGGAGGAAGAAGGTCGGGAGAAAAGCTTAAGAAGGGCTTGAGATGGGTTTCTAAGAATCAATGTTAAAATAATAGAATTTCAACTTCGAAAGTAGAACAATTTAAGAAAATGGAAAAGCCTCTAGAAGGAAACCTTTGCTTGAAATGTTTGCTTTCTAAAAGGCTTTTCTTGCTAGGGGAGCACTTTATGTGCATTATTCTTTGAAAACTTCAGTTAGAAAAATATTTAGACTATAACACTCAAACTTGTCATCAAGTGTAACTTTTTTTTTCATATAGGCTGATCTTATAAGACCTTTGCTAATTAATATCTTTCATATGAATTTATTTAACTAAACCTCGAGAAACTTACTTTGATTTCATATAAATGAAAGCATTTCTTCTAGTATTTGTCTATTTATTCCAACTTGACATAGTAGGTATGAATTATATTTAGGGTATCTGCGACGTCGATTTCACCCACCCTTAATATATCTTAATCTTGTTCAACGCCTGCCTGTCTGCTTAATGCAATTTAATGTGCAATTATTTCACTTAAACTCTACGTTGACATGGCAATGTGTGTGGACCAAAAAATAAATACGTATATATTCCATAAGGCCTCCCTCGTTTAAAGGCCATTTCAGGAGGGTTCTTGCCAGTTTGCCAGCTTGCCAACCACTTGACAGAAAAGCAAAAAAAAATAAAGAAAAAAAAAAAATTAGACTCACATATTTTCAAGCTCGTATTTGCCTGCCCTTTTCTCGAGGCTTGTTATTACACACGACCCACATTGATTTACATATTTGTGTACACTTCAGCACACACACACACACACACATACGCACACACACCCAACCATATATATACACGTATAGGGAATAGACTCCTGCTCCTGGGCAAAATTGTTTACTTTGGCTAAACGCACATAACTAGCAAATATTTGACTTGATGTGACTCAGCCCAAAATACATACTTATACCAAGAAGATGAGTAAAGGAACTCTTAAAGTTCGGATAAGCTGTCCAAAATTCAATTTTAATGAATTTTGAGCCATCGATGAGAGAGATGAAAATGAAAATTGTTATATGACCTGACAAATAGTGTTGGGGGGAGAGGAGTGGCAAAGAAGGGGCATAAATTATTAGCCATTTTTAGTCGCCAGTTGCTGCCCTTGCCAAAGATTAAACCCCAAAACCGGTTATGAGCAATATATGTATGTATATAGTAAGTACAAAGATTTCTCACTGCGATCGCATCTAATATCAAGTTCAAGGTTGCAATTGCTCAACAGCTTAAAAGAGTAGGGGAAAAAAAAACGGGTATAACTTGCAACGTTTTGCTTTGCACTAATAAAAAAATCAAATAAAAAATTCAAAGAGCCAGGCAACGTCTTATAAATTGTATAAATACCTACAAAATATACAGACATATATACAAATCAATGCAATATATGGCTTGGAAAAAGTAGCTAAGTTACAGATTTCTGTTTGTTATGTAAAGAAAATGAAAATGTTTCTCACGATGTGCATAAGCTTGGCTATATTACGTATACGTTCAAGCCAAGCCCTAGAACAAATAAACGATTCGCCAATTGTTATAATGACTAATCGAAGCTTAAGTCTAATTAGAAGCTGCGCAGATATGTCTGCCCATTAAGGTGATTCATATAATGCAATTTCCAGGAAAACCATAAAGGAAATGTACTATCGTGTAGGTTTTCTATTACTCATACGCACCATGTGCATCTGTACCACACACATACACACAACGCACACATTGATACACATAAGCCAAAAAAAATTGCATTTTGTCACATGTTTGAAATAAATTATTCTAGACTTACATTTCAATTGACTTATTTATTGTTCGCCTTCAGGAAATTTCTATAGAATATGTACTAGTTAATTTTAGATTGAATTTTATATTTAAAAATGTCATTCGCACAAATTTTATTTTTTCTAGTTAAATTTCCTTTAATTAAACTTTTCAACTATTTTAGCCTTGGCTAAAGACAACTTAGACTCTTCGTTAATTGCTCTAAAATTCCATTTTCCATCTCATTTTGTATCCATGCGCTCCAACTTTAAATGAACTTTCAACCCAAAAAACCATTTTAGATGTCAACTTAAGCAAAGCGAAGCTTTTAATACCCTTTTAAGTGCTCAATCCAAGCAAGTATATTTATTTGAGATAAATGTTTTGGAGCAAAGCATTTTTTTTATAAATATTTACTTATTAAATAATGTATTTAAATCATAAGGTAAAGCTTTTCGTTCTTCATTCTAATTGCGTTTCCGTGGTTTGTGTTAATAATTTCCATTGCATAACACCAAAAGTTGATTGTTTTTATATTATGTATATTAAACAAAAAATACTTTTAAATAAAGTTGCATGCATTTAAATCATGTGTCTAAGATTTTGTGGTTTTTAATGAAGCTTTAAATCCCTCTCTCTCTTTAATTTATATTGCATGACAATTTCATTACGTGTGGTCACTGAGTTTAAAGGACATTTTCCAATTATTTTGCCTGGACTTAAATTGTATGAATATTTATTCCTTAAATACTTAGTTGTTCGTGCTCGTTGCTGGAATTGTCAATAATTTTTGTTACGCTTGTATGGCAGGTTTAAATGAAATTTTCAGCCAAAAAAAAAGCTTAAAATGTAAATGTGAAACTAAACAAAAATGCAACAAAAAGTTGCAGTTAATGCCGGACACACACACACACACACACGCGGACACACTCCCACAACAAGATGAAACAAAAGAGATACAGAGAGAAAAGCAAACTGAAAGCCAATTGCATTATTACAGCGCAAAAATTTCGCTAGCTCTTTATTTTGTGTTCTTTTTTTTTTTTTTGCTCTATGCTGTGTTTTTTCGCCATGAACAATTTTCACATTGCAATGAAAAAGTGTGTAAATGTGTGTGTGTGTGTGTGTGTGTAAGTGTGTGTGTATTCGTGTTGTATTTCTCGCTTCTCGCATTTACAATATTTCGCTTTTTGGTTTGCCTTTGGTTTACTTTGGGTTGGTTCTCGAGGTTTTTGCTTGACGTTTTTCAGTTTTCAGTTTTGGTTACAATACAAACACACACACAGGCATACAGAGTTGCTGCGGTTGTATGGGTGACCATGAAATATTCACACAACTGTGTGCCAGCAGCAACAGCCGCTCGTTCTGTGGATCTGTGCGACCTGCGACGCAGATTGACGCTTCATTACAATGTTATGTAATGGGGGGCTCAAAGTGACAAAGGGTAAGTTCTCTGCCTCTGACATTCTCTCTAGCTGGCGCTCTTTCTCTCTCTCTTTGTGGCTCTTTGTTCATTTTCACAAAAAGAGAGAGAGAGAGAGAGAAAAAGAGAGCGATAATTTCAATTTTGGTTCTCGTTTTTGTTCTCGTTCATCGTTCATGCAATAACTGCATGTGAGATCATACCAAGCATTTACCTATAGAATACATTCCGTATACGCCCCATGGAACTGAACTACTACTCATCATCACGGCTCGATTTGCCAAGCGTAAATTTGCAATTATTTCACATGACATGACTAACATGAAACTGAAGTTTCCGCCAGAAAACCAAAATTAAATCCACACCATTTCGATATTAGTTAAAAATGAGAAGAGTAGAAGGAAGTGGAGGAGGAGCGCAAGTTTGCCATTTGCATTAACATCATCATCTTTGATGGTAATACTTTTTCATATCGAAAATTTGCATAAATAAATATGCTTCACCT
Organism: Drosophila nebulosa; assembly: GCA_024703675.1. Taxonomy (NCBI): domain Eukaryota; kingdom Metazoa; phylum Arthropoda; class Insecta; order Diptera; family Drosophilidae; genus Drosophila; species Drosophila nebulosa. The sequence continues at coordinate 4,659,918 of CM045724.1, read as the reverse complement.
TCATTAAAGAACGAGCCAGGCCACATCAAAGGCATTCAAAGACAGGGAGAACACATTTTTGCACTTGTTGAATTCGGAATCGTAAAAGATACAAATTATATGAGTGCCAAGAAATATTTTCCAGCTTGTTGTCGTCGTCGTCGTCGTCGTGGTTAGCCTTGATCGTGTTTATTTCGGCAGTTAAATGATACAACAGCGAAAAAGAAAAATAAATAATACAATAAACAAAAAAAAAAACCAAAAATAAAGATCAAACCAAGCAAAAGAATTCTTCTTTTTGGTCTCTTGGCATTGTGACAACCATAAATGGAAGATATCGAGTTGATGATGGAGTGCGGCATGGCGTGGCCCGGCATGGCGTGGTTTCTCGTTCTCTGAAGTTGTCGTTGTCGTCGCTGTCGTCATCGTCCACGCATGCCCCGAAATGGTGGTCTATGTGTAATTGAGGCTGTAAATCGTTAAGAAAAAAACAAAACAACAAAAAAAAAAAAAAGAGTGTGGAAAACTTATGTCAGCTTGTTAGACAAATTCTAATGATAATGTGACGGCAAGTTCTTGTTCAGTTTACTTTGAGTAGTTGTTCTTAGCCAAAGATCATGATGTTGTACATAAAGAACTTGGTTATTTAACTGCCATAGCAATAACATTTTTCATCTTTGTATCTTTGACTGTGATCAGGTTTGCCATTTTGATCATCTAAAAGTGGAATCAAAACGAAAGATAAGCAATCAAGTAGCAATTTCATAGACATTTGTCAATTGGCTTTTTTTTTTATATTTTGCTTAGTCTGCTCGAGGTCAAAAAGATCACCAAAATAGAAAAATATCCCTTGTCTAAATTATCCCAAACTGATCTCGTAGGTGGAAGTTATCATTAGAGAATTAATTTCTTTTAAGGCGGAAGTTAAATGAAAGCTAAAAATCTTCTACAAAATCACATCAAATTAGCTAAACTTCTCCTTAAGAAGTACAAGTTAGACCAATAAGTTTTTTAAGCAAAGTCTTAAATGATCAAACTTAAGAAATTAGTTAATCTATTTATATATACGAAGTTGAAATTATTTTTTTTACTAATTTTCTTGTTCTCTTTTTGCAACAAATTTTACTACAGCTTTTAATTGTGTTTATATTTATAAGCCTTGCTTTTGTTTTAAGAATAACTTGTTTCAAACCAGGCAAAATAAGCTTAATCTACTCTTAAAAGAAAGTTATATATATTTTGCCAAAGCTGCTATAATCCTATGGTAAGTAAATAATTTCATGAATTTCTTATGACTTTTGTTTTATAAAATTTCAAATATGCTTCACTTTTTCTCTCTTTAAGAGCTCGACTCTAAAATGTTATTGAACCTTAAGACAGTTATGAATAAATCTTTAAATTATTTTTTCGCAAAAATATTGACTTGTTTTTTTATTTTTTTTTATTCAGCCATCAAAACCAATCATTTAATTCAGTTTTATAAGTCTTATTATTTTATTCATTTATTGCATTCATTTTGATATAGTCAAAGCAATTTTATGGCTACATATTTAAGCAGAAAAGAAACAGCAGAAAAGTAGATGAATATATACTATATACATATATATAAAGAATTGATTTTATTTTCATTTTGTTGGCTGACAGCTGCTGCTGTTGCTGTTGCTGGTAGTGGCGGTTGACGATAATGTTGCTGCTGGACCATGTGCTGAATTGAGTTAAAATGAGTCGCATTGAGTTAAATTGTGAGTTCTCTTCGCATTTCGTTTACCAGTTTTGGGTTTTTCAAGTACAAACCACAAGACGAATTTGGTCATTTAAAATTGCGGACGGATGGATGGATGGATGGATGGATGGATATATGTTTGGTCTTGCTGCCGCTTGCTTACAACTGTTGTCATTGTCAACGTGTTTTCTGGTCTTCTTTGAGGGGCGTTACCAGCAGCAGCAGCAGCTGTGGCAGCCAACAACCGCAGCTTTGTCTTCATCGACAACCACGGCAAAATGACCCATTTAACGGGCCAGTGCACAAGAGCCTCTACTTTTTTACTTACTTTGGTTTTTTGGGAACGTGGGAGTTTTGCGGCTTAAGCACTGGCTAAGCACTTGTGGTGTAACTGCTGCATTTTAAGTACAAGTTTAAGCACATATTTTTCTTATTTTTTTTTTTTTGTTTTTTTGCCAATCGATTAGAACTTGGTTAATCGACAATTTTCAATTGTAATGGCATGCAATCTAAAATGGCATTTATGCAAATGTTCAACTGAAGTGTGAATTGTATTTGTGTTTTTCTTTTCTCGTTCTATCTATCTCTTGCCAATTAAGAATATCAATTAGGCACGTTTCCAACGTGTTTCCAGCGGCAAAGTTCAAAATCTAATTACAATTAAGACCAAATGCAATGCAAACAAGCTGCCATCACCATTCACCTAGTCATCATCATCATCATCATCATCATTACCAACAGCAGCAGCTATAACTCTCGGTTTAGTCAATTTTCCAGTTGGCTATATAGAATTTTTAAAGCTTCAATGCAACAAATTTGCAAGAAATAATAAAAATATAAAAACACAAACAAACAAAAAAAAAAAAAAAGCCGACAACAACAACTTAAACGCACTGGCCAACTGATGCCAGAAGACAAAGTCAAATGATCATCAAGGCATGGCAAGGCAAAGCAAATCAGGCACGCTGTCGGCCATTTTCTGTAATTTATGTCAATCATTTGTTGTTGCTGCCGTTTGACGTTTTTTGCATTTGCATAAATTCATTTAAACGTGGCTCTCTGTGTGTCTCTGTTTCGACCATTTGTTTGTGCCTGAATAATAATCTAACATTAGCCGAGTGCTAATGTTCTTCAATTTTAAAGCAAGCAAGGAATTTAGTGGTCTTATCGCTTTATGCCATCGTCATTTAGCCAAATGCATATACATACATACATCTCAAGGATGAACAATAGGTGGAAAATGACAGCAGGAGGGACCTATTCGCTCGATAAGCCAAGGCTGGCTAATGGACTCTTTAAATTTTAGAATTGTATATATAAGGGATCAGGCATTATGTTCTGTGTAAAGACTAATGAAGTTGGCAAACTGTTTCCTCTGATTGATGATCGTATTATAACTCAAGTTCAACATAAGTCAGTTGGATATGTTTAGTTAGTTCTGCCAACCGTGGACGTAATTTTCTTATAAAAATTCTAGAAATTATTCCATAATCACTGTTTGTACGAGGGTGAAAAATGGGAACTAAACTTGTGGAAAATAGTGGTCCCATGAATATGTGACCGCATTCGCCTAACGAGGATATTCTTCCGCCCACTCCCCACTAGTCAACCTTTGGCATAAAACAATCGCCATCCGTTTCAGTTTTGCTACAAATTAAACACATAAAAAAAGCTTTTAGACGTTTTACCAATGCCAATGCAATTGAATTTGAATTTTGTCTAAAACATTCATAACTTCTCAGTTCAATAGTTTATTTTATGGATTGAATTAACTGGAAGCCGTTATTAAGGTATTTATAGTAAAGACATAAAAAAATATGGGAGCTATAAATATTGGCTTTAGAGGTGGAAAACTATCGATAGTCTAAACGGTAGATAGTGCAAATAAAAAAATGATACTTTTCAATAAGTCATTTATTCAGAATTTCTAAATTGTTTTAATTTTTTTCTGAATAATTTTAATGAGTACATAAGAAACGCCTGTTTTAGTGATTTAGTTGCAATCAGCAGTGTTTTCTTTGTCTGGCATCAAAGCAAAGTATTAAATGCTATTGGGACTATCGATTGTTTTGACTATCAATAGTTTTCCACCTCTAATTGGCTTCAATTTGCTACTAGAATATTAGTCTTTAACAATAATGAAAGAGAAATAAATGCTTTCATTTTGTTGTTAGATGTTTGATAAAAATATTACCTTTTTATTAAAAGTCGGAAGTGTGCAATGCATAGAAAAAAGCATCTCCGGCCATATAAAACATATGTATATAGGACTATAATCAGCGCGATAAGACGAGTCCATATAGCCATAGCTCCTCCTAGAACTCTAAACCTATAGTGCTGAAATTTTGCAAGTATGTATGTAGTTTTCTATATACTGCAGGCGTTGTAGATCTGGGATTCACTCGGATTGGTTGGAAAAAAAGTTTTGAAACAATAAATTTGGTGTTTTCCACGAGACATAACAAAAAATGTACATATCTTAGTTTGCATGGCAAATTTCATTAAGATCGAACTACTATAGCTCCATTAGCATAATTTTCTTCTTTTTTCAACAATTCTTCTCAATAATTTGATCAAGATCAAGTAACAATATCATATAGTCCCAAAAAAGCCAATTTAATTTTTGAGTTTTTACATTAAAGGTTTTTCACTTTAAAAGAAATTAACATAACATTGTAACTGGCAAAAACAACTTTTTCCATGATTTTCTTTTCTTTTTTTTTTTTGTAAATTTAAAATATTTAATTAGATACCACCATATCAGTTTGAGATAAAAATCAAAATAATAATTAGTTTTTAACAATTAAATTTATAAAAAAAAAAGATTATTGTAATGCAATGCATATCAATGACTAATTTGGTTTTGATTGAAATTATTTTGCAATTCAATTTTGTAGATTTAGTTTTTGTAATTAAATTATCAGGTTGAGTTTCATTAAAATGCCCAAAATAATCTTAATTAAAGACCAATCGATAGCCCACATTAAAGTTGTTTAAATAACCATTTGGCCCAGTGCACATAAACAAGTGAATACGCTGCGCCAACTTGCTGCACATACACAGATACAAATGAACGTGTGTGTGTGTGTGTGTGTGTGTGTGTGTGTGTGTGTATGTAAATCTGTTTCTATGTAGCATAACCCAGAGCCATCCATTATGCAAACAGCAAAGTGTGAAAATGTGAGTGATGTTTTTTTTTTTTTTTTGGTTTTCATTTTCTACCATTTGATTTTTCAACATCCCTCGTCATGTTGTCCATCATGGTTAAACACGTTTGTACATATCTGTATCTGTATCTGTATCTGTATCTGAACTGAACTGACTGACTGATAGGCTAAAGCAAATACAATTTGCACGATTTGTTGATGTGCTTTTTAGTTTTTCTGTTTTTCTGTTTTTTTTTTTTTTTGTTGAAATGTAATTTAAGCGCGACCAGCAGCGACAGAGATTTCAATCTGTATCTGTGTATCTGTATCTCTCACTCTCAACATGCGCCGCCGCTCTGTCCCTGATGGTGACTCAATAATATGCCTAGTTGAGTTTGGTTGTTGCTGTTGTTGTTGTTGTTGTGTTTGCATTGGTAATTTGTGTATGCACTTGAAATTACAATTGCACCGCTCAGAGTTGAGTTGAGTTTTTGATGGCTAACAGATGCAAATTATGCCATGCAGGCATTGCTTTGTTAACAAATTGAAATTAGTTGGCATTTGTCTTTCTTGAACTTGAAATGCCATAGACAAAAAAAAAAAAAAAAAAAAACAGAAAACAAAACTGAGAGCTAACTACTAATTTGTATGTCAACTATATATATATATATAGATATTGCCTCTTTATACATATGTAAGCTGGTCACGCCCAACAACTCCCCTCAACAAAAAGTTTTCCATTTTTTTTCGCGTGCAAATGTAAAAAAAAAAGAAGAGAAAGAGCGAGAAACAAAATCCCATTTGACATGCAATTGTCATGTGCGGCAGTTGGCAAACACATTCATAGAAGCTTCTCAACCTTGTGCAAAATTGGTTGGACTGACTGACTGACTGACTGACCAAACCAAATGAATTTCCCATACTTAAATATCAGTAGAAGAAAAAAAAAGGTCTAGTATAACTTTGTAGGTGCCGCAACTTCTTTGAATAGCAATAAATTTGGTCCAAAATTTTAAAGAATTTGAAACTTTAGGAAAATAGCAAAAAGAAAAGATAAAAAGTTTTTGCATATAGTTTCCCTTTGTCTGATAACTGAACCGACATGCACACCTCGTTTAAATCTATCGGAAAGAAGTAAGCAGAAGAAAGAAGACATTTGGGGACTTGGACCTCTTAGTTTTTGATCCATCAGAAGTAAAGAAAAGCAAGAAGAAAGCATTGCATTAAATGCATTTGGGTACATCAAAACTATGTAATTTATTTATCTATAAGAAGTAAAGAAAAAAAAGAAGGAAGCTTTTGGATGCATTTGGGGACTTGGGGAAAAGGGACACGGCATTGAAAAAGGTTAACATACAGTTTCAATGTTAAGCCTCTTTATAGTTCTCTGGGCTGTTTTTTTTTTTGGTTTGGTTTTGCTTTTGTGAAAAATGAAAGTGAAATAGTTGACCAAAACCGCAGGCTGGTTGGACTTCCTGGTTGACCTTCGGCTGTTTATTAAAATTTCCATCGAAGGCGTGTGTTAAGTTCCAGTTTTTGGCGAGGATTCCTCCTTGGCACTTGTTGACCTTCGGCAACGGCCAACAGGCCACAGGCATCGGGGCATCGGCCATCAAGCATCAGAGTTAAAGCCAGCATCGGTGGCTTCTTCTTAATCATGCAAAAGGCAAAACAGGCAGCAGGCGGCATAAAATTAAACACTTCCATAGAGAGAGAGAGAGAGATGTCGAGGTGTGGGGAGTGGCAAAGGGTAAAGAGCCATGGCGACAATAATAATAATGAACAAAATGTGATGAACTCGATTAAAAGAGGAAGACACCAAACCAGTTAACCAAGCCGAAAAAAAACCAGAGCGATACGCAGCAAACACACATGATCATACTTATATAGGTTGGCTGATGTGTGATGCTGGAGTTTTGCCGAGTGTCGTTGAGCTGCTCATTTCATTTCGCTTTGGTTGCCAAAAGTTGTTCCTTGACTTGGGGCCTGCAACATTCTCGTTTTGCCACTTTGGGATTAAGCTTGAAATATGCATTCATAATAAGCAGCGGCATCAGCAACAGCAAGAGCAACACGGCAATGTCTTTTTGTCAACTCTCTCGTCTGCTTCTTCGTCTTCTTGCTGTATTCTGCTTTTAGCATAAACTTGGCCAATCTTATTAACCAAGGCCAGCCAGATCTCCTTCCTAAATATATATACATTTCATATAACCATTTATATACATATATATATTGCTGATATGATTATTGTGGGGAGTTCATCTCAAAGCCATCAACATCGACACTGAACCGAGAACCAGAGGGGTTGCTAATGGCAACGATTATTATTTCATCTTTCATTTATTACAATATTTTCTTTCCATTTTTTTCCCCCTCTTTCTCTCTCTCTCTCTCTCTCTCTCTCTCTGCTGTCTCGTTTTGTATCTTTTTGTCACTGATTGCCTCCACTTGGCCCAGTCTTCATAGACGTGTGGGGGTGGGGCCGGGGGAGGGGGTTGTGTTGCCCCAGTCCATTTGCCATGGCAACGCACAGTCTGTTGCATTCTATCTATTTGTGGCAAGTGGCCTCAACTTTGTCTCGTATTTCTCAGTTCATCATTGTTATCCCGGACAACGATTTGTTATCCTATTGAAGCCATTTGTGCACTTAATTAATAATCATTAGTGACGAGAGAAGGACATTGAATTGATTATGAAATGACCTTTAAATTGAATTGGCATTGTGGGCCAAAACTATTACTGCTCGAATTCGGCTCTCGCAATTGACTATTATTGGCACTAATTGGCTAAAAGGACTTCAAAAGATTTTTGTTCATTGATCGCCTAAATTGAACGAGATTAAGGATTTCACATTCTACTCACATAATTGTTTCGGCTTGTTTGGTATTTTATTTCACTATTTAATTAACAAAAGAAGTTAATATTTTTTAAAGTTTCTTAAAATAAAGTAAATAAAATTTGTTTAAAAATTCGAATAAAAAGTCTGTCTTAATGTTAATGATGGTCGCTAAGCGATTACCAGATATCTGCATATCGATTAAAAACCGCTAAAAATTTTGTAGCTGTTTTGGCTAAAAGGCAAGCTATTGCTGAAGTTTAGAAAGGGTAATAATGTTTTGTAAAATGGGCGAGGAAATATATAGTTAGACAGATTGGAGTGGTCTGAAGCGCTTTCAATTGGATCCGCCAAAAGAACTACGAACTATTTAAAACCACTTGCCTATTATAGGTAGCCCTTGCAATTGGTTTCACCTAAGTATTATCCTCCTAAGCAGCTTCTGAGTGACTTTATTCCACTAGCGTGTATTCCAATGGGCCAGTGGTCTTTTGTCATCGCTGTAAGTGGATATAGTTCAACTTTCCACGTTGCTCATCAGAACAACGATGACGATAATACATGACGCTTAGCTCAATTGATTCATTTTAAATACTTGCCCTATTCTTTATCGATTTGAATCACTTTCAACAGCGCATCAAACTTTATCCAGTAATTAAAAAAACACGTGACTAGATATGCATACACATATATAGCAATGACTATTAATCATAAATACAAGTTGAGGTAATAAAACTCAAAGATTTTTAATTCAATTTATACGGTAGAAAGAGCTAGAGCAAACATTTATTTAATAATTGATTTTTTAGATAGTTGATAGTTCCTCCTCCCAAAACTAGTTTTCTTTATTCTGTCGATTAGTGAAAAACAGTTTATATATAGAACATAAGCTAAAAATATCAATATACTATTGAATAATTAAAATTTGTATTCTCAGTATCAGTTCATAGATAATATAATCACATTTCAATCTATCAAACCGTCTTTCCCCCACTCTACTCGTCTCCATAGTAACTCAGCTCTCTCGAATCGGAAATGCAATTTGGAAACAAAAGAAAAGGGAAAAAATTCCCCTGACAACTTAAAATCAAATTGCGACTTAAGTTCATCAACGGAACGAACAAAAAAAAAAAAAAACTGCATTGTTACGACTATTGTGAGCTTTGCTTAATAACCAAAAATTCTCGCATAACTCAATTGAAATGAAAAAAAAAACCGAATGACTATAGTATAAGTCCAGGCAACGACTTAAGGATACCCTACATAAAGATGAAGAAGGACACGAAATGGGCATACGCCGCACTCAATGTGACAGGACTTCTTTAAAAAATAACCTTTTAGCAGTTTTCTTAAGAGGGCAAAGAGATTGAAAATTAAAATAATTAAAAGTACTTGAATAATCCTTTGTTGTCCTAAATTGTAGTAAAGTTAGAGTTTATTTCGCCTGTTGCATTTAATTATTTGAAAAATCTCTGTAGACCTTTGTACCCTAAGATAGTTAGTGGTTAGAACGAAAGAGTGTGTGGGTTTTTTTTTTGTTTTTTTTGTTTAGTTCCTAACTCGTCTATAAACCACAAAGAGTAAAAAATAGTCACATGATTTAGTTTGTTACGCCCTGCCACCCTACCGCATTCCGTTCAACAGTTCGTCCGAAAACACATCTTCTTCTGGCGACGACAAACAAAAAAAAATTTCCGCACTACAACAATAGCTGGCTGGCCCAATAGCAGCAGCAAAAAAATGGGAAAAAAGTTATTGCAAAACACAGAAAGAAATAAATACATATACATATATACAGATGTCCGTACATACATAAGTATGTATGTATGTATGTATGTATGTATGTATGTGGTGTACATGCTCACACATTTAGAAACAGTTGTACATACATTTAGAGGCGTCTTGGCGAGCGGCGACTATGGAAAATAAATCTTTACTACGCCATAAGACGACGCTGGAGACGCTGGAGACGTAGAAGACGAAGCAACGCTGTAATGGAGAAGCAGCTCTAGCTTATCTGAGCATCGTTTTACTCCCTCTCTCGCTCACCGCCACTCTCCCTCTCTCTCTTTCCCTCTCTCTCTCTCGCGGGCTCTATCTATCTATCTATCTGCGGCTTGGCTGTGTTAGTTTCTAATGAAGACGATAATGAAATGTTCAGCCGGCCGCCAAGTACACACATAGAAACAGCGCAACCAACCCCCAATAACCACAAGGCTATCCTCGTCGAGCTCCAAGTCCGGAATCCACAATCTGCAACCCGCTCATTTTACAATTCGCTTAGATGCACATTGAGAAAGAAAAAGCAAAACGGCAATTGTTGTTCATGTGAATACCCTTTAAAATGGAGCAATACGACAAAAACTTTAAAACAACAAATCGGAAAGTTAAGAAATTCAAACTATTTTTTTAAAAAAGAGATTTTTTAAAGCTTTTTCTTCTTCACGAAACACTTTAGAAATTTTTCAGTTTATTCTCAAAGTTCGTCTGTAATGAGACTTTGAGAAATATAAAGCTAATGCAAATAAATAAGATAGGTAACACTATTCAAATATTTCTGTCGTTTAAAAAATGGATAAATGTAAAGTTGAATAACCTTTTTTTTATTTTTAATATCTAATTTAAGTCGTTCAAATGGAATTCTATATGTTTTTTTAAAAGAGGCAGATCTATGCGGAAAAAATGTGAGCTATCAGTCCTGGTTTGTATAGGAAATACGTTGGAGGTGTCCTATTCAAGTGATAAGGAGTGTATGTAGAAAAATGTTAATAATGTTTAAAGATGTTAAACTATTTTAAAAGGTATTATTTGCCTCTTCATATCGATAGAGTAAACTTTGAAGACTTAAGACAGCAAAACAAGTTTAGTTTTTGAAAAACCAACATAAAATCGATCACATATATCTGAAAAATAAATTTTTGTAGAGTATTGAATAATATACAAAAAACTAACTATTCGCATCTCGAAGTTTGAGAAAAAGGGCCAAAGTGTTAGGGCATAAAAGATTAGCATAGAACGCTAGTTAGTTAGACTCTCGTTTAATTCAATTTTATGAAGTCTTATTTTGATTTATATGACATAAATATTGTTTATGCAAATCGAACAATTAATTTTATTGAGTGTAATTAGTTCCATTCACCTGTAGAAGTGGCTTAGTTCATGTTCTTCTGTTCAAAGTGAGACCATTAAAGGGCATTGAGGAATTCGTTCATTTGTTCAACTGATTTTGAAATACTTGCAAATATTTTTGTTTATTTCTTTATTTTGAACATCTGATTGTTGTTGTAGTTATTGTTGTTGCTGTTGTTGTTGCTGTTGCTGTGCTTGTTCTCGCCTAGCTCCGTCCGGCTGTCAGTCCGTTTGTCGATTCGTTTCGCTTGTTTCGGTTCTAAGTTTGCGTGTTGTGCGGACTGCTGATGATTCTATGGGGCTCTAGGGGTGGCTGGTGGGTTGGTGGGTTGCCGGTTGACGGAGAGATCTGTCGGCGGGAATGAAGGAAGGCAGAGAAGGAGGTAGGGCTATATTCTGTGCTCTGTTCCAGGGTGATTTTGCATTCAGTTTTTGTTGTGTTTTTTTTTTTTTGCAGCAGCAGCAGAAGCAGCAACAGCATTTCAAGGTCTTTGCACTATTTGTTTTTGCCAAGTTTTGCAGTCGGTTTTCTATGTATTTCTCTGGTGTTAGTTTTCTGCATCATCTCCGCTGCCTTCTCCAAACGTTCGGAGAGTGAGAAGTTCGCTTTGTTTTGTTTTGCGAAAATTTCTTTGCCTCGTATTGCAGTTTTTGCTCTTTTCCACTTGACTGACAATTTGATTGGCAGTTTTGCTTTTGTATTTGTTATTCTCGCGCTGCTGCTGCTGCTGCTGTTGCGGCGGCGGCGGCAGCGGCTGCTGCGGGTGCTACAGCCTGCCTCCCCCTTGGCAATTATATTTAATTTTATTATTGAAGATTGCAGCAAGCTTTTCGCCTCAAGGTCAGACGTGTAAATCTTCACTGCTGGAACTGCTAGTTTTGTTGTTCTTGTTGTTATTATTGTTCCTGTAGTCACGTAAGCAAATCTTATGCACACCCTGTAGCCATTGGGTTGTAAAGGGGTATATTCCGACACTGTAAATCTATCTTGGAGTAAGAGTAAAACGAAGGGTTCGAGATTTGCCACTGAGTTTTGTGAATGCCCGGCAGCATACATTCAATTAGCATCCGGAAGTTGGCTGCAAATGGTTTGCCTTGAGATGGGGCTACATTGTGGAAAAATTCCCACAGGGCATTAGGGCCCATTGAGACAGGACATTTCTCTCAGTTTGTCCTTGTGCATAACTAAAGACATCTTGATGGACTGCAAAAGATGTTGGCTTAACAAATATTTGCGCATAAAGTTCTTTCGAATGAAATTTTGAATACTTTAAGCATCAAATATCGATAAAAATTATATCGATAAGTGTGGATTTACAGATAGTTATTGGTTTGGTGTTGCCAGATCATTGCTGCAGAAGGTTCAAGAAGTTTCCATTATGTAAATGTGTTCAGCGGAAGCCTTCGTTATACATATGTAGGTCATCTGAAAGTCGATATTAATTCATCATTTATTATAGCATTTTAGTTTCTTGTTTCTGGGCCCAATGCCTGCGCCTGTGCCTGTGCCTGTGCCGCGTGCTAGTCACTCTTGATGCGATGCTTTCGTGTTTCAATGTCGCGCCTTTTTAATGGGCCTAACAACAGCCGATGTATTGGCATTTGGTGAGTTTTGTGTTTTTGCGCATTTCCTATTTTGAAATTCTTGTCATTAATGCAACTGACCGGTTCGCTTTCCAGATGATGCTTAGTAACTGTTATTGCTGTCGTTGTTATCGGCAAAATTTTCTTTGTACTTATGCCAACCGGAAGAGGCAGCCAGCAAGCAGCACAAATGGCAAATGAAGGTTGCTCTGGGGTTGAATTGCATTGCGTATTTATTGCACATACGACATGTTGACATAGGCTAATGCAAAAAAATACAAAAAGGCATTGACTAACCTTATAATGTTCAGTTTATCCATCTAATCTAACAATTAATTGATATCACACAAACATACATGCATACATCAGCCATATGACAAGATTTAATGGAAAATTTTTGCTTGCGATCTTAGCTAAAACACTTCCATTTTTGTGTTTTCAATATTAAAGATTTAATTAACATTTCAAATTGAACAAGGTCATAATCTGTAATGGAACATGTCTCTGCTAAGATACAAAATTTAATTACCAATTTCGTGTACAAGGTATGGTAAAATGTTTATAGAATCTTTGGATTTTATGACTGGGAAATTACTTAGTTCGAATGACAGCAATATGATCGAATATCCACATTAAAAACACTAAAAAATTAACATCATTCACAAACTTTCATCTGTTTGTTACACTATTAATCACATTCCATTGAAGTCATCTTTCTAAGTCATCTGACTAACCTTCTGTCAAACATATATACAAGAAATAATGACATAAATCTATATAAAAAAAGAATTCTTTTAATTCTGATTAATACCAATCGCAATACTCGTAGCTCGCTCTCTTTTTTACTATCTTGAACAGTTGTCAAAGTAATTGCATGGCCTGGAGATATCTTTAAATAACCCTCAATCCAACTCACGCTAGAATTCTTAACTACCCATAATTGTTATTGTTATAGTTATATATAAGTATACCTTATATATATATATATATATTTATATGTATTTGCAAGCATATTTCAATCAAATGCGTGTCATCATCATCATCATTGATGTCTCTGACGTGGATTTGCCTCTGCCATCTGCCATAGTGCCTCTCTCCCTTCCTCCAGATAAATGCTTGCAATATCATCCAAACACAAATACAGAAACAAAGCTCAAGGTTACGCATACGCCAAGTATGTATGCTCGCAATATCTAAGCAAATAGACGCGACAGCTACAGACGACAAACGACGACGACGACGACGACGACGAGCAGCAAAACTCAATGCAAACAGAAACGGACGGACACTTGTGCAGCCGCAGCTAGAATTTTAAATGCATATAACTATAGACATACGAATACTATATAAAAAATTATGATCTATCGAAAAATATACACACACAAACACACACACAAAATGGTAGTCGAAGAGAGAGAGAGAGAGCAAGTTCGAAAAGTGTCACAAATTGGGCAGCTTAGCTCATACGATCGACACTTTTGGGCATTAAATTTAATGCTTTTGCCATAAACTTTAAACTCTTCAGCAGTGTGTGTGTGTATATATACACTCTACTATCTGTAAACTTGCACTATATATGTGTTCCCCCCCCTCCCCCCCCCCCCCCCCCCCCCCCCCTTCCACCGCCTTACCAAACGAGAGCAACGCTAATTGCTGCGCTCAAGCGTAAAACATTTTCACAAGAACTAATAAATGCAACTACAGAAGAAGCTAAAGACATGAAACGCAGTGTGGCAACAGGGTGAAGGGAACTGAAATGGCGCGTGGGGTATATGGGGGAAGGGGGCAGGCCCACCCACATGACAAGTCATAAAGAAAATGCAGCCACTGACTGTGGCAGCTTGCAATGGTCGGGTCGGTTCTACTCCACTCTAGTTTGGGTCTCGTCTCCAATGCTCTCTGTCTCTCTAAGGCATCCTCAATGATGTTGCTGTTGTTGTCATCGTTGGTGGCCCAAAGGCTGCCTTAAATGGCCTCATTAATACCCTACAAATTTTTATAGCGTCAAAAATTTATACAAAACCAAATCCCTACAGGATTATTGTTGGTATACATTCAGCTCATAAAAAAGAATTTGTTGTTTTAATCAAAATGAAAGTTCAAAACTTGTACCCAATTTTTTATAGGAATCAAGACAATAAGTAGTTAAAAGTATTTATTATTTAAAACTTTATATATTAATATTTTAAGTACTTAAAATATATATTTTCCCTAGACTTTTCTTAGAGTATCTAGTTATTACATACAATAGACATTTTTTGCCCCATTTGGCATATCTCTAAGTAACTTTGGCAACTTTTTTGTGTGGTTGCGCTTTTTTTTTCTTCTCTTTTTTTTTCCTTATTTTCTTCTATATTTTTTTTTTTTTGCGTTTTTGGTTGAGCATTCTCGTTCTGTGGCCTGTCAAGTTTTTATAATAGTTTTTTTTTTTTGTTTTGCTTCTTCTTGTATCCTCTGCACTTTTTTAACTACATCCATATGCAAGAGGGCGTTAAGGGCGTGGTTATGTGCTTAAAAAGACAGAGAAACTTGTTCACAAAAGATATTAAAAGGAAAAACTTGGCCTTTTTTTTTGCGCTTAAGTTTGCCTAGTTGTGTGTGAAGAGTAGTTTTTGGCCAGCAAGAAAGAGAGTGAGAGAAAAAGAGAGAGAGAAGAGAAAATGTGAATTTTAATTAACCATATGGCTGGGGGAAAAACTAGTGGAAAAAGCGGGAAAATTTGTTAACAATCAAAGGAGTAGCGCGTGCGTGCCATCAATCAGCGCCACAGCCAAAGAATGAGAAAGAATGGCAAGGGGAACCGAATTCTTCGACTCGTTACAGCATAAGAATTTTAAATTGTTATGCAAATTTTTTAACCTCCACCCCTGCCCGCTGTTTCACTGCAGTCAAAAGAGCTACTGTTTGCAAGAGTGGGTGGGGAAGGGGCAGGGGGAGGGGGTATGTGTGGTGAGAACAAAAGCGCCAGGCAAACGCCATAATTCAAGTGGCCGCAGCGATTTCATGCCTGATTTCAATTATCAATAGCAGCCATCGACAACCAACGACAAGCCAAAGGAAACGATGGAGGGGATTAGTGGATAAGGAGGCAGAGACGGAGACGAAGGCGGAGACGGAGACGGAGTAGGAGCAGTTGAAACCATCGAACAATCGAACAATGGACACAAATCATTTCATATGCCAAATGCGTGTCGATGGTGGTCAATGATTGGACCCAGACACAGCAGAAGCTTTAAGTCAAAGTCCATGCAAAGCAACGACTTTGATATACCCTGCATCAAATGGTAGCTTTACCCCTATCATCTTGATGCCTACAAGTATTTGAGTTACAAAGATCTAACTCAGACAGTTTGATGTTGTCTTCAAATTTCTACTGAATCCTTCACCTGTTGCCTACAATTGCAATGAACCTGAATATACCCCTTTCTTTTTTGATTACAGGGTATTAAAGGGAAATTTACTTTAAAGATTTTGCAATATTTTATTTTAGAGCAGACGATTTTTGGACAAACCCTCCCATTTCGCCATTTGTTTTGTCAACTGTCATCCAATGATGGATTTAATAAATTTAAAGAAAGAATAAACAGTCAGACAGACAGACGGACCGACGGACAGACAGACCAATCATCGTCATCATGTTAAACATGACACAAAAGCTGCAGTTCATTGATGGCTTTGGCATACCAAAAAAAAAAAAAAAGAGAAGAGAAGAGAAAACAAAATAAAATCCCAAATACATCTATATATGAATATATATTTATAACGATTTGCCAAACGATTTCAACGGATGCAGATGCATTGAATTTTAAACAATATAAACGATTTCATTCAAATGGTTTGACAAATTTGGCTAAAGGTTGAAAAGAAGCAAATCGAATGAAAAGATAAATCTCCAAAGTGTTCAATAAATGATATACAATATAATTAAATTGTTGTACAATTTATGAATTAGACTTATCGCAAAACATTAATCAATTGCTGTTCATGCTAAGCGTTTCAATTGGCGAATTTAGTTAATAGAGATGCATAAAATTAACCCAAAAAGGATTTGCAATGAGGTAATCCAGGTGTGTAGAGAGGTTTAATAACCAAATTGTTTAGTAGCTTAGCACACATAAAGTAGTTAAGGTTTTAGTTGGAAAACCTTGCTTGAGCACTTAAAATTAAGAGCCCCAATAAAATTTATAGAAGCTTAAGTGAAAAATTTAATTTTTTGAATCGAAATGGTTATTAAATTACGAGCAAATATTATGGCCATTTGTAGAGATATTCAAGCCTAGAATTAAGCTAGTGAAACCGCCATTAGAGCCATTCACAGAACTGTCCTGTCAAGTCGAACTTAGCACCGAAAAACAGGCCATTTGATAGAAACGAATAAGCTGACAGGTTGGCGTAGGCAGGAGTTGAGCAGCCCAGAGAGACTTCACAAGGCATTCCAATCTTCAGTAGACAGTAGCAGCATAGAAAACTCAGTCTAGATTCAAAAAATGACCAAAATGAATACATACGAACTTCTAGCATATCCTAACAGGACTAAACCGCTGATAGGCAAGACTAGGTCTATGTGGGACAACTCGCAGGATGTCCAACGGCCTAAGCTAACCTTATCTAACCTTCCTATCAATCGTGTTTTGCTTTCGTTCCTTTTTTCTGTATATCTTGTTGTTGTTTAGTGTCAATATTTCATTTTAAATACCATTTTATTGACTAGTTTTACTTTAGATTTGGCAGCATTACTTATTTTATTTATGTGGCCATGCCCTCGTTAAATATATACCTACATAAAATTATATGCTGAGTACCGTAAAGGAAAAGAATCAATTGGAAGTATGGCAAATTCTTGAACAGTTCATAAATAATTCGAATCGCAATACAAAGAGATTATGGGTAAGCTCAATTTGAAAGCTTAATGCCCATCAAAATGCATTTTCGTTGCTTGCTCAAATTATTTGAGCACGCACACAAATCTACACAGACACAGAAAAGGACCCACACACGCACACAGATATAAAAAACAAACCCCTCCTCACCCTGCTGTCTGTGAGTTTTGGGATGCCATTCATCAAGTTTAAAGCCCGGCTAAAGAAATATTTGGCTCTTTTATGGTCTCCCTTACTTTCTCCGTTTCGCCCTTACTTTATCGACCTCTCTTTTCCCCCCATCTTCGCATTATCGACTTCTCTCTCTCTCTCTCTGGCTTTGGCAATAAGTTGAAAAGCAAATTTAATCACACAAACAAAAGGAAGTCAAAAAAAAAAAAAAAAAAAAAAAAAAATGCGGAATTTATAAAATGTTTAGTAGAACACGTAAATAAATCGTAAAATATTTAGAGCTTATGACCAAATCGCCGTATTCTGACTATTTAGGTTTCGTTTCTGGATTGAAAATTCTCACATTTATATTATTATTGTGTACCTTACATACATAACTAAGAGAACGTAACGAAGAACGAAGAAAAGTAATTCTTATGATTATCATAATTTATATGGCCTTGGATGGCTTCAAGTTGGAATTGTGTGTGCAAAGCAAAGTTCCAGTTCCAGTTCCAGAATCGAAACCGAAACCGAAACCAAAACGAAGAAGAGTTCTTCAAAAAAAAAGTACTATGTATCTTCAGCCGCATGGTGACGTCTTTCGTGCCGCTTCGTGACTACCAAAAATGGTGATGGCTTGCGGTGAGCAACGGGGGGAGAAAGAAGAGGTAACACAAAAAAAAAAGTGCACACACAGTCATACCTCTAGCCACATTGTCCCATCTAACTAATGCTAAATACTTTGACCTTGGTACTCCGGCTGCCTGGCTGGCTGGTTGGCGCTCATCTCAGGGTCTTGAAAATTATATGCCAGCACCTAACTGCCACCCACCTCCCCAATAACCCCCACCTATCTATCTACCTGTTTAGGCTACGTAGTTGGAAAGAAAAAAACCAACACAATTTCCACTCAATGAATAGAAAAATTGCTCACAATTGTTTGACCACTTTTAGCTTAGCTGCTGATGCGGCTTTATTTTTTTTCTCTTTTTTTTAATCTTTTTTTTTTGTGTGTTTTTTTGGTTGATGTTAACTAAATAATTAGCTGACATAATTTGGCTGTAAAAGACTAAGCCATTAGGCACGAGCTCTGCTCTTAGACTTAGACTTCTTTCATACCAAAAGCAACTTTAAGTCAAAAGTCAAGTCAAAAGTGTCAAATTAAATGCGCATTAGAGCTTCATTATGGCTTAAAGACAAACCGCAGAAGGCAAAACGGCAGCACAAGCAGCCGCAGACGCAGACGCAGCAACAAAATATATTTCAAAGTATTTCCAACTTTTCTATCTCTATCACACTCTATATATATTCATTTATATACATATATCTTTCTATGTGTGTATTAAACAATTAAATGGCCAGCAAATTTAATTGCATAATTAATAAACATTAAAAGCACTTAGCTATGGCAACAATGTTTTTTAATACTATACAATTTGCAGTTTGCGTTTTTGTCTTCGTTTTGTATTTTTCAGTTTCAGTTTCTGTTTTTTTTTTGTTTTTTGTTTTTTGCTTTTGCTGTGAATCTTCATGACAAGAGACACGCACCACGCGACGTATACGTAATATATAGGAGAGAGGGCAACACAGTTAGAGGACGCAAAAGAGAGAGCCGGAGAGAGAGAGATATTACAATTTACAGTAAAACATTGATAATGAAGTAGAACTCTCTATAAATCTGCATTGATTCGACTTTAAAAATTATTTATCTAATATTTTAACTATATAAATATTTGATTTTTAATTTTCAGAGAAAGCATCGTTAATGAATTTAAATGAAATGAAATAGTTTTAAGCACAAAAGATTTGAACCCAAAAAATATTATACTTAAGAGTTTTAGTATAATCCAATGGAATATTTCATTATATAATATAATGTTTATTTACTTTAATTTATAGATAAAGCATTTATATTAGATCTAATTAAATAAATAAGCGTACTAGCTACAAGACCTTCGACTTAATAATATTTAACAAGACCATCCTTTATACTTTTTCCTAAAGTTTTTATTAACAAAAAAAAAATTTGATTTGATCAATTCTTTTTAGGAAACAGGGTTCACATTATGTCAATTAAGTCTTTGGTCAAACTATTTTTTAACTTGTCTCAAAAAAAAAAAAAAAAATATTATACAATTTCTGTAATATATAATTAATATTATTTATTATTTGTAGTAATACAATTGCATAATAAAAATAACTCAGCTCAATTTTAAAATATAGAAAATTAAATACAAAGGACACTATAAACCACTTGTGTGCTATTAAATATCTTCAACTTTAATTTATAAACATTTTGTATTAAAATTAAATTGACAAATGTGAAGTTGAAGCATTTTTTTAGTTGGGCACAAAATCTTTGTTATATCTGGAATTAATTATTTTTTATCCATACTCCAGAGGAGTATTAAATGCATTCAAATTTATTGGTCTTGTATAGCATCCAGCGGAATAGGCATTTGTTTTTCTTTATAGTGATACTCCACTGTGTTTATCTGTGCGTTCTGTAAGAATGCCAAACAAAACGAACCGAAAATTAACATTTCAAAAGCAAACAGAACTCGCCGCGTCGAGTCGCGTCAAGTCGCGACCTTCACCTACAAGCACAAACAATCCCCGCACCATAGTAGACCTAGAGATCTAGTGTATCCACCTGTCTCTACCTAGAAAACTACGTGTGTATGTATGTCTGTCTGTATGTATCTATTTATTTGCCTGTCTATCCACTTGGTCATTCTGGGCAGCGCCTACGCAATTAGTAAATGCCCTCAAGCAATAAAAATAGCAACAATTTCGAACAAAAGTCTATCATAGGCATAGAAAGTGAATTTTACATTCTTTTCTATCTATCTTTCTCTGTTTTTGTCTCTGTTTCCTCTTTCACTTTTTTTTTTTTTGCCTCATTTATTAGTTCCCTTTTGTTGTTTTTTTTTTTTTTTTTTTTTTTTTTTTGGAAGGTAGAATTTGTTTATTTGTTTATACGTTGTCTTTTTCGCACGTAAAACGTGTGACTTGAACTTTGAATTAATTCGTTCAATAATTTACATTCCCTCCATCTCTCATGGTTCTCTGTTGTTACCCAGTAACGAAGTGGTAAATGGGTATATCATGTCATTTGAAATATATGTTTAAATGTTCTAAGCACGTATTCCACTCAAAAGGGCTACAAATATTTTTGTATGTGCTACTGGAAAAGATCTTGCAACCCTTCAATGCAAAAGATATCGATTAGTGGCAAAATAAGTTAACCAAGGATGTATCGATAATTGGGGCATTCATGTCAGTGAACTAGTACAAGTGCGTGCCATGACGAATGCTGACAAATTCAAATGGACCTCACCTCACTTGGTAGAGGGTATCGCTAAGTCTACCTTGTGGCTTAGTACTTTATTATTTCGAGTTCTTTCTTTGGCTATTTATTTATTTATTTTGTTTTGCTTTAGTATGTATGTATGTATGTATGAGTGGACTAGGAATTGCAGGTTGTTTTTGCTTCTTGTTTTTTTTTTCTCTTTTTATTTGTTTGCTACGTAATTTATTTGGTTTTACTTGTAGTTTCTAAGAAATGTTTTCTAGTTATGGGGGAGTGGGGAAGTAGAAGGCGTCCGAGGGTGGGAGGGCGGCTACAGGTTGAGTGAGACCAAGAGTCAGTCCACCGCTCGATCGGGTGAAGGTAAACAATTCTCGGAAGTGGCAATGAAACCAAATTGTCGTGTCGTTTGTGTGTAGTTCCCGGTTATGTGCTTTGCATTATGAAGTTGATTGCTTTTTTAGCTATTAGTAACTAACTGTGTGTGTGTGTGTGTGTGTGTGTGTGTATTTATCGTTATTTTGTGGATTTTCAAAATGCATTTGGGGAATTTTCGTTAAACCTAAAACAGGAACAGTCTTCAATGCTAAATAAATTTGTTTCATTTGTTTTTTTGTTTTTTTTTTTTTGTAATCTTTGGTGAGCAAATTGAAACGGGAATGCTTTGCATTCTATTTCTATGTAAATAAAGAACCTTTTAAACTATTTTCTCAAAGCAGCGTAAAGCAAATAACTTGTGCTGATATCAATATAACATTCCAGCTTTATTTTTTACCCCTCCTCCCCATAAGTCTTCAGTCAAAGTGAGTCACAGGGACGTAAACATAAAATTATTTGGCTAAAGGGGATTGAAACCTGGCTTAAAAATTGTGCCAAGTGACCATTTCTCTTCTTAGACCTCTTGAAAATGTAAACAGATATCAAGAAAAATTTATACAAATTTGTAATGGAATGTGTTGTACCATAAATTAGGTTAATAATTAAGTATTTTAAATTCAGTGATACTTTCATCAAGCCCCTTTCTAAGCCGCTGCGCTTATGCTCTCAACTCGCATTTATAACTTTTCCTGCCCTTATCACAGAGTCAACTGCCAGCTATATCACAGCGGCCACCACTCCATCTCTCCCTCTTTTTCTCTATCCCCTACCCTACCCCTCTTTTTCTCTTGCCCTAACCTTAGATGAAGCTATAGAAATTTAGCTTCAACATTTTTTATATATATATATTTTTTTTTTTGCTTTGCTAAAATGTATTGCACTTTGAATACATTTCATTCAAATTTTCATACAAACACACACAATCTTTTTCATTAAATGTTTTGAGCATTGTTTTGGGTTAAATCTGTCTGGGGCATCCTTTATGTGTAACTACTATGTACATATATATTCTCTGTCTCTCAACTCTGTGCTTCCAGCTTGTTGTTGTTGTTGTTGTTGTTAATTATTTTGTATTGCAGCAGCAACAGAAAGTTCCTGGACTGGACTGTATGGCCTGTATGGGTACTGGCTTTATCTTAACTGGCCTGGCATACATTCCACGTGCTTTGGCTCTTTGTTTGTACATTGACACAGGTGAAACTAATTAGGCCACAAAACCTAGCTCGAGCTCCCAGTAACTGGTGGATCATTTCTGTTTTATTTGTTAACCAACAAAGCAAAAAAAAAAAAAAAAAAAAAAACAAAAAACCAACAAACAATATATTACAATTAAAATAAACGAAACAAGGCAACTGAACTCATTTTCATATAATTTTTTGCACAAAAAAAAAATACCTAGAAACATCCGAAGAACTCTTGAATCAGCTGTGTATCGTTTGCCTATTGTTGCTAGTGTTACGGCTGCTGCTTCTTTAAAAATAAAAACAATACATTTTCAGTCGTTGAACTGTGTCTCATCCAAAAAACTCAGTCGTAGTCGATCAAATTTCCTACTAGACGAAGTTCTCATACCCTGCATAGTTTTTATTTATCCTTAGTACAGCTCAAAGGTATCTAGAATCAGAATCATTAAAGCAAATGTCACTTTCGTGTAGTAATACGATTCCAAAGAATGCTCGGCAAAGGTCTAAAGGGACTCCTTACCAATTTTAAGTAGTTGCCAGTTTCACATTTCTGATCATAATTGATATACCCTTTTTTTTGGCAAGTGCAATGAAGATAAGTAAAAAACCTAGAGAAACACTTGCGCTGGGAAATTTTGCAGAAAAATTAAATTGCTACTAAAATTGACCCAAATTTTTAGGGCTGCCATGCGCCCAACTGAGACCAACTGAGCGTATGCGTAATGGCATTTTAGTTTCGCTAGTTTTCGCTTTCATGCGAGCAAATCTGCTTAACAACATCGTCAACAACAACGACAACGACGACGACGATGTCGATGAAGTTGGAACGTGCCTATGCAAAATGAGTTTTCATATTTTGCAAAAAAAAAACAAAACCAGCAACAACAACAACAAAAAGAGCGCGTGAAAAATTCATTAAAAGTCGAAGTCGCAGGCAACCAAAACTGCTGCTGCCCCCCTTTTCATTTTATATACATACATATATTCATTTTGACTTAGAGGAAAAACTCATAATTGTTGAATTTTTTACCATTTGTTTTCTTGGAATGTGAGCAGCAAAAAAAAAAAAAAAACAAAAGAAGTGAGAAAAATCTCTAACAGAAAAGTTGCCCTATTAAAATTAAGCGAAATTTAATAAGCAACGTTTTATGCAAAGCGAGAGTTTTCTAAGAGTTTTTCGCTTTTTTTTGTTTTTTTTTTATTTTGGCCACAAAATGGACGCAAACGCCGTGTGGATTACGAAACCAGCAGTAAGTGGGGGATCTTACACAAGAGGCAGGAAAACCCTCCCCTTTCGTGGCGGCTAACCATCTAGACGGTTACTCCGCCTGCCCCTCCACCCAAAAATGTAAGGCAAAAATGCAGCCATAGTCACGTTTCGAGAGCGAGAAGCCAGTTACCAAATGTGTGTAACCAAATGGTTTGGCCATAAAGATATACACAAATGGCAAAAAAAAAAAAAATGGGTAAAATATAAAAAGTACAAATATATATATACATATGTATATGCATATACTTAGGCCAAATGAGTTGCCTTGACAGGGATGTGTATATGAAGTTGTTGCAGATAAAGTTGACTCATTCAGCTTGTTCCCAGCTTAAATTTGAAATTTCACCCAAAAAAACTGAAAATCTTTCAAGTTCTGTAAACTGAAAGTTATCTTAAAAGTTAAAAGTAATCACAGAGGCAGTCAAAAGTATTAATATTTAGATTACTTTGTCAAGATTCGAAATTGAGAACAATCCTTAAGGAATTTCTCTGGAAAGAGGTTACCTTTTAGCATTATCACCTTAAAATTTAATGCCAAATTTTGTGGCCATTTTGTTTTTTTTTGTTTAGTTTTCTGCTTTAAATTCTAAAATATATTAATATTTTTTTTTTGTTTGAAGCAAAATTTACATTTCAATTATGCTAGACAAAATTTATACAACTTAAGCCTCAAGACAAAACACACATACACACACACACACACACACACACAGGGAGTAAAGGACAGACAGAAGGTAAGGATGACAGCGCCATTTTCTTTGCTTAGGTGAGGCAATCTGCAGGCCGGGGGAATGAATGAAAAAGAAGAAAATGAAGCCCAACCATGTCATGCCTATAACTCTCTCTGTAAGCAGCTAAGGGAAAATAGGAACGTCGCCGCTGCTGCTGCTGCTGCTGCTGATGATTCAGTCAGTGTTAGCATTTTCATAACCTTGTCAGCTTGATATGCGCATAAATTTGAAGCAGTGCACATTGTTTATTCAAATGCCGCCCGCGCTGCCAACTGTCAGACGATGCCAGACACACACACACACAGCCTTTGAGACTGAGCAGAATCCCCAAAAATATACACACAAAACTGAGTCCTGGCACAAGTCAGGAGCGGATTAATGTGGAAGAATAAAGTACAATTTCTTGGAAAGAACTTCTAAAATGTCTCGAAACGAAAACATTGTAAATATTATGAATCATACCTCTTGGACAACAAAGTATTCTAAGAAAGCAAAACAAAGTAAACAACTGAAGGCCGTAGCCAATCTGACCAGAAAAAAGCCGTTTGATGCGGGGTTTTTTTATGGTTTAATTGGAAACCACTGTGAAGCCAAGAAAAGTTAAAAATTTTAATGGTTAATCCCTTTCGTTACATTAATTGCGAACTTTCCCTTTGTAGTACCCAATCCATCCCTGAGTATGAGTAATTTCTAATTCATTTAGCTTTATGTTGAGAGAGAAATTGAGAAAGTGAGGAATTGTTTTTGCCTATGTATATAGACTTAAGGTTTTGTTTCAATTCACAATAGATGATTCTCTTGTCAAGATTTCATTAACTTTGTCTACGATTACATAAGTTGTTGCCAATGCATTGACAAAAGTTTCCAACTTCACAATATCTATGTGTGTTTGTGTGTGTGTGTGTGTGTGTGTAGTTTCCAGTTCTTTCACATTCAATATCAAAGAATGTTGTCTCATAATCGTGTGGTCGCTTTATACTTTCGCTTTCTGTAAGTCTTGTGGTTAAGGTTTCAACCTCGGGCATAAATTACAACAACAACAAGAATAGCAAATAAAACAAGAACTAAAAGTGAACGCCGGGGCAAGCAGTCAAAGAGCCCGTTGGCATGGTGGTTCATACGAAAATTTATGTTAAGCAAATGCAGGCAGGCCGACAGACCGTCCAGTTGAGGTTGACGATGGTCTTTGGTTTCTACCTCACCAACAACAACAGCATTAAATAGATACCCCCCATCCCCCAAAAAAAAAGAAGTCAGACGAAGGAAAGCAAAAGTCAAAAGTTTAAAGACATTCTTTCAATTCCATTTCAACTGTCCGGGACCGGGCTCGGGCCCGGGGTTCCACCCCAGATCGTGTTACGAAAGTAACTTTAGATGGCGTCTGGTGTCTGTGTTTCGGTCTGGCCCGGGGTCCCAAGTCTGGTTTTGGGCCCAGCACGCGTCCAATGATTTTATCAATGTCAACGAGAGAGTTACCCCGCCGTTTCATAATTGCCGCAGGCTGGCAGCTTCAAATTAAACCATAACAACCATGCCAACTGGGCGTTAACTGCACGTAAATTGCCAGATAAAGATATATACGCATACGCATTCAATAGATACAACAAAAGCAACAATTTGTGCTGATATAAAACTGTTTATACTTGCAGTTTCACCCAAAACATCGACAGAGACAGAGACGCAGATGGAGACACTGTCCTCAAAAACGTACACAGGATGTGAGCAACGGACTAAGACCAAGGTGATGAGAGCTCAATCTTGATGATGATGATGATCATGATGATGATGATGATGATGTAAAGAAGCGTGACACTTTAACAAATATTTAACTGTATCTTGACGCTGACTGCAACGTCGACTTGGTTGTACCTCAGGGCCAAAAGAATTTGCGCAACTTTCTACCTCATGATTTTCACTTTTCATTTATGAGTTATTGTTGTATATGTATGTGACATCATCGCATGGCTAAGCAGCCAGCAGAGAGGCAGACAGTTAGTCAGTCAGTCTGTTTGTCCGGCAACAGGGCTGACTTCTGGTCCCTACCGGGGCTCTGCCTTGGCCAAGTCAAGTGTCAGAAAAGTGAAAACTGTTCGCCTCGGCCTGCCTTACTCTCTGTGTCTGTCTCCCTGCCCGCCTCTCCGCTGCCTGTCGTTGGCTCTGTTTATTTTTCTTTTTTGGCGATCCAATTTCAAGTGCCCTGCTGTTTATTTATTGTTGAACTGCAGCAGCAACAGCAGCGGCAGCGGCAGCTGTTGCCATAACAAAAAGCCCCGCACGGCAGACAATTGTTAACAATTGGGCGCGTCTCGAAGTCAAAGCAAACAGCAGCGACTGCAGCAACAGCAGCAGCAGCAGCAGCAACGTCAACAGTAGGAAAGTTAGCCAACTTTTTGCAGACTCCATCAAGTAGTTTAAATTATTATAAACAATTCATTTATTTCATAATCACTCATGCTACTGAATACGTCTGGCATTTGTATAAACTTTCAGTTAAAGGCCAGGCAACTAAAAATTTTGTTTTCAGAACTTGCCAGTAAAAATACACAGACCCTGCAAAGACTCTTTCGTTTCCATTCTAACTACTCTTATAGCAGGAATCTGAGCTGGCACATTACCTAAAAGTTAATCAGAAGTATTATTTAAAAGCAGTTTTTAGTTATCAGACAAACTAAATTTTATCTAACTTTTACTTCAAATGAAGAAGCAGAGATTACATTGATCAAACAGAGCTTTAAATTGGGTTATATTTTCCTTTAGACAATATACTTTGGTTCCCCATTTGGTTTATATACTTTTTATTTAAACTAAGGGCTAATAAAATGTCTCCGCAGGTATTCCCACAAAGCCAATTGTATGGGCAAACAAAAATTTACTCAACAACTAAAACAAACATAAAACAATTCACAAATTAAAATGGAATTCCCAAAAGATCATCAAAAATAAATAAAGTAACAAATTCAATTGCAACAACAACAACAACAAAAATGTGTGTCTGACCAAAAGAACCAAATAATAAACACATAAAAGTAAATAAAAATACTAATAAAGCAAGGAATAAGATGAAAAATAATAAGCACAGAGGATTGAAAAAGAAAATGGTCAAAGAAATTCAACCAAAAAATTGGTCATAGACCAAATAAAAAAGGCATTTTGTGCCAAAACAGCAATAAAGTCGAAAAGCAGTTTATCAAATTTCCAAGAGAAAAGGCGACAGATGAGGGAGTTGGGTATGAGAAACCAACAAAGAGAGTAGACAGTGCGGGGAAGTGTGCAGAATGTCGTCTCTCTCGACATAGAAATAAACAAACAACAATGCTCCGACGATTACGCATCCATCGTCGTATGAGGACGGGATGGGACGGGATGGGACGGGGAAACCCCTCAAATCTTACAAAATTTTGCTCCTAAAAAGGACACTCTGAGACCCACAGGCGAAAAAAAAACCACAGGCTAGGCTGGGTCATGGAGTAATGAAAAAAAAAGAAGCGTTAAATGTCTTAATTTTTCTTGGCCATGGGGGCAAAACTTTTCTCTTTTGTTGGCTTGTCATTTTGTGCTTAGTGAAAGTAAAACGCATGACAGGCAATTTTCACTAACTTTTTTTTTGGGGCTTCTTTTTCAAGAAACTCCCCCTGCCCCAAACTGGAAAAAAAAAGGAAAATGTGGGCTCTGTGTTAGAAGGCGAGGGCTAAATTGATGTGATGTGGCCAATAAAGACATGTCCAATGAGGCGCAGAAATTGACAGTGTGTGTTTGTGTGTGTGTGTGTGTGTGTGTGTGTGAGGAGGGTTGTGAAGTAGGAGGAGGTGGAGGTAAGCTGGCGGCAAGTGCGGTCAGTTTTAAAGTCTTGACATGCTGCCACTCGAATTTCTGTGGCTATGGCGGCGGTTTTCATTTGTGTGGCAAAAAAGTCAATGGGTCAAATATATATGTAAAACTTATGGAAGTTTTGGAATTTCAGCAATTTTAAATATGTGCCAAATGGCAAACGAATCTTGGGTGACAAGAAAACCACAAATTTATGGTGTCTGCTTAGATGAATTTACATAAAAATGAATGTTATTATGAAAAGTATATAAAAAATTCTCATCAAAGTTCTGAAATTTAACATTTTTTGTCAATTTATCATCAAAGAAGATAATTTTGCGTTCAATAGATACACAAAGAGAATTATATTTTATTAAGGATTAAGGATAATATCGACCAATTGACAATTATGTGTTAAAGCTTTGTTTCTTAAGAATATTAACACTTTCTGAATAAAGGAAAAAGCTGAATATAATGATCTTCTGTCTATTTTTTTTCTTTTTTTTTTCAAAAGATCTTTTTTTAAACTTTGTCTCAAAGTGAAATTAATCTACTTATTAAGTGGGATACAATGAAAATATTAAATAGAATATCACGTCGGATTCATCAATCTTTTTCGAGTATAATCTTAATGTCTTCAGTTTATCAGTTCAGCAAATAACAACATATATAACAACATATTTTTCCTATTAATTTGTAAAGTTTGAATGACTTTGATCTGTTAAAATAGCTTAATCAGCAATGTTTTTTCTATACATAAATAAATATTTTTCTTTCATGGATGTGTGAATTATTTTGATTAAAATCTAAACATAAAAAGTTGTTCTTTTTGCCAACCTTTTTGATTAATATCATAAATAATAATAAATAATTTGTCACACATAGTTTACCCTTAACCCTTTGGGGCTTCCAGTGAAAATCTTAAATAAAGTCTTTGCTTTTGTGGCATCTAATTATGCGAATTCATTTAGCTATTTTTCGCTAGAAAATTAGGTCAGATTTAACATATTCATTAGAATTTTAAGGCAAGATGAGGAAATTATGTGTGTGTGTGTGTGTGTGTGTGTGTGTGTGTGTGTGCCTGAGGCCAAGGGGCAGCTACATGAAACTCAAACTTTGAAGCGCTTCTAATGGTGATTACAAGTGCACACACACACACATACTGGGCGCAAAAAATTATTAGAAAATTGCATTCGACGATGACTGCAATGACCTCGTTTTGGCTTTGCCTGGCAAACCCAACAAACGATAAGCATATATATTTTTTTTTTTCGTCGTCGTCGTTGTTGAGGGGAGAGCATAAAAGCAGAGCAAAACCAGACCAGAGACCAGGCCAGGGCAGGGCAATTGCCTTCACTAGCTTCAGTTGGAACAGCAAAGAGCAGCAGCAGCAGCAGCAGCAAAAGAATGATTTTTTCCACTCTCCTCTCCTCTCCTCTCCTCTTCCCACTCTTTCTCTTTTTTCTTTTTACTTAACTGATAAGAGCAGTCGAGTTCGAGGCGGCGATGGCGTCAAATGTCTCAATAAGACGACATCGGACCGAGACTCAACACTCGAGCACGCATATGTATGTAGTACATACAATCAATGAGGCGTGGAAATGAAGAAGACTTGAGCTGAGCCGAGTTGAGCTGCTGCTGCTGGCACTTCAATTACACAAGCACGCAAGTCGCCATCGACATCGCCACATAGCCTTCATTTAATGGAATTAGTACAATGTACAATTTGTGGCCAAAGATGTTGTGGTGGAAAATAAAAAAAAAAAAGAAACGAAACGAAGAATAGAAATAAATTGAATAAATGCGAGCTTGTCACTCGGCTACTGCTGATAATTTTGGACAGATAGTCTCTTCTCAAACACACACACAGACAGACAAACAATGTGTAGCATAAGAGAGTTGGAGAGAGATCATCATCAGCAGCAACAGCAGCCGTACCTCAAATTTGAGACCCATCCTCAATTTCCATGCCATTCCATTCTTTCCATTCATTTCTGTCAGCTGCAGAACCTAACAACAACAACAACAAAGCCCCGTGTCGATGACAATTAGCGATTGGCTGCTGTCTCTCTGACCCAAACCTAACCGAAAGCAAACTGAACTGAACCATTATACAGATATACATAGATACAGATACTTATTTTACGTTTTTTTTTTTTTCGTTTGTCGTTCATTTTGCCGCACCTTTAACAAGCTGGTAGCAAAAATATGTAGAGCATGTAGAGAGCATCGTTTCGTGTGTGCTTTTGCTGTTGGGCCATAAATTAAATTTAGCACCACAAAGATCGGTTCGTATCGATAATAAAGGCCCCCCCCACCCCCAATCCAGCCCCCCCAACAACCCATCATCCCACCCCCGTCTATCTATCTGCACATTTCTAATGTCAAGTGAAGCTTTAAAAACAATTGAACAAAAAATGCAAAGCAATAGACAACGCTTCAATGATTCCCCTCTATTTATTATTCTTACACAAATTCAATCTGTATCATTGGGTTTGACTTGAAAGTCATCTTTACATAAGGCTTACAACTAAATGTATTTAGTCATTATTCTTCACTCACTTGGCTATTAAACGTTGGAACACTGCAAACTTCCCATAAAAAGTGCCCCCTTGGGCGTCATATCACTTTAGAGTAAACGCATTAAAAATAACTAACTTATGACTGCAATAAAAATTACATAAAAATATATATATGAGCTGAGAAGGAAAATATGCAGCTAAAGAACGTAGTGAATAACATTGCCCCATACGAATGACAAATGCTTTAAAACTTTTTCCAGATTAAATTTAAAAAACAAATGTAATTTTCTTGACCAATCAATAAACTTTTAGACAATGAGTCGATCTACCGGTCTGACTTTAGTTGCTGTATCTATCTTAAAGCATTTGCTACTACTAAGAGCAGGCAATTAGAGATTTATGTTTTTTAAAATGTATTTTTGTTGAGGTGTTTTATTCAAGTATATTACAATTTGAGCGCTACAATTAAATGTATTTTGAAAAAAAAAAAATGTTTTGTTATACATTAAGGCAGTATCTTGAGGTTTTCCATTTGTTTAATGTTCCATTTGTGTGTAGAAGGTGTCCTATTCAAGTGATGAGAGGTGTATGTATGTATATGCAATAACTACTATCCATTTCACTCTTTAAGACTGCTTTTTCTAACACTAATTTGTTAAGCAAATTGAAGCATTTTTTATAAAGTTCAGATCACCACAATATTTTAAAAGTTGGTTTCAAAATTGACATAAATTTCTTAGAAAATTTTCAGTTTTCGGTTGGGTAAAACAAGTTTTAAACAATTTTTCTTAAAGGCAACCTTAGTTTTATACTCATTAAGAATAGTTTTAATACTTTCATGAAGGTCTGTAAAAACATGCCATCAAATTAAACTTATTTTTTTGCTCTTTATGTAGTCCAACGATAGTTGTGGAGAACAAAACTAAATGAAGTATACAGTGGTGGTCACTTATTTAGCACATTATTTTCTGGATATCAAATTGAATTTTCTCAACTCTTAAACAATTTTTTGTAAACAATTCTTTTTACGTTCTGTTTCTCGTTTTATTGAGAAAATTTATCTCAATTTTATTTAGCTCAGCTTTTGGCGTTTTTTCTCTAGGTGCGTTTAAATAACAGAACTCCTAATTTCGTCTGGTCACACCTAAACCAAAAGGTTCAATTTTGAAGATACACCAATGGATTCTTGCAGGATCGGTGAAACCAAAGAAAACTGCTTACTTATTCGAATTCCAATTGGAGCCAATTGAAATTGTGACTTTTTGTGTGGATATTCTGGATGCTTCAACTTGGCATCATTTTATAATAATAATTAGTTGTTAAAAGATGAATTTTTCCGTTGAGTGGAGTATTAATCATTAAAATCGATTAAGAAATCCATATAAAAAAAGTGTGCTAAATTAGTGGCCACCACTGTAAATAAATCCTATTTAAATTGTTAAATTGTAAATATAAAGTTTTTTTTTCCGAAAAGTCATCTTTTAAATTTAAGGCCAAAATTTTAACAAATATTTTTTTAATTTTTGTTTTAAGAAATTTTTTGAACATTTTCACTGAGTAGGCACAGTGGAAAACTTCCTTAGACTTTTATATTGTTTGACCAATTGAAAAGTTATTAAAGCGAAATGTGGCCCATACAGGAAAAACTGCGCAATTTCTTTAGTTGTGAGTAGATTTTAAAATGGCAATTGAGAATGCGGGCTAATAAATCGATATTGAACCATATTCAAGTAAGATTTGTGTGTGCAGCAGCGTGTCATTCTGTGCTGTTTCAGTTTGCTGGCCATTATCAATGCGTATACGATGCGTTTGTGTTTGGACTTCTCACTGAATCGCATAGTTCTCGACTGCAAGGAGGTGGTGGTGGAGGAGAAGGAGGAGCACGTAGATCAAAAGAAAACAACGGCCAATTGGATATTGGATTTGGCAGTGGCAATAAATCAAACGGCATTTCTCATGAGTTCTAGGCTAGCTGCTGGTAAGGAAGGAAGGCCAAAGATACCATCAGCACAACAGCTGAAGCAGCAGACAATTCCACTTCCATACGCACTTTCAACAGAGGAATGGGACTCGCCTGCTCGGATAAGCTGTGCAGAATTATGGTCACGACAGTCTCAGAGTCTGGTGATAATTTCCTTTTATGCTGGCTATATGCTGACCCATATTCCGGGTGGTCGGTTGGCCGAACGATACGGTGGCAAATGGATACTGGGCACTGCGATACTCTTGGCTGCCATTTTAACACTACTCACGCCATGTGCAGTGCGTGTGGGTGGTCCTTATGCCTTGGTGGGCATACGCCTACTCATTGGTCTGTGTGAAGGGCCCACTTTTCCGGCCGTATCCGCCATGCTGGCCCAGTGGGTGCCGGAGCACGAGCGTGGACTGTTGGGCAGTTGTGTTTTGAGTGGCGGAGAGATTGGCATCACATTGGTGCAACTTGTCAGTGGCCTGGTGATGGCTGAACAGGATTGGCCCGTTGCCTTCTATGTGGTTGGTGGTGGGGCAATCATTTGGTTTGCCGGATTCGTAAGTAGGTCAGCTCAGATGACTCCAAATCGTTGTCAATTCTGCCTCCCACTTCTTGTAGGCCATGATCTGCTATAGCAAACCGGATAATTGTCCTTATATCAAGAGTGAGGAGAAAGACTATATCAAGAGTCAAGTGAGTGACACTTTGATATGCACCGAACAGGATGGCAATGCGGAGCTGACAATACCACCACCACCCTGGAGGACCATGCTATTTAGTACTCCTGTTTGGGCATTGATTTCTGCCTCCATGCAACACGACTGGAGTCAACTGGAGCTCTCGCAGGAGCTGCAAGATGTGCTGCAAGAGCTAAAATCTCAGGGCAGCACTATGTGGGAGGAGATAATCGCCTCTCTAACACTAACTGCTCCACATATTGGCAACTGGTTGGCCTCTCTCACCAGCGGAAGTCTAAGTGATTTACTCATCTCCCAGGGCATACTCAGCCGCACTCAGACACGTCGCCTGATGTCCTGGCTGGTCTTCTTCTGCGGCTCCATGTATATGGTCTATGTCAAGGCCAATTGGGGCAAAGTCTGGAGTTGTCTAGCTGTGGGCGCCTACTATGCGGGCATTAAGCTTCTTCCTCTGGACATGAGTCCCAATTATGCTGGCACCTTAATGGGCATTTCGAATGGTTTGGGCTCTCTGCCAAATCTTCTTATGCCCTATCTAAAGGAACTCGAAGCTAATTTCGCCATTGTGGGCAGCATACGTGCTGCACTTTGGCTGATCTGTGCCAGCTATATATCCGGCGATGTTCAGTCCTATAATCAATTGGGCACCCACACGCCAATTGCTAATTAATGTGTTTCCTCAAAATAACTGACATCGAAAATGAAATTAAAGAGGAATGAAAATAAATCAAAACAAAATTCCCCCCCTTCGTGATCTTCTGCTTGTTTGAATCCAACACATGTACATACATACATACAAACATACATATATGTATAGTAAGTTAGTTATAGATAGCATCGCAGCGCGTCATTGCTGTCTCAGTAATGTATCGCCTCGAGCTTTGAATGACGCGTATCATTGGCAATTAAATAAATATATATTTATATATGTATATACATACATACACACAAACTCTAAGCACATACAGATACTACAAGTAAAGTAAAAAGGTTTCTCAGTTTTATTAACACACACGAAAGTTTATATACTCTTAAATATATTGTTTTGTTTGATTGGGTAGGAGTTGCTTTAGATCATCGTGATATAATAATTAGTTGTTGGCTAAATTCTAATCGATAACATACGAAAATGGTTAACTATAGAAATATCATGTCCCGATAATTTTTTTCTCGACAGACCCCCTTAGTTTTCGATCTTCTTTAACTATCTATAGAACATAAAGCAGTGAAGGTAAAATTTAGTAAATTTCTATATAGTAAATAGAGATGAAAAACTAACGATAGTCCAAATAGTTGGTTGCTTCTTGCCACAATAAAAAATATTACTTTTCAATAAGAACATTTACGAAATGGTCTTAAAGTTTTCCTAAGTAATATAAAAAATTACATAAGAAACGCCAAAGTAGCCTTTTGACATTCGAAAGTGTTAATTTTCTTGTCTGGCATCAACATTGAGACTATCGACTGTTTCGAGTATCGATAGTTTTCCACCCCTATTAAAATAGCTATATTTAGGGGCTCTTTATCGAGTCCATGCCTTGATTCGCCACTGCAGAAGGCTTTCATTACAGTATTTTCATTAAAAAATACAGATATTACTCTCTCATCAAGTAAATGTTATATATTATAATCGTCTACACATATGAAAAAACAGAAGTAAAATTTGTTTCGGTTTTTAGCAACATTTTTTAACTTTAAATTTTTTTTGTTTTCAGAGAAAAATTATTGCATTTGACTAAGAAGTTACCAAGGACTCTCTCTCTCTCTCTCTATGAGAACCTTATAAGACTTAGATGCCTTGGGTTAAGAATTGTTTCAAAAATGTGCAAAAGATCGAGACATACATATGAGGTTCTTGTATATATTTGTGCGGGACTGGGTGCTTAATTAGAAAGAATGAAGTATAGTCCTGGTTATGTGTTTAATTATAAATATAATAAAAAGTTTTATATGTTGAATTAAACAACTTAATTGGTTTGTATTTTCTTCTTTTCCACTTATGCACTTCCTGTTCTGCTTCGCCTTGCCAGATGGTCATGAGTAGACCAGGGCTGCCAGACCATTTTTACATTTGGTCTTAAACCTACAAAAATTCTAACAAATATTTTTAGTGTTTTGTTTCTGTCAGACTTCTTCAGTTATATAATTCAAATTCCTTCGAGATTATTAGTTCTATATTTTCTAGCCGGTTATATGATATGCCCATTGAAAAGTTGTAGACAAAATGTACATTAGGGTTAGTCGTGAAATTTGACCTTTTATTACTATATTTCAGTGAAGAATTTGTGTTTATGGCTGAACCAAATTGACCCATTTGTATTACGTTTTCTTTGGAAAGAGTATCAAATGCACAGAAGCAGAAGCAGCAACTACAAATAAGTTTTTACAATGTCAAGCTCCCAGTATTACATACTGAATACTAGTACTTTTGCCATATCTATATACATACATACATATGTACATATATATATGTATGCACTTCTTACTCATGCGTATGTATACATATACGCATATGTATACTCTACACACAAATACAGAAACCATATACTCGTACATATGTACATACATATTTCATTTCAGTATTTAGGTGCTTGAGAGATGGGCGATGTGGTGAGGAAGGAAGAGAGAGAGCGAGGTAGCGAGAAGGGGGCGTTCTGTACAATAGTTTTGTCAGTGCGATTTTTGCCAGTGACATTTTAATTGCTGTTATGTTTTATTGATATACAAAAACTACTACTACTTGGCCAGCTAATTGTTTTATTTGTTAAATGCGCT
Organism: Drosophila nebulosa; assembly: GCA_024703675.1. Classification (NCBI taxonomy): domain Eukaryota; kingdom Metazoa; phylum Arthropoda; class Insecta; order Diptera; family Drosophilidae; genus Drosophila; species Drosophila nebulosa. The sequence goes on along the minus strand of CM045724.1, from coordinate 4,623,841 downwards.
TTCTGAGTGGCAGCTTAATAATCAATTTTAAATATCATACAATTAACGCTCAATTATGGGGGAAGTTCAGAAGAGATATAATAACTCGTAAATAAATACGATATAATAAATTACTACTTATACAGAGCTCTAATAAATTAAAGGCAAAACTTTTGATTTGACATGCACAATGTTGAATTGTTGCATTTTTCGAACCCGAAACTGTCAACTAGAAACTATAATCATAACACTTATTAGATAAATCCTTTAAACGCTATAACTGTATTACGAAATATTCTATTAGGTGATACGCATATGAATAATCTGTTCGTTAATCAACACTAAGAGTTTTGGCGTAACCGTTTCAAAGGTTTTCCCAAAGTGTAATCAAAAATTATAACTAATGAACCGTTAACCAAAATATAGCTTTTAGGAAAACTAAAAAATCTTGATTTTACTTATTCTAAAACTGTCTTTTTTGGGTTTTTTTAACTATTTCATTATAGTCAATAGTGTTTAACAATCATTTCGGTTATTCACGTTGTCGTGAATAATTCCATTTGCAAATGGAATTTATATTCAGAAAGTAATCATTTACAGCGAAAGTCACCATCCCTCCTAATTACCGAAACTTAAGGAATTCGTTAATTATTTGACTTTAGCATCTCACTCGACCAGTTAGTAATTTTCTTTGTTTCACTCTGTCTTCCTCTTTCTGTTTGTCCGTCTCTCTCCATATCTTTTTTGCCATTACAAATACTCAATTACGTAATTTCAATTGAATTAACATTTCGTAGTCTTTTGTTTGCATTTTGCTTTATTTAGTTTACATTTTGCTTAGTGGAAAACACTTGAACTGCCAGTGGACTTCATTGTCTTTTGGATTTTAACTAACTATTCGAAGTGAGAGTCTCTCTCTCTATGATGGTTGCTTCTGCTTCTATCAGTTCTTAGAACGACGAAACGTGCACAAGAACGAAGTGAGATGCGTCATCATCATCGTCATCATTGGAGTCCGAAATGGTTATGGATGACATTTCCGCCACCTGATGTCGTCGACGCCCCCTCCTTCTCATCCTCCTTCTGCTGTTCCTTCTTTTCTTTCAACCACTCTTTTGCTTGATTCCAACAGCAACAAAAAAAAAAAAAACAAAAAAAATGGCCTATGCCTGTGTCTATATCTACGCTTCTTCGTCTGAAGTGCGGGTGCTTGAATTTACTTTTTGTCTTATTCTTGCTTTTTGATAACTTTCCAGAAAGAGTATATGCACTTTGTTAAGAAGTTGATAAGTGGACACATATACATATGTATGTAGATATTCTCAATTAGAAACTATCACTTTTTAGTATCTACTTGTATTAATATTTCTTTCTATTATCCTAATGTTAGTTCAGTTCAATCTAATACACCTAAAAGGTAGATACTATATAATGGATTCTATATCTTTCAACCAAACTTATAAATTCATAAGCTATATAAATCGACTGACTAAAATGCGTATGCATACCTCAGCAAGGGTATCAAAGTTTCGTCTACTTTGTACATGTTTAATTTGCTTCTTCGACTTGTTCTGTTGGTCTCTTGCGTTTGCATTGCGTTCTTTCATTTATTGCTTGTGCAATCCATACAACCCACACACACACACACACACACACACACACAAAGAGATAGAGTGGGTGAGAACAGAGGAAGAGCTAAGGAGAAGGAAGTGAGAGAAGGGAAGAAAATCACAATTTTCTATGGCACTTGTCCATGCCGCCACTTGTCTTCCACTTTATGTGGTCGCCGCTGGCGGTAACTAACCAAACCAAAAACCATACCAAATCGCACTGCTTTGGCCCCCCTTCGTCCTCTCGCTGCCGTAACAAAATACAACACCCCGAAAAAAAAAAAGTGCAAAAAAAAATCAAAACACAGACACTTCAATTGATTATTGGCGTTGGTTTTTATTGTTGGTATTTTTCTTGTTCTTGTTGTTATATCTTCTCTTTTTTTTTGTTTTTTGTTTTCGCACACATTGATTTACATTTTTGCATTTGTCATGATTGTTATTGTCGTTCGTATTACCCAGTGGTAGATAAAGAAGAAACGTCTGAAGAATTGTCTCTTCATTTCTTTTATTGAAAATCGCTCACAACTTGTCTCAATTAAATTATAACCAAATCATTTGAGTTATGAGAGATTCTATTATCTTCATATAAAATAATTTAATCTAATTCAATCTTTGATAAAGTTTCCTTTCGGAAGATATGCATCATTATTTTCAATTCAACAATCTCTAAAACTAAATTAAAATCCATACTCTGATGACTGTTTCCATTTTAACTCAATGAATAACAAGATTATTTATTACAAGGCAAGTTCAAAATCTTCTGTGATATTCTCTAAGATTCGAAAAACAAGTTTAGTTCTATGAGAAAAACACTTTTCTCCAACAATAAATTAACAAATTTAGTATCTAAGCATTGCTCTCTAAATAAATATCAATCAATCTTTCAAACTATATATTAATAATAAATAATAATAAATTAATAATAAACAATAAATTAATAAGGATATATAAATATTTCAATCAATTTGTCATATTTAGATTTCGAACATAAATAAGTTTTTAAAATTTTTAAACTATTTTTTTCTCTTTCGTTTTTAATTTGAAGATAATATCTTTCAACGTAGAACTTTTGAAATATGCAAATTATTTCACACAAAATATTTTTCATTGGTTAGCCAAACAGCTTCTAATTAGGACCTCCATTAAACCGTAGAAAACTAATGAACCTTTAACCGAAATGGTACCACACTATTTTCAGTACGCAAGTCTTTGACAATTGGTTATTTTTGGCCAAAATGATTCTTTGGAAACTCTTTGTTTAAGGTATTTGCTTAGTCTACCCTCCAAATTAGCACTACATTAAGTGGTTCTTCGCCATTCGACTGACCAAAAAATAAATAACAAAACAAAAAAAGAAAGAAGAAAAAAAAAAATGAATAACAACTATGTGGGGGGGTGGGGAGGTAGTATGGATGGATGGAGGAGAGCTTTGAGGGTGAAGATGACGCGAAAACCTGAGTTGTCCCAAAGCCAGTCTTTTGTTGTCATTTGCACTTTTGATTTCATTTGAAGTCACAGTCGAAGACATTTTCAGTTTCTTTTGTGTGTGTGCTTTGTTCACTTTTGTTCTGTTCTCTTCTTCGCTTTTTTGTGTTGTCTTGTCCAGTTTTTTTTTTTGGCCGTTGTCGTTCTCGTTGTTGTTGCTGTTGTTATTGTCCGCTTTTATTATAATTTTGTGTATTTTGGCATACAAATTAAGTTGCATTTTACTCTGTTTGGTGTATTGTTTGGTTTATTTTGTTCCGCAAAGGTAACATCAGTTAAAGTTGAGGCTAATAAGCTGCTGGAGACCTGGGTAACTTTGGGAAGGGGAGGGGGACCCCGCGGGAGGTCTTCTATTTCTAACTATGGTGAAACAACAAATATTCTACAAGTATTGTTCTATGACAGCCACAGACAATTACAATGCCGTTGAAGCTGATGATAATCATGATGATGATGATGATGATGATTGTGATGGGATAATGATGATCAGTCAGCCATAATTGCTGGGACTATTCAAAGTACATCAAAAAATGGCAAACAGCAAAACTGAAACCTCACATAGATTAATTACGGAACGGACTTGGATCGTCGAGTTGGCCAGTTTGCCATGAAGTGCATTTCATTTATTCTACAAATTATCACCACGAATTGTTCATGTGAAACGCGGCAAGTTTTTAGTTTTACCCCACCCCCATGCATTTCATGCCCATCATATTGCCCACCATGCCCCCTTACCTAAACGCTACACTTTTTCCAAGCAATGGACGCCCACAATTTGACTAAAGGTCGGCCATCTTTTTCGTTTCCGCCGTTTGCCTCGTGCATCTTAATTACTCTTCTCTATTTAACCCCCACTCATCCTCTCTCTCTCTCTCTTTCTCTTTCTTAGACTCTGTTGCAATGTGTGTGTATGTGTGTGTGCTGAAAATTTCCACAAACGAAACGAAATTCAATGAAAAATATGTACTTACTTATATTCAAATGGCAGAGAAGCGAAAAAAAAAAAAAAACTATTTGAGGCTGTAAACGAGCTAACAACATCTCTTCTCAGCACACACAGATACAGATACATTTACAGATACAGATACAGATAGACAAATCTGTTTGGTTTTTTGTCGAACGCTTCAGTGGCTGCTGCTGCTGGTGCTGCTGCTGCTTTGCACTTGAGATTCTTATCGCTGGACCAATGTGCATTATACAAACAGAGATACAGATAGAAATACAGATAGAGAAGCCAAATGACTGAGAGATAGAAATAAGAGGTGTTAGTTATCTACGCCTACAACAAGAAGAGTATTGCCTACTTTTTTTCTTTTTTTTTGGTTTGTCGGTTCGTCGGTTGATCGTTTGGTCGTTTGGACAAGACATAAATTGCCTGTGAAGCGACACATTTCGCCCAAGAAGTAGATGTCCCAACTTATGTACTAGAGAAGTGCTTTGTACTTATGTCTCATTAGAGATACTTTAGTGGCGGCGAGTCGTCGTCGTCGTCGTCGTCGTCGTTGTCTGACCTCGCTTTGGCTTGGCTTTTATAAAAGACACAGATTAGTAATGCTTTCAAGTGTGGTCTTCATTGTGTGTATGTGTGTGTTCTAAATGTGTATGTAAGTAGCAGCCACAGCAATAGCAACAGCAACAGCAACAGCAACAACCGCAACAGCATCAACACAAAGTGTCAGCTTTGAGGCAGATTTAAGGCAAGAAGAGTGGAAAAAAAGGCAGCGTTAAATTAGTGGCAATTGTCTGCAACATGTGGAGAGTTTTTTTCTTTCACTCACTCCTCTCTATCTCTCTCTCTCTCTCTCTCTTTCTTTCACTGTCTATGTCTGCTCTAAGTCCTCTATGTAGTCGTAACTATTTATTTAGTAAGTAGATGGCTTGCAGATAGAGCTACATATGTATCTAACTAAGAATGTACATATCTCTGTATAAGAATTGTGTAACACATGTTGGCTGACCGGCAAAAAACAAAAAAAAAAAAGAAGAAAAATAAATAAGAAGAGATTTCATATGCCATCTCATTGCCAAAACGACTTCAAAATACTCTACGATTGTAAACTCTTTAATATTTTTATATTCCCATTGTACTTAATGTCCATGTAGATGCTCGTCCTCCTAAGAGATGAGTTCCCAAAACGAAATGGTCTCAGATAGAAGTCGATAAACTTGTCTTATGAATCAATTGATTCTCAACGTAATTGCAAAACGAATTGACCCTTCCTCTAAGAGTCTTGGCAATAGCTAACGAGGGCGCGCACTCAACTATTTGGCGATATTCACTCACCAAACATCAGACAATGAAGTCCATTCAATTGTTGAACTCAATAATTTATGTTCAATGATGTAAGATAAGCTTTAAGGCTCAAGTGTAACGTTCGCCATTTGGAACGAAAGACAATAAGTAAGTAAATAACAATAACAACAAGAAAAAAGTTATTTAATTATTTCTAATAACAATTTAATTCTTTAGTATTTAATTCAGAAAGTGTTTAAACTATATTAAGCCTAAATTGATCAGTTTTTTATACAAATAAAATATGTGATATAGTTTTCGATCTTATGACTTACCTCTGAATCATATTTTAATCAATTTAGCAAACCGATATATAGTAAGTTGTCTTGGCTTTGCTAGACAATTTCTATTTAGGCAGATCTATAACTTAAACTAGAAATTATATTAAGTCTAAATTGGTAAGCTGAGTTTATAAGAATAAATATTTCTTTTGGATAGTTTTTAGGTCAAAGGTTAACTAAAATATACTCATTTACCTATAAGGTATTTAAAGTATTTTTGGCTATTCAAATGATCCAATTAAACTTAGAGAAGTTTGGCAAATCTGAAAAGTTTTATTAATAATCTTTAATTTTATGTTTCTTTTTAAGTTTAGATACCATTCGCATAGCTTCTTAAATAAACTATTCAAATTTCAAATTTCCCTTTTACTTTTTAAAAAGTTTACTAAAAAAGTTGTTGAAAAATACAAGTGCTAGAAGACTTTTTGGGCTTTGTTGTCTGTGACCTTAAAAAAAAAAGTTTATAAGTACTTTGCCATAGTTCTAATTTTAGTGTAGATATGATAACCCTGAGAATGTTGAGAAATTGCACAAATATGGAACTGCACTTGATCGGATATTTACTACTTTACTTTTCGACTGAAGCGACTTGAGTTTTGCTTCTTTTCTTTTTTTGTCATTTCACTGGTAATTTTGTTTTATGTACATTATTTGCCATGGGTATCTATCTATTTGCGGTGAAGTGGCTTTGGCCCCTAACCAAGCCTTATCATCAACACACAGAGACACTCGTGATAGACAAGGTCTGTTCGGGCTTGGGTCTGGGTCTGCTGCTGATGGCGCCATGGAACAAGGCCTCGTTTTTCTTCATTTTTGAGAACATTTTTGCAAATACAAATTACACTAATTAACTAATCGCAGGCCCTTTCTTGTAGTAGATCTTGGCTATCTTAAAGATTTCTTTGAGGGATTTGCAGTCGGTTGGTGATAAGTTTCTTGGCTCATTTGCTTATCGCATTTCAGATACACAAAATAAATATTCATTTTGTTTCTTTCTTCTTCATACGCGTTTTGTATTCAATGGATAGGCCTTTGTCTTTATGATAGTCTGGCAAAGAAGAATACAAGCTATTTTATTTTGCATGCTCCCATCTGCTGACCCAAAAACAAAAAAGACCAACTAAACGGCCAGCAGAAAAGCAGCAGACAAATTAAACAAACATTGGACCGACACCGAAACCGAAACCGACACAACGAGAATCAAGAGAATCGAGGCGAATGCCTTGAAGTGGCGGCCAGTCAGTCCCGTCCCTGCCTTGGTGTTTTCTATTTCTGTGTTTCTGACTTGCTAGTTGGCTAGCTGGCTAGATGGCTAGATGGCCAGCGGTGCCTCACTGTGGAGGCTGCTGTCGTCATCGACAGCATTTGCCATGGCATCGCATCGCATGGGCATTGGCATGGCATCGCTTGGCCTCATCTCTAGCTCATCCTCATTGTGGTCAGCAAACTGCATATGCTATGCATTGCCTTTTTGCATTTTATGCCAAAGTTCTGTTAACCAAAGAAAAACAACACCAATAAATGAAATGCAGCCAAAAAAAAAAAAAATAAGAACCAGGCCAAACTAATAAAGTTAATGCATAAATACATAAAACACACACACACACACACATACACACATGTAGATAGGTAGGTAGGAGGCGCAGACCAATGAAAAATTGGCATAAATTTTACCAAAGAATTGAAATTGGGCCATACGAAAATTTGAAAAAAAAGATCAATCAGAATTATTAACCTTCAAAGTATCTGCAAGATTAGAGCTGTAAGACATATATAAAAATTCCAATAGATGGTTAAAAAATAAACACAAAAAAGCGTGTTCTAAAATCAAATATCTGATCTATCTAAGACTAATATAAAAATTCAAATAGATGGTTAAAAAATCAAAAAAGTGTGTTTTAAAATCAAATATCTGAGGCCTTGATATATAGCCCCAAAGAAAATACAAGTAAACATGAAGAATTTAACTAACTAAATTAAGTCTTGTTGCAAGATGATGATCAAGAACTTGGTTAAAATTATCCTTCAAGAGCTTTTTATTAAAGAGACAACTGAAAATCAAATTTAAAGGATCTCTTTCTCTAATACAATAGATAATTTCTATAAGAGTTCGATTAGATCAAAAATTTGTTAAAAAATCTAATTCAAAAATATGAAAATCTTAATATTCTATGGAAATTAATATTTTTTTGCTCATCAAATTAGATTGCCTAGAATAACCTAGCGGTGGAAAACTATCGATAGCCTAAACGGTCGATAGTCCAAATAACATTTAAAAAGTGGGTTGCTTGATACCAAAATGAAAAAAAATACTTTTGAATGAGTCCGAAATTTTTAAATTGTTTTAATTTTTTTCTGAATAATGTCAAAAAGTACATAAGGAACGCCTAATTTTGTGATTTAATTGAATAACCTCCTTGCAATTAGAAGTGTATTTTTTTTGTCTAGCATCAAAGCATGCAAAGTTTTAAATGCTATTGGAACTATCGACTGTTTTGACTATCGATAGTTTTCCACCTCTAGAATAACCTTAAAAAAAGAAGAGCCCAAAACTCAGAACATTTAAAAGTCTGTAGTCCCTTATAAAGTGAACTTGTGGCTTTTAGGAAGGGAAACACAAGCATTGTTTGCGTAAGAGAGGTTAAGTGATTAGCATCCGGACAAGGTGTGCCTGCCTAAGAAGGTGGTCATATGAGTCTTTTGTCTCTCTGCTTTTCTCGACTCTTGCACAATTATAAACACTTGCATACTGTTGGTATATAATTTCAGATTGTTCTTGTAAATATAAGCCTGCTTCTCGTTTTAGCCCACCACCTTCCCCGCACTCATTTTCTTCTTGTTATCCAATCATTCACTGCTGCAGAGTTTTAAATGCATGAAAAATGTTGTCACAAGAGTTGAATTTCACAGTGTGTAGTAGTTTGAATGGAGTGGAGTGGAGTGGAGAGCCAAGGTGTCATTTGTGTTTGTGTGTGTGTGTGTGTGTGTGTGTGTGTGTCTCTGTCTGGTCGGTCATATTTAATGCTTAGCTGGTGCTGGTCCGCCTCCTCATCTATCATCATCCAGTCATCCAGGCAGAGTCCAAGCTGTGTGCATTAAATGTCAATAACCATAACTTAATTCATTTCGGTTTCCCCTCTCTCTCTCTCTCTCTCTCATTGTCATTGTTCCACTATCGGATCCAAAAATTGTTTGCATTGGTCATAAAGGTCAACTTTCTGCCTCAACATTCTGTTTCTCCTTCTCCTGCTTCTGGTTTTGCTTCTGCTGTCCCCCTTTTTGGGATTTTGATAGTCAGTTATTGAAGGTTTCAGTTGTGGGTCTATGTTTGAGTCAGGGCCGGATTATGCGTCGGAGCAATAGGTCAACTCAAATGCCTAATACAAAGTCTAAATAATTTAATGAAATTAATAGAGAAAATTAAAGAATTTTAACTAGAAACTTAAATGCGAATGATTTTGAATCAGAATCAGGAAAAAATTGAAACTTTTCTTTAGAATTTAAATAGTAAAGGAATGAAATATCAGCACATAGAAGAAGGCTTTGTTTATATGGATTATGTTCGTTAAAAGTTTATTGTAACTTGGTCTGAATCCGCTCCTGCTCCTAAGTTCAGTTGAACATGAAAATATTGACTCGAGTGCAGTTTGGGTGCATTATAAATCATATCAGACTGACAAACCGATTGACAGACCAACAGATAGAATTGCTATTGATAACAAAATTGGGCTAATTGTTTGTTTTTCACTGTGGCAAGGAGACGGAAAGCCTGAGAGATTAAGGCAAATTGAGGAAAGAGAAAGAGTAGTTAAAGTTGAATTTCAAACAAATTGAAGTTGTGGCAGCAGTTTCTTTAAAGGCTGCCTTCTCCCCCAAACTACAGCAGCAACATGTTGCACATTCCCCAGCCTTTGGCTTTAACCAAGTTCCCCGATTTCTCCTCCTCCTCCTCTATGGTTTATCCCGGTGGCCACAATCTCCCACAGAGCCTGCCACTTTCAGGCCTTGTCGCCCGCAAATAAAAACATTAAATGCTTTGTTGGCTATACTACCCCTCGACTCGACCTCGCCCTTGGCCCTCTTGTACGCCCTCATCACCAGCCAACGTGTTGGCCATTCATTCAGTCATTAAGTGGCAGCTGACGCCGCTGGGCTCGGGGGGGTTAGGATACTGGTAGTTTGTAGGTTTTGTCCCAAAAAGCATTTTGTGGCCAGCTAAATAATTTTTATTACAATTTGGTTCTCTGTTTTTATTATTTTTGTTCCAGACGTTGGAAATTAATTTCGTCTTTTTTGCTGCATAAAGTTATGACTGCTTTCGGTAACTTTATTAAATTTAGCTATATGTTGCAATTTACCACTAACTAGCTTAGGTGTAGAAGTGTGTGTGTGTGTGTGTGTGGGGGGGTGGGGCGGTGGAGAGAGAAGAAATCATGGCATTAGCATTCTAAGTGGTGACAAATCGTGTGGCCATAAAAAATGTTGTACTATGTACTTTACCTTGATGACGGCGTTGGCTTTATATCCAGTTCTCTATACCATAGATAAATCATTAATGTTGCGGAACCAATTGTTGCCTCCCTTTACCTCCCTCGCTACCGCCCTTAACCCTGCCTCCTACCTACTACCTCCCCTGGCCTGTTGCCCCATTAAGTCACAAAGTTGGCACTTCTTCAAGCCAAAGCCCAGCCAAATTAACCTTGAAATGCGTATAACATTTTGTCGAAGACTCGCAACGCATTTTAATTGAATTTAATTAACTTTTTTTTTTCGTTTTCGTTTCGTTTTTTTTTTTTTTTTTTGCTACTACACTCGATACTTTGAATATGGGAAAAGCGACAAATGACAAGACCAATGAACGACATACGACAAAACGGACGGACAGGGCACATTGACAATGAAGCTAGCGACGCATGCGCGCAGACTAATTGCCGCGGACAGACAGAAGAGGCGGAGAAGTAGGAGGTGGAGATGGTGAGGGCGGACACGGGCTTGGAGACGAGACTTGAAGGCGACAATACAACAAAACAAACACAATGGGAACGGATTAGTTGCTGCTGCCGTTGTTGTTGTTGTTGCTTGTGGGTGGATGGGGCCAACGTGATGTTTAGACATTGCACTTGAAATTTAAAACAATAGAAAACCTGTGCATGTCTCTGAGTCTCCAACTGAGTCTCTCTCTCTCTCTGTCTTTCTATGTGTCCAACAGTCGGCGGCTAATTAGCCAAGTACTTTTATGATCAGTAAACACACAAATTTCAGATGGAAGATAGCTTAAATAGAATCAAGCATTACCATTTCAAAAAACAAAGCAACAAAGCAGAAATGGAAATCTCGAAGGTAAATCCTATGATGACAGCAAACCAAAGAACCTCAAATATAAGTTGAATTCACTTTATATTCTAGCTGAAATACCTTTAAAATCTTAATTAAAATTGGTCAAATTGTTATCTTTAGCTTAAAACTTGTCTTCCCCAAGTCTTTTAAAGCAAATTGTAAAGATTAAACAAATAGGACTTTCCGAATCTTAATCGGTATGCCCAAAAAATTTTACTATTACCTCAAAATGTTCTCTTTTTTCAACTGTATACATATCTTAATTAAATTGCTGCCAAAAAGATATGGTAGCATGAAAACATAACTCTAAAGACTTTTGATAAAAAAAAAAAAAACATAAAAACTTCTAAAAAATAAGCAACAATTTTAATAACAAACTTTCAAGTTTAAAATGCTCAAGGAAAGTCTTTAAAAGGTTTGGTAGTGATTTCGACTAAAAGAAAGGGAATTAATTTTAATATTATAATTGTATTGTTGTTTATTTTCAAAAGTTTTACATAATTGGCAATAAATTTGTTGATTTGGTAACTACAAAATTATGGCCACAAATGGTTACTGCGGCTCGTGACCTGAATATAGTTTTGCTTTGCATTTCAAAAGTAGTTTACATAAAGAAATACTGAAATTGAAAATGCAAAAGTTTACTTCAATGTGGGCAACTCTATTTCATTGCAGGACTTGCAAATGCCACATAAAGGATTGAAGTATTGCCAAAAAGTTAACAATGGCCCGGAAAACTCCTTCAAAGACCGCAGTACTTGAAAATGAAACGTGAAACTTTTATCCTATTTGCCACTGCCAGCAAAATATAAAAAGGTTATTTCTCTCTCTCTCTCGCTCTCTCTCTCTTTTACTTTCCCTCTCTATTCCCTATTTGGTTTTGGTCTCAACATAAATCTCTAAGGGGTTTTGGCCAAGCTCAAGTTCAAAAACTATCTATCTAACGTCTATCGGCTAAAATGGAATTGAATGGCTGCCTTTGGGGCCAAGAGGGCCACAAAGGCGCAGCAAACCAATAAAAAACGAGACCATCAACAAAAATGAAATACCACAGGTGACTGACGCATGCCACACAGAAACGGAAACACACACAGATGCATACACTCACGCACACACACACACTCTCATAGTTTCTTTTAGCAATAATTTACATATTTTTTGCCTTGCGACCCCGAAAAGATAAAAAAGCGAGCAACACAAAAGTAAACAGAACTTTTTTGTTTCTTGTTTTTTTTGTTTTTTTCGTGTATTTCTTCTTATTTCGCTTTTAAATGCACCTTTTTCCGTTGAGGCTTTTGCTGAAATTGAAAACGGCGTTGATTATAATGTCAATACTCATAAAAACAACAACTCCGACAACTTCACAAAAAACCCCTTACAGGGGAGCAGGGGCGGGGCGGGGTGGTGAAGGGGCAAATTGGAGGGATATGAGACATTTGCTGGCTCTGCCTTTACCTGCCGCCGTTTCTCCATCTTCATTGGGTGCGGTCAAAAATTTTTTTTTTGGTTGGGTTTACCTTTTCGCTTTTTGGTTTTTGCTTGTTTTTTTTTTGCGGTCAATATATTTAGAGCTGCAAAGAAAAAAAAAAAAACAAGAAATACAAAAATCAAATGTATGTTTCGTGTTATTCATTGGCACTTTCATGGGCACAACTAAATAGCTTTGAATCACTTTTTCCCATATCTGGGTATTTGTACTATGTCATTTCATTTAAAAAAACGGTTTCAAAAGCAATTTGTATTCTAAGAAAAGTGAAATTTTTCTAAAGTGTTTACACTAGTGAAAACAAGTTTCCATTTTTTGTAACTTTAATGAATAAAGTTTAACAATATCTGATATAAGGGCTTAGATATATTAGCAAAAAAACCCCTTTTCTCCCTATCTGCGATATTTAGTGCATTTCTTTATTAAGCCTTAATTGTTGATCTTTAAGTAACTTAGCTAATCTCTATAGTTCACACTTAAATGAATTAAATTTCATTGAAATAATTACCTTTAAATAGTCATTTCTCGATTTTATATTCAACTAAATAGGAAAATTTTACGAAATTCCGAAACTCAGATATTTAGGCTGGCTATTAAACTAAGTATATAAAATCCAAAATATTTTCTATCAAATGATAATTTTTTCTTTATTTATATAGGCTGAAAATGGCTGTCATAATTACTAGACGTTTCTACTTACCAAATTTGATAGTTCTAATATAATTACTTGGCAATCTATATTTTTTCTTCTTCACTTTTAAAAGACTTTTCCAGCAATTGATTGTAAAAGTCTTTCAACTGTCATACTCATAAAACAATCGATCTTTAGTACTATCAATCTTAGATGACTTTTCTCCAAGTGGGGACCATTATCTTTCTATCTACTTTAAAGCTTGCAGAAATTCTTAGACAATTGAAACAAAAAGCTTAATTAGGACTAATTTGTTTTTTAATTAGGTAAAAACTGTTTCGAATATGTGTCAGGGTATACAGAGTGTCAACAATTGTAATTGGCTTGGCTAAAATTTGAGATATTTTATTTTTTTTTTGCTATCCTTTGGCTCTCCCTCTTTCTCTATCGCTCTCTTTCTATCTTTCTTCGTTTACCTGCCCTTGGGGTCCATTTTCTCGACTTAACTCACCTCTCATCTCATCTCGTCTCGTCTCGTCTCAACAAAAGTCAAACACAAAAATGAAGAAAGAAATATACAGACTTAATGCGCTTTGGCATGCTTTTAGGCAATAATTCATGGATTAACGCCATTTGGTTTAAGCTTATTTCTTTGGCTGCTTTTAGCAAAATTTTGATTTTCGAACCTCACCTTTTTAGGTGGCAGGATGCCTACTTCTCCTTTGCCTCCATGCGCATTCCTTGAACGTGACTAATAAACTTTTGTCTCCATCTTCGTCTCTAATGATCTTCTCTTTTATTCGCTTTTTTTGTGTGTGTGTGTGTGTGTGTGTGTGTGTGTGTGTGTGTGTGTGGATTTTTTGGGCAAATACACACAAATTTTTGTGTAGCGATTTGTTGACCACAACAAATTGCATACTGAGGCGCCCATAAATAACTTTTGTGTCCAGATCCTGTTCCTTGTCCTTGTACCTGACTGAAAGCACGTGCTAAGTGCTGAGAAGCTCATTAATCAATATGACAGAGACAGACAGACAGAAACAGAGAGAGAGAGAGAGACAGAGACAGAGCCAGAGACTAAAACTGAGACTGAGGGATGAGTGTGCTAGGAGATGGAGAAAACGTAAATGGGAGGTTAGCCAAATTCTGTCCTGATTTATGCTTAAGAACTTAATTTCAAATTTTACAGTTTTACAATTTCCAGATCCTTTTCTGTGTGTCCCAACAAAATTGAAGCTCTAGCTGGTGTCGCCGTATCCCTTTTGCTGTTTTGCTGCTTTATCCTACTTTTTTGCGCTTCAACAATTCATAACTCTTGAGGCCAAGATGCTGCTGCTGCTGCTTCTGCTGCTCCTTGGCAAACTCGGGCAAGCAGTTTACTGAAACCCAATCAAGTCTCCTTCCTACTAACCCATCTTTCCCCCCACTGCAACCTCTTTTGTATTTTGCCATCATGCTACTAGAGAAGGCGGCGAAACATTTTGCTCGCTCGCTTTGTTTTTGCCACGGCATGCAAAAATGTTGATAGATGAAGAAACAGAAGGAACAGGAGCTGGAGCAGCAGCAGCAGCAGCAGCAGGATCTGGGCTTGAATTGTGGGTGACTGACGTTCCCAAGTGGCAATGGCGGACGGGTGGGTGGCCTCGTCGTCTTGCTCGACTTCCGTTGCGTGAATTTCCGGCCATGGCATTTTCATTGTTTTTTTGCCCATCCACTTTCCCTCTATCCATCCATTTCTCCTCATCTCTATGAGTGGGGAATTTTCTTGTTCTCTGTCGCCATTTTCTATTTAGCTAAAAGTTTATTCGCATTCAACGCATTTAATAAGCGCTTATTGTACTTAAGTTTCATTGTTGTCCTGTCATAGTTATATTACTCCTTGTTGTTGGTCTAGTTGTTTACATTGTTTTCGTTGTTGTTGTTGTTGTTGTTGTTTTCTATATCTAAGTTCGTTTGATTCTGGTGACTTTAATGACCAAATCCGCTTTTGGCCAGCAAATGAGCAATGATTGTCTCTGACCTCTAAAACAAACCAAACTTGCGGCAAAGTTTCGGCTCAAAGTGGTAAATTATATTCCATTTTGACGAAAACTTTTGAATGGACCATCTGATTTTGTTTAAAAATGGGATTACGCTGTAAAAGTTTCCACCAAATCAACTTTTTATTATAAGAAAATGATAAAGTTAAAAAAATGTTCAAGCAACTATTTTCCATTCATTGGATTCTCGGGCCAAAATTTACTTAAGCAAATAAACAAATGGCAAAATTCCAAAATTAATTATAAAATTTTTTAACCACATTTGCAGATATTCTTCTATATTTAAAATCTCTTTCAGAAAACATACGAATCATCTATTTATTAAGTTTAAAAATGAAAAAACCCTATTGAAAAATCTCAAGTTTTATTGCATTTCGGTGGTTTAGTGTTTGATTGTTCCAATTGCTAGCATAATCCTTTTAATAATCAATGTTTTTTTTTTTTTTGAAATTGTGGTTTATACCTTTCCTAAAATCTACAATAATAAAGATTCTTAAGTTGCTTTAAGTTTTGCTAAAGACCTTGAAATTTCAGCTTGTCTTAGTTACTAAACCACAAGCCTTATGTGATCTTTGATTTTTCGCAGATTATTGTGATTACAAAGTGTGAAAATAAATTCTTAGAGGCAACAACTTCCGCTTTGTTATTGGAAAACTATTAATTTTGGTCTCTGTAGGGCTTTCGATCATTATTTTTTTTTCTTTCTCTCAGATTTCAACTAATTTATGACCATATTGTGTTTTGATTTCTGTCCCATTACATACATATGTATGTACATGAAGTGTGCGTGTGTGCATGTGTGTGTGTGTACTTCCTCTCAATATTTATTATTGATATACGAATAGATTTTGTTGGCTTCATAGGCAATTAGAGAATTGGGCATTCCTAAAACCTAATCGAAAGTCAAATTGACAAACATATGGCTTCCCCCTTTGCTATATGCGACGATTAACAGCGGGGTGGGCACTGTTAACATGTCTCTGTTGTTGACCATAACAGCAGAACGAACGACTGCAGGCCAAATGTGGGGCTTGGCTTTGGTTTTTGACTTGCCTACCCCCTTCCTGCCTCCTCCGACCATCAAGCCATCACTTCTCAACACAATACTCTACCTCTCTTCGTTTGACATCGTGCTGTTAGTTAGTCACACTGCTTCTGCTTAAGTAATCGTCTTTCCGCACACGAAGCGCCTCGTGTTACACACACACACACACACACACATATATACACTTTATCTGTTTGTGTGTTTGCTTGCTGGCGTTTGAGTGTGTGTGCGGTGTTTGTGGTGTGGGGGCTGTTGCTGCTGATGGGGCTGGCCAGTGCTTCAGTTCTTCAGTAGCCAACAGCGAACGCAGCACCGCGGATGCTACGCTTCGTTTTTTCTTTGAGGCAAACAAAAACGAAACTCTCTTGCTCTCTTAAGAGTAACTCACTCTCGTTCGCGCGCTCTCTCTCTCTCTCTCTCTCTCGCTCTGTCTCTCTCGTCGTCGTCATCATCATCATCGTCGTTGTCTCTCGCATTCTCTCAACGCAACTCAACTTGGGGCTGGTTGTTCTTGAGTTGGGGCTGCTGCTGTTGCTGCTGCGGTCTCTGTTTCGGTTTCGGTTTCGTTTGTTGGGCCTTCTGCTGTTGCTGTTAATGTTGCTGCTGGTTTGATTTTTTTGTTGTTTTTTGTGCTCTGCTCTGCTGCTGCTGCTGCTGGTGTCTGGTGGCTGCTGCTTCTGCTTCTGCTGGCTGGCTCGCTGGCTCACTGGCTGGCTGGTGCGCTCTGCAGTTGCGTTCGTGCGCTTTTTGAAAATAGTTACAAGATGTTCATCGAAGTGAGTAGAACGCCGGAGCGGTTAATTGGCCACAAGAAATAAGAACATTAACATTAACATTGTAACTGTAACTGTTAACGAATTGAAACAATTCAAATAAAGTGTTAAGCAAGAAGAAGAAGAAGAATTATCTTTAGAAGAAGAAGTCAAAAAGAAGAAGAGCCAGAGGAATTATGTGGCAAATGAAAGATTTTAAAATTCTTCTCTTAAAGTGCATGTGAATTCCGATCAACTATAAAAAAACAAAAAAATCAAAATTAAGTGCATCCCCCTCTGTGTCTCTCTTTCTCTCACTCTTCGACCAAAATCTACCACTCTTCGGATGTCTCCTCCATCATTCTACACCACGCTCTCTTCTCAAATGTGGAGCTATTGTTATTTTTAAATTGCTGACCGCAGAAATTTTTTATCTGCTAAAAATAAGAACAGAGAAGGAAAAAAATTTAACAAACCCCAAAAAAAAGAAAGAAAAGTAAAAGTATAAATAAAAATAACAAATTGCAAAGGGTAAAAACTCTTAAAGTGCCAAAAACAAGAGAAAAGTGCGTGAAAAATTCAAAATAGAAAATTTTGTTGCTTAAAATAACAACAAAATAACATCAACAAAAAAAAAAGAAAGCATTTAACAAAGTTAAAATAAAACTGCATTTTTTGTACCAATCAAAAGTTCAAAGTGGCCAAAAAGAAAAATTTATTGAAATCAAAAAAAAAAATCAAATAAAATTAAATAGTGCCAATGTTGAAAGTGAGAAAACAAATGAAATAAAAATCCAAATCAAATCAGCTGAGAATTCCACAAAAAATTCTTTGGATATATCCCAACACACACACACACCCAAATACACACACACACAGCAACGTACCAAAACACAAACACACAGGCAAAAATTGAAATAAACAAATATAAGAAAAACAACAAATTTGTTCCGCATTAAACTGTATAAAATACACTGCATTTTGGAATATAGTTTTTACTTGAATTTTATACAACAAAATATTATCTCACATTGGATATGCAAAAATGCTATGAACCGAGATAAGGTTAACAAGAATTTGGGTGAGTAGAACCAAAAAATACAAAAATAATAATAATAATAATAATAATAAAAATGTTCACTTAGCTGACAAATTGTTAACTAACAAAACAAATGAGGCACACACAAATTAAGTATACGCACATTATGCATGGGACAAATGTTTCATATTTAAACATAAATTTTTTATCTCACATAAAAATATTTTGATTTCACCAATTGTTTAAACAATTAAGCAAAGCCTTTTAAACTTGTAAATCACGTCAATATAATTGAATTTAGTTTTTGTTTCTTAAATTAAACTACAAAGTATGCAAAAGGTGTCTTTCTTGATTTTTATAAATTTTCCAATTTAAGTTTTTGCAGCGTTTTGAGTTCTGAACTTTAATTGTTAACTTTGTTTTAAAACAGAGTTAACAAAATGCAAAATAAAATTTCTAAAAATATTTTAAACTTATAAATTGAATTTCAATGCGTTTGTCCTTGACTTACTTCGTCGCTTATCGAAATTTAATTTTGCAGAAACAAAAAGTAAATTATTTGATAAAAAAATTTGCCATTTTATGTGGTTCAAAACTGTTGAAATTAAAAAAATCAAAGCTAGTTAAATATACTTAATTAAAATGCAACTTAGAAATTGAATGATTCATTTTTAAACACTTGTTGAGATTCAAAACGCATAAATTTTTTTTGTTTCAAATTGAAAAATACAAATTGTGAAGAAAACTTTAAACACTGAAAAAATATAATTAAAAAACAATTTGTTTAATTTTGTGGATAGAGTAAAGTCTTCTAGATGAAGTTCAACTTTTGTTTCGTTTTGTATTTCGTCAGTTCGGGTAATTGATAGTTTATTTTTGTTATTCATATAAATTGCAACTCATTTTTGTGTTTTTTAGCCAGAATCAAGTTGTAGGTAATATGAGGCAGACCTAAGTCTAGGAAAGGCCTTTAAGCCAATTGGTTTTCCAGAGAACTTTTGGGCAGAGGCAGGCACAGAAATAGAAATGCGCAGACAAAGAGACACCTGGGCGGAGGTCTAACAAAAGAAATATAGTATATATTTGTGTGTGTGTGTGTGTGTGTGTGTGTAAATAAAGAAAAAATACTCTAAACAAAAAGCTAAAGTGCATATCTCATTACAAAACCAAGGATCATCGTCATCTTCATCATCATCATCTTGATGAACAAGAAACAAAAGAAATTAATGAAAAGAATTGCGAAAAAGTATAAAGAAAACTTTTGCTTATTACCGAGGCAAGTGTTTTTGTTTTAGCTTTTAATTTTGATACCCTCTACCGAAAAATGGGTATATCAGAAGCTATTAAAAATGGATAGATATATTTATATTTATATGCCTGATCTGTCTTTTTGTTTGCAACTCATTTTCTTGTTCCGTATGAACCGCAATAAACTTTCTTTGAAATGTCTCTACTCACTCAATACAGGATATCGAAAAATCGTTGCACCGCCTTGTTTTTTGAGAGAGGTTTTTCATCTTTTTTGTTGTCGCTTTCGGTCATCTTTTTTTTTTTACCTATAAGTAGATGTAGAGCTGTCAGTCAGGGCCATGGATATGGCCACCAGCTGGTCAGTCTTCAAGGAATTTAACAAGGCGTCATAAAAATTGTTGACAATTTTTTGTTTTACATCTGTCATAAATTTTCCTGCATACGCTCATAAATCTATTTGTTGCATTTTATTTGTTTATTTGTAAATTCTTAAGACACAAAATTGGAAAAACAAAAAAGAAAAAAAAAACGGTAGCGGGCGGCAGCCAAAAATACTTTTTCATAATTCACAACTGATTGATGTGACAATTTTTTAATTAATTTTCTTTAATTAGCAGATCTGTTTCACTGCCTCCTGTTGGTAATACATCAAATCAAAAATTAAGTATGAATGCAGCCACCAAAAATGAGTTTATTCACTTGTCCCCCTTGTTGTTGGGTTTATTGCACGCTTATCATTGCCCAGGTATTTGAACTGACTATTCACACAGAAGACAGAATGAAAACAAAATGTTTGAGGGCGTCATATTTCATCAGATTTTCCCACGTCTTGTCAATCACTGAGAAATTGGTGTGTATAAGCAAACTTATTTTGGCAATGATTTAGAGGCAACAAAAGAAAACTTGTTGATAAGCCAAGTTCACCGACTCCCTACCTCTCTCACTCTCTCTCTCTCTCTCTCTCTCTCTCTCTCACTTTGTCTCTCTTTGACTTGCTTTTACTCTCTTATCGCTGGCTTTATCACTGCATTTCATGACTTTGGCTTAACATTTTTGGTTGAGATAAGACTTTAGATCAACAATCGGTTTCTATTAAGGAAAGTCATCACTCTAAGATTAGTCATTCATCATCGGCGTCTAAATATGTAGTAACTACTTGTTGATGATCATTTAATTTAGTTTATTGCAGCATCGTTTACTAAGCACAATTAATTGTTAGGGAATTTTTTTTTAATAAATTAAGTTTAAATTTTCATATCAAATTAACAAAGTACTAGACGTTGATTTTGTTGATTGAGAGATGACTAAAAACAAGCAGTGCCATTGCTTAGAAGCTTAGAGGAAGTCCCTTGAACTGCTTGCACAAATCTGCTTACTTCAACGTGTCACAAAGTCCAGAAAATTTTATATTACAGGAATTTCAAGTTGGTTATTATTATCTAGGAAACTTGATTTCGATCTGTGGTTAAGTTGATTATAATGAAAATGTCTCTTGAGTGTAGAGAACAAGTTCTGTGTGAAATTTCCGCACAATAAATGCAAAAATAAATAAGTATATGTTAAATATGCACATTACACACTTATGCCAATGTCTCCCGATGCCACCCGTTCGCCTTCTCAGTCGAGAACCAACCAACCAACCAACCAACCACCCACCCACCCAATTAGCTTTGGCTTCGTTTTTGTGCAGTAAATAAGCAAAATAAAAATTGTATTCTGCGCCATATTTTGTGGCCAACGCACATAAATAAGCTTTAAACCAGCAACAAAAAAGAAACAAACCAAAAAGGCGGTAGAGACCCGGCAAAAGATGCTGTTATTGTTGCTGTTGCTGTTCTTTTGGCCTGGCAGCAAGCCAAAAAACAAAGGCATGGCCAAATGTGCCATCAGGCTGCTGCTTGCTGCTCCTCCAACTTGGCCAATTTGTTGTTGTTGTTGTTGTGTGCCGTTTTTGTACGTTTTTCATTCTCTTTTATTTTATATGCTAGACTAATAAATAATTTTAATTGTATACTTTCTCTCTCCATCTCCCTCACTCTCATGCTAGACTCTCGATTTTTGTTGGTCTACACTAGTTTTTACTTATATAATATATTGTGAAACAAAACTTGTAATTTGCATTGTTTTAAATAAACGAACAAAAAAAAAACGTGATCAACAGCAAATTGAGTCTTGCCTTTTATGACTCTGCTCGGGCGACTTATCAGCAGCAATTTGCACTGAGCACTGAGCTAGGGTGGTGCACCGCCTTCTCAGTGGTGGCAAGTAAACTCGCCAATTTCTGGTCATGTTTGCCTTGTACTTTTGTGGGTAAACTTTGTCCACTGATAAGCCACAGAAGCGTTCGTTCCACTGAGGCCTGCCGCTGACTGGCTGACTGGCTGACTGACGGACTGACTCACATGGCTCTGGGACTTGTTGTGGTCTCTGACTTTTATGCTGTCATAGATACATATACGAAACGAAAGTCGCCTTCTGCTTCTTCTTCGTTCCTTCTTACTGTCGTTTGTTTTTTTTTTTTGTTTTTTGGCGTCTTGGTCACGTCTTGAAATGCACTTGGCTTTCCGTTGTTTTGTTGTTGCCTCATTTCACTTGCATTTGCTGAGGCGGCCCTAAATGCTCTCTGTGTGCTCGATATCTACACGAACACACCCACAAAGGCACACACACACACACACTTGTAGATAGTATAGCGGTCGCAGAGACAGTGAGGAGACCATGTTTATAGGCGCGTCGATACTGGGCCAAGGTAGTTTTTATCTTTCTACTTGCTTTTTTTTGTTGCTTTTGTTTTTGCTATTTGTCTGTCAGTCTGGCAACAGCAACAGCAGCAGCAGCTTTTTATTTTTGCCTTTTCTTGTTATTGTAATTGCAATCCTTGAACACACACACACACACACAGACGCACACACACACACAGACACATGCGTTTTTAGTGATTTGCTTGTTTTTCTTTCCCATTTCATTTTCGTATTTATTTATTTATTTAATTTTCGGTTTTGGCCAAGCAAAAGCACGTTTTCCAATTTCCCCGTTTTTCTCTATTAGTCACCAAAAAAAAAAACAAAAAACATAAAATTGAAAACATTTTTATTTGCAATTGGCTTGGTAAGAATTTTTTTGCAAATAAGAAAAATGCTCTCCAAATAAAATCAAATTAACAAATTTGCAATTTATCATAAAGTGGAAAACAAATTTTTAAGCCGAACTGTGGCAAATTGATTTTTCATTGCAATCTACTATAAACAATTTCAACAAATTTAAATCGATTAATCGCTTTGTTTTTGTTATTAAAATGCTTTCGTTTTGGAGAGGGAAAACTGAAGTCGGAAAACAACGTATTTAAAGCCCATATTAAAACAAAACATAAAATATATTTTTGATTTCATAAACTTTTATCTCTGTTTGGCTTCAAAATAATAGTTAACATATTTTAACAAAAAGAAATTTAAACCAAAATGTTTTAAGCCGCTTTCTTTCTTTCGAAGAGCTCGCAACTTTCGAGGAAATTAGACTTAGAGGCAATTAATTTTTGCAGAACTTTTAAGTTTCTTTTGCCTTGCTATTAATTTAAGGACTATTCAATTAGTCTGCTCAATTTCTCTGAGACGAGTATTTACCAATTGAATTCATTTTATTATTTAGCTTTTCAATTTTCCATTTAGCTTGTTTTCCTTTTGCCGTTTTCCTTTTCCTTTTCCATTTTTTTTTTGCATTTATTTTGATGATGGTTGCAAAAATTTCCATTACTTGGTTTAACAATTGGCACAGCCAAGTCAAATGAATGCAATTGGCACCCTTCTTCTTTGCTTGCAACTGCTCCAGCTACACATTCTTTTCTCGTCTCCCTTTCCCCCAGTTTTTGTTGTCTCCTCTGTCTGCGTTTATTCGATCAACCTTCCGTTCCATTCTCTTTGCTCAAACAATGGCAAGCTGTCAATGCTATTGATTTGAGTGTGCGACTTATGTTTGCCATGTGAACGCCTTTTCAGCCTCAACCAATCTGCCACCAAGCGACCCCACCACCACCACCACCATTCTCCCCCACCCCTGTCAGCAATCTCAATATCCTTTCTCTTGCCCCATGTTGCAATCAATGGTTTTGCCTTCTCTCTACTTCTGAGTGACTGCATATCCAAGAGACAGAGAGAGAAAGAGCGAAAAAAAGCATAGAGAAAACTTTGTTACCCAGCTTGTTTTACCTAAATTCTATTTGTGTTCGTCTACCACTCACTCTTTGACTTCTTGCAACTAGTTTTTGCAAAAAAGAAAAAAAAAAGAAAGAGAACAAATCTCAAATCTACGACTTCGTGTTGTTTTAGTTGCTTTAAGCTCGTCTATAAACAAGAACTTGACACTTACGCATAATCTATGGGCTTTGGCCCACAGTCCTTTCATTCCCACAGGACTTTTGGTTTAGATTTATTGCCTTTTGCCTCATATGCCTCGTGCGTGTGCGTCTGCTTGTTTGCCCATTCAGTTTCATAATTGATGAACATTGTGACTGGAGATCATTCCTATATGGATGCCTTTATACAAGAGAATGTGCCTGTGAATGCATTTATGTCAATCACACTGATTCAATTAAATGAAGTGCAGCACACACACACACAGATGTTGAGGAAAGACAACCTCAAAGCAAATTGTTGACTCAATTGATTTACTTGCGCCAAGAAGTAGGCAATAAATTTATTTACATCTCTTGCACAAGTCATAAAGATGGCAAACTAATACTAGCTAAACCAAAGAAAAACTAAAACAAATAGTTTTTCAAGCATAACTAAATCTAAAATTTGAAGTAAAATTAAACTGAGTTTTCTATGAAATATTCCATAAAACTTTTGCCTATAGAAAAGATGCTGCTGCTATTCTTATTGAATTTCATTTATAAGCAAATTAGTTAATTAAAAATTGTTCTTAAATAATATTGAGCCAAATTTTGAAGATGCTTATTTATGAAGTAAAGTTTAATTAAAACTCCATTAACGTTTTACTGTCTTTATTGGTTCATAAATGTAAACAACTTTGAAGAAATTTCGCGAAAATTTTGCTGATTTTCTAAAGCTTTTCATAAAGCTATTAACTGGCTTGCTAAGACGACATAATAAATGAATGTTGGCTAAAATAAAAGTTGACCATAATCCTTGAAACTTTATACTTATTGCCTTCATTTACCTGGCCGTAACAGGTATTCACTTGAAAAGCCATAACAAATATACAACAGAAATAGCAACAGGTTATCACCATGAATTTCAGATCAAAGTTCTAGTTTAACAATTCAAAATTTCAGGAGTAATATTTGCGCCTTACTTTATGGCAAACAAAATATGGTTTATCATTTGATCATTATTTATATTTTATTTGAAGTAAATGCCAAGTATTTGTGTATATATATATATATATCCGCTTTTTTCTTTTATGTTCTCGCTCAATTGTCATCAAAGTCATTGCAGCAGGTGTTAAGGCGTGAAAATAAAGCAATGCAAACGATAAAGCACTCAGACACACGCACATAAAGGATACGAATGGCGGCAAGAAAAGAAAAAAAAAAAACGTGCCAAATGCCTTCAAGCAGGCAACTAAAAGTCACACAGATGCGTCATAAGCAACAATAACAACGACAACAACAACAAAAGTGAACAACAATTGAGGGGCTAAAGCTGTATCTGAAGCTGCTTTAATGATGCCAGACAAGTAAGAAAGAAAATAGGAAAATTTCTCGGATGTTTCTGTGTGTGTGTATGTGCGTGTGTGTGTGTGTGCGTGCGTATGTTTGTGAATGATTGCCGAGGCCTGATGATGACAAGTGTTGCGTGTTTTGAATATGCCTCTACTTCTACTTACACAAACACTTCCACTTATTCCGTGCTTAATGACAAGACAAAAGCAAAAATTGCAAGTTGCTTGTTGATTCTTATTGTTCGTGGTCCTTCAATTGAATCCATCATCATCATCATCATCATCTTCTGTTCTCGGTACGAGGCGTGCCTTACACGTTAATCGTTCTCTTTTTAAATGGCAAAAGTTTTTCAATAGTTTTCCACTGCTTGCTATTTGCCTAGAGTTAATCATCAATCATTTTAGTTAGCTCAAGAAAAAAAAATGTTTCAACCATATGCTGCTTGGCTCCTAAAAGGCTGCAGCAATTTCCTTGATTAGGCCGAATGTCTAAGGGAATTTTTTTTGTTCTCCATTCTCTTTCTCTCTCGGTTGGTCGGTGTCTTTTTCTTGCTGTTTGTTATGGCCGGAACATAAAAACTAAACGCCAACATACAACAGCCCACACACACACACACAGAGACAAATAATTGATACGGCACACACACACACACACATACACACATATATATGCAGAGAAGCAACAAAATGCCCCACAGTTTTTAGCAGCTTTTCTCACCCTTCGTAAAAAGGTCTTTTGTATGTATTTTTCTCTACAAAAAGTAAAAATGGAAATAAGAAATATTGCATACGTTTTGGCAAAATAAAAAATAGCAATGTTATTTAGAACTCTTTTTTTTGAAAGGATACTAAAAGTGAAAAGAAAAAAGTTTTCTAGTTAGTATTTTATTAGTTTAACATAAATTACAATGCGATTTCTGATAGAAGTTATTTTTATGTTAGTTAATTGATGAGCATAATGTACTCTATTCAGTTAGTTGGTTAAATTTGTAAAAACAATAATTACACTTTGCTATTTTCTCCTAAATGTTGGGTTCTCAGCTTTAAATTTCTAGAAAAATAAAGTTTTTTCTTTTACCACCCCAAAAGAATATGGAAAGTGTATCAAAGACTTCGACTTGCATATATTTGATGTGCATTTTTTTTTTTTTTTTTTGTATATTGTTTCTCGGCTGGGAACCGTAACTCAAGGTAACATCTCTTGCCATCATCTCACAAAAGTAGCGTTGCTTGGTTCGTTCATTTCGTTTTGGTTCGTTTCGTTTGGCACAGGTGTACATTGATATATGTTCTTGGTTTGGGTAAGGCCAAAGTCGTTTTAGGCTTAGGTCGTCTGATATATAGGGCCACGTGGCCCATACAAACACATACGGACATACACACACACACACACACACATATGGCTAGATGCTCAGGTTCTATGGGCACATTTGAGTTTCTAATCAAGGTAATTTTATGTTTGCCAAGCTCGCTTAATGCCAAAATTACATTTTTAGTTGGTGCTGGGTTTGGTTTATCCTCACATTTTGGCTGGCCTGCCAAATGGTTTTTGGCTTGCACCCGATAAATTCAAGCCAACTCTAGTCTTAGCCTTAATGTGTTGTGTATGAGTGCGAATATCTTCGCGTGTGTGTGTGTGTGCGTCTGTGTGTGTGTTTGAGCTAATTAGGACGGAGTCCTGGCAGCCAAAATGGCCACATTATTGTTAGTAGAGGTCACATTTAGGTCTATGGCCTTGTCTTGACTTGTTGCCCGGTAAAGTATGCTATGCAAAAGTGTTGGACACATCTCTCTTTCTCTTTGACAACTCAATTTGAACTCGAAAACTTCCATTCATTTATGCAAGCAATCAACTAGTCTTCATCTCATTCCCACACCATTCCCCACCCATCCATACGCTAACTGACAATCAATCAATCAATCGATCAAGCCATCCATACATCTATCGATGGTTAGGTCGAAAGAGTTTGTCATTGATGAAAGCTTTTTAGCGACATGTACATGTGCTTGTAAGAGACTAAGGGTGTTTGTGTGTGTGTGTGTGTATGAAAGTATGCAGCACTTAATGCATCAATAGCCCAAACGTTATCTGGGTCATTGGCATTAAAAGTGCTTGTAAATTTTGCATTTGATTCGACATAAAATGCACATGTTTGATGTATTTTTTTTTTTTATTTCCACCAAAGAGGATTATAAGAAAAACCAATAATACACTTACACACAGAGCATATTACAAGCTTAATGGCTGCTATTGCTGATTGAGTTTATGGAATGCAACTTTATTTTATTTCATAAAGCAAACCAAAAAGAATTTGTTCATCCATCTATTAAATTTATTAAGAATGAAAGCATCTTTAATCAAGATTGCTTTTTTTTCAAAACATTATTTAACTTTTTGTCTAAACATTTTGATTATCACACTTTTCGTAAATGTACAATAAATATTCATAATTTGTTTTTTTTGTCTGTTTCTTCTTCTTCTTTCCAGTTGACATGTTCAAAGTTCACAAACGTTGTCTCACTTAACATATCGGTAAGTGTCAAATTCAAATTTAAAACAAACAGCAGCATGCAAAAAAAAAAAAAAACAGAAAACTCATTAAAAATGAATAACAAGTTAAGGCTGGCAGAAAAAGAGAGAAAAAAAAAAGGAAAAAGGGAATGCGACCCAAAAGCATAAATTATACAACTCAGTTGGCAAATTTTGGAGACAGAAGAAGAGCAAGTGAGGCTAATCAAAAATACATGCCGACACACGCACAGAACCGCACAACCACACACACACACACTTGCATGCAGAGTCAGCATTTGTGAGTGAGAAGAAAATTCATAGGGATTTACTTTTATGCAAAAGTTTTCTAAAATATTTTTGGCTGAAATTTGGCAAAAGTTGAAACTAATTGACAGGATTGAAAGAGAGTTGCTTTGCACATTAATCATACGCCATGTGTTCGTAAATACACACACACACACACGCACACAAACATAGACATAGAGGATTTTAGGCCAGGCAGACATGAAAATTTCATTTAATTTTAAGCTTGTTATGTCTCCCTCTTGGTGAGTCCTTTTGTCCCCATGTAAGTGTGTGTGTATGCGAGTCCTGTCTATCTGTTGTGAAACACAAACGCCCTTAAAGCTGTCATTAGTTGAAATCACATGTCAGGGACAGGAACGAGAGACAGAGACAAAAGCAAAGAGAATGACCCAACAACATTTATTTATGTATGTATGTGTTTGCCTACGTGTCAGCTTTAACTCCCCACTCCCTCTGTCTCTCTCTCTCTCTTTCTGACTCTATTTTATGACAGTTCATTGATATGCATTTGAGCTACCATCCGGCTTTTTTTTTCCTTCTTTTTGTCATGTGTGTGTGTGAAAAAACCCTTTTCACCAACAAAAAAAAAAAAAAAAAAAAAAAATGGCAATGGAATAAACTTTCTAAAAGCCAGAACCAAAAAATTCAATTAAAAACACACAATAACGGCAACCACACAAGGAAATCAGCTTATGAAAACCAAGAAGAAGAGTGCCTTCTGACAATCTACTAAAGTAAAAATTCAAATTTCTTTCCATTTCATCAAATGTTGTTTAAAGTTTTTCAAAACTTTTGCTTGTACAAGTTTAAGCAATACAAAAATCTCATCAAATTTTCAATAGACACCTGAGAGTAAGCCAACAGCAACAACAACAACAACAACAGAATTAGACAACTTTTTAGAGAAAGAGGAAGAAGAAGAGAAAGAGTGTGTGGCTGGGTGGTGGGGGGTGGTGGTGAGTAGAAGCAAAACTTTTGCATTGATATACATCTTCCTCGTCTTTGGCTAGGTCAAACAGCCAGACACTTAATCCTCACGTTTACACCTCAACGCACACAAATAGATGGATAACTGGAAAACTGGGAATGACCGAAGGGAAGGGGGGGAGAGGTGGAGGAGTCGAGTCAAGTCAAGTCGAGCCAAAGCAGCCATAAATTCGTGTATCTACTTAATAATTAACCGAATAGATAGCTCTGACTTCAACTAAATATGTATAGAGAGAAGGAGGAGGAGTGAAAGGCGGAGCAGAGGAGAGCTGACACTTGTAAAGTTTTACTTAAGGAGAGAATGGTGGGTGTCGTATGGGGTGGGGAGGGGGCGCATCACCACAATGGTTTTATAGACAGCTCTATAACAATGTGGCAACAAGAGATAAAAAAAATTTCGTTGGCAGAAGATAAGGTTAAGGACATGAAAATGTTCAAGTATAACCATGAAAAGTCAAAAGTATAAAAGGTGAGAAGACGAATTATGCTGGGGTCTATATGAACTACTGAAATATTGTCATTTCAATTTGTCGACGAAACGTTGTCTGCACTTGTACAAATTAACATAGTTTGCCCAAGTCAATTCTATATATACATATATTTCAATAAATTACTTTGGTTTGCTCATTGTGCAATAAATTTTCACCATTTTCTTTCTCTGCTTGCCCTAGTTCAGCATATTTCCTTTGCTAACCCTCAGCCCGTAGATATGCTACGAAAATGTTGTTCTCTTAACGAAGGAAAAACTTAGCTGATTACAAGACAAAATGTGGCATGGCTTTAATTGCACTTGAACCCCCCAAACCCCTAGACCCATTCCTTATGACCCTCATGACCCAAGACAACCCAGAAGGCAGTTCAAGTTAATTTGCTCAACGCTCTAGCTCAACGATGTTCCACTTGCTCATTAATTACAGCTTAGTCCAGGGCATTCCGCAAGGAACCGCATTGCTACCCCTAATGATTTACCTGCAGATGATGTTGCTGTTGTTGTTGTTGCTCCAGTTGCTGCTGTTGTAACTTTTTGCGCTTTATTATTTCTTGATTTCTTTTGGGGAAACCTTTTGCACCTTTTCTGCATTGTGTGGTCCTCTGTTCTCTGTCTGTTTGGCCTTTTGGAATTTCTTCTTGGTGGTTTCTACCTTTCCCTTTCACTACATTCTTCATCTCTTGCTCATCTATTAATGCTTTGTAATCAAATACATGGAGCAACATTTTTTTCTGTTTTTTTTTTTTTTTTTTTGCCTATCTTTTATTTATTATTTTCTGCTCCTGTTTTTGATTATTTTGAGTTCTTTCCTGTTTTTTCTTTCATTTGCTATCTGATGACCGTTCGCCCTGCCACGCCCACTCATTGCGCATTTAATTAAGCAAATAGCAAGAGTAGAGCGCAGCTGAGCTTGGTTTTGCGCGTTTTTTTTTTGGCCGCAGCACTTGTTGCCCATTTTGCGGTTTGCTTTGTTGCCGCTTTTCTATTTCCTTTTTTTTGGCGTATTTTCCTTGAAATAAATTCCTGTGGATAAAGAAAAGAGAGTGTTTAATTTGAAGAAATTCTCAATTTTGCTTTAATATTTGTTCAAGGTAATTTGATGGCATTTTAATGGAATTTGTAAGAAAAATTATAAATAACAATTGCCAAGGAAGCCAAGTATCTATTTGAACAAATTATATCACTTGTGCATAGTCTTATCTTACACTCAGTTATTTCGAAGGACAAGTTTTCGGTAGCCTTCAATAGCTTTCACCATGTCCCATTGATTTCTGTTTTGGCTCTGGCTCGCATTCTGCTGCTGCTGCTTTACCTTCGTCAATTTGTGTCGTCTGTTGGCTGTCGCCATCTCAACCTGCTGCCTGCACTCACTTTGCCAATTTGCAACTAAATTGCAAGGCTGTCATCGGGCAAGAGTCGTGTGCAATCCAATGCAGTAGCAGCAGCAGCAGCAGCAGCAGCGGCAAATAAACTGACTCACGTTCTTCCAACGAGTCAGCCAACAATTTAATAAGAAAAATATGTTTGTCGCGACGTGACAACTGGGACACGCTCTCTACACCCACACCCAGAGAAACACACAAATGAGTGGCAGACAGACAGAGAGAGAGAGAGAGTGAGAAACCGGGAGAGAGAGGGAGACACACTCTTAACCAAATGTCATGCCACAATGCGCAATGTAATTTAATTTTAATAAAATTGTAAAGCAATTAACTTTTAGAGCAAGAGCTAAAGTGTAGTACCTGATGTACATAGATGAAGATGAGAAAGATGTGCAACAATTAATAAATAATGCATTAAGTCTCTGAGAGAAAGGCAATGAAAACGAGAGGAAGCAACTGACAGAGAGAGAGCGCGAGAATGTGTAGAAGAAAACTTAAGCCAAAATGTCAAGATTGCAACTACAACAAGGTCAGCCTCCATCTGCTCTCTCGCCAAAGACAACTTAATTAACCTCGACCTTCTCCTCCTGCTTGCTGACGAGGCTGACGTCAGTCAGTCACTCAGTCAGCCAGTCAGCCAGCCAGCCAGACAGCCAGTGAGTCGTTTTGCCATTGCCTTGTCGTCGAAAACAAGCCACGTTCAATGTCGCCAACGCCAGTGGACATGCAGTCAGTGTCAAATTCAGTGGGCAACTCTCCAGTTTATATGACTTTTATGTATGTACATACATATATACGATTCCAGTTGACCATCGGCTATGGCCACATTAAGACATCAATAATATAAATTATACAAACAACAAATAATAGTAGTTAATAAATGTGCGTAAGCGTCTCGTTGCGCATTGTCAATTTTGCGCATGCGCCCAGCCGGCTAAAAAAGCGAAACCACAAAACCAAAAAACCATGGCAAAACCTGTTCAGCAGCAGCAATCGTGTTTCTCTCTCTCACAATGTTGCAACACACACACATGTAAGAGTGGCAGACTGCTGCTGCTGCTGGTGCAGTTTCAAGAACCAGGTCAAGGTTGCATGTTGCATTGACGATCAGCAGCAACAGCAGCAGCAAACAACAGAGCTTTCGCCTTGTTCGGGTTCACTTTTTTTTTTTCACATTGAAAGTCAAGTTCGCTTACACACACACACACAGTCATGCTTGATTGACATTGGACAACGACAAACGTTGATAATGATCATGATCATGATCATGATTGTGTGAAGGAAAAACCGGGCATGTGGCTATGACTGGATCACTTTGTTCACACATGACATAATTGTCTAGAAGATGCACTAGCAGAATCAATAACTTTGTAACTAATTTTAAATCTAATTTCAAACAGTCCTTATATTATCTTCCAGTCTTAAAAGTCGTTTGAAGGGTCGTCTTTTTTGCAATTTTGAGTTTAATATACGTATACGTAATATTTTTAGATATTTTATTGTAATTCTTTTATATATGTGTTGTACTCTTTCAGAGCTTAAAGCATCTCTGATTCCAGTAGTTGTAATATGCTTGATAAGTTACCATATTTTAACCATTTGCTTATTAAATTTCGGTTAAAATATATATATGCTGTTTTATTAATTGTCATGGTAAATGATTAATTATTGTCACCATTCTTACAACTGCCATTCTGCTATAATATGCATATTCCATTTATGCATCAAAGTAGCCAATTAAATATAAATTTTATTTCATTTCAATGATGTAAAAAATAAATCCCTGCTGAAACTGAAATAAAAAACTATTTACAATTAATTGTATATGCAGACCAAAAAGAGATTATTGGTCTTCAATTAAAACGAAGTCTCTATACCCTCTCTCTCTCTCTCTCTCTCCCCTCTTTTGATGTGACTTATTTAAGCTATTGAGTCATACAAAACTAAAACGTAATAGAACTCCTTGTGACTTATTTACAATTAATTCGTTGCATGAAGATTTTTCTAGCTTCAGTTTTTGGCAGAGCTAATTTTAGTTCTAATAAAATTAATTTTTAAATCGATTGATAATTGAGCATATAGAAATTTCTTTTATACTCCCTTCACTTGGTTTCTTGTTTTTTTTTTTTGATATACTAACTGAATTTTAAAAACTAATTGAAATATTAAGTCCGAATGATTAATTAGAGTTATTTCTGTTGGTGTTAAAAAGATTAATTGTTACTGTAATATAATTTTTATGGACATTTATTTACGTCTGACTAAATTGATATGCTCTTTTGTTCAGCGTATTAAACATACTTGTTAATAAATTGCATAATAAAATTGTTAAGTCAAGTGCAGCAGCAACAGCAGCGGCATGCAACGTTTTCATTATTTCAACTCTGCCCCTTTTTTCACACACTTTTTCTCTCGCTCTGCCCCCTTTATCTGCCTCTGATTAATGACTAGCCACACACACACACACACAGAAGCGACCTTTTCCCTTTATCCTTATGCTGATCCTTCGACCTTCTTATTAAGTTTGCTGCACAAGCAACTTGAGCTCAAGTTAAGCGAATATGCTATTAATTTTCATAAGTAAATGAAAATTGATGTATGTAGTTGTGTGCGTGTGTGTGTGTGGGAGCATTCTCTTGAGGGTATGGTGTGTGTGCAAGCAAATACTCCATTACATGGGCATACATTGCCGACGGTCTTCAATTTCCTTGTGATGAAAAAAAATCTCTGCAACATTCCAGAATTTCGCTCTCTCAAAGTCACGCAATAAAATAGCAACAACAAATATTGTCAGCGTCTAAACTAATACTAAAAATATACTACATATATATAAAATTTATATAGATGCACAGACATAGATAGCTATGGCTGTTGTTGTGGGAGACCCTGAAAATTGCAGCAAAATAGAGACAAAGAGATAAAAAGCAGAGACACATACCGAGAGACAGCGACACACACACACAGAGAGAGAGGGAGAGAAAGAGAGAGAGAAATAGCATTGAGCAACAACTTGGCAGCCTCGTTGAGAACTCATCACTTTGTTGTTGTTGTTGTTGTTGTTATTGTTTCAATTGCAACCGCAAATTCTATGCGGCAACTCAAATGACTCAAGAAGTTGATGTTGCTGGTGTTACTGTTGCTGCTGATAAGGGACCTCGGCATCATTTTTTTTTTGTTTTTTTTTGCTCTCTGCTTAAGAATAAATTATGACAAACTCAACCACAAAAGTGGCTGCGCTTCTATTATATATACATATATATATAAATAGTGTAAAGTGGTTCACTTTGTTCTCAACAATTGTCACAAGGCCAGAGAAGGAGCACGCAATGTTTGCGTTTTGTGTTTTTGCTGCTGTTTTTTGTTGCTGATCTTGAACCGATTCGCCATATACATTTATAGCCATGCCATGGCATTGACTATATACATACATATCTATCTCATCAATAAATTAGAATTGTTCTCTTTCTTTAGTTTTCAACTATATATTGCGTATACGTAATAAACTTGAACTTGCAAAATATTACTTATACGCAGCTTATGAAATGGCCTTGCCTTTTGTTGCAACTAATTAGCCTCTATGCACACACACACCCACACACATGGCACACACACACACACACTAAGCAACTGTTTTGTTTGACTATCAATTAGTTGGCAACAACAAAAGTGGACCTGACCTCAAATAAAAAGATAACAACAAAAATATATTTATGATGAGCTCAGCTCTTTATCTTACTCTGAATTCCCATTTTCCAGAAATATTCATGAGTTCCTTTTTAGTTTGTTGTTTAAGACCTTAACTCAAACCCCTGAGAAATGTTTGAAATTCTTCTCTAAATGCCATATTTAAGTGTTTTCATACAAATTTTGAAATGTTTCATTCTCTACTAGATTGATCCTTTAAAAATTTGCTGATAGTTGCTCCTTGAAAGTATTTTTTCATCCTTTCTATTCTTGGTATTTAATTATTTTACTCTTTTGTCGGTTTTCAATTCATGCCAATGCATATTTTAGTGTTTCCCCACACACACCCCGACATAATTCAAGGACCTCTCACTCGCCTTCAGTTGCTGTCGAATCAGTTGGTTGTTGTTGTTGTTGTTGTTTGTGCCAGGCACGTCCATTGAGGCGTTCATTCGCACGTTTTCACAGTGTTCTCGTTTCTGTCTGCACATTAATCATAATTTCACGATTAGCGTAAGTTTTTTTTTTTTCTCCCATTCATTTTAGATACTTTTTTTTTTTTCCTTTTTGTTGGTTTATTAAATATATTTCATCGTCGATGCCACGCGTCGATAGGCAGGCAAGACCCAAAAAAAAAAAAAAGCACCAGGAGCAAAACAACAACAACAACAAAAAGCATTGTAAATTTATGATGTTGGCTGGCAGCAAGTAAACAACAAATTTATGGCTCACTCTTAATTATGCAACACACACACACACACACACACACACACACACACACACACACACGTACAAGTAAGTGGCAAGTTTTTAAGTATAGCTACTTGCAACAAAGTCAAATGGCGAACATAAAATGTTTAAATTTAAAGGACTTTATTGCTTACCATAAAAGGCTTTCAGTAGCTTTAATTTTTGGGATCTTTGAACTTTCATTTCTTGGTTTTTCGATTAGTAATTGATGAATTCATTTCCATTTCATTAGAAATTGAATCAAGATTTTTGATATTCTAAACTCTTGCGCCATTTATTCGATTCATTGGCCATGTCATAGGCTCATAGGCCACGCCTCTTTTGCATAATTTAAGCCAGCTCCTTTAGATCTATCTAAGCATCTGCGATTCGCATATTTTAGCACTCGATGGTCTCGATGGATACTCTTAGTCAGTCCTTGGCTAGGATTCAAAGTCAGCTTATTAAATATTAAAGCACCGACTGGAGACCGCTAAATCCTGTGGCTGTCAAGGCTGCTAAACTTAACTCGACTCGCCGCGCCTCGCCTCAAAAAGCTGTCACACATCCTGCCACATTCAAGAAAACCGAGAAAAACCAACGAGGGAAAATGGCAAACAGCAAAAAAAAAAAAAGAATTGAAACTGCTTGCAAGAGTGAAACCAGAGGGTGAAAACACAGGGCGAAGGCTTAGTTAGACGGGTGGATGGGGGGGAGAGGGGTTTGCTGTTACTGCCACCTGCAGCCGAATTCAATTTCTTGCTGTCCGCTTGGTACTCCATTTGGTGGTAAGTAAGTAAGTTGCAGCCAGACCGTGGCACCAGCTGAATGAAAAGAGAAAAGCCAAGTCAAAGTAAAAAGAATAACCAAAGGAGCGGAGCAATCGTGAGGGGGAGGCGAAGCAACTACTAAAAGTATTATTATTGTTGCTTGCGCCTTGAGGTGGTTTACTTTGTCACGGATATGTTTTCTTTAGACTTTCTCTCTCTCTGCAAGCAGGACGAGCTGTTGTTGCCTTCTTCATATACCGACATACGCATCTCAACAATATGTATGTGAATAGAGCTGCCTCTTCTGCCTATGCATGTTAGTGTGTGTGTGTGTGTGTGTGTTGAAACATGCCGGAAGTTAAATAGGAAATTTTATATGCTTTTATAACTGTGCACGTGTTTACAAGAGCCAAGCTTGGCTCCAGCCGAGAAAGAGAAATCTCCCATCCATGTGTGCTAGGGGATGTGTTAGGGGGTGTGTTCGTGTGTGTGTGTGTGTGTGTGTGTGTTCCTTGCGGCAACTGCACTCGTTTGATAAAGTGCCGCTGTGGCTTTGACTACTGCAACTGCCTGCAACTTTGAAGTGAGTGAATGATGCTTGCCTGCTAGTTTTGACTTAGTTGGCCAGCCTTGAAAATTAATCAAATTCCCAGCAATGCATGTAACCCAACAAATTGTTGATGCATCAAATTTGTTTAACAAAATATATATATGCAGCTAAAAACTTTAAAGCAATCAATACAAATTTAAGTAAATCTGTGATTAAGTTTATAATCTCTTTCTCTCAATGTTATTTATTTATCATTCTTTAGGCTCTTCTATATATATTAATATTGGCCACAAAGTAAACAGTTTGAAATATTTAATATTTATTCATAGTCAAATGGGATAAATCAATTTATAGTCAATCGAAGAATTCTCTGTTAAATAAAATAAACAATTTTCGTTTTCCATATGCAATTTAATTTAATTTTGTTTTAGAAAGATTTAATTTAAAAGTTTCAATTGAAATGATTTTGATGATTTTTATTTAAATGCTCCATTTAATAGGACTAAAGAGAACTTCTTATTTAAGCAATAAGTTATGCCTCAAAAATCTCGGCATCAAAATCTCTCCGAATCTAGAAGAGAAGTTGACTTTTTAGAGTTTTACAAAATGTTGAGTCTATCTCGTTTCCTTAGCTCAATCTAAGTTTAATCGAATTCACATAAATTATCAGATTTCCCGTTCACACACTATTTGCACTTTGCACGGTAAACCGAAGAAAATAAGAGAAAGAGCAAACATTTTAATGTGACATTTCCACAGAGAATTATGTGGTGAGAAAGGGAGGAGTGAGAGTGAGAC
The DNA here is from genome assembly GCA_024703675.1 of Drosophila nebulosa. Lineage (NCBI taxonomy): Eukaryota > Metazoa > Arthropoda > Insecta > Diptera > Drosophilidae > Drosophila > Drosophila nebulosa. Next base: position 4,586,723 of record CM045724.1, on the reverse strand, counting down.
ATTTACCGCACTTAATTTGTTAACCAACCAGAAAACGAAAATCCACTTGAAAAAATAATGTGGAAATCAAGCGCTCTTAAGGCTGGCTGTTAGAGTAGTAGACCCAGGATTTGAGGCATTGGAGCCAACAGTCAACAAGAGACCGTAAAAAGGAGGTAGAACTTGAATTTTCCTCTCTTCCGTATCCTCTTTCAACGCAATCAACACAAATGCTACTTAAAAATTTATTTGTGACACGCACGAGACGCACGAACAGAAAGGGAAAAAAAAAAAAAGGATGAAGAAACTCTTGGCACACACACGCACACACACACACACATACACACTCGCATGTGAAGCAGACAAAAAAGGACAATCAACATTTTAACACTTTGAAGGGAGCAAAAAAAAAAAAGAAAAAAAATAAAACGTACTGAATGAGAAATAGAATGGAAGTATGGAGCAAAGGATGAGCTGAAAAATGTGTTGCGGTCATGCATTTTTATACCAAGCAGAGGATGAAATAAAAAGGACACTGGCAAAGGGAATAGGGGCAGCCAGCAGTGGCCAGGATATGGCCAGGAAGCAGGCGTCACTTGTCTGGGCGCCCATTTAAACCCGTTTGAGCCTGTCATTTGGGGCAGCTTTCGCCTTCGCCTTGTCCTTGCCCGTTGTGTTTGTGTGTGTGATATGAAAGCCTGTGCTTAGCCGCATGATATATACTCGTATGTATGTATATGTATGTATATACATATATGTAAAAGGCTTTTTGCTTGCTTGCCATTGAAAAATTAATAAAATGTGGAAAAATGAAAAATCTTATGACACCAAAAAGCAGCACCAGCAGCAGCAGCAGCAGCCATAACATCTCTCGTTGGCATGTCCTTGTGACACGTGTCCTGCACAAATATTGACCATACAAGTGTGTGTGTGTGTGTGTTCGTCGGAAGTTCAAGCGAGTCTCAAATCTTTTGAGCAAGTTTTGTGTAAACTTTTCTAATCAAACACTTGGCTACTCGGCTTGAAAACTATCCTTGCCAAAAAACAAGAGAAAACTGTGCTTGTTTGTTTGCTTGTTGTTATGCTGCTGCAGTTTACCACCAACACCACCACCCCCCCCCCCCTCCTCCACCTCACCATCCCTTCCAATGTTCACCAGTGGCAGCCTGGCCAATTGAAGCAGCTAAATTTCCCCTTATGATCCCTTCCTCAGAAAGTGTTGCTTGGCCAAAGGATGAGAAGGATTGCGGGCGTAATGAAGCCGCACAAATGCACACACACACAGAATCTAAAAAAAAAATAACCAACTAGTTCCTTAGTAGTAATCAAAAATTGTTGTTCTGGTTGAGGTTACAAGCCAACAAAAAAAAAAAAACAAAAAGAGAAAACTCAACTGCATTTTGCTGCAGCGAATGGGAATACTTTTCCACTGAAGTATACAATTTTAATTGCATTTCAATTGAAATACAAATATTTGGAAATTAACTTGTGGAAACCTAGTTGCTTATAAAAATATTTTGACAATAGCAACTGAAACCCTTAGTTTCAATTGAGTCCACTCAACGTGGGCTAAAAATCTAACCGCTCAATTATTTTGGAGCCCAAGTGCAAAATATTGAAAATTCTAGTTTTCAATTTTCAGTTTAAATATTCAAACTTTGAGTAAAAAAAAACTTAATTTTTTGATAGATTGCATTTTAGTATATTTTAGTTTCTATAAGAACTAAGAATCATTTTTTTTTTTTAATCTTAAATAATATATTCCCCTTTCTACTCCCCTGTGGTGCGTACAAAAAATCGGAAGTATGATAGCTCCGATTTCATATGCCCTTTACCGTTGCTTTGTTTCCGACTTTGTGTCATCATTAAAACTTCATTTAACAGTCGCATGTTAGCCTGTTAACAGAGCTAAAATTTAAGAGAAATCCTTGTCTCTCTCTTAAATTACACTGCACTGTTAAGCTAACAGAGTCTTGCAAATGCTGCCATAAGAGGACCAACTAGGAGCAGCAGCAGCAGCAGCAGCAGCGGCAGCTGAAGCAGCATCAATTCAACCACGGCGGCCACTTCTTCAGTTGTTGTTGGACCCCAAGAGCGTTGTGTAGTGTTTGACGGGAAAAGCATATTTTGTGGGCTTCAAATAAAATAATAATTTATAAAGCGGTGAGGGTACGAGACGAGCGAGTGAGTCGGCGAACCAAAACGAACGCATCAAAGAGCGAAAGGGAGAGAAAAAGAGAGAGAGAGCCAAAAAATAAAAAAAAAATAAACAACCAAGCGGCTTTAAACAAAAGGACGATGAGTTTGCCGAAGGCATAATGCATCCCTAGTGTATGTGTATGTGTGTATGTGTGTGTGTGTGTGCGAGTGCAGACAATGCAAACTCGAAACATTAGCGACGTTGTCCTCGCTCGTCGTTGTCCTGGTTGTCTGTTAATTTGCATGCGGACTGCAGATTGCTTCGCCTGCTGCTGCTGTCTTTGCTATTGCAACCAACATTCGCCATTCTCCTTGTGGTTGCTGTTCTCAACACCTTTTAGCATCAGTTCCACCAACCAACCAAAAAAAAAAAAAATAAATAAACACACACACAGAAACCGCACAGACTTTTTTTTGCCAAGTGCCGAACATGGCCAAAAGCAAGGACCAAACCAACATATGTTTGCTTTTTTGTTATTTCGCGAAATTAAGTGTGTGTGTGTGTATGTGAGTGTCGGCCAACATGCCGTATGTGTAATGTTTATGTATGAAAGCGAGAAATGGTTATTCATAGACCACAAAAGGTGACAACATATGCTAACATATGTTAATGTCCTTCCAATGTAAGGAAACCCCCCCAAAAAAGTACTTTGCTTCATGCCCATTAATTGCTTTCCCCCCCCCCCCTGCCCCCTTTGTCAAACAAATCTCAAATAAAGTGAAATGGAAAATGTAAAATGTAAAAAAAAAAATTGTTTTTCAATTTTTATCTGTCTTTAGGCTAAGAAGTTTTGTTTTTGGGGGCGTGCCTCAAGTATGGAGTAGCAAAAGTTTCTTTCCTTTCGCTCTCTCTCTCTCTCTCCTCTGCTCTGCTCTCTTCCCCAATCTCACTCTGTCGCTTCTTTTGTGTGTGATTTGCTCTACTAAAATGGATTTCTACGTGACAAATCTTTATTTAATTTCAAAAAATGCGAAATAAACTTTGACATTTTGTTGAGATTTATGTGAAAGGCAATATAAATAGGTTGCCCCCACGCAATGATCTTTCAGGCGTTTAGACACTAGAAGAGAGGTTGGGGTGTGTGGATGGTTGTGGGTTGAGGTTAAGGGGCGGAGCTTGGCTGCTTGGTTGCAAAAGTGCCCAGACAGAGTTTGCTCGATTTTGGTGTCGGTGTGGAAAAGTTTTGACTGGCTGCCGTTTTAGTTTGTGTTTTGTTTTCTTTTTTTATTTGGCAAACAAAAAACAAGTAAATAAAAAAGCAAAACCTTCAAGTAATAAGGTGGCGTAAAAAAGTTTTTCTTTATTTTATGTTTTAGTTATTTTGCCGCGCTTCTTTTGTTTTTGTGGCAATTTAAAGTTCACAATAAAGCGAGAGAAAAGTTCAATTTGATTAGTTTACTGTTGTTTTGTCATCAAACTTGTAAATATTTTAAGTCTACGGTAATATTACATTACACTTGGCAACACAAAATTGGTTTGAGGGATAATAATTTTAAAATTTATCTCTTAAAATCTACTGATGATCAATCTAAAATTTAAATTAAACAATTCATCATAAATGGTTAATGAAAAGCCACTTTAACAGCAACTGCAACAATAACAACAATTCTGAAAAGGGGCTACCGGCCAAATAAGCATCATTAACTATTGAAAAAAGTAAAAAAAAACTTTTGCTCAATTCGTGCTTCTCGTACTCTTCGAGGGTATATTAAAAATGTTATATTTTGTAATGATTCGAACCCCACAATTCGCACTGCCATAAACATGAGCATAACCAAAGCATCCTGGCAAATGAACAAAAAAAACCAAAAAAAAAAAAAAAAGAAAAGAACACTTCTCGAACCGCCAAGTACTTGAAAATGTTTGTGGCTTGCCATGGCCCATAAATAAATTGATGATGAAGTTAAACATTGTGTAAAGTAGCCCAAAGAAATTACACAAACATCGTAAAATTTGTTGGCCCCGAAAGAGAACTTTTCCCTTATCGCCTTGGTTAATGCAATTGCAGCAATTTAATTGTTGCTGCTGATATGCTGAATGGCATTTGCTTTTGGCTAATTTGAAGTTGCTTGAAAATTTTTAATTAAAATGCAAAAAGTCAACAAAACCCAAAAAACGTTTTTTTTTTTGTTACCCTTAAAAAGCATCAATCAAGGACTAAACGAAAACCAACACTTTGCCATAAAAAGGCGTTTTACTGTCGCCTCATTATTATCAACTGTCTGAATTCGAGTAGAGAAAGAAAGACTTAAAAAAAAAAAATTAAAAGAAAAAACCAAGAAAAAGGATAACCATAGAAGCCCAAAAAATGAAAACAGGATAACCAAGACAACGCACTAAGCCCACAGCAAGATTAATTAAGTCCGCGTAGGCTGCTCAAACAACAACAGCAACAACAACATTAACAAAAGGCTTCTCGCCTTTTTCTTAGCATACTTTTTGGCATTGCGTGAGAAATTAAAATTTCAAAGCGAAACGTGTTGCGGCATAAGAAAATGTTGCTGCCAAGTATGGTCTGCGTGTAGGTGTGTGTGTGTGTGTGTGTGTGTGTGAGTGTATGAGTGTAAGTGTGTCTGCGGCAAGTATTTACTCAGCCAAGAAAAACATAAAACAAAAGCAAAAACAACAAAACTTAAGCAAAAACAAATAAGCAGGAAGCTCGCTTGCTTTTGCGTTTTTCTTTTTCTTTGCCTGCCTCATAATAAGCATATTTTGAAATGAGTCTAAAGCGGCGATGTCAACAATGCACACGGTGGTCCTCACGTCCATAACACACACACACACACACACACACTTACACACACACACACACCCGCACTTACACCCAATGAATGACCAGGGATGGACTAATGAGTCCGCAAAAACGTTTTTTGGCAATTATTTTTTACATTTAAAAAATTATTTTAGGAAAGATTTTTTAAAATTTATTTGCCAATTGTTTATGCTTGGCCATGTCTAATTCCAAAATCGGATATTTATATATTGGTTTAAGAAATTTCTGAATCTTCACAATAATCTTTAAAAAAGTCTTTATATTATGAAAAGAAATAAGTCACTTAAGTTGGTAGACTTTTAAGATATATTGCGACTAAAAATACGCTGCACTATGTGATGAGAATATTTTCTTGAACAGTGTTGTTTAACGACAAAAGTGTTGCGTGGCTGCAACTCATTTCATCTTGAATAAACGCCAGCCCTGAGATAAACAAACGCACACTTTAGACGCCTCCGCTAATGAGTTCCGCCTTGACGCTGATGAGGATGTACATACATATGTACTTTTATATGCTTGTTTCCTTGTGTATGTGTGTGCGGTGTGTGTGTGTGTGTATGTGTGTGTGTTTTTGAAGGATGTGAATAAAGCTTGTTGCTCCGACAATAAACGTGTTGAATGTCAAGAGTACATCATAATGCGCTATATATATTATCCTTTCTCTTATTCACTTAAGTTTCTAATTGAATGTGTTACTTAAAAATGATAAACTCAAATCCATCTTCAATTGCGGCTTTTTTAAAATGACTATTTTAACTCGAATGGGAATTGGGGGGGTTTTGGAGTTTTAAGCGCTTAAGAAGAAAAATTATTGCATTTGATAAAAACGACACCCAAAGGATTAAGGGGGGAGAAAGTATATATACATTTGTATGAGTATGTTTGTGTGTGTGTGTGTGTGTGTGTGTGTGTTTTTAGTGCCCTGTCAACATGTTGCTCACTCATGCACAAATTTGCCCCAAAGAGGAGATTGACCTTCATTCCGGACCCAACTCCAATTAGCCTTAAAATGGATTTGTGTGTTACCCACTGTGAAAAAGACACAAAGACAGTAAGGGACCCAAAAAGAGAGAGAGAGAGAGTGAGAGAGAGGGAGAGGTGTGAGAAGAGCAAACTACAATACATTTACCCTGGAGATTTGTGGCGCCTTCTATCCATGTATTTGCATCGTTTCACTGTGACTCTGTGCCCCAGCACACAGCATTCGGCTTTTTATGCTTTTCCCTTCTTCTTTTCCATGCTTTCCATTGTCAACTTTGTCGCGTTGACGACATTAAAAACGGCCAAAAAACATTTCATTTACAACCAACCCCAGCTCCAGACCCAGTCCCATTCATATCGCATACTCACACTAAAGTCACCCGCCTGCCTGCCTCTAACTTCCTTCTTTTTTCGGGGGGAGGTGTTGATCATTGAAGTCCCTGCTCCAACTCCTGTTGTTGTTGTTGTTGTTGTTGTTATTTGGGCATTAAGCGCTAAAATATTTATGAGTTTTTGCACATATACTCAAAATACATTGCGTAAATTCAAGCGTATATAAATGTATCTTTAATGATATAGGGGCCTAGTGCCAAAATCAACATTTAAGGCAGCTTAAAGTCGACAATGGGTAATATGAACTTTTTCTCTTAAAGTGAAGTTTTTAACAAGATTTTCTTTCACAAGTTTCTTCATCTCTTGGTTTCTGTCACTCTCTCACTTTTAGTTTAGATATTTTGGCTAAAAGTTTGTTTATAAACTTCTTAAGTTAAGTTTCTGAAGAGCCCGTATCGGTCCACTATAACGTATAGTTCCGATGAGTTTTTTATGCTAACTGCTTCTTTTTGCTACTCAGCTAAGTGCAACGTTTAAAACTCAAGCAGCTCGGCAACTTAGCTATGCTTAAAATGGTGTGGAGGGGGGAAGCTTTTTAAGCTCTAATTAAGCTCAGATCAAGATGGAATTGTGCAAATTTATCTTTATCTCTTTGTATAGCATTGAAACATAGAATTATCTTTGATATTATGAAAACTAAAGACTATTAAACTAAAGTATAATAACTTGATTTGTGAGTACGTGAAATGTGACGTTACAGCAGGGATGCCAACCTTCCGTCTTTTCACGTAGATCTCCGTATTTTAAAGGAGATCTACGTGCCTACGTGTGAAGAGACTAAAACTACGTACTTATAAAAATATTGCAAAATACCCTAAAAACTAAAATTTTTGGATAATGTCAATATATTATGACTTAAATAAAAAAAATTATATGATTTATATTGGGTTAGCAGCACTAAATTCCGTTTTCAAAATGTTTACGAATGCCGTTTTCAATGGGTTAGCAGCACTAAATTGCAAAAAGATTGGCATCCGGTTTATTTTCAGAAATTAATTTAATTAAGACAAATAACAGAAACAAATTAGACACGGAGACTTTTAAAGGAATGCCTCACACCAAAAGTGGATTAAAGGAAAACTTAAAGCCTTCTGACAAACACCTAAAAAAATTTAATCAAAACATGTAAACATTTTTGTAAAACATGTATAATTTTAACAATGTAATTTGCTTTCTAAAACGACAAATGAATTTATTATAGTTAATTTAAAAATTGAATGGTTTATTCATTTTTTTATTGTTTTTAAGCTTAAATAAAAGTACGTAGATCTACTTATTTCAGCAAAATTGTGCTACGGAAAAACACGTCACGTAATTCTCAAATTTTGACTTGACATCTCTGCGTTACAGTGAAGCGTTGTGAAATTAAATTCTTGTAACGAAAATAACAACGAAAAGTTACAACCAATTTGCTGTGTTTTATCTAGGCTTCCAAAAACTATTATACAGGGCAAGAGGATAGATCAATAATCTAAAAGAAACTACGTTAAGAATTAGTTTAACTTAAACTTAACGTTCCCTAAGATTTCAATTCTTGGAAGAGTGGCTAAAAGGTAGGAGAGTGGGTAAAGAAAGCTTAAAAACTACAATTGACTTAATGGTCGAGTAACTACTAGGGTCATGTCAAAGTTAGCTTTTTCGATGGTTTAATTTCAAAGCAACGATTTCCAACTATTGCCTTGACATCGAGATCTTGGCTCATTTGACATGCTAATGAAAAATCTTTAGACTTTGAGTAGTATGTGGAAATTAAACAATATATGTATGTACATATGTGTGCATGGCGTAAAATTCCAAGCAATATTAGTCATCAGCTGAGGCAATCTACTTACATTTGGTTTTCAATTTTGTATGCAATTCATGGTTGAAAGAACAAAGGGAAGAACAGTCGTCGCACAATTTTTGTAGATTATTAATCAATTGTATTTGCTTCTTCTTCTTCTTCTATTGCAGTTAGTCTGAACTCGTGGGCCAGATTAGACAAGAATCAAAAAAAAAAAATATATCATATCACATAGAGTTCAAGTGGTGTCACCATCGCCATGGACCTACCTTCGATGGTGCAACGTTCTGGTGACACGCTTATCGTACGCAGTGTTGTTAGTGGCAATCAATTGTATATGGAGCCAGGCAGCAATAACAACAACAACAATAACAACAACAGCAGCAGCAACAATCATAACTCACCCACACAGCAAACGAGTAATGTCAATACTTTGGCTGTGCAACAATTGGAAAGATATCGCCTGCAACAATTGTTGCAACAGCAACAGCAACAGCAACAACAACAGCAACAGGCTGCTGCCGTCGCTGTTGCCAATAGTGTGCAGCAACAGCATCAGCAACAACAACAACAACAACAACAACAGCAACAGCAGGCTTCCAGCTCCATAGATGCCAAGGAGGAGGGTCTGCCGCAATGTAAAATCAAAAGGAATTATAGCTGCAATCATTGCGCATATTTCACACAGAATCCCCGCTATCATCTCACCCATTTGAGAGATGTGCACGGCGAGAAAATTGTGATTAACAAATGCAAACTCTGCCTGTACGCTTCCCGTCATTTCCAGAAGCTGGTGCGTCACATGAAAATGGTGCATGGCTGCACCGACAACATTCCCAGTGGACATGGTCAGGCACGAGGGAAACGCGGCATGAGTCGTGAGGCGCGCAAGCGTCGCCTGGAGGAAAGTGTCGGCGTTATGGCGGATCAGTCAACGAGTCTGACCATAGCCGTACATGATATGCCCACCCTGGAGCAGGTCAAAAGGGAACTGCAATTGCAAGAGCAAAAGTTGCAGCGTGACATCGAGGCCTACAATCAGCGGCAACGCGAAGAGCAACATCAGCGAGAACAACAGCAGCAGCGTGAGCAACAACAGCAACAACAGCAGCAGCAGCAACAGCAGCAACAACGCGATTTGGTTAGCAGCTATGAACGGCAATTGCAGGTGTTACGCGAACTGGAGGAACGTCAGAATCTGGCCGATCAGCCAACACCCTCGCCCAGCGGCTCGGCCACACCGCCCTCCCAGGGCGAAGAGCCACAGAATCGTCTGCTCAAGTGCAGCGCCTGTGACTACACGACCCTCTATCGCACTCAATTGCGTGCCCATGAGCTGGCCGAGCATGGCAAGACCAAGTTCTTCCGCTGCGACAAATGTAGCTATGTGACGCACATAAAGGCTAGATTTAGCAAGCATGTGAAATACCATTCCATGCCCATGATTAAGTGTGTAACCTGCGATTTTCGTACGCCATATAAATGGAATCTGGATAGGCACATGAAGAATCATGGCGGAGCTGGTGCCTTTAAGTGTGCCGCTTGTGATTTCACCGCTGATATTAAGCAATCGTTGACAGTCCATGAGATGAATCATCATGTCCCGCCAGTGGGCAATGCCGGCTCCATATGGCCCAAGCGTCAGAATAAAGTTGGAGCCAGCGAAATGTGTGATGAATTCCTAAGTGATTCCGCCGAGCTGGAAGATCAGTATAATAACAATAATGTCGATGATGATCTGGATGATCCAGAGGGCTTGGACCTCCTCATGGAAAGTGGTCCCGAAGATGTTCACTATGGCAAACGGAGCAAATACGATGACTATGAGGAGCCAACGGATCTATCCCAAAAGGGTGGCTCATCCGATACCTCGAGTGTGGGTACCACAACACCTCGAGCCCAGAGACCAGTGCCCAATCTCATACCCATAACCAAAAGTCCCAAGGAGTAAGTAGACAATCGATTCATGAAATTAAAATCATTTTTCTACAACTTTTTCTCTTAGCGTTTTGAATCTGTCCAAGGATTCGAATGCCTCGCGCAGTTCTCTTACAGAAATCGCCTCCATGTTCTTCAATGAGAAGCAAATCTCTGAAATGCTAGACAAATCGGATGTCGCTCAATTATCACCAGCCACCACCGTAACATCGCATGGCTCCACTCGTAGCCATTTCACCAAAAAGTCCTCCAGCTCATTCCTGGACAAACTGAAGACAGGAGCCCAGCATGAGAATCTCGTTTGCCAGTGCGGTCATGTGGCCAAGTGTCTATCGGAATCGATTATCCATGGCAAGACATGTCAAGCCTCGGCGGTAATTATGGACGATGAGGCGGATGTCACACTCCATGATGCCGACGATGCCGACGATCGCCTGGAAATCGACGAAGACGATGAGGATCATCATTCGCATTCGGCTCTCAATTTGAGTGTTAGCGGTTCGACGCGTTGCCAGCATTGTCGCCATCGCTGCAAGTCCTCGACAGATTTGCTTCATCATCTCACGCAATGTGTGGAGGCCATACGCTGTGGCAACGAGATGTACGACTCCAATTCGGGTGAGAGCGCTGGCGAGAGACGTTCCCACGATACACAGTCCCTGCAACAGCAGGCGGCAGTGCAACAGCATCGTGTCTGCATTTGGAACAAGGCAGCCAAGGATTTGGCAGCTGCTGCAGCTGTCGTTCATCAGGATAACAAGTCACTGGTGAAGTCATCGGTGGGTGGGCAAAACCAGTCCAGCAATGAAGAGAATAGCTATTATGGCGTAGAAACGGCTCCCGGCTATGGTGAGGTAAGTCTTCTTGGCACAAATATAGAGATAGAGAGAATTAGAAGGCACCAATTGACCCCCAGTTTTGGCCCCTTAATTCCCTGCACCATGCACATGCGTCAAAATGAAATTTGACTCTCTCACGTCCGGCAGGTAACCAAAAAGATGACACCCGAGGAAGAGGCAGCCAATTCGTCGCTGAAGAAGGTGTACAAGTGCCCACACTGCAGCTTCTGGGCATCGACAGCTTCACGCTTTCACGTTCACATTGTGGGCCATTTGAATAAGAAGCCCTTCGAGTGTTCCCTCTGCTCATATCGCTCCAACTGGCGCTGGGATATCACCAAGCATATACGCCTGAAGACCATACGCGATCCCTCCCACAAGACGGCCAAAGTTCTGATGAACGATGAGACCGGTAGACGCAATTACACCAAGTACAATAAGTATATTACCCTAATGAAGGTCACCGAAGAGGATGGAGATCCCAAGCTAATGAAATCTGGTGAGATGACACCCAATCAGGTGGCCTCGTTGGCATTCCTTAAGGACTACACAAAGGTAACTGGTGGCGGCGGATCTGTTGGCCAACAGGATATTACCCTAGAGCCAGTGCTAACGAGCAAACCGAATGCTCTGGATGATGCCCATTTGGCAGATAATTTGATACGCATCCCATTGCTGGCCACCATGATGAATGCGGCCATGATGAATCAGCAGCAACAGCAAAAGGAGCAACTGCAACAGGAGCAGCAGCAGCAGCATCATCAATCCGCCATGATCACACCATCGGTGACCATATCGCCAGTGAAGCGAACCAATTCGATGTCGTCGTCCAACAAGCCCAGCGATGATCTCATCACTGAGGTACATCAAGAGGGCAGCGAGAAGAAGACCTTCTACAGATGCCGCAAATGCAACTTTAGGTAAATTCAATTCTCAAAAATCTTATTCCTCTTCAAATTTCTTAGACAATCCTTCTACTATCTCTCATCTCATCATAGACATTCTAATCGTGATGCAGTGCTGGCCCATGTTAAGATACACTATCAAGAGGCCAATTTTCCAAAATCATCTGCAACTGGTGGCAGTAGTACCTCACCCCTGCAAGTCTCGGTGGGCTCAAATCAACAGATCTATATGAATAAAGTATTTGCCGCCATGTGCCTATCGCCAACTAATGGCAATTTGATGGGCAATGGCCAGCAGCAGCAGCAACAGCAGCAGCAACATTCCCTTATCTCGGCTGGCCTATTGCAAAGGGCCATACAGGAGGCCCAACAATCGCCAACGCCAAATTCCAGCGCTCTGAGTGGCCTAGCCCTGGCGCTGGCCGGTAGCAAGTCGTCAAGCAAAGCCAGTGCCGCTTCCATTTTAGAGCATGGTGAGCAGAAAGCGAGTCAAAACGAGGCAAGTGCCGACAGTCTGACGTCGCCTACCACCACCACCAAAACCACCACCAAAACCACTACCACTAGCACAACCACTACCACAAGTGGTACTAGATCCTTGCAGGATCTGCTCACATCACCACGTACTAGACAGGGTCTTCCATATGCAGCACAGGGTGCTGGTACCATCAATGGCAGCGGTCAAACTAATCATAATGCTAACAGTAATTTGGTTGTGGATATGGGTTCAGGCCTTTATCGCCAGGATACAATTGCCCACAAGCAGCAGTCAGCGAATATCGTCGGCCCAAGCTCAAGCACACCACCCACCACAACCACAACCACCACCACCACCAAGAATTCATCGCCTATGCCAGTAACTACCACTCCTACTCCTATATCTAATTCTAATTCTTTTCCAACTGGTGCAAAGTCCTTGGCTCATAAATTGGTTAACCACAGCTCATCCATCAACCATCATCAATCCGACACTCATTCACCAATATTACAACAACCACAACCACAACATACCCAACACATTGCCGGTGATGGTTTCTTTACTAATCCAAAAACCATCCAGCCAGCGTCCTTTTCCACATCCTCGTCCTCCTCGTCGTCTTCGTCGTCGTCGTCGTCGTCGTCCGCGTCGTCATCTGCGTCGTCGCCGGCATCATCATCATCAGCATCGCAGGCATCTCAGGCATCTGCCGCCTCCTCGCCACACTCTTCGTCATCGTATGCCGCCGTGCCAACGCAGAATATGCAGGCAACACGCTTCCATAGTCCAGGTAGTCCCGGTCTATTAACATTGAACGATGGCGATCGACGCGATCCATCGCCCTATCGTTGTGGCCACTGTCATCAAGTATCGAATTGGAAGCATGTGATTCAGGTATTTGTTTTAAATGCATTTTGACAAACGTTTCTGTGTTTTGTCCCCAATCAAAAAACAACAACAACAAATAAAATAGAGTAAACCAAAAAAAAATAAATAAAAAACAACAAAAACCCGAAATGACACCCCCAGAAAAAAAGAAATAAAAAAAAAAACCGTGATAAAGCTACAAATTTCTAGAAAAGAATCCATAGAAGTTTAGACATTCTTGTCAAGAGAGTGAAAGAGTTGAGTTTCATGGTATGGAAGCGTTTGGAAAGATTTCTCAAAAAAAAAAACCTACACTTGATTAAGAATGATCCTAAGATCGTAATGAGTAGTTCTGTGTTCAAAATTCTATCGATTCTGGCTGATTCCAAACATCTTTATCGGTATCGAAATCGATATTCGCTCACATCTTCATTTTCAAATTAATTTGTTCGCTTCATTTGCTTAGCTATTAAATTGTTGGCTTTTGGTTAAGAGGATCAACTAAGAATTATTTCAATTCAATTTCAAACCGATTTACTTTTGAAAACGTTTTAAACAAAAAGGCCAAAGTGTTTCAGATTTCGAAAGTCTTTTTTTAAAGTTAACGTAGAGTTTAATAGCGCTTAAATAGTTTTTAACTAGTTAATTCAGTTTCTGTTTTAGATTTAAAAACGATGAACTTTTTAAAGAAAGGAAACAAACTGAAAAGAACTTTTGATGTAAGGAAAGGCTCAAGTTTTCCAATGAAATCCCCAACTGCCTAAATACCATGAAATCTTCAATCTTCAATTTCATTTACCTCTAGGTTAGTTCCCTCAGTCTTTAGGTTAGTTTCCAGCATCCAAGCGTCCGTTCTGTTCTGGAAGTATAATGTTTTCTATCCCCAATCATAGCCACACATACAAACTCAGAAACTTCATCATTGTATGTCCTTAGTCCCTACGCTGCGCTGGTAAATATTTTTGTATGTTAATTCCTTTGTTTTCTATGCATATTTCTTTTTTTTTTTTTTTTGTTTTTTTTTTTGTAATGTTTTAATGTGTGGTGTCTGGTCTTGCTATTTTATGTCATATTAGTTAATAAGAAAAATCATTTGGTGAAAGTATTATTCCTTTATAATTTGCTTGCTTTTTTTGTCTTACAATTTATAAACAAAAACAAAAAAAAATTCATTTTACCACGAAAGCTAACCCTTTCCTTCCCTCAAGACAAAAAAAAAAAAAAAAACAAACCAAAATGGGGAAGAGATTCATTTACGGTGCGGGTGATATCGATGGGGCTAAACTCATATAAACACACACAAACACACAAACACACACACACACACACACATACAATTACATAGCACACACTCATAATAATGATTTATAAATTGAAAATAAAAATTTAACCTTGAGCTTCTATTTTCTTCCTTCCTTCTTATCCACAGCGGCATTGTCGCTTAAAGCATTCCGGGGATATACGGATCGAGACCCTTGAGCGTAGTGGCAATGCCGCAACCAAAGCACCGCCCATTTATCGTCCATTGGGTGCCGGTGCCAGCAATGAGTCCCAGTCCCACATCACCATCCACAATCACCACAACCAGAATCAGAGCAAGTCCAACAATAACAACAACAACAACAACAACAACAACAATCACAATAATCCAGCAAATAATGTCCAATTGTTGATGAATAAACAACTGGAGCAACTACTACATTCCCCGCTCTCGGCCAGTGCCGCGGCCGTTGTGAATGGCGCCAATACCCAACAGGATCTGCAAACAGTGGCCGCCATTTGGGCAGCCGCCTGCAAGGCAGCCGTCTCGAATGGCAGTGCCGAGGAGCTGCTACAGCTACAGCAGAACGATCAAATCGAGATCACTCGCCTGGCACCCGATCAGGCTAACTCCACCAACACCAAGAGCAAGCAGCAAAAGTGTCCAGTTTGTCCCTACATATCGGAGAGCAAGTCCCAGATGAACTATCACGTCTCGCTGCACAAGCCCACCCAGTACGAGTGTCGTCTGTGCCCCTTTGTGTGCGCCAAGAAGCAACATTTGAGCAGTCACATGAGAACGGTGCATCAACAGCAATTGGGTGGCGGTGGCAGTGGCGGTGGCAGCACTGGAGGCACAACAGCCTCCGCTTCATCGTTGGGTCTGGACTTCAGTGTGGCCTTGCAGCTGGCAGCGGCTCAGCATTTGCCCACCAGTTCCACGCCCCTATCAATTGACCTAAGTCAATTGCAATTGGATCCCGCAACGGAGATGCCTCTGCCGCAACAGCAACAGGAATTGCCACCGGAATATCAATACAAATTGATTAGCTACTGTCCACGGTGTCCGGCTCGCTTTGCCCAGAAGCACAACGATGAGCGGAACATTAAGCTGGAGTTGGAGCAACATTTGGCCGCACACGAGCCCAGCGAACAGGAGAACGATGAGGTCTATGTGTGCTCCTATTGTGAGTATCGGGCGGTAGCCGAAACCCTGCTCCAATTGCATCGGGCAGTGCATATGTCGCACTATCAGGAGAAGTGCCAGCAATTGTATAAGAATTGCAAAGAGGATCTGGAGTATCCGGCACCGAAACTACTGCAGATAACAGCAGCCGAAACCATTTGGGTGGTGGACAATGAGCTGGGAGTTCAACTCCAGCGGCAGAATCTCACTGGGGTAACTTCATCATCTTCAGCCTCGTCGCCATCGAGCACGGCAGCGGCTGCCGGCAATAGTTTTGATGGTCAAAATTCGTTGCTTAAGAAGCAATTGGAATCGGGAGGCGGTGGCGGTGGAGGAGCCATGGTGCGTGATTCGACACCACCAAAGGCTCAAGAAGCCGAGGAGGATGAGGAGCGTCACAGCAGTTCGACTCCCTCCACGTCTGCTTCGGTGGCAACTAGCGATTTAGCTGCCGATGGCAGCAGCGAAGCCGGCTCCATTGACATGCCCCAATCGGCGGTGGCCCCCGAACGTTGTCTCCACTGTCCCTACGAGACCCAGCAACATGACGAACTGCAGCAGCATCTGCAAAAGCATGCCTGTGTCAATCCTCCGCCACCAGGTGCCCATCAGTGTGCCCATTGTGATTACACCTCCAGCGAGGAGCCAGAGATTGAGGAGCATACAGCGGTGCACTTCAATGCCAGCGAGAAACTGAAATCCGTTGAGTTCTACACTTGCTATGACCAACTGGAAATAAGCGTGGAACAAGAACCCGATGAACTTGACAATGCCGAGCAGAAGGTAGAGATGACGGACATTGAGGAGCATAATAATAATCAACAGAATGTGGCCAATGCCAATCATGTCCAGCGCATGGAGCTGGAGGAGCTGGAGGAGCTGGAGACAACTCAACAACAACAACACCAACCACCAGCGTCTACAGAAGATGAGAATCCAGCACCACCTCCAGTGCCCACCAAGAAGACATGCACCAAGCTAATCCTCTACAAAAATGATGGCGAACTAAGTGTGAAACCTTCCCCGGAACCCGAACCAGAGCAAGAGGAACCACAGCGGGCGGAGAATATCAGCGATCGACTGCGTCGTCGTATACTTAGGGGCAATGCCGGCACAGAATCTCCACCAGCTCCAGTGGCCACCACCTCGGAGACCGAGACCAACAAAATGATACTGGTTAATGCCAAAACAGGCAAAGTCATTTCCAGAAAATAGACCAATTTCTTATAATTTTTCAATTCTGAATACTAATTTTTCTTCGTTTTTAATTTCGAGAAATATTTTCTTATAACATGAAAAGTGAAAAACATATGCATATTAAGAAAATATTTGTTCTCTATTATTATTTGTTGTTACTGGTTTTTATTAGAATTACAATTATTATTTTATTTTTATTTTCATTTTTTTTTTTTTTGGTATTTGTAGGCGTTTGTCAGGTTATTTGTTTTTAAGCACCAAAGGGGGTTAGGTCCCCCTCTTTTGCCCCTTTTTCCAACAATTGTTTTATATTGTCACTAACACACACACACACACCTACACCTACACACACACACACACACAAAGTTGGACAATGTTCCTGCACTTGAAACTTGGTTTAGCCTTAAGTTTTTCTATAGATTTTAAGAGCTTCAACAAAACAACAAACAAAACCAATAATAAAATAACAAAAAAAAAACATTTTCGAATACTTTAAATATATATACATACATTTAAATATATATATTTTTAACGGTGCAAAAAGATTGTAACTTAATTTAAATTGTAATGTAAACTATACATAAATTTATATATAACTAAATATTAAAATATTGGCTAGAAAACCTAACCTCAAATAACAAAAAAAAAAAATTATATGTAACAAGAGAGCAACAAGATTCAAAAGCGTTTCAAAGAAATCTACACCAACAACAACAAAATATATAAGAAAAGAATATGTAACGGAAAGAAAATTCAAAATTTAAACAAATTCTCTTTTTTTTTTTTTTGATTTTCTTAAATGGGAACTGTGATTATTGATAATTGTAAAAAAAAAATAAATAAAACAAAACGAGAAATGAGTATAAAAATCGTATATCATGCAATGAATATGGTACTATATACATACTATATGATAAATCTAAACAAAAAACATCTAAACAAACAAATTAAAAATTTTAAAACAAGCAACAAAAAAAAATACATATATGTACTATCTATTGAAAATAATTTGCAATATTTGCAATTTACTTTTTTGTTTTTGGTTTTTGTACAACTGCTGCACACATATACACAACGTTAAATTTAAATTAACTTGTAGTTTAATTTAGTTAATAATACATACATATATTATTATACGTATTTTAGGTTTAAACACACAAAACAACAACAAAATTATGGGTTTGCTTTTGTTTGTTTCTTTCTCTAATTGTGTTTAATTTTAAGATAAATGAAACAAAAAAACAAAAAACAAATGATTATCATAATCTTTAAGCAAACGAAAAGAATACACATGTGGAATAGCGGGGCCATATATTGAATAGTTTAAACAATATAAAGCAAACAAAAGAGCAAAAAACCAACAATATAAAAAATAGAGAGTATACTGAAAACTTAATTGAATCTAAAACAGCAACCGCCTTTGATACGCATATATATATATAAATATATATCTAAACATAAATGTACTACAAATAGTCCTTTATTTCAACAACATAAAATAGTGTATATAACTTAGTTTTGTTTACTACGCACACACACACACACACACAGATTTATGGCATAAAATTAAAAAAAAAAAACAGAGAAAATGTACAAAAAACAACAAATTGTTAATAAAAAAAAATCAAAAAATAAAATTTTAAAAACAATTTATTATGAGGAAATTAAACAAAATTTAGTAAAAATGTATTTTTGCAATTGGAACTAAGTCTTTTCTCACATTTCCATCAAAAAAATTCCTTAACATTTAAATTTTATTTTGAAAAGCATGTAAAAAATATATCTACACATTTTGCTTTATCTACGCCAAAGAATTTGACAAATATTTACCGATTTGGAACCGGTTCAAATCAGTGTCGAACATCTCCGAGCTAGCTCAAGCCGCTATCAAACATCTGCGAGCCAATTCGAGTGGCTATCGAACATCTGACTTTTGTATGCTGAACAACACTTGTCGTTTTGCAACACTTTCTGTAACCTAAACAACACTGTTCACTCAGTGTGGAGAGTATTTTTCAGAGTTTTTCCACAAAAAAAAAAAAAAAACAAAAATCTCTTATATTAAATTTAGATAAAAAGGCTAGACTTAATACCCGCATACCCCCACACATACATGGATACCAAGTCCAATGATGATTCTGGTGGTAGTGATTCGCTGGACAAATCAATGCAAATCAAATGTGTGATGGTGGAGACGGAACGGGAACAGCAACAACAACAGCAGCAGCAACAACAACAACAACAAAAGACTGAAGCAGCGACCAGTGCAGTGACAGCGGAAGAGACGCAAGGAAGTATTGATGAAACCTCCTCCATAGCCGTTGTCAACAATTCCAATTCCCATGCCACATCCACCTCAACCACAACCTGCTCTGCCTTTGAAACAAAAGTGAAACTTATTTCTCAGAACCTCAAAGAAACAACACTGGCCGAAGCCGAAGCTGAGGCGGAGGTGGATGCCAGTGCTGGTGGTGATACAAATAGCAGTAACGAAGAATCATCATCCACCACCACCATATCCACCTCATCCGCCTCCGCCTCTGAAACACGTCTAAATAAAAAAGTTCGATTCCATCCTGATGTCAAGGAGAATGACGGCGGTAATCGTGTGAAGAAGAAGAAGCGCCGCTCCAATCAGGCAGCAGCGAGTGAAACAACAACTATCGACGATGATTCCACTACTCCTGTCCGAAATAATAACAACAATTTAAGCTGTGATGGCATGGATTTCGATGAGTACGAAGAAGATGACGATGAAGAAGAGGATACGGAAACAGAGGAGCAAAATAGCAACAACGAAGAGAAGGAAGAAGAATTCGATTTGGCCAAAACCATAGCGGAAGCGGAGGATTATCTCAAAGAACATCCACTCACATTTGTACGTCGCGTTGAACAGAACGGCGAAAGATTACGTGATGGTCTGCTGAACATTGAAGATATTCCGAAGATGATGGTCGACGAAGATGCGTCGGTCGATGACACCGATGATGATTACTACACACATATTAAGCCAGAAAATGGTATTGAACGAATACTGGGCAAAGAAACCAAGGCGGGCAAAGTAACTAATGTCCCATTTTATTTACATTATCAAAATGATGAAATTTTTTTTTGTGTAGGTGGAATTTTTATTGCGCTATGAAAATCAAGGTGGACTCTTTTGGGAATCCGAAGAGTTCATTCGTCGCACATGCCCCACCTTATTAAAGGCCTACGAGAAGAATCGGGAGAGACGACAGCAACGTTTGGTTAGTTTCCACAACTCCGTCTCTTTATTTCTTGCCAATCCTAAATAATTTCTTGTTTCTGGTTCTTTTCTTGAAAATAGATGCATCATGTGGCTAAACGTCAGAGTTTGCGACAGCGATACACGGATTTTTAGTGCGTGGAGCTGCTTTTTTAGGTTTTTAGTTTATCTTTCCAATTTAGGTTCCATGTAATTGTAACATTTTTGTAATATGAAGTAAATTATATTCTTTTGTTGAACAAAAGTCCATCCCATTTATTCTGCTTTTGTATTTGTGTTCTCAGCCAGGGCTGCAATTACAATTTTTTTAGCTGTTTTTTTTTAACTGATTCCGGGTGAATCATCTAAATGAGCGAAAAACCAAATGCAAATTTCACTCAGTAAACTTTTTCAAACTAAACAAAATACAATATCAAAGTAAGTATTTTTTTTTTATTAGATTAATCTTGAAACCTGAAATCTGGGAGACTCCATAATTTGTAAACCATACCGCAGAAGTTAACCTAATAATCTAGTTAATGCATCCAAGAAAATTACAATATCCAAACAGAATTTCCTCTGAAAGAATCTTCAACTCATTATTAAGTTTGTACATGAAATTCACAGATTGCTCACATTTTTTATCTTCAGACTATTGGCATATTTTATAAAAAAAAGGTATTTTCCTCTACGATCATTAGCATGGGCAACCCTACGTTCGAGCTAGTTCATTTGATTGCTCTTGCAGCCCTGGTTTCGAATCGGTTCTAGTTCAAGAGTTCGACGGACGCGAGAGAAAAAATACGAAGAAAAGTCAAAATTGAAATTTATTAACATTAACAATTCTTAGTAGCAGACAGGGGCAACAACAACATCAGCTAGCTTATAAAAATAATTGTGTTTAAAATTTACAGGAGAATTAAATTGTAGTTAAAGCAAACATAACGGTAACAAACCACCCAAAATAAAGGCAGAACAAAAGAGAAATTTTTTCTCATTTTTTCTTTTTGCGTGTCACTGTGACTCTCCCCGGCCCCCAGAGTTTCCCCTCTATTGCCTATACTCTCGAATTGCTGGTGAAAACGAAACGTTAGCTTAGATTTAAACATTAAGGAAAAAGTTAAATAAACTTGGAAATTGGAATTTGGATTTGGAATTCAGAAGAAAGGTGAGTGCGAGTGTATTTATTTATTCAGCCTCTGTTTGCTCTTCTTGTTGGGTGAACTTGTGGTTTGGTTTGCCCGGAGATAAGAGACAACAAGACCATAAAGGCAATCGGAGTGGATGAAAGTTGTTTATATTTGATTTGAAAGATATCAGGTTAATGGTTATATAAGAGTATATAACTACCCCTAGTCATAACCCTTCTGGCCCATGGGTAGCTAGCTACCCACGATGGGGCTATAAATAGCCGCTGCTGCGTTTTGGGGTCTGCGTTTTTTTTTTTAATGGGTTTGTCATAGGTCAGGCCCAGAGATGCAGCAGCAGCTCCTCTTTTAGTGCGTAGTTAACAAAGACAAAGACAACAAAAACAAATTCATCATCGTCTCAACTTGGCCGTTGGCATTGTCTACTCTGTCTGTCATTATATATATATCTATCTCATTCCTGTTTCTGTTTTTCTGATTTTATTTGTTTTTTTTTGTTTTATTTCTTGTTTAGTTCATTCACCTAAAAGTAGGAGAAAATTTTGAATAAACTACGCCGCCGCAAGTAACAAATTGCGCATCTGTTTGAAATGCCGGAAGAAGAGCCACCGCAAAAGCCAATGAACGAAGAGGACCAAAACCAAGACCAAGAACATCAGGATCAAGAATCCAATCAGCCAGAGCAACAGCAGCAGCTGACAATGAAGAAAACTGAAGAATCCTCTCAACCTCATCAGGTAGATGATCTATCCATAGTCACAGAACTAACTGCGGAAGAGGTAAGCCAATTTATAAACCTACCAACAAGAACCGGGAATTGACATGTTTGATTCTATTGTAGATAAGAGCCCGCCGCTTACGCACCTTGGCTGCCAGAAGTAGTCTTCCAGCCCCAGTGGCTGCCCCTCCCACACCAAAAGAACTGGAGATGAAGAAGTCCACTCAAGCCATAAATGTGCCGGATTTGCATAGAAAAGAAGGCAGCGAAATGGATGTGGACATGAAATCCGTAGCCTCTACACCCATTTTAGATGTGGAAATGTCTTCGACGCCACCACAAGCATCTGTGCCTGCAGCGGAGCCAGCAGCTCCTTCGTTTCCTCCACACATCGGGTTAAAAAAACCCTCTGTGTTCCAAAGCCAAACAAAACTCATCAAATCTCCGGAAGAACAGAACGAGCAAATTATTTCACAGCTCTTAAATGTAACTTGGAATGAATTTGGTTCGGGCTCCATTATTTGTGTCCAAACTGCCAGCTGGCTAGAGCAATTTCCACAATTCCGTTTTGATTTCGACACAATAGTAGCCAATGTTCTAATGGAAACAGTCCTTAAGATCTACAATGATGAATTAGAGGAAGACAGTCGTATAGCTTCCGGCGATGAAAAAGAGTTCTCCTCTGCCAAAAAAATTAAATCCGATGATACGGAAGTCCAAGAGATTCTGGCCAATGCCGAAGGAGGCGGAGAAGCCTCACTACCATCGGAAGTGACAGTACCAGCAACTGCTGCTGCTACATCAGCCGGAGCTCCAGTTCCACCAAGCTCGGAATGCTTGGCACCATCTGTATTGAATATAGTGACCACCACAAAGCATAATGCCATGTTATATTTAATCAAATGCTATCAAAACTATCAAAATGATATATCCAATTATACCTCAACTCCGACTCCCTCTGTGCTACCTTTGGTCTTTGGACATTTAATGCGTATGATAGTTTTGGTCCTAACCGATCGTCTGCATCCGAATCTCTATAATGCCATGGATCAGTCCACATTGCTGGAGCTAATGTATATGGATAAAGTTAGTGAATCTTTGCTAATTGATTTGGTGGCTCAAACCCATCAGAATTTCTCAACATTTGAGGCGATCTTTGGACAAGTTCTACGTGGTCTCTTCTCCGGTATGCAACGGAATATTTGCACATCGAAAATCAATGTGCAACAAATTGAATGGTTGGCAAAATTGGTAGTTATTAAAGTGGGTTCCATGAGGCCCATTGCCGATTTAGTGGCCAAGCAACCAAATTTCATACCTCCAATTTGCACAAAAATCGCCGGTAGAGAAATAGTTAAATGCAGTTTTCTCGGCCCTTTCCTCTCCGTCTCTCTATTTGCCGAGGAGAATGTCAAATTTGCTGATTTTAGTACCAAGAATAAAGTGGAAGAGGCAGCAGCTTCAAGATTACGTTGGGTGAGTCATCAATATCAATATTTTTCTTTTGTTAACTTGCTAACATTTCCACGACGTTTTTTTTTTTTTTGCAGGAACTCCACTCGATGCGCACTCACATGCACACAGTGTTTCATTCACTTTGTGTGAATGCCAGCAGTCGTGCGATAACTTTGGAATACATTGGCAAAGTCCTAAGACACAATGAACGACGTGTTCAATTTGCCAGCGATGAGAAGCAGCTGGCACGCGATGGTTTCGTCATCAATTTAATGAGTGTCCTTCAGCAATTGTCTGTCAAAATCAAATTGGATCGCGTTGATTCAAGTTTCCATTATCATAAGAACTCATTGGTTAACATCGAACAGGATACGAAGATACGTTATAATGAGGAGGAATATAAAAGCTTTTTGGCTCGCGAATTTAATACACCGCCCGAGGAGACGGCCAATTTCCAGACGCAATGCTGGTTTCTCACCCTTCAGGCGCATCATTTGGGCTATTTGCCAGCCATTCAACGATATCGCCAGAAAGTTCGTGCCATCAAGGAATTGCAGAAGCTCATCGATGAATTGGATCGCACCAAGTCACATTGGGTTAATTCACGTTACGCCAATAGGAATAATCAGTTCAAGGAGCGTTGGGAGAAGCAGTTGAGAAAACTTAACAGGTGAGCAACCAAGCAAATGACACCGAATTATGAATGCATTTAATTGTGTCTGATATGATATTAGATGAGAGAGATTTGCTTGTTTCCAATCCTTACTTTCATTTCTTCTCTTTCTGAATAGATCAAAAACATGCAGTGAGATTACATTATTGGATTCCGGTTTACTGCAACGCTGCACCGAATTCTATTCAACTGTTTGCGAATTTATGTTATACCAATTCGAGGGTAGGCCCATTGAGGGGCCTTTTATTTCCAAGCTGCCCGTGCAGCAACTTAAACCGACTGATGCATTTTCCGCACTGCCCGAATGGTATATCGACGATATAGCTGAATTTATATTGTTCACCATGCAGCATGCCAATGTGGATATACGCCAGGGTATTGATCATTCAATTATCACCTGGCTGTTGACCTGTGTGTGTGCCTCCCATCTCATCAAGAATCCCTATGTGACAGCCAAGCTGGTTGAGGTCATGTTTGTGTTCTCCTTGAAGCCAGCCAATTCAGTAAATACGGCGGTGAGCTAAGAAATTTTGATACTAAATACTTGTAAATGATGCTATAATATATATATATTTTTTTTCACAGATGTGGAACCATGAGCTGGCCCAAAATGCCTTGGTCAGCGCTCTAATGAGATTCTATGTGGATGTGGAGACAACGGGTCAAAGCACTGAATTCTATGATAAGTTTACCATAAGGTAAATCTTATTTAAATTTAATTTGTATTCAATTTTTTATT
This sequence comes from Drosophila nebulosa, assembly GCA_024703675.1. Classification (NCBI taxonomy): domain Eukaryota; kingdom Metazoa; phylum Arthropoda; class Insecta; order Diptera; family Drosophilidae; genus Drosophila; species Drosophila nebulosa. The sequence goes on along the minus strand of CM045724.1, from coordinate 4,561,985 downwards.
GTTTAATTTTGGTTTCTTTTTTTTATTTTGTAGATACCATATTAGCCATCTGTTTAAATCAATGTGGGAGAATCCAATTCACCGTCAGGCAGTCATCTGTGAATCGCGTGTGGGAAATCAGTTTGTTAAATTTGTCAATATGCTGATGAATGATACAACATTTTTGCTGGATGAGTGCTTGGAAAATTTGAAGCGTATACATCTGACACAACAGTTATTGTCCGATAAGCAGAATTTAAGTAAAATGAGCGCGGAACAGCAACAGAGTCGTCTTACCCAATTGGCTACTGATGAACGTCAATGTCGCTCATATTTGACGCTGGCACGCGAGACAGTTGATCTGTTTCACTATCTAACTGTAAGTGTTTAATGCTCCAAGAAAAGGGGGGGGGGGGGGGGGGGAATCTAAATAGAAAAGGTTAAATGATTGAATAATTTCAGAGTGACATCAAAGAGCCTTTTATGCGCGCCGAGCTGGTCGATCGTCTCAGCTCTATGCTCAATTTTAATCTAAAACAATTAGCTGGCCCCAAATGTAATGATCTGAAAGTGAAAAATCCAGCCAAATATGGCTGGGAGCCACGTAGTCTACTTGCCCAGATCTTTGATATATATCTCCACTTGGACTGTGATAGATTCGCTCAGGCCTTGGCTGCCGATGAGCGTTCCTTTGATGTGCATATATGCAATGAAGCTGCCTCAAGAATAAAGCGTCTAGCCCTACGCTCGGCCGTTGAGGTGGAGCGTTTTAAGGCGCTGACACAACGAGCCCATGAGATTTATGGTAAGTTCTCTTATCCCCAATGTACGCAATCTCTATAACCGTTTATAAATTGCAGTTACCAATCAACAGACTGAAGATGAATGTGCCGATGCACCCGATGAGTTTAAGGATCCCTTAATGGATACTTTAATGTCCGATCCAGTTGTTTTGCCATCGGGCACTGTCATGGATCGTGCGATTATTACACGCCATTTGCTTAATAGCTGCACAGATCCCTTTAATCGTCAGCCCCTCACTGAGGAAATGTTGATACCAAATATTGAATTGAAACAGCGTATTGATGCCTGGCGCAAAGAGCAGCGCGGCAAGCGGAACAATAGTTAAAGACCAAGCAACGTCAATCTAGTTTAATGTGCAGTTTTCTTTTTAGTGTCTACCTATACTTCTATATATATGTATATATATATATATATATATATATATATATATATATATATCGCATTATCTATATCTATATAGATTTACACATATATAAATATGAAAGCAAAAATATGAAAAGATTTAGAGTTCAGCCTTCCCTGAGAATGGTTTTCCCAAAATTCTATGCTTAGTTTTCTAAATGTTCAAATTATTTTGCCAAAATTGTAACTAAATTTGATGAATTTGTCGTTAGGAGTGAGGGGGGGCTAGCACAGGAATGTTATGATGCTGTACAGATATCAGAATAGCCAAAGATATCGGTATAGCCAAATTAAGCCTAGCCCTCTGATTTGTCCAAAACTTTGTTTTATTCGCAAATATCTGTACATAGTTTCTTACATTTTTTTTTTGGAATTTCATAATTGCAATTTTGGGTATACAAATAAAAAGATTCACTTTTTATACATCGTGTGAAGATATAAATATGATTTAATATTATAAATTTGTTTAATCTGATTCAATGAGTAATCAGATTCTCTGCAAAAGGAATGCACTTCATTAAAAGGACCACAGAGAATCTTGTCATACATTTTCCTAATATCAATGAGAAATAAGCCAATTTTATGGCTTACAAAATTTATCTAACAATTATTAAAGTATCACGTCGAATTTATTTACATAAAGTCGTAACAAAAATGAGTTCAAACTCCACTCACTCAACTTATTCTTTACTCATGTGACTCATTTGGGCATTCACTTTGTGAATGTGTCGAAATTATATTATAAAATTTTACTAATATTTGCAAAATTAAGTTTTTGTTAGTGTAATTTTACCAAAATGGACACCAGCCGATGTGACCTTGGCAAAGGTTTTCATTGTTGGTTGCCTGCTGGATAAGCAGCTGTACTTGTAGCTGCTCGTTGACCTTGGTTCCATGGGTCTCGAAATCGCTGCCGGTAAGCTTGCTTTCGACGCGTTCAATAATCTTACTGGCCTTGCCATTGATCTCATCAGCATGCTGTTGGAGAGGCGATTCCGAAGAACTTGCACTATTGTCCAACTGCATGCTAGCTGCACCTAATTCCTCATTGAAACCTTCACCATTTGGCAAATTGTTATCAATTCTTTTCCTATCCACATCCAAGAGACTACAATTCAGCAAAGGATCGTAGACAAAGGCTTCAAGCACAGCCATCAGAGAGTCCTTGTGGCGTCTAAGTACCAGCATAACACTCTCACAAGTTCTTCGATAAGTGCCCTCAATGCCAGTGACCTCCATTGCCTTGATCAGCATACGGGTAAGACGGAAGGGAACTTTCTCGGGAACTGCCTCACGTATCATGGTTACCTCGAAGCAGTCACCGAAATCGATATGCAAAACTTTGCCACTCATACGATCCAACATTAAATTCGAAAGATGCCGATCACCCAATCCTAAAATGTAGCCAACCATCGACATAACTGCTACCGAGCGGGTGTAATTGTTCCGCCTTTCGAACCAAAGTTCCGTCGAGGGACTCTTCATCCACATCAATTTGGCCAAATCATCGCCATGGGACTGACTCAAAGCATATTCAAATACTTCAACCTTCTGTATGACTGTTAGACGATCGTAATCTGGTGCGAAATTGTAAATTGTGGAAAGTTCCTGATATTTAGGCACTTGCTTTCCCTTCCTATAATCACAGATCAACCGGTGCAACGTATCACAGTGTGGAACCCAGGCAATCAAACCCGAATTCGTGCTAAGCGGTATCACAGCATATCTTTGGATAGCCAAATTGCGACGGAAGGTGTCGGGATCGTCCAGCAGTAATGTATTGATTAGGGAAAATAGCTGCATGGCACGCTCATCCAGTCGAAGGTCCTCGTGTGCCTTTAGCAAATACATGTAATCCTTGCCGTTGGACCCTTTCATGCAAAGTTGTTTAGGTCGCTGCTTAGATTTGATCACCTGAAGAGTGGACTTGATGCAACTAATGCGTATTAGTTCGTGCCCTGGATGATATGAGCCTGGAACAGCCAGTTCTAAGTCCTTGCAGGTCATCAATTTAGGCGACACATACGGCAACTCCAAAGACTTAAGCTGCGGAACTATTTTCCCGTATACGAACTTGTAATATTCCCAAGCCTCAGCAAGATCTGTCTGCAGGGCCGAAATCTTGTATTGCTGTATCCATTCATAGGCCACTAACAAATCTTCGCCATAGGTTTCCATGAAGGATTTCTCCTCGAGTGTTTCTGGACCACGATTCAGCGTGATATGCAGCGGCTCAAGGATTTCAAGCATTGCCCTAACATTGTGTTCATTGTATAGACGATAGGCTTCCTCCAATCCCCTATACCACTGCTCGTGCCATAAAATTGCCACTCTGATCAGTTCCTCGCCACACATCACTGCCTGATCCACTAAAGTGGGAGAATGCTTTCTCATTGAATCCAAAATCTTAAAGGCGGCATTCTGTCTGGCCAACGAAGCCGATTTGGAAGCCACCGTCAATGGATAGACCAAAGCTTGAGGATGATTTTTACCGATATCCATCAGAAGCTGATGAATAAGTTGTCCCACCAACTTCCTATGCGTGTCAATGCGGGCAATCAATTGAGGAATCACCTGGAGCCAAGTATTAATCTCGATAAGCTTCATGCCAGAAAGCAGCGCCTCATAGACTTCGGCATGGTGACCGTAATCAAACCACAAGGTCAGCAGTCGTAAAGTATCCTGCAGTGAATTACCCTTGATCAGACTGATGGAGCGGAAGAATCCCTGGACAGCTGGCACTGCATATTGTTGGATAATCACACGTTCACCCAATCCCAGACTCAAGTCCAAGCTTTGCATGGGCATCTGCTGCTTATCCAGGCTCTGTTTCTGCTCCTGAACCACCTTGAAGTTCGTGTAGGCCCACAAATGCCAGGCCTTGTACCAATTCGGATCATAAGTGGTGGCCTTCTTGAAATAGTCCAATGCCTTCTGTATGGTATCCTTTGCCACTGGCTCTTGCAATTTGTTCTGCCAGGTTGCAAGGCGAAGATAGCATCTGGCCATTAACCGCTGATCATGTTGATTGAGAGCCTCTGGCGGCAGTTGCGCATTGTAGGTGTTGACGAATCGACGCAATTGCTCATACGCTTGGGGCAATTGGTCCGATGCAGCCATGTATTTGGTATAGGCATAGGTCACCTGCGGCTGATGGCAGGGCAATGATTCATTTGGTGCCATTTTGGGATCAGTTCCGAGTAGCATCACAAGAGTCTTGTGCGATAAATGCAGTGATTTGGATTTGCGGCACAGTGAGGCATATTTCAGCCAGGTGTGGATATCTTCATGTGGCTTCACCACCAACGAATGCACCTGGATGATCCTGCGCCAATCTTCTACTAGTCTTTGGCCACCCTGCAAACGTTTCCACCACATGGCCTTTAGGGGTTCTCGCCTCTCAGGTATCAATTTGTATTGTATGACCTCCTCAAGTTCGGCCAACATTTGGACGCACACCATTGCTCCGTAAGCCCGCTCATACGATTCGCCAGCCATGGAGGTCAGTTCAGTGTCCAGCAAATCCCTCGTTTCGTCAATTAACCTCTGGGCGGTCTCGTAATCATCATGATGGACAGCCAGCACGGCACGATAATAGCTACCATCTTGCGTGTCCACGGGAATGCAACGGACATACTCCTGCATGGCCTCCCAATCCTGTAATCCCCAGGCAGCTACTGCAGCCAATGGGCTTGCCCTCGCTCTGGCCTCGGAACTGAAGCTCTCCCATTCGTGTTTAGTAACATTGCTTAATTCCGTCCAATCTCCCAGGGCTTCCAGGCAACGCATATGACCCAAGCGGGCCTCCAAGTCGGAAGAATCCTGCCCCAAGTTGAATTTGTAGTGCCCCAACGCCTGATCCCAGTTGTGGAGCTTCTCGTACCAACGGCCCTGGACATTTAGCTCGTTGGCGGCATTGCGATAGGTGGTAAGCAGACCTTCGGCAGCCTCCCTCTGTTGCAGTTTGTTGTTGATCAAAATCAAGGACTCGAACACCTGTGGATCTTCGCGCAGAAGGAACTCCTCTTCCTTGTAACGCAAGGCCTTGGCATAGGCCCGACAGGCCATGGCGCGGGTGCCTAACAACTTGGTCTCAATTGGTATGGGATCGCGGTCGCAGTGCTCCATAAACTCAGCGAGATTCAAAATTGTCTGGGTTATCTCTGGCATATCGGTGACCTGCAGGGCTTGGATCAACGATTGGGTAAGCTCGTTCTTATGTTCGGCTGACAGTTCGGTCCAACAGGAAATGAAGGCAGCATTGAATAAATCCCTTAGTAAAGTGTCATAGTCCTGGGCCAGGTTACAACAGGCTCGTAGCGCATGCGAGGGCGACTCCTTGAGTAGACCGATGGACAAACGTTTCAACCACTCGACCCAATCATCCTTGGATACTCGGCGAGTCACCTGCCAAGCGGATCGAAGTGCATTCGGACAGACCTTCAAATTGGTGGTGCTGCTATTGCCTCTATCTGGGATAAAGGGTTCGTTCTTCTTGATCTTGGTCTGACGTAATCCAAATTCTTCCACCAAAGTGCTTTGGGATTGCAGGCGCGTCAACAGTTTCTCGTATTCTCCATCCACTATTCGGTGTTTGGTCAAAGTGCGCTGCACCATGGGCACAAAAACCAAATATTTTTTGCCCAACTGTTTCACCAGGGAGCGCAGGGTGACCATGGCCTGTTCTCTTAGTTCTGGCTCGGTATCCAATACTCTGACCAATGGATGAATGATGCGCGAAGAGAAGTCCGTGAAGTCCAGTTGACAAGCCAAGTTATTGATGGTCTCCAGGGCCACCAGTGAAACCTGCTGCGGCACATACGGTGAATCGAATAGCTTCACTATGGGCGGAACTATCAAGGGCAAATAGTAGCCCAAGGTGCTTCCAAACTTTTGCAGGGCCTGTAGTAGCTTTCGGGTGACTATTCGATCCTTGGAGTTATCATGGTGAAGAACCCTCAATATCTGGGGTATCAGTTGGGCCAGATAATCTCGGAACTCGCAACCCAAGGCCACAGCAATTTGTTCTATCAAATTGATTAATGTAGATTGCAGTGGCGTATTAATCGTCCAGAACTCCTTGATCAACTTGAATATATCGCCCATATAGCTGATAATGTGAAGCTTGACAAAGGCCACCAAAATGGCCAACTGCTGGAATAGAAACTCGCGCAGCTTGTTATCCGCTATTCTCACGTTGTCCAAAAGATTGGGCAGAACCTGCGCCAAGTACGGGACACACTTAATGCCCAACGATTGGAATATAAAGGTCACAGCCTGCACTACACTGGTGTGGTAGGCGCTTAGGGTGGGATCACGCAGAATACGCATCAGTGCGGCAATGGCCACTGCCGGGTAATATTCATCCATGGCATTGCCCATGTTCACTAGCAGTTCCGCTGTCGATATATCTTGGTTTTCATCCACTTTGCCATCGGAATAGGCTATCAATACATTATCCTTTTGGCTATCGATTAGGCCTTTGTTCATTTTATGTTTATACGGATCCATGGCTCCTAGCAACCCCAACACGCGGATGGTTTCCCGGCGAATCGATTTCCGCTGCTCCGTTTTCAGGAAGTTAATCAAGATATCAATAAGGACAGGATATTTGTGGTATGGGGTAACCACTCGTCCAGTGGCACTAATCAATTGGCCCAAGGTCCAAAGCGCCACTCCACGTTTATCCGGACTGCCAGCATCGCCCAGCATCTCGAGGAGTATCGATAGTAGCTCATCAGCCCAGAGTTCCATCTCGTTGCAGCCTCCGTTGACCTCAGCCAAGTCTCCAATTGTTCGCAAGACGTTCAGTATCACACCCGGATTGGATTCCGGTTCATGTAGTTTGGGCACCAAAGCCTTCAGTATGGGATTCATATACGAGGATATCAATCTTGGTGTGCTGATAACCAAATGATCCAACATTCTAGCACTTTGTTCTTTGTTTCGACTCATTCCAGAGTATTTCAAATCGGTGAGCAACTCGATCATGGTGGTCCTCAGCTTGGGCATCACATAGGCTGGATTCATGGAAGATAATCGGCCAATGGTCACCATGGCCAGTTCTCGTATCTCGAAAATCTCATCGTGCAAGGTGATAAAAAGCGAATTTAGCGACTCTGGCTGGGCCAATTTCGCATCAAAAGTTTCGTCGAGCGATCGCAGGATGCGTATCCGAACATTGCAGTCCATATCGGTAATGGCCACCATAAGTAGTCGTTCAATTACATGCGAGACAGTGTCACTCAAAGTCTTGGAGTTCTCCATTGAATCGGCGGCCTGGACAGCCAGTTTGAGGAGGCGTGTGCAGGATTGCACAGCCTCCAGGCGAATCTCCTGCTGCTCATGGACTATAAAATAATCCGCACATCTAAATTCCACAACAAAGAAGAATTATTATTTAAAAAAAGTTTCTAATTTCATTTTCCTACCTTCTTACAAAATCCAGCATATTCTGCTCTTCGAAATTAAATGTTCCCAGTGTCTTGAGGGCCAGGACTATGGTGGCAGTATCTGTGGTTTGTAGCATCAGTGAAGCATCGATAGCTATGGGAGTCATGACGGCATATGGAATAGCCGCCGGTTTGTTCATTAGCACCTGATAGAGTACTCCAATTAGACCCTCGGTTATCCTTGGTTTCAACTGGGGCACATTTTCGGCCAGTTCACGTAAGCAGACTGTCAATGCCGGCGACAGGCCAGTGTAGAACATTGGCTCTAGGATATCTTTAACATCGTCGGCTATTTCTGCTTTCACTGCATGAGCCAGGAGAGTGATGCATGCGAACACCGCTGGATCAACAGGCAATTTACGTTTGCTGGCCAAGTCCTTAGCTGGCAAAGCCACTTTAATGGTGGCCATGATGGGTTTCAGATGCTCTTCAATGGCCCGCTCCACCGCCACGGCGATGTAACCCATGGTTATGTGGGCAACAGTGCGATCCTTCTCCTTTCCCCGCAATATGGTCATAAGATGGGAAACACAGATTCGCAAATACTTCTGCACGAAGACCTCCCGATTGAAGGCAGCCAAGCGTGGAAGGATCTGCAGTAGTCCTTGCTGTACATACGGCGATTTCGAAAAACGCTGCTCCAACACATGGTCACAGATAGTCACATAGTGCTCTGCTAGTATCTCATGGGCATAGGCTGACTCTACAACATTGTGCTGAAAGTTATTTATATGAATATTTTTAAGGTGAAGCATCCTTTGGAAAATGGAGTGCGTGTGAAAAAGAGACAATGATCCGGCTGAAAATACATTAACGTTACCGCGTAAATGATAATGATTTAACACTAAATGTGCTTGTGCATGCAATGAAGTCTTTGTGGAATGATCACTTACACTGGAAAAATCAGTAGACATTCGAAGTTTGTGCTCAATATGCATCTGATCCTTTTCTGCACCAAAACCCAACTTATCAATGAGAAGCACCTTGAAAAAAGTCGTGGTCAACTGTGAACTAACTGCCCAGCAGCTGCTGTCCTCCAGGAATTCAGTGCACTCGGGTTTGTGGAACAGCTTTTTAAGTGAGTTATAACGACTTTCCCAACTAGCGTTGGCACAACGGAAGAGTTCATTGACGACAATAAGGCTGCCATGGATGCGATCATCTCGAGTCATTCCCTTCTGCTCTTTTCCAGTGCCCGAATCAGATATCAAATTAATATTGGCCTCGTCGTAGCAGATTTTATACCACTGCGGTTCACTGGACTGTTTGGTATTCTCACGCTGAGCAGTGACAATTAAGGCGGCACGTAAAGCCTCGCCAGCCGATTCTCGTATTGCTGGTTTCGGATCGAAGATGGCATTGAATATATGCTCGAAAAACGTTAGAATTTGCTGATAGAAATATGTCGGCAAAGCAATGGCCAGCTCACGCAGGATGAAGACAGCAGCATGTCGGCGGTACTGGAAATATAGAAACGGAATCCAATTAAAAATGTTTGCAGAACTAATATGACTTAAACTTTGAAAAAAAAATAGTAAATACTCCAAATGGACTTCGTCAGACGTCGGTCAGTGTACCTCTTGCCTATCACCGCTCAGCATCTCGAAAGCCTTTTTAATATCAAAATCAAAGGAATCCACACCCTTGGAGCCTGGCATGTTGGCCAGCTTGACTAGAGAGCGGGCAGCGATCTCCATAACTGAAACATCATTGATTAGAAGCAGATCTCTAAGACGATTCAAATATGGTGAAATGCCCTTTCTGGTTGTCCAGTGATCGCTGCTAATGAGGCACTCTGAAAAAAATCTTATGTAAATGAAAGCAAATTGATTTACTGCATTCTCCAACTCACTCATGGCTAATGCTCCGCCTTTTTTCTCATTAATATCCGAAGCATTAACCATATTGAATATATGATGATCAAATTCGTCAAAAAACTGGGCCAACTCCTCTTGGGTCATCTCCCGCAACTCCGTCTTACAGTACAGGAACAGATCCTGGGTTGCCTTGTTCTGAACATTACGATTACGGGACTTTAGCCTGTTTACAAATTGTTGCACCACAGTCGATGAGGTGGACATGATGAGTCACACTTTATGATCTCAGCAGTAACCAGCAGATGCAGTTGCAGGTGCATCTGCTACTGCGCTGACAGCAAGTCTAGGAATGGTCTTTCGAGCTTTTTTACTTCGCTGAGGTTGCACTTATTTACTGTTTTTTCCTATTGTTTTTACATTATTACCACTTGGCCAAGATTTATTAACACAGCATGCATTTATTTTGCTTATTGAGAGGTAAATTTCAAATAAGCTAATACTTTTGTTAATTTTTCAACAGGTGCGCTTCTAAAACTTCCGCTAGAAGCGCTGAGAAACTCCAGGGAAATAAAGCGATAGTCCCGCTATGACTTTTAATCAAATTATTGCATTATGTAAGCAACAATTTTGCCGTAGCGCGTCACTGTATAAATTGTAAAGACAGATTAAATGTTTATTTTGCCAAGTCGTGTATATAACAAAATTTAAAGAAATAAATTTGTTTATTAAACGTTTCCCAACACTTTTGTTTCAAAGAAATTGCTCAACACTAAAGTCTTGAGCTGCCAAAGCACCGCGCTTCATTGGAGGAAAAGTCGCTACGTTTAAAAACATTGAAACGCTTTATAATATTCGCATTTAGTTCAATTCTAATTAATAACTACACATAGGGCGTCTAGGAGCAACAAATGCACTGAACATGTATTTGCACGAATTTCAATCTCTATCCAGAAGGTCCACACAAATATCGGAGCACTTTCAATTTGACATGAAGATGTGAAATAGCAAATTGAAGTTTTCGCAATTAAAAATCAGAGGGTCCGTATAAGGTAGTATTTGATCTCTGATTTTAGATTCTGTTCAGATGTTCGGCCAAAACATTAGTTGGAACTCCATACGATTGTAGAGTAAAATTGTACAAGCAGATTTACAAGTCTCCTCCACTTCCTATCACAGTCGCCTCTAATGAACGGTTTTTTCTTTGATCTCTTTTAATTAATATTGGCAAATTTCATTTCAAATTGGATCCCATCTAGATAATAATTTTCAAATTTGATAGTCGCCACATAAATTTGAAATTAAACATTTTCTTGGTTTATATATGGAGACATATATATTATGTATTGTATTTGAAACGTATTTCTAATATAAATTATACAAATATTTATATTAATCCATTCACTTATCAAACTAGTTTATCGTCACTTTAACGAAATGGGGATTTCAGTTTTTGTTTAGGTTTCCATTTAGTATAGTTTACGGTCTAATCTCGTTACCAGAATGGACACCAGCCAATGTAGCACTGACAAAGGTTTTCATTATTGGTTGCCTGCTGGATGAGCATCTCCACTTGTTGCTGTTCGTTGCCGCTTCCTTGGGACTGGAAATCGGTGCCGGTGAGCTTGCACTTGACCCGCTTAATGACCTGACTGGCCTTACTATTGGTCACATCAGCCTGCTGTTGAAGTTGAGCCTCGTAGGTCTTTGATTTGGCTATGGGCAAGGATTCTTCCAGAGAGTTGCTCAAACTGCCAGCACTATTGCCCGACTGCAGGCCGGATGAAGTACCACCAGCAGCTCCTCCTCCACCATTGACACCTCCTGGGGCTCCATTTGGTCCATTACTATCGTTATTCTTCTTATCCACATCCAAGAGACGCCAATTGAGCAAAGGGTCATAGACGAAAGCCTCAAGGACAGCCATTAGAGAGTCCTTGTTGCGTCTAAGTACCAGCATGACACTCTCACAAGTTCTTCGATAAGTGCCCTCAATGCCAGTGACCTCCATTGCCTTGATCAGCATACGGGTAAGACGGAAAGGAATCTTCTCAGGGAATTTCTCGCGTGTCATGGCCACTTCGAAGCAGTCACCGAAATCTATATGCAGAATTTTGCCACTCATACGATCCAACATTAAATTTGAAGGATGCCGATCGCCCAGTCCTAAAATGTAGCCCACCATCGACATGACTGCAAGCGAGCGGGTGTAATTGTTTCGCCTCTCGAACCAAAGCTCCGACGAGGGACTCTTTAGCCACAGCAATTTGGCCAAATCATCGCCCTGGGTTTGACCCAAGGCATATTCAAACACTTCCACCTTCTGCATTAGTGTAAGGTGATCATAATCCGGTGCGAAATTGAGCATAGTTCGATGTTCTTGATTTAGTGGCACCTTCTTCTTGTCCCTATAATCACGGATCAGCGTGTGCAACGTATCACAGTGTGGAACCCAGCCAATTAAACCGGAATTTGTACTCAGCGGTATCACGGCATATCTTTGGATTGCCAAATTGCGACGGAAGGTGTCGGGATCGTCCAGCAATAATGTATTGACCAAAGAAAATAGCTGCATCACACGCTCATCCTGACGCAGGTCCTCGTGTCCCTTTAGCAAATACATGTAGTCCTTGCCATTGGAACCCCTAATGCATAGTTTTCTGGGTCTCTGTTTCGAAGTGATCACCTGGAGATTGGTCTTGATGTGACTTATGCGTATCAATTCCTGCCCTGGATTATATGAGCCAGGCACTGCTAATTCCAGATCCTTGCAAGTCATCAACTTGGGCGACACATACGGCAATTCCAATGACGTGAGCTGCGGCAATTGTCGGCTTATCTTTTGGAATACATGATAGTAAATGTCCCAGGCGCGATCCAGATCCATAAGCACTGCTGATGTCTTGTATCGCTGGGTCCATTCGTAAGCCTCGGTTAGCTCTCGTCCATAAGCTTGCGAAAAAGATGTCTCCTTAAGCGTTTGTGGACCACGATCCAGCATGCCATGCAATGGCTCAAGAATATCAAACATCCCTTTTACATTGTGGTCGCCGAAATACAAACGCGAAGCCTCTTCCAATCCTTCATGCCACTGCTCGTGCCACAAAATGGCCACTCTGATCAGTTCCTCGCTGCACATTACTGCCTGGTCCACCAAAGTGGGAGAATGCTTCCTCATTGAATCCAAAATCTTGAAGGCGGCATTCTGTCTGGCCAACGAAGCCGATTTGGAAGCCACCGTCAATGGATAGACCAAAGCTTGAGGATGATTTTTACCGATATCCATCAGAAGCTGATGAATAAGTTGTCCCACCAACTTCCTATGCGTGTCAATGCGGGCAATCAATTGAGGAATCACCTGGAGCCAAGTATTAATCTCGATAAGCTTCATGCCAGAAAGCAGCGCCTCATAGACTTCGGCATGGTGACCGTAATCAAACCACAAGGTCAGCAGTCGTAAAGTATCCTGCAGTGAATTACCCTTGATCAGACTGATGGAGCGGAAGAATCCCTGGACAGCTGGCACTGCATATTGTTGGATAATCACACGTTCACCCAATCCCAGACTCAAGTCCAAGCTTTGCATGGGCATCTGCTGCTTATCCAGGCTCTGTTTCTGCTCCTGAACCACCTTGAAGTTCGTGTAGGCCCACAAATGCCAGGCCTTGTACCAATTCGGATCATAAGTGGTGGCCTTCTTGAAATAGTCCAATGCCTTCTGTATGGTATCCTTTGCCACTGGCTCTTGCAATTTGTTCTGCCAGGTTGCAAGGCGAAGATAGCATCTGGCCATTAACCGCTGATCCTGTTGATTGAGAGCCTCTGGCGGCAGTTGCGCATTGTAGGTGTTGACGAATCGACGCAATTGCTCATACGCTTGGGGCAATTGGTCCGATGCAGCCATGTATTTGGTATAGGCATAGGTCACCTGCGGCTGATGGCAGGGCAATGATTCATTTGGTGCCATTTTGGGATCAGTTCCGAGTAGCATCACAAGAGTTTTGTGCGATAAATGCAGTGATTTGGATTTGCGGCACAGTGAGGCATATTTCAGCCAGGTGTGGATATCTTCATGTGGCTTCACCACCAACGAATGCACCTGGATGATCCTGCGCCAATCTTCCACTAGTCTTTGGCCACCCTGCAAACGTTTCCACCACATGGCCTTTAGGGGTTCTCGCCTCTCAGGTATCAATTTGTATTGTATGACCTCCTCAAGTTCAGCCAACATTTGGACGCACACCATTGCTCCGTAAGCCCGCTCATACGATTCGCCAGCCATGGAGGTCAGTTCAGTGTCCAGCAAGTCCCTCGTTTCGTCAATTAACCTCTGGGCGGTCTCGTAATCATCATGATGGACAGCCAGCACGGCACGATAATAGCTACCATCTTGCGTATCCACGGGAATGCAACGGACATACTCCTGCATGGCCTCCCAATCTTGTAATCCCCAGGCAGCTACTGCAGCCAATGGGCTTGCCCTCGCTCTGGCCTCGGAACTGAAGCTCTCCCATTCGTGTTTAGTAACATTGCTTAATTCCGTCCAATCTCCCAGGGCTTCCAGGCAACGCATATGACCCAAGCGGGCCTCCAAGTCGGAAGAATCCTGCCCCAAGTTGAATTTGTAGTGCCCCAACGCCTGATCCCAGTTGTGGAGCTTCTCGTACCAACGGCCCTGGACATTTAGCTCGTTGGCGGCATTGCGATAGGTGGTAAGCAGACCTTCGGCAGCCTCCCTCTGTTGAAGTTTGTTGTTGATCAAAATCAAGGACTCGAACACCTGTGGATCTTCGCGCAGAAGGAACTCCTCTTCCTTGTAACGCAAGGCCTTGGCATAGGCCCGACAGGCCATGGCGCGGGTGCCTAACAACTTGGTCTCAATTGGTATGGGATCGCGGTCGCAGTGCTCCATAAACTCAGCCAGATTCAAAATTGTCTGGGTTATCTCTGGCATATCGGTGACCTGCAGGGCTTGGATCAACGATTGGGTAAGCTCGTTCTTATGTTCGGCTGACAGTTCGGTCCAACAGGAAATGAAGGCAGCATTGAATAAATCCCTTAGTAAAGTGTCATAGTCCTGGGCCAGGTTACAACAGGCTCGTAGCGCATGCGAGGGCGACTCCTTGAGTAGACCGATGGACAAACGTTTCAACCACTCGACCCAATCATCCTTGGATACTCGGCGAGTCACCTGCCAAGCGGATCGAAGTGCATTCGGACAGACCTTCAAATTGGTGGTGCTGCTATTGCCTCTATCTGGGATAAAGGGTTCGTTCTTCTTTATTTTCGTTTGACGCAATCCAAATTCTTCCACCAAAGTGCTTTGGGATTGCAGGCGTGTCAACAGCTTCTCGTATTCTCCATCCACTATTCGGTGTTTGGTCAAAGTGCGCTGCACCATGGGCACGAAAACCAAATATTTTTTGCCCAACTGTTTCACCAGGGAGCGCAGGGTGACCATGGCCTGTTCTCTTAGTTCTGGCTCGGTATCCAATACTCTGACCAATGGATGAATGATGCGCGAAGAGAAGTCCGTGAAGTCCAGTTGACAAGCCAAGTTATTGATGGTCTCCAGGGCCACCAGTGAAACCTGCTGCGGCACATACGGTGAATCGAATAGCTTCACTATGGGCGGAACTATCAAGGGCAAATAGTAGCCCAAGGTGCTTCCAAACTTTTGCAGGGCCTGTAGTAGCTTTCGGGTGACTATTCGATCCTTGGAGTTATCATGGTGAAGAACCCTCAATATCTGGGGTATCAGTTGGGCCAGATAATCTCGGAACTCGCAACCCAAGGCCACAGCAATTTGTTCTATCAAATTGATTAATGTAGATTGCAGTGGCGTATTAATCGTCCAGAACTCCTTGATCAACTTGAATATATCGCCCATATAGCTGATAATGTGAAGCTTGACAAAGGCCACCAAAATGGCCAACTGCTGGAATAGAAACTCGCGCAGCTTGTTATCCGCTATTCTCACGTTGTCCAAAAGATTGGGCAGAACCTGCGCCAAGTACGGGACACACTTAATGCCCAACGATTGGAATATAAAGGTCACAGCCTGCACTACACTGGTGTGGTAGGCGCTTAGGGTGGGATCACGCAGAATACGCATCAGTGCGGCAATGGCCACTGCCGGGTAATATTCATCCATGGCATTGCCCATGTTCACTAGCAGTTCCGCTGTCGATATATCTTGGTTTTCATCCACTTTGCCATCGGAATAGGCTATCAATACATTATCCTTTTGGCTATCGATTAGGCCTTTGTTCATTTTATGTTTATACGGATCCATGGCTCCTAGCAACCCCAACACGCGGATGGTTTCCCGGCGAATCGATTTCCGCTGCTCCGTTTTCAGGAAGTTAATCAAGATATCAATAAGGACAGGATATTTGTGGTATGGGGTAACCACTCGTCCAGTGGCACTAATCAATTGGCCCAAGGTCCAAAGCGCCACTCCACGTTTATCCGGACTGCCAGCATCACCCAGCATCTCGAGGAGTATCGATAGTAGCTCATCAGCCCAGAGTTCCATCTCGTTGCAGCCTCCGTTGACTTCAGCCAAGTCTCCAATTGTTCGCAAGACGTTCAGTATCACACCCGGATTGGATTCCGGTTCATGTAGTTTGGGCACCAAAGCCTTCAGTATGGGATTCATATACGAGGATATCAATCTTGGTGTGCTGATAACCAAATGATCCAACATTCTAGCACTTTGTTCTTTGTTTCGACTCATTCCAGAGTATTTCAAATCGGTGAGCAACTCGATCATGGTGGTCCTCAGCTTGGGCATCACATAGGCTGGATTCATGGAAGATAATCGGCCAATGGTCACCATGGCCAGTTCTCGTATCTCGAAAATCTCATCGTGCAAGGTGATAAAAAGCGAATTCAGCGACTCTGGCTGGGCCAATTTCGCATCAAAAGTTTCGTCGAGCGATCGCAGGATGCGTATCCGAACATTGCAGTCCATATCGGTAATGGCCACCATAAGTAGTCGTTCAATTACATGCGAGACAGTGTCACTCAAAGTCTTGGAGTTCTCCATTGAATCGGCGGCCTGGACAGCCAGTTTGAGGAGGCGTGTGCAGGATTGCACAGCCTCCAGGCGAATCTCCTGCTGCTCATGGACTATGAAATAATCCGCACATCTAAATTACACAACAAAGAAGAATTATTATTTAAAAAAAGTATCTAATTTCATTTTCCTACCTTCTTACAAAATCCAGCATATTCTGCTCTTCGAAGTTAAATGTTCCCAGTGTCTTGAGGGCCAGGACTATGGTGGCAGTATCTGTGGTTTGTAGCATCAGCGAAGCATCGATAGCTATGGGAGTCATGACGGCATATGGAATAGCCGCCGGTTTGTTCATTAGCACCTGATAGAGTACTCCAATTAGACCCTCGGTTATCCTTGGTTTCAACTGGGGCACATTTTCGGCCAGTTCACGTAAGCAGACTGTCAATGCCGGCGACAGGCCAGTGTAGAACATTGGCTCTAGGATATCTTTAACATCGTCGGCTATTTCTGCTTTCACTGCATGAGCCAGGAGAGTGATGCATGCGAACACCGCTGGATCAACAGGCAATTTACGTTTGCTGGCCAAGTCCTTAGCTGGCAAAGCCACTTTAATGGTGGCCATGATGGGTTTCAGATGCTCTTCAATGGCCCGCTCCACCGCCACGGCGATGTAACCCATGGTTATGTGGGCAACAGTGCGATCCTTCTCCTTTCCCCGCAATATGGTCATAAGATGGGAAACACAGATTCGCAAATACTTCTGCACGAAAACCTCCCGATTGAATGCAGCCAAGCGTGGAAGGATCTGCAGTAGTCCTTGCTGTACATACGGCGATTTCGAAAAACGCTGCTCCAACACATGGTCACAGATAGTCACATAGTGCTCTGCTAGTATCTCATGGGCATAGGCTGACTCAAGAACAGTATGCTGAAAAAATAAGATAAGGAAATTTTAGAATTATATTTTAAATACACTGCAAGTTAGGATAGATTTATTCAAAGGTCCGATGCGTCCGTCAATCAGTTGCCTATCTTACTTCAAGGCCTTCTCTTAAGAAGTTTTTTTAAAGAGGAAACCGATACTTACATTGGAAAATTTATTGGCTATGCCATTATGCTGTTCACTATGCTCAAGATGCATCTGTGTGCCAGTGCCCAATTTATCAATGAAGGGCACCTTTAACCGTGGTACAATTGTGGTCAACTGTGAGCTAACCGTAGAGGAGCTGCTGGCATCCAGGAATTTATTGGTTTGTGGTTTGGGGAACAGTGTTTTGAGGGAGTTATATCGACGTTCCCAACTAGCGTTAGCACATCGAAAGAGCTCATTGACCACAATAAGGCTGCCATGGATGCGATCATCTCGAGTCATTCCCTTCTGCTCTTTTCCAGTGCCCGAATCAGATATCAAATTAATATTGGCCTCGTCGTAGCAGATTTTATACCACTGCGGTTCACTGGACTGTTTGGTATTCTCACGCTGAGCAGTGACAATTAAGGCGGCACGTAAAGCCTCGCCAGCCGATTCTCGTATTGCTGGTTTCGGATCGAAGATGGCATTGAATATATGCTCGAAAAACGTTAGAATTTGCTGATAGAAATATGTCGGCAAAGCAATGGCCAGCTCACGCAGGATGAAGACAGCAGCATGTCGGCGGTACTGGAAATATAGAAACGGAATCCAATTAAAAATGTTTGCAGAACTAATATGACTTAAACTTTGACAAAAGACAGAAAATACTCCAAATGGACTTCGTCAGACGTCGGTCAGTGTACCTCTTGCCTATCACCGCTCAGCATCTCGAAAGCCTTTTTAATATCAAAATCAAAGGAATCCACACCCTTGGAGCCTGGCATGTTGGCCAGCTTGACTAGAGAGCGGGCAGCGATCTCCATAACTGAAACATCATTGATTAGAAGCAGATCTCTAAGACGATTCAAATATGGTGAAATGCCCTTCCTGGTTGTCCAGTGATCGCTGCTAATGAGGCACTCTGAAAAATGTGTAAGTAAGCAAAGGTAAATTAATTTATTGAATTCTTTCGCTCACTCATGGCTAATGCTCCGCCTTTTTTCTCATTGATATCCGTCGCATTGACCATATTGAATATATGATGATCAAACTCATCAAAAAACTGGGCCAACTCCTCTTGGGACATCTCCCGCAACTCCGTTTTGCAGTACAGGAACAGATCCTGGGTTGCCTTGTTTTGGACATTGCGATTGCGGGACTTTAGCCCGTTTACAAATTGTTGCACTACAGTCGATGAGGTGGACATGATTGCTTGCGCTCACTCTTTGATTTTAAGGTAAAAAAGCAGGTGCAGGTGCATCTGCTGCTGCGCTGACTCCAATGGAAGCCGAGTTCAGAAGGCTTTAGGGTAATATATGATGCTGGGGCTGCACTTATTCACTACTTAGGCTTGCAGTTTTCACATTGTTACCGGTTTTTTAAACCTTAAGAAACGCAGGATCTATTTATTTAGCGAGGTTGAGGTAAATTGGTAAAATTCATGAAAAAAAGTAAGTTTGTTTCTCCGGTAGGAGCGCTTATCAGCATTCCGCTAGGGGTGCTGGGAATTTTCATGGTAGTCTAGCGGGATTCCCGCTAATTCAAGCCAAAAGCCATCTAGTCATGAGGTTAGCAAATGCAAAATAAAATATATAGATGAAATATAAAAAACTTTTTATAATCTTATGGTATATGAAATATATTTTTGTTAATTCAAGAACGCACAATATTAACAATATCGAAGATAATCAACAAATAAAACGTTTTTCTTTTAGGAACTTTTTTTGCTTCGAGCACGTATTGGAACTTAAACAAACAAGTTTTTCTCGCTGAGACTGCTTTTTTTACGGATCGTTCCTATGGCAGCTATATGATACGGTGGCCCCATTCGGACAATGGGTATATCGGCTCGGCTTCTTATGCTGATTAAGAATATATATACTTAGCAATTTCATTATCTCCATATCCTGATTCTCCATTGAGATTGTCCTTATTGCAACTGTCATCTCTAACACTGTGACGTCGATTTTTAGCACTAGTTCTATCGATATCACAGAAATTTTCCCGAGTATCGATTTGTTTTTGGGAAAATTCAGTCCGCTGAGAGTTTTCATAAGAGCCTGCCACAAAAATGTGAGTAAAGCAATTTTCTTCTACGAGCCCCAAACAAATTCTATTTAAATAAAAAATTAATGACAGTTCAAATCGAAATTTAATATAGATCGAACGCCAGAGTTGTAAAGTAACGAAATATTAACGAGGGAAAATTAAACCCAAATTTAAAAAGACTTTTTAGCTTGAGTGAAAGATGAAAATGAAAGGAAAATCGTGGTGTAGGAAAAATCGATGTTGTGCATTGGCGGGGGTGTAAGTGATGTGTGTGTGTAAGTGAGAGAGAGGCTGTGCGTGTGGAAGCTTTTCACTGGGGGCCAGCAGCGCCATCTAGTTGAAACCAAAAAAAAAAGGGAAAAAAGGAAAATTAACGAAAAATGTGTTTTTGTTTATTGCAATTTTAGCAAACGAATTTCGACCGTTAATACACAACTTTAAAAACACATCACCTCGAAGAATGTCGAACCTGAGGAAATTCAAAGACGAGGAACGTGAATCCGAATATGGTCGTGTGTACGCCGTCTCCGGTCCGGGTAAGGAAGACAGACAAACAGACGTCACCTTTGTCCTTCACCTGGCTGACCTTAACTCCTCCTCTTTAACTTTCTAAATTCTAGTTGTCACCGCCGAGGCCATGTCCGGCTCTGCCATGTACGAACTGGTTCGTGTTGGTTATTATGAGCTTGTGGGCGAGATTATCCGCCTTGAAGGAGACATGGCCACCATACAGGTGTATGAGGAAACTTCGGGAGTTACAGTTGGAGACCCTGTTTTGCGTACTGGCAAACCCCTATCCGTAGAATTGGGTCCCGGCATCATGGGCAGCATTTTTGACGGCATCCAACGTCCTCTGAAGGATATCGGTGTAATGACCAACTCCATATACATACCCAAGGGTGTGAATACGCCAGCTTTATCTCGTTCCGAGATGTGGGAGTTCAATCCTCTCAATGTGCGCGTAGGATCACACATCACCGGAGGAGATTTGTATGGTGTAGTACATGAAAATACTTTAGTCAAGCAGCGTATGATTGTGGCTCCTCGGGCTAAGGGCACAGTGCGATACATTGCTCCAGCTGGCAATTATAATCTAGAAGATATTGTGCTGGAAACGGAGTTTGATGGTGAGATAACCAAACACACTATGCTTCAGGTTTGGCCAGTGCGTCAACCACGTCCGGTAACAGAGAAGCTCCCAGCCAATCATCCTCTGTTCACGGGTCAACGTGTATTGGACTCACTGTTTCCCTGCGTCCAGGGTGGCACTACGGCTATTCCCGGTGCCTTCGGTTGCGGCAAGACTGTCATCTCACAGGTACAGATTGATAAATGTGTCACTAGTCCATTAAAACTCACCTATCTTTGATTTTAGGCTCTCTCCAAGTACTCCAACTCGGATGTGATTATCTATGTGGGCTGCGGCGAGCGTGGTAATGAAATGTCTGAGGTATTGCGCGATTTCCCAGAATTGACTTGCGAAATTGATGGCGTTACCGAATCCATAATGAAGCGTACAGCTCTGGTAGCCAATACCTCCAACATGCCTGTGGCTGCTCGTGAAGCTTCCATTTATACTGGCATCACGCTTTCCGAGTACTTCCGCGATATGGGCTACAACGTGGCCATGATGGCTGATTCGACATCACGTTGGGCTGAGGCTTTGCGTGAAATTTCTGGCCGTCTGGCTGAGATGCCTGCCGATTCAGGTTATCCCGCCTATTTGGGTGCACGTTTAGCTACCTTCTATGAGCGTGCCGGTCGTGTCAAATGTTTGGGTAACCCCGAACGTGAGGGTTCCGTATCCATTGTTGGAGCCGTCTCGCCACCTGGTGGTGATTTCTCCGATCCCGTCACTTCGGCCACTCTGGGCATTGTCCAGGTGTTCTGGGGTTTGGACAAGAAATTGGCCCAACGTAAACATTTCCCCTCCATCAATTGGCTTATCTCCTATTCAAAATACATGCGCGCTCTAGATGAATATTATGACAAGAATTTCCCAGAGTTTGTACCCCTACGAACCAAGGTCAAAGAGATATTGCAAGAGGAAGAGGATCTGTCGGAAATTGTTCAACTGGTGGGCAAGGCATCACTGGCCGAAACCGATAAGGTTACTCTGGAGGTGGCTAAGCTCCTGAAAGATGATTTCTTGCAACAGAATTCCTATTCACCATACGATCGAGTGTGTCCCTTCTACAAGACAGTGGGCATGCTTCGGAATATTCTTGCCTTTTATGAGACAGCGCGACACGCTGTGGAATCGACGGCCCAGTCTGATAATAAAATTACATGGAACACCATAAGAGAATCGATGGGTAGCATTATGTATCAGTTGTCTTCAATGAAATTTAAGGTAAGTCAACTAATAAATGGCGACAGGTTTTCTTAATCAAATAAATCATTATTTTTTTTTTTCAGGATCCTGTTAAAGAAGGTGAACAGAAGATCAAGGCGGATTACGATCAGCTGTACGAAGATGTGCAGCAAGCCTTCCGGAATCTAGAGGATTAAAGCTGACTGCCACAAACAGAATACGAAGCAAACCAAAAAAAAAAACCTAAGAAATAGCAAAAAAAAAAAAAAAACCAAAAACGAAAAGAAAACTAAGCAAACCAAAAACAAAAAAAGAAAAAGAAAAGGAACTTAGGTTATTATACGAATTCCCCCATTCAAGCTAGTCATACACATATACATACATTACATAATGCATAATAAGGATATTTTCAAGTCAAGTTTTATTTTTAAGTTTAACAGTTTCTCGCCAGGCAGTGAGGCAGGCGCAGGATCGGCACTAACTGGATCATTGACGATGAACAGGAATCACACAAGAAGACGAACAATAATTAGTCGGTAGCGCAAAATAAAAAAAAAATAAAATAAAATAACAAAAAAAAAGGAGAAAGTTATAAAAGGAAATAACGAATGGAAATCAGTAATGGAAAATGAAAGAGTTGTCCTTGTAAACCAGCCATACATATATTTATATATATACACATAAACGCAAACATAATACTTATCTATGTTGATACATACATCATTTTAATTATAGTTCACAGCAAAAAATATTTTATTGTTAGTAAAAATTGAAATTGAGAATTCGTAATATATATATATATATATATCTTTGTGTTCCTCTCCCTTTTAACTTCTCACTCCGAAAACATTTTCACTATGAATCTTTGAACTAACTAACTTATGTTTCATGTTTTTTGCCAATGCGTGTTGATAAAGAAAAGTTAAATACATTATGAAATTATATAATATTATAAAAATTATTATATATAAATACTATTATATATATACATTAAAGACCCTTACGAAATGCAATAACTAAGTAGCCCAACAAAATGCATAATTGTACCTCTTACCAACCAAAGATAAAAACGAAACGAAAACTAAAAACTATTTGTCTGTGTTGCAACAACCAAAAAACAAACGGAGCTATGGTAAATAAAAATGTATTATGAATGTTAACAAATTGGAAAACGAGTTTTTTTTGTTCTTTTTTAATAATCTATATACTTCCACAGCTAAAAAAAAATATCTATTGGTAAGATTTCATGAAATAACATTTTGGGACAAATACTTCGAAAGGAGCTAATTTAAATGATATTAGAAGAGTTTCAATCAAAGTAATTGCGTTTCTATTCAGTGATTTAATTTACTTAATATTGTACAATGATTAACATCGTTAGGAATTAGTTGCGTTTTTTATTCACATTGGATTTAAGTTTTTACATTATTTTGTACTCATATCGCCCATTGTACCAACATTTTTTCGTTACTAAACACTAAAACCGCCCGCTGAATATCGATTTTTTGAAAAAATATGTATCGGTTTTATTTCAGCTGAAACTAAATAGCGTTGAAACGAATTTTTATTGCTACTCAATAAATAAATGGACTCGTTCTGAAACTAAACATATAAGATGGGAATCGGTAAATAATATAATAACCGATACATTTGAAACATATGACCGCAAAAACTTTGCAACACTACATTGAGTGATTTCCAACACTACAATTAAAAGTGACGTGTTGAACTTTGTTTTGATTTTGTTTCAATTTGATTGAAACATCTTTCTTTAAATAGTAAATAAATTATAGTAATCTTAGAAAATGTCACAATTCGGTGGGCCCAATGATTTTTATGGCGGTAACCAAGGAGATACCAGCTATAACTTTGACATGCCCGAATTTGGACAAGAACTGTAAGTTATCGTTTGCCGCATCCTATTTGTTTAAAATTTCTTACTGTTGGCTTAATTTAAATATTCGCAGTAACTTCCAAAGTTTTGACAATACACAGGCCTCAGTGCCGCCCAGTTTTGATGCGCCACCGCCACAGCAGGGTCTAGGCGGATTCTATGATCCCACAGCCTATGCGGATAATTCCTATGCCCAGAACAAGCCAGGCGGAGTTGCTGACGGGGCGGGTAATGAATTCGATGATGAACCCCCGCTACTGGAGGGTAAGTAAATTTCAAATCTATAATTATTTCTATGCTTTAATTCAAAATGATCTTTTACAGAACTTGGCATCAATCCCAATCATATATTCCAAAAGGTAAAATGGGAGACACTTTACAAAATAGTTTGAAAAACTTGATTTGAATTGCATATTTCATATTTCTTTGAGAACAGAAAGTTGTAGCAAGCCTTCAGCTGCTTTCCACTTTGTAATACTTCCTTTTAGTTTGCCTCTTGTATTTTTCTTTTTTTTTTTTATTGTTTTTGGCGTTTTCTAATTTGTGTGCCGCAAGCGGAACAAGTGGTAAAAGAGGCGGCAGGGTAGAAACTTGAGGCGCCACCAGGAGTGGCCACTTTAGGCATACAACTTTACTCAGTTTTTTAATTGAAATTTAAATGTTTTTGCATTTCCCTCAGTTTTGTAATTCATGTTTTTGTTGTTGCTTTTGCCATTCTGTCTGCATTCCCGTTAACATTGTTGTTGCATTTGGCTAGTTCCCCCCCCCCCCCCCCCCCCCCCCCTAGCTCTTTCTCTCGCTGTCTCTTTTTGTTCTTAATGAAGACATATTTTTTCATTGCTTTTGGTTCTGCTTTAGTTAGTTGTTGTATATAAATAAATAAAACAACTTTTGTGTTTTTTAATTAAACTTTTTTATGCTGCTCCCCGTGACCGGTGTATGCAACTTTTTTGTATAAAAACTGAGAGAAATTTGCTCTCACTCTAGTCCTGTGCCCTCGCCTAGCATTCCCTCTGTCACTTGTTTCATTCATTTGATTTTAATTCTTTTCGGTTTTTTTTTTTGTTTTGTTTTGTTCTGTTCTGTTTTTGCCTGGAATTTATTACGTTTGTGTTAATTGAAAAATGAAAATGTTAATGAGACTTTTTTTCCGGCCACTCTACTCCCCTCGCGCTTTCTCTCTTTCTCTGGTGTCATCATAATAATGAAATGAAATACTAATTAAATTGTTCAGCATGGGGCATCAGTTGGCTGAGATTTATGGAGAGTCTTTGGCCGATTAAATGGCCAAATGATGCAAATGGTTAACGAATTCTTTTTTTTTTTTTTGATTTTGCTAATCGAATCGTTTGAGTTTATTTACTTTATTTCATATATCGGTTATTTGGATGAAATAGATTAAAACTATAAATATAAATTCTTAAACTGCTGGCAAAGTGTTGCCTTTATCGAACAGGGAAAGGATGTTTTTTAAAGATTTAATTTAAGATTAGTCTAAAAATGTATGAAAGGTGAAATGTACACTTATTTCTGATGATTTTTGGAATTATTTGACTGACTGAATGGCGAACTATTAGAATTAATAGTAAAAACATTATGTAAAATCAAATGTTTTTTATAGATTATATTGTGAAAGGTAAAAGTTGCTCTGGTCTTTCTATATTTTTGCGTTTCCTCTGACCTTAGATTTCTCTTGTTGGCTCTGTGGCTTAACTTTTACTTCCTGCACAATGTTTGAAAACCAATTTGAGATTGTTTTTTCCTGTTGTTTTTGGGTCAGTGTTAGTCGGTTTTTTTGACCGTTGCCGCTAAGCTCCCAATGCCCTCCAGTAAATGGATGGATATTATCAAAATTTCATAGCTTTGTCCTGTCCAGTTTCCAGTGTCCGCTGCCGGTCCCCTTTGCCGTTTGCGTCGTTCATATTCTCATGCGTCAAATTGTACGTTGACAGCTTTCAGTTGGTTCTTCTGTTCTTTTCTGTTTTAGCCGCTGTTGTTGTTTCTCTCTTCGCTGGTCAGCAATATCATTTATCATCAATTTCCATTTTTCAAATTTCTCTGCGACTGCACACGAAAAAACCAAAAAAAGCAACAAATAAGAAGAAAACCAAACCAAACCGAAAAACGCATAGAATGAGCAAATGTTTCGACGAATGGCGTCGGCCCTGTTCCAGCCTCCGTTTTATGCCAGTTGTTGTTGTTCTCGTTGTCGTTGTCGTTGAGAACAAATGAATTGTGTTATGTTTGTCCTATGCTCTGTGTGTGTGTGTGTGTGTGTGTGTGTGTGTGTGTGCGTCCTGTGTGAATGATGATGGCCAGTTTGATTGGTTCTCGCTAGCCAAACCAATGATGTAATCCTTCACTTAGTGTAATTTTAATAGTATTAATCCTATTCCTTTTACTTCTTTTTCATTTTAGACACTGGCCGTGCTGAATCCTTTGCGTGGGACTGATCAACAAATACTCCAAGATACCGATATGGCTGGCCCTTTGGTGTTCTGCTTAACCCTCGGCGGATTTCTTTTGCTGGTTTGTTGAAAATTGTTGAATATAGCATACAAATTTAAATGAGATTACGAATTATTTATTATGAAAATATTTAGAAAATTTAAAAGAATTTCGATGTCATGATTGATGTCATCTTTAAGATCTTTGTCTATATCATTGTTTATGTGTTTGCCGACTTTAACTTTGTGTTTTTAGAAAACTTGGAGAGACAACTTTGGTTTTTACTATCGGCTCATGCCAATTCTCATAATTTATCATAAAAACGACAACTTCTTAAAGATAGTTTCTTCTTATTTTGAATTTCTGCAAGTTTAGAAAATTTATCTTATTCGAAATTTACAAAAAATGTCGTTTTGCATTCTTTTTTTTTGTCATTTTGATAGTTATTTCTATTGGTTAAAGTAATATTTATTTCCTGTTTTACTTGCATTTAAGAAACCTTGTAAAATTTGCACTCAATTCTTTGCCAACACAAAAGATTTTACTTACTACTTATTTTCTGTGTTTCTTGCTCTTTTTGTTATACTTACAGCAAGGCAAAGTTACCTTTTCGTATATCTATGGAATCGGAGTGATGGGCTGCATATTTTTCTATTGTTTGCTGTCACTGATGGTCACCCGGTCGCAGGTGACCTTTGGCGCAGTGGCCTCCGTTCTGGGCTATTGTCTGTTGCCCATGGTTGTATTGTCGGGCATCAACATTTTAATTACCATTCAGTAAGTAATTGTTGACACACACACACACACACACACAACTTCAAATCCCCCATCACATTCCCATCCCATCTCCCACTTCAGGCCATCCTCTATCCGTATAGCTTCATTCATTCCGCTTTATATTTATGTTTTTAATTGAAAAGTTGCCAATGCATTGGCGTCCCATTGTTTGTGGCCGGTAATTACAAACTTTTGCCTAAGCTTTCCCAGCTGCGACTGCAGCACGTACTCGACTCGATTCGATTCGATTCGATGTAGCGTTGAAAGCAAACTTGCTTGAAAACAAATTGATAGATTGGCTGCGGTTTCGACGACTCTGACTGGGAGTAAGACTAGTCGTGGGTGTGGACATGATGGCTATTCAAGTTGGATATTTGTTAGTTCAATTCAATAGTTTGTCCTAGCAGTTGGATATGAAATGGGAAAAATAAAATAAGTTAGACAAATGGTTCACAGATCAAGTCTTACATAAGTTTATAATGAGTTATTTAAACATTTCGCTCCTCAGATTGCATTTAGATTTGTCCTCGAGTTGATCTCGAGTCTTAAATGTTAATAATCCACATAAAACTAAGCATTCAATGCGCCTATCATCTTTCAATTAAAAAGTTTCTATCGATTTTTCTTCGTTTTTATCTTAAACGAAACTTATTTTCCTTATTTTTTTGTTTTTTGTTTTTTTTTCGAGCGTACTCCTTTCTCTAATTCAGATACTTACCAAAGACTTTGCTCCCCAACTCTGACTCTAAACTGGACTCTGTGCCTTTAGCTTCATTTTGCTTTGGTCTCCCACTCGAACAATTTAGATTTTTAATTTTGTTGCAGTTTTGGCATAAAAAGAACGACGACGAGAGTTGGTGCTGCTGCTGCTGCTGCTGCTGCTGCTGATGGTGGTTGGTGGTGGCCAACTTAATTTGCGCTTTTAGTGCACTCCGGGGCTACTATTTGGAAGTAGTAGCAGCAGCAGCAGAAGTAGAAGCAGGAGCAGGAGCAGCTAGTGCGGTAGGAGCCAACTATGCGCCGTTTAATTTTCGCGGGTGGGTGGTTGCTTATTTTACTGGTGGCATGTCCAACTTACCGTATCCATGTTTTCCTTCTCTCTCTCTCTCTCTCTCTCGATCTCGCTTTCTCTCTGTTGCCCACGTATTTTTGCTTTTCAAATATGTGTCCAGCACTTGGTATATGGTATAGTTCAGTACCCACTATCCACTTCCCTTTTTTTTTTTTTTTATTGTATATTTCTGATGTTTTTTTCTCTTTTTTTTTTTTCTATCTACACTCACTACGTTTCGCTTTTTATGGTAACGATGCGAAAGCAACACGCAAATGCTGCGTGCGTTACGTTACGTTTCGTTTGGTTTCCTTTCCTTCAGTTCCCTTTGGCACGTCATAATTTCAGTGGGCAGTCGGTGAATAAGGGTTTACTCGACACCAACAGCGTTTTGTCGGCCACTAGAACCACTAGGATGCGGAGATGGTGGTGGAGTTGGAGATGGTGTTGGTGCTGGTGCTGGCGCTGGAGCAACAGCACGAACAGGCAACAAAACTGTCCAACTGTCCAGTGCAATTGCCATTTTTGGTTGCCTGTTTGCTTGCATTTTTTATTTGCACTTTGTCTGACTCCCCCTTTCCGCGCCCCTTTCCTATGTCATGTTGGTATTCCATGTTCATATACTCTACTCCATCTACGTTGTGGCAGGCAAGTTTACAGTAAATATTTTTACGATTTTTACAATTTTTTTTTTTTTTTTTGGTCTTTGGTTTTTTTTTTTTTTTTGTTAGCCTGGACAGACTTTTTAATTGAGTTTGTTTGGTGATGCAAAAGTGCGCAAAAATTACACAGACTGCAGAAGAGAGGGATGCATCTGTGTGTGTGTGTGTGTGTGTGTGGGTGGGTCTGGGCATTGTTTTGATTGGTTTTTAGGCACCTAGCTGCATTGGGCAGAACCATTTAAGCTCAACGCTTGACCAAAAATCACTTGGCAATGGCGGAAAAAAAAATGAAAAAAAAAAAGGGAAACCCCGGACCAAAAGATGAAAGTGAATGTCATTCTTGTTGCTCTTGGACTGAATAGAGATTTGTAGGGCGGCAGTTGAGGGAACCAGGTGACAGCTGAGCCGCCGAGCGCCAGGCGAGCATCGGACACAAAAAGGCAATCCATTAAACGTAGAAGGGCACACAAATTGCTGATATACCTTGTACCTTGGTGGGCATAAAGGATTTCATGTCAAATTAAAGTGCCTTTGATTTTATAAACCAAAAAAAAAAAAGAAGTCTGTATATTGATTGAGTTACATAAAGAGATACGAATTCAAAAAACTGATTTCTTAAAAGGTCAAAGGCATTAAAACTCCAAAGAATTTAGCTGCTTAATAATGTGAAATCATTGTGTTAAAAGAATTGCTAAAGTAAACGGAAAATAATTTCTTAAAAGTTTCAAAGAACAAAACTTAATGGAACTAGAAAATTTCGAATTCGATTTTAGATGCTCTTTTAAGCCGATTGAACGTTTAAAAAACACTCATAAATTAACCTAACTAACCTCTTTACATTACATACAACTGAGATCTTCAGCGAAATATACATAGATAAAATATATATCACAAAACATAAACTTACTCTTTAAATTGTAAATATTTCTTAAGATAATTAGTTGAGCACTCTTCGAGTGCTTTTATCGAAGAGTAAAGTTTCGGTTATGGATACTGCAGATCTTAATTCTTAACTTATCTTACTAAGTAATTCTTATAAAATCATAAAAATTCATATATATATATATATAAAGCCTTAGCTATAAACTTCAATTAGCCATTTAATAAGTTTCTTGTTTTATCTGTTGAAATTTGCCAAAAATGTTTGACGTTGTTTTTGCTCTTGAAGTGACTTTTTACTTTATTTTTCTTGTTTACTGTAATAATTTGGTTATTTGGATGTTAATTTGTAAAAAGCTTCTCGTTGGCCATTAGAAGGTACTCTTAGTTTTAAAGATATTTGTGTTGAAGAGTTTTCTGTTTAAACTACATTTAGTTGAGTGTTTATCAACTATTTTCTACTAATTAGACATTAAGAAAAATTGACAAATATTAGAGCAATTATCTAAAGTTTGACGAGTCTTTGATTTAAGTAACTTGGCAAAAAGATTTCTTGCAATTATTGTTATTTTGGAATTGGTTGTTGGGAATAGTTTTTTTTTTTTTTTTGGTAGATAATTAAACCCGATTGGCCTACAAGTTGTTAAAATTTAATTTGAATTTGCTTCGTTTTGTCAGTGTTTTATAGTCGTTCGTTGGGGTTTTTTTTTTTTTTTTTTTTTCAATTTTCTCTGCTTTGCAGAACACTCTTGGTTGTCTTTGTAGTTAGTGGACTTTGTTTGCACATCCTTTTTGCACATCGCCTGCTGTCTTTGTTTGCCTTGCTCATTCATTCGCACTCACACGGCCCCGGCCAACCCATTTGCCCATTCATTCACTTTTTTTTCCGAGCTCTCTCTCTCTCTCTTTCTCTTTTTCTCTCTAGCTCCTTTTGCGGCTTCATGCATATGCATTGTTTATTGATTTTTACCTCTCCTTCTTCTATCTATCTGTTATCCGAACTCTCTACTCTATTCTACACTACACTGTATTCCACTATATATACTCTATTCTCTTTTGCTCATCCACTTTATTGCAGGGGCACACTCGGCCTAATTGTGAGCGGCATCTCCATATTCTGGTGCGCCATATCGGCCTCGAAACTATTTGCCACTGCATTCTCTATGGACCATCAACAGCTGCTGATTGCCTATCCGTGTGCGGTACTCTATGGAGGATTTGCGTTGATTACCATTTACTAGGCCGCCTGAAGGCAGCGGTACACGTGTGTGTGTGGTGTGTGTGTGTGTGTGTGTGTGAGTGTGTGTGTGTATGCAGGACAATTAAAACCATGCCAATGCATAACGACAACATCAACACACAAAAAAAAAACACCAACAACACACACATTCTCATATACATAGACAGAGAGAAAGACCAACATGAAAATATTTTAAGAAAATAAGCGCCGATTGCGAATTTGTTTTTCATATTTCTCTTCCTCTCCCACTTACTTCTCCCTTTCCTTTCTTAGTTATGTATTATTTTATAAATTTTTTTTTTTTTGTTGTTGTGTGTGGAACTCGGCCATGTAATAAATTTGATTGAGAAACAACAAAAAACCAAAAAAGGTTAACAAATTGTTATTGCCATCTCTCTTTTTTGCATCTGAGTTTAAGCATATTGCAAAAATTTCAAGCGGCCGTTTCCGTTTCCGGCATAGCACACTTTTTGGGGCATGCAAAATTAACACCAGTTCAATTTGAGCGCATAAAAACTACAAACAAAACGAGAAAAAACAAAACAATAAACCTGTATATGTAAAATTGTTATTTATATAAGAGCATTATATGCTCGCCTAGTCATAACGAATTGAGTGGAAAAAAAACTGTTTACTCATGGGAATTTCAAAAATGGCAAAAGGAAAGGGAATCAAACCAAAAAAAAAAAACCAATGAAATGGAGTTAAAGTTCATAAAAAATGATATGACCAACAAGTTACTTAAAAAGATTTAAAACTCAAAGTTGGGAAAACTCTTTGAATCGTGATACAATTGTGAGTGGTTCATTGTGGAAAATCTTTGATACAAATTATATGTTAACTAGATATGTTAGCCCTGCCATTCAAATAGCTTCCACTTGAAGATGTGGAGTCTTAATTTGGGAATTTGGGCTGCTCTATCAAATCGCAGAAAACCCCAAATTTTTCAAAATAAAGATCTGCGGCAGCTAACAGGATGCCCATGGTGTTTCGCTTCTTTCTTCCTAACAAGCCACTGAAATTATGTCAATGCAATTCAAGGAGATGGATTGCCAGCTATGAGACTACCGGCCTGATAATTGGCCTTATGCGAATCCTTTGTAAAGAAATCAACAACCAAACTCTAGCTGGAATTATTGGCACACTCGATAACCTAGCCGAGTTTATTTAATTTTATCAATTTCTGCACGGGACCCAAAGTCACCACCAGTTTGGCACCTTCTTTCTTGCCCTTGTTGATCACGCACAAAATCTTTTTCATTTGCTACTGGCTCAATTGGGATTCCTGCTTAATTTCCACTTCCAAGGGATTGCCCACAGTGTGCTTCTTCGAAACAAGTATTAATTGAGAACTGATTTCATTTGAGAAAATGTCAAGTTGATGTGGAAAACTATCGATAGTCCAAATAGTCGATAGGGGCTAATAACATTTAAAAAGTGGTGTGCTCGATACCAGAATAAAAAATAATACTTGTATATGACAATGGGAAATCGAATTGAGAAATTGTTTTAATTATTTAACAATAATGTTTAGGCTCTAGTTGAGTAGACTTTTGATATTTACAAGTGTATTTTGGTTTGGTATTAAAGTAAGCTACGTTTTTAATGCTATCGACTGTTTCTACTATCGATAGTTTTCCACCTCTAATGTCAACCCCATAAGCAGGATTCTGAGCGCTAAGTGATTCTTATATGATTTGAAATATATATATCGTTGCCTTAACTTCACTTCGAAACGAACGGGTAAACACTCTAAGGAAATTATTTCTAATTGTAAAAATATATTAGTTGCTATTGCTGAAAGTTCGTTTAGATTACTCTCTTTTTTTTATATATTAACGATAGAACTCACAATGTTTACACAGTTGTAAAGACAAATATCCTATTTCAGATGGCCAATTAAGCATTGCAGTTGAGATGGTTCGAAACAAAACCAAAAAAAATAAAACAAAAAGTGTTTATGATAATTTCTGATTATAACGGCTACGCATACAAAATTAAATTTATATTTTTTCTCTTTTAATTTGCAATATGCAAAGTGTTAATTGAATTTGTTAATGGGGCACGAGAGAGAGAGAGAGAGAGGGAGAGAGAGAGAAAAAAGTCAACAGCAAAAAGAAACAAAAATGAATGAAGGACAACTAGGAAGAAGAGAATACGAACTGGGAACAAAAAAAAGGGTATGCCATATGCAAATAATTCAGCGTCGTTCGTCGCATTTTCATATTACATAATTAGCGTTATATTTTTTTTGTTTTTTGATTTCTGTGTTGTTGGTTGTTGGGTTGTGTTGTTGCCGTCACTCGCCTCCTTTGATTCTTCGTGTGGCTCGCTTGTCTGCATGAATGCGTAGCATACTTTTGTGCGCCTTTTGATTTCCGCCTTTTTTGGTTCATGTCTCAGTCTCAGTCTCGGTCTTTCTTTTGCTTTCGGTTATGCAAATTGTTGTAATTACTACAATTCGGTTGAAGAGCATTTGTATGGGACTAAAAATAAAGAAGGAAGAAGCGAAAGGAAATATTTGTGCGCTAATTGCGTGTAGCCAGACCAGGCTGGGCCGGGTAGGGAAGGGCAGGGCAGGGCAGGGCCGGGCCAGGCCAAGCCAAGCCATGCGCAAGGATCGTTTGTGTGCTTAAGCATTTTTGCGCTCATCAAAAAGGAGCGCAACGTAGCGGCTTGGACCATTAATAAACACTCGTTAGCCAGAATGAAAGAAATGCGAGACACACAAAGAACGCGCGCGCGAGAGAGAGAGCGAGAGAAAAAGAGAAGAAGAACAGAAATGTTCGCCCTTTTTTTTTCCTTTGTTGTTGTTGCTGCTGCTGCCCTTTTGCACCTTTCGAATGTGTTGCTGATAATTAGAATTAGCTCACAATTAGCAAAAAAAAAATAAAAAAGAAAAACCAAAGCTTGGTAGCTAAGTGGAAAGGTGGAAGCACGGTCTGGCTGGCTGGCATCTCCTTCATCAGCTAAGCGTATTAGTTGTGCTTCTTTTTCTCTGCTTTTTGGCGCTTTTTCTTTTAGATTGCTATTATTAAGCAGCTTGGACTTGAAAATCCTTGGGTACAAACGAACGCCATAATCGAGCATAAAGCGTTGAGCCAACAATAGCAACACCTGCGGACGAAAGCTGCTTACCAAAATGCACAGCCATTGAAAGCAGCTGGCAAATGGCTGGAATGGGAGTGGTTAGGTAGGCTAGGTGGGCGATACAGAAGGCAACAACAAGAGTTATTACATTTTAGCTTTTCCTCTATATATATATACATATATACATATTTTGCATCTTCTTTCTTCATTTTATTTTCTTTATTCCATTTTCCTTATTTTTCATTTTTTTTTAATGTTTTTTCCACTTCCTTCACTCTCTCTCTCTCTCTCTCTGTGGCAAGCTGCATTTTAATAAATATGCAATCTAAAAACGTTCGCACACAGACAAAGCCACAAAACCACACGTAGCAAGACCAGAATGACTATAGAAAGAAAGAAAGAGAGAGAGAGAGAAAGAGAGAGAGAGAGAGAGAGAGAGAGAGAGAGGGAGGCAAGGAGCCAAAGAGGCGTTAATTACGCCTGCCCCCTGCTTATGAGACGAACGAAAAGAGAACGGAGACGAAACGAGACGAGACCAAACGCAACGAGCTGGCAAGTTGAGCCTTATGCATGAGGTTTGGTTGCCAGTTGCCACATTTTTAATTAGCGCGCTTAAAAGCTCATTGAATGTTCGGAAAAAGGGGCGTGGTGGGGGGCATGGGCATGGGCATGGGCAACGTGTATGCATTTTAAGTGCCTACCATACATTCTGAAAAGCCAACACCATCCAAATAGAAATGCTCTATGTACCTGCAATTCGTATTTCTATGGGGAATTTATTGAAAAATGTTGAAAGAAAATATCCTTGGCTGTTTTTAAAAGAAGAACTTATTAGATAAGTTTTAAAACAATGTTCTATGGTCTTCGCATAAACATTAACACATGCCAAAATTGTGTTTGCTTTTTTAATTAAGTTCATCTTTTTTAGTGTTTGAGTTTTTTTCTTGCAGAGTTTCAAATTGCTCTATTATCATCCTTTTTTCATAATAAAATCACAAAGTTTAAACTTAAAGGATAAGCTAACTCAAGTTTCAGGAGCTGAAAGGAGGTTCAAAATACAAGGTTAAATATTTTCCCATAACATTTTTATTATTAGTTTGTTTACGAATTTTAACTCTCGCATAATTTGCCAATTCCTTTATGGAACTAAATGCAATTACCATCAGCTTTTTCTTGGGTGCCATTAAGCGTTATAAATCTTACTTTAAATCCATTTGCATCTAAGCTTACACCAAAATCAAAATGCCCATTGCAAATGAATCTTTTTTTTCTTTTTTTTCTCTTTGAGAACATGTGATAGAATCTCGCAGACCGCATCTCCGGCCACTCAATTGCTGCGGTCGGAACGTGAGTGGGTGCTTGGCTCAGAGTTGGGTGTTGGGTATTCAATTGCGGCTGCAATGTGCATGGAGAATTAAGCGGAGATGAGCTCTGGCGAGTGGGCGGGGCCACCTGCATTTTCCTAAACCCTCACACACACTCACCTCCTCCCCACCTCATAACGGGTTCGCCATTGCCGTCGAGGTTGACTTTTGCAAAGCCAAACCAAATTGCTGGTGAGCACCTACCTTACCTCATCTCTTGAACTTTACACCGCTCTCCTTGCCGTTGGCTAGAACGCACACACACACACACACACACACACATTGCTAAAAGCCAAATGTAACATTTATGGTCATGCTTCAAAATGGCCGCCAACATTACATACCAGGGGCTGCCAACTCAGCGCGTTGATTGCTGTGGCCAACGCTTGTTGCATACTTCCGGGGGCCACAAAAATGAACAGGAGATTTTGAGGAGAGGTATTGTTGATGAGATGAGATGCGATAAGTTGGGGATGAGTTGGTGGCTAGCAGGTGAACAGAGATGGGACTCTCTAGGTAAATTTCTACGACTCTCGACACATGCAAAACCAATTAGCTGAAGAGCATCATAGGATGGCAGCGGCCAGTGGAAGCAGTAGCAGAAATCCAGAAGCTGGAGTTGGAGTAGGACCGAATAACAAAGCACTTGAATTAGGCAAGGACTCAAGAGAATGTTCTTGTTCTCAGTCAATGCCTGAGCAAGCAAAAGTACCAGCACTCTCCTCTCATTTGCTATGCCTCAGCCTGAGCCTGAGTCTCCATTCTGGCCAGCATGTTTATTGTTTTTCACTTCTCTTCATGCACTTGAATGAGCTTTCGACTTTCGGACGTTCTCGGCAGCGGCAGCGGCATCAGCTTCGTGTGTGTGCCGCACTGATAGTCCTGGATTGGGGCTAAAGATTGGATTTTTGGTGAAGGAGGGGGGGCGGCGAGCAAGTCGATTTCAACTGAACTGTAGATAATCCCCTGACAACAGCAGTTAACAGGCAACGATTACTTTGGCAACAAGTCAATTACGAGTCGACTGAAAGTCTTCCCAGCCTGGTTACAACGATAAGCGTCTAAAACTCTCTGCCAGAGCTATATAGCTATGGTGAGCGAATACAATAAATTCTTTGGCCACTGCTTCGGCTGCTGCACTGCAGATCCCCTTAATGCGCTAACTAATTGAGCGGGACCCAAGTCCCAAGATGGCCAAGATGGTCAGCATGGCCAGGATGGCAATGCGGGCGAGCCCAAAACCTGAAGTTGATTTCACATTCTCTTACTTATCGCCAACTTGCAATCGCATGTAATTTTCTTATCCCTCCACCACCCCTAAACCAATACCCTTTCAATTCAATGGAATGTGCTACCAGTTACATTTAGTCTATTTGCAGCTAACGAAGTGTGTGGACTTACTTAAGACTTATTATAATTCTGATGAATGGACATAAATGAATATGCATCAACTCTTCCTTTGGCTTATCAACTGTAAGGCAGGCAAAACCTGGTTAGTCAAGACTACCAAAAACTTGAATTAGTTTTGGTATTGGTGAAGAAGTTATTAGTTAAACTTTATCACACAATTTTTTCTCACACTTTCTAGTCGTTCTTAGCTTAGAAGAGTATCTAAATGTCGAACTATTACAAAGAAAAACAACAGTTTTTTTTTTACCAAAGCCTTACAACATTTTTATTACCCCTGTCGAATCTCTTTCTCTCTCTCTCTGTGTGTGTGTGTGTGTGTCTGGTTGGGTCAAGATTTTGGCTGGCTTTGCGATTTCAGTTATGCGGTTTCAAAATTCAATTAAAAGGCAACATAACATTTATCTCACTCGTTTGCTCTCCTCCTTCTTACCTACTTCACTTAATCTCAGACTTGTTAGTAGTTTTTTGGGCCAAAAACTTGATTCGTTTGGTTTGGTTTGTCTCTGGACAGGCGGAGATAAGAATATCTCTAGTTGTAAAAAGGATAAAGAGAGAGAGAGAGAGAGGGAGATGTGAAATGAAATGAAATGGTGAAATGGGTAGAAGAAAGAAAAAAGTTTTCTGTAGCACGTGCTAGAAATTTTTTGGCTGGCAAATGTTCGGTTAGAAATCATTCAGGCGGCAGCAACAAACAGACAGAAAAACAATGCGGCAAATAGCAAAGAATGGTAATGGACGAGATATGATGCAAGTGCAAAGGGAGAGAAAAGAGAGAGAAGGGAAAGGACAGTCGGCCCAACTCACACGCTTGACTGCATTTGCATATTTTGTTGCGAATTGTTGCTTGACTGGCTGCTAATAGGAAAATGCGACACAAGTAGCAGAGTAAGGGAAAGAGAAAGAAGAAGAAGATAGCTAAATGCGGAGAAGGATTAGGAATACAGGATTCAGGAACCAGGAACCAGGAACCAGTATAGAGTGTGCGTGTTGGCACGTGTTTGTTTTGCATGTCTAAGGCGCTTTGAGCTCGTTGCATACAATATTCCAATGTTTAATCAGCCGCACACTCACACACATACACACACAGAGTGTGTGTGTGAGAGAGAGAGAGAGAGAGAGAGAGAGACTGGTTAGCAGACAAACAACAACAGCAAGTGCAAGCAATGCATAAATATTTCAATAGCATACTTTTCGGCTACGTGCACAAGCAAATGCAACGGACATTCTAACACTAACAACAACCCCTTCCCCCTCCCCTCCCCCCCCTCCCGCTGTCCATAGTGCATTTTATTAAACATAAATAATTGAAACACTTTTGCAGGCAGGCCAAAACACACTCTCAGACACTAAGTCTCCAGAATTTCAATCTGATTCTACAGCAAACAGGAAATGAAGCAGAAGGAGGAACAGAAGGGGCCAGGGAAACGGCAACGGCAACGGCAATGGCAATTGCCTATGTGTTATTGAGCTTGCCAAATTAAGGAGATTTGCATTCCGGTTTATGAACTCTGCATTTTTCCTTCCACTTGATCGAGCTCATAAAGTGCAGCATATTTGATTTTGACTTTTTACCCCCCCATCTAACTCCCTTCCTCCCTCCGCCAACTCAAAAAAGCAAATTGAATATCTGTTTTTCAGCTAAGACATTGAAAACGTATTTCATTTCATTTTTATTGCAAATGCAATTTTGCTTGGCTAAACATACAATGAAAATGCAATGCAATGTGTTTGTTGTTTATTTTAATATAAAAATTTTACAAACATTTTATTAAACATTCCTCAATTTTAAAAAGCAGTTGCAACTGAATTTCTTTTGCCATTTTACAATATGAAAATAATTTGAAAAATTTACTTTTATGGCATTCAATTTTGTTATGTTAAATTGATTATTTATTAGCAGTCAATTTTTTTGTTTCTCAAAGTTATTTAATATCGTGTGCTTGTCAGTTTTTTAATTTGTCTTTTCACAATATAAAATATCAAAATTTTAATTCTGATTACCCTTAAATTTAAATAAAAAACATTTTATTTGTTGTATGATGGCAATTCTTAGGCAATAGCTGAGTTCCGGTTAAATTTTAAATGATCGTCTTTATAGTTCCAAGAACCAACAAGTTTTTTAAATTAATTATGGTCAGAAGTGTGGAACGCCTAGAATATATTTTTAATCAGCACGATGAGTTGAACGTCTGTCAGTCTGGATCAGCGCAAACTTCTCCTAGACCACTAAAGCTAAAATTTAGTGTATCTTGGATTCAAATGAATCTGACTACTATAGGAACAATCAATCGAAAATGAAGTTTTGAATCAATTACTTTGTTGTTCTTCATGGGACTATCAAAAAACTTAGAATCTTTAAAACTTCCTTGCCAAATTTGATCAAGTTCAGACAACTATGTATATCATATTCATATTTACAAATTAGCTTCAAATTTTTTCCAAATGAGATATTCCCTCAAAATCTTGAAAAATGAGTAGCTCTATATTTGAATAATAAATGAAAAACAACTATTTCACTTAAAATAAACTATTTAATTGCGATTTCTTAAAATGAACTAAAAACAAAAAAAAAAAAACACCCATTGGCTGTATCAAAATTATAGCTAAATTTTGTTCAAAAAAATCTGAAACCGTGGGTTATAATTATGATAAGCACTGTATAACCCACTTTTAAACGAAAAAAAAAAAAACAAATTGGTTGAAAATTTTTCCCAAATGACATATTCCCTTAAAATCTTGAAGAATGAGTAGCTCAATATTTGAATTATGAGTGAAAAACAACTTTGCTACTGTGGGCTTTAATTATGATACACAAAAATGCGAGCACACAGCAAGTGAACGGTTCTTTCTTAGTTTTCTACACAAATTTTTCATTATACTCATAACAAAGTACAGTAAAATTTATTTTTTAACAACCCTAAAAATTTGATTAAAATTGGTTGAAAGTTTGAGCTGTTGGGTGGGTTATAAATATGATACGCATTGTAGCTTTCACAGAAACGATTGGTCAAAAGTTCAGTTTTAGACCAATAGTTTTCTTTTTTTTACCATCGCTTAAGGGTTTTAAAAATTCATATTTGTTAGCTTAATATGCTCATGAATATTTGTGCCAAATTTGATCACGATCAAGTGACTATATCATAAAGGTTTCGTAGGAACAATCAGCCCCAAAATTGATCAGAAAAACAGAAAAAAACAGCAAATGCGCCAGATTATGTTTTGGACATTATTTTTAATTTTGACACCTTAAAAAAAGTAAAAAGGAATACAAAGTACTTGCAAGGGTATACACTCGTCGGCACGTTTGAAGTTAGCTCAAACTTTTGATTTTGAATTAAACTTTGCTAGAGAATCCTGAACCCATCGAGCTGGCTAAACTGAAAGACTTAAAAAAATTCAAGAAGGTTTTTAAATTAAGTTAAAATAATCATTCCCCAAAATATTTATTGATCATCTATAGAGCTCTTAGCCAAAGCTTCTAACCTCTTCTTAACCTCAATCTCTACCTCTCCTAATTGGTTGACATTTAAAATTTAAGCCAAATAATATCCTCTTTAGCTTTTACTATAATAGATTACATTTTTTTTTGTGGCTTTTTAAACTAGTTAAATTTTTAATTAGCAGGTATAAGCAAAAATACTAAGCCCATAAAACCGCATACAAATTAGCATAATTAAAAAGGAATTGGTGAAGAAATTCTAAATTTAACTAGGACATAAGCCACATACACACACACACACACACATACACACAGTGGGGCATAGATTTCAGAGTTATCTGTGTTGGGACTTTTGTTAAATAATAAAAATAGAATTCATGGCAAGATTTAAATTTTCAGAGCAAGTGAAAAAGTTTTCAACGCTTTCTTCTACGCTTCTTCGTGCTTCTAAAAGTATTTGGAAACTCATTTTGTTGTTGCCTGTTGGCTGGCTTTGGGCTTGTGCTGTAATTTCGTTGTCATTAAGTTGGCATTATAACAAAATGCCTTTTCAATCACTTTTGACTAAATGCACTGACTGAAGTCTAGGCGGTGGCGTACGACTACCACTGGCTGTGCGTTGTCTAGCGTTGAAGCTAGCTGGCACAAGGACTCATTCGCCCACTCGACAACAAAAATGTTTCCCTCTGACAGGGATAAGTAAGAGAAGCACAACAATGCCAATGCCAATGGCAGAGGCAGAGACAGAGGCAAAGGCAACCGCAAAGTTCTCTGAAAGCAACATGAGGCAACGCAGTAAATTTCAAGCGTTTCATCAATGTCACTGAGGGAAAAGGACTCGCTCGTTGGCTTCTTTGCCCGCTGCCTGCCTGCCTGCCTGCCCACGCATATCCTTTTGTATTTAAAATGTTTTCCTCGCCGAAAAGTTTCTTTATTTATTTTCTTGCTTCTTTTTTTTTTTTTGTTTGTTGTTGTTTGGTTCATTTTCACAACAATTTCATTATCTCAGCGAGAGAGAGAGAGAGTCATAGAGAGTGAGAGTGAGAGTAAGTGAATGAGTGAGAGTGATAGGCCAGTTACTTGTGTGACAGGCGACACGCCGCAAAGGAGTCCAAGGACTAGCGAGTGACCGATTTTTTTATGGCTAAAACTTTTGTGTATCTGTGTGTGTGTGTGTGTGTGTGGGAAAGCGTGTGTTGCTTTTGGGGTTTGGGAGTCGTGGTGTGCAGCAATAATGCGTTGTGGGCATATGAAGCCAGCAGGACTTTTCACAGGACTCTTTCTGTACTCCGCAGAAGGCGAGAGGCAAAAAAGGGAGCAAAGTTGCACCATTCAAACATCCTGCGGCGCATTTGCATAGGCTTAATTTAAATTCCCCTAAACAGAAGCATATCAAACAACAAAACAAAAACAAAAACAACAAAATACAAGAAAAGGACAATGCGAACCGAAACAGAACCTTTTGCCAGCATGCAAAACTAAGAAGCAAAACAAAAATACCAAATAAAAAAAAAAAAACGAAAGAAGCACGGGACAAACACCAGAAAAAAAAAATACAGAAAAAGGTTTTCGCTTAACTTTGCCAAATAACTGCAGGCACTCGAAAGGACACATCAGCAGGGCAGGACCTTTAAGAACGGAGGCGAAACGACTTTCACAAAATAACAAAATCAAAAGGATTTTGCGTATAAGTTGCAAATTAAGTTGGCGCCAGCTCTACCATCCTACCCACCCCTTCTTCCTCTCGTCATCATCATCATTGTCGTTGTCGTCGTCGTCATCTTATGTGCTTATGATATCCTTTTTTGGCCTGGCGGGCAACAAAAACCTTGTCCTTTGCTCGCACACACGCTTCCTATTTGCCTGAAACTTATTTTGGGGTTTTCTCTTCAAGAGGTATAATGAGTTGATCTTCGGGTTTATGCAATTGAAATGAGAATTTGAAACATTTATTTCTTTTACATTACATTTTCGAGCAGGGAAATCCTTTAAAATAAACTTCCTTTGAAATCCATTCAGAATATAATATGAGAGCGATACTAAAAAGTATTTATCGGTTCCTATGTCTATCTATATAAGTATCTAGTGAAAACTGCTACTCTGCAGCGCCACCTGGTGGCCAGTGGCATCAATGAGCAACTTCCCAGCTGATATTCTGATCTGACCAACACTGTCAAGTACCGTTATCTGACATGGCTGTCACATGTCTAATTCATTATAACCTCATTTTCTGTCGCTGCCTATTTGCAAATTCATTTTTAAGCTTTTATCGTTCAAGAACCGAACCATACAAACAAAAAAAATATTGATTTTTATATCTATAGATTAAGTTATAACAAGACACTTTATGTCTTGGTAAAGAAAGTGCAAAGGCTATTAAAAAATATTTCCACCATAACTTTCTAAGATAAATTTTAAAAGTAACCAAAGGAAATCTAGTTAATATTATTAAGCTATTTCGAAAGAGTTCTTAAATATAAAGAACATTTTATGTATATATCCACATCAAAAGAAATAATGCCATAGTTTCGGTTTAAGCTCTGGTATTAGAGAGCATCAATGGTTCGTTTAAAACTAAGCCAAATATAATCGTTTCGGTCTTCGGTTTAACTGGAAAAATTTTGTTTAGCCTGAGCCCCATTTGGTTATCCTGTTATTTTTACATACTCATGTACTTCTACGAATATTGGTGGGGGCGGAGGAGGCGGCTGCTGTTTTGGGACTTATCTAAGAGCCAGTCGTCCAGGGAAAGAAAGAGAAAGAAAAAGATAGAGAGAAAGAAAAAAAAATGAAAACAAAAATCCTTTAATTGAGTGCACACTTATGCCGATGGAGGCAGCCCCACTGCGAGGCCGATAGTCTGTGAGCCAGCGAGCCAGTCAGCCGGCTGAGTCCTTCTGCTCTCTCTCTCTGTGTGTGTGTTTGTGTGTGTGTATGTTGCCTGCTGACTTTTTATGCGCTTTTAGCGCCATTATCCTTTTTACGATTATCGCCGCTAAAGCGAATTGACTGTTTGACGTTCAATTGAAATTTTGCATTAAAGCTCAATGGCTTAACCCCTTCAAATTATGCAATAAGGACGACGACGACGACGACGACGCCGACGAGAATGGAGAAGGAGGCCGCAACGTCGCAACTGAGCCACAGTTGAAAGTTGAAATGTCAGCGGGGGCAACGAACGAGAGGCAACGCAAGAGTAAGACGAGTCAAGGAAAAGGGGAACAGGAACGAGAACGAAACGGAAAGAAACGAAGAGAACTTCGTACGGCAGCCAATTAGCGCGCATTGCTCATACGCCACGTTTGTCATGGCAGCCAGAGACCGAACCGAAATGTCCTCCCTAAGCCCCATACCATTGCTCACACACACACACACACACATACGTCTTCTCTCTCTTTCTCTCTCTGTCTCTCGTTTGACTCGCATAGCGGAAACGGAAGTTGTAAGGGGATTTTCAATTTGCAATTGAACCGAT
Source organism: Drosophila nebulosa (assembly GCA_024703675.1). NCBI lineage: Eukaryota > Metazoa > Arthropoda > Insecta > Diptera > Drosophilidae > Drosophila > Drosophila nebulosa. Next base: position 4,518,346 of record CM045724.1, on the reverse strand, counting down.
TCTGATTTTTGGCTTGCGTTTTTTTTTTTTTTTTTTGCTGCGCTCATTTTATGGCTGACTTGGTTGCTGTGGTGCTAGCGGCCCGAATGTCGGCGGGTGAAGTGCGGAAATGTAATCATCGCAATCCAGAGAAGACTCCCCCCCCCCCCAAAAAAAAAAAAAGAAGAAACCATCTCCTACGTCACCCTTCGTTTGCCTTCTGCTCTCTGCAGCTTATCGCAAAGTCAAACGAACATACACCCACACGCCCCCGATATATATATATATATATATATATATACTTACATTTAATTTCCACTAATTGAATCGAAATCGATCTCTCTCTCTTTCTGCATTTTTGTGCACAGCAGCAGCATTCGAGATTCGAGAAGGGAACTCGGGTATGAGTGGCTGAATTTCAGCTTGACTTTTGTGGATAGAGTTTCGGTTTTTTTGGGGTACAGTCGGTAGGTAGATGGTGGCATTTGGTTGTGCGGTATTTTAATAAACTTTTCCTATAAATCAACGAACATTTTTGTCGACATTTTCCCTGCCGCCATGATGATGAAAATTATCGCAACTTGCAAATGCAAAATGAGAAAATGCCAAATGGCAAAGAACAGAGGAAAGGATTAACTAGCTGGAAGACAAAAAAAAAAAAAAAAAAACAGTGTCAATTGTGGAGCAGGAAGTGAAAGACGAGTAAGAGAGAGAGAGAGAGAGAGAGAGAGAGAGAGAGGGAAATGAAGCTGAAGTTGCAAGTGAGTTTTAATGGCTAAAATGTAGAATCGTCAATGACTTTGCAGACTTTCAAGATAATCCTCTTTAAATAAATGAGCTCGAAAAGGACGCTAGCGGAAATATGAGTGAAGGATTATTTTGTTACTTAAGCCGATAAAAAATGGTGAAATACATCAAATATTGGAAAGGAAACGTTTAAAGATGAAATCCCAATCCCTTGACAACGTTGGCAACGTTTCAGCCCGATTAACTTTAAAACCTAAAAAAAATGACTTCCTGGACAATTTACAAATATTTTATTCACTCTTGGTCGGGTTACTTGAAATTTGGAAGTTGGGAGAAGTCGCCTTCATTTGCTTAAACATATTGTGTCACATTTTCCTCTAAATCGGTTAAAGTCTTGATAATGCTTTCATGGATCTTATCGCAGGCTTCATTGAAAATCTCTGGCCCATCTTTCGGATTGATGAACTTCATGGTGGATATGTCATACATAATGTCTGAGCAACGTTCCCTGATCAGGCCCCAAGTGACGTGAGCATCCTGTCCAGCTGTGTGTTCCACAGCCTGAACCGAATGGTTATAGAAGGCCATCATGTTGCGTAGCATTCCCACTGTCTTGTAGAAGGGGCAAAAGGCATCGTAGTCGCTGTATGAATTTTGCTGCAAGAAATCATCCTTCAACATTTTGGCCACCTCCAGGGTAATCTTATCAACCTCATTGAGTGAGGATTTGCCCACCAGTTGAACAATTTCCGAGAGATCCTCTTCTTCTTGAAGTATTTGTTTCGCACTAGCACGAAGCTTTATAAATTCCGGATCGGTATCCTCATAATAGGGATCTAGAGCTCGTATATACTTGGAATACGATTGCAGCCAATTGACCGAAGGGAAATGTTTACGCTGAGCCAACTTTTTATCCAGACCCCAAAACACTTGCACAATACTGAGAGTGGCCGAGGTGACGGGATCAGAGAAATCACCACCTGGTGGCGATACAGCACCGACAATTGAGACAGAACCCTCACGATCGGGACTACCCAAGCACTTGACGTGTCCGGCCCGCTCGTAAAAGGAGGCAAGACGAGCACCCAAATAGGCGGGATAACCAGCATCGGCAGGCATCTCAGCCAAACGACCAGATATCTCACGCAAAGCTTCGGCCCAACGAGAGGTAGAATCGGCCATCATCGAAACGTTATAGCCCATGTCCCGAAAGTATTCCGAAAGGGTAATTCCAGTGTAAATGGAAGCTTCACGAGCTGCCACAGGCATATTGGAGGTATTGGCCACCAGGGCAGTGCGTTTCATAATTGACTCTTTGGTTCCATTGACATCTACCGTAAGTTCTGGAAAATCTCTAAGAACTTCAGACATTTCATTGCCACGTTCCCCGCATCCCACATAGATAATGACATCCGAATTGGAGTACTTCGAAAGAGACTAAGCGCAAACGAAGTGAGTAACTAAAAGAAACTATAACCATTTTTTTTTTTTTACCTGGGATATCACCGTCTTGCCGCAACCAAAAGCTCCTGGAATGGCTGTCGTACCACCCTGAACGCACGGAAAAAACGCATCAAGGACTCGCTGGCCAGTTAGCAATGGATATGAGCCCGGTAATTTATCGTTAACTGGACGAAAGCGACGTACTGGCCATACTTGAAGCATTGAATGCTTTTTAACCTTATCATCGAATTCCGTTTCAATGACAATATCATCAACGTAATAGTCTCCGGCTGGTGCTATCCACTTGATTGTGCCCTGATCCTTGGGACTCAGCATGAGACGATGATCCAACATGCTATTCTCATGCACTGTGCCATAGATATCGCCGCCGGTGATCACAGATCCCACTTTCAAGTTTTCCGGCGTAAATGAGTACAAAACATTTCGTGGCAAACTCTTCACATTGACGCCCTTTGGAACATAAATCGAACCTGTTAGCTCGTGAATATGCCGCAACGGTCGTTGAATGCCATCAAAAATGCTGCCCATTATACCGGGACCCAGTTCTACGGATAGAGGTTTGCCAGTCGTATAGACGGGGTCACCCACACTGACGCCGGATGTGTCCTCATATACCTGTATGGTGGCCATGTCACCTTCGAGACGAATTATTTCGCCGACCAAACGAAAATGTCCAACCTGAACTAACTCGTACATGGCAGCGCCGGCCATTTCTTCGGCATTTACCACTGGACCGGATACTCCAAATATTCGACCATGAGCCTCTTCTATCACTTCCGCTTCCTCCAATACGGTACTTCCTATAAACTCTTCGTTTAGAGAATTATCAACACTTATCTCCTTGATCATATCTTCGTGAAACTTGGCTGTTCGAGCCGTTTCCGACCGGTAGGCCTCTTCCAGACAATCCTCCAAAGAATCAATAGTCGCGAATGAGGTTTGATTAAAGAAATCCACTGTCTTTGGTCCAGCGCGTTCGCTTCCGGCCAAACGAGTATTAACCTGGCCAGCAGCATTGCTGTTGTGGGTAGAAGCTCCTGTTCCACAGCAATAGGACTCATCGTCAGTGAGGCAGTGGCACTTTTTGGCCAATTTAGCTTTCTTCTCCTTATCCATTCGTACAAAATTTAAACAAATCTGAATTTCGAAACCCAAAATTAAACAATCAGTATGAAGTAAAAAAAAATAATTGAATATTAGTTTGCTTTACTTTGCTCAGTAAATCAAAATATTTTAAGAAAAGAAAACTCAGAAAGGACTTAGATGCTAGCGTAATGAAGTTTTAAAGAAAATAGCAATTCCTTTTCACTGTTTAGTGGTAACGAATAGATCATATATCTAATACCATCTTTCTTTTCCTTCATATATCAAAAGATTCTTTGGACTTTACTGTAAGTTTTGATAATTAAAAAAAAAAAGATGTCCGTAATATGAATATTCACCTCTACTTATATTAGTTTTAATTGGTGGACATTTTTATACTACTAAAGAAATTTCCAAAGTGTCTAACTGAAAACATAAGTCGAGAGGTCAAGTTCAAATTCATAGTTAGAGCATGAATCTATCTGAATATGTCGCAGGTTACCACTTAAACCTCACAAAGATATTAGTAACCATGCCAAACCACATTGCATAGCTAACACAATAAATAATTAATGATATAAATTTATTTAACACTTCTACTATAAAGTCTTTCATTTAAAATTTCGCCACCCTAAGACTTATTTTAGATGTTCCATGGCTTTGGGAATCTATCTACATATATAAAGAGACCAAATGTTTCTTTTGTAAAATCTAAAAATGACTGAGCTGTCAATCAATATATGTTAATTATTATAAAATAAGTATAAGCCTTAAAAGAAAACAAACCAAATTGATAATATTTAAAAGAAACTTAAAAATTGAACTTCTTAGAAACAATGCATCTTTATTTCTCATTAAATTTTTCAAAACCAAAATCAAAATCGATAAAATTTAGCGAGTGACCTTTTAAACTACATATACATATATTTAAAGTACATACTTGTGTCCACATTTCGTCCAGCTGGTCATTTTGTGTGTCTGGCAATGTCCTTCAATTAACTTTATGTATGCCTTAGAGACGTAGAGAGAGAGAAAGAGAGACGTACATAGATAGATAGATAGAGAGAGAGTCTTTCAATTACATTAAATGTATTTTGTTGTTTGCACTTTATTCGTACATTTAATTTTTCATACTTTAAATATTTACACATATTTAACAAACAAACAGGGAGGGGGAAGAAAACATGACTTTTTCACAAATAAAACAAGAATTTTCATTCATTAAACAATAATACTATTTATGCATGCATTTGTATTTGTGTGTGTGTGTGTGCGTGTGTGTATGTGTTTAGTTGTTGTTGTTGGTGGTAGTTGTGTCTTTTGTGCGCCGGCTTGGCCCCTTCTATCAGTTGGGGCTAAGCGAAAAGTACATTATAGAAGGACGTTAGTTGTTGTTGTTGTTGGCGAAAATATTGTTAAACAAAAAAAAGTATCAACCGCAGGCCGGAATGTTTCCAGGAATGTTGGACAAATATGAATTGCACGGATTTTGTTTTCTTTTTTTGACGGAGCTGTACGCACATTTTTCTTGACTTTCTTTTGCTTTTCTTCTTTTTTTTTTTGTAAAAGTTAACTAAATAACAAATATAAGATTAGATTGTAAACGTAAGGCCAAACGCGATTTAGTCCTCCAGGTTTCTGAAGGCTTGCTGCAAATCTTCATGCAATTGCTCGAAGTCAGCCTTGATCTTGGCCTCACCATCCTTGACGGGATCCTGGAATAGAAAACAAATTAGCATTATTAAGAGGTCATTACTTTCAATCTCTCCCCCTTTCTCTAACTCACCTTGAATTTCATGGACGACAGCTGATACATAATGTTGCCCATAGCCTCTCGAATGACGTTCCAGGTGATCTTGTTCTCAGACTGAGCTGTCGATTCCACAGAGTGACGAGCCAGATCGTAGAAATCGATGATGTTCTTCAGCATGCCGACGGTCTTGTAGAAGGGGCAGAAACGATCGTATGACGAGTAGGAGTTCTGTTGCAAGAAATCATCCTTGAGCAATTTGGCCACCTCCAGAGTGATCTTATCGGTCTCGGCCAGGGAGGCCTTACCGACCAGTTGCACAATTTCGGAAAGATCTTCTTCTTCTTGCAGAATCTCCTTAACCTTGGTACGCAGTGGCACAAATTCGGGGAAGTTCTTGTCATAGAAATCATCTAGAGCACGCATGTACTTCGAGTACGAGATGAGCCAGTTAATGGAGGGGAAATGTTTACGCTGGGCCAATTTCTTGTCCAAACCCCAGAACACCTGGACAATACCAAGAGTGGCAGAAGTGACGGGATCAGAGAAATCACCACCAGGTGGCGACACAGCTCCGACAATGGATACGGAACCCTCACGCTCGGGGTTACCCAAACACTTGACACGACCGGCACGCTCGTAGAAGGAGGCAAGACGAGCACCCAAATAGGCGGGATAACCCGAATCGGCAGGCATCTCAGCCAAACGACCAGAAATTTCACGCAAAGCTTCGGCCCAACGGGAGGTGGAATCAGCCATCATAGATACGTTGTAACCCATATCACGGAAGTATTCAGAAAGGGTAATACCGGTGTAAATGGAAGCTTCACGAGCAGCCACAGGCATGTTAGAGGTGTTGGCTACCAGAGCAGTACGCTTCATGATGGACTCAGTGACGCCATCGATCTCAACAGACAGTTCGGGGAAATCACGCAATACCTCAGACATCTCGTTACCACGCTCACCGCAACCCACATAGATAATGACATCGGAGTTGGAGTACTTGGACAGGGCCTAGAAATGTGCAAGTATTAGACTATCGAATGATTATCTAGTCCTAAGCAGAAACTTACCTGTGAGATCACAGTTTTGCCGCAACCGAAGGCACCGGGAATGGCAGTGGTACCACCCTGGACGCAAGGGAAGAGCGAATCCAAGACACGCTGACCGGTCAACAGGGGATGATTGGCGGGCAATTTCTCGGTGACGGGACGGGGCTGACGCACGGGCCACACTTGCAACATAGTGTGCTTGGTGATTTCGCCATCGAATTCTGTTTCTAGGACAACATCATCGACTTTGTAGTTGCCCGATGGGGCAATGTAACGCACAGTACCCTTGGCACGGGGATTCACGATCATTTTGTGCTTGACCAGAGTGTTCTCATGCACCAAACCGTACAGATCACCTCCGGTGATATGTGAGCCAACTTTAACGTTCAAGGGATTGAATTCCCAGCTGGCCACACGGGACAAACTTGGCACATTCACACCCTTGGGGATGTAGATGGAGTTGGTGAGCTCGTTAATGTCCTTCAGGGGACGTTGAATACCATCAAAAATGCTGCCCATAATACCGGGACCCAATTCAACGGATAGAGGTTTGCCAGTACGCAACACGGGATCTCCGACAGTGACACCGGAGGTTTCCTCGTATACCTGAATGGTGGCCATGTCACCTTCCAGACGAATAATCTCACCCACTAGCTCATAGTAGCCGACACGCACCAACTCGTACATAGCAGAGCCAGACATGGCCTCGGCGGTGACGACTGCGCGGAACATGGGGATTGGAAAGACCGACCATCAGTAAAAACAGAGAGAACTATCGTTTTAATTCCACTACTCACCAGGACCCGAGACAGCGAAGACACGTCCATATTTGGACTCACGCTCTTCATCATCGAAACGCTTCAAGTTCGACATAATGCTGCTTGATTTGGCTCTATAACTGCAAAGAAATGGAATTATTTCTTAGCGCGTGACCTTTTTTCACTTTACAAATATTTACTATTATGATTGATAGATTAGTTTTTTTTTTCTTCTCGTTTATCACTTTTTAACTCCCCACTTTATTAAATGTGTAAAACTTTAAAAGCAGAGCTTTCATTTCACGTGACAAAGCTTTGTGCAAGTTCGAAAGAAAAAAATTACAAAAAATTCCCATGGACAAATAGTAGAAACCTGCCACACCACCTCCCTCCTCCTCCTCTCACACACAATCTGTCTCTTTGGCTTTTCCACACTGAGCGTGCTTCTGCTTGAATATTAAATCTCAATTATTGAATGCATATTTAAATTTATTCGTTTATATAAAACATTTATTAATTTTTTCAATTGGGATGAAAAATGCGGGCGGTTTTTGTTATCTATCGCAAGCCGAGAGAGAGAGAAAGAGAAAGATTAAGTGAGAGAGGCTCGCTTGCACTCTCAATTTCGAGTTCGAAAATTTGACAATTCGGTTTTGACGTTGATCACAAGACTACTGTCATTTTTCTGTCAGCTGACAATTGGAAGAAGAAAAAAAACCGAAGAAATATCTACACAGAGAGAGTGATTGCGAGAGAGATTTTTGGAGTGGGTATCCACCATGTTGGATTTTAATTGAATAATCTTAAATTGTGGTTGCAACTTCATTTAGAACTTCTCGAAACATTCTTGTTGGCAGACTCGAATTCGATCACAAGACCCCGCCGCCTGAGAGCGAGCGAGAAAGATAGAGAGAGAGAGAGGGAGTTATCGTACAAGCGCGAGGGGGAGGTCAGCTGACAAGGCAGAAAAGTAAAGAAAAGAAAAAATACGCTTATAATTTGTAGAAATTATTAATTTGCACTTTAGATTTACATGTGTTATCTAACCATGTCTCCTGCACTTTGCTTAATATGCAGTTTACATTGTATTTTAGTCTCGTTTCGATTTTACTTTCGTTTTAGTGACAAACTTAATGTTAATTATTTCTCTCTTTGCTTTGAACTGTATTTTTTTTTCGTTTGATATGGTTTTATTGCTGCGGGTATTATTTTTCTGTGCGTTTTTTGGTGTATTACGTTTCTGTTTTTTTAAATTCTTTTTTTTTTTTTATTGGTGCTTACTTTTTTGTGTCTTCGCGTTCACCTTGCGAACGTGTATGTGCTGCTTCTCTCCAACAGAACTGAAACCGACTGAACTTCGAAAAGTTTCCAATTGGACGATCGTGTTTTTGTGTGGTTGTGCTTCTGCTTGAGCTTTCGCTTTGCATGTGAGTTGTGAGCTGTTATCGAATGTGAGCAGAGCTTTTAAGTATTATCGCTAAGCAATGCTGGTTTAAGAGAGTTAAAGCAAATGCAAACAAGCGTACGAGTGCAAAGAGAAGAAGAAAGAGAATTTATGACGTAGCTGCCTGAAGTTCGTAGGCTGGTTGTGAAGTTGGCCTCTCAATTAAAGAGATGCGACTTATGAAACGTTCTAGTTCAATCTCATTTAACCTCATGCGCCGTTTGTAGATCTAGTTTTGACCCTCCTAACGAGCTTAGTAACGTTCCTCTATGGGATTTTCCTCCGCAATATTTAAATTATAATTTTCCATGAAAGTCATGTTTTTTTTTTAGTTTTCCTAATGTTCTAGCCCTTATACGATAAGATAAGATACCTCTAACAACCTAAGATCAGTAGAAAGTGGAAAAGTGTCTCCGAATATAAAAAAGATTGAACTTTGAGAAATATGAACTTTACATTAGGATATTTAATAAAGTTAAATATTAACATCTATAATCCCAAAATCTAACCTTTTCTTCAAAGACTATTGTCATCAGATCATCAGAAATTAAAAAAAAAAACACTTATATCTTATTGAAGTGAAGCTTAGTTACTTTTTCCTCAACTAAATAAATTTCATTCATTTTTAGTCAATAGTCATAGTCAATTTTGAACAAAGTTTTGCAACTTCAATTATGACATTTGTGTCTTTTGACTTTCCATTTCAATTATAATAGTTTTATTAATTATTTTATTAAGTATGTATTTTGTTTTATACCTCAAAATGTAGACAAAAATGATAATTGAACATTTATTAAAGGTTTCAATGGGTTTCTCCCTCTTGTTTTTGTTTTATGCATTTAAAATCACTTATAGAAATAGTTGCTAAAAAAGTAGCCCTTTTACATCAATTATGTTTAAAAAGGCTAAATGGGGCACATAAAAAACATAATAATAAGGAGAGCACACCATATCTGAATTATAATAAAAAGTTAAATCCCTATATATATGACATGGAAAAACATGTAAATTTCAATTAATTAATTACAAGAGCTTTTAGTTTTCCATTAAAAAGTTCAACCGAAATGTTAAAAAAAAAACGAAAGAAAAAACAACAACCTGATACAAAATGGTAAAACAAAAAAAAAAAAAAAAACAGTAGAGAGAGGCAAATGCAATATTCAATTAATCAATTTGCGTTAATTGCCCCCCTACGAGGGTTTCCCAATAATTAAATAATCAAGTTAAATAAGTGAACTCGAGCCGAACTCATCGAACTCACCTTCGATGTGAGCATCAGGAAGTGGAGCACAAAAACAGTAAAAAAAATAAAAAAAAAAAACTTTGATTAAAAATCGCATTGTAAAAAGATATTTACCAATGTTGTATTTTTTGAATACCCTAGTCACGTTTATTTTTGAAGGGTATGCAAGAATTGTTGCGTGATTTGTAACAGGCAGATCCCTGATCGCAGATAAAAAGAAGAGAAGGTGCTTCTTAAGTCTTCATTTCTAACATTGTTATGCAGTCGTTTTCATTTTTAATTATTCTAGAAACATTTAATAAGAATACTTTCTTGTCTTAAACTCTTTTGACTTTGGTTTTTCATAGCTTGACTTTCTTTGGCATTTCTTTAAATATTGAGAGTTTCTCTTTGGGATTATCTTCCTGACTGTTCCTCGATATTCTAAAATTCAAAAACTATCTTCTAGCTCATATAGAGTATATTGAAAATCGGTTTCCTATATTTACAATAGCAATTCTTTTTTTTTCTTCAGCTTTTGGTGTTGTTACTCTGGTTTCGTTTCAGTTTTTGCCCTTTTGTTTATGTGCAACCAATCAGCAGCAGCAATAGGAGCAAAAAAAAATATCTGAACTCTAATTGGAAACTGAGTAAGCCAAAGCCAAAGCCAGAGTCTGGAACGCTAAAGGAGTTGTGCAAATGCTGAGATGGGCGGGTAAGGGGGAATGAAAGTGTATTTTGAGGTAAAGAGAGTGAGGGGCAGAGATTGATTTTGCTAAATTTCTGATTGCAGTCAGCAAAAGTGGCAAGTACAACAGTAAACCATTGCTTACAAAGTAGTCAAACAGTCAACAGTCAACGTTTGGACTCGCCAAGAATTGTTGAGAGGGATGCTTCTGGGTTCTGGCTTCTGATTCTGGCTCCTGGCTTTTGCATAACTTATAAATCGATGACGTTGGCATGCAGCATCAGTGGCATCAGTGGCAGCAGCAGCAGCAGCAATGGCAATGTGGCACCAACAGCGCCAGTTGAGACATTTGCATAATAAGGCAGCATGAAAAGTTGCCTGCCACTGCACTAGAAGGACCAAGAAGAGTCTGCGAATGTGAATGGATTCTTCATCTGATTCTATGTCAAAATGGCGCAGAAAAATGCTCAAGTGGCAACTGCAGCGCACCAGAGCGTAGATGCTGTGGCATGAATTTGACAGATAGATAGCTAAAATATGACAGTCATTCTGAGATATCTACACATATATATACATATATAGCTAAAGAATGAAAAAAGGAAACTAAGTAAAGGTAAAGGAACTAAGCTAAGGTGTATGGGTTACATATTTGGACCATTTTATAGTAAATTGTCCTTTAAAATACATGCACAGATTGAATCACACATGAGTAAAAGATATTGGATAAAACTTTGAAAAGAATTAAAGGTGAAAGTCTAGTTAAAAGCTCAGTTCAAGTGAATAAAGCAGAAAGATTGGTACAAGGACATCTAAATCAATCATAAAATATAGCTTGTGCCTTGCTCAGCCTCAGCCAAGGCAAATATGTACACATATCTATCAATTATGAGAGTCCTGAGAGTCTTATATTGACTATGTAAATTATGCCGACTGCTGCTCATTCATTATTTAGTTAATCAAATCTCTAATCACTGTAGCAATAGGCACAATATTTATTATGGACATACATATATACAATATAGACATATATGCAACTTTAGGTACTACTATCTGATATCCATATCTGTGTGTACATACATTAAGTCATAACTTCATTTGGTAGTCGTCCATGCATTCATTTAGTTTATGCTTCTCGCGTGCTGCTTGCTTTCAGCTTTCAGCTTCCAGTTGCTCCTCCTCCGCTCGTCTCTAGTTTGTACGCTCAATAAATTCATTTGCTCTTGTTTTACTATATGTATGTGTGTGTGTGTGTGTGTGTATGTGTTTAGAGGCGGGGTGGACTGGGGCAGAAGAATGGAGTTGCTCCTCCATTGGCATTGGGGGCTAATCTTGTTGCGCATTGCCATAATTTTCAATTTACATGCACCGAATGGAGTCTGGATGCTGTGTGTTGTGGTGGAGGAGAAGGACACGGTTAGGACACGAGGAATGTGGCCAAAGGGCAGAGAGAGAGAGAGAGAGAGAGAGGGCTCGGGTGCATGTTGGCTCGGGCGTTATATTGGTCACCATAAATTAAACTGCCCAAATGCTGCCATTCACTTGATTATAGCCTGCAGTTCCCAGTAACCCCTCCTTCGCCCCTTCACGAATGTCAGCTGCATTAGCCTCAAGGGGCACCAGAGTAGCTGCATATGCGAGCGGGTTAACAAGCAGGAATGAAAAGGGTCCAACACATTTGCGCTATCATTTGGCATTTGGTCGCATCTCCCCTGTCGTCTAATCATTGACACATTCATTCATTCCAGCTATTCGAGCATAGTAATTGCCCACATGCAAATGGGTTTTAGCTTTCAAAATTAAATTTTTAAAAGCATCAATTGCATTAGTTAAAGAACGAAATTGAAATATTAACTGTCAAGCATTTAGGCCAATAGAAAATTATGGCACAACTAAAGCAAAAACATATCAAGAAACTTTTTGCCAAATTCTCGTTGCCTGCATACATGTTTTGGTTTAAGTTTTTCCAAAAGTGCTGCACTCCAAGCTTAACCGCAAACAGGCAACAAACCAGGCAGCAGTCAGCAGCCACCAGCCAGCAGGAGTTGCGCTCAGAGGCTTCCCAAAAAATAACAACAACAACAACAACAACAGCAGGAGCTTCAGTAATGGTTGCAGCTTACCCTTTCTCCTTCTCCTTCTTGACAAGAAAAAAACAATAAACTTTTTCAAACACACACACACACACACACACACACACACACACACATAAACACAGAGGATTAAACTAATTTGCAAGAACATTGAAAATCCTTTAAAACTGCTTCTCCTGTTCCTGCATGGCTTCATGTCTCCTGCAACAACTTCTCTCCTTCTGGACCATAAAGCTATTTACAGTGCATTGCAATGGTTAATGGTACCAGGAAAATGAACCAGAAAATGAAATGGAATGTTTAAAAGTAAAATAACTCATGTAGCAATTTCATACTACTAAAATTACAACATTTTTCGAGTTGTACAGTTGAATTTTGGTATAAAAGAATTACATAAATTGCATACACAATTTTCATTTCAAAAATCATTTGAAAATCTTTTAAGGAAAGCTTACTTATATAACATCTAACTTAGAAACCAATAAAACACTGAAATATCAAATAAGTATAAAAAATAAACTCGATTTTTAATTAAGTTTTAGTTTCGAGTGGCTTCTTATATTAAATATATTAATGTAATAGCATCTTAAAAACTTGTCAAAGAATGGCAATATCCAAGAGATCAAATGATTTGAGTTCTTTGCGATGATAAAGTCTTCACTACTATTATTTTGCTTGTGCCAAAATTGGCATTTAGGCTTAAAATTGAATTTGCAATGAAGTGGAGGCACAAAGTGAGGTTATAATGAGTTGAACATGTGACATACATTTCAGATAACTGTACTTAGCAGTGTTAGTCAGATCAGAATATTGTCTGGCAAGTGCACTACTATTTTTTTGCACAACTGTATGCACAATTTTGGAAAATCTTGTCAACTTTAAAAAAATAGGCAAAAGGAAGCGTTTCCGAACCGAAAACCTGGATTTTGAAATTTAAAGGAGCTGGAGTTAAAAAATTTAATAAGCAGACTTTTCTAGTTTAAACGCTAATTAATTTAGTCTTTTTTAATCTTTGAGTTACTATCAATATTTATCTATATGCTTACCAAATTTCATAAAAATTTGTTTACAAATAGTCAAGTTATACGCAAAAACGGCTGAGCTGGCCGCTAGGTGCGCTAAAGAGCTGGACGTTGCGACAATGATTTCAGAGGGGTATTTTAGAAATTTTTTTTAATTTTTTTGTAATTTTACTAGAATTGCCAAAAATGAGATATTTTAATTAAAACGCACGCTCAAGTTCGTGCCACGGTACTTGGGGGCAAAGGCATCGTGGCCACTTCCTTTCTTCTTCTTCTTCTGCTGCTGCTGCTGCTGCTGCTGGTGTATTGCACATTTCAACTTAACTGAATTATTAGCCGAGTTATGTGAATTATGATCTCTTAGTGCCTGAGACCCGGGCCATGCTGCACTTGTGCACTTTAACCTCCCTCCCGACTAGCCCCTCACAGGCACTTTCGTTAATGCATTTGCCCACTGGCCATGTGGGATTGGTGTTATTGTGGATGCAATAGCAGTCCGGGCAGAAGGTGAACTGTTGACTGCTCACCTTGCAGTCCACATAGGTTGAGAGAGGTTGAGAGAGGTTGAGAGAGAGAGAGAGAGAAAGAGAGAGACTCTTTTCAGGAGATGAAGCTGAAGCTTTTGTTATATTCATGTCGTTGTTATTGCCTCTGGTTTGAAGTGGTCGGATTGGTGGATGGCCAACACTGCAGTCACCAGTCACCAGTGAATCCCTTTGGATGCAGAGACCAGAAGAGTCAACAAAATCCCTCAACAGATTTTACAATAATAGAAAAGAAAAGCTTTTAGGCGGAGTTTGAGTTTTGGTTTTCCTTTCCCAGCAGGAGGATGAGGATGTGGATGTGGATGAGAATGATGATGATGATGACGACGACGAAGACTAGGATGATTTATGACACAAACTACAAAGGATTAGCATATGAAACCAAACAAAGCTGACGCTTCCTCTTCTTGGTCTTCTGCTGCTCTTGCTCCATGTGTTCTCTGGACTCTCTCTCTCTCTCTCTCTCTCTAAACCAATTTCCAATTGTTTGCCTAGGCCGAGAAATGGAAAAGATGACAATAGGAGGAAAAGAGAGAGAGAGCGTAGGGCTAAAATCGAACCGGAAATGGCTTAAGTAAACACACACTCACACAGACATGAACGAAGGACATAGAAGCAAGGACCAAGGACTATGCGTAATTAACCTTTGACACGTGTGTAAGTCTGTGTGTGTGTGAGCTGGCATATTCATATTTCATTTACCTGTCCAACCCCTTCTGGCAATTAGGGCAATGCAGGTGGCATATAACGGCAACGGCAACGTCCTCTGCAACATCAACATCTTCTACACTTCAGCAAATTGAGCTTTGAACCTAAGGTAAATTTCATATATAGATTTTGTTGAAATTTAACTTGTAATTATATTAGTTTTGTGTTGTGTTGTGTTGTCTCAGGTAGAAACATTGCCAAATCCAGAGCTAGTCACATCTAGCTAGTGACATCTCTATTTATAAGAAACTAAGCCCAATCAGTGACAAATATATAGCATTTTATCCCAACTGCAGGCTTAACCTCTGCGTAAGTTTAATCTTAGTTCAAATTTGATTGGCAATTTATTTCATTTTGCTGGTATCATACTTTAAAGAGCTTTTTATTTTACAGATAATCCCTGTTCCGGTAAGAATAATTAATATAACTAAGTTAGAGAGATCAAACTGGTCATGAAGATATCTCTGCCCAGTCTTTTTAGGCTTAGTCTCACTTTAAGCAGCTTGTAAAAAAAAAAAGCCGAGGCAGGCCATGTACACTTTTCGTAATTTCCAATTTGATTCCCAAAAGATTGTTTTATATCTAAAAGAGATCGTTATAAAAGGATCTATTGTCGATATATAATCGATGACGATTATCGATAGTGCCATCGTTACCATCATTTGGTAATTGTCTATGAGCTTTGCCTCTGCCAGCCACTAAACATTTGCATTGCAGATGCCCAAGAAACCCAGTGTCAAAGGCATTCAAAGATGCAGCTGATGGACATTCTGTAGTTGGGTCGTGCTTACCAAGAGGTTGGGGTTTGGTAAGTAGTCTCCAATTTTGAAATATCGATTGATAATTATGCTAGGTCATCAAGTTGGGGGCAGAGCTTTGGCTTTTGAATCTATTTTTCATGAATGTTTTGCAGTTTCTAATGGAAACTTTAAGCTGTCGAAGCCTGCGATCGGAACAATCTACAATAAAAGCTTAAAATTGTCAATTCCATTTGTAACAGTTTTCAAAGAAAACTCTTTCTCTTCTGAGCCAAACCAAATAAAGAAATTTATTTGCTCTACTGGGTGTGTTTGTATGTTTTATTCTAAAGCTATTCTCTAGCTAAATCAGTTTAGTTTATGGATCGATATTTTCGTTTAATGATGTCCACCACCATGATCATGTTCGCTGCTCTTTTTGGCCGATTTGTGCCATTTCTTTTTGTGCTCTTCGCCGCCTTTCTTGCCATGCTCCTTCTTGTGTCCCCATTTCTTGGCCTCCTCGTGCTTCTTTTTGTGACCCTTGTGCCCCTTCTTTTTGTGGCCCTTTTTGCTGTGTCCCTTTTTGCCATGATGCTCCTCGTGGCCACCCTTTTTGTGTTCGCCCTTTTTGTAGCTGCTGCCCTTTTTGTGTTTTTTGCCCTCTTCGAAAGCGCCATGTTTCTCCTCGCCTCCCTCATCGTGATCCTCGTCATAGTATTTCTTTTCCTTTTTGTCCTCGTTCAATTTGTGAACATTGTGCTTGCCCTTGATGGAGTGGCCCTTCTTGTAGGAGCCATGATCCTCAAATTCGCTGCCCTTCTCACCTTTCTCACCCTTTTTCTTTTTCTTATGATGCCCTTCCTGATGCTTGTGCTTCTTCTCGTGGCCCTCTTCCTCGCCATGTTCACCCTTTTTGCCCTCCTTGTCGTGATGGCCCTTTTCGCCCTTTTCATGTTTCTCGCCATATTTGTGACCTTTTTTCGATTTGCCACCTTTCTTTTTATGATGCTCACTATGCTTCTCCTCGCCAGATTCCTCTTCGCCAGCCTCTTCGTGTTCCTCGTGCTTCTTGGAGGCGGCCACTTGTTGATCCTCGTAGAAATGGTGCTGAAAATCGACCAAATCTTGGCCAGCCAATGGCATCGAAATGACAACGGCTTGATCTGGTGTGGAGTGGAAAGCCAAAGAGATGGAAATGAAAATGGTGGCCAAAAGGCCAAGCAGCTGCCATGTAATCCACATAGTGCCTCCACCAACTAATCCTTATCCTTTGAGCCGTTGAGTTGCTCTCTGTCTGCATAGGCGGCTTTGCCTATTCCTCTTCCACTGATGCTCCACTGTTCGCTCTCTACTCCAGCTGTCACAGCTCCTGCTTGTCGTCTGCTGGGCTGGCCTCCAGCTAGCAAAGCTATTTATATGCTTCTTTTGCTTGCTCTTTCATGCAGTCGAAGCCACGCCTCCATTACGCCTTTGTGCCTCGCCAGTTTTTTGCTGCGGATCTGCGGCTGATTTGGCAACTTTTTTTTTGTTTTCCTTTCTTGCTGTTGTTGTTGTCGTTGTTTGTTTCATTCAATCTTTCCCATTTTGTTTTTCCCTTTTTTTTGGTTTTTCTTTCTTTTTTTTTTTTGTGTTTTCTCCGTTACGAGTCTAAGTGCATAACGTTGTTTCAACTGAAAAACCCTTCGAACTGGCCAACTTCTTGTGGTTTTCTCGGTTTTTTGGTTTTTGTGTGTTGGTCTTGAGAGTTTTTTTTTGTTGTTGTTGTTGTTGCTCGCAACATTGTTTGTTTGGCTCATTTGTTTGTTGTGTCGACTTTAGTTACATTCTTCTCGAATTGCAAAATCCATTTGATGACCAAAAGATTAACTAGAGTGGAACAATATAACTGAATTATAATATGACAAGCATCTCGAAGCATTTTAATTGATATTTTATTGAACTATTTTAACTGTCAAATGCTTGATTGATTGATTGATTATCGTATGGCAAATGACCAAACCTAAGGCGAACGTAAGAATATTAATTAATTTAATGGTTAATTTAAGTTTCTTTGGAAAGTGCTTTAATTTACTATTATTTTAACTATTATATAACTCCATTGAGTGTCAATTTTATTTTCAACAACTCTCATAGCAAAGGGCATAGGAATTGAAATTCGGACATTTATCTATGGATAAACGAGTTTTCTGTTGCTCCAATGTTCTTTCTATATAAATATATATATTTCTATTCAAATTTATATTCCCGATGCGTCGGCTGAATTTCACCATAAAGTTCTCGCGGGCCATTATAAATACTTGGCAAAAAGCCTTAAAGCAATTTCGTTGTTTTTTTTCTCTTCTTCTTCTTTTGCATTTCTTTTACGTCCTCGTCCATCTTGGTCTACCTTGGTGGGGTAGAATGGGTGAAGGGGGTGGCGTAGTTTGTGCACAGGAAATGCATTTTAAATGTTGGCCGCGGCATAAATAACCCGTTAACATTAACAGGCGGCCAAATAAGTAGCGGGCCAATGTTTGGGGGCAGCATCAGGAAGATGCCTTACAATGCGTTGCCTTAATTTATGGGCCAACATTGGCAACAAGGACAAACAGGACGAGAAGCACGCTGCCAGTGAGCATAGGGAGGGGTTGGAATGGAATGGACGAAATGGTGGAATGGCAATGGCGTTGCCCGAAATTCGCATTCGATTCGATTTGCAATGCGCTGGCAAAAAAGTTTGACAGCCACTTGGCACCTTGGAACTTTTTTTTTGCTGGCCTCCAACCTGCCTTCTCTCTCTCACTCTATTCCTCTGTCTCTATTTTTCCTCTTCCCATATTCAGCCAGCATCTTTCTCTGTTTCTCTCTTAGTGCTACACACACACACACAGACACACAAAGTTCAGCAGTTGGCCAAAAGTCACTTGGCATGCATATAAATTGTCAGCCATTAAATTTGCATTGACATTTTGGTCGTGTTTTCCACCTCCCTCCCAACATCCTTAACCTCTCCGCCCTGCCGCCCATGCCGCCCATGCCGCCCATGCCGCTCCCTTTTGGTTTAGTTTTTAGCTGGGTGATTTATCTGTGCACTCTTTGATTGCATGGAGCATCGAGCAACGAGAGCAACTTGTTTTTATTGAATTTGCCGAATTAATTTGCCAGCATCAGGCAACGGCAGCAGCAACAACAACAACAAATATCTATAACTAGAAAGAAACAAAAAAAAAAAAAAAAACTAAAAGAAAAAGAATCTCTCGAATGTTGATTAAACTTGGCTTGGCATTGACATGCCAGCCAGCCATCCATCCAACCGACAGTCCCATCCACTTCACTTGCCCCATGCCGCATCCCGCATCCCGCGTCCACATTCACATCGCAATCATTCGCTGTGTGGCATGACGGAGACAACAATCTTTTCTGTTTCGCCCGAGCAATTAGCCTAATACCGAGGCCATGTGCTCGGTTTCAGTTTGTCCAGTTTGGCTTTTAGCCTTATTGAGGAGTCACCATCTCGCCATTCCGTCATTTCGATCATAATCAAATGGCACAAAAAGGTATCATCTGTATCTCTGCTTTTTTGCTCTTATGCAATATCGTAAAATGAGTCAAGAAGAAGTGGATAAGAGACCTAAAGGCTTAATTGTGTAGCTGTAAGTCCTTGTGTATTCCTTTGTAGGTGTATATATACGTGTGTGTGTGTGTGTGTGTTTGGGGGGGGGGGATATGTAATGAGATTCCTTTCAAATTGACCAGGTCTTTAATTTAATTTATTCATTGAGCAAACTTTTGCTTACATTAATCGATAATGATTGTAGTCCTAAACTTAATTAACAACTATCTTTTATGAATTTGAGTTAAACCACAGATTAAAGTTTAAATTTTCTTCTAGTTACAATTCTTCATAGTAAGTGAACTTTTGGAGATTTCCAATTCTGGAATTTGGGCAAGTTGTGTAATAACAACTCGCCGCAATTTGAGCCCTGCCACGTTTTGATCTACTAGGCTGAGATTAAATGCCAACATTCTATCACCATTTGCTGTGGTTTAGAAGGTTGACTAGTCCGGTGATTGGCACATTGCCGGTAATTGGTATGAAACCAAACTCCGGCCTCATTGTTCAAGGGAACAGGGGCACCCAGCGTTGATTTTGAACTGAGGCTGGCTTCCCTTTCGTTAGACAGTTTCCGTCTTTGATTATGGAATTCTGGAATTTTAATTAACCGCAAAAGAAAATATATATTACAATTACAATTGAAAGTATTTGTTTTATCCAAAGCAAACATTTTAACTTCTTATTTATCTATAAAGATGCATTAAATATTACTCAAACTGTTGTTATTCTTCTGATTTGGTAAACAAAAATCTAACTATTCGTTTTTACTCGGAATATTCGACTTTTGAACTATATATATAGAAAAAATCTATTTTATTAAATTAATTTTTTGGTTTTATTTAAAGAGTGTGTTTAAATAGGTTTTTAAAATTTTAAAATAAAAAAAAAGGAACAAGAAATACAGATTTGACATCAGAATCGTTGTTTTTAAGAAACATTTTTGAGATCTTTGGAAATTCCTTTTAGGCACTTGCTTTACTTACATATTTAGATATTTCTTTATAATAGAAAAGTATTTACAATGAAGAAGAAAAAGCACCGCTAAAACAGAATTTACTTTGAGAAGAAGAAGCACCTCTGTGTGGGAGTAAGCGAGAGATTTTGAGGGTGAATGCAAGAGCGTCGGCGTAGCTGCTTGCTGCAGCAGTTGCTGCTTACGCTGTGCTTCTTCTTGAAGCAAGTACTGCAGAGTGGGCATAAGTGAGAGATTTTGAGGGTGAATGCAAGAGCGTCAGCGTAGCTGCTTGCTGCAGCAGATGCTGCTTATGCTGTGCTTCTTCTTGAAGCAGCCACTGAGTGAGTGGGCGTGAGCGAGAGAGTTTGACGATAAGTGCGAGAGCGCTGGCGTAGATGCTGCTTATGCTGTGCTTCTTCTTGAAGCAAGTACTGCGGAGTGAGCGTGAGCAAGAGAGTGAGTGCAAGAGCGTCGGCGTAGCTGCTCGCTGCAGCAGTTGCTGCTTACGCTATGCTTCTTCTTTAAGCAGATACTGCTGAGAGGGGGCGAGCGAGAAAGTGAAGTGGGTAAGTGATAGTGAGAAGCGCCGACGTAGGCTGCTCGCTGCAGCACTGCTTCCCCCACTCTAGGGGTATATACGCAGCTGCGCCAGCAGAGGTCGAATCAGTTGCTGCTGAGGCGTCGCCTCGATCGTTACATTGAATTTTTTGCTGATTCGTTTTTTAATTATTTAAATTTGAATTAAATTAATATTTTTTCTTAGAAATTTGTTTAGTTTAAGTTAATAATTTTCATTTCAAAAAACTTGAAAACTAAAGAAGAGGCCAAAATATTCATATAGGCACTTGAAAATATCGAAACAGGTAAGGAAACTCAATGCAATCCAATTACTTTAAGAAATCTGTGATTTTATTCCGGCAATTTGCTTTTTTTCCAGATCATGTCAAATATCAAGAAGCTCTAAATGCCATCACGAAAATCAGTTCAGAAGCTAACTAAACGCTCAAGATCGAAGCGGACATAAATAGGAAACAGAAAATCATCAATCGATTGAAAAACAGGTGAGTAATACATCATGAAAATTACATGCAAATAAAAAAATCTCGAAATCAGCTCTTTGGAAAATAAGGATGTAATTTTCTTGTTGGGAAAGAAGGAATGTCACATTCGCAGCAGAAGCTTAACCAGAGTGAAGTCGACCTTAAGTCAGACTGACGCGCCAAAACTAACATAAAATTTTTATTTGATTTGGATATAAAAGTTATTTATATGTCCACGGAGTTTCTTAGAGAAAAAACATTTAAAATTAAAAAAGTTTAAAGTTTAAGTATAAATAAAACTACTTAAAATAGTCGCTAAGATGCAAAACTCATTTTTTTTTAGTTATGGCGTTTGTTTCTCTTAACCCCGATCTTTAAAAAAAAAAAATATGCAAAAAGGAAACATAACAGTTTTAAAGATGCTTTATTTATAATACTTTAAAAATATGTTTTGGCTATGTTGAAATGCCATTATGTGGTCGGAGTTTAATAAGAAACAAACTGAAGCTTAAGCCTTTTGTAAGAGTTGAATAACCTTTTGTGTTATGCGACCTAAAATATTTGCAAGGAGAAGCATTTAAGTTGAGCTATTTGCAAACAAAGCAACGAAACCCGAAGCAGCTATTTTCTATTGTTGAAGGGAAACACACATACATACATACCTCAAGATACATTTTGTCGTTTTTGATTTTATTTAAGGTAAGGGCTTTGACAAGCTTTAAAATAAATAGCTATATGTATGCACATACATACATACATATGTATGTGCGTTGGTAAAAATCCGTTAAACTTTGATCGTGTAGCTCAGCGCTGAGCACGTCCCGTGGCATCCACCTGGGTATAGAAGTCGGAGTTGGCGTTGGCGTTGGCGTTGGCGTCTTCTTGTCCTTTGCAAAAACTGCAGCAAATGCAGCGTGACAGTCGCGGCTTTTTCACTCAGCTCAGCTCAGCCAACACACACACACCCACACACAGGCACATATACACAACAAGCTATTGAAAACTGTGTCGAGAGGAGAATGTTAAACCTCATCTACCTTACCGCAACACACACACACACACATTTACACACCCACACACCCGCACACATACATTTCAAAATTCAATAAAAATCTTTTGTTTTCGCTGTGCGCGCATTGAAAAGTTTGAGCCAAGGTTTTTGCTTGCCCGCGCGCACATGACTTACTGATGCACGTCCTCCCCTTGCCTATCTCTTACCCCTTCATCTGGTTTTACCAACAACAATGCACAAACCCTCAACCAAGTCAACTGCTTGCGGTAAATTTGCACGTACGTTGCATTTTAGTAACATTTTCTCCTTAGCTTGAGTATGGATTCATGTGTGTGTGTGTGTGTGTGTGTGTATGTGTGAGCTGTCTGTACAATTTTAAATGATTCCCCCGTAAGCATGTGTGTGTGTGTGTGTGTGTGTGTGTGTGGGAGTGTGGGTGTGTATGCGGTTGTGAGTTTTCATTAAGACCAAATCCGTATCTGTGTACCGAGAGAGAGATTTTGTGGCAGCTTTAAAAATGAAGCGTAAAAGTATCTGCCCTGCCCTGTTCTGTTCTGTTCTGCCCGGCCTTGCCTTGCCCCAAAATGTATGCTATGAAAATCGATGAGCTAAGCTGAACGAAGAAGCAACAAGAGCAACTTACAAAATAAAGCTAATTAATTCACTTGCGAAACGAAGAAGAGTAGATGTGAAAGCAGAGGACAAGCAAGCAGAGCTTGAATGAGTGACTAGCTATTTCAGGTGTAATGGGAGGATAAAGTGTTTTTCTTAATGCAAACATCTCCTAATGAAAATTAGCATATAATTTAGTTAAGACATCGATACGCAACTGTTAGAAGAACGACGACAATTTTCTTGAAAATTTATATTTGCAAATTAATAAGGGAAGTTCCTTAGTCAATCGATTAGTTTAACTTTATATTTATTTTTGTATTTTTTTCTCTTTTATTGTATTTTTAATCGTATCATAAGCGAAACCTTTCGATACTGTAACATATTGATAAATTCTTTGAAGTTTTACAGTTTTTTCATAAAGGCGAGAGCATTTAAAAATTCCTTTTTTAGTTAAAATTTTTAGCAAAAATGATCAAAATGTGCAGAAGAGATAAAGTTCTTCTTGTCTTAGTAGGATGAGACACTTCTAAATATTCATTTTACTTTTCGATGTATTCGAAACTAAAATAATTAATAGTTTTCAATGTTGGCATTACTATATAAATTTCTTGCCAGAGGCATACAAATCTAGGGATTACTTTAGTAGTTTGTTACTTTTCTCCCTTTTTTTTGTTCATTTCACAAAACCATAAGCCAAGTTTATGAGCTTCACATAAAATACAAAAAAAAAGAAAACAAAATAACTGGCAATATTTCACAATGTTTCGACACCTGAGAATAAAGCAATCTTATGTGAGTGAGAGCGAGAGAGAGAGAGAAAGAGACTTTGTCCGCTTTCCTTTTGCTTTTACCTGCACCCCTCGCTCTCTAGATTTCGACTCTGTGGGTATGCAATTGGCCCAGTTACATTGACAAGCAGCGGTAAATTATGCGAATGCAAGCGGAGTGACTGTATTCGTATGGGTGTGTGTAGGTGTGTGTGTGTGGGCATATGGGTGTGTGTATTTTCCAGCGGTTTATTCTTTATGTGTATTGATTTGAAATGAATCTCCGTGTAAGCTGGCCAAGCGCAGCATCCCAACATCTGAATCGGAATCAGAATCAAAACCAGAACCCCCCCTCCCCAAGCCCTCCGTCATCTCGTCCCCTTTGGCTCCCCCTACGAGCTTCGCCTTGCCAGCTTTATCCTGCTTTTATATTTGTCTGTACAGTTTTTACTTTTCCAATTTTTTTTTTTTTTTTTTTGTTTTCATTTCGTTGCAAATTTCTCAGTGGGTGTTGTTTTTGCTACTGGTTCTGGTTTTGGTCCCGGCTCCTGGTTTTGGCATATAACTTACTGTCATATTTTCATCTATGTGGCATCGGGGATATGAAGAGGCGTCACGCGGGGGCAACTTCTTTTGTTATTATTGTGCATGCTTCTATTCAATGCTTTTTTCGTATTAAAAAGTTTTTCTTTTTTTTTTTTTTTTGGTTTTTTTGTTCTTGCTTTTTGGCTCTTTGCGATGGAATTCTCCATCTCAGTCGCTCTCTCATCTCGCATTGTCTCTAGCTCTCTGTGTCTATGCTTCTGGATTTTGTTAACTTTGTTATATTTTCTTCTTTTTTTTCTCCTGTTTTTTTTTTTTTTTTTTTTTTGTTGTTGTTGGCAGTGCCTTTGTTGTTGCCTTTGCTATTCAATTTTCAATAAAATATGTAAATTTATACCGCATCATCTCCACATTTCTCTTTGTCGTCTCTTTCTCTCGTGTATTTGGTTCGGGTTCTGGCTCTTATCTTTCAGCCAAAACATTTGATAGCTACAAGTTATGGCCATGGCCATGGCCAGACCGTCCCTTCACCATTCTCTCTGTCTCTCTTTCTCCGCCAGCATCTCTCTCGTTCGCCTAGAACTAAGCAGTGAAGTATGTTATTAATTTGTAATTTGTTTATGGTTATTTGTGCACAAATCAAAGGGCAGAGATTGAAAACTTTTGAAGAGTAGACGATACCATAAAGTTTATGCTAATAGGAATGCTTGAAGTTTGAGTTTTACTTTTGGGGTTATCGACTCAAGAAGTCTTTTCTCTTTTTTGTTTTTATGTATCAAAAAAATCTTTAAATAATCATCATACGCTGATTAAAGGCTGTGGAATGATCGTATAAAAACCAATTTATTGATCATAGTAAAGTTCAAATAGATTAATATATATTTTTAATTTTTAAACATTCTCATAATTCTCAAGACTAATATAAATTTAAGGACTCTTTCGTTTGAAAAAAGCGAACACTTCAAAGAAATTACACATGCAACTATAATTCCCTTTAAATTAAGTTATAAACTTTCTTATTTGTTGACTTACTGAACTTTAAGAAGACTTTTTTTCGTTAAGGGCTTTTTCGACAGAATTGCCAAGTGAAATAACAAAACTCCCAACCGTTAAATCATTTTTCGAGCAAATTTGGAGCTGGACAATTTGATAACCAGCGTAACCAAACTTTTGTAAAGCTGAGAAAAAAGACCTTTGTCTAAAGAAAATAGCTCACATATCGTGATAACTTTAAGAAATCAGGGCAAATGCATTTATAGTTGCTTAACTTGTTATTTTATGGTTTTAAGGACGAACCCATAGTTCGGTATTAACCCCTTAATGGAGTTTATAGAATATCTGTCTAAAAAACTAGATGAGAATCAGAGGACATATTATTCTTTGTTACTTTTCCATAATGCAGTTTCTCGAACCCCTTGAACCATTCTTCTTTTGTTTTACTTATTGTTGATTGATGACGAGTTACTCCATTCTGAACTAAAGACTTTGCGCCCAGTTCTGTGCTATATAAAATAATTCAACTATTGAGAATCGAATTCAAAAATACTTTCTTTTGAATCTTAAAACTTACTAGTAATATATATATATCTTTCCAAAGTTCGTCTAAGCGACAATAAAAAAATATCCTTTATTATATATTTTTAAAAATTCATGTGCTTATGCAGAATTAGAGAAGCTTAAAAGTGTAACTGAAATAGTTAAATCTGTTGAAAAAAATTAATTAAAAGTCCTTTTGGTCGTTACTTTGATATTCGAAATCATTTTTTGAGAGATATTAAAAAATAAGCTTTCATATTTTCATGTTGTCGTTGTATGTATTTATGTATGTGTTTATACAAATCCTGGCTGATTTTTTATTTGGTTTTGGTTCAGCGACAACATAATCAATCATTAAACTTCAATAGTCATGGCCCCAAGGCAAACAAATCAAATGAAAACAAATACAAAAAAAAAAAAAAATCAAATGAAAGAAAATGAAAATGTCATGCTATGTATTTTCCGCCTCCCCTTACTCTACACTCCCCGCTCCAACAATTCAACGTGGCCCTTTCATATTTTGCTTATATGCTGGGATTTTGAGTTTTTATATTTGACTTTTGCATTTTTCAAACAAGCGACGCATTCATTCATTCATTCGCTCATTCATTCATTTGGGCATTCATTGTCATTTGCTTTCTGTGTGTATTTATTCATGCATTTGTTTGCTTTTTGACGCTTGTTTCCGAAAAATTATGTGCAAACAAAGTTGAATTAAAACAAAAAAGCAAAGCAAAAAAAAAAGAAACACAAAATTGTCAAATAAGAGCAAAGACAAACACAAAGCGGGTGCGGCGGAAAAAACAAAGAAAAATGTACAAAAAAAAAAAAAATTACATAAAACAAAAAGAACAAAACGAAAACAATACACACAAAAGCAATTTAATTGCCTGCCCCGGACCTTTTTGTTGTTGTTATTTTCAGTAGGGGGATTGTGTTAGGGACGATAGGGGAGCCCCACAAGTTCATAAATAAGTCGGAGTACATACATTTTTATGCGCCTTGGCTTTTGTATCTGCTAGATACATTCATGACATGCAAAAGGCAAACGCTCAAGTTCTACTAAAAACAAAAGTTAATTAGAATGTTCTCATTCTCGTCCTTCTTCTCATGATCATCGTCATCCTCATTCTCATCGTCATTCTCATCCTCATTGTCATCTACATAATGCGTCGTTGGGCCAAAAGAAAAATAACAAAACAACATAAAAAATACAACAGACAAAGTTGCAGGCAGTAAATTAGATTAACAACAACAAAAACCAAAAGTAGCAGCAACAGCAGCAGCAGCAACAATTGACAAAACAAACGCAACAAGCAATTAAAAATGTAAAATTTCTCAGCTTCCTTTTAAATTATTTGTGAAATTTTATGAGCAAAAGCCAAGTTAAATGAAGCATTGCCTTACTTAAGGGGGGCAAGAAGACCCAAACCATTGGGATACATTAAATGCTTAAGTGTGGGGTTTTTTTTTTTTTTTGATTTATATCGCTATTAAGTGAAAGCAAAATAATACACATACAAATCTACCGATACAAAGTCTTACATATCTTATTCAATAATCTTTTTGAGACAAACACTTAAAACTTAGTAACTTTTACTCAATCTCTGATAATACCTAAGTATATCTAATAAAACCTTCATAATATTAAGTAAAATTTCTTGAAACCAAAATTAAACAAAAACAATATTAAAGAAGTTAACTTTAACTTAGCTGAAGTTTGTGCACATTTGAAGGGAGTTTGGCTTGAAAATCTTAAGAAACAAAAACTTTTTGCTCATTAATAAGACAGAGTTTTCGACCGATGGTTCCTATGATGATATAGTAGTCCGATTCGTGCCGTTCAAGAACTTATAAACATAAAAACATAAAAAGCTCTTATACCAAATTTTGTCAATATCTCTAAAACTGAAAGACATTTTTTGCGAATAAGGAAACAGGCGAAAATAATGAATAAAAAACTGCATAGTTTATATAAAAATAAAAATTGTTGTTAAGGGGAATTAAAAAAATAATGACAACGAGTCATGAAGTTCTAAGTTATTCAAATATATTGCTTCAAATAGAGGTGGAAAACTAAAAGTTTATTCATTTTATTCAAAATGTATTCGCACACACACACATGGGTTCTCAATTCTAACGAATAATTTAAGGAGCCTTTTCTCAAAAGAAAAGGACTTGGTAATGCTTAGTGCCCTTTCTTAAATAGCCATTTTAACTAGCCACAGATGTGAAATGCTCTTGTTATACGTACATATGTAGGAGCACTAGGAAAAAGCCTTTTATACTTACTTAGTAGCTATTCTTAAAATTTTGGGGACAACTGAAATTTCTGTGGTTTTCCTCAAAGTCTTAAGTTATTTTTAAATGCGTTGCCTGCTTGACAAAAGTTGAAGCAAACTAAAAGTTGGATTTTTTTTTTTTTTTGTTTACGGGTTGACAGATCCTTTAATGATAAACGAAACGAAACGAAACCAGAGCCATGGCAATGAGTTTTTAATGAAGCCTAGAATGTCCATGAAGAGGGAGTGGGGGTAGCTTCAGTCTGCAGAATCCTTTAAAAGACAAACCCCCGCAAAAGTGGCTTTAAAACTAGTTGACCATATCTATTTCTGTTTAATTTTTTTTATTTTTGGGGTTATTTTTTTTGGTTTTATTTTTTTTTTTTCTTTTTGCCTTGGTCATATTTTCAACACGGCTGGCAAATAAATAACAGGACAAACTTTTCAATAAATAAAATTAAAAACTTTTTGCTGCTCCTACGGTCAAAAGTTCGTCGCCAGGCGGCGCACAAAATTCGAATCAAATTCGAGTTGAGGCAAAACGAACAAACAAACAAATAGAATTCACTGGAGTATCTATGAGGAGGAGGAGGAGGAGGAGGAGGGAGAGAAGGCAGAGAAGTCCTATACCAGACAGTAGCCGTAGTAGTAGTAGAAGAAGCTCAAACAAACGCCAATTGACCGTAAAAATGTCTATGTATATGTGTGTATTTGTTTGTGTGTGTGTGTGTGTGTGTGTGTGTATGCCAGTTAAGCTGAACGCCTACAAAAACTCCAAAGTCCTAGAACTGTTGTAGAACTTCTCTCATTCTCATTCCCATTCTTGGCTCTCTCTCTCTCTCTCTGGCTGATTCTCTAAGTGTACCAAGTGAAGCGCTTGAGGTTTGAAAACAATCACCTTGACGGGGCTCAACTTCGGGTTTTTCACTGAATTTCATTTGCCAATTTCTGAGTAGAAAAAAAGTTTCACCATTCCCATACCCCGATATACCCTTCGATGACTCCATGGCGGTGCTCCTCCTTCTGGCTCCTGCAGGACAAGGCAATCAGTGGAAGGCAACTGAGTTGAGTTTTCGCGTCGCGGGGCAGCTAAATCAAACTAAAAGTTTTGGTGCGAAGAAAAAACAAAATCAAATTCGATTCGATTCGAGAATGTGGGGAGGCAAAAATGAATGAATTGGTCAAGTGGAAAAATTTTACCCAAGGACAAGCCATAGAGAAACACAGGAAAAGTCAATAGGGATACGAAGAGACAGAGAGAGAAAGAAAGAGAGGAAAGTATTGAAATACATTTAATGAAAAAGTTAGACAAAGTCGCGTGGGATGGGTGTCCAGCATTCGGAACTTGCTTTTGCCAATTGGCAAGCCAAAAAATAATACATACATATATACATAGGATGGGTATATACTCCGCCACCAATTCAATGTGATTTTTGTGTAAGCATCAACAAGAAGTGAGCATGCTAAACACTGATTGCGTTTTAATGCCATGTTATGGTTGACTAGATGGAGAAAAAAAACGAAGAAAGGACTATGCAAAATTATTTCTACCCTGCAAGTTTTTTTTATGAAATGAAATCTTCTCAAATCCTCTTCTTTTGACCCATAGCCAATATACCCATTTATGCAAGGGTATACAAACCAGAAGTGGGAGCAGAGTACTGTCCATTGTTCATTGATTAAGTTGGGCAACATTAAAGCAATTGTGAATGGACGAAACAAGAATGCTAACTGGAAAGAGGCAAAGGAATATTTTCAATTCATATTGTTGGAGAAGGAAGTTGTTATATATAATGAATGCTAACTGGAAAGAGGCAAAGGAATATTTTCAATTCATATTGTTGGAGAAGGAAGTTGTTATATATAATGAAACATTGCAAAATTCTCGCAGGAATCACTGCGATAAAAGTTCGGCTCGTGAATGTATAATTCGCGATTAATTTCGGCTTTAGGGACCATGCCTGGTAAGTTCTAAATTGGTTTATATTGCCAGTGCTGGATAATATTTTGTAGTCTTATCGTTATCGAAATAAACTTACTCAGTGCATTTGTAGTTTATTCAAAAGTCAATTCAAACCTGTATAATAATAATCCGAACCAACTAGAACTTTCAAAATGTATACTCAATTAGAGAAAAATGTTAGGTAAACGGGAACTTAGAACTTGGTAATTAACCCTGGAATACATTAGACAATATTCCAAAATTGTGTCTGACCTGATCTGAGCTGAACCTTAAGTGGTTGAAACTGGTTTCCGATTAACTAGGACTTCCAAAATTTTTACTCAATGAGCGTAAAGTGTTGGTTAGGTAAACGGGAAATTAGAACTCGGTAATCAACACTGGAAAACATTAGACATGATATGATAAAGTCCAAAATTGTGTCTGACCTGAACCTTAAATGATTAAAACTGGTTTCCGATTAACTACGACTTCCCAAATTTTTAATCAATGAGCGCAGAGTGTTGGTTAAGTAATCGGGAACTTAAAACTTGATAGCGAACACTAAAATACATTAGACATTATAGGACAAAGACTATAATTGGTTAAGTACAAATTGGTTTGTTTTAAATGTCAATATTTTTTTAATCCTTAATTCAAACTCAAATTCTATACAAACGATTA
The DNA here is from genome assembly GCA_024703675.1 of Drosophila nebulosa. Lineage (NCBI taxonomy): Eukaryota > Metazoa > Arthropoda > Insecta > Diptera > Drosophilidae > Drosophila > Drosophila nebulosa. The sequence goes on along the minus strand of CM045724.1, from coordinate 4,488,086 downwards.
AAATCATTAAAATCAAATGGACAAATTTACTCGATTCTTTAGTGAACATTTTTAAAAAATGGTTTACTTTGCAATCGTAAAATGTCTCCAGAAGAATAATCAATGGCTCACGCTTTTATTCGCAAGTTGAAATTGAATTTCTTTCGGCCCATTAATTTGTGAAAAGTTATCTCGGGGGATGGGCAGAATTATTTTCAGATCTATTTATCTTGTCCGGATTTTCGTTCAACTTCATCTTTCTGCATATGCATTTCTTATCCACCATCATCATCATGCTGCTCCAGCGGCCAATTGCAGCAATTCCCTTGACCATGGGCCATGACTTGGTTTTTGTGTGAAATGTGCTAAGATAACAAATGAGGGGGCAGCTTCAGCTCAGTTGCCTCCGCTCCCCTGCGTCGTCTTGGTCTAGATATAGATATTCTCATTTTTAACTGCTTGGCATTTGCAAACTGCAGCGTCATTTAAACTTTTCTCATTTGGTGGTGGCAACAGCAACGGTGGTGATAGGGGGGGGGGGGGGGGGGCGAGGCAAATAACCCGGAAAAACTTTGCCCAGCATTCCGGCACTCTCCACACGATAAGATGACGATGGCCTTGGGCACATGGGAGTCCTTTCAGTGGTGGTTCCGTTACGGTTTGGTCTTTTGCCTCTTCACGATGCTCGCTCGCTCGCTCGCTTGTTCGCTCGTCATTGTTTGGCCAAACATTTTTAATATGCAACTAATTTGCAGGACATAACGTCGACGCATTGCGGCAAGAGGATGCACACAGGTGCCGGTAAGGTGGCACACAGCGACACAGTCCCATGATTCGTCTATTGTTTGAATTCAATTCCCTGTCTTTGTCGCCTCAACTACTTTGGTTGAAAGTTTTGAGCAAGCTTTAGTTCCTGCTACTGTTCCACTGTCCCGCTGCTCTTCGGGTTCCTAGGCTCTTGTTTGACTTTCAGTCTCGAATGATTTACCTTACAAGATAAACAGACGAAGGCATTGTCTGAGCAGCAGCACCAGCAACCGGCTCCAGCTCTAGATCCAAGTTTGACTTTTGTCTTTTATACTTCGTCCTGAGCTGCATGTCCTTTTCCCCGCTCACTCACACACACACACACACACACGCACACACACCGTCTCCTTCTTTTCTTTATCTGTCTCCCTTTTTCGCTCTGTCAGAGCCTTCGTTTGGGATAATGCGCTTGAAATTGTTGCAAAGAGTTGCGCCTTAGCATTTCGGCCTGGCCTGGCAATGCAATTTAAACTCTTTGATAACTCGGCAAAAGTGCATTTGGATCCCTTTCCCAGCCATCTACTACTGCCACGGATTCTGCTCTGCCATCTCCTCCTATCCTCCTCCATCCCGCGAAACGCCGCAGCTTCTGCTCTTTGTGCCTTATCAGTGAAAGAAAGGAAGACACATGAAAATGCAATAGCCAAAGTTTGATATGAAAACGCAGCGCGCATCGCGCGTATTGCAAAAGTTTTCAATTGTATTTTTTTGTTACTTTTTCTTTATATACACTAAGTATACATATATACATAGATATACTACCATCTACCGTACATACCACACGTATATAAGTATATTCCTTTTTTTCCCCACTTGTGGTATGTGAGTGTGTGATTGCATTTAATTTTGAATGAATACCGTTCCAAAGTCGATAAATTGCTCTGCGAATTGCCATAAAAACGTCAGAAAAAAAAACTAATAAAAAGATTCATATAAAATTTTCATAAGTTTAAACAGTTTACTGGATTGAAAATCAACGTATAAAACTTATATCTTCCGCATGGATTGATCCGCAAATAATAATCAGAACATCTGCAAATATATTAATTTATCTGCACAAAAGATTCTAGCTAAAGAAAAAACTATTTCGAGTTGAATGATTATTTGGCGTGAAAGGACATTCTCATCGCCAAAATGTGTGCCATTCTATTCTATGTCTATCTGTTGTGTTGCATCCTGTTCTTTTCTATTATAGCCCATCGTGTCGTCCTCTATTTTCTCCAATAGAGCCTTATCCCAGTTGGTTTAGTTTATAAAAGAGAGTCCATGTGAACATTCGGATCTCGGATTCGTTTTCAGCGCATTAAAGTTCAATGGAATAGTGTCCTTTTGGGGTTCTTGTTTTGTGTACTTATTTAAAAGACGAGGATAAGACATATAAAAAATAAATGACCCAATTGGTCGTTACTTTCATTATGACAGAAATTTAAATACAATTTTGGCGAATTTTATATACTATTTTACTTTATAAGTAACTGGTATAACTGATTCTGGAGTTTCTGAATTAATAATAAGTACTCAATTTATTTGCCATGTACTTAACCTTTAGTTTGCATTTTTCTGTTGCATCTTCACTAAAGGTCAAGTGCAACTGAACAATAAAAAGCTATTAAAACTGTAATTAAATTGATTTAAGTGTCATTACTTACCTTTGCACACCTCTCTCTCCCTCTGTCCCTCTCTCTCTCTCTCACATGGATAGAAAGACCCTTATGTAGTTAACAATAGAAACATAAAAACTGAATTAAAGGGGAACTGCGAAAAAATTGAAATAGTTTGTAAATTGTTTCAACACTTTTCCATTTTTTTTTTGGTCTCTGTTTTTTTTTTGTTTTTTTTTTGTTGTTTTTGTTGTTTTTGTTTTCGGCTCTTGCACTTAATGAACTACTTTAAATAATTTGCCAACTGAAAATTATTTTCATTTACTAAACTTTGCCGTCGTCGCCAGACCAAGACCACGCCCTCTCTATCCCTCATCTCCATCTGCTTATTCGCGGTTCAAGCTATTGCCTTAACTCTCATTCAGCGGCAACTTTCGCATCGTTAACAATTTGGCAAGATTTAAAAATGGCAGCAATTGAGAAGTGGGCGACAGAGAGAGAGAGAGAGAGAGAGAGAGAGGAAGAGAGAAAAATCCTTTAAGCAAGCAAAGGCATCGACATTGTGGTATCCTTTAATTTTGTTTTAATTATCATCATCATCAATATAATTTCTGTTGTTGAGCTTTTTGTGGAGAATCTTTTGTTTTTGGTGACCCCGACGTGATATGAACTTTAAAGCTTTTGCGCTATTATTAGAACCGAAATGAGCAGAGATAGGTGGGAAACTTGATTTCCCTTATTCTGGAGTCTAGACAAGTACCTAAATATAATTTAAGAAGGTCTTCATTCAGTAAAGTAAAAAGCATCGAGGATATAATATGATCAGTTCTATAAAATTACGACAATTTATCTATATGTACTTCATGGGGTACAGGGTATTAATATATTGAAAAGGAGAGAGCGTCCAAATAAAAATATCACTTTACTGTTGTCGCTCCACCAAGGCGACGGCGACGGCAACGGCAACGGCGACGACAAGGATGAAGATGAGGGCAAGGACGATGACGATGTTGTTGAGTGTGAGGTTGAGGATGCGAATGCCGCTCAAAATCGCTGCCAAGGACGGGGTAATTTATCAAGACAAAAAGCAGCAACAGCAACCAAGAGACAGACAGACAGACAGATGGACAGAAAGAAAGAAAGGAAGAGCAAAAAGACACAGATACAGATACAGAAGCCTGAAGACGAAGAGATGGCAAGCAGCAGATAAAGAAAAAGCAGCTAGCCGACAACAGGATTGGAGTAGATATATATATATATATATATAGGTGAAGGATAGCTCTGGAAAAGCAGTGTATGGGGCGTGGTAGTGTTGGAGGTTTCAGCTCTTGCGTCTTTGGTTACTTTCTTAATTTCATTTAAGCAACAGCTACAGCAGCAGCAGCAGCGACGTCGACTCCGGCTGAGAGACTAAAGCAGAGCAACTTTACAGCTTCCTTTAGCTGTTTTGTTTTTCAATTTCGCTCAGGCGAAGAAACTTTACCAAATACATCTCAAAAGCAGGCAGCAACAACAACAACAACAACAACAACAACAACAAAAGACGTGCAAAGTTTCTATTAAAACGGATTTAATTATGTAATGGAATCATGATAAATTTCGCGCAACGTGAAAACTGTTGGCCCAGTCTCTCTCTTCCAAAACGAGAGAGAAAGAGAAACGTAGAGAGTGAGAGCGAGAGAAAGAGAGAGAGACAAAGGAAACTACTACTAGACCAGAACGTTAGACAGTTTTTGGCTGTTAGCTGACTCATTTTCGTAGGCCGAGTTTAAAGCCTTGTTTCTCTCTAAAAGGCTTGAAGAGATGTTTAATTAACGTTGCTTATAATGAGAGTAGTTATGGCAATTTTTCAAAATGAGATGGTCTCGGCTTTACCTTAGTGGAGTGGAGTGGGAGGGTCTTTCATTGCTTTCATTGTTCATTCAAGTTGATGAAAAGTTTTTTAGTTTTCCCCCATTGTTTAGCGGAAATTGTGAAGTGCGTTTATATTCCAAGATGATGCTTGAGAATAATTCTCATATTTTCCTTAGAATTCCAATTGTTGTAAAACGATGAAAGATGAAACGAAGCGCAGAGAAAAAGACAAAAACCATATTAAAAGCAATAATTAGAAGCAAGTTCCAATAACATAATCAACTCAATATGAAGAAAGTGAGAATTAATAAATTAATTTGAACATGGATATGGATATTAAAGTTATGAAAACAAAATGAAGTCTTTTACTTGATGTTCTTCCATTGATAACTTCCTATAACTTGCATTATTATTTTTTTTAAACCCAGCCCATTCAACTTTTCAATTAAAAATACATTAGATTACGCCCCACACACATACACACACACACATCTTCATTCACGCGCGCACACCCACACGAAAGAGGCAGGTGGGCTACTGAAGGACCGCCCACATGGCCAGCCGCAAAATGTCAAGTGTCTCTGTACTCTGCCTACGCGTTGGTGGTATCCCTCCCTCTTCCCTGCTTCTATTCACTGACAACTCACTTAAATTGCAATAAATAACACAAAAACGAAAGAAAATGGTAATGGAAACGCTTAGAAGCTTAGAGGACACACCTGACAACACCTACACGTCAGTTGGTTGGTTGGTTGGGCCAGAATCTCAGCCTGAGCTTGAGCCTGAGCCTGATGATCCTGCATCACTGATAGGATACAAAACCGCACAGCAAAAACCCCTTCGACACCAACGGACATTAATGTAAAATTAATTTTTCCTTCCCTTTTTCAGGAAAATTGCAAAACGATTGACTATTAAAATGGATAAGGCATAATATTTTTCCCATTTGTGTGTGTGTGTGTGTGTGTGCTTGTGGGTGTGTGTTGGTGTGTTTGTAAGGGGAAAATATCTCTCACGTAAATGCAGAAAAAATAGTTTATAGTCGCAAAAGGCAGAATTATCTCGGACATTGAAGACAAGGGAAACGTAAAAAATTTCCGTTTTAAGGTTTCGAATAAAAAATGAGTAAAATCTTCTTGTTGTTATTGTTCTTCTTCTTCTTCTGGTTTGTAGCGTATAAGTTGGCGGTGGCTTAAAATGGGCGTGGGATGAACGAGTGGGTGGTTATACAAATATTTAAATACCTTTTTTTTATTGTTGTTGCTTGGTAATGCCGACTCTGGCAATTAAACAACGAGTAAAAGTTTCACAGCGCCAGCAAGTTGAAGTTGAAGCTGCAACCATGAATAATTTCACCGAAAAGCAGCTGGACCAGAGAGCTGCTGGCTAAAGGATTCATCCATATACATGCATACATACATACATACATACATATATATATATATATAGACACAAAGCAACCGCATTGAGAGATGAGGCTATGCAAAAAGTTTCGGACTGCGGTTTTTTCTTGGGGTTCTTTCGGTCACTGGAGTTCAAGCTTTGGGGTTTCCTTTTTTGGACACACACACACACACACAAACACACACGAGATTATGGCGCATTTAGTGGGCAATTATCGCCTGCAGGGCGCATTATAATTATCATCATCATTATCATCATCAAAGAGGACCAACTTGCATTTGCATTTCATATTCAAAAGGATTGCATCTCTCTCTCTCTCTCTTGTTGTTGTTGTTGTTTTAACTCTCTGGGGGGGGGTCTTGGACTGCACATTATCTGCAAGCTTGCCGAGCTGAATTGAAACTATGTAACTAAAAAACATAAATGCATAACACAAAAGCCCGACCCTAGAGAGAGTACTTGCAGATTTAAGCCTAACACAATGGACTCTTTGGTCATAAGTGGAAATTGCCTCCACTTTTACAGTGACTACGAAAATATATGACTGGGGCACATGATGAACACTGTCACTAAAAATAATAATAAACGTAAATTTTCTCTAATTTACACACACACACACACACACACACACACTCATACGACAGAAACTTTCACAGAGCTACTGAATGAAAATAACAAAAGCCCAAGAGTAAAAGGACTTTTAAAAAGTCCAGGAAAACGAAAAGGGAATACTCTTTTATTTTCAAAAAGAAATTTCATTTTTTTTTGCAATAAACAACACTTTAGCTTAAACTTTTAAACTCTTCAGTTGAACTTAATGGCAAATTGAAATATTTAGTTAATTTATGCAAAGAATTTGAAATAATCGCTTAGAACAAAAGTGGAAAAAGGGATCTTAATCTAAGTGTAATAAAACATTTTGGTCCTTTTTTGGTCTTTTCTTAAATCTAAAACTTTGGTGACTTAGTTATGATCACTATCGAATTGGAAAACAGCTTGGAGCAGCTCCAGGCTCGTGTCCTGCTAGACGCCTGCGTTACCGAGAGTCGAATCGGTGCCTTCTTTTTCAGGGCAAGAGGTTCGATGGACGACGGGGCGTGCCTCTTGGAAGGACCTACTTAGATAATTTGGCAATTACGTATACGCAATGTGGGCAAAGAATAATAATAGTTTTTCCTAAAGCTAAGAATGATTATAAACACAAAAAGTCCTAATCCATCATCATATTAAATACTGAAATTGTTATGAAATTTGCTTCTGCATAGTTAAGTCACTTAAATAAGAGCAAATACTTTAGAGAAAATGTATTAAGTGGAACATTTAAAAATCATTTTGCACCTAAAAGAAGTTTTAATATAAAGGTGTGATAGTCAAGCATCTCGTTAACCTAAAAAAAACATTGAAATTTTTATTTTCCTGAGTATTTCTTTTGCTTAACATCAGCAGGACGTACAAAAGTACAAGACTGGATTAATTTTGGAACTCAATCCTTTAAATTTGACTCCGTTAAAGATGCCTCATACGCATTCGGAAGCTGGCTGTCATTTGTTTTTTCTTATTATCAATACTCTGGATAGTGCGACAGCTAAAAAAAAAAACTTTAATACCAACAATTGATGCAATATTTAAACAAGTTTTTGTTAAAACATTTACACGTCCTTACTAACTTTTTGTTATTTATTATAAAATTTGTCTTGTCTATTATGGCATTTTTGATCAAATTGAGTTAAGTACTTCAAACAACCGTTATCATTGCGATGGTCCTTTTTTGTTTTTTTTTTCTGTTGTTGGTTTTTAGCAATCAACATCTTGATTCTCCGAATCATAATACCCTTTCTTGCCAACTCATCATTGCTAAAACAGAGAGTGAGAGGGAGAGAGAGAGAGAGAGAGAGAGAGAGAGAGAGAGAGAGAGAGAGAGAGAAAAAAAGAAAACTGCTTTTCACTGCAAATAAACAACAAAGTCACTGAAATTTAATTTCCAAGTAGCAACTTCAGCAGCGACCGAGCAGCAACCGAGCAACAACAATGAATGAAGAGAAGCGGCACTTTGCAACATGTTCATGTTGCTGCTGTTGGATACATGACAGAGACAGGACTTGGGCTCAGCCCATGCCACCCCTTTTTTTGCCTAACCAAAGTAAATCTACTCTCTCTCTCTCTCTCTCTCTCTCTCTCTCTCTCTCTCTCTCTCACTCCCACTCGTTCATTTTGCTATTCTACAGTAGCCAAAAATAGCAAAAGAAAAAGAAAAAAAAAAACTTGCCTTATCACTTGGGCGCATTTACATAAAAAAACCACAAATAAAAGTTGCCAACTAACGCAGAAGAACTCAAGGGGTGGAATGGGGTGGGTGGAAAAAAAGCTAAAGAAAATAAGTAGAAGAGCACAATCACTCGGCGTATGAGCTTTCTTCCCCCAACCCCGCCAATCTCATCTTTTCTTTCAGTGTATGGTCTAAACGCGAAATGGAAGGCAATGTGAAGTCGCCGCTGTCGACGTTGACTTCGCTGCTTAAGCATTAAAAACTTTTCACATTAAAGCACATTACAACAACAAATCATAGAGCAAAACAAACATACAAGCACACACACACACACACATACACAGTTAAATACATACAGTTGCATACATATGTAGAGCAACACATTTAGATAATATGCTACAACTGCTGTGCCACAAACAAATGACATGTTGGGCGGGGGAGGGGTGCAGTAGGCGGCGAATAGCGAATAGAAGAGCCGTTTTGGGGCAAAAGGGGGAACGGTTGTGGCGGGTTTTGTAGGACTCATGCGAGTTGTAAAAAGCTTTGGCAACAATGTCGCCTGAATGTCGCGCATTGTTTCCAGGCCGCTGCCTCTGACACTACCGAACGAACTGTACAGACACTTCTCTTAGCCTTGCCCATCCCCTCGTTGTCACCACCCCTTCGCCCCCTCTCTCGTTCTTAGCTTCAACTTCCCATCTCAAACAAAAAACAAAAAAACAAAAAAAAAAAAAACAAGCAAAAACTTTTTAACTTGTTTTTTGTTAAGCACATTTGCGCATCTTTCTCTTACTTATGGCATACTTTTAAGCACAAAAGCGCATTAGCCAGGCAATGCATGAAATTAAATTACATATTGTAGAATCATCATCAGAAATATGCAAGCGAGTCAAACGACGCATACAAAATGCCACTGGTAGACCATATTCTCTGGAAATAAATGTAAATGAACTCGATGGCATTAAAACCAATTCCGTTTTTTTTTTGTTTTTAATCTCTCGCAAAAAACAAGAAACAAATATTTTCAATGTACAATGTCTGCATATAACGGTCATTAGTAATTTTTAACCATAAACTATGAAAACAGTACTCTGACCTGACCACATTTCAAAGCGAAAATAATGACAATGCCATTTTTAATTAGGTTGTTCGATTTGTCGTTGTTTTGCTTGTAAAGGATATCCATAAGCCGGCCAAAAATCCAAATCTAAATTTTTGTAAATCTTTTTTGCTTTTTAACCGATTTAATTAGAAATTGTATCCAATTTTAGTAGCTCTTTGTAAACAATTTAATATTATTGTATTCTTTGGACCTTTGGAGCCTTGCAGGAATCCTAGATCTATGGATACCTACATAGATTGTTACCATTCCCAAAAAACTGTGTTGAGAATGAAACTCTGTAATAAAAGTACGCAGGAAACCCTTTAAAAATAGTAAACAACTGGTAAAAAATATTAAAAAGTTGATTTTGTCAGCTTGTTAGACAGTCTCCAAAATAATATACCATAGCACTTGTATCAAACGAACTACAAAACTAAAAAATAAAAACAATCTTGTTATGATTTCTTTTATACTAAATAAATTTTACATTCATTTATTAAGAAGAACGGTTTTACGTTGTAATGCTAATGAGACTCTTGTTTTTATAAACGATTGCCTTAAACTTCGATCATTTACAGAGCCACACTTAGTGACAAAAAGAAATATATACATATATACCTATACAGCTTCGGACTAAAAAATAGCACCAGCCATCAGTGTAGTAGCGAGGTTGTCGATAATGGGGGGGGTGATTCTCATTGAATTGCCGACTTTCCTCGTGTATTTGCCAACAGCATGTAGATTTGCGGTAGAAATAAATTTACTTCGATAAAACAAGGTCAGTATATAAGGAATTTATTCTTTGAAGATAATTTAGTTTAATTTGATTACCGAATGCATGTCGACAATTATAAAATAAAAATATGTTTTTCGATTTTGAGAATCAAAAGTTGTTGATTAGCCGATTAGTTTTAAACAAATTGCCGACTCTAAAAACTTGGGGGGGTGTCACACCCCACACACCCCCCCCTCGCTACGCCCCTGCCAGCCATGCAAAATGTAGTCCTTTATAAAAAACTTCCTTGAAACTACATATTTTCCCGAAACTTAAATGCTATATTTTTTGTGAAGGATCTCCAAGAGCATGGTAGACATTGTATGGGACCGATACAACTTCAAAAACTTTGATTCTTTTACGTTTTTTTAAAAAATGCATACGTTTCGGCGAACCCAAAAATAGCATGTAGTAGACGCCTAAAGTCCTTCTCAATCCTTTACATATATAGTACTAAGATATAATAGGTGAGATTTGTATTATTTGGTCAAACTAATTGCTGAGCTCGAAAAAGCAAGACTTCATGTCTGAAATTACTTAAGCAATTTCCTTTCAAAGCAAAAAAAAAAAAACAGTTAAAATTTGTTAATTTAGTTAATGAAATGAAGAAAAATTAATAAAGTAGAATTTGGACTTTTGCCTTTTAAAGAAATCTGCTTGTTTAATGTAAGTCATATAATACATAGCAGCGATTAAATAAATTTTATGTTGACGTACCTTATTTAAAAAGATAGATGTATTTTATATACATATGATCCATAATTGAGTGGTTTACACTTCCATGTATATAAAAATTAGTTAATGCTCAAACTTACTGATATTAAATGCAATAAAATAATTATTTGAACGAGTGAATTGGGTTTGTTCAGAGACTGTAGGGATGTGAAAATGACTGCTGTGAAATATGTATATACGTATATGTTTGTATATAACTTCAATTTATGAAATGACCTGCTTAGCTAAGAGTCGTTGACAACCCTGGTTGGACGTAACGCTGTCGCGCCGTTGACGGCTGCTCTCTAAAACTTGTTATGTCGTTAAGTGTGAAACTTATTTCGCACATGACGCAAAGACCAGAGAAAGGCATGTCAGAGGGGCGACAAGTTGGTGGGTGGTAAAGGCAGTGTGCGGGGGAAAACTCGAAAATTGCAAAAGAAATCAGGAAGAAAAGTTTCCTTTATTTTTGTTCTTGTTTTTTTTTTTGTTCCTTTTTTTTGGTGCTTTTTGTTTCTTAAAAATCAAAATAGCTAAAAAGTGGCGACAAGTGTTGAGAGAGGTTAAGGAGGAGACCGACCGACCGACCGAGTGAAAACTTTTTGGCCGGCACCAAAAAGGACATCAGAGCGGAAAGTGTAAGACAGAGAGGCGACAAAGTGCGCGGCCAATCTTCAAATATAAACTGCAGCTGCGCGTCCAAAGAAAAAGTAAGAAACAACGAAAGGAAACCAAGTGACAAGTTTTTCAACTCACAGGAACAGGAACATGTGTCCCTGTCCGGTCCTTTTCAATGTTGAGAATCCCTATTTGCTTTTTCATTTATTGGCACGCGGTGGACATTTCAGCACGTGACATATTTTGGCATCATCAATGGATTTTTGTTTTATGCAATGTGACAATTTACTTTAACTTACATACATACACAAAATAAATACAAAGTTGTGTGGGACGAAAGAGTGGTTTAGCGGCTTAGTTTTAAAAATAGAGTTATAAAACGTGTTTTTGATCCAATTGGATCAGTTCTTTATCCATACAATTAAACGACTTTATCATATGGACACAAAAGTAATGCTATAATCTTTTTAATTTAAACAAAAGTCGCCTCTACTACTTTTTGTTTTAGTTTTTGAAGGGATACTACTTATAGAAGGCAATTGAAACTCAGATCGGCAATCTTTCGGGTCAACTTGCTGAAAGAAAGCACAAAAACATGGTGAAAGCAAGAACACAAATAAAAGTCTGTTATTGTTGTTGGTGGCATTTGTGCGTTGGCATTTTTTGTTGTCACTTTCACTTTCTCTCACTCTATCAGATCAAAAGCGCATGCTAAAACAACAAAATAAAAGAGAAAACAAATATTTGAACAGCTTTGTTTGAATTTGCCAATATTTTTAAATTTGGCGGGCATTAATTGATATTTAGAGATTTTGTAAGTCGCGATCAAAGTTAGTTTCCAGTCTCTGGTCACACTAACAGTTTGCATTTGCCCAACGTCTATTACGCAATGCAAGGAGTTTCTGTTTTGTTTTTTTTTTTGTGTTAAAAGCAAATTAAAGTGAAAACAAATTATATGGGCGTTAAGTTTTCGTATTGGGCGTATATTTTCTTATATTCGCAAAAGAAATCGGTTCGATGTTTGCTAAAATGCACTAAACTGTGTTTTTCAATGGGCAAAGTTTTTAGGGCCACGGTGCACCGCGGTGGGCAGAGAGAGAGAGTGAGTGAAAATACAGTTATCTTATGCATTTGCTTATTGCTTGCTTGCTCAAGAGGGTGAGAAATGCAAGATTATATGTACTTACATATGTATATATGTATATGTACATATGTGTCCAAATGTGTTTGATTGCAGCTTGTCCAAGCCTGTGTTTTTTCTTTTTTTTTTAATGTGTGAGTGTAAATAAGTTGGAAGAGAAAGAGAAAGAGAGCAAAGTTAAGGTAAGTGCATTTTGAGCTCTTCTTTTGAAATTAAATAATATGAGCAGATAAAAATATAAGTAAACTCTTTTTCTTATTTTATACTTCTGTCTCATATCATATATATGTAAGTATATAAGTCGGGATTGGATAGGAAAAATGTTGAATATCATTTTAACAGGCATTCTTCGTACAAATATTTCCACTTCTAATCAGCGGTAAAAGTTTCCCTTCGGCCGTGCGACACACACAATTTTTATTTTCTTTATACAGTCATATTCAAATTTCTTTGTTGCTTTGAGCTGACTGCATAATTAACATGTAACAATGTAGCAATGCACACTTTGAAGGGCTTCTCTCTTCTTTTCTCTTCTCTTATGGAATTTTTTTAATTTACATATTTCGGGGTATGCAGCTGGTTGAAGAAACAATAAACATTTCAAAAGGAAAAAACAAGTGAAGAAAGAAAAAAACACAAGAATTAACAAAATTCCATTTATGCAAATGTATTTTAGTTGTTGTTGACATATGCAAAGTGAAAATGAAATTTGTTCAGTTAATGGAAAATCAATTATGCACAATTTTAAGTTATTTTTGACACGGCTTAACTGACTAAATAATGATCTTAATTGCCATAACAAATGGCATTTTGTAATAGAGACTGAAACTATATTTGATATAGTTAACCCAATGTCCTTGGCTATACACAAATTCTTAAAGGATAAATTGATTAAATTTAAGCTTGGTAAATAATTTTCACTTAGAGAGCTGAAAAATTGAAGCTGTTTTAAAAAAAAGTCCTATCGAGTTAGCATAAAATTGCTTTTAGTATATTATAATGATGTTAATAAAAAACTTTATTATATGTCCATTATGAGGCAGACATTTATTCATTCATTAGCAGATGTGTAATTGTTGTCATGCCTTTCATATTCTATTTTTATATCCTTTCACATTTTTTCCGCATTGTCATTACATTGTTTCCACCTTTCATTGTATCTATTCGTGGTCTACTCATTTCCATCTCCATTTACCTCGTTGCTAGGTATAAATTGTTGTTGTTGTTGGCCGCTTAATAACATTTTAATTGTTGTTGTGGGCTTTGACCGTGGCCAAAAAAACCCTTGGACCAGCGACCGAAAAATTTCGCGCAACTCTGCTTCCAAGCATTATTATTATCATAATGAGCGTAAGCGAGATACTGGAAGAGAGAGAGAAACAGTCAGAGACTGAAAAGGTGAGGATAGGCGGTGTAGTGGGAGTGTGTGTGTGTGTGTGTGTGTGTGTGCTAAAAGGAATGTTGCATAATGTGGACGACCAACATTCCCGCCCCCCATTCCTAGTCCGTTATCCTTTCACCAAAAAAACAACCAGGAAAAAGCATTCCAAATTATGCATGCCGCGTTTTTTTTGTTTTTATCCTAGCCTTTGTTTTCTCACAATCTTTTTTTTTTTGGTTTGCCTCAGTTTGTTGTTGTTGTTGGTTTTTGGTTTTTCGTTTTTTTTTGTGTGTGTTTTGCGTAACTCATTGCAAAAATAAATTCAAGTTGTTTTTCGGTTGAGTCTATTTAGATTTGCAAGAGAAAACGGCGCCACGCCTCGATGAGTTTATTACCGAAAGCAAGTTTAAAGCGGGTCCCAGAAAATACCGCCTGTCTGCTTATCAACTTGCCATTAAATCTCCTTCGTTCTCCTTTTTATTTCACAGCTTTCATCCTAGCTTCTAGCTCCTGCTTCATCTCCAGTCTCCTTCCTTTTTTTTTTTATTTCTTCTTCTGATAAGCAAAAATTTTTAGCGTAAATTTATTTGATGTGTTTTATTGTGTTGTTAAATTTCGCGTAGCGTTCTTCGAAATGCCACAACAGGACCCACCATCCCGATGGAGAGTCTCTCCATCTTCCATCTCCCGTTTACCATTTTCCATGTTTTATGTTTGTCTTCTTCAGGCTGCTTAGGCTCTATCAGTTGAGCCGTTTATCATTCGCCTGAATGTTGGGCTCTCATCTGCTACTTCATTTTGCTGTTGTTCGTTTCACCTGTTCTGTGTGGTTCTTCTGGCTGTCGCCAAAGTTCATTAAATGCGCCATGAATTTACGAAAATGGCAAGAAACCAAACTTAAAAATAAAACGCAGCAGCAGGTGGAGCCATGATGGTCTTAAATAGGAGATAATGAAATTACTTGGCAAATTTGTGGCTAAAGCAAGTTTAATATGGGTGATAAATTGCACTCAAGTTGTTTGATTGCAGTGTCTTAAACATACATAGATAGAGTTTTAAAGATGTTTACGACTTTATTGAAAACTACATAGTTCAATTATGATTTAATTAATTTAAAATATTTTAAAAGAAAAAAGTTTATAGTTCAATTATGATTTAATTAATTTAAAATATTTTAAAAGAAAAAAGTTTATGCATACTTACGTCGGGTTTAATTGGTTTTTAAACCAAATGCCTTGGTTGTAGATTTTTTTTTTAATACTTTTCAAAGCCTAAAGTAAACTTTTACTAAATTGAGCATAGAAATTGGCATTTTAGAAAATTGACAAACAAAAAATAAATGTTCTAAAATTTACCTTGATGCTTTACAAAATAAGTCCTTTTTGGTAGCAAAAAAAAACCTCAAAAATCTATATGGCCTTAAATTGTAAAGAACTTTTTGAAACATCCCATATATTTAGGCGACAGATTCGTAAACCTTTCGAAAACATCAATTTTATACTATTAAGGTCCCAAGGATATGGTTAACTATTAACTTTCTCAAATTAATCAGCAACTTACCAACAACTGAACAGCATTTGCTTTTGTCTCTTACAAATACCTAATTGAGAAGTTTTTTAGTTATATGTAAATATATATTCCATATTATTACATTATTTGATAAAATAGAGAATAAGCTACCAATAATTGCAATTGAAATCCATTTAAGTCTTACTGGGAAATCTTTTGGAACCATTTAAACGGTTTTTTTTTTTTAATGTAAATTGATAATCTTATTATTTTATTTTATTTAGCCGTCTTTGTTGAAGAATGTCAATTGAAAGTCATTTACACATTTTGTTTTTCAACATTTTATAGATGTCTTGGTTGAATATTATTCATTTTATGAGCACTTCTGCCAGTTCTAGACATTTGAAACCCTTCACCCCTGCCCAAGCGTCTTAAACATCTTAGAGCCATAAACAAGCCATTATCAACTGACTGAACAAAAGTCGAGCCAGAATAATAATAATAAAAAAAAATAAAAACGAAAATGGAAACGAGAAAGAAAATAAGAGGAAAATGTAGAAATGTGAAAAGGAAAAGTGCAGCTGGCTTCGTTTGGATTATCGTTTATTGCATTATTTTTATGCGATGAACGCGCGTCGATTAGAAACTAAAAATGTATTTCGTTTTGCTGCTGTTGCCACTGTCAGCCCGGTTACTACGACTCCCTTTAGCCGTTACCAAGTGGCAAAAGGCGAATGAAATGCAATAAAAATTGCCACTTGGAATGAGGGCCTTCGTTCGCTCGTTGGTTCGTTGGCAAAGAGAAAAGTCGCGAAGCAAATGGCAATCGCGTTTTGGCGTACACAAAATGCATTTCGCCTGGGCAAAAGGCAGCCAACTATCAGCAGTTAACAACAATATTGGCACCTTGACTGTTTGTTTGTTTGTTTGTTGTTGGCTCTGGCTAACTGTGAAATTGTTGGCCATAAAACGTGAGCATTGAGCGAATGCTGAAAAGTATGCAACAGAAAATAGAACACCAAATTGGCAACAACCGAAGGGAATAGACAAAAATCTTTTGGCCTTAAACGTGTTAATTTAACTCAACGATTAGACACAACTTACGGGCCAGAGAAAAGAACTGAGAATGAGAATGGAATAGTGTTAGCCAAAATAGACTTCCCTACTATTACCTACTAACCAACCATCCAACCAACCAACCACTCACCGCATCCGAAATCCGTTTTGTAAATTGCCCGTTTGCTTTTCGGCTTTTGGGCAACAATAAATTTGAACTCCAGTTTTGCTGTCAGTCAGTCGGGTTAGCGAAGGGAGGTGGACAGGGGTCAGAGTTTGGTTTTAGTATGGCTAAGTGCATTCTGCCCAAGACATTTTCAATTTGCCCGCTAGTTTAGTTTTAACCAAAACCCTATACTTTGTAGCTATATAAGTAATGATGTGACGATTTGGCAGCAGCAGCAGCAGCAGCAGCAGCAGCAATGGCAACGACTAGTAAACAGGTCGCTCACTTTGTAGTCGAAAAGAGTTCGAATTAGTGTGGGCGTTACATACATACAAGTTTGTATGTGAAAAAGAAAGTTCATTGCTCTCCAAATTGTAAGAATTGTCGGTAAATATAGAGTAAAAGGGAGGATAAAAGCTGTTAAATAAGGCATGGCTTTTGTCTACTATTTTTCTAAGACAAACTGTTAGATCTAGAACTATGCGAATAAATGGGCCATATTTCGGTAAAATATTTTTGAAAGTCAAGAATGAAATTAAAAACACTTTTTGTAAAATGTGGAAGAAGTTAAAATTCATAAATTTAATTATAAGTCAAGCCAAATATCACAAACACCAAGAGGTAAAAAAGGTCGTAGAAGAACTATTCATAATCCCATTAATATTATTCCCATTTCATATACATAAAAATATTAGATTTAAGTTTTAGTTAATATCAATAAAATCATTGCCTTCATGGCGCATATTAATATATGAAAGTAAGAGTAAGATTCTTAAATTTAAAACCCGAAAGCTAAATCACACTTGTAACTGATACAGGTCCTCCAAAACCCTTACTTTACTTTGTGTTTGCCCAACAAAGAGTATTTAAAATGTTGCATACTTTTTTCGGCAAACTGATCTGTCTTATGGCCAACATTGTTCTTGTTTGTTGCTCTTGCAGTTAAGCTCAAAAATTTGCCTTGGCATGCACTTTGGGCATAACATTTCAGCCAGCGGCAAGATGATACAAAATAAAATAAAAAGGGGCCAACAAAATGGTGGTTTGAGGATGGTCAGTGGGCGGATGGTTGAAGAAGAAGTAGAAGTAGCAAAGAAAAAAGAAGTTGAGTTTAAAGGGGAAGTCAGTTTGGTCGTTTGCCCAGCCTGATAAATTGCTTCCGCAGTGGTTGCAGAACGACGAAGAACGACCCAAAACGAATGAAAGAACGAATGAATGAAGAACGCTACAGCACGTAATTGCTGAGCGGATCGATGAAAAGTAGCTTAAAGATGCCAGACAAGCAAGTGTTGTTGTTGTTGTTGTTGCAGCTGCTTCTGCCACTGCCTCTGCTGTCCGCTGTTTATGTTGCTGTTGCAAGAGCCACCGAGCTGTTTGTGACAGGGCCAACTAATTTGTACACTTCAGCCAGCAAAAACCAAATGACAGACGGCAAAAATAAGACAATGTTTTAAAAGTGCTGAGCCAAGAGCAATGCCAACACCAACACCAACACCAACACCAACAACAAAACACACCATCACCATCAAGTTTCCAGTTCCGAGCAAGTCTCTTTTGCTGTGTGAAATGTAATGCAATTTCATGTCAAAAACTAACATAGGCGACAGAACTGGAGGCATTGCAAGTTGCCAGAGACGAAGGCGAAGTGGAAAAAAGAAAAGAAACTTTAAAGTGATATTTTTGTGTCGGTTTAGAGCTGATGGTGCACACCTGTCTTGTTGTTGTTGTTGTTGCCGGTGTTGTTGCTGTCTTGGTTTTTGCTGTCACTGCAACAGAAGCAGACACAAAATGCCAGTCATGGATGCCGCAAGAAAACAAACTTTTGCCTGCTGCTGCTTCCTTTTTCCTGCTTCGACCGCAGACCAGACCCAACCCAACCCAACCCAACCCAAACCAACGCTTACTTCCGCTTTTGAGTGTTAAGCACAACACTAGCACAAATACACATACATACATACACAAATACTTTAGCTATTCGCTGTCCTTTGACATGCATGTCTTGGTCTTTAGCTGCTCTTACCGTCTTTGTCTTCCTTTGCCCCTCTTTCTTCTTTCTATGTCTCTCTCTCGGTCTCTCTCCTTCTCTGTTTCTCTGTCTCTCTACCTCTGTCTGGTGTCTGTGGAGTTTTGTCATTTGGCTTCATTCGTTGGTTCTGCCTGATGCCTGCAAGCACTAAAGTTATGACAACCACTGCCACGCCTCTCTCAACTGTTTCGCCTCCGTAGCCGCAAAGCTTATGCCTTGGCACCTATGTACCTACAAAAAAAAACAAAATAAAGGTGTACAGGAAAAAAAATGTGCAAAAAGGAAGTTTTAAAGGTGATTCACTTGTTTGTTCCTTGTTTGTTTGCAATTTGTTGTCATAATTTTTGTGTTGCCGTTGCTGCTCGCGCTTGGATTTGAAGTGGAAATTGTTATGGTAACGCACTTGTGATACTCAAACAATGCGGCTTTTGGCACACAAGTGTTTTCCTGTGTGTGTGTGTGTGTGTGTGTGTGCATGAAGATGTCTCTTGTATACATTCGTAATCCCCCAGATATGCAGCAGCTCAGTTTTGAATTGTTGAAACTTTGTTAAAGCTCAATTAAATAGAGTTTCGATTCAATTCAAATAAAATTCATTTAAAAATTTATTAAATTAAATGATAAAAATCTGCATCAAATACAGAAATATATATAAAATGTAAAAAAGAATGTATTTATTGAGTTTTTAATTATTCTTTTCCTTTTTAAAGCAGTTAAAGTTGTATGAGGACAATTATTTTCTACATTACCCATAACAACACACACATTTCCATAAAGGCAGCTAATAAATGATTTCTATATAATTTTCTGTGTTATTTTCTGGATAACAATTTCGTAACTTTTTCCTTTGTATAATTTGAAACTCATTTGTTTTGATGTTGATTTGAGTTATTCAAATGATGTTTTTGATATTCGTTCGTTAGGAAATCCGTTTTTATATGTTTTGGCTGGACACATAGTCATTGCCATCCGCCACCTGTTTCATCATTGGACCAAGGAGCATACATACAAACATCGAATACGTGCCAGACAGAGTGGTCGTCATTGGTCATTTGTCTACTATTCTACAAGTACGTTCTATATATTGTAGATAGAAGGTACATACATATATGTATATTGGGAGGTGGTCATATCAATTTCGCCATCGTTTGCTCTTGGCTCGCATTATCGTTAAAATTGTATTGGATTGGGCCAACATGCTTTTGCTGCTTAGCTGGTTTGCTGACCAACTGTATAAACCAACTGACTGGCCATTGTGGCCTCCAGTTTAGCTTCAGATTCAGTTTGGTTTCGTGTATCCTTTTTAGTCTGCATTTTTCTTGGTCTCCTTGTAATGTGTGTATGTGTATGTGTGTGTGTGTGTATGTAGGTGTGCAAGTGTGTGTGTTTATAGATTTTCCGTTATAGCCACACGAACTTCTTCTTAAAATGCAATTTTCAAGACTTTTTTTCCCCTTCTTTTCGGTTTCCATGTTCTGCAGAGTTCAGCAACAAATGCCCCAGCCGCGCTGATTTTAAGCTTCTCAACTAGCCACGCCCCCTTCTTGCCTCCTTCTTTTGGCTTGCATGTGTCAAAAGGTATTTTTATGTTCAGTTTCGTGTTTTTTTTTTCTTTCTTTTTTGTTCGTTTTGTCGGGAATAAAGGGAGTAGAAGCCAGAAGTAAGTAGAAGTCGAGTCGCCTTCAGAGAGGGTCTTAGAGTCGGAGTTGGAGCCGTAGTTGAGTCCCATCTTGTGTGCAGGTAATGTGGCACTTGGCTAAAATGGTGTGTGAAATTTTATGCGAAATGGCTTAAGATATTGTTGTTGTTGTAGCCGTTCTTGTTGCTGCTGTTGCTGTTGTCGTCGTCGTCGTCGTTGTTGTTGCTGTTGCTGTTGTGCTGATATTTCTAGAACGGAACACAATCATTCTGCTATGTTGCACATAAAAAGTTACGTTGAGTGGCAGTATATATGACAAAGACAGAAAGAGAGTTAGAGAGAGAGAGAGAGAGAGAGAGAGAGAAAACGAGTGGGCAGAGGGCAGAGGTGGGTGCAGAATTGGACTAGTTGGGTTACGTGTTTTTTTCCACTCAACTCTTCTCCATTCGTCCCACAACTACTTCGCCTGGTTTTTTGACCAAGCTGCTGTGCTGATGATGACATTTTCTTTTTTCGGTCGCCTGAATTGGCAACACAGAAATAAAAAAAAATATATAAATAGAAGAGAAAAAACGAACCTGAACCAAAATGCGCAAAAAAGGATTAGTTAGTTTTGCCTTGGGCTTGGGGTTTTTCGACTTGAGTCAATGTTGTTAGTTTCGATTCTAAGAATGGGCAATGGCCCGTAGATGAAATTCGATTTCGTTTGCTTTTTTTTTTTGTTATTTTTCGTTTTTTGTCCTTCTTTCTATGTCGTTTTGGTAGTACATATTGTTATTGAGTGCGAGAGGGCGATTAAATGATGGGATTTTGGGTTGAATGGTTATCGCACTGGATACACAAAAATTGTCCAACTTAAATGAAAATGTTTTGGGTTTCAAAATGATTAATATGGAAAAGTAACATGCCACAATATAATTTGCCAATAGAAATTATAAGGATTTCCAATATATACCAAACTGGGTTTAAAATTGGTCACAGGACATTCAATTTGCCAAGATTTATAAACCAAAAATGAGAGTACATATATCGATTCAGAAGTCTTTCTCTATTTGCCGTAATAAACAACCTGAAAAATGTAGAAATAAGAAACTTTTCTGTATGCAAATTAATTGAATATGTATGAATGTTTATCTGAAAATAGTGCCAATATGATTATCAAATTTAAATTTTGAGGTAGGCCGCAAATACTTTCAACATATTGCTAATGGAAATCTCCTTTTTTTTTAAAATACTAAGACTTGATGCACTTTAACAAATTGAAAATGTTTTGCTAGACAGGACTGAACCATACTACTTTGGTTATCTCATCTCACTCATCATTTCCATTTGCTTTCCAGTGAGATGGAAAAGAGAGAGAGAGTTCGTTTTTATTTCAATAAAAATGCTCAAACATATGTATATGTAAACATTCAATTAGCAGTGAAACAACACAAATATCAAGCAAACAACTAACAAATATCTTTCAAATACTTTTTTGTATATATGTGTAGAGAGGAGAAAAAACCTGAAATTTTTATTTAATTTTCGCACCTGTTTTCAGGGCAAATAAGTTTCCCATTTTAATTCTCATTTGAATTTTACATGCATTTCAATTTGTGTCGACATTTCTCTGCTTTCAATACACTTGCCAAAAAAATGGTTATATCGATTGTCATCAGAATTATGCAATTCACAAGATAAGTCAATTTCGATAACACAAATTATCCAAACTTTTGATCAATAAGATTCATTTGATTGAGCCTTGTGATGGTAAATGATAAACTGTTTTAAAAATTATATATGTTGGAAATGATTGGATTAAAAGAATTGGTTAATTATCAAATAATTTTAATCATTTCTAAACAATCTCTCAACACATTTTTACGGCTTAAAGACGTTTAAACTTTCACAGAAACAGTGTTAATCTTCTTCCAACCATTTCTTGGCATTCCTAATTTACTTTTCCTGTATTTCCCAATCTATGTTCTTGTGATTATAGCTCTTGATATGTTTGTGGCAGCGTTCCTAAGCCTATTGTAGTTTAGATCGGAACTAACGTACAAAAAACTGGTTTAAAAAATCTATTCTTTGGCTTTTTTACAATAGTTTGAACTAAAGTCAATAGCTCTAATCTAGGTAGAACATAAATAATTCGGCTAGGCCAACAGTTAACACGTCTCTTTGGTTACCTCTATTTTTTTGTGCGTTTCTCGCAGCACTTACACGAGAACCTGGTTACATGAGTTCACAGTATTTTTTCGATATGCATTGCCCTAAATGTTTTACATGCCAAAGGAATGTCGGACCGTGTCTGTCCAGGTGAAAAGTACTCCATTTCATGTGGCTAGAGGGGTGATGGATAATTCCGGGTCTGATGTGCGTACCTCTAACGCGCTTTTTCGTTTAATTTTCTTCTATTTTTTTTTTTTATGTTTGGTGAGGTGAGGTGATAGCGAGAGAGGGATAGAGAGATAGAAGAGGAAACAATGAGTAACGTCATCATCATCAACATCATTGAAATGATGGTGATCTCCATTACCATAACCAAACTCTTCTCTTTCGCTCTCTGTCACTGGCTGTCTATCTGTCAGTTTGTCTCTTTGTCTGTCATTGTCATCATATTTTGCAAATTGCTCGTAAAAATGGCTTTTAATTGCACGTGGAAAAAGGGTTCACTTGAAAAATCTGTAGGACACCCAAGCAAAGTGAAAGTCAAAGTCAAATTCAAACATACATACATATCTCCCTCTCTTTTTTGTCAGCTCGGTTGACTCTGTTGAAATTTAAACGCTGCCAAGATTAATTCAATTAACCTGCATAAAATGGAAAAAGGCAAAATGCTTCATCAAATTGGTAGGACCAGAAGCCTGCCTGCCCTGGCTAAAGGAATTTAATTTTAGAGGCTTTTAACTCAGGTTTTTGCTGCCGTTGCCGCTTCTGTTGCCTGCTGCTGCTTTTGACACTTTTAATTGGTAGGCGTAGCAAATCATTAATTATATTTCGAGATGAAAATGCATGTCACTCAGTGGGGTAGTAACTTAGTAAAGAGGATTGTTAGTTGCCAACAGAAAGAGAGAGATAGAAACAGTGAAAAAGAGAAAGATGGAAATAACAGGATTGATGGAAGTGGAGTTAAGACAGATTTTGACAATTGGCTTTAAAGTAGATTGCCTTTAACTGGCGCGTGAAAAAGTCCTTAATGAAGTGCTACAAAATATTTTAAAATAACTTGTCGTATACTTAATATTGACAGATTATCTAGTGAAGTTTTAGATGGGCTGTGATATCGTCTTGAAAATAAAAAAGGTAAAAAGAAAGCACACTAATTCAATTATATTTCAGATTTTGCCTTTAGCAATAAGTCAACTTTGATGGCTTCAAAGTTAAACGATTCACAAGGAAGATAGAGTTCTTGGGAAATTGTAGATGAACACAAAGTAAGTTTCAATATTTAAAAGATTATCACTTTATAGAGTACTTTAAGTTGATATAAAGAACACAAGGTAATACCAAGAAATATGGTACCAATGATTTTTAATTATCTCTATCGTTCTATGCTTTGATTCATTAAAAATTCGTTGGACCAGACAACGTCATATGGTCATTTGAGTTAACGAAGTTTTGTTTTATGCTGCTTCATTATATACACAATTTCCTGGTTACAATTGTTAGTTGTTCCAACGAAAGTCAATGCTTGGTCGAAGTATCACTTGACCCTGGCCTCTTCTGGCTTTCCTTGTCCTGGTGATGTCCCATTCCGTGTCCATTGGACCGCATGTGCTTGTCTTTCAATCCTTGTGTCCTTGTCCCTGCCATACCAAATCTCATTCCCATACCCTTGTTGCTAGTTGCTTCCATCTGCTGTGCTGTGTGTTGTGTTTTGCGGTTTTATTGGTTTGCGTTTGTACATTCCATTTGCAAAATGATTGGAATTTATGCTTACAGATTAGACACAGACAGGACCCTGGGACCCTAACCTCTAACCTAAGCCTGGCAAACTTTCACCCACTTTCGCCCACTTTCACTGACTGGTGTCGAGCATCAACTGCGGTTATTGCCTCCTTCCATCCCCCTTTACCGCCCTTGCCATTCTGCCATGACTTGTGTTGTCCTCTATTCCCGTTAACCACTCCGTATTAATGTTTTATCTTGTTGCTGCTGCTTTGTTTCTTTCTTCAGCGTTTTGGCAAATCGCTGCGACCCTTTCGGGCTCTGGTCCACTCAAAAATGTTGCATTTTCAATTCGACATTTCGATGATGAAACGTTGCGTGTTCGACAACCGCTTTGAGCTGACCCCAGACCCAGTTGGCCTGGCCTGGACTGGCCAGTCTTTGCATCAGATCGTGGTCTTGGTTATGGTGGTGCTAGCGGTGGCACTGGTGGCCATGGTGAAAATGCTGAAAGCTTAACGCTGAAAAGCCTTCGTGCCAGCCATGTCAAAGCCGTCGCCAATATACGCCCAGATGCGCAAATTAAATAATGGCAGCCACTGAAAAAAAAAAAATAATAAAACTCTTCGGTAGGAAAAAAAAGAAAAACAAAAGAGAAAAACGCAACTGAACTTTATTTCACTTAAAGCCAAAAGCAACACTAGCCCTGGATAAAAGTGTAGCTATTGTAGTGGTGGTAGTGGCCACACACACGCCACACGTTCACACATGTAAACACATATATACATATGTATGTATGTATGTGTATATAGTACATACTTTCATATAGATATATAAACAAAGCTGCACAGGAAGAAACATTTAAATAGTTTATGCGTCACTTAAAATCACGAATTATATTTGCTTTACTTAGAGTGTTGCCAAAAAGAGTTGGAAACTTTTGAATCAGAAGCAATCTATAAGAAAAGTTTCCATGCGATCTTAGGTTTAGTGATAGTCAAGGCATGTAAGCTTCCTTAATCCACTCAAGACTATTCAAAAAACTTTTCAACAGGACTTGCAAAGCATTCCTGATCATATTCTGAAGCTATCTCATTGTCGCTGTATCTATTCAGTAGACACTAATCGGCTACCTTATAATATTACTTTACATATTTTCCATTGTCCAACTCTCTCTGCACTCTAAAAGAGAGAGTCAAACCCTAAAGAAAGATCCTGTTTAAATCC
This sequence comes from Drosophila nebulosa, assembly GCA_024703675.1. Classification (NCBI taxonomy): domain Eukaryota; kingdom Metazoa; phylum Arthropoda; class Insecta; order Diptera; family Drosophilidae; genus Drosophila; species Drosophila nebulosa. The sequence continues at coordinate 4,462,948 of CM045724.1, read as the reverse complement.
TAGAGTCAACTTCTGCCTTTCAAATGCTTTGCTTAAGATTTTGCTAACCCATTTTTCCATCTTATGCTTCAATTAAGAATATATTGAATTGTTGATTTAATTATGGCTTACAAGCTATTTTGTTTTAGCCATTGTAAAAAATACACATTAACAAAGAATGGCATGTATTAGAAAGGATTTCGTTATTATTGTTTTAAAATTTAAATTAATTTTGTAAATTAAGTGTTTTAATAGAATTTAATTAAACGAATTTCTCTAATCGTAGATGGGTATAAACCCAATTTAAACACACACACTCACATTCACACTCATATGAAGCTCGTCTGTGGCTCGCTTTCGCATAAGGTTACATATTTTTTAAGCCAATTTTACAGGCCACTGCCTAACAAGGACATTAATTGGTAGCTGACTGCAACAGCAGAGCAGCAGCAGCAGGAGCAGCAGGAGCAGCACCAACACAACTGACTCCCTATCCCGCCTCACAGCAACCCCGCTCCCCCTCCCCCCCAACTGCCGTCACCTCTCTTGGCCACGCGACACGGCCAAAAGAGTAGTTAACTGTATGCGTTTCGTTTCGTTTCGCTTTGCTATATTTATTTTTTTGGTCTCTTTCTTTCTCTTTTTCTCTTTTATATTTTTGTGTTTTGTTTTGTTGGCCAACTGTATATTCTTGGCTCCTTTTTCATGGTTTTTATTCACTTCAATATTTACTTAACCCTTTTTTGTGTATGCTGTCGAGTTAGGCGGCCAACGGCAGGACGACGAACCATTTTTATTTTTTTCCTTTTTTTTTGTTCTGTATGTTGCTTTTGCTCTTATGATTAAATATGCCTTTCGCTTTTTGTTTAAGCTCAGCCAACTTGACTTAAATATTGCATGAAGGTGGTAAAGAAGAGAAGTGGGATGTAAGAATTGTGTGGGCGATGGAGATTGGGTTGAGTTGGTTTTGGGGGGAAAAGGTCCTGGTACCTGCGGCCTGTTAATTAGTCGGTTGGCTATCCTGACTTTTGCCGCTTGGCAACATATTTCGTTTAAGGTTCAAGTGTTTTTGGCAAGTTCGAAGTGCCAGACGACTTTTCTTGCTCACTCTTGTTGGTCGCCACTCTCCACTCTCTGCTCTCCACTCCACTTCGCCTGGCATGTAAAAGTGCGATTATAGTCGCATAATTATCACGCTGACATACCCAAACACACACACACACATACTCATACACACGCATATTGCAGGTGGGTTAAAGGAAAGGTAAAACCAACTATAGAGAGAAAATGCCAAAATGTAATTACCCAGCAAACAAACCGCAATTTCTCGGTACACACAAACAGAGAATGTGTTAGAAAGAGAGAGGAAAACTAAGTGAAAGTGGACACGCAACAAGCAAAACAGGCTAACTCTAAGGCCACCAGGTGAACTACCCACCGCACGTTTCTACCGACTTACACCTGGCCCCCTACACACCACCAGCTGGAAGAAGGGGTTTGCGTGTTTGGGGTATGGCTTTAGGTCTCGGCATCGTGAGGGCGATATCGTTAATGTTGCCGTTGATTGTGCCCAAATGGGGCAAACACTCAACATTTATTCGATAGAATGAAAGAGAGCAAGAAAGAGCAAGAAAGAGAGAGAGAGAGGGGGTGGGAAAAGAGGGGGTACGGCTGTAAATTTCCTAATTTATTTGGCAATTGGCAAATGTTTCACGCCCTCATCGAAATGCAATGCTTAAAGCGTGTTTCTTTCCCTTTTTTGAGTTTCCTCTTTTTCTGGGCCTTTAAAATATGACAAGCAACACATACACAAAATATTGTTGGATATTTATATATTTATATGACTAACAACATAATTCCCAGGCATAAATAATATCAACAACAACAGCTGTTGGTGCCGCTGCTGCTACTCCATCTACATCCTCTAGCCCTCTCTCCCCTTTCCTCCATGCTCTGCAGCAGCTGACCAACTATGACAACAGCAGGCAATATTCTGGACGTGGATGTCCATAGAGTAAAAGGGAAATGAAGGGGAAGGGAAGGGAATGGAGTGTGTGTGTAAAGCAACACAGCATGCAAATTTCGCTTCATAATAATAATGATGATGTGATAAAGTCCCCTATCTATGTAGGTGCTTACATGGTAATTGGTAGTCCATAATGAATGCAAATTTCTTTGACACTAAGCAGAAAGGAAAGTGAATGCTGAAAAATGTAATGAACTGACTGAAATTTTCGAAAACTTTAATGTTTTGATAATTAAGGATTGCGAGAATGCAAATTTGTCGAAATTTAATATTGTTTAAAGAAGGAAAAAAGTGACCATTGCAGTAAAGTTGCTCTTGCTTTTACTGACTCCTAAGAATTTTAAAAAATTATTTTACTAGAAACAGGTTTAATAGACAGAGAGAAGTATTTTTGACCTACACATTTACTATCAGATCCATCTTTGTCGGCATTTTCTCCTAAAGCTTTATAAGAATCGTTTTTAAGAGCTTGGGAATTTATCGACAATGATTATTTTTAACTTGAATTTCTTCAATTCATTTTTTACTGGTGATGAAATACCTTTCAAATTAAGAACTAGTGCTTTGGATCTTATCATTCGACTGAAACCAATGAATTCCTTTATGGATTAAGTGAATTTTTCTTTCTTTTTAACAAACTAAAAATCGTTAAAGTAGAACATTAACTTTTGTTATGCCCCTCCAAATAATGCAAATTATTGAATTTTAGTTATTCTGTTGATTGATTCTATTGGGAAAAAGGGCATGTTAAAACATTTTCGCCTAACAATGGAATTTGATTTAGAAATTAAAATTAATTGGTTTCCATTTCTAAAGCCATTATATTTAACGTTGCGATGACTCTGTGTGAAATTAAATTTTCTATTTGACTGCTGTTTTATCGAATTTTACAATTGACTTGCATTTAAAATTAAAGAATTTGACAGCATTGCCAATAGACAATGGAGATGTTTTCATTGACTATATCAGTTCGCCATAGACAACAAAATGCTGATTCTTGGGCCACTGTCCACTTTGTATATGTATATCGCGCATTTCCATGTCGGCTTGGCAATTTTTGGCGGAGCTGGCTCGTTGGTTTTATTGGCCTGGTGGTTCACAGTCCCGGCTGCTATTTATGTAGTCAGCCAGAGGGGTCTACTCGGGTCTGGTCTGGTCTGGTCTGGTCTGGGCTGGAGAATGGTGAATGCTATAGGTATAGCTATGGAGCCAGAGCAACGTCATTACCAGGCAACAACGATACGATTTTGGTGATGGTCGCGGTCGCTGGCTCTTCTGTTGCAAGTGCTGCACCAAATTGGTAGATTCAAGGAGTGGAGAGTGAAGTGCAGCCTAGACCATTCCGATGGTTAACACAATTGCGGTGCATGGCCATTGCCGTTGACGTTTATGATGTGTTGCCTGGCCTAGCATATCGCCATGTTGTTGCTGATGTTGCCGCTGCCGTTGCCTTTGCTGTTGCTCTTACCATTGTTGCCGTTGTTTTCGTTAGTGTTGTTGATGTTGTTGTTGTTGTTGCGTGTGCTATCATTAAGTGTCGAAAATTTCATCAAACACTTCAAAGCGGACCACGTGCCCATACCCGTGTCCCTGTCCCTGCCCTTCAGTGGCTCTGCCCTTGCTCTGTTTCAGTTTATGATTCTATTATTTTCACAGCAAATAAAAGAGAAAACTGCGTATCATGGCCAAGTGCTAAATGGGCGCAAGGGAAAATTGCAAAAATTTTCGGTGCTAGCTTTACGTCTCTTCCTCTTTCGTTCTTTTTTCTTCGTTTTTTTTTCTACTTCTTTTTTTTCGCTTCTTTTGCCTTGGCTAAATTTAAAAGTGCCGGAGAGGTGGGGTGCGGTAGTGGCGGGGGTGCGGCAGCTGAGCACGTAAAAAGCGTTGAACCGGAACGTTGTGGGCAACAGCTGCAAATAAGTGTGTGTGTGTGTGTTGGTGTTTGGATGTGTGGGGGAAAAAGCGAATTTCCCAGCGCACACGGAAACTTTGCGCCATGAATCAAAGTTTAGTGTAGCATACTTTTTAGGTGCGATTTATATATTTCAAAATAAAATAAATGAAGGGCGAACGAGGGAGCATTCGAAGCGCACAAGAAGGAAAAAAAAATGTAAAAAATAAACCAAAAAAAAATGAATAAAAGGAAAAGCCCAAAAGACAAAAGCAGCTAGCACAAGTAGCAAAAAGGCGGGAGAAAGGAAAGTCGTCTCAATGCACTGAAAAGAATAATATCAATAGTAAGTAAGAACCGATGACAATCAAATGAAGTTGCTGGATTTTGCAAGCAGTAAATCAGTTTTTAGACTTAACCCGTAAAGAACAACCTTTGAAAAGTTTTTCTTTTTTTTATTAAGGTCTAAACTTTTTTACGAGACTCACCAAAACAGGAGCAGATAGATGCATATTCCTCATTTCCTGGTTATTCGTGTAGACTATTTTACCGATCCTTCTACATAGCGAGTCCAATTAACAAGGAAAAGTTTGGAAATGTGAGCAGCTACTTACGGTTAATATTAGACAAACTGAATTAATTGATGAAATTTCTACCAACTGCTTAGACTTCGATTAGCATTCCAAGGGAACCTAAGCAAATATTTAGTAATTTTCTAATCTTTATATTTATTATGAAGCTAGTTTTGACTTCATGCAGGAATGTGCCACTTGTCAGGAACCACTTCTTTCACTTCATGCTTCAGAGAATGATGAAAGCCATTGAAGGACGTGTGACCCAAATTTAGAACTGACCTTCAAGAATGTCTCTGACCGTACATATGTAATGCACAAGTAGTATTGGTGCTTTTAGGGGAAACTCTCTGTTCAAAGAAGTGAAATTTTCTTTCTGTGTATGAGGGTAAATTCAAATTCTCTGTTTTATTTCAGCAGCGCTCAAGGAAATGCAAAAATTTACACTTGGTTAGCTGATTGATGAATGCATAAATGAAGCGTACACATGCGTTTTAAGGAACTAAAAGCTATATGGTGAAGGCGAAGGCGGGGAAGGTGGAGGAGTTTGGTGAAATGAAGCAATTTGGCAAAGTCACAGGATATTCTTTTGTGGTTGGTGAGAGAGAGGGGCAACTTCTTCACTCTCTTCTTCTTCTACGAACAGGTAGTTCTCATGTGTGTATTTGATGGTTTTATCGAGCCATTGCTTCTCTGATTGTTATGCACAAAATATGTAAATGTGATTTTTAACTTGATTTCATTTACATCCTCCGCACCATTCTATCGTCTCACTCAATTTGCCCATGACATATAATTTGGTTTTTTTTTTTTTTGCTCTTTCCTCCTCCTCTCGATGGGATTTAAGCAAATTATTGTAATTTATTTGACAATGATTTGGGCTAATGCGGCGTATGAATAATGTTGCAGCTTTGACCTTGTTTTCGGGCTTTAATTAGATAAGCAACAATAACAGGAAAGCATCAGCAGCGGCAGAAAAAAAGGAGTTAAGGAGAAATGATTTGTAAACACAATTTGGTAAGCGAGGCATGAACATAAAGTCAAATTTATGGCGACTGAGATTTCGTTTAATATTTCTCTCTTTCCTCTTAACGTTATTGTTGTAGCTGCTGCTGCTGCTGCTGCTGCCGCTGCTATTGCTGGCTGAGGTTATGTCTCACTCTCACATCTTGGCCAGACAACAAAATATGCCAAAAATGAGCTGAAATTACTTTTAATATTCCATAGCGGGGGGTATAGCAATCAAGGCCAAAGCAAATGCCTCTGACATAGAAAGATAAGTGAAATGCATGGCCCAGGACATCTATCCCCTTTTCTCCACAAAAGCCAGAGTGAGAGCAAAAGAGATATACATACATATGAACATAAGTACACGTATCCTATGTAGAGAGGAAGGCTCGTTAGGGTGTACCCAGTCTAGCCGGCAGACGACAACATAATTTCGTAATTAATTTGCCAAAACACGAATGTAATTTAATAAAATTGCGCATACGCCGCCTCGTTGCCTGGGCAAGCTAAAGGATGTTGCCGCAATGGTGTCTAGAACGGGGAGAATGGGCAAGCAATTTGCGGCATCTTCATGCCACGACATCTTTGTCCTTGGTTTTTGGCAAAAGTGAGCGACGATTATTTATGGTCTATTTTTGAGCATACCACTAATTATGCCGAGCATTTTGATCGTCCCGGGCAACGCGTTCCAATTACTCGACGCAAAATAAATCACAGCAAGCGCTCCACTTCCCTCTCTAACACAATTTTGCCAATTGTGGCTGAAAATCCTTTCTCCCGAGTGTACTTTGCCTTTGGTGGTTGCCAGCAAACAAGTGACGAAATCCCCAAGCAGCCAGAGCAACAGCATTTGATTTGAATCTCTTCTTTATTTAGACATTTACCATCAGAGGGAGGATAAGAAAAGTATTTTCATTTCAAAAATATATTGATTTCGAAGAAGTTTTCAATCTATTTATGTCTCTGACAATTAGCTAAAAATAACAGAAAGCAAGCACATCCTAATGCTTCGGGAGTCCCTTTAATGATGACCCTGTTTAAGCTAGCACCATTTAATAAAGTTGCATTAAATTTAAAGCCTGATAAAAGAAACTAACTAAAATAATTACAAAAAATTCCATAACGAATCAATCGAAATCTTTGCAAAAACCAATTAATTTTCTTTTAGATTTGGATTGTACAACATTTCCTATATACGTTTCAGATTACTTGGCGTTAATCTATCATAGATAAAGTTCAGTTCATTTTGAATTCTCTAGAGACAGTTTGAGAGCTTCGCCCAACTCTTTTGTTGTTGTTTTGTTTGTCTTTGCAGCTTAGGATCCAAATCCCCATTTGCCAATTTCTAACCACAATCCCAATTCCAGTTGCCGTTGGCTAGTAAACCAAACCAGACCAGACCACGATGCTGGGGCCCAGGCATCACGTAGCCCCCCGGCAGTTAAATCAATTGCCGCAATTTGATAATATTTCACCAGGGAATGATTATGAGCCGTGTCTCGGGAGGAGACGTTGATGTTCGCGGCTGATGGCTGGAAGGTGGAGATTGTTTTGCGGCCTGGCCTGGTCTGGTCTGGCCAACGGTTTCTGTTTTGTTGACATTTCCGTTGGCGTAGCGTTTTTGGCGCTTCCGCTTAAAGTTTGTTCTTTTTGCCCAATCTGAACCGTCCATCCCCCCCTCACAGCTTTCCATATGGTCGGTCGTTGGGCTTGGGATCTGTGTGTCCTTGGCAAGATTCACGTAAAAAGGATTTTAGGCCACGCATTTCGCATGCCTAAATGGCAAAAGACGTCGCATAAACATGACATGCCACGCCCCTCTCTAACGCCTACGTCTTTGAGTTACATTCCCCAAAAACCAGGATGGAGGCCGCAAAAAAACCGCTCAGGACAGCAAAAAGAAAAAAAGTCCTTTGTCCCCCCGCACCGCCCCGTCCGTCATCTCAAACTTCTGTGTCCTTAACTTCGCTTCGCTTTGTCAGTTTGCCTTCTCTTGCTTCGGGTTGTGTGCGCATTTGGCGGTTTTTATGAAAAATTACCATGTTTTCGTCGCACTCATTCACAACGAGCCCAACGTCTGCCACGCCCACAATTCTAACGCCTTCTGACGTTAGTCGGCCAGCACTTGGCACGACGATATAGCATATATTTTCTGTTATTTCTCTCGATTTCTTTTTTTTTTTTCTTTTTGTTAGCAATTTTGGTTATTTGACTTTTTTATTTTTTCTTTGTGCGTCAAGGCACTTGAGACGGGTCAAGGAGGCGGGTGCAGGAAGGAAGGGAAACAGTGCAATGGTAAAGCAAATGGTGTCGGCTAGGGGTGGCCACATGTATAGTACTCCTTCTAATGATGCCACTTATGTCGTGACGAAATTATTTTTATATACAATATTTTCCTTGCATACCCTAGAATTCAGGCTTTAAGCCCTGGGGACCTTTCGTTTAACAAACTGCGTCAAAGTCGGGCAAGAATGTCGCACTTAAAGTGGAGTAATAGCTTCAAGTATGAGGAAATGTTTTACTCTGTCCTTCTTATTTTAATTCAAAAGTGTCGTTACACCAATTTTTCAAAGTTTTCATTAATGTTTCATTATCTTTTCATTTTACACCTAAGCAATTCCTATGGGAAGAAACAACCTTCCTTTTCTAAAGAAACAAACTAAAGCTGCTTCCCCTTTAGACCATTATTGCAGGATGCCAAGTTATGCCCTTTTTACTCTATTTTTTTTGACTGGAATGATCTTTCATGCATCTCACAATAACATTCTCATTTCTTTTCTGGATGGATACATAGAATTGGGCTTTGATAATTTAATAGACGTCAATTTATTATTAAAACATTTCCCACCTGTGTAGGATCAAAGAAAAATCTATCCTAAGTTCCTTTTGTAGTTTTTCCAAAGCAATTCTAGGATATGCCAACTTTCGTCTATATGTCATAATAAACATTTGATATACCCACACGATTCTCTTTCTTTTTCTATTTCTATTTGTACTGCCTATGTGTAGGTGTGACTGAATGCTACATACAATTGAATGTACTTGTATTTTACCCTCTTGTGCTTATTTTTGGTCACATTTTCATTTCCTGTTTTGGGTAACATTTCTTTTTTGTCGCTTTTCTTTTCATTTCATATTTGTTTCTTTCTGTATTTTTTTTTTTTTTTTTGAATTGCGTGCAGAAAATATCGTAACTGCTAATTGGCAACACATAATTTACGTGCTTATGCCAATTTTCATTTCCATTTTCAATTTTTTTTTATTTTTCGCTTCTATTTTTGGAACTCATACCGCCAAAAGCTACTCCTCTTTCAGTTCCTGGCTGGTTTGTGTGGCTCGCTGCTGGTTTTGGTGCTGCTCATGTGTGAAGCAGTAAATGCAATTAGGGGTCGAGTGTTAGACTCACTCTTGACCTGCCTCGGGGGCCACTTGCAGATTTGATTAACTGCTTCCGTGCGTCATCAAATTCGTTTTTAGACCAGGTTAGGGTTGAGGCTCAATGAAGGCGAGAATGGTAACTCAGTTCAGAGTTGCTGTTGCTGCTGCTGCTGGCAATAGAACCCCCGGCGGCGACAACGACGACGACGACTACTACTACTCAATAAAACTCATTAGTGGCGTTTTGTCGTAGCAGCTCTCTACCGTTGGGACTACTGGGCTTGGAATCGGGGTAGGGTAGAGCGATTTCTCTTCTTACTACGGGTGCGCGCTCTGGCAATTATCAGTGGCATGGCCCCGTTGACTTTGGCAATTGATTGCAGCCGTTGTCAACGTTGTAGTTGTAGCTGCTCCTGCTGCCGCGAGAAATGCTATCGTCGTTGTCCTCGAGCAACTGCCAGCGACAGCATCAAAAGTGCCGATAAAAATTTATAGCAAACTGATTTGAAAGTCAATTATCCTGCTACACGCCCACTCCAGCTTTCAGCGCCCCAGTTCCAGTTGGCTCTCACCTCAACTTAGTCCTGGGAACGGCGTGCAAATGGCTTTTCTATGCTAAACGATGGCGCCTGGGCCTTAGTTTCATATACCTTTTTTTTTATGTATTTTCTTTTGGTTTGCAGGTTTTTAGTATAGTTTTTTTTCTCTTCTTCTTCTTTTCGTCGCCTCTCGAAATGTTTCCTTCAGGCAGGAAGCTGCTCGAAATTGTTGTAGTCGGGCGGTACTCGCGTAATGAAGATAGTTTTTCTCCACTCATTTGTCGATCCAGGAGTTGGTGTCTGCTTCTAAAAGCCTTTGCTGTTTATGTTTGCTTTGTCTGTCTGTCTGTCTGTCTGTCTGTCAGCCTGCCTGGTACACTGGAATTATCGGAACATGAGTCCACACCTCTCCATACAGCTCCAATGGCTGCTCCGCTCCATAGGTTCACAGTCGTCGCCGCTCTGCATCTGTGTGCAGTTAATGAGTTTAATGGCGGGCATTGAATTTGAATTGCTAATGCCCCCAGATCCAGTTGGAAACGGAAATGGTAGTGGAAATCAAGTTTATGAATGTGCCTGTTGTTGTCTGTATTATTATTGCTGTTGTTGTTGTTCTTGTTATTTTGTCATTTACCATGAAAATGTTTTTTGCAATTAGAGTGGAAATGAACGTTGAAGTGAAGTGACACGGGGAGGAAGAGAGGGAGAAAGAGATAGAGTTGTGTGTTTTGAATTTAATTTGGTGGGAGTCGATAATTTCCAACAAATGAGTCGGTTCATTTAACCTCCATAACAAAATGAGACTTTCAAAAAACACCCCCAAAAATGCAAATTCTAATGAAAATTGCAAATGTTTTGCTTACACATAGAATTTAAAAATTTTAAATCAATTAATTTTAGTCTAAATGTGGCTGATTGAATACATTTTTTCTACCGATTGTATATCTCATCTAACCAATTGAGATAACAAATTAAATTGATTTAAACGAACGACTAAAAAACATCTTAAAATGAAACTTAACATAGGCTTATTTTGAAACGTATTCACCATAAAAATGAAAAATCATTAGTCAATAGGAAAAAGAATAATGCAATCTGTATATAAGGTTTTTTTTTTTGGTATTGACAGTTTTAAAGCGGCATAGATCAAAATTGGTTTTGTAATAGTCTTAGAAAATAATTGACAATTTTTAAATCAAGCACACAAGATACACAAGATGGTATGCAAATGGCTTGAGACAGACCGCCAAATAAAAAACTGTAAAAGAACTAAGTCAAACCAAAAGTTACCTAAAACTGCTAAAGATCGAAGACACACAGACAGAAGCAAAAATTGACAAGAGATAGAAGCATTAATTTTTAACAAAATGACTGAGTCAATGACAAATAGCGAAATTTATTTAGTCTCCCTTTTTCTCGTTTCCTTCGAATTCCATGTGAATATCATTAACGGATTAAATGTTATTTAACCAAATTGTTTGCAAAATTTTTAAAAAATATTTATCTTTGACATTTTAAGCCGTGGTTTAATTGCAGCAAATTGAGACATACATACATTAAAAATTAGCCGACCCCAATATCCAGGTCACACACACACACACACACAAAATAAAAGGATGAGTTCAAGAGATTTTTATCATAAACTGGCCAGTGTGGGCTATTGTTATCCACTTTTCACCTTATCCCTTTGTGATGTGGTAGAGCTTTTGTCTGTCTGCTTCTTCTGCCACACACATATACACAGACAAATACACGCACACACATACGCATATCGACATATGCCATATGCCTGTTGCTGTTGTTTTTGTGGTTATTACTATGATTGTGGCCAATGTCGATGGGTTTGGCTAATACCACAGACATTACAGGTAATTTTTTTATAAGCATCATACAATTGTTGTGTCTTCTTGTGTGTGTGTGTGTGTGTGTGTGTGTGTGTGTGTGGCTGCGTAATAATTTAAATTAAATTTGAAGTAAATGTTATTGTTATTGTTATCTTTTGTGTTTTGAGAATGGGAGACAACAGTTTGTATTTATTGTTTTTCCATTTCGCCATGGCATGGCACGGCCGTTAGCTTCTTCATTTCCGGCTCCCGTAGCATCATCTTCATCTAGTACTAAACGAGAGAGGCAAAGAAATTGCCCTCACTTTGGTTTCCTTTCGGTCGTTTCGTAATTTATAACTGTGATTTATGATCTGTTGCATAGTTTTAGGCGCAATTGTTCGACATCATTTTCACGGGCATTCATCAAGTGGTGAGTTGTTGTTGCTGTTACTGTTATTATTGCGCTTACTGTTGTTGTTGCAGTCTTTAGGGCATCATAAAATTAAATTAAACACACAAATTATTTTCATTTTAATTTTCATTAAATTTTTATGACCCTGCATTGTGCTGCTGCTTTTGTTTTTCTTTTTTCTCGTTGTTTTTTTTTTGTTCTTGTTTTTGTTGTTGTTGTTTTTTGTTGTCTCGCCACAATTACGACAAACAAATAAAAAACAACAACAAAAATGTCACAGGTAGGAAAATGGCCAACAAAATTTATGACTCTCAGTTGGTTTGGGTGAGAGCGGGCGACAACGACCATGGACAAAAAAAAAAAAACAACATTTCGCAAATATTTAACGATTTGTGTAATTTTCTTGTTGCTACAAATGGGTCGGACATATGTTCCCGCCAGTATAATAACAATTATAATAACAACAATAATAATAATAAGTATATATATGCGAATGAAAAGCTGACACTAGGCGGCATTATTCTAATGGGATCGCTTATTTAATACCCTAACCATCACATGGGAACGGTTAAGCCAGGTGAAGTCTCTGATGGAAAGACGATTTCGCTTGAACACCCAAAAGGTGTTTACTTCTAGCATTATAATCAAACACACAGTTTGGTTAAAACAAAATAAGAGTTCAAATTGAAACTTCAACATCACAACCTGCTCTATAATGATTAAAGATCCTTATTTGACATGCTCCTGGAAAACGAACAGAAATTCATTTTCAAGGCAAATAAACATAATGAAATGGGGCAGGACTCATTGCAAATGTGTATATGCTGATGATATTAAAATCATAAATCGATGTGTACTAAATTCACTATTTTCTCTTCTTCCTTGCAATTTGTTGTATGCATTGCTTAAAAATAAACGAACTATACTTACCTATGTCATAGACTCCACGTATTAATATAGGATTCCATCAGCAGTCAACACATCTTACAAGTATAGTGGATGGTTTGTAAGAAATTTGTTTGTAAAAGAACTGACAATTAGAAGCTACCAAAGAAACGAGCTGCGACTAAAAATGCTTTCAAATATTATAGCTAAAAACTTACAAAAATTTCACCTACCCACAAAACGAATAAAATGACTGCAGAAACTAGAATCATTGCATTATTTATAGTCTTAAAATTGTTAACTGCCTATCTAGCCACATGATTTCACATTATGCAGCAAATATAACACCTAGAAAGGTACATCTAATTATATACTTATAAACGTTTTCTAGGTGGGCGAAAGAGAGTTAATTTTTTTTTTTTTGTGATATGAAAAGGTCACACAGTTTCCTTTTACTATTTAATAAACATTTTTCATATAAATTTAAAACCGATCAGTAAGAACATATTATGTTTTAGTTGATATTGGTTAACTTTAAGATTAAACAACTTTTTGCTTGTTTTATAAAAAGAACATGCCTTAAATTGATTAACGGAATGCGGGGTAAGAACATAAACAAATCAGCTTCAATTGAGGCTTAAGCTGAAGGTGAAAATGAAAATAACCAATCCAATTGAATCCGCTTTAATTTGCCAGATGGAAACTACAGAAACTACCTTTGCAATCAGCATACTGCAAATTTTGTCCGTTTCCCGTGCATTTGTCCACGATTTTTACCACTTCCAGCAATGCCTTTGCTTGGGCTTCGGGCTTTATATTTATGCGCAATTATTGCTGCTTAATTAAGCCAATATCTGGGTGCTTATGTCCGTTTGCCATTCAGCCTGAAATTGTCCTGTACACAAATGTATGTATGTATATATGTATATGTATTTATGTTGGAGTCGTAGAGACGACCATAATCGTTGTCCGGGTCTGTCCAGTTTTTGGACTTTTGCGGGTTTTTCGGTGTCATGTTGAACATTATTGCATTTTGTTTATGGTCCTGTTTGGCCTCCTGCTGTTGCATTCGCACTTAACTGACTGGCAAATTGAGAGACATCCTACAACATTCCAATAAACATTATGTGTCATTTAATTAATGAGTTTTTCGCCATAAATGCTTAAAACAACGATGAAGAAACTATAAGAGAAAGAAAGACTAAAGAGAAAACTGGAGGCTAAGCGGAAGTTTGACTTTATTTCGGCTGCCAAAAATATATTTTCATAAAGCAAAGAATTCTAGTAGAAAGCTATATGTGAGGTACTCATACTATATACATAGATAAAAATAGTTGAGAATGGCAAGAAAATCTGGCACACACTGAATTGCATTCTCATGTGAGTATGTGTGTGTCACTGGGTGTGTGCTTGTGTGTTGGCCATGAAGTGGCAGAAAATTTGCACTGGCACTTAAGTTATACAACATTCAAAGATGTTCTTTGTCCGCGACAGACAACGGCCATAAATTTGGCGACCTACTAGTAGTAGTCGTCGTCGTAGTCGTAGTAGTAGTCGCTCTCGAGACTATAGCAAAGAAATGCCTAAGGCTGGCCAAAAGTGGCAGGGGAAACGGGGGCTAGGGGCGGAGCGTCTTCAGCAATATTTTTTGGCACATGCTCAACTAATAATTTGCCGTGTGCCAGCCAAAACCAGAGAGAGAGAGAGAGAGAGAGAAAGCGAAAGAACTTTTTATGCCCTCTGGGTAAAATGGGTGAAATGGGCATATTAACTTGCCATAAATCTGTTTCTAGATGAAGATGCAGCAGACAAAATTCTATTTTCCAAGTGCCTCATCATGGTGGAATGCAATTTCCAATTGAACTCAAAATCTCACTCTAAAATTATATGAGAAACATTAAGTAAACTTTTGTCTCTTATTAGATAGTAAACAGGTCAACAAGAAAAATGATTACATGGAATTCAGAGAATTTTCAATTGAAAACTTAAAGTAGAAAGAGCAGAAGATCTGCCTCTCTTTCTCTCTCTCTCTCTCGTGATAATCACTGTAAAAGATTTTGTAGAAAAAGAAAATTTACTGCAGTGAAATATTCAGACTCTAAGAAACAATTTGCAACTGCTATATAGTTAGTTGATCAAAATTTATCATTTTTTACGACTCACGAGACACTAAAATTCGTTGTTATTTCTTGAATTTAAGCTGAGTCTTTTTGCCCTTTCTTCCTGTGCATTTTTTTTGAAGAGACATTTAATGTACCCACACATTTGTGTGGGTTTTTGTATTTGTTCGCTACTTGTAAGTATTCTTACCATTGTACCAAACTGAAATCGAATATGCCATACACACATTGTTCATTTCCACATTTCCTCTGCCGCTTTTCGTTCTATTCAAAATTCCTGCGGAAGTTTTTGTGTTGCCTACTTTGTTTTCGGTTCTTCGCTCTTTTTATGGGTTTTTTTTTTTGTCGAAAACTTGGCATCTGCTGTTTGGCTACAATTGCATATTGGTTAGCTCCAGTTGCAGTTGGAATGGCAGCAGCAGCAGCAGCACCTCCTTGATCATTGAAAGCATTTTGCCTGACAAGCCACAAAACATTTCACTTGCAAATGTACAAAGGCTAAACGACAATGCCATCCCAGCCACCGATGGCGCGTTGTTGTCGTCGCCACTCCCATACCCATTGCTTCCAGCTTGCCAGTTGGCATTGTTGTTTCTCTTAGCCGAATCAAATTCAATGAAAATGCAGTGGAACAAACCAAAAAACAAAAAAAAAAAAAAAAAGAAGGGAAATAGCACAGCAGCAGCCACAGTAGCAACAGAAAGAAAAGAAAAGAAAAGCCATGGTAGAATTTATGACCAGTTTTGCACGTTCTTCATGTGTGAAAATCATTTGGCGGCCCGAAATAAAAGAGAGAGAAGCCATTTTTGCATTTTCTTTTGCAGGCAGAGGAGTTTATTTGAAAATAATGCGGTATAATTTATGGTTGAGACTGAAGCAATATGCAATTACTGTGTATGTGTGTGTGTGTGTGTGTGCGTATATATATACAGCAACAAGTAAGGCTCAAGACCAGAAACAAGAAACCAGAAATAACCAGAAAAACCGCACAGACGATTTGCATTGAAATTGAATGTTAGAATCCAGAAGGTGGTCGTCTAATGAGCAAAGCCTAAGCCAGAGATCGTATTCGAAGTGTTTGTGTGTATGTGTGTGTGTGTCTGTGCTAATTGTATAAATCGAACCGAAAACAAAGAGCAACCCAATGCCACAATTGACAACAGCTGTGTGTGTGTGTGTGTATCCTTTCCCTGCTTCTTCTGCTTCTCCTCTACTATCTCTATGTTGTGTGGCCTGGCGATTTATAAACAAAACGTGCACACATCGAGCTAGAGAGACAAAGTATATATATATATGTGTATGTACATATTTCCTTGTTCTATGCCATGTGTGACTGTGTGTGTGTGTGTGTATGTGTGTATGTGTATGTGTGAAATCCTACTACCATGGGCTTATTAATGTCCTCGCTCTCTCAGCCAATAGACAAAAGAAAGGACAACAACAGCTGGTTGGTTGGCTGGCAGAATGAGCTTAGCTGCGATTTCATTTCCGCCTTTTTGTTTTATCTGTGCGTATGTGAGCGTGTGTGTGTGTGTGTGTGTGTGTGTGTGCGTGTGCGAGTGTGTGTGTTTGTGAGGACAGCAGGTGTTTATGTTTGTGCCTTTTAATTAAAAGCAATTTACAATTTTCTTTCATTTGCCTGTGCGTAATACAAATCAGTAGCAATCCTTGTGCCTTGATGGATGCGCTGCAATTAGTGGTCTGAGATTGCATGCTAAATTGTTGATTGGTTTTCCCATAAGAATTCCAGAGTTCCAGGGTCTGTATTAAAACTATCTGTATACCTTGTCATCCAAGTGTTTGTGGCTTTGAAATAAATTGCGAAGTTTCCTTTCTGTGGTTCTAAATAACGTATAATTAAATTGTATAGCATACTATTTAGGGCTAATAGTTTTGGTGAGTTCTTGTAAATATATTATAGAAATGAAAGATACTTTACAAATTTCACTGTTGATTATCTCATGGATAATCCACATGGATCAGACGCCTTTGCTTAATACTTCAAATTTTTAATACGTAGACGTAAGACATTTCAACTAGTCGCTTGCTGCTGTTTTATCCGTAGATTCGTGGGTTCTTAGGTCTTCGAAGTTGTTGGCTTTGTATTCCACTTCGGCGTCCTAAAGTCATCTCTGAAATTTTTTTTCTGAATTTACATATTCTTTTTATTTCTTTTTAGGATGAGTCAAAGTTTTATATTCCAGATTTATCTAGTTCATATTAAAGTTTTTGCCTTTTGTAATACTTTTACATACATTTCTTTAATTGGATTTTAATTAATATCTTCCTGTAATTACTGTATTATCTTGTACTCTATCTTTCTGCACATTTCTCTAATATTTGGTAAAGGTGGGCTATATTTTTTCCCCTTTTTTTGAGACATCATGTAATTTTGACATCGGCAAAAGTCGTCATCATCATCATCGTCGTTGTCGTAGTCCTGCCAATGTCGAGCCAAGGATAATGGCAACATCTGTGTGTGAACTCCTCTTACTCTACTCATATCTGTCTTGCCTTTTCTCGTTCTCTCTCTCTCTCTATCTCCGTCTTTCTCTTACCTTTGGTAAATTTCTCTAGCTGTGATTTTATGTGCTGTTTTCGGTTTCGGTATCCGCAAATTTATTTGCCTGCAGTGCAGAAAGCATAGAAAACTTTTCTCGCCAGTTTCTGTGTGCTGTGGCCAGACGCTCAATACCCCATTCCCCGTACCACTTTTCTAAATATAAACCAAACCCATTCCATATCTATACTTTGTTCACACAAATACATACACACACACACACACACATACATACAGCTACAGTCAAAGCATTTATGCGACGTGCAACAAATTTTAATGCGTTTTTCTCACCAAAACGTTAAAAAATGTGAGCACAAGTTTGGAATGCTAGCAACAAAAGTAACTGCCATTTGCAATGTGTGTGTATCCTACGTGTGTGAGTGTGAGTGTGTTAGAGAAAGTTATATAGAAGGGGCTGGATTTTTCTCTCCATTTGAGTTCAACTGGCAACTGTTGCCCGAAAAGGAAAAGATCCTAACAAAAGCGTCACGTAGTTGGCAAATCGCACATTTTCTATAACTGTATATATCCTTCTCGCTCTTCTTCCATGCGTGTTCGGTATCTCCATGTGTGTGAGTGTGTGTGTGTGTGAGTGTCAAAAATATTACTCATACTCTTCGTCCTTTGGGTTGCGCCTTTTTCTTGTTTTGCTAGAGACAAAAATTTGATTACAAATGTCAACATTGTTGAACATTAGCAGGACATTTTCGTGTTTTTGTGTTGTTGTTTCTGTGGTTTTTCCACTTTTCGCAATTGTGCTTAGCCCCCTCCGCCCTTCTTTTCCCTTGAGTTGCAGTTTTCCATTCGTTACGCAAGACGCGCGCGCAGTTAGTTTGTGTAAAATGAATAAGCTGGTACATAGAAAAAAACAAAAACGAAAGATATAAACAAAAAAAAAAAAAAGAAAAAAACAAATAAAAAAGGATGCAGCAGCCGCCAAAGGACATACATGCATACTCGCACACGGACTCTCCCACACTCAGTCACTTACACAGATGCCGATTTTACAAGCTCCCTGGCTACAATTGCATAACAAACAGCAACGACAAATATGCGGCGCATGCAAATGACTGACTTACGGCGAGAAAGGGCTGCCATATGGCCATCTAGCTCTGTGAGTTAGATAGATAGATATATAGCTAAATACAGGACCAGAGAGAAAGAGAGACAACAGACTGGAATAGGGGTTTATGCTAATTCTTAGTTTTAAAAATTGTTATTAGTTACATGATTTAAATTAAAATATTATATTATAAAACTTGTATTAATTACATGTTAGATTGGACTATAGCTTGCAATTGATTTATCGCCGAATCAGTCTGATGTTTCTCTAAACTTCTTCAGTTCTATCCTTGATTTTGTAAGACCGCATCCCAATTAGAATGGGATGACAAAAAGGAAGAAGATGTGCAAAACAAATGTCACGAATTATTCTCGAAACGAAAGAAGAATAAGGTAGAAAATAAATTTGAGTTTAATTAGAAACAGAATTGCCTTATAACTTAAGCTTGAATGCTAAGCTTCTTAAGGTTGCCATATCTTTCAAATTCGTCTTTACCTTTGCAAGTTGTTAAAAAAGCAAATTGTAAGCTAAATTTATTAGGTTTCACAGAGTCTGCTTATGTGCCTCTTTAAAAAAATAGATTGTATTTTAGATCTTAAAATTTGGTTCATAGTCATGCACTTCTAGTTTTTAACATATTAACCCAATTGTATTCAAATATTCAATTTCCATGCGTCTTTATTCGAAATGATATGAGTTTGTTTTATTAAATGTTTAGTTAGAATTTTGGTTGGGTTTTCTAAGAAGAAATGTTTGGGCTTCTCAATATTTTAAATGTCATCAGTTCTCATATGACAAATATGGACTTTCTGGCGTAGCCGTTTAATAGTTTTTTTTATCATTAATTTATTTTGTAAACAAGTAAAGCCTTGAAATTAACAATTTTCAATACACAATCGCCTTGCCGCATAAACCGTATTTCAGAAGAGGGCCCAGGCAAGGGGTTATGAAAGGTAGAGAATTTTTGTGCTGTCTTCGTTGTGAAGGGGTGGGAGGGAGACGACAAAAAAAAAAGAAAAGCAGCTGAAGCCAAGCACAACAACATCACCTCCATTTGCCAAACGCCGCATTCCGATAAAATGCAAATCCCGGATTACTTTGTCGTTTTGCTTTCGAGAGCTGGGGCTGACGCTGACTCCGACTCCGACTCCGATGACTGTCTCCATCTGCCTCCTCCTTTTTTTCTGTTTGGTTACCATGAGTCCTCACACTCCAATCTTGGCCACCCTCTCCCCACAATATCCCCTGTCGTTTTACCATTTGCCAGCGCCTAGCCTAGTCTTAGTCAGGAGCGCATTCGTATGCAATTCGTTTTGCCACAATTGATCCTTTTCATGTCGCTAGGATATAAGTACATATGCGAAATTGCATATCTTTGTCGTCGTCGACATTGTTGCTCCTTTTCCTCAACCCCCAACCCACCACAACTTCTCTTTCCATCATCCAGCACTGTCCTTGCTGCTGCTGCTGCTGCTGCTGCCGCTGTTGTTATTATAAAAATGCGAACATGTCTCTGCTTCGACTCTGAGCTCCCCGAGGTCCTTTCTCCAGGGATCGCGTGTGTGCATTGTATGCAAGGCAACGAGGAGTTTGCCTTTTTCTCTGTTTTCTTCAGTTTCTTTGTGTGTGTGTGTGTGCTTCCTTTGCTGCAGCCGTTGTTCTTGTTGTTTTTGCCTCTCGTTTGCATTGTTTGCCCCAAATATTAAAATGCTTGACTTACAAATTTAATGGAGCAATAATGGTGTGCATGCCGTCAGCGTCGTCGTTGGCATCAACGACAGCGTCAGCAGAGACGTAGACATATCTTCACCCTTGGGCCACGCCTTTTGCCACGTGTGTGGGTGAGCCGATTCTAGGGACACGACCGCAAGCAAGTTGATTTTAAATTTAATAAAGTGCCTGAGAGCCTTTTGCGACCTTGGAAGCCAGTTTTAACTGAGCCAAGTTAACGACCAGAAGCTGAATCACATGTTGGAACTGGAGCTGCAAATGAATGGGATGAAGGCGAACGAAAGGGACATTTTGCTTTATGGCACATTAATTTAACATATTTTTCATATAAGCACAACGCACGGCTCATTTATAAATCGAATGTCCTGCTGTGCTTTCTCCAGACTTAACCAGGCTGACTGGCTGGCTGGCCCATTGCCCTTGGCCATAAATTTTCCAACTGCTTATGGCTCTTCTCCCTTTTTCTTCTCGCCCCATGCCAACGCCCATGCCTTCTGCTTATTGCCACATGCCCTGGCAAAAAGCAAGGCGATTATTGTCATTAGTCTGCCATTATGTGTTGGCCATCAACTTCAGATGCCGTCAATGATGATGACGATGGACTAAACTGAACTGAACTCAACTGAACTGAACTGCACGAGGAGGACAGAGTCGGTAAATGGGTGAACGTTCATAACCAGAGCGAGGGGGTTTCCTTTTCTATGGAGCCCCATTGATTGTCGAGTTATTGTTAGATTTTCGGCACACACACACACACACAATGCACTTAGAGGGCAAATGCCAATACGTTTGAGTGCAGAAAGCTTCCCCCTTCTCGATGTCACGGACTCTATAACCCAAAAACGCCAACTACAGCAAGTGTAAAGTGAGCCTCAATACCAGACAATGGACAAAAGGCAACTTCAAAGCCTGCACATTGTGTTGTAGGTGAGAAATTATTAGGAAATGCGAATCAAATTACCTGCTTAGATCAACCCGTCATGGCAACTGGCTTGAATTGAGCTGAAAGAGATGCTTAGAGATTAAACCTCGCAATAGTTGATTCTGAGAATCAAAGTTGAAATTACAATTTTCTTGGCTGATTGAAATGACAATAAAATGTCGAATTTTAGAAAAACAGTTAATAGCACTTTAACAATTTTCTTTGAATTATGTGGTTACTAAGATACAAGCATAATGACAATATATAGACAATCGATCGGTTAAAGCTCAAGAGAAAACCCTTAAACTCTAAATAGACATTTACCTGGAAAACTTACACAAACAATTAAAACCTAAACAATTCAACAGTTTATTTTATGTTCAATAAGCTTTCCAGAGAAGTAAATTCAAATGGAATGTGTTTAGAATTCATCAATTATGTATTTGGAAATATTTTGTAAATGTTTCATAACCATTAATGTATTCATTCATTCGAAGAAAGAATGAATTTCGGTTAATCCATATCATTCAAACATACATATATACAAATGTAGCTATTGTAATGCGATATATATATTGTATATGATTAATGTGTCGACTCATTTACGGCAGTTTACCACACAAAATCCAACATTAATAGGTCTATGCTAACTGACATCGTGCTGCAAATGATGGGCCTTTAATTCGGCTCATTGCCATTTTTACAATCAATTATCACAGCAGGGGGTGGGGGGGGGGGTGATTGGGGTCTTGATAAACATTTATATGAATTAGCATATGTCAATATTTGTTAAATTGAATTAACGCCAAACGCACATGTGTCTGGGTATGCGTGTATGTGTAACTCAAACGACAATACAAAGTTGAGCAGGGGGCTAAGGTGGGGGGGGGGGGGAGAGTTGAGCGCTAGACTCTGGTTTGGGGTATGGCATTATATGTAGTCTTCATCATCATTGCCGTTGTCTGGTTTCCAGTCCCATTTGTTATCATTAATTAAACGACAAGGCATTGAAATTTATTACACGCGTAGTTGACTTGCCCGCCCACTTACACTCATACCGCCCCACCCCAGCCCAACTCCCGGCCACTTTGCCTTACCGCATCACCCATTCATTTACACATACAAAGAGGAAGTTGAAGAAGTTGCTGCAAGTTGAAACTTTTTGGGACATAAATTGGAGGCAATTGTTAAAACTAAAATCCATCCACACGAAAGTATGAAAAAAAAAATTTGCGTCACGATTTCAGTTGAGAATTGTTTTTTGCGTATTTTCTTGTTTCTTTTCGTGCGTGAGCTGGAAACAGGACATAAGGACATACATATGCGTGAGTCTCTGTGTCTGTGTGTGTGTGTGTGTGTGTGTGTGCGTACTCATGCGTGATTCCCACAATCAAAAACTTAACTGTCTTACCATAATTGCGTGCACTTGTCTGTTGGTGTATTTAATGAAATTTTATTTGAGCATTTCCAACTATGCCTGCTGTTTCAGCTACGACTTCTGCTTCTGCTCCTGCTCCTGCTCCCGCTCCAGCTGTTGCTGTTCCAATCTCAACCAGTCGCTGCTTTCGTTTGCTGTGGTTGTGTTCATACACCGCTGCTTTACTCCCCCGCTGCAGGCTCCCGGCCCACTTATTCACTCACCCTTTTCAACCAACAAGTCCCGGAGCAACTTTTGTGTACACACACACACACACTTCCATACGTTACCATGGACTCCGCCTTTTGGTTCCTATTCGGTTCTTGTTCCTGGCCTAGTGGTATCTTGCCTAGTTCTATATGTATTTGGGCGTGTGTCTAGGGTCAGGTCGGGTTACGGCTACAGGTTATGGTTAGGTTGCCCTGGCTCAGGGCTCAACTTTTGCAGCTCAATTAATAAAACAAGTCGAGAGGAAGCTGCTAATTGTGTGTGCAAAAAGGCGCCAAGGTAACTTCCCCCACCCCCCAAAAAAAAAACTTGTCTTTGCGTTACATGACCCCCTCCCTCCGCCACCGCCTTCTATACGTTCCCTTCTCTAAAATTAAGTCAAGTGCTAGTGTTGAAATTGTCGACAGGCCAAAAAGGACAGAGAGGAGGGAATGGGAGGGGGAGAGGGAGGACAAAAAGAAATCTGTTTACTTACATTGGATCACGTTGGCTCAATTTTTATTCGACTGTTTTTGGGGGGCTGGAGCAAAAAGGACTGGCTTGAGGCGGTAGGGAAGGGAGTTGTGGGAGGAAACACAGTTTATCGCGTTTACTGTCAAATAATGAAATTGTCTTACTGATTTATTTGTTGACAACGCAGATGTTGCCTTTTATTTTCAATTTTGATGCCTCATCCAGCGAGCTAGCCATCCAGCCATTCTGCCAGCCATCCATCTGCCCACAACAATGCCAAAACAACAAATCAATTCAACGCAAGCTGCTAGCTCAACTAATAAAAAGCGATTCAGTCTTTCAACTAGTTTGGTCATGTATCTGTATATCTGTATCTGTATATGTATATCTGTAGGTCTCCCTGTATATCTGTGAGATACAACACAAACCAACGAAGCACAAACAAACGCTTTGGCAAAAATATTGCCATTGAAAACAAATAAAGTTGTTGACGATTTCATAAAAGGCAGACGCATGCATGAGACGTGGCCCACTCAATGGCAATGGTCAGAGACACGAGGCAGGGGGCATGGTCAGTCATAGAAACAGAACGTACAAAACGCAAAAAAAAAAAAAAAAAAAATAAACGAAGAGAGAAAGCAAAACTTTGGCCAAATATTTTATAGTCCATATTGACAGAGCATTTGATTTGATTTCGATTTATGGCCTTTTTTCTTTTGCCTCCATAAGGTCCCTGCCGATGTCCTCTCCCCGTGCCCCAGCTGCTGCTGCTGCCCCTCATTGTTGAGTGGTTACATGATGGACGCCAGTGCGCTTGTCATTGCATGTAAAACGAAGGTCTTTCGAGTAGTGCAATTAACGCATAACTAATAAACTTTCCTTTTACTACCTCACTGCAGCGTTTCCTTTCCCCTTCCCACCCACTGATAAGTCAAAGTCTCTCTCACTCTCTCTTTCTCTCTCTTATTGTCTGTCATTTTAATTATGTTCGTTTTAATGAATTTTCCCTTGCATCCGCGACCTTCCAGAGTCAACTTTATTATATTTACTATACATGCATATATATACTGCTCTTGTTTTTCAGTTATGCAAAGTATTTTACCCTTTCTTGTGGCAAGAGCTCAAACGTTCAATGGAATTAATAAAAACAAAAAGTTGCGTGTGGTAAGTAGATAAATGCAATGAATTTATAAAAACTTTAAATAATTTACACATCAATCCCTATTAAATATTTATGAATGCTCTAACTAACTTTGTTAAAATATTAATACTTTATATACTGTAATTATAAAAGGTAATTAGCTTTAACACTACTTTCACAATAGCAAGTGAAACAAAAGTTGGGTTAGTTGAAAGATGTTATTTTATTTATATTTTAATTTTCTTGTTAAAACTATATGCTTTAGGGCAATCTCTTTTATTTAGAAACCTACCTATTCTACCTATATAATATTTTGTATTTGTAGTTTATAACCTCATCTCAGTTCTCTGGGATAGTTGTGATTTCCAGGGTGAAGTAAGGCATGTGAAAAAGTAAACATGCCAATAACTTTCCTGAAGATAGCATTAGCTTCCCTTTCCTTTTTCTGCATATTTTAGAAACTTTAAGAATCTTTTAATCATTAGATATACCACTATCCCGGCAGACGTTGTTCTGCCTTCTTCCACGGGTTAGAAGCTGCTACTCTGCAGCTCCACCTGGTGGCGAGTGGCATCAATGAGCATATCATGCAAACCTTCTTCCAAGCTTCGTATATGTATATATGTACATACCAATGTTCGTAATAATTGGTCCAGTAGTTTTGACTTTATCGATGACTTACAGACAAACATTAATTTTGATATGCATAGATTAGATTAGATTAGAAGGTAAATTTTAATCTAATTTCTGTTATTTTAACCTTGCCAATAAACCATAATTTTTGAGATATTCTTTGCACGAATATGTTCTTTGTTAATATTGATTACCATTTAAAATTAATAAATATGTAGAAAAAGTGTTGAAGCTAGAGTTGGCCATGGGCCTTGCAGGGTCTTAACTAAAAAAGCAATGCTTCGGGCTCTTAAGGTATTTCAGTTCTAAACCGATAGAAAAAGCATCAATCTAATGTCTTTCGAGAAAGTTAAAACTTATTTGACTCATTGCATCATTTTAACTCTTAAAAGATTATTGCTTTACTCTGGATGCTAGCCATGGATAGAGTATTTAAAAATTTGTTATTGATTGTCAATGGAATTTATTTGGATTTCATATTTGTGCATATTTTCAATCTGTGATGCTTGCCATGTCCGTCAGTTGCGACCAATTGGGCTGCGGTTTTTGTGGGTTAACAAAACGCTGAATACAAAGGCTGAGGGATAAGACCTGAAATTGTTGAATGGTTCTGTTGGGCGCCGTTGGGTTTTAGTGTGGGCCCAATATGTAATATGCAGGTGAATGTTATTAAAATCTGAAGATTTCTTCACGTAGATAATTTCATATTTAAATTTGCATTTAAATGCGTATTAAATCGCTCAGAAAATGGGAATGCAATGAGAGAGTGACCCAGAGAGAGAGAGAGAGAGAGGGAGAGAGAGATATAGAGTGAGGTAAAAGGACACAAACAGAGGCAAAAAGATGAGTGTGTGAGTGTGAGTGTGTGTGTGTGTTTGTACGTGTGTTGGTTAAAAGATTAAACGCATGCTTTGCTGTGCATAATTGTTGCATAATGAAGTGAAGGATATGAAGGATATGCCGGCCACACACGCACACTCACACACACACACACACACACATGCCCGACTGGATATTTATATGCTTGTTGAGGCTGACCCAGACAGACAGACAGACAAAGAGAGAGAGAGAGAGAGAAAGAGAGACAGGACAAAAGGGAGATATTGAAGCGGAGAAGGAATAGTAGAAGGATCAGAGTAAAAAGGGGCAGTAAACAAAAATCCCCAGCGACGTTAATTAAATTGCATTGCATATGCAAGTTGGCTGCATTTTAATTGGATCGGATTTAAGAATAATGCCCCAAGTCAGCAGCATCATCAGCAACAGCAAAAGCAACAGCAACAACAACAGTGGGAACGGCAACGGCAGCGGCAGTGGGTTGCGCAGGATGCCAAGGATACTGAATACAGGATTCCGGATGCAAGCATGCGTACCCCTTCGGGGACGTTGGCACGCATAATGCAGCTTAAGTTCATGAGCAAAGTTTCTCCCAGCAGAAATAAAAAGGAAGTAAAAGCAGACAATGGCCATACCAAAAGTTAACTCCAAAAGTTGTTCTTCCTTTTTTATTTTTGTGGTGGGATGGGGAAGTGGGGATTAGTGCGGGGGGGCCAACCTTATTCTGGTTAGCTTCATCATTGTGCCGCTGAGAGTTTAACGTTGGGGATATTGGATCAGCAACTCCAACTAACAAACCAATAATAATTTCCGGCAAAAGCAGAAGTAGCAGCAGCAGCAGCATCAGCATCAGCATCAGCTGCAAATGCAACTTGGGAATAGCCAAGGAAACAAATTGAATTGGCCATAGAGCCAGCTGTCTGGTTTGGCTCTTTGGCTTTGGCTTTGGCCTGTACTAATGTGGTTATTGGTGGCTACCAATTGGCTAAAGAGAAATTGCAAATGTAAATATTATTTTCGACGCCGTTAGAGACAGATAGAAACAGAGAGAGATAGATAGAGAGAGAGATAACCAATTGAAGTTTGTTAACATTTCTGATTTAATCTTCTTCCCCTTGCTTCCTCTTTATCACTCTTCTCTCTGTCGACACACTCAAAATTCAATTTCAATTGCTGGCCACATTTTAAATGGCTTCGGCAATGGCATGCAACAAATATGAATTATTTACAAATAAATATATACAATTGTTAATTTTATTATGAGCACACGTTATTTGTTCAGGACACGCGCATTCTCCCATACACACACACACACACCCACACACAGTGAAGCACATGCACACGCACATAGGACACACGCGCTCATTTACGCTGGCCAATGGATTAACGCGCGGCTTAAATCGCAGTCAATTTACTGTCCCGCGGCCTATGCAACAAATTTGCATTTTCAACTTGTAAACAAATCGAAAAGCAATTAAATTATTTAAATAAAAACAACAGAATCAAAATACACTGGAAAAATTAATTGTGCATTTTAAAAAAGGATAAGCAAAAAATACTTCGTTATTCATTTGTATTTTTCTTGACTTTGATTAAGTTTTGTATTACAATTGAGTTTGAAATTGCTAATAAATGTGTCGTCGATTGCAACGCCATGCTTTTGGCACCTTTGAGAGGCTGAAAGCACGTGTCGCTTTGTTGTCAATTGTAAGTGTAAGTCAAAGTGAAGAATTAAAAGTTCGATGGCTTCATTGAATGAGACTGACTGTTGATTTTTGCTGAACGCAGTCCCTAGTGTTGCCCTTCAGACATGTCTGCTACAAATTTAGAACTTAGAAGTCAATGTCTCTCGAAAGTCAGAATCGAAATTAGATTTGCAAGCGACAGCTTTGGGAATAAAAATTAAAATAAAAAACTGTTGGTCAAAGTCTCCAAAAATAACGTAAAAATGTGTAAGTTAATATATAAGATCCAGTTAAAATTTACCCACTTAACTTTAATAATGCTTCCGTCTAGATGTGTTTGCATTTACCTATTTATGTATAAAGGCGGGGTAAATTGTTTTCACTGTATTATACTGAAGCATACCATATGAGGACAATGGAAGAGAATGGGGGGTAGGATCAGTGGCAAACAATAAGCGAGCAGGCGAAGCATAATGAAAATGCTGAATTAATAATTACGCATACGTCCTGTTGTGCGTGTGCGAGTGTGTGCTAGTATGATGGTAGATGGATTGGTGGTGCCTATGTGTATATAAGAGCTGGATGCTTATAAATATGTAGCTGTGGGTTGCAGTATTGCTGCATTATATATGCTAATTTGGATAACTATATCCAAGGGGCATACACACAAGCTTTGCCTTCTAGCTGCCTCATCATCAATAACACTCATACGCCCAGTTGGTCAATCGATGATGAGTTTGTTTCCTTTTTAGCTCTCTGTCTCTCTCTCTCTCTCTGTGGCCACATTGTATAACCTGAGCACGCACCGCAAGACACACACAAATACACAACCATACAAAGAGATGAGGGTGGAGAGCAAGAGAATGAGAAGGACATCCATAATCCTTATCAATTGTATTACTTCCGGTCAATACTAAACACTGACATATCCTATTAATTTCATAAGCAATTGAGTGGAAAACTGTAAAGCGCACAAAGACGAAGACGATGTCGAGAAGACGAGAATGTCGAATTGTTGGCTGGACGTTCTTGCTGGCTATTTCAGCTGTCGTACGTGACTCTTTTTTGATACGAATGAGCGCACTTACAGGACATTGGCTCTGCCCAAGCACAAGGACATCAAGCGAAAGCAAAACGAATAATCGAGAGCCAGAGAAAACTTACAATCCAACAAAATCGAAAATGGCACATTGTTCACGTGCCAGTTACTTCTGACTGCCATGCCCCATGCCACCCCTCAAAATCTCTTCTACACTTCCCTGTTTCCTCACCACACACTTTGTGATTGTACATTTCGCGAGATTACGGCAAACTCTCATTATTGCAAAACGGAAGCCCGGAAATGAAGTGGCGCTGCTTTCCCATCTACTTCACTCCACCTACGTCTATTTCTCCATCTTCTGCTCTCTCTCTCTCTGTCTGTGTTTTCCTCATATCAATAACTAAGCAAATTGTTTGCCAAATGCCAGGCACATACTTTAAATTCCATAGCCCCCCGCACTACTACTTCGCCATTTTGACTTCTCCTTCGCTCCGTTGCCCTAATATTATTTCTGTTCCGTTCGTCGGCGAGGCGGAGAGGTGAACTTTTTTAATCTGCCCATCGTCGTCCGCTGCCGCTGACAGAACCAATTAAGCGCAACCAAATACACCGAAAAACAAGGTTAAAATTCCAACAATTTCGTTGCGCTTCGGCAAAAGTCTAACAGAGGAACAAACAAAAAACAAAAAAAACAAAAAAAAAAACACAACAACAGAAAAAGAGAGAAAAGGTTTTTATTTTGTTTCCCGCGCTCCACGTTTGCGACGCCTCCGTTGGTTGGTTGGTTGGCTGGTTGCTTGCTCGGTTGTCCGCCGCAATCAGCGACTCAACTCTGGGTGAATCCCCTGGACATCCTCAAAAAACTGTGCATATATGTGTGTGTGTGTGTGTGTGTGTGTGTGTGTGTGTGTGGTGAGGTGGTGTGCGGGTGTGCGTAGGGAGCATGTTGTAAAACGTCAAAA
Organism: Drosophila nebulosa; assembly: GCA_024703675.1. Classification (NCBI taxonomy): domain Eukaryota; kingdom Metazoa; phylum Arthropoda; class Insecta; order Diptera; family Drosophilidae; genus Drosophila; species Drosophila nebulosa. The sequence continues at coordinate 4,433,638 of CM045724.1, read as the reverse complement.
GCGTTAAACGTAATTGAGCTGCGCGCACAAATACAAATAAATAAATGCCGCTACAGAGTTTTTGTCTGCTGACGTTGCGAGTTGCTGCTGAAAGTTGAAATGTTATTTGAAATGTTGCAACCAGACAAAGCACTGAGAAAAACAAAATCACAATAATGTTGCAGTGCATTGTTGGGCGAGCAGAAAGGCTTCTATTTCTCTCCCTCTCTCTCTCTCTCTCTCGCACCCTCTCTTGCAATAATGTCTCAATAAAGTTAAGACTTTCTTTTTTCATTCATTCTCTCGTCTGGTTTGGTTTGGTTTGGCATTTTATGGTTGCAAAAATGCAGCTGCACTTTGTCCAAATTGAAGGCAAAAGAGGAATTTTGCTGGGATGAAAAAATAATTCTGAAAAAAAATCATTTTAAAATCTTAAACAAACTTCTAATAAGAAAAAGTTATAGAAAATGCTTGGGTTTCCATTGGGTCCTTTTCTTATATTGCTGTAAAATTTGTAATGCTAAAAATTCTGACAGAAATCAAAGTATTTTCGATTTTTATAGTTTCTAAAGAGCTTCAGAATCGACTCAATATTTTGTGTTTTTTTCTTTATGGTTGTATATAGACAAAAGTTATAGTTCCCCATGCTTAGCCGCATTTGCGCTTATTTTGCTCTGTGCTAAAAGGAGCATGGACCAGAAATTGGTATTTAATTTTCAGCTCAACTTGCAGCAGTCCATAGGGAAACAAGCAGCTTCTCGTTCCCGTTCTCGGTTTTGTTCTTGCGTTCGTTCATTCGTTCGTTCGTTCGTTTGTTTGCTGGAGCAATTTGCCACATTCCAACAACAATACCAAAATATTTTGAAGGCAAGTAGTAGAATCTCTTTACTGTCGGAGACTCCCCCCCACCCCCATACCCATTCCCTCTCCCATTTCCCATTTCCCATCGCCTTCATATGTCTGTTGTAAAAATTTTTCCTGTTGTTCATTTAATTTGGCCATGTTGACAGCTAGTGAAAAGGGAGAGATAGGAGATGGCGACTGTTGAACGATGAGAGAATGAAATGGGAATGGAAAATCGGTTTCCTGAAACAACGGTGGGGGGAGTGGGGGACTGGCAGAGAGTTATCAGGGGAAATGCATATACACATCGCTTGGTCTCAGTGCTAATCATTTATGCAAATAACTCATACATTTTCGATTAGCCTGCAAACCGAAAACAGAAACTCTAATCAAAATCTTTTCAATTCGTTTTGCCTGTCTAAATAGGCAGTTTTATCACACGCACACACACACACACACACATACACACAAAAACACACCTGCATATGCTGCTCATACCTAGTAATAATAATAATAAACAATAATAACAATTGCACATTGATTAAAGAAAAGTGTGGAGAGATGAGTTAAGCTCGAACAAAGTGATTTTCTCTCTTTCAGCCTTCCCCGCTTGAAATTTGCCTGCTGGGGGCATTTAAGTGGAAAATAATGCATAAATTACGCCCCAAGATATTTGAATGCTTTGAAACTTACTCAGAGCTGTCTCTTTCATACGCTCTCACTCTTCTCTGTCTCCACATTTGGAATAACTTATCGCATTTCCTATTTAGATTTAGACAACAGAATCGCACACACACACACACACACACACAAGCAAACGTGTGCATGAAAGATATATGTATATGCACATGCCCATTTAATTAAATATAAATCGCTGCGTTGGCAGACATAAATTTTAAACTTAAATTCAAACTGAGAATCACTTTCAATTGCATAGCACCAACCGAGAAAATACTCTTCAATTATCTTGAACAAGCAGATAACAGAACTTGAAAGTGTTCTTCAAATGAACTTCAAATTGAAGTCTAACTCAAGTTCTAGAATTCTGAATAAAGCACATTAAAAGGAACTTTGATCATAATTATTAGTTTATACCTCATAAAAATTGCAAGCTATAATATCAAGAAAGTTTGGCTTAATAGCCCATCTCTGAGAACCAACATTAAGAGGGCCAACGAATTGTTGAAGGGCTGGAAAAAGCAACAGTTTCTTAATGTTTAGATCTTATAGTTTACTGCACTTGCTAGCTTTAAAGCAATATACAAACTTATTTCTAATATTATCATGCTAAAGTTTTATCTTTTTCCAGAAGTCAAATATTAAAGAAATTTAAGAACATTTAAAATGAAAAATTTCCTCATTTAAATTATGTCATAAATATATATTACACCAATTTGATTAAGATCCAATTACACAAAGTTTTGCAAACAAATTATGGGGGAAAAGGCGAAGGCTTTGTCTCAGAGTCAGAGTAAATTTGTTCATTCCATAGACCCCATGCCAGGGGCTTGCTTAAACATTCGCATTCACATTCATTTCGTTCTAAATAAATAAAACAGGCGCAGAGCAGACACGCCCACATTCACACATACTCGGGGTACACACACACACACACACGTACACTATACTACTTGCAATTAATCATTACGTTAAAGCAACTGCCAGGAGTTACTCTAACTGAAATCCTGTGACTCTTAAGAAGCAGATTGTTTGGTCTTGATTCACATGGCGTATGCGCAATGTCAAATAAATTACCATTTAAAGGCGGTGCCTTGATGAGCTTGTCTTAGGCACCTGTAGAAGAAATAAGAGTAATGACACTTGCTGTTAATCCTTTTCTCCATGACACACACACACACACACACACACACTCACACACACATTTATATACATAGATTATATGGTTGTATGCGATTTAGTTTCATTTGTTCTTGGCCTTTTGCAGATATTTATTCATTATTTGTGCTTCATAATCAATCAATATGCTGCTTGATTTTATTATTTCTTTTTCATTTCGCTCACTTGTGATTGCTGATGTCCCACTGCCGTTTTGCGTGCTCATCCTGCGTCCTCGTAGGTCTCGTTCTCGTTCTCGTTCTCGTACTCTGGTTCTTCTGAATCTCATCCCATTTTTGCCCATGTCCTTGCTATCGTTGTTATCGTTGTCGACGTTGTCTGTCGTCGCCCTTTTTGAATGAAGAGTCCTTCTTCCTGCTGTAATTCGCGTTAGTCGCTCCAGCAATTTATATCAATACAGATCCAATCGCAGCCATTGCCAGAACGTCCTTCATTTTTGCACTCAACCTTCTACCCCCCCCCCCCCTCCCCCCAACTCACCCACACTCGGAACCCCTCCCACGCTCACATCCAGCCCTCCTCTCTTCATGTGCTGATTTGATGTTTTTCTTTTTGTCTTTGATTGAGCTTGTTATGTGCTGTATATGTATATCCCCCTGCCCTGCCTCACCACACCCTACACCATTGTATGTATTTGTCTATCGTAACTGCAGCATTTGCCATCAGTCATGGTCGCGCCACGCCCCAATCTGTGTGCGCCTGCCCATCATCATCTTCATTGAACACCGCTCCAATGATTTTTCTGTATAAATTTCTGTATGTATCAAGAGTTTCAGTAGCGACTGATTTGCTTGCCCCCCACCCCCTTATTCTCTCAAATATTCTTTTTCTCTTTCCACTTAAAAAACACAAAATAAAGCACCAAATTTAAATGTCACGTTTTCTGTCGCTAGGTGGCGCCATTTAAAGGCCTTCTCTCGTCTTTCCTACCCATTTTGGTCCGCTCTGACCTCAAACTGAAGTCAATATTTGTTATTGATTTAGCCATAATAACATTCCCAATGCGTCGATAAATTTTCAAATAACGTATTTCACCTTCCGGCCAAAAAGGCCGACTTCCCCCAAGAGAGAGAGAGAGGGAGGCGGAAGGCAAGTGAATAGCAGGTGGTAGGCGTATGATAAATATAAATCTCAGTTTAAGAGGCGTGGCCCAATGGCATCATCAAAGACCTTAAGACATATGTAACTTACACGTTTTATTACTAATATAATTATAATGGCAAAAAAAAAGGATGTAAAGGGTGAAATGTAATAAAAATTCTCCAAATTTATAGACTATAATGTGAGCAAACGAATCGAGGTTAGAAGGATTTGTGGAAAATGCAACAAATCTTGTAACCTTTTGCAAATCAAATTTTTAATGTTTATTTTTATCAAAAATTTTCAGAATTACATTCCCCTATGGATTTTTATTTTTTATGCTAATCCCGTGTAGATAAATAATTCTAAATTTTGACATTCAGTACATTCATTGATAATCGAGCTATGAGTTTAGCTTGGCAAGTGAATCGAAACAAACATTTTACATTTTTTTAACAGATTTTCTTTCCCTGTTTTCGTTCTAGTTAAACATTTTAAATTACGATTTGTACTAAAATAAAGAAAAAAAAAAGAAACCGAAATCGCTTTCCAAAGCCAAACAGGAAGGTGGATAAGTTTCAATTTTTTTTTTTTTATGTTTGGCAGTATTTAAAAAATTTTTATATACACAGACTACCAAGCTTATTTGTAATTCATGTTTCTTTATGAAATTGCTCTGCAATTGTGAAACAATTTCCTATTTAATTCAAAAAGGTAGTAAAGAAGTAAAGTCAACTTAAATGCCATATTAAGAGAATTCATAAACACCAAAAACTTTACTGTCACGGTCAGCCTTCTAAGAGGGAAAACTAACAGAAGACTCTTGGAGGGATTCAAACTCTTTGCAAAGTAAACGTAAGAGCCTGTCATATTCACTCACTTTCGTCTTCCAACTACGATTGCTGAAAAAAATCTATATTTTTTTTTGCCTCTCTCATGGCTTATGGTCTATCGTGTTATTTTCATTTCATTTCCTAAACGACTGACCACGAACAACAACAACAACAACTTGACAAGGAAACTGACCTCTTTTTAGGAACAGGTTTTTGTCATCCTATGCCATGGCAACCCAATTCCCTTCATTACCCCCCATTGACATTTGAATGATGATGGGGTAGTGGGTCCTCTTTGGGGCGGGGGAGGGAAGTTTCTCTCTCTCTCTCTCTCTCTCTCTCTCTCTCTCTTTGGCCTGTGGCTGGTTTTAATGGAGGCAGCAACAACTTTGAAATGCAAAAATAAATGCGTTGCGATAAAATGCAAAAACAATAAGAAACACACAGGACCAGCAATAATGACAACAGCAACAACACAGCGACAACTTCATTACGCGTGATTTAAGGACAATTGTAGCCTACACACCTACAGGAATGAGTGGAGAGGGGAGCGGAAAGCGGGAGTGAAGAGAAATGGGGTATGTGTATATGTTGGAAGTTTGCCTCTGACAAAATGTGCGTCACAACCAGTCCACTACCTTCTCCCTCCTTTGAGTTGGTGTTGCTGTTGCCTTTGCTGGTCCTGCTCCTGCTGCTGGGTGCGTTTTATTTATTTAAACGCATTTGTGTAAATTATCATTTTAAATTGCTGCCAGAGTGGAGAAGCAGAAGAAGAAGAAACAGTAGCAGCAGCAAACAGAAGTGTGTCAGGCACTGAGTGAGTGTGGCAAAGTAATATATAAATAAATGAATGTTGCTTATAAGAGACCGAGAAGCACACTCAACCATACTGGCAGCCAGCCAGCCAACCAGTCAGTCAGTCACTCAGTCAGTCAGTCAGTCAGTCACTCAGTCAGTCGGGCTAAGTTTGAGCCTCCCTCGGCAGAGTCTTCTCATTTTACTTACTTTACAATGACATTTGCAATGTAATTTAATGAGTCACAATCTTGTTTCTCAAAATGCCTGACACTTCCGGCTGTCTTCCATCACTTCTCTCCGGCCATCTTCGAACTTTGTTAATGGCCACGCCCCTATATACATATATATGTATATATATATAAACAGCTTTTTGGAGTAAGTCAGTCAAGATTGATGTTTCAGCCTTAACAAACTTTAAATGGAATTCAACAAGGCTGAACCGAATAGAGAAAAAAAGGTTACAAATTCCTTCATTTTTTTTTTGCTGCTTTTCTCTTTGCCCGACATGGTCATTTTCTTTCTGTTTTTTTTTTTTGAGCTTTTTTTCTGCTGACCATGTCTTTATTATGAATTTTTTTTTGAAGTTAATTTGTGGGCACACGCCACCAACAGAAGCAGGAGCAGCAGCACCATTACCACCACTTGCCACATGTGTGTGTGTGTGTGTGTGTGTGTGAGTTGCTGATGGTTTCAGTGGTGTGCAATGGCTGAGTGGTGTGTGGTGTGTGGTGGAGTGTGTGGGGACTTGGAACTGCAAATTTTTGCGCACGAGCGAAGCGAAACGCTGAAATATCCAATTTGAGGCGTCGACTACTGGTCATGAATGGCCATGAATGCCAAGTAGTAAGTAAGTCAGAGAGAGAGAGGCGACTAAAGGAGTCGTCCTTGCCAAGTAAATCACTTGAGAGGAGACCCTCTGCCCCACCTCACCGCACTTCATCTCGTCTGCGTTGCGTTGAGCTGCCATTTTGATTTAGCAAAAGACGCAAAAAGGTAACTAACAAAGGAAACGAAAGGAACTCAAACGATACGAAAGGCCATGGCACTAACAGCAGACGACTTGCGACTTGTTGGACAAGGACACGCAGCAAAGTGAAAAATATTTTTTCTGTTCTCTGTTTTGCTTCGACCGCACAATTTTTCTTACTTGAAGATTTTTTTTCTAGCAGCGGCTCCTGACTGAGGCTCTGGGTGTTTTGAAAAATTGGCTGCTACTTTTTTGCCCATCACTTTGGGTCAGGATAGGACAGAGGGATTTCAGGTGGATCCTTTAGTCATAATGATGATGTCACCAGACCAAGGCTGTTCTTGTTGTTGTTGTTGTTGTTGTCGTTGGTCCATTCTAATGATGGATTTATTTGTGGATGAGGTTGACATGAACTTATCTAAGGCACAGATTGGTCAATGCAAAAGAGCGAAAAGTGTTTGCATCAGAAACTTTTGCCTAGGCTTAATGAGCTTTTAATAAAAGTCAAGCTCACAGCTTAAGTCTGAAACACACACACACGCGCACACATACACACACTTTGAGACAGGAAAAGTGGCAAAAAAGAAAACTGGCCACGCACGCCTTGTCATGGCCAATAGGGATGTAGCAGCGGATGAGATGGGGAAAGACCTTGTGCATTTAAGCGCAAAACTTATTTCTGTCACGGAAATTAAATTTGCTCAGCACAAGGCCTCCTCTTCTGTAGAGAATAAGTGAACAAGGCGGGACGTAGGAGGGTGAGAGCTCTTTGCCTAAATCATGGCCGACAGCAGCCAAAGTATAACCACCCATCCAAAGAAGGCCATGGCCAAGTCATCATCCAACCGCCCGCCCGCGCGCACTCCCCTGACTAGAAAAGTACAAAGAAGAAGGAGCAGAAGGTAAACACCCACCAAAAAAAAAAAAAAAAAAAAGACGAGAAAAAAACTTCGTACAACTTCATCCAGCCATTCCCCCTCTCCTCTCTATGGACCTCTTTCTGGTTGCCTCGCTGCTAAGGCGACAATTATACGCTTTTAATTTCTTTTGAACGTCGCGAACGTGCCCAAAATTCTCAAAATCTTTTCAAAAGAGCAAAACTTCGGTCATGCCAAACACAAGATGAAGTAGAGGACGAACAAGACTTTGAAGGAGAAGGTGATGCCTGCCGAATCTATGTCAGAATCTTACCAAAACAAAAAAAAAGAGTAAAAGTAAAAAAGTGTTGGGGCTACAAAATAAAACAAAAAAAAAACAAAAAATAAAGAAAAACCTTCACACACTACAAAATGGCAACTTAAGGATACTCTTTATTAAATGGAAGCCCAACTAAAGATTCATTTGAATACATTAATCTGCATAACAATTGAGCACTTGCAAGAGCTTAGGGAGTCATGTGTTTTGCCTAATCTGCATATACATACATATGTCGGAGCCAGACTGCCAGCAAAATGTAAATCTGACTCTTAGTCTTAGTCTCTCTTTAGTTTAATTGTTCATATGGAAGGTCCAGCGGGAATTATGAAAATAAAGCAAAAGCTTATTGGAGTGATTTCTTTTTGAACACAAAAACCTAAATACAGGGTATTAAGGTAAATGTCTTGGTATATAAAGAAAATTGCGTTGGTTCCGCTTTTTGCACTTTGCTTTGTAAAGTTCCAAAGTTTCTGCAATATAAAGGGCGAAATATTAATTTAATTTGAGCCGAGTTGAAGGATACCTAAGATAAAAATAAATATCTAAGGAGAGAGATAGAGAGCTAAGTTGAGCTTAGCTATATTCTCATAACTAAAATTTTTATATTAATTTTAAACGTTCTTAATTATCAATTTAATTTTTGGTATTTTACTTAAATCCTATATAAGACATGAGATTTATCAGAATTAATCTCTCATGTCATCAATTAAAGAGTTGTCAGTTGTGTATGCTGCTTTATCTTCTTTAAGCCGCAACAATTTTGATGAAAATGCCAGACAAACTAATTGCGGTTTTAATGAGCCACCACAAAAACCAAGCCAATATTCGATTGTTCCCATAAATCGGTACCTGGGTCAATAGCTGCCCATTGGTCGGCCCATTGCAACTCAATTCGCGTTAATTTTACCAAAGCAGCACAAATTTGAATGTGAATTTGCTTTTGGGCCTCTGCAACAACAACAACAACAACAATTCTGTTGACAGTCGTGGCATGGCCAACACAAACAAACCGCGTAACAAACCCGCAACAAAACTGTCGCAACAATGGCCAGCAAACCAGTTGAGGTGGCTCCCAACCCCCAAACCATCTCCGCCCACAATTGGGCTTGTAGTTTTGCTGCAGAAGTTGAAAATCAGGCGGTAAAAGTCCCAACAGCGAAACGGACAGCAACTGTAATGACAATCGACAACAATTACAATCAAAATAGAGCAACAAAAGCAACAACAACAACCAAATAAAAAAGGACACGTGAAAACGCAAATTGCAGATTGAAGCCAAATGCTTCCAGGGCCATAATTACCTTTTTTGCCTGATAGCATGGGCGTGGCAACGAGCCGCAATGTCAAACCGCCTGCCGACTGCTGCCAACACAATGTAATTTTTGATGTGTTTGTCCACGCAGACAAAATGTTGCATGGGGAGAGAGGGGGCCGAGGTGGGGCCAAGTGGGTGGGCAGGTGGATAGGTGGGGTGGAGTAGGTCAATACCTAAAATATTTGCTACATGACAGGTCAGAAAGCTGATTGCCTCATTTATTTTTCAATTACAACATTTGTTTCCACCAAAACCAAAAACGAGACAAAAGTAGGAACAGAGAGAAGGTGCGAAAGAGAAAGAGACACAAAGAACGAGAGAGAATGGCACACAGAGGGAGAAAGCATGATGAAAAGCAATGAACAGACTAATTAAAAAATCCAAATGAATAAACTGAAAACACACAAAACTCATTAGTAGCCAACTGAAACCAAAAATCAAAATGCTAATGCCAAACAGTAACAATATTATACCAAATGTATCTATGAATTACAATATATATATCTGTATACATATAAACACAATGAAAATCACAACAAATAGGCACCCAATTAATAGGTTTGCCCTTTCTGGTAGCTCAACGGCTGCTTAAAAAGGTTTTTTAACGAGAATCGATTTAATCTTTCAGTAAATTTGCGTTAAAAAACCAGAAAAAAAGCTGCATTGGCGCTATAAAGTATACATTCTTGATCAGCATCAGCAGCGCCTACACGATTTAGCCATTTCCGTTCAGGCGATATAAGAGCTACAACCACTTAATTATAAAAAAAAGACTTTGATAGTGATGCTATCAAATTACTGTCCCATAAGCGGGCTTAGCCGCTAGGTGCGCTAATGCGCTGAAAATGAAGTCATATGATGAATATGTCTCAATTTTTCTCAAAGGGTTCTTTAATCCCTTTGCACAAATGTTAAAGTTCATTAAAATTCGAACAACTAATACTACAAGTTAATGGAAACGAAACTTCCACGACTAAGCTAATTAGGCTCAATATCATAATCATCGCTTTCCAATTTCATCTAAATTGTCCATTAAGCGTGCATTTAATTAAAAAAAAAAAAAAGAAAGTAGAGAAGCATTCCGAACTTCAGTCCATTTAGCTGCAGTCATGGTGCCAGATATAAGAAATTCTCTCTACGCTTGTCTTAGCTATTTCTTTGTCTTCAATGGAAGTATCGCTTTTTATTTCAATTCGAGAGCCGGTCATTTGGAGAGAGCACGCCTTTTAAAGTTCTATAAAATTTTACACATCATTCTGATGTTTGCCGTTATCCACTCTATTATAAATAGTTTTTCCGAATATTTAATCGACGGACATTTATGGATAATAACTGTTTGCGTATATGATACCCTGTTAATTGTATCATTGTTGGCTGGCATGCACTGTGTTTGGCGATGGGAGAAGAAAATCTACACTATTTTTAATTATCTGCTGAAATTGGAGAATGAAAACAACATTAATGGCGATTTTGCTTCGAAGTCTCAACAACGTCATCTAATATGTCTGCTCTCAATGTTTTTTGGTGTTCATCTCGTTTTACAAGTGATCTCTTTTCCTAAGGTCTTTTTAAATTCAATTTCATCTCTATACATGACATGGTTTCTTGGCAATTGTGTAGTGTTTTCCATTCAGACTCTCGTGTTTTGCCTAATGGGATTGATCTGTCAATGTTGCTCCTCGCTGCAGGCCAACTTGGAACGTATTCTGGCAAATGACATGCAATTGCCAATACGCGATCAGCTAAATTAATTGCAAGTAATGCAAAGGAAATATCATCGTTTGCTCTTGACAGCCAATGAGCTCTCTTCTGTTTTTAAATACGTTCTGTTCGCTTTCATTATCTTTACGGTCTGGAACGGCGTTATGATGTATTATTTTGTGGTCTGCATTAAGTTCCCAACGTTGTTAATGAAGATCTATTTCGTTACACTTTTTATTTGTTCGGTCTTAGAGTCGTTCGTTTTTTATACCATGTCAGATACCATGAACAAAGTATTTCAACAAACTAAAATTATTTTACGCCGGCCTTCAAACTATCCACTCATGATTGAGCATAGTGTAAGTATATTTGGCTTTTCTTTTGGTTCTTTCTTTTAAAATAGATTTCTTTGTTTTACAGATTGAAGTTTTTGGCCTAAATTTGTCTTATCAGAACACACGAATTCATGTCTTTGGCGCCTTCACCATCGATCGTCGTCTAACTTATCAGAGTGCTACCCTTATTCTACTCTATGCGATATGTATGATTCAACTCCATTTGACTCAGCTCACTAAGATAGAAAAATATTAGACAATTTATTTATTATATTTGGTATTTTAATAATGTATTACCATTTAAGTGAAGTTAAAATACGCAATGTCTTTTTTTTGTAAATGAAATCTTTAGTAAAACTTTCTTTGTGGAATTTGGATTGAATTGATATGGTCACCCAAGTATATGCACTCTTACAATCCTTCACCATTATATCTTATTATGTGCCAATCTTTTACTTTGTCTTCTACAGTACTTGACCATTCTATTTTTTTTTTCCAAATTCTTTTTCTCTTTCTTAATACATTTGTATTTGGTATTTCTCCATTTTTCTGTTTAGTTAGGTTGGATAGCAGCATCGAAAAAAGTTTGAGACAGAAATACAAACATTAAATACTATCATACTTGTCATCCAAACAGAAGCAGTACCACATTCCATATAAGTTTTTGCTTAATTTTACAAACGAGCTGTTTGATCTTTATATGTCGCACTAGAGCACCTGGATTCATGTTTTTGGTGCCTTTAATGTCAACCGTCGATTAGCTTATTAGAGCTTCATCTTAATATTCTACTTTATACCTGAACAGGGATTCCGGGGAGAGGAAATAAAACCCAATCTTCATTTATGGAATTCAAATATTGAACTGATTTTATTTAAAAAAACAACTCTTAGTTTAGTGGTTAGACTTGAATCTTTAATAACTGCTTAATAAGGTAAATAGTAAGAACCTTTGTCATTTGTTTCGACCATATGCCCCAACTACAAATATTCTTTAATGAACTTAACATATTCATCTTCTAGTTTCGGATTTTTCTGAAATTTTTTTTTCAAATTGAAACACCGCACCGTTGCTTGAGGCTTAGAGTTTCCTAACTCTTTTTCTTTTTTAAATGGCATCGTTACCACATATCTACCAGAGGAATCTTTCCTCGTTGTATTGATAAAATTTTCCTCACATGTGTTGGTTTCAATATCCTCTTTCTCGTCTTCTTCCATTTCCCAAAATCGCTCTAAATCTAAATTTTTTTTTAGTGAATTCAACTGTTGAACTGATTTTATTTACAAAAATCTTCTGTTAAATAGTGATTCTTAAACTCTATGGGTGACATTCTTAGGGTTGGGGGATCTTATTCGAATGCTTGACACGATCGCTAAAAGGTCACGACCCAGCGATCGGGGGTTGAAATTATTTTTAACCTAACATCCGTTGGTCGTTAGATGTTTAGTTGTTGATTATATCTTTGTACCTTAATGTGTGCATATGGTTCACATTTATGTATCTCTACTGCCAATGTGTCCTGCATTTTAAGTATATTTATTTATATCTGTTGTATGATTCAACTAGAAATAATTGAGGAAGCAGTTCATAAATAGCATCACAATGATTGTCATTAACTTTTAATTTATGACTGTTTTTTTTTTAAAGATAATATGGTCACGCTGTTGATTAATAAATACGTCTCAGATTGACTGAAGTTGAAAATGCTTCTTTATTTTTTGTTAATTAACTAAATACATTGAGTTTTATTATGCTTGAAAATTGTAGATAAACTAACTTAATTTTTTTAAAATCACCAATGATATTACTTTAAATCAGTTGTATGTAGATGAAATAAAGATGAGATGATCAATTGATCTCATAGTTAAATTACGTTGACAGAGAATAGAGAGTTTGGCAAAACTATTCATCGTGTTGCCTAGAACCATGTAGTTTGGCTCTTGCCATTCGATGTTAAAATGATATCGTCGCTTTAACATGTGCCAATGTTTTGGCCTTCTTCACATGTCCTTCAATCAAAGCACTTCATATGCATTTTCGTTTGAGTTGGGATTCAGATACGAAATACGATTCATGTCGTGTCTATATAAACCAACCTAACATGTCTATGCCTACATGCTAATATGTCTGACAGTTGGCTTCGATTTGGGGTTTTAGCTGTGGCGGCTGTCGCTGTCTTCTGTCTTCTGCCTATTGCTGCTTGCTGCCTGCTGCCTGCTGCTGTTTTTGCTGCTTATCCTGGCAGCTTAACTGTCATGCAACTACAGTAAAGAACGCAAAGTATCTATGAGTTGGCTGTTAAAAAGGGCCAACGCAAGACGACGGATGCGGATGTGGATGTGGATGTGAATGTGGCTGGGCCAGGATAGAGATTCAGAGTTGCAGAGGGTTTGGAATTTTGGTGACAATGCCCAACCCCTCCGAATGGCAGTCAACGAAGCAGCAGCCCACTACCCTATAGTAGTCGAAAAGAAAGCGAAAAATAAATAAAATGGAATGCTAAAAATTCAATTTGCAAAACGTTATCCGTGGGATTTACATAAAGCAGTCATTTTGAAGTTATACGCAGCCCAGCCCGAACTTTCCTTTCCCTTTTCATTCTACGTCTCCTTGCTCCATCTCAAATGTGGAACTAGAAGAAGAACTGTCTGTGTATATGTTTGTGTGTGTGTGTGTGTGTGTGTGTGTGTTACCCTCGTTGAGGCCAAAGCCCGCTGCCATGTCAATAACTTTGCTTGTATTAGTCATTTGAGCGAATCCAGGACCAAACCCCCTGAACCATATCTCTTTACCCAGTCTCGAGCAGTCTTTTGGCTGCGTAATTCGAAAATTTTTTTTACTGCGAATAGACGATTGAGTTTGGGTTGCAAATGGAAAACCATCAAATTTATTGAAATCACTTGCTTTTGCCTCGTCTCTCAACTCAACACAACTCACAACTCTCGACTCAGCTCAATTCCTTCCATTCGATTCGACTCAACTCGGCTCGACTTGAGACGCCTGGACTACTCTGGCCATATCAGTCGTCGCATCCTTTGCTATTGTAAACATCAAATCACAGACAGTAAAACCCCAAAACGAATACACACACGCACACCACACAACAAACACACACACACACACACACACACACTCACATGCACATATGTATATAGCACATAAATGCAAAGTCTTTGCAGGATACCGCACACGCATAAACATAAACGTAAACATAAACAGGCACAAGGCGTCTGGGCAAATGTCCTTTTTGGTCATATGCGGGTAGAGTAGCGTACTCCCACTCCCACTCCCACTCCCTTACCCTACTCCTGCTCTTATAATCCTCCCACTTCTACAGCAACTACCCACCATTTCGTCAATCTCTCAATGCTTGTCGATGCGCTGTAAATTTTGTTCAATTTTCTAAAAAGTTTTCACCGAAATTGACTCTGGCTCTGTCTCTGCGCTTTGGTTGTTATTCAGCAAAACGGAAAAATATATAAGTATTGGGAGAGACGAGTTTTGGGTATAATAAATAACAAGTGGAAGTACCAGTTTTTGTGCCTTTAACTCCTAGCCGACTTTCTTAATACCCTAACATTCAATTAAATTTAATATCCGTTCATTTTTCGGATTAGCTTATTAATTTATTAAAAGGTTTGTCCTTAAATCATAGTATTGGAAATTCATAGAGTCAGAGAAGTCATCGTTAGTTTTTTTTAAGTAATATAAATTTGGGAGATAATAAACAATTTATAATGTAATCGAAAGCAACAGAATTAAATAAACTACTCATGCTGAATTTTTTTTAATATATTCTCTAATTGTTCATTAAGTTTATCCAACTGATTGAATTTGTTTTCAAACATAATTTGTTAAATTTTTAATTATAACTCAACGATTCCTGGCTCAGAATCGTTATTTATTTAAAAAATAATTGGAAATCATAACCAAACTTCTTCTGTTAGTAGATGCTAAAGTTAAAAACTTTAAATTTCTTTTTTAAATAACATTTTTTATATTGTTCAATCTTGGATTGGAAAGCACTGCATATTATATAGAAGAAGATGGGATTATAACTTTTTATGTAATCGATTTTCGATATTGTTTGAAGCTTGATGAATTCTCAAATAAGATTTTGCTTCCAAAAAAAAAAAAAAAACTCACTCAAGATGCCCTTAGCAAGGAAAGAGAGGACATTCATATAAGAAGCGAATGTTGTTGTCTTCATTGACATCTTAATCGTAGTCATCTCACCTAACCATCCCGCCTACATTCCGGCCATCAATATGGAGTTTGTACTTGGAGTTCAACTCTCCGACTTTGAGGCATTTATTTTAGTTTCTCGTTTTCGTTTTCTCTCGTCTTATTATGTCCTCTTCTGGTCCATCCGGTGTGTCTTCCGTGTGTCATTTTGCAAATGCTGTCAGTTTAAGATGTCCGGCACTGGGCAATATATGTAGAAAGAGGGCGCGGGGGAAATCAATAAACTTGCCCTGTGGTTAGCAGAAAATCTTGGACACAAATATTTTACAATGTTTACAATGTTCTCTGTTGTTGTTGTCGTTGTTGTTGTTGTTGTTGTTGTTATTACTGCCGATGCTTCACCTGGCATTTGCCTTTATCATGCAATAAAAATTCAATCGCATAGAGAGCAGAACAGACACTACAGAACAGCATTACAGACGAACAAGTAGAAGGCAGATCCCGTTTACGGTGAGTCTATGTCCTTTCATTCGATTCCTTTTGCCCGTTGGTGTCCCAGTACAGTGCTTAAATATTCACATATCGCAAATTCAATTGAACGCAACGCGACGCAGGACATTGCAGTTAAGACCCGAGCTCCACCTCCTTGTCGTCGTTGTCGTTGTCGTTGTCCTACGCAATGGCAAGGATAAAATGGTGTTGACAACAACTATGGGAATACATGAACGCACACACACACACACACACACACAGTCACCGACAACCGCAACTGTTACTTTTTATATGTTAAAAAGGATTTGCGGTTAAGCCGAATGGACAATGCCAAGACCGTCCATACATACATACGAACAAGCGGACTGTAAAAAGTCTCGCGCTGGTTGCACATCCTGAACCACACACACACACACACACACAAACAAACAAGGCACAGATAACATCTGCACAATATCCTTAGGATTGGGACCAAGGATTGCTAAGGCTTGGGGATTCATTCACCAAAGGGAAAGTTGTTTGTGCTACTAATAGGGATCAACATTGGCCAGCCTCTTGAGACTAGATAGATTCACTCACTTGCTGTATCATTCACTCAGGTGAGAGCTCTTTAGTTGGATAAATATTCGAACATTTCGTTTCGTTTTGCTAAAACATTATTCTTCTCTCATCTGCCTTTTCCCGCTAATAAGCATCGATTATTGCTCGTAATTATTTTATAGCAAGAAATAATCGCATCAAAGTGAATTAAATTAAAAGTTCCACGGTATTGCGTAAATCACACTCACACACACATTTCAAATCAGATGGCAGAGGTGGGCGAGAGGTGGTGGTGGGGGTGGTGGTGGTGGTGGTGGTGGAGATACGTAAGCTGCACATGCTGAAATTCACTTAAGGATTCGAAGCCTGCGAGGCTCGTAAAAAACGAAACGAAAAATCAAAAGGAACAACTTTTCCGTCAACGAAGGCGGCTAAAAAATTTGCAACGAACGTGCGAGAAGTAATACCCCCACCCCACCTAAAGACGCAAACTGGCGAACAGTCAGAGAGGGTTTTTGGTGGAGCGGGTGTGGGTGTGTGGGCTGGTGGCACTAATACGACGACCAAAGTGATTTTAACGCAATGCAAATGTATGTAGGTGGCAAAAAGTGGGTGGGCCAAAGGGGAGAGTAGTGGCGTTTGGGGTTGGGTAAATTAATGGCGCTTAACTTCATGTTTACAAGACGAATGTTGTGCATGACGGTATGAAGGGAAAATGAGCAAGAGCACTAGCAAAAGGAGCTGGCAATGGAGGCCGCCGGAGCACAGATAAAGCTCCTGAGTCTCGCCTCCTGACTGATGAGCGTATGCAAATGTACATTTCGGTTTGTCGTCATCGTAGTTGTCGTTGTTGGCGGCGGCGACGGCGGCTGATGACAAGAAGCATCAGCTCAGGGCAGCGCAGGGAGCAACCAACGTGTGTGCTAGGAATGCCTCTGATGAAAGTATTCACCATGTGACGAGCAGAGCCGATTAAAAGTTGCCACGACAACGTCACAACCCATCGAATCCCATCACCATCACCATCACACATCGCATCCCATTGGAAGCTCCGCATTCACAACATACGCATTGCGCACATACATCACTCGTTATACGATACGCAACTCAAATCGTTATAATGCCTTCGAAATTTGTGTTGGGATTGAAAAATCGATTTCAAAAAAACCCAGACGCAACAGCAAAAAAGAATCCACAGAAAATCTGCAATTGCATTTACAATGATTTGGTAATTAAACTGCAATCTTAACACTATGAATCATCATGGCAAGAAGCAAAGACGAAACACGTGCAATTTACATAACAAGGCAAAGGAATCTTAGTTACAAAATCAATGCAACTGTCTTATGTTTAGGCCAAGGCCAAAAACTTCTTATAGAAAGAGTCTGTCGAAATTTAGATCGACTACATTTTGTGTTAGAGAAGTTAGTTCCGGAAAGTAAGCACACAGAGCTTAGCTCAAAACGGTACATTTTTGTATAATTTTTCCAACTTGAAAAACAACGTTTTATCCATTAAATTATTAACGAAACATTTTAAAATAAATAAGTCAAATTGGCAGTAAAAAAAAAACAAATACTTGTTGACACAAAAAAAATAAAAGCCATTTGTTTTGTTTATGCTGTTGCCAGACATTTTAAAAAACTTTCATTATTAAATTTAACACAAGCTTAAATGTCTAAAATATATTGTATGCAAGCAATACAATTCACAGTTCATTCAGTTCAAAAGGCATTAGGGGTCAGTTGCCCTAAAAGTTTACGTTTAAAATGGCATCCATTTCATCTTGTGCTGCTTTCCACTTGTGCTCCCTCTGGTTATATCCCTGCCAATTCCAAGTTAAACGTTTGCCATTTGTCATATGCTCACCTGAGTGGTGACCCCTAACTCTTCGCTTGCCCTACGCTTACTCCGTGTAAGTGTGTTTTGTGTGTGTGTGTGTGTGTGTGTCCTTTAAGCCATCATGCAAACAAATGTCCAAACTGTTTTCTGTCTCTCTGTGTTTTCCTGCTATATATTTCTGTGTGTGTGTGTGTGTGTGTGTGTGTTTTTCTGCTGGGCTCTGTGCCCCAGTGCCCAAGTGGCTTAGTTAACGCCCCGCCGTTTTGGCCAAATGCGTGTGCAGTGTGCCACGCCTCCCCACCCCGGCCCACCCCGCCACCATCAGCGTGGAAAATTACATGTTTACAGCGTGCAAAGCCAAATGTAAACGTAAACACACATTAACTTTGGTCGCATACAATATTTTTCACTCAAGGTTGTTGTATTAGGGTGTTGCCTGACTTGACTGTTTTTCACTCGTTTTGTTTTTTTATTTTTAAGTTGACCTACAAAAATGTACATAGAATAACAACAATATGCCAAAAAATGAGAAGAGAGAGAGAGAGAGAAAGATTCCACAGAAGAGCTTACCAAAATTCTGCTGCATAACTTTGGGCAAAACAAATTGCAAAATCTTTACCATTCTCCATTCTAAGTATATATCCCATTTTCCCATATTTTTTATGTGGGCCACCCTAACACATGTTTTTTCCAGGCAAAAACAAACAAACAAACAAAAAAAAAATGCTCGGTAACTAAACAATAATATGGCTGCAACTGCTGCAACAATTTTCCATTTATTTTCGTTACCGCGTCTCAGGACGAGAGAGACAGGCGAATCCTGTGAATCTTGGCAAAATATGAAACATGCTGTCTTCCTTCCGCAGCTTCTTCCTTGTGCGCGTTTTTTTTTTTCCCTCGACTTTGTCCTTAGGTATTTTCTTCAGTTTTTTGTTTTTTTTTTTTTTTTGTTGTAGGTAGAATGACGCTTCCCGGGTTATGGCAACAAAATGTCAACTGGGTACCATAAATTGCATGAGTTTGGCGAAATTTTCACAGTTTTTCTCTTGTTCGTTTCTTTACTTTAGTTTTTTTTTTTTTGTTTTCTTTTATGTTTGTCGTTTTTATTCTTCATCGTCATTGTTGACATATTTGAACAACTATCTGGGAAAAGGTAAACGGGTAAACTTTGATTTGAACAAAATGGGAATAACAACAAGCGAACCAACACGTGTCGATGTGGCACACGGTGTACGGGGCATGGAGCGTGGGGCACGAGACAGGAGGCACTCGGTAAATGGGGAGCATGGAGTTGGGGTTGGCTTAAGTGCCCTTTGGGTTGTCGCCTCGCCTCGCATCGCATCGCATCGCATCGTATCGCATCGATTGCTTTACTCTTAGCTACGCCTGTCGCATATTTTAAATCCCCAGTTGAGTGGCAATCAAACCGAACCAAAGCAACAACCCAAACCACCCAATGCCAATGCCATCACCAACCAACCAACCAAGCAACACCCCCGCTTATGACCTCGGACGGAGTTACTTCAGCCATGCCCATTCCTGATTTCTCTTGCCCTTTGCCTGGGTTTTGCTTCTGGCTTAATTAAACAAGAGCAGAGCCACCTCAACGACAAGAACCAGCAGCAGCAGCAACAACGAATGAGCTCGCCAACTTTTAAAAATGATAATAATTTGCTTTTGGCCCCAGCGAGAGTTGTAAGAACGCGGAATAATACACTAAAAGAGATTTTAAATTACACAAAATATTAAACCGATAGCCAAGAAAATTATAAAGTTATATTCACAATAAATTGATAAAAAAGTTGTAATCCAAGTAATCAATTGAATAGTCTCACATATACATTTTCTTGCTAAAAGTCATTTTATATTGCTCATAGTTTCTCTCAGTGTTCCAATGATGGTCGCACTTAGCCTGGCACCACCAACCACTTTTTTCGCTGTTAGTGACACTTGCTCTGCGGCTGTTTTACGTTTTTCTACTCGTCCTGTCATTTTGCCCCCCCCCCCATTTGCACCACTTGCCGCCATATCCCTGTGCAATTGCCGCCGCTCCTTGCTTCTTTTGGTTCTATTCTGTGTCATAGCAATGTCTCCATTTTGTTATGGCTATAATTATATTTGACTGTCATTAGTTGAAATCAGCATTGTCCTAGCTAATCCAGGTGCTGCTGGTCATCGTCCTGTCACTGGCCTTGCTTTTCATTCTTTGCTCTGGCCATTCTTTTGCCATTTTATTTAATTTACATTTTAGAAAATGTCAGTAGAGTGAGTTAGTGGGAATGGGCTTTGCTTAAACGTTGCTTACAATTGCTTTTCTCGCTTTGCTCAAGTGTTAAATCATTTCCCGATTGTTGTTGCTGTTGCCGCCGTTGCAGGACTCGTTGCATGGCCAATTGCATGCTCAAGTGCCGAGGCAGCTTCAAAGTGAAATAGATGGCAGAAGCTGACAGCAAAACAACTTTGTGCAAAAGGGATGGAATAATGTCTCTGGAAATACATGGACCTTTGTTGCTGCCATATTAACACGTTTGCCTGGCACCAGGGATCAGAGCAAAGGATACGCTAAGCCGAGTCTCATTGTCATCATCATCATCATCAGCATCAGCATCACCTGGGCAACGCAACACTTTGAGCAAATGCGCGTGAGGCACGCTTGATTGGTTACTGCAAAATGCCTGATTTGAATCTATCTGCAAACGCAGGAGATGGAAATGAAGCATCAAATGAAGAACGTGAAAATCTCAAAATATTTGAAGACTTTTCATACAACATTTGATACATTTAATAAATATTTTGGTATGAAGAATTGCCTTAATATTGCTAAGCAGTTGCTTCAAAACGACTCTAGAAGTGGCCCTAAAAAAAAGAAGCTATAACAATTATTTATCTAAAAGCAAAATAACAGTAAGAATATGTAATTAATAATATGAATAATTAAAGAGAAAAAACTTAATTTTAATTGATTAAATCGTGGCATGCATTTGTTGAAAGTGAAATTTTGATGTGTATGCTGGAAGAAAGTGTACTCAAAAACAAACTTATAAGTATAAGCTTTTGAATTGAGAATTATTTCAAGTCAAATTTGTTTCTTAAATATGTAGCTAACTTTTGTTTGAGACTTGCATTTCCAACTAAATGGAATCCTTAATGCATTCTTTAGGCGTTTGTTGTGTCTATCCTTTGCACTCTCACTCTCTCTCGCTCTCTCTTCTTCTAGCTAGAACAGTTTCATAGCTGGCATTTCTTCTCATTTACGTTCAGGTATAAATTAAAATCCAAATGCAGGCAGCGTGAAAATTGCGTTTAAAATAGCAAAATTAAATACAGATGCAAGTGCATACACACACACACACACACACACACAGATATATAAAAATATATATAAATACGCACACACACACACACACACATGGCCCTGGGCAGAAGCTGAAATATTTTTGGGTCTTTTCCCTCTACAAACAAATTTAATTTATTCGTGCAAATTTTTTCTGCCGAATTTACGAGCAGAGCAGCACAGAGAATGAAAAGGAATCAGAGAGAATGAGAAAGAGAGAGAGAAAGAGAGGCGAGGACGCGAGACGAGAGAACAGCTCGCCGCTGATGATTGTGTCCTTGCATCCTGATAGCCCTTTCACCCGTTCCTCTCCCTTGCCTCCATAACCCGTGTAAGCGTCATAGCCACGTCAATTTATTTATTTCTGGATTTCAGTTTTTAGTTTGCCGTACGTTTTTTCCGAGCATTTTCCGCGTGGAGTGGAAAAAAAAAGAGGATGAAAATCACTTGATGCGTTGAAATGGCCAGAACGAGACCAGACCCAAACCAGGGCAGAACAGAACCAAACAGTGAAAGCCAGGCCAACACAGACTAGACCAGACTCCCCCTATAGCAGGCTAGGCAGAGCCAGGCCAGGCCAGGCCAGGCCACTGGTTTGGGTTAAGTCTCTTCGGTGGCTGTGCGCGTTAAAATTTCGTTATTATGTTGACAGCATTTTTGCTATTTTTACTTGAAAGCTTAACCAAGCACACACACACACATACACACCAATGGTGAGAAAGGGAATGAGATTGAGGGAAAGTGAAGGCGAGGGGAGGATAGTCATCCCTTGGTGTTATTTTGGTGTTTCCCCAAGCTTGTTTTTTGGTTGGCTGGCCCTGCTCCTCATCTCGTTTCCCATTTCCCCAACGCCTGCCTCCACACTGTATGGATGTGGATGCGGATCTGGATCCGTCGTCGCTTGTCAGTGATATATGTAAAATATTTCCTGTAAACTAAATATATATATATAAAAAAAAAAAAAAAAACAAGACCGAACTGCAGCCATCCAAAAACTGGTTGCCAACTGAGCTATTTTGTGGCAATAAGCATGAAATTTAAATGAGTGCCGGTTGGCCCTCAGACGCATATATGTATGTATGCATGTATGTAGTAGTTGCCCGCACACCGCTTGCCCTTCCTTCAGTCCACAATAAGACCGCTTCAATCTCTTCGCCATGGCTCTATCTCCGTTCTGGCATAATCCCCCTTGGAGCGGTTCTCATGTGAGTGCCATTTGGGGTTTTTTTTACGCACCGCTTGCAATTAGTGAGAGCTTCGCTTTCCGGAAAGCTATCTGTATAGCTACACACACACACACACACACACACACACACATGCATATGTATATCTGCACATGTACATAGTTGTGTGAGTGTGACATGTGATAGATGTACTTACTACCACTCGTAGCACACACACACACACACACATAGCCACTCGTTTGGGTGTATGCTGATGGATTTTTGTGCAACTCAATCAAATAATTGTTCAAGAGGCAATCGCAAAAAATACACCAAAAGCAGAAAAAAATCAACGACTACGAAATATTCTGCAATGAGCTAAACTATATGAAACTGGGAAATGGAAAATTTTGATCCTAAATTCTAAAGATTGAAAAATTCGAAACTTTTTAAAGCTTAAAGTAAATATCTTGCAGATTTCGAGAGTTAAAGAATGCAAAATGAGTTTCTGAAATGAAAACAAATACGTAAATTTCTAAAAATAGAAATAATTCCTCTCGAATAAAGTATCAAATTATTGTTTCTTTTTTTAAGATTACATTCTATTTAAAATTTCCATTTCTATAAAAGTTGTTACAAAATATTTAAGCACACAATTTGTTCATAAACTATTATCATCAGCTTTAGTAATCGCTTCAAAAAGTGCTTACAATTTTTTAATTCTTTCATTTTATTGATCTCTCCGAGTTTGTATGTAACTACTCTGTTCCGCCCACCCTTCACTTTCTCCTATCCCACACACATAACAAATGCAGCAAATTTAACTAAAATCTAAAGCTGATAGCAAAGCTCATTTAAGCATATTAAAACATTTGCAAAATTCCAAATTGTAGGAAAAAGCAAAAATTGTTCACGCAATAGACAAGGGGAGAGAAGGAGAGGAAGAGTGTGGGTAAACAAGAGAAAGCTATATTGAATATATAGTAAACTATATTGCAACAATACCCCACGGCTGACCAATATAGACAAAAACGAGCAAAATAGACATACAACTTTCATTAGTGTTGAAAAGATATTTGGTATTTTAAGCAAATATTTCTATGTCAAGGATGGGGCTAAATATATTGAAGGCGGAAGGGGAATGAAGCTCGACTTGCCATTCGTTTCTAGAGTTTTTATATTTATTTATTTATTAACATTTAAAGTAACCAGTTAGCTATCAGTTTTGGACAAGAATTTGGCCAAGGCTATAGCTTATTCTTTACCTTTTAACAAATCCTGCCAGATGTGTGAGTGGACTTTGGGGTCGACATTTTCGAATTAAGGTTGGCCGGGAACTTGGCATGAGGGGTTGATGCCGACTGCAATTGTGAAATGCGCTTAGGGTTGGTTGTTTCTGTTGCGTTTATACCAAATTATTTTTTGTTTTCGGTATTATGTTGCATACTTTTTTGCGTTGCGGGTAATTTATGATTTCCGAGCACACATTTTGTGGGTGCTCATGTGCTGTGTGTGCAGGGGGGCAGAAGAATAAAACCAAACTAGCATCTGCTGGTAAAACAAAACACAACTGTACAGAAGAGCTTCCCCCGGTGAGCACAGAGAAAGCAAAACAAATGATGTTTAGTGACGTGCAAGTTTTGTGAAAATAAAACCATTCCAATGGTCCACAGATAAGATAAATATGAAGAACAAAAAGTTGAACTGAAATGTTAAGCAGAGCACGTGGCCAGACAATCGAGGTAGATTGTCAATCACAAACCAAGTAACACAGACACTGCAAGAAATTTGTTTCTAGCAAAAGCGGCAAATAATTTTATTTCAAATACAGTTTTTGCAGATGCCATTGCATATTAAAAGCTAAAAACAATTTATAAAAACAAATGAAACTTTGGAAAATGGATTTTAAATAAAGCCCTTTCTTGCCATTGCCAGGACACAGTTCTTTTTTGTTCTCTGTAAGTCTTGACCAGCTTAGTTTAACTCGCCCTCCGGGTGGGGCTCCTTTTTTTACTTCTCTCTCTCTCTCTCTCTCTCTCTCTCTCTCTCTCTTAGAGAATTGTAAAGTAAAGCCTAGATGCATTGAACTTTTAAGCCAATGTCAAAGTTTCTTTTAAATGGTCACAAATAAATCTAAATCCTTTTCTCTCTCACTTTACGGTTTCGATTTCAATCAGTTCACACACAATCACAGACAGACAAAACGAAGAAGGGATAGCGATTGACCAGTCTGGCCAGAAAAGGGGTTTCCAAGCCGCTTTTGAACTTGGCCAAGGCATTATTCATATCAAGTGCACAGCTTTCTTCTACTTAGCATAGCAAAGACCAATTAATGTGATTTTTGTTGGCTTCATTAGGAAATCTAATCGAAAGTGGATAGCCAGCAACTGCCACTCCCACTCCCACACCCCCCTCTCTTACGCAGTCAAACGGGTTTGTGTGTGTGTGTGTGTCTCCTGCTTTGGCTCCTCTGGCTGTTGCATATTTATGACGACTACCAAATCAAAAATGCAAATAAATTTCAATTTCCAGAGACTCGTAGATGAGGAGGCAACATGACAGTTACAATTACAGCTACAAAATGGGAACACATCCAAGCAAAAGGCAATGCCACAAATCATGTCGAGGGATGCTGACATAGTCATATCTCCATTTCCATCTCTCCCTTCCTCTCTCTCTCTCTCTCTCTCGCACTTTTGCTCAATCTTTTTGTCTTTGCTTTCGCATATGCATATTTATGGAAAAGTGCAGCAGTCAGTGGCATCTTGTCAAGGTTCTCACTGGAATTTCTATTTCAATTGTTATTAAATAATCATTTTGTTGTAATAAATTTCAATTTGGTTCTATTACCAAAATGAGTGACAATTTAATTTGCTTAAAACAGTGACTAGAAGACCATTGCCCTTTAAATATTTACGCAGCCAAAAGTCATTTGAACCCAAATTGACTTTAGATTGTTTTTGGCCAAGTGCAGTAAGCATCTTTAAATTCGGTCACTTAGAAATCAATTTATTTATTTAGAAAACTAGTTAGTTACTTTCTATCTATTAAGCTTTATTTTCATGCGTTTATCATAGAAAGTTAGACATTTAATTTGCCTAAAAATGTAAAGTTCTCTTTTTCTGTAAAAGCTAAAAAGGGTATTGAAAATTCTTTGTTCTAACATTAGCCATCAGGATACAGAATATAGGATCGCTAACTACAAAAGGAGACTTACCTATATATACATAGTATATATTTCGTATATTTGTTGGGCAAATCCAATGAAATTGTAATTAAGTTTGCATGGCAAATGGCTCGAGTGGTTTGCATGTGAAAAATGCCAACACACCAAACGCCCCCCGCCCACACACACACACACACACTCTTCAAAACAAATGTGAAATAAAAAATATAGTTTAAATATTGACGCAAATTTATATGGTCTACAGGAAACTTGTTGTTGGTTGGGTAGGAAAAAGTGGCTTTTTAGCTTTTTCGACTGCAAATGAATTTTACAATCTCCACTGAAGAAGAGAGGTAAAAAGTTAAATTTTAAGCCAATTGTAAAACACAGAGCAGGCTCGTAAGGGGAGGAAATGAGTGGGTTGGGTACATGAAAGAGTTGTAAAAGGGAAATGCATTCTAGGTATTTGCATCTCAACTGTCTGACTGGTTTGGACTCATTTTATACTCTGAGAGATAGAGCAAAAGAGGAGCTAGAGGTAGAGAATAAACAAAAAGTTCTGGTCTCAACTCTGATTGAAATGTTACAGCAGAGGAGAATCCTCCTTGTTGCATGTTGTTGGGCAAAATACAATGAAAAGCTGGACCATGGGAACGACCAACACCTGACATTCCCTCTATGGCCGTGACAGCGACACCCATTTTGTCCATTTCGGGCATTGTTTGTCTGTATGAGACTTGGCTTCCCTCATTTTTTTGGGGGGTTTTTGTTAGCATTTCAGCAGGAATGAAGCACTGGGAAAAAAGAGGCAGATACTCCTCTGTATTTCACATAACGAGAGAAGAGTTGACCAATTCGTTGATGTTATTAAAAACATATTTTTTTTTTGACTTACAAGTATAATTAGCTGGCTTCCTTTCTTTGCTACACGACACATTGAAGGACAATCAGCAATCACTAGAGCCATGCGTCCAAACCATCTTCCACTACTTCAGCATGAATCTTTAAACTTGCTATTTCTGAGTGGTGCCTTCTATGCCCCTCGGGATTACTGAATTTGGCTTAAATAATCGATGCCTTAGAATCGCTTTATAATTTTAATTTGCATTTCTATTTTTGTCTGTTCGATTATATATATAAAATGGCCTGATTTTGTGCCAATTTATAAAGCATTTTTCAATCGATTTTCATTGAATTTGTTTGGCATTTCAATCCCATCCCACAAGTCCACACACACACACACACACACACAAACACTCAACCATTTGCAGGGTGTGTGTGTGGGTTTGTGTCTACATCAAAGTCGTCTCGTCATCCTGTAGCCGCTTCGTCGCATTGATCGCATTAAACAAAATAAACACAATTATATTTATGTGCAAAATTTTCAACGCAAAAGGCAAAGGCAAGGGCAAAGGAAAACAAAATTTTTAACTGCCGCTCCTGTGGCCGCACCAACACCAACACGTGTCGAGGCCCCCAACCGCAGAGAAATGTCCTTCTTATCATACAACATATACTTAGCATACATACACAGACACAGACAGACTTACACATATAAAACAAATAATGTATATGTATTAGTCTACTTGCATATAAGCAACATTTTGCCGCTTCTTGTTTGTTTGTTTTGGTGTAGAATATTTTTCATTTTTTCCCCAAAAAAGCGATTTTTTTTTTGGTTTTTTTTGGCCCGACTAACGAGATACACAAGAAGCGGCTGCTGACTGTTAAAAATTATGCAAATGATTGAGCAAATTATGTCAAAAAAAAATAAAAAAAAAAAAAACGGGCGAGCAAACCAAAAAAAAAAAAAACATAGTCCAAAGAGAAAGAAAAAGTGAAAAATAAAAGAAATGGGAAAGAAAAATAAAACATTTGCCAGCTGACCTTTGACTGGTCGCCCTGCTTTCCTCTCGGTCTCTCTCTTTCTATTTTGGCGACTCCATTTGTCTCTGTTTTTCTTTGCCCCCGCCGTCGCTTTTCTTCTCTGTCATATTGTTGTCGTCCGTGGCAACAAATCCCGTCAATTGAAAAGTTTATAAAACAAAAAATAATTTGTCAAAAATATTTTTCTTTCATTTTTGTTTTTTATTGTTTATTTTATTGTTTATTTTTTGGCTGTTTCTGATTCTCTCTGATAGGCTTAATCAAATTTTTATACAAATTTTCAAATACTTTGCTAGAGAATATTTCTTCTAACATTCTTAACATGGCATATTTGTGTTAGCCAGGTTAGAAGCAACATCAACGAGAGATTTGAAATACAACTTACATAGATTTTCCTAGTAGTTTTTAGTTTAGTTTCCATATGTCAGACTGAAATACACATTACGAACAAAGAAAATTGTGATGTTAGTTTTAATAATTGTCTGAAAATTGTATTAATAAATTAAAATAATGGGACATCAATTTGAAATAGTTTGATGAAGGGCATCAACATAAAATTTGGAAAAACAATTGCCTTATTCTAATTATGTGTAATGTCATTTTATCATGCTAAAATTCCTTAAGTTCCTTTAAAAAAAGGTTACTCAAAGATTATTGTGTCAGGATCTCTCTCTCTCTCGGTGCTTTCTCCCATCTTTGTTTCCAGAGAAGCGCTGATCGAGCATCAGCGCTGTGAGAGCTGAGACAGAGCGCCAGCAGAGGTCGTGTAGCTTGATCAGTCGACGAATACGGTTGTGTAAAACTGAAACTTATATTCAAAATATTATATACTAAAAACGTATACACCTAAAACTTAATCCTATATTAATCAAAAACATTAATTCCACAATATTATACACTAAGAAAGGTATAGACTTAAAATCTAATCTTATATAAAACAATAACTATAATCAAACCATTCTCACATATTATTATAGTAAAATATTTGACAGGTTTTCGTTTGCTCTTTTCACTATTTCTGTATATTTCTTGAGAATCCTTCGTAAGGTTAAGTGAAACTAAGATTTAATAGTATAGGATTGTTAGCTTGAGGATGCTTACCATGGTGAGAATGACTCAGATATAACATCGAAAAAGAATGCAGGTTCCTACAAATATACAAGTAACAATAATTTCATATGCAGATAATTAAAACCCATTAGCCAGTAAAGCTAATTGAAAAATAGTGCGAATGCCAGACACATACAAACACATTAACACACACACACGCAAACAGTTATTTTCATAATTCTATATTAAGCCAGAAATTACATGTGAAAACAAAAACTTATTAACAACAAAAAATTAAAACGCATGTTTAATTTTTTTTTTTTTTTGTTTTTTTTGCTTGGTTTTTTTTTGTTTGTTTGTTATTTTTGCGTATTTCAATTTATGTAATGCGCCATGCAACTTTTGTTGCAAATTAATTTGCCATGAAAGTTGACTGGCAAAATATGGCAAAGGCATATCCCCCCCTACCCAATCTACTACACTGCACTTTACTCGTCCCCACCCTCTCTCACTCACTCTCTCTCTCTCGCCCCGAGCCACTCACACTTCTTCACTCGTAATAACCGCAACTTAGTTAACTAAACATGCTGACAGCCAAAGCAAAGAAGGCCAAGAAGAACAAGGAGGAGGAGGAGGAGGGCGGTAGCCTAGGATTCAATAGTGTTGTTGTTGTTGTTCTTGTTTCATCCCATTCCCATACTCTTTCGCCCTCTCCGAAAATGTGGCACTGAAGGAAATTGCAAACAAAATTGCAACTTCCTGTCAGCGACAAAAACTTTTGCTTGTGGCGCCAATGTTGCCACTTCCGTTTAGATTTTCTACATATATATAAATATATATACAAATATATATGCATGTATTGTGTGTGTGTGTGTGTGTGTGTGTATGTGCTAAGTGCAGTCAGTTATTCATATGCAAACGCCATATTTGGCAATCAAAATATTTTACTAAATTGCAAAAGAAAAATGTTTGGAGAAACGCCATTAAAATAGCGTCAAATAAAAAATATATTTCATAAAATACAAATTTGACGCTATTCTATTTCATAAACGTGACCAAAGTTGCAAATGTCAGGTTTACCAACAACAACGCAAGGCAACAAAAGACAAAAAAACGAGCCAAAAAAAACAAAAAAGTGTAAAATTAAATAAGAAATATAAGCAAACTGACCGCAGGCCGAGATGTCTATTTCTTCCACGCTCTTCGCCTTTGCCAAATACCTGCCAACAGGTACATCAACTTTAGCCAGCAGTTTGCAATCACAAAAATGTCCTTGTTGTATGTACCTTTTGCCAAATTTTAAATAGATGACCCCTGCTAAAACTTTGACCTTAGAAGGACAAAATTGAACAATCAATTTGCATATATTTTTGGTAAGTGTAATTTGACTTCGTCAAGAAGGACTAGTCAGTTATCCTAGTCCCCCAATGTTTTGTTGTTGGCCAGTTTACGACTTTTTTATTTGCACGCAACATTTTTCTGTTACGCCTGAAAGTATGCCTTGCTTTTCTCTCTTGTTTGCTTGTACGATTGAGACAGCAGATAAGCGGCAGAGGAGGCGTATATCGTTGGGCGGGTGGTGGGGACAGGGCACAGTAACTGCCAGAATCACAGACAGAGAGCCTGAAGGCTCAGTTGCCACTTCAAAGTTGGCGCTCTCGGCTTTTCACGCTGTTGCGAAACTCATACACAAACAAAGCAAGAAAAAAACAAAAAACAAAAAAAAAAACATGGAAAAGCAGCAAAAACAAACACTGAAACTGCCCCCGAAAATTAAAAATAATTGCATAAGAAATACTACATTTACTGTAACAGTTATATTTTTTTCTCTCTTTTTTCTTCTTCGTTGTTTGTCTGTTTGCTTGCTGTTCGGAGTGAACTTTTTACAGCCAAAGCGAGTTTAATTTCTTTTTAAGTTTTCATTTTTGACTGGCGGCGCCAACAACACGAGCAGCGCGAGAACAAAAAAAAAAAAAAAAAAAAAACGCAGGGCAGGTAAGGCTGTTAAATGTTATATGGCAAATGAATTGCCGCCCGAAAGTCGGTAAAAGAATTTCAAAAGATTGCCAATTCACAAGAATTTATAAGATTACCACAAAGTTTAAAAATTTGATTATGGCGTGATTACTACTACCACAGCTCAGGATTTAAGCAAAGGACCAAACATATAAAAGGATTCAACTATTAAAATCAGTGGGCAAAATAAGTTTTCCACAAGAATTTAAAGAAGCTTTTCATAAGAGATGTTGGCATAAGGCAGCCTTAATAAAATCTGTATAGCACTCTGGCTAGCTTCCAGTATTCTAATTTGATTAATCTTTGAAAGATATTAAATTGCATTTATTTCATTCGTCGGGGAAAGATTGTTTATTAATTAGGTTGACCATATGATTAAATTTTGTAAAGCGTCAGAGTTGAAAAACACCAATTGCAAGTTTTTTCATCTGTCGTTTTGTTATTTTAAGTTTAAGCCAAATAAGCAATCCATTATTATTATGGTTCAATGTGTCTTCTATTCAACCAAAAAATAGGTAAAGGAAAGCGTATCAAATATAATCAAGTTATGGCAAAATGTTTGCATAATCTTTTTTAAAAGACTTTTGTCTCTAAAAGGATAATTTTGGGTGTTTTCAAAATTTTAAGTTTGGTATAAAATATGCTGGGTGCTAAGTGCTTACAAACAACATAACTATCGGCCCTTAATTGATATATTTTTTAGAATTAAATCATAAACCATTTTCAAACTAAAATAATATTCTCTACGAAAATGTTAGTCTACTGATTGATTGGAAGTTAAAGGTCATAAAAAGCATTTGCCAAGTAATTGCATTAAGCATACTTGTCGCCAATTAACTTTTTTTTTTTTTGGAGCAATGAACAACAAAATGTAAACAATACAGAAAACAAAAAAAATTGATTAAATAATTTCACTTTTAATTAAGAACTTTGCTTAAGTCTCAGCTTTAAATGTGTGCGAAAAGTGTTCATGTTTCCAATTACTTTCGGCAAACTTAAACAAAATGCAATAACTATAACAAGAATCTATCATAGTCAGTTTTCAATGGCCTGAGGCCTACTGATATATGTACATACAACAACAATGCAAAAATAAATAAATTTTATTGATATTTTTTTAGTTTGGCATAACTATAAAATGTTTGGTTTCTATATAAACATCATGAAACGATTTATTATTGTGTAAATATTCAAAAATGTGCAAAACTTTTCATGATAAAATTTGGTTTTAAAAGTGAAATTTAAATTTAAACCGTAGGCAAAAAAAATTAGGTAAAATATATTAAAAATACTTAAAATTTATGAAAACATTGTAAAACAAAAGTCATGACTAGTTTAATGATAAGTTAAATTGACTTTCAAGCTAACCAACCTTATGAGAGGTCAAAGTTGTGTCAACTTAAGTGTATAATTAACGGTACTCAAACTTTTTCTTTTTCAAATAATTTCAATCTAATTAGGATTTTCATGAAACTTGTAAAAAAGTAACCCATATAAAAAATAAAAGCCACGCAACATTTACGCCTCTTCACAGACACACACACACACACGCACACACACTTCCAATCAGGTATGACCCTCGCCTCTTGCGCCCTATTCAAGAAAACCCGTTAAAATGGAAATCTGACAAAATCATAATAAAGTATAGCCAGGAAGTGTATGTGGATGTATGTATGTATGTACATAAGTATGGCTTATAACAGCGGCAACCGCACACTAAATGTTGAATTTGATTAAATATTTAACAATGCGTGCGGCGTATTGAAAGGCAGCACGCGAAAAATGAAACACCTTCAATATTAATGTTGAAAATCCTGTCAAGGATACAAATATGTATGTAAGAGACAGAAAGAGAGTGACTAAGGTCGGTACAGAAAGGGCTTCTCTGTGTGTGTGTGTGTGTGTGAGTATTAACGGCCAAATTATGATGAAACACACTTGACATGGCGTCTGTGGCTGTTTAATGGCAGCCAAGGAACACCCTGTGCTGCTGCTACTGCTACTGCTGCTGCTGCTGCTGTTGGTCCTTAGAGGGGGTCGCTTGACGAGGACATGCGTTGATGTTGCTTCGTCGTTTGCCGTTATCGCTGTTGCCCTTCGTTTCTGTCTGTATATGGCGAAGGGAATTAGCGCTGAGAGTTACAACTCAGAGAGAGAGAGAGAGAGGGAGAGAGAGAAACTGAGAGCACCACTAACATGAGAAGAGAGAAGCTTGCGGAATATGAGAGCAAAGCGCTGAATACGAAACGGTTAAACGTGAGACAAGTGTTGCCAAGGCAAAAGCCAAATGTTGCCAACATTTTAAATCAAAGGCAAAAGAAAAACAAAACCAAAGCAAACCAAAATAAAAGACAAAAAATGCAAAATAAAATGTGGGTATATAAAATTCTTTTCACTTTTCCTGCAATTTGCCGGCAGCTGCCGTTCCTTGGGGCCAAGGCAATTGGTTTTCGTTTGGTCCTTACCAAAAGCATTCGCAGGCTTCATTATTTTAACTCTGTTGTGGCTGAAGGATATTGTAGGCTGAAGGGAGGGTAAATGTGAGGGATGATGCTAAGGTAAGGGGACAGGGCAGTAAAAACAAATCTTTGATTAATTGTTTGCCATCTAACATGACATACCATTTACAATGGGCCACGTGCTCTTTAAATATTTATATGTATATATTTCAAATACGAAGGCAAAACTGATTCCCCCAAAACTGAAGACAGGCATAAATCATTTACTCAAACAACAATCCACAATTGAGCCGACAACAACAATTACAACAACAACAACAACAACAACATATCAAACATCTCAGACAGCTACTTGATACAGTTTCCCTTATTTGTATTTTTTTCTCATTCCTTTTTTTTTTTGGGCAGTAGAGGGCGCCACTTTCATTTTCATTTCGTTTACCCTCTCTGCCTCTTTCTCTTTCGTTGGCCTTTTCTTTCCGATTCGGTTTCTATCAATCTTTTTCCCTCTATCTGCATCTCTTTCGCTCTGATGGCAACACACATTAAATTTGATTTGGTCACGTTTCCAAGCTTTGTTCCACTTATGGCTCATTTTGGTTCTTGGCAACAAGCAAAAAGAAAAAGGCACAGCTTGCGCGTCTAGGACAACGAATAGGTCACCGGCTAGGACTAGCACTAGGACTAAGAGTATCTTTTGCGGAAAGGTTTCGCCAAATGCAATCAGAGCAGATTCACTCACTCCATGCGAGGCTAATGGACGCATAGCTGTCATAAAATAATTGACGCCTGATGATGAACCAACCAGACCAAAATGACATGAATGGCTCAGCGAACAATTGTCAAAGCAATTTCCTTTGGATGGGCTAACAGAGCGTTAATTTCACTGGCAGTGGCTAACAATATGAATTTAGGAAGTCGTAACTCTTTGTGTATATACATGAACCTATATGAAAGGATAAGGTTAGGTTGAGCCATTAATAGGTTGGGTTGAATTTAACTTAGGTTATGTTGAACAAATTAAGTAGGTTAGATCAGGTTAGACTTTAGTCAGTCAGCCAGCCATCAGGTTCAAGCAGTCTCAAAGAAAATGCCCCCTCGGGGACTCGCAACTCTTTGTGTATATAAGTGAACCTGTTTGAAAGGATAAGGTTAGGTTGAGCCATTAATAGGTTAGATTGAATTTAACTTAGGTTATGTTGAACAAATTAATTAGGTTAAATTAGATTAGACTTTAGTCAGTCAGCCAGTCATACCCTCAGACTTATCGCCAACAGGTTCAAGCAGTCTCAAAGAAGCTGCCCTCGGGGACTTGCAACTATCCAACAAGGGAAACCTGCAAGTAACCTGCAAACACTCTGCATCCATAGTAATAAGCAACAGTAAGTTGCTTTAAACTGGTCTGGATTTCTGAATTGAAATGCCCTATGGAGACATCGCACACTTCACGCAATGGCTTAAAAGCAGCTGGCAAACCAGTTGGGCCAGCAAAAGATACAGATACAAAGACTGCTGGCAATTGCCAACGCGAATTGAAGAACATTCCTGCATATACAATAAATAAAACTGAATGCCGGGACCCTGAAATCGATTGTCAGATCGAAAGATCAAAGATGCTGCATTGACAGCTGCATGGGACAAAAGAATATATAAACAGTTCCAGTTTATCTTCAAAAGATTGAGACGATGTCGTGTCTTGGCAATGCTTGAAACTCTTTTGACTTAATGGCAATCTTTGACAATTTCGGTTAAGGGTCTGAGAAGTCAAAGCCTGTCAACAGGCAGTTTCATTATGTTTCGACGGTTGCAACTTTTTAAATAGTTTCCCTTGCTGACACACACACACACACATGCACACACATCTAGACAGACGTATACACAATACTAACATGCAAATACATCAGGCCCAAGCTAGAGCTAAAGCCAAGGTTCCTTTTTTCAATTTCCGTTTTCTGCATATGAAAACAGAATTGAATTTTAATTTCTCAACATGGCTGGCTGGTAACATTGCAATTGACACATGACAAGGCAGTAGATGCGAAGAAGAAAAAGAAGAGAACAAGTGACAAAAGGGATGAGGAGGGGAAAGGGGAATAGGTAGTTGGATTCAGTCAAATTGAAATGCATGAAAGCAAAATAAACTATGTAGCCAAAGAATACAAATTGATCAAATACAAAAACGAGCAACATCATCATAAAAGTGGTTGGGCGAAAGAGTAGGAGGGCATTCACACATAGACTACACACACACATCCAAAGCCCCAAAAGCACTCAACTAACGCAAAAGCCCAAGTCCCAGGAGCAGTAGGAGCAGCAGCAATAGAAGCTGAATCCTGCTTGCACTACATACAGCGAGGCGGGAGCTCATCATCATTGGGAATTCCGGGAAACGAGATGGCGAGCAATTTATTTGATGTGTCGATACGTGTCGCCATATCCTTCTGGACAGCCAGACAGACAGAACGAGAAAGAGGGATAGAAAGATAGATGGATAAAATCTGCAAATCAAATTATAAAAATCATAGCGCAAAATTTTCACACGGCAATTCATTGGAGACTAGAAAAGGAAAAAAGGATAAAAAAAAAAAAACTCACTGCTCAACCAACCAACCCCCCATCTCCCCCGGCTACCACCAAAACCAACCGGCCGGCAAATTGTCAGACGTCAAATGATGAAATGAAATCAAACAGAAGCTAAAATAGAAATAGAAGCATTTGCTGCAATAGTGTGCGGGAATAGACAACTCTATATAACAGACTAGTACCTACATATATCGTCTATATCTATTGCTAGAACCGATGTCCATGTCCATGTTTGATGAGCGACTAACTAGTGTGACTGTCCATCTATATATGCTCGCCCATTCCTGTCACCAGGGAACTCCAAATGCCAATCTGCGAAAATTTGAATTTGAAATTTTTTATTTATTTACACATGCGATGAAGGCAAACGGAAAAATAAGCATGGCCAGAGAAGTGAAGGGATCACCATTCCACAGTCGAAAGGAAGGAAAAGTTACTGTTTAAACAAATGAAATATGAAATTTGTATTTCCCCCAATCAAATGTGTCATATATGTATATATATATAGTTTTTGGGTGTATGCAGAGAGTTTTGCAAAATAATAAATTTCACAAATGTATGTTCTGGGGGCAATATAATTGAGTTGGGATCTATTAGAAATTCATGAGTGTATTTCATTTCAAGTGTTGTCTGTAACAGTATAAGGAAAAAATGCTTTTTCTCTCTCTTTTACTTATCTAATCTTCTGCATTTCAAAATAAAAAAAAAAAAAACAAAAACAAAAATCATTCAATTGACAATTGTCATAGCAACAGTTAGAGAGTAGGAATTCTATTTCGAACAACAATTTACCAAAATCATATTAAGAACTAATTCAATTTTTTCGATAAACACAAACTACAAAAATAATTCATTTGTTCATTGGCAGATGTGGCCAATTTGACAATTTTTCGAGTTTATGGCAAAAAAAAAAAATAGAATGGGCTTAGGAAGGGGGTTTTTCCGTAAGGACTTTTGAGTTAAACTGAATGAAATTGGCGAATCTTTTATGTAATAACTGTTTCTTTTGCTGTTAATTAAACAAAGTAAACACATGAACATACAATGAAATAATTATATCTTGCTTATGTTTAAAAAAAAAAAGCTACCAAAAATGCCTTGAAATGTTTTAAGAAAGTAGAGAAATATTTTTTTATATTTCAGAAAATGGAGAATGTTCAAAAAATATATTAGAATATTCAAGGTCACAAATACATAGACAAGGTTTGGCCATATAGCCTTGCAATGAAAAAAGAGAAAAATTTATTTAAATTTCAGAAAATGGAGAATGTTTAAAAAGTAAAATTTGAATATTCAAGGTTCTTACATAACCAAAGTTATAACCATTGCCAAAATGTATATAGCCTTGCAATTTCTTATAATTTTGCATAAATGTGTCATTTTTGGAAAATCGCTTAAATAGCAGTTGATCAACAACTAGAAACCATTATTTAAACCGAAAGAACCTTTTAACCTACTTATGTACATGGTCCTAGCTCTTTCAAATATTAGGATTAAAAGGGTGAACCCTTCTCTCTGTTTCAAGTTAACGTAGTTGACTTGGATACTAAACGATATGGTTTTTCAATTATAATCAAACTCATGAGAATTGTGTGCTTAAATGTAAATCTAATAATCTAAGTATGAATGGAGATAATACCACAAAACAAACCATATAGTTTATCTATATATAGTAATACGATCTTGTTAAAATTGGCTGAAGTTTGCCTTGATACAAAGAGCTGAATAGTTTGACAGACTGATCAAGAATATATGAATATATATGTTCCTTTTGAACCAAATTGATATACCTCACAAATAATTAAAGTCCATTTTGGAGTTGATAGTTTTTAGTTAGCTATTTTTTGTGATTGCATTAAATTATAAATATAAATATTATAAGATGGAACTTAATTAGCTCATTGCAAGCTCATCTAAATCAAGGTGCTTGACGTACCCTTTTTTGAATGATTTTTTAGGTCATTTTCATTAGCACAGGATTCGCATTCAAGATGAATGATGCTTGGGCGAAGGCTATTGAATTGAATTCGATTCAATTCAATTGCCGCAATGACGTCATGGCCAGGCAACTTACGCTAATTAAAATTCCCATTTAATTGGCATTGACTGTTGTTTGTCTTCGGCTCGTTAACAGGCAGCAACAGAAGCAGAATCATCATCAGTCGACGACATTTAATTTTTCTGTATTTCTGCGTATTTTCTTTTATTTTTTTCACATACATATACATATATATATATATATATATGTGTGTGTGTGTGTGCATATGTATTTTGTATCTCTCAGAACTCTCCGCTGAATGTTTATTCAATTAAAATACGCATGAAGCAATGTCAGGGATTGTTGACAGGAAAGGAACTCTCGAACCAAACCAGTTGGATATGGTAAAATGGTGCAATGCTGAAATACTGAAATGATGAAACGGTTCTACGATAAAACGTTGAAACGGTGAATTGGTGGCTGTCATGTTGATCATTGGATGATGGGATACCGCCAGCAAAAACAATTTAAACACATGCATTCAACGCCTTCGACCACATACAAATGAAAATGGCCAACAACTATGGCAAAAACAACAACAACAGCAACAACAACATGTTGACAGTTTATTAACTGACCAAGCACGAAATATTCTGAACAGCCCACACACGTTCTTTTGGCAAGGTTGTTCGGATAGAAAGAGATGGCCAATGGCGGCGATTGGTTTGGTGGCTTGCCAGTTGATATGGCCCATTATATTGGGAACATTAATTAGTTGGCATTGAGTTGCAACGATGACAACAGAAATTCCCCAGTGAGCGACCCTGTCAGCAATGACAATTGCACCAGATGAACAAGAACAGGACGAAGAAGCAGAAGAAGAGGCTTTACTTAAAGAAGGACCACCCAAGAGAATTAAGGCAGAGAATTCATTCACTGTACGTACTTAAGTAGTAGGAGAAATATTCAATTAAAATCAAGCTTAAGTGCAAAGAAAAGGGAATTTGTAAAGGCATTAAGTTAAAAAATGAAGAGAAAATGTGGCTAAGACTGACTACAAGACACTCTGTATTAACTAAGGTGAGAATAATATGGTTATTTTTCTTTCTTAGCTAAGCCTTGTTAAATCTTTTCTAAGGACGATTCATCAAAAGATTATAAAAATGCCGTGTATAGTGTATACCTTTGCCTAAATATACCTTTTATAATTCCAAAGAATGTTTAATAAATTAAAGAAAATATATATAATAATTAGCCTACATCCATAGTTAAATCTTAATCATTGAAGCAAATTTCTAGTTATTATTATTTCGTTTCATGGCTTAAATGTATCTAAAATTAGAAGCAACACAGGTTGTCATCTGCATGCATAAATATATATATATATATATATCCAAAATGGTTTTCAAACTGATTATTCACACATCTTTTACGCCCACCCCCCTCCCCCTCTTGTTCTCCCACTGATGAACGTCTGCACGCGTCGTTCACTTCAATGATTTCTTGAACACAAATCGCATTTAATTTACTGGAAATCCGAATGAGGCATTTTCTTTATGCATAAAAAATTTCTCAACTCAAAACACAAACACACAAAAGTATATAAAAACCAGCAATAGGAACAAGAAATGCGAAAAAGAAAATCCAGTCGATGCAAAATGCTAGGAGAAAGAGAGTCACACCTGTTGTCTTCTGTTTGTAGTATGTGGCAGGTACTTCTGTTTCTGTTCTGTTCTGTTGTGATCAACGACTGCAATCGAAATAAGCAGCAATGCCACTAAACAATGGCAAACCAAACTCCTCAAACCAACCACCCACCCACCAGGTGGCCGCACCCATCGCATTGCCGCCTGCGTGTGAAAAGTGAAAAGTGCGACGAGGCACAAAAAAGCAAACAGGTGCTAATCGAAATATAATGTTTCTGCGGCGGTCGCACATAAAAAATGATACGCCAATAAAATTTAATAATTTAAAGAAAAAAAGTAGAAAAAAATATAAAGAAACAAACAGAAAATAAAAAAGAGAAGAAAAACCAACAACAAGAACAACAACAACAAAAGGTGCGAGAAAAGGCATGGCGTGTGGTGGGGAGGGGGGTGGGGGATGGAAAGCCGGAAAAATATAATAAAAAATTCATGAGCCAAAAAGAGAAGAAGCTGAACCTGGAAACAAAAAGTGCAAATAATGACTGATGAACGGACGAAGAAATGGACGGCGCAAGAGAGGTGTGACAGACGATGGGAGTGAAAGTGGGAGTGGCAGGTGTTAAAGTCAGCCTCAGCGAGTTGAATGAGAGTTTTGGCGGAGAGTTTGTGCGACGACAGCGAAATGACATAAAAATGAAGCGTTTTGCCTACTTAAAAGCACATAAAAACCAATTTCCGGCCTTAAAGCCATAAAGTATGCAATGATATGGCTATCTAAGGCTTAGGCGTCAGTTCTACCCCGCCCCCTCCCTCCCCACCCATCATGCTGGCCCACGCTGACTTCAGTGCTTCTGGATTGCGGGAGATTCCATTTGGCTGGTTACAGACCGCTTATTGATTTGCTTGGCTAGGTATACCCAGCTACCGAGCACTTAAACTAACAGCAAATAGTGTCGCAATGATAATTACAATGCCAACATCGAAGGACAAGGCGGAGTAGGTGCGAGTCGAAGGAATGAAGGACAGTTGAAGAGGTGGTTAAGAGTAAAGACTGAAGTGAAATTGTTGTTGGCTAGCTGGTGACACAGACATATTTTATATCCTTTTTGTCTGTACGTGTGTTTTGTGAGGTGTGTGTGTGTGAACTCGGTGTGTGTGTGTGTGTGCATTGGTCATGTTTGTCTATGTCTCTCATTGTATTTACACATTTTGTGTTTACCTTTGCATGACCAGTCCGTCACTTTGACAATCATAATGAGGCAACACAGCCCAGGTAACAACAATTACAACAACAACAACAACAACAATAATAATATAAACCAAAACAACAGCCACAACAACAACAAAGACAATAATAAATAGGAAAATGGCTGACAGCAGCAACCGGCTGACTGCAGGACACTGACACCAATGGCAAAGCGGCCAGAACTGTTCTTAGAGATGGTCAAAATTAAAGAAAATGCATTCAAAATCATTTAAAGCTATACAAATATTTTGTGTAAATTATTTTTTCAACTTTCGGATCCTGATACAAGTTTTGATAACTTTCTTCCTCGTGAGATTGAGAAAAATGCTTCAGCCATGACAAAATGTTGATTCGCTTTGCTTTCAATTGTCCACTTGTCATTCTTGTGAAATGTTGTACAAAGGACAGGGATCCTGATTAACTTAAATATATGTATTTAAGACAGATCAACGAATTTCTTTAAAGAATGGTTCTAAGAAAAGATTGCAAGTAAAAACTTATTAAAGGTACGTAAAAAGTTTAAAAGTTTAGAAAGAAAACTACTATTAAAAAGTTTGTAGTTTACTTGTGAAGTGCCAGAGCAAGAAGTGTAAAAGTCTGTAAGAGTTGTATAAGTCTGGAATCTACTAAACCATATCTTTCAATTCCAAGTCTGTCCAGCTATCGGCTAAAAGCAATTTAACCATATTCAGTTTCATTTAGAAGTTGATGTTCCTTAAAGTAGAAAACTGTAGAACTTTTCAAATGATTTATTAAATATGTTAGCCAGAGAGTATTAGGAATTGTTTTAAAGATAATATTTTAAGTCTTAATCGGGACTAATATTTTGAGTCTTAGGTTCTAAAAATAATCGGCTAAATTTGTCAAATAATTGCGAATCACGCTGTCGTCACAAATGCGAATGAGAAATCATCGTGTGTGTGTGTGTGTGTGTGTGTGTTAGTGTATGTCTTTTGGTCTGTTGGTCATTCTAACGATGATGGCTAACATGTTACCTCATATTGTTGTCATTGTTGTTGCTGCCACTGTTGGTCTTGTTGTTTACTTGACCAAAAGCAAAGCCTGGCGCAAGCAAATCTATGTTCCTTGTTGACTTTTGCTTTTATTTAATTTTGTGGCAAGGCGACTATAAATACACATACACGCAATGTTTATGGCCCTTCACCGCACCTATTCTTCCCTTGTCATCTCATGCGAGTGTGCGTGCGTGTGTGTGTGTGTATGTGTGGTGGAGGAGGAGCAAATAAAGTTTAATTGTTGCAACCACAGCGTGTCCTGGCACCTGTTCATGTGTATGTTGCCTTTGCTGTAAATGTAATGCTTAAGTTAATGCGCTGTTATCCTTTAACTGCTCGGGCAACTCACACACACACAGACACACCGACAGAGAGACATATAAACAGACTCGCACACATACATAGATGGCTGCATTTTGCTGTCACACACTAATACATATTCATGTTAATGTCAGCGCATAAATCTTGCAAAGTCTTCTAACACCTGTCAGCCATTTTACAAGGTGTTTCCACTTAATACATCGACACAGAACAGCAACAGAGTGAAAGATACAGAAGCCCAAGGAGGAGGCGGAGTCGCAGTCATAGTCGAAGGGGGAGTGGCAATTTCTCTATGTGTTATGTGTGCTTGTGTATGTGTCTGTCTTTGCCTTTGTACGCCATGTGTCAATGTGTCGGTCATGTGTCCAGCCTTGCGTGTGATATTGACAGCTGCTGGACAAGAAGTTGGCTCCATTGGATTGCCAGCTCGCAGGACGCCAATTGCCAAATTTGCCAGAGCTAAAAAAAAAAAACAAAACAAAACAACACAGCACAACAACAAAACCAGGAAAAGAAAAAATGAATTGCCTCCACCTAACTCTGAGCTGCAAAATTATGGTACGCAAATGTCCAAGCAGCTTCTGGTTAGAGAAGAGAATAATGGTGGCAACAGGAACAGGCTTAACAACAGCAGAACCAGCAGCAGCAGCAGCAGCAGCAGGAGCAGCAGGACAACGTTGACATTGATTGAGCGTTGTCCACATATACACCCGCACACACACACACACACACACACAATGAGGTTAAGGTAAAGTCTGTGGTGTAGGTGAGTGTGATTGGTGTCGGTATAACAAACTAACAGGTAGGTTGCAGGTTGTTAGTCATATAGTGCTGATTATGCTCTTGCACAAATAAGCGGGCATAATGGCTATTATAGGCACTTTCTCTTCAAGCATAATGCACAAAGTATTGCCTACTTTCAGGCATTCTCTTTAT
This sequence comes from Drosophila nebulosa, assembly GCA_024703675.1. Lineage (NCBI taxonomy): Eukaryota > Metazoa > Arthropoda > Insecta > Diptera > Drosophilidae > Drosophila > Drosophila nebulosa. The sequence goes on along the minus strand of CM045724.1, from coordinate 4,390,875 downwards.
AATTCACGCAAAATAAAAGCAGTCACTTCTTAAAGGTTGAATTAGTCTTAATTAGCAAAGTGATAAAAATTATCAAAATTACTTTTTTTAGTGCAAAAATGCTGTAACTTTAAAATGCATTTTTAAAGTTTTGAAAATTTGCCATAAAGCAAAAAATATCTTATCAATTAAGTAGTTTAAAATTAATGTTTCTTATAAAGCAAACATTAATTTTTGTCTGGGTTTGTCTGGATTAATTGAATCATTTTGAAGTTTTGTTCTCTTAAACCTGAAACTGCTCGAGAAACAAAACCATAATAGAGACTATATGGTTTTTTCTCTTTTACAAAAAGTAATTTATAAAAAATTTGATTAGTGTTTTTAAATTTATTTATAGAAGCAAGAAAGTTTGAAATTTGATTTTTAATCCCCAGAAAATGTGCCACATGATGTCTTCTTTACGATTGCTTTGGGTATTAAGTTTTAAGCTAAACCTTACAACAAATGCAACTAAAGAAACGTAAAAAATATTAGTTTTTTTTTTAAATTTTATTGTTTTGACTTACCATAAGTTTCTATATGCACCTAAACCATTTGAATATGCTTTCAATAATTTTAGCCTTTCTCTCTTTTATTTATTTATGAAGAGTTTTAAGCCTATGAATTGTTTGTCGAATTGCCAGTTAGAATTTAATAATAAATAAACCCATTTCAATTCCATTTATCCTTGGTGAAATGAACAATATGGCTCAGTTATTCATATTACTTATTTGGCATCCTAATCAAAATGAAAATGAAAATGAAAATTTAGTTAAATTGCCCAAATCCTTGGCCTTTTAGCAATGTCATTAATCAATAATCCGAGCATTCATAATTAATAGAAATGCCTGGATAATGTACGGCAAGAAGCAGTAGATGATGAAGAAGAAGAGTTAATAAGCGAATGTGGCAGTGCATACAGGTTTCGTCTATGTGGTAAGCTAATCCCAGATTTTACCATTATTGTTGCCATTGTTGTTGTTGTTGTTGGTTTATTGTTGTTGGTGTGTTGCTGGTGTTTGGGGTGTTTTTGGTTTAATTTAATTGCCTGGACTCTTTAATTGTTGAAATATTTAAATTAGTTTGCTGAGAGCTGTCGTCAACGATTTGAGTGAGAGAGTGAGAGAGCAGGTGGAAGTAAATGAATGTGTGTGTGTGTGTGTGTGTGTGTGTGAGAGGGCTTAACTTACCGACTTATAGTATAAGCCATTGTGTGTGTGTGTGTGTGTGTGTGTACCGGCCATCCATTAAATTACATTGAACCGCACCCAACAAACAGAACGGAACTGAACGGAACAGAGAAGGAGAATGCTGAGGAGGATACTTTGTAGCACAAAAAAGGACGAATGAAAGTTTTTGTATTTAAGACGAAATAAATTGGATTAGAAACCGCAAAAATCCAATTGTCTATTGTGGCCAAAAGAAAGTCGTAAACGAAGGACAAGCACAAGAGAAGCTCATGTTCCCAGGCAGCCGGCCATGTTACCTGCTCCCGAAATACAAATTCTCAAGCTGAATCCGAATCTAAAAGATTTCGAATGTTAGGTCTTAAAATATTTAGCAAGAAATGTTGCGAAATCCGCCCTCCAAAGCATTTCTCCTCCCTTTTCATCTCTTCCTCTCTCTCTCCTTTTTCACTGCTCCCTCTTCGATCATCTCTTTTTCTCTATGGATTTTGTATGTTTGTATGCAAATCAAAGACTAATTGGATTTTTAAGCTCAAATTGTCAATGCTGGGCGCTTTCTCCTTTGCCGTCCGTCTATCGGTCTGTCTGTCTGTTTGGCTACCTGTTTGTATTTGTGCACCTGACTAAAAAAGAAGAAGAAGAAGAAGAAAAAATACAGAAAAAACAGCAAAAAGAAACGTTGACAAAGGCAAACGACGTAACGAAATGTCGACGACCGTTGTATACTTGGATTTATGTTTTTGGTAAACGATTTAAGCTGCAAAGCAAACAATTCTTCATGCAACTTTCTGTGTGTATGTGTGTGTGTGCCAACCGTCCATTGAACCGGGCCGTTTAAATGTTGAAGGCGTGGCAAATCGGGTAAGAATGGGGAGACGGCAGTAAATGCAAATGGCACACTAATTTGATTCTATTTAAATCTCATTGCGGACATCAAGGCAAGTTGGCTTAAACGCCCACTAGATGGCTGTTTTGTTTTTGCAACAGCAGCTGGAATTTCAGTGTCTGCCACCACCACACGGCCTGCGGTTCCGAATCCGGACATGAACACGGCATGGAACGCATAGACACAAAAAGAGAGATAGAGAGAAAGAGGAGAGGAGAGCAACAACAACAACAACAATACGAGACCCGCATGACGCTTACTCATCACGTAACAGTCCCTCCCCCCGCTCTCTCCAACCCCCTCTCTACCTCTCTCTCTCTCTCTCTCTGTCACTGCTCCCTGTTCAAATGAGTGCCTTGAGTGTCTTTTCTATTTGCGTGCACGCAGCTGGCCAACCGAGCCAAACAGTCGCCGAAAGAAGCAGCAGCAGCAGCAGAAGCAGCAGCAGAACATGTCCTTGCCAAAGCAGCGGACAGATAACAAACACTTGAGCAATGCCACCATCTTCCCTCTCCTCATCTCCTTTTAGCCACCTAACACCTCCCCTTCTCATTTACTCACCTCCCTTCAACCAAACTATAAACTCTTCTCACTCTCAATAACACGATGGCAGCATGCTGCAGCATGTGTGTGCCAGTGTGTGTCGGTGTATGTGTGTGTGTGGGAGTGTGTGACTTGCTCTCGATGTACTCTATCCTTATTCACTAAGCATTGACCGCCTTTTCAACGAGAATATCCTAAAAGTCCAAATTTTTGTATAAAACTTATTTTAGAATACTAAAAAAAAAACGTCATAATCTTTGCTATAAGAAATATCCTGTTAAAAACGGCATATATTTTAGGTAATAAGTTTAAATGTTCTTGTTATTAGCATTTTAATAAATGACTTGCCGAACAAGTGTTAAGCTTAGATCAAGACAGACAATAAATTCTTAGAACTATAATTTTATATGTCCTTAAACATTTTTCAACACTTACGACAATTAGCTAATTCATTCTCAAACTGAGAGTTGTCCAAGAATTTCCTATGCCATTAATTCATACTCTTTAGCTTTTAGCTTTAAGGGATCATTAAACATTAAATCAATAGACTTAAATTCTAAACAAGTTTTTAGGAAACTGTCTCTAAACGTGAAAGTCTAAACTTTTAGTTGCCAAAATCTAAAATCTCATTTGATTAAAAAGTTAATAGTGATTTTAGTCAAGAATTTAAATAATAAATAACTAAGTGTTATCATAGAGTATACAAACTATATCACTTATTCATATGAAACATGTCTTCGTTTGGCGCCTGAAACCCCTTGTTATCCTATAGCATTTTGTAGTGCCTATTGCCGTTCCAAAATCGTCAAGAGCGTGTGACAGTGACACACTTGGAAAGCAAAGAGCAGAGATAGAGAGGCAGACACTAGGACTAGCCATAACAGAGCAGCGAAGAGCAGAGAAATGAGCCCATCTAGAGGCCTGGCTATTTTTGGGTTTTTGGGCAAAGTCAAAGCCGCACAAGGACATGTGTCTCAGTTGTGGAAGCCACAGTGATGGAACGGGGCAGAGGAGTCAGTGGGGCTAGGCCCTATTTTATGGTCTTGAACATTGCACGACGCGTAAATAATACAATAGACACCTTAGTATCCGCAGCTTAGAAGCTTTACGAGCCAAACGATTTGAGTTTCATTTTGAGTTTGTGTTTCTGTTTCTGTATTGGTGTTGGTGTTCAACCGACCATCAACTATTTTTAGTCCTTTGACGTGGCCCGAGTCTATTAATTACATATGTTACTTCAAAAACTTCAAATTGTTGACAATTTATTTTTATGCGTTTCAGTTACTATTTCGATTTTTTATGTGCAAAAAAAAAAAAATATATCTTATATAATACATTTGTTAGCCCTTTGGCAGTTTTTCTATTATACCAACAAATACATTTTTCAATGTGAACCCTTCATAAAGGCTAAAGGATTTCGCAGTGAAAGTGAGAAGACGACGCCAGTTGGCTAAAAATGTATACTTATATATATAAAGAGGCACCACATGTGCCAGCATATGTACACTTGTTTGTTTTTTGCCCTTCTGATATCACCCTATCACGTGCCAGGCGTCAGTTGTTGGCCATGGCAAGAAAAAAAAGAGGCAAGAAACCAAAGAAGAAGAATCTTGATTGGGTAGGCTGTTTTTATGGGGCTAATTGCTAAAGAATTTCATTCATAATATTGAGTGAAAATTGAAATTCCATGAAATGCAAGCCACAAAATTAACTTTCGTCCAGGGCACACACACACACACACACACACACATACACAAAATTCTTAACGCTCGAATGCCCCACACCGCAGGCAGCAGCAGGCAACTCGATTTTGACAGGAAATTAAATTCGATGTATTGCCCAAGCCCAAGCTCAGGCAGAAGCCCAGGCTCAGGCTCTGTCTCCGTCTCTGTCTCCATCTCAGTCTCAGTAACAGGGACCAGACCAGACTCTGCCAATGTTTCTGTTTCTGGCTGAGACTCAGTCTGCTCTGACTGCTTGGTTGGGCTTTTGTTTTTACCTCAACAGAGCCAACTGGAAATTCATGCGGCTTCAGTTATTCTGTTTTGGGTTCCCTTTTATTATTATTATACCCTTTAATTAGAGGGTATATTGATAGCTATGAAAAGTGTTCACTTTGCTTAGTATTCTTAGTAGACATAAATTACTTCTTTGAGTAAAAAAAATTAATGAAGAATGAATTTTTGCATTTCGAAATTATTTTTTTGATAGGGTAAGCAGTAGTCAATGCTTTGCATGAGAGTAGTAAATTTCCTTTTCAGTTCTTTGGTTTTTTTTTTTTTTTTTGCTGGTGTTTTTGTTCTCGTTGGATTTATTTCTTGGTCTCATCTTTTGCTGTTAGCCAGTAAATAAACCGGAGATGACTTTGCGGTTTGCATTGTGCAAAATAGAAGCTGAAACTGAAATGAAGAGAGGGAGCTTGGCCAAGTTGGTAGACTTCCAGAGACTTGGGTTCTTGCCAAGTGGCATTTGGGTTTGGTTATTATAATTACTGCTCCCTGGGATACACTTAAATGGTTGCAGCGTCATGAATAAAACCGCCGCAGGATGTGCATTTCGGTCAGAACAGGAAGCAGGGAACATAAAATTTTTATATTATATATCAATAATTTTTGTTGTTTCTTCTTCTTTTTTTTTTTTTTTGGGTGGGGGGGGAGAAAGAGCAAATGACCTTCGTTTGACTTTCAAATTGATGCTAGCTAGCTGCACCTTCTTCACATCCTTCTTCAAACATCAAATTGAAGTCGAGGCAAAATAAATTGATTTACATTCTCACATGAGGCAGGAGTTGGAGTTGGAGTTGAAATTGGCAGAAGCTGGAGTTGTATAGCCCACGCCAAAGACAAGAAAGGCCACTTTAGCCTGGAATTGCCAATGAATTGAGATTGGCTCTGACTCTGACGATGACGGTGACGGTGACTGGGTCTGTAACTGTGGCCCTGTCTTTTGGGCTCTGTTTCTGTTTTTGTTCCCGACGACAATAATTCATTGTCAAGGTGCGACGACGACGACGACAACAACAGCGTCGAAGAGAGGCAACAACACATAGCCAAACAGACAGACAGACAGACAGACAGAATGAAAACCAAAAAAACAAGAACGAGAATTGCAAAAAAAAACCTTAACATGTGGGCTGAGAGTAGTGGAGCAGCCATGAAGAGATCTGGGCAGGTTGTGCCTTTACCTTTATTCCTCCATACATACATATCTGTCGCTGTCTTTGCCTGCAATGAAGTTAATTAAATAAAAATAAAGAGACAGCAAACGGAATTGCAATGGAGCAACCGAATAGCTGAACAGCGGGGCTTGGCAAGGAGTGACAAAAGGCCAAAAGAAGAAGAAAAAAAGAGAGAGAAAAGGCAAAGAAAAACCCAAATGCAAGACATACCTAAGTACGCCCACATTGAAGCGCACTAGGATAGATTGTTGAGCATGTAAGCTAGTCGCTTGACGTCTTGGATTGTTGGCAAAATTTCAAAGATTTTACCAAGTAGATCACACAAATGGGAATGGGGAATGGGGAATGGGAATACCAGCCAGGGACGACCGCCCACACATGATGATTAGGCAGCCAAAGCAACTGCCAGGCAACACAACTTGTCTGAGATCAAGTACGCCCACTTCATATGATATGGAAGATTGTATGATGAGCCCGAAATGCATCATATCCTCTGACTCCAGAACAAAAAATGGAATTCTGAGCTCATAAAACTGCAAAGACATGCCAAGAGCAAACTAAAAGAGATCCCATGTGTTAAATAAAACTTTTATTACTCATCCAAACAGATATATGTATATACATACGAATGCAGATCGGTTTCATTCTAGTATGGCAATTATTGAAAACGGGAAGTCCATTTCCGGCTGTTCGTTTAGAATGCCTTTTTTTCTTCACAGGCTTAATAGCTGGCTCTTCGCCTTTTAAATAAAGCTAAGAAATATGAGACGAAAGGCTTAACTATTAATTGTGCTTAATGTTTTATCATTAAAATCAAATCGCATCGAATTTGAAGAGAAATTTTCAAACTAGCAATTATTTGGTACTCAAAATCCCTGTAAATTATATGCACCATGGTAAAAGGAATAACAAGTCGAGTTCCTCGTTTATGCCTTTTAAAGCTTTTAATGAAATTTCGCAACATTTCACACGCTTGCAAACGGATTTCTAGGATGGGCTTAAAATGTTTATCGCATGAAAATATTTCCTGTGTGTTTATCAAATTTTCAATAGCTCAATGTTTTATGCAAAAACCAATTGAAATCCAAACAGTCCTAAAACAAATCTGCATTTCAAATATCACATTTTTTGGCCTCTTTCTCAACTGACCGACGCGTCGGTGAAAAGTAAATCATTTAGTATGCTAAATGGCTTGAGTGAATGTTTGCCAATTGCTGCCATCGTTGACACTTCCAAGTGCCCATTATTGTCAACTCAATCAATAAAAGCCGCTTAAAAAAAAAAAAATAAAAACGAATGAGAGACTGGCGAAAATTTTTGCAAAAGCCATAAAATATGCTCTTCAAGTACAAAACCCAACAAAAATTGTGAAAAAATAAAAAGGTTTCGCTGCTCGAAACTTTTGACAACGGTGGCAATGACAGGAACAGGATATAGGGAACAAGCAGCAGGCAGTAGGGAGCGGCCAACTCGCGGGAACCGGGAACCGGGACTTGACTTGGACTCTGACATAAGCCAACCCTAATCAGCGCTCGGCGCACTTGTGTTCGACATTAGATGTCAATTAAGTGGCATGTTCTCCTCCAAAAAAAAGAAAAAAAAAAAGAAAAACAGGAGCAAAAGAATATTTAAATAAAATGAAAATCCATACCAAAAAAAAAAGGCAAAAAGCTTGAAGCAAAATTTGCATCAATAAACGCCAAAACCATACGCAGATGCCAATGTAATAAGTGCCAAACGAGTATGCTCCATCAAACAGATGCCAACCATGAGAAGAGAAAAGGGCATGGTTAAGAGACGAAATGAGGGTGGCCCAAAAAGGGGCAAGGGCAAGGGGTAGATAGAGATATCTGGTGATGTGTTTTTTGTAGGGTCTGTGCAGTGTGACATTTTGAAGAACCTTTTGCATTTGGTTGTCAGGCACAGATGCTGACAATTAAAGCCGTTTAAGGCGACAAATCCGAAACCCTCTGCCAGAAAACCATTGAAACAACATTTTGACAAAGTGGCTGCTTAATTTTTCAATTGAACAAGTCGAAAATGGAGAGAGATAGAGAGAGAGAGAGAGGGAGAAGCAGGAGGTGATTGTTGATTGCAGGCGGCGCGTCAAGTGGCAACTGCTACCACAAAATGTTGATATGAGCGAATTTAGTTGACGGTGGCGGACGGGGAGGGGGAGACGGAGAGTGGAGCCCAAAAGTGTGCACTTGACTTTCCACATGCTCTCACAAAAACTGCACACTCAATGTTGTCACAAACAGCAGTCGCTGAATGTGAAATGGATTGAAGGTGAACTCAACTCAACTCAACTCAACTCGAAAGATATCCTGCAAAAACAAATGCCTTAACAATGCAAAGACATAAAAGGGTCTCAAGAATCTTTCTAGCTACATGATTATAAAAATCTAAAAGTTAAGGGATTACCAAGCATTAGTCAAAAGCCACATAGGTAAAGATTAAAAGAAATTTTTAGTAATTTCTTACAATAATTTCTAAATTTAAATGTTTACAGACTAACTTACAAATAAGATTATTTGGTTATAAAGATAGTTATCGATTAAGTCCTTTCTCTTAACAATTGCAAGAATTGAAAGATGGATTGATGGAACCAGCACTTGGTAAAATTTAGTCCTCTAATTGACAAATTGCCTTAAAATATTTTTGCAACCCAAATGATAATCATTTAACTGGGACAAATGTTGGAAATAGGAATGCAAAATAAGAGAAATTCGCACCTGAAAACTGCAAAAGACAGTCAGGATATTTTGTTAAATTTATTAACCTTTTTAGTTTTGACTCAATTTTGACAGATTTAAAAGATTTCCAGAAGTCTTTAACTCAATATTATACAATTTTTTAAAAGGTTATACCAATAACTTTGACTATACTAAGAAGTATAGTTAAGGGGTTAAATTTCCCATATTCAACCTCTGAGATTGATATAAAATTCTTGTAAATAATCTCCTTAGATAAAAAAAAAACTAAAACAATTTCAAGCTTTTCTGATTATATTTAAGCATTAATTAAAGTGGTCAAATTTAAATTTAAGTCGTTAATATCGTGCTTCCATTCACTAATCTTTTCATGTCTACCTACAAATGGCTTATAAAAATAGATTTCTATAGAAATGTTACCTATTCTTTGCAATCATGTTGGCATGAAATTTATTTCTTAAACCATAAAATCATGATTTTCTAAGAATTCAAAATTAAATGGAATTTATTCTTAACAAAAACCTTTTGGAAATTCAATTACATTGTTATACAGATACCCACAAATTGTGCCAGAAAACTTTCTTAATTTATGTGAAACATTTGAAAAGGAAAAAAAAAAACCTTAACTAGGAAACCAAAAATTTTATAGAAGCTGGCCATAAAAGTAAATTTCACTATAACAGATTGATAAGGGAAAATGTTGCACATTGAATTGAGTCCCAAAAAAAAGTTTTAGACAAAATCCCTTACCTATTTATAGGGTAACATTCATTTCGAGAAATAACTTTTAATAACAAAATATATATATAAAAAAAAAGGAAACCAATTGAAACCCACAAACAGACATAAAAATGAGAGAGAGAGAGAGAAAGAGTGAAATTATCGTCAATGGCAGTAACAACTTTATAACTGGACGGGTGTGCAATTGTGCCCATCTCAAAGCTCATTATGGTAATCTATGCCTGGAACTGGTAGCTGGAATCGGGAACTGGCAACTGGCAACTGGCAACGGGCAACTCGATGAAACTCGCCGACAATCGCCGCACGCTGATCAAATTAAGCGCATTTTAAAGTGACTTGTATATGGGCAAAAGTTTTTCGATTAGAGTTTAAGTGTCCATTACGTTCACGAGGTGGCGACGAGACGCCGCCGCCCATCACCAATCTTGGCCAGAAGCTTGCGTAACCTTCATTCCAGCGATGAACTTGTAAAAAAAAGTTGATTTTTGCATTTGGCCGCACAATTAACTTGAATGACGGTGGGTGTCCCATAACAGCTGTCCGGTTTCTCATCTGACAAAAAAAAATATATATATATATATATATATATGTATATTTGGGACCCATCAGCCATCAGCGTTTGTCTTTTGGCTATGATATGAATTGGGGGGGGTTAGTCGCTAAAGGGGTTCTCTCTTCTTTGTTGTTTCCCCTTTGTTGGACTGGGAGTGGGAGTGGAAGTGGCTGGAGAAGGGTATGAAGGACGGGATGGAACATACTATTTTTGGTTGCGAGCTGCTGCTGCCGTTGCCGTTGCTCATAGTTTTGCTTATCTTTGCATAACTTTTGCATAATAAACCAGCCAGAAAGAGGGAGACAGAACCAAAAACCAGAACCAACAGAGCTAGGACCAGGGAATGCCGGGCTAAAGCTATATCAAAATGCGTTCTTTTGTCATTGTTATGCCTGCGTGTGTGTGTGGTGTGTGTGGTGTGGTGTGTGGTGTGTGAGTGTGAGTGTGTATTTGGTTGGCTGACTGGTTGGTCCTCTTGTTGTTGCCATTGTTTATGTATGCGCCAACACATATGCACACACACAAACACACACACACACACACACACATTCTCGCAGACAACTACCGGGATACAGATGGAAAGGATATTCGTACAGGACATACTACATACATTCATATGCCTTACCAAGTCAACAGCACAAAAATTCCGCAAGTGAATGCACGAAAATCCAAACAGCTCAGGACAAAAAAAATACCCCTCAACCGACAACAGACAAAAAAAAAACAATGCAGAATACCAAAGAACAAAAAAACAGGCGGTAGATAAAAAAGCCAACTTAGCCAACTGTCATTAACTTAATACTCTATATTTGTCAATTGATATACAAAGCTGTCCAATAAACAAATTAAAATTGTTGCTCTAATTTTTCGATTTCCGTCAAAGGAAACTATTAATGAGACTGAGAAAACTTTGAGAAAACAAGAGACCAGGTCTTAAGCTTTCAGGCTAGGATCAACCAAAGAGCTGATCAAAAACTTTAACAAAAAAAAATGGCCTTAAATGGGATTAAATAAAAACGTTCCTTCAGTTTTAGGTTAGTTCGAAGTTTACTTAGATTTATTTGTCTTAACTCAAATGAGTGATACAATTTTCTCTTTTAAGTTTCGCTAATCATTTAATAGCCTTTTTCTGTTATCCATTACAAAATTGTGGTCGAACTAGAAGTAACCATTTCCGTTAGTGTATGAAAAAGAAGAGAGAGAAAAGAAATTGTAGTAAGGCGACCATGGATTTTTATGTTGTTGTTCCACTTGGTGGGGATTTGCCTGCATGGGTTTTTTTGGTTTTGGGGTTTTGGCTTTAATTTGGCATCTCTCTCTCTCGCTCTCTCTCTCTCTTTCTACGCAACACCATCATCACATCACATCTAGCCAATCCTCTTCCCTCGCTTTGCTTCTTATAGTACCTCACCGTGTTGCAGTTCTGTGGTCGCTGCTTATGTAAATTATTCAGCTCATAGTCGCTCTGATGATGGAAATGGGATGCATGGCGTTGGGGCATGGACTCGGTGGTAGATGTTGGTGGCAAATGCAGAGTCAACAGCCAGCAGACTGATGATTTAATGCGAACCGCAGACTTTTGTCGAGCTAAGCATTTAATTGTTTTCAAGAGGCAGATGAAAAGTACATGGCATAGGGCATCGATGGTGGGGGGGTTGGGGCATGGGCTAGATGAGATGAGCTGACAGTTTGAGGTTGACAAAAGTTTTGAATGAAGTGTGGAGAATGTTAACAAAGTGAATACAGTGTCTTCACGGAGTTGCAGTCTGAGAAGATGAAAACAATTAAATAAACGTTTATGATTTTAAATTAAAATGTTAGCACTCACTAAAAATAAATTTGTTAAAATTGTGTAGTAAGTTAAACTTGAGAATCAAGGAAAAGCTTTAAGTAACATTTTAAAAAAGAGCTAACTAATTATTCTTCCAAGTAACTTCAACTGGCGTCATTTGGGCATGTTTTTTTTTTTGACAATCAATAACTTGTTGATAACTTTTTTTGTGTCCAGTGTCCAATTACCAAAAAAAAAAAAAAAGTTTCATTTATTCATTGGCTATTGCATATTAAAGCTTGGGATATGAATAGATTGTTAATTGGAAAATATTGTGGGCAAAGTAGGCGTTGAGTGACAAAAATACATATGAAAACGTCATGACATTTGGTACCCAAAAGGGCGAAAGACAATTGAATAAGTAACACGTGTGTAATTTGACGCCTTTTTTTTAACAACAAGGATATCCCTTAACGTAGTGAATATTTAATTGGTCGTATTTTTAGACAAAGTAAAGTTCATTTCACTACTTTAAAATGGGAGTAATTTGTTTAAAGTTAACTTTGGTTCGACTGTTTAACATTTAACTGTACACAAAAGGACCAAGTACAACTGTCAAAAATCACTTTATCCTTACTCTTTAGTTAGTTTGCCAAATCAAAAATTGCTTCATTAAAAGCCTTAACCCTTTTGGGCCATTCTAGCCTATTTCTCATGCTGTCTTATTGAACCTAGTCCTTTATCCTTAAACCCTCTCTTCCCCAACACACACACACACACACACTGACAAACATTGAGATGGAGTTTTTTGCCTGATCATGAGAATGGTCAAAGTAACATCAAACAAACTATTCATCATCACTTTTTGACGCGAAGAAGCAAAAGCTTACGGCAAACATCAGAGACTACACTAACATATGCTCAACTAGGACCTCTTCCTGTGCCCCTTTTCTCACTCCATGTATGTGTGTGTGTGTGTCATGTTGATGTGCTTTTAAATATGTTTATATGTATGTGTGTGTGTAAGAAGGGCATACGCATAGAAAAAGAGCGAGTGGGAGAGAGGGGTAAAGGGAGTCTGCCGCACTAATGGAAAATTGGCATGAAAGACGAGCTGCTATGGAAATTTAATCACATACACAACTCACACAATACATCATCATCATCATTGTTTGTGTGTGCGTGTGCGTGTGTGTGTGTGTGTGTGTACGTATCTGTGTGTGGCACTTAAGACTCCTTCTGTAGATGTATCCTCTATCCGTGTGAGTATTTTGTGTACGTATGTATAAGTGTGAGTTGTGTTTCCGCAAGTTTGTTAACTGCATTAGTGTGTGCTTCTCTGTTTGATTATGCCTGGAGGATAGTCACATACATACAAACATACCAACATACATACATACATATAGCTACAAATATTTGTGTAGACACATATACATATTAGACTGGTTTTTTTTTAATATTATTTCGAAAATTTCTATTATTTTGGAAATTAGGAAAACCAAATCCACAAAGTTAAATAAAAAAAAAAAACTCCATAAAGTTTCAAAATTTTGTATTATAATTTATTTTTTCCCATATTAATACAATTTAAAACTCCAGAGGACTTGAAATATTAAAATACTGAAATCGCCTGCAGTTTCTTTGGAGCAAAATGTGGCATAAAAGTTGTTTTTCAATTTAATATAGTTTTTTCCCTTTTCAAGCTTCCTTTTGGTCGCTTTTTCTGATATTTTATTTTCAATATTTAATACAAAATGCGCTTAATTGCAACAGTTTAAAATATTTTCTCTCTTAAATCAGTAAGATCCAATTGGAAATATACACCAAACTAACCAAATATAGAAACGAATTTTACATTATAAAACTGTATAGAAAAACATTTTTAAAAACACTTTTTTAGACCTGTTAAAAAACTCTCTCAAAATAACAGCCAAATAATTTAAAGCTAAATATATTTTATCTAAACACAATTTCAGACGATGTATGACAATATTTCTAGAAAAGTTAACTAATAATAGCCTTGATTTTAAGTCAATAAAAATTTTGATTATTTGTTAGAAATAGTCTACAAAAATTAAAAAATATATATTTTAATAATTTAGCTCAGAGTTCAACTGATTTAATGCCGTTTTTTTAATACTTTGAACAATTTTTCTTCTTTGACTCTATTTGCAACTTCAAGTATTACCTATGGCTAATATGGCGTATGAGTGATAAGTAAAAGAACCAGTCTAATGGACATACCGACATACAAACAAACGTGGTACAGCCAAAGTCCCCTTCCCCCCAACTCCAAATGGAATAATATAGTATAAAGTTTTTCGATTTTGATTGCTTGATTGTGTGTGTCAACAATGCTAGAGACAGAGACAGAGATAGAGAGAAAGAGACAGAAAATGGGAGAGATTTTATTTTACTCTACTTTTTTTTATTTTATTTTATTTTTGGGTTATATAAGCGCAAAAAGATTTTAAAGTTTATGCCCTAGTTTTTGGCCCCACTCAATTGGTCTTATCAACAGCCCCTCTTACCTCTCTCATCTCTCCTCCTTCCTCTCATCACTCTCTATCTTCTGCTGTGGCAACTGTTTTTATTTGTTTGCTCTGTCATAAATTGAGCTTTGCTTTGCTTTTGCCTTTTGTTTTGTCATTTGGCAAAAAGGGTTCGTCTTTGTCAATGTTGTTGTTGTCGTCGTTGACGTTGCCGTTGTCGTGGGCCTCATAATTATGTTGTATCATTTTACAGCAATCAAAGCAAATGCTTTATGTAAGCAAAGTCATTGAGTGAAACAGAGCAAAGCTGAAGCCAGAGCAGAGCCAAGAAGAGAGTAAAAGGTAAAATGTAATCACAGTTATTTTTGCAGCCAACTACGGGCAAAATTTCACGCTAAATTTGCCTCATGTTGCCTCTTCATTCAGTTGTGCTGGAGGTCTGTCTGTGTGTGTGTCGCTCGTTATGCTTGACAACTTCTCTTTAATTCCAACAGATGTGCCTTGAATTAAACATGTTAGATAACAACGGCAACAAACTACATGCAACAACTACAAGCACAAAACAAAAAACAAACAAAAAAAAAAGAAACTCCAAAAAATAAACGCAGTTGAATTAAAAACGCCAGTGGCCTTCACAAGAAACAAAACGAAAACAACCCAAAAAAAAAATAAAGAAACACCCATGAAAAGAGCAAACACCAACAACAACAACAAAAACTGCGGCAACTGCAACTTTTTGGCCCGGCTAACCGGCTATGTAAAGCGGCGACAACAACAACAACAGCATAAAAATGTCGCCTTTATTCTAATGCCACTTCATGGTCCGAAGAGCATTTTGTGGAAGCATGCAGAAGTTGAATTGGGGATAGCCGGCGAGAAGCCGGCAACCGCTAAAACAGTCTTTCGAACTCCATAGTCCTGGGCTATGTTGGTCGGTCCTGCATCCTGCTGTGCCACAAAGTGGACAACGGGACAACGGGACAGCGGCAACAGCAAGTGAAAGTCTAGTCTAACCTAGTTGGGTGCCCCAAGTCCAGTACGACTTTTGCAATTTTTAGTGCAACTAATTCTTTCTGAAGTAACTCATTGTTGCACTGCAAAAGCCGCAATTTTGTGTATGCCTGCTGCCCGATGTTTCCCCTTCCCTGCGTCTCAAGAGATTTACCCAGTTGGTAGCCTAAGCCTAGAGTGTGTCTGTGTGTGTGTGTGTGTGTGTGTGTGCTTGCCGCAGGAAGTCAAAAGTATCGCGGCAGCTTAAACAGAGTACAAGAGACAAAGACAGAGTCGGAGTTAGAGACTAGGAAGAAGGGTAGAGACCCTAGAGCAGGATGTCTGGCTGGTTTGCGCCCACTCTGATGCCTCCCCGCCCCCCCTCTTTCTCTCTCTCTCTCTCTCTCTCTCTCTCTGAAAGCTCCGCTTACACCAACGAAGTTTATTTCCCCAGTTGATTGTCACAGTTAGCCAGCGGCTGGCCAGAGGACAAAAAAAAAGAGAGAGAGTTTTTTTTTTTTTTGTTGGTTTAGTTGTTGCACTGTCGTTGTTATACACTTGAAAACAAATGGTCATAATAAGTTTGTCATGTCATTCTAAGAGGATGGTAAAACCCCTTAAAGTGTGGGTATATACTATATGACATATGAACTGCATATGGCCAAGGCTTCATCATTCTTTCATTCATATTTTATGTGTGTAATGAAGAAGTTTTACTACTTGATAGCTACCTTGGCCAGGCGTTGGTGACTTTTTTTTTTTAACCACCACAATAGATTCTATATATATATGTATATATGGCATATCAATGTGATGAAAATTATGGTCATTAGATGGAACCTTTTCGAAGTTATTGTAATTTCAACTAAAAAACTTTGATTCATTTTAAAATGAAGTTGTGTTAGCAATTAAATTGATATAATGTTTACTTTATTACTTAAGAAATTAAACAAATCAATCCGGTTTATATTCTCTTAGTTCTGGCTTAGAAATTGTTTACTTAGCCATGGTAAAACTTTTCAATTTCTGAGGCTTTCCCGTTTTTGAATGTCTGCGATTGTGAAACCATTTTGAACACAGAAACTTTACTCTATACGCTTGACTTGACTTTAAATGCTGGCAAAACATTGACGACCTCCATTCAAGCATTATTCTTGTTATTATTATTTCAGTTGACTATACCGAAGTATCTTACCAAAAATGAAGCACCCGAAAACGGAAATGAGCAATTGGAGCGTAAAGAAAAAAAAGAAAAAAAAAACATAATTACTTCTAATTTCTGCCAGTTGCTGTTGCCAGTTACTGGTGACGGGCGAATGAGCAACACTTATGGAAATCTCAAGAAAGCGAGAGAGAGAGAGAGAGAAATTCTCAACTACTTGTACTCCATACAGTCTAAGAGACATTGTAAACGCAGCTAATGAGGGGAGCTGTTTAATTAAAACTTCTCGCAATTGTTTCTAATGAGAGTCGTTAAGACATTAAACGGCGGTGTATAAATCACAGTAGAGAGATCTCCCCCAACCCCGGCCAAAGATGCCTTACCACCAACTTCAAACCGCCTTCTTCCCTTCAGTAGTGCTCATATAGAGAAATATCTATCTGGCCACTTCCGTTTGCCAAACACGTAGCCATAAAGACACGCACACACACACACAGACACATTGACAGTTGGTAGGGGTAAACTTATGTGTTAGGCAGTTAGTCTAAGATGTAGCTGGAATTGTGAAAAAGGGCAAAAAAAAAAAGAGAGAAAATCTTATCAAGTTGGTCTGAAGATTTAGCTGGGAAACACGTGGAAATGTGGCAAGCTTATGGGCAAGTTTTCTTCATTTTTGTGTGTGCTGGGTGATTTCCTTCTTTTATCCACTTTTTTTTTGTTTTTTTCCTTATGGCCTCTTAATGCTAATGAAAAATATTTCCAACTGTGCTGGCGGATTAAGGAGGCTACCCGTTTATTACCGGGACAAGCCTTCAAAATCTCAAACGAAACAATAGAGGCCCTTTATGAGTGCCAACTTGGTTGGGTGGCTGAGCCAAAGGTGGAGCCAGGCAGAAGGAGGGGTTGGGTATGGCGTTGGTTTAATATTTAGTTGAAGATTTAATGCAGAGTCTAAATGGCCGGCAACAACAACAACTATGATAAGCTCGGCCTAGAGCGCTGCCTGGAATTACATAATGAGTCGCAAGACCAAGACTAAAGTTTCATTTTCTCACCGTCCTAGCATCGCGTCGCATTGGAGGCATTTATATTTATATTTTCTACTTCGTTTTCTTTCATACCCTTGCCATGAAGGTTACATACATTTTTTTTGTATCTTTAACTTTAGATGGCAATATATTTTCCTACGTTTTCACTCTGGTAAGAACTTGTTACTTTTGTAAGAAAAACTGAAAGTTTTCTATCTGTGTTTTTAAGACATCAGTCTTTCTGACTTGGACCTTACAGGAAAGGAATCCTTAGACATGTGAATAAAAGAAATCGGCTTAATTTAGTTATGTGTTTTTTTTTTCGAAAATTGCCTCGCTGCATAATTAGCACTAACTTTCGCAGTGGGTCTTAAGATTTTGATTTAGGTCTTTAAATTTTTTTTTAAATATCAATTTACCAAAACGCTGTTTGTCAAATCTTAGACAAATTTTATTGAAAAAAAAAAACAATTGGACTCAGACAATGATTGAAGATCAATCTTTACTTTTCTTAATTTTTAATAAATTAATTGAATAGTTTATTTTGTTTAAATTGAATATGGTAAGCTTTGTTTCTTTTGTACCTATGAAATAAAATTTTATTTTATTTTTCTTCAACCTTCTGCCTCTGTCTGCGATATTTACAGATAATTTCGATTCATTTTACGTCGTTTCAGTTTGCGTTGTGTATAATAACTTACCTCTAGTTGCCACTTACATAAATCTCTTCTAGTTAGAGCTGATTTAGGATACAACAAGTAGTTTGGGGTTTTTTTCTATAAGCCGGAAAACTGAGAAGGAAAAGCTACTTTGGTTTTAAATGCTTTCCCAATTTTAGCTTAGATATGTTTTACTCAATCTGATAAATTTATTTAATATAATTTTCGCTAGAATAAATCATTAAATAGCTAAATGAGGTGGAAATATGTGACATAATTTATATTATATTTATTTAGAATTATCAGAAAGGAAGACAGATGTGATAAATTATATTTAATTTATTTAGAATAATTTATAATTACTGAAATGTACATGAAAAGATTTAATTTCGAATTATGAAAGAGCATAAATATTTCGTTGAGCTGAAAGTTACTTTCCAGGTAATTTTTGCTTTAATTTTTTTTTTTTTTTTTTTGAGAGTCGACTGACTCTTGAGAAATTATGAGGGCACGTTCTGAAAGTTGGACTTGTGGCTGTACATTTTAATTAACAGGAACAGGAATAAAACTGGTAGCAGATGAAAAGTCCTTACACTGCACACATACGATGCACACACACACACACACACACACAAACACACATATTTCAATAAATTCTATAAATTAAATTCTGATTTATATAGCAGCAGGAGAGCTCGTCAGGTGGGATTTCTATTTTTGGGCAATTGAAATTTAAATGAAACTACGTGAGAGCCAGTAAACACAGTCAAGGTGTGTGTGTGTGTGTGTGTGTGTGTGTGTGTGTGTGTCTGTATAAGAGGTAGAATGAAAAGTCACACAACTCATTCATGCAGAAGTCCATTGACATTTAATAGCCCCCGACTGGCCAACGGCAGTCGCAGCGCTCTAAATACTCTTTGGGCCTGGCTTAACCGAAACGTGTGTAGCTAGAGACACCAGTCGCCGCTCAGCTCAGGTGTCTTTGTGTCTCCCTTGTGACCTGGACCTGGACCTGGACCTGCAACCTGGAACTTGGAACCGGGAATCGAGAACTGAGAACCGAGAACTGAGAACTGAGAGTACCATGTAGAAGCAGCAGCAGCAGCAAATACCTTTCTTTGGTCACCGTTCCCGCAGTGCTTCGCATTTGCCTTTGGGGCCAAAGCAAAGTCTAGTTAAACCTGAATTCTTGTTACTTTTTTTTTTGTTTTTTTTTTGTTGTACTTGTCTCGATTCTTTTTGTTGTTGTTTTGGGTGTTTGTGTGTGTGTGTTTATTTGCAGGATGTGTGCTCTGGTCTCTTCAACTCACAGGTGCACATGTCGGCTTTCAGTTGTTGGTCTTAAATGCCAAAAAACCAGTTCGTGTATATGCTCATTCATTTTTTGTATTCAGTAAGAAAATTACGCATAAATCATAGAAAATTAAAAGCCATGAATAAATGAAATGAATTGAATGAATGTCTGGGAGTAACTTCCGTTTGTGTAATTAATGGATGACAGGAAATAAGAAATGTAAATAATGTTACAATTCTGATTTAGATTGTGTAAAGGGGCAGAAATAAAAAAATTAACAACATTTAAGTTGCATTTCGCATCCTCTTCAAATGCATTATAATTCATATTCTATATATCAAAACAAAACAAAAAAAGGACCTGCAATTTTTTAGTTTCTTTAAACTTGGAATAAAATAAGTCAAAAGTAAATGGCAAAAACATATTTAATTAATATTTAATGTAAACGAAAAAGGCAAATGAACTTGAAATTTGGAAAATTATTACAATTTTCAATTGTTTTATCATTGTTTAAATTTATTTATCCCAATAACCAATCAATCAAAGATTTTTATCAAAAAAAAAAAGAGAAAAGGAGATAATTTTTAAACTTATTTAAAAATCCATATATTAAATAAATTAATAAATTATTTTTTACTTTTATTAATTGTTTAAGATTAAAACAGAGATAAAAAAGTTTGTCAATTAAATTATCTTGCATGTTGGAAAATTACATAATTTCTTTTTGGCATTATTCTCACTTTATTTTAGTTAAATTTAAGCGTTATTTTACATATTTTTAAATGATCAAAAAAAAAAAAAAAAGGCAAGTAGAAACGTGCGAAATTTGAAATTTCGTGATAACAGTAATAGAAAAAAGTTAGTTCTATAGTTTTAATGCCAACTGTAACAAATGCGTTTTGCGATAAGCAAAATTTTCAAAACGTTTAGTTGAAATAATTAATTAAATTTTGCGCTAAAGTTGGGCAAATAAAAATGTAATGCTATTAATGCCTATTGAAGGAGTCCTTCTTTCGGTGACATCAATTAGTGATACGCAGCTGTTTCGGTTGTGCAAATGTTTTGTGATTGTAAGTCTATTGAATTTGTCTTTTAATTGGTTGTGCTTTCAATCAATCAACTTATTAGGCCAAACCATAGCTTAATCAAATTGGGTCTTATCTCTAAATTGAACTTCATTATTGGCATTAAAACGATGCATAAGTATCTATGCGGGATATATGTATATATGTATGTATGACTGTCTTTAAACCGCGTAGTTCAATGTGTCAACCGCAACACTTGGCTCAGTTGTATGGTCAAGTAGCTTTTGTTGATGTTGCTGGTGTTGTTTGTGTTGCTATTGGCATTATTATTATTGCTATTGTCGGGTTGTACATTTTCGTTGACGCCGCCGCCGCATGCAATGGACTGATTAGATAAACAATTAATTTTGTCCCAATTATGGAAGGAAGATAAGGCCTGGCAAACAGGCTCACTTGAACTGGCTACGCGATTGGAAAAGCTTAAAATTGTTTTTGGCCATTCGTCTCTGGGCAATTTCGAATAAATCTAAAGAAAACAAGTCAAGTCATGAAAGCGAAATAGAAAGAGAGAAAGAAGAGAGAGAGAGAGGAGAACAGAAAAGTTCCATTCTCAATGCCGTAGTCTGTAGTCGGAGCACGCCTGTTGAACTGGGCGATGTTGTTGTTGGTTTTGGTAGATGGCCGCAGGACGACTCCATTAATCAAGGCCGCAAACAAGCGCGAACCCAAAACAACAGCAGCAGCAGCAAAGGAGTTGAGTTAGGGGCCAAAATGCAATGCAAGGCAAACACACACACACACACACACACACAGTTACACGCACACATAGATAAACACATAAACATAAATAATTAGAATGATTCTTTAAAGGGCAATTACCTAATTTAGACGCTTTGAATAATTGCCCAGGACACGAAATCTCTCTCGCCACTCTCTCTCTCTCTCTCTCTCTCTTTCTCTCTCTTTCACTCTGGGTGTTTCTAGGGGTCGGTAAATCGCCCTTGGCAACAAAGTAAAATCAGTTTAAATGCAAACACAGAGTGTGAGACGAGTGAATAGATACAAAGAGAGAGAAATGGCCAGATTCTGGTGCCAGGACAACGACTGCACTAAGCGGCTTAATGCCCTCAAAATGAAGATAAAGCGCTTTCTCTTGCTGCTGTTGCTGTTGCAATGCCTGAAAGACATTTAAATCTCAAACTCTTAGAAAATAATTAGAGCGTTTAGTAGCTGCCACCCAGCCTCTCTACCCATCCCTCACCCCGACGACTTAAACCTAACAAGACAAAGCCATTGAATTATCATTTCAATTCGTTATTTTTGGCCATTTTCTTGATTACACTTTAAGATTATTACAGATTTGCTGCAGCTTTTGTCTAGTCAAATTCACTTTTGCACTTAATGCCCATAGATCAAAATCCAACAAAATTATGTTAACAGCTGCAGAGACGTTTTAGCTTCTATATTTATTAATTTATGAGTTGCAAGTATTAAACTATCAATTAATTAACAAACAAAAATCAAGAATCAAATATGAAATCATATGATCAAACCGGAAATCAAAAAACTTGACTTAAAAATGAAATAAAGAAATAAAATAAAGAAATACATTTACTTATAAAGTCTTGGGTACAATTTGGCAAATGTTACAAAAGGCTTTTGTTGTTCTTAGCCTGGTTAACGTCCTTGAGGCTGAGACTATGTTTTTTTTTTTTATAAAATGAAGCTCTTTCTTCTACTTAACGTTTAAGATACAAGTCACAGAGCTTTAAAAATTGTCGAACTATCCTATACAAATTGATAGATCAACAGATAGATCAGCATTATTCCATTTAAGGTTTGAATACGGTTTATTACTTGCACAACCTAAAAGCTATAACCAAACTTTATAGGAAATTATTTCTTCGTTATTTGTTATGGCATACAATCAATTAGAAATCACATGAACAGCTTTCACTTGCCCTGAAATATTTTAAGTTATCAAATTTTAAACAGTTATAAAGTTGGCTTACTTCTGAAACTTCTAACTAAAGATATATCTAGACCTTTTTTTAAAGCATTAGTACAAGAGCTCAGCCAGGACTTCAATTAGGAATAAGAAACACTTTTACTTCTTCACATCGAATATGCCAATTACGTGGCACTTTTTTCCTTTTCCTTTTTTCTCAAGCTGATTTATTTAGTTTACAAAATTTACTAACAATTTAACTTAGTTGTACCTACTAAATAACCTCTTATCAACAACATTTTTCGTTCTGAAAACAATTTTTAGCAGTTTTCTGCCTGTATTCCATATCGAAACTTGGGGTAAGAAGAAAAGCCCTTAAACTTAAATTGAACCATCATGGTTTTTGATTTTGTTATTTTTATGATAAAATTATTATTATTATACCCCACCCATCTCAGCCGATGACCTTCTTTCTTGCCTGTTGGTTGGGTGTGTCCTTCCCAAAGGGTCTAAAAAATCAGTCTGGGTCTGTCTCGTTTGAGTTTACTCAATGCCGTTGCCTCCGCCGCCGCCGCCGCCGGACACTCGTTACAAATCAAGAGAAGAGCAACCAAATGGGGGCAGTCGAAGGATTCACGTCCCAAATGACCCAAAAGGACATACACACAGCGAACCCTTGACACTGTGCGTGGATGTTGCTGCTGCTTGTCGGACAGTCGACGGGCACAGCTTGAAGTTAAATAAATTAAGGGCAATTAGGCGCAGCATTACAAGCACAAAGGTTAAACATTTCGTTCTCCCTTGGAAAACTTTAAGCATCTTTGGCCTTGCCATTGGTTTTTGTGGCCAGGTGAATTTCAAGAAATTATGAACGCAAATGTTTGTTTGAAGAATTTTTACAAGACAAATCAAAGTCATGCAACGGCTGCTGCTCTCTGCTGCTGCTGCGGTGGCTGCGAATTTTAATTACAAAATTTACACTGTAAATTTTACAGTTGCTGTTTTTTTTTTTTTTTTTTTCTTTATTTTCTTTCCTTTTGCGGAAGTTGCCCATGTTAAAGATTAGCGGAGTGCAGAAAGCGTAACGCAAGAGGAGAAAGAAAAATACCATTTTGGCCAATTAACTGCGGCTAATTGCTGCGTACAGGCAACAACTCATACGAGAAATGTGAAAGTCAACAGAAATTGTAATAAAAAGACCAACTTGTCGAGTGTGACAAAAAAAAAAAAAAAAAAACTCCAAGTGCGGGCGGCTATGATAGGCAGACGAAAAAGCGACGAAGGGAGGAAGGGAGTGGTGGGTGAAAATCCATAGAGCACCATCAGCGATATGTATGTATATGTATATCTTGGCAACTTCCGTTGAAAAACAGATTTGCATAGTGGCCGAGTTCTACTTTTGCTTAGGCCAGCAAAGATCATCAGAGACGTTCAGGTATATCCCCCAACCCGTCACACCTGAGACTTCCTCGCCTTCTCGCTATCTCTCTCTCTCTCTCTCTCTCTCTCTCTCTCTGTCTTATGTGGCAAAAAAAAACATTTAATTTTATGTTGAATTTGCATGTAAAATTTGAGCACTTTTGTTAGTTTCACTTAAAAAGGTCAAAGCCAAAAGAGAGAAAACTGACAAAAATACTTATGCATAAGTCAATTCATTTTAAATTATAGTAAGTTAAAAAAAAACTCATATTGGTAAAAAATTGTAATTAAGGAAAAGTACCCTTAACTTTTAAACACTTCAAATTGTTTTGTAGAATAAACTTTTTTTTTAATTTAATTTGTATGTAATTTGTTTTTATTTAAAAAATTGCTATTTATATTCGATAAGTTTTCTACATAGAATTTATTTAGCTGTAAGAAAATGAATGCCCATTCTTAAAAATGGAAGAAAAAATATGCTCGAGAATTGTCCAAACAAGAGTTATAGCTGAAAGTGGGCAACTTCTATTGATAAAACTTTTTTCATTGCAATTTAATTCCATTAAATTAACTTATTGTTGTTGCTGTGTTTTTTTTTTTTGACATTACTCCTTTAACAAGTTGAGAATTATAACCAAATAAATGAATTTAGAATTGAAGTCTAGGATATTTTTAATAGCTGGAAAAGAGTAACTATTATTCAACACACTAAATTCAAAAGTAAACACAATATATATATCTACAATATGTAAATAAAATATTGTCATATATTTGAAGAATTGCCCTTTAGCAATTGTAAATTGCTTATAAAAGATAAATATATTTGCCAATCCACCAATCCCACACCACCCCCCATTAATGCCTTGAAATTCAATTAAATGAATGAATGCTTTTTCATTCAAGCATGAGCAAAACATTCAATGGAAATTTTTGCTAATTGCTCAATTTTGAGAAATGCTGCAATGCAATTTTAACAAACTTCAAAGCAAATGCAAATTATAAATCTTTGAAATCTTGAGACATTTTCTAGTTAGTTACTGTTCTTTGGGTTAAGTGCTGTACTGTATATTTTGTATGCTTGGCTACCTGTTGAGTTTCACGCCCGAGAGGAGATTTCACTTTTTTAAGTCACGAAAAAGTACAAAAAAAAAAAAAAACGCAATCATAACTGACCTTAATCAATGTCTGTAAGGTTGAATCTAACTTCCCTACACCTCCCCCGCATTTTCTAACTATTTCTAACTATGTCTGTGGGTGGAAATGCTAATATATATCTTAAGCTTTAGCTATGCACAAAAATGTTTCTCTAAGCCTGAGAAAGCATATGCAATCTCAAACTCAAACAACGAAAGCAGCTAAACAAGTTTGTTGCAAAAAAAAAAAAAAAAAAATAATACCCACACACAAACAAACACAGCAAGAAAAAAAAAAGAAGAAAAATAAAAAACTGGCATAAAGAAACGACAACAACTTCTCAGGCAATCTAAATCTGCAGCAACAGCAGCAGCCAGCAGCCAGCAGCTGGAAGATGCGTCTTCCAGCTAGGCAATTTCATTCACAGAGAGCGAGCGAACAACAACAACAACTTGTAAAGACAGTCAGACAGAGAGACAGACAGACAGAGCAACCATATATACAACTGGCAGCTACACAGAGCGTTTCCTGTCTGGTTTTTGGGCCCAGAGACAAGCTGACAGACGAAAGATATCATGTACCGTCGCCTATCTACCTGCCCTCAAGTGGCCCGCAGGTGAAGTAACTTATATGCGGCATCTACTCTACTCTACACTACACTACACACTACGCGTCTCTCTAGCCTTCCAGGTAATTAGTTTAGCTCTGGCACTTCACTTCGCTGCGGTTTACACACAACTCACACACAAATAGCTTTACAGTTCGCATCATCATTAAACATACATATATACATCACTCTATACAGGTATCTATCTATGTATATAGATAGCTGTTTTTTCTTTTCTTTTGCTGTTTTGCTTTTACTTTGCTCTTCTTTTAACCACTTACTCACTCACTTAGTTAAGTTACATACATCGGTCCAGCGATCGGTCAGAAGCAGTAAACAGTTACCACTTGCAGATACAAAAGTATCTTTTAAATGTCAATAATTTTAATTTCAGATTCAAGAGTAGCTTTTGTCGAATTACATTAAATTGTGAAATTCTGCATACAATGCACATGCATCAATAATATTCATTCACAATTTTTTGTTTTTTTTTTTTTGCTCTTACTGTTTGCATTTGGTTTGTATGTATGCATATGGCAATATATATGCGCCGTATCTGGCGGATGTGACTCATTCCAGTTGGAAACCAAATTACATACGATTCAGTCAAAGTCTTCTTCGTCTTCATTTTCATGCCGGCTGTGTGTGTGTGTGTGTGTGTGTGTAGACTAAGCAATTTATTGTTCAGCTTTCATTCAGTCTTTTTTCTTACCGATATACCCTGTAATTATTGGTTAAGAGGGTATGCTGTGGCTGCATTCATTGCCTAGGAAACTTTTTCTTTCAATCAATGACAAATTTTGCTGCCAAAGAGCCCAAAATGGATTGCTTACCTCAACAGGCCAATTAGTACAGGGTATTTAATATTCGTTGTTCTAGCTTTATGTAGAAGATTTGCTTTTTTTATTTTCGTTTCTTCATGCCTGAGTAGGTAGGTCGTTTCGGAGCTTAATAAATGGAAACGAATGGAGAATGACTTACTGAAATTTAAAGTACACATCACACACACACACACACAGACACACACCTACAGACTGATTGCATTGTTAAGGCCAGAACCAAAATATTCACAAGATCATTTGATCGGTCTTTCTTATATATGTCGTGTTGTTGTTATTGTTATGTTGGGGAAAAATTAGAGTCAACTCTTGGGAAAGGTTGCATGCAAGTGCTTTGAGTTGTTGCTTATTCCCAACGAGATGAGGTGAGAAATAACACATTAACTGTGAAAATATTATCACACAATAAAAGAAATTTAAATAAATATAAATACAATTGGAATTGCACATTATAATGATTACAGTTCTTTTATAATGATCACAACGCAGGGGGAAAAGTATTTCAAACTGTTTTTGATTATTAAATAATTTACTTAAAAAATTTTTAACGGTTTGAGAAACTTGTTACAATTCTTGCACTCATTTAAGGTCAAAATAAAGTTGCATTTGCCAAGGGTTTAATTTGCAAATTGGAATTCCTAAAATCAAAATTTTGTTTCCATATTTGATATCACAGAAATTGAGCATAAGCTTTAGGCAAGCATTTTATGATTTATTAACAATTCTACATAATTCTACTTCTAATAAATCGAATAAATTGTAAGCCATTGGAATAAAACGAAATTAGATCTGCGTTTTATTGTAACGCATTCAACGCATCATTTATCTGGGCGGGGGTGGGGGTGGCCCAACTGGTGCGTAAGGGTAACTGCAACCACCCTAAAAACTCACCCTAAAAATTGATACACAATTAAACTTCACATACAAACATTCATAGAGTACAAACAATTTCTATTTTGAACTCTATTATAGCGACAGGGAATCAAATGGAACATTTGGGTTTCCTAAATTTGAGAGCCTTGGTTGGTATACTAAATGATGGCCATATGGCCTAAATAGGCAACAAAGATTTTATCTCGAAACTAGTCTGTTGTATTTTGAAGCCAATAATCCAAAGAAAATTACAACCAATGTGACATAGTTTAGAAAATTTCGAATATTTGTTACCTTCTTCAGTATGTAAGAGTAATTTTTAATTTTAGTAATCAATAATATGAAAACTTATTTAAGCTTAAGCATTATTATTTTTCTATTTTAAGCTTAAATCAATTTAATTATAGTTCTTAGGGACTCTTATAAAGTTCTTTGCATTTTTGCTAAAAGTTTAACAAATCAAAAATTGCCAACTGTCATTTAGATTTTGATTGATGTTGCTTTAGCCTATTAAATCTGTAGTTTTTAGGCCTATTTAAGCTAAAGGCTTAAGATTAAGGATTAAGATTAAAAGCCATTTCTTTTTCTTCAAAAAAAAGTTTAATTAAGATGATGAAAATAATTGCAATTTGTTTGGCAAATGCAAAATTAAAAGCATTTTGACAAGAACTCCCTTAGCAACATGTTGCCAGATGAAACGGTTATAGCAACACGCAATATTTGATGCTATTGCCAAAGGAGCACAAAACACAAACTCCCTCTCTCTTTCTCTCTCTCTCTCACGCTTATTACACGCTCTCTCGCATTTAATGTTGATTGCTCTCATTTCGGACACGAACTCAACAAGACGAAGCATGTCGAAGCAATGCTTCGGGTCTGTGTGTGTGTGTGTGTGTGTGTGTGTGTTCGTTCGGCTTTTATTCTGGTTTTGTGCGCTGGACTTTAATGCGAAGTGAACGCTCAAGCTCAGTCAAAGTCGATAAACGCTGCCGAGCGGTTGGGTTGTGTCCGGGAGCTAATGTCGAACAACAAATACAAAATATTTGGTGATGATTGTGTGTGAAATGTGAAATAGTCATCCCTTTGCTGATGATGATGATTAAGATGATGATAATGATTATGATGAAGCAAATGATAATGATCATGTTGATGATGATGATGATGAATGTAATGCAGAGATTGCATTTCGAGTGAAACGAATGCGAAAGCTTATTGTGGAGCAACCCTCGCACGCAACAACTAACCCTCGCTGTTAGCCGCAATTCGTGTTTAGGAAATTTTTTGTGCTATTGTTAGTGTTGTTGTGATTGCACTAGGCCACGAGGCCGGACGGAAAGACGGAAAGCAAGAGACGTAAAGCAAAAAAAGAAAAAAAAATTACCGAAAGAAAGATTCGGAGTCGTGGAAGGAATTACTTATATATGTACATAAATATATAAATGTGTCTGTGTGTATGTAAGAGTTTCTTACATACATTTTATTTTTTGTTTTTGGCCAAAAGTAGAAGACGTAACGACGAAACGCGATGAAAATTAAAGCTTTGCGTGGCAAAACGCGCTAACCTCAGCCGAAAAATAAAGAAAGCAAAAGGAAAATAAAAAAACGAAAAAATATATTATATACATACGTATGTATGTATATACCTACATACCATAAATACATATATATACATCTGGTAGTAGTATAAATGGTATGAATAAAGTCTCTCGCACAAAAGTTGCGTAAAAAGCAAAAAAAAAGAAAGAAAAACGATTATCATCTGGTCGGTCGGTCGGTCAGTCGGGGAACCTATTGCCTACTACCCGCCCACTGCCGCCCGGAAGACCTTCTCTATAAATAACATTAGGTCAGAAGGACGCTAATTACGCCAAAACATGAAAATTTGCTTTGCAAAGAAAAAAAACCGAAGCCCAGGCGGCAATTAATCAATTTTCCGCTTGATCCCCCCGTATTCCCCCCACCAAAACACATATTCACACCCCCACGCCACCCCCGTTCAAAAGAGAGCAAAAAGGAAGTGTCCATATCATAATTAAATATATAAAATACAAAGACTAAAACAAAAATGCATATCAAACTGTGTTGGCTAATCCTCGGCCTAATTCACTTGCACTCGAAAAGTGTCTTGGGCAATCGGTATAATCAATTAAATCTCTATGCCAATTCGGGTGGAGGAGGTGCATCTATCTCAACGTCATCGTCATCGTCATCGTCACATAAATCGCAACAGAATGAAGTGTACTCCATAGCCGATAGTCAACCGATGACCGATGATGGTTATATCACAGCTCCGCATTATGGCAACTCGAATTCTGATGTGGATCATCCATTGCAGCAATTATCCACCTGCCAAACGGTTTGCGCCTGCAAATGGAAGGGCGGCAAACAGACTGTGGAATGCATTGAACGTCATCTCATTCAGATACCCGAGCACATTGATCCCTCCACTCAGGTGTTGGATATGTCGGGCAATAAATTGCAAACTCTGTCAAATGAACAATTCATACGAGCGAATCTCTTGAATCTGCAAAAGTTATATTTACGCAATTGTAAGATTGGTGAAATCGAACGGGAGACCTTTAAGGGTCTTACGAATCTCGTGGAATTGGATTTGTCGCATAATCTGCTCGTCACTGTGCCCAGTCTGGCATTGAGCTACATCTCATCGCTGAGGGAACTCACATTGGCCTCGAATCATATACATAAAATCGAGGCACAGGCCTTTGGGAGTACGCCATCTCTGCATAAATTGGATCTATCGCATTGCGATATACAAATGGTATCGGCGCAGGCTTTCAGTGGTTTGCAGGGATTGACTCTGTTGCGTTTGAATGGCAACAAGTTGAGTGAACTGCTGCCCAAAACCATTGAGACATTGAGTCGTTTGCATGGCATTGAATTGCACGATAATCCGTGGCTTTGCGACTGCCGTTTGAGGGATGCCAAAATTTGGCTAATGCAAAGGAATATACCATATCCGGTGGCCCCATTGTGCTCCGGGGGGCCGGAAAGAATAATTGATCGCAGTTTTGCCGATTTGAGTGAGAATGATTTCGCTTGTCGTCCGGAAATGTTGCCCATTTCGCATTATGTGGAAACATCCATGGGGGAAAACGCATCGATTACATGCCGCGCCCGTGCTGTCCCAGCCGCCCAGATCAACTGGTATTGGAATGGTCGGCCATTGAGTAATAATTCAGCATTTAGTGCCTACCAGCGAGTCCATATGTTCGAGCAGCTGGAGGGGAGCGGTCAATTTGAGAAGCGTTCACGTCTGGTCCTCACGAATGCCCAAGAGACCGACTCCAGTGAGTTTTACTGTGTGGCCGAGAACCGAGCTGGCAGTGCCGAGGCTAATTTCACCCTTCATGTGAGCATGCGTGCTGCTGGCATGGCTTCTCTGGGCAGTGGACAGATTGTCGGTCTGAGTGCTGCTCTGGTTGCTCTCATTGTCTTTGCCTTGGGGGTGATCATGTGCCTGTTGCTGCGTGTGAAACGTCAGCCGTATGTGGACAGCAAGACACCCAATCACATGGAGGTTATCACTTCGGTAAATCATCAGAATTCCATTGTGAACAAAACTCAGCCGGTTACGGGAAATGGCGCAATCAATCACAGCGTGGTCATTGCCAACGGAGCGGTGGCCAATTGCCTGGAAGGTGGCCTAGTCCAGGGTGGTGGCACTTTGGAGCGCAAGAGTAGCAACAGCGGCAACAGATCAGTTCACCTTGCGGGCGATACCCTACAACGTTCGGTACAGAATCCGGTACAGAAACCACCACGTCTCACCGATCTACCCTACTCCACGCAGGGCTACGACAATGCTGGAAGTGTTCTGTCCACTGCGTCTTGTTTCATCTCACCGACTGCATCGACAGGCAATGGCAATAATCCGGATCTGATCAATGACACTTTTGCTGATCTCAAGCTGGCCATACCGGCTTCAGAAATTGGAAGTGGCAGTGGAGAATATAGTCGAGCCAATGGCTGTGATTCACTCTATCCATCTGGCCTGTGGGAGCATCAGGCTTCGGTGACAGCTGCTGCCACCAGCTCGGCAGATGATCTCTTCATGAAACGTTACACCGACAAGACACCCATTATTGAGTCATCCAATCAGCTTTACGATCTCCATGAACGTTCTGGGGCAACGGATTACTTTAGTAAAACATTTCCCCGCTCTCACTGCAATGCGGCATTACAACAGGGGGGGATGGGGGCAGTGGGAGGAGCATCTACCACCTCGACGGCAACAACAAATCTATCGGCTGGCTCCTCTGGCTATCCGAATGACTATGGACTGCCTTTAGTGCCGGGAGCCGAGCATCAGCATAATCATCAGCTGCAAATGCATCCGCTTCAGCAATTGCAGCAACAATTGACATCCACTTTGACCAATAGCACCAATAGCAGTCATATTAGCCATGGGACGCCAACGCCAAGCACTGCTGGCGGCAGTGGCAGAGGCAGTGGAAGTCCACATTTTAGTAGTCGCACCTTGCCACGCCTACACGATGGTGGAGGCGGCAGTGGGGGAAGCTCTCGATCATCGCCAATACCAGCAACCAGTTCCTGCTCAATATTGCCCAATGGCCAGCCCATTAATGCCAAGACGATAAGGGTATGGCAAAAGGGGGGCGTGCCCGTTCTACCGCCCGTAACAGCCCTGAAACGTGCCCTAATCAGCAGCAGTCGCAACTCACCCGATGAGGGCTATCAAGAGGGTTGTGGCACCGATGTCTAAGCAAGCAACAAGCAACAACCAACAACAACAACAACAACCAGAACTGACTAAACTAAACTAAAGACAAACAAAATCCCTACACACTTAAAACTTACATATTAAAAAAAAAAACAAAACAAAAAATACATAAATATATAGATACATACATACATACATGCATACATATACATATATAGAAAATACATATATACATTTATAATATAGATAGCTCTCAATCCTAGGCGAATGAAAGGCGATTGTTTGTGATAGTGTCTGACAAAATAAGAAAACAAAAACAAAAGAGAAAACGATAATAATTGCAATAAAGAAGAACTAAAAGTAAAAAAAGAAAAAAGCAAGCGAAACGGTAACGGAAACGACAAAAAAAAGTTTGAATTCAAAATGCACTACACTAAAGTATACTAACTACTTACTCAACTAATTAACTAAGCAACAAATAGAAAAAATGTATATATAAAACCAAAAAAATAAAAAAATATATATTTAAATGAAACCCCCCCCCCCCCCAAATAAAAATAAGGCAATATGCAACAAAGAAAAAAAAAACTCTCAACTCCCCGCATATCTAAGCAAACAAAGAAAATATCTTTAAAACCAACAACAACAAAAAAAAAACCAAATTCATCAATGTAAATGTAACAAACAATTAATTATATATACATAATATATATATATATTTCTATAATATATGTGTGTCTGTGTCTGTGTGTGTGTATGTGTTTCAAAGTTCAAAAACTTAAAACTTCGTTCCCCTTCCCCCAAGAGGTAAATGTGTTGACTACTTTCTGGCTTCAAGTAAACATAACTAAATTGAGTAAAGTCAAAAAGTTCAGCGCCCATAAATAGTATAGCTAACCGTTAGCAATATATCAACAACTTGGCTAAAAAAAAAAGAAAAAAACAAACTATCTCCATTCAAAGTTTATTTTTGGTTTCCAACCAACTTTTCAAAACATTTATCTATAACAATTTTTATTGAGGTCAAGAATGATGAGAGTTCAAATGGCTTCAAAGCTAAATGTACATAGGTTTCTATTATTTTCATAACTACAATTTTGTACATTTTTTTAGTTATTCATTTTTTCAAAAAACCTATTGACCTATTTTGAATATGGAGTTGCCAGACTAAAAGTTATTCATGTCCTTAATCTATGCCAAAGATAGTTAAACAATTGTGCTTCAGTTTCTCTTGACAAACTTTAAAATCATTGTCAAAATTTATTTCAACTAAATTGATGATATTTTTATCAGAAGTTATTCCAGTTTTTAACAATTACCAACATTTTATCAAATTTTAAATGAAATTTGCAATATTTTTAGCCAAGTGATTTGTTGCTAAACCAAGTGCAAAATGTACATAAATGCTAAAAACAATAAAAGAAAAAAAACTCCACACAAAAATTAAAAAAAAAAA
Organism: Drosophila nebulosa; assembly: GCA_024703675.1. Classification (NCBI taxonomy): domain Eukaryota; kingdom Metazoa; phylum Arthropoda; class Insecta; order Diptera; family Drosophilidae; genus Drosophila; species Drosophila nebulosa. Next base: position 4,357,656 of record CM045724.1, on the reverse strand, counting down.
GAAAGAAAAAATAAAATTAAAATCCATGTTCAAATTGATATTTCCCCTTAACGAGAGAGAGAGAAAAAAAAAATAAACCACAAGCAAGAAAATTAAGAGAAAAAGATGAAAAATATGTAAATGAAAAATCTAAAAACATATTCATGAAATTCATACGTAAATCAACAAACAAATGTAAATTGTACTCAAAGTACACACCACACACACACACACCTGCAACATAACCACACACACACACACAGACAGTTACAAATACACACACATGCATCACATATACTACAGATCCTGTAACAATTTAAAAAAGTATCCGAAGAAAAAAACAAAAACAAAAACATATTAATTGCCTGTACGTACTAAGCCCTAACATTTAAGCCAAAAAAAAAACAAAAAAAAAATGACAAGAAAAACAAAAAAAAAAAAAAATTAAAATTAAACCGAAAAACCCGTAAAACATAAAACAAAAATTATAATTTTAAGGTAAACCAAAGACTTTTTTCTTTGCATCTAAATGAGCGAGGCATTAAAAAGACACACACAAAAAAAAAATAAAAACAAATAAGACGAAGAAGGAAACGAAGAGGGAAAGAGTAGAGAGATGGCAAGAAAGAAATGAAATGAAATGAAATGAAAGGAAGAAGAAAAACAAAACGTAACATTTAAGTTGAACTTATGTATTATGTATTATACATACATACATATATAGTATATATAAATATATATATATGTGTGTATAACTAAATATAGAATATAGATGTGTACTTACCATGTATGTATGTATGAATGGATAAATGTAAAAGAGAGACAGATCAGCCCTTAGACAAAAGGCAAGCGCATTGAATGCATGAAAAGCAACTGAAAGATGAACAAAACAAAATGAAAATATATATAACATATATATAAACCAAAAATACCAACAGGCATTGTCATTACTTTTTCAAGGTATGCCCAATGCTTGTAAGAAGAAGGACGTGAAGGCGGTGGAGGAGGAGGAGGCGACAGCCAGTGGGTAGGTATGTAACTACAATAAGGTAAGCGAGGTAAAGCAATCGCTGACCCAATTAGTCGACCAGTCGAAGAACAAACGACAAACAGACAGACAGACAGACAATGGGTTAAAGCTAAAACCCATTGATGCACAGCGAGTTTGGTTCGCCATATTAGGGCCAATCGTCTCTAATCGCCAATTATGCATTTAAATCCAATATTCACACCACTGATACATACACACACACATACCTACACCTCACCACATATGTATGTACATATGTTCGATTTGAGAACTACACCTGCAGACACCAGTTAGTAGCGGCAGACATATAAATCGATATGCGTAATCGCGTGAAATCCCCAAATTAACATTAAGTTCACTAACGACACGCCAAATACCCTAGTCAAATTAGTTTTCATAACCACAAACTCCGAGTCGATTAACTACGATATCACATAGAGGCATAGAAAATAACTTTTAACATTCGATGAATTATTTTCAATAGTAAGAATTTCTAAGAGTAAGAGCTTCTAAGAGTCCTTACAGCACCTTTCGATGAGGTTAGAAAGTAAAAAGGATAAAAAATTGACTGGTCTGCGTTAGAGATGGTGAACTTTCGATAGTAGAAACACAGTCGATAGTCCAAATAGCATTTAAAACGTAGCTTGCTTTAATGTCAGACAGAAAAAACAGTTGTAAATGCAAAAAGTCTATTCAACTTGAGCCTTAAAATATTCCTTATTTTTATACCTTTTAACATTATTGAGGAAACAATTAAAACAATTTTTCAATTCGATTTCCTTTTATTATTTTTTTTCTGGTATCGAGCAGGCAACTTTTTTAATGTTATTGGGACTATCGATAGTTTTCCACCTCTAGTCTGCGCTTGTCCTCATCTCATTGTTTTTATCAACAAAAGACCGCAGTCTTAAATGGGCATTTGCCTCAAAAAAGACCACAGTCTTAAATGGGCATTTGTTTTGGGAATTCTATTAGCTAGCAGATTTTATGACTAAATAACTATAATTTTGATAACCCACTACAAATTTAACCGGAAACCATTAAGATTAATAAAAAACAAGTTACAAAATTATTCAATTCATTTTATGGAAATCATTTTTTAAATGGTGCTTAGTAGATTCTACTTCTCTTAGAATTCTTTCCCAAACATTTTTTTGGAATGTTGTCTAAAAGTTAAAGACTAAAATTAATGATATATCTTAGCGACTCTATTGAACAAACTCCTCTGATGGCATTACTAACCTAGGTAACCTTTTTGAGCCAGACACACCGATGTACACATATATAGACAATTTTCTCTATATGGCCATATCCCATGTGCTATGCGTGTATGTAAGCAAAGTTGGTAGTTCTTGTGGGAGCATGAGAACATACAGATTTAGACTGCGGCGAGTGGGGTGGCGGGGCAATGAAGTTTGGGTAGAATAGGAGAACGCGTAATAAATACGGCGGCCCAGCACGAGATTATATCATGGCGTGTGGCAATGGTAAACTGCTGTCTGCTGCTTCATGGCACTCAACCACTGGGTCCCATCCACCCAGCCAACCTTATTGACGACTCGCAAAGTTTGCCAACTAAACAAGTTTTTGGTGCCTCAAATGAAATTTAGGTTGCAACTGAAGCCTAACAAAAGCTAAATAAAACAAAGCAACGCAGAAACAACAGAAAAACAGAAACAAAAAACAAAAAAAAAAAAAAATTAGAACTTTTCCTTTTGGCTAAGAAGGAAAGTGAATTTTATTTGTTCAACTTTATTACGTATACGTGCCGTTGTGCTGCCTGTGCAAATATACAAAATGCAAAACGTGTCCCGTGTCCCCTATACCATAGCCCGTGGCATCAATGGCTCCCAATCTGCCCCAAAAACTGATCTCTAATGAAGCCTCCACCAGATGAAGAAGAACAAGAAGAAGAGGAAGAAGTTCTGTCAGATGCTATGTCGTCCTCGTCATCGCACTTTTATGTTGCATACATTGCTGCGGCTGTTTAACGACTTTGGCCAACACAACACACACACACACAAACACACACACACACACACACACACACACACATACATACATACATATGAGAAAATTATAAAAAGAAGCAGCATAAACGAAATATAAACCACAAAATACAAAACTCTCGCACCTAAGCTAACAGACAACAAGCAGAGACCTAAGACCAGAGACCGTAAATATTGTTCAAAACAGCAGTTTATTTTTTTTTTGGGGGGGGGAGGGGGGTGCGGCCTTTTTTAGCCAGTACATCAATTCAATAGTAGGCAACAACTGCTGATGGATGTGAGCCGAGCCGAGTCGGGCTCAGCAGCAGCAACAAAAGCAAGGAGACAAGCTGCTTGAGAAAGGTGCACACACACGCACACGCACACACACTCGGTCCGAACCCTACAGCGTTGAGTATAATATTAAAGGCTTTTTTTCCATCTCTTTTTTTTTTGGCTCTTCTCTTTTCTTTTTTGTTGTTTTGCTTGGCTGAGTCAAAAACGGCCGCAAGTTAAATAAAGAGCAAACGAGCAGGCAAGTTGAGAAAGTTAAAGTATGATAGAACGATTTTTTGAAACGACTATGACATGCTCTTTCTCTTCTACCCCTCTCTCACCCCTTTCAACCATTTAAAGCCACACAAAAATGAATGGAATGGCCTTCAAGAACCTTCTGAACTTTTTCAAATCAATTTCAAGATCTCAACAACAGTTTTTTATAAACACTTGATCAATAACGATGGAAAGTAGTGGGCATCTCTAACTCACTATGAGATTGAAGATGGTCAAGCAGTCATTCTAAATTGACTTTACAATAAAAAATTTTATTAATCTAGTTGCACTGGCATTTGCTTTACTGGAAGAAACTATTTTCCTTTGTTTTTAGATTGCATAGTTAATATCCAGCTAGGCATTTTGGTACGCAATAGGAAGCCTTTTTATTGCTTTTATATTATCATTGACTTCATGTGGGGCTATGTTTATTCGTTTTAGTTTTTATTCAGCTGCTTTATGCTGTCTTAATTGTTTTTTTTCTTTTTGAATAGTCTTTGTTTTTAACTTGCAAAATCCCAGCATGAAACAGAGAATTCATTTGAACTTATTAACTTAAGTTTTTTCAGCTTTAAAGTTTCTTGCTCGAACTCTTTTGTAATAGCTAAAAATGCCTCTTGACCAAGCTCGTCTTACTGTTAGGGTATGATAAAGCACATACACATGCACACAAGCAGTCACAGATACATATACGCATGCCAAACAGTTGGCACACACGCACACACACATGCACACACACAGTCGTAAAGACAGAGAATTCAACAAAGAGTTGTCCTGCTGCCTGTCAAAGGCAGAACTCTGCATTGGTGTGCGTACTTCTGTCTGTGTATGTGTGTGTGTGTGTGTGTGGCACTGTCTCTTTAGCGTCTCCAGGATTTAATGGCCTCATTAATTTTCTATGCTTGGCCTTAAATTATTTCACTAAGCAGAAAGAGTCGCTGTTGCTGTTGCTGTTGCTGTTGCTGCTCCTGTTCAGCTATTCCATTAACCTGACTTTCTCCAACCTCCACAACACGCCCAACTACTCAAGTGAGTCCTTCCCCCTTATATGCCTTTCTGTGTTGTTGTTGTTGTCGTTTTGTTTTTTGTTTTTTTTTCTTTCCTGTCTGTCATCAACATTAATTTACATAAACTTAATTGTTTTATTTAATCAATAAAAATAATTAAATGCCATGTGCGTTAGTAATTAAAACAAATCGGTTTTTATTGCGTACCGAAAATTGAAATTGCATAAACATAAACCAAATAGACAAGCAAACAAAAGAGGCTACCAAAAATGCAAATTTTCTGCAACTGCATGTGTTCGTTCCTATTTAATTACTGTACATCAAACATTAATCACCAGGCAAATGCAAAATAGAATGGCGGCCAAATGATAATTTTGTTGCTCGATACGCACAAACACACACACACACACACACACACTTGCACACCCCACAGATGGACACCAAAATTTGACGCCTAAACCAAAAATATGTGCGTGGCAACAACAAAATGCATAAACCCAATTACTTTGTGCTTTTGGGGCAAACCGACAAAAATTTGTTGGCAATTTTTCAGCATAATTTATGGGACATAAAGCGTAAAAACCAATAGCAAAAAAAAAAAAAAAAATCAAACCAATTGCAAATCAGTATGAGAAATTATGCAAAAATCTATATGCCAGTTGCGGCCAGTCAAAATTTTCAATGTGCTTCTTTCTCTGTGTGTGTGTGTGTGTGTGTGTGTGTGTGTGTGTGTAGAAATACAGATACAAATTAAACTAATGCCCAGATAGATACATTTGTATTGATCAGCAATTTAATGTAAATTATATTGTCTATTACGTGGCTCTGCCTATCTACATAACTAAATGCGTGTGTGTGTGGCTGTGTGTACACGGGCGGAATGGGTCACATTATGCAAATCGAACATTTTTTTTTTTGTATCTATTCTCTATCTGTTGCTTTTTATTGGCATTTGTTTTATTGCCATAAAATACACACAGAAAATAAGCAAAAAAAAAAAAACGACACCCCAAAAAGTATGCTACAAAATAGATAAGATTAAAAACGAAAAGAAAAACAATTGTATAAACTTTAATCAAGTCAAATTCTAAAGGTAAAGAAAGCCTTTTAACAAAGTCTCCAGCTGCTTTTGTTACTTCTGTTTGGCCTCGTTTCATGGCCAATCAATTTGAAGCAGCCAAAGTGCGCCTTGAGTAAACGTTTTAAGCAAACACTTTACCAGCTTACTCCATTGCCTTTGATGTTGCACCAATAATAAGATTGCATTCTTGTGGCAAACAGTTTACATTGCATTACAGAAAAACGGTTACTTTTATATGAAATGTGAGTTTTGCCTTTTCTAATATCGAGGCACACATCTTGCCCTTTGCCCTTTGCCATAGTTAAGTGATTCGCAGTGTCAAATTTCAGCTTTAAATTTGATTGTCGGCAATAAAATGTATATATCAATTGATTTAAATTGTTTGCCTTAAGTTGTGCACACGAAATTGAATTCGAATTCCAGATAATTCATTAGATATACGAATTTATATTGCATCTTTAAGCGTAGCAAATAAACTTATTGCCTTGTTTCAGTTTCGTTTCAATCAGCATACATATATATATATATCTAATAGCATTTAGATAAAATTACAAAATGCTTTTTCTGTTTTGGCGTTTTGTCGATTTCTACGAAATTGCCTACAAATAATCAGGAGCGGGGCGGAGTCCCGAAATGCGAAATGTGAGGAATAAGGAAACAAAACACATCAGGATACATATATATATATGTATATATAAAATTCTGTCTTTCTCTCTTTTTCGCGTTACTCTGTGTCTTTGTGCCTTTCTCTTACTTTTCTTCTAGCCGAGGCATGAGCTCATTAAAAATTCAATACAAAATACATTGTGAATGCATTGTTGTTGTTCGTTTTTTTTTTTTTTTTGTTCTCTTCATTCTTCGGCAGACATAGTCACCTGCCCAGCAGCCACACCTCTCAAAGGAATATAGCAACAACAATAACAATGATTACATTTCCATGCAAATCAAATTGCCATTAAATTGTTACCTTAAAGCCAAAGATATCAGATAATAGTCAAATTCAACTTTAAGCTTACAACATTGTTTAGTATTTGTCCTAGAAGTAATCATATTGTAGATATATCTATATGGCAGATAATTAGCAGCGTGTATATCAGGTGATTCCAATTCGTTTCGATTCGTTTCGATTTGTATCCTTGTTAGTATTATTTATTGATTCGCTGAGTGTTCATTGCCACCTTGAACGCCCAAGTTGTCAGCGTGATTAAATAATACCCATTCCCATCATTTCTTATTCCTATTTCCATTTGCCCGACCGCTCCTGACGACCGGCCTACGACAATCTGCCTCAATCCATTAGATAGTTCATTCTTTTGTTGTTGTTGTTGTTGTTATACCCTGCACGAGCAATGGACCAAGGATGGGTATATTAGAATCGCCAGCCCCGAAGTTTTTGTTTATTTAGTTTAAAAGTATATTCATCATAAGTATATTTTTTTACAGTGTCTATAATTGGATTCTCTTTTTAATATATATTTTGGAGTGCCTCAAAAAGATAGAAAATATCTTTCAAAACATTTAGACGTTCTATTGACAGCATCAACTGACATTGGTGAGTGCTTTAAGAAGGTGAGAAGAAACCCAAAAGACCTGCTAGAAGACATAAATATATAAAAAAAAGATTTATTTGACTGGTTCTTTCTTCCTTTCCAGGTTAAAAAAGAAAAACTTGGTTAAAGATTTTATACTTAATTTTATCCAACTTAAAGCCCTCAATTAATAAACGAATTTCTCTTTTATTTCATTTCAGCTTTTGCGTTTTTTTCTCTTATGTCCATTTGGAGACTATCTAATAGGGTATGTAAAAGTCGTCTATGCTTACTAAAATTGGTGATTGGTAATTTTTGTTTTTGCGTGCCTGATTGGTAGTGTGCGTGGTAAACATTTATGACGTATCGATTGTTATTAATTTCAACGCCAGCTCAAATATTTAGTCAATTTGTCAAAAAGCAAAGGCACTTACCATACCAGGCGCCACCGTCCCTCCCCCCCCCCCCCCAATAGCATTTACGGAAGAGATACATATACATATACATATACATACTCTGCCATTGGCCATTGGCATTAAGGGGTTAATAATTCATAATGTGCAACTTTCACTCATGTCACACCTCATCAACGACATGCGTGAGAGTCTCTCACTCAATCACTCTCTAGTGCCCTCCGTTCCCTCTCTCTTTCTCTCACTCTTTGCCTGTCCCCTCTATCATGTGCATCTGTTGGACAATTTCGTTTATAATTATCTTCATATTTCACAGAGAGAAATCGACCAAACAAAAAAATAATATTTCGTTCTCCAGTGATAAATACCGAAACAATTCGGTGCGTTAATGGCAAAATGAAAGTGCAACTGTAGCCGTAGCGAGAGCCTATTAATTGAAATTGATGTGCATAATTGAATGTAGTTATTGATCAAAATTTCACCCCCCCCCCCCCCAAAAAAAAATAAAAATAGCAAAGAGCTTCCATTGTCCATTTGTGTGTCATCAAATATGATAAAATAGATCAATTCCATAATCGAATAAATTATTTCATTGGCTCGCATGATATTTGGTCTGAATCAATTTCTTGTTAATTGAGAGAAATGAGATAAATACTAATAGTATTCTATTAGGCTAAATGTTTGACAGAGATTTTCCAAATTGCAAAAGGTCAGCAATCGTCTAACAGATTAGGAAATGTGTGTAAAATGTGCTTCAGTCAAAATTTCTAAAAGTTTTGGTTTTAGTTTTATGACTCTGAAGGTCTAATTTTTGAAACGTATGGAAATTGGGATTTTCACTTAAAAAATGTTGGTTAAGATAATCTGCGAACCTTTCAAAATATCGTCTTAATGTTAATGCTTTAGTTCTATTATAGAAACTGCAAAATAAGCCAAATGCCATATGTCCTACTGCAATTTTGTTAGAGCATTAAGAGATGCCAAGCTAAAGTTAGCAAAGGGTCAAACTTTGATTAAGTCATTCCTGAAAAAATTGTTAGTTTATTGTTGGAGCACGACTTGTACTTACATATATACTAAAGAAATATATACCTAAAATGCCAATAATGACTTTTCTCACCATAGCCCTTGCTTGATTCATGTTGAAGTTATTTTTGTTTCTATTACTGGAATTATTTGTGTAGGCAATGTTTTTGTTTATTTTTAACTTCACTTTAGCTAAATTCACTTTGAAAGCAAATGAGGCAACTTTTGTTATTCTATAAATATTTGTCAATGACCTTAATAAGTCTGACACAGTTCAAGAAAATGCAAGATTCAATAAAGTGACCGATCTATGGCGGCATTAAAAAGGACTCTTGGCTAAAAGTGGCCAAAAAGTTTGTAAATATTCTGCAAAGAGTTTAACTAGACCAGGGCCTCTTAAAATTTTTTATATAGCGACCTCCTTTAAGCTTAGAATATTTTAAAGCTGTAGATGTAGATGTTATATTGCACTATTGTAAAATGTAAATAAAAGAAGGATTAAGGAATACGTATCCATTAATTTTACGTATATATAATTGGAAACGTTGACGGGATATCGGTCATAATAAAATACAATAGTAACCACTTTCAGTAGTCCCCCACAGTTTAAGAATCCCTGAACTAGATAACTAGTTAAAATCTTTAAACATTCTATAAATATTCATTGCATACATCAAGGCGAAAAGTGTCCTCAATTCACTATGGTAGACCCGCTACTAACTTAATTTGATGCATTTGCCAGTTAATAAGGAATTGATAATGTTATTAAAGTTGGAAAGGGAACATAACTACTCAATTGATAGACTAACAGTCAAACCTTCTATGCATAGTTACCATCTACACACGTTTCCCTTCGTCATCGTCATAAACTTTCTCAGTCCCATTTCTGGTAGGTAAATACATCATAGATGCCATAGGTGGCTCATAACTTTGGCTAAAATAGGTAGAGAGAGAGAGCGTCACTTTAAAGCACTGCCTTGCCTTGCCTTGCCTTGCCATCGTTTTCGATCTATTTGCTTCCGCTACTCCCCCTTATAAAGAGAGAGAGAGAGCAGCCCACAAACATTCATCATTATTAAGACCTTTAATTTATGGTAGCCATAGTCGTTGGGTTTCTCTCCCCACCTCTTGGTTTTTTTTTTATGGTTTGTGTTTTACATTGACTATAACACTCATACTCATATAGCAGCTGCTGTCGCTGTCGAGAGTTCAAAGCTCTTTCTGCGAATGTGTGTGTGTGTGTGTATAGGTAACTCTCTTAATATATGTGAGCATAAAATCGATAAATCTTAAAAATTCAATAACACCGGCACACGCAATCTGCAAGAGAAGCAATAGGGGAATGTGGATTGAGGGTAGGAGACAAGCCACGTGTTCATACATATGTCAAACAAAGGTGAGGGTCAATGGCAAAAAAAAAAAAAAAAAATGTTTGACTTTTTTCCGAGTTCCATGGAAAATTAAAGATTCATTCAAAAGCGAATCAATAAACACAAAAAAAAAGGGGGTAAGGCATATAATTTTGACTTTCATTTCCTGCTGCTATCCTTTTTTATCTCGCTCTTCCTCTTCATCGTCATCAAGCCTATCGTTGACAACTCTGGGTAGCGGTTTAAAAACTTTTAATTGCCAGCTTTAAGGCGTAATCTACACCACACAAATACACTCTCACCTTCACACACACACACACACAGAGACAAGTTGTAATAAGCCTTCATCAATGCAAGTAAAGCAGCAGCAGCAGCGGCAGCAGCGGCAGCAGCGGCAGCGGCAATGTCTCAACAAGTTGTGAAAACTTTTGCTTTCATGTCGACCTAAAGTTAAACTTTAAGTGGAATTCCATTATTGGCCTTCTTCATCATCAGACAGACCCCCCCCCCCCCTACATCTATCTTTTTTACTTTCGTCTACTTTATATTTACCAGAACAAATGCTTTAAAAGGTAAGCCGCAACAACAACAACAGCAATAACTGGTAGAAATGTCAGGTAAGCAGAAACAATTAATTATATACCAAAATAAAGCGAGGCTGACCAAAAGGGGGGGGGGGGGGCTAGGGCCACTAGGTCCTGATTCTGGCATAGCAACAAGGACGACCCAGGCGACAGCAGCCACAATTTTTATGATTTGCCACAAGGTCCAACTCCAATTCCAGCTGCTGCTGCTGCTGTTACGTGGGCCACCAGGTAAACCATTCGCATTATTTATTGTATATATACATATATATATATAAATTGTATTGTATTTATTTTTGGCCTGCAAAAGTGTCCACAGACACAGGCACACCTACACATGACTACACGTCCTTGTCAGCGTCTGCATTTATTTTTCCTTTTGCTTCCTTTAAGCCGCTCACTAACGTCCATTAAGGTTCCATGGAAATTTCCCTCAAAAAAAAAAAACAAACTCACAAATGCATTTAACGCTGATCCAATGAGATATGAAAATGAGGCTATTAAATTCTCTCTCCTACTAACTTAATTTCTTTCTAAAAAGTTGGCAAAAAAAAACTTGCAATCAATCTAGCAATTAGCGATAACTAATTCATGTTAAGTGCAATTCAATTAAAGTTCTAAACATGCACCAAAAACGTAACTTAAAGTTAAACTAAGTTAATCAAAGTGTAATTCATGCCGATAATTATATAGTTGTTTGTTGGCATTCAAGTAACTCAAAAGTATTTTCATGATTTATTAAGAATGAAAAAAATAATTTATACAAATTTTTAAAGTCGTTCAAATCGATTATATTGTTTAGAAAAAAAAGAGAAGAGAAGAAAGAAAGAAAGTTGTTAGTTAGGGATTCTATTTAACTGTTTCGAAGTTAACTAAATTCTTATTGCATGCTGCTCACAAGCGCACCTATCGGCCAATACCCTCTTAAACTCTCAGTTCACAACATTTGCATGTAAAAGTCGTCTGATATTGAGATTTTTTATGAAATTTCGTTAACCGATAGATAATTAAAATGGATAACAATAAGCTAAACAAAATATTTTTGTGGCCCTCAAATAATTTTATGATAGTCAGACAGCTTTTTGAGGACACAGTTTGAGATATATTTGATAAACATAAATCAATTGGCAACTCTTTCGTTTGCCAAATTCTATTTCTGGCCTCTGTAAAGGGGAGATTAAGGGGATAGGGAAAAAGAAGACGCTTTTCGTTTTATTGTCTGTTGCTTGGTCCTCGTTTTTTTTTCCCCCCTTCTGCTTGTGTGTGTGTGTGTGTGCCTCAACAATTAAACCATTTACAGTTTATAACCATGGCATGCCATTAAATAGAATTAAGTCAGTCCGATTTAACCGCCTTCACCATGTAACCAACCCCCCCCCCCCCCTTTCCCCTCAAAAGCATTGGCAAGAAGGGGCAGGGGGCAGACAGTCAGTCAAGCGCAACGCCAAAAACTGAAGTACCAATTCAAAGAGAGAGAGAGAAAGAGAGAGAGCGCGCTTCGCCATAAATCGCTTATCACGCGACATTAAAACAACAACAACAACAATGTTGCTACTGACTTTTGATGATGTTGTTGTTGTTGTTCCTTATTGCCCGCAGCAAATGCCAAAAATTGCCGCACACAAAAACAACAATATCAAAACAGAGAAAGAGAGCAAGAGAGAAGGGTAGAGCAAAAGAGCGAAAATGTAACGGCCACGGAGTTTTAATGTACTGCCGGTTAAGGAAGTATTAAGCGCAGGAGCATGAGAAGTGCGGGGGGTGAGAGAGAATAACCGTAAGACTATGAGGACAAGAAGAAGCAGAGTTCTACTCAGTAGGTGTATGTGGGCAGGATGGGCTACACTAAAAAACAAAAAAAAAAAAACCAAAAAAAAAAAACAGCAACAGCAGATTAAGCGCATAAAATGGTTGCCCAAATGGTCGCCTGATGGGGGAGGGGCAGCGGCGTGGTGAGGCTGGCAACCAAGTGAAATTGGATTTTTGCGTTGCGTTAGGGAACCAGAAGATAGAGCTAACGGCGGCGGGGGGAATGCGAGAAGCAGAGGCAACAGCAACTGAAATAAAAATTAAGACGTCATCAAAATGCAATTAAAAAAGTAGGTAAAAATGAAAATAGCCGCAGATTTATTTAAGCCCAACAGACACCATGTCCTTACCTCACCCCCACTGCCCTAACAAAAAACCGGGCAACCCGAATCCATTAAAATGGGTAAAGGATCAGCAAAGGATACGAGACAGATGTTGCTGCTTGGGTCCGGGTGCTGCCCTCCCTGTTCTGCATTGTCTTAGAACAATAACAACAAATAGATTTATTGTTGATGGCATTATTAAATTTTCTTTCGTTTATTTTTTCATTATTATTTTTTTTTTTTTTTTGTTTTTGCTATTCGCTTATTTTGTTTTGTTTCTTTCGCTGTCATAATAAAAAGGCAAAAAGCAGAAAGTGTGATGATGTGCCTGCTGGGAGAAGCACTCCGCAAGAGATAGCAGAGAGGTAGAGGTAGAGAGAGATAGAGAGAGGAAGAGTGGGGGACGAGTGCGTCCTAACGATGAGGAGCCAAACAACCAGCACAATGTCAGGACACAGCCACACGACAACATCTAGCCCCGCGGGCAGTGATGAACAGCAGCAACAACAACAACAAAACATAACCGAAATATTCACAGGAAGTAAGAAAAAATACAAAACAAAATAAAAAATGGCAGTAGAGGGCAACCCTGAAAATTGTTAAAAATTACAAAAAATTAAGCTAAAATTAAATTTTTTTTCACAAAGAATTAAAGTCTCATCATAATGTCTATTAATTATAGCGACATTTTATGACAGAAACAAAAGTCGCAGGATATGAAGAAATCCTAGAACAAATTAATAATTCTATGAAATCAAAACTAAATAAATTTGCAATATATTAAAGCATATTTTCTATAGATCTTATTTCGACCAACTTTATAGGATTTCCATGCCATCCGCAAAGTCAAAGAAAAAGTAAGTGGAATATTTTATTTGAAATTATGCGTCGAGAGTGATGCAACTTAAGAACACTTCAACTGTCTGTCGTCTGTGAAAGTATTCGCGAGAAGTTATAAATAGTTAAGGGCATCAAACGCAGTAAATACTCGAAGGAGTAAGCATCCTCAAAAAGTAACTGACTTGGGAGGCTTTCAACCTCCTTTGACTCACTTTATGCACATCGAAAACTGGCAATCACAATGTATAAATCCTCATTTTTTTTTTTCATTATCAAAGAGGGCAGGAGATGAGAAGCAGAAGAGAGAAGACAGCCAAAGACAACGTCAAATACAAACCCGATAAGAACCAATCCCAGACGTGGCACAAAAACAGAACAAATGAGACAGCCAACAAGCTGGGGCGAGGGAAGGGGGGCAGGGGGAAAGGGCGAATCTGTTGCAATCAGGAGCTCGTTTACTAAACAGACTTACATATATGCAAAATCTGTATTGTTATTATTGCATTAAAGGCGAAATTATTTTTTTCTTAAAAGATGCCAAAAAAAAAAACAAAAAAAAGAAGAAGCCACCAAGCAGAGTCGCCTCATTGACTTTAGCTTCAACTCTGGGCTTACCCCGGAGACATAACTGTAATTACAAGAGTATACGATTTGCCCGCTCTCTTTGTCTCTCTCTCTCTCTCTTTCACTGTCTGTCTCTGTCTCTGTCTGTGCGTGTTTCTGGCATCCTTCTGCCTGCTCTCTGCCTCGTTCAAGGAAATGCCGCAGGCGTTCAAATCGAAAAATAAAAAAAAATAAAAATGAGATTTACAAAAAAAAGGAGAAAAAAAGATGAGAAATAAATTAAAAAACGAAGCATGAAATAAGGAAATTTATCAGAAGCTGTAAACGCAGCAGAAATGCAGCAACATACATAAGTAGTTACTTGGCAAACGGGAAGAACGGGAAGCGGGGACAGGGAGCGGGCACTGTGGCGGCTGCCAGGTGAGCACAATTTAATTTCTCAAGCTTTGGCCTCTTCTCTCTTTGGCGTTCTAATCAAAAGGATTTTTATCGCAGTGCCGCACAGAAAGAAAAAAAATTCCGCTTCGCCATCTTTGACAGCTTCAGCGTTTTTATGCAGTGCTCCAACGGGCACGGCAAGGGACAGGGGGCAACAATCCGGTTGACAGCGGAAGGCAAAAAGCCTTCTGACAAGGACACGGCATAGGACTTCGGAGGCGACGGCCTCTCGCATGCAACACGCTAAAAACCACGACAACTGCTTGTTGGACTGGCACCTGACTGCAAAAAAAAGAAAACTGTGTAGAGACTGGTGTAGACTGAAGACTGAAGACTGAAGTGTGTGTCACAAACATGACAGGCAAAACGTCGACGTCGACGTTGACGTCGAGCTGCCAGTTTCAGCAGGGCTCAGACTCAGACTCTCTCTCTGGCTCTGGCAACGTCAACAGCAACGGCAACGGCAACGGCTTCGGTTCAGGCTGAGTAAATCATTTGGCCAAGCCGAGCGTGAGCAGCCAAGAAGAAGCAGAATAAGAACGAAATGAAAGGCTTTCCACCTTCTCTTCTCTTCTCTTCTCTTCTCTTCGGCCTCTCTCCATGGTTTCTGTTTTCGTTTTTTTTTTTTTTATTTTGACTTTCGTCAACTAATTAAATTAGGCAATCCTTTCGACTGCGGCTGGTAAACATAAATAAGGAGAACGCCCCAAGTCAACGAACCTCCGCCTTAGCCAAGCAGTCACTCAGCCAGTCAGCCAGCCAGCCAACCATCTCTTACTCCTGCCCACATTGTCGGCATTTGGCTTCCGCTTCCGTGCCGGAAACCATTTTGGCGTGAATTTTACTCCCAGTTTCTTCTCTCATTTGCAGCGCATTTCGCTTGAATTTTGCATTAGCCGCTCCAAGCCGAGTAACTGGGATGTGAATCTGAAAGTTGTATTTGGATCTCTCTCTCTCTCTCTCTCTCTCTCTTTCCTAAGTGCAGGCTCGTTTGAAATAAATATGCCGCAAAGCAAACAAACAATCAGCCATGTTCCACGGGCAAGGGTTACCGCGAGGAGCAGGGTTTGGGTGGCAATGAGAGTGCTTACTGGCGTGGGCGTTGTGGAGAAGCAGGCGGGGTAGTGCGGAAGGGGGTAGCAACCACAAAGCAAACAACGCGTCAGGCAAACCGCAGTCCAAACCAGGAATCGCAGTCAGCAGCCATTCAATGGCTGCTCTCTGATGGCCTCGCTTCCGTCAGTGCGGCAACGACAACGACAACGACAACAGCAAGGACGACGAGGACAACGTCAACGACCAACAACATTTGCAATTCAATTGCTTCAGCGCCACCTTTTTGGCCTGCACCGGAAATCGCTTACTATGGCTGCCTAAGCGGCAAAAGGTTTTGCCAATACTTTTTATTCCTTCACACACACACACTCCGCTTGTCCTTCTCCTACTTCTGCACCTGCTCCTTAAACTGCTACTTGTCGTTTTCGTTGTCGTTGTCCTCCGCCATCAGTCCCTTTAGAAATTGCACAATAAAATGGCAACATTGTGCCCAAAGAGGGCCAGCGAAACGAGAACTAATATCGCATATAAATATATATTGTACTATACAGAAAGTGGAGAGCAAGCATGTTTGTTGTATGAAGTGCCGCACAAGCAAGCAGGCAGCAGAGACCATTATCAGTTGTCAATGGAGATGCCAAGCGGCGATAGTCAGTAAGTCACGATGCCAGAAAAAAGCATTTTATTCATAAAAATTATAAAAAAAATATTTCAATAAAATATTTTTAAAGGTCTCAATTAACTTATTTAATTTTTTCCCTTTTAGTTTTGTTATTAGAAGAAGAAAAATTGCAGATAGACCTTTGATTTCTAAGAAAAAATTGCAAAACGCGTAAAACTATACGAAAATGTATACCAGAAAATTTCAATTTATTCCCACCATGAAATGATGAATCCCATAAAAATGGGATTTTAGTGTGGAGTTTTTGGTTTTGGTTTAGCTTCTTTTTACTAAACAAAAACTACTAAAGCAATATTTTTCTTGAAAGAGGCTAAAAACTAGATGAAATTCTCTTTCGAATGAACTTTTTATCGTTGATTAAAATTAATCACATAGTATTTCATTATGTCTATGCATTTTTATAAGTTAGGCGTGGTGCAATTTTTTGCTTCTCCTTTAAATAGAATTTATTTAATGAATTTTTCGCTTTTCCTTTAAATAACTTATATGTAATGGAGAAGCGATTGCACCACGCCTACTGCATAGACATAAAGAAATTTGAAACCAATTGCATCATTTTTCCAACTTAAATATTGTGTAAACCGTGTCTAATTAAAAAAATTATTATTTGTTTTTCTTTTCCATTTAATTAAATAAAATTATTACCTTTTGGAGCACAAAAAAGGATATCAAACATTTGCTCTAATAAAACTGCATAAAAGAGAGGTATTTGGATGTTTGTATAGTCAGTTAAATAGTTCAAATGTTATGATTATTGTTGTTTATCTGAACAAAAATTTAACTCACTTATTGTGGACCTAGAAAAAGTTAAGACCAACAGCTTTATCATTGCACAATTGGTTGAAAATAAATTTAGAAATTTTCATAACTGTTAAAGCTTTTTTATTCATCAATTTTGTTTACAGTTTTTCTTTTCTTTCTCAAGCATTTGCCATTACTTTTTGTTATTTGAAAATTAAAATTCGTTTGAATTTAACTATTCCCAGATTTTTCTCTCTTTTGGCTTAAATCTTAATTCAATGAGCTTAAATATCTTAGAAATGTTGTTACTTAATGGCAATTTTTGATAGGCTGGCTAATTTGTGTAGAGACTAAGCACAGTCTCCTTTAAGACTAAGGTTCTTCTTTTTCTTAAAATTTGTAGTAGGTTTTAGTATATATATTAATTGGGAATGCATTACCCGCTCAAGTGCTAGAGATGTGACCCTTGTAGAAGCGTCACGGGTTTTGATGTCACGTCTGACTCTAGATTCGGGCTTTTTTTTGGTCTGACCACATTCCCTCATACATGAATATTTCTGTTTACAAATAACAAAACTTCTTCTTATAATAGTTAATATACAATATTTTTATTTATTTATCACTATTCACGTTCTCATCGCTAATGGTTCGCCATCATTAAGCCAATCCGTTGGACAAAGATTGAGATTGAGGAATGGGGAATGGCAAAAAAAAACAGAAAATAGTAATGCAAGTCAATTAAGTATCAAATGGTTTGGCTGGATGGATATAGAGCGAGCAAACAATCGCAGCGGAGAAGCATTTCAAGCATCTTCTGCATAAATCGAGAGCAAATTGAGCCAATTTCTGTATAAATACTACGCACTAACGAGATGAGGGACGAGAGGATACAAATTGGGATAGTTATGGGTAACGTAGACGATGGATTGTGGATTGGGAAAGGGGGCGGTGGCAGTGGAGAAAGGATACTACATAGTAGGACGATGAGAGGCGGCGCATTACCAGCAAAAGTGCCATAAAAATGTGTATTAAAATGAGTAAAAACATTTATTTGCATAAAGTCAACCAGCGAATGGCGAATGAGATAGCTCAATTGAGGCAAGGAGACAGAGAGAGAGAGGGGGGCAAAGGGCTGTGGCTGTGGTGGCAAGGAGAATGAAGAAAAGGATCAGAAAGTGGGTTGCAAAAACTATTTCAAGTGGCAAAAGTTTTAGCTGCGTACACTTTTAGTGCAAGCTCTGAGCTCTCGAGTATGCACTCGAGTCACGCATAAGTTGCAAGCGAGCAGGTCGAAGGAAACGCCAACAAATGACAGCACCAGGAGCTTCTCACATGCACATACACACACACACACACACACATAGACACACATAGACAAGCACACCAAGGAGCAAGAGTAAATTGCAAGTTAAGCCAAAAGGACACGCACACACAAAAACACACTCACACCCACACACACACACACACACACAGACGTATACATATGTTTGTATGTATATATAAAATACAAGTACTTAGTGCGTGTCAGGGATACAAGAAAAACTAAGAATTCATTGAAAATGATTAATATGCTAAGCGCTAAATTTAAAAGCAAATGTTAAGTATATATTCATTTATATATAATTAACTTAATCACCAATGAAAAACATTTGCAATCGTTAGGCTAATTGGTGCTACATATCGATTGCCACCTTAAACTGTATACAAAAAATTAAATTATATCGGTTTCGCAGAGAAGAGAAATTCCCCTTTAAGCTTAGAAATCTTGTTCCAAGAAGCTTTGATGCTTTCTTTATACGCCAAGTTCTAGGCAGAATATTCGTTCGAGACAAATGTGCACATGATGTAGGCCCTATTTATCAAATAGAAGGCATAATGAATAAAAATGTGTATGTAAATATTTTAAAAAACATTTTATGCCTTTTGGAAGATGCCACTGAAATGGACAATTCTGCAGGATACCTCGCTAAACACACTAGCAAGTTGGCTATGCTTAACGCCATTGAAAATCCATGGGGAGATATCAAGAGACATGTGGCAAATGTTAATCCATCGTACAAAGCCCAACTTTGGCAGGCAATTCAAGAAAAAAAAAAGCCAAAATATCTGTGCAACGTTGTCAGAACTTTGTCGACTCTATGCCACGTCGTTGCCGCGCAGTTTTAAATAATAAGGATTATACAACGCATTACCATAACCAATAAAAATAACCGATTTAGATTAATTTAAATGAATTTCCTGGTTTTTTTTTTAACTTTTCAGTGAGACGAATTTGTGGATTCATTTTGTTTTTGAGCCATGAAGGGTAAAAAAATATAAAGTTTTAGCCAAAAAATGTGTAGTTATTTATTATGAGAAATATATACAAATTCTTATTTTCATTCATTTTTGCAGCTATTCTGCATTTTGCTACGTTCCTATTTTTCTGTACACAACTGTAGATTGAAGAATATGTTTCTTATGTTTGTTGCAGCCCTGCAGAAATGTTTGTGAGTGAAGTGCATACTTCAAATGTTTCATATCTATAGCCCAAGTCAAGTCAAGGCAAGGCAACCCAAAAATGAATGAAATGGCATTGCGGCGGCAATGCCAGCACAAAATGAAAATACACGCAATCAATTCTGTTTACCCCCAAAGCTCTTAATGTGTGTGTGTGTGTACGGGAGTGTGTGTGCCATTTTCAATATAGTCCAAGTCGAAGCTGATAGTCGATGGAAGGCCAACGGCGATTAACTTAAGTCAAACATTGAATGATTGTTTTTGCAGGGCCAACCAAGTCTGCTGCTGATTACGAAGCTGCATTTGTTATCACAGACAGACAGACAGACAGACTGAGTAGAGACAGAGTTAGAGATAGAGTTGACAGAGACAGAGACCGAGAGACATGCGAAATTGCGGTAACTTCTGAGACTCCGCCAAGAGGAAGAACCCACGCAAAACGTTTCAACATCTTCGATACGTAAAGCTTCAATGCGAAGGCGTTGGCAATGGTGGTGAATGGTGAAAAGGATTTCCGCGGCATCCGTTGGGATAAAAATAAATTCAGAAATTGCTACCGCTTCTGTTGCTGCTTCTGCTGCTGCTTTTCCTGCTTTTCCTGCTTTTTTCTCTTGCCACTAGAAAGCTAACCAGTTGACAAGGACAACAACTGGCAACTTTTACTGAAGTGTCGACGATTTTGCCATCTTCTTACCCAAGTCACTAGCCCAATCTGGTACCCCGCTGCGTGCAGCTTAAGATGTTACTAAGCCCCCTTTTTTTTCCCCCATCATCCAAATCTATTGCCCCACCCCACACCCCACTTCGCACTCCATGCGCGTACTTTCTTCTTGCGTGTCCTGCCTTCTTCAATTCGATTTGCGTCGCTTTAACTTTGCTGTCGATTGAGTTTTGTATTCTATTTTTAACGTCAAAAGAGAAAAAGCGTAAGAGAGAGCAAGGGAGAGACCTGAGTGAATGGAAAAAATTGCTTTTTGCCAGCAGTTTTGCTCGCTAATCTAGTCGAAAGTAAGAAAGAAAGGATTCCACCTTCACGCTGACAGCCATCCATCAAATGAGCTAAAATTTTTAGCAACTAAACAAAAATTGACATCAATTAGGGCATAGTGGGTTAGAAATGAATGTCAATAGTCGGAAGAAAAAAAAAAACAAGAAATCTCGTTTAGTCAGTCAATATTGGACACATTTTCTATTAGTTGTTTCAGTTGTTGTTCAGCTTGTCGATTCTTCATGATGGCATGTAATTATGGAATACTAAAAGAAAAACCCAAGCTGAAAGTTTGCCAAAGAGCTAAAAGTTCTCTCACTTATACACTCTCCCCCTCTCACTCTCCTCACTTAACTGTGGCTATACGCATAGATGTCTCATTGCGCTTATGATAAATGGTCATTGGAATTGTGTTTGGTAAAGGGCTTGGGAAGATTTCAGCGATAATGAGAGGGCGCATTCCAAGTGCGCCTTTTACATTAATCATAGCATACTTATGAGCGTCAAGTGTAATTGAAAGACATTACAAAACTTGTTACTAATGGCATAACATTTTACTGTTATGGATTTATGACACAGTACTCTCTCTACCTCCCTCTGTCCCTCTCTTCCTCTCGCTTGTCGTTCACTTTTCCATTACTTATTATTGGTTTTGTGGGCAAGTGTTAGATTCTGTGGGCGTGGCATGTCAATAATAAGACATTAATTAAACCTTAATTAATGTTGGCCGTATCGAAAAATTTTTCTTAGTTTTTCACCAAAAATTCAAATAAAGTTTTAATGAACTTTCGCACAGAATTTTCCATATTTCTACGAATCGCAAAATTGTATTTTTTCCGCGGAATTTCATTTCAGCAAATCAAATTATATTTTTTCCATAGATTCTAGTTAAAGTTGTTGATTTTCTTGGTAATCTAGTCTAGGTTTCAAAATGTCAATTATTTCTATTATTAAATGTTATCAAAAATAATTGCTATCCTTTTATATCCTAATTTATATCTCTTTAATTGGCTAAAGGCAAGTTTAAGTTCAGTCAGAGTTTTATTTTGTTTTTTTTTTTTTTGAGGTCAATGACTTTTCTTTGATTTCTTTTGAAATTTATCCTTGAAAGATTTTACACAACATTTTGTTTAAGTTTACATAGAGATCATTCTGCCTTATGCAAATGAGTTGAGTTCAGTTCGGTTCAGTTCAGTTAATTCAATTAGCTAACATACTGAATTCAATTTTGTATGCCCAATAACCAAATTCTAACTCATTAAGCTTAACGCGGGCGCCCACACACACACACACAGATGTCTATTTATCCAACACATACACATACACATACACACATATATATATCTATGTTTATAGTGTCAAAAGCGAGGAGGCAAAGAGCCAAATTTTAGTTGTAGGCATTTGCTTGCCTTTGATCAGTTCGCTGGGCAAATTAAAATAAAAACCGCATTTGCCATTAAATTTGCTTCTACAAAAGTCGAGCGAATAAGTGCGGTAAGCAGGGAAGAGAGGAAGGTAAAGGGGTGGCATGTGTGTGTGTGTGTGTGTGTGGTATGCAGCGGGTTTTGTGGCCAGCTAGTCCTTTGATTGATAGAAACAAGCTGCATAATTGCGACGAAGTCGCATTAAGCATTAAGCTAAAATTTCACATGCCAACAAAATACAAAGCAGACTTTGCGGCTAACGAGCAAAAACCTATTTAAAGAGAGTGTGAAAGAGAGAGAGAGAGAGAGAGAGCAAAAAGTTAAGATAAATGGCAAAAATATGCGCCAAGTTAATAAAAGTTGTTACTTTATGTGCAAAATCCATCCATATAGCTTGCCCTCAACTTCAGAAATAATTAAATTGTTTCGTTCATTTTTTATTTATTTTGTGCGTATTTATATTCCATTGTAGACATAATTTGCCAAAGCTTTTGCTACTTTTTTTTTTTCATTCTTATTATTATTATTATTATTTTCCTTATATATATTTTTTCTTTTTATGCTTTCGTCTTTATTTCTCTCCTCTGTTTTGCATAAAGGACAACAAAGGAAGCAGCGGGGCAAACTGTGAACAAGTCTAATATCTTTTTAAATCATAAGTTGCCTTACGTATACACATTGCCCCTAGGGTAACTTGTCGTCCGCAGCAGCACGCCCCCCTCTCACCTTCCCTCACCAACCCCTCCCCCCAACCTTTTTCACTAAACTAGAGCAAAGTCAAAGCCATAAGCGAACTGTGTGAACTTCATCTTCTGTAGCTTCTTTTTTTTTGGCATTTCGACGTTTGAATAATTGTTTGACATTTTGAATAATTTAATTTTGGAGACTGTTTTTTAAGTGTAGCTCGAGTGCAAAATGAAATTCAAAATGAGATTAAGCAGTGCAATTGAAGATTTATTCAAACAGCAATCAATGTTAAAAGACTTTAACCTATTTTATTTCACATTTTGTGCTAAATGTGATTAACAAAGTGTCGGACTAGCAAAACAATTTTTGATTACTAAAACTAAAACTGATCAACAAAATATTAAGTTGGACTCTTTTTATTTCAAAATAATGTTTGCTGAACAGAATTACGTTAGACAAATAAGTAGCTCCTTCGAATGTAAGGGACAATTTAGCTTTTCATACTCCAAGTACATTTAATTTCCATTGCTTTGGCTTTGTTTAAAGAGCAAAATTTCACAGTATTTTTTTTTTTTTCATATTTCAGTTGTTAACTCTTATTTTCAGCTGGCCGTGTGTTTTGAGCTTCGTTCGCTTTGTGTTGCCTTAAATAGCTTGCCATCTGCAGAAGAGGGAAAAACTAAAACAGTTTAAGTGGCACTTTTATGTGTATTGCCTAGTTAGCTCTGGCTCTAAGACTTGTGATAATTACCACCCCCCAAGAAAATCCAACCAACCTGGTTAGATTCTGGCCACGATATTAATATAAACAAAAGAACTTAAGCTTCATGCCAAATGCTAACCAATTAAAGTGCTTTAGCCAAATAACAATGTGAATAGCAGGGGCAGGTCGGAAGGGGATGGGCTGGGGTGGATGGTCGAAGCTAAAGTGCTTATTAATTCGGCACCATTTCTAGCATTTTAATTTCTTAATTTGCTACCTGCTACAATCAACAGGGGGAAAAAAGAAGCAAAGCATACAAATTTTGTCCCTTATCCCTGGCCAATTGTGCGAGTTAACTGACTGGAGAACTAGAGTGGAGGGTGGACAAGGACGAGGACGAGGACGAGGCGGCTATAGTTCTGCCCAGTCGTTCTCTGGTCTACAGTTTTCCAACTGTCGCACATTTGACTAATGCACAACAAAAGTGGAGTGTTACAGGATATGCATAAAACATCGGGTACACTTGTAAGTGAGACAATAATAGAAAAGAAAAAGCAGACACACACACACACAGAGAGAGAGAGAGACATAGTGAGACAGTGAAACATAGAAACGGCGAAAGAGACACAGAGGCCTTACTCTCGGGGAGCAACAACAGAAAAATGGCAAGAGAAAAGGCACCAACAACAAGAACGAAAAGAGAGACAAAAAAAAAAACGCAACAGCAGCAATGGCAAAAGCATGACAATACAAACTGCTGCCACTTGGCTGGGGCAACGTTTTTAGTTTCCCTTCCCCCTTCCCCCTTCCCCCTTTCCCATTCTTTGTTTTTTTCATTTTTTGTGCTCCAAGTCAACGTCGACAGTATGGAACACGTCCCCGAGAGCAGAGAGATAACTAGGAGAAATGTGCGAAGAAAGAGGCCCAACCAACAATAAGACAAGAGACACAAAAGCCTTATCCAAAAGCCAAAGCCAAAAAAAGTAAAGAAGAAGAAAAACGTGGCAGCTTTAAATCTTTGCAGGTTCATCCTTCAATCCCCCTGACCTGAACGGGGCATCCACATCATCCTCTGCATATGGCACGCACATCATTCTTTATGCAAAAGCACAAACGTTCGAGCGCGAAGCCAACGCGTTGACCCATATCCGCAGGATGCATACACTGCACATTGACCTTAGCACACACTCACACACTCACACACACACACACACACACACACACACAAACACACACCCACACAGGCAGTGGGATGGTGTGAGTAGAAAGACGTGTAAAGCTAATTAAAGACCAACATGACGTATACTTATTTTTTTTTATATATTTATGCAAATTTTTCTGCTCTCTAATCATAATTTGCCATTATCATTATTATAATAATAACTGATGACATTTGATTGCACACACACACACGCACACACACACACACACACACACACACACACACAAAATAAATAAAACGAAATAAATTTCAAACGACATCAACATGTAAATGGAATTTTTAAATGAGAAAATTCAATGACAAAACAATGAGAAACAAATTCATTTTGCATGCAACTAAAAACTACTAACAAACGTTAATTGCCAGTGACAATTGGAAAATATCGGATTAAGCTGCCAAAAAGAAGAAATTATGTTAGACAAACTCTAAAACCGATTAGTTCTAGTCAGTTTTAGCATATTAAATAAATGTCACAATTAAAGCATAATAAATAAACCTTCAAATAAACTGAGAAAATGATTTTTAGACTTTATTTATATGTAATTAGCTTAGCTTGTGATGTAATGTCATGAATTTATATCTGTAACTCAGTTAAATACTCCAAATACTCCACATGGATTGCAGGCCAAAAACCTTTTTAATTGTTGAGAAAAGTAAATCATCATTTAGTAAAAGAAAATTGTGTTCCTTGGAGAGAATATTTGTTCTGGAAAAACATTTATTTAAATTTGATTAAAGTTTTCAATGAGTACAATATTAAGTGATACATAATTAAAAGGAGAAAGTAATATAACAGATTCAAAAGTAGGAATACTTCTTCTTTGTAAAATCTTTCTTTATGTAAGGAGTTTTTCTTTTTTTATTTAATTATAAATTACTAAAATGCTAATGATCGATGGCTTCTAGTGATAATGATACAAAAGGACTTATTGTGTTTGGTGATGCAACGATCATGTGCTTGAAGCGAGTTCTTAACATTTAAAGTTAGCAGAGAACCAGAGAGATGATAAATAAAATGCATTATGAGATGTAAGTAGGTGATTTAAATATAAAACAGATCTTAATGCCCTGCGATTAAGCTAAGGTTAAACGACTTTGACTGGACTTGACCTTGACGAGACTGGACTGGACTGAATCTGCGACGACAGCCCAATTTGACTTTGATGACTTGAACACTTGAGCCAACTTGTCTTCTCAAATTACCCGTTTTCACATTTTTCCTATTTGAGATCAACCCTGCCTCTTTGTATATATATATATATAGATTTCAGTTTAAGTATCACTGATAGAATCAACTGCTATATCTTCAAGTAATTCAAAATTCAAGAGTAATTCAGAGGCAAAATTTTCTGTTGCTAAAATCAATTTGCATATAAACGATATTGACTTAAATTTAATATCTATTGTTTCCGATCACATTAAAGAGCATGTAAGAGGCACGTATTATGGGATGATATATGAGAGTATGTAAGTCGATCAGACAATACGCTTGTCTCTGTGTGTGTGTAGAGCCATGTATGTTGTTTATGTCAAATACAATAAAGCGCAGCCTTTTGAAGGCAACCTACAAACAGCAGTGACAACAACAAATCCCTGGCATGCGCCACACACACACACAAACACACACACACACATACACACATATAAAGAGAGAGTTCACTTCCTGACGACTTTCTCCCTATTTCAATCCCTTTTAGTTTGCAGTTGAGGCCTAAAATCCCAAGTACTAAAGGGAGCAACAGCAGGGCAAATGTGTCTTAAACAAAAAAAGAAGCAATGCAAAAGGTACGCCAAAGTTATGTGACTGCCCCCCCCCCCCCCCCCCCAGCCACCGCCAACCGGTACTACCCCCCCCCCCCCCCTCTCTCTTTCTCTCTTGCCTGTTGTCTGTCTTGTGCTTACTTGTCAGAGGAGTGGGAAAAATGCAAATATTTGTAAAATATATGCGTGTAAAAATTGTTGTGCTCCATTATCCTTTTAACTGGATATGGTGTGGTGGTTGTGATGGTTATGTTTGTATGTATGTGTGCGTGCAGAGGTAGAACGTCAACTGGCTGGTAAATACCAGGAGCAACAGCAGCTAAGCAGGCAGATAACAACTTGAAGGGGTTTTCTTACGTATTTTTTTTCTTTTTTTTTTGTACTTATTTTGCACCGTCATTCTCCCATGTCGATGCGTGTGCGATTTGCCTTGAATGCCTTTTGGCCCCCTCCACCCCTTCACGCAGGCCCATCGAAATTCTTCTTTTCTTGCCATCTGCCTCAAGTGGGTTGTCAAAGTAAACACAACAGCAACAAATAATAAAATAAAAAAAGAGAAGACACTTTAAACGTTTTACTGCCCCCCAACCACCACCACCACCACCATTGAGGGGGTGGTTCCCCACACTACCACCAATATATCTTATGATCCATCGCATCATCCATTTCTTATAAGCGCTGAGATTCTTATATTTTTTTGATGCAGTTTGCCTGCTTTTTGGCCACTAAATTACTCACGCACTCGTAATCAATTGAAGTTATTGCATAATTTCGAGCATTGATAGAGTACAAAAGTCATTTCGATTTGATTTAATACATGTACACACACACACACACATCAATAAATGTACATGTATGTGGAGAGGCGAGATATTGCTACAAAAACACATTCACATACTAACTAAGGGAAAAGACAGTTATACGGCTCGTCGCATAATGTGTCACATTTCATTTGTTACGCTCTGCCGACTGACAACTGCGATGCTAACTGCGACTGAATGGAGCGCACTGTGGTGCAAGTACTATCAAAAATGCAACCTAAATTTGGTAATGTATGAAGTTTAAAATTAAAGTTTGAAAATGAGAAGATTTTATAACCAAAACTGGGTAAGCCAAGTCGTCTTATGCCTACAACAAATCTCGGCGATTCTATCTGAAATATTTATAAAAGTTAAAGATATATTATATTCAATTCAGTTAGTGCAGATCTATAAATTAATTATTTAAATAAATTACCAATAAATGGATCTCTAAAACGAAGACAGAAAAATAATTTACACATTAAAATATAATAAACTAAATAAGGAACCAGTGAGATGCTTTAATATCAGTTGGAAATTGGCTTTATGATTCCTATACGTAGGAATTTTGCAATTTAAATTTTTTTAAAATTATAGGCTAATCAAATAAGATTAACACAAATGTATTTTGCTTTTTTATTAAATACAGTTTACATGTTGTATTATTCATTTATAAAATATGGTCAAAGAGGCAAAAGTTTGCCTAAACCCCTTCAATTTACAAGTTAAGAGTCAAAGAAATGAGGAAAGCAAAAAATAATAAGGCAATTAAAATAAGATAAAATGAGATTCAGAACAGAATTTAGCAACAAAAATGTGTTGATTAAAAGTATTTCCTTATTATGATCTATAAAATCTTTAACTCCAGCAGTTCTTCATTTATTTACAAAATAATAAATTATTGTTTTATTGTTAACTTTTGATGGAATACAAACTTTGGGGCTTTGGTATTTAAAAGAAGAAATGAAAAGTTGATAGTCGTTGAAAATAAACACTTTTTATTAAAATGTTAAAGTATATTAAATATATTATTAACTCTGTGAATCTACTTAGCTTTATTTACAATTAAGTTCATGGCTTTTCACATTTTAGCATGAGTTCGGCTCAGCTAAGATTGATGTTTTCTACGATAGTTGGGATGGTTATAAGAATAGAGAATCAAAAATATATCAAATTTAGTTTATGATGCCAAAGTTCCCAAGCACAAGTTTTTGAGTATTTTACTGCTCTCCTTATTTAAGTTTTTTTGGTTTTAATTCAGCTTTTTAGTAACTTGAAATTTTAAAAGGTCAAGGCTTAGGCATGCGACGACCTATAAAAATACAATTGAGAATTTCTCCTTAGCTTAAAGCAATTTGCAGACCACTGTAAATATGACTGCCACAACAATTTCCCATTGAGTTCCCAACATCATCAGGATTCCCACTCTCGGCTACCCACTCCTGTTCAACCAGTAAATGCAGGCCGACAGCCAGAGTATGATGTGTATGTATGTATGTACATCATCATGTATCGCAAATATATATGTACATATATGGTGGATTCTAGTATATATCTTGATGTACGTATTTCATTTCTATGTTTACAGCAGCAGCAGCGGCAGCAGCATTGAATTGTATAGGATATAGATTTGTAGTAAATATATTTGCTTGTGATGGCTGTGTTGGCCGTGTTGTCTCTTGTCTGTCCGTCTGTTCGTCTGTCCGCTTGACAGTAGTCAATCAGATTCAGCGATTGCCAGTCGTCATCGTAGACGACATCGATGTCGCGAATGATTTATGAGTTGGTTGTTCTTGTTGCTCCACTTCCAGCATCCAATATATGTAGAGAGAGGAAGAAATTGAACTGTCACACAAGGCAAAAGGCAATCGGATAATATCTCTTTTCTTGGAACTGTCAAATCGCGTGCGATGTTTGTGTGTTTGTCTGTGGTGTGTGTATGAGTTTTTTTGGAAAATTATGCTATAAATATATGATCATATTAGTACATAAATAGAGAAGGAACTTTATAAAATTGAACAATTTTAATTGTAAATTGCATTAAGAGCATATTACATATCAATGCAAATGATCGCCTTTCTCTTTTGCCAACTCACTTTCTCTCTTTCGTCTATTCAGTTGAGAAAGGAGTCCATCAACCTCAGCCTGCTTTACAATCCATGGGTTAGCCAGGACTCGTGCAGTGGGCATATTAGCCATTCATTGAGTGCGTTTATAGCGCGCTTTTGTGCGCTTCCTCTATACACACACACACACACACACACACAGTCAAACACACGAATACACACAAAGAGAAAAGAAACCTTTGCATTCAAAGCAAAAGGTCCTTTGGCAGATTTACTGATTGATGGCTATTAATTTATTTGTTAGCCTCCGCTCTCTCTCTCCACAGATGGCAAGAGGAAGTAGCTGCTAGGCAAGGGGATTCAGTTTGGCAAGGGGCAAGGGGCAGGACGAGATGGATATAGAGCAGGCTGTTTCACAAAATAGTCGAATTAATAAAGATTTAGACATTGTGAGAGTTATTCATTGTTGTTGCCTGGCTTGGCGCGCATTCACTCGATTTCTTCACCTTCTCCCCCCCCCTCCCCCCCCTCTCTCACCCTCTCTTTCTTGCCAAGAAGCCATAATATGTTTCCATTGAAATCAGACACAAAAGAAAAGCAAAGCAGCCTCCAACCATCTCCATCTCCATCTCCATTCTCGTTCGCATCCTAACCGCGCTCTGCAAACAGCAAAGGTCGCGTATATTGTATTCTGTTCTCTTATACGATATACCCGCAAAATCATCTTTAATTTCCTATAACCCATGACCTTTTAAAGTTGCAATCTTCTAATGAGGACGCAATTTCTATTATAAAACATTTTGATCTTTTGTCACAGATATAAAAAACAAATTGGCAAAACAATTAGGCGATTAATAACGAAATGTCAAGAGCTCGTTTTACGATAATCTGAACAATTTTTTGTGACACTTGAATTAGCCTCAATTTACATTTGAAATGTTACTAAATAAGAACTTGCTTTAAAAAAATTAATAAAAAAATCAAAAATTGCTTCAACTTAATAAAAAATGATCTTAAGGGCATAATATTGATATCCTTTAGCTTGAATCTGTATGAAATCTAACCCTCATCGAGTGCAAAAAACGAAGTTAGAAGTTAAGATAAGTCAAAAAGTGTTTAGAATAGCTAAGAAGACATTAAGAAAACCAACGACAATTTAAAAAATTGTTAAATGTGTTTAAAGTAGTTGACAAAATGTAATAGAAAACGTTTTTAGTAATTGACTATCTCTAAAATTTAAAAGAACTACTATTATCAATCAATTGCTCAAGACTTAAAGCGTGAATAAAGTTGGAATTCTATAAAAAAAAGTACTACTTTTACGTCCAAGAATATAACAATTGAACTGAACCTATCTAAAGAACATAAATTTGTGTTTAAACTTAATAAAATTATCAATACATTTCGACACAAACAATTCAAAAAACAAACTATTAAATATTATATTAAATAAATATTTAATATTATTAACTATCAAAATATTAAAAAAAAATTAAACAAAATATTTGTAAACTTAATAAGTGGAAGAAATTTAACAAAAAAAAAAAACATATGATGCCATATCAAAATTTAGTTTTAAAGAGGTTTCCTCTGCTGCCCAATACTCTCAATTGAATTAATCAGATTTTAAAATCAACTTTACAAAATCAACTACAATAAAAGGAAAGCTAAACCCAGTACCATCAATTCTTTCAACACTTTTTAAAAACAAAAAAATAATCAATTTAAAAGAACGAAGCAATTTTTAAATAAAAGCTCTATTAGTAGTTGACCCACTAAACTGACTTTTTGATCAATTTTTATAGAACCCACTGAGCACAGGTAAAGGAAATGGAAATGGATAGGTAACCAGTTCATGGTCACTCAATTTATTATTTCCAATCAAATCATTTGCCATCACAAATCACTTTTGTGGGGCTTAAGGTATCACGCCCCCTTTTTAAAGTTCAGCCATGAACGGGTTGCAAAATTTCACTTCTTGCTAATTACAATTTGGCATGTGGCTTATGACATTAAAATCTATGGATACACGCGAATGTGGGCGTGCCCATACACCCACACACAGGAACATAAAAACTCTTTCTTTAAAAGGAAAAGTGAATAATGAATTTCAGTTTTAAATGAAAACTTACGAACTGCTTCTGGGCATTTGCTACTTTCGCCGAAAATCTTTAAATGGAGAACCACAAAATTTAGAAAATTGATTAATAAAAAAAATGAAACTGATGAATGTGGTAGTAATATTTAATATGGGCGTTTAGGAAAATAACAAATAAAAGCAACCAACTGTCAGCAGCCTGCAGCAGTTAGTCGATAGTCGTGACTTACTTTTAGGCGTGTTTCTATGTGGGTTGTAACCGTGTGTCAATGCTTGTCGGCCATTTATTTGTATATACCCATCTATATATATATAAATATGTATATATATATATATATTCATATAGATACTAGTTTTATGTAAATGCGTGTGTGTGTTGGTGTGTTTGTCTGTGCACGGTCATAGATAATCAAATTTGGCACTAATTCACAACAGACACGCAAAGCATAAATAAACTTGCCATAGTCTGTTCTCCTCTCGTTTTTTTTCCGAAACTAGTTTGCAACCGCAAAACAAAAAAAAAAAACGAAAAACGAGAAACGAAGGGACACTTTTTCACCTGACGACAAGTTGGCATTTTGTATACTCTAAATGCAATTGACATATGCAACTGAATACAATACAAAACTTCTCTCTAAAGAGTTATTTCCGTTTAGATTGTGTGTGTAAATGCACTTGAGGGCAAGCATATGGAATTAGTTGACCTTTACTCTTTATCTAAGAGTAATTTAATTAACTTCATATAGAAAACGAATGCAAAATGCTAATTAAGGATTCAATTAATCATGAGACCCCAAGAAGGAACTATTATTTAAATTTTAAAGTTCGCAAAGGGATTTAGAAACAATTAAATGATAGAAACTGATGAGTTGACATTGGCCAAGTAAAGAAGTTAAAAGGAGAAACATTGAAAACGTTTGCCCCTCATAAGTATGCAACAGTTTTTTGTTTAGTTTCGCTCCATTAAATTATAGGTACAAATAAGTT
Organism: Drosophila nebulosa; assembly: GCA_024703675.1. NCBI lineage: Eukaryota > Metazoa > Arthropoda > Insecta > Diptera > Drosophilidae > Drosophila > Drosophila nebulosa. The sequence goes on along the minus strand of CM045724.1, from coordinate 4,325,409 downwards.
TTGGTTGAGTTTAATCTAGTAAATTAGACAAAAAAATATTTAACATTTGTTAAAAAGCGTGTCAATTTTTTATTTTTGTTTATTATAAATTATAAAAAAGCAGAATAACTGATTAAGGCAATAGCAATAAAGTTAAAAGGAGAAACACTGAAAACGTTTGCCCCTGATAAGTATGCAACAGTTTTTTGTTTAGCTTTTCTTCATTAAATCAGATAAATAGGTTTTAGTTGAATTTAATCTAGTGAATTAGAGAAATAAATATCAAACATTTGTTAAAAATTATAAAAAATCAGAATAACTGATTAAGGCAATTGTTTACTTTGCCGCGCAAACTCTTTCGCTCTATCTCAGCCATTAAACGAATATTTTTTTTAAAAAATCGTTTATACCAGTTTGTAAAAGCCAACAAAACATTTTTTTTATTCTTGTTCAAATTAATTAACCTTTTTCTGCAAAACAGATGGCAATAAATGCACGGCAAAAGAACATCAAATGTTTTTTCTTTGCAATACCCCAAAGCCGCCTACGAAAAGGGCATACAACAGTAAACACAAGTAAAGCGAAATTTTGACCAATATTCTATTCAATTCCAAAAATTTAGTTAGTCAAAAACTTTCACAACTCGTCTAGGAATACAAGATTTCCAAAGTTCAAATTTGAAGCCAGATCACTATTCCATGTATAAGTATACAAGTATAAATATTTATTATACTTTAACTTCGATAACAATCACAATTATATCCATTTATTTTTGGCCAATTAGTGTGAAGTATAATTTTATTTGAATTTTAAATACCAAAGTAATTTAATTTGCCATTTATATGCTAAGTATTTAAATACTTATATTTTATACTTATATTCTTAGTTGATGATTTCTAGTTGATGTTTCAAAAATTCGGATTATTATAATTTTTTGAGGTATTTCAATTATTTTTAGGTATTTAGGCAACAAAAATTTTCATAAATAAATGGAGAAACATTATATTTTAAGCATGTTTAATAGTTTTAGTTTTCTTTCTCTCATTTTGAACACGTTCTTCAATACAGTTTTCAACCTGGGCATTGCAAAAAGCGTTAATGATTAATTTAAATTATTTGACAAACTTTGATGTGCTTTGATAAAAAGCCAATTTCAGTTAAAATAAACTTATTTGCTTACTGAGTTACGTTCTTTAACCACAAATTGTATGCAACTCTTGGCAAAGTACCCTTACTCTGCATATAAAACACTTCCCATCGAACTAGCCTCACGTGCCAAATGCCCGACCACAAAATATTATGGCAAACATGAAAATAAAAAACCAAAAAAAAAAAAAAAAAACTAAACTGAGGCAAACAAATTGAAAATGGGCGAACAAAGGATGGCAAATATGAGGAGGCATGGCGTTCTAGTGAAACCGCACTAAGCTGAAAAAATTGTTGCAGCTATGGTTCATTTAAAATAAGAAGAAAAAAAAGAAAAAAAAACAAGTACATGGGGCGTATGAGTAACATACTCCAAATAGCTTCAACAATAGCAACAAGAACATGAAGCGAAACTGCAGAATTATGCGCAAAAAGGCAAAAGCATAAAAATAATTTGCAACTAGCGAAAAGCATAACATAAAACAATAACTGCAGTAGTGGTGGAGGGGAGTGGGGGTGGACGAGGGGAATCTCTCGAGTCGAGTCGCCATGTTGTCGTGTTGTCGTTAGCCAAAACCCTCTCACCCACCCACATGCCGCTTCGACCGCTAGGACTGTCATTTTGGTTTATTGACTTTGGCAAATAGTTGTCGGCGCAGGTAATAACATCAATGCAGTTGCCATTTTTTGCACCACACCACACCATGCCTCCCCCTCTACACGCCCTCCCTTTTGCGCTCTCTCTCTCTCTCTCTCGCTCTCTCTCGTTCTGTGTTACTCTTGGAAGTATATCTCATTCTTTGCCCCCACTTTTTTCCATTGCATTTTATTAGCAACTATTATACGTCCATGCCATCCTATGGCTCTATCCCCATTGCTATTGCCAACCAATCCACCGCATCGTCACTCCGCCAGAGGCCACATAAAGCCAAGAATTATTATAATGTGATTATTATTATGATTATGCGATCGTTATCGTAAATAATTTTCAATGATACGCGTGTGCTTAGACTTTCCAAAGACTTAAAAAAATGGAAAGAAGAAGAAAAGAAGAAGAAGTAGAACGAACCAACGAACGAAAGAACGAAACTAAGGAAAATGTGAAAGCGTTTTTCTTATGGAAATTTCCATGTCCATTTTACGGTTACTTCACTACGTTATGGCAAAAACATGAAAATGTAACTATTGGCCAGCAAAATTATCACATACTAAGTCAGCTTGTTAGGAGACACTCCAAAAAGAGACTAGCCAGACACGGGCCGGGGGTGGCAGGAGGGGAGTGTTATGTATGCAACAGTTCATAAAGCATGTGCAAAATGCGGCACAGCGACGACGACCAGCGAATAAGAACTCGTCATAATTTTAAGCCAGCACAGGATAGCCAAAAGGAAACTAAGTATGCAAATGCAAATTAAATGTGAATGAGAAGACTGACAAAAAAAGACACTCACATACACACACACACACACACACACAAAGAAATGACAGCAGCAAAGGAAAATGTCGAAAAAAGAAGGGGACAAATACATATATAAAATGCGACAAGCAGGATACCAAAATGAAGTAGATGATAAATTTATTATATAACACGAAAAGTGTGCATGGAATAATGGACAACAAATTTAATTATGTCATAACCGGAGTAGACAAAAATGATTAAAAGAATTTTGAATATTCGGAGACTACAGAAAAAGGTGTGCCAAATAAATCTTTAAACTCCATTCTCTTAACCTCTTTGCTAGATTGTAAAGATTACGACTCCCCGAGAAGCCAAAATAAATTTTGCATAATGTTATTTGATTAGTTTCTGCCAAAAACTCAAAAAAAAAAAGATGGAATGGGTTTCTTTTTTAAAAAGGTTTTTAAAAGATTCACTTAAAGGACTTGCAACCACGACATGCATAAGACCCTTAAAGAGACCGCTAAACGAGTCCTTTAAACTGTTTTAACTAGTTGCGCCTGGAGGTTTATTACTAATTTCTAAAGAACTCACCAGGTTAGCTGATAAAGTCATTGATAATAAAACCAAAAAGAAAAATAAGTTAACTTGAATAATTTAAATCAAACAAATGTCCTTAATCGTACAAATGTCCTTAATCAAACGGCTAAGAGACAGACTCAAAAACACGTGTTTTTATATCGAAAGTCTCATTAACTGATTAGTTTTCAGGAGGTCATTAGCTATGTTTTTTGGCCCCTAAGTTGACATTGCATGCATTAAATTAAACAAGATTCCTGTTATTTGGGCAATGAATATCCTTGTAATGAATGTAACAGCAATATTTAATGGGTTTTTACTTCAATTAACATGAAATTTTTGTGTTTTAGTTAGATGAGCAAATAAATACTGAAATATTTTCTCTCTCGCCTGTTGGATTCCAAATAGTGTGAATTTATTGATAGCTAGGATAATGAGATATGTCAAAACCTTATTCAATCATCTTAACATCAAAGCATTGCTGAATCAATCACGTGACCCAATTCATTATCACTTGAAAGCTTATGATCAAGGAAATTTGTAGTCAATAGATGGTTTAGCAACGCTTTAAGCCCATTAAATTAGCTTCAGACAGATGGAGATGGAGCTGCAAGGAACGGAATAGAGACATAGAGAAAGACAGAGGGAGAGAGAGAGAGAGCGAGAGAGAGGGGAGTAAGAGCAGAATGGCCGCAACCAAAGCGAGGTAGCCAGGCAGCGTCAACTAATCGCCTAATGGTCACTTTGCAGATAATTACCAAGGCTTATAGTTGCTTGTAGGATTATGTGCGCGGCGAAAAGGAAAACGGCAAAGGAAACGGCACTAGCAATAGCTAACAGTGGGGGCCATGGGCAATGCAACAAGCAAAACCATTGGTAACCCGCACATATCAAAAGGGTCATAACTAAGCGCCACTAAGAAAGGAAAACCAACACACACAAAAAAAAAAAGAGAAGAAAAAAAAAAGGAAAGAAAAAAAACAGCAAAATGAAACTGAAGCTGAAAAGAAAGCGTAAAGCAGGACATAAAGCCGACTAGGATGAATGCCAAAAAGGAATGCGAATCTTTACGTCTATGTCCCTTTGCTAAGAGTGTGTTTGTTAGTGTGTGTGTGTGTGTGTGTGTGTGTGTATGAATGTGTCTAGGGACATCTGCCAAGCTAGCAACTAAACCCAATTAGGTCACATTAGGATTTGCGAGGTTTAATTAACTGAAATTGGTTGCAAGCACTGCAAACGACGCCCCTCTTGTATCATGCCACACACACACACACACGCACACGCACACACACACATAAAACGTGTGTAAAATATTGTATATTGAATCACATCAATTCCGGTCCGAGCTATACAATTGACAGTCGCATATAATGATTAGCACTGTATGTCTTCTGATTATAGAAACTTGAATGAAAATTCCCAAGACAAAACATTTGCCAACTCCTTTTCAAAGGATCTACAAATGATTTAATGGAATTACTTACTAAAAAGCATTTCTTAATTAAGAAGCAGCCAAACTCAAATGATTTTAAAAAAACAAAACCTATCGATAACATCGATTAACTGGTTTTTGACGTCGCGAACTTGTCATTAAAGTGTGACCATATTAAATACTTTACTCCCCATTCGACTGTCAGCTGGAGGCAGAGATATAATTATAAATTTTTAATATGCAGTCCGTTAAACTTCGATCTTCAGATGGAAAATACTTCAAAGTGAATTCCGAAATCCTATATTGTTCCATCTTAAGCAAAATGATGTTAAATCAATCCGGAATGTTCGATTACAAGAGTATAAAGAAACACACTGAAGTCGTCTTGCGTTTGCCCGAGGTGAATTCAATTATTTTGGCCAAAATAATTGACTGGGCCAAACGCCACAAGAATGATCCTGTCATTCGTCCCAACGATGCGAGATTTCCCTTCTACTATTTACGTTCTTGGGATTTGGAGTTCTTTCAATTGGATGGACAGCAGCTACTTGAAATCTGGAAGGCCGCCAACTATTTGCATATCGACAGTCTCTTACATGCAACCGCCTGGATTATATATCACTTGAGGGGAATAAGAATACCGCTAAATATATAAACCAAAATATTATTTGACTGCATTAAAAAATAAATTGTCATCATTTGCTTTACCATTGTTGTTGTATGCAGGAGTCCACTTCACTTCACTACAAAGTTTCAAGGCCATCTAAATCTACTGAATGAATTAAATGCAAAGCCAATGGATGTGACCTGTCTCATCATAGCCACGGGCAATGTTTCAGTACTAAACAGCTTTACTCCTACATATTGATTCCTGTTTGGCAGCCACGTCTTGTCGAAATATTTTAAAGGCAAAGAGGAAGGCGACTAGCAAAAGTTTTTTGAGGTGCAAACATTTTATTTCAAACAATACAAATTTACAAATTTTTGGAGCTTTAAACTGTGAGTTAGACTTTCAAATTTCACAAATAGTTATAAATTATATTCGAGTTTTGTTTTTTAAACAAATTTCAGTTTGTTTTTAGGCAAGACATGATTCTGATGCGAAGACTTAATACAAGTTCTATGGGACGGCAAGTGTTCTCTGAAGTGTAGAACTAGTTGTGAATTACAACTCAATAAAGCGAAATAGTTTTAGTTTCTACTTCTATGTATGTATTAGCCTCTTCTATATTCTCCAGTATATTCAGAACGGAATAGATTACCCTGTATATACTTCCATCGAACTTCACTTTAAGGCTTTGCCTTATTGGCAGAATTTTAAATGTTTAATCAAACGATAACGAAAAACCGAATTATCACAAACTGTCAGGGTCATTCACCTCCTGTTACCAGTAAAAAGAAATTTTGTTCTTAATGAATTAAATTGAGCTCAAGGATAATTGTTTTCATGATCATGTCATCTTTAGGGTCACTTTAGTTTTATCGCTCTCGCCCTCGCTTTCGCCCTTGCCCTCGCCCCTGGCACACAGTAAAACTAAATTGTTGTTTATATTCTTATTATTATTTTGTTTTGTTTTATCAACTTTCTGTTTAGTATTGCACGTTCTTAGTTTGGCTTGCCACACGGTGTATATTTCGAATTCTTGGCCACAAAGTCAAGCTGCTGAGAGAGAGAGAGAAAAAACCTAAAAATACAAAAAAAAAAACAAAACAACAAAACAAAAAAAAAAGAGAAAAAGCAGAAGAAAACTCTGTGGTCTGGTTACTGGGTAGGAACTACTCGAAAACAACTGTGCAAAGTGGACTTGAAAAAGTTCGAGCACTTGAGCGGCAGCATGTGTAATAAAGGTTATTTATGTATATTTTATCGCCCAACCACCGTACTGAACCACACAAGCAACCAACCACCCAACCACCGACACCACTCGAACACCCCCCACACCGTACTCCACTCACTCACTATTCCCGATCCAAATTTCGCGGTAGAAGAGAATTGGCTAAGGCGGCGCATGATGGCTGGTTGGTTGGTTGGTTGGTTGGTTGGTTGAGAGGCAACTTTTTGAGTAGTTTTAGCCATGGCTAAGATTTATATTGGCCCAGATCCCCAAACAGCAATTAGATGAATGCTTCCAAAACTTTGCCATATAAATGCTAATGCCATTTTGGTCACACCAAACGGGTTAAATTGCAATTTCTTCATTTCTTTCTCATTAGAGGGAAAGAATGAAAGAATCAAAGAAAGAAAGAGAAGTGAAATTGGCAAATTAAAATGCAAAAAGGTGACAGAAATTAAGCCAAACTTCTCATTCACCTGACTACTCTACCTACCTACCCGCCTACCCTACAGCCCCTTTCTCTTATCCCTTGCATGGAAAAAAAAAAGTGTCTCGTAACGGAAGTAATAAGTGATAAAACGGAAGACAAAGTGTCGCCCTAAAAGAGTCGGCTCCATCGCCACGCCCACTTCAAAGACCGGATGCTCATGCAGTGAAGCGGCCAAAGAAAGTAGAGAAATGTATGTATGTTTGCTGCATGAAGGGAGGGCGGTGGGGGTAACGATGAGACAGAGCAAACTATTGCCAAAGCTAATCGCAACGTGACGAGCTAAAACTTGGGGTAGAACTTTATCGTTACGAAACAGCGCTTAGGGAGGGGCTAGGGGTAAGACCCAAAAGCAAATTGACATGCAGCAATCGACCTTTATTAAAAAGTTTTTTTTTTTGCTATTGCCCGAAATGAAAGAAAAAAAAAAGGAGACAGTCGCGCCCAAGACGCAATATATGACCTCCCGACTGAGAACGCGCGCTCCCCCCCTTTCCATGCATTCGCTTTCTCTCGAAAGACCCTCTGGCTAGCAATAGAAAAATGTTTGTTTGTGGCGCTGCCCGCCGCCCGTCGCCCCTCCCCCGCCCCCCTCGGTTCTGTAACTTTTTCTACTCCCCTTTTTGCAGCAGCAAACCAAGCAAAGGATGACAAAAGCTTATTGACAGATTATTCAACCGTTGGCACATATTGCCGCCATAGTTTGGCGCCATCGGGCAGCAGTGGCTACAACAAAAGCAACAACTAGAACCACAAACAAGGCAGAGACAAGAGCCGGAGGAGGGTTTAACAACAACAAATGAAAGTCGGAACAAATCGACAAGCGTTTCAAGCAAATAATTAAAAAAGTTGCCAATATTAAAACTGAGCAAACCAAATGATTTTTTCAAGCGGCGATTCCGAAGGAAAAATTAAACTGTATATTCTGTCAAACTAAGCGCGAGGGGAGACTTTCTATTAAGGTTAAAAGGCCGTTCAAATTTGTCGAATCGCTGCTTGTTAAAGCCCATTTCGAAGGGGACAACGAGAGAGTCTTAAAAAACGCTAAAATATGCTTAACTAATCAAACGGCTCTTCTTATGAGTGAATGTGATTGAAAGAGAATTAGAAAGTAGAGAAGTTAAAGAAATTATTGTTATTCAATTTATACAAAATGAAAAGAAGTTAACAAGTTTTCTGAAGCCATTGTCGAATATTTTTGTAAAGTCAATTGGATATTAAAAGACCAACTCAACAAAAATTGTTTACAAAAATAACTTAGAAAGCATTCATATATACGTACATATTAGAGACCTGAACGAGTACATTCGAAACGCAAAACGAAATCCCTCTATACTTTCGGAACTCGTTTTCACACTTACTCATATTCGTAAATCGAGTATATCAAGCATCTCAAACGAACGAATGAGTTTAAAAGAGCAGGGCATACCGAAATATCCGGTAAAGCAAATCCGAGCATATCGAGAAGCAAATACCGAAAATCGAACCGAGTGCTAGGTACTGTTCAAATGTCTTACTCGTTCTCGGTATACCGAATTGTGAAGCAAGTACCTGATAGCAGACTCAATGAATATAATATGAAACATCTGAAAATAAATTGAATTTATAAAAATATTTACAGTATTTAATAAAAATAAAAACATGATTTTATTATAAATTTAACAATGAGTGTATTCGTGCAGGACTCTAGTACATATGTATGTATGTATGTGTGTATATATTTTCCAAAAATATATTCAAAATAATACCTAAAAAAGGGGATGTAAATTTTGTGTTTCTTGACCAGAAGTTATCTTAGGGTTTAGATGGTCTAAAATGTCATCTTGGGGCACCGCCTTTTAGAAAAGTACATTTTCCGATTTCCCAAGAATATTATCCAAATCTTTCCATTTCCAGTTTACACGCTACTTTAGTTTTAATATGACATTAAACTATATTTAAGAACTCTCAGCCTTAATGTGAAATCTCTTCCAACTTGCAAATGAACTCTTCCATGTTTTTTGTGTAGAAGATCTGGCTTAACCTTGACTTGCAAGCCGCCCACTTCTACGAATCTCAGAATATTACGTATATGATTTATTATACAAAGTGGCTCCAAAAAAGTGGCACTTTAATTAAATTACAAACTAAGTTTAAAATCGTTTTTAACTTAATAAATAAAATAGTTAACGAAAGGTAAATTTAAATTAGCTTGGTAAAAATCTTATAAACTGAAGTTCCATGATAAACAGATCCTTAATTGTATATAATTGTATGTAAAGATATTTAAAATTTGTACTCTCCACTTTTATATTGTATAAAATATAATTCTATTCAGAGCTCTGTCAATTGCTTCATTGTTGCACACAATTTATTTGTTGTTGTTGTTTTAATCGGTCAATTGCTGTGGCTAAAACTGTCAACCGTCGTTTAGCTACTACCCCACAACCCCCCCGCGCATCTATTCCACTCTGTTTTCGCCGCTCAAAGACCTTCCATCATTTGATCGCCCACAAAGTGCTAGCTACCGTCACGCTGTGCTCTGTGGGCGGTATGCCGCCTACATGCCCACATATGTATGTATGTGTGTTCTTCCCCCATCTCCCCCAATAGCCAAGTGCTTCAGATTTTATTAAAGGTATTTTTGGTGAAACCAAAAATGTATCTTTCAGATAAAGTACGTTAGAAACGTTTCGTTTTGGGGTGTATCGCCACGGGACTGCGGTCGAAAGCTATCAAAAAGTGTGTTATGAAGAGGGGGCGTTGGGGGGAGGGCACCAAACCTATTAATAAATATTTCTAAAAGAAAGTCCACTAAACTTTACTTTTCTTATTGATAAATCTGAAGAGAAACTAACGAAATAAACTTATATGAAGGAAATTGCTATAGTTAAACGACATTTCAATACTTTTCCTTAAGTTAATAAACATTTTGGCGACTTTTGGTTTCATCCATTTACCATGGATACAGGGTAAAATAACGTGTTGTCTCTTCCCTTTTGAATTTCAAAATCACTCAGTTGCACTTACCGCAAATAAAGAGCAATATAGACAAATTTTCCAAAAGTCTTAAATAACTTGTTTGATGTACTTATCTATGCATAAGTCGACGTCATTTTGAGTAAAGTCAAATCACGTATTATAACTTGTAAGATATATATCTTTGCCTTCACAATCATCAAAACTATTTCAAGAACTTAATTTTTTGTATTTCCTACTGCCAGTAGAATTACTTTTGGAGTTTTGCCTTTATAAAAAGGTTTCAATATTATATTTTTTGACATAAACGTTATAAGATTTTGATAAGGTCTTCAGCCTGCTAGATTCCTTTGAACACTATTATTTTTGATGACATTGTAGACATGATAATTCCTTTTTTTATGGTGATTATGATTACTTAATCTAGTTACTGTAAGACATTTGATGAGTGGCCTGCATACAATCGAGTGGGGCGCCACTGAGTAAAAAGGATGTTAGATTTCATATCATATTGGCTTAGTGTACTCACTTGGCAGTCGGTTTTGATATATGTGAGCTTAATCTAATAAGCATTAGGCACGAATATCTTCTTCATTTTTTTTTTTTTCTCTCACTCACAGGGACCGCAAACCAAATGCAAGTGAACAAAAAGCAAATTTATAGAGGAAAAAATGAATTCAAACACTTTCTGAGCGTTGGCCAAAGCCGTGTTCTTCTGACCAAAAAAGAAGTGAGTGAGGCAGAGACATAAAAGAGAGCGAGAGAGAGAGAGAGAGAGAGAGTGAGAGTGTGAGAGAGAAGGAAAGCTGAAACCAAAGCTAGTGAAAAACAAATCAAGTTGAAGTTTTCTCATTTCCATAACTAATGCAAAAATCCAATTTCTTATGCAAACATAAAATTTTCCACTTTTCAAGAGTGGGAGTAGCAGGAAGCAGCAAAGGCGTGGGGAGGGGGGGAGCGGTGGAAAGGGGAGGGGTCGTGCATGCATACTATAAAATTCAGGTCAAGCAAACCATAAAATCATTCATCATTTTCGTGTAAGTGTTGGCTGCACACACACACACACACACACACGCACACGGGGAGCGGGAGTCCTTGCCGAGCCTGCCTTATATATTAGTATGTGGGTGTGTGTGTGTGTGTGTGTGTGTGTGTTCTGGGTGAGGTTCTGTCGAGGTTTTAAAAACAGCCGACGTTCGCATTCTTGCAATAAAAATCAAGAAAGCAACCAACAAAATACTTGATACCTCCTACTCCGCCTACATCGCCCACTCCCTCTCAACCGGCACCACGAAGACCACCACCCAACCATTTCACACACATATAACATGCATACATATAAAACAAAATAATAATAATAATAATAATAATAATAATGATGAAGCCGAAAAACCAAACAAAATGTCTGAGACAGGTGACAAGAGTGTGAGTATTGAGGGTAAAGCAAGAAGATAGAGAGGAGTGTGAGGTCCTGTGGTCTAGGCACACACACACACACGCATTTGCATAAAGAACGAACTGGCGGATGGAGTCCTTTTTTCTCCTGACTGCCATCACCCGCAAAAATGTCGGCAAGGGATAAGTGTCAAAAGAATTTGACAATGCGTTCGTTTCTCGTTTTGCCTTCCATTTCAGTTTACATTTCTTTATGCATCCTGGCTATATCCTTGTTAAGGAAGTGCGTGTGTTTGTTTTAATGTTAAATAGATGGCCTAGCATGGCCATGGGCCCTGGAAAAGGGAAAGTGTTTATGTCCTTGTGTGTGTATTGGCCCCTACATAGGCAATTTCAGCTTTGCTGACTCGGCCATCAACTGAATTTCTTTTTATTTTCCAATTCCTTTTTTCCATTTCTTGTGCTTTGTTTTTTTTTTGTTCTTTGTCGTTTATTTCTCACCCACACATAAATATCTGCATTTATTTATCAGAATTTATTGTTGTCTACCTCAAAGCACAGATAAAAATAAAATAAGCAAACGAGTAAACGACAAACAAAAAATTGTCTTCGCTTTTCTCTCCTATCTTAATTGCCCACAATATTGTCCACAAATCAAATAAATTGTACACTTAAGTCTATAAAAAATGTCTGAAATGGTGAGTGAATCTTATTAAAAAAAAAAAAAAAAGAAAACTCTGAATAGGCCCAATACCAAAGAAAATTATACAAATTTTCAAGTTATACAAAGATTTTCTTTATCTCTGCCTTTCCCCTCCCTAACGCAAAAAGAAAGTTGTTTCAGAACTATTCCCGAATTTCAGTTAAATAAAAGTTGATTAAAGTAAAGATATTGCCCTGTGTCAGGATAAGCTGCAGCTAACTTAGTAGAGTCTAGTATATAGATTAAATTTATAATTAAGCAGATGGTTTAACAAATTTCACTAGTTTGGTATTATGAACATTCTCTTATCTGTGAAATCTCAGTGTATCGATGCCACGGATCCTGGAAATTCAAGTTTATTTTAGTTCCCTAATAAACCTAAAGCTTTCACTATATATAAAAATAATAACCAACCATACATATAGTATAATCAAAGTATTAAATATCTTACTCGTATTTACAATTAAATTAACTTGGCAAAAGTTTTTGGTGCAAATGTGTTTGCCTCTATGTAAAATAATTCAATTAACAGAAGCTGCAACTCTTTGCACTCGGCACAAATAAGGTAACACAATAAACCAATTAACTTATAGTTTCCATTTGATATTACTATTATTATTTCTCTTTTTTGTTTTTGTTTAACAAACAAACTTATATGTACCTACATTAGATGCCCAGAGACTTTAATAACCCTGATGAAAATATTTTTACCCTGCTAGATAAGTGTGGCCACTAATTTGGTCAATTGCTGAAACGATGAGGAATGTGGGAAAATGGGTGGCGAGCGAGAGAGAGAGAATGAGGGAGAGAGAGGGAGAGAGGGAGAGAGAGAGTATGTAATGTGAGTAAACTCCCTGGAAAGTAATTTATTTAATTTTGGCAGCAATTTTCATTGTATGCTCTCAGATGGTATCGACAAGGAGCACGAGCAGTAGCACGAGCAGTAGCAGGAGCAGAAGCAGAAGTGGCCAGGGAAGTTTTTGGTGGGTAAATGCCATGCTAATCAAGGACGAAAGCTGGGAGAATGTCGTACAATAATTTATTATAGTTTTGCTAACCGCTAACCACCGAAACAGAAGACACACGACAATGCCCCACTCCCACTTCCACTCACCACCCCACCCCCCCCCCCCTTCCTGTCTCGCTCTATCAATGGCTGCCTTTTGTTCGGTTACCCCAAAAATTAATTGAATTTTTGTACCACAAATTCTTGAGCATTTTCTGGCCTGGTATTTTCTGTTTAATTGCTGCCATCAGCGCAGCGGTTAAATTTTTCAGCAAAAGTGAAAGACGAAGCCAAAAAGTCAGAGAGAATGGGTAGAGGGTGGTGATGGGGGGGTATTGGTGGCGAAGAAAATAGTAAAACAGTGAGAGAGCAAGAATCAAGGGTTGTCGTTTTCCTGGCTAACATTTCATTTCATATTTAACGCATTTTTGCTATCAGTCCTTATCAGAACTCATCTTCGTCATCATAGTTGTGGTTTCCCTATCTCTCTCTCTCTCTCTCTTTCTCTTCATATTCTCTGCACTCTCTTTTTCTTTTTATTTTGAAGTGAAAGAGCCGGCCGAAGGGGAGCGAGTAAAAGTCCTTGCGGTTAGTGCCGACAGCAATCAAAGCAATTGCTTCTTAGGCCCGCCCCCCCCTAACTTTGTCTCAGTCTAATAAAATAATTGAATTGCGGCCATGTGGTAATATCTAGTTCAAAGCAATGAGCATGCAATTAGCCAAAGGAGCAAGGACCAAGGACCACGGCAAGGCAAGGCAATGGCAATGGCAAAATCAAAAAGCACAAGAAATTAAAAAAATCTTAACCACTTGAATAGAATTTTAATTGAGCTTTTTATCTCCATTGTGATTAATATATGTGAAGACAAAGAACCACAAGAAGCAAAAGTGAACAAGAGCCATTCATTCTATGTACAATGTCATCGGAACTTAATTTATATGGCTACTTGATTAATGAAAGGTCTTTGAACTGCAGCAAGTTCAATATGCTAAAAATAAAAAAGTAACTGATAGACTAAACATTCTAAATTTTCAGATAAAGTTTGAAACATATTTAAGCGAAAAAGTGAAGTGAAGCGAACGCATTGTCGGCTTAGTGAAAAGCTTTCAGACATTTGGAACAATGCTTTCAGGGTAAACTTTGACTCCCGTTACTATGATGCTTCTAAGTTCTGTCAGAATTATTAACAATATTATTTTTAGGTTAAGCCTATAAATTTAAATTTCAAATTATCGCCACGAGACTTCGACCTGCCAAAAGACCTTTATGAATTTTTGATCTAATGTTGCTTTAGATAAATTTATAAACCTTATTAAGAGTATTACAACAAACCTTTTGGCTTCCAAAAAAATTATTTTTTAATCTTTTTTTTTACTTTTCCATACTGCACCATTCGAGTGGAAATTATAATGTTTATTTTGACATTCCATGAAAGCAATAAAGCAACTTTTAAGTAAGTTTTCAAAAGAAAAGCTTCCAAAATATATGCCACAAGTCCTTTATGAATTTTTGATCTAATGTTGCTTTAGATAAATTTATAAACCTTATTAAGCGTATTACAACAAATCTTTTGGCTTCCAAAAAAATTATTTTTAAATCTTAAGTAAGCTACTTTTCCATACTGGCATAATGTGTATTTTGACATTCCATGAAAGCTATAAAACTACTCTCAAGTAAACTTAAAAAAAAAAAAAGCTTCCAAAATATACAAATTAAGTGATTTAGTCATCAAAAAATATTTACTTTCTATACAAAAAAAAAGCCGCCAATAATATTTTATTAATGGAAAGCATGAAAACTTAAATCTATCTCAAGTCTTTATTTTTTGTGTTAAATTTCAGTGCAATCATTTCGAAAAGCATAAACTTTCATACACAATTTATAAAAATTTTTGTTTAAAAGAAAGCAGAAAGCAAAATATTCAAAGTCCACGCACATTTAAGGCTTCAAGTTGTCAACAAGTTAAATGTTTTAAACTGTTTTAAATTGAAATATTTCGTTTTTAGACAAACTATTTCCACGAGACTGAAATTGTCTTTTTATGTTTTTCTTTCTTTTTTTTTTGCAGTTTAATCTAAAACGGCTTAGAAAATTTTAAATGAAAAACGATTTATAGCATTTAAACTTGTTCAAAATAGTTTTCTATTGATTTCTCTCATATCATATGATCACAATTAAAGTTTATCTTCTGCCGAGATTGGTGCTACAACAACAACTTGAACTCGGTTCAAGTAGTTTTGTAATTAAATTTCAATGTTCACGTTTACAATTGAGTTGATTTTGCTTTTGTACTCACCAAATCCATAGTCGAAGTTTTGTGTCCGTACACACACACACACACACACACACACACAGACACACCCAATGCACGTACATAGGGGCAACGAGAAGGAGGAAAGATGAACAATTGTTAAGGACTAAACAAGTGTAGCAAATGTTTGGCATATGCTTTTTGTATATCGTTTTTAAAGGAGCCATAAAACATAAAATACATATAGATATATATATCTGGCATGTTGCAGCTGACATTTAATGTGAATTGTCAACACAATGGAACTAAAGGCAGAGAGTGAGTGTGTGAGAGAGAGAGAGATTCAAATAGAAATGGAAATGGCAACGGAGGCAAACACACTGTCCAGACGTAACTGAAAATCCGGAGTCAGGGCCACGCTGCATATTTTAACATTTCCGGTTTGATTTTCACATTTTGCAAACAAAATGGCCGGCAGACGTGTTTCCGCCTTTCCGCTTTCAGCAAGCTGCACACGCACCTGGACTTGGCTTTGGCATCGAAAAGGCGGCGGCTGATACCTGATACCTGATGTCTGATGGCTGATGGCTGATGGGGTCCGGTTTATGGTCTCGACAAATGCATATAAGCCAATTGATTAGATGTCTGTGTCCCTTTTGATCATAACTGTATTTTGCTGAATGTGAATAGTTTTAGGTTCAATACGCTATGCTCGATAGGCTTAACTCTTTAATCTTTTTGCATTTTTTTTACCCTTTTTTTTTGTTGTCTTGTGTTTTTTTTTCCTTTTTTTTCGATAGACATAAAAAATTTACCAGTTGATTTTATGCTGGATTAAGCTTAAACTTTATACTAAAGGGAACTAAGCAAGCGTAAATGGAGTTTCTTTCCTTTTTTCCCCTTTTTTCCCCTTTTTTGTTGTTGTTGTCGTCTGCACTTGGTTTTTTCCAGTCCCTTTCCCTTGTTAAAATAGCTTTAGTATGGTCCTTTTGCCTGAATCAGTCCATTTCCTTTCTTCATATGCATGTGCGTGTGTGTGTGTGTGTGCCTGTGTGTGTTTGCGTGTGTCTATGTGTTGGAGGCTCTTAAGCCACGTCTGACTGATTCCGGCACATTTCGGCTGGCAACATAGGAAAATATTTGTTGTGACAGTTTAGGGATACGTTTATACAATTTTTTTTTTTCTTCTTCCATTTCCATTTTTACCCCTTTTTTTTTGGTGTTTTTGTCATACCCT
The DNA here is from genome assembly GCA_024703675.1 of Drosophila nebulosa. Classification (NCBI taxonomy): domain Eukaryota; kingdom Metazoa; phylum Arthropoda; class Insecta; order Diptera; family Drosophilidae; genus Drosophila; species Drosophila nebulosa. Next base: position 4,309,001 of record CM045724.1, on the reverse strand, counting down.
GGCAAAAGGTATTTTCGAATTGACAAGACAATTCGATAACAAAAAGTGAACTACTTAGAGTCCATGGGGTCAACCGTTATCAGAGCTCAGAGTCCTGCCAAATAATCAATTCCTAATTGATTAGATTGAGAAATGATTCTTGATTCCCTTTTGCAAAGAGAAGTTCTATGGCATATTGAAATGTGTCAGTGAAAAATGTAGGAAATGCTGCTAGGAAACTGTTGCAAAAGTTTTTTAGTTTGTTTTTCAATATAATCTCCTTTAAGGTCAATGCTCCAACCTTTTTGAACCCATTTGAAATTTGAAATTTCTAACAAACAAATAACTTTTTCAGGTTTGGAGCCATCTTAAAGAATGTATCACACGATACTAAAAATTTACTCAACCAATCTTCTATATCAAACTAACTAACTATTCAAAATACCAATCGCATGCTCCTTATTTAGAGTAGAAAATAAAATCCTTTACAAACACACACACACACACACACTCTCATATCTTATCTTACTAATATTAAACCTCTTGTTCATGCAATTAGCTATGTGTTTGGACTTCAGTTGGACGATCTCTTCGAAGTTTACCCAATTTCAAGTGTTTGGTGGAACGATTTGATTTTTTTTTTTTTTTTGGTAAAGATAAAACACTTTGGCTTCTAAGGATGTAGTATCACGGATACCAGAGACTACTAAAAATCATTATATAAAAATATGTGGAGAATGCAGTATCACTGCCTCCTGTAGACATTCTTAACGATAGGTAGATCTTCTTTAGATTTTTGTTGAATTAGAATGTGCTGACCTTTTGAAAGCATTTTTGAGCTTAAGTTTTGCAAGGGTATACAAACTTCGAAACAATGTGATTGATTTTCATGTTTATTGAGGAAAAGGTTTGACATTTTTCTGCGTATTGAAAAGCCATCAGGTTGAGGCAAAGTTTTACCTATACGTAATAGGTCTATTATGTAATTATTGTATATTATTTTATTGTCAAAGAATACTTTGAACGGGGGTCAATCAGTCAAGTTTGTTGCACTCACCACGAACGAGGGGTATTCTTGTTGAAAGCCAATAAGAATTTGTGTCATTCAACTGTTCAGCTTGTATATACATAGTTACTTATGTATGCGTGGTGTGTGTGTGTGTGTGTGTGTGTGTGCACACAGATAGGATACCTTGACAGAATCCAATTTCATTTCAATTGACCAAGCAATGCATATATAATATTCTGTATATATTCTGTATATACATATGATTTGCCGCCATCAAACATTGCTCTGGACAGTTGTAAGTGTTGACATTATTTATTATGGGGACAGGCGTTGGGGGAAGAAGGAGGGCAAATGATTGAGTTTTTGCTTTCTTTTTGCCCTGTTATTTTTTCCTCTACATAAGTGTATAAATTACTTTTTTACTTTTTATACAATATACCTACATACATATATATATATATATATATATGTACATATGGTCATCTAGCAAATGGAAATCAATCGGTTGAATTGTAATGGTAATGGCTTCCTATGGAATACAGTCATTTTTTGCTGCTATGCATTCGTATTAAAGCAAAATGTAATCGAAAATGAAATCACTTTCAATAATTGTCGTCGAATGACCACGAATTGACTTCATATGATTCATTTTAATTTGTTTAAACAGATTCAATATAAATGCATATCAATGCTGAGATTGGTAATCGTCAAAAGGAACTCATTACTAGAAAACTGCATATCATTCAATTTTTTATTGCCTTTTGCCTTACTTTTCTTTGGCAAAAACATGAGAAGAGAAAATTAACAATCTTTAATTTAATAATAAAGGAATTAAACAAAAGTTCGATCAAGTTTGTTTAATTTTTTGTATAAGCAGGCTCGAGGCCTCCTCACTCTCTCCACTCTAGAATTGTAGTGCAATACAGTGCTTAACATATTTGTAACCCACCCAGCAGCTTAAACTTTAAACCAATTTCAACAACATTTTTAAGTGTTTTGCTAGGAAATCGTTTATTTAAAGTGAAAAAGTTGTTTCTCGCACAAAAAATTCAAATATTGAACTACTCAATTTTTAAGATTTTAAGGGATTATGTCATTTGGGAAAAATTTTCAGCCAATGTGTTTTTTTAAAAGATTGAAAGTGGGTTATAAAGATGATAAGCACTGTACTTCTTTTAAAATAAAACTATTTGGTAATATGATTTATTGTTTAATAACCGTATTTTTGTACTTTAGACTTGGTAAATATCCGAGATCCAAACGGACGGACGGACGGACATGGCTATATTGACTCGGCTTTTGTTGCTGATCAAGAATATATATACTTTATAGGGTCAGAAACGCTTCCTTCTATAGCATACATTGTGGCGACTTTAATACACCCTTTTACCCTATGGTTACAGGGTATAAAAACCTTATAAATCTTATTTTGCCTCGCATTCAAACGTCCGTGTTTAATATCAGCAAGATCGGAATACTATAACTTAAAGCTTTCATAGAAACGATTGGCGGAAAATTCAATTTTAGATCAATAACTTTCTTTCTCTTTCCAGCGCATTTTATAAGAATTAATATTTCTTCATATCAGTGCCAATTTTAATAAAGATTAAGTGACTATATCATATACGTACCATAGGTTTCTTAGAAACAATCGACCCCATAACCAGTCTTTGGTAAGAAAAATAAAAAAAAAAAACGCAAATTCGACTTTTTACATAAATGAGGAACACAAAGTACTTGCAAGGGTATACAAACTTCGGTCTTCTGGTTACTGATTCTAGTTCAAATATACTTGATTACTTCATTCCGTTACGACTTTTGGGTGAATAAAAAACACTTTAGATGACTAAATTATATTTATTTGATCATCAGTTTACAACTTTAAAAGATCTTTTTGATCTCTTTTTGTACCCTCAAAAAACAGATGTACCCACAATAAATTGGGTAAGAAAATGATTAATGAGCAATTATTCAACTTACCTTGTCTACTTTAATGCGAATAAAAAAAATAAAATAAAAAAATGCAATAATTGTTAATGATATATGTTTTTTGTATTGCAATAAAACCAATTGGAAATAAATCAATAATTTTGGACTCTTTTGTAAAATGCTCGCGGCTTCTTTGTGTCCAGCGACGCTGGGGATATAAAATGCAACGAATATAAGTATAAAAAATAAAACAAAATAAAATGAATATGGCAATATATATATATACAGATGTCTACTTACATATATATATATGTGTATGTGTGTGTGTGTATAACGTAGAGGCCGAGCACATTTATTTGGCTTGTTGTGGTTTTTGGTTCAAGCGCAGCCATTTTGGAGTTCGTCCAACAGCCCGCTGGGTCTTTTGTTGTTGTGCGAAGGTTTTGTGGTTTTTATCCATCCTGCGAGTGTTCGTGTGTGTGTGTGTGTGAGAGAGAGGGAATGAGAGAGAGCGAGGGAAAGAAGGCCAGGCAGTTCTGGCCTCTTAAAGTGAAAATGTGACGAAAGCATTGAATTTATTTCCCATCCCTTAGCCACAGTGCCCCCCCCCCCCCCAACCCTTCCTGCTATTGGGCCAAACAATATGTTTGCTGCCTGCCTCTTGTAGTGGGAGCCGCATAAATTGGTCGGCAACTAATTGAAAATGGTTCTAGTGCTTGTGGTTTTGTCTCTCTTTCACACACGCTTCTCGCCCACACACACTCACACTCACACACACACACACACACACACAGAGACAGACATTCACTTGTATACATGTGTCTTTGTTTGTGTGCAATCTAAACGCTAATTAAATGATTCAATGATTCCTTATTTCCCCCCCCCCCCCCCATGCCTCATGCCATTCGCCCTTCTCTGCATTTTGCTACTTTACCTTAATTTCGTTTTATTGTTTTTCGCATGTTCTTTCAATTGCTTTTATGTATGTGCAAAGACCCGCAAGTCCAAGCAACTCCTTCAAGTGGTGAGAGACCACACATAGCCACAGTCTTTCTTCCCCCCTCACACACACACACACACACACAAAGTGAGTGTGTGTGAATGTGTGCGGCGGGTTAATTGAATTTTATGTCTTGGTCGCCAATCCACACACCAAAAAGCAGAAAGAAGAGAGGGGAGCGAAAGAAAAAAAAAATTGGAAAAAGAAATTCTGCTGGTCTTCTGCTCTGGTCTAGGAAATTAATTTCCTTATATTGACTTTCTCGCTGTCCTTCTCATTCACTTGGCAGCAGCAGCAGCAGCAGCAGCTTCTTTGCTTAGTTTAATTGTAACTTTTTCTTAGACGGATTTATTGCCTTAGAAAATTGTCCTCACTAATGAGAAAATGATAAGCAGGCACACCACTTCACTCTATCTCTCTCTCTCTCTCTCTCCATCTCGCTCTGTCTGTCCCTCTCTATCTCTATTTTTCTCTGCCATCTACCAGCTCTCTAATCTTCTCTATGATGTTAATGGATTCGCACTTGCAATGAACCACAAACATATGCAAATGTCTCGAGCACCTGCTAACAACATTAACTATAATAGTATGTGTGTGTGTATTTCCACTCACTCACTTACCCCCACACGCCCCACACACACACAAACACACTCACTTATCATTTTCAGGCCTTCTCCACACTCCATCAATAATTATATGCAGCATACATTTAGGCGCTTTGCTTCTACAACTTCTCCTGCTTCTACTTTTTGTCCACCATTTGACTAGGCAAATGTTTGCACTGCACTCGAAACTTGTGTTGCAGCCAACGCACAAGCAACGCAGTGCAACAAAAATGAGACGGTTAACATTTTTGAGTGCTGCCTGCCTTCCTGGCTCAAGCTGCCTGGCTGAAGGGAAGTTGAGGGAAGTTTTTGAGGCTTTGCTTCATTTTCCTCTTTGGCGGGATGCACTTAAATATTTTGCATATGCGTGAAGTGTGTGAGGAAAAGCTATGCTGCTGCTGCTGCTGATGATGAGACGTTGACGATGCCGCCGGTTGACGACAGCAAACACTTTCTTGTAGTCAAGCCTCCCATCTACATGCATTTGCTTCGTTGGCTCCAAACAAAAAAAAAAAACGTTAGGCTAAGAGCATGACTGTACTTTGAATATATATATATATGTATATATATAGTTAGCATGCTAATTGATTGTCGAGAAAATCTACATATGTTTGGTCAAAAAAGGTTTAAAAATTTCTATTAAATATTGGCATCTTTTGAGGAGTTTATATGCAAGAGAAACTATGCATATTTAATATATCCAAGCTTTTTTTTTACTTTTTCCTGCTCCTTGCAATTTGAAACTTACTTAAAGTGATAAAGTTCTGTTAGGTAATTAATATATCTTTAGACCTAATCAAATTAAAAAACGCCAAGATAACTCTTCAGTTTCAGGTCTCTCATTGATTAACTAATATCGTTGTGGAGCTCAGATGACATTATCGTTTGGTTGGAAACTCTCTCAAATTGTGGCCAATTCCATATGTTTTTATAAACATTAAACTCTTTCATTTTATTAAACACATAAATTGTAATAAGTTTATAGATATATAAAAAGCAGGACCCCAAAAAAATTTAAAATCTTTGAAAAATTGATAAAATTTTTAAATAATTTGTAATTAATTGAAATTATTTTTAAGAACACGCAATGTAAAAAAACCCTTAAAAATGCAAAAAAAAAAACAGCCCCAGAGATTAAAGTAGGCAATTGACTGTCCCCTAAATTTATTTCACAAAATGAAATACTGATATAAAAACCAATTGAAAAAAAAGTCTCAACATATATAAAACCTTAAAATTGTTTCTGCGATATGTTCAATTCAAATGTCATAACAAAGATTGTTAATAGTTTGCGGCCATTATTAAGTCACAGCCAAGTGGACTAAACCTAACTAATTCGGTTTCATTAGGTTAAAGAGAACTAGCAAAGAAAAAAATTGGAAATATTTTCAAAAAAAATTTAGTATTAATCTAAATGAACAAGAAAACCAATTTTAAATAAAATTTCAAAAATTTTAGTCTGAAAGAACTAAGTGAGAAACTAATAACTAAACGTTCGATTTAACTATCTTTGTTATTCCCATTGAGATGGTAAGCAATACTCAAACAAGACGCATTCGTTTCTCTAATTTAGTGTTGTTACATAAATTCTAACTTTTGGTTAAATAAATTTGTAGATATGGTATTTCTATAATAACTAGTTCATCATTTGATTATGTACTTCATGAAACTCATCAATATCACTAAAGCATACCATCTCCATTACAGACTGCAAGCCATCCTTTTATCCTTTCTATCCGCCTGCCTGTCTTGCATTTAAGAAAGAATAAGAGAGAGAGGGAGCGGGGAAGAGGGAGAGAGAACTGAAGCCTGAACACTTTCGACTTTGATCCTGTGCTGGCCAAGAGGCGTCAAAAGTTTGTCCTTTCCTGAGATTTTTTACTCTTCTCTTCTTCTTTTTTGTGTTAAACTGATTTATTGGTTCATTTCCACCATACAGAGAAAGAGATAGAGAGAGAGAAAGAGATATAGAGACTAAATGCAGGCGAAGGTTAAATGAAGCAGAGAGCAAGGTAAAAACGAGAATAAAGGTGGGAGGCAAAGTAAATTACATACGACTCCTGCTGATGATGATGCATTCGACAAGTGAGTGGAGTCGTTGTAATACAGTAACATAGGAAAGGCTCTCAGATACTTTAAGCCGATATCAAATCTTTCAATAATTAATATGGCACACACACACACACACAGCGAAGGGAACCCAGCCGGCAGGTTGAATCTCATAAATAAACCAAGTGGGAAAGAGGGACGGAGAGAAAAGGTGGCAGTCAGGCAAGCAACGAGTTGGGCAAAGTTTTTCATGCTCCGCACACATACACACACACACAAACACACACACATTCCAGCACGTGTTCATTTCCGGCTACAGCATTTACCGTGCATATCCTGCCTCCTGGTCTTGTTTCCATCTTCACTTTCTGTTGTTTTGTTGCTTCTCCCTTCGTCTAAGCCGTCTACCACCTTTCTATCACCACCTTCGTCCTTGCCTCTACATCCTTGCTCCTCTTTCGTTATCGCCGCCGATACAACCAGGCGGGCGGCTTTCAGATTTAATTTTAATTAGGTGCTATTGAATTTATAACATTTTTCAACTGCTGTCGTTGCCGCCATGTATTTGAGATGCCATCGTCTCTCGCACGTAAAAAGTTTTTCACGAAAAGGAAAAGTTTACTCTCCTCCCCCCAACCATGAGATTCCCATCATCGCCTGTTGCCTGCTGCCTGCTGCCTTCTGCTGCCTTGCCGCCTGCTTCCAAAACACTAATAACAATAATCGCAAATTGTATTTTCATGAATTTTCAACTCGTAATTACTAATATTTTTCTATACAGACACACACACACACACACACACTGAAACGCACACACAGAAACGTATTTTATATACATTTTCATCAGTTTTTCCCTCTTCTTTTAGCCACAAAGCCAAAATGGCGCATAATTAAAATTTGTTGTCCGGCCGCTCGCTTTTTGAGGTGGTAGAGGTAGAAAATAGTCGTGAATGGGTGGGTCATGGAGAAGTAAATTGGACTGGAACTTTACAATGAATAACGATCAACAATGTACATTAATTTTGTATATTAATTGTATATTTGCGTAGGCTGCATATTAAAATGTTTGCTAATCAATATTAACCCCATTTGAAACAGATTATTTTTGTTGATTTTAATTTTCAATTTGAGTGCAAAACTGTGCGAACAATTTATGCCACGTTTTTTTTTTTTTTTTTATCCCCCAGGGGTAACAAAAGGGTTTGAGGCAAAAATAACGGGGCATAAAACAAACGTTAGTTGAGTTCAATTTGGCCAACAAAATTGAATTGACCTTTTGGATATATGTACATATTAAAATATTAAACAATTTACTCGAACAACATCAAATGAACATATTAAGGTCAATTTGATTTCGATTTAATTCACCAAATAAAATTTAATCTATTGCCCATAATCAAGTATCCATTGCTATTTCAGTTACATTTTTGTTTTGAGTTGTGGTCAAAAGTGGTAAACGGCATTTGAATTGGATTATACAAAGCTTGTTCCGTAATTATTTCCAACGATTAGTAGTCAGTAGTTCATATGTAAAGCAAATTTACAATTGCATAGAAAATAAAATACAAATTTACTGAAAATTTCATAAATTTCATATGAACAAAGTCTTAATTTATAAATTCACTTTTAAAAGGTGAAATATACTGTAAAATAAACTATTGAGTCAGTTTAATTAATCTTTAAATTTATGGCCTATCGAAAACTACATTCACCTATCCTTAACCCGCTGTACATCTAATTTGCTCTGATTTTAATAGGCCTTACTTTGTATTTGAGTCAGGATCCTTTCTTACTTTACTTAAAATCTCTGTTTTCTCCTATTTAGCTTAAAGTTAACTGTAGTTAATCATTTCAATAACTGAATTTCTGTATCCGTGCCCCTCGGTCAACTGAATGCGAGGAACTCGCTCAAATCAGGCACTGTCCTTGTCGGTCTTTTGGGGGGCCACTCAAACGTCACGTCACGTCAACGTCAAGAGTTCAGACATATAAAGTGCTTTGTGTTTAGAAAACAATATAACCTATATACAGAATAGAGCATTGCATAAGCACATTCAAAAACCAAATAACTCAATAAGTTTATGAATACTTTTTTTCATGTATTTGATGGAACGAGAAATCAGCTCACATTTCTCGTTCTACTGAAAACTGAATGCCTGTATTACATAAATCTAGAATCTTATATCAAACCTAATAAAAGACAGCAGCTAAAGTAAATCAATGTTTAAGACAACTCGATCGTAGAAAGATTTCTTACTGTCCCCCACTAATTAACTTCGAATTATTAATTTTCGCACAATATAAACTATACAACTAATTTTGGTACTCTTTGACGCGTGTCTTACAAAAAGCCATACAAACTTTCTATTTAAAAAAATCTTGAGTTGTCTTTTCTTATTAATTAAATGCAGGAAATGACTTTGTTTTTAAAAAGTTGGGCAGAAATTTTCAAACCCACATCATAACTACTTTTTTATTGAGAGACTCATTTATAATACCAAGACTATCGCTTTTAGTTTCATGCCTATGCTTGAACCATCAGATCAGGATCCTCTCTTACTTTTCTCTTTTTAAGAAAACAATTTGCTGTAAGATATATATTTTAATGTACTTGTAAATATTAAAAAGGAGAGGAGATGGACTCTACTGACCTGTCAGATTCTAAGAATTCATCACACTTAAATGATTTTACAGAGTTTGCATTCTTTAGGGGTCTTAGAAAATTTTCTAACATTTGACAAAGGATCAAGAGCAAAAAAACAGATTTTTATTTAAATCAATTGAAATTGAAAATCTTCTTATTTTGTCATATTTAAATTCGGCAACCTTCACGCTCGCCATACATTAAAAGTAATTCCCTTGCAACTCCACGACGTATATAGGAATAGGTTTTGGCAGCCAAGGCCGCTCGTGCTGTATCCCTTGAGTTCACCTTAATGCCAGGCTTATGAATTAAAAATGCATTATCCAGTATATGAAAATTGTAGTCGAGGGCACAGAGGGCATAGCCTTGGGTCATCTTATCGCTCATGCCCTCCCAACTGAGACGTTCATCGTAGGTTGGATCGTTGACGGTGCCAATGAAAATGGGTTCCCAGGTCCAGTTTTCACCAACTCTTTTGCCTATATTAAAGACGTTAAGTTTATCCGAGACATTGGCATTAATCCAGTCCGCCAATCTCGGGCCCGAATGACATTGGGGACACAAATTGTGATGGAAAGGAATGGCATTTCCATCTAATAAAAGTTCTTGTCTATAGACAGTTCGGCTTAACATTGCAAGAAAAGCGGGCACTAATCCTGGCGAGGGATACAATTCAATATCCGATGCTAAGACATGATGAGTCAGCGAGGCTTCTCTAGCTAAATTTCTTCCAATATTTACTGGATATTCTAGTTTATTTTGGTAACGATAGAGTTGAGTTTCCGTATCAATTTCAAAAGGCGGTTTTATTTGGCAATTTAACTCCATTTCCATAGCCTCATCTCCGGAGGGCACAATTTTGGGTAGAAAATGCATTTCAAAATATATGTGAAAGCTGGTCAATTCCCGCACCAATTCTCGTTGGGAATGACATTTCAGCAACCACAAGATGCTTGTCAAAGTGGCCTCAAAATCCCAGCCAGGTGCATACAAGGCCAGGCTAACAGGAGCTAACCAACGTTCAAGTAAGGGCACCAAATTATCCAAAAACCTATAATCTCCATGGGTCGTATACGTAATATTCGATGAGCAATGCATGGGCCCATGACCTGCTTTGATATAATTCTTAAGTAACCAATATTCCTTATAAATCACAACCGACGATTCAAACGATCGATTCTTGCAAACGACCAAGTTTCGCAAATTACCAGAAGCCTCACGCAGCTCATCGTCAGTTGTGTTTAATTGTGATGTGACTCGGTTTTGCCAAATGAGAAGTGTCACCAAATAGTATACTAGTAGACCAAACAAATACATTTTTCATCTAGCTTACTAGACCAAACTATATTATATATATATATTTATATTCATTCATGCATTTATTTTCAAATTTCCATTGCTCTATTCCTCATTATCATTATCCCAAGGGCTGCAAATGAGAGACTATCGATACGCAAATGACTTGCAGCCATCCAGATATCAAGAAGTTGCTGGGCATCCACATGAAAGAATTCCAAATCCCAAGAACTCAAGTAGTAAAAGGAAAATCTATCTTCCGTGGGAGGAATGATGGGATCATCCTTGTGGTGGTTGGCCCATTTAAGGATTTTGCTCAAAATAATTGAATTCACATCGGGCAAACGCAATATGATTTGAGTGTTGACTTTCATTCTTCGGTAATCGAAATTTCCGCTTTGATCCAACATCATCTTGCCTAAGCTGGAACATTTTAGGATTTTGGAATTCACTTTAAAGACTTTACCATCCGAAGACTTTAGTTTAATGGGCAGCATAGTAGAAAAAATCGAATTAGATTTTCTTTTTAGCTGGCAGTAAAATTTAAAGTACCTTGACGTGCGTCAAAAATATTGTAAACAGTCACACTTGTGACTTTAACATACAATACGGTCACACCTGAATAAGAAATTTACTAGCTGGTCACACTGAAATTTGAAATTAGGACTTCAACTCTTCAAATGAAGGTAGAAAGTGTTTTAGACCCCATATCCACTAAATAGGAGCTATATGATATAGTAGTTCGATCAACATGGGGCGTACGCCTTTTTTAAGAGAATATAAAAATCATATTTCCGCAATTAACAAAACTCAATCAAGGGCAGTTAACATTTTTATGGCACATGGCTCAATAATGTTCGTCCATTGTGTATTTTCGTTTTGACTTTTTTTCCGTTTCCGCTTAATCGTGTACATATGTATGTATGTATATGTTTGTATGTATGTATATATAAAATACGAACTGCAAACCTAAATAAATATTTATTGTTTGCAGCTGGAGTTATGGAGAAGTCGAGTCTTTGGCTTAATTGAATATCAATTCATTTTAAATGTGCGCAATATAAAACACAAAAAGCAGGCCCAAAAACTGACCACCAAAAAAATATACAAAAAAAAACAAAAAAAAAAAAAAACGGGAGAAAATAAAACGTAAAACAAAACACACAATATGATTGGCCGGTAGTTGAACAAAGTACAAAGTTGTTGCAATATTTATGGGGCAAATTATTAGCATACAAAATGCAATTGATGCCCTCCAGTGATTAATTAAAATGTTTCCGAGCGCATATAAATTCATATTGTTTATTGCTATGCACACACACACACACTCACACAAAACATTTATATTGGCAACAACAACAATTGTGATGGGGTCAAGCGGCATTTTTGTGGTCCAATGCACTCGAAAAATAAAATGCTTTCCATTGGCAATGACATGCTAAAAATGTGAGACGAAAAGACAAATGACCCTTAAAGTTGTAACTAACAGTGACTAAATGGAGACAAGTGCCACCAAAAAGCAACAAAAAAAAAAAAAAGACAATAGAGATAGTCAGGTGTCGCCTTTAAGATACCCTGTACCACAAAGGTTAATTCGTAACCAAAATAGCGAAAATAAACCCAGAAACCAACTCCATTTGTTAAAATTTTTTCTTTGAATTAGCAGAAACAACACATAGCAAATTAAGATTACATAAACGAATTAAAATCACATAGTTTCCAGGATTACAATAAAGAACACGCCGAAGAATTGTCTTCAGAGAAATGACCAGAAATGCAAAGGTCAAATCATGTCTACAACACTAAAACTAGTTGAGAATTACAACTAAATATAGCAGAAAAAGTTAGACAAAGCTTCCAAAGCCAGAGTTCACCCTTTTAAAAACAAAATATTTTAAGAAACACTCATTCAAAGTCACTAAAACTTGGTTGTCATATTTAGTTAAATTATTTTCTCACTTTTTATTGAGACATTATAAGAAAATCAAAAGTTTACTCTATCAATGTCGGTACTGAATTTTAAATATACCCTTTTAATTACAGAGTTAAAGCTATAAAAATTAAAAAATTCTAAAGAGAACAGACAAACGAGTACAACTACATAGAAGACGAAGTAGAAGTAAAGGAAAATCTTTTAATTGCTGCCCGCCAGACTGGTCGAAAAGCAAAGAAAAACTCTTCAATTTGTCTTCACCCCCCTGCCTTGGGGGAGTGATGTCGTTTTAAGTTAGATTGGGATTAAGTCCCCCCAGTCTTTGGGATTGAGATTGGGCCGCGTGAAATTGCAAAACTGTTTCACCTGAATGCATCATGGCCCCATACGCCCCCCCCCCCCCCGACACCCACACACAAAAAATAAACAAAACACATCTGAAACTTTAGGACAATAAAACAATGCAAATACTTGTGACCTAATAATACTCTAACTAATTGATTAAACTTTTCACTTCGCATTGAAAAATGCGTTTTCCACTGATCTTTAGTTTCATTAATATAAAATTTCAGGTAGTAAATACCAAACTTTAAGCAATTTGTTGGAGAGGAGCTTTGGCTCCTTTAAAAATGCGTTGCGGAAACCTCATAATTTCCAGGTTACCTTTCCATTGTTATAGTGTATGAAAAACTACCATAAAAACTGCTACAAAATGAATGAACAAACAAAAACAGGCAAATAAAAGGCAGAGCGAGCCAAAGGGAGGAAGACACAAAACAAAAAAAAAAAGAAGAAAACAAAACAAAGAGGAGAGAGAAAAAAGAAGAGAAAAACACAGAAACTTCAAACAATGGGCAGCCGTCAAAGTGAGCGATTGTTAGAACGTGTCAAGGCATCAATGGGCTAAAATCCCAACAGAGTAAGCACTCTGGACAGTGGCCAGCCAGAACGGGTCTAATATTCCCCAGGCCTGCTACCCCTTCCGCCGCCTCCGCAACAACAAACAAGAGGCAAAAAGGAGTTGGAAATAAATTATCTTAAAAATGGAATATCATCAGGAAGTGAAGTAACAAACTAATTTTCAGCAGCTCTTTTATTGGCACCAACTTTCAATTAGACTAAGCAAAGATATCTACACATTTTCTCAATAGAATAACATGAAAGAGATGGGAAGAGATTCTTAAGAAACATTCTTTTCTTTTTCTTTTGTTACCCAAAGGCGTTAAAAGTGCATGGAATCAAAGGCTCTAAGTAAATATTGGCCATCACTTTGAATAAACGTAGAGGATAGTCGATGTTGGGGGAGAGGGGGGGTTGGCTGGGTGGTTAGCATCTTAAGAAAATTCTAATTTTGATGTCAAACAGCGATTAAAAGAAACGAGATTACCTGCTGCATATTGCATGAGTGCATTTATTGTGTTTGCTTAACGCTTTTGCACTTTCTGCACTGCTTGCATGTCCTGGAATGTGTCCTGAACCAACTACCCAACCAACCACCCACCCACCCAAGAAACAAGGAGAGGCCAACGAAAACACAAAAAAAAGAAGAGCACAAAATGCAGACATCGTTGAGCTCATTTGCACTTTGACGCGTCGTCATGGCACATAGCATGGGCAAACAAAACTGCAGCGTCAGGCAGGTGCAAGTGACGGCAATGATGACGTTAACGAGTCCACAAAATACTTTAAACTCGGCCCGACCCGCCTCACCTCGCCCACAGATATCACTTTTTATTTCTTTTGCCCCTGCCAATCGATGCAAATAAACAGCACAATTTTGGAATTTATTTTCATTTTTTTTTTATTTATTTTTTTTTTTCAATTCTGTGGCCGAAACAACTCAACCGCAATGTACGTACAAAAGCCGCCGTTGCCGGCGTGGCCGCTGCCGCAATCGGGAAAAATCTGTTAAAATTTCAACACTGAGAAAGCGCGAGTCAACCGCGGCGCCGGCAATAGGCGCTTTAAAAAAGCTAATGGAACATATGGCTGCCAAAAACATGGACTCCCTGCACGGTTTACCCACCCACTCATGCCCCTCACGTCCCCTCATTCCTCCTAGCAAATCTCCGCAAATGGCTACTGTAGTAGAATCCACAGCCCAACCGACCTACCTAACTCATGCAGTACACTGTGAATAATTTTTGAAAGACATCGATTGTTAGACAATTTTTGTTGCGTCAATTTTGTTAAATGATTTCCTGGCATAAGTTGGCCAATTTGAAAATAACTTCTTAAAATTTATACAAAAATCATTTATGTAAAGAATTTTTAAATAAGCTATCCTAATTCTTGTTTCTTTTATCTTAGTTACATGGTAGCTGAACTGGATATGGATATACTTCTGGCTTAGGCACTTGGTTTTTAACCAATTATTATAGAAGGTAAGCTTATATATGCTTTCAATCATTCGATCATTTAAATAATGGATCAAGCTGAATGTCAAACAGCTTTTTACTAGAGGGACTTTCTTTAGATTTCTTCTTTGGAGCTCATAGATACAAATATATTTAGCAGTTCAATTTGCAGACCAAAACAAATTAGCAGAACATCGAGATTAAGCTACATACATATAAAAAAAATATATATGCAAGCCAACGTACCGACTCGGATATACCCTAAACCAATTTCAGAGGCGTTCTTCTCTCCCTTTTCAATATATTGTGTTAGATTTCTGTCTCTATTTCCTTCTCTTTTCACAATCACCCGTCGGTCGCCCTCTTGCTGTGTCTTGTACCAAACGGACGGATAGGGCAACGGGTATAAAAATGCTTACTTAATTTATTTCGGAATACGTTTCATTAAAAAATATCAAAAACAAAAAGTGTGAGAGGGATTTAAAGAGAATAAGTAACAGCTGGGCTGATCAAGGATCATATTGCATCTCTTTTGGCTGTATAAACAACTAACCAAAGTAAAAACACGGAGAATAATTGTAACTCAATTGGAACCCAATTCGCTGTTAGCTAAATATGTTTACTAAATTAAATATTCAATTGCAATTTCCACAAAGACTATATAGAATAACGGATGTATTCTTCTTCATATATTTGACTATTACTGAAACATATTATTCATTTTTAAAAAAACATAACATTTACCTAACATTTAGAGGTATTTTGCTAAGCAAATCGAGTCTCTTTCCTTCCTAATTTTTGCTAGAATTTTTCTCAGTGTAATCTAGCCACGTACAATTTCCGGTTGAACACATTTTGTGGTCGGGCGCAAATGCATTTATATTTGAGCAAGAACAGCAACAACAACGACAACAGCAACAACAACAACATGCTGCTGCAGGGGCTATAGAAGAGTGGGAATTGAATGGCGAATGTTGGCAACAGGGGGAATGAGGCTAAAGTATGAGGTCTATGCTTTTGGTAAAGCTTAAGCCATTTCATTTTTGGTTCGTTGGCGTTTGTAGCATTTGGTATTTTGCACTATTTGCCCTGTTCTCAGAGTTTTTATGGGCAACTATTGCTTATACAACTACTTCGACTGCTAGAGACTACTGCTGCTTGCTCCTACCACTTGGGGGATTGGTGGAGCCACGGGGCACTCATATTTCTTAGCACTCATATAAACACTCACAAAAACTAATAGAGAAACCGAGTAAGAGAGAAAGAGAATGAGAAAGCTAAGGCTAAATAAACATTACCAAAAGAAAAACCATTTAGAACAAAACGAGTGGAAGTGGATTTACCCTGGATAAGCAAAAAGTCAGCAGCGAACAAAGAATGTCCAGCAAAAGAAAATTCCGTATCCAATATCTAATGAAACTCCAAACTATCTTATACTGAATATATTCTCAATGCATCCCATTTCCCATTGGGAAGTGGCCATGCAAATGCTTTCATTACGATAGCTTTTCAAATACCTACGAGGCACGTTAATATTTCAAAATGTAGCACAAACATATGCTATCTCAATTTCTATACGGTCTTGGAATATATATTTAATATATACTATTCTTTATGCCACCATAAGAACCATTAAAAGAATGCTTTCTCACTTTCGGTTCGGTTCAGTTCCAAGTTCATTTGTAATTTATTAAACGCAGCCCATAAACAAATCGAAAGCGAATGGTCACAACGGCCCCCTTACCACATCCCCCCTGTCCACCATTGGGTCGCATGAATTTCGATTTAAGCCCACAGGCGCCAAATGGTCATGTGATAGAAGAGGCAGAAGCAGATCGAATCGGAGTTTGGGTAAGAATTGAGTCACTAAGTCAGTTCGGCAACGGCAATGGCCTTTGGAATGGGGGAGCGTACTTTGTGGGCTGCAGACACGCACCATGCATGTGCCTTGCTTCGGACATGTGAACAGTTTGGTGGTGGGTGGGGGAATGGGAGGAATTGCACATAAATAGCTAGGCAATGGAATGGGCCTAACGACAAAGTCGAGAAAGTGAAGCAGTCTAGGGAATACACTGGAAACTTCATTTCAACTTCAATGCAAATGTAAGTGGGCTGAAAATTTTTGGCAAACCTTAAGACGCCTTAAACATTATAAACTTTGCCATAAGTAGCATAAAGATGAGGCAACTAAATAGTTCTAGGCGCAAATAGAAAGTATGATTATGAAAGTCTCATTTTTTATTTTTCATTAAGTCGTCATTTTACATATGTATGTATTAGGGCGGTTTTCGAATTCTAAAAACATTGTATCATAAAATCTTGTGTTTAAAAGAGATTTCTAGCCTCCGCTGAGGCGCCAAATTCCATAAAAAATTGTTTTAAACTTATCTCTATCTCAATGAAACTCGGGAACATTAAGTAGGCTTAATCAGTCTTCAATGTAATATTTTGAACTAAACGAATAGTTAAATGAATATGCACAAGATTTTTAAAATATTTTCTTACTTAAGTCAGCGCTTATCTAGTTTTATCACAATGATTTTTAAAAATCATCTTTTTGATTTTACTTTAAGAATGAAAAATCCTCAATATTTGTTTCAAAAACCATCTCACCCGACAGAGCAAGCAATTTTGTTCGTTTAGTTAAGCCAGGATTGCATTTTAAGCTGCGCTTAAATAACAAGACAATGTCCTGTTTCTTTAGCTGTCCCTTTGCCAATGATTCCTCGTTCGCATCATACCAAATTAAAATGTAGTTAAAAATTAACAAGGGGGGAGGGGATTCAGTTAAAAACTAGCAGATCTCAATAAATGAAGAAACCCTTGGATTATTGGAAACTAAAATCGATGGCAACTATCACCAACATTTATGCCCTTTTGATTTGTTGTTTTAAACTATTTTTTTAAAGTGTATAATACGGGGGATTGTAGGCTAATTTACTTTCATATATGAACCGAACCGAAGCCAAAACTGAACGCAGAGTATAGTAGTACATCCAAACGTACATAACGCCCAGGAGTGATTTTCTGTGTCATTTGGTTGTAATCGTGTCTGTTGTTTGTAACTTATTAGTATGTGAGTGTGAGTGTGAGTTTGAGTGTGTGTGTGTGTGAGTGTGTGTTGCATGTTGCATGATGCCATATTGCGGCATTTGCATGCGTATGTGTGTGTGTGTGTGTGTGTGTGTGCGCTTGCAGTTTGACTTGTCTTAATGGTCATGTTAAACAAATGTTTATCAAGCCATGCAGCTGCTGCTTCTGCTGGTATTGCACTAGGCCAGGCAACTAGTACTTTTGCTACTTCCCCTTTTCACAGTCACAGGACGCCATTAGTCATTTGTGTTATTGTTGTTGTTGTTGTTGCTGCTGTTGCTATTCCTGTAATGCATTAGGCACACTGTCATGTTGTTGTATGTAGCAACAGCACATAAAATATGCATAAGTTTACTAAGAAATGGTTAAGGTTAAGGTTAAAGTTAAGTGTTTTGTCAAAATGCACACAGGCAAATGGCCAAAATGTCAACTAGACAAATTTCATATGCACACACACACACACGCATACACACGCACACCTGCACACCTGAATTCACTCTTGGGCATAAAGAAATTTACTAGAATTTGTAATTTGCCAAAATTAGTCACTCAACTTGCTGTCAATGTATGTATTTCTTGATGTCCCTCTCTCGTTTTGGAATTTGTAATTAACCAAATTTGGTAACTCAAATCACTAACTGTCTTCACATGAACAGTTTCTTTACACACACACACACACACACACATCGTTTGCCTAAGAGATTTATTCAATTTTTAACCTGACCTTGTTCCCTGTTCCTTCGTCCTTAACCATGACAAAGGAATGGCCATATAATAGCTTTAAGGCCCATTTTAACCAAAATACTTTTGCGCTTTTATGCACTTCCTTGAAATTTGACATACTTATTATGCCTAACAATTCAAATAGAATGGCAAAAAATGGCCAAAAGAAAGAAAGAAAACTAAACAAAGGACCCCCCCCCCCCCAAAAAAAAAAAAAGGAAAGAGTTTTTCTTTTGACAACCATAATCCGTAAAGTGAAGAGAGAGTATATGTAGTTCTTGGAAAACCGAATTTTGATTTATTTTATGGGCATCAGTTATACTATCTTTATAATTTATTTAGGTTTCTTTAGATTGTTCATGTAAGCTATTTAATGGAAAGTTCAAAAATCAATAGTATAAGGATAAAAGTTTATTAAATTCAGTAAAAGAGACAAATTTAGGGGAAAAATTATGCCCACAACATTAGAAAACTTTCGTTTTTTTTTTCTTAAACAACTGATTAGAATATCATTATCTAAAAGCATTCGTAAACTTTTAAAAAATAAAATACGAAATTTGGAAAAGAACCTAATTCCACAGAATTAGAATTAGAACTACTAGAAAATAATTGGAATAACTTAGAAACTCCATTGCAGCTTTTTAAATGGTATTCCAAATATTTTAGTCTATTTTTATCAGCTAATACGAAGCAAAATTCTATTCGATTTCATGATATTAAACTTATTTTAAATAAAAAAAATTTTGAAAACTTGTAAATATTAAGAAAAACGATTTTACTGATATCGATTGCAGTTCGATACCGTGATATCGATAGTTTTCCAACTGCTACAAACTAGCACTAACGATTTAAAGTTATATACTAAGTAATGGGTATATAGTCGTTCGATACTTTGGTGATTTTGCTTAAACTCTTTTTTTTCTGTTTTGCATTTTTTGTTTTTTTTTTTTTTGGGTGTCAGGAAACCTTAAGGTATTGGTGAAAGGATACGTGGAGAGATGAGCAAAGGTCGGCAACCAGCTCTCGGCAAAAGCCCAATTCAATAACTCACACAGACAAACACTCAGACACACACACACACACACACACACTCGCATAAAGACAGTCAGACATGTAATGTGCATACCGAAAAGAAGAAGAAGAAGAAGTGAAGCAAACAAATATTTATAAATGCGCAAATAGAACAGATAACTGTATTTTTATATGCACACACGCAAACACAAAGAAGAAAGAGAGAAAAAAAACGAGCGTAGGGGTTCCGCTCTCTTTTAGCTGGGCAGAGGAAGAAGAGCAAAAAAAAAAAACATCATTCGAGATTCGATTCGATTTCGCTGGCATCTCGAATCGTCGACGGGTCGACGCTTTCATTCATTCATTCAACAGAAGCAGCAGCAGCAGCAGCGGCAGCAACAACAATAATAACAAGAACAACAACAAGTTACATTTTTATTGCTTGGCGTGGAGCATATGAAAGCCGCTCACTCGTCCGCACAACCCTTTCTCTGTCTTTTTTTCTTTACTTTACTTTTTTAATACCCTCAAAGAATTGGGGCATATGAATTATGCCTTAAACGATGCTGCATGCAACTTATTGTTATCCTTACATCCTTCTAATCTCCTTAGATTAGTTGAAATCCAACAGAAATAGCTAAAACTGTTTTTTATAAAACTAAAATTTATTTTGTATTTAAGTATTTTGTGATTAGATTTCATTTTCAACATAAAAAAGTGCTTATTAACTTAAATTTTGCTATTACAACTTCAATTCCTCTCTTTTTTTAAATTCGATTGCAGGTATTAGATACCCAAAATAATTTATATAGCCAATCCAAAAGCTTTTAATTCCAAATCATATCCCAAGAGTATAAAATTGTCGTATGAAATGGAATTGTTTGTCCGGCCCTCTGGTTTTACTTTGCTGCCAAGCCAAACGAAAAGAGCGCAAGGGCTGCAGGATACAAAAAGAAAAAAACAGCGAGCAAGCTGTATAGTGAAGTGAGTTAACGCGGGGGAGTCCGGTGGGGAGGAAAAAGGATTGCTGCTTCGCGCAGGAAAGAAATATATTTTTCCGATATTTTAACATGAATTTTGCATATTGTTAATTTTGCCTTTCAACTGAAAACGCACACACACACACACAGAAGGAAGTCGGTAGAGCACTTTTTATAGCATTTAGCTTCTGTGTGTGTTTTGTGTGTGTGTGTAGGAGGATGTATGAGTGGGTGTGTTTGTGTGTGTGTGGGTGAGTGTGCAATATTTATTTGGCAAACGCATTGAGTTTGATTTGTGCACACATATTACGGTAAAGGTAAAGTAATAGCAACAAGAAACTACTCCATTTGGCTTATCTGCAATAAGAAACAAAAAAACAAAAAACAAATTTATAAATGGAATAAAATCTGATTGCATTTGACTTTGGGTCCCACAAATGTTATGTACCATTTATTTTTAAATAAAGGTTTTATTAGAGAATTCTTATATTTAACCTTAACCGAATTCTAATTAATCAAAATATCAATTTCAAAGTAGAAAATTTGGTTGTTTGATGCGTAAATATCTTAGAAAGTCCTTGTGCCTTTCTCTATCCTTAAATCAAACTGGTTCTTTTGGGTTTGCCAAATTAAAATGGAAATCGCAAACGATATAACCATTCCTTTTTTAAAACCTTTAAAGAAGTTATTCAGAATACATTCTGCCAAGAAATGCTTGAATAATTTCTTTAAATAACAATCAATTAAGGGTAAATGATTTTTAAATTGATGATCACTGAATATAAAAAAAAATTTAAGTCAAATTTCATTTAAATTTTAGGACTCTTAAAGTTAAAAATAGTTTTTAAAGTTTCATTCACATATCTTATATTTATTTTCAATTGTGGCCTGTCTTTCTCTTTCTTCCCACCTCAAGGTCATCTTCTAGTCAAGCGTTACAATCCTATAAAAAAAAAAAACCAAAAATATTATTCGAAATGGGGAAAAATTTCATTTTCAAATTGCACCCCAGTGACACATTTTTCGCCCACATGCCCTGCCCACAACCCAAAACGAAACATAGCCACCACTTTCACTCCTGGCACACTTTCTCATAGTCGACTCACTCAGTAGAGCATTTCCCAAGACAATCGGAAAACTTTCAGTTGAAAATTTTCCCCGTTTTTCGTTTCGTTCCTTTCGTTTCGTGGAGTTTTTCATTGTTTTTCTTACGACTCATTTCACGTTTTAATTTCTAGACGCCTTGCTTTGCCTTACCCTGGCAAGGAAGAGACTTTTCTGCGTCATTTGATACCGACAACAAATTTGTCGAATTTGCCAATGAGCAGATGGGCATGCAGATGGATTATATAAAGAGGTTGAGAGAGAGAGTTAGTACAGTGAAAATGGGGGCGTGGCATATTAAAGGAGTTTTCGCTGGCATTGCATCTGTGAGAAAATTTTAAATATTTGTCTTGTCGCTTGACACTAAAACCAAATTGTTTGGCCCACTAAGCGTTCAATTACCAAGAGCTTCGCGGATGATGATGAGGATGATGACGATGCGGCTGATGATGAAAATGATGAGTATAATGTGAATGAAGCTGGTAGAGCACAAGGATGAGAATGGTGAATGAGTATGAGAGTATGATGATGGTCCACATTGATAGCAGCTGCGATTGATGGCTGGTTGGTTGGTTGGTTGGTTGGCTGGTTGGTTCGTTCGTTCGTTGGTGTAACGCTTCTAGTCCTTGTCGTCCAGCAATTGGTTTAAATTTTATTTATGAGCTGCCATCAAATCAGCATAAGTAGGTTAAACGCAAATGTCAATCGTAAATTTGCTGACTTTGGCCTGTTTCTCCACCTCATCCGGCTGTACCTCCGCCTCCAACTCACAACTCCTCCTCAACACATCGTCCTCATCGCCCTCATCCTTCTAAAGCGTGGCAAATAAATTAAATTGTCGCGTTTCACAGCTGAGCTGAAATGCTAACCAAAGTACGTGCCATGGTAGATGTGCAGCCGGATGCGGACAATTCAGCGCCTTATACCCCCCTGCTTGACCCTCCACTTTACTTCACTCAATCTCTTACCCTCACTTTGCAATGGAAAAAAATAAATAAAAGTGTGCCGCAATATTTCATAAAGTCGTTCTCGTTGCCTTCGCCATTGCCATTGCCGGATACTGCCAAGAAGAAGTTGAGTTGGGCCTCACAGAATTAGCTAATGCTGACATAGATACAGAAGAATGGAAAATAATCCTCCCCCTCCCCTTCTCCTTCTCTGCCAGCAACGTTTGCTCAGCCTAAGTACCAAGACCAATTGCTTAATGGCTAGAGTATACAAATATTCGTTTATCCCCCAACCTCCTCCCCCCCCCACACACACACACAAAACCCATTTTATACATATTGAAAACTCTTTCATTTCTGGAAAAACCACTTTATCCTTGCAAAAAGTCGGGCTTAACTTATTAGATTAGGATATAATCTGATGGGTGCAACTAGAGCCTCCACCTGGAGTTGTTGGCGAGAGGATTGGGTTCGTATATCGCAAACTCGGCTATTTTAGGTATGCCTACATCTATATAGATAGAAGATTTAGACAATTGTACTACCCCAAAATGGAAATATTATAAAGAATGGAAATGGACTTAGAAAAGTATTTTAGGCACATCAAAGTCTACTCCATTATCTGCACCCAAAATGGGAAGAGCATATGCAACTTTAAACTTGAATAGGTTATGTTATCGATTAACTTTAACCAACTAACTTTAGTTTCATTTTTTGCAATTTATGTTAGCTTATATGTTAAAATATATTTTATTTACAAACGGACATTGCCATATAAACTCGTCTCATTGTGCTGATCAAGAATTTATATGTACGTTATATGGTCGGAGATGCTTTCTTCTATGCATTGCACAGTAGAGGTGAAAAACTATCGATAATAGAAACAGTCGATAGTTCTCATAGCATTTAAAACGTAGCTTGCTTTAATATTAATATTGGGCCTATCGACTGTTTGGACTATCGACAGTTTTCCACCTCTATTGCACAGTTCTGTATTTTTATATTTTGAGATTTATTATGCCGATAATCCGAACTTTAATAAAATTTGCCTCCATTTGATCGAAATAATAATGATTTTCATAATGTTTTAAGAATATTAAATTTTAATTTGCCTACCAATAAATTATAAATTGCATTCCCAACATTAGACAATCATTGCTTATGCAATAGCTTAGCTATTATTGAAATCAATTATACAGTCAAACTTAAACTGAAATGTGATTAATTAAATTATGTGCTGACTGGACTCGTTAAGAGGTAAGAACAAAGCCAAAACAGAGCTATATCATTTCACTTAAGGATGAAGGCTTTTGAGTGATAATAGAGAGATACATGTATGTAGGTAAGTACACACTAGTTGGCAAGTGTCATGGTAACTGAAACAACAACAAAAACACCAGCAGCAGGAGCAGCAAGAGCATCAGGAACCAAATCTCTCATTGTCAGTCAAGCATTTCTCACTAATGATGAGGGTGACCTACCTCCTTCTCTTCAAGCGTATCCACAACATGACATATACTACTATTCCTCTCTCTCCTCTCCTCTCCTCTAATCTCTCCCCTACCCATGTTTATATATATATCTTTACTTTACACTTGTGCTCAACTTGTCTTTAGCCTGGTTAAACCTGTTAACGTTAACTTTTGCTTTTGCCCTGCCTGCTAAACGACAAATCGCTTGGAGCGGAAGGGGGCAGGGGGTGGGGTGGTAAGGACGATGGAGGCAAAAACAGAAGAAGGATCTAAAAGCAGCTCAGCCGTGCGCACTTGACCACACATTGGCGCATTGTCACGCGCCAAGAGCTGCTAGACCTACCAGCATATTCATCAATAGAAAATAACTCCTCAAATGTGTCTATATGAGTGTGGGAATGGTAGTGGGAGTGTGTCTATAACTCAAGGATGTGGGTGTGCGCGTGTGTGGGTGTATGTGTGTGCATGTGTTTTGAGTTAACAAAAAATCTGTTAAAATAAATCACAACAATTTGTACATTTTCGCCTGGTTGGACAAGAGAATGAAGACCAAACTCCCAACTCCTAAAGATGAGAGAGCGAACATGAACCAGCAGGAATTCCTTAGAGCTGACAAAGAGGACAATGTGTTTGTGTGTGTGTGTGTGTGTGTGTGTGTGTGTGTGTGTGCAATGCGGGGTATGGAGTAGAGAATGAGAGCATTTTTGTTTTTGGACGATTAAGTTGTCATTTGGCTGCGGGTAGAGATCCTGCCTAGGACTCTGCGTATGTGTGTGTGTGTGTGTGTGTGTGTGTGGAAGAACGTGACCTCAGTTATCAGTTGCGTGGGCGTTGTCCTTTTCAACTTATGACAACTTTGATTGCAGCCAATTTATTAGCAAAAATCTTCCACAAAGAGCGACTATAGGGACGGAAGGTTTGTGTTGTTGTTGTTGTTACAAATGTCTGTCATAATTGTTTAATCCCGTTTTTTTTAATTAGCTAGACACCAAAGCAAAAAAAGAACATGCCAAAAAAAAACCAAAAAAAAAAAAAAAGGACATGACAAACGGCATCATGTCAGGGTGACAGAAAGAAAAAAAAAACCTGCAAATGTTTGCCAGGATGTGCTTAAAACCCTATTACCATGGTAATCCTTTTGACAAATGAATTTTCACATGCACACACACACATTCGCACACACAATCGCACACACACTCGCACACAGACACCTTTACACATATCAGCAGACATAGACAGAGTAATAGACGGCGGCGTGCGCGAAAAAGTATGCTATAAAATCCGCATGCTGCCTGTCATCTGAATAGAGAAGGAGTTTCATCTGCCTGTGTCTGCCTGTGTGTGTGTGTGAGTGTGTGGTTATACTTCACTCCATATGTCTTTGCTCATATTATCTTCGTAGACATGTTAGCGGGAGCCAAATGAAACCATTTTGTGGTAGAAATGTCATACTGATTCGGTTTTTTTTTTTTAGTGGATGCAAGTTCTTTGCAGCACTTTTACAGACTTTGATTTCACTTTACAGCTTATTACATCAACGCTAAAGCACTAAAAAAAAAAGAAATAAATAGAAAACTTTGCGAGATTTTAAATGAACAAATGCTCATCTGACTTTGCATGTGAGAACTTATTGGATGCAAACCTTTTTGTTGCGAACTCATGCTTTTAATTCAAAATTTTAGCAGCCATTTCAAGTCATCTAATAATGCCAAACGACAAAATGAGATGTCTCATTCTAAATTTCACAAAGACCTTAACCTTTATATGAAAACCATTAACAGACAGCTCAACAATCGTAACAAAGACTGAATAATAGCCTAACAACTCCAAGATTTGAAAAATCATTAGCTATAAATTTCAGAAGGATTCCAAAAGTTAGAAACTCACAAGTTACTACGTGGAAATATTTGAACAATTTTAACTCTTTTGGATGGTTCTTCAGGAAAGAAGAATAGAGATAAACTGAAAGACCTAACAAAGTTGTTTATAACATATTTGGTTGCCAATTCCAAAACGTTTTCTAAAGTAAATTAATGACTAAACAAGTAAGAAACGTATATTATTGTGATCAGGATCAATCAAAATTCTTCTGTTTCTAGTAGAAACTTTCTATAGTCTTAATCCATGGGGATTAGATTTAAATGTTTAAGCTAAACTTGTATTTAATTCACTTATTATACTCATTTTCAACGGAAGATTTAGTATTTTTTTTTTTTTTTTTGAGTGTAGAACGATTGCTTTTCACATTTCATCATTGAGATTACATTTCCCTTTTTAGAGTTTCCTTTTTGTTCACATTTCATTGCATATATGAGAGTAAATAGAAGATATTTGAAGTGGCATAGAAAGAAATTTTGCCACGCCTACAACGCCGCATGATGTCTACCCAACGAGTGTGTGTGTGTGTTTTCTGGGTTTTTTTGGCTTTGATAAGTGAAAAGCCCCCAAAAAAAAAATAAAAAAATAAGCAGAAGCAAACAGAAAATATGGTAACATGAACAATGTTTGAGAGTTTTTATTCTTTGTTTAGGTGCGAGCCTCCCAAATGGTGGGCCGGGGGTGGGGTAGGTAGTTGACAAAGGTAAGCCAGAGAGCAATGCACGCAGTGGGAGGCCAATTTTCTTCATTTTCTCATGCATAGGTACATACATACATACGCACACATACATACATCAAAATCCATGCTTGGCAATAAAATATTCATTTGCTTTTTACAGTAGAGATGCAACTTTCAAAGGAGTTTTGCCAACTGCCACCCAGTCGAGTTTCTCTGTGTGTGTGTGTGTGTGTGTGTGTGTTATGGCCTGCCTGGTCACGCCTTCAACTTTCTGTACCCTTCATAAAAAATGTAATTTTCCCGAAAAAAGGGAAGAGGAAACATTTGGAAATTTCAAATTGAATTTGCCGCACGCTTGAAGTTTTGTCCCCTACTTGCTGGCTATATGCTGTGATGCCATATATATATATATATATATATATATATTTATGCTCGATATATATGCAAAAAAAAAAAACACACACACACAACGAAAGAGAAAGAGAGCCCTGCCAAAAGATTACCAAAGTAAAGCAAGGACATAAAAGCCTCAAACAGAAAGCAGAGGTAAAAGCAGGCTATTGAAGAGGGACAGGGGGTCTGGAAGGCCTCCAACACACTTACACATACATACATACATATTCCAAAAAGTGTAAGTGACATGAAAAGGAACACAAAGCGCAAAAACCTTTAATAACTTTACAGGCTTTTACTTTGTTTTCAAGTGCACTTGCCATACAGTGGCGGCAGCAGCACCACCACCAGCCACGCCCACTGTGCCAGCACTCTACCGTCACGCCCCTAACTCACAGTCAGTACAATAAAGTATGAGCAAAAACAAAAACGAAAAAAAAAAAAGGAAAAAAAATACCAAAAATGTA
This sequence comes from Drosophila nebulosa, assembly GCA_024703675.1. NCBI lineage: Eukaryota > Metazoa > Arthropoda > Insecta > Diptera > Drosophilidae > Drosophila > Drosophila nebulosa. The sequence continues at coordinate 4,281,453 of CM045724.1, read as the reverse complement.
AAAGCAAAAGCTAAAGTAAAGGCTGAACAACTTTCACTTTGAAGTTTTCTTCTTTTGACATTGGCATTAAGTTTGGTCTTTAAAATCTGCATTCTCCCTCCCTCTCTGCTAATGCCACCCCCGCCAATGCCATTGAATTGTAATTTATGACCTGTTTATTGTCAATAAATGCAGCCTCTAAGCGACCATTTTATTTGCTCTGGCTAAATAAAGACAAATGGAATTTCACATTTCAAGTGGGTGGCATTCGGGTTGGATTATATTGGTTTGGTTTACTAAATGCACACATACACACATACATCTACATATATTTCGATACTATTGGTAGCCAATACATCATAATTTGAGCTTGCAAAAATTGCTACACTTTTCATTTTTGCTTATGCATATAATTTATGGGACAATTAGAATAAAAAGTACTTACTAGTTACAACAGTTTCTAGTTATAACTTCTTTTAGTCTTCAAATGCTTTAAGTACTTTTCTTCAAAGTCTTCTAGGCTTTATCTTCAAATTTATCTGCTTACCTACATATTTGATCCTCTAAAAAGAATGTAAAATTATTTAAATGACATCTGCAAAAACCTTGCCAAGAACATATTAATATAAGCAAGAGAGAGAAATTTGTCTTTTAGTAACTAAAAACCGATCTAAAACCAAAGGAAAGCAAATGACCGAAGTCCTGCTAACTTTATTTGGCACTCAGTTCATAATTAACACATTTAAATTTAGTTGTCATCACTTTTCAAATCTTTAAAAAAAAATTGGTTTACTATTCTATCAAACCGTTTTAATATATTCTAAGACGACAAATCAAACTTTTAACTCAATAATTTGTTCTTAAACTTAAACTAAAAACCTAAAAGAAAGTTGTAAAAGTGTTGATGATGTTAAAATTAATAACTATTAATCAATTTTAAGTGCGTTTTAGAGTGATCAACAATTTTGATTCAAGATGTTTTAAAGTTCATACAAATAGAATTATCCTTTTTAAGGGACTGTTAACAAACGAACAACAAAAGGTTACCTTGCTGTAAAAATTAATATCCTATCCTATATCCAACATTTTGGAATAACTTCACTAGAAAATATGCTATTTTTACACTCTTGTTGAATAGCCAATTTTTTTTTTTGTTTTAGTTTTGATTTAATATGCAGACCTATAGATAGTTTAACCTTTGGCAAACCATCTTCATTTTGGTACAAGTTCAAGCGTTGCTTAAGCACCGACTATCGCCTTTCACCTTTTTACCTCAACTTTTCACTGACGAGAAGTGTTGAGTGAAAGTTTGCTTTAACGAAAAGTTGTTAAGCAAAATATGCACACATACATACATATTCCTTTCAAATATTTAGCTACGAAATGAAAAATAACAACACAAAGGTAAATATATACATACATACATATGCACATATAATAACGACCACAACAATGCGTGATGTGAATGCGGAAAAAGCGCCTAAAAATATGCAATAGCTATTGTGTTTTGTAATATTTTACATATGTGCTTCAAACCCAAATCACTTTCCAAATGCAAGGCCAATAAAAAACCACAAAAAAAGTGTTGAAATATAAAAAAAAAAAAAAAAATAGATAACAAGCAAAGGCGAATATAATTTGTGGCTGTTGACAGGGACGAAACACAAAAGGAGATGAGACGAGACGAGACGAATCCAGAGATTATCGCATTGAAGAGAAATGGTCCAGCTACGTGACAAGACTTTAGGCTAAAAGCAAACCTTAAGTTTCTCTGTAGGCAAAAGAGGAGGCTATAAAACATAAAACTTAAGAAATTTTTTAACAAAATTACATTTATTAATTACAAACATATACATTTGAAATTTATTTTGTCCACCTGGCGTTTGTTAGAGGCAACTAACGTTGAAAAGCTTTCTATGCTTAACTTTCATTGCAAAAGCTTTTGCTGCAATTTCAAAAACTAAACGTTAGAAACGCTCTCTTCATAGGGATTGGATATAGTTTTTGGACGACAAAAGGCTGAAACATTTTTCCTGAAACATTTTGTGAAATTACATTAAAACTAAGAACTTAATTTTTAATTATAAAATGTCTGGAATGGAATTTTTAAACTTCTTCAACTGCCTCTATGTGATTGGACTTATGATTGGTATCATTGACTGCGGGCGGTTCGTTCATTTTGGCTTCTTCAGGCACTGGCGGATTTTTGATCTATGGATTTTCAAAATATATATATATCAAAGTCAGCAAACGTATTAACTGATATCATTTAGAATAAGGCATTATACTTGGCCAATTTCATGCAGTTAGAATCCATTTTTATGCTAGAACATGCAACTATTCAGTTTTTACAGTCATGCACTTAAATTAATAAATTTATTTAATTGATTTACTTAAAATAAGCATAAGCATTCTCATTCTTATATTGTATTTCATTGAAAGCTTTACCATGTTATCAACCGCATGAGAGTATCAATTTCTAATCTTGCTTTATTTTTGTATGTTTTTCTTTTTTTTGCTTAATTTGAGAATTTCGTTTATGGACCACTTAGACTTAGAACCTTAGCTTAGCTAGCTCAGATGGTGGGTGGTGGTGGTTGTGGTGGTGGGGGCGAGGTAAGAGTTATTAATGTTTTTTTCCCATAATGTTTATCACAAAATTGTTGTTAGTTTCAATTATTTTTTTTTTTTTTTGTTTTTGATTTGCTTTCTTAGCTCTTTCAATTGCTTTTCAATCTGTTATTATTCTGTTGTAATAACTCAGCCGATTGGCTACTTGTTGTTCTTACTTTGAAGCATTTAATATGGAAATGATCACACATTTCGGACACCTGTAACGAAAATATGCAAAAAAAAAATTTATAAATCACATTTGGGCAATGGCAAATTTTCTTCTGACTTACCACACCATAGCCATAATGCCAATGAGCTAGAGTCGAAAATATGGTTAGACCCTGAACAATCCATCGCTCATATTCGGCTGGCAGCTCTTGACCGAGTATCTGCTGATAGTATGGAAAGCAACAGACACCCACCGTAGCCGCAAGTGGCCACATGAGTATATTAAAGCCATCGCAGCGAGTATCTGACATTTGGGCCACAATCAAACGGCACTAAATAAAGTGAAATCAAAAATGTTTAATTTTTCAACACAAAAATCGTTAAAGTTTTATAAATTTGTTTTGATTTTGGTCTATAAATTGTGGCAATATAAATAATTAAACGAAAAACTTAATAGATTAAGTCATATATACTAAAAAATATGCCACAAAACGTATTCGATAAACCGACATAATTCTGATTATTTGACTATATTTGGCTAAACTGTATTGCTTAACTTATATAGCTTGGGTAATGAAATCTCAAGTGAGATCCATAACTGCCTTTTCCGGTTTACCCTGTGTACAAATTTAAAGTAGTACTATTACCCAGCTTCAGATCAATCTTGTAAAGATAAACACATAATTCTCACAAGGTTTTTCTAAAGCCGGCTAATACCAGCCAGTTAATACATTTCAATGTGGTCGTAAATCATCATAGAAATTTGCAAAATTCTTTCACGAATTAATTTCACAGATTATAATGACTAACATCCTATTGAGCTATACAAAGCTAACGCTCTTTGAAAACTTTTAGATTTTTTTTTTTTTTTGCTATTTTACATTTTTACTTTCCATGAAAACTGTAAACAATAAAGTTAAAATAGTTGCAAACATTTGGAAATTCACTAAACAACTAAGACGATTAAAAAGACAATCATTATTATTATTATGTATAAAAAAGCCATAAAAACTAGATAACGTAATCGTCTGAATCGAATGTTTTCAAAATATTGACGTAGTGCAACGTATTAGCATAAGAGAACTCTGAGAAACGTTTTTGTTGTTGGCTATATGAACTAAGTTTGTTTGACAAAAGATTGATTGAAAGGTAAATACAAACATTTGTGCAATGAATTATTCAAAGGAAATTATTTAACTAAAGTTTATAGACTTTATTTAAAACTATCTAAGCTAATATTGTTTCACAAGTTCGCATTGATTCAGAAGCTTTGACCCAAAAGTTGAATTAAATAAGAACCTAAAGAAATTTTAAACCTTATTAGAGGGCTTTCCACTTTACATGGACATGTTACTTGTTATAAAATTAATGACAGGATTTTACAACATGACTCTAAAGACTTCATAACTTTAGAATTTCTTCTGTGTAAAGACTCTATCGGTCGACTTTTTGACTAATGAAATTAATAAATATTGAATCTTTTGTAGATCTTAAATCCTTCTACTTACTGCAATATTTGAGAATATTGTGCCATAGAGTATCCAAAGAATGCGCGGCTCCAAATTGATCACATTATTTCTGGAAAAGAACGACCAAATTGTGGTAATCACAAATAGCCAGAGGAAGGCAAAGAAAGGTCGCAACATTTCCATCATGGGACGCATTTTACCAGTTTTATTCTTATACGAACTGTAAATAATAAAGTTTAAAAATGAATTAACTATTGAGAAATGAAACGTTAATTGATACTCACAGATAAATGTTTCTAGCAATAAACGGATGACTGGTTATCATGCCTGAACCTATGAGGACAACCTCAAACAAATTGGCCACTGTAAAACCATGGTAATCCAAACGATAGATGCCAGGACCAAATAAAGTGGCCACAAACAACATGCCACTGACACCCTGGGAAGACCAAACCAAAACATTAAAACATTTATTATTTAATAGTTAATTTGGTTAATTATGACCACTTACCCACATGGTGAAATCATAGCCCCAGGGCAAGAACATCACTCCGGTATTGTATTTCTCGACATGTGTCAAATAAAAATTGAGAAACACATTCCAAATAACAAAGAACATGCGTATGGGTGGCAAATCGATTGTGCCAAATAATGAGAATAAATATATGGGAATCAGGGCTGCCGAATATGAGTCCAAGCCATGATCGAACAGTTCGCCCAAAGGACCACTGGTCCCGGTACGACGAGCCTGTTTGCCATCCATGCCATCTGATAAAGAATAACCAATAAATAAATTATATATTTTCACTCAATTTTCTCTACAGTTTATGTCTCACCCAAATTGTAGTATATCAATATATTGATCGCCGCCACTGTCCATACCCAGGCAGGTACAGTGTTACCCACTTCTTTATCATTTGCTGCTTCAAAGTTCCAATCGTAGTAGGCCAATAAAATGAAATTCACCACAGTCATAAGAAATCCAACAAATGTGAGTAAATTCGGCGCTAGCCATTTGGGCAGGTACTACAAGAATCAATAACAAATAGTATAAAACTTTAAAGCTATACAAATATATGACCCAGTTATTGACACAATTTACCTTGACGCAGGCATTCCAAAATGGATGCATTACATAGACACTAAGAAAACTTGTGTCTATACTGTTATACTGAAAAAACAATAAAGATAGATTTATCTATTAGAAGAATAAAATATTATATATTTGGGTATATTTGGATATGTTTGAATGCAAGAATGTTGTAGATAAAAGGAAAAGAAAACTAAGAACTTCTTCCAAGAGTTTAAAAAAATTAAATCTAGAAAGTACATTTGGACTTTTCTTTATGGAAGTTCTTTGTACAATTTTATAAAGAAAAGTTCCTTAATGTGAGTCGTTTTACCATCTAAAGTTATAGAATGCAGAAGAAATATCTAAAATGTTGACTTTTTCTATCTAATATATATAATAATTTTATATTAACAACTCTTCCCAATATTTAAAAGAACCTTCTCTTCTGAGTTCTACCCAGACTAGTCTTTCTTGGCGATATAACTATAGATAAATAAATAATTTCATTAAATTCTTAGTGAAGAATCTTTATTGTATAGAAATTGCTATATATGAAAATGATAAAAAAAAAGCTAAGCCGATAAAATTGATTTATTATATAATTACATAAGTAAAAGATAGACACCATTCCAGGCCGGTGCGCAAAGGAATGCTAGATGGTTTGAACCCCTCTTAAGCTAGATCCCGCGCATACCCCTGCCCCTTTCTAAGTTTCCCTTGTCGCATAAAATGCTGCCAAACTGAATAGGTTGAACGAATATGGTTTTCATTACGATCTTAGGATAAAGCTAATTTTTGGTTTATAAAAAACATAATCAATTGCCAATACAAACAACAAAAGTTTTTTTAATTCAAAACATTAATGATGTGCGTAAAAGCATTTATAAAATAAACTAAGAAACAAATATTTAGATCAAAAATTCGCAGAAGTGATTTCCTTTCAAGACTCGAACTGTTTTTTCTTTTTTTTTAACAATAAATTTATAAATATATAGTATCTAATGAGTAATTAATTTGTAATATTATAATTGAAATATAAGTATTGCATTTATTTTTAGACCTATCAACAATAGGAACAAGCTGAAGCTGTTATAATAAATTTAACATATTTTTTTTTCTTTTTCTAAAGGTAGAGATAAGACTTGGCTTTCAAGCAAAAATATATGCTCTTTCCACATTGATAAGCTAGATTGAGGCTAAACGAAAAAGTTTGGCACTCGAAACTTTATGAATGAAATATTAAGAATTAATACTTTAATTAATACATTAGACATATAATCAATGAAATATGAAAGACTTAGATTTTGACTTAGATTAGTTTGAGCAAGATGTAGGATTTCCTGTTGCCAATTTGAATGAGGCGGCTTATGTTCTTAATGAAATTGAAGGAAAATGCTTAATTAAATTCTCGTTTACTTTTTGTGAATCTTTTGAGCTTACAGTCTCAACTTATCGGCTTTCCTATACCCCACATGCTAGATAACTAAAGTTCTCTCAAGGCAATTGTAAATCTTAATTTCACTAATTAAGTGATAATGATAATCATTGCTTGTTAAGGGCTTAGTTAATATTCTTTAAGCACCAACGAAAGTTCATAATAATCCATATTTCTTGCATTTATTAATAGCAATAATCTTTACAAGTACAAATTCCATACAATATGTGGAAATATACTTTCATTAAGTATAGGCAACTATTATCATTTCATTTCAAACCAAATCCGCAGCACATGTTCCATTGTCAGTTCAATGCCTTCGCTGAAACAAAAGCCGAGAGCATATACCCTGTACTCGAGAGAGTAGGGGGGGCAGAAAGGGTATGTAAGATCTTAGTCATGTCTGCTAAAGACAGGAGCTAGCTTATATTTCTCTCTAGAGGGTATCTCTAAAGTCGTTATCTCTAACTTCTATGCGGCATTTAGTTTGTAATACTAAAAATTTCATGACCTGAGGCTAGTCATACATGGGAACTTTTGATAGATGATAAGAAGACCTATTTGTTATTGCCTAATCTAGGTATATACATACATACACAACACACACACACACACACACACAGTGAGCAATCCAACCGGAACTTGAACGAATTGTATTATAATCGCTATCTGTCTATTGTATGTAGGTACATCCATCCATCATATCTCTATGTACAAACTTACAAACTAATAACAATTGATTGACATTAGAGTTGAAAATAGGGTGAGAAATGTATGTAAGTGTGTATGGTGGTTGGGGGTTGACGGGGGGGTTGTTGTCAGGACATTGATTTTTTTTTGTTTTTTTTTTTGCACTTACCTTGTAGCGCTCGAAGCCCCTCAAATGTACGTCGGTCAAGTAACCCATTTTCGAACAGCTGATCAAAGTGTAAATTGTGAATTGAACTATGATTTTTGGTTATGTTTTTTTGCTTCTTAGTTTGTTTTTCTTTTTAACCGTTGTCACTAAACTACTTCAATTAAAAATAATACAAATTGTCTGTGGCCATATTATTGTATAAGAGCAATAATATATATATATATATATGTACATATATATCTAGATTTCAATTTCTGTTCACACGCAGCAGCAGAAGCAGCAGCAGACTAAAAACGGAATGCTTGTAAATTAAATAATCGTTTGGTCGCCTCCCTTCTCCCCCCCCCGCCAATCGGTAGGCACGCAACACGCAAACGACCGTTATACTTGTAGGTAGAGGTACTTTTATACTAGATGGAAACAGTAAGTACAAAAATAACTGAAATAAAAGTCAAGAACTTTCGGAGACACCGAAATCGACTAAGACCGACGACAATAATAACGACAACGTAGACGACGACGACGACGACAACGACTAAAAACTGGTGACTATTCAGTCGGTTATATTATCAAGACTGAAGACCAAATCAACGTAGCACTAGCACCGCCGACGCGACGTTCCGAAATCCCCAAACACACACACGCACACACACACACACACACACACACGCTCAATAGGAAAAGAACGAGTGAGAGTGAGTGGGAGAGAAAGAGAGACCGACCCCGCTTGGACGCCAGCGTCGACTGCGTTCGCTCTGTTTTCACAAAATCTCATTACAGGCACACACACACACACACACACTAAGGCATAAAAATACTGTTATCGCATTTTGCATTGAATGAAAAAAATACATATACATATGTATTTATTTGTTTGTTTGTTTGTGTTTCTTTTGAAAATGTGTAAGAAACCTCCATGGGCGAGGGGTTATCAGGAATCGAAAGCACCGCTTCTCGTTCTCGTTCTCCGATAGCCAATCCAAATCGAACGCTTACAAAGTTGATCTTAGTTTTTGTTGTTGTTGTTGTTGTTTATAATTGTAATAAACAACATTAATGATCAGGGGGCACTCATACTCATACATACAGATTTATGTATTATAATCGGCCAACCTTAAAATGCAATTATGCGAGAGAACTTAATTGGCCAGTGCGAGTGCCAGTGAATTCGACATCAAAACACGAATGGAACTAAATTTAGATTACAAAATTGAAATTGACATACAAAATGTACATACATATGTGGAAATACTCATATTTCGAAAGCGGTTCAAGTTTAGCTGATAACCCTACCTACATCTCTTTCAAACATCCACGTGCAAACGAGTTGCCAAGGAACGGAAACAAGAGGAAATGATCTAATGGAAATACTTCTTTGGGTCACATACATATTTATACAATTAACGAGAAACTATTAGCACATTGTCAAAATTTCCCGTTGTTTAAAAATATTAATATTAGTGGAGGAAGATCTTACATATTTTGACTTTGATAAAATGTAATTCTATGTAAATTGATTTTCGTAAATCAGACAGACGAATGTTTTTCAAAGGAACCAAATTTTTAAACGAACTTTGATACCTCTCTCTTAAATCCAATGCAAAATTGATTAATTTTTCATTTCTCATTCTCGCTTCATGAAATTGCAATTCTAAACGCTTAACTAACTTAAAATAGCTTAGTAACTTATTTCAGAACAGTATCTTTTTTTCACTTGGCAGTTTATTGTTGTAAATTTCTCGATTCCCTGAGGATTTCTTACCAATAAGCAGTCCTTATAAAGGTTAATAACAACTTTGAATACTTTTATAGTATTCCCAAAATTCTGGTTAGCTTAGAAAAATGAAAAGTGGCTCTATTCTATGAAATTCCAAAAAATATTTTTGACAAGCAACAATTTGACTGACCACTAATAAATAGTACATTTCAAATTTGTCTTAAAATTGTTATAAAACACAAGAATAATGCTATAGAAAATACCCAAAAAGCAAATTTTAAGTCTAAACATGAATCGAACAATTAAAAAGATTTCTCTGCCATCAAACACGAAATCGCATGACCGCATTAAAAGGTTTCATTTTATATAATGATGATCATATAATTTAATTAGTTTATTGCAGTTTTTAACTTAATTACAGATACACACATAAAAGAAAAACTTTTAACATTAGACAGAGAATAAAAAGGAAAAACAATCAAATCAAATTAAGTTTAGTTTAAAATTTAAGTGACTTTAATATTGTCTTAATTCAATTTCAACAACCCCATTTACATTGGTGTTAACTGTACTTTCCGTATCTTTTGCAACAGGATTTTCACAAGGCATGGCCAATATAAGTTTATCCCAGAAATTGGCATCATCACGTTTCAGATAGGTATTTAGTTTCATATAGGTTTTCAGTTCACTATCAAGATCATCGAAATTATCCACATCCGGATAGACGACGACAATTAGACGCTTGCATTTGTCCTTGGCCGTGGCATGCAAGGACATGCGAAACTCCAAACGACCCCAGACAGACTTGAGGAAATTGTTGGTCATCAGGATGATAATGCGTTTCGAGTCCTCAACAGATTTGCATATGCAAGCCGGTATCGGTTCACCTGGCAGCCAGTCACGTGCATAATAGCATAAACGTAGGCTGGAGGGTTCATTTTCCAATTTGTCAACGAATTCCTGCAAGAAATCGGAGTCCTTGTGACAATAGGCCAGAAAGCAATCGTAACGCTTATTGTCATCAATTTTCCTGCTTGCCAACCAATTATTCTCGTACAACCACATTGAGATCGATTTCCAGAACAACTGCAGCCAATTTAGAAAGGCAAAAAGTATCAACAGCGTTATAAAGATGAATACATACAATGGAATTCCCTTGGAGCATACATCCTTCTCTTCGACTTTGACCAACATTTTGAAATTGCTGCATTCCGCATCGCACAGATCCTCAATTTTGGACGACTTATCCTTGGTGAATCGCAGAAAAACCAGTTGCTCGCACTCACAATTCCACTTATTGCCAGATAGATATAAGCTCGTGACACTCGGTCTACTTAAAGAGTTAACCAAATAGTCACTCATTAATGTCATACTATTATTTCTTATATCGAGATAGACTAAATTATTTGGTATTCTCTCGATATTCACAATTTGATTGAAGCGCAAATGAAGTTCTCGGATTTGATTAAAGCCCGGTATGGAACTGTTTAGAAATGTCAGGTTATTCCTGTTAAACACTAATTTAGTATCCGCTGTCAGAGGTAAGTGGGGTATTTCATAAAATTTCTTATTTTCGCAATCGATTTTAAACAATTTGGTATCCTCTTCCATGCAGCAGAAGCAGGAGTCATGACAAGCATTCTCCTCACCAACGCAATTGCGCAAAGCCGCTTGATATTCCCTTTCTCTATGCTGTTTAAGGTATTTCAGAAATTTTGTATATTTACAATTGCATTGCCAAGGATTTCCCGAAATTTCGAATTCTCTGCCCACTAAAAAATCCAAAAGATCGTTGTCCAATGCCTTCAATTCGTTGTTACTGATATCCAAAAATGTCATGTTCACTGGTAAATTTCGAATTTGAAGATTTTCAATGTTATTATGGCTTAGATGGAGACGCTTCAGTTCAGGTTTTCGCAGTGAGGAAAGTTGCTCAATTTTATTATAATCAAGCCAAAGTGCTGCATCTCCCTTTATGCGTTCTGGTAGTTTTGGCAATCGGGACTGAGATACGTTCCGGCAATCGAATATAAAGTGATTGATGGTATGATCGTAACAACATAAACACTTTTCCGGACACAAACCCTCCAACTCATCGTAACTGACATGATCACGTGTTTGCAACTCCCTAAGGTATCTCACAAAGGGTTTGTTCTCACAATTGGATCTCCAACGAATTTTGTCTTGGCGTAATCTCAATTTGTCTCCACGTCGCAAGAAAAGTTGTGCAACTTCACTATCGAGAGAATTGATTGAATTGTTTCTTATATCCAGTAGATATAGTTCTGAAGGCAACTGCTCAACTTTTAAGACTTTTATCCGGTTATTAGCCAAATTAAGTTCACGTACATTTTCATAGCCCTCTTCGACATTTCGTAGGGCAGATAACTTATTATTTTTAAAATCAAGGGAAACACTGCCTATTCGTGGAATGGGGAAATCTGGAAAAACCGTCAAGCCTTTGCTCTTGCAATCGATGTTAAGGGTTTTCGTTATATACTCAAATGCACATTGGCACCCTTCGGGGCATTTTCGATTTTTATCGTCGCTGGTGAAAACGCAATGCCAAGAAGGATTCTCAAATTCACGTAAAATCAGAAAATGGCAGATAATTGCTTTTGATTGATAACTTTTGGCATTAAAAATATGATCAATTAATTTAATCATTTGAAGTTTGGAATAATCTTTAAAGTACTCCAGTTCGGTCCTTTGTTTAGGCATGAAAATAGTTAGCAAATTGTTTTGAAGTACGGGTGATCTGTGTATAAAATCGATATAAATAATATAAAAAATTTGGTTCTATTCTAAGAACATACCTTAAAAACGTAAAATCGCTTACATTTGCATTGAAAAAGTACAAATTTTTCAACGTTGGCAAGTTTTTGAATGTCGCTTCACTCAGGTTAATTGTCACATCACTAAACTCAAGAGTTTCTAACTGAGTTTGATTTGCAAACATATCACCGGAGACTGCATATTGGCTCTTTATTTTATATCCGTTAAACATAATGGCATTATACTTCTCATCACTCTGTTCTATAAAGTCATTCCATAGGGAAGTGCTCATATTCTCAGAACTACTTAAAATTAAATTCAAATTGTTTGTTATAACCATAATTTGTTGGTTAACTTTAAATGTATATTTATCTACTTGGTCTATGCCCAACGATTTTAAAAAATTAGTTTTAGAATACAATTTATTATAGTTGCAATTGATAATAAGATTTTGAACTCTGTTTTTGTTGATATTTGTTAACGAAAACAACTTTTTAAATGCTCCAAAATCTATGGAATTGGCATGCCAAGAAACATTCACAAGTCCATATTGTACGGCAATTGTGTATTTGTCTGTAGTCACATTATATTTGGTTTGAGAGCAATATTTTTGATTCACTTTATCACTGGGTAACACTGAGCACTCTGCACCACAATATTCAGAGCAATAATCTTCGCGAATTGCTAGTAAATTGTCCTTCGTATCGATTAACGGACGACCAAATTTAATTGCCAAAAGTATTAAAAATATTCTTAATTTATCCGACATTTTTATATATATTGTTTATACAGAATTAAAGTTGAAAGTCTACTGAAACAGCGCAAAGAAACTTGTGATAAAAAACTCAAACGATCAATATGAAATTCCATTAAACGCCACAGCCAATCCATTGGGATCGATTTAGGAATCCATTTTAAAGCTATAATGTGTGATGCGAGGTGTGGATGAGGAACTCTTTACGAATAAACGTAAAGAAAAAATATTTATTTTATTCCTGATTTACAGAATTATCAGCTCTTTCAAAAAATGTGTTTCAAATAAATGATTCCGTTTTAAAATGAAATTTGGTCCATAGTTTTTTTTCTAGTCAATGTATTCAAATTATTTAAATATGCAATTTCAAAAAAAAAAAGATTAAAGCAATTTACTTTTAAATACGATTCGATAACAAAAACAGGCGACATAAATTTTTAATTTAACTTCTTATTTTTGCAACAAGTTTTTGACTTACCAACTAGTTTTGATTTTAAGTGACATAAATAAAAACCAATTGCAATGTTTTTCAACTTTAGTTTGAAATTCATAAAGCCACACCTCTTTAACGTATATGTGGCGGAACCGTCCTCTATAAGTCTATAATCAAGTCGCCAAAATGTCTTTCTGTTTAAACACTTAAGTCTTGGAGACTGTACACTTGTCTTAAGACTGCCCTAATTTGGCAAAGTTATAAACGATCCTTAACTAAACCTTAACTTCGCCTTGCTCTAACTAGGCCGATTTTGAGACGGTTTGAAAAAGCAAGGCAAGTAGCTTATCAACTTTGCTTTCATTTGGCAGTCAAATCTAGTAAGCTCTTTGTAGTTCCAAAAATATATTTAATTCTTGAAAATTTATAGAAATGAATTTGAATTTGCTTTCCAAATTAATTCTGGTTAAACCCATATTGGCATGCCTTTATTTAATGTTTTCTCTTAACTGCTAAATTAAATCCGATTTTGAGTAAAATGTGTTCTTTCTAAGTATTAAAATTCATTTCTCAAGAATGTAACCCTAAATCCGCCACTGATATATAATATTTATAGCTTTGTTTATACCTTTAAACATATACATAAATATCTGAAAACATTGAAATATAATAGTTTTTAAACATTTTAAACTTGTTTCTAAACGTTTGTTTTTAAAAAGAAAAAGTCTGACTTATGGATAAACAAAAGTGAAATATTTTGTCGATTGAACTAACAATGTGTGCCTAACATTAATGATATTTTGTTTATTTATTGATTTCTTTATTTAATCAAGTAGCTAAGTAATACCATTAATAAAGAGGATTCCTACCTATTTCAACGACATTAACAAGAAAACAGAACACACAATTAATTATAGAAAACTTAAGATTAATTCAGCCATTTTGAGGTTTCGGTGGCAGTCAGACCCTCCGATCGCAGACGTTGCAACATGGGACGATAGATATCAGGGGTGAAGGGCAAAAGGACTCCGCGTTCTTGAATCTCACCTGGAAGACAACAAAAAGACATTCAAAAGAAAAGTTGACTTTGAGGTTAACATCCGAAGAACTCACCATCTAAAATCATTTTTGCAGCTATGGCTGCTGGTTTGCCCACAGTCATGGCCATGGCGGAGTGACCCTGAGGCTGACCGTAGACGACAAAGTTGATGCCACGCTCCTCACGACGACCGTCGGGCCAGCGTATGCCCACCTCATGACGCAAAACAACCAAATCGCGTTCTTCTCGTTCTATTGACCAAATTATTTTCACTTTGAGTTACTTAACATTTTTTTTTTTGGGGGCTTGGCCAAAACACTTACCAAATGCCAAACGCTTGGATAGATAATGACTGAGGGTATCCAGAGGAGTGTTCAGCTTGACAACAGGTGTCTCATCCAGGAGACCCAGACTTTCAATGCCATCCACATCGCCGATGCGTTCGACAAGCTTCTGCTTCAAGTTCTCATAGAAAATACTCGAATCCGACATGCCCAGCAAATTGGTGACCAACTGACGCCAGGTAACATCAGGTCCACTGGGATGTAGCAGGGGATGTGGCGCCGTATCGATTAGACCCAACAGTTGCATGGGCTTAATGGATTCCGAGAAGCCCTTATAGCGTATGGTTCCCCTCAGCAAAGTGTGGACATCGCGTCCCAAACCGTACAAAGCACCGTATTTAGTTGAATCCCGATTGGGGAAACCTTCAAGGGCAAATCCGGGCAAGAAGTCAAGACTACGTGGCGTGGACATTAGCTCTCCGCCGCCATTGATTTCCACAATTTGTCCACGACTCAGATACTTGGCCGCCGACAGAGTATTGAGCAGAACACCTCGTGGCGACCAGGAGAACTTGTATCTGAGAGCATTATTCGAATGTTCCGGAGCAGGCAGTCCGCCGCAATAGCTGACAAATGATTCCACCACGGCGCCCTTCTCCTGCACCTCGTGAATGCACTCCAATGCCAACAGATGATCAATGCCCGGATCTAGGCCCACTTCATTCATTATGGTCACACCATTGGCCTTGGCTTCCTCATGCAAGGCCGAAATCTCATCATTCACATAACTGGCGGTCACCATATGGGTTCGCTCATCCACACAATAGCGGGCAATCATGCCATGCAAACTGTACGGCAAAAGGGATATCACCACATCAGCTCTGCCGCACAATTCCTGCAAATGTCCAGTGCTCTCATTCACATTTAGATAGACACTATCCACACCAGCATATTGTTGGGCCAGGCGATCGGCCTCCTCCTTCACCTGAGAGCAAACCGTAATGCTGACATCCTTCTCCCGATGCAACCATTCGACCAATGGAGCCGATACCATGCCGGCTCCCAATACAAGAACCTTTTTATTTGATTCATTTCGGCCCTCCATTTTGTGACGCGAACGATTACTTTGCGACTCGCGCAATTCCTGAATGTATTGGAAACTCTCAGTCAGCTGACCATTGCTAGCGATAATTGCCTAACCGCGAGAGATAGAGAAAGAGAGAGAGAGAGAGAGAGAGGGAAATAGTTAGCTGATAATGCCTAATAGCCAGGGCTGGATTTACAATTACTGATAAGTTCCACTTGAGTTATATGTAAGATTGTAGACCCTTACTTACCGACTGTATGGGATATGAGAAACTCTGCTCTTCCAATGGTTTCTTGGCATCACTTTTGATTATATCATGAACATGAGGTGTTAATAATTCACCAAATAAATCCGTTGATTCCCTGGGCAATTGTGTGGGCATATTGTCAATGGAACAAACCAATACACCGGGTCCCTTAAAACTCTTTGTATCCTTATTACGATCAGCATCATACAAACAGAATGGCGTATCAATGGTAGTGCATTCGTTCATGAACTCAATAGAACCGCCAGGATCGGCCGATATATCGCATATGGCCAGCATACGATGGGGCAGAGCAGGACTGCCCTTGCTGGTGGGCAACCAAGGTGTATTGGCTGGTCGTAAGAGATTCTTGGCATCCGGTATGCTTATCAATTTGGGACTGCCAACCGCCCAATAGATGCCATTGACTATTACCGAAGCATAGGGGGCTATTTTCTGGCTAAATGTTGATATATAAAGTTCGGGAAATTCATCATATTCCTTGGCATCGAAACCACCGCCCTCACGACGCTCCAAATGATCGGAACGACTCACCTCACAGGCGTATAGCTTATTTTGATCTGAAAGAAATATCACATTTTCCCCATCAAAATTTAGGGTGCCTTCGATTGCAATACTTACTGCCATGTTCGGCCACCTTGCGCAGCATTTCGGGGGGCACATACTCCACCGGCAACTCTGAGAAAACCTCCTGAGCTCCCTGTGACACATTGCCCGATCCGGTGAACACAAATGTTAGCGGACCAATCGATTTGGGCATCATGCCCAACGAAATTTCATAGCCACAATCTCGTATAGCCTGACGGGCCATCGAAGAATTCCGATAATTATGAGCTGGCCCAATATGCATGAAGGGCGTATGATGACCCAAGGCCAGAAGGCGCAAGCCAATGCCATGCAAAATATTAACCATACCAGCCACTCCAGCATATTTGCCAAAAGCCACCTGGCGTGCTCCTCGCTCATCGATAATGCGTTCATAGTCAATCAAACGGATTTTCTAGAATTAAAAGAAAAGGCTTTCAACAAATGAAATGGCATGGAAAAAGGTTTTAAGTATACCTTCTCTAGAATGGCATCCAACAGGGCCATATTTGATTCCTGCGCCTTTATCGTGTGCGAGAAGAAGCAATAGGTCTTGCCTGGTATCAAGGCATCAATGGGCACCTGCTTGACCCCAAAAATCACCGAAGCTTCGCTAATGTCTTCTTGAATTTGTGCGCCAGCTTGCATATAGGCCTGGAGAGTAAACAATTAAAGTAAATTAGGAACAATCTATTTCAAGATGATTATGAATTTAAAATGTTCTCAAAGAATTCCTAATTGCTTACGGGATGGAGAAAATTAAAACCAAACAACTTGAACAAGAAGTTTAAACCTTTTACAGTTAGGATTAACAAATTTTCAATTGTTCCATAAAGTGTGAAAAGATATTTCGAGCACAATCACTCATAAGAGTCTCTATATAGAAAGATACTCCCAATCATTGGAAAAGAAAACTATTTAAAAGACAATTGCGTTAATGAGACACACTTAAAAATGGACTAAAATCTAGCGAAGGTTTAAGTTTTCTTGTTCGAGGGCTTTGGTTTCAATTTCCTCCATCTCGGAAAAAGTTTCGAGTTTATGTGTTTGTGTGTAGATCATTTCCTTCTAAAATTTAGTAAAGATTGGAATTGGTGATGGTTGAGAGATCCATATTTTTTTGATTAATGAATATGTTTAAAACCTACAAAAAAAAAAAAAAAAGCTAAAAATAAAGTTTTTTAATTGTATCAATTTGATAAAGGTTTTTCTGGTGTAGAATTTTTGAAATTAAGAAATGCTTAAAATGGGTTGCAGAAATGGGTTGCTAGAAAAAAAACCTAAAAAATCTTAAGTGCTAAAATGTGTTTCCAAAAGATATAATATTTATAAGATACAATATTTATTTATGTATAGATCTTATTTAGTTTATCTATCTAATTCTTAGTCCTTTGCGCTTGTCAGTCTTATTTCAGTCACATATATAAAATTCGATTCCAAAAATATTTAAACCTCGATTTGATTATAGTTAGAAAAAGTAGCTTTTGAAACAAATGAATGTTAAACCCCAACTAGACAAAATCATTCTTTGAAATCGAATGTTACTAACTCTAAACAAAAGTTATCTTCAGTTTAAGCTTTTCTTTTTTGGAAATGAATTTATGTTTTTCTTCAATCAAACTAACTCAATATAAAAACCTTTTTAAAAAGTTTGTAAAAACGTTTACAATCTAAAAAATTTGTTTTATTCCTTTCCTAGAACTCGCCTTGCTCTTCCGCTTAAAAAACTGTCCTATCAACTGAATTAAGTTTGAAAATCAGAAGATATTGATCGATTAATTTCATAGAATTGACTTATTTTGAATATAGTTTAATAAGCTTGTCCCAGAGAGATCTTTGGCGATGAATATTAAAAATAAAATTCTATTTTTATACTCAATAAAAAGTTCCATTGCCCTCGGATTTTGTTATTGTTTTTATAGTCATTATTCTAAACGAAAAGATAATCGGACAAAACAAAATCAATTAGCAATAGCATAAAGTTTCCCTGGAAACAATCCCGTTAGAGATAAGACCTAAATATATGTTTAGTCGTTTGTCGTTTCGAAATGATTTCAAGGCTAAGCAACAACAAAATAAAAAAAAAATTGCCAAAATTTACTTCGTTGGTGGAGCTTATCAACGAAATACCAAATTAATTTATGATATAGCCCCATATTGAAGGTGGGCGTGTGTCGGTACAGTAGCCAAGGTTGTTATGATTTAGGATTTCCGATATGATTTCAAGGGACCGAAATGAATAAACTCACCTGCATGGGATAGGCGCGACGATTGGATGGCTGGACAATGACCTTAACTCCTTGTTTAACCAACTTCTGGACATGTGTGGGACCAAATGGAGCACGACGCTCCCAAACGGATTGATCTTCACGCCGTATGGCAATCACGCGACCATTCTGAGAAGAGATAATGGCACAAAAAAATTAAAATATATATTCGTTGATAATGTAAATGTTCGTGGGGGGGGGGGGGGGTTGAGGGGCGTGGCATAGCACCCACTTACATGACGTTGTCGTGTGAGAACAGGACGCGCCGCTAATGCTGAGCGCAATTGAAGCATTCGCCACATGTTTTCTAGATTTCAAAATGATATATCACAAAATTTGTTAAACTTAATCCCGTTGCAGTCGATCCGTTTGCTCTGAGCATTCGCAGTATTCTGAAAAACGTCGAAAATATTACTAACAAGAGCGTCTAATCAGCAGCCAGAGCCAGTTGATACGGACAACCGGACCGCTGGACGTACAGACGGACGGAATCATCATAAAAACCAAAGCGATAAGCTCTCCTCCTCCTCGCTGATCTCTTTCAATGCTGCGCGAGTCTCTCTGAAACCAAATGCCAAATAAGATTGAAAGAGAAACTGGCCGATTGAAACAAGTGAAAGTTTTCAATATTCTCAGCCTGGACAGAAGAAGAATGAAAAATTTTCCATTCACAAAAACTAATCGGCGATAAGGTCACAGATGGATGTGGATAGTCAATTAGTTTGGAAAAATTTTCCATGTAATTAATGAGAATGCAATATATGGAAAAGTTCCACTATAATCACTTAAAATTTAGTAAAATCTTGCAAGTTTATCAGATACTTTAGACCAAATCAAATAATCTCTACACATTTTGTGGCCTATTTAAATGTTGATTAATTAAACAATTTAAAAGCGACAATGTTTGTTTAGAATTTTTTTTAAATAATTCGTAAAACTAAATTCGCATCACTCCCTTTTTAGTTTCAATGCAGTTTGTGTTAATATTGTGTAGAAGCCCCACTAGTGACTCAATTATATTAATTAATTATATAAATATTTGGATAAATTGTGTCAATGTTTATAGAAAAGTGCTAAACCTTTTAGATATTCGATTTACAACCAAAAACTATTAACTCTTTATTGCACTTGATGCGGATAGTTAAATTCCTGCAATACCTTAAAAAGCAAATCTTCGTTATGTTTATCCAGGAATAATATATTTCCTTTTAAGTTATATCATTTAAAAAAATTTTAGAATTTTCACATCTGCCACAAAAATTTGGAAATAGATTTTTTTTGCTTTTTTTTTTAGTCCTATTGAATTAAGGCAATAAATATTATTAGATAGCAAATTTTCAGATGAAACGAGAAAATTTATATTATTTTATACTTGCAAAAAAATGCACTTTTAAGTGTTTTATCAAAGAGGTTCCAATACGAACCTTTTACAAAAAGTAAAAGGAAAAGTTATAAAAAATATTTTCAAAGTATGCAAAAAAGAAATTTAAAATAAAATTTTAATTTCTTGTGCTAAATGTT
The DNA here is from genome assembly GCA_024703675.1 of Drosophila nebulosa. Taxonomy (NCBI): domain Eukaryota; kingdom Metazoa; phylum Arthropoda; class Insecta; order Diptera; family Drosophilidae; genus Drosophila; species Drosophila nebulosa. Next base: position 4,261,131 of record CM045724.1, on the reverse strand, counting down.
TTGGACCATTCAACTAACATTATTGAATACAGTTTAATTAACAGAAAAAAATGTCTTGGCTGAATTTGACAGAACCAACAATTAGCGCCTCAATATAACTAATTAATATCAGAGTTGAAAGGTCAAAATAAAGCGAAGTAGGTCACATTTACGAAGTGATTGAACCTGGCCTTAACAGCTTTGCCAGTGACTGTCATACCAATTGCAGTTGTATTAGAAAATTTAGTCTTCCTTTGATAAAAAAAACAATTAAAGTACGCGAATTATTAATGAATTTGTAGTTTTTTTCATACATTTGTTTTTTTTTTTTTATTGATTTCATTTGGAAGTTGTCCATGTTGCGGAATTAAAGCATAGGGGTTTTTCATTTGTAATTTACTTATGATTTGAAAATTGCAATTCATGTAGAATTCATCTAGTGTCGTTTCGTCTCTACCGCTTAAATGTGTAGGCTCAGTTTAGTTTACTTTGTTATTCACATCAAAAACAGTTTTCATTGGCTTATCGAACTAATTTCTAATAACTACAAGAGCGCCGTGGGCGTGATTGTGGGACAACCACAACGGGCACAAGCACTCACATTCTGTTATTTATACAAAGACACATACAAAATAATAAATATATATATATATATATAGTAATAATTATTACAGCTTAGAAAAGAAAAACAAAATATAAGGTTTAACATTTTTTCATTATGGGTTGGAGGGGAATTTGGGGTTTGGGGTTTTGATTATTAAACGCATACATATGTAAAAAAAAAACAACATTTAAAATGGAGAGAGAGCACAAGTCCATTTCTTTCTTACAGCGCTGGAGCCTCGGGCAGCAGCGAAGTGAAAAAGGTGACCACAAAAGTGCGTACAACGGAAATCACAGAATTATTGGCATTTGGTTGATCGACGGCAACAGCTTCGGCAGCCAAGGCGGCTGCCTGATCGGCCGGGTCACTGGCCCCCGCTGCTTGAGCTTGAGCGGGCCCATTGGCAGCGGCATCAACATTATCCTGATTGCCAGCAACAGGTTCATTGGCAGCCTGTGGATCATTCTGTTCACGTTCAACGGCTGCGTCCATCATGCGTTGTATTTGCTGCACTGCAGCAAAGGCAGCAGCATCATTGCCAGCATTATTGTTGCGATTGATATTGTTGTTGTTGCGCTCGCGACGACGACGCAAGACACCAATGTGATAACTGTCCGAAAAAAAAGAAGAAAGCGATAGTGAAAGTGATTAGTAGGTTGAAAGGAAACATATTTTGAAAACGCGTTGTCAAATTAAAAACGATTGCAATGTCAAATTTGTAGACATACATTTTAAATAAGTATAAATTGAAATCGGCCTGAACAGGCAAAAATTATACTTTGGAATCTTTATACCGATTCGAAACATAAATATAGGAAAAGCAAAAGTAATTGAACATTTAAAGTATAAGAACAGACTCTGGTTTTGATACCCGATCGAAAGATCGATGAAAGTCTTACAATATATGTACATAGCTGAGACTATGGACTACAGACTTATTTACACACACCTTTCTATAAATAATTCATAAAACTGTAACTAAAATAAAACCTCCCACATATAATGTTTGAAAACTACTAAATTAACTTCTTGTAATTAACTTAATATAAGTGGATCTCTTGTTGATACTTACAGATAAATCGCTCCAGCTATCAGGACCACGAGAAGGCAACGCATGGGCGATGAATTGAAATACAGAACTGTGATAAAAACCGCCAAGCGGGTAAAGCTAAAAAAGCTATCCAACCAATCTCTCATTTCGGGCTCTTCTTGTATATTGGGAAAGTTACGTCTGTCGTTTTCCACAACTGCCGCTGCCGCACCTACCGCTTCGTCCTCAGCACGTGCTGGTATTTGGGCAGCAGGTACTGCATCTGCAATTGCCACTGGCGACACCACTGATGACGGTGTTTGCATGAAACGTAAAGGCATAGCTGGCACCCCCGAACCCGACGATCTATTCATCTGTTGCATATACTGGGCATAGACCTGCTGCATCCAGGCATTATATAGCATGGCCTGATATTGAAGCAATTGTTGTGGATTAGTATTAGCGGTTGGCTGGCTGCCTTGATTATGCTGCTGCCAGAATTGTGTCCAAGAACTGTTGAAGGCTGCTCCTTGCGGTTGTAATGGTTGCTGCGGTATCTGTTGCTGCTGCAATTGCGGTTGCTCTTGTAGTCCATGACGATGGCGTAGTTCATTTGGTTGCTCTGGAACTGTTGTTGTTGTCGCTGCTGCTGCTGCCGATGATGCCCCCGTTGCAGCTGCTGCTGTTGTTGTTGATTGGGCAACTTTTGGCATTGTCTTAAGGGGAACTTTGGCTACATTCTTATTGGCACAGACCAAATGAAAGATATTATGTTGCTGATAGACATCCTTATAGCTGCGTATAACCTCTGATAGCTTTTGATTATCATCCAATAGTTTTCCTGAATAAATGAGCTTTTGGTCGTTGATGTCCTATGGAAAACAAACAATATAGATGAATGAATAAAAGGCAAATCGAAGAAAAAACATCTTATCTAAAATACGAACACTATAAAAAAAACTTTTCCTACAAGAACCGCTTTTAACGTCGTATGTCCGTTTAAAACGTCGCCTTAAGCGTAAAATATGTATATAGATTGATTTAAGTTTAAAACTAGTTGGGCTATTATAGAAACAGGTGACAACTTTCTCCGAGCATGTCGATTGTGTATTGAAATATTGACAAAAAGAATCAAAACATTTGTTGTATGGTGTAAAATTAACAGTTATTAGTTGACGCAAGAGAAATGCATGTGAAACCTTTCTTTCCTTGTCTTCCAGCTTATAAGTTAGTAGTAAATTACAGCTCTCAGCTGACGTGTACTTTTATTAATAATTAAAACGCAAAACTCAAAACACACAACTACAACGATAAAGGCAACAAGATGGTGATAAAACGTGAATCCACCAAAAATACATGCAAAACAAACATTCGCACAGCTGATAACAGCTGATATCTGCTAAATATAGTCTACACACATATACACTTTGGCTGACGTAAAATACTTAAAGAATATTGATTTAAATAACTTTAAAGTCTTACCGGCTTGCCAGGATATACCAAGAACAATTGTTTCTTCAATCTTTGGACTGTCCAACATAAATCGCTCTCAATGATCATATCGTCATATTGCTGATTCGATGATTTAATTAAAAGCCTAACGCTGTTGCTGCTGTTATTGCCATCAACGATATTATTTGTAGTTGTTGCTTTTTCGCGGCTCGCATCATAGCCAGCGGCAGTAGTCGCAGTGGCAGCAGCTGGCGAGGCAGCCGTATCATCCATAATTTTCTTCTTTTTGTTTTCTATGCAAAATAACGACTTCACGAATTTGTATTTATTTTTGTTTTTGCTAATTCTGTTGTTTCTGTTGTTGTGAATCCACTTCCTGTTATGCCCCTCTGACCCCTCTCTCTTAAGCGCGCACTCTCTCTGTCGCTCTCTCTCTCTCCCTCTGGGTGTTTCTCCCTCTTGATTTGTGGGGGCCACTTGCTTAAGGTTTTCTCTTTATATACTGTTTTTACACAAATTTTGACTGATTTGATTTTGTGTGACTTATTCAGAGAGTTTTCTTAAAGTTTCGAGCAAAGAACTGTTGTCGATTATGAAACGTATAAATACATTTGTTATGTATAAACTTATTTTTATAAAATTTCGTTCGTACTATCTGGTGAGCAAACACAAATTAAATACAAAACCAGAACTGACGTACCGACTATGACCTGACAACGACAATAGTGATGAGAACTAGTCACTATTACTGTGATCGTGATAAAGTATTTTTATAATCACCTCTTAATAATTACCAATTAATGAAGCTGTCAGCTATATAGAAGTGTACTTTTGTTGTTTTTTTAACTAAATTAGTTAGTTATTGGACTAAGTTAGTTAAGTTATTTAGTGTTATTAGCAAAGAAAAGTATACTGAAGTAACAAAATATAAGTCACTCATCACTGGCAGGCACCACTTGTTAATTTCAAATAGCAATCGGGCTGCCAACTGTTGCCAACATGACGTGTATGAAGAGAAAGGAAAAATTTAAAAAAAGCGAAAAAATGAAAAAAATCACAATTACTGGGGAATTATTTTACCAAGTATTTAAAAAAAACAAAATTTCCGGTTGCAAAACCCAAATCAATTGTTAAATATAGGAAACAATTGATATTTGTTTAGTGTGTTTTCTGTGACTGTGACAGCTTTGAATACTAACGCAAGTACTCGATACTTTTAGCTCGTTACTTCTTTACACACACACACACATATCTACGCCAATGCAAGTAGGCGTTTTGTATTAATTTCCAAATATTAGAAATAAATTGTTTCTGCTCCTATGAAAGCTAAGTCAGCGGTTTCAGCTTTGCAAGAATTTTGTGCAAAGTCCAAAAACGGTCCACCTGTATATAGTTACATTGAGGGTGAAGACGGGGGATTTATTTGCAAAATAGATCTGCTTGACATGGAGGCCTATGGAAATGGTAAAAAGAATTACTTTTAACTAGCATTGTGGATAGCTAGCCACTCACCTTATCCCACAGGACGTTCCAAGCGCGATGCTAAGCATTTGGCTGCAACTAATATAATGAGGAAAATACGCAAGCTACCTGGATGCATTGACTTGATGAATCTTGCCGATACAGAGGACCCCGACGAATTAACCAATCTTAATCGTGATATGCTTAAGGAGTTGCGCGATTATTGTGTACGCCACGAGATGCCGCTTCCAGTCATAGAAATTGTACAGCAAAGTGGCACACCAAATGCTCCAGAATTCGTGGCATGCTGTACGGTGGCCTCAATTAAACGTTATGCCAAGTCGGATAAGAAAAAAGATGCTCGCCAGCGGGCTGCCATTGAAGTGTTATGCGTAATTTCAACCGATGCAGATAAAGTATCCGATCCCAGAAATATGCAACTGGTCGGTATTAGCACTGCCGAAGATGAGGAGGCCCAGAGACGTCAGATATTCAGCACCTATCGAGAAGTCACTGATACTGGTATAACCGAGTGTAATGGAGTTCAGCTGCGCGATCGACACAATTATTTTAAGAATTTTCACAGTCATCTCAAAGCAGCTGCATTTGAGATTCTTGATTCATCCAACGATGATGCTTATTGCAGCACAAAGGACAGGGCTCTAAGCGTTATGAGTGCCTTGAAATTAAATCCCGATATTACCACCCTTCCATCTATGAGTATGGAGCCTATGCTGCAGATTGAATTTAATTGTGATTATGATGGTATCCTGGTGGGCTTAGAGTCTGAAATCTATGGTCAGATTCTACAATATTTTCGTGAAATGCTAATCTAACTACCCAGACTTCCAATGAGCTGGCTTTACATATATTTGATATATTTCTCACTATAGTTAAAGGTTTGCCTGGTTGTTTTGCCTACTTTACGGTTTTGAAGGTGTGGGTAGTGCGTTTCCTGCAGTGCTTAAAGCTAACCATTGGTACCAAGAGTACACTATTTCTCTAATGCTTAGGTAAATGTATTCTTTTAATTGCATTAAAAGTTTAAGATCCAAGAGCTGTCTGTCAATTCAAATTATTTAATTTTTATGTACATATGTACATACCAAAATAGAATAGAATTAAAATACAAAAAATTGATTTGTTTGTTTTGTTTTTGTTTCTTTTAGATTTTTATAACCAACTTGTTTTTAAAGGGCATGTAAGGTGATGTATGACGTTTGAGCACTTTAACTCACATCTTGAGTGATTCCCCTTGAAATCGGATGTCTAAATCACTGTGAATACGGCTCAAGTTCGATACTTGTAAATCGTTACTTTGTGGCAAGTACCAAGAAACTGCAATGACGTGTCCAACATTATTTCATTGCTTAATGTGCAATTGCATTGCTGCTAAATAAATAATATATAATTCCGATATGGCTACTAAAACGCCAGTTTCCGCTTTGGAAGAGTACTGCTCTAAATACAAAAATGAACGGCCAGAATATAAATTTATTAAAAATGATGATGATAGCTTTACTTGCATGGTAAAATTCCTTGATACGGAAACTTCTGGAAATGGTAAGTTAAATCCAAATCCAAAACTGGCGCTTAACAATAAGTTGATTTTTTTTTTTAGCACGTTCTAAACGTGATGCCAAACACTTAGCTGCGACTAACATAATGCGGACCCTGAACGATCTTGGTGCTAAAATCGAAAACGAATTGCCTGAATTTCGTTACATGAAGAGCCTAACCGGTGGCTTGTCGTCCCCTGGAAAGACCCCAGTTTCAAAATTGCAGGAATTCTGTGTTAAATTCAAAAAGGGATCCCCTGAATATAGTTGTATAAATATAAGCTTGAATGACGGTTTTTTATGCACGGTTAAGGTACTTCACATGAAGACCCATGGAGTTGGTAAGTACTTTAGGAACGACTACTAATGAACGAGCTTTTACTTATCAATTACAAGAGATGGTTACTCAGATAGAGCCATATTTTAAGAATAGAATAGCATGTTCATAATCTAAGCATGTAATTGCGGTCCCGATGGAACTCTATGGAAAGAGGGGCTTGCCGTTGATCTACATTTCACCATCTTGGATTTTTATATTCTTTTCAAGAATAGATACGAATAATATAAATTTTTAGCATGAAATAAGTGTGAAAAACATATTTCTTTTCCTCCGTTTAATACATAACAACGAAAATCTACAAAGATTTTTTTGGTTGAGCCGATTCCGCGCAATCCAGATTAGCGTTTTTATCGGATTGACTTTAAATTTGTGAGAGAATACAATTAGACATTTATATATGTATACATTTCAAAAATTTATATATTTACAATGGTAAACATATGACTGTTTTTCCAGCGCCTTCCAAACGTGAAGCTAAACATCTGGCTGCCCTCAATATGATGGAACAACTGAAGAATCTTCCAGGATTAGAATACAAAGAACTATTGCACCCCAAGTGTGATATGCCCGAAATGTTGCCTGTTCCAATCTTAGAGCTTGGTTCACAGTTTAGTATGGCTAAGAGGCCGGTCATATGTAACGATGTTCCTAAAATGGCATACACTGAGAAAAGTTTCGATAATGAAATTCCCATTCTCGAACTCGATATGGAGCTAATCAGCACCAGTCGTAAAATGGACGATGTAAAGAGTGAGCAACAACGTGTATTCAACATTTATAAAGAAATTAAAGATTCTGGCCCTATGGACTGCAACAATGTTTCGCTTAGTGATCGTCATAATTATTTCAAGTCATTTCCATACTCTCTAAAAGCAGCTGCTTTAAAAATTCTTGAATCTGCCAATGATAGCCATTATTTTAGCGACATGGACAGGGCACTGAGTGTCCTTAAAGCTCTCAAGTTAACGCCAAAGATTACCAAAGTGCCATCAACCTGTGTACAACAATTGCTACAAATTGAACCTATCTGTGATTATGATTGTGTCTTCCTGGGATTCGAATGCGATATCTATGGACGAGTCTTACAATATTTTCGTGAAATGTTAATTTAAGCAAAAATTGTAATATCTGTTTTTTTTATTATGTATATATGTAACATTTATTTCGCTTCCATTTTTACAAAAAAAAAATAATAATAATAGTAATAAATTTTTATAACTATTTACACATTTTTAACAAGTATTCTCAGTTTTCTCGTTTCGTTTTTCAAATAATGCACATAAATTATATATGTTTACAAACTAAATACAATATATGTATATATTTTTATATATATATATCAATGTGTGGGTGTATGTATGTATGTATATACTTTGTACCCGGTTAATACACAATTTATGTATAATACCAAAGAGTGATTCATCTGTTCTACATATATTTTTGTAACAGGTTTCGGTTTCATTTGTTAACTTTGTACAATATAATGATATAAGGCAAATTAGATTAAAGCAATTAATGTTTACAGGGCTTGAAATTCTTAGTTTTCTTCAAATATTTCTTTTAAAGTTCTGAACTTAAAGAATAACATGTCAATACGGAAGACTTTTGTCTGCGTTACAAATTGCAATTCGTTTTTCATTTTCCATGAGATCCTTCAACTGAATTGAATGATGGGGAAATATGAAATTTCATAATATAATAAAAAATATTTCGTATAGAATTCCTTGTCAAATTCCTTTGCTCATTTTCTCCTGATGTAAGAATACTACGGAACCATGGAAAGACCCGCCAAACAAACAAACAAACGGGAACAACTGCAAAATGTATTCCCCATCTTGGGTGGGGAAATGTCCTGTGGAAGCTTATTTTCAGACAAAAAGACTCCAAGGTAAGTCTCAGAAAGCTTTTTCGAGGATAAACTTGATTATATAGATGACTAGAAAACCACTGAGTCCAAAGACCTTGGAAGTTGAATGAATTTCTTTAACCTTAAACCTTTCCTTTGCCCTTAACTAAAGGAATTTATGAAAATTTAATGTGGGAACAGCAGAAGAAGAATTGGGCTTTAAACCAATTTCATTCCGTTTACATTTAGCTTATTTTTAATATTTAAATGTTGTTGATGTTACGTAAAAAATGGTCTAAATTTTCAAAAATAAAATTTAGATTACAAAGAAAAAAAAAAATAGATATATCGAAAAGTTGTTGTATAGCCAAAAACAATAACAATATCTTAATAGCTTATCTTCTTGCGCAATTTCAGCTGAAGTTGTTGCTGCTGCTGTTGTTGTTGTTCGCGATTGCTGGTGGCACGGCTCGACGATGACATTGATTGATGTTGCTGCTGCCAATGGGATGTGGGTGGAGCCGTGGTGGGTGTGGGTATTCCCGAATTCGATGCTGATGTAGAAGCAGATGAACCCGAATGATCACCAAATATGCGACGGGAGAGCTTAAAGCTGCCGCCGCCGGTGCTGCCGCTGATGCTGCTGCTGATATTGCACTTATTGTTGCCGCCATTTATGTGGCCAATATGATTATTATTGTTATTGTTGCTGGTGGATAAGTTGGAGGAGGATGAGGCTGCCGCTGCTGCTGCTGCTGCCGCTGCCGTCTTGCGCTGTAGCTTTGTATTGTATTCATCGCATTTGTCCTTCTCCAGCCGTGTGGAGCTTAAAGAACGTTTATTGCGCTTATATTGGCCAACAAAACTATGCTCAATGATGGCTTGCAAATCGGTACTGCCGCTGCGTGTGTTGCAACTAAGACGGCCTGGGTCTACGGAAGAGGCAGAAGAAGAAGAGGGAGGTGGTGGGGTTGAAGGAGAATTACTTAAATTGCAATTGTTATTATCGTTGTTGTTGTGGTTGTTGTTGTTGTTGTTGTGATTGTGGTTGTTGTTGTGGGGTATTTTAGACTTCGTTGTTGACATTGTTGTCATCGTCGTTGTTGTTGTTGTTGTAGTTGCTGTTGTTGTTGTTGTTGCTGTCGCAATAGCTGTTGTTGTCAAAGGATTAGAGTTGAGATCAAGCGTAGCCGATGACGAACGTGTGGTTATATTATAACCACCAGCACTACTATTACCCCCCGCAGCAGGTGAACAAGCCCCGGTACCAAAAGCAGAACCCACCATAGTGGGTATCGCCGACACATCACGATAATAGCGTGCCGTTACCGAAACTGTTGCATCGCTACCCACCACTGTGGTAGCAGCGGTGGCAGCAGTGCCGGCCGTCCGCTGATATCGTATACGTGAGCGACCCCTAAGTGTCATATGATGATGGGATGTACGGGCCGCAATGCCCCGTGTGGGTGGAATGGTGGCCGAACTGCCAGCACCACCCGTACTAGAACCACCAGCGACCACCGGAATTTTGCTTTCATTGATTGTGGCATAAACTTGGCTGGTCGCCGGCGTGGGCTTGACAATGGACGACGACTCTTGATGATGATGATGATGATGATGTTGCTGCTGCTGCTGCTGGTGCTGTTCCGCTTTACGTAGATGCTTCAATTCCATTCTAATTCCACGCAAGAAGCAGCACAAAAGAGTTAAAAAACAGAGACAAGTTGAGAGAGAGAGAGAGAGAAAGAAAGAGATTGGGTTTTTGGTGCCAAAGTCAGCAGAAGATGGAAGTTGGGGAATACGTGGGAGTAGATCAATTATACGCACACACATACACTCGAACACACACACACGCATACACAAAAAAAATGCAAAATAGCAAAATTAAAATATCTAAATTGTGTTTCAAATTATAATTACTTGTCGGACGACTTCAGAACAAGCTCTAATTAAATAATAAATATAAAACAAATTAAACATAAACAGGCCACAAACCCAAAAAAATAAAATTTGTTTGCAAGCTTTTCTTTCTTTTTTTTTTTTTTGGTTTTCTTGTCCAAAACTTTTAATTTTTTTGTTTTTGTTTAACAAATTTTTATTTGACGCAACAGAGCAAAAAATAAAAACAAAAATCATTTTAATTTTGGCATGCATAAAAAGAAAAACAGTTTTTCTTTCTTAACTAAATGTAAGTACATAATGCAATTTAAACAAAGAAAAAAAAACTCATAATAATTACAAATTAGTGGCTAAAACATTTGATTAGTTGTTGTTGTTAGTAATTATCCGTTAATTGCATTTTGTGCATAGAACGGTTAAGTTTTAAAGCTGGTCAACTATCGATAGATTCGAGAAACTAAACTAGTGATGAGAGATTGCATAAGCAAAGGATAAATTTCGCTATATGCAATCTCTGTTCTCTTTAGTTTGACCTTGATAAAAACTAAAGACACAAATGAAATACTTAAAATACAATTGGAATGTTTAAAATATCACAGGCCGTCAACTAGATTTAACATGAAGCGATAACTTTTCTCAAAGATCTTGATCTTTGATCTATATATACAACTCTTGAACTTATGAAATAATTTAACGGCCTGTGAATATTTTTGGAAATATCAATTAATTTCGAATTAGAATTTAAAATATATTGCACTTTGAGAATATGACTTCTGCAATTTTTGTTTTAAATTCAAAGGGGGAGGGAACAAAAGTAAAGGAAAGAAACAGTAAGGAAAGTGACTGGAAATAACAAAGCAGAGCCAAACAAAATCAACTCAAAAACGATAACGATTACAATAATAACGATGTGTGCTGTTGTTGTTGTTGTTGTTGTCTTTAGGGATCAATTGACGAGAGGATTCTGTTTTGTGTGTGGGGGGGGTTTGGGGGCAAAACTCTGACTTACCTTTTACTATAAATGGCCAGACTGCGGGTGCGACTGCTGCCCGAAGAGGCCAACAGGTTGTTACTAGTGTTACTATTATTATTATTTGCATTGTTGTTGTTATAGTTATGCAAGGAATTGCTTAGATTATTATTATTGCCGTTGCTGTTGTTGTTGTTCAGATTATTTGCCAATGATGTAGCAGCAGCAGCTCCTGTCGATGCAATGCCAGTTCCCGCTGTAGTGCCACTGGACAGACAACTACTACCCGAAGTTTTAAGCGTGGCCATCACACTATTTTGGTTATTGTTCCGGAAGGGCTGAGAACGTGCACGAGTATGACGAAGATTTGAGTCCTGTTCGCTGTTTTTGGTAAGAGATAATAAAAGAAAGTTCATTAACATTATAATGATCAAGTGAAAAGGCGCTTTAAAACATTCATTCAAGCCCTAATCAATGGCTGTTAAAGCGTTATATTTCTTTTACAAAAGCTAGTAGATTATTAAATTATAAAAGAACGTCTAATTCAAAGAGTTGCTTAGACTTAAACGACAACAGATTGATTGCTATACTTCTTTTACGAAATCTATTAGACTTTTACAATGTTTAAAAACATTTATTCAAAGACTGTTAAATTAAAGTTCGACAGATTTTCAGTACTACCTACACGTCTATATAGTCTAAAACTGAGTATACAAAGCAAAACCCAATTTAACGCAGTGTCCTATGATCTTTCCTTAAAGCCAACTCACTGACTATAATTGAACTAATGCTTTAGTACATCAAAAAATCACTGCATTCTAAATCTATTATAAATGTTAAAGGTTTTGATTAAAGCTTTCTTTTATCTACAAATCTGTGCAGCCCCAAGGCCTAAATTTCGTTTAAGTAAGGTATACCCTTTCTGCCAAGACAAAGAATCTTAAAAACAAAGAGTTTTTGGGAAGATTCAAATCCAATCACTTATACTCACTTATTGCCATTAACATTAACTGAACGCGAATGATGCCTCCTTAGGGCCTTGATCTGGTTAAGTTTATCGCCTTGAGTCTGAGCCTGCTGTTTCTTCTCCAATGCCGTTTGGGTCATTCGCACCGATGATGCAATTGTATGGCGAGCTGCCTCAAAGACACTGGCACTTGGTTTCCTTTGTTTCTTCTCCGAACAACTGCCAGATGGCTCTTGAAGAGCATTGCCCACGCCGCTTGCCTCAAATGCACCTGATCTAGAGTGTGCTGCTGCTGTGCTTGGTAGATTGGCAATATTGCTGCGATTATTTGTCGGATTCACAAGTCGTCTCAGCGATGAGGCTATAACTGTCGATTTATTTGCTCCAGATGGTGATTTACGACGACGCGTTGATATGCTATAAGCAGAAGCCAATGGCTGTTCCGTAGTCGTGGTTGTTGTAGCCGCACTCGCTGTATCCGTATCATTGTCACTGATATTGCAATTGGGATCATCGAAAAATTCTTGGGCCAATTGCTGTTGCTCGGCCAGATACTCCTCGGTGCAGGCGACACTGGCAGCATCAATGGTATCGGGATCATGCAAGTGCATTGTGTCCACACGCTGTGAGATGCCCTTGACGCGTGTCAATAGTAGATCCACATGTTCGGATGAATCTGCTGCAGCTGCCTCGGCCAATTTAGCTTTCAGCTTCAAGCTATTGATGCCATATTTATGCTTAAGTATGGGCACACCAGAGCGTCTTCGCATACGTTCTCCCTCGGACCACAGCCAACTTTGCTTACTGGAAACAACAAAAACAAAAGAAATTGTAATAAATTATTTCACAATTTTGCTAATAAACACTCACTCCTCCATCCATTGTTGCTGATGGCCAATTACTGATCCCGGCCTGCATAATCTCAGCCAGGCAATCGCTTCCAGAGCACTAAATCCATAATGCTTCATCATGTAGGCTCCAATTAAACTGCCCGTACGTCCCAATCCAGCCTTGCAATGCACTGCTATGGCTCCCTTTGTCGTCTCACATATCGATAAGAATTTCTTCAGTATGGCATCACTCGGTGTACTCCCGTCAATAAAGAACAGATCCTTGTGATCGAAGCCAGCATTCTCAAAGGATGAGGCATGATACACCTTGGCATTTAAACGGATCACTGTTGTCACATTATTATCCCGAAAATAGGTGAAATAACGTTCAGGCGCATGGCATGGATAACCATTCGGCAGGGTCTTGCTCTTCTGATGCGGCCCACAGAATGCAATAAACTTCTGTGGCACAATCCAATTGAAGTCACCGTTCTCAACACGCTCAAAGTACTCATATTCTTCAGCATCGAAATCATCGAAATTGAAGAAGCCCGCCTGCAGGCCTTTGTATATGGCATTGAGGCAATCCAATAAAGAGATTTTGAAATTACTTGGCCCATAGCTGGCATCACAGAAACGGGTATAAGCGGGTATATCACCAGATACCAAAGGCCTATATGCCTCTTCTGGTGTTTTATTCAGGTAGATTATCTAAAAAAGAATCAAAAATTACAATTAATTAATCGTACATCTAAAACTAAACTTCAAACATTTCATTTATGAAATTTTGGATTCCAAGTAACTTAGTAAACAGTTTTGAAGTATCTCATGTTCTTATAAATAAGTTTCATTATTACAATAACCAATTTTGGTATGTTTAATGTTCTATTTGTTGTTAGGTAGACATCTGCATGAATTCCCAACACCCAAGAGAAGATAACGAAAAAGAGGCCAACACTTACTGCATACGAACCAATCAGATATGCCGCATTAAGACGCTTGGCTGGATTCATAGAGGTATAATGTACAATTTTCTTGTTCGCGTGACACTTGGCCGTCAATTTGGTGTTTAACTTCATGCAATAGCGATATAGCATACATATATTGAGTGGGCCAAAATCATTGTAAAAATTCTCATAGATAAATTCATCGTCAATGTTAAAATAGTGTGTGTTGGGTGTATTCTTTGGCTTGATGTTCTTCTTGAATGCCACAAAGTAAAGAAGGTCTGCGAAAACAAGGAAAACAGCAAAATTAACAATTGACACGCGCTCTTGTCATTGGTAAGTTCTTTAAAAGTTCATGGAAGTTCACCCACCTTCTTGCATCTCAGATGCGCAGACCAAAAGATCTGAGTTATCGTCGTCCAACATCATGGCACACTGATGGCTTTTGGCAACTGTAAGAGATCAATATGAGAATGAAAAAAAAAAAAGAAAAACAACTTTCAATAGATGTAAAGCCCACACACAAAGAGAGAGGGAGAGAGAGATGCCTAAGCGCTTCCGCTTATTTTTTCTATAATAAATTAAATGTATATAATGTATGGATATTGGTTTTTTTTTTTTTTGTATTCGCCCACCAACCTGACCGTAGCAACCTGACTTTGCCTTAATTGGTAGGGCAAAGTAAATTATGTTTTCCGCATAGACCGTTCGTTCTACAATACTCGACCATCGCCTAAACCTGCCTGCCTCTCATTGTTTGTCACTTTCCATCCAACATTGTGGCACAAGCATCTGGTCTCTACAACCTAGCCCAACCCTCCAAACCTAAACCCTTTCTCGTTTTTCTCCTTGAGCACACACACAACACTTGCACAACAACACTCAAAACAAAGTCGTTTGCCTTATTTGCTCTACTTTTCTTCTACTACACTACACACTACTCCATATCTAGGTGATGTGTGATGGCTTTATTGATATGCATATAACCAACAGTCGTCAGTCGTCAGTAGTCAGCCGAGCCGACCGACTCACCAATACGCCAGTCAGGGAGAACTCATTTAGTCAGCCAGCTTTTTCGTTGGCATCCACATTCTAATAAACAAGCAAATAAAAATGACAAGTCATAACGAAACGAATATGCCCTTTTGTCCGCAGTTACTTAACCAAAGCAACCAGCAACAAAAATTCTAATTATCCATTATACATAAATACAAATACTTAAATTTTAAGACCATAGACCCAAAACCATTTCAATCATGGTTTATTATCCTTGAAGCCAACCCATGTGATATAATATTCTTAGCTGCGATAAAAAATGTTTCTGAAAAACAAATCGTTAAAATTTTTGCTTAACTTTTGCTTTGAATGCAAAATTTTGATATTTTATGGAGCACCCAAAATAGGGGCCTTTAAAATCTTACTTTAAGTGTACTGAATCTTATATATATCTATATCTTTATCTCTGTTAAAACGTCTGAAGATACACATATAAATTACTCTTAAAAAAATTACTCATATTTTTTATCTTGCCGCGAGTAGAGTTCAAATTTGCGTCACTTCGGTTTATTGGCAAGACAGATGGGGAAAAGACCTATGACAGGCCGCAAAGGACCTAAGGCAGATCACAAAAGACCTAAGACAGATGGCAAAAGATATAAGAATTTTACTTATTCACTTGTTTTATTTTATATAATCTTCTCGCTAAGATATACGGGTTGAATCTGACCATTCCTAGAACTTAACCCATCAAATAGACGGACAGATATGTGACCAATTTTTTTACGCCCTCAGCAAGACTTTAAAAAGGCACATCAAAGTATCAAAACTAACCATTTGAGCCCAAAATTAATTTCCTGGTAATTTTTTTATATATGTTATATTTCTTCAAATAAGATTATTACACTTAATTTCTTTAAAAAAATTTTTTTCTATATCGGATATTCGTCTACATATTTAAATTTCATATATATTGGATCTTTTCATTGATGTCTTCTTCATTTAAATAGGGATTTTTTTGGATCAACAAGAAGAAAGGATCATAAAATGTAAAGCATATGTGTAAACACAAATGTAACTCGTAAATCTTTTAAGTACGTGACTTTCACTAGACGCCCTATTAACACGATTGTATTTCTGTTATAAATTGTTACCAAAAAAAAAAAAAAAAAAAAAAAACACACTCTTTAAGACATTCTGTAATACAACAGTAAACGCATTTACGCCTTGTATGTAGTATACTTATAGAACATACATTCAAACATATGTAAATATTCGATTTTATGCAAATGTGTAACCTTTTCCATATAGCTAAACAGAAAATGGCGTGCCTTTAGAGAATTTTCGGACAAGACTAGCAACCCATCACCAAAATGGGGGGCGCGTTTGGGGGCCTTCAGTTGTAGTTTTCATTTTTTTCTATTCTTTTACCGCGCCGGTTTAAAAGTTTAAAAGTCAAGATGGGGTTTTGGGTTCATTTTTATGGCACATTTGCATGTCGGCTGAAAAGACGCTGGTGGGTTTTTGAGATTGAGCGACGGTCGACTTGGGTGGCGCGGTGCTAGAGTTGAACCTAAAGATAGATGGTAATCTGAAAGAGTGAGAAAGAGCCTTAAAGGTGGTGTTTGACTGTGATTTGCATGACATTGGTGCGAGACTGTCGAGAAACAAGAACTTAAGAAGCGAAAAACACCTGAGAAATACCGCGTGGAAAAACAAAAACGGAAACGAAAATAACTGCCTTTGAATATATAGGCCACCTAACTAAACAAATGTGTCTTAACTAAGGGGTGTATCATGTTACCTTGCGCTAAGTACCTATAAGATAAATTTCGTATGAATTATTTATAGGCATATGACCTATATTAACCATGTCTCAGGTTCCTTCCTAATGGCATGTCTTCAGGTGAATAATTACGTTTCTAGAGGGCGCCCAGCAACACCAAAAAGGAAATGAAGCAAAGGTAAGGGAATATCAACACTTGGGCAATAGCTTGAGTTTGGCTTTTATTTCATATAAATAGGTTTACATAGTTAAAACCAAATCTTCAATTAATCCAGTAGCAAGTAAAATCTTTTTATTCTTGTAATAGACTTTTTTAATAGACTACATGAAATATTCCGTTAAGATTCAGATTCAATTAAGGCTACTCCTTAACATTTTAGATGAGTTAAAATACTTCTTTATCATGAATGTAACCGTGAAAAATCATTAAAATTTTAATTATTTAATTATTTATGAATTTTACCCTGCTTATTAAAAGCCAACTAGCTTAAACAATTTTCCAAACAGCTTATATAAAGTTTTCGCACTTGTAACTTGTTTTATAAAAATTCTATTATTTCTTCATACATATGACACATTCTTTGGGAAATTAAGAAACTTATCACACAGACAATGTCTCTAGAAAAGAAGAGAATGTTACTTCAAAAAATTCTTAAAAATAAAACAAGTTTCTAAAAACTAAAAAGTTCTGCAGTTTTTAAGGTTTCTCAATTTATTATTTTATCGAATTCAATTATTCTACGAAGTGTCTACAAAACTTTCAGAAATCTACCAAAAACCAATATTTTAGTTGAATAAAACAACTATTGAGTCTTCACAACTCTAAAGAATCTTCACAACAGCAAAAAGTTTCTACACTCTATAAAGTCTTATCACCTTAACAAAGTCCTCACAGTTTTCCAAAATCTCCACTACCTTACAAAGTCTCCACAACCTTACAAAGTCTCCACAACCTTACAAAGACTCCGTGACTCTATAAAGTCTAGTTTAAGACACCTACAAATTTAAATTTTCATATTTTCCGCCCCTTTTTGACTCTTACATATATTTTCAAATAAAATGCGTTCAAATGAATTATCGAAAAACCGCGGTAAAATTTTAAACACTTGAAATTAAGTATCAAGCCATCTCAAAAAAAACTCCTAAAGAATGCATTTTAAGCCCACAAATGGCAAAGACTACAACTACTTGCGACTTTAACTAATCTTTAGCTCTAGTCGTTGACCTGTTTTCGCGACCGATGATAAGTAACTAAATATAGCCACTGCCATCAGATGACGCCACTTTATCAGTGGAAATTGTTTATATAGATAAAAATGGATTTTCTTTCGTTCAGCCCCTTTTTTCTCTTTCTCCTTTCACTTTTCATTGGAGTTGTTTGAAAATTTCAAGATTGAGAGCGTCAACTTCTTCTGTTCCACGTGACGAAAAACAAATCATCCAAAGAAGGGGGATATAAAAATACATAGCCATGTGCACACACACACACACACACACAAACACACGCATACACATTGTACAAAGTCTTATCTCTTTTCTCTGGTAAACATAAAAAGCGAGGGAAATTGTCATCGACAAAGACAAAAACCAGGCAGGGAATGACATTGCTGCCTCTTAAAACTAACTGCGACTAGAGAGTGGAATTTGGTGGAAGGGGATGGGGAGGAGGAGTGTGGCATTGGGATGGGCATTTTTAAAACAATAACCATTTGAAAGCTGGTGGCAAACAAACAAGTTTTTAAATATAGCATTGTCAAATGACGTCATCAAACCAACAACAAATCTGAGAGGGCCAAGCTAAGTTCAACTGTACCGGAGTCTCGATGCCCTAGGGAACTAACCTGTTCTAAACGATCGTATCTATAATAAAAAGTCGTGCTTTTCTAATAGAGATATATATACTTATGTACAATGTAAATGTACATATATAATTAATCTATATGAAGTTTACTAAATAAACGTCACGAAAAGAGCAAATGAGGAACCTAGGTCTGAAATGTATCGAGGATACTATTACAAGTGATCTATTATTGCTGAAAGTATCGAAAGATGTTGCAGCTAAAAATTGAAAATGAAAATAGCTAATGGCGTACAGCAATCTCCCGTGACCCTGAAAGTACCGACATGGAACAAACTGTTGATTGTAGTTTAAAATACTTTTCTTTTGTAGAGTATGAAAACAAAAAAAAAAAAAACATTACAATAGCCCAACGCTAAAGAATGAGACAAACGTCAATGGCGATTGAGGCGAATGGGCAAACGAGCGAGATCGAGTTCGCGCGCTGTTTTCCAAAGTTAGTTGAATTGAAACGGACACTGCCGACCGACCGACCGCCACATACCACAACAAACAGCATATTACAACAGCAACAAAGTCGTTGTCGGCAGCAGCAGCAACATTCACCTGCAGCCCCACTTCTCCCCCACAGACAAACCCCAACACACAGACTCACATGCACACCACACACACACACCAACACATTCACAGACAAAACTTTACCATTGCGCATGCTTGGACTCTCTCTTGAAAGCTGCTCTCGCTAGGGTATCACTGAGAGTGTATGTGTATGTGTGTAAGTGAGAGACTGAGTGTTGTATTAATAAAAGCAACCAACGCATTTTTATAGAAAAAAATCCAACACAAACCGAAACCGAAACGCGAAATGCTCAAAAGAAGACGTAGAATTTCATGTTGTACTGCGTAATCAATTATTTTTTGTGGTTCTTCATTTCTCTGAACTATTTTTGTAGTGGCAACACTGGTTGTTGGTAATATGTGTAGCATGGGTGCATGAGGGAGTAGCAGCGCTGTTACAGTTACACAGTTCCGCTTTTCTTTTCGCTTTTCTTTGACGTTTTCCCTATGCCTGCCTGGTACGTGGCGCGTACACTCACCTGAATTATATTTTATCTTGTTGATGTCCTCGTCGTGGTTGTTATTGTTGTTGCGTAGGGTATTTGATTAGCTCTTAGGCCAGGACCAGGACTATAAAAATTAGACGGCGGCAGCAGCAGCAACAGCAACACCCACACCACTCTCCGCATAACACTACAAATTTGGTTTAATTAATATTTTGTGTGTGCCGTGTATCTGTGTATGGTTTTTTCGAGTTTTGTTTTTTTTTTTGGGTTTTCTGGTTTTCTATTTTTGTTTACACAGAGAATTTTGAACAGATTTGTTATCTGGTTTACACATTAAGTTAACAACATTTTCAATGTGAGCTTTAGCTATCCATTTTTCTTCTTTTTTTTTTTGCACTTTGATTCTACGTTCCGTTGCTTTTTAAATTGCTCGTAACGGAAAGAGTTGTGCGGCTATGGATACGTATTTCACCGTTTTCTTTTTCAAATGTTTAAGAGAGACTTCTCGGAGTGAGCTCCAAAACTGAACTGAAAAATAAAAACCGACAAGTTGTAGCGGCCCCAGCATTTGGGGGCGCTTTTAACTGTATGTGTACGTACGTGTATGTGTTTGCGAGAGAGCGAGAGAAACCTTATTTGGCTTGCATATGTGTGCGTGTGAGAAACAGCGAGAAGAGAGAGAAATTAACACTTGTTTTGTTGGCTAGTTTCAAGCCAATTCTGACATTTTACTATTATTTGGGATTGTTGTTATTCTGAAAACCATAATTATTATATATCTAGATATGTTTCTAAAGAGAAGCTTTAACCATCAAATATATGTCCAATAAGATGTTCAATTTAAATGTGCTTGTTAAATTATAAATTATAATTATATTTTAAAATATTATGTATATTATAAAGTTTTCCCATTATTTATTTGTTCTACTCAGATATGACTACGTTTATGGCCCAAAAATTGTTATCAACGGTTACGCTAAATGTGCCATCACTGATCAAACCAAACGGTTATGTTTGGTTTTTACTCGCTTGTTTAAACTCAACTCGTTGCTGTGGTTTTACGTTTGACGTAAACTATTTATTTGCCTAAAGTAAGTAAACATAGCTATCGGGATATACTTAAATAAATTATTTAACTACTATACATAAACTTTTTTGAATAATAATGTTTTTTATGTATACCAATTTTAGTCTTTTAACATTTAGATAACTTATGGGCGATTGGCTAAAATCTTCAAACACTTAACGTAGTGCTTATGTTATACGTTAAAAGCGCGTAAAATTTAACTTGTTGCTTCATTCAAATAATTTAATATAGAAATAACATGTGAATTTTTTTTTTAATTCACATTATGCAAAAATACTAGAGACTCATTCGACAATTGCTAAGAAATGTGTGTATATGTTTTTTTTTATTTTATAAAATGTAACATAAAACCAGGGGACTTGAGCACACAAAAACTGCGACGAAGTTTCTATACCCTTGAAGTTTTGAATGATTGTTTAAAAATCTAAAACACTGATAAATAATAAATTTACCGAACATATTCTTCATAATACATTTAAATTTATAAATTGATTTGTACAAAATAAATTAATTAATTGAAATATTTTAGAACTAATAGAGCACTTGTGCAACATAATTGTATTTAAACTTATTTTTATGTTCAGCAGCAATTGAAAAGCTTTTGACAACAAAAATTTAATCTAGTGTGTACAGATGGACATGTTTTTGTCCAAAACTAATGGTCCCTTGACCAAGGGTATATAAATCAGGCCTACCAACTGCATCAGGTATAAGATCGTCAGCGGGCCCTCTCTCTTCAACTCTCTCTCTCTCTCTCTCTATTCAACTCAGTCTCGCGGTCTTACGACAGATCCCTCTCTCTCTCTCTCGCGCGCGCTCTCACTTGCTGCAGAGATTGTGGGCGAAAAAAAAGTCGTAGCGTCGGCTTTTTAATACCTTCTACGACAAATATTAGGAGCATGACCCAACTAAATTTCGGCCACTATAACGCTTAGAGTCGAAGATGTCCATTTTAACTGGGTTGCTGATGCTGATAATAGTATAGATAGATATATATGTAGATATTTTCTTTTATTTGCTTCTTACCACAATTGTAGGTAACTAAAATGCCCCTTTACTCTATGTGTACAGGGTAAACCCTGAGAGCCCAGCGGGACATCGGCATAACGGAAATTTTGTATACCCTTGCAATTGCTGCGTATGGATAATCAAAGCGCTTGCGGTTTATATAAATTTTGACGAAATTACCGTTATAATGATTTTAAACAGTAACAGGCAAACAGAAAAATCTCCTTCTTAAAAAAAAAATATGTATGTAAGTTAGTTTGCAAACCGCTAAATAGAATAGATATACCCCAATTGGAAGGGTATGAAAACGGCTGTTCAACTTCAGAGTTTATTTTTTGTTTAGTCTTCAGTACTGAGTGTAGATCTTTAGCCAGCGGACGACGGGCTCGGGCCTCGAAGACGAATTTTCAAACGATTTTCTTTCCAACATTTTCTGATTGTCTTTTGGGAAAATATCTTCTTGTTTTGCGCGCGTATGTATGAGTGAGTGTGCTTGTGTGTGTTTGGAGTTTGTGGCATGTTTGTGTGCGTGTTTGTGTTTCATATGTGAGAGCCTACTCCTACTCCCTTCTTTAAGTTTATAAAAAGAAAAATAAAACGAAGGAAAAACGTAGAAAAGTGTTTTGTGCCGCGACCAAGACCAAGACCGAAAAAACCTGCAGTGTTTGCTTGTTTTTATGTATAACAGAAAATGTTTTTTTGGAACAACTCACGAAAGGAATAGGGCAGAGCTGCAAAAAACAATCTGGTAAGTTAAATGTGTTCCAAAATCAAATTTTCATTCTGAGAAACAAAAGTAAAACAAGGAAAAGAAGAAAAAAGGCCAACAAAACGATACCGAGTTTGTTTTCTTTTAACAGAAATTTATCTGTTGCTCTGTTTTTGTATTGTTGTTTTTGTTATTACTGCTTATAACTACTTCTCGGTACTTGTACTTTACTTCGCTTCTCCTCAGGCATCCGCATCCGCTGTTTTTTTTGTTTTTTGTTTTATCTTTGTGATACCCCGTGACTAAAAAGGGTAGAGAGGGTATATTCTGGTATCAAAGTACATATATGTATGACGGTAGCGCAAATTCGATCTTTAAATTAGTATCTTTCTGTTACCAAAAGTTCGTCTAGAAGTAAGGTGTCTTTTCAGCTAGGCAAACTACAGACGTGTCCCGTGGATCGTTGATCGTACTTTCTCCCTTTTCCCCTATATTACGCAATGCAAAGATTGTAAATTTCTCGATGTCCATTTGAATTCAAAATACCGCAGGATAAACCATCAATGCGATATAATAAGTGTAAGATCCTTGTGTTCAGCATAACCTGAAAACTGAAGAAATTTCGTGAGAATTAAGGAAAAGTTTAATCTTGAAGATAGTGTTGTCTTATATTTCAATAACAACTAATTCCCCATTTCTAAATGCTGGTGACAATTTCCTTAAGGCGTGTGATTGGTTTACTTTTTAAAATGTTTTCAAAATATAAAATAATGTAAGGAAAGACCTGGGCTACTCCCGAGACTTTTGTTGTTACGTCAAAAACGGCACAGAAATGGATTTATGGATTCGGTGTCCATTCGATCACGCTAAGTCTGCATCAAGTCCGACTTAACTTCAGTGGACCACATTCCAACAGTCTACTTCGTTTCCTTTTTCTTTGAAAACATAAAAAAATCCAAAAAAACATTTAGAAACAATTTATGTGCTAGCAATTTATCCCCGATCTAGTTGTAATAGATTTGTATATATGTCTTTTTGTATGTTTGGCTAAAACTGCAAAAGAACTTACTCAAATTTCAATAATTCAAGCAAACTATTGGCAAATGTATGGGTTTCAGGTTCATTATCATTTGATTTCAGTGGAAGCCTTTGAATTTGAAATTTCGAGACGACTTCGGGCAAAGTCCAAAGAGTTTAAAGTTTGTTCAACTAAGTTCATGTATTTCACGTAAAGTTTTCCATTTTATGGAATTTTTACTTGTCTCAATCATATGGTGTTCCCATTTTCATTAGGGCTAGCAAACTGTAAAAATTACTTAGGGGGGGGTTAGATATTTTTTAAGATTATGAGTGAAACATGATGCCATTTAGATGTACACACATGCATACATATGTACATACATTGACGAGCGAGCACAGGCTGCACACTTGTATGACAAGGCAAGGAATATCGTATATGTGTGTTTGTGTGCGTGTGTGTGTGTGTGTGTGTAGTGAGTGCACTAATAAACTGCATAGCTAAGCACATTTTAGTGCCTGCAACCCACGAGGTTGCTAATTAAAATTGTGAGACGAGCTTTTTGCACTGCTATTTCTTCTTTTGTCATTCTGTGTTGCCTTCAGATGTGCAGATGTGCATCCCGCATGAGATACAGATACATTTATGGTTGATGATGAGATAAGCAAGGACTTAAATAGTTCAAGTCTAATTTTAGTTGAACATTGCACAGTGATCTCATACGAATTTAGATGCTAAAACTTCCACAAAACATGTGTGCTCCAGACGACTGGGCACAGAGAGACTCATTTCATTTCTATGTATGTATGCATATGAAATTGTGTGTGTGTGTGTGTGTGTGTGTGTGCATGTGCTGTGCCTTGATGAAATTGAAAATATAAACAGAAGAAGGCAAAATAAAAAAATCTTCATCATGATCATTAACTTCATGATGAACATCATCGCGAGCCAATTGTAGTGCATGTATGTACATATGTACATTCATATGAGCAATTTTTGCTTATTTTTTTATGAACTCTATGGTTAAACATTGAGAACGAAGTTTTCTATGTCTGTATGTAGTCGGTGTATCTGTGTGTTTGTGTTGCCTTTGTGTGCGTGTGTTTGTGTTGGTTAAATTTACTTTTTGTTTAGTTTCTTGCTTATTTGTTTATTTGCCTGTTTCACTGTGCACTGAAATTAACAAAAGAGTCGCCAGCAATTAAAGTACAAAAAACCGCCAAATGTTCTTCTATACACTCAAAAAAAAAAAGGGTTCCAAAAAGAATTTTCAACTTGAAAGTATTTTTTTCATAAAGGTTATAAATATTCTTAAAGTAAGCAGAACTGAGCCTTGGAAATAAACCTCTTCTTAGCCTTGTCTTAATGCATTCTTCACTTGAAACCATATACCAGAGCAATTTCCAATTTATTAGACAAAATGTTTGGTATTTCGTCCCCTCTAAAGATAAATTGTCTTAAAAAGACCTAAATCATATCTAAATTTGTAATCGGTTAAATCTAGGAAAGGCATTTGAAAATTTGATATAGAATCAACCAAATGGCCTTTAATTCTCTTTTGTATTCTAAAAGACTTCCTTAGTCTCCTTATAAGTAGATAGTCTTTTATCACATTGCAAAAATACTTATTTACCGACAAAAATTGTTACTTACAATCGCCATTAGCTGTTCTGTTTCTTTTGTAAGAATAAATAACCTTACCTTAGTTAATATTCTTCTATTCAAGTCAAGGAAATGCATTTAGAAAAAGATCTCAAGGTTAGATGTATCTTATTATTGGCAATCACTCAAAATTTAAATTCTGCAAAGTCTGTCTATATAAAGTCGAATCTTTCAAGTCGAAAAAAACCCTTTAAAGATATAGTAACTGAAAACTAACTGCTTTTAGACTTCGGGCACCGTAAATGATTCCTTTTTGTATGTTATTCTAAAAATTCATAAGCTTTTTCATTAAATTCTGGTTGTTTCCTAAAGTTTTAAGCATTTATTAACAATTAATTTTGCATTTTATTAAAAAAAAAATATATTTAATGTTAATTTCGTTTTGAAAATCATTATTTTGTCTAAGTGTATCACGCACATTTTGGTCTGTGAATGAACTCTTATCGGGGCAAGTTGAAATTACGAAATACATAGTTTTTTAGAGACTTTTTCGTAGCTATCTATGTGCCACATCTGAGACCCTAGTGGCAAGACTTGACTTATGCTTATCTCCCACTGTGCTAGCAGCATAGTTTCATTTCGAGAGATTCGTTGCGCTGTCCCCCCGCATTAAATGATAAGAAATGCCCAGAGAAGGCAGAGACTTCTCTCAGGGCAGAATCCAAAAATTTCAAATGAAAAGCTAAAAAGATGTTTCAGTTGTTTGGTTTTAACTTATGCTGAATTGAAGAGATGTGTTTTCGAAGGGTTTCGGTTTGTCTAGGTATAAATGTGGGGAACTCTCTCTCTCTCTCTCTTGTATGGATTTGTTTTGTATATGCTTCAAGACTCTCCGTCTGAGCTGCCTTTTTTACGCTGATAAACGCACCAGGCAACAACGGATTAAACTCTCTAGACATGGTCGTCTCATATACAATCGTACATACAAATATTACTTTACATTTATCGCTTTAGTTTGGACCCGAGAGCTCTGAAATCCATTCATGTGGCTACACTTAGTTGGTGCGTAAGATTCATTGGGTACGGATGCTTAAACAAGAGTAACAAATAAAATGAAATAAAAATGAAATTTAAATTCAAAATTAGAGCACAATGCTGATAAGAAGACTTGAAAATATGAAATGAGAAGATCTTCGTAATAACCTACTTACTTCACTCTATATTCTAGGTTTGGTGCATTGGAAAGGGCATTATGAAAGGATAAACTAAGAGCAGCGAAAAGCGAAGGAGACGAGCCGGAAGGAGAGAAAGTGAGTTTAAAAATAAAACAATTGATGATTGATGAAAAGTACAAAAAAAAAAATAATTACTTATCAATATAATCTATTTATAGTATCTTCTACTACTAAAGCCCATCACGTGGGTAGAAAGGAAATCGAACGAGAGCAAGAGAGAAAGAGAAAAACGAAACATTGAGCTGATTACAAAAAGCACAACCGGAAGTCCCTAGTGGAGCACGACCCCAACAACAACAACAACGACAACACTAACCGAAGAGAGCGAGAGAGATGTTGGAGCTGCTGCGGCCGCAACGCAGCGGCCTTATCGCCATTTTCTTTGTGCTTGCCGTGCTGAATAGCCAATTGGAGGCACAAAGATTACCGCCCCAGCATGGTAGACGCGATCGTCCGCGTAATCCGCCTCGTCAATATGTCAAGACACATCCCTGTGAACGATCCTCATGTTATCCGGCCACGGGAAATTTACTGATCGGTCGTGAGAATCGCCTAACAGCCAGTTCCACCTGTGGTCTCTATTCACCGGAGAGATTCTGCATTCTGTCACATTTACAGGATAAGAAATGTTTCCTTTGCGATACCCGAGAAGAGACACGCAATGATCCCTATAAGAATCATCGCATTGGTCAGATAATATATAAAACGAAGCCGGGAACAAATATACCCACTTGGTGGCAATCGGAGAATGGTAAAGAGAATGCGACCATTCAACTGGATTTGGAGGCTGAATTCCATTTCACCCATTTGATTATCACATTCACAACATTCCGACCCGCTGCCATGTATATTGAGCGTTCCTTTGATTTTGGAGCCACCTGGCATGTGTATCGGTACTTTGCCTATGATTGTGAGGATTCATTTCCGGGCGTGGCAACGACATTGCATAACATCACCGATGTCGTCTGCACGTCGCGTTATTCCAATGTGGAGCCATCGCGCAACGGTGAGGTCATCTTCCGTGTGCTGCCACCCAATATCAATGTAACGAATCCCTATGCGGATCATGTACAGAATCAATTGAAAATGACCAATCTGAGAATACAAATGACCAAGCTGCATAAGTTGGGTGACAATCTGCTGGACAATCGTCTAGAGAATGAGGAGAAATACTACTATGGCATCTCGAATATGGTTGTACGTGGCTCCTGCTCCTGCTATGGCCATGCCTCGCAATGTCTGCCCCTGGATGATGCCATCACAAATGATTTCGATATGGTGCACGGACGTTGCGAGTGCACCCACAATACGAAAGGTCTCAACTGTGAGTCCTGTGAGGATTTCTTCAACGATCTGCCATGGAAGCCGGCGTTTGGCAAGCAAACGAATGCCTGCAAGAAATGCGAGTGCAACGATCATGCGGTTAGCTGTCACTTCGATGAGGCTGTATTCACGGCCTCGGGACATGTGTCCGGTGGTGTGTGTGATAATTGTATGCATAATACACAGGGACAGCATTGCGAGGAATGTATGCCGTTCTTCTATCGTGATCCAGCGGAGGATTTGCGCTCCCCCTACGTGTGCAAGCCATGCGATTGTGATCCCAGTGGCGCCTTGGACGATGGCATTTGCGATTCGGTTAACGATCCGGAGAACGGAGCTATAGCCGGTGCCTGTCACTGCAAGCCCAATGTCAAGGGACGTCGCTGTGATGTCTGCAAGGATGGCTTTTGGAATCTGCAACTCGACAATCCCGAGGGCTGTGAGTCCTGTACCTGTAATATTCTGGGAACCATTGACAACTCCGGCTGCAATATGTTCAATGGTGAATGCACCTGCAAGCGTTTGGTCACCGGCAAGGATTGCAATCAGTGTCAACCGGAAACCTATGGCTTGTCCGAATCTGAAGACGGTTGCACCATGTGCAATTGTGATGCTGGCGGTTCGTATGACAACTACTGCGATGTCATCACGGGACAATGTCGTTGCCGTCCCCATATGACGGGTCTGAATTGCTCGCAGCCTCTGCAGAACTATTTCATACCCGATATCCATGTTGTCCACGAGGCAGAGGTCTCCGATATATGCATTAGCTACGGCAATAATGGCAACTGCAGCATTGTACCCCAGGCCTCGAGTCCAGATGACTCAGATCCGCCAGGACTCTTCAAACGTGTGCCAGAGAATACCGAATTGGTGATCACTGTGGACAATATACCAAGATCCATGCCCTATGATGTGGTCGTACGCTATCAGCCAACGGCTCGCGGTGATTGGGATGATGCTTTCATAACGCTGGTGCGTCCCGATGAAATCGATCCCGAAGGCGAGTGCGCCAACCAGGTGGCCTCCTATGGCACAGAGACGAAGATACCATTCAGTCTACCCGATCGTGATCGTCAAGTTGTGGCCCTACACGATGTGTGCCTGGAGACGGGCAAGGTGTACAAGTTTAAGATCTATTTCGAGCGACGTGTGCACAACGAGGACAATCCGGCAGCCACCATATTGGTCGATTCGTTGACTTTGATTCCCAGAATAGAGGTGACACCCATATTTACGGGATCGCCCATTGCGGATCTGCGTCTACGTGACTATATCAATAATAACTGCAATCAATCCCTGTACGATACGCGTTATGCCGGCATGACCAATCCGAGATGTAAAAGTCTGGAGAACTATGTGAGCACCTATATCCACGATGGTGCCAGCATGTGTAACTGCAATCCAACCGGTTCGCTGAGCAAGAAATGCAACTCCAACGGTGGCTACTGTCAGTGCAAACCCCATGTGGTGGGCAGACAGTGCGATCAGTGTGCTCCGGGCACTTATGGCTTCGGTCCGGAGGGTTGCAAGGCCTGCGACTGTAATTCCATTGGCTCCAAGGACAACAACTGTGACCTGCTGACCGGCCAGTGTGCCTGTCATCCGAACACCTATGGCCGGGAGTGTAATCAATGCCAGCCCGGCTATTGGAACTTCCCCAATTGTCAGGTGTGCGAGTGTAATGGTCATGCCGCCCAGTGTGATCCGTTGACGGGTCAATGTATTCAGTGCCAGGATTCGACAGCAGGATATGCATGCGACACATGTCTAGATGGCTACTATGGTGATCCATTGCTGGGCAGTGTCATTGGTTGTCGTCCCTGCCGCTGCCCAGATACCGTGGCTAGCGGTTTGGCCCATGCCGACGGCTGTTCCCTGGATACCCGTAACAATAATATGCTCTGCCACTGCCAGGAGGGTTATGCTGGTTCCCGCTGCGAGATCTGTGCCGATAATTACTTTGGCCAGCCGGAAAACGGAGGCACTTGCTCCAAGTGCGATTGCAGCAATAATATCGATCCCTACGATACGGGCAATTGTGACCGCCAGACGGGTTCGTGTCTGAAATGTTTGTACCAGACGACTGGCGACCATTGTGAGCTCTGTCGCGATGGTTTCTTTGGTGATGCCTTGCAGCAGAATTGCCAGCAGTGTGAGTGCGATTTCCTGGGCACCAACAATACGCTGGCCCATTGTGATCGTCATACGGGTCAGTGCCCTTGCTTACCCAATGTTCAGGGCTTGAGGTGTGATCAATGCGAAGTGAATCACTGGAAGATTGCCTCTGGTGAGGGCTGCGAATCCTGCAACTGTGATCCCATTGGTGCAGTACAGGAGCAATGTAATCCCTATACCGGACAATGCGAGTGCAAGCAAGGATTTGGCGGACGGGCGTGTAATCAGTGCCAAGCTCACTACTGGGGCAATCCCAACGAGAAGTGCCAGCCCTGTGAGTGCGATCAGTTTGGCTCTGCGGACTACCAGTGCG
The DNA here is from genome assembly GCA_024703675.1 of Drosophila nebulosa. Classification (NCBI taxonomy): domain Eukaryota; kingdom Metazoa; phylum Arthropoda; class Insecta; order Diptera; family Drosophilidae; genus Drosophila; species Drosophila nebulosa. Next base: position 4,231,130 of record CM045724.1, on the reverse strand, counting down.
ATCGTGAGACAGGTCATTGCTTGTGCCATGAGGGCATCGGTGGCTACAAGTGCAATGAGTGTGCCCGCGGCTACCTGGGCCAGTTCCCCCACTGTGCTCCATGTGGCGAGTGTTTCAACAATTGGGATCTGATTCTGAATGCCCTCGAAGAGGCCACCCAGGCCACCATACAGCGTGCCCGTGAGATTAAGCAGGTGGGAGCCACTGGAGCCTACACAGCGGAGTTCAGTGAGCTGGACAAGAAGTTGCAGCACATCAAGACGCTATTGCAGAACACCACAGTCAGTCTGGTGGATATCGATCGTTTGGATGGCGAGGCCAATGCTCTCAAACAGCAATTGATTGCGTCTCATCAGCGTTTAAGTGAGACGGAGAATGATCTGGATGAGATCTACAATTCGTTAAGTTTGTCTGCTGTGGAACTGGAAGGTCTTCAGAATCATTCAAGGCAAGTGCAAGAGCTCTCGAAGGAGCTGAAGGAGAACGGCATTGAGCTGCAGGAGTCCAACATTGAGGGAGCCCTGAATCTCACTCGCCACGCTTACGAGCGAGTCAATAATCTTTCAGCCCTCAAGGATGAGGCCAGAGAGCTTGCCTCCAACACCGATCGCAATTGCAAGCGTGTGGAGACCCTTTCGAATAAGATAATGGATGAATCCGATGCCATAGCTGCAAATGATCAGACCATAGCCGAATATAGAAACGAATTGAATAGCCTGACCTCACAGATTCCCGAGCTGAACAACCAGGTGTGTGGCAAGCCGGGAGACCCATGTGATAATCTGTGCGGTGGCGCCGGATGCGGCAAATGTGGTGGCTTCCTCTCCTGCGAGCATGGTGCACGCGCCCACTCGGAAGAGGCCCTGAAAGTGGCCAAGGATACCGAGGAGGCCATTATCAAGAAGAAGGATCAAGCCGATCAGACCATAAGAGCCTTGACCCAGGCCAAACTCAACGCTTCGCAGGCTTATGATAAGGCCAAACAAGGATTCGAGCTTGCCGAACGTTATTTGAATCAAACCGATGAAAATATCAAGTCAGCTGCCAAACTGATTAACGCTGTAAGGGATTTCCAGGAGAACACAACTGCCTCGCCAGCGGAGAGCAAACAATTGGCCCAGGATACTTTAACCCTTGACCTTACACTCGATCCCAAGGAGATTGAATCGTTGGGCGTCAAAATTAACGATGCTGTATCCTCTCTCAAGAATGTCGAATCCATTATCTATAAGACACGACCCGATCTGGATCGTGTCAATGAGCTTCAGAGCATAGCCAACCAGACGAAGGAGACAGCCAACAAAATTCTAGAGACCGCCAACTCTGTGGTCGAGAATCTAGCTGCTGCCGATGAGTCCCAAACCAAAGCGCAAGATGCCATTCAACAGGCCAATAGTAACATTGAGTTGGCCGCCAAGGATCTGGAGAAGATTGACGAGGAGACCACCGCTGCCGAATCCCCGGCTAATGTCACTGCCAAACAGGTCGACGATCTGGCCAAAAAGGTTCAACGCCTGCAAAAGAATATTCTCAAGAACGAGCTGGATGCCAAGGAGATAACCAAAGAGGCGAATCGTGTCAAAGCCGAGGCTCTGCGGGCCCACGGCGAAGCCAACAATCTTCAGTCATCGACAAGTGCCACCAATCAAACTCTAAGCGATCGGGCCAGTCGCTCTGAGAAGGCACGCGAGCGGGCCAAGTTGCTGCTGCAGCGAGCCTCCAAATTAACCGTCGATACCAATGAGAAGTGGAAGGAGCTGAATCAATTGCAGGATACCTACGAGGAGAGGAATCAAAAGTTGGCCAAACTGCAGGAGAACATTCAGCCGCTAAACGATGAAGTGAAAATGTATCTGCGCAGCATTCAAGAGGATGCCGAACGTTATAAAGTTTGCACACTGTAAACGTAAATGTAAGTAAAGAAACCTCTTCCGACTATAAGCAATGACTTTAATCCTTTTTCCCTTTTTTGCTTCTTTTAGAGTGCCTCGATTCAAATTGCCATATTCATGAACAAAATGGAAAAGCATATAGAAATTGCAATACACAAAACAAAACAAAAACAACAACAACAACAAAAGAAACAACAACAACCAGGCAAAGAAAAAGTTATTATTTAAAACCATGTTAAGTTACGTTTTTTGTACTCTAAGATCAACAAAACACTGCAATGTTAATTTAAAAATCAAACATACAAAACAAACAATTTGAACAAAAATCATGCCATTTTTTAAGAACTCTTTTTTTATCCTATACACTCACTACTATACCTACAACAAAACTAAATACAATAAATGTAATTAAATAAAATACATAAAAGTTTAAACTAAATGAGAGCAAGAGATCAAGAGAAAAAGAGAAAAAGAGAGAGAGAGAGAGACGAGAGAGAACCCTTTTGTTATGTACATGGGATTTATGTAGTTTATATATATATATACATTTTATTTTATATATTATAAATAATGCTTGGCGGTTTTGCCATTCCGTTTTGTTCTCATTCTTCTGCACTCATCGCGTGCAGCAGCAGCAACAGCAGCAACAAAAACTTTTGTTTTTTTTCTCTCTTTTCAATTATTAAATTGTTTGTTTTCCCGTTTTCATAATATACTACAATATTTAATTGGAAAATTTAGTGCCTAACAAATAATGTTCAATCACACGGATAAGCGTTTAAATAAACGTAATCCAAACGGCTCTGCTGGTAAGTATCTAGAAATATTAACAAATCTGTTGAGAACCAGAAGTCCACATCAAAATCAAATAATAAGTAAGGTCAAGGTAAAATGTTTTAATTGCAATATGCAAATATTTCCTAAACTGATTTCCAATTGCCCTTATCTAAAAATATTTGTTTTTGGATCATTTTATTTTAATCAATTAAAACGAAAGAAAAAAATTAAATAAAATTAAGCTTTCCATTAGTAATTTGAAAAAATTAAATTTGTATTAAGATGTTCACTTTTTCAACACAGAGAGGCCAAAGAAATCCTCGTTATAAACTGCAAAAGAACAAAATTATAATAATATGTTTCCAATTACCTGGAATCTTTAAATTTAAAAAAATTAAAATTTTATGAGAGAACGGATTTTAAAAATCTGTTTTTTTTTTATGTTATATGCAACAAAAAAAATGTCTCTTTAAATCAATTTTCAAAATTAATGTTGATAATAGTGATTTTAAAATGCTTATTTATGTCTATTCAAATTATATAAATTTTTATGCCAACCTCGATTGTGCGGTTTAGTTTCGGAATTTAAAAAATTTTAAATTGAAAACTAAATTGTAATTTTAAACGCAACAGCTCCATTTTGACGTGAAAGACCCTGCAGATAGGGCTGGCTCTATTTATTAGAAGAATTTAAAATTTCATTAAATACGTCTGATGTTTGTGATAATAACAATACATTTTAAATCTATGTACTTAGTAAATTTATTCACATTATTTGTTTATGTTAGCTCAATTCACCACTCTGTTAAGTTCAACATGTGGCTGTTAAGTTAACAGAGCATGAAATACCGGGCAGCGAAAAATTCTCGTGAAATACAGGGAATGTAATTTTAACACTGCAGGCTGAAAGTATATTTTTTTTAAATATTTTCAAATCATAAACGAAAGGCGACAGACTTAAAACGTATATTAACCTCATATTAAATTCGTACAAGTTTCTGTTTTCGGTGCAGTGCGGTGTGGTGCGATGCGTGGGGACATATTTATTGCGACATGCAAATAATACATATAAACATATGACAGATGTGCGATGTGCTCAACACAGACAGCGACACACGCACACACACACAAACATATACATAAATAAATATATGTATATTTATATAGCCGCACACACACACACACAAGTGCGGATGTTGTTCTGATTTTATGCAAGAAAAAATAGCTAAAATAAGAATATCTGAAAATACAATATATTAAACAAAAAGGCAAAGGAAGGCGTAGACCAGCAACAAAAACAACAAACACCAACAAAATAAAAAGGGACAACAACGCAAAATAATTAAATTGAGCACAGGCCATCTCTGCCACTGCCGCTGCCGCCGCCTCTGTCGCAGCAAAAGAAAGTGACGTGCAGCGTCAAGTGTTCCGTATAATTGTTGTTCCGATTCTGTTGCGATTTTAAGATTGGAATTTCGGTTGAATGCAAAAATCCATCCATCCATTCGTGTGTCCGTCAATTCACAAAAGACCATAAAATATATTGTATTTTGTATAGGCTTTCCTTCCCATCCATCATAAAAGATCTCTTTGATTTATAAATTGAGCTATTTTCAGATATTTGTAGTGTCTCGATATATGTATTTATAAATATGCATATGACATTGTGTGTGTGTGTGTGTGTATATATACATACGATCTAAATTCTAATCAAAAAGTCACGTGCGATAAGATCTCTCAACAGTTTTATAAAGCATCAAATCAGCTATAAACACTTTCGTTTTTCTATATATGCAAATATTTAATATATAATAAAGGTCAATGTGAATGCTTGACCCGATTCTCGAATCTAAGCTGCAAAAATTATACATAGTTTTTTTTTCGAAACATCCCCCGCCATATATTGTATGCGTATTCCTAATCAGCAAAGTCCTTCTGTCCGAATTATCGCAATCTTTTCAAGATCCCTAACCTCTCTTTCTTCTTATCCAGATCTGACGACAATACCATAAAGGTACATTAGAAATTATTGGTTTAAAATAGTGTTTTACATAAATGACTACTTTGTTACTTGAAATTTTGATATATAATCGGGAGCAAGTTATAAGGAATATGTAAATTTTGAGTCACAGACTTTTAATTATTGATTGTCAAAGCTTTTTTGTCTTAATTTTCCCAAGATTTATAATGATATTTAAATGTGTGTCTAGTCTGTCCTTATATTGAATGAGGGTTCAACAAATAAACAAAGTTTCAAATAACTCAAAACCCTAAGCTGGCCAGGCATTTGTTAAACAAAATTTGAGAGTGATTTTATCTACATACATAAAAAAACTGAATGAAATTTTGCATTCAAATTGCACCAATAACACAAGAAACCCGAAACCCGAAACCCGAAACCCAAAACCCAAAACCTTTGCGCACACATCCACGTACAACAATTACTATACCCATATAGAGTGAAATTTCCTATAATAATTTATTATTTTTTAGACAAATCTGACCACTCCATAGTTGACCCTACACTCATATATACACATACATACATATCGCATGCAAATCGTGTAGAATAACGAAAAAAGAAACCAGGAAACCAGAGAGAGATTATATACAAATATATATATATATATTTAAAAATATATATCGAAAAAGAATTACGTGAGAAGTGGTGAACACTCGACAAAAGGAAAAAAAAGAAAAGAAACTATAACCCCTTTATCCATGGATGATGAACTGGAAGATAAAGTTTTTTATCAAACATACGTTTCACATATGAAAATTCTATCAAAGTTTGCTGTGGGCTTCTCGTCCATCAATTCCCCACTGGCCTATATATGGAAATTATGCCGATTATATGTTCTAAGGCCAGAGGTTATATTCTGCGGCCTTATACTGTTCGTCTTGTTGCTTTATTTGCAAGCGGTCGATGTGTGGAGCCGCAGCATATTGGGTCGCATACAGGCAAGTTTGGGTCGTGGCCAGAAGGCCACAAGAATGATGGAGATGTCGGCGAGCGCTGGAGATCATCAGAGCTGGGAGGAAGTGCATCATCAGAGTTCAGCTTTTGCGGTGCTAGGACGACGTCCTCGTATGGAAGACAGGTGAGAACAATATCTAAGCTAAAAACATATCACACTAACGATTGATTTTTGATATATTCCAGATACATTATCGAGGAGAATATTAACAATTCAACGGGCATATCGTTTTTTGCCGTTTTTGATGGTCATGGCGGTGAATTTGCTGCAGATTTTGCCAAAGATATTTTGGTTAAGAATATTTACAACAAAATAATTGAGTCAACAAAAATATTGAAATCCGACTCTGGCAGTGCGTCGGGAGGTTTCAACGATTACGATAAGAGTCCCTATTTGGCTCGCAAGCAAAGTCGCAAGGATAACAAAGAGAACACGGAGCCGCTGGTTTCACGTAGGGATAGCTTACGCAAGGCTCACAGCACCACAGCCGATTGCAGTGCCCTGAAACCGAATGCAGGAAAGACAACAGAAGCATCTATAGCTGATATTTATACGGCTCAATTGAATACGGCAATGCGAGCCAGCGGTAGCAATAATGCGGCCAAGGATTCATTTCTTAATCAAAATAATAATAATGCACAAAACGGTGGAGACAATCCACCGCCAAATTTAGAAGCAAGATGTTACATTGAGAATGGACGTATCAATTTTGGTAAACTGATCACAGATGAGATATTGTCAGCGGACTATAAGCTGGTGGAGCAGGCCAAAAGGGCGGTGAGTTTACTGTGTGTTAACAAGAAAACCGTATCTAATATGAAATTATTGACCCTTTGCAGACAAACATAGCCGGCACCACAGCTCTCATAGCCATTGTACAAGGCTCTAAGCTAATTGTGGCCAATGTGGGTGATTCACGTGGCGTAATGTATGATTCACGTGGCATAGCCATACCATTATCCTTTGATCACAAGCCGCAACAGGTGCGCGAACGTAAACGCATTCATGATGCTGGTGGTTTTATAGCCTTTCGTGGCGTTTGGCGTGTGGCTGGCGTATTGGCCACATCTCGTGCCTTGGGTGATTATCCGCTGAAAGATAAGGTAAATATGCGATTAGGAAATCTTAAGAGTTAAAAGTTTATCTTTTTGATTTTTATTCGCAGAATCTAGTCATAGCCACACCGGATATATTGACCTTTGAGTTAAATGATCACAAGTGAGTTAAATTTCCTTCAATTGAAATGAATGAATTGAAACTAAACTTTCTTTTTGTTTTTAGACCCCATTTTCTGATACTTGCCTCTGATGGGCTTTGGGATACATTTAGCAACGAGGAAGCCTGCACATTTGTACAGGAACACCTCAAGGAATCCGATTATGGAGCCAAATCATTGGCCATGGAATCGTATAAGCGTGGATCTGTGGACAATATTACCGTATTGGTTATAGTTTTTAAGAACGATGTCTATAGAATTGGCAGCAATAATAGCAAATCAAATGATGCACCAGTTGCCGCCGCCGCTGCTGCAGCTCTTGCCAAATCCGCATCATTAGCAAATGCCCCGGCAGCTGCTGCTGCCGCTGGCTCCGCCGTCAAACGCTCCAACTCAATCAAAACCAAATAAGCATCTACTTACAACCCTAGAGTGCCTCTTAACACTATTCTTTGAACAAGAAAATAGCAAAAAAAAAAAAAGGAAAAACGAAGTGCCCGCAAATCATTTATCTTAGTTAAGTGTTTTTCTTAAAAAATAATTGTTATTTATTCTCCTTACCCCCTTCACAATCAAACTCCGCTGCCATCTCCTACATACTATCCAGTCCACCAAAAACTCACTCACATCACTTACGAATTTGAGATTGTTTTTATTTTAGGATCTATATGTTGTTGTATTTTTTAAATCTGTTGTTTAGTTCCTCATTCCATCATTATGTCCCAAGCACTTCACCATTATTATTCACGCATCCATCCAAGAAACGAGAAGAAAAAAACAAACAAAACACAAAACAAAACAAAAACTATTTATTTAATTTATTTGTTGTATTTTGCAAAACCAAAACCTTTTTCTAAATTATGAAAAGTGTTTATAATAATAATAAAAAAACAAATTAATAAATTTACAAAAATTAAATTTATTTAAATGTTTATTACTCAAGTCAAGAATCAGAGCTTTTTATAGTGTAAGTGTTAAATTTAAAAACTGATTTAGTTTGTTGGTTCACTTTTATTAGTTTCGAAAGTGTGACAGTTTTTGCAGTTTTTAAACCCTGGATTTAGCAATTTATATGTTTAAAAAGATTCGTTCTAGTTAAGTTAAACATCATTTCTTTTATGAGTTGCCTGGTCATTGCTTTGGATTTATCTTGTCTATTTCGATTTGGCACAGTCATCAATATTGTAGAAATTTTAAAAAAAGTGCCACTAAAAATATGTTTTCTTAGAAATTCATTTGAAACTATTTTATTTCTTTTTGTAATGGCTTAAAGCAGGAAAGGCCTGAAGAAAAAACCCTTGTTTTAACTTGAAGACGCAATTCGAAAATATAACTTCTAATCTATAAGTATGTACATATGTATATCCTGTACAAATTCTGTTTCTTTAATACTTTGGAATGGCAGCGTTCTGCCGTTCAATAAATTTAAAATTTTCTGCCACGCTTTCTGTTTCAAATTCAAATTGCATGCAATATTTTTTTCCAACGGTTTCTGAAAATCACTCAAATTTTCTTTGTTCAGTTTGGTTATTGAGTTTTGAATTAAAAATATTTTAGTTTCATGGCTTGCATATGTGATTATTGCTTAATCTCCTAATTTATGTATAAATGGGGATATAAACGGATGTTCATATGACATCACCAGTGAAAATCGTTTTCATTTTAGCAACGATATAAAGATTTCAAAACCAGCCTATATCTGAATTGATCTACCCGAAAATAGTAGAAATTGATAATTTCGTTGTACATAAAAATTAATTAAAAGACGAATCAAATTTGAATTGAAGGCTCGCTTATAATTTATTTTTCCCATTTTGTTTTAACTTAAAACAAATCAATTTCGCGCGACCAAAAAAAAAGGGAAATCCATTGTAGAAATATATGTAGTCAATGCTTTAGTGAGCTGATACAGACACTTGCCATACACGGATGGTGTTGTCGGAGTAGCCGGCGAACAGGGTCTGGCCATCGGTGGACCAGGCCAGGGACAAACACTGTGGCTGATCGGCCTTCGAGGTGGGGGAGACGACCTCGGGGCGCAATTCCTCCACAGTCTTCTTGCATGCCAGATCCCAGATTTTGATGGATGGACCATAGGCAACGCACAACCAGTAGCGGTTGGGCGAGAAGCACAGGGCATTGATGATGTCGTTGTGCTCCAGAGTGTACAAGTTCTTGCCGTCATTGAGATCCCACAACAGAGCCTTGGAGTCCTTGCCACCGGATGTGCAGAGGGAACCGTCAGGTGAAACGGTCACGGTGTTCAGGTAGCCATTGTGGCCGTGGTGGTTGTTCTTCAACTTGCAGTTAGCCAAGTTCCAGACCTTGACGGTGCGATCCCAGCCGCAGGAGACAATGATGGGATTGGAATGGTTGGGCGAGAAACGCACACAGGACACCCAATCGGTGTGACCATCCTCCTGAATGGTGAATTTGCATTCAGCCAAAGTGTTCCACAACTTGATGGTCTTGTCCCGAGAACCAGAGACAATCTGACGGTTATCGGCCGAGAAGGCAACCGACAGAACATCCTGCAACATTTACAAAACGAAAGACATTAATTTAAGAAATTGGGACACATTTGTAGGAAATAGATATATGTAGATTACTGTTGGAGATGCAGGAAAATAAGTATCGATCTTGGCAGAATCGATATTTAGCTGGCATAACGCAATATTACCGCCAAATCGATTCTGGATATCGACACGAGTGCATCTTAATTATAATTAAGATTATCTTCTTGCCTACTTACGAGAGAAAGTCTTTGGGGGGCTGGAAATCGGTTCCAATTACAGATGTCAACCAGAAATTCTGCCTCGCATAGGCGCAGTAAATTTATGTTTTCGATTTATAAATGGTATTTAGGGTCTCAATCTAGCCTCGCTCCTAACCTTACTTTTCGCCCTTATTTGCAAATACCATTTATAAATCTTTAATATTTAAAATAAAAGCAAATCTCAGTCCCTAGAGACTACCATAAAACTTGGAAACTTATCCCACCTTGGTGTGTCCCTCGAAGCGACGAGTGGTCTTGCCGGCAGCCAAATCCCACAAACGCAGAGTCTGATCCCAGGAACCAGACAGAGCGTAGTTGCCATCAGATGAGAGCACAACATCGCTGATGAAGTGAGAGTGTCCATAGAGACGCTTCTGGGGATAACCGTAGTTGGTGTCCTCATCACGAGTCAATTTCCACACAATCAAGGTCTTGTCTATCAAGAGATAATAAATAATACAATATTATACATTTTTCTCTTGGGATGCTTAAGTTTTAAGCGGATTAAAAAACCGATTTATTTTTATGCAACTTTTGCCACAACTTACCACGCGATGCCGAGATAATAGTATCGGGATCCTTGGGGTTGGTGGCGATCTGGGTGACCCAACCATTGTGGCCAATAAGGGTACCACGCAATTGCAATGTCTCAGACATGGTTAATAAATTATAAAATTTATTTTATTTGCAACGGAGCACAAACGGAACACGTCCAAATGCGCTGCTGGCTGGCAGAAAAGAAGGCAGTTCCGGCCAGGGTTGTCATCAATGTATAAATTTATCGATATTCCTACATGTCAATAAGCTTGTAGATACCAAATATTTTCAGTGTTGATAAATATTTACCAATACTGTTTTAATTAAAAATGGCAACAAGCTTAATAAATTTGAATTAAACTGAAAGGTAAAAACTTCACGAGCAACAACCAATTGAAATTTGTAGTTTGATTTTGAGGTTTTTGCACAATTAATAAAATATAATTAAAGTTTGTATCGATAAAATATCGATTTTTAGTAGGAAATATTGCCCAATTTAAAATCAGTGTTGAACAAGAAAAAAGCATTTGCACTTGGCGGTTTTTTCGAAATTCCCCCTGCTTGGGATAAAACTTTGAATTCTGATGTTAATGTACCTCCAGAAAATACGTTTTGGAGATAAATTTGCTCCGGGAAAATAATTAACATCTGGCTGGGTTGGTTTTGCGTTGTTAAAGGACTTTTATGCACAAGATTAATATTTGTTTCCTATTATTTGGGTTAGAGCCCCAGATAAATCTTTAAAGCAGAAACGCATATCAAAATAAATCAAATGCAAATTCAATGAATTTCCAATACCAATTTTCACTTTCCATTCACAAAGTCTAGTAACCATTTCCCGGTTTGTAAATTTCGCTTTTATTTCATGATTGCCACGGAAATGCAAGTTGCGGGGAATTCGATTCTTGGGGGCAAAGGGTGTGGCACGCCCCCCATAAGTAAATTAACCAATTTAACTACAACATGTACAACATATCTATGCTAGCTGTGTGTGTGTGTGTGTATGCGTATTTCCAGCAAACCAACCACCAAACCTCCTCTCTGCATATCTAGCAAATGCTCGAACATTCGGGCGGTCGGTCGGTGGACACCAAAAAGTTGGGGAAGTTTAGCTTCCGATTTTTCCTCAGCAAGTTCAATGAACTTTCTTCTGCTGCGCCAAAAAAGAACTTTCTAAGAAGGGTGTGTGGGTCTCTCTCTATTAGTGAGAAAAGATATAAGAATGGGAATGGCAGGAGAAGATGCCGTCCATCCAACAGCATAGCCAGTGAGCCAGTCGATGGTCTCCCCAATGGTCTCAATGGTCTCGATGGTGTTGTCGATGTTGATGTTGATGGTTGGGACTGGTGTTGGTGTCTGCTGTTGCCTGTTGACGGTTTCATGGGGTTCTTGAACTTTCCCTTGGGCAAAGAATTTACTGTATTTCGTTTGTTTTCCCTTGGCTTATTTCATCTTGGGTAAATATTGTACATATATATTGAAAAATAACATTGGGAAATTTTTGTGTTGACCGCCTTTCTTAAAATATATATGTATATGCCATTTAATGGCATCCCATCTTGACATGCAAAATAAAAAGAGCGGAAATATTGATTTGAGATTTCCATTTTAATGCTTTTTTTTTAGTTTCATTTGAAGCCCATAAAGATGGAAAATTATTTATTATATTTTCAATGTGGCATAAATGAAGGTAATTTAAGGAAATTATTTTGATGTGTTTTCAAAATTAACTTAAAAACGTATTTGAAAAGTGGAAAACGGTTCAAAAACTGTTCATGTTTTAAGCTAAGGAGCAGTTATTAAAGAACTTTGATCCCTCCCTCCACTTGTAAAGCTCTTCTTTGCACCTCTCAACTTTTAAAAATGTCACAAATTTTCGCTTTCGTTCTCATATTTGATTCATAAATTTCTAATTCAGAAAGTTTCTAAAGAAGTTTTTACTTTTAACAAGTCTTTCCCTCATCAACCTTTTTGCATTAATTAATACTTGAGCGGGCTCTAGATTAAAAATTTATATTTTTTACTTTAAATTCTTTGCTTAAGTCTAAGTTAATTTAACTTTTAAAATTTGTTAGTTTGACACAAATATTTTACATAAGGAAGACATAATTCGACATAATGCAGTAAAAACTCTCATTGACTTTCAGCAAATGTTGCCCACTTCTTTTCCGCCATTATTTTAAAAACACAAGTTTTCACTGTACAAGGCTATACATAAAACAATAAAAATAACAAAATATCATAGCATATCGATTTAGTCATTAAGTTGATTTCTTGATTAGCCTCTATTAGTCTTTTATTCTTTCAGAACCCGAAATTATATTCCACTTTATAATAAGCCAAAAACTAGTAATAATAATGGCAAAGAAATGCAATGTTAAACCAACCCAAATGACAAAAATCAAAAGCCACAAAATCTTCTTTCTAATCGAATGCTAGTCCCAACAAATCAACACCAATTAAGTTAACATCATGTAACTGTGCATTTAATCTGTTTCACCACAAATTAAACGCATTAATTAAGTCATATGGCGATTCCCTCTTATCGTTGTCTCACATCGTATAATATCAAACCAAACATATCATCATATATGGGTCAAGCTAAGCCCTCCTATGACAGAAATCAGACTAAAACTCAACTGAGCCAGCAACCACCATGGCGATAACAAAGAACGGAGAACAGAGAACAGAGACCAGGGAATCGGAGGGCTTACCAATCCTCAACTTGGGACACTACGCATAAAATTTAAGTATAAATAAAAAAAAAAGAAACGAAAGAACTCCAAATGCTGATTATGCACATTTCCACCCTCCCAAAAATAATAACAAAATGACATCATGAATTCCTCCCCGCCCCCAATACCTCCCATCCAGTTGCATTTGTGTTAGATTGTGTGTGTGCCTGTGTGTGTGTGCGTGTGTTTGTGTGTGTAAATAAAATTAAATTAGATACAGAAAGCGAAAGCAAAAGCACAGCTGAAAAATAAGCCCCCAGGCTTTTTGGGGTTGTCGCTTCACTCTCGCCTTGTCTTCTCCCCCCTTTCCGCTCTTCCCCCCCCCAAAACCAACCGTTGTCGTCGTCACTTGCAGAGTGAAGAGTCCGGTCCGTCGACCAGCCGAGGTCTTTGAACTCTACTGAAAATGGGTCACGACTCGAAAGTTTTTCCCAAAAAATTTCCCCAAAGAAACATTTTCTAACAATTTTGGTGGTGGGTGGGTGGTTTCCCTCTCTCTCTCTCTTTCTCCGTGTGTGTGTGTGTGTGCGTGTGTTTGGTTCTAAGGGAACTACGCAGCGTTCTTTGCCTTGAAAACAATTTCAATTGTATTGCGTAGTCGTAGTCTTTGACTGACTGACTGACAGAGTTGCCCATGGAGTTTGCGCAGCTCAAACAGATGATTTTCAAGTCTTTTCTTTTTGGTCATTGGTTTTTCTTTTCGTTTCCAGTTTTTTCCGAGTTGAGTATGGAAAGGGAAATTGTTTTTATTTTGGCACAGGTTACCAAGAAGGGTGGTTTTCTAGATAGGTTTGATTGCGGGGGGTTTCAAGAAATAGTTGTTAGGAATGGCAGGAATGATTTCAAATCTTTATGAGAATACCTTACGCACATAAAAATATATTCCTAGAGAGTAGATAGGCCTTAATATGTCTACATTTTGAAATATTCAAAGAAATAATACAAAAATGGAAAAATATTTCCTAAGTTTTCGAATATTTTCTAGTTGCCTTTATATTGCTACTTAAATTTGATCTAGGAAATCCATCATTTTCTATAAAGACGCCGTTTCTTAAAATTTTTGACCATCTCCTCTCTTTCGACCTCTTCTGTGTATCCCTCCCCATTCCAAGAAAACGTAAACCTATTTGTTTTCGTTCTTACAACGATTTTTAAAAAGTTTTGCCTCAAAATCAAGACTTTAAAATATTTGTAATTTGAAAAAAAAAAAGATAAGTATTATCAACTCAATAAATTTTGTGAAAAACTAAGCTTGAATTCTCAATTTTTAATTTTTATTATGAACTATTTTGGATTTTCAATAAAGAATGTAAACAGATTTATCAGATTTATTTTAGCCAAAGAAACTAGTTTAAATTCTCCAAATTGTATATTTTTGCATTCTAAAACTCTTAAACACATCTTCGAATCACACACACACATACACACACACGCACACACAGAGAAAAACCTTTTCATTTCAAAGTTCATTGTTGCTCTCTCTTTGAAAGAAGGAAAATTTCCTTTAACTCAAACAAACGATAAAATTTCCCTCTCTCAAACATTTGGCATGTTGCTCTCAAATTCGAAATTCCCCTTCAACTCAAAGAGCTCAAATTTTGACACTCAAATCATTTGAAACACTCAAATTAGGTAAATTTCCCCTCGTCAAAACAAAACTCATTCCAATTGGATTTGATAAGCATGACATAACCGGCTGCGACTGGGATGAGTGTGAGTGTGTGTGTGTGTGTGTGTGTGTGTTGTGCGTGTGTATCTCGTGGGCACTTGTATGCTCTTGCTCTTTCTCTATGGGCCAGTGACCTCTGCAAGTAACGGTATCCATAGTATTAGATAAGTTCATGCTCAGTTCATGCTCTTATTCCCGTTTCTTTTTTCGGCGAGACCGAGGCCAACTCCAACTCATTTTCATTTGTTTCATCAAACTTGCATACCATCTAAATTTTGCAAGAAAGAGCATATAAGAATTTGGAAAACAGTTGAAAGAAGTTAAAAAAAACATGTTAACGAAATAATAGAAGTCTTTCAATTAGCAATTTAAAGTTAATTTCAAAGCATAAACATCTGCAATTTCTAAAGGGTATTCCCAAGTCGTTTACTGTGACTATATGTTGGGGAGTGGAAGGGGCGTAACACATAGAAAGAACACAAATTTTGTTATTCCCGTTGATCGTTTGATGAAGCTTTCTTTCTATCCCGTACATTTGTGTCTATTTTGGATTTGTTTTTTCGTATATCAGGATGTACTTAAGTGTTGCCATGATTAGGGCTTAGTTATGTATGTATGTATGTACATACATCCATATGCTGGCATTTATATACATACATACATATATCTTCTCCACATTCAAGTGGTAATTTATAGATTGATCTGCATAAAGTTCACTTCATTTTCAGAGTGCCTTTTTGAGGCAAGTGTCTAGCTTTCGAGAAGTGAAGGTGCCAATGAATTTATGGAGTAAATAATCCAAATTTATGTAAAGATGTAATTACATTGTACGAAAATTTATGTAATGCAAGGCAAGCAGGTGAAGAAAAATTTTGAATTGAATTTTAGACCAATCTATTTATTAACTATGTTGATATCAAAATTTATGAAATTTTTTAAGTTAAGAAATAGAAGATGGCCTGTAGATTCGTATCATTATATAAATTAACCCAACCCGCTCGGCAGAGACAAAAGCTTGAAAATGTCTTCTATTCCTCCTGCAAATGGGCTACCTAGAATAGGAATATCCCAGACATTGCAATTCATTAAAACGCCCTATAGAATTAAAAAAAGATTTAATAACTAATCTTTATTATGTAATCATTAAAAAAAGCTCATAGTAAAACAGTTCTAAATTTCTTCATTATGCGCTTAACCAGCATGTAGGAATGTCACCGCTTGACAGCTTAAATGTTTACTTTTGTGTATAGAAATGGCAAAGTGCCAAACTAGTGAATCAGTTATTAAATTTGTTTTCTGATTTCCTATTTGCTAAAAAATTATATTTAGAACATCTTATCAACTGCTGCGTAGGCCAATTTAAAGTTCTTATATGGGTATTAGAGGTGGAAGACTATCGATAGTCCAAACGGTCGAAAGTCCCAATAGAAGTTGGAACGCACATATTTAGGATTTAGTTAAAAAGCCTTTTTGCATTCAGAAGTGTTTTTTTTTTTTTGGTCTGGCATGAAAGTAGGCAACGTTTTAAATGCTATTGGAACTATCGACTGTTTCAATTATCGATAGTTTGCCACCCCTAATGGGGAATTTCTTTAATTTTTCAAATCTTAACTTTAAATCATTATGATGAGTATTAAACAAAGGCAATTTCTTAATTAACGCAGATTATTATTTGCTTTAAAGTAAATTCTTATACTCAATAGATACGTCTCTTGTCCGTGAACAATTGTAAAAAAAAAAGAATAGAGATGATTTCTGATGCTGTTACACAAAGAAGTTTAGATCCAAATATTCTAACATTCAAGTACACATGCCAACAAAAGTCAGAATCAAAGACCACTTTATGAGCGAAGTAAGTACTTTATTTAAACTGAATTGAGGATTTAAAATATGTCGAGAAGTGTTCACTTTCTATCCCCTTCTTGTTTTCCAATCTGTAGGATAATTGTTGTTTAGTCTACACTTTATTACTTTTATAATTTCAACCTCAAGAGAAACCCCTTCGCCTTTTGCCGACCCCAATTAAAGGAGACATTAGGCAAGTCGATTAAAACTTTTCATGTCGTTTTAACACAAAACACACAAAAACTTTTTTCTAGCCCACCGAAAGGAGGCATAAATTTTCAAATTTTATGATTTCCCTACAATAGATACTGCTACGGGTCTGCGTGAACCAGGGCTACCCCATGGAAGAAGAAGCAGAAAAGGTTTCACTTCCCCTAACGCCACTCGTTCTTCGCGTTTTATGCTACCATTTAGCGATTTCTATCTATGAGTTTTACCAATGTTCCAACATCCGCACCCAACCACCCACTGATTACACCTTTCCTTCCCTTCCCTTGACAAGGTGTGTGTGGGTGGGTGAGTATGCCAACCCTGCATCAAGAACAAACCACGCATGTTTTTCCATTTCCCATTTTCCCATTCACTTTTTCTATGATTTTTTGAGGGTTGGTTTGAGTTCTGGTTTCACTTCTGTGTGGCTTTTGCGTCTTGGGGTTTTCCGGCTTAGCTTTTCCCAAGTTCAATGACCTTGCAATTTTCTTCATTTCACTTTCTTAACACCATAAAATTTCCCTTTTTGTTTGGGGAGTTTGACTTTGGCTTGTTTTGAGGAGAGAAAGAGCGAGGGTGGTTGGAACAGTTCAATGTAGGCAATTGACATGCGCGGGGCGGAGCGGTAATACTCCGGCGAATCAAGGGCAGGGGGGGACTATTTTTGGGGAAGTTGTCTCATACTGGCAAATAATTTTTGTTTGTTTGCTTTTAATTTGGTTTCTTTTGCTCTGTTTTTCCTTTCGTTGTGACTTCTGTTTGGTGACATTTTTTTGTTTTTTTTTTTCGCCGGCCGGCATTGTTTGCACGTAATGGGCCTGAAAATTTAATGGCATATTAGGTTAATGATAAAACTGGGGAAGAAGAAGTAGAAGTAAAAGGGGAAGGGGCAATCTAAATGGTTTGAATGCGGCAATTAGTTATTTGCAAATGCGTTTTGAATGCTTTTTACAGAATTGGCACACCAAATGGCATTAATTCACGATAAAAGAGAAGTCACGTACATAATATAAGTTAAGCAGGTAACTTTTAGTTATTGTAGGGTATCTCTTTTCCAATACTTGGCGGGGAATGGGTTGGAATTTAGTGAAGTTTCCTTGCGGTATTCTTTTCAATGAGCTAGCTCTATTTAAAATGCAAAAATCAGTATTATATTACAATAAAATGGAACATTTTTTGGGAATAACTAAAGCTCATAAATTTTTGCTGTTTTCTAATTTTTTCAATTCTTCTTTTGTTGGCATTTAAAATTGACAAAAATGGTAAAAAATATAATAGTTATGTAAAGAATTTTAAGTTAAATCTTTTATTAAATTTTTTCTGTCAACTTGTAAATAGACAACTCTCAAATTGAGTGAAGAACGAAAGTCCCCACAAAATTGACAAAACTCTTAAACTAAGAGCGTGAGAGTTATTGCAACACACGATCCGGGAAACATTGACTTCGGTACCAAATAGTCACCGGCGACTTTATCGCCGCTTTGTCCGAGCCACCGACGTCGGCAGAAAAAACAAACCTTTAGTTTTCTTTAAGAGTCCCAGCCAGGGATGCCAACCCTCCGTCTTATCATGTAGATATCCGTATTTTAATATCAGACCAAAAAACAGTTGTAAATGCAAAAAGTTTATTCAACTAGAGCCTTAATAATAATTTTTGTACCTTTTAACAATATTGAGGAAAATTAAAACAATTTCTCAATTCAATTTCCTATTGTCATATAAAATTATTATTTTTTTTTCTGGTATCGAGCAACCAACTTTTTTAATGTTATTGGGACTATCGACTGTTTGTACTATCGATAGTTCTCCACCTCTACTACCTACGTTTGAAACTACGTACTTTTACAAAATATTGCAAAATACCCTAAAAACTAAAACTTTTGGGTAATATCAATATATTATAAATTAAATAAAAAAGATGATATGATTTATATTGGGTTAGCAGCACTAAATTGCGTTTTCGATATGTTTACGAATGCCGTTTTTAATGGGTTAGCAGCGCTAAATTGCAAAAAGATTGGCATCGCGTATATTTTCGGAAATTAATTCAATTAATAAAAATAACAGAAACAAAATAGACTTTAAAAGGATTGCTTCACACCAAAAGTGGATTAAAGGAAAACTTAGAGCCTTCTGACAAAAACCTAAAATATTTTAATCAAAGCATGTATACATTTTTGTAAACGTACTATGTATAACTTGAACAATGTAATTTGCTTTCTAAAACGACAAATAATATTAAAAACAACAAAGTACAATACAGTTAATTAAAAAATTTAATGGTTTATTCATTTTTTTGTTATTGTTTTCAAGTTTGAAAAAAAAAAGTACTTGGATCTACGTATTTCAGCAAAATTGTGCTACGGAAAAACACGTAGATTTTGGAGCCTGGCTACATGATTCTCAAATTTTGACTTTGCATGCCTGGTCCCAGCGACCAGAGGGACAATTGTCGGGCGCTGAAGCATTACCCGAAGTTTCACTGTCGAAGCAACAAGAATGTTTACAGTGTATGTGAGTCAACAGCGCTGCAGCAGAGCTAAGCCGATAGTCAACCGCCGAAGTATACTTTGAGAGTCAAGTAACGTGACTTTCTCGTAGCAAGCTAGTATTATTAAGATTGTATTTAGTATTTTTAAAAAGATACAAGCTGGTCAGACTGGCACCAAAAGGCTCATCTTGATCAAGGAAAATATCGACGATTAAGCGTACGATGGATTGTCAATGCCAGAAAACACGTCACCGAAATTAGGGCCTTGTACCTATTGCTCCAAACTTTGGAGGGCTCCTAATAGACCACGCGTCCTATATGCAATATGCAAGGCCAAAAGAAATAGCCTATATTACCAAAAAAAATATTGAAAGGAAAAACTTTTTCCCATGAAATCCAAGCGTCTAAAGATATGCCATGCTGTGTACATGCAGGACAAAGATTAAGATTAATGCTTCAATTAAAAAAAAATTGAAAGGAAATCCCATGAAATCCAAGCGTCTAAGGACATGCCATCCTGCCCATAGGACAGGATAAAGGATGTCGATTGAATTAAAGATTAAGATTAAAGCTTAGAGTAAAAAAAAAAAATTGAAGAAAAAAAAAAGTTTCATGCCCCTAAGACAGTACAAAGGATGCCGATTAAGAAAAACTTTTTCGACACCTGACGCAGAACCCAATACGGAAAGCAAGTAGTCCTTTGCTCTTTCCATTAATTTGTGTTTACCATAGACGATAATAAGTATAATTAAAGGGTATTACAAATATCAACCAAATATATGTTTAATTTTTTCAACATACAACAATTCTGACTTCGAGTCGGCATTAACAAGAAATAAAAAAGGTAGCTAAAAAAATCTTCCTTTATGGGCTTAAATTTATTTTTATTAATATTTTTTTAATAATCAGCAGTAATTACTTAAGGTGCTACGACCATCAGATGGAGAGGATTATTTCTGGCACCGCAATCGTAAAAAGTTGTAGAAGCATTAGATGAAAATGACCAGGAAGCATGGTTTAAGTAGCTGTAGTAGAGGTGGAAAAGCGATTGATAGTTATACCGATGATTATATCGACATAGTCAATATCGATTTTTGGGCCACAATCGAGGTTTTGCCATCACCATCGATGCTTTAACGCTTTACGTTAGGTAATAATTGAACAATCGTTAAGATGAAAAAGTTAGCTATTTTTCTTCTGGTTTACATTGTTATAAATGTTTTTGAATATTTTGTAAAATGCACAAAAGCAACCAAAGCGGACAAACTGCTGATTTAATTTGAAATATTTCGTTGAAGAAAAATTCATTAATTAAAACTCAAAAATCTATATAATTTTATGAAAATATATTGATAATAGCAAGGCTTTTATACATTATTTTTATTTTATTTATTACTAGCTAGCCCGGCTGACCTTGTTCTGCCTTCTTCCACATTATGACAATCGGTTTTTGTCGAGGCAGAACTTGCTATTTTACGGCGCCACCTGGTGGCAAAGGATATTAATGAACATACCATACAAAATACCAATACCATTTACATAATATTCGGTCTACTAGTTTGTTTGTTCATCGATTACATGCAGACCGGGATTCATTTTTGTCGATAGATTTATTAGTTATAATCGATGATCGACTCACAAAAAATTGATGAAGGAGTTCATCGGCAATGCACAGATAGCATTACGAATGAATAGCCGAACAAAAGTACTCACACGAAAAATGAATGTTGACACAAAAGTTTAAATGCAAATAAAATATATAATTTATTTTGTGTTGTCTCAACTTCAGGCAGCTTTTTTTATACATGTTTTCTGTGTCATTGATCTAGTCGATGTAGCCGCTTAAGCTTACGCCTAGAGTTCCGGGCAAAAGGATTGGGATGGAGTTTAAGGCGATTTGCATAGCAGATGCTGTGTCGACCGATAAGCTCGGCTGACAAACAACTACATACATAGATCATTTCTTAATTATCACAAGCCAATAATTACTTTTATTAGGTACCTAGAAAATAATAAAAATTGTAAGCAATGAGATAAACAGTAAATCGTATGATTAAGAATTGATATATTTCATTCGTCAAAAACAGCGGAATTCCACATAATATAAATATGCTTACATGCAATGCAAAAATTCTCATTCTGAATTAAGAGTAAAAGGTCAGGTTCATTAGGTCAGACGCATTACCCATAAGGGTCAGTTAGGCGCCTTTCCATATTTAAGTGGACCAGGTGAATCTGATGTTAATCTGATTCCAATTGCTTGCTTTTTACGTTACGCCACCTTGTTAGCTGTTTATGAAATATCACCCTCCTCACCCATCCCGCTCTCTAGTTCTATTACACAATCGGAATCACTTTCACAACAAGTTGAAGACCTATAAATAACCTTCAATCGATCAACACAATCTATTAAATCAATACGAGAGATGCATGAGTACAATAATAAAACTATTAGACCCTTTGGCGATAAGAATTCAATATTACATATTAAATTATCGCACCTATTACATATTCCCATCGTATTTACATATTCAACAATTACGACTTGAAATCGGAAAAAAAAAAAAAAATAAACAAAGAAAAATCAATACGGGGTAATATGGAAAAATGCTATTCATGTCACTTTAAGCTCTTCTGACACTTTTTCTTCGTCATCCTCTTCCCAATTCCATTATGGTTGAAGAAATAAAAATACAAATGAATGGAAAACCAAAGAAAAACTGTGCCATGTCCCCTTAGGCCATGGCCAAACCCCGAACCCAAACGCAACGTCAAAGCCAATGCCAGGGACTTGTACCCAAGTGTCACCAGCTCTCAAGGGCTATAAAGTATGCCATGGAATTGTCCAACCAACTGTGTGTGTCTCGTCCTTTTTGGGCCGAGCTTATTTATTGCCTATGTAATTTATATGTATATATATTTATATACATTTAGTTACTTTTGCTTGTCTTTTATGTAATTCTTCTTGATTTTGGTTTACATTTTATTTGCACAAATGCAAATAAACTTGCCTTATTGATGAGTTCATGCAAAGAAACGGAGATTTAAGAGAGTGGCCATAAGAAAGAGTCCTCATTTAGATGAGTATCATCTTTTTGCTAAGCTTTTTCTTATTCCCAGGAGTTATGTCAATTTGGGTACTGAAATTCGGCTTAAGCTACTTAATTAGAAATTCTTGTCGATAGACAATACGTATTAGTATAAAGTGTCGATCCATGTCCGACGGACTATCGATAGTTTTCCACCTCTAATATTTGGTATCAAAGCTTTGAACTACCATAAGAGGGTTTAGTTCTTGAACGGCCCGGATCGGACTACCATTAATCAGTAGCTTTCTTTTTTAAAGTATGTCAACCAAATTTTTGTATTTAGATCCTTTTTGGTATATGGGCATCATGTTGCGGAGTTTTATCGATAATGTTCAAGATCTGCAAGGGAATACAACTTCTTTAATATTTCTTCCTCTTGTTGCGCAACATTCAAATCAACATTTTACGTTAAAATCACTATCCTCTGTGTTTTTTGTTGTCATTATCTTATTAGTTTTGGTGAACTTAAGTTTACAATGATTCTCATAAAGTTTTACTTAAAAAGCAGCGCTCCGATTGACCAACCTCCCCTGAAACCCGTATGAACCCCCTTATAAAAGAAGAAATAATGAAGACGAACCTTAAGCTGCGGCCTTAACTAAAAATTAAAGAATTCAACACAAATATACAGAGACACTTGCTATATTTTGAAAAGTATTTTTTGATCAACTGACATCGAAGTCAGGCCATCTAGGGAAAGGGGAATACCCCTTGAAAATGATTAGAGTAGTAGAGACAGATTGGAGATTTTCCATAATAATGTGTTGTTTGTTTCTTAAATTTAAGTGTTTTTT
Source organism: Drosophila nebulosa (assembly GCA_024703675.1). Classification (NCBI taxonomy): domain Eukaryota; kingdom Metazoa; phylum Arthropoda; class Insecta; order Diptera; family Drosophilidae; genus Drosophila; species Drosophila nebulosa. The sequence goes on along the minus strand of CM045724.1, from coordinate 4,208,121 downwards.
CTAAACTAAAGTGCTATTTATATTAACTGCATCTATCAGATGTATATTTACCCCGTATACTGTATATTGACATTATGCCTTTTATTCGATTTCTATTAGCAATTGAATAGTTTCGTATTTGATTTAATCTCATTGAATCGAAACGCCCATTTTCATTAACATGACCTTCGCAAGTGGCTTATCAAATACCTCCCAACACGTGTGTACTTTACAATGACTACCCCAACCCTTTGCCTCCCCCCAAGAGCATGTTAGTACTTTAAAATCGTATCTGTAGGTCGTTTGTCTCTTGCAATTATTTATCAGTATTATAAATTACGTAATAGTCTGTATAGACTTTCATACTGTATTAGCCTTTGCTCTTTGCAGTCGACGTAGTTAACAAATGTGAATCATCTAGAGAGATCAATGATCGATTAATTTGTATGTGTAAACACTAAGGTGAGTCGAAAAGGCCACCCAGAGCTTAAATTGGGTAACAAAACGATTTTCAAAGGTCTTGATAAGGAGGACAGCCAAAAGAATTTCCAATCAAATAATTGCACCATAAATTAGAGGTGGAAAATGATCGATAGTCCCGATAACATTTAAAAAGTTGGTCCCTTGATGCCACAATAAAAAATCACAGTCATTCGGAATGACAATAGCAAAAAAAAAAAAAAAATACTGAAGAAAATGTTTTACTCAGTAAAATTAAAAAAATACATAAAAAACGTCTTTTTTATAGGATTTATTAAAGTAGTTGTATAATATGTTTAATAGCCTATTGCATTCCAAAGTGTTATTCGAGGGCTATCGACTATTTGACTATCGATAGTTTTCCACCTCTACAATAAATACAAACTTCGATTACTAAAAGTGCTAAATTTTATGACAAAAGCTGAAAAAATAAGAAATAAATAGTTAACTATTAAATAATAAAACTTCTAACCAATAGAATTTTAGACTTTTGTACATATTTTTACGTCTAGCTGCAACAGTTAAAAGTTGTGGACTGTAAGATTCGTTATTTAGTCAAAGTACTTTTATTAAAATAAAGTAAGCTATTTTACCGTGTACTTTTAAATTAAGTCTCGCTATAAAGTATAAAATTCACATTATTCCTAAGACTGCCCGTTTTATATCTTAAGTTGTGAGGTGTAGGCATTATATATACAAGACAAATACGGCCACTCGAATAAGAAACGAAGCTACGATATTATTATCGAAAAATAAATGGCCAATTCTAAGGTGATTTCTCGAATAGAAATCAAGGTGTTACCAAAATAAAAACCACTGTGACTTTACGGTGTTTCTTATCCAAAGTTTTGGATGTTGTAACAGATATAAGCATTATTATTGAGATTAAAAAAATTTCTTATGGATATAAAACGTTTTAACTTTCGACATAATTATTACAAAAGTAAATATTTAAGATGTATTTTTAAATGTTAAAAGAATAAGATAAATTGACTAAAAACTTCTATGCAGCACTCACACAAAAACTTATTAGCTGAGAAATTTATATTTTTCTTGTTTTTAAAGAAATTAGACCATCTATTTGTTTGTTTTCTATTCGAATAAAAGTGGTTTGCTCTCATTTGGGTTTCCAAATAAATTTGTTTACTTAATTTGCTTTTAAATCATTTGTCTTTCATTTATTGTAATACACCTCACCAGTAACAATTGATTAATATGGAAATATCAATTTCCAGATAGTAAAAAACCTTAAGAAATCCGAGGCTAAATCTTAAATTAACTTTAGAAGCCATTATTATAAACTTTAAAATTTTATGGGAAAAAGTATTGATATAACTATAAAAGTATTTAAAACAAATCGATACTAAATTTAATAGCTATTTTTATTTCAAGCAAAATATCAAGTGCTTTTGTATTTCTTGGTTAACCAATCTAAACAGCTCCTAGAGACAGGCATTGAGAGGTGCTAATTAATGTTCTAGACTAGCCATAACAAAGTAAGTCTAATTGAAAACCAGTTTCCCCACCATCATCACTTGATTTTAGATGCGGCAAAATACATACTTAGATACTTCTACTTGAGATTGAGAAAATTGCGCAATTTACCTACTAAGTGTCTACTAACTAGACAAAATTAATCTAGAGCCATTTTGTAACGATTGCAATATTGTTGTTCAGCTTACGTAAGTCCGTCCCATCCCGTCCACATGTTGTGTGCCTCAAGTTTGGGTGTAATTTATATTGAAGACAATGTATACACAATATATGTACGTACTTATAATAGTTGGTGGTTTAGCCAGATATATATACATACATAAGTAACCTTGACACATGCAAGGCCACACACTCACTCACACCGGGAAGATTACTGAGTACATTGACTTCTCGGCCTAGTGCGTCGTACTCGTCCCACTCGTCGAATGGTTTCTGTTAGTTTCCGCTTTTACGACTGCACGCGCTCTTTTTGCTCGGTTTTTTTTTTCCACAGACGTCAGCTTGACGGCGACGGTGACTGCGATGTAATCGTCAAACCAACAAAAAAAATATACATACAATATTCAATATTTATAACACAAAATGCATTTTTACAATTTTCTCTTTCTAGGCAATAGTTTCGGTGTTAATGGCCAGTACGTGTCATACAAACCGAAAAAAAAACAAATTTCATTTCGTTCACAGCAATTAAAACTCAAAGTGAAAACCTAACAATAAGCATGATTTATATTGTTTCTAGAGCTGAGTTATAGTTTCATTCTCAATATAGATAAGAATTTGTGTCGAGATTAATTAAATGTATGTTCATCTTAACGATAGATTCGCTTCTGCATATCTAATAATTTATAGAGAAAGATCTGTTTAATTAAGTAATTACACTGTAGCACAAAATCCACAAATATCTAACTTAAGAGAAAGGCCCCTACTTTGGCTTGCTCATGTAAATACTTTGTAATAAAATAATGAAAATATTGAAAATTCAAACCGTCACAAATTTTGACATCCGCTCTTCTCTAAAATGTTTTGTGGTTGTAAAACTTTCATAAAATGTCAATTTAAAATGGTTTTAAAGAAGTTTTAAAAGTTACAAAGCTCATGGGACTCTTACCTCGCCTTTTGGCATTATGTAATACTTAAATGTCGTCTTATAACTAAACATTTGGATGAATAAATAAATATTATTATTACCATAAGCATAATAAAACTTTTTATTAAAATTTTACCATGCTATACGAATTTTGGACCTATGTATATGATTACACTTGAATCGTCATGCTTGCCCAATTGGAGAGGGGTGCAGTCCTCGATAGATTAGACGTCAAAGTGTTCCAATCATTAAGGCAACTGAACAACGAGGATCGGGGTTCGAGTCGCAGGCTAGGACGTTGTTGTTAAAAAGTTAGCTTGATAGTTTATAACACTATATCCTACACTTAATGCCTAGTAGGCCTACGTTTTGGTTACAATTAGACACATGTGGCAACCCTGGCAATGGCTGAAGTTATAGTTTCTGACTTGACAACCCTGTCTTTGCAGGTTGACGTAAAAAAGTTAAAGCGTTTTAAAGTTTTCTCTATTTAAGTCATAAGCACAACAATCATTAAATTTAGATAAGAACCTTTTGAAAACCAAATTCACATTTCCGCCTAATCCATTTCCATTAATGGCCTTAAAATTTTACTTCTAATGAAATTTTCATTCATTAAATTTTTTTGGCGAACAATTTGTACGTAGAATACTTCCAAAAGTTGAAGCGTAAAAATGTAAGATTATTTTTTTGAGGAAATTTGATAAGATATTTCCTAATGCCTATCGCAATAATTTTTGGCTTTGCTTTTGCCACTGATTATTGGGAAAAATGTGTAAGATGCATGGGGGTCGCTAGAGGGGTTAGGAAAAAGGCGGCAACACTTGACAAGTGTTGTATTTTGGTGCTCAGACAAAAATGATCTTAATTGGAATGTAAAAATTTTGGCTGCACTTTATTTTCAGCAGAGATAAAGGAGCAGTTCGCCGATTTTTCGAAATTAATTTTTCCATACTTAAAAACCAAAGCTACGTGCATGAACAGAGTCCCCGCAAAGATACTTGTGTATGCCTATGAAATCGAATGGAACGGAAATGGGCTCTCATAATCGTCAAATAATAAATTAAAAAGGCGTGCCCTGACCATAACTAAGAATACAATAAATACTTTAGATTAATATACTTCAGAATGCAAAATAATAACTACAAATTGAAATTTGCAATCAGCAACTTGAAAATCGAAGGGAATAGGGTAATAAAAATAAACACACTTGCACATTTGCGAACACGTTTAACCGGAATATGTAAATATAATACTTAACATTTTTAATTAATGACATAATTTGCGGAGGCGGGGCAGAATTTAAAAATAACGGCACCGAAATGCAACTTAAATTGGGAAAGGAACGACTACACACACACACACAGACGCACATTCATAGGCATAAACTTGTGTGTGTATGTATGTATGGGAGAGAGACAGGAAAACTCACACAAATACAAGCCACGCGCAACTGAAAAGCAAACAACTACAAATACAAAGCGGGACTATAAAAAGCAGTTTTTATAGTTGCCCGCCCAAGTGCATGAGGAGGAGAGCGAAAGAGAGAGGCAAAGAGCGAGCCAGAATGAAAACGAACATGTGCATGGCGATAAAATGCAACGTGTAATGCGTTGCGAGGGCGTGCAATAGTTTTCCGACACATTTCTTCCATATGGGACAGCAAGAGGCAGTGCAACAGTTTACGATACACGTGCCGACGGTCAATGAACCGAACACACCGAACACGACGAACACACAGCAAACGCAAACGCAAACGCCACCGCCGAACGAAGAAGCAGCAACAGCAGGAAATGCAAGGGAGAGAGCACAGCACCGACAGAGAGAGAGAGTAAATCATCGAGAGCGGAAAAGCGAGCGAGTGAGAGAGATTGAGATTGTCATCAATGCAGTTATTATTGACGCAGTCTGCGTACGTGCAAAATATCCATCGGCGCAACGTCAGCGAGCCACCCCTCCTTTTCTTATCGCCGCCTCTGCTGCTGCAGCGGCATTAAATGTCTGGCCAATTGATACCTGGGCACACAATGAGGTTACATTGTCCCAGTCGGTTTCCAGCTAAAATATGCAAATAATAGTTTTCAAATTCCACAAATTCAATCATACACAGCTGCTACCAGGTATTTTCTTGAGTTTTCTATTCTTCTGTCCAAAGGTCGGGAATGGAAATATCGAACATTTTTAAAACCTGACTTTACACTTTGCAATTTTAATATTAAAAAAAAAAGTAAACCAAAAGTTTAAAATAAACCACTTTTGTCCCAAACACATCTTTATAAAGGTTGGTCACATTTATTTAGCGTCATGGTGAAACAAATATGTACATAAGAAAAAATTCAAGATATATTAATCTGGCTCAATAGCTCATTGGAGTCTATTTCACCATTCAAAAGTTTGTGCATGAAAATAGCACCGAGCATTACTCTACGATTATTTAGAAAGTTGGAGTAAAACTCCAACTCGACAAATGCGAATTTATGAAAAAAGAAACATAATTCCTTGGTCATATAATAACATCAGAAGGTATAAAACCCAACCCAAAATAAAAGAAAATACAAGCAATTATAAATTTTCCAATTCCAAAGACTTAGAAAGAAATAAAATCATTTTAAGGTTTATGCGGATTTTACAGAAAATGTATACCAAACTTTTTCAATATTCTGAAACTATTAACACTCAAACTAAAGAAAGGGCGCTACAGTCAATATTAAAGATAAAAATTTCATTTCAGCATTTTATTGTTTTTGTATGTCTTTTATTGTTTCTCGCCCGCTAAGGGCATACTATTCCTAAAAGATACATTAAATTAAAAATTACATGGCACAGAAAAGTATACATAATAAGATTAAAAAAGGACAATAAAAATTTTTCAAATTCAACATGATGTCGGGAGATTAACATTAACATTCGTAATTTAAAACTTAGCATTATGGGTGGGACAAGAGTGTCTATCGACACATTGAATCGATGACATTGATAACAAAAGCTGTACAGGAAAAGAGTAGATGTAGAAGAAAGCAATAAGAAATAATTGATTTTTCTTTTTTTAATTTTAGATCCATGGTCCATAGAAAAGGAAGGTCCTCAACTGTGCTGCCGAGCAGTCCCCGAGGGGTAGGGCTGTCTTCTGAGAGGCCAAGCGGCAAGATGCAAGGCAAGCACCAGGGAAGCAGAGTCTATTTTGACACTAGAAGCAGAGTTGAATTAAATTTCAAAGGCTAATTGATTTGCAAATTGCTTAATAACTAGAATTAATCCTACATTAGTGTTAAATTTTTCAATAAACCTTTTCTTTTGTTTTCCAATTTACAGATTTCAGAAAAAGACTTTGGTACTTCAGAAAGACAGAAATCTTAATTAAAATAATACGCCAGAAACCACATTACTCATCACCGAACTATCTTGTCATTAGGTACATAACTAAGAACCAATTTAAGAACTAAATTAATCGACACATTAACCAGAAATAGTGCCACCTACTCTAGCAAGACATCTACATACAGCAAAGCCCAGGCAGCAATTTTTTTAAATGCAGAACAAGAAAAAGGGTTGGTGGTTTGGAAGACAAGGGAGTTCTGATGGAAATTTCGTAATCAATTTCAACTTTACCTCAAATATCGATTTTTTGGGGCACCATCGAAGTTTTCCCATCACCATTTGAAAATCAAATGTAATCGAAAATTGTAGAGGATGAGTAAACGGGGAAAAGAATTGTAAATTATCAATCTTTGTCGACATTTGCTTTACTCTGTGGCCCTTGAATGGCTTCCTGACAGTTATTCTAGGGCTCTGGCTGAGTTAAGTAGTTAGCTAAAATCTGGGTGCGACTAAGAATTGGTAATGAAGTTCTCTTCGAACTTTATACAATTGCTGCTCTAATTCGAGCAGCTGGATTATACAGTTTATTTTAATGCCCAATGTGTGGCTACGGCTGGCCGAGACATTTAACCAACCAGACCTAGGGGATCGTCTAGCATTTCGAGCTGAGCGTTTAAGTAAAATTTTGAAACCATTTTGAGAACATGCAACAATTCTCGTGTGCCTCCATTAACAACCTATTTTCATTATTGGCAGTCATTAAAAGCAAATTATATGAACGGTAAATGAAGGTCATGTCGAGGCTAGTAGTAATACTTAAAGTCAAGTTACTCAAGCTTTGAATAATAATAGAATGAAATGACTTAATACACGTTTTGCGGGCACCTGCACTAACGTTTATGAAATATGGGTTTAAGTACCTACATATGGCAATAACTTCAACTCGATTAGATGTGAAAGGTGGCATTCATCATGATCCCTCACATAAGATAATTGTAGATCTAATCCTATAGGCGTAAGACAACTTATCGATACACTTTCCCTATGTAGTCCTTGGGCCAATGGTGGCAAAATCATGTGGTGGAAAAATGCAAGTAATTTCACATATTCTGTGGCTTAGAAACTTATTGCCGTCCACTTTGCAGCCAAAATATGACCAAGAAGCGCAGATATTCAGGTCCCTGTTGTAGCTCCATACTGTAGTGTCATATTCACATAATTGTATGGGGGTCTCTTCATCCGTGGGTAACAAGTCACAGCGATCTAATAGGTAGAGCAAAAGCAGTTATTATAATCCTTAGAAAAGGGAGATAGGCTCAATTGCCACCTACAATGCTTGCCAACTGCCCAACTCAAAGCAGGATAGAGTAAACTAAATATGAACCAGGTTAACTTCATGTTAATATATAAATAGCCATGCCAATGGCATTTGAAAGGGTATTTATACCTTGAGAGTATCGATTAAAGTGTGACATCTTGAAACTAAACTTAATCAGATTAGTTTAGCTTATTTAACAAAACACTTCCTACGATTATATAAGTTCACAATTTCTTCTAAAATTTTCTCATTTTGGAAATGTGAAGACGACACACAGCGGCTCGTTAGATAATGAGAGGAATTTTAAAATACATAATCTTAAAACTATAAACTTAATACTAAATATAAAAAGCCATTTCTTGGGCCATGAAATGTAAAGTAATTTCGAAACCAACTACAAATTTTTCATACTTTCAGCCTAAACATTAGTAAAAATCTTCTTCGAAAAATTTATTTTTTGTTTTTTGTATTATTTACCCATTATTAAACAAATTCTGGATTGTCACATCGTATTACAAATAAAGCTTTAATAGAGAACGTAAGAAAATCTAAGTTTTCAGATTGAAACTTCAGAACTTTTGGTGTTGATAAGAAGAAGAATCGTTTCGAAAGGATAACAAGGAAATTGTTTTCAATGGATAACCCCGCGTGTACTTTACGTTATAATCGTTATAATTTACCCCTTTGGGGTAAAGATTATAAAATGTCCGATGACTCGACAAAATATAAGATAGAAATTATAGATTTGTTTTATACTTAAGTGGCGGGGATACTATTTATGGACCGACTGTTCAATGATTCTAATAGAGATTTAATCGAATGATAACCAAACAATCGAGTACTAAAGCTGTAGAAACTTTTAAAAATACATTCCCATTTCTCTTGGGCTAGTCCAAAGTGCTTTATCATTATGATTTTATCGCAAAAAAAAAAGAAAAAAAAACGAAACGAAAGAGGAAATACAGACATAATTTCTATTGTGGCATGTTCAGCCTTGAAGACAGCCCCAAAAATTATCTATCACGTGCTTAGGTGGGTCTTATCGGTATTTTGAAAGGGTATGATAATTATATTTCACTTAAGAAGTCATTTTGGCCAACCTTTTTTCACGACCCTAACGATTAGCTAATGACTAGAATTGGGCCCTAAAGCCTTAATGCTATTTCCAAAGATAAAATGTAGAATTAGAATATATATCACGACATGTTAGAATCAACAAAAAAAAAAGATATTCTTTGAGTGACATTGACATTGGCAAAAAAAAAAACAGTCGGAGAAATATTGTATCCATGTAAATAGGCTCCGACATATGAAAACAAAAGGCGCATTAAGCAAATGTTTTCACATTTATTTTCTATTCAAGCATTGTTAGATCTAGTAGCACACTATCTTCTATATCTCTCCGCCGATCACCGCTCTCGTTCATGCCCCCACCCAGCTGTCTCGGCCCACTTGTGCCATTCTCTGTGACGGTGTTCGCACACGCTTGGTAAACAAATTTATTGCAATCACAATAATAGCAATTACATCAGGTTGGGTAAGGCAAGAAGACCTAGGCAAACAAACACACACACGCACACAAACACACACACACACAGACACACTGATGCCGCTATGTAGATAGGGTGGCACAAAAAGTTTGCGGAAGGTCTATGTATATTATATTCGGACTGCTGGATCTTAAGGAATATAAAAGACGTTTTTGTTTCCATAAAGTAATTACATACATACATATATTCTTGGTCAATATATTTATGTTCTTCTGTCTTTTCATTCGTACTACGTTTTTCAGTTAGCCTGATCGGAACATGATTACTAGGGCTGCTATAGGAACGTTTGACCAAAAAAGCACTCTTAGTGAGAAAATAATTTTGTTTCTTAGATATGCCTCAGACTGTGCAATCTGTGCTACTTCTTATTCCCGGTTTGCCAATTTTTTAATTAAATATAATACATAATAAAACATTTAATAGGACTCAAATATATACAGCAGTTCAGATTGCAGCTGATACAAATAAAATCTAAAGTTAAAGAATACGAAAACAAATAAATAAAGACTTTGTTTTGGTTTAAAGAAGATTCCGTTCTCTAAAGCTTGCACTCCAATTGGCCAAGTAATGTCAACAGTCAGCCTTGATTTTCTTAGAAAGATCAAGATATTTCTGTATCTTCACAAAGATCTACAGCGAAATCAAGTGTAATAGTTTTTCTCGAGAGATTGTCCTCAGATTGCAAAGCATTTTAAGAAGTATTCCCATTGTCTGTGGGACAGTATTTAATCTAGAGAGCTTAAAATGGAGTGAACACAACTGTCAATCGATATAATTGAGAGCAAATTATCAAGCTGCTCTCAATTAGATTGCTTAATTTAAAGTTCCTTTGTTAAGATTCTGGTAAACCTTCCGAGCAACCTTCGCCTAGAATTACGTGTGAAATTTTATACGGTATAAATAAAATTTATACAATAAATTTTGTCATAGTACACATAAGTTGTATGCAGGCAAATTGAATTATGCAAGTTTGATAAGCCTGGTCCCTTAGAGTGAGTGGGTGGTTGGGTAGTTCGGTGGAAGGAGAGACCCCTCTGGTATAACACAAAAAAAAGCTTACAAAGTTGCTCTAGCTGTTGCGCACATAGACGTAATAGGCCTATCGCTGGTTATTTACATCGTTGTTTTGTTTTTTTTTTTTTTTTTCTCTCACTGATTTTGTTTTCGCCAATGGCAAATTAGGCGACGTAGTTTATTATTGTTGTTGTTATCTAAGAATATTGTTGGGCCCCCCAAATGAAAGTAAACAAATGCCACAAAGTTGGCATATACTAGATGAAGGTGGTATTTGTGTTAAGATTCTCGAAAGCTTAGTCAAATGATAATCACAAATAGTTGTACTCATCTATCGAATAAATTGCATAATATTTGAAGCTAATTGAAAGTTCGAAGAGAGGAAATGACTGGTAAACATGAAATAGATTGGGGATACTAGAAAGTTAATGGAAACACAGTCACAAGTTACTAGATCTTCTTTGATGGCATAAATGTGGTTTAAGAAGTATCTATAGTTTCCTTTTCATATGTCTTTGGTATTGAAACATAGATCTTTATAGTTAGGTTAGGAAGAGTATGATTCTAGTTAACTCTCTTTATAAATAAGATACAAATGGAATTGAATATCCAATAATTGATAGTTTCTAAAAGAATTAGGGTCTGTTTCCAATCAGTGACTCTTCCAAAGCCAAGGGAACCGATGATACTTAGTAATTGAACTTCTTCTAATTTGGCGCCCATTTTGATTAATATGAAACCTTTGGTTTTCTAGTTTGAGGTCAATGAATATTGAACTTTTTTTAAAATTTGAAATTAGATTACTTTTGCATGATGTAGTTGCCCTTTTATATAGGACTTCCCATATGTGTTTCGATAATATTCGTCTACAACTACAACGTCTCTAGAATCCGTCTATATGTTTGATTTTTAGAATATTATCATCCGTATTTAACAAATGCAGTCTAGTCAAGTGCATGCCTACTACTTTGTGTTATGTAAGACTTCCCGTGGACCTCTCTAGGTTTACCACATTTGTATGATAAATATATTGTGCAATCCCATTTGCTATTTTCTGTGGTTTTTACCTGCCACTGGCGAGAACATTGGGCTCCACACACACACACACACACACACAAACACACGTGGTTATGGGCGGTCGGTCTATTGTAAATACTGACATAATTACCCGATAAGATAAAGTATGGGCAAAACCCACATATGAACATGCATATACATTACGTACTACATACGCAAATGTTATGCGAGGACCGATCAAAAAGATTGCTTTGCAATCGCAACTCTAAGGCCCTTAATAAGAAAGTCAGCATTATAACCATTTCACATACAATATATTGGCTAATACAATGGGCTATACTTTCATATTTTATGACACTTTACACAATGTTGAATGTTGTTGAGGTTATCAGAAAATGATCAACACACGCTGCTGCGACTGTTCTGTTGGATTTTCCTATCTAAGACAACTGTTTCAATGCAGAAAACAATAATAAATGAATCACAATGCGGGTGCCAGGCCCCATTACCCATTTACCCATTACCAACTGTTTTTACCCCTGAGAGTTCTGCGAAAACGCTGCAATCACGTATATAGGAGGTACATAAAAATAACAGTGTCAAGGTTTTGGTATGCGATCCCGGAAATGTTGTAGACCGCATAATGGAAAATACATAAATGATATTATCTATGCAAGTTAGTTTTTACTGTCCCCCACTACCCATCTAATCCTATCTTTTATTCACCCTGCCAAATACGATAAGTTAGTAAGTTTAAGTTTTCATTGTTTATGTAAGGATATTATTTCATATTCTTATGAAATTTTTATATAAACATGTTCAGTGAATGAAATGAGGCTAAAGAGTGAGAAGATTGTAATAGTTGCTCCAATCGGCAGCCAAGTAGAAACCGAAGAGAAGACTTAAACGTCTTACAGAGATCAAAAAGTTGAAGGACCTTTATAAACATCGATCTAACCTCCATATAGAGTTTAATGCATTAAGCAAATGCATAATAAAAGAGAGTCAGAACTTTGTAAGATCTCTAATCGAACAGCTGACCAAGCAACTTTTATATGCATTTAAATAAAAGTAAAGTAGGGTCAACCATTTTTTTAATTAACCTTAAATTTGTAAGTATGTAATTTAGTCTACAACCTAGTCAGAAATTCGCGCCTTATATTCAGCCTGAGAAAGCTAGAGGAAGAAAGCCAGGTCAATGCTTTTGTCTATTGTATCAAAGCTAAATATTTGTAAGGATTTCAACTTAAGCACTTACTTTTAAGCTTCTTTTGCCTTCGCCGTCTAAACTTAAGAAATGAACCTAAAGAAGCAGTACAGAAGGTAGGAGAATTTGCAGACACCAGTTAAAATATTTACAACAGAGGCCAAGAAAAAAAGCCACTTTCCATGGCATTTACGAATATTTAAATTTGCATTATTTTGGGAATAGAAAATCAAAAAAAAATTTAATTGCATTCCTGGGGAAAATAGATGCAGCTCATTATTATTGGGCGTGCACTATTAGTCTAATGATTCAACCTGCTGGCATCGGCAACAGACAACAACCTTTCCTCCTCATCACAACCACAACCACCCCCAAAGCCATCTCTCTTAAGCTCTGCAGACTGATGATGGTTTTGCTTGCAACTAGCCGGATACACACGACGACGACAACAACGATGGCGTTGGTAACAACGCGTCAGGGGCCTTGGGAAGGGGTTTCAGCACGATGACCGAACGAAAACGAGAGACCAGACACGAGCATGCAACGTTTGCTTTTTCTGTTGCCTCTGTCAAACGCCATGTTGCTGTGGTTGTGCATGTGCAGCAAAATGTGTAAAACTGTTGCACGTCCTCTGCTTGGATGTTCGAAAACTCTTGCATTACCTCCACGCGGATAAGTATTTTTTTGGGCTATGCTGCTGCTGGTGCTGGTGCTGCTGGCTTCGCTGCCTGCGCCCTTTTTTGCAATGTTGCCAGACATTTGGGGTTTGAGGTCTTTTGCCGTTGCGGCTCGCTGATGTTTCTGTTGGTGTTGGTCGTTGCTAAAAAAAAAAATAAAGGGATGAAGCTTCAATTTATTGCACCGTCTAACCTCGGTCACTTACCCCCCCTCTTCACTCCGCCTTCTTCATGATCCTCATCCTGCAGCAGCTGCTGTTGCTGCCACCTCGACTGCGACTGCAACGCTGACAGCGGAAATGCTCATACAAAACGTCGACGTTTAAATGCTGCGCTGCCTACAGCTTTCTTTTTTGCTTAATTTTTTTCCCCCGAATTTCTGTGCAGAACGTAAAATAAGTTTACGTTAAATTTATGCACAATAATTTTAATATTTCTTTCGTTGTTGTCGTTGTCCGGGGTAACGCAACATTTATAGTCCACGAACCGTCACAAAAGAAATCTCAGGTCAATACTCCCTTTATCATAACAGAAGCAGAGAAATAATGACTGCACTTTGGCGATACCAGACACCGGAGACAAAGACAAATGCAGAAACACACACACACACACACACACTTACGTACACTCAGTCACTCATTCACTAATTGCTTTAACTTGAAAGCGATAATCATTAAAGTCGTCGATCTGGCATCCCTGTGCGCTCTCAGTAAGATTGACATAACCTTAAATTAATTCATTAAAAGTTGCAAAATACTGACGTGAAAAAGGGGAATAGAATAATTTGTAAGGCTTTTGGGAACAAACTATGAAGAGTGGGAGCTCTATGGACATCTCCCCTTGAGCATCGATGTCGAAGACCCCTAATATTTCTTGATGAACCCTTAAGTAAGTATTTTTAGACACTTTAAAGATTTCAGATCTAAAATACATGACTAAATTAATTATGACAAGAACAGATCGTTCACCTTTGCTTTATAGAATGGCAACTGCTCTTTGAGATAAGTCCCTGAGCGGAAGCTAGAATTTAATCTAAACTATAAGAAACTGCAAGTCATAGTTATAGTCGGATTTTTAAAGAAGTAGTACATACCCAGTAATTAGATGGTTACAAGGGTGATATTTCGATTAGCAGCAACCATTTGGAGCGTAACCGCTTTGGCTAATTGGTAAGAATTGACCGCTAGATGGCGTAATAAGGTGCTATGATTCATAGGGTATTTTGAAATCGGTCGCACGCCTAATTAATAACTTTAAAGTTCATTTACATACATATACACATGTAGGTACGTTTCTGCATTGTTCATATATCAGCTAAAGTTACGATTATGTGTCCCCCCCCCGCCCAACCATTATCAGTGAATCACGTTTTTGAATTTGCCCCTCGATCTTTGAATTCGTGCACTTTGATTCTTTTGATTTTTATAGCTCGTTCTAAAGTCTATTCACGGTTAATATCAGGGCTATAGTCGGTAAACCAGCTAACAAATCAGAAATTGAGCAAGGGGATACGGCTGCAATACGTCACCCTTGAAAAAGCTGCAAAAGCAATCACAAAACAACTGGCCAAATACAAGTACATACATATATCCGTCTATATACCCAATACATACATACATACGTACAACATCGATAAGAGTTCAAGACGCACCAAAAAGGCAAAAAAAAAACAACGAAAAATTTTATTTATTTTTTTTGTTCTCTGAATGTGTTTGTGTTTGGTATATATGTACATATGTATGTATGTACATACGTATGCGTAGATATCATAATAAAAATTTTATTGAGTAAGTTGAGCAACGTAGCAGAAACGGCAGCAGAGCCCGCAACAACAACAAAAAAGTTGCCGAAAATACCAACAACAAATGCAAAAATAAATTGCCTACCTTTTGTGTATGTGTGTGTGTGTGTGTGTGTGTGTGTGTGTGAGCAGCAGCTGCTGCAAATGCCGGCTCAAGCTCACACGCACACAAACACTCACACACAGTAAAACGCGCACGCATACAACAAAGCTACTTTCATTCTGCCAAAGTCAAAGTCAACGCTAACGTCAAAGCTCTGCCGCAGCCACTGCCTCTGCCGCTGCCACAGCCAGCGTTTGTTCTCGGTGTGTGTCCGCCATTGCTGGTGCTGCGCTGCTCTGCTACTGAAGCTTGTTCTCGTATTTCTCAGCGAGCTGGCAACGCGACAACAACACAATTTTGTGGGGTCTCTCTATCTCTCTGTTTCAAGAGAAATTGAACTTTAAATAAAACACACAAAATATCAAAAATAATATATAAATTCTATATAGCATTAGCCAAGCTTTCGACTCAAATAGAAGAAAAAAAAAACACATTTACTGATCTCTTTTGCCTTACAAAACAAAACTTAGTTAAAACAACAAAAAGTGCAATTTTTAAATAAATTTTTTTAAGTTTTCGCAATTGTGTATGTGTGTGTGCAAGTGAGTGCGTGTGAGCATAAACAAAATAAATAAATAATTAAGAGACTGAAATCAAGTGAAAAAGTATGGAAAAACTTTGCAAAGTAGGCGAAATGGAAAGCAAACAAAACCTGAAAAAGTTCTCGTCTCAATACATTTAGGTAATACATGCATATACTATATACCATTTATATATATGTACATATGTATATATAAGTGTATATATAACCTAGGTCAATATTGTTTATAGTGGCGTGTGAATGTGCAAATCAACAATAACAACAACAAGAAAAACAACAATCATAGTTGCTCAGCAGATAATAAGTAACTAATACACACGCAAATAGACAAGAACCTCGTCCATACGGAAATTTCAAAGTAAATTATTTAAACTTGAAATATAAAGAGAAAAAAAAAATACAAAAGCAACAACAACAACAACAGCAACACATCAAAATCGTTTTTGTTGTTGGCGTAGGCAAATCATTAGAGCCACAACAAATTTATCAGCGTAATCGTTACGAACCCACGACACGAAGCGATACGACACGAGCCGAACCGAAGCGAAACGAAACGAAAGCCAACACGAAAAGCTTCTACCACATCTCACACACACCCACACCACACACCCCAAACCCTCTCACGATCGTTTGCGTTTGTGTGCTCTTCTGTTCTAACGGACTCGCCCGAGAGTGTATGCATTATCATTGTCATTAGAGACAACTTTCGGTGAGAACAAAAAGTTACTATTCGGTCGGTGTGTATTTTGTAATTGGTCAACGTCAAGTGCAGACGTATTGAGCGGCCCGCAAAATAATTACGCGATTACTTTTCGTCGTTCGGTCGGTCGGTCGGTTGGTCGGTTGACAAAAGTTTTCAAAAAAAAATATTTGTGCAAAACACTTGCCGCTGGTCGATACGCGTGTGTGGACGAGAGAACGCTCGAACCGTCTCACATTAAAATCAAAAAAAAAAAAAAAACAGTATCAAAGAAAAAAAAACCAAAAAGTGTTCAAGTGACTTACAAACGGAACCATCTCTATATAAATAAATACATTATTTTTTTTGAAACCCAGAGGATTATTAATTCATTCATCAAGAGTTTTTTTTGTGGATTTCTAATATTTTTGCAACATTTTATGGTGAGTTTTGAAAGTTCTTAAAAATACAATTTATTTCAAATTACTCTCGAATTTCGATGAAAAATCAAACTAAGCTAATGATAAGCTATTAACCAGTCACTTATAAAAAATCTTCAGAAAAAAATATAATCTATACTTAAGATTCTTGAGTAACACCTTCTATATAGTCTTGTGGTTTCTAGGCTAAAGTTAAATATTGCGAAATTAATCAATTCTAAAGAA
Organism: Drosophila nebulosa; assembly: GCA_024703675.1. Taxonomy (NCBI): domain Eukaryota; kingdom Metazoa; phylum Arthropoda; class Insecta; order Diptera; family Drosophilidae; genus Drosophila; species Drosophila nebulosa. The sequence goes on along the minus strand of CM045724.1, from coordinate 4,191,191 downwards.
TATTCGAGAACACATTGGGAAAAACAATATTTTAAATAATATGTTTGTTTTTCAAGCGCTTATCATTAAATTTAGTATATCAGCGATTTCGTTTAAATGTCAAAATTGGTTGACTTTAGTCTATTGTAGCTAAATTCCAAGGAAAATCCCTTAAATGGTTTGTTTTATTAGAAAAAACATCCGTATCCGGTTATAAATGAGTTGGATATGCAAACATGAAACAAATCATTTGAATTGTTTTGGCAATCGTTGAGCTTTTGACTCCTAAACTCCTAAATTAATCCTCAATCAGTCCTTTGGCTATCAGGTTTTCATTAACAAGTTAAAATTGCGTGTGAAAATGGATTAGAATCAAAAGCAGCCATTAAAAAAGTAATTTCTGTCCGCAAAATTCACATTTCATTGTATAATTTCCATTGATCTTTTGCAAATATTTTCAAATTCTATTTCACTTAAAGACGTTTGCAAAAATCAATTCATCAAACAAAACACTTGCTATCATTTTGCGTGTCCAACATGTCGTATACTTGATATACAAAATCACTGGAATTCGATGTCTTTGCTTGTTAAACCTTGAAATTTGAAATATTTGCACATACGATATGACTGATGGTAGACATAAAAAAGGCATTTCCATTCACCTTGAAAGCAATCTATGTGGTAGGCGCCTGCGGTACTTTCTTAACATTTCCCCGAACTAGAAGAGGCACACTTAAACACCTGTTCGCACTTTGTAATTCCTTGTGACTCACCATGAACTCTTAAGAATCACCCTTTTGACTCATCGTGACAATAGAAATTACATACATATACACAATTTAAAAGGCACAGATATAGTATATACTTTATATGGATGGTTTTCTGGGTAATCAAATATTTTGGTTTTGATAGATTAGATGTGTGTGTGTGTGTGTGTGTTTTGTTTATAGGGGTTTCCTCGCGTAACTATGACTCATATCGCCAATCACTAATGAGTCACAGTGACATTAGAAAGTGAAATGGCAATCAAAAGGATCAGGTATCTGGCTTATAGAGAGTGAGTGAGTGTAGTGCAGGTGGAATGAAATCAAAATGTGTGATGTGTCTATTGATAAGAACATCGTGTTCACATTTCCCCAGTTCTTTCATTACACGTTCAGTGTTCCTTTATCGTAGTGCTAAATGTGTGCCTGAAGGTCAGTACCAGCGTCAACAAGCGCAAAATCACAAACGAAATAACTTTAGCTAATCTTTGGAAATTGATATTTCGTTTTTTTTTGTTTCTTTTTGGCAAGTATTTTTATAGGCACAGGAAATTGTTGTCGATGTGCCTACCTACCTACCTACCTACATACAACAAAATTGAAGAAAGTAAAAAGTAAAAATCGATTATAAAACAAAAGATTACATATATAACTTAATGCTGTCTGTTATCATCGGTTATCGCGCCACAAAGTTCAGTTCGTTCGATTTGACATCATGTGTGTGTAGCTGCGTTCATTCACGTTCCACCTGTTGATAATGATGATAGGTTAGTTGCGTGGGTGGGTACCAAAACTAAAACCAAAATCAAGTCTTATCAATCTGATACTCTTACACCGAGAGACAACAGACAGCGAGACAGAGAGAGAGAGAGAGAGAGAAAGAATTGTTTTGCTATGTTTTTTTATGAATGGGAGGCCGACCCCTGATTAAATATTCAATAACGGATATTAATTGAGGCGGAAAAGCGTAAAAGATTTAAAAGCTTGATAGCCAAATGTGACGTGATAATAAAGCTCTTCCTTTTTGTATATTTCCATTGTTATCAATTATCATTCAAGGAAGTGACTTGAATTTCTTATTTAAATAATGTTCCATTATTGATTTTGCCAATTCCAGGAACACTGATTGTTTGTTGCTTTTAAAAATTCTATGAATTTTGCTATAGATTGTTTGCCTGGTTGTCACATTTCACAATTATGCTTAAGCAGTGTTGGCAATTTTCATAAGAAAATCAGAAAAGAACACTGGGACCACTTTGATGAGGGTTTTGCAAACAGTTTCGGTTTAATCTAGTTTAGTTTAGACCACATTTTAAGCTTGAAAGATATTGTTAACTTATGGGAGAGTAACTTTAGGTAGTTACGATCTCAACTCAAATTCATAATTATAAGAGTTGTAGAGGCATATGGAGACTTTACTTGGTCATTTCTAAACAGTAAACCATTTTGAATTTGGGTTTTAAATAACTACTACGCATAACATTATTTATACTAGCCAATATTTATTTATAGAACCCCCGTCTCAGTAACAAAGTCAAGTGTTTGGTTCGATTCGTTTTGGTCATGTCGTAAAAGTAGAAAAAACCGTAACTCATATATTCGTAAACTTTGCGCTACGATCAAGTTTCATTGAGAGTGGCATAAAAACAAAAAAAAAAACGAAAAGAAACAATAAACGAATTGAAAACGAATGTTTGTTTGCCAATGAAGCGCGTTCCAAATGCCATTGATAGATAGAGTGATAAGTTTATTTCTTTTTTTTTCGAAGCTAAAGCTTTAATTAGAAATGGCTAATTCATAAGCTTCCGCTTATCAATGGGTAAAAAAGTCACATGCCAAACTCGTGGGCGGCAGCCACAAACACAAATCGAACAAATGAAAAGAGGTTTTGTGTCTTTTTGGCGATGACAATGGCAACGCGAGCAACGACAACGACAACAACGACGACCCTTTGCCTACCCCATTAAATTTCATATTGAAACGAACCGAGAACACACAACGACACCGGCAGCAGCAGCAGCAGCAGCGACAGCAACAGCGACAGAGGCAGCAATCCGTATCTCGGGGGGTATCTGTCAGATACATACACAAAGATATATTCTAACGCAGCAACACAAAATAAAAATTCATAAAAAGCCGGTTCGCAGACATGCGTAAAGCTTCTATTGTATATATGTATCTCTGTGTGTGTGTATGTGTGTGTGTGTGTACTGCCAAATAATTTTGTGTGTATATCTTGAAACGCAACACCCCCGTAAACCCCGCTCTTTCACAAACACCCTTCAACAACAGACTTTGGCAGATCCGCCATATTTTTTTGATTCTTTTCTTTTCTTGTTGCTTGGCATTCTTTAAAGTTTGCTTTTTGCCGATTTGTTTATCAGTCATAGCAATTCTCCCTCTCATAAGAAATAATGCTTATACTTAAATACAAATATATGTATATGCATATACATTTATTTATATATATATATATTTATTTATATATAAAAGATTGTGTTGACCTTGGTTAACAAATTGTTTTTAGCTATTTCTGTTGTATTTCCCCTGTCTCTCTTCTAACATTCTGTTTTGTTTGTTCTTTGTTCTAATTGCTGTTTCTGGGTAAATGAAATGACTCGATCTCGACATCCGATCGATGAATATTTTGAATTTGATTCATTTGTTTCGTTGTTGTCGTAGTCATTATGATGAAATTTTATGCTGCTTCTCCTTCTAAGGAAAACTATAATCCAAATGTTGACTTAACATAATTTATACAGAATTTCTAATCTGCCAGTGCGGTCAGCTAGAATATTAACTAAATTATTCATGATGAGAGACTACTGTGAACCTTATGACATCAGGTCAGTAATTTTGAAATTATTATCTAATCAAATGAAATTCAAGTGAGTAATAATTTATTTGAATCATGAAATAATTATATTTCAACTAAAATTAAAAACGTTTCTAGAAACAAAAACGTATTATCTCTATTATTTCGTGGAATTCCAAAAGTTAGTTTTGGCAAAATACATTTTTGAGATAATATAAAAGCAGCTTGATTGGAAAAGTTAAGAAACTTATTCTTAGACTCAATTTTTAAGTAAAAAAAACTAGTTTTTTATGTAAGTTTAAAAAAGTATTTCTTGTTGCAGTTATAGCAAGAGTTTTTAAGCTTTTCCTTAACAAAATGAGATTTCCAAAGGAGCTAAAACTTAGGTCCTTAGTCCTAGAAAGATTTAGAAGAAAAACTTTAGAAATCATTTGTGAACTGGGGATCGAAACAAGTTGGTGTCGGCTAAAGAACTAGTTCTTTACGATTGCAAATGGAGCTAAAACTTAAGTTCCCATTAAGAAGAACAACTTTAAAAAACATTTGTGAACTAAAGAACTAGTTCTTGAAGCCCGCCTTGACAAATGCCAAACCCGTCTTTACCAGAGTAATCTGTATACGAATATTGAAGCCATATACTAGGCACAATGCAGCGTCATTTCAAACTCTACCTACCGTGTGCAACACTCTCCTATCCACTCACTCTCACTTGCACTGCCACTCTCTCTGCCTCTTTTTCTCTGGTTCTGGTGTTGCAGCTGCAGCGCTGCGCATTTGAAGCAGCTTGGGTATTTGTGTGTCCTTCAACACAAACAAAAAAAGTAAAAAATTAAAGCAACAAAACAACTGATTGAGGGGGAAAAAAAGCAAATTTGCTCAAGTTCAAGGACAGGATTGCAGCAGAGCCCACATAGAGAGCGAGAGAGAGAGAGAGAGAGAGAGCAGAGCAGCATTTTGACGCTGTTCGTTGGCTGTACACGAAATACACATAAACGAAACGCCTGCATTACTGCAAGCTTTTGGTCTTTCTCTCTCTCTCTCTTTCTGTCGTTTGTCTCTGTCACTCACTTTCTGTTTTGTTATGCGCATTCAATTTTCAATTTGTGTTCGAGCCAATTGTGTTCACTGTACCGCACAAACTCCATCTGAAGGCCAATCGACGACTCAATCAAAAAAAAAAAAAAGAAAAAATTCAAGTTCAAGGCCTAACTAGCTGTCTCTTTCTAGCAATTAATTAACATTTAATTGAACAAATTTGATTGCATTCTGCACATAAATGATAGATCACAATTTGTATCTTACGCTGGGTCAGTAAGCGTAAGCGAAATCGAAAAACATACAATACAAATTCTAACAGTCGTTTGTGAAGAGTTGCCTGCCAAGAAGACTTTAAACAACCTGTCAAACAAGTTCTGACCAATTTATGTATCCGCAAAATGTGTATCTGACAGATACATTTTGTTGTATACACACATGAAACAAATATGCAAAATCTAATTTTATGTATGAACTTAAAAATAGATGAAAAATGGCTATAATTAAATTTTATAAATAAATAATTGAATTGGTCATGAAGCAATCAATTGGATTGGTTTACAATTAAAGTCAAAGAGAACTAAAAGTCGAAGTTCGAAATTAAAGAGAACTAAGTCTTGTATAAAATTTAAGAATCCAATTTACAAAGCCGGAAAGAAAAGTTCATTTAAATTCACACCCCTTTTTTGTTTTGGGGGGGCTTAATCATAATGTTATTTTCATTACCGGAAACTCCGGCCTCTTCATTGCCGTATCTTAAATTTGAAACTTGTTTCCAAAAAGACTTTGGCAATCCCCTTTAAAAAAAAAAAAAAAAACAATTCACCAACAAATATTTAGCTCAGACTCCTCTCTCCCTCTCCTCTTCTCTCTCTTCAGCAGCGATCAGTCAGAATTCATAAATGAGAATGATTATTTTTAAAATTTGCCATTAACACAAGCGGGACGAGTACTTTATTTAATTTTGTTTAAGTCAATGCAACTGTGTGTATTCCTGTGCTCTTTCATTCACCCCCTTTTTTTTCAGCTCACAGTGTAGAACAAAGAAGCAAGAAATTCGGCACGTACATATGCAATGAGTCAATGTTAAGACTTTAAGATACCCTCTAGCAAGTAAGAGGCACAGTGGCGCCAACTAGCGTTACGAAACGTTGGGAAAGGCTATAAGAGCGTTGCCAAGTGCAGGGGCAGTTTAAATCAATTGTCCCTACTCAATATACCCTTTCATTTCAAGACACAAAGGGTATAAACACTTGTGCACCTCCCTTTACGGCTCTCAGCTGCGTTTCGTCGTGCATTTACTTCTGGAATTATATGTCTGTATGTACATACATATGTGTATGTATGGTGTTTGTGTTTTTTGAGGTTTCCACAAAATTTTATACATTGACTGTGGTTGTTGTTGTTCGTCGTCGTCATTGTCTTGCCGTTGTCGATCTTTTACCCCCGCATCTTTCCTCCCCGTATGAAATTTTCGGCCTCTTCGGAGTTTGTTTTTTGGATTTCTTTCAACGTTGTGAGCTTTTTTTTTTGTGTGTGTGTTTTCTTTTTTTGGTTTCTTCTTGTCTCTTTTTTTTTTTTGAACGTGAAGTTCGTTGAACCTTCTGTATGGAATTGGATTGAGGTTGGCGGCTTTGTCGTCGTTTCTTGCTGTTTATTTAGCCTGCTGAGCGCAGTATTTTTTGCAAATTTGTGCACAATTTTTTATATATACATATGGAATTCTAGAGTTTAAATGATTTTTGAAATAGATATTTTCTATGCAATTCTAAAAGAAAAGAGTAAGGAGTAAAAAAAAGTATGCAATGCAAATTTGCAAACTCACACACAAAGACGCATTCACACAGAGACACATAGGCGTAAGCACACACACACACACACACAGGCATGGATAATACAATGGAGTCTATGAAACTGCAGCGCTGCCTAGCAGTCAGCTGCAACGCCAACGTCAACTGCGTTCTGCTTGCTGCTGCTGCTGCTACTGCTTACTCTCACACTCTCAAAGTCTCGGGCCACACTCACTCACACTCGTGCATATTGCGCTCGTTTCTCGTTGTTCGTTTTGTATCTTGAACTTGAACTACACGTGGAGGACGTGCAAGCATTTTCAACTTGCCCACAAAAGTACGATTTATATGGCTCGCTCATAAGGAGGACGTGCCAGAGTTTTCGACATCATAGCAAGCATTGCGCGTGCTGTGTGGCTGACTCTCTCCCCTCTCTCTCTCTCTCTCCCTCTCTTGGTTGCTCGTTTGCTTGCTTGCTTGGTTGCTGGTTCTGACTGTTTTTCACCCTCGCTCTGGCTGTAGCTCTATCTTTGTTTCTCTTTTATGTGCAATGAGTAAGCAAAGCAAAGCAAAGCACATGATGATTATAATCATTATAATAATAATGATGATGATGTTGTTGTTGTTGTTGCAGATTGTGGGCGGCCATTCAAGGAGGGTTGGGGTTGGGCTTGGTTGAGTGTCAAACGAAAGGGAAGGTCTTTCATTTCAATGTCGCCATTTTGCGAAAGTGAAAACCCTTTAAATTTCTTTGAATTTTCTCCTAAATTCAAAACGTGAATTAACGTCATTCGAGCAAATTACGCCACATTTATTAGTTTACGTATGAATCTTGTATCTGATGGATTTGTCATGTCATGCTGTTATTGTCACGTTATTTCAATGTGCACACGCGCCTATAGTTTCTATTCGCCCACCTCTCCTCTTTCTCTCCCTCTCTCTCTCCTCATCTTAGCAACGCGCTACCCTTACGTATTTACTCGCTAAGTTCTTACAGCTCTCGTCTACTACGTCTCGTTCGGTTGCCTTATGACCTAGGCCAACCGCTTGAAAAATAAATATGTATGTATACATTTTTTTTCTTTTTTTTTTTTGCTTTTACTTTGTTCCGTTCTAACCACGCAAAATGTGCGTGCCTGCGTCTACGTCAACGCTAAACGTCAACGTCGGCGTCTACGCACACGTTTTAGACTTCGTGTCTAGACCTTCGCAATATAAATACATACATACATACATACATATATGTACATTATATGTATATGCACGTTCTATGTACCTTGTTATTTACCTTGTCATTACCTAAGAAACTTCGTGTTCTTCATTATATCAAATTTTCCTTAAATATTAAGCAACTTTTAGCTAGAGAAAAAGCTTTGCCGAAGGGGCTAAAATTATTTTCATAAACAATCAGCAAGTTTGGCAAGAGTAGCTCAAAGGAACCTACTTAAGTCTTTTTAGCCAATGTTCTAAGATCATATGATCATATTTCTTTTTCAGTTTTGGTTAAACCATTCAATAAGCATAATCCCTACAATAAGCAGTTTCCTTGATAAAAGCTTTTATGATATTTTTTTATGGAAAAAACGTTTATTCTTAAAAAAAATTCCCATTCGTTGGCTATTCGTTAGACAAAGTTATTGGGGCCCAGCCTTCTGATTTGTAACCAATTTTATGAAAGTCATTTAAAAGAAATATAATCGCAATAGTGAATTTCCCACTTAATACTAACAGTGTTGTCCCCAACAAATCAACATTGATATCTTATCGCAACTAACGTCAGCAAATTTTATTTCTTAAAGATAGTTTTGGCATTCTAACACACACACACGCACACCCACTTTAAATTTCATTGAGTAGTTTTCCTTAACTCTTTGCTCGTTTTGGTTTAGCATTCCGGCGTTCGTCTATCTTATCGCACGGTTTTCGTTGTTCGTTGACTTTTGCAGCTATCCAAAACCCAACCCCATCGTTTCAGCTTCAGCTTGTAATGGATACGGGCCGCAGACAAAATAACCAGAAATAAATACATAAACAAAAAAGCTTACAATTTGCTTATATTTAAATGTTCATTGACCCTACAAACAACAAAAACGAGCCAAGCAAACCATATCTAGGTGTTTGTTGTTCATGAAGAAGTACATACATATATACACGAGCTCAATTATACAAAATTCTTAAGTGCTTAGGGCCCAGCGTGATTGCTTGAAGTACATTTATACCTGTTTTTGCATAATTTTGGTATGGATAAGATTGGATTATTAGTTTAATACAAAAATTGATTGAATCTTTTAAAGGAAATAGTTCTGATCAAGGGTCTCTTTAAAAAGTTCTTGTCAGCATTGCTTAAAGTTCATGAGTGAACTTTAAAGTTTTGCTTAACTAATTTTACCGATCTAGACGAAGCAAGATCAACCTAATGTCACTCTCTTGATGAGACCAGTTTCCAGTTGTGCTTCTTATTGGATGCGCTCCATTTCAGAGCTATCCCAACAATATAACGGTAATTCTCTCGACTCGGTCAATATGATGAGTGTGAGTGTGTGTGTGTGAGTGTGAGTGGGGGAAGTGCTTTTACCGCTCGCTGACTCGCTTCCTCTCTCTCCCTCTCATATGCTTTAACGATCATTGACCGAGCCAACTCATGGGCATGAGTTTTTTTTTTTTTTTTTCTAACCTCCTAATAGATGAATAGTTTTTGTTTGTTTGTGTGTTTGTCTCTTTACCTTCAACGAGCCGAAAAACTTTTTTATTTTTTTTATTTATTTTTTGTTGTAATTTTTTTTTGGAGAATGAAAGAGAAGAGATGGAGATACAAACACACACACACACACACATATGAAATAGTTTTTTGTGTCGAATGTTAATGAACTTTTGCGCTAGTTTAACGTACTGAAAGAAACTGAAAAAGTTTTTTGAACTTGCCTTTAACAGAAAGAGAGAAAGAGAGAGAAAAAAATAAATGAAAATAAATTAAGCATTTGTATATGATTCTTTGATTCTTTTTGAAGCTTTCAAGGCATATGAAATGATATTTTCTAATCAGTTGAAATATTCTTGGAATTCGAGTATCTCCCACCTCAAAGAATATTGCGTTAGGCTTCCGTTTAATCTGAAATTGAAAAATATATGTACATATATGTATTTCATCATAATAGATAACTTTTAGATTTCATGCTAATTTTAAGCAAAGATCATGCTACCATTTGACGGACCAACTAGTCACGATGACCTTATCAAAACAGATACCAAATTAAGTAAAAGTTTATTAATAAGATAAGATTTTTGATTTATTTCAAAATGAATGAATCATCTGTGAATCTAACTAAATTATCTTATCAGTTGGTGCCTGGCGGTGGGGAAGGGAGAGAATGAGAGTGAGTGAGAGTCACTCAAAAAAGCAACTCACCAAGAAAAACCACTCAAACATTTCCCTTTTTTCCCCGCGAGTTTTCCAAGCACTGCGAGCAGGGGAAATTTTTGAGATCAATGGTGGTTGGTTTTTTTTTTTCATATATTTAGGTTTTGTTTTCCTTTTTGGTTTTTTTTTTTTGTTTTTTTTGGGTTAGCAGCATATTTTTCGTCAACTCACCCACCAGTCTCCGTTGCACCATCAAACCAACAACATCGAAAAGCGGCAATGTGAACCATCTCCCCCGCCCCTCGCCCTTAAATACGGAAGAAAATTTTATAGGTGTTGTGCTTGTGTGTGTGTGTGTGTGCATTAAAATGACCGATTTCTCAATGAACGATATCTTGAGATCGTTTAGAAAAATGCGTATGAACAAGAACACAGGTCAAGGCGGTCATCATTACCACCACAATCATCATCATAGTCATCATCATAATCATCATCAGATCCAACATTATAATCAACACGCATCCATTTATGGGCCAAATTATGCCGCACAACAAACAAAAGACTTGAAAAAAGTCATCAAAATTATTAAAAAGAGTTTGCTAAAGGACAAAATCACAAGCCAAATGAAAATTCTTGTTTAAATCAACAAAAATTTAATTGAACTTTGTCAAAAACAAACAAAAACAATTTTATAAAATTGAAAACTACAATATGTAAACCTATAAATTATAATAATAATATTAATTAATAATCTATATTAAGACTGTCGCTATATAAAAATCAAAGGACTGAAACAATAATAAACAAAAAAACCGCAAAAAAACCTCAACTGAAAATTTGAAATATAGTCTGATTTTTACAACGGCCCCCGGAAACGATTTTTTTGATACAACAATTTACACAAAATTTTCCAAAAACAAAAAAAAATCCAAAAATCGAGATCTCTTTTTTAAACGCATCGCAAACCCAAAAATGACTGAAAGTAAAAATGATACCAAAACTTGGAACACCAAGCAAATTTGGTTAAAAGATGTTCTCTCGAAATCGGGAACTGAATTAGTGGATATAACCAAGACCAAAGTCACAGTTAAAAATGTTGCCAAGAAAACGACAACAACAGCAGCAACAACAGCTGCAACAACAACGACAACCACAAATGGAAAAGGTAAAAAGTTTGTTAGAAAATTGCAGCCGGAAAAAACTCTTTCTGGTGACCCCCAACTCTAAAAATGTGGACGCCATTTTGTTTTGGTATACGCAGTTTTTTTTTTGTATGGGGGGAGTATTGTGGGGATGTTTCATTCATATTAATAACAATCAAGCAGAGAGAGAAAAAGAGAGAAAGGAGCAGGGAAGAGAAGGAATATGCCGGTTGGAAAAAGCTTTGGATTATACAAAGATTTCGGGAAATTTTCTTCTATTGCGTAAATCCTCTCCCTAGCTTCCTCTCTCTCACTTTCTCTCTCTCTCTCTCTGTCTCATTCTCGACTTTTCTGGCCGGCAATAACAGAAAGTGCGTAGTAACCTTAGCTGTTGGGTGGTGGGTCTCTACCCCTCACCGCTTAAAGAGTTTTCCATTCTCTTAAGCGCTTTTGCCCAACCACCCAATAAGGTGGACTTTTTCTACGTTGCTTAGATTTTTCAAAAGAAAAACTTGTAATGCAGGTTGGTTCAGGTTTACCAACTTTTGTTTCGGTAGGGGTGGCAATCTAATTAAGAAGAAGTTTAATATTACCTAAAAAAGTTCATATTACTTTCAAAAACTGTCACATATCAACTGCTAAGAAACAAGTCTCTAAAAATTGTTCTTAGAAGAGTGCTTATTTAGTATCTTTTATGAGTTATAGAAAGCAAACTAGTCTAGCTTAGAATTTTATCAGGAACATCTTTCAATTGGTATGATATATTAGTCGATAGTAATATATACCGAGCTTCATTTAAATACCGAAGTTGGCTTCTCTGTATTTTCCAATGACTAAATTTTACAAATCGTTCTTTGAATGACTGATTTATCTGTCTTTAAGCACAATAATTAATATATAGAAAATATGTTTAATTTGTTAAACTCTAGTTTAAGTTGAGCTGAATGAAAGTCTAAACATGTTATCTATCTGTCTACTCATTTCTTTGTTATAATTTCAAAAATCAAACCTGTAAACAGAAACGCCTAAGTATATAACTTTTATTTAAATTAAGTCCACTTTCAATCGATTTCAACTTTTATTAAGAAATTTATGTATTCTTTTCTTTTCTTGTAGATTCATCTACAACCAATATGGTTTACTATCCTGCTAATCAATTGCTCATTAAAACAGAGCAACCAAGTCAAACGCAATTCTGTCTGCAAGTGCCGCCGCCTTTGACGGCAACAGCAAGTATTGGTGCGCCGCCTAGCGGACAGCAGGAGCACTATGAGCTGCTGCAGACACCGCAGCAACGACAAATGCAGTTGCAACAACAACAGCAACAGCAGCAGCAGCAACAACAGCAGCTACACCACCAGCAGCAACAACAACAACAACAACAGCAGCATCATCTAAGTGGCTATCAATTGTCCCTGCAACAGCATGAGAGTATTACAACAACAACAACAACAACGACGCCAAGAATTAAACAGGAGCCCAATTCCATATCATTTGGCCAACTGCGACTACCAGCAATATCAGCAGCAACAGTTGCATCCCCAGCAACAACAACAACACCAACAACAACACCAACACCAACAACAAGCACAACAGCAACCAAAGTGGTAAACTCCCGCAAACCCAATCCCAATAAGCCACAATTCAAATGCGAACAATGTGGCATGACATTTGGCAGCAAATCGGCCCACACTTCCCATACAAAATCGCATGCAAAGAATGCCGAAATGTCACGAGATGCCGCCGCCAATGGAGCCACCATGAATCTACTATCATCAACAGCCACAGCCACATTGCCGCCAATTGAACTGAATGAGGCGGGTCTGCCCTTGGGTATACCAAAGAGTCCAATTATAAAGCCATTGGCAAATGTGGCAGCCGGTTCCGATCCCTATCAGTGCAGTGTGTGCCTAAAGACTTTTGCGGTACCCGCTAGACTGGTAAGTACCATTATCACAACACACAAAAAGTTATCATTGAAGATTTGGGTTAGCTAACCTATTTATTTATGTATTTTCTTGCATCTTCAGATCCGTCATTATCGCACCCATACAGGTGAGCGTCCCTTCGAATGTGAGTTCTGTCACAAGTTATTCAGCGTTAAGGAGAATCTGCAAGTGCATCGTCGCATCCATACCAAGGAGCGACCCTACAAATGTGATGTATGTGGACGAGCATTCGAGCATTCGGGTAAATTGCATCGTCACATGCGCATTCATACGGGCGAACGTCCTCACAAGTGTTCCGTGTGCGAAAAGACTTTCATCCAATCCGGCCAATTGGTGATCCATATGCGGACACACACTGGCGAGAAGCCCTACAAGTGCCCAGAGCAGGGCTGTGGCAAGGGATTCACCTGCTCCAAGCAATTAAAAGTACACTCTCGCACCCATACGGGCGAGAAGCCGTATCATTGTGACATTTGTTTCCGTGATTTTGGTTACAATCATGTCCTGAAATTGCATCGGGTGCAGCATTATGGTGCCAAGTGCTACAAGTGCACCATTTGCGATGAGACCTTTAAGAACAAGAAGGAAATGGAGGCCCATATCAAGGGTCATGCCAATGAGATACCAGACGATGAGGCTGAGGCGGCAGCAGCTGCCGGCAATGCGGTTGCCGCAAGCGGATCCTCCGGTTCGCTATCGGGCTCATCATCACAGGCCATAACCAGCACATCGGATAGTAGTAACAATTCACCACCCAGTTCACCACCGGCGGTAAAAAAGCCACGCCAACCACGTCAGCCCCGAGGAGTCAAAGCGGCAGCCATTGCCGCTGCTGCCGCTGCCGCCGCTGCTAATATTGGTGGTCCTCTATCGCCCAGCTCGGCCAGCTCAACGTACTCGCCACTGAGCAGTAGTCAGGCCTCGCCGCCGCCTTCGACAATTTCTTCCTATCATCTGCCTCCCCAATTGGACACCGATGCTCTTAGTCGGGATAGCGGTGTTTCGAGTGCCCAACCACCGCATAGCAACTATGCTGATGAGGATTTGCCCACAGATCTGAGCATGCAACAGCAGCAGCAGCAGCAGCCACACCAAATGTCCTCACCTCCGCCGCCACAAATGGCCTACTATCAGGAACCAGCCCAAGCCTCCGCCACCATTAATCCTGCTCTCCTTGAGGCCGCCAGTATGGCTCGCTATCACACCGAGGAAGCCGAAGATGAAGATGATCGAAATGATGATGTTCATGTTGCCGCTTTGCAAATGATGCAATTATGTCGTGGTGGACATGCAGCCAACAGTCCACCCTCGCCCCCGATGACACAACAATTGGTGGCGGCGGTGTCACAGCAGCAACAGCAGCAGCAGTTGCAACCAACTTTGCATGTTAGTGAATTAGCCGCCAACTATGATGATACCCACGAGGCCAATGAATTGATTGAGCACTTTAAAAGAGGAGACCTGGCCCGTCATGGTCTTCACAAGGGTTACGCTCCAGTGCCGAAATTTGAGTAAGTATATAAACCAAACTAATAGATCATTTAAACTAGAAATAGATCAGGGAATATAAGCACTTAGAGATCCCAAATCCTTCAACTAAATTTGAAATGGTGTAACTAAAAATTGTCAAACTCAATAGCAAACTTTCAATTAGGAACTCAAGGAAGATAGATTTTTTAGTTCCCAAAAGTATGCTATAAATACAAAACTTTGCCGTTAGCGAGCTTTTAGCTTTTCGATTTTATTTGAAATTTAAACTAACAATTGCCTATTTGCTATTCTTTTTTTTTTACAGACCTGCATTGCCCAATCCAGATGTTGTGCGTCGCTTAGAGGCAGCCCTAGGCGGACTGAGGTCGAGCACAGAGTCACCGGAGCGTAGTTCCTCACCGGAAAGTGATTCTTTAATGATGGCCGATCGCAATGTGATGACTTTGCCTTTGCGTAAACGCAAACATTACATGAACAAGGGCGAGGACATGGATCACGGATCAGAGCCACACAATTCCACAATTGGCAACAATGTGTCCGACGGTTCTGCCGCAGGTAGCGGAGCATCTGGTTCGGGCAACGCCACGGATTCAGCGGCAGCAGCCAAAGTGATGCGCATGAGTTCGGTCATACAGTTTGCCAAGGCCTCGTAAGATGATGATTGATGCGATTGATTGAGGATCGATTCAGGATTGAGGATCGATCAATCAGCTTAAAGACTGTTCAACAAATTCTAACTGAAAATAATTTTACTCTTAGTTATTTTGTTCTATTTTTTTTTTTTTTTGGTTTGTGTGGGAGAATGCTAATTTTTAATGCATTTCTCCTCAAAAAAGAAAACAAAAAAAACACACACACACATAAAAAATGCCAAAAGTATTATAACAACAACAAAAAAAAAAAAAATGGAAAAAAATTAATCAAACAAGAAATTTGTTTTTAAAATAATATCATAATTATTATTATTATTGTAATGGCGCCTCCTATTATGTTTAAAACTAAAAAAAATTTTGTTAAATTTTTGATTTCAATTTGGCAAATATTGTTTATTTACGTTTTTGTTTCTAACGCTTTTTGCATCGATTTGGCATTACCAGAAAAGAATGAAGAAGACGAAGAAAAAGGAATAGAAAAGAAGAATTACACCATAAACAATAATAAGCTACATACATACATAAATAATTATATACAACTACAAATACAACTACAAAAAAAAAATATTTATGCAAAATTAAGGCCATATTGGCATTTAACATTTAAATAAATAAGTCAAATAAGTCTTTAAAAACTCCAAAAAACCAACAAACACAATAAATGCGAAATTAAAATTACAACAAAAGGAAAAATTACATATTTATTAAAGAGAACTATGCTCGATCCCTCCCTTCCATCATCAAACATTAAAAAATTCAAATCAAATCATTTGAAACTTATATTTAGCTAAACGAAAACAAAAAACAATTTGATATGCATTTTATATTTGATATATATACAAACAAAAATCAAGCATTGAATTGCCCAAAATTGAAAACCAAAAGATTTCCACTTCGTAAACATATATAAATTAATATATATATATACATATATATATATATGTTTATATCTAGATATATTTGGAGAATATTGAACTGATCAAGCAAAAGAGCAAGCAAAACATTGAATAAGTTTAAACATAAAAACATTAATCACAACAGAAACTTAATTTTTAAGTCGCATCTGCGCCATAAAACAAACAAAAAAACAGAACTTTTTGTAAACGCTAAGTCGAAATTATATATATATATATATATACGAAATATATAAACTTACTCTAGTAATAAATTCTAGCATCAAATATTGCAAGTAAAAGAAGAAAACCAACCACAAAACGGAGGGAAAAAATCTAATACAAAAGCAACGCAAATAAAGTGAATTAAATATAAAAGCAAAATGCGTAACAATAAACGAAATATGTATAAAAAAAATAGCAACAAACTAAAGTATATTTTATTAGAAGAAATATTAGTATTAGTATATACAACATTTTATTTGAATTTTTAACCAATTTTAAAAAACAATACCTTATTCGTGGGGGAATTTCATCTACTTTTTTTCGTAGTTTAACAGAACTTAGCATTTTCGAATACTTAGTATAGAAAACTGCCGCCAAGCCAAAGCATTCATGAAATTCATATAAAAATCACATTTTCTATAGGCCCCAATTCGAAGTGTGGAAATAAATGAAAAACTCGAAGTAGACCTACAACTTCTTCAAAGGACTTATAGGTGTATCTTCAATATTAAACATTTTGAATCAGTTGGGCTAGTGACCAGGCCAAATGGGGGATTCTTTTACCTTATCACACCTAGAAAGAAAACCCCAAAAGGCAAGGTCATTAAACTTGCGCCATATATTCTCAATGAAATAACAAACACAACGCAAAAAAAAAATGGTTAAAAAAAAGTTGTTTGATAGACGAGGAAATTTAATTTGATATAAGAAAAAAAAGGGTGTATGTCCACCTAAAACAAACATAATTTCCTAATTTCGACCGAGCAATTGGTGGGAGTGGACCACCCAAAACCCCCCTATGGCACCTGTTGAGATTTAACTAGTTCTCTATACGCTTTGTTCGCTGTCAATTCGCCGCAAATTCATAACTTTTATTCTATTGATAAAAAGGAATGACAGACATTTTTTCCCATAGACCTAGCACAAATGTAAGGTCTAAAACATCGTATAATAGCTATCTATATACTATATACACTTTAACAAATCGCCTTTAGCGCCGTTTGAACTTCTGTCGTGCCCGAAGATTGCATACCCTTAGAAAATCACTTTTCACGCAAGAAAACAAAAGAAAAGACTTTCCTCTAAAAATTTTGCTGAACCTAATATGAAAAATTTACTGAATTTAGATCCTAAGACAGCTGCTTGATATAGACAAACGTTTGGAAACGCATTTTTGGCCGATTTTTCAAAAGTTTAAAGTATTTTTAATTTGGTTTTTATGGTTGAACCAATTCATCTATATCTTCTTACTCCTTCAACTAGCTGAATAGCCTTTTATTCTAATTTTAACTATGATAGATTTTAAAAATAAATTTCACCATGCTGATTAAAAATTGTGTCTACTCCTTGCAATAGAAACTTCTGGTTATCCAATTAAGCAAAACTAAATGAAGAACTATGAAGCCAGTTTAAAATGTAATTACAAGTTGAGATTTTATTTATATTAAAACGGAAAGTGACATATTACATTATTTGAGCAGTTTATGTGGGATACGTCATATGTTTGTTTGTGGCATGAAATTGAATTGATAGTTGGCGGTCAGCATGACCAAGCATATTTGTTTAGTAGCCAAGCTATTTTCATGGGTGTAGGAAGGGGATAAACTAAAAAAGAGGTTGCCATCGACATGAGAGAGAGAGAAAAGCTTAAGGTCTATAGAATGATTATTAAAGAATGATTTTCTATTGAACAAGTTTTGTTTAGTCTTAAGATTTAATTTTTTAAGTGGTTTTTTGCTAGTCTTTATTTTAAGTTTTTGATTGACTATGAAGAAATATGCAAAAAGTATTGATTACTTCATCCCCTCCCCCCCCCCCTTCCCCACAACCAACTCGCCTACGTCCATATCTAGTGTTTGATGGATACGTCCAAAACATTATAAGCACAACGCAGTTAGCCTATAAAAGCTAAAGGCAACGCTAAGTTCTGACTCAGTTAACATAGAAACTGGAAAGTGAGCACAACAATTGAACAAAAATAAACTATAAAAATGGAATTAATCGATTTCACTAAGTAAATAATTGAGATTAGAATTTCTATTGACATGGGAGAATAAATAAATCTAACAAATTTCACTTATAGGGAAGGAAAGTTCACCAAAGAAACCAATGAAACTGGCAAAGTTGTCATTGTGACTGGAGCAAATACCGGAATAGGTAAGGAAACGGTAAGGGAATTGGCCAGACGAGGAGCCACCGTTTGTATGGCATGTCGGGATATGAAAAAGTGTGAAGAGGCACGCCAGGAAATTGTTAATGAAACCAAAAATGATAAAATTTTTACTAAATCATTGGATCTGAGCTCCTTGGATTCCATACGTAAATTTGCCGATGAGTAAGTACCATTAAATTGTTAACGAAATAATAAATACATCATGTCGGAATGTCCTTTGACCTTAACAGTTTCAAGGCCGAACAGAATAAGCTTCATATTCTGATCAATAATGCCGGCATTATGCGTGGTCCCCGCCAGCTGACCAAAGAAGGTTTCGAAATGCAAATTGGTGTGAATCATATGGGACACTTTTTGCTTACCAATTTGCTACTGGACACCCTTAAAGCCTCCGCCCCCAGTCGCATTGTGAATGTGTCCAGTTCCGTGCATTATATGGGAAAAATTAATACAAAAGATTTGAATAGCGAGAAATGCTATTCCGAGGGCGGCGCCTATAACCAGAGTAAGCTGGCCAATGTCCTATTTACACGAGAGTTGGCCAAGCGTTTGGAGGGAACTGGTGTCACTGTAAATGCCTTGCATCCCGGTGCTGTCAAAACGGAATTGGGTAGAAATTGGTCGGTTGGCAAGTGAGTAACAAAACAAATTTCCATAAGTTGCAAATTTTAACTTTTGCATTGTTTAGGAACTTCGTTCTACCACTCCTTTCGCCTCTTATGAAGACCCCCGTAAGTGGAGCCCAGACAACTCTCTATGCAGCTTTGGATCCTGAATTGGAGAAGATTTCTGGCCTTTACTTCAGCGACTGTAGGCCAAGGGAAATGGCCAAGGCAGCCAAAGATAATAAAACTGCCGAATGGCTGTGGGCCGAAAGCGAAAAATGGACAGGCCTCGCCCAGGGTTAAGCATCGTGAGACTAGTTTAACTTATTTTCTTGCATTTGTTGTTTGTTATATTTAAGATATTAAAAATGTGTGAGTCGTATATAATTTTCTCATTTACCCAAGGGCCAGGCTCAGTGTCCTCTTTCCTAAGCAGTTGTCAGGCTTTGCCAGCCCTGAATATATTATATAGAAAGGTCAAAGTTAAGTTGTGTTTTAGTAGTTTTCATTGAATTTTTAATTCCCAAAAGTATGCTATTAAAATCAATTGCGCCCTTAGAGAGATTCAATTTGAATTTGTTTTGTTATGGATTCATTGACTAATTAGATATAGATCCATATGCAATGACACCGACTAACTTACACTTTTTTGGAGTAATTTTCAACTTATTGATTTTTGTCAGTGCTCATTAAATGGGAGACTAACCAACTGACGCCTTCTATTCGCCTTTTTTTAGATTTCGTATAATTTTTATAATAAAAATCAATAATGATAATGAAAATACAATACAGCTCTGGGTAAGGGGATCAAGATAAGGGTCTAGATGACCTGAAAGTATAGCAAATTTTATCATAATACGTTTTACTATCTGCATACGCGTCGTATACTTTATCAAATTGCGTTAGACAACGACGATTGCATACTCTCGCACAATGTTTGAGGTACATGATCAAACCCCCGAATTAAAACTGATTGCATTAATGTCAAACAATAAACTTAACAATCCAGTTTATAGTCGTTGGATCTATTTGGAACTACATATCATGAAAAATTACAAATACTTTGAAAACAAAAAAAACTAAATTCAATTAACTCCTTTCGATAGCAGTTACTAGTTGACCACATAGTTTAACTAGACCGGGTCTAACTATTTAAATAAAAACTACAACGCCTTTTAAGTATAGAATTACTAACTGAGACACTTAACTTATAATTGAAAGCGGTCATTGCAAATTATGTGGGAATCGTCATATGTATGTTTAAGATAGAAATTATTGGTATAGACATGTCAAACATGTCTTAATAGCAAAATAATCCTTGTACAGGTGACAGAACAACTGAGTAAACTAGAAAATTGTTTACCCATAGAGGAATTGAAATATTGACTATAGAGTCAAATAGTAAATAGTATTTATTGTTTTTTTTTTTAATTATAAGTTATTTAATGCAAATCGTCAAACAGCGGCCAAAGATGACAAAACTGCTGACTGGCTGAATGGGCCGAAATCGTAAAATGGACTGGCCTTACTCAGGTTAAGGCCAATTGAGATTGGCATAAATTATATACCTGTTGTTTGTTATATTAAACAAACTAAATTGTAGGATTAGTTAACTATTTTCTCTTCGATTAACCACATGAGGAATGGGCCTAGCACTTAATATTTACTAACAAATGCACTATACATAGATCAATAAATTAATCAAGTTTGTTTGTACTTAGAATTATCAAAAAGTTTGCCTTAGACATTCGTATTAGTATCAGGCTTATCAGTGAAGACCTAAATGATTTGACAATTTCTACGAGTGATTCACATGAGTTGAAGATGTTTATCGGGGTCTTTTCTAAGAAATTTTACAAACTATTTTGGATTAAGGGTCAAAATATAATTTATTTGCAGTCTTTGTTTTTTAATTCTTCTGTTTTAATATAGAAAACTCTATTTGTTTGGCTTGTATTTCAAACGACTCAAGCGCAGTATAAAGTCCAGCAAAAACATTTGAATTTTAATTTCTTTGGGATTCTGTGTGGCATAAAAGCCAGGAACGCCAGCCATATGCAGTGTAGATTGCTGGTCATTAACCTGGCAGAGAGATAAGGATAGGTTAAAGAAAAATCATCGGCAGTTTGAAATTGTAAACTTACCTTTTGATCTAATACTTCAATAATTTTCTTGTCTGCGTCTTTTAGTTTATTTAAGTGTTTGGCCTTCAGCAAGTCTAGTATGTGGGCCAATTCTTTAGGATCCTTAATTTTCGAACACCATTCGGTGACCTGAAGTTGACATTGAAAATTGTTATTACCCATAAAGAATTTAGTAAATTATAATTACCTCAATTTCGTATTCGTTTTCAACCTGCAATCGCATTTGCAGCAAATGTTTCTCTGTGGCATGTTGCAGCTCAAGCAAAGCCTTGACTATCTCGAAAATGCCTTCATTTAAAACGCAGTGGGCCAGTTCGGTGAGCAACTCATAGGATATGCGTGTCTGCAACGTTCTAAACAATCAAAATAGTAAACATTAAATTTAGTTTGCCTGACCAAATCGAATAAATATTTACATACACTGGAAGTTCGGCGTGATAGGATCTCAGGTTGTCCACCAGGAAATAGATTTTACGTTGCAGACACTGGGGCGTGGATTCACTGTCGTCTGTCGCTTCTGTTGTAGCAGTTGTTGTTGATTCTGCAACTTGCTCCTCCATTATTTTTAACTAATAATTAATATTTAAGAGACAAATGTGGTGCATTCATCCAGCTGTTAAGTTGAAGACATATACACGGTATTTTTGTTGCTATAAATCCTTAGATGGCTCACAAAGATTTGTAAACATGTGATTATAAACTATAAATGTCATAATTGTCGAGTCATCTATTTCATAATTCCATTAATATTAATAAGTCATTTAACAAAAATCAACTAAAACGTCCAATCATCTGATAAAAAATGCTTAAAGTGACCAAACATTTGATTGTTTTATGGTCACACCAGTAAGGTATAAAGTTATCGATAATGACTATCGATACTTTAATACACGTGAAGAGTGGGAAATTTAAATTCTTAAAATCTGTCTGTGCCTATTATACTTAATAAATGAACATCCATTTTTGCCACAAGTAAAAAATATAAGGAAAATACATTTATTTGAATTATTGCGCCAGAAAGAAGATATAGATATCGAATTTTTTGGCATGTACAAATATCATCAAGTACATACATCATCATGACCATGCAATTTTCGAGATACCCAAAGCGTTCCATAGACGTAGCTGGCGGTAGATTAATTAGTGGTTAGTTTCAATAGGAGGTGTTAAAAATGGCATAACTGAATTCGTGATTTATACTATGTTCTACTATATTCTTTCGTTAATTTATTATTTGTATTATATTGTTATATTGTACCACATTTTGACCCTTCGCGCTACGCCCATGACAATGGTTTGATTAGACAACCAAACAAATAATTCGTATACAAATTAGGCGCGGCGCCGAGTTACGATTCAGTTAAAATAACAACTTGAATGTGAACGGCCAAGCAAAAAAATAAACTAAAAATTTATTAAATGGGTATCTTCAGGTATATAACTTAGTGTTTACTCAATTTTGAAATGAATTTAACTCATCAAATGAAAAACTTCTATAGGAATGGCAAATTCACCAAACAGACCAATGAAACTGGCAAAGTTGTCATTGTGACTGGAGCAAATACCGGGATTGGTAAAGAGACCGTCAGGGAATTGGCCAGACGAGGAGCCACCGTTTACATGGCATGTAGGGACATGGAAAGATGTGAAAAAGCACGACTTGAAATCGTTGAGGACACAAAGAATCAAAACATTTTCTCCAGACACTTGGATCTGAGTTCCTTGGATTCTGTACGTGAATTTGTTAAGAAGTAAGTTCTATAAAATTCACCGTGAGGTAATGTGCATCTCATGTCAGAATGTCCTTTAACAGTTTCAAAGCCGAGCAAAATCAACTTCATATTTTGATCAATAATGCCGGCATAATGCGTGGTCCCCGCCGTTTGACCAAAGAGGGTTTCGAAATGCAAATTGGTGTGAATCATATGGGACACTTTTTGCTTACCAACTTGCTACTCGATACACTTAAAGCCTGCAATTCCAGTCGTATTGTTGTCGTATCCAGCGGTGTCCATGGCTTAGGCAAAATTAATACTAAAGATTTGAATAGCGAGAAATCGTATTCCGAGGGCGGCGCCTATAGTCAAAGTAAATTGGCCAATATCCTATTCACACGAGAGTTGGCCAAGCGCTTAGAGGGAACTCGTGTTACCGTTAATGCTGTGCATCCAGGAGCTGTCGACACGGAACTGGGCAGAAACTGGGGAGCTGGC
The DNA here is from genome assembly GCA_024703675.1 of Drosophila nebulosa. NCBI lineage: Eukaryota > Metazoa > Arthropoda > Insecta > Diptera > Drosophilidae > Drosophila > Drosophila nebulosa. The sequence continues at coordinate 4,167,962 of CM045724.1, read as the reverse complement.
AAGTAAGTTATAAGATTAAACCTAGATAAGTATGTTCCTTCTAATATACATACATATTTTAAATTCTACTTTCATATCAGAGTGTTATGGCCAGTATTATCTATCTTCATGAAGACCCCTGAGAGTGGAGCGCAAACAACCCTTTATGCAGCTTTGGATCGTGATTTGGAGTTGGTTTCCGGCCTTTATTTTGGCGACTGTCAGCCAACGAGTGTGTCAAAGGCGGCCAAAGATGATGAAATGGCCAAATGGCTATGGGCGGAGAGTGAGAGATGGACAGGTCTCGCCTAGATCCAATCGATTTAACTATATTGACTATGTATAAGTGCATTTGTTGTTTTTATAAATAATTATTAATTTTAAGATGTTGTTCTGTAACATATTGATATTTTCATTTAAAGGATTTCTGACTTTTCCTCTTTTATTAATCGTTAACAGCACACAATCATAAAAGTTAATTTAAAGTTTTAAAGTTTAAGTTTAGCAAATAAAACGGCTAACGAAAATGTCGATTCATCTGAGTGACCAATATTCTAGTTGGATATGAGTGTGCCCATAGGTAACGAATAGAATGATCGATTTTTCTACCAATTCTTATCGATACTTCTATTCAAATTCAAATCTAGGTTTCTAGGTTTTATCTACTGCAACGATGTTTATAGGCGCAATACTTTCTTCTTGTAGATATCGGTAAATCCTAAATTTATTTCACAATACTAATTGAATACCAATAATTTGTTTTTTTGTTTCGCTTGTGCATTTGAAATTCTACCCTTTCAGTTCTAATTGTAATCGCTGTATTATTGGCGGGAAGGAATAGTAATTAATTAGCGAACTTTCTGGCAAGTAGAAATATCTTTTGATAGTCATCATGGCCAAGCAATTTATCTAATGCCCAACTCATACCAGAGGCGTGGGCGGCGTTATGCGAAAACATTGGAGCTTAAGAAATTTAGAAGAAAACATTGCTAAATGGTGACTTAAATAAGAGCAAGCCAATTTATGTATATGCCTTATTTATGAAATATTTTTCAGGAAAAATGTTGCTACTAGAATTATAACCCTTAACTGTACGTCTATGATAAGTGTTTGTTTGAACGTTCAAACAAGTAGTTGCGTGGGGGTATATAAGTTCAGCCGACGCCGGGTTCTAAATCAGTTAAAACAAAAAATTGCATGTGAACGGTCAAGTTTTTAATTAAACTAAAAAATGGATCTAATCGATTTTTCAAAGTATGTACATATATTAAACAGAAAAAAGTAATTAAATAACCCATAAACCTTTTAAAGGGATGGTAAATTCACCAAACAAACCAATGAAACTGGTAAAGTTGTGATTGTGACTGGAGCAAATACCGGAATAGGTAAGGAAACGGTTAGGGAATTGGCCAAACGGGGAGCCACCGTTTTCATGGCATGTCGGGATATGAAGAAGTGCGAAGAAGCACGCAGAGAAATCGTTGAGGAGACAAAAAACACGAGAGTTTTCTCTAGAAATTTAGATCTAAGTTCCCTGGATTCCATTCGCAAATTTGCCGAAGAGTAAGTGCTATAAAACAAAAAAAAAAAAAAACAACAAAACGATAATAACATTTGTCTTGCAGATTTAAGGCTGAGCAGAATAAACTTCACATTCTGATCAATAATGCCGGCATAATGCGTGGTCCTCGCAAGTTGACCAAAGAGGGTTTCGAAATGCAAATTGGTGTGAACCATATGGGTCACTTTCTACTAACCAACTTATTGCTAGATGTCCTCAAGGCTTCTGCTCCCAGTCGTATTGTAAATGTGTCTAGCGGTGTGCATTATTTAGGTAAAATTAATACTGAAGATTTAAATAGCGAGAAATCGTATTCCGAGGGCGGCGCTTATAGTCAAAGTAAATTGGCCAATGTCTTATTTACCCGTGAATTGGCAAGGCGCTTGGAGGGCACTGATGTCACTGTAAATGCCTTGCATCCAGGTGCTGTCAAAACGGAACTGGGCAGAAATTGGGGAGCTGGCAAGTAAGTGGTGATGTGAAATCGTAAGAGGTGCAAATGTTTTATATAACGTTTACTAATTTCAGACTGTTGATGCCACTATTATCACCCTTTTTAAAGACTCCTGAGAGTGGGGCTCAAACAACTCTTTATGCAGCTTTGGATCCTGATTTGGAGAAGCTCTCCGGTCTGTATTTTAGCGACTGCAGACCAAAGGAAATGGCCAAGGCAGCCAAAGATGACGAAATGGCCAAATGGTTATGGGCGGAGAGTGAAAAATGGACGGGAATCGCATAGATCCAAAATGTTTGATTCATGGAAATATATATGTATGAGCATTCATCGTTTATTATATGCCACAAATTTAATGACTTTTCTTTAACCGAAAAAGAGGCAAATTTTTATATACATAATTATTTTTAAATTTTTTCATCTTTCTTGTTAAGAAACTAATTCTAGGAATTTGACAAATTGTGCCATCATTTTAACTAATTTATGATTAGATTTGGGCAAATATAACGGCCAGCAAAACTGTCGATTCATTTGTAGAGTTACCTAATTTTTGATTAGATGGTGTGACCACAGGTGAGAGATAACGATAACGATTTTTCTACCAATGAATATCGATATTTCAATTCCTAAGGCAGAAAATCAAATTCAAATTTTCATTACATTTAACTCACTATATTGCGATATGTATGGCGCGAAAAAATTTATTAAATATCGAATTTACTGGCATATAGAAATTAATTAATCTGGCATAAAGAATATTGATAGTCATCATTGCCAAGCAATTTATCTAATGGCAAACTTTTTCCAGAGGCGTAGACAGTTGACTTAATGGTGACTCAAATTACAGCAGTCCATAATGTATGGTTCGCCCATGAAATAATTCCGAGTAATCTATCTTTAGGTATTAAATTTCTTACCCTTCACCCTACGTCTATGATAAGTGTTTGATTGTACGTTCAAACAAGTAATTGCGTGGGGGTATATAAGTTAGGACGACGACAGGTTCTAAATCAGTTAATAAAATTAGTGCATGTGAACGGTCAAGTAAAAAAAAGTTGCAGCTTTCAATTCAACTTGAAAATGGATCTAATAGATTGTTCAAAGTATATGTTTAGAACTAAATTAAAATAGAGTAACTAATTAAACTAAATAAATTCTATAGAGATGGAAAATTCACCAAACAAACCAATGAAACTGGTAAAGTTGTGATTGTGACTGGAGCAAATACCGGAATTGGTAAGGAAACCGTAAGGGAATTGGCCAGACGGGGAGCCACCGTTTTCATGGCATGTCGGGATATGAAGAAGTGTGAAGAGGCACGCGAGGAAATTGTTAATCAAACCAATAATGATAAGATTTACAGTAGATCATTGGATCTGAGTTCCTTGGATTCCATACGAAAATTTGCCGAAGAGTGAGTACTTTGAACGTGTTCATAAAATAATGTGTATAATAAATTCAAATATCCTTGGGTTCTACAGTTTCAAGGCCGAACAAAATCAACTTCATATTTTAATCAATAATGCCGGCATAATGCGTGGTCCTCGCAAGTTGACCAAAGAAGGTTTCGAAATGCAAATTGGTGTGAATCATATGGGACACTTTTTGCTAACTAACTTATTGCTGGATGTCCTCAAGGCTTCTGCACCCAGCCGCATTGTCGTTGTCTCTAGCGCTGTGCATTATGTGGGTAAAATTAATACAAAAGATTTGAACAGCGAGAAATCGTATTCCGAAGGCGGCGCCTATAGTCAAAGTAAATTGGCAAATATTCTTTTCACCCGAGAGTTGGCTAAGCGTTTGGAAGGCACTGGTGTCACCGTAAATGCTATACATCCAGGTGCCGTTAAAACGGAATTGGCCAGAAATTGGGGAGCAGGCAAGTAAGTGAAGGTATAAAACCGTAGGAAGTAAAATTTTTGGTTCATGCTTTGCATTCTAATTTCAGGTTATTGGCGCCAGTAATATCACCCTTTTTGAAGACCCCTGAGGGAGGAGCTCAAACAACTCTCTATGCAGCTTTGGATCCTGATTTGGAGAAGCTCTCCGGCCTGTATTTTAGCGACTGCAGACCAAAGGAAATGGCTAAGGCAGCCAAAGATGACGAAATGGCCAAATGGCTTTGGACGGAGAGTGAGAAATGGACAGGAATCGCATAGAGAGGAATTCGTTGTTTATTATTTACAACAAATTTAATGAAGTTTCGTTGGCTTTTCCGCCCTTTTTTTCAAATAAAACAAAACTATGGGAATTTTTATTAAATAATGCTTTATTTTACAAATGACAAAATTGAATATGGAGCTTTGACAAAATGTTGCAAGCACATTTTATTTAGGCCAGCAACATTTTAACTAGGCCAGAAAAAATGTCGATTCATTTGTGTAAAGTGACCAACTTTTTATGTTTAAAATAGTCGATTTTTCTCTCGATATCAATATCGATACTTTGGCACAAAATTCAAATTTAAATTTGCAAATTGTTTGCCTATAACGGCATTTTTACGCACAATACTATTCCAAAATCTATTAAATGTAAGGGAGATGATTTTTATTTGTATTCCAAATATTCTATAGTTTTAATATTTAAAGATAATTGATATATTTATTTGCCGGGAAATAGGTAGTAGAACTTTCTGGCGAGCAACTATTTTTGAATTGTCATCATTGCGTAGCTTTTTTGTACGCATTTGCATAGGCGTAGTTTGGGTTGGCTGGGAAACAGTTAAAGTTGGAGAATTTTAAATGAATCATATTTTCAAACATTTGCCTATATAAAAACAGGCTCAAACATATTCGTTTGTTTGTATATTTTTTTTGAATTATCTAAACATATAAGCTGTTTAACCCTTTCCCTACGTCTATGATTGGGCATACAAACAAATAAATGGCATTAAAGTTACGACGAATTTTGTATCAGTTATTAAACAAAGTTGAAGGTAGTCGGACATACTTTGTGACAATAACAAAAAATGGATTTAATTGATTTTTCTTGGTATGTACAATTAAAAGCAATTAAAATTGGAGTTTGAATCAAAATGACCAATTAATTTTACCTTTCCTAGTACTGGAAAATTCACCAAGGAAACCAATGAAACTGGTAAAGTTGTGATTGTGACTGGAGCAAATACCGGGATAGGTAAGGAGACTGTTAGGGAATTGGCCCGTCGAGGAGCCACCGTTTATATGGCATGTCGGGATAAGAAGAAGTGTGAGGAGGCACGCCAGGAAATCGTTGATGATACAAAAAATGATAAGATTTATGCTAGATCATTAGATCTAAGTTCTTTGGATTCCATACGAAAATTTGCTGAAGAGTAAGTATAACAAAAGTCACCAAAAAATTAATATAAAGATTAAAGTAAATGACCTTCGTCCTTTAAGATTCAAGGCTGAACAAAATAAGCTTCATATTCTTATCAATAATGCTGGCGTCTTCGGTGGTCCACGGAACGTGACCAAAGATGGATTTGAGATGCATATTGGTGTGAACCATATGGGTCACTTTCTGTTGACCCACTTATTGCTGGATGTCCTTAAGGCTTCTGCTCCCAGTCGTATCGTGAATGTGTCTAGCGCCGGTCATTATATAGGGAAAATCAATACTAAAGATTTAAATAGCGAGAAATCTTATTCCAAGGGTGTCGCCTACAACCAAAGTAAATTGGCCAATATCCTTTTCACCCGAGAGTTGGCCAAGCGTTTAGAGGGCACTGGTGTCACTGTAAATGCCTTGCATCCAGGTGTTGTCAAAACGGAAATCGCTAGAAGTTGGCGTGCTGTTAGGTAAATTATGATAAGAAATCTAATTAAGGACGAGTTGCCTAATGTATTTTGCTTTCATTTTAGATTAACTTGGTCGGTGCTGTCACCTTTTGTGAAGTCTCCTGTGAGTGGAGCTCAGACAACTCTCTATGCAGCTTTGGATCCTGATTTGGAGAAAGTGTCCGGTCATTATTTTAGCGATTGCAAACCAAGAAAAGTGGCCAAGGCCGCAGAAGATGACGAAACTGCTGAATGGCTATGGGCCGAAAGTGAGAGATGGACAGGAATTACATTGGATTATTACTGGGCATAATATGTTTTTATTTGTAGTTTGTACCTTGTAAAGATTTTATTTATAAAACTAGACTTTTTATAAAAGATTATTGATATTATTTGAAGAGCAATCAAAACAGCCCGCAAAAATGTCGACTCATTTGATCTACCCAGAGGTAGAGTGACCAACTGTCAGATATATTTGTGTGAGCAAAGGCAACCAATTAAAAGTATCGATATTTGTGTCATCAATTATTAAAGCGGGAATTTTCAAATTTCATATTAGATATTAACTAATATATGTACAACCAAAAAAAATTTAAACAAAATCACACGGACCTAAAAAAAAGTTTTAACCATTTCTAATTTGCCATAATCGACAATCGGTATACCGCTTATAAACTGAAATACTTAGTAAGAGAAATGGTTTTATTGATTTGCCCATTATCTAGTAATATTTCATAAATAGTGATTGGCGAAATACGGAAACACCCCATTTAAAAGATCTATGCGTTTGTGAATTTAAAAATGCAATAAGATTAATTTAATTTAATAGCTACAACTGTTTTCAATCAGTTCATTCACCTGTGTTGATGTTTTGTTTTTTGTTTTCTTCAGAAATCATGTACAATTAGAAATATGTATTATAGATTTGAGACGTTTAAACACGAGTGAGTATAAACTAGTCATTAAGAGAGACGGAGTGATAGAGAAAGAGTGAGATAAGGTAGACCGAAAATAGAAATAGAAACAATATGGTACAACAAAATTAGAATAGGAGATAAGGCAACCGGCACAAAAGCAAACACTTAACTTAATTAGCAGAAACGAACTTAACTAATAATGCAAATTGATTTATTTTGTTTAATTTCCTATCAAAATGTTTATGATCAAGAACGTCACCACAATCATCAGATGCCGATATATGAGCACAAAACAAACACGGCAAATATCATAACGATCATAAAGACAATGGCTATCCAGGCGGGTAAGGTACCTAGAAAAGAAACGAAAAATTTATGTTTCAATAGTCTCTTAATTGGTTTAGGAGAAATAGGAAACTTACGCCTTTGAGGCAGACTGTGTATGCAAACTTTATTGTCGACTGAGATGGAGAGAACGGCCGCCTCCGTATCGCTGGAAATGGGTGGCCCCTCCTCATTCGTAATAGGAAGAAATTGCAGCCCCGTCACGAACATTGAGTGAGCATGAGGAATGTGCAAGACGCGCTAAATAACAAACAAAAAAAATTAGAAAACCATAAAGAAAACTAAAATTTGAAATACTTGAACCCACCTGCAGACTAAAAGCAATGTACATGGAAACGCTGCCGGAAAACATTGTACCAACAGCCACAAATCGTCCATCATCTCGCACTGCCAGCGATGACAGACTCTCGTCGATGGCGACCGCCATCTTAAGTTGTCCAGCTGAATCCCATTGCTGGAGATAGCCACGCTGCTTGCCCACCTTTCCGAGTGGATTGGCAATTGTGAAGAGTCTATAGTTATCCTTTTGAGCTTCCACGGTTCCATAACGGCAACGTTTAAACAGATATTTCGAATTCTCTGGCGTTGGCCAAGTCAATTTCTTGTACAATTTTCCACTTGACAAATCCCAAATTATTCCCTGACTATCCTTGGAGATGCTAACCAAATATTTGCAATCGGGACTGAAATCCAAGTCATCAATTTCCTTCGAATGCGCTGGTATATCGGCACCCAATGACATTTGTGGAAATGACCAAATACGTATATGTCCATCGGTGCCACCAGTGGCCATTAAACGGCCATTGCCGCTAATTCGGACCACACGCTGCAGGGGCTCCGATGTGGACAGGAAATCTGTTTGCACCACATCAGCTGCCTGTATGAGGAACTTTAGACTGCGAAATTGCTTTAGTATGTCAGCCGCAGATGTTATCTGTTGTTTGCCATGACCATTGGCCAGAGTCTCTACACCCGAATGGGCAGCAGCACTTCCGCCCCGTTGCCTCACATTCCCATTTTCATGGGGCCGCTCTACGGGATTTGTTTTCTTATCACCTGCATCATCTTCCGCCTCAATGCTGGGCTGAACATAATACATCTGACAATGTGCCTCCTGGCCGGCGCAAAGGTAACCACGTCGTCCACCATTCCGTACGGCAAAATTCATGACAACATTGTCGCCGGTTTCATGGCGTAACACTTCTTCAGCGCAGAAATGTGTGCCATTGTGATAGAGCTCGTAGATTTCCTGCAATCGACAAGGAACAATATTAATCATCATTATCGTTAGATTGCATTTGGGAATGACTTACAAAACCATTTGCAACGCCCGTTTTGCTGGAGCCACCGCCGCCGGACACCAGAATGTGTCGACTAGTCAGCATATCTACGGCATAGAGGGGGAAATTCACACGGGCCAGCAGTCCATCGCTGGGCCTGCGTGTCGGTGCCATAATCACTTATTATCAATAATTAATTAACAATAAATTTTCGGTTATATGTAGATGAATTTTTGGTGTCCACTTTTGTCCACTCAGCTCTGTATCATTTAATTGAGGCCGTAGGTATGCGTTTTCATCTCCTCGCGCTAAACTATCTTCTTCATTTACTCTGGCACATTGTTCAATATTTATCCCAATACGATTTAATTAATTATAGGTCTTTTGTTTTGCGGAGTGCGTGAAAGTTTGTATCAAAAATCCACGTATCCAAAGTATCAATGTATTCGTGCTAGAGCTGAAATAACATCGTTGGCGCAATCGATATATCGATTTTTTTTGCTATATTTGAAACTATCGATGTTTTGAGCACGAACATGACAGATGCTCTAGTCTACCACTACATCAAATCAGTGGGCACAACACTAAGCAAGCAAGCAACACAAGACAGTTAATTATTTTTTCCCATTATTTTCTTTTATTTAATAATTTTAGCGCCGTACTACATAAAAGTAAAATTAAATAGGCTTTGCAAAAGACTCGTGAATTGAGTTTTCGTTAATATATGCCGGCTTTTATCGATAGTTTTCCCCTATTGACCTTATCGATTGCTTACGTTACGTTTAATGTATCAAAAACGTTAACAAAGAGAATACGTTATATATTTGAAATTTTTCTGGTCTTAATGCTCATTAAAATAATCGTTTCGAATAAATTAACATTTGACGCCCACATTCACTCATTTCCTGTTTCATTGTCCTGGCTGTTGTGCTGGTTGACGACCTTCAGAAGTCATACAGACTATAAGTCGAAGTAGTTGAAGTTGTCTTTGCCTTATATGGACAAGTGCGATTTCTTAATATTTCCCCACTTTTATTGCATTGTTATTTATGGCTCTGTTTCTTCTTTGTTGTCATTTTTTTATATTGTGAGTCAGGAGGAATCTTTGTTTATGTTTAAGTCGAGTTTCTTGATTTTGTTTAATCACATAAGGCAAACAAAGAGCACATATGTACATATTTTCCCCCTGTTGTAGTGGTATGAATATACGTATGAGTTGCTAAAGAGTATCTCAAAGTCGATACCCCGATTAAAGAAACGATTTTTTTTTCTGAAATATGATTAATTATATTTTATTCAAATTGAAATGCATGTTTTACCTTTTTTCTTGGAGAAAACTGTCGCGCAATTTCTGTCTACGCACTTGAACTCGTTTTTCTTTTAGTTTTTATATGCGTAAGACAAGTTTTACCGGCACTTTTCAAACAATTTCACTTTTATTATCTCCCGAAGCCCCCTCGCCAAATTGATTTGCCATACAAAAAAAAAAACAAAAACAAGATCACAATCGTAGGTAACCCCTCATGTGTGGGGCTTAATGGAAAAGAAAGGCATAAAACGAACTACAGTAATTGCAATGGATGTAGGTGAGATAATGTTGGGGCTTAAGTGTGGGTGTCATCATCAGTAGTTGAGCTAATTATGGTAAAGAGAGCGAGTGAGCGAGTTCAATGCACTTGTCACTTGCCACTTAGAAATAACTGTCAATGATATCTGCCTGTCTCCCCTGCATAACATGGGCACGGTCTGTTGGAAAAGTCTATGCAAAAGGCTTATCTCACTGTCTACAGTTGTGGATGATTAGGTAAATGGAAAAATTTTCTACATTTATGATTTCGTATAGATCATTACCATCATGGGGACATTCTTTTGCAATTGACAACTAAAATCAAAACTAGTCAGTGATTTATTTTTATTGCGGGTACAAAAAATTAAAAAAGGGAAGGTCACGAATGCCAGATTTTTGGGTTCAATAGCACAATTCATACATATAGAGCAATAAGTTTCGCAAAAATGTAAGTTACAGTATTTTTTGTTACAACCATCAGCTTAGAGTTCACTAGGCCACTTTACAAAAAAGGTTTACCCTTTTTGGTAGACTTACTTTTTGTAAACACTATACTGACTGCAATGTATTGTTTTCTTTTGATTTATTTTTATGACCTATTCAATAAAAAAATTATTTTCATACGTATTTATGAACACACTTGATAAGCAGAAGAAGCTTCTTTTATTCAGCTCAATAATTTGTTGCTCTACTAATAACATTTCCTGCCTTGGATATATATAAATAAATCAACAATGATGATTTCATGCCGGCAATATACAAAAGCAAAAGAAAGAAGCAAAAAAAAGCAATTGAGGTAGACCCAAAAAAAGTAGATACTTCTCACATACACTTGCACAGCGCCTCATCCCGTCCTCACCCACGGGTAAAGTCAACCGGTTTCGCCTAACAGTCATTTCTTTTCAAATTGTCATTTGAATTTTAACCGTCAAATATACAAACGCTAGAAGCCTTTGGCGCAGCTTCCCTATAACCAGTCAAAGTGTATAATTAGGGCATCGACTTTAAAATACCCTGTTTCAAGTTGTAATTTATTCTTCCGACTTCAAATCAATTTTGATTTTCTCTATTAAATGACAAACAAATTAATTGTATTTTAATCAAGATAACTAAGAAAAATGTATACATTTTTTTAAACTTAGGTATGTTTCGCAAATGCACAGCATTCATCGATCACATACCGTATGTTGTCTTATGAAATACCCCATTAAGTTATGGAAACAGGGTGTAAAAATAACAACTAAACGCCGCAGCCGCAGCTGACTGTGGTGCACACTGGCACGTCAATAGAAACTTGGCTGGAAAAATTATTTTTTTATTTACTTATGATGTTTTCTTGATGTTTATTTATACAAAAACTCTCCTGTTACGCCCACCAATTAGGCGAACTTGAGTTTATATTTAAACATGCAAGTTGTTAACATTATAATATATTTTTGAAAAGTGTAATACATTTTATTTTATATAAAACACATACACAAAACACCTTTTCAAAGAAAATTTGACAAAAAATGCCTGAATGGGGGACATGTAATTTTGACTACAAGTTTTTTTAAAGTTGACCACTGTGCGCTGCTTTAGTTTTCCTTTCTGCTTTACTGCTGTATTCCTTGCAGTCTGTTCATTTTAGTCAAAGTGATCGCACGCGAGATCTCCGTTAAAATTAAAAAAAGTGTCCTAAAATTGTCTTTGTGTAATTCTGAATAAGAAAAAAATTTATTAAATTGTGCGTGATAACAAAGTTTAATAATAATAATTTATATAGTGTCTAAATATTGTGTGCAAATTTAGCTGGTAAGTGACAAATGGTGAACCGGTTTAGCCCTGTGTAAGATCCCTTTTTTTTTTGGTTTTACCTTTTACTAACTGCGCAATTGCAATAAGAAGAAGTTCAACTCTGCACGCCGACGCTTTGTTGTTGTTGTCCGGCCTTCCTCTCTTTCGCACTCGCTCTTGTATTCTTTTTGTGCACTTTTCCGTTGCCTTGGTAACTCTGCCTGTTTCGCTTTCGATGTCGCTGCTGCTGCTGCCTGCACACACTTTTATTGTTGTTGTTGTTGCTACTGCTGCTGCTGTTGCTGCTTCTTTCTGCCCTAATGAGCGAAGTTGTTGTCGTTTCTCTGTTCTTTCTTTTTCGCTGGTGTTGTTCTGGTGGCCTGTCACTCTTCTTATTGGCATTGCGCTTTGTTCGTGCAAAAGTACTAGGAAAAGGGGACAAAACAGGGTATTCGAGTTTTCCAATGCGGTTGGTTGTAAAGTAAATAGAGAAAATTATATGTACAGTGAAAGCCCTACTAACGGATACCTCTATTGGGCTGACAATTGTTATCAGCGGATGAAGAATTGGGCCACGGTGGCTTTTCATCCAATGGAGTTTTAACTGTATACATAAACAGATCAGTGCATGTTTCGATATGTGCCTATTACTTTCTACTGAAAGAAGGAAAGATTGATTGAGTATCGATTACAGTAAACTTTCGCAATCAAGATGGACCACTTTTTCTCTTGTTCGTCAATTGAAACTCTGCTAGAGTAGTTACGGAAACAGTTTTTACATGCCCATACTTAATCGAAAATGCTTTCAAAAATCTTACATTAAAATTACTAATCTTCCTAATGTACCGTTTTGTAGAGTTTTGATTAATAGCAAAGAGTATTCAAAATTCGACTTATGTATGTAAGTATCTACATCATCTTTGTTTTATTGTTACAGGCGTTTGTGTTTAGTAACTTTTGTTTGGGTTTCCCGTTCCAATTTAGCCTGGTGGAAGGGAAACATTAACCAGACGAAGGAAAAACTTAAATGGCGAATTGCATTTGCCATGTTCTCGTCTGCGGTTGTTGTTCTTGTTGTTGTATAGTTATGGCGCCTTGTTATTCGTATCCATCCCCACATATGGGATTCCCTTTGCGGTATACCTTAGTGTTTTGCCATAAATTTCAATAGCCCATAAACAAATCAATGCAAGTTGCATAAATCTGTAAAACAGTTGGATGAGTGTGTGTGTGTGTGTGTGTGTGTGTGTGTGTGTGTGTGTGTGTGGTTTTTACCCTTTGGTGGTGCTTGCTTCTGTTCCTAAAGAGTCGTAAATTAAGTTAAATGGTTGTGTGAATGTCGTTTTTCTTTTATTTTTGGTTTTTATATTGCATTTGATAAATTTTTGATTATCAATTGACTTTAATTGAACTATGATCGACAGTCACAATATTGATTAGTAACGCTTGCAAATTAATGCTTTTCACCTAGGTTTGAATAGCTGAGCTATCCACATTTCAGAATTGGCGTCTTTTAAAGTGCAGGCAGCTAAACTTTGTTTGGGTTCCAGATTTGGGAATCTTAAAGTTTAATTCGTGAAGATGATTATCTTAAATGGATCATGCCTGATTTGGATAACTCATTTTAAAAAAGATATTTCAAAATGAAAATTTTATTATTTTAGTGGCAAAACTTTTTACATATTTTAGTTTTTAAACCGTTTAAAATTGGAATTGGAATTTGAAATTGGAAACCGAAAGCGGTATACTGATTAAAAGCAAACGGTTTGAAAGCTAAAGACGTGAATTCTCGACAAATAACAGTACATTATCAAAGGTTATAATGTACATTATATAAAAGTTTAATGTACCTATGCATTTAATGTTGTAAATTTTTTTTTGGGACAATGATATGCGAAATGTGTAGATTAAATGGGGCCTATCAAGCATGACAAGGGAGATTACTTTTTTGCACCCAGGCTTCTTGGATGAGAAGATTATAAAATACTAGAGTCATCAAATTCATTATCTCTGGATGATTCATAACAGTTTGAACTATGTACTTTAGTTTTTATATACAGAATATCTTTCCATGACTAATGCATGTTGATTAATGTTTATATGATGAAAGTGATACAGTTCACGAGGCGTGAAATGAGGGTAATTAGGGAATACACTTTATATTCACCTTAAAGTGACCAATTTAGCGCTCTAAAACTTAGTGCTGTCCCCTCTGCCTACAAATTCCAAAATTTATTATCAAATTTGGTTAACCACCTTAGGTTTAAGCAAGTTCAACAATAGTTCGAATCGATAATTATACTTGAATACTCTCTGTTCCGGTTCAAAAATACTTTGATAAATGTTCGAAAAGAGCAAAAAAGCACTGAACCATGTTTATCAAGTATCAGGACTTCTTCAAGAAGGACTACAATGCAATGTAGGCATAGAGTTCTTTTCAATGATCAACTTACTTTAAGAAGAACATAAATTAATTTAAAAAGGTTTTTGTTTTTTTCAATTTGTATACCTTGCAGCCTTCTTCTAACTTGTTTTATATTTTTTTAATTTAATTTTTTTTTTTATTTGTTTTTCAGTACTTTAATTTCCCATTGGTGATATTCCACTTACACTTATTTTTACATTCCGTCAAGAATTAAAATCCAAAAATCCAAAATGGTGAACAATACTATTGAAACTGAAGAAGGTAAGTTGCACCCTTTCATTTTACCGAAACAAAAATTAAATCTTTCTCAGTTATTTCCATGGAAAAAGAATTTTCTATTTGTTATTTACGGTATAGAAGGTATACTTAAAACGCCTCCAAAGTTAACTTTTGTTGTGGCACTCTCTTTATTTCTTTTTCGACCGTCTATTTTTTTTTTATAATTTTTTTTGTTTTGTTTTTGGTATTTGGTTGTAAGAAAACAAAAGCGGCCACGCCTCGTTGCATTTGTTTGGAGTTTTCCTCACTGTGCATTTGCATAGAGAGCGGGCGCAATCATAAAAAAGCAAAAATAAAAAAAAAGAGTAAGGGCAAAAAAAAAAAGCTGAAGAAGTAAAAGAAATAACAAATCTGCTGGGACTTTTGTTGGGAGGTGGTGGGTAAAAATATCTGTTGGCATAGATTATGCGCTCCTAAATACGTTTTATGCTCCAAAACGTTGTGAATGTGTGCACATTTACAACAACATACAACCTACAACAACGAAATACACACAAGTGGAGTAACTATATCCACACAACAACAACAACAAGAACAACCAACGACCAAAGCACGGCGTTGCCTGCGTTGACAATTTTGTATTGGGAAAATTGTATGCAATGGAGGAGCTTTTGTCGAATAGAAAGAGTTTTGCATAGAAAATGCATTTTATGCTAAAGTTGCGCATTTTGTGTGCAAAATATAGTTGATGCCTCTGGCCCTCTGTCGGTGGCAGCTAGCAGGTAAGCTAAGGTGAGGTGAGTTGAGGTGTAAGTGTGTGCGTGTATGTATGTTTGTACATACAAACGCATTAAACATGTCAACAACGCTGACAACAATGAGGCAAGTTTTCCACTTGAGTTTGAATATTTCCTATACATACAAGATTTAAATTGAAATCTGTTGGGTCCTATCAATGATGAGCAAACGACTTGAAAATATTCTGTCATAAAAAATGATATGCAAAGCTCATGTGCATTTTACTTAAGTTAAACAGATTTGTTTTGCTATGAGTTAAACTTTTTTTGAGTTTAAAAACAAAAGAAACGCAAACATTTATAATATTTCAGTGCAAAAAAAAAAAAAAAAAAACAATTATTTTTATGAGTTTTTAATAAAGCGTTTTTGAGTGTACATTCACCATGATATTAAATATTAAAGTAGAAATTCTTTTAAATCAAAAAATTTACCATTAAAAAACTTTTGATTCACAGTAGACTTCAAAATGGACCAACAAATAGCAAGAATGTTTGGTTTATTTCTAAGCTTTGATAATTAAACTCTGATTTTCATTACTTAAATTGTTTGATCATGCGGTGGGAATAACTAAATTCATTGGTTTTAATTTTATTCTATATTTTTCAAAATTTCTTAAAAAGTATTGAGTTAGTGTTTTTAAAATACTTTACGGAATCAACTTTTATCCAGATTAGGTAGATACATATATAAAATGGTAGAGATGGTTTGTCAGATGGTCTCAACATGAATGTCTGTCTTTTAATATGCATTCGTTTTTTAATTACTCTTTTACACATACTTATAATTTTATGCAAAATTAGAAGTTTTACGATTTTCTCAAACATCTTAACAATTTGGTAATCAAATAGTGATTTGTCTTTAAAAATATATTTAATTAAATTGTAAGTACAGTTTGTGTAATCAAATTATTTACTCTGATTTACATAAGAATATCAAAAATCTAGCGCTACTTTCAAGAATATTAAGAACTAAAAATACTTTGCTAGCTAAGACTCCAATAGATAACTTCTTTGATTTATTGCTTAACTTTTTAATTAGGAACCTAAAGTAGGTTATATCTGATATATGATATAAAAACTTACGAAAATTTTACAAGAAAGCAAAGTGCTATACTGGGTATGCATGCAACCAAGATATTGTTTGAGACAGTCGTTTGTGCAATCATTACAATCGGCAACCAACAACTGCCTATTACACTAAATACTTTATGCTCCACTGTTATATTGGGGTATGTGATTTACGCCTCTTTTCGGTCTGCACAATTGCCGCCCAAAAACTTCCGCCTTCTCTGTCATCTCCCACATGATTGTTGCTTGCTTTTTGCCATCAACATGACTTGGCGAAATTGTTGTGCGGAGGGTTATTGCACTTTCTGACAAAGCTAAATTTGTCGAGTTTTACTTGGTTGCTGGTGGTGTTGTTAATGCATTCAATAACATGCTCGTTAGTTGGTGGATAGTTGAGCTAATGGCAGGGTTCCGCTACCGGGTGGCAAAGAAAAGGTAAGTCTAATGCACCATTCACCCACCTAGTAGCCAGCACCAATTTGTCTGGCATGAAGTCGACGTCGCAGCGGCATTTCATTAAACTATTTCTATTGATTGTCAAGTTCGAGTTTGCTGGCAAACTAAACTGTCGTAAAAATTGATTGCTCTGGGACCTCTATGCAAGAACAACAAAAAAGAAAAGGAAACTAAACTTTTCCCTCTCAAAATAAATTTATTTGGGAATTTATTGTCGTGTAAGCTGGGCTGTATGGAGTTCAAGTAGTTGCTTGCTTGCTGCACTTGCCAGACAGATAAAGACGTTAAGGTTCATTGGGCAATATAGAAATCAGAAAGTTCCCCCTTATCCCTCTCTCTCTCTCTCTCTCTCTCGTTCTGACTCTCTCGTTCTGCTTTCATCGTTTTCTAGCCTTGGCTTAGTCAATTTTACACAGACTGCGGTTGAATTTTAATTTGCTACGGAATTGATTTGGTTTTGTCCTCCCCTTTTGCTTCTCCTTTATTCAGCGTTCTTGTTCGTTTCCTTGTGCTTTTTCCCCATACAATCTAGAAGATATAGCGCAAAAATCTCTAAATAGGTCAACGCACACAAAGTGTTGCATACTTAAAGGCGTCGACGAGCCAAAGCAAAATGAAGATGACAACGCATTGATAAATACACGGAAAAAATTGTATTGGATATGCTAGAAGCACCATTAGAGATGATCAGAAAGTCACTGAAAGTCGCAGTGAAGAAATAGATAGGATATTTCTAAATTTTAATTTTTCTCGAATTTAACTTTTTTTTATATTTTATGAGCTCTTTTTTAAAGTTTTCAAGAAGAATTGTTCCACTGTCTTCGGCATGCTTAAGGGGGCTAATGCCACTCATTTCGCACCTGAAAATTAGCTACTTTTATTAATTAATTATTTTTCTTAAAATAGCTTTTTCCAATTCTCTTTCACTGACTTATTCACAAAGAGCATCTCTTTGTAGTTCCACTTCTCCGTTCTTGGGTGTGAATTTTCAAATATGCATGAGCGCGCCCGTAAATAGGCAATGCTTTCTGCGTGTGGCACGTACAACGCCTGAATTTATTATTGTCTTTACCCACCACGCCGCACCTTTCCTGTACATATGTATGTATCTGTATTATAATGTATACAGACATCGTCGTCCCAGCAGCTCGAATGGAATAATGATTGCAGTCACGACCGCCCCCCGCTTGCGCTGACAACGCCCCCTCGGTCTCGGTCTCGGTCTCTGTCTCTGTCTTGCGGACTCGGCGTTGACAAAGTTGTCCCATTTTGGGATACCCCCAGCGATAATCACGTGTAAATTACGCTGGGACCTTCTCTCGCCGCACACAAATCCATTTTAGCAACTTGACTGTAAATTTTGCGCCTTGTTTACCTTTTACCCTTTCAATTTGGTGGACAATGACGAAGATAATGATGATGGTGAGGGCGATAGCGATGATGACAGGCGCTTATTAAAAAGTCATTTCGGTTGTGCATATAAAATGCTCTGGAAGTTCATTCTTCTGACAAAAACTTTAGTTGCTTTCATAATTTTAACGATTCTGGCAAGAAAAGGGCTGTATCAACTTTTGTCCCACTTTTCTGAGCCAAAAAATAAAATATAAACCATATAAATGACAGTTGCAATGCATATTTTCTCTCTCTCTCTCTCTCTCTTTCTCTCTCTGTGTGCAAGTATGTGTGTGTGTGTATGTTTGTGTGTGGCATATGTAAGACTTTAAAAACAGGTCATTGGAGAGGTCATGGTGCGAGAAAATGGCATGACGCAAGTGGAGCATCAGTGGAAAACAAATTATAAAAGTATCCACAAAGATTGTTGTATGCAATTTGGAATTGTCCTTCAAATGAGAGAATTTAAAAATAAGATATTATAAATGTATTAAAACTTATCAATTAAAGTGATCAAATAATTAAATTTTTAATGGAACAATCATTGTCCAAAATATTCCCTAGGTCAATCTCGTTTAACTCTAGTATTAAAAATAAAAAAAAAGGACTTTTCACTCCAGGTGGGGATCGAACCCACAATCCCCGACTTAGAAGGCCGATGCCTTTCCATTAGGCCACTGGAGCTTCTGAATTTGGCAAATCTAAAGGAATATTAAAATGTAGGTAGTACATATATGTATTACGTAACTCGTAACTCGAAAGATTAAAAAAACAATTAGCATAGCAAATTTAATAAGTAGAAAAATCATCAAGAACTGGAACCAAGTGAAAAATTAGATTTAAAAATCTTTTTTAACAGACATCTGTTTGGTTTATCCAGGCCCAGGATATGATATGTGTTAATGGGGTTAAAACGACAGAAAGGATAGGAAAAAACCAGCCAAGGTAAAGGGTAATTGAAACCGATTTTCCATTTTTCCAAGTTTTTGTTTTTGTGTTTTCTAAAAAGAAGAATTGAATAACCTGCTTAAAGTTTCATTAGATTAGGATATAAAATCACTTGCCTCGAATAGAACCAGTAGAACAAGAAGTATTGCTTTTGCGTTTGTTATTCATGAAATGTGCAGAGAAATCACTTTCACCTCACCACCATTGAGAAACAAACGCCGACAAATGAGCCACATGGCTGAATAATCGGAAGCTGACATTTCAATCTGTGGTTCAACCTTTCTACTGACTGTAACTTTAAAAGCTTTTTAATTAAGGATTCACCCCGCATAGAGACAAACGCATAAAACACTTTCGCACGCATTTCCCTCGATTGTGCGCCGTGCCGGCAATTATGCGTACAAAGATACTAAACAAATGCCCCAAGTCCTTTCACTTTGCCATCCTGTGCGTGGGCTTATATCACACTGCCCATTGCCGCCACTACGACTCCATCTCTTGGGTGGAAAACAAATTGCCAACAATTCAATTCACAACCCTTCTTCATCCTTTACAGAGAGGACTAATGCAACAATTGGTTCTCCCCCCCACTCAATGGTCTATCCATACCGCACAGATATCGTCCTTCGAATCCAATCCCTGATTCCTTTTGCTACCATTCATTAGGTGTCTGGCATTTCAACGTTTTTAATTGACAATCAAACTGAAGCAAAATGGTAGAAAGGACTTTCGTCCTTCTACTCCCTTCTTCGGTATTTGCTTTTTTCATTTTTCCTTCAGGATGTTTTGTTGTTGGCACAAAATTTGATTAATTCGCTTGATGGCTGGCTGGCAGCAGCTTATGCTGGGCAGCCTTTTAGGGTATCCTTCGTCAGTGGGAGTGGGTAGAGCTTTTATGACAAAATCACTTAATAAATGAAGTGTCCTGTGGTCTGTGCAGTTCATTTGGATGGATTATAAACTTTGTGTGTGTGTGTGTGTATTAGTGTGTTTGTGGCCATCCATCTAATTGTGAAAGGAAAATGTCTACTAGGGTTAATATCTTTGCTAATGCATCAGATACAACTCATTTGAATGAATAGTGTTAACCATTTGTATTCATTTTATTGCAGGGATAGCTTATATTGAAATAGGGAACTTATTAAACTTTCTTCCAGGTGGCACCTTGGGAAATTCAATCTATTAAGTCATTGATTGAAACTCGAAATTGAAGATTGTTACAGGATCAAATGTATTTTTTTTCAAGTTTATGCACAGATTTTTTTATTTTATGAAGCAACCTTTGTCTTTTTAGATTGAAACATCAAAATGTTTGGGTAAATTTTCGTATATTTATAAAGAACAAGCGATACCCAGAACTTTATGTCAGTGTTGCGGTTTATAGGTGAAACTTAAGATAGTGCTTAAGAAAACTTTTGCAGTTCATAAAAATACTCCACTAAAGCGAGAGCTGTGAAAATAGGTACTTCCTTTTTTATACCCCCATTGAAATACCTGTGTAAGTTGGCCACTAAACAGTTGTGGAAGCTGCAGTACAAGAACTCCAGTTAACAGCCCTTCACCCCATAATCCCAACACCACTTAAAGCAGGTAAATCGCATTACCAAAGCGTCTCAGATTCACCTAGAAAAAAGAAAAACTCAAACAGAAGACAAACATAAATTGAATTACTTTCGGATAACTCTGAAAGTTCAACCCCAAAATGCAACAAAGGTTGCAAATATTTCTCTTTATTTCGTACATCTTTTGCTCTCCACTACTTGTATAAATAATTATCTATTCCGGTCATGTCGGGCGTCCGTAAAATGTCAACGTCGTCGTCGTCGTTGTTGTTGTTGTTGTTCTTGTCTGGCAGGATCCTTCCTTGTTGCGCAAAAACATGTCTACCTTCTACTACTACACTTGCCGTCTACCATTTCACTCACTCGCTTTCTATCTATTTCACTCACAAGTTTGTCTTATGTGTAGATGAAAGAAACAGCAAAGAATTAATGTTGAAAATGTTTATATGTTAGTTTTATTGTGATATCTGATTTCGACTTGACATGGTTATTGAGTTAATGAAATACTACTGAAAATTATCTTATTTTTCTACCAAATTCTACGCAATCCTATTTGTAGGATAGCAATGATAGCAAATAGAGATTATTTAAACGTAAAGTAGATTTTCTTGTAATATTTAATTGATAATGTAATAGTCCCAATCTGGTTTTAGTCTTATTAAAACCAAGAAATGCAATGCACCAACAACGCTAGCTTGGTTATGGTAATGGTCAAAGCCGATTAATTACTCTTTAGGTTATATATGCCTTTTGAATTTTTAAATCAATTTAATAAATCAATAAATTCTTGTGTCAGCATCTAAAAACAACTTCTAGAGTTAATTTTTTACGATAACTTCTAGCTATAGCTTCTAGCTTCTGTCGATAGCTTTTAGCTTCTTAAGTCAACTTTTAGAGATAACTTCAAAAGGTGTCGTTTCACTTTTGGAGATATGTAGCTTTTAGCTTTCAGCAATATCTTCTAGCTTCTAAAGATTACTTCTAGAGACATCTTCTAAGAATAGTTTTAGCTTTTAGAAATAGCTTCTGGATTAGTTTTTAAAATAATATTCTCGAGATTTAAATTTGGAGATAGCTTTTTAAAATAAACTCTCTAGTGACAGCACCTAAAAATAACTACTAGAGAAAGCTGCTAGCTCTTGGAGGTTAATATTAGCTATTGATATTCGCTTTCTCTTGCTTTTAGCATTACACCATTTTGCCTACGCATAAACTGATGCGTAAACTCATTTGCAATGCCTAACGCATCCTTCGTAGCCGTTGCCGTGCTGTGCCGTGCCTTCTGCTGCTGCGTATGTCATCTTCTATACTACTTTGTGGCGGCAGCAAAGAAAATTGTACACAGTGAACAGAAAATGTTGGGAAAAGGAGAAGTTTTTGTTTGCAGTTTTGCAATTTCTAATTATGTCTTCGTCTCGCTGTCTTGCTATGTGTGCTATGTGTATGTGTGTCGCAAACAAGTGACTTTTTGAGGTTAGGCTTCGCCTACTCTGGTCTCAGTATCTCTGAACATATTTCAGCTTCATTTGTTTTAAATTCTTGACAGTAAAGCCTTTGGGCACAAATTGTCGTAGTTTTGCATCGTCTAGGTTTCATTCGATTTGCGCAAAAACTTTGTTATTGTTTGAGCAACTGGTTGCAGTTAGGCAAAACTTTGATTACAAACAAAGACTGGCCATAGGGGGAATGGTGGCTTCCGCCCACAACCCCACCCATCCTACTACTTACAATCAACAGATTTCTTGCTTATTATGCGCTCCTTGGGCATATGTGTGTCTCTGTCTCTGAGTGCGGGTGCGTAAAAAGTTCCATTAAGCATAAACTCCCAAGTGTTTTATGTGTGTGTGCTTGTGTGTCTTAGATTGTATTTATGTTGGGTTACTTCTTCTTTGTATTATGCTTGTATCTTCCACCTCGCATGGCATTATGTGCCAAAATTATAATGATGTTCATTATTAATACCAAGATAAATGTTACGTGCCAAGATTTGACAAAGGCACAGACAACTCAGGCATTGGCATTGGCAATTTTCGCCTCGGTTTTCTGTTGACTTTCATAAGATAAAGGCGAAATACTTTATTTGGGTTAAATTAGGATTTTTATATAAGCATGTAATAAGCTCAAGTAGATTAGAAGCATAAATTTTATCCACTTTTTTGTGAAACCGATATTGGGTAAGTTGTTACAAACTGTTTTTTCACATATTTGTAAAGCTTTTAATGCCTCATCAAAATTTGGAATATGTAGATTAAAAGAAATTAAAAAAGAAAGCCAAAACACTACTTCACATCAGCCCATTTGTAAGATCTTGCAAGAACATTTGCCATAATGAAAATCGAGATATGACATAATATGAGATTTCTTCGTAATTTAATCGAGACAATAAAATAAATATTTAATTCGGAAACAATATCAGAACTATTTCTATGACCTAGTTCTATTCGATTTAATAACTTTAATGGAAAATTTCTTTATCTTTATCAAAAAATTATTTCGTCTTTAGCCGACGGTTACGCCTCATTTGTTTAAGGCAAAAAGTTTGTTTGCCCTGTCAACTCTCTCATACTCTCCTCCTAATGACTTACAATAAAAACGGACCACAAACTAAATGCTGAACGTGATTTCAACTGGAAAACGCAAAAGCAAATGACTTCTTTTCGCACACAGAGTGCTACCTGACACGATTCAGCGCCAAAAATTATGCAATACTCTACCCAGGAAAAAAAAAAATTCAAAGGCAATGCGCGCCTGCTGATGTCCTGGCGATGATGATGATGATGATGGCTCGTTGATGGTAGGATGGTGATGTGG
The DNA here is from genome assembly GCA_024703675.1 of Drosophila nebulosa. Classification (NCBI taxonomy): domain Eukaryota; kingdom Metazoa; phylum Arthropoda; class Insecta; order Diptera; family Drosophilidae; genus Drosophila; species Drosophila nebulosa. The sequence continues at coordinate 4,144,644 of CM045724.1, read as the reverse complement.
GTCCCCCAAAAACATTGACCGCACATTTTGCGGTGACATTTGTGCGTTATGGTTTTGTAATTACCTGTAGCAATCTTTCTCCCTGAATGGGAGAAGTTGTGGATCGTTGGATGGTTCGTTGGTTGGTTGGTCGAGGACGAGCCCATGGCTTTACGACATTTTCTCGGTGGATATTTATGACCATTTGATTGCTGTTGACCGAGCGAATAGCGCCAACTGCTGAAGCCATCGGCCATGTTCTTCCTCTTGTTTATGGTTGTGGTATTTACGTAAAGTGTTTTTTTCTTGTTTGTTTTTGGTTTCCTCTGTGCCAGGAGTGTAGAACCATTGAAAGCAAACATTACGTGCAGGCATTTAAATGTCATTAATTGGCCATTATACATATAATACGTATTGAAAGTGAGAACTGGAAGGCATTTGTGTCGTTCCTTTTGAGGGGGAGCTATTAAAAAGGCAACAAGTTTGGAGTCGGTTGAGTGAAAAATTGTTGTAGGCATTTATCCGCAAGTTAAGCTCAACGAATCAGTTTTACCTGTGACAGACAAAAATAAAGCCGATACTGATGTTAATTGGTAAAAAAAATTCTGTGAAAGCGGTTTTTACTTGTGTAAAATATCTGACCCTTTTAAGCTTGCAATTTTTGGAGGTTGGAGAAAGTCCGAAAAGCAAGGGCTCCCTAAAACTGCCCCCTCAATTTTATTGAGCATAATTGTAGACATTGTCTGCTTTCTATTTGGAATATGAATATTTAAAAAGTCAAATTATAAACAAAACTTTAATGAGTAAGCAAAATAAAAAGGTTTCTATTGATGCTGGAATTTTATGCAGATTTTTTTTTTAGATATTGAACCCATTATTAATTATTTTAATTTTCCAAACATTTTGCAAAATGAATTGTTGAAAATGGGATTCCAGAAAAAGGGTAAAATTTAATTTGTATATTACTTCAATTTAATTGTTTATCAAGCATAAGTCATAGTAATGTTTAGGTAGTTGAACTTAACATATTTGTCATGTGTTCCCTAGACAAGCTATTAAAATGTCGAGCTTTTAGCTTAAAGTGTCCTCTTATTTAAATTACCTTTCATATCCCTAAAGCTGCTTGTCCGTCAGGGCAATCAACAGGCATTAGCAGAATCCATTTGTAAGTTGTCGCACACACACAACGTCCTCAAAGGGGAAACAATTGCAATTGCAACTGCCAGTTGACACGAATACGCAACAATTGTGTATATGTGTGTGTGTGTGTTAGAGTTAACCTTACTCTTTTCCACAGCAGTGCCATCATTATAAGGCGCCTAAAATGCTGCAACACTGTGCCACAGCAAAACCCAGTTAATAAACGTCGGTTTTGGTCGTTGCCTTTTCACATACTCGTGCAAATCCACATTGTGGCTGCAATAAAAGAAAATCGTTATCATTATATACATTCTATATACTTATATACAGAAGAGTGAAAGAGAGACAGAGAGAGAGAAACATATACATATGTATGTACAATCATGGCTAAAAAAAAAAAAAAATTAAAAGAGCAAAGGAACAAACTATGTACGGCAAACACTTTTCGCAAAGTTTATTGAACCGGAAGTTGTAGCCGCGCGCTCAACATTTGTGAAATGCCGCACCATCAACCCTAGAGGCTCGCTCTCACTCTTTCTCTTTTTCTGTCTCTGTCGTACTCTCTCACTCTCTATTTATGTTGCTTTTGGCCATGTCTGTGCCGTGTCTGCCACAAATTTTAGAGCCAAGGCGGGGCTCACTTATTTCTTTTTTTTTTGTCTGCCAATCATTTTCAAAAAAACACAAATACAAAAAATGTAGAAAATACAGCCTCAAGACGCATTTTTGATTTCTCTCTCTCTAAACAAAAAAAAAAAAAAAAAAAAATGGAATTACTTATTCATATGCCTCACGATTTTAAGTCGGGGATTCGAAATGGAATACAGGGATGGAACTGAAAGCCGTCGTTGCCACCGTCGCCGCCGCTAGCCTGTCACTTTAATGCCTCGTTTATTGTTTTCTTTGTGTTTCCTTCTGTGCGTCGTCGCCAGCATCTGCGTTGGGGGCCATCTATGGACCCTCGAGGGCGTGTAATTGTTGTTTAAGTGATGCAAATGAACGTTGCAAAGAACAACAAATTTTGAAGAAGCGGGCTTCAAGGAAGGGTCTAGTTGAAAATATACTTAATATCGACTATGATGAAATGTTGTTATACCCATTTTTAAAGTTATCAAAAGTTTCGAAGAAAATGCTTAAAACTTATTAAGAAGACATTTTATTTTTTACTCTAATTAATTCAAAAGGCAAAGAAAAAACGTTATAATACATGTTTTACATAGAAATCTTACAAAGATAACACATAATTTGATTCGAAAGTTAAAATGAGTTTAGATTGACCTCAATATGCACAGATTACGGGACTAAAGGGCTCTTAAAATGAGATAAAAAAAAGGTACCTGAATTGTAAGGGGTTATTCCCGTGTGGAGGCTGAAAATTGGGTAATTTCAAATTTAATTCTATATGAATATCTTGCTTGTAATTGACGAGGTAAATGTGAGATTCCCGTATAACCAATTTTATTGACGAGCTGATAAATCGCTTTTGAAATCCAATTTCAATATAGTAACTTAAAACATTATCTTTTTGGTTTTTGGACTGCACACAAACGTGTAATGAATTATGAGTTGCAGAAATCTAATCAAGTCAGTTTTTTTAGAGTACTTAGTATTCCACAAAAAGCTGTAACAGTCAAATATACCCCATTTGTCTGCTGAGTGATACCCATTAAATGAAAAACAAAAAATTGCTGCAGGCGCTGGTCGAAAGAACTCCACTTGCCCTCGCTTCATTTCGTTTGAAGTGAGTAAAAATGTGTTCTCGTTTTTTTTTTTTTTGTTTTTTGGAAAAGTATTTCGGCTTTTGCTGCTGCTGGTTCATTTGGCTGTTGTTGTCAGCTCCATTTAGAATGGCTGGAGATTTCGGGGCGGCATTTTTAGGCTGGCGCTGGTGTTGCACCCTTTTGTTATAAATGGGGTCAAAAAATAATACACGACCCTCAGTGATTTATGCGAGTTGGCTGGCGGTTCTCCTGAATATTGTGTTGAACCTACAAATTCAGAGTTTCCCCATTGCGTTACAGTTTATTAAAATTGATTGATCAGCAGTATTGAGTGTACGAAACGAAATTAAATGCAATTCAGTTTGCATTGTTTAATACAATATGTGGAATATTAAAATTGCATTTGTTTATTGTTGTTGGGTTATGCCATATTATGATTTCTATTGAAAAAGCGGCGGGTGGGTGGGTGCCCGCTGTATGATGGTGTGTGAAAAGCAGATAGGAAAAAATCACAGAGATTTACAAAAAAGCACGTAGAGACGCAGTCTCGTTGGATGTGGGAACAAAGAAGCAACCGCGGGACGAATTGGTAGTATGACATGGCAGAAATTGTCAGTGAAATTTCATATTATTGACATATGAGTTCTTGGTCGAGCGACTGGAATGTCGGTTTTGAATAATTGAATCACAGAAAATGAATAGTTGATTGGTTATGAAATGAAAAATCAAATATTTCATCTTGAATTTGTTAATTGAGGAAAATATTTTGATATAAACAACAATCAAAGCAATTGCCTATTCATAATTGACCACTCATACAAATATTTTGCAATATGTAATTAAATAAAATAGAGGAATTTAATGTTTAATTGTTTTACTAACTACTTGTTTGGCCAAAACAAAAATCTTTGATGTAGACTGAAATGGATTAGAACTCGGGTAAACCTAAATAACTATGCAAAGGTTAATGAGTTTGCAGAAAACCAAACCATACCAAACTAACTAAGTCAAAAAGTTATATGCTCTTTAAATTTAAGTTGGTTCACTAGATGTTGATTGGTTCTTCTTTTAAAATCCAACAATCTCTTAGCACGTCTTCTTCAACAATATAGCATAACTAGATCAAAAAACCTGAATTTTGAGTGACTTTATGCCCATCAAAAATACTGATTGAATCTCATCCAATGGAATCCGACATACAAAATCAGAAACAATGAAATGTAATACACACAACATCGCTGTTATTTCATTTCTCTTGTCACAAGGCGAGTGCAAAACACATGTTATTGCATAGCCTAGCCTAGCCCCATGCATTACTCCCTTACCTTGCAATTCCTACAAACCAAGGCACACAACAAGAGAGCAAAAAAAAAAAATTACAAAAAAAGGAGTAAATTTTACGCTGCATTGGCGACAGCAAACATATGTTGACGTTGCTACGTCCGTTTTGGAAAATGGCGCAAAGTTCCCGACAGCACCAAGTACAGATAGACATATGTATATGTATATATGTACGTATCCAGTACCCAGAGGGGTCGTTTGCACGCAAGCGGGAGGGATCTAAAGGGAGTGGGAGTGCGAGTAGAAGTGTGGATGTGGGTGGCTGTAGTCCACAGGGCAGTCGAGTATGAAATATGCGTGCCTGTCTGCCTATATACAATATTGCACATATCAGTTTTACACACAGTGCATATACAAATTATAAGTGTGTATATATGTACATATATATTTTATATGTATGTATGTACATATATACATATATATTGATAAATTGCTTCTGCAGTCTCCCCGCACTCAGAACTCAGAAAGCCGCAACAACAGCGTCATTAGTGGCTGTGTATATGTGTTCTGGTACTCTGGGTACGAAACATGCAATAAAAATCAATTCTTGTTTTTTTTTTGCTTCTATTTTTTAAATTGTCACCCCTTCCATTCAGCAGGCAGAGTGGAAATTCTCTCCCTCATTGGAGTTCTCATGGCTCTCCTTCTGTCATTTTTTTTTTTTTTTTTTGCAGAAAAACATATGGTTTGGTCCCTTACGTTCCCCCATTTGGTATGCCCATGATAATTATGGGTGTCGCATATATACATACAACTAAGTTAAAGAGCTTGGTTGATGTAGGAGGAGGGCTCAGAGGTGTAGGAGGGGCAGCAGGGATTCAGATTCAAGGGAGTGTACGCTGAAGTTTCATTGAAGTGGAAGTTTTATGCGGTGCAGTTTTCGGAACTTGTTGTTACTTTTCTCCCCCCTTCCTCTTTTAAGCTCCAATCTCTCCCCAAGGGACATAATTTGTTGTGGTACGACGATATACTCGCACAATAAATGTTCATATTGTGGTGGTCATAAGTGCTATGCTTATTGTTCCCTACTTCCTAGTAATGCTTTTCGAGTGCTATGAACTTTGAGGGAGTTAAAGCGATCAAAGATAAAGGAAGCAATTTTTTTAAACAATCCTCAAATTTCTACCAAGACATTTTAATTGGAACACTTTCTAGTAACGAGTAAATGAATAACAAGTGAGCTTCGAAATTGTAAGCTTATTATACAACACTACCTTGAATCAATATAGACGATTTCAACACTGTCTTAAGAAATGCAGATACAGATTATTATATTTTTATATATCAATTTCTTAACATTCAGACCCCATTTAAACTCTCAGTATATTGCCTTTCTCAAACTCTATTAACAAACACCAAAATCGTTTAACTTGTCCAAACACTGCCGTGTTTGTTTGTCGCTTACCAACACTGCAACTAGTTCTCCATGCAAGTGCATTATTTTAAAACGTTTGTCATCTTTTTCTCTTTCTGTTGAAGTGCCTTATATGATTAAATGAAACTTTTTTTGTTCGACAAATTGCTGATCCAGAGTGTTTTGTTCGCCTTTTCACATTTCTGCCACAATGGCCGGCCACCTGTAGTAACTTCCCTCATAACATGCCGCCTATTAAATAACTCAGCCTTTGACATGACGTGACATTTTGTCGTTGTTGTTGCTGCTTTTTTTGTTGTCCAGCCTTAATGTAGCCATAAAAATGCGTATAAAATCAAACTGCCACCTACGGAGGACTAACGATCTGTATTTCCTCCCTCCAAAAAACTGGCACACACACCTTTATATACATTTTTATTACCTGTACAGCAGACAACGTCTAGACGAGACACTCACATCGAATGACACGGAAGAAAAGGATGCTGTGAAACTGAAATGTGTTGCTTTTGCTCCTTTCTTTCGTTTTTTTTTTTGGCAAATGCAATCTTAGGAGCCACATTGACATTTTACGAGGAGCTTCCGTGAAACCCTTTATGTAAATTAAAACAAAATGCGTAAAACAGTTTTTTATGGCCCCTGCAGAGGATTTCACCTAGAATGATACACATGTATTTCTGTACTACAAGTCTACGAATAAATAAAAATTCAAGAATAAAATTAAACTACCCAAGGTTCAAAAGCTGTTGCCCCTGAAGGATTTCCAGCTAGAGATCCCCAAGTGAGCTTGGCTTATTGCGTTTCTTTTTTTTTTGTTTCTACTCTACTTCTTTGGGCTTTGCCCACTTCAAGAGTTCAAAAGGCCAAACAGAGCCACAAGTGGCTTAGGGGAATTTGGTGTGTCCTTTTTTTGGGGGGCGGGTTGGCAGTTGAATCCCCTCTCTCTCTCTTGATTCTCATTTCTTCTTATCCTGGGGGCTGGCTTACGTGTGCAAATGCATTAATAATGATGTGTGTGCACCACGCACGTTATGCGACGTATTGCACGTAATGCGTCACGTGTGCCACCCCCACCAGTCCTGCCTCCTCCCCCTCTTTTCCATCAACCCTCTACCAAACCGACCTACCATCTAAGGAGGGAAAGAAAGGAGCACAACTCCGCCATTTTTGCTGGATGTCCCTAGTAAAAACCTGAAACTAAATGCGAATTGTATAATAAATTATTCAATCATTTTTTCTTCTCTGCTTAGTGTATAACTTTATGGTCAAGTACAGGATATAGCAAGAGGGGATAAAAAAAAAAAATAGAAGGTGGCAAATTAAAGTAACTGAAATTCAGTTAGCCATAAGTGGGAATACTTTAAAAGTTGTACACTGCCAGAAAAATCACCGTATATATAGTATTCCCAAACAATCAGAAATAAATTACAAAATAATAAAGGATTCTGGAGTAATGGAACGGGCTATTTGCTGTCTTCGATCCTTTAGTAACCTTCGACCAGATTTGTAAGTGAGTTAAGTAAAAGACTAACCTTTTTTCAACAAAGTCAATTGTTCTCGAAAGAAAACTGTCACATTTAAGTTTAGATCTGTGTATACAAATTTGACGTCAAAAGAGTAAACTAGAGCTCAAATCTATAGACCCAAGTTTTATATTCAAGATTTTAAGGGCATTAAAGTCGGTTTTAAATCAATAGAGTTCATACCGTTTGAAGACAACATCTTCTTTAGATCGGATAATACGTAAGAAGTTAAAAAATGTAATTTTTGTAAAATCTACGTCAATTTTTGTCATTAAACTTGGATATCAAATGATCGGTCTGCACTTTCAGTGGATAAAGTATTATATATCAGTTAAATAGAGATTCAAAAAAGAAACTTCAGAACCGAAATCTTCTTAAAGATAAATATTTAGAAAGGCCTTTAGAGAGACTTCAAAGAAATAATAATACTTTGTTAAATTTCACATAACAACTAACCGCGTCCGTTTATAAAATGTTACTGAGGAGGCCTTTTTTTTCTTAAATTTTTCCATTTTCTAAGTTCAGTATATATATCTCTTAGCTTCAATGTCTAGACACGTCTACGCCACAGTTTCTCTCTCTCTCTCCCTTCTTCGACATCTCTCTACCTTTTCATTTTCAGCTTTGGGGTTCTTATTTACAGGTGTGCGTTTAGGTGTGTTTGTTTGTGTGTGTGTGTGTGCGTGTTGTTATGCTCCCGCATAGTTTCACTTCGTATGTTTTTGTTGTTGTAGATGTTCTGTTGTTTCCTGAATGCCGCTTATGGGGCTTCCTATCTTACCAATAGTCTCTGTTTACACATAGCCCACCAATTGCTTTTTGGTACTGGTTCTTCTTCTCCTCCTCCTCTTTTGCCCTTCCTCTTATCCCACATATAAACGTACGGCAAATACGCAATAAATTCAATTAATTGTCTAAAGCTTCTTATTTCAGCAAATTTGTTGCATGTTGCCCCGGCAAGAGAGGGAGAAAATTTCTTTGAATGAATGGTTGGGTTGGATTGGGTTTCCTTTGGGGTGCGATATGGGGGTCTCGTAGGTCGTCGCCTAATGGCAGGAGGTCGTCAGGTACGAGAAGTACTTGCTCTGGTTTTCATACGCTTTTTTGTTTTTATGATTCTGCTTAGATACTCCTCTTGGTACTTGTGCTACAATTTCATTTTATATTTTCCTTGGCCATTTAAGTAGCCAATTTAATGAAGAGTATGTGGAAAATGGAATTTTTTTTTTTAAATTGCTTGAAATACAAGAGGAAATGTTGAAGAAATATACGAACAATAAATAAAATGTGAAGTGAAACGATAATTTATTTGTATTAAGTTACACAATCAAAAGGAAACGAAAATCTTCGAAAACGATAAAAGACTTTGCTGAGTTTTTTCACGGTTTTTTAGCTCAATGGCGAAATTTTAAATCACCCAATCTATAATATAATGTTTTCTATCTGGATTTCAATTAGATTTGTATATGATTTCATGAAGGGGCTTAAGAAAGCGCAAAAGCAGGTGATTTTCTAAAAGCCAAATAGTTTTATAAAAATTAAATTAAGTGAAACAAAGATCTTAAAGTTTCGTGAAATTAATAAATGATAACACTTTTATACTACTTTTAAAATAGATATAAATCCCTTATTAAAAGATTTGGGTGTTTGTAATGTTTTTGCTTTCAATTTAAATACTAAATAACATCTTTGACTCTCATATTTTTGCCATTTGCACTAGTTTTTCATATAAAAGATAGTTGCAACCGATGACTTTTGAGTGAAAGGGGAGGGAGGTGTGGCATACCACTCAAAAAATTGCTGACTGCAACTGCCAGGATGATGACGCCCAGGCCCAGGATCAGGCGCAGTGCCAGGACCTGGCAGTCAGGCAGTCAGGCAGTCAGGCAGTCAGGCAGTCAGGCTCCTGACGTTGATGTGTAGCACGTAAATTTCCCCAGTGACATAAACGGAATTTCTTTTTTTTTTTTTTGCACTACATTCAGCACTTACAAACACACACCCACAGTCATGACCAAGTGTTGTGCGCGTTAAAAAAAAGAAGGAAATATGCATATACATATATGTATGTACATATATATATTTTTTATTTTTCTAGTACCTTTTCCACATGCGAATGACTTTAAACAATTTCCACAACCATTTTTTAATGCGCCTTGGCTTTCTTTTTTACGACACGATGGCAAATAGGCACTAAAAATCTAACAGGAAATGCTGTCGACAAAATGCAGCAAATATATATACAAATATCCTGTATATATTCATGTACATACATATAAAAAAATGTGTTTGACGCAGTGCCGTTTGGCTTGCTGCAAATTGAATCAAGAAATGTGCAAAAAGGAAAACAGAAAAAAAACACAGGACAGACTCCTGTTGCTTCTTAAAGTTGTAGGAAATTGAAAATTTTCCTAACTTAAGCAATCGAATGGTTTAGCTCGTTCCTTTTGACCCTTGGCCCCTGTTTACTTCGTTCTTACTCCCTTTATGCGCATTAAAAAGGATATAGCACACACACACAACAAACAGGCACGAGGAAGAGCGAAAAGAAAACGTTTGAATTTCAAGTGATGCGTGTGTCTTTGGCAGTCATAAAACGTTTTAAGGATATTAAAAAAAATATATGTATAAGTGGTAGCAAGGAATGAGAATAAAAGAACGCCAGCAACCAACAACCACTTTCCCCCAACCCCACCCAACGGCCTGGTGGCAAGTCTAACTCGAAAGGGGAATAAAGGGCACAAATTTTGATGAATTGTGGCAACCTGAGGTCGGTCTGCCATCAAAAATAATCTTAAGGATTCTGGGTTTTTCCTCTTCCACGCTTGACTTTTCTGCAAATCATTTCCGTCTAGATTTTGACGTTAAATCAAATGAGATTACGTAGTGGAATTGGCATTCTTATGAGCTTAAACTGTTTATCGATAGTTAAAAGAGATATAATCACATTATTATTTTTGGGAAAGCAAAAATGTGCTTCAGTAACTTGTCTTGTTTTTTAGTTAAGTTATTGACCAATATGTCAATTAACTGCTTTGCTTTTGAAAACAGTTATCGTTTGATTATTTAGACAATTCATTGAAGATTATCGACAAATTTATCGAAACTTTGATGATTATGGTTTCCGACGCATTTCGACATTTCTTCCACTTTAGTTCTTGGCTAAAAGATAAACCCTAAGATACATTTTTCTTGGAATTAAATAAATTGTTATAAAGCGGCAGTTGTGTTTCAAAAGATTTAGAAAGAAAAATTATGGCAGCTGGAAATTGCAGAACAGCCACGCCTCCACCAGGCTTTCCACCCATGCCCCCACTCCCCAACCCCACACCTTCCGCCACGCACATATGTAGTCAGAAATCCAATTGTCATTGTCTAAATTGATAAATGTGAGCATGAGAAAAAAGTGAAGGCCCTTTATCTTTTCTCTCCTTTTTTTTTCTGGCATATTCCTTGCTGGCATTCAGCCAACTTCAAAGGGCAAAAAAAAAGAGATACATACATGAGAAAAAGGGGTGAGATTTTTGACAAATAAGCGCATAAATTGTGCAAAAGGCAAGGTTTCTTCTCATTTGACCCACATTCAAGAACTATTTATGCTTGACCCTTAGGAAAACTAAAAGAAAGAGAGTAGAAACTTGAAATGAAAGGAATCCCTTGACTTTTGACCTGCGATGGCCGACGACTTTGTGTCGAAAATTTTTCCTTTTTGCATCATCATCGAAGCATAATATTAATAATCTATCTCCTCTTTCAGTATAAAATCAAACATGGCTTCAAGTATGATGATGATGCTGCCGCTGCCTGCTGCTGTCTGGGAGAAGTTATCTCATCAATATTGATTGGTATGGGTGGGCAGAATGTGGGCGGTGGGCGATGAACGACAATGGCAACCTCAACTTGAGCCAACAACTTGGGAACGTGTCTAAATGGGAAAAATGAAGCGTTTCAAATTTCTGCGGTAGCAGGCTAAAAAAGAATACCAATAAATATTTGAAGTTCTTGCTGCTGTTAGCAGCTTTTGATTCGTAGTGGGTGTAACTGATGGCAGAGAAACGGTGATTTCTTCACGGTGACTGCTAGATAAAATCTAAAAAAAAAAATTGACACCTGAAAGGATTTCAAGAGCTTCGCTTGACGTTCAATTGGAATCAATATTTAAAAATGTTGCTTGAAACTCGTTTCATATCAACATCACCTGTAGGTAGTACTGCCTATCAAATTTCTAAATAAACTGTTTGAATCTTTAAGAATAACTTTAGTTCCTGTCACCCATTCAGTGATTTCCTTTAGTCAACGCTAAGAATTCTCATATTTCACTTTGGCCTGCAGCCACATTCAAAGAGGAGAAGTTCATCATTTCATGATGATGTCGCCCTCAATGTTGTCTCTTCCCTCTGGTTGTCCCTTCCTTCCTCTCTTCACTCTCAAGTAGTTTACTTTGCCTGACATTCTTGTGGGTTTGTGGCCTTTGACTTTGGTTCCGTCTTTCAAGCAGCCAACCAGCCACCCATCCACAAAAGCATTTAAGAAAAGGATTGTCTGTGAATATTGACTCGATATTATGCCTGATGCTTTTTTAATATTCCCAGCAACAGCGCAGGAGGAATAACATCCTGAAGAAGTGTGAAAAGAAAATGTTGCCTAATGAAGCGGGGGCTTTTGATTCTCTATTCTTTTGGAGTGGAATTTTCCGAGTTTTTCTAGCAGGTTTTCTTTTTGTTGTCGCCCTTCTTATTTTGTTTGTCTCAAGTGAAAAATCAATATATGGACAAGCCTCAAATGCAGACATAAAACTCAAATGTGGTGGCCACACCCAATATTGAATTACTCCATTTGCCAATGCCAAGAAAGCAAGGAATGCAGGCTAGCTAGCTAACTCACTCGGGGAAATGTTGCTTGCTGCAGCCGTCGAGTTGAAAGACATTTTATCCCTTTGATCCCTTTTATTGTGGCCAACGCAGCTGGTGTTGTCTTACACGCGACGCCCCTGGGTGGCGGGTAGTTGCAGTCGCAGGACGTTTTTTTCCACAAGTTCCTTCTCCTTCTCGATAAACCGCAATGACGTCGACATCCTTGTTCACCGCTGACTCGTCGTTCGCTCGTCGTAATGCTGCTGCTATTGCCAACAACAACAATAACGTGACCTGGCTGCAGTCCAAGTCCAAGTCCGAAACCGGCAATTGGTTTTCTGTTACACGACGTCGTCGTACTCCTTCACTTACTTGTCTCCCACCACCTCCTTCTCCTCCTCACCTTCTTTCTAATATTTTGACTCTCTGTACTTGAATCTGGCCGTCTACCTAGTTGGCTAGCTGGCTAGCTGGCTGGCTCACTGCCTGGTGTTTCCCTGTTTCGGGCTAGTTAAGTTTGCGTTTTTTCTTTTTCTTTCTTGTTCTTTTTTTTTTTAGTTTGGCAGCTTGAAAATGACAAATTGCTTCAAGTTTGTCCAGCGCTAAAGTTTGATATTTAAGTTTTGAAGGATTTTGTTCGTGTTGTGTTTGTGTTGAGCGTGTAATCAACTTGATCCACCTAAGCAAACAATCAATAACACTGACCAACAAAATTAGATACTGTATCTTTTCTGTTATATATTATGTTACATTGGTTTATTATAGAGTGTCAACTTACTAAAATGCTTCAAAATTGTTTACAAAGTCAAATGAACCATCAACGAATTGGCCAAATCAGTAAAAAATACAATATCTTTAATATTTTTAAAGGACCAAAATTTATGCGAAAGTCCTGAGAAATAAATTTTTTTAGGAACTTGATAATAACAAAAATTGTCCTTATACATAGCGACGTAAATTTTTTTAATTTTCATCCTCCCTCTCTTTTGTCAAAATGTGAGGATTTCTTAAACCTCTATTTTAATAAAAAAATGTCCAATAAATTTTTTTTTGATTTTTTTGCTAGATTGTGTAGAGTTTTTTTTGCATGAAAATTTAAATTGAATTGCTGCATACAGAGAAAACTTCTCTTAAATTTAAAGTCTGCTTGCTTCACAGAATAGTGGCTAAGACTAAAAATAGTTTTTGAAGGTTCATTAAACTGGCTGCAGCAACGATGACAATGAGGACGTTGACGGCGACAACGAGGATGACGCCTCAAACGGGGGCAAGGGATGGCGCAGACAATGAGTTTTTGGGAGGTTGGGGGGTATAGAGACAATGTCGATCATAATCTACATATAGATGGCTTCCCAGTAAATGCCGTAATGCCTCTCACTATCTCTGCCTGTGTATCTTGTGTGTGTGTGTGTGTGTGTGTGTGTATGTGTGCTTGTGTTTGTGTGCGTGTATTTTGTTTGGTACGTGCCTGCAAGACGACCGAAGGACATTATTAATGTTATCTCTTTCTCTCTCTGTCACTCTATCTCTTCCTTTCTGGTAAATTCGATTTTGAGTTGCCTGCAGTGAAGGACACATTCTGACTGCATTGTTTGTGCATTGGGCTGGTAAATGATTGGATTGATTATGAGAGACTTAGGCAAAGCAGTGGCAGTGGCTGGCTGGCTGGCTGGCTGACTGCTTGTTTTGACCATGACACGTTCATGTCATTGACGTCCGTTGTTTTAGTCCTTCCTTCCTTCTTTCTTTTCGTCCTTCCTTTTCAATATTAACCCTTTTTTTTGGCAGCTGAATATTATATATTTTAAGTTGTAGCCCTCTAGTGCCAAAATCCATTAAAAGGTCCTCGAAATGAAATGAAAATATAAACGAAAAAAAGAAACCCAAAAGTTATTGAAATTATATTGTTGTTATTAGCCACTGTTATACCCTAGATTTCAGGATTTAAAGGATGCACACAAAATAAGGATAACAGTTATTTCAGTACATTTTCCATACATTTCTTCCTATTTATGGCTAAACTTTTACTCAATTATTTAGAAAAAGTTTTCTAACAAAGAGTTAAAATTTCTTTAAACTAAAATTGTTGGTAGTGATAAATTGGTTAACTCCAATCAGACAGAGATTTCGACCTTTTTGTTTGTTTTGTTTTTTCCCTGCCAAAGTTGCCAGACTTGGTAAATCTTAAACTTTATGCAAAATACAACGACAAAGAAAAGTTCATATTTTTTTTCAAGGAATTGCGCACTTTTTTTTTTTTTGCCAACAACTTTAAATCGATAGAAATAATAAAATGGCAAACAAGGGAGAACGAAAAACGAGAAAAGAACAGGAAAATGAAATGGCAAAAAATTCAATTTTGAAATAAACAAAAGGCGACAACTACAAAACAGAAGAGAACACGTACTCTTCGTTCATTCTCAAAACAAGTCCTTCCCTCGGGCTAAGAGCTTTGGTGGGGGTGGGGCGGGTTGGCAGGCGGGTGGAGGAGAGTGGTGCGGATACACGCAAACTGCAAAATGTGCGGGCTTTAGGAGTAGGTGAATATTGGCATAGAGCTTGAAATTCAATAATGAAATGGTAGTAGAAAAGGTAGCAGCTAAGAGTCACGGATTTGTCGTCGTCGTCGGTCGTTGTCGTCGACTGTTTGTTTGGCTTGACCTGAAAATGTCTACTAAACATGCAATCGAACTTCAAACTTTGCTCAGCTGTTAATTTTGCATGGGTTCACTCAACGTTCAGCCCGTCTCGACTCTGGCCAAAAGAGCGACAAGGATCATAGCAGGGCCGGAGTTGCACTCTGCTAATAGAGCGAGGGGAGGGTGCTTGGATTATTCGCAAAAGACAAGCGCTGTTGGCGACGACGACGACGACGATGGCGGCGACAATTGTTATTGCCAACATTTTAGTTTGGACGGCTCTCTCATTTTTTTGGTGTTTTTAAGGGAAAGAGCTTAAGGGGGGAGTTTTCTGTGAGTCATGCCCCGAAGTGATGACGAAATCAGCCGGCAGCAGATATAGTCAACTTTAAGTACATGTGTGTGGCAAAAGTGAGGGTAGCTTCTAAACTAATGGAACATTTTCGTTTTGGGAAAATTCGATTACGTGGCAAATAAAGGGAAATTTGAGGAATTGGGGAAGTTAAGTTAAAAGAAATTTCTAATCTTAATTCATATTTTACATCATCATTCAAAAGGCATTTTGAGTCTTGTGGAGGAACTTGTAAAGACTTTTATAGGCAACAATTTTTTTTTCCATTTCCAAATATGTTTTAATTGCACAAGAAAAATCTATGTGAAAAATATTTCAACTTCGGGTAACTAAAACAGGTCAGAGAGCTTTAGTTGTGAAGACTTTGTAGAGATAACCTCACCTTTTTTAAGGGCTTGTAGATTTTCTGCGAAATATTTTAAAAAAATTTGGATATAAATGATTATTAGTTTAGAGATATATTCTTATTACAAAATCCTTACCACTTCGGAATCCACCCTCTGGTTTTCCTTTAGTTTTCTCCTACTTATATGTATGTATATGTAGTTGTTTCCGACAAGCTAAAATTTATGCATAAGTTGTATGTGTATGGCAGCGGCGGCACGTGGTGCCAATCAGCCCCGAGAGTCAAAAGGGAAACACTACAAGAACACAGGGCGGTGAGGAAGGTGGTGGTGGGGGGCCAATATTGTATAGCTAAACCAAAACTAAAGTGAGCCAACAAACATCAACACATTCAGTTGGAGAGAAGCAAAAGCAACAGCAAACATTGCGTGTAGCAAAGAAAATGTTATGATTTCCTTTCAGCTAAGCAGTTAATTTTCCTGTTGAGGGAGTTGTAGATGGAGTAGGAGTGGAGTAGGAGTTAAGTAGGAGGAGCTGAGCATTAGGCAAACACTTTTAGAGATGTCAGTTGTAGTTGTGGATGCAACGTGCATGTGCCCCAGCTGCTGCTACTGCTGCTGCTGCATGCCGACAATTATGCATGGGGCGTGTACCTGTCTCACTCTCTACCTTCCTCTCTGGCCCACCATCCTTTGTGTGGGGTCTTCCTTTTGCTGATGGGCTGCATGATTTGCAATTTGTTCTCTTTGCTGCTGCTACTGTTTGGTCTATCGTTTAGTCATCCTTTGCGAGTTTAATTGCTCAGATGCTTAGCTGCTTAATTAAATGCAATACACATACACACACACACACACCACTTTAGCTTTAGTCGAGGAATTTCAATTGAAACAAAAGTACCAATAGATTAAAAAGAAAATGCTTTTCAATTAACTCTTTTTTTCCACCTCTTTTTAGCAATTAAGTGATAAAACACAGATACGGGTTAATCAACAAACAGTTAAAGTGCTGCGAAAGTGCCATTGAAATGTTTATTATTTTAGTTTAATTTTAAAAACCTAACGTATCAAATTACTGTAAACGATGTGCATCTAAAAAACATTAAGTTAAATATTGGCCAATTGTTAATATTTTTTACTTAAAAAGTTTAGCAGTGAACGCTTCGAACAATGAGTAGCCTAGAAAAGGAGGAAAGATTTTCACATTATTTTTATCTTTGTTACAGTTTATTAAAGGTTTATTAATAGTCTCAATTTATTCTTATTAGTTGTTCCATTTTTTTTTTTACCAAATGCAATGCACTGTGAGCACAATTGAAATATATTTTTTTTTTTTTAAATGATCTCACGATTCATTAGGTAAAAATACATATTTGGTCATCACTTCTTTATATAAAAACTATTCCGGAATTAAGATTAGGAAACTTGAAAATTTGAAGAAAGAAGCCTGGTCCAAAAATGGATCCTTTTCTTGTTAAGTCATAAAACTTATTAAATAGTAAAAACGAATCAAAAAAAAAATTGGAGGTAACTAAAGATTTCCAAAGCAAAATATGAAGATTTCAGTACACTAAAACAAAATGCTGTTTCAGGTTGATACCATTGAAACAATTGTATAAAAAATCAAATTTTTCACTGAGTCTGAAGTCAACAAGGTTTTGTTGTTGGTTTTCTTTTTTTTGTACATAAACAACTAAATTAGTTGTATCAAAATGACTTAATTTCGAAGCACTTTCATTAACAATAAATTATGTATTTTTGAATAAGCCCTTAGCACTTATTCAAACTATTTAACACAACAAGCGTAAATATTATGCTCTCTAGCTTGTGTGAATTTTCTGCTATGCTTATGTAATTTAAATGATAAATTAATCATTCTTATCTCTTGTATTTTCAGGTAAGCTTTACACTTATGCAAAACATTATTCTCAACGATTTAATCCTATTGCACACAGGTGAGTGAGTGAGTGAGTGAGTGAATGTCCGGGCGTGTTTGTCTGGGCTCCTCCTATACACACCGACTTCATTCATCGGTATTATTAAAATACTTTTGGCCACTTAACATACAATTGTATGCTAAACTGATGGCCGTTTAACACACAAATGTTCACACTTTGACATCATTATATAAATGTGTAATCCTCACCTCGTTCCTCCTTTACCACGCGCATCCACATTTGAATTGTCCAACTTTGAACTGGTGTTCCCGCCCTTCCAACAAACATTTATGGATGGCATGACACATACACATGGCTGCACACCGGATAGAGGCACTCACACACATTGTTTGCCGGCAAATGATGATTTTAGCAAACCAATTCAAATGCAAAGCGAACTCAACCGAGAACCGAGAGAGCATGGAACTGAGAATGGTGTGTGGTAACCGTAGAACGGAGAACGGAGAACCTCTCACCAAAATGCCCCCACCGCACCCAAACAATCAACAACTAATATTGTTGAACAATTGTGCTTCGATGCCTTCGACAAGCTGCTGTCATGATATTCCCAATATTCCCACTCTCCTCCGCTCTAGAGGAGAGGGCATTCTGACGCCAAACTTCATACCACCCACAGGAGGAGAATACAAAAAAAGAAAATAGGAAATACTAACACAGAAAGCGTCAGACATTGACAAGGCTAGGAATAGGGATAGGTAAAGGGATAGGAAACGGAGTCAGAGTTAGAGACATGGACATAGACATGGACATGGACATTGTGTGTTTTCGGCCTGCAGCAGTCTGCCTTCACCGCTGCCGCCTCTGCTCCTGCCATTGTCTCTGCGCCCTCTGCCTCTGCTATATTTGGCCACATTTGTGATTCATCGCTCTCGGCTCCCGTTCCCGCTCTTAGCTCAATGCGGTTAGTTTTGCTGGCGCCGTTCTGGTATTTAAATTGCCGCTCTATATCCTTGTTCTCCACCGACCGACGTCGCCTTTAGGGGCCGACGCGACGCCAGCTTCACACTACCCACCAAAAACAGAAGAAACATTCGCGTTTGCGTTTTCTCTTTCGATTTTTGCTGTTTTGTTGTTTTTGAGTCATCCGTCGGTCGGTCGCTTGTTCGCTCGCTCGCTAGAGTCGCCTTTTAAATTTATTGTTCTTTGGTGTGTGTGTGTGTGTGTGTGTGTTGTGAGCCGCCTTCCTCCAAACCGTTGGCGTAAATTTCGAACAATTTGGAAGCCGTCTAATGTAATTGCAGTTAATACTTTTTCGATATTCGAAATTCGGTAGTTTCCCTTTAACTGCAGGCTCCTACAATTGAGAGAATGAGAATGAAAGCGAAAGAAAGAGAGAGAGAGCAGCGAGTAGAGAGTGAGAAAAGGGCCACGGCATTGCCAGGCTTGTGAAAGAAGAGAAAGAGAATATTTAAACTGAAAAAACCGTTATGACATATTTAAAATTTCTTGAAATCACTTAAATTTAGCTTTGATTTCAACCCATCAGACATTCAAAATATTTGCCTAAAATTAGTTTTTAATCATTTTTGCTGTCACTAACCCAAGACTAATGTAGATTCGCAAAATTCGTTCTAAAAATTGAATTTTTAAATTGTGTTTCCTCGACAGAAGAGAAGTAAAAGACGTCTACCTATAAGGTTGTTAGCAAATAGAAATATTGGATCTCTTATCCACTTTTAAAGCTCATTGTTACGTTTATATTATTATTCAGTAACTAAACTGACCAGGATCGTAATAGTGCCCAATTGCCATAAAATCTTGAAACAATTTCTCATCGAATTGCAAATATAATATGACAATTAATTTGATTTAAGGCTATTGATTTTCTGTTACCTTTAGCTTTACTTTAACTAACTAACCCATTTTCTAAAAACCAAAAACTAAGTCTTATCCTTTTAATTTAGTTGAAATGGTATGTAAAAATGTAACATTTTGTATTCATCCTCTGAACAAACCAACCCAATCTAAACTAACCTTAAATTTGAAACTTTGAAAATTGCAAAATTGTATTAAATGTTATTAGCGTTGCTAATTGATAAATTTTGGCTGCTCGAAAATAATTATATAATTTTAAAAAGACCTTGATTAAAATGTCAAGTCAACTATTTTCATAGTTTATATAATATAAATTATTATTAAATTTTTATTGAAACCTTGTCCTCTTTTTCGAAACGAATATTATGAAATCAACCGGCTTTTTGCACTGCATTCGGTCGGCCCGGCTCAAAGCCGTGGATTCCCTTACTCTCCGTTTTTTTCTGCTCTCCCTCTCTACTTTTATGCTCTCATTTTCTCTCTCGCAACGAATTGGAGCTCTTGAAGCCAATGACTGCGCATGTTTCTCTCATGCAGGCTAAAAAGTTTTTCTTTCGAAATTTTACAACATTAAGGCAATGCAAGAAAATGTTCAATATGAAAATTTTTTAAAGAAAAAAATTTGTATCAACTTTGTTTAAAAATTGAATTAATTTTCTTAAGTCAATTCAAATTGGTAAAGTAATAATGTTAAAATAAAAAATTATTATTTTGAAACACAAATGGAACCCTAGCTTCTTGAAAGCCCTCGCTGCCATCTCTCTCTCTCTTTCACTCCCACCTTGAGCTGAGAGCGCCGAGCGGCCGCAGCGTCGTCACCCTCGGTTGCATGCGTTCTTCTTCGTTAACCGTTCTCTTTTGGTCTCGCTACCATTTTGTATTGGGGGTGCTGTTGCCGCTATTGCTCCGCTTCTCCCTCAAAAAGAAAAAAAAAACTGATTTGTCCTTTTGTATAAGCATTGTCCTTGTGGCGTTGACGTTGGCAGTGCAGTCAACGTCGCCGTTGCTGGCGTTGGCGTCAGCGATGAAAACAAAATCGTCAGTCGTTTGCCTGCTGTTGAAAAATTAACATCGGCATAATTTAGTTTGTCTTTGTCGTTCGTTGCGCTCGTTACGTTTCGTCATTGTTGCCGTCGTCGTTATCGTTCAGCTAAACGTAAAAAAATTCAGTAGTGTTTTCCTTCTGCGTGTTTTCCCGTGTCATTAAAATTTACGCAGATAGAATCATACGCCGCGCGTAAATTTCAGACTAGCAACAACTTAGCACAAGCAAATTCATAGCATACTTCTAAGCGCAAAAAGGAAAATATAGAAAAAAATACAACACGACAAAAGAAAAAAAAAATTTGTACAAATCCTCGAGCAATCAGCGGCAGCATCAAGTGGTTTAGACAAAAATTTGTGTCTGTGTAGCAACGATACAAAAAAAAAAAAACACACACTCACACAAAAATCCAACATATCCTTCTACAAAACAAAACTCCGCAAGGAAAAAAGCTTAAGTACAACTACCAATTCTAGTAATATTTCTGCTGCGAGTCTCAAAACAAGTCAACAAAATGCTGATTGGATTAGTACGCGATTCCGTGATGCAGTGCTTCTGTCATACATGCCGTGCTCCGGGCATTTTGCCAGCGGGTAAGCAAAAAACAATAACCATAAAGAATTCATTTTGGTAACAATTTGGCTAAAGTGCAAATATCATTTAAATTAATTACGAGCAACTATGACATCGTGACTCTCAGCTTTGCCGCTTTACCGCTTTACAAGGTCTGAAGGTCATAGAATTATCGTGTCAAAGTTCAGGGCAAGTTACGTTCAAGTATTCCCCATTTACTTTAAATTTCCCGCCTCTTCGGCCTCGTATATCCCAAAAAGATACTCAGTTTGTGTCCTTGTCTTGTAGATATAAAAAAAAAACAACTTTCCCTCTTCCTCTTATTTTTCTTGCTTTGTTTGTCTTTGGCTTGTTATTATTGTCGCATGTGTAGAGGTTGTCGTTGTTATTTTGTTTTTTCTCTCTCTTTCTTATTGTTGACTTGACCGTTTTGGTTTTATAACTTTACCTCTTTTGCGTAGCGGTTTGGTTGCCTGGTGGTGGTAAGTTTGGAAAGCCAATTAGGTTATATTTGCTGGGAATAAAGTTCTAGATTCGAGAGTATATTTGTAAGGAAACGGGACACACCAAAAGGCTTAAGAAGAGAAAAATCTATGAACTTGGATTACGAACTTACTCCAGAAATAGTTCAAGTTCATAAAAACTTTTCAAGAAGACAAAAGAGTTTGAGAATAATTTCTTGGAATAGTTAAAGTTCAAATCAGATACTTAAGCGTAATTCAACTGGATTCGATTTAACTTACACAATGTAGTTTGTTTCTATATCTTACTGAAATTGGGATAATAAGATTTAAGCTTTAGCTTAGGCCACAGAATGATTATTTAAAGGCTCTTTAGACATAGTCTGACTTCTTTCTCATCATTGATACAAAGTGAAAATAGTGTGGCTGCATATTATCAATGAAAAAATGCCTAAAAGTCGCTTTATGTCTTAAAGCTTCACTTTTGTCCATTGATATTACACTTTACAAGAATAATTTATACTGATCTCTCATATGTGTCAATCAACTTAACGCCAATGGCTTAGATTACCATCTGCCCCATCAAGTCTATTGATATCAAACCAAAAGGCCCATCATCAATCACAAACGCTGCTTTGGCTATTAAGTCATCATCAACAGGCCAAAGGCAATTATGTAATACACCAAACAAAAAAAAAAAGAAGGAGGAGGAGACACAACGAAGAAAAGATGGCTAAATTTTAATGCTCTTGCCTCAGCAGGACACAGCGGAAATCAATTTCGATTTTGGGAGTAAAGGAATGGAAACTATAAAACAAAATGGCATTGATTTTTTGCTTTAACTAAAAACGCCACCAAGTAGGCACTAACAATTTGTGAGTCAAACAACATTTTATGGACTGGCTCTCTCTCCCCCCCGCTACAGAACTTATTGCTGTCTCTTTCTGGTTTTGCATGAGGCGCCAGTCAGTCGGCAGCAGTCAACGACGATGAGTCATACTCGAATAGTCCTACATGTCGGCACAATAGCGGCTTATTCTTGTATTGGTAGGAATGGAATTTAATTTTAGCCTTAAAGGTCCTTTATACATACGGAATATATACATACATACATATAAATGTAATGTCTATATTACATATTCTCTCGTCTCTCCCTCTTCTTCTCTCGCTCTCTGTCGCTGGGAACTTACCTACTTGTTTGGGGCACTCAGTAATGCGATGATTTTATATTTATTTATATTGTATTGGGCTATTAAAACACAATAATCGCTGCAAACAATCAAACACACTTAAACATACATTTACACACACACACACACATAAGCGGCGGAATGATTGCGCAATATTCACACAGTCCAGAGAACACACAGCAGCAGCAGCAACAGCAACAACAATGTCGACGACGACAAAGGACGCTATTTATTGATTTATTGACAGGGCCTACCTTATATATATACATACATATATACACCAATAGGTATATTTTTGTGTGTGTATAAAGTGACTGTCGGCATGCGAAACAATGCAAAAGACTTTAGTTAAATTATACAAAAAGCAAAAAAAAAAAAAAAAAAAAAAACGACTGACACGTGTGTGCAATTTTTCAATTGATGCTTTTCAACAGCAATTTTGGCATTTAGATACACGGATAGCCCATACATCTTCCTTAATTGAGATAGGTGGGACTCTCAATAAGCTTTTACATGATTGGAGTATCGGCTTAAGTAGGAGATTTTGCAAAATTTGGGATGTCAGAAGGCGGGAATTAAACCGAAAGTAACGTTTCTTCCTTGTGTCATTACTTATGTTCGCTATTTGTAACTTGATTTTTAAAAAAGTGAAAAATCTTTCGAATCTCGAATGCAATCAGCTTTTTACCCCGAGAAGTTTTAGTTGCTTAAAACTAAATTTTTCATTTCCTTTTTTTGACTTCAGCTATGGTTCGTTTTCTGATTTGTAAAATTAGTGTGGCTGCATATCGTTAACCACAAATTACCGAAACGCTTATTATAATTGTCTTTTATGGGTGAAAGGGAAGTCTCCCTTCAATTGGTTATTGCATTTCAGCTGACAAAGAAAATGGCTCAATTATCATTTGACACATGTCCAAAAGTAAATGTCAACTGGCTAATTTCAATGTGAAAGAGAAAGGTGTTTTTAATTTAAAAGCAACGTATGTTCAAATGCTGGGGCCACATCAAGGTTGTGCTCCCCTTACCCCCCCTCAGTGTTCAACATCTGCAATATGCTAGTTTTTAATTTGGATTCACTACTGATGCTCCTGATGATGTTGGTGCGGGGTTGGTTGGAGGTTAGAGGGTGATTGTGATGTTGCTGCTGCCTGCGATGCCTCTAATTGTCAGAGTGCTTTGGGCCACACATGTCTCTGTCTTTTGTAGCAGCTCCCCCCATGCCACTGTACTCATTTCGTTGTTGGGCTGGTGGTAGTCGCTGATGGTTGCCTTTTTGCTTGGCAAATTAGATTTCCTTGCTGCGAAATTGCAATTCAAAATGCACAAAAAGAAAAAAAAAGAAAAGAGAAAAACCCCCCAAAACGATAGAAAGGCAAAGAAAGAGTAAGAGGGGAGCCCATTTCCTTGTCTAAAGGAAATGGGTGTTAAAATGTATATGTGATTGGGTGGTCTGGAAGAGTGGAAAATTTCAATTTTATTTTTGGCTTGAAATTGGATATTTGCCAAGAAAATAAATAAGCAAAACGTTTACTGGTAAATTTAAGTGAAAAGGCAGTAAAAAACCGTTGTTAAACGTTTTTCGTTTCACTCTCTTTAAGTTAAAAGCAATTTGTTTGTAAATTATATTAAAACAAGTTCCTTAGAGCAAAGCACTTGAATATGAAAGTAAAAGACATATGTAAGTATAAAAAGAGCAAACAAATGGCTCTCTCAAAATTTTAGCTTCTTGATTGATAATTTTCCATAAAAAGAGTGATATACATATTTATATCCGTTTCTACTTAGGACTAACAGAAATGTCCAAGTGTGGCTGTATATTGCGGAAAAATAATGGCAAAGTTTTATTAAACAAATTATTAAAGGGACATACAAATAAATGAGTTTGGCAAATTAAAATAATCTCTGTTCATGTTTAAATTTTGCCTTTAATCATTTCTTAAATGATTTATATCTTTAAACAAAAGTGTGGCTGCATCTTTTTTTAAGAAAATATATTGCAACACATGCACAAGCTCATGCTATGTGCAAAATTTATTACACACAACTAAAATGCGTCTAGATATTCCAAAGTAAACAATTTTTTGTCAATTAATCAACACAAAAAGGTGTGACCGCATATTTTCAAGATATTGCTTAACTAATCCTTTGTGTCTCTTTTTGGTTAAAAGCTCAATTTATTGCTAATTGCGTAAATCTATACAATTTCGCATGCTTTATTTAACACATTGTGCTAAGACGATGAAAGGCAATTAGTTAAATTACAAACACTTTACACAAGGCAAAAGCCACCAAAAATTACATTAATAACATTCATGTTTCGGTCTCTGTCGCTCTTTATCCATCTCTCTCTCTCTCGCTCTCTCTTTCTGTTTGTGTATCTATCTTGGTCGCTCTTTGGCATACTGTCTCTAGGCATAAATCAATTAAGATAAATTGCAAAATGAGCTGATGGAACGTCAAGAGTGTGTGAGTTTAATGTATGTATCTTGTAGATACAAATGTGCGTTATGGCAGCTTGTGGCCAGAGATCAGATACAAATATGTGGCATACATACGTAATATGATGAATTGCCCTGTCCCTGCCTGCCCCAGCCCGCCGACTCCTTCCAACCAGCCAACACATTTAGTTCATAGTGAAGCTCTCCACATGACTTCGACTAAGAAAGCGTGGAAAGAACAAAACAAATTTGTTATGCGTGTTGCTCATTAGGAAAAAAAATGTCCTTGAGAAAAAATACTCACAAACACACACACACACACACACATACAGAACAAAAATTTGTGCGTCAATTTCGTTTTCCGTTGCCGTCTTTTTGGCGCCAGCTGGCTGGAAATCAACATTTACGTTGACTGTTGGATTTTACCGTTACAGCTATTAACTGAAATCTCTCCCTCTTTCTCGCTCTCTGCCTCTCACACTAGAAATTTAATAAACTCTTATATAATTAATGGTCCTTCTCTATAGTATGCACATGCATATATATATTATCGGTTAAACGATTTAACATTTGCGTGACGGAACCAAAAAAAAACAAAAAAAAAAGAGAAATATATACAAATTGTATTTGCTGGCAATTTGCGTTGCGGCGGCCTTGAATTGAAGTCAAATGTGGCCAAATCCCTTGATGAGGATTAGAGTTGGCCCAACGGGCCGAATGAGCAAAAGCGGAAAAGCAGACAAATCAAAGCTTCTCTCTACTCTGCGGTGGCTCATTAGGCGGCTCATGTAAGAGCTTAACGAAGAGAGGAAATCCTGCTGCAGACAACATCAGAGAGTATCAAAATATTTTCACAGCTCTGGTCCGACCTAAAGCTGCCTAAATGAATGAGGGTATCCATATCCCTTTTAAGATACAAGGGAATATATTCCACACATTTGTGTGTGTAGGTGTTCACAGTTAACCAAAAATCGCATCATTAAAATAAAAGTCAGATACCGCACAAGGATTAGAGTCATGACAATAAAGTAAATGGAAACCAAAATATAAGAAGTCAAAATCAAAGTCAGATCAAAAACTTTTACTAAAATCAAAAGGGCTTAATAAAATAAACACATATCGAAATTAATGGAATTCATACAATAGGTAAAATACTGCACGCAAGAGCAAGGACATGGATAAATCTGTGAATTTTATCTGTCATTCGTTCATTTTCAAAACTCAAAGAACCTTTTTTTGTTGAACTATTTTTAATGCATTTCAACTTGTGAACTTGACCAGTTTATCAATAAAATGTCCTTGAAACTAATGTGCAAGATAACACTTAACATGAGAAATTGTCGCCATAATTATGTATAGTTTAGAGAGAAGGTTCACTCGATTATCATATTTGAAATAATTTAAAAGTTTAACAGATTAAACATGAAAATAACAATTTATTTTCAACGAAGCCTTTTTTAAATGCTTTAGGCAATTGTTCTTATAGAGCTCTTCGATTTTTCCATACTTCTCATTGTTCAAAGAGATTTATCACTTAACATGTAACACTCCATTTTTTGTTATCCTGTTTCAGCAAATGGGAATCGTAATTTATACAAATTTTGTTTCATTTAAAATTCAGATTTGTTTTAATTTATATTAACTGCCGACTTAAAGTTATACACTATAATCAAATAGAGAGATCAAGATATATTTGTTAACTTTGTGCCATAACAAAGGAAACGCTTTACACTTGTAAGATTAACCTTTTTGCAGAGAAAAGTCTTTCATTTTGTTTGCCATTATTATTATTAGAATGAGCATTATATATTTATCCCAGACTCCCTTGTATGTATGTTGGCCCTCTTGGACTCCGTCTCTCTCCTTCTGCTTCCCTGGTGACTTTTAATGCCTTGAAATATATTTCAATTACAATTGTGCTACGTGAATCTAAATATGTATGCCATATTATAATGGATATGCGATTGTAAAATTGTCATTGTCTGCCTTGGCCTGGCTTGGCCTGGCTATGGTCGTTGCCATAGATTTTCATAAGCCGCTGACATTTTAAAGCTTCAGCAAGCCATAGGCAAAAATGGAACAGTACGAGGAAAATAAAAACCAAAGAAAAAGAGAGACTTAAAAGAGAAAGAAGGATTAACAATAGTCGTAAATAAAGCGTACAGTTTCATGGTACAGTTGCCTGAACACATTTAATTATACTTTTTTCTTCTCATTCTCGTTCCTCATATGGGGGTCCATGTGTGTGTAATTTTTTTTTTTTTTGCTTTGCTTTTGCTGCGGCTTTTTCACAAACTGTCAAAATTTGACAAACTCTCTTGTACCATGTAGGATGGACTGCATCATGATGATGTCCTTTCCTTCCATTCCTTTCCTTTCCTTTCCTATCCATTCCTACTGTTGTTGTGTTGTGCTATGTTGTGGCTGTGGCGGCTTTTTACACGCTCTGTTTTCATTTCCTGGGCCAGGCTCAACACCTTTTCTGTGTGCTCGTGTGTGTGTGTGTGTGTATGTGCTTTTTTTATGGACGGGTTTTTCCAACAAACTGTCAAACAGTCATAAATAATGCCTGAGGGGGGTATTATCCACTGGTGAGTCCCTGGTGTGTAATTTTCTTTCGTTTTAAACACATGAAACATTTTAAAAATTAAATCTCTTATAGCCAGAGGCGGTAGCTTTGAGTGAAATTTCACGAAAGTGTCCAGCAAAGACAAATGAAATGAAAAGAACAATTTCCACAAGAAGAAAAATGTTGAAAAGCAAAAATTAAAAAATTCCCCTGACCCGACAAAGAAACAATTTAATTTGACCACAATCCATTTAAAGTTTAAACACAATTATTTTTATGTTTAAATTAGAGACAATTCACTTTTGTTAGTGAGATAAGCTAAGAATAATGTGCAAGTGACCTTGATTGATAATACTTTGTTTAACAATTTAGAATTGTATTTAATCAGTTCTGCTTATTTTGTAGGCTGCTGGGAAACCAAAACTAAATCTATCTGATTTTTAAGACTGTTTTGAAACAAAATATTTCTAAAACTCATGGTTCCGATTGTTATAAGGTTCCTATTCGTGTTTTACTGTATGAGAAAGAAGCAGTTTACAAAATTACTTTCATCTCTATCTCACTAAAAAAAACCCTTGTAATTAAAGATACATTTTCAATTATAAGATTTCTTCTTTGGAAAACCATTTAACAAGAGTTCTAAACATAATAAATTAATTTTAATTCGTCACGTAGAAAAAGATGTCTAAAATTCTTTTAATAAAATACTCTATATGCTATTTTCTTTTTCACTGCACAAATCGATTTGCCTACATTTAATGCCTTACTACAAGATACTTTGTCTAACCTTCTCCTTTCTGCACTTTTACACCAAACCCGCAGAGCATAACTCTAGCTGGCTGGCTGGCAGCTTGGCAGTCGGGTAAAAGCTAATCAAATTTCTTTAGTTTCTATATGTTTGGAAGGCAACTCTAGGAAACTTTTTAACTCAGTTGGCAAAGCCACAGCTGCTGCCTGCCGCCTGCTGCCTGCCTTTTTGCCCGTCTTCTTGCTTACGTTCAACTATGTGGGGCACTCTGTCACGTAATGGGCACATTTTTCCATATTATCCTGAAGGATAGGAGGCTTTTCGCTACTCGCTATTTTCTTGTTTTCTTTCCTCCTTCATCATTGTTTTGTCTTTGGGCATGTTGCTCACGTAACAGACGCATACATAACATTACTTAATTTTCATTTCTTTTGTTGTGTGAGCGACCTCCTCCCACCCAGCAACAAATTAATGAAGTTGCATATTTTGGTGACTTTTTTCCCATCTTCCTTTCTTTCATACTGATACCCTCATTGGCATGCCCTGCGAGTATCCTGGACTGGGTATTTTAAACATTTAAATATGTCGTCAGGGTTTCAGCTGATAAAAATGACGAACGCATGACAGTCAAAGTGCCCAGTAGAGTACGGAATTGTCAGGGCCAGTTTGTGTGTCATCATCAGTCAATGACTTTTTCCCAGCCATTCGCATGTCAGGCCAGCTCAACGAATGGCAAAAGATAAAACCGTGAACCATATATATGTACGCCAGACAGACAGCAGGTTGTCACTGCAGGATGGACTTTTTATTCCGTGTCCCTTTTGTGGTCATTGTTTGTTGTTGGTCGCTATGTTTGCCAGACTGAACTTTTATAATTGAACGAGAGAAATGAAAATGGATATTTCAATCAAATTCCAGCAAAGATTTTTCATAACATTCACCATTGTTTCTCACATTTTCTCATCAAAATATGTAGCAATAGTTTCTCGTTACAATAGACGAATAGTAAATGGGAAAAATTGAAGTTTCAACTCTTGAATTTTTTTTTTTGTAGGTGGATAAGTGTAACAAGTATAAAAAAAATCTTCAATGAATTGAAACTTTACCCAAGCTTAAACATTTATCATCGATCTAAAATGTAATAATGTCTGCATAAATACTTGTAAAATCAAAGAAACTAACTTTAGCTGACCCGAAGTTTGTATGCTCTTACAGACATTGACCATTATTATGTGTTCAATACGACATACAAATAAATGACTTTCAAAAAATGGTTTGTCTTTTAATTTATTTAAACTTTTTACTTTGTTAAAATAAGTTAAAGTCGAACAAGTTAAAGAAGTTGTACATTTTTTTTTTTAAATTTAATTTAATTCGAGTTTGCACCAATGTTTTGTTGATGTTTTTCTTGGTTTGTAATTTAATTTAAACGGGTTCAGTGTGTTTCTTTCTTTTTATATTAATATGGTAAAAAATCTTGATCAAATTTTAAACCCTTTTTTTTTTTTTTTTTGGAAAAGTAGAAGAAGGATAACAAACAAATGCATAAATCCATTTGTCCCTCTAAACTTTACCATAAATTTTATCAAAAAGAACAACTTGAAGTTATGACTAAACCAAATAGGAGAAAAACCAGAAAACTTGCAACGCACATTAGTTGCACAAATACCCATAGAAAGAGAGGGAGAGAGAAAGGTAGAGAGAGAGAGGGAGAGAGAGTAAAGTCTGGTTGGAGGACAGATATGACATATGCATGGCATATGCTAAAGTCAAAATTTCTCTTATCCATCCCAACGCCCGCCGCCATCATTTCAGTCAGTCTCTTGCCGTCCTTCGCCTCCTGCTCTGCTGGTTATTCTCTTTTATAACCAAATCCCTAGTCCTGTTGGCATTGCCTGACTGGATGCCTGGCTGGTTGGCTGGCTGGCTGGCTCATGTTGCTGCTGCTGCCTGGCTACGTGCTTCTATTCCACTGTCTGCTCTCGCTTAATGCAATTTTCTTCAACTTCAGCTCATCTCTCAGACGACCCTGGCTCTTTCATATTCACGGCAACGTTGGAGGCTTTTTTTGGAGTTTTTTTATTTTATTATTTTCTGTTTTTTTTTTTTCGTGCTTTTGGTTCTTTGTTTGCGCGTAAATTGCATTTGCACTATTTCTGTGTTTTTTTCTCTCTCTTCTTTTTCTTTCTTTCTGTCTTGCTCGGTTATCCAAACAGCGAAAGAAAAACAAGGAGAGGCGGAAGGGTGAAATGTAGGTACAGTCGCTCATGTCAAATGTCAACGGTTTTGTCTCTTGAGAGGCTCCTCATGGAATACTGTTAAATAATTCATGCATGCATTTTACCCACTCTTCCGCTCTCTTTATCTCTCTCTCCCTCTCTGTATTTGTTGTTGTTGTAGTATGTCACCCGCGCTCCACAATCAAACACTTCACACAACAATGACACTGACATTCGCATATTACGTTCGTTTGTTTAGTCAACCAACAGAAGAAAAAGAGAAACAATGTTGGCAACGCGATTGAGAGAGAGAGAGAGAGAGAGAGATAGAGAGAGAAAGAGTGAGAGAGAGAGGAATATTGAAGACTTCATGATAAATGTTTAAGCTGCGTTCCAAGCTAAATGCAGCGACACTCAATTTTTGTTAGCTGCGTTTGTGATTTGCTGAGATTAATGGTTTGCTTAGTTAGCTCAACCAGACAGAGAGTGGGTGAGGAAACGAGAAGCCAAGGAACGTAGAGAAAGAGAGCGAGAGAAAGAGAGAGATGTGAAATTGACCTTCACAGAAACTGAATTTCAACTTTTAGTCAAGTTCAGCTAAAGTCCTCTGCATGCAAGCAAGTTTCAAGGTTACAGAGACTTTCCATTCAATATGTAATAAACATTATTGGATCCTTTTAAACTATTCCAAAAACCAAGAGAGTGAAACGACTCAAGAGTGGTTACATACGACGAGTAAGCAATCAATTTGATACGAGTTTTAATTCGTTATAGAAACAGTGTCAATTAGGAAACGAAACTACAAAATGCCAGAAATGTTTAGAAACAGATGTTAAATCGGTTAACCAATTACTAACAGTTTTAAGTCAAGCTAAAGTTGTTAAAAAAGAATAAATCAGAACTCATAACTTTTGAGTGCAAAAAAAAAAATAGTTATTAAACCTGTGGGATTTGCTTGAAAACTAAAAAAAAAAAGTACTGAGCTTGTAACTTTTGGCTACAACCATTAACAAGGATAAAGTATATTAAAACTAGTTCTTAATGTAGCTGTTTCATGAGTTGACGTGTCCTTAAAGTATTTAGAAGTGTTGCGATTGGGTTTTATATAATAATAGAATCATCTAATAGAATAGAATAAAATCAATAATAGAATCAACTAAGAATCAAGTAAAATGACTTTTTAAAAAACAAAACCAAATCCCTTTTGATAATTGATAAGCTGTAGAATGAAAAGAAAAGGTTCAAACGGTTCACAGTCAGTTTAGTCTAAAAAATGCTTAAATCGTTATCGCATTTTTATTTAAGTAGACTTTGGATTACTTTAAAAAGCCATCGAAAATTAATAGATAATTTGTACTTATTTTGTCTTTAAACAAAATGTTACTTTATGGCATGGATGGGCAGCTACCCATCCCTTACCCCTGGTTACCATCCCCATTATGTGGCCCATATTTTTTTTTGAGAATGTCTGGCCTGTTTTGAAAAGCCTTCAGCTTTTTGCTATTGCCATACGCCTTACTGCACATCTAATTATAAAATTATGCTTAATCTAGCATAAAATGGTGTCGCCGTTGTATGCTATAGAAAAGGTCATGGGCAATATTTTCACCGCCCTTCTATATAATCGTTATAAGTAATTTCGTTTATCAGCTGATGTCCCAGTTGCTGTTGTTGTTGTTGTTGTTGCATCTTAATGAGAAGTGGAAGTTGTCAAGACAACAAGCAAACCGCAAGCCAAAAAGTTTCTTTTCACTCCTTCCATATCGCGAATGTGGTTGGTTGACTGGATATTGTGGGTGTGGTCAGAGAAGAGGCTTCCTCTGAGTCTGTGACTGAGGCGCGCAGACCCCATAAAAATGAATGTTAATTTCTAATGAAAGGCGAGGCTTAAACGTTTGCCACCACAAAAAGTTTATGCACAACTGTCATTAAATATCAAAAATAATGACAAGAAAAAGACTTGCGGAAATGGTAACCACAACAAGGAGAGAAGAAG
The DNA here is from genome assembly GCA_024703675.1 of Drosophila nebulosa. Lineage (NCBI taxonomy): Eukaryota > Metazoa > Arthropoda > Insecta > Diptera > Drosophilidae > Drosophila > Drosophila nebulosa. The sequence continues at coordinate 4,112,368 of CM045724.1, read as the reverse complement.
AAGGACCTGACCAGCAAGGAATTCAGACAACTTCTTTTTGTTGTCGTTGTCTTGACTTTTATTTAATTACCACAAATGATGCAGAAAACTTTACAATTCTCCACCAAGTAGCAGCTATCTCTTTCTCTTTAAAGAAATTCTTGATTGGCATTTCGCTTAACTTTTTCTCTTTCTCACGCTGGGCTTATCCTTTTTTTTAAGCAATCATTGTGAACGTGTTTCAATAAAAATTCAATGTTATTACCCAGAGCTCTGTGGGACAAAAATAAACAACAACAGTAAAGGGAATTTAAAGAAAACAAAAGATTATAGAAATTTGGACTTTGACTTACCCTGTAGTCGGATTAGACCTGGATTAAATGAACCGTGGACCATATACTAAGGCAATGCGAGATCTATTTTAAATACTAACTATGGTGATTATATGGCCTAATTAAGTCTGATACAAAACTTCGACATTTTGTAGCATACTTTTTTGGGTGATCTTTATATACCCTTTTCAAATTTGTTTGTAGGATATAGCAACAACAATGGCCTAGCTGCACAGCTGCTCAAAATGAGGCTTTTCTCGTCGTCTTAATGTTGCTCCTTCTCCTCTACCCCCTCTTAACTTATGTACTTGCCAACACTCTTCATTTGCATATGTAAATTTTTGTGTAGCATCTTTTAGGCGCTTGCAGAAATTTTTCTAAATCAATATTTATATTTAGAAATGTTGTTAGTATATTGGTTTATTAGTCAAATATTATGCTTTATGTATCACAAACTTTAAACTGTATAAATGTTTTAGAAATTTATGTAAATTTTAATGTTTTCTTTTCCATTTGCATGAAATTGTTTATTTTTCTTTTTTTTTTTCAACCATTCTGCATTCTGCAATACAAACTTTTTCCATACAACATACTCGGAAAAAAGTTTTTGTTTATTCTATTGCGGTTTTTCATTATCTTACCGACAAAAAGGTGAAATGAGTTTAATTTATTAAATTGGAATTGTTAGAAAAACTTTGCCAAAAAAAGAGTTACCAAAATGTTTTCATTGAATATTAAAAAAAACCAAATATTAACTTTTATACATATATGTCTTTTTAAACTAACTCATTTAACATGCTTTCACTCTGGCGCAAAAAAAAATACAGTATCGAGAAGATCTGCGCCCATTAAGAAAAATAATAAAATACGCTCCAAGCAGCCGCGACTCAACAAGAAAGTCAAATTTATAAGTAAGTAAAATTAAGTTAATTATTTGAGCACAATTTACATGGTGTTTCATTATAAACGCACTCCAAAATCAAATTACGACTAGTATTTATCAACTATTAACTTGAAAAGAAGTCAAAAAAAGAACACCATTTTAATAATAAATTCATTCATCTCTACTTACCTCATTTACTGCATCTTACAGTAAAAAAGGTTTATATATATTTTTAAAGAGTGGCGAACCATTCAGAAGTGAGCCCAAATCCATTTCAAGCAATCTGCGTTTAATACCTTTACAGATATATTGAAATTTTCCCGGGAAATGGAAATGCATATTTAAAATATTAAACAGTCAAGTTAAGTTTAACTCGAACTGATGCGAACTTACTTCGAATAATTTGTCATTGTATCACTAAAACCTCTTTAGCAGCCTTATGACCATTTTTGGCTAATTTTTAATAATAATAGTAATAAGCTAGTGACAGGTCCATGCATGTAGGTAATCATTAGTCTTGCTCTTTAGTTACAAATTAAGCACTCATCCAGTTAATAAAGCGCAATGCCTAACATGACCTTCAAATCATAAGAGACCTTTAAATTTAATGAGATTTATTTATATACCTATGCCTAAAACGCCTAAAAATAGGCAACTGTATTTATATAACACACACAAAATGCGTCAGTTTCTTCGTTGTTGGTTCCTAATTGCATGATGGACGAAGTTGTCTACTCTCTTGATAGGATCAAATGAGACATTGAAACTGTCTGATGGGCAATACGTGATCCGGAACTTTTTCGTATGTCCAGGCAAAAATGTGAACTATGAAAAGACAATTTAGTACATGGTAAACTTTTGGACAGGTGGAAAAGGCACAACGCAAAACAGAAAGAGAAAGAATAGCCAAAATGTAGTGAAACGAAAAGTAAAACAAAATACGTAAAACCAACACAGAGAACCAACAAGCCAGAGATTCCCTAAGGGAGACAAGAACCAAGAAGAACAGAAAACTAAAGCCGCACAAGCAGCAGCAGGTAGAGAGACGCATGACCCCCTCCTGGCCAAAGTGAGTCATTCGTTCGCTACCGCCCGCCGCCCCTCCCTACCAAAAAAAAAAAAAAAAAAAAAAAATAAAAAACCACCTTCTCCTACCTTCTCTTCGTGTTGTTCGTGGTGGTTTCTCCACTGACTTTTTGTTGCTTACATTTTGTGAGGTAATAAAATGTCAAAATCGTCTGGACGGCGCCATGGAAAATGAAGTAGACTTAACCGCACACACACAAACAGACGGCTGGTGCAGACTGAACGATTTGGAGCTTACCACACGGGGCGTATACGTGTTGTATTCTACCTTTCTTTCTTTCTTTTTTTTTTTTAATACGTGAAGCGTATTAAATTCATTTGTTGTTATTCTTACAACATTTTAAATACTTTGTTGAGATTTTTTTTTATATATTTGGTCTTTTGCTTAGTTGAGTAAGCTGATATCTATATATATATATATATATATATATATATATATTTAGGGAGTTTCGGTCAGTTAATTGCCTGACCAGGATGACAAAAGTTTTCATACTGCGGTCAGTTGTAATTAAGAAAACTCTACACACAAGGAGAGGCGGGAACGAGTTTGTAAAGTTGAGTTTATTTTTCTGGATTATCTCTGTGGAGTAATTTGAGAATGAGCAAACGATGAACGATAAAATAGGGGAGGACAAAAAAAAAACAACTCTGGCTAGGACACGCTGCCCTACACTAATGTAACCTTTAATCCCTGCTAACTACTAACTTATAATTACAATAATTCAAAAAGACAAACAAGGGTAAATCGGACCGAGAAGTGAACTGATTGCAGTAAGATAATTGTGAAATGAAAATAGATATGTAAGCCAGACACTTTTTACAAAGTCGATTTAAGTTAAACAAAAGAACAAGTTAGACAACAGAATCTATCTGTCTAGAACAAAGATAATTAACCAGCCAATTTGAGACGCTATAAATCATTTTTATTGGAAAAAAGAATGACATTAATATAAGAGGCAACAAACTAGACATTCTTGCGTCATTAGCTCCCCCACAGTTTGAGAGCATGGAAAAGACCGTGAGGAGTAAAATACTAGAGTGACACATAGTCACCACAACTACTCTACTTAGTGGTTCTTAGTCAATCAATATATTGGAATTCGCTCGAAACAATCAATGACCAATCAATAACAAATGGCAGATCTACGGGTAAAATTTCGCACCATACTTGAAGGTAGTTAAAAAACTAAGAACTTGAAAAAGAGCTAACTAAATGTCCCACGTTGCAAACATAGTTCAAAGAGCTCTAGAACTTTAGGCAACTATAGAAGCAATAAAAAATCAGAAATTTGCTATTTTTCGACTGTCGTCTACTGCATGATTAAGTTGCTCTGTCAGCTTAATAATGCAATTTATAATCCATTTTATCTTTGCAGAGCTTATCTCATTTTGTCTATTGATTACAATTTGATTATGGAATAGTCTCCTCCCAATCATCTAATGCACTTTCTTCATAATTCATATAAAACCATTTTACCCCACATTCCGTTAAGATAACCACTCAAAGTTGGCCAAGAAAACTAGTTAAGATAAATCTTTTAGTTTTCTCTCTCCCTCTCTCTCTTTTTCTCTCTCTCTCTCTTCCATATTGACAACCCTCATTTATATTTTTTTTTGTCCCCTTTTTTTGGCATTAACTTTTCCATCAGTTCTCATTTATTTTTCTTCATTTTTCGCTCTGACACTTTAATGATTTCTCTACGCGAAACGGTTTTTTGTGCTCTTAGTCTTTTGGAAATTAATGAACTTCAGGATAAAATGGCAACTCAAGTGAACTGAAAGTCTAACACAAAAAAAAAGTGTGAAAATTGGCAGAATGCCATAATGAATATAGAATCTATGAAAAAAGTTTAGTTGAGAATGAGCCAAACGAATGCTGATTAGAAAATTCATTGGGTTGCAGCACTTCAAAGTGAAAACAAAAACCAAAATGCTTTGGATAGAGATGACCTCGAACCAGGATAAAAGTGGATTGGGAAATTGCACTGCATGAAAAGAAGCAGTTGAATTGGCGTTCATTTATTTTTGCAGTTCCCAAAAGTATGCAATGGACATCTCCCTTTGAGTATTTAATCAAAGTCTCCTTCAGAAAGTTAGTTCGCTATTTCCAAAAAGGATTTTTGTTTCATTTTAAATTCGAAAATCAGAAATTTGTGCAAAAAGTTAAATCATAATTTAAATTAATTAGAAAATGTCAATGCTGAACCAAAAAATCTCATTTGTATACCCACACACGACCACACAGAAACAAGTATATTCCATTAAATGTAAAAGTGTCATAAAATTTGTATTCTAAATTATCAACTAAACTTTTTTCTCCCCTCTCCCACTTTGTTGTCTGCTCCCTCACTCATAACCTAACTGACAATTAATTTTTGTAAATTTAAATTAGTTGGGCCCACGCGTTTATGTGTGTGTGTGTGGAAGGTCTCATTAAATATTTACATTAAAATTGAGCACTAATTAAAAGCTAATTAAGTTAGCAACGCGCCATAATCATAATAAAATCCTCCCAAATAAAAGAAGAGGCAAAACCTAAAATGAATCGCACTGGTAAAAATAATGAAATGAAAATGCTTATTTAAATTTTTCGTAAAATCAATAAACAGCACTCAATTCACAATTAAAAATTAATAACAGAAATAAATGCATATTTGTTTATAGATCTGTTGATATGTATATACATATTTCTACAAAAGGCAAGGGCCAACGGGCTTAAGAAGAGAAACAGTCCGTTTCATTTTTAATTAACACATTTCATTTTTTGCCTTTAATTGAATTCACGCAACAAAATTGTTTCATACAGTATAGAGAAATGCAATTAAAAACGGAAGTAAGTCAATTAAAATGGTGAGAATTCCCAGAAGTTGTCCCCTCCCTTCTGTCTCTGACTCTGACTCTGACTCTACTTTTTTATTCTCCTTCTCCCAGTCTCACTTTTCACTCTCTGGTTATTTCCATTTTTTTTTTTTTTTCCAAGAGTTTTGCTTTCTAAAAGCAAACAAACAAATATGGCGCAAAATACTAAAAAAAGAAGACAAAATGGAAATAGGTATTCTAAATTCTATTTTAATACTTAGAGTAGCCGACTGTGAGACATCCTAGAGAGATCATAAGAGTATACATCAGTCCATGTGCGTAAAAAGAGCCAAAAATAAAATCATCAATGTCATGAAAACGTGACAACATGCGTCAGTCTCCCTACGCAAATAAAAGCGAATGAAAAGGAATTTGATATGATTTTTCATTTACACTTCGGCAACAGATCTCAACTTTTATCTGCGTAAATAGCCGATTCAAGCTCAATGAAAAGGCTTTAACTGTTATAGACCTTCACATAGAGACACATTCTCTCTGCCTTTGTTGGTCTTGCAACTTGCAATCGAGAATAGGAACATGAAATAGGGAAAAGAAAAGAAAGCTAAATCATATATAAGTTGAGTGGTTTTTCTGTAGTTTGGTAAATCGAAAAAAGGAGCTACCTTGAAACAAAAAGATAGTTGAATAAAATTTGACAACAAAAAACAATTACCAGATTAGAAGTCTTTAATAAACTCATATAGCTACGTCTTAAACATCCTTGACTTGAGTGTGACCTATTTTAATATGAAATTTTTATAAATTTAAAAAATATTCAGTTGATTTTTTTTATACCAAAAGCAAATAACAGGACTAAGGGACAGGACTTAAATGTTATATTGCAACGAGTAGTGAGCTTATACAGGGTGCATATATCATCAAATAACTATTAACTGATCACAATTTCTAAAGAAGAGAGTTGAAAAAAAGCACAACAAAAAAGTTTAAAAAAACTGCACCATAATATGTTTGTATGTCCATAATAAGTGACAACTAAATCACGTTTTTGCTATAGTTCTTTTGCTTGCCTTATATACTTTTTCATTCGACTGGTCACAGGGTAATCCAAATTGTTTCCATTAAAAAAAACTTTTAACAAAATGGCCCCAGCCTTGAGTGGGCGGATAAAATGCCAGGAACTTTACGCTTTTTTTTCGTCTTCTTTCTATTTGCTATTTTTAAGCGGATATAGTGAAATATTGTTTATGATGACAAATTGCCGAGAGGACAAAATAGTTGGTTGTTGTTCTTGTTGTTATTGTGCGAAGTTCGTACAGAGCATTAATCTTTATTGCCGGACTTCTGGCGGAACGCCAATGTAAGTAAGTAAGAGGACTTTCAGCCAGGACAAACACATTCGGGCGTTAAAGGATTGAGAGAAAGCTGAAAAATAGCATCAGCTAATAGAGTGCCGACAGAGAAGAAGAAATGAAAAATTAACAATTAAGCGAAAAAGTGTTAGTGCAAATTAATTAAAATATGGAAATGTGTTTTCTTTCAATTTTGCATTGTCATTTTTTTTACTGAGATAATGAAAACAGTCGGGAAATGAGGCCAGGCCATTCTCTAGGACTTCATAGAACTTCCTTATTAAAGTTAGAGCAAATGTTTGATGCCAATCTCTGGGCAAAAACTGATTGCATACTTCTTGTTTTCTATTGTATAATTCTATCTAACCGACAATCTTTTGCTTTGTGTATGGGATAACTAATCAAATTAGGGCCAACCAATCAGGTCGCCTATTTGTAGGGAAATCAATGTCTAATTTGCCTTAACCTAATGGGGCTGCTTGCTGCTGCTAGATGCTAGCTGCTTATGTTGATGCGAATTTGACCCTTGGGGGGGTGGGCCAGTTGAGAAGGGGAAGCTGCTTTGGCTTTGTGGCCATTAGCATAAATAATTCCGCCTCTTTGCTTATTACTATGATTGTTGTTTCTATTATTATTATTATTATTATTATTATTATTGAATTCGCATTCGCATTGAGCAAATTTCCACATAATAATAGCAAGTAGCAACAACAAAACTCTCTGCAAACAAGGAAGAAAGTCTTGCAAATAAAATTGGAGCCGAGCAAAAGGCAAACAATTGGCCATATTTGTGTGTATTGCTGTCTACCGATTCCTCTTCTCTTTCTGTCCCCGGCCAAAAAAGAACAAATTTGCTATGCAAATGATGACAGACCAATTTGTGGAAGGAGGGGGTAGGTAGAAGGGGAAGATTGGGAGGAATTCGCTGAATGTGTTATTCTGACACAAACATGCTGGATTGCTGGAATATGCAACTGCTGTTGCTGCTTTTGCTGTGAACATGGCAAGCGTTTTAGCCAAAAACTAGCCACGACCCACCCGACCCCCATCTCAGTCCTCCTCCCTTTCCAAATTCTCTCGAACAACCAAACCCCGCTAGCTCTTAATGCATAATTGAAGTTTTATGTCCGAAAGTTTTCCTGGCCTCGGAAAATGTCCAAAATACATGCACACAAACTGCATACATACAAGAGCTAAACGAGATGGGGAGGGAAAGAGAAATGGAGGAAAAATGAGAGGAGACAGAGCGGATGAAAACAAATATGCTAGCCAAAAAATTAAAATAGAAATGTCTCTCCAACAGATTCGAGTTAAATGTCAGAGTGTTGCCTCTTGACCAGAGGCAACATAAACACTTTAACCAAACCGAACAAAAGCAAATTGTAAAATGGCCAAAAAGGTTTTTGTCCTTGCATATATGAATCTTTGCTTGTGTTTTTCCGAATTTACAATATTTCAGATGACGAAAGAAATGTCCAAAGATAAATTTAATTGAAGTCAGTAAATCAAATTACTTTATCATTGCCAACAGATCTTTGGCATTGGCCATATGTGTTTATTTTTAAATCGGGCTGGCCAATATTGTAGCATATTTGGAATTGCCTGCCAGCTCGTTGTTTTACCCCCTTTTGAGTTAAGTCTTCATTTATTTAGTTTAATTTTAATTGAAATATACAAAAATAAAAGAAGTGTATAAGCTTTTCCCTGTGGCTTGTTAAATCACAGCACTAGTCGTCAACTTAATTTAACGAATTAGTCTTATTTTAATGTCTCTCCCAACTAGTGCCACATTTGTGTTCTTCTAAACCGAGTGCCATAAGCTCAGATTTAGTGATAGTATAAATTTAATCCAAAGTTGGCAACGATTGAGTCATTATATAAACTCAACAATGCAGTAAAGTTTTAAGCGTTCAACAATTTGTTAGAATTTTCATAAAATTCTAAAAACTTTATGATACGATAATTATGTCATTTAAGGGTTATTACATAAAAATAAACAGCGTGCCATAGATCAGGACAAGGAACTAGTTTGTGTACATCTAGTCAAATCGGTAAATAAAGGTTATATACTCAGCTCGTCGTGCTGCTTAATAACATTTAGGCAGAGACTAAAAGAAGAAAGAGAATATCGAACTTGGCAGAGAGACATTCATTTATTAGATAAACCTTTTATATCTTATTGAAAAATTTATTTTATTAATTTCTTTAAAATTTGGCAAGTCTACATGGGCTCCAAAAGCTAGTCAAGTAGATATTTCTCAACCTAAACGCAAAAATTAAAGAATATTGTCTGCATATTCATTTTCACTTTGTTCGATAGATGTCTAAATATTCATCTGTTCTATTGAATGTAAAAGAAACCCTTAAATGTTTTGCCTCGAGCTGGCAAACCCAAAGCTTTGATTTTAATTAAAAAATATTTCTCGTTTTAATAACCGCTTTACAATTTAAATTATTTATATATTCATATGGTGGAACAGCATTTTACTTGACGACTTTTATCAGGCAATGTAAAAACACGATCTGCATTTCCACACGAACTCTTCAATGTGCAACGATGCGTATGAATGATAAAATTATCTGCATATGCATATGTATAAATTTCCTTTTTTTTTCTGGTATTAAATATCATAATAATAATATTAAATAACGCAGTTGGTTAGCTACAAAAACCAAAGTTCATTTAACAAATGACAAAGCAAAAATGAATGAATGCTAAAGTATAATGAAAGAAAGAAAATGTAAAGCCATTGAGACGACAGAAAGAGAGAAAAATCTCATGTCATAGTGATAATAAAATGCACGCACAATGCAAGGCATAGGGAATGCAATGAGTTTGACCTCAAAAGAGAAAATCTAAAAGACATAGAGAGAGAGAGGGGAAGAGAGAAAGAGAGAGAGAAGCAACAGCAGCAACTGGCTGACACCATCCGGTTGGGCAGCAATGCGGTCAACTTTGGTTATCTCGACTTATGCCAGGCTGTGTGTTCTGTGTTGGAGGGCTGCTGGTGATTGTTCGCCCATTTGTATGCAACATTTTATTTATGAGCTTGACAATTTTATTATTGCATGCATGCCATGCTCCACACCACACCATTCCACTCCCCTCTTTGCATTCTCCCTGTCTGTTCCCCTGCTGATTGCGCATTGAAGTGAATCCGTTTTTTGAGGTTGGCATAGAAAACAAAAAAGAAGAAAAAGAGATCCTTCCCTTCTTTTGGCCATATCTCTCCCAAGTGATAACCACAAAATTGCATTGTGGTCACACACACTCAAAGACCTAAGCCCTTTTGGCCGGCTTATACCTATTTTGCATACACATTGCGTGTCTGTGGATGTGTGTGTGTGCCTGTGTGTGGGTGTGTTTATTTTGGGAATGCTGGATTAAAAACACAACAACACAGCCGGATATGCAGGACACATACATAAGCGTAAGCTTCTGCTGTCAAAATATTTTGAATTGAGCCCACAATTTTCACACTTCTCTCTTACATACGCATTTTGTGTATTATGTTTTTTCATATACAATTTTTAATATTTTTTTCTTATATTTTTCTAACAAAATATATCTTCAAGAGATAAAAACTTTTTCTTTTGTTTTTCTTTTTTTTGTTTCGCCTTAATTGGAAAATGTACGTTTTTCTTCTATTACTTTTATTTTTATGCTTCTTCGATGTGATTTGTAATTAATACTAAATACATTATCGATTTTTCTTTGAACAAACAAAACGAACCGACTGAACTGTGAGAGCGCTTGGTAACTCAGTTTATGTTGGTTTTTGTTGTTGTTGGTTGGTTTGGTTGGTTGGTTGGTTGGCTGGTTGGTTGGTCGGTTGTTTGGTTTAGTTGGTTGGTGATTCAGATACACATTAAGCTTAGTGCTCCGGCACCACCAACGCTTCGACTCGTCGCCGTCGTCGCCGCCGTCCACTTTTATGAGCGTTTAAATTAGTGCGTTGCCATTGTGGCAGTTATTGTGTTGCCCGCCGCCTGCGTTTCGTCGTTTTCAACCCTTGTCCTCGTCCTTATGCTTGTCCAAGAGATCCATATCCCCCTTTGTGCCTTCGTGTTTGGTGTCCACTTTCGTTACTAAGATTGTTTTATGGCCCAAAGGCTAGTTGGAGTTTATTAGCCGCCAACATGCAGGTAGGTAAGAGTTTTTTTTTCTCCCTCCACCCTGTTTATCTCTCTCTCTCTCTCTCTCACACACTCTTTTAAGTGTCTTCTCTGCGAGTGTGTGTGTGTGCGGGCGAGTGGGCATGGTTCAATTTGCGGGTAATTAAAACTAGAAACGTCCGTCAATGTGGCGCCTTTCACATGACTGAAATTTCATTTGGCTTTGGAGTTTGCGTTACCCGCCCCCCTCCTCTCTAAATGGTCTCACTGACAGCGCCTAATTAGGTCTGCACTTTGATTGAATTGCAGAAAAAAAGGTGTTCAATTGATCCATTAAGTTGAAATTCAATTAAAACTTGTAAGAAATACAATTTCTCAAATTAGTTTCAAATGAAACTCTTCAGCAAGTGAATTTAAGCTATTAGGAGTAACCATAAAATGGCACTTTGATTCAAATAAAGTAAATATGAAATGGAATAAACTATTTTTTTTTTTCTAATTTACACCTAAGTGAACTGTCACTTAAAGAAACGTTTTATCAAAGAACTTTTAGACCAAGTTTTTGAAGCTTTTTTAGATGCCATAGAAAAAAAGTGTGCAAATATAATAATACAAAACTTTGGACTTTTCTTAGAAACTCATTTCTTAAATGTATCTTTTAAGATTTCGTCCAGCTGCAATAATTTTCAAATGTTGTTATTTCTCGTTGACATTTCTGTTGTTGCTGCTGCTATGTGGTTAGGATAAATATTTTTTCATTCAACAGATTTGAGATACAGTTTAGTATTATTAAGCTAAGCCCCAAAGCCAAAAGGACATTTTGTTGTCATAATAATATCAAACCAAATGGCAGAAATTTGCAACAAAATTTCATTGTTCCAGGACGACAGCTCTCGTTGTGCAGCGGATGCGGATGCGGATGCATTAAACAGCCAGAGGAGTAGGGAGACAGAACACAGCCATTTTGGTTCATGTTTATCGTTACAAGCAACAATATTAAAACGGATGCACAAAATGCAACTGCAGTGGCAACGCCAGCAACAGCCTCTTCACAATGAGCGCTAAAAATGTCAGTGACATTTCAGCAACGTTAACAGAACAGACAAAATGTTGGCCATGTCGCTGTCTCATCCAAGTCGTCATAGTCGTCGTCGTTGTTGGTGTTACTGTTGCTGTTGTCGTTGTCGCTGGCGTTGTCTGGGCGCCTTTGCTAGATAATTTTAAACTAGCATGCAAAGCGACGAGACGAGACGTATGTAGGTGGAACTGGTAAATGGGTTTGGGTTAGTGCTCTGTGCTGGGCCGCCTGCCTGATTAACTACCCAAGCGGCTTAGCATTTTAGTTACCCACGTATGTAGATAGATGCAAAAGGAATAAATAGCAACAGAAATAAAACATAGAGACGAACTACAGTCTACAATAATTTAAACGAACTGAAGGCGTCTAAGATGGAATGGCAGACAATAAATCCCAATAAGTCACACCGCCTTATTATAAGACTTATTGGATCTTGCTCCTGCATATGTAATTACTATGCCTTTTTATAGTTGGGAGTGTCATCAACTAATTTAAAACTATATAGAGCTAGAGAAAATGGAAGAAAATTTATATTTATTAATATTTCAGAACTTAAAAGTGAAAAATGAGAACTAAAAGTTTGCTACTATTGATTGAAAACGGCAAAGAGAAAAAAGTGTGGCTGCATATTTTTATGCGTTATATACACCAAACACTTCAAATGCTTAGCACAATTTAGGTTAAAATAAACTGACAAACTTTCTAAGCTTCTTATCAAGTCGCGTCGTATTCTAGTCTCTAAATCATTAAAACTCCATTTAATTGCTTAAGTGCCAAGTAAACATTGCCACATAGTCTGAAAGCATTTACAACCGCAGCATTAGGGTATACTCGTACATACATACATACATATATATGACTTTAATTCCCCTTTTCAATAGCGATTGCAGCTAAAAGTTGTGTTTGCACAAAGTATTTTAGTACAAACTCATTCAGTGAAAGTTGGAAACCTAGAAAAACTAAAAAGAAAGTAAAGAGAAAAGGCATTATTAAAAGAGCCAGGCAACAGAAAATTCCACTTCATTCGCAATTCATACAAACTATTGAAGGCAATTGAGGCTGCACTATTAAGCTCAAACAGCTCAAACAGAAGTGGAACGCCGCGGCGTTGAAAATTGAAATGCCTGCAATGATTTGCCTATCAAACAAATTTAAATGCGTTAAAGAACATAGCAGATTTTAGTCAAAGGTCCAAAGGAGATAGAATCCAAGTTAATTAGCTATGCAAAAAGGAAATGCTCTTACCTTTCCTTTCCCCATTGTTTTACTAGCACATGTTTCGTTTCGGAAAAAGGTAACAACAACAAAACCGAAAAAAAAAACAGTGAAAAGTGAAAAAAAAGAGAAGGAAGTTTATTATTATTTGCTACAGTTAACACAAACCCGCATTGAGGATGTGGCATCCCGTCCCCCTCCACCAAAACCCACCTAACCTTGTTCAAAAAGACAAAAGGCCACAATTTGTTGCTTTGTTTTTTCATGTTGCTTTCTTTAGCTCCCCCTAGAAACAAAAACTGTGAAGTTCTTTCTTTTCTCTACTGTTCCCCTTTTTTTCGTTTTGCTTTTGCTTTTGTTTTAATTTAAATGCAATGTACAAAAAGTAGGCGTGTCGGACGACACCAACCACCCATCCCCCCATTAACAAACCCTTAAAAACAAACTGCTGAATGCGCACATGAGAAAAAGGAAAATAAACTAAAGCATACTTACGGGCGCTTAATGAAGGAAACGGCATAAAAGCTGCCGTCTAAGTAGTTGAAGGAAGAAGGAAACACCAACAGCAACAGCAAAAAAGGAGAACAAACAACAACAACAGTCGGTAGAAATAGAAGGAACCAAGAGCAAATATTGTGAGAATTGACGGCAGTTTCATCTGATGAAAGAATAGAAACGTAATTTTTGTTGAATGTGTCGACGACGTCGCCGGTTTTTTTTCTTTTTTGTGTAAAGGGGATTTTAAGTAGGAGGGCAGGCGGAGGGATAAGTAGAAATGAGATGAATGGCAAAAAAAAAATGTTACTAATTTAGCATAAATAAGCACGACGAAATGAAAAATTAAATAAGAGTGGCTGCAATTTGTCATAGAAAAAGGTGAAATGTTCTTGCAGAACTAATTCAAAGTGAAATTTATTCAAGAATAAAAAAGAAAGATTAAAGAAATATTTTAGATTTCTAATAGAATTGAATGCAAGCACAAATGAGCTTAAATGTGATGAAGAAGGACATCTGGCGATTTCATTCAAATATGTATATAAATGGTAAATGAATTGTGAGAAAACGTGAGATTAGTATCAATACAATAGTTTGTAGATGGTAATATTTGCTTTTTTCTAGAATCTACATTTGTAGATGTATAAATAAACGAATTCATTCAACTTGCTTTTTGCCCTACAGTTTCTCTCTATCTTTTTCTCGCAATAATTCAATTTCTTTCATTTATAAAAACTGAAATGTTTCATAATAATATCGAAATATAATATAAAAGATAACAAAAACAGCTTAACAAATTAAAAATAATAAAAAAACAAAAAAAAAATACTAAAAACCGAAAGCTAAAAATAACTCGCCCGAAGCAGGGACCGAACCCGAGTCCGAAACTGCTTTGTCGGCAAGACCACTAAAAGAAATTTTTAGTTGAATGAAACTGCTTGCGACTGACGTCATCTAAGTTACTCTCAGCAGACATTTTAGAAATTCCAATGTTTTGCAAAAAAAAAAAACTAAAAACTTGGTAAAAACAAAAATAATTATTAAATTAATAAAAAAAAAACAAAAAAAATTTACTTCTCCTTTACTCCAGGTGGGACTCGAACCCACAATCCTCGGCTTAGGAGGCCGATGCCTTTCCATTAGGCCACTGGAGCTATGAATCGCATGGCGATAAAACACAAACAAGAGCCAAGGCAAGGCAAACACGTTATTTCGAGACGCAGACAAACGAGAAATATAAATATATTTTTAAATTCACTCAAATTCGATTTGAATTTACTCGTTTATAACAAAAACAAGCTGCTGCCATACAATTGGAAATAACCGTTCATTTCCGGTTTTGTACTAGTGTAGTATGAGGCAAAAATATAAAAGAATTGTTAATAAAAAATAATAAAAATAAAATTAATTAGAAATTATTTTTAAATAGTTACCCAAAATGACTTCAAGGAAAGTTTCATAAAAACAGAAACTGGTAGAGAATACTTTGAATATAGTTTTCAGTTTTATGTTCAAATAAACAAAAATTATAACAAATTTAATTAATAGAAACGAAAAAGTTTATTTTAAAAACAAATAAAATTGTTTCATATTTAAATTAAATTGTGAACAAATTGTGTTTAAGAAAACAAGCAAGATAATTCAATTAAAACAGCAGGTGCAGATATTGTTCGTGTTTTATTTAGTTTCGTTTTCGTCTTTCGTTGTTAGAAACAAATACACTAGAGAACATGAAAAAATTAGCAATTAAATAAAATTGCTAGTTTTTTTCCCATTTGACACGTTTTGTTTTTTCTAAAAACAAAAATTTCTTTTCATCGATTTTAATATAGTCTGTCTATTTTGTGTGGTTGCTATTATAGACCCCATATTGATTAAACTAAAACAATTGCAATTCGAAAATGTGCCCTCAAGTTTGTTGACTTATGTTAAATATGAAATGACCTCACTTACATGCATCCATCCAACCATCAATCCATCCCAGCGACCCGCAGTCGACTCCATAGCAAAAGCAAACAAGACACAAAACACCGCAACAACCTAAAGGCAAAACAAACGGTATGCAAAACTATTAAACCAAAAGAAAAAGAAAATAAAAGAAGAAGAAAATCAATAGTGCACTAGCCTTTTGCTATACATATGTATGTATATGAAGCCTTTATGTATAGTTATACCTACATACATATATACACAATGTTGTTGTAGTCATTTAGCCGCAATTTCCAAGGTGATAAACTGCAGTTGAAAAAGTTTTGGGGCGTCATTTCAAGTCAGCTCACTCTTTCGCTCGACTGACTGAGTGACTTGTGTTCTTTTTCTATTTTTTTTTCTGTTTTTTTTTTTTTGTCGGTTTTCGTTCTTTTATCGCAAACCTAAACACGTCACGTCACTGCGTCACTTGCAGTTTGCCATAGACCCTGGGATTTAAACGTACCTACTATGTGTATATGTATGTATGTATAAAGCATAGTATATAATGCAACATTTCAAGTGGGTGGACCCCCTTGTACTAGGTATTTCTGTTGATTTTTTCGTCATTTTCTTTTCTTCTTTCTGTCTGGGCCAAGGCGCCACGCTTCATTGGCGTTTCGGGGGGGAGGCAAGGTAAATGGGCAGAACCCATGGGTGCCAGCACCATTTCTCGTACTTACTGACTGTGCCACGTGCTACCCGGCATTTGCTTATGTAATTGCCTCGAAAACTGCTACAGACAAGATACTGTAAAAAGAAAATGCACAAAAAAGTTAAAAAAAAAAAAAAATGGAAAAAAGAGAAAAATAGCGAAAATAAGTATATGAAACTGCAATAGCAAAGTAGATGCCCAACATTCGGACCGGTAAGCGGTTTATGCTGCGCACAACCCTTCAGATACTTTAAAATAAAATACAAAAAATGTTGCAAAAGTGTTTCTAAAAGTAGGCTTAACGACTTTGACTAAAATATATATTTTTAACATTTTTCTTAGGCATTAAAAAACTTTGTTAAACTAAGAATATAGAAACAATTTGTAAATATAACAGAAAACATCTACATCAAAAGTAATACGCTTCAGAAACAAATGGAAAAAAGGTTTTTTCTATTATCTGAAATGTGTTTTTTTATCCTATCAAGAAATTATGTTTGCGAATACAAAAAACACAAAACTCGAATTTTTAAAATTAAGTAACGTTTGACCAACGCGCATAGATTTCAAAACTCCGAATTTTTTACATTTTTTGATTAAATCAATGCAATATTTCCTCTAATTCTTATTTCTTAGATAAGCAAGAAAGAAATTCTTTATTTTATATGCCTTAAGTATGAAGTAAGATCAAAAATAAATGCATTTAACTTTCAACTATTTAAAACTTAGTTATAAAGGTAGAAGAAAAATCTTTTTTCTTATAATGACACATTTTTTATTTTTTATCAAGAGTCATTCAACTTTACTTTAGTGGCCAAACAATTGCATTATCTGTGCTTCCTATTCTTACTGGTGAAGGTGTCAGAAAAAAAGAAGAAGGAGCACACGCCCCCAAACAAAATACAATAGGGATAAGTTTTTTTTTTTTTTTTGCCTCGAGTGTTGTACAAAATGTGAGATGTCTTGTGTCCATTCAAAGTGCATACTACTTCTTTTTTAACTTCGTCTTGTCGGGCGTGTTTTCTTTTTTTTTTTTTTTTGGAGCAACATCTTGAAAAAGTTGTTAGCTACTTTTTCGGTTGCCTACTTTTTGGTGTAGTCGACGATAAGTAAGTCTTATCTCGAGAGCCACGTACTATGAAAAGTTTTTCATTATTATCAGTGAAATACAAAGTGTAACGTGTTTCCGCCACAAGCTCCAATGAAAAGCACGACAGCTGCACAAATAGTGCACGAAATGGCAGCTGTTCTCGTTCATGGACAAGTGTACTTAACTTAAATTTTATATACAAATATTTAATGCAAATTATGTAATGATGATTTATTAACTAATTGTTTTCTCGTTTTTTGTTCTTCTCTTTTTAGGTAAGTTTCCGCAGCTTAAGCAGACAAGTTGGCAATTTGTCTGACTGCTCCTCCTCTTGACTCTTGCCTCATGCCACTTGCCAGATGGGCATACAAAAAGCGCTCAAAAAGCTTCCTCGATGAATCATAGTCATGTGACGCGGGGCTCCAAAGGGCGAGAGGAAGACGACAAAAAAAAAAGCCGCTCAACAGCAGGCAAATCCATTAAAAAAGAGTACTACAACTACAGCCACAAGAACTACAGCACCAAATAAGCGACAGCTGCTGCTGCTGCTATGGCGCCCAGTTGTATGCAATGCCTTTTTTTGCAGCTTTTAGTGCTATTTACTGACTTTTTTTTGTCGAAGTGTTGTTATTGTTGTTGGTTTTGCGCCTGTAGACTTTCGGCGACATTTTGTGCCGCCCAGCAACCGTTGAGGCCAATCAATGCCAAAAGTGCCCGAGACTAAGAGTCACGTACAAGGCAAAGCTACGTATTCCGAAGGATTTGATGGGGAACAACAACAAAAAAAAAAAAACAGTACTGTATGCCACAGCATTGTGTGCTCTGTTTGTTTGCTTGTTTGTTTGTGTGCGTGCAGTTTCGTTGGGGCGTGGCATTTGAAAATGAAATGCGGTTTCGAATGAAGAGAACTTCTGCTCTGCTTTTCTTGTTGCTTCATCTTAAGCTTAATAGTTGGTCTTATTGAACAAGCGATTTGTGAATACACTGTGAGAAATCGGTGAAAGAAACATAGAAAATTTAGGCATAGAAGTCAAATCAAAAAAAAAAGTCGCATATTTAGTCTAAAACTAAACTGAAATCTATGCTTAATTTTTTAATTCAACTAGAAGAAGACAATTAAAGCATTCTCTTCTCTCTTATTGATTTATTATTAAGTATGAATTTTATATTTTTCGAAATTTTAATGCTTTTGCAAACGGAAAAGTTCCAAATTTTTCGTGTAAACGCTCGTTCACCGGGCTCTAAGCTGAACTTTCTACTTATTGGTCTTAAAAATGATGTGAAACTCTTTTAAAAGGGCCAAAGAAACCAATTTTACGGGTCATTAGATTGCTATTTCCTCTTA
This sequence comes from Drosophila nebulosa, assembly GCA_024703675.1. Classification (NCBI taxonomy): domain Eukaryota; kingdom Metazoa; phylum Arthropoda; class Insecta; order Diptera; family Drosophilidae; genus Drosophila; species Drosophila nebulosa. The sequence continues at coordinate 4,093,957 of CM045724.1, read as the reverse complement.
TAGCTAAATGGATTTTCACTCAAAGCACTGACTCAAAGCCTCAGCTCTTTCCCATTGTCAGTTTATGTAAATTTTGTGGTGTAATTCACAGCAGCAACTCATAGGTTAACAATCAGCTGATTTCTTTCTTGCTTTCTTGCCAAAATTTACTCAAAATCCATGCTGCAATTCACTCAATAGTCCGTCCACTGACTCATCAGCTGTTATTTCAACTCAGCTGATTGCTCATCCATTCCTCCCCCCAAGCAATTAAGCCCCTTTTTCGGGGAGGGATGAGCCGGGTCAGACCAGGCAGACGACTGTCGCCGGCTCCGTGCAACAACAACAACTACAACAACGAGTAGCAAAGCATTTGGCAAAAAAAAAAAAAAACTGGCCAAAAACTATGCTGCACGACAAAAATTAAAAAGTACATTTTGCTCAAACAACATGCAGGCCAGACCAGGCCAGGACAGACCCAAAGGGTCCTAAAGGCCCTGCTTTACTTCTCCCTTTCTGTGTGTGTGTGTGTGAGTCGCATTTGTTTGCCATTTGGCCGTTGGCAGATTTTTTTAGTCACTCAGTCATTCATTCAGTCAGTTCAGTTGGTTAGCGAATTTCTGCGCGTCAACAGCTTTTCGTGTAGTTCAAAAAAGGAAGAAATCTCTGTATCGCAATGGTGGCCATCAATTTGAATTTGAATTGTAAGTAAGCCAAACGAGACACTTATGTGACATTTAACGCCAACAGCTTTCTGCTCCTGCTTCCTCCTCCTTCTGCTCCTCCTGCTACTTCAAACCCATAAAATGGGGCGCCCTCGTGATGGAAAACTTTGCCCTTAGAGTTAAATTTGCTCTCGCTCCCTCTCTCTCTTTCCAATCTCCTTCACATATATCTTCGTGTGCTTGGTGTAAATTTTTCGCCTGACATTCCCCATTTTCGACGAATAAGTTTCGAAAAATTGTTTGTTAATTTCATTTTGCAGTGGATGGTTGAAAAATTTGTTTGTTAATTGAACATGCTTGTCAGCGGTTCAAAAAAAAAAAAAAAGAGAGAGTGATACCCAAACCGAAGAGAAGAAGATGATGTCAAAAAGTTACATGTATGTATCTCAAAAGGGCACACGCCCACCCCCACCCCCAAACTCATGCCACAACCCTTCCAATTATCATTTCTCTTAGAAAAATAATTGAATTAAATGCAAATTAAAATGCTTTTATGAATATTAAGTAACGCATATACGCAAAAGGCTCTTCTTTTTGTATACATAAATATTTCATTTACTGTATATGCTCAAACTTTTCCATACTTTCCGGCTGAGTGTGATAATTACTGCAATCACCCATTTCCCTTTACTTTCCTTCACTTCACTTCATCGTTTCTTCTCATCCACAAACTTTTCCAAATGCTGCAAATGGTGGAAGTTTGAAGTAATTTTCCGAGACACACGCACTGCACTCATCAACATGAGGCAAAAGTTGTTTGCGTTCATTTTCTGTGTTTCTAGTTGAAAATAAAATGCATTTCTATAATGGACTTTTGTTATTTCAATTTTCATTAAAAATTTCACAAAACTTCTACTGTTTGAAGTATACACAAACCAAAGAAAGCCAAAACCAGAAGTTAAATAATAGTAAAATAGTCAAAATGAACTAGTTTTAAAATTCAGTTTATCCAAGATTAAGTTCTTGCATCAAATTTCTTTCAAAAAGAAAAGTGTTTGCAATTTGAATGTGTAATTAAACTAATTACTTGGTAAATTTACATAACTAAGAAAAAAAAAGTAATATTTTTAAAAACTTATTTGACCAAATTGGTTGATGAAGCACATTCTACATGGCTAAGAGACGGGCTAAAATGGTTCATAAATCAGGCGAGGCAACTAAATATTAAATTAGAATAATCATTAGAAATTTTCTTAATATGTATATCTAGGCATCTTATATTGGGCTTGACTTGTATTATTTTCTCATAATTGATAACGTGAAATAAAGGTTTTACTTTACAAAATTTATACTCATAGATTCCCGGCGGAATTTTTCGTACTGTATTTAATTTGGATATTTATTCTCTATTTTTTAAACCCTTTTATGAGTGTTTTTTTGGATGACATGTAAAGTGTGTTTTTATAGCCTAATTTAATAACTTTTAGTCCTTATTACTTTAACGTTTAAATTAGTTTAAATAATTTGAAACTAATTCTTCGATACTAAATTCTGTTTACGAAAAATTATAACAGTGAAACCTTTTCCCAAACAATCGAAATTCTCGGACCTGAGTAAAGAAAACATTTTTAATTTATGTTTCCATTTATCAACTCGATAAATTTTAAAGCCTCAACCATGACAACACGCAGACAAAGTTATTAAATCCTTTAAGACTCTCTCTCTCTCTCGACCGACCGACCGACCGACCGACCTCTCATTATTTGTGTGTATACAAACTCAAAAATCACTGAATATGACTTTATTTTGAGTGGGAGTGTGTGTGTGAGAGTGGGATTGGGTTTAGGTGGAAGGTCCTTTGACATTTTTGCAATGTCAGCAAACAAAACATACATACGCCTCTCATCTAAGCCACCCACTTCTGGCTAAAACGCTTCCTTTAACTGTCATATGCAGCATTTTCGAGAGCATCAAGAGGCCATTCTTTGTGTATGAGTAAATTAATGTAAATCATATCGTTTCAATTAAAATCGTTTGAGAATTAATAGGAAATTTGTTGAATGGTGGGGAAGGGGAAGGGGAAAAAGGTCGCGGAGGGTGGCCTTCTTTATTGCATTTAGCACAAAATTGTTGGCCAGAATTTTTAATTAAAAGCGTGAAATGTCAACGGCGCTCTTAGGCAAAACATATATAAACCATAAAATGCAAGTTGGCAAAACTCTAGCAAAAGGCCAAAAAGAAGAGAAAAAAAAATGAGCAAAATATTTTAATTGAGGTCAACTTTACGTGTGTGTGTGGTGTGTGTGTGTGGATGCATTTTACGCTGCTTTAAATTTGTATAATGATGCTTATTATGTTAATGAGAGTTTTTAGTTAGTTCTCCGTGGTGGCGGGCACTTGGGAGAAAGGAATGAAGCAAACACCAGAGAGCCGAGCCCAGGATGGGGTATAGTGTTAACAAGGCCCCCGGGGGTCGGTCCGAGTGTGCACACGCACACAAACACTCACGAGTATGATTTAAAGCCAACTTTCTCACACTCAAACCACATGCACATACAAACGAGAGAAAGTTATTTGAATACACATAGTCAAAATAGTTTGATTTGCTTATAAAATTTATCCAGGACGCGCCCCATGTTGATTTCGGCTTAGATAAAGCTAAGCACTCTTAGTAACCCATAAGTTTTCATCTATGTGGATTGCTCCAAGCAAGAGAAGAAATATAGATACCAAAAATTGGTTAAAATCACCCAAAAATAAGAGTAGTCACTGGTCCATTTGGGAATTTCTTACTTCAATCGTTAAGAACTGAACAGAGTTAATCAGAAACCATTTAATCGAATTATACAAAAATATTCTTATACATTCTTCTTGACCAATATCATCAGAACATCACACTCGAATTGGACTTCTTTCTATGAGTAACCAGTAACTCTAAGCCCTTTTAAGGCAACATCTCCGATTTTAATGCGGTTGTTTTTCGTTTGATAAAAAAAACAAAACAAAAAAAAAACACTTCCCTTATGAAGTTTGTAAATGTTATCAATTTTTGATACTTTTTTTTTTGGAGAAAGCCGGTATTCAGAAATTATGAATATAAGAACTCAACAACATGATTTACTGTAATATTTAAAAAAATTTTAAGTTTAAGAAAACTCAGAGAACTAATAGAAATATTCAGAACACAAGGCAATTTGTGAAATTCTACAAATTTGCGGAAATAAGTATCATATTTACATTATATGGTGCCAAAACATAGCAAAAATTAAAATATTTGTGCTTTAACTACAATTCAAGTTTGTCAATTTATAATAACGTAATTTTATTAAACCGGTTTGTTGCAGAAATACATCTCAGCCGTATTATGTAAACTTAAACGTTTTATCTCTTTGAAAACAAATAACTGTCTTTTAATTTGTCACCGTTTTTTTTTTTTTTTTTTTTGTATATTTTGGATAATCATTTGTGTCATTCGATTCCCTTAATGATGGAAAACAAATATGTTAAAGACTCGTAGCCGTAAACAAGTTGATTGATTGCAAAAGCAATGAATCTTTCATGGAATTAGAATAAATTGGAATAGGTTAACATAATTGATTATTTGGGGACTTGTGCAATCTCTTGCAGTTAAGGAATTAAAACAGCAAAATAAATTGAGATTATTAATACATATATTACACAATTTTTCATCAACCTTTTTCACATCTAAACGATAAGGCAATACGCCTAAAAGTATTCCCTTAAACAAAAGTATGTCGACTTATTTAAATTTATTTTTTCGATACTCATCGTATGTAGATTAAGTGAAAAAAGTAGGCCTTGCCTTCGAAAGTATTGTTTCATGTTTGATCTAGACATTTTGAAAATTATTTTTAAATCAACATCGGTTCTGGCGACATCGTATTTTTTCCATCAATAATTTTTACTAAAAGTAACTAAAAATTTACCGAAAACTACAAACTTTTGAAATTAAAAAAAAAAAAGAAACAACATTTGGAGTTCAATTGAGAAAAAAAAACTTGTCCATTGTGTGTTGACTTCAAATAAGTAAATCAAAAGTCAAAAAGTTATCGATAGGAAAATTATCGGAAATCAACACATCTCCATCATCGGTTCTCGTCAACTCTTTTGTCGCTTTTCGCTCTCTGTCACCAGTCGGCAAATTTTTTCGAGGCGCTGAATAAAGGAAAAAAATCGAACTTGGCATAAATTTAATCCAAAGTGGACTTGAGTGAATTATAATTGGAGTAAGTTTAAACAAATTCAATATGTATGACTAAGGCAAAGAGGAAGATCCAGACAAGTAGACCGACGACCCATTTGTAAATTGTTAATGAAGGCTTTGTTAGGGCGTTGTTTTCTTTCGCTGATTGTTTATAAAAAGCTTAAGTTCCAGAAAATATATACAAATGGCTGGGAAAAAAGCGGTTGTTGCACTTGGCCATATGTTTCTTGGCCAGAAAGTTTTACCCTTCTCAATGAAATCAAAAAGTGCTGACTAATTTAGAGAGAATCAATCGCTTGTCTAAGATCTTCCCTTTGCCAATTTGCCCGATTTGTGTCAATTCTTAGAGAAATCTAATCCATCTGTGCCTCCTAGTTGCAATGGCCTACTCTACGATGAGACGTGAAGCACCACCTGAACGTCATTTTGGCCATGTTTGCCTCAATTGCAATGCTGCCGATTTTCCAGGACGTCGCTATGCATGTTGGATTTGTCTTGACTATCAGATCTGTGGCAACTGCTACGATGCCAATCAATTGCCCACTTCGCCGCATCACAAGTATTATCATCCAATGGAGACGAACTATACATTGAGCGAGTTTCGCCTGTTTTTCGGCAATGACTTGTACTTGGCTGACAATATACCGCAGAGCTATAAATGTGCCATATGCAATGAATATGGTTTTGGTACTTCCGAGGAGCTATATTTTCATTTGAATAGTTCACATGCCGACCACACAGATTACGAGGATTATTCTGGCATTCTGATGAGACGACGCGCAGTTGAGGCGGCAGTTGGTGGTAATATTTTAGCGCCATCAACAACAACAGCAACAACAGGAGGAGGAGGAGGAGGAGGAGAAGGAGGAGGAGGAGAAGCGAATGGTTTTCAATGTTCTATAGTCGATGTGACTGAGCCACCGCTAGTTAGCCAGGAAGTTCCGCCAGAAATACCTCCCTTAGTTGTGGATACTTCCAGCGTTGAGGAATCAAGCGATTTATCTGCCAGCAGCAGGGAAGTTCCTCGTTTTCATCTCGAAGTCATTCCTCTTGCATCGGATAATGAAAATCAATATAAACTGCTGGGCGATCAGGCCGTAAAACTAATTGAGGAATTGGACTCCTATCATCCAGGACAACCGGATTATATAAAACGTTCCCTGCACATCCTGATGAAAGCACGCGGCTTGCGTCGCCAATTGCAGCAATTGCCAGTGGATCGTACCTCCGATATGGGATTGCAGGCGGCTAGTACTGAATCCTTTCTATGTATTATTGAGCACGAGGTGTCTGATAATTTTACACGCCAGCGTCAATTTCAAAATCGCCAGCGCTCGTCCATGCCGGGTGTTCCATCTGCATTTGAACTCTGTCGTCGCGGCGCCCTGGCCCCGGGCTCATTGGCTGCATCGGCTGCCTCAAGAGTGGCCGCTGCTGTCTTGGAAAATAATGCTGCAACGGACATATTAGCTGGCGGACCGATACGCCGCAGGCCATTGCCATTCCGGGATCTACTTTCCATTGAAACTCCTGGGATTAGACGCCAGAGACGCCAGCCACCTCCTTTAGCTGGTGGTAGTCCTGGAATGTCTAGAAGGAATCGTGAGACTTTTCATCACAGTATGATGGTCTCATTGGAGGAACTATTTCCGAATGCTGGCCTTAGATCCAATCGATCGTTGTCTACCATGAACAACGTATCGTTCAGGCCGCCAGTGCCGGCACCAAAACCACCAATTAAACCACCCGTTCAATTTGTGAACTTGGTCACTGACATTATTGGCGAGACTCCGGCTTATTCCACTATATTTGGCAAGTCGGCGAAAAAACTGTTGGATTCCATTGAAGAGGACAACTTGCCACGCAAAGCTGATGGTCGTTTCCTATTGTCGAAACTAAAGCCAATTGAGGGAGAAGCCAATGTTACGGATTCAACTAAGCAATCCAATCACAGTCGTTTTATTGAATCCGTTCTGTGCTCCATGTTGGCAGAGGAGAAACTATTTGATTTACCAAACGATACACTTTCCATCGAGAAAGATTCTGGTAACATTCCCATTTCCTTAGACGAGAGTCTTAACATAACTGAAACAGAAGAGCTTTTGGTTAATAATTCTTCTGACTTGGAAATGGATTTAATGTATCGCTTCTATAAGGGACTTAATGGTTACAAGGAATGGCAAACGAAATTCAATGATAATCTTGCTTCAAAGAACATTTCGAAAGCTGATTCCACCGCTGCTGCTTCAGAGAATGTATCACCTCCAATTATTAATGAAGCATCTCCACGTGGACGTGGAGTTTACAATGAGATGCCGCCGCCAGCTTTTATCTATGGATCAGAGGAAGAGAACGATGAGGTCGATGATAATGACGACGACGAGGAGGAGGAGGAGCACGATGGGGATGGTAATACCACCGATCAGAACAACGAATCTTCTCTCTTGAATGTTTCCCTAAACGAATCTGTGGATGTCGAAGATGGTGATGATGGGGAGGAGGAAGGCGAAGAAGAAGACGAAGGCGAAGAAGAAAATAACGAGAGCGGAGGAGAAGGCGAATGGGAGGATTATGAAGATAATGAATCCGAATCGGATTTATCGGACGTGGCCTTTAGTCACATGGTCGATTCGCTTGACCATGTCTACGATTATTAAAAAAGAACTTCCTTTGTTTTAACAGCTACGAATCAAATGTAATATATGTATCTATGTGATAATAATAATAACTTATTTTATAATAATACATACATACACTCATATTCTATATGGGAAAACAATTTTATGATCTTGACAGCGGTGAATAGGTTTAAAAGAAGAATGGGAATCAAGATCAAATGGGCCTTTCTAGTCTCTTTTTCTTGACAAATATACTTAAGCCTTAAGCGGATAGGTTACTTTTATTGCAAAAGTGTTCTGTTAAGGACTACAATACTAACCCGTTTATCTGGCCTTTGATTATCCCAGAGCTTTGCGTTATCCAAACCACAAGACTTATCCGAGTACTTTACCTTAAGGCTTAAAGTTCCAGACAATCTGTGTGCTCGGATAAAAAGGATAAAAATGATAAACTAGGTGACCCAAATTTCGAATTTCCATATTGTCTGAATTTTTGCTTATCCCCTCTCTTGAGGAAAAATCAGTCAGAGGGGGAACTCACATGGAAACAGAATCGGAATCAGAATTATTGCTTCGATTCCGTCAATTAATACAAAATCGAATACAAAAACATGTCCGATTGAATTAATCAATAATCGTTGTCGTTTAGCATTTTCCATAAGTAATTCTTCATTCGATATCTTTTGTTTATCAAGTTGGCAGTGCTTCAAGACTCTTTGTTAGTTCTCTTTGGAGTTACATTCGAGTTTTCTATCATTTATTCATTATTTGTTGTTATTGTTAGTTCTCTGTTAAGACAGCGAAAAATAAAAAAAAAAATAAAACTTAATAAAAAGTGCAGTGGAAAAAAATAAAATAGTAAAACAAAATATTTTTAAAAGCATACAAAAACCATAAAGAAGAGAATTTGCTATCCTGCTTTTATATATCCTTTTTTGATTGCCTTCTGATTGACAATGTCATCATCGCTGAAGATTCGTTTTGATAAGTATTATCGCAAATGCCTGAGTTGCCCCGCCCAGGGAGATCTGGGCAGATGTTACGAGTGCAGTGTCTGTGGTCAGGAGGTTATCTATTGCGGCAATTGCTTTGACGAGGGCAAAAATCAGGCGAATCAGACACATAAGTACTATCATCCCATGAAGGCCGTTTACAATCGCGCCACCTTTGATCTTTTCTTTGACGGTGAGGAATTGATTAACGGTGAGGCTCCGCAAAGCTTCCAGTGTGCTTTCTGTGGCGAAATGGGTTTCAACTCGATGGAGCTGCAAATGCATGTCCTGGCCAAGCACAATGGCCACTCCGATGCTAATGACCTAATGGAAATATTGGAACGAATGAATAAAACAAAAACGAAACGAGACAATGACAATGTTCAGCCAGGAGCAACAGCATCTGCTGATGCTCAAAACAAATGTGAGTAGTTTTGTTGCTCCTTGCTGCCTGCTTAATGGAGCAGGTTAAAACAAACAAGAAACGTTTCTTCTTCTCACCCAGCCAAAAGCCACTTTAGTAAATTGCTAAACCCAGAGAGGGAGAGTGAGAAGAGAATGCTTTTTAAAAAGGGTTGCTAAATCTGCAAGTGAAATGAGATTTCCATTCCCTCGGCCGCCCCCCTCCCATAGATCTCTCTGAGTCTCATTTACCAACCTAAAGAAAATAAATAAAAGTGAAAGCTTCTTCTATGATTGACACTCTCTAATAAGGGCAAATTATGTGTCAACAGCATTCACAATCATCATCATCATCTCATCTCATCTCATCTCAACTTCATCATTTCGGTTGGCCTACCCAAGAGCCAAGTCAGCCAACCAAAAACTCTTATCCACACAGACATCCGACACCTTTTGATAAGGTGCTATTTTTTGCCCAGCTGTGGTTACTCATTTCCTGAAGGAAATGTCTGCTTTCATACCCTGTAATCAAATGAAAGAAGCATTTAAGGACACATCACAGTCCACACATAGAAAGGAATTTCTATCGGTATATTTTAGTCGACATGTTCCATTTATTTGTTGATAGTATAAAAATGTTGTGGTTTGTTTTTGTTTTGACAAATAATTTTCCACTTCATTTGAGTGACTTTGGTTATGCTTGGGTCAGCTTTCCCATCTATTCCAGGGGGGTTGACGACGACTCTGCCAGGGAGAAAATTCTTTGTCGTTGTGAGGCTTTTTTTTCCTCATTTTGCTTAGGTTTGCAATTTCTTCTATTTGTCAATATAATCTTATTCAGTTTAAAGATGTATGTAGTTAAGAAAAAATTGTATACAACTTTCATTAGATGTTTTCAGATAGAATATAAGACTTTTCTTCGTCTACAAAACGCTTCCGAATCGTTTGATTTATTCACTTAATCAAGTGTTTAAAGAAAACATGCAATGTGGTTTTAATTAAATTTTCTTTTTGGGTAATTTCCAAAGAAAAATTGTTCAACATTCAATTAAAAACAGTTAAAAAAAAAATATTACAAAATATGTTCTCTTAATTTTGCAGAAATGCAGCTTAATATATTATAGTTAATCTTTCTGGTAGTCGTCATATTTTTTTGTTAAGTTAGTAGCTAGTTCAAATAACTTGTTGCTCAATGACAATTGACAAATAAATTTTAACAAATTTTTTATTGACAATTACAGTAAAAATGATGGAAAAGGCCAGAAAAAGGTCTCTAAGAACATTTCATCTGGTCAAACTTGTCTTAGTTTGTGATACTACATTCTTTTCCTTTCTACCTAATGGTAGATATTTCTACCTTTCTTCATTCCTTTTTAATGAATTTGTAAATTTTATAAAACATTTAAATTTTTTATATTTCTTAATCAAATTTAATTGAACCTTATTTCTGTGTGCATTATTCTATTTATAAATATAATATAATCGAATGAAGAGTGTTTCAATCAATGTTTTAGATTGTGACTATACTTTCACCTTATATACCTAAAATTGCATTAAGTCACAAGGAAAAACTTTCTTTTTCATATTTTGTAAGACCAAAGCAAACGTTTTAATATAGTTTAAGAAAACCTTGTTTTTTATAGATTTATATATCTTAAACGAATAGCTTGCGATTTAATCCTTTATCTGAATTTCAAGAGTTACTTTATTGGTCAATGATTTAACTTAATCGCTGCTTTTTAGAGTTCTGTTTTTAATTCCTAATTAGATAGATCCTCTTGTAATTGTTTTTGAAAGTTATAATCATAGTTGCAGTTGATCAATTTTAAAACCAAGGAGAAGAGAAACATTTATCCACATTTTGTAACTTAATTTTGAGGTCATTCATTTCGCATGTGAAATTCCGATAATACAAACTGTTTTTGTAGTTGAATAATCTGCTTAAATAAAAGTATGTTTCTTTTATATTTTGCCATTCAACCTGTTGATACAAATGGGTAAACAAATCAAATGTGTTTTTTCACTTGCCCATAGCACGCACAAGTGTGTATAAATGCATTTTCCACTGCATTTAATTTCAATAATTGTTGTCGGAGAATGTGGCACAGACAAAGGACACCTCGACTCTCCCTCACCAACATTTGTTCTATAGAAAAAGTAGCAGAAATGTGCCACAACACTTGCTCGCTCGCGAGTCGCGAAAAAGTGCAACAAGGCGTGACCATTAATCAAAATGCGCTTAAAAAAGAGATGCAACTGCAACTGCAACTGAGGCAAAATGCAAACAAGCACAAAAAATATATGAGAGAGGCAGACACAAAAGTTAATGTATTGAAAATACTTTTCCAGGGAGCTTTCCCCCCACTCTCTTCCCTCGCCACTTGCTCTTCCTTTTGTTATTGCAATGGTCTGGGTAATTATAATGTTTTCTTTTTTCTTTGTTGACTTTTGTGAAAAATCAACATAGTAAATTATACATACGATATATGGCTTATTTCTTTGCAAAGTAGATGGCGTTAAGAAGGGTGGGGGATGGTCATGATGGCAAGTGCAAAAATGACGTCATAATGTGGAGTTTTTTTTTTTTAGAGGGGTGGTAGTTCCTTGCTTGACTTAAGGGTGACTAAGAGGGAGGGTAACTTACCCCCAAAATGCATAAATATTGAATTACTTACACTAAAACCCGGACCCTTATGCTCTTTTTTTTTCTTCTTCTTTTTTGCAGCCACTGAGATCCGTTGCCAGGAGAAGTCCCGTGGTGGTCTAAGCTATGAGGTCATACTGGCCGAACCGGCCCCCAATGTGGCCGTACCCAAGCGACCCGTCACCCCTGGCAAGAATGTCAGCGTGGAGGAGATTGAGCAAAAACTAAAGGCAGCCGAAGAGCGTCGCATTGTAAGCAAGCAAGGTTCCCATTCCAGATATCATGTACATAATATGCTAATCCAACCCCTTTGTATATATATACAGTCTTTGGAGGCCAAGAAAATGGCCGAGATCTCCACTAAGCTGGCCAAGGTTGAGGAGGCCACACGCAAGAAGGATGAGATCACCAATGAGTTCATCAATCAGACCAAGGAGCAGTTGGAAACGAAAATGGAATCGGTTGTGGAGAAGCGTGAGGCCATCATAAGTGACATGAAGGAGAAGCTAAAGGTATCTAGCATTTCCCTCGTATCCTTTTAAACTCTTTTGAAAACACATCGTTTCCATATTCATACAGATCCATGCTCAGGAGATTGAGAAAACGCGCGAGACATTGGAGCAGCAAAAGGCCAACGAGCAAAAGGCAATTGAAGAGAAACTAAAGATCGCTCAGTCTTTGCGTGATGAGAATATCAAGAAAATGTTGGATCGCCTCAAGGAGCATGTAAGTCCAATTACAAAATATTTCAAAATGCATGCATTTTGTATTTAGTAGAAAGCTTTTTAATGTTTTTTTTTTGTTTTTAAACTGGTTTTTGATGGTGTTTTAATTTTGAATGAGTTTCATTCTATGAAAACTAACAAAAGGCCCCGAAAAGAGGTTTAATGTTGAAAGGAAAATATGTTTTTTTTAAACGAAAGTCAAAATTCCAAACATACAAATTGCCTGAAACGATTGTTGTTTTTTAGTTAATAGTTAAAAATTATTTCAGAACTTCTCAATACTAAGTATTTTATTGGCTTGCTTTTGCTCTCCCTCTTGCACCTTTTTTTAATCAGTTAAAAAAATATTTCAATTGAATTTTATTAATTATTTTCTTGAATTTTTTGTATTAGTTGTTTAATTAAATATTGATATTTATGTCTTTCAAATGCATATAAATTGTTTTGAGATGTTAATTTTATTCATCAAAAACGACTTCTTTAACGCGTTAACGACTGCAAAATATAACAATCAATAAAATGTTATAAATTTAACAAGAAGACTGATAAATTAAGGTTATCATCATTCTGATGTGGTTTTTGAAAAGGGAGATTATTTTTTAACCATTTAACTAATTTCATGATGTAAAAATGTGCTCAAAGGGGTTTTAATCATTTTAGTCATGCCTAAACAAAATCAGATATTCACATCGCTTGAATTCGAATTGCCTTTTATAATTTATAATTTTAACTTATCTACTTTCTCTTATTCTTCTTGTATGTTTTATTATATGTTATGCGTGTGTGTGTGTGTGCGTGTGTGTGTATAAATATTGCATTGCATTTATTATGTATTTCGTAAATGTTTTTCTGTTGGTTTTCATTTGTGTTTTTGTCTTCATAACTTCTCTCTTCCTTTTTTCTCATTTAGAACACAATCAAAATTGCCGAAATCAAAACGCAGAACGATCAATTGGAAAGTCAAAAACTCGAGGAGAAAGCGCGCATTATTGAGAACAAATTGTTCACCGCCGAGCAGAATCGTGAAAAGGAATTGCAAAAGAAAATTGAGAAAGTTCAAAAACTTGTACGTTTCATTACATTTGTGTTTTTTTTCTGATTTTTTGATTTTAGTCAGAAGAGAGGTGAAACGACCTTTAATTATAATCCAAAGCAGCGATTTTTTAATATAATTTATAAGAATTAGGTTCATTAGGTTAATTTTCGTGGTTTCGTATAGCAGAAACTTCGATTACTTTTTTGATTTGAATTGTCACTTTAGAATCATTAGTTTCGCTTGACTATAACTTGTAGCAATTTATTTATTTTTGGTTTTTTAAAATTGTATTATAAATATAGGTGATAATTATCTGATTCCTTAAGAGACAAATTCTATTTTAATGCTTTATCTTCGCCAATTAAAGACTTCTATCAATATCGAGCTTTTAAATCATGTTGAAATAGATTTTTTTTGAAATAGTTTTAAAATTGGTTCAAGTATTAATTAATAATTAATATACCTGAATAGTTTTATTATATGTATAATATATTATATTGGAATCGGTTACCTATTTTGTACTACATATCGCGTGGCGTGCGCGGGGGGGGGGGGAGTTTTGGATGTTTAAATCCCCATCCCCTACTTGGCGGAAACTTAAATATGATGACACAAAAATTGTATATAAATTCAAATCAATTTTCGCGTTTCGAAGCCACAAAACCCCTCACCTGAGCCCCTGCTATATCGTAGATATCGTTTATGCATATCCAAAATTTAGCTACTATAAGAAATGAGTTTTAGAAAGATCTTGAATTTTCTTTTTTAAATTATTGTAATTGAATTTGTTTTTATGAGTTTCCTAATTGCATTTACATTTGCCAACAAATATTATGCCTAGCTCTATCAATAGTAGAACAACCAATATAAGGCTATACAATCTTCGGTATGACCGATTATGAAGCATCTTAAGTTGCCATCTTAATTTGCCACCTTTTTGACATACTTTAACTTGTCTTTCTTTCCATTTTTACAGGAACGTCGTGCTGAACTTGTGCGTCAAAACAAGGCCCAGACCCAGGATTTGGATGGTCAGCAGAGTGCCATTGCCTCTTCGGGTTAGGTTCAGCTCTGGGGAAACCACAACAACATAAATTGGCGTAGAGCGTCGTCTAACACACAGAAGGAGGGAGAAACAACAGCTTATAAAACAACCACAACAACAACAACAAGAACAGCCGAAAAAAACATATTACAGTTAAAAGACAAAAGAACAGAAGAAAACGAATTGCAAAACTCTTTCAAAACTAGCAAACAAAATTTGCTTTAGAAAATTTCAAGTATTATAAAACAGATATGGAAAATCACAGATAGGAAAAACCAAAATCAATTCTCTACTCTGAACAAAGCTGGAAACAACAACAAAAAAACAACAAAAAACATTTAATCTCATCACAACTACAAAAACAACAAATACTTTAATATTATATTTAAAAGAAATGAAAGAATGCAAGAAAGAAAAGAACAAGAAGCATAAACTAAAAATTACACTTGCAAATTAAATACAAAATACATTTGGGTAAAGCAACAAAAATTTCAAATTACAACAACAAATATGGATTTAGAAATCTATGAGAAAAACAACTAAGCAACAAAAATAGAGTCGTCAACTCTATAAATAATTTTAATTTTGTCTATTTTAATTTGTCACCGTTTTTTTTTTTTTTTTAAGTTTTCCATAACGTTTTCTGAACTAATATCCAATATGATTTCTTGGCAAATATTTTGTGAATGTATATGAAAATAATTTGCAAAGAATAATAAAACATTGTTGTTTCTTTGCTTTGTAACCAGTACACACACACATACACATACTTCTACACACACACACAAACAGAAAAATCAAATATATATATATATTTATGTATGATTTAACATTAATTATAATTTATTAACAAAAACAAAAAAAAGAAACGAAATCGAAGTAACAATTAAATTTTTTAAATCTATAAGTTCGCATTTTCTATCTATAAATGTCAAACAGAAAAATATTTAAGAAATGCTTATATATAAAAAATACAAAAACCACAACAAAAAAATCAATAAAAAATTTAAAAACAATACAATATACACATTTTGTGTTTCATTTGTTTTTGCCAATCACACACATACACACACACGATTTAGGCATTAATATAAACAAAAAGATATAATATTACAAAAAAAAAATGCATATTTTGTCTAACGTCAAGTTATATTTAGAAGAAAATGAAGAGCAAAAATTAGGCGAGAGTGTGCAGGGTTAAAACAAAATTTACGGGGAGGGAGATACCACACCTTACCAGAAAACAAAAAAAAAAACAAAAAAAACACAAAAATAAAGAAAGAAAAATATGCAAATATTTAGGCAAATTTTTTGTTTGCAGCAGCTGCGAAATTTTCAACTCATTTTCCACCATTTACGCTAAATGGCAGAAATTTAGCTTAAATTTAAATTCATATTTTTCAAATGCCCGTTAAATAAATGTGTATTCGTGTAATGAAACACATAAGAAAAAAACTATGGCTATTATCAATAAACTATATATATATTATATATAACTAAATATATACATATATATACATACAGCAACACTCACGCACACCGCAAAAGAGATGAAGGACAGGAGCAAAACTTTTCCAACAACAACAACAACAAACATATTCTGAAACCCGAAATCAATACAATTGATAGACACACCAAACGCTTCGATATTTACTCAAAATACATATAAATATATATATTATATATTAAATGGAATATATTTAATTATTAAATGTATAATCTCTCAAACACCAATATCAATAATCAATTTGCCACAGCAGAAAACGAAAACAAAATTTTGACTCCTTTTTTTTGTATGGCATGAAAAGCGATTTCCCAATGACGATGGCCGTTAAATTTTTCAACTAAATGTTCTCTAAATAAATTTAACAAAAACAAAAACGCAAGCGCAATGCTAAAACCAAAAACAAAAAAGAAACTATAACAGAAATGTTTTTCTAGGTTCACGCATAAATTTATATCTAAGTTTACATAAGCAACCAAAAGAGAAACTAAACAAAAACAAATGGATAAGCAAGTAAAAGTATTTAAAATAATGAATGTATAATAAAACGTGCATAATTAAAATTAATAAAATGAAATATTTATAATTGGTAAAAAAAAATAATATAAACTCTTTTAATTCTATTTTGGTTTTTAATTTTGAATTGAGGTTAGGTTAAGTCCAAACTTCATGCAGTAATTCAGCCGCTTTGTGCAATAAATTAATTGAATTGTTTTACAATTACAAACATCTCCGGCTTAAGCAAGAAAATTTATTATTTCGGGAGTTTTATTTCCTAGTTTCACTTTGGCGCTTTTTTTAAATTCACCTGGCGCCACCTGGCGGAAATATTTAGTTTATATCGATAAGTGCGTAGAGTTGCCAGAATTTTTACAGCAATCGACCAATTATCGATTCTTATATTAATCGATAGTTCTCCCTCTCTGTGTGGGCGTGAATGTGAATCATATTAAGTAAAAAGTGCATTGTAAATTAATTTTAACTGCTTTTATAAACAATGGCAGCTACACTTAAACCATATTTGACAGCTGTACGTCATTCCCTGACAGCTGCTTTATGCCTGCAGGACTTTCCCTCTCAAGTGAGTATAGAAATACATATTTATGTATAAACAGGTCACCCACTTGGGCAAGTTGGGTGAACTAAAGCCGATAACGCACGCACTATCAACAATTGTGTGTTTTTTTTTTTATCTTATTGAGATTGTGATTCATTACTTTCCATTTTCTAGGTAGTAGAACGGCACAACAAACCCGAAGTTGAGATCTGCTCCAGCAAGGAATTGGTTCTAACGCCCATTGTGGTCTCCCGAAATGAGAGGGAAAAGGTCCTCATTGAACCATCGATCAACTCTGTCCGTGTCAGCATCGCTGTCAAACAGGCGGATGAAATTGAAAAGATTCTGTGCCACAAATTCACCCGTTTCATGATGCGTCGGGCGGAATCGTTCATCATATTGCGCCGCAAACCCATTGAGGGCTATGATATTAGCTTTCTGATTACGAATTTCCATACGGAACAAATGTACAAACATAAACTGGTCGATTTTGTCATCAGTTTCATGGAGGAGATTGATAAGGAGATTAGCGAAATGAAACTGGCCGTAAATGCCAGAGCCCGAACTTGTGCCGAAGAATTCCTAAAACGCTTTTAGAGGTAAGTTGGCAAATAAATCCGTAATTAAATATGCTTTCCTAATATTAAATTCTTCTTTCAGATGATAATTGTCTTAGAGATTCCATAAGTAACTAAACAAAGTAAAAAAAAAAATGGATGTTTCCAGAATAAAGACTTTTGTATTATTATAATTTAAAAATCCGAGTTTCTTATCGTTTTTCTAAAACAAACCATGTTTCAATTAGCGTTTGTGCTCAAATTTTGTTTCAAATTTTTTGTATTGTATACTTATATATTGAGCAACAATCAAAAAACCCATTTAAAGAAACGTAAAAAAGGTTTGCCGAAAAGAAATTTTTATGATAAAAAATATTTGAGTTGCCGATAGCGTCGCCCAAACCTGCCCAAGTTTTCTTATAAACAATTGATTTCGGGCTGTTGCCCTTTTTCCTTTGCTGAATTAATTAATTAATTAATTGTTTCATTGAACTTTAGTAAATTGTAAGAGGCAATGCAAGATTAGTCATATTTATCGGATCAAATCGCATAGGATAATGGTGAAACTGACAAGTAAACGATACACCTTTGAAGATATTTCGCAAAAAATGCAAACTATTCATTCATTTTGGGAATGTGCTTAACAAAAAGTGAAATGATAAACTAAGTAAACATTTTTTACAATTATAAATTAATCTTAAAATATTAATCAAAAACCAAAAAATCAACTGCCTCAAATAACTTCTTATCAATTATAGATTAAGAATTGTGAGCTATTTCTGAGTTGGACCACACCAAAGCAATAATACAGCATTCTCATAATTCACCTCTGTGGGCGTCTGGACCAACTGCTCCTCTTCTACCACCCCACCATTCGTTGAATGGTGTAGTAGTGTCTCATTATCATGGCCATCGTTATCCATGAAATGATACTGGCCAGAAGTTGATGCCAGAATGGGTAGAGAAGGGTGAAAGCCAATACCGTTTAGACAATCGTCATGCAAAGGCAACGACAGTGGAGACATTAGCTGCCTCTCATCCGTCAAGTTCCAGAGATTCAGAACGCCTCGTGTATCGCCGCTGGCCAACCAGGAGTGTTGCGCATTCATATCGAATTGTATGCGTTGATTTGTATTCACTTCTCGTTCGAATACGCGCAAAGGTTTGCTGTAGTTTCGCATATCCCAGTGTTGCAATTTGGGACACTTGCGAGCACCACTTAACAAATGCCAATCACCCGAACTGCCGGGAGCATATTTCAGTTGTGTGATGCCAGCCTTGTGACCGCCCAGAGTGAACAGAGGACCCTGTTTGGGTCCACAGCGAAGATCGAAATGCTGGATATAACCATGCCAATTGCCGCAAGTCAAAGTATTTCGATTCTCACTGGTCTGAGCAATGGAGGATATGGCAAATTTCACTGGATAACTATCATAAGTGCGACCAGGTCTGAAGATAAAAAAACAAATTTGTGGGTCTTAGACGATCAGAGTCTTAGATGGGAAGAGTGATGTTGCCAACCTGCTTGTATCGAAGATTTTAATGGAACGCTTATAGCCTGCATATACTTTCTCTGCATCGTGGGAAAAGGCGAGAGAGATGGCTGCCACGACCTCATCTACCTCATCGTAGCCCATATAGCTGCAGCGTAGGCTGCCATCGAAGGCATCCCACATGTTGATGGGCTCATGTTGACGTGTTGCTAGCCAACTGGGGAAGATAATTTGCGGCATTTAAATCCATTCTATGGGTGTTTTTTTTTTTTTTTTGCTCCTCACTTACCAGCAAGTTTCTGGTTGTTGACTGTTCATTTGTGGATACCAAACACAATCGTAAACTGTTCCACCCTCGGGTATGTGGACAGCCGATTGCAATTTGCTTAGATTACGCTTTGGCGTTACACTTGATGCTTCATATAGATCTGTGGGCAATTCAATTACATGCATGCCATCTCGATGGATGGGGACCAGCAAACAAGTGCCATCTGGCGACCAATAGCAACCTTTGGTGTAGTGTTGTTCGTATATTGATGAGCTCCAACATCGGCGACCCAATTCAACAATATCTTCTTTAAAATATTCCAAATCCCGTTCCATTACTTCAACTGGCATTGTGCTGGCCTCTAAAGTCGTCTCGGTGGCACCATTTCCCACTTCCATGGTGTCATCAATGCTTATAACCTGCTCGCTCTCCTCCATAGTGGATTCCTCTTCCATGGTGGTTTCGTTTTCCAGGCGGCTGCTGCTGTTGTCTAGCTCATTTAAAGACATTTCCTTCAATACACTGCGAGTCGAACGATTTGGCATCGAATTTGGGTAGTTTTTTAGTTTAAGACGCTCTGCGTCAGTGAGACTAAAACTGAGATTCGTTAATGCAATGGATTCCCGCTCAGAATCAGCAACCTTTGCCGGCGGCTCATGAAGCACTGACATAGACATATCCATGCTGCTGTTGATGCTCAAGTTCTGGTTAAGCAGCGAGGCTGTAGATGGATCTTCATCCATGGCCAAACTTTGATTGGTTGCCGTAGCTGATGTTTGGTTAAAGAGTTCTTATTAAATAAATCTATATAGCTATTTAATTTACTCACAATCTTCCATTTAAACGATACCCGGCATAACAAATAATATTCACCACGATTTCAACAGATGCATTGAACCACCACAAAATTGTGAGTGTTGGTAAGCATGCAATAATTTGAAAACGTTAAAGAGAGTTAACAAAGCAAGACGTTATACGTTGTGCTTTGTACCAAAAATCATTTTGTGCATCGTTTGTGGTAATTTAAAATATATTTATATTGGAAAATTAATTATATTTCGTTAGTTCCATTTTTATCCCCACATATCGTTTGCAAGTGGCGCCATTGGGCACTCCGTTCTAATTATCTACATGGGTATTTTACAATGTAAAATACAGCAACATTTAATTTATAAGGCGGCAGTTAAATTTAAATTTCATATACAAGTGATTATACTGGGTTAAAATGTGATCATTTTGCAATCCCTTATACTTAAGTCTATAGTAATAGGTAGGCATCTCACTCACCTGTTTTCCAATCAGTTAATAATTTCCACTGTATGTAAGTTTAAAATTTGACAAGACCTGAAAAAAGCAAATTGACAAAAGCTTGAATTAAAGAAAACATATTTATAAAGTAATCATTTAATGTAGTTGGCTTACCTGTTTCTATATATCCAAAGATCCGAATATATTGCTCTGTTGGTTTCTACTCCAATTTTCAAGTTTGTTTTAATTCCATGTAGACTTTCAATAAACCTGTAAACAATTTCGAATAAAAAATATTGAGTAAACTTTACTTAATCTTCAACAACGACTCAGCACAAAATGCAAACAACCGATCGAGCCGACACCTCAGCAGCAACTGATTCGACCTCCGCTGTCGTTGCGCTCTCACACTCACACATTCTTTCGCTCGCGGCCACTCAGCATCTGCTTCAAGAAGAAGCACTGCTTAGTGGAAGCTAGCAGACTCTCTCATTCAGCATATGCTTTAAGAGGAAGAACTGCTTGGTAGTAATACTCTCGCTCGCTTGCTTCCACTCAGCAAATGCCTCAAGAAGAAGCACTGCTTAGTGAGCTGCTTGCTGCTTTGAGAGGCGCTGCTGCTTACCCGCAGAGGTGAAATGAAAATTTGTTTTTAACCATTTAAGCGTGTCATTTGTTTATTGTTTAAGTTGAGAATTACTGCAGGTCGCAGCGAATACACAAATATTTAAAGAATATCCCTACGACACTTGCGCAACTGTTTACGCAGTAGCAAGGCATCCAATTCGGCTTGTTTATTGCGTTCCTCCTCCTCGAAACCTCGTCGTATTTCCTCAGCCTCTTCGTTTGCCCTTACGGATATATTATGAACTTCGGGTAGATAATCCAAAATGCCTTTACGAATCAAATACTGATAATTCATGGCCACAGTGTACTTGATTTCTGTGCCCACAGTCTGGCTGAGTTCCACCCAATGCAAATACATCCAATTTTCATTACGCAAATCTTTCACGCTATTGTAGACGGGAATAAATTCATCGATTTTCTCAATAAAAACATTAGCCACTTCCATGATTTCGGCTTTTTCTTTGAAATTGTTCAACGATTCAATAAGATCGTTTCGATATTCCATTAGATGTACCCACACGTCATCCAAATCGACTTGGGCTATAGGATTACCCAAAGTGGCCTCTTCCAGTTTTATAAAATTCGCACAGGCATACCAAAGGAGTTTGTATGGCGAAAAGCTGGATACAATACTTTCTAGAAATTCCATAGAGAGCGGTTCCAGTTCAAACAATTCCTGTCGGAATTGTAGAGTCTGACCGACTTTCTCGAGTTCTTTAATGAGTGCAAAGGTTTTTTTAACATCCACCGAAGTCTCCTGGGCTCGTTCGGCATTGAAGACCAAAGAGAAGGCGTGCACTTCATCGTTGAGCGATTCCAGACGCTCTTCAAAGCCCTGACACTCGCTGGCATGTTGTCGCAGGAACTCTTCAATGTCGATCTTTTGCTCTTCCTTGAGTGTAGATAAACGCACCGTGATCTGATGGGGCCAGGCATAGGCATTCCATTTCATGGCAAACTGATGATCGTTCAGATTATAAAAGAAACTATCCAAGAGATCGTATTCCAACCACATGATCTGTATATCAGCCCGCAATTGTTCTACCAGCTCGGGCACTGTCAAGGCATAGTCCCGAATCTCATACAAATGTTCAATACTTGTGGGACGATCCGCAATTCTCCGATAGACCTCCATGCAGCGATCGAGTATCAGATCGTTCGTCTCATACATACGATCCACATAGTATTCGAAAATGCGACGCACAATATCAATGTGTTTCTTGATCATAAACTGCTTCAATGTGTCCACATTGATGTAGAAGGGACCGATGGTTATGTAAGCCGGTAGAATTGTACGCAATTCCTCCTTCTGCCGCTTATGCTCGAGAATGTCGGCCTTGACCTGGGATGAGGGTTTGCGGGCTGCTGCATAATCGCTCATATATTTGTTCACAGGCAGCAGATAGAAGTCAATGAATCTCTCATAGAGCCGGGTATAGGCTCTCAGGGGTAGCACAGCTTTCGTATAGCAACGCCGCATTAAAGCGTCATGCTCCAAATATCGATCCTCGATTAGCTCCACGGTGAGCACATACAAATTCGGTGCAAATTTTAAGCCCGCCATCACCTCGGCATCTATGCAACGCACACCCGATGACTTTTCCAGGCCCCTCTTGAATATGTCCACCAGAGTGGGCAGAAACTCATCCGGATCGGTGGAATAGAAGACCTTGCCATCATCACTTATGCCCAGGGTCATGGCAAACACGGGCTTGGGAAATGGAAATTCACTATTGATAAAATCACTTGTCCACTTGTAGCTGGGCTTTAAGGACAGGAATTGCAGGCAGGGATCGCAAACGTAATGCGAGAAATTGCTCAACGAAGTCTCCAACAAAACCTCCATGGACTCTTGCATGCGAAATTTAACTTGCAATATAAATCTCGATATTTTGCACATCTCGTAGACAGTCCAATTGTTGAAGCTAATATCCAGCCAACCCTTGCCCAATGCCCTCAGAGCCACCGTAATCACCGTGGTGATCTGCTGCGGCCAATAGACTTTCAGAAAGGTGGCCACATTGTCGCTGTGAGCCTCCTGGGCCTGCAGGAAATCGGATAGGGCCAGCGGCTTACTGAAACTGCAGGTGAATATGGAAAGAGTCTCAATATATTGGCATTCGATGGCAACTCCCATCATTGCCTCAATGCCGCCAATGCAGTAGTATAAGGTGGCCTTGAGATAGGCATAACGCTTCTTCGGTATGGCCAGACGAAGTGCCTTGATTTTCTGTCTCTCCTGATCCGAGAATTCCACCCGAAAGGAGCGAGCGACAAACTCCTTGAGATTGATGTTACGAAACTGTGGAAATTCCTTGGGCATTTTGATAATAAACTGTTCCAATTCATACAAGGCCATCAGGCGTTCGAATACCAAATTAACCTCGGAGCGAAGACGTCGTTTGCACTGCTCGGACACCTTGGACGCCTGGAGCACATCCTCGACAGGCTTGAAGCTGTAAAAGTTGGTCGACTCAATGTCCTCGTGCAATACGCAATCCACAATCAATTCCATAAACATCAACTGCTCTCCCTTGTGCCTCTCATTGACAGCTGCTCGCAGACGTTTGATATACTTGTGCGGATCCTCGGCCAAGAACATGAACTGCAATTTTGGCACCTCGTACGTGCAATCGTCCTCCAGGGAGTTTAAGGTCCAGAGACCTGTGTCCTTATTATAGGAAGTCACCGCCGCCATGACCCATTGGCAGCTCAATAAACTCAGATTATAGGGTAAATAGGCTTTAGCTGGCAACGGATAATGAACTCCGCCCACTATGCCGAGTTCGAACCAGGCTTCCGGTGAGTTCATATCGAAGTTACTGTCATCGAAGAAGCTCAAGGGGAACTTGTGGGGAAACGCAAATTCGGACATCACATTGTACTGCTCCTCGGTGGGCTGCAGCACATCATCGGTTAGGCCGGCCTTCTCAAGCTCCTCGCTGAGATTGATCTTCTGGTACTGGCGTCGACGACGATCGACCTCAACATCCTTGGGCAATTGGCGCTTGGGCACAAATCGAGTTTGTATCACTTTTGGCAATATTGTCGGCAGGGGAAACCGATGAGCCTTACCGTTTTTCCCCACCAGCGTTAGCCAACGTTGCGCCTCCTGGATGGGATAGAAGGCCGCTGTCAGTTGCTCCCGTGGAATACGCAGTTCCTGGTACGTCATCACTGCTGTGCCCGGACGTGGCGGCAATATGCACACAGACTTGCCCTTAGCTTTGCCTTCCTCATTCGAGCTAAAAGATGCATTGCTGGAAGCTACCAACAATTCAATTTTTTCGGTCATTTTTTTCTAATTGTTCAATTTGCAAGTTTTTGTTTTAAACAATTATTTTCTATCTGTCATAGTGTTTAGCATGTGTGTGTGTGTGTTTTTTTTTTTGGTGAAGGATTAAGAAGTTTATGTTTCTCTAAATCTCAATTTTTAAACAGTGAACGAGAGAGTCTTATTGGCGATCTCCTAGGAGGATCCCAAAGCTGTTAGCTTCAATCAGTTGTGAATTTCAAGGGAATCAAGTGTTGTGAAACGACCAAAAGATTAGAGATTAAGTGTTAAAAATGCACTGCAAGTGGACACAACTTCTTTTTGAACTTTTAGGATCGTTCAAAAACCACTTAAAACTCTTGGAGAAGTCTAGAAATAAAGCGATGGGGAGCCCAAACATTCGGAATTTATTTGTTTTAGAGTTGAGTAAAAACATTGTAGTCGAATTTGTTGTTATAAATGTTTGTACTTAATCAGATTTCATTCATTTCCAGCTCATTGTATAGAACTCTTCAAAAAATTGTTTTAGTTGATCAACTAGAAAGTTAATTTTTGTATTTAATTTGAAATTATTTTTATTTTACCATTAGCAGGCATAAAATTGAAATTGATAAATAATATTTATAAAGAAAATGCTGTTCAGCTCCATTAATAGTTTTGTCCCTTACTTTATAGAACATAACCGACACGGCCAAAGGCAACTCAATTTGCTGTTCGCTGCCATCGAATTCGAGATCATGTCTCTGGCCCAAAACAAGCCTGGCATGTTGCAGGACCTGCTGATGAGGAGCTCTGCCATCGAGAAGCGTTAGCTGGGCCACATGGAACTCATAGCGTACACTAAGGAACATATTTCGACAGCTGAGACTTTGTTGGGCCGCGTTGTAAGATCCCTGAACGGGAGGTAAATTGTGCAAGTCCTTGGCGTAATCCAATTGAAGGGGCAGCCATTTGTCCACCTGAGGTCTACCCAGTTGAGAGATGAATATTTGCTGGACTTTCTCTAAGCCCGAGCAATTGTGTGGCAATAATTTATGCCAAATCTCCGCCTGAAGAGTTTCACAATATTGCGTGTGATTGGCATTCTCTTGAAGCTGAGGGGCATCCAATTGATTCAGTTGACATTGCTGTGCCAGATTGATGCCAAAGCGTAGGGCCTGATTTTCATGAAGACTGCGTTGGCAAGTGCCCAATTGGCGATGGAATAGGGGCAACCAGTGATAATCCCGATTGATATCGTTTGACTGGAAATAGCTTAGTATTTGGGCCACATCATTGCTGCTATCGTTTCTTGGCAAAAGCTGGGAGACTAACACTGGCGATCCTGTGAGATAACCCAGTGGACCTGAGATGGGTTTGCTGCCAGCAGACTCATTGACGGACCTAAAGGTCACCTTGTAGTGCAACCAAAGTTCATCACTCTCAATGTCTCTGGGCGCGGCAGCTTCGCTTAGTATCAGTTTGGCTCCTAAAATGTTTGTATAATTGTGTAGAAAATCCAATTCTATTTTATCGATTGTAACATCCAGCAATTGGGTCTCATTTGCTTGGTCAAAACATAAGAGTTTTCCCTGCCATAGCTGACAAATTTGTATGGTTAAGCCTTGCGTTTCCGTTTCATCTATATCTCTGGGTTTACCTAAGAGCTGATGATTAGTCGAAAGATTTAATACTAAGCCAAGATTCTCTTGCAATTGGCTTTGATCATTCATAAGGCAGTTGCTCTCAGTGGGCTGGAGATGTCTGATGGCTTGCTTGAGATGACAATGGGAACTCTCATAATTGGTGGGCAGATTGAAGACACTCGCCTGCTTAGTCTCGGAATGCCACAACTGAATAGGTTGCCCCAATTTGTAATGAGCCAGAGAAGTTGCCATATTCGTATCCATATTCGTATCGTATGCTTCCAATAAATCGGGCCACTTTCTATACTTTAATGTATCAAAATCACTCGAAATTGGCTGCAAAAAACATGAAGGTTAGAAATATCTAAAGGGATTCTGACTTTCATATATGTAATTTACCTCTAGCTTGATCGGTTTGGTATTACTGCGAAATACACACAACCAACCATCATGCAACTGACACGTGGGCAGTCCGTGTGTATATTGAAAGTCCTCCAGCCTGGTTTGCAGTTCTGGTGGATCTGCTAGATCCAGACAATTGAAGACTACTAAAACTTTAGTTGAACAATCACGATCACAACAACAATTCAAATCACAAACTCCAGCCCGAAGATCACACGTACAATAATAGTGATTACGAGAGTTGCCACCAATTGGAGTCAATGATGAGGAGGAGGAGGGCGTAACTGTGGCATTTGCAATTGTTTGTGTCTCAGCATTGGGCAGAGGAGGAGGAGGAGCTGGTGTTGTGGTTGTTGTACTTGTGGCACGTTGCTGTCGTCTCGGTGGAAATGTTTGACTTGGTGTACTAGCCATTTCAGTCGGAGGACTGGAACTGGTACTCAGATCCAAAATGCTTGTGCTGCCCTCTGTCGTCGTTGTGGCTAACGTACTTGGAGTTGAAGTGGTTGTCGCATTATAATTATGAGAGATGCCAATTTTAATCATTTGTATGGGACACATCTGTAGTCCCATAATTAAAATCATAATCAGCAATTGCCACATGTTGGAAGAACTATTTAAATTCCACTCCATAATCTTCGAATTTGCGAAATATTAAATTAAGATCAACTATTATTTTGCCCGAACTGCGTGTTTGTAGCTTGTAACTGGAAAATAATAAAAATTAATGTTAAGTAACTAAAACAATTCATTATAAGACATAAATCTTATCAGAATTGGCTTTATTTAAGACCATTCTCGGTAACAAGTTGGCCGCTTTCGAAACTAAAATTCAGTAAATTCGATTTATTCCTTTTTTGATATTTATTTAACCATTCAAAACTTCAAATCTTTCAAAGTAAATTTAAGAAGCATATCTCAAGACTGTCTGCAATGTTTATAGGACATTGGCCAATTGAAATGCATGTTCTAAGGGTCAAGGAGCAGTTCATCATGTCCTGCAAGTCTTAAGAAAGATTAGAGCCAGTGTAGCCCTCAATGAGTACCGATTTGGGTCTCGAGGTGTATATCAATTCACTTTTAGACGGACTTTTTTAGCTCTCAAACCAAGGTTGGTTGCTCCGAAGCAGCAGAGCTTAAGCAGAGGAAGCAACGTCGGAGCAGGGCTGAGCGGGACTAGAGCAGAAAAATATGTCCATCTCCTGAGCTTGAGCACACAAGCCAAAGAAACATATAGAAGAATTATGAAAAAAAGTAGAGCTCGCCAGATAAGACCTTTTCATCATAATTCGTCGCTCTATGTTACTTCCCTTGTGGGCCCTCTCTCGGGTTTCCTTGCTTTCTATGTTCCTTCGCTACTGAGCGACGAGCTCGTCATTTCTCTGCCCAAGCGCTGCCCATTTTAAATCATTACAGGTAATTAAAGGTAATGGGCATCTGAAGCAAAGTCATAATTCTGATGCGGTTTCTTGATCTCTTACTTGTACCTATTTTTCTATCGTTTTTATGGACTTGACCTATTCCCATTTGGTTCTAAATGCCATCAATAGGCTTAGAAGAGCCTTTGCTACGGCCAGTCTTTAAGCTGGACCTATATTAGGTCCGCATGGAGTAGTCGGACTTGCTTTACACTAAACAATACCAAGAACTATTCTTTTCAACTAAAATCTAAATAGAGGAGAACCTACTATTTTCTACTCCTAATCTCCTGCCTCAATGTTATAGGATCAAACAAGCTTTCATACACTTTCTGGCACTCACAATATTACAAGGACTAAGCAAACTATTGACTGGTTATCCTATGCAGATTCCCTTTAGTTAGTTATTAGTTTACCTAAGCGTGTAACTCTTGCTTACCGTTCTACACCCGAATAGAGCAAATCGGTTTTACTTAGCGCCGCTCCGCCGCCCCCGAAACGTTCACGAACACTCTCCCACCAGCCGCAGGGTGCCACTTTCCAGGTGTTTATTTCCAAACGGTGTCCACCCGGTGAAGCTGGAATGTGCACAAATCCGTAGCCCACGGGCCAACTTTGTTGAAGGATATTAACTGCAAACACTTCCACCAATAATCTCGGCCAGCCTTGGACTGCCGCTGTACTGAGATGTATGTCCAGCGGTTGAGCAAAATCCGAACTATTCTCCAAGCGATGTGACGATACGTGAGTTTGTCCTTGCACCTCGCCCTGAACCAAGCGCCAAGCGTTACCTAAGCGAAAGAATTATGTAAATTACTTCAAAATATTTTCATACAAATTTCTATGTCCTTTTTTTTTTTTACCGCTCTGCACACTCCACTTGCAGTACAAATGAGGTTCTGCGAAATCGACGGCTTTCAATATTTGCCCGATTATATGCACTTCCGCCATTAAAATTAAACAGTTTTCTTAATTTTACAGTTTTAGTCTGCACATTAAATGTATTCTATTCTTAAAATGATT
This sequence comes from Drosophila nebulosa, assembly GCA_024703675.1. NCBI lineage: Eukaryota > Metazoa > Arthropoda > Insecta > Diptera > Drosophilidae > Drosophila > Drosophila nebulosa. The sequence continues at coordinate 4,065,130 of CM045724.1, read as the reverse complement.
ATTTTATTGGTCTTCTCTCTGCCTGTGCACTTGCTCAATTGTAACTGTTTTCTTCTTGCTTTATTTTATTTTCTGTTTTGACAGTTGTTGGTTGCCTAGGAAATCATTCCTGAGGGGCAGCTGCCAACTCAGGCGGAACGACAATCGACAATCGACAATCGTCTAGGGATCTGGTTCCACATAATGGGGTTGTTAACTAGTTCAACAAATTTTCAGATTACAAATTTCTAAATAAACAATATTTACCTAAAAGCTCTTTAATTAGTTGTTAAAATTTGAAAGTTCCGATAGATTTCAAACTTTTTGAAAATCATATACTTATTTGTCTTCTAAAAATGATTTTAAGTAGTTACAGAAGTTTATTATGCCCCTCCAAAAAGTGTATATTGATTATGAAAAGCTTCTCCGATCATATAAAGTCTATATATTCTTGATCAGCACGATGCGACAAATTCATATAACCATGCCCGTCTGTCTGGCTCAGTACAAACTTCTCCCAGGCCACAAATTTAGCAATTAGTCGGACTCAGACGTATCAGATCACTATATCATATAGCTTTTATAGATACGTTCGGTAAACAAAATTTTGGATCAATAACTTTGTAGTAGTTTTCCATGGAATATTAAAATAAATGTCCACGTCTTAGTTTGCTTTGTAACCAAACGTGCTTGCCAAATTTTATCAAGATCAGCCTATTATATAAGTCCTTCCATAGGAACGATTGGCCCGAATACCACTTTTCACTTTTACTGCTTTACCTAAGGAAGGTATAACACAAAAACTTGCAAGGGTATACAAACTTCGGCAAGGCAGAAGTTTCTTATGGGTTTTGTTTATTTATTTGCTGCTACTTCTATTGAGTTTATCAAATAAAAATCTTATGTTGCTAGTTCTTTAACTTTCAAATGTTTTTTTTTTTTATAAATCTATTATTGTCTATTACCAACAGCTGGTGGAAATATTTATAAAGTATTAATAAAAAACTACCAACAATTGCACGTAAATTGTGTAAGCGGCTCAAAATATCATTTTGCCTCAGGTCTTTTTCTTGCTTGAGCAGTTTCCAATTTGGTAACCAATTTTTTATAAAAACTTTTATTTTATAAAAAACAAAACTATCTGTATAAGATAAAAAATCGGGAATATTTGAGGCGAGATATCACGACCTTAAAAACATCAGCCATAGAGTTAAAGAATCCCTATATAAGAATTAGGTAAATAAAATGAGTTCAGTTCAAGAACTCACTAAGTGTAGATTGTGTTTTATTTCCTCTCCCCGGAATCCCCACTTGCCGTGCTAATTGCCCAATGAAAAGGCCCTAAAACTCATCACAATTCATTTAGACCTTCTATAGATATTAAATTTGGTAAACTACATTTTGAAATAGATGCTAAGAGCAGAAGCTAAGAAAATTTTAATTTTCTATTAAGCAAGTCTTTCTTAAGTATTTTTGACATTAGTTTTCTTATTAAAGTGTAACCCAAATTTATTAATTTTTTTTTTTTATAAAAATTTCATAGTTGATTTTGGTGTAATTGGTTGGTTATGTTTGTTATTTTTCACGACAGCCTCGATGATCATTTGAATTTCATATAGATTACCTCAAATTATACCAAGGATCATCCTTGACTTGTGGTATATTGTATCTGATTTTGACTGGAGCCAATATATGCATTATCATGTGCTTGCATTCGCTCGAAGCAGTTGGCGATTTTGGGAAAACCAGAGATTGATTGATGCGCTTGAGCAGAATGTGCACATTGGAGCCATCGTAGGGTAGTCGACCAAAGACCATGGCATAGCAGACAACGCCACAGGCCCATATATCAGACATGAAAGGATCATAGGCAACGCCTAAAATACAAGAAGAGTTAAACAGTAGGGCCTGTGGAAGCCATGGGGAATCTCTTTACCTTTGAGTATCTCGGGACTGGCGTAGGCATAACTTCCGCAAAATGTTTTCGAGAGAACGACCTGATTGTCTGTGGTGCGGGTATCCTTGCGTGCAAAGCCGAAATCAATTAATTTCAAACTCCAGTTCTCGTCCAATAGAAGATTCTCACACTTAATATCACGATGGACCACGCCCTTACTGTGGATATACTCCACGGCGCTAATCAGCTGCTTAAATAGGCTACGCGACTGCGGTTCATCCAGAAACTTCTTGTCACGCACATAGTCCAGAAGAGTGCCATTCTCAGCCAGTTGCATGATCAAATAGACTCTGAAATGGACAGGCAAAGTCCTTGAGAGTTCCTTAAAGAGAGAGAGGCTCTACTTACCTATGACTAGTCTCTATGCTCTGATAGAAGGTTATCAAATTCTCATGATGCAATCCTTTGACCGCCTCGATTTCACGTGGCAAAAACTTTTGCGTATACTCGGATGGTGCCTTGACCTTTGAGATAATTTTCACCGCCACTCGCTTGCCATACTCCTCGGAGAAACCGATCTTGACCTTGGCATAGTTACCCGTACCGATTACCTTGCCCAATATAATGCCATGCTCCTCCAGTATAGTCTTTTGTGGTTTACTCTTATCATCAACTTTCGGCGACCCGGTCTTGCCGCTCGGGCGATCGTTATTGAATGTATAAACCTTTTGCTCTTGTCGGCGACCCGAGTTCTGGTCGGTGACAAGATCTTGCGATGAACTTGCAGTCACTAAAAAAAAAAAAATCAAACAGATAACAGTTCAGTTTATTAACTGACTTTCATACTCCTATTGGCCATACCTAAGTCACCTTTACGTTTTGGCGCTGCCGCCATTTAAGTTTACTACCACAAACAGTGCGTTCCGCAACGTGCGCCAGTGTGTTGCCACAAATGAGACGTGCCGCCGTGTAAAAATCCAAAAAGAATCACTAAAGATCTTATATCAACATGTTTTTTTTTTATATATATATATAGAGATAAGCACAACAAATTTTAAGGAAAGGAAATTGGGTGACATAGAAAACTCGACAACATTTCGTTGGGATTTAGCTTTATTCAGACTTTGATTTCATTGAAGTTTGATAGGGAAAAATGTAATGGCAGTCAAACGAGAAGGAATTAGCCGACCCTAGCTTAAGGCTCTCACTTGATACATTAAAAAAAAAAAGATCGAATATCTAGTTGGCAATTGTAATGGAACTCTTCAAATGGTTGCAAAAAGTTTAGCATAAATTAATCTTGAGGTTATGGCAGAATAATAATAATTCTTTATGTTGTTGTTTTTGCTCTAGATACCGTTCGTTGTCTTTATTGATTTGTTCACTTTAAGGGTTGATCTAAATTAAACTCGCATCTCCTCTCAGAGAGAGAGCTCGAGAGAGAGCGCATCATTCCAGCTTCTGCCTGAGTGGCAGAGCGAGATGGTATCGTTGAAATCACAGAGTAAGGAATTATAACGGTGCTATATGTACAGTGGTTATGATCTTACAAAATAAGTAAGAGAAAGTTAACATAGACACAAATAAATTTTATTCGTAAAGACGGGGTTTGGTTTTTCTTTATTGTGTGTGTATAATCACAGGTAAGCTCTCGAATTTCAGTTGAAAAATGTTATTTTAATTGAATTTATTGGCCGCAGGCTCTTTGAAGTTGCGAGTTGTATAATAACTCAAGCAAAAATCAAATAAGTTACCAAATTCAGCTCAACACGCAAAAAAAAAAAAAAAAACAAGAAGCTGGACCCACAACTCTGTAAACTTTTGTGGTAACTTTTTATTATACCCTGTATACGGGGTATAAGTGAATGCATGAATGTGTCAGGCAAAAGGCCACATGGGCAATAGTGAGGTCAAAAGTCAAGCTACATATTTGTTATGATTAACTTGAAATTAACTTTTACACTTCTAGTCTTAGAAGAGAATTCTGTTAGCTTAATTTTTTTTCTAAACTCCAGTTGATACAAGGTATTTGCTAGTCGTTCCCTCTAGTCAATATACGCAATAATTTTTTTCTTCTTATTGTCCAGTTGCCACTGCCACAATACACCTACACCCACACCCACACCCACACCCACACCCGCACCCATACCCATGACAGTATCCCATCCGCCCCTCTGTCCCCTCGGGCAGTTTGGTTACCTACATTTTTACTTAACTTTCATGGCGGGTTTTGCGCCTGTGTTTGAGTTTTGGTTTATGAAATTTTCACAAATTTTCTCTTGCTGTTGTTGTTGTCCTTTTAAAGGTAGCTTGAGGTCATGTGAGTGCGAGCAGTTTGTAAAATTTCAATTGAAACGATTTCTTCTTCTTTTTTTTTTTTTTGTTATTTTGGTTGTTTTATTTTTTTGTGTTTCATTTTAAATGTGAAATGTAGCTGGAAGGCAAAAAAGGCAGCAAAAACCAAAAACCAACAAGAAGCCAACGAAAATCGAGAGGAAAATTAAAACCGAAAGTTGCCTGCAATTGGCAGTGGGAATTTGGGCCAAGTAAATCAAATATTTATAATACGATAATTGAAATAAAAGACCAAGAAATCAATATGGGACTCATATAATATCATAACTTTGGGATATTTTTCTCATTTTAGGTTAAGACTAAGTATCCAAAATAATTTGCCCTATGTACTTAGGGAAAGGGGAGAAGGTGAGGGTAAGAGTGTTGAAGTAAAAGAGATTTGATGAGTCTGATTCTTATGCCGTTTGTCATTTTCATTACTTATCCATGGACTTTTCTTTTCTTCTTTTCTTTTTCTGCACTCACAGATTTCTCACATATATAAATTATGTTTCCTCTTCATATTTTTTGGTTTCTTTTATGCTTTTCATTTCTCATTTCCGTTTGCTTCGCTTGAGAAGTACAAAGATTTGCATTGCGATTATGCCTGGACAGGCATTAAGAATTTTTTTTTGTTTTTTCATCTTTTCCTTCTTTAAATAATTTTTAATAAACAGCTGGCAACACAACACAGAGATGATGCTTGGAGCCATGTTAATGACATGGCCAAAAGGCGCACAGAGATGAGAAGAAAGGGAGAGGAAGTGAGAGAGAGAGAGAGAGTAAGAAAAGATAGTTGGCCAACTGGCCACTGAAGGTATGAGGGTAAATGAAAAATGGCATAAATGCAAGGCAACTTCTTTTCAACGGAATGCCCCGGGAATGGGCAATGTAAATGCTGGTCGTGTGGGCGTGGCATGTGGTGACCATGCATTACCGCAAATGAATGGCATTCTCAGCGAGCGGTGGACGCGGGGCGCGAAGCGGGGCGGGCGAAAAAACACCTCGACGATGAAAAACAACTGACCACAACAAAGACTTTTGCTTCATTATGCACAAACACGGCAATGATTGTAACAGGATACAAGATGGTAGAGAGAAAAAACACACACACACACACACACAATCAGCTGGTGGATAAGTCAAGTCGTGGCAGAAGGACTTAACTCCTAGAGATGGCATTCGGACAGCGAAAAGTTTTCTCAACTCTCAAGCATCTAGAATCACGACACATCGCTAATTGTTGGTCCTGTTGCTATTTCTGTTGCTGTTGCTGTTGCTGGTGATGATGCTGATGATGCGCCGTGGCTCACAAACCACAATGCCAGGGGTCGTCCGAACGTAGATCCTGCCTGCCTGCGACTACCCATTCGCAAGGTGACTCTCACAGCATCGCATATTTCAGTTGTCATTTTTGCCGTTTTGTCAGTTTTTTTTTTTTTGTTTTTGCTTCTTCCTTTCGAGCAGCAGCATCGCTGCATGGGCATTTCCGCTGGCGGCCAACAGCCACAAACAATTTTGACATTTGCCCTCTTGCTAGGGTCCAGTTGGGTTCGGCTCCGGGTCCTGGCCTGGTCTGGATGGCCGCTCTGGACAGGATGTGTGCAAGGATATTGTGAAATCAACGTAATGGCGGTACATTAACATGCATGCGCCATAACGCAAAAGTGAGAGAGAGAGAGAACCAAATTCTCAGGTAGCCAAATGCAGCCAACGAAACAAATAGTTATGCAAAATCGCAAATTTGTAAATTATATAGACCAGAAACAGACATAGAGCAGAGCAGCCTGTGGTCACATGATGAATATTTTGTCGAATTTTCCATTAAAATTCCAACCAAGGTAAAAATTATTATGATCATGTCAGAATTTAGTTTAAGAATTGAGTATATATTCTTGCTGCCTTCAATGCAATTCAAAAGTAATTTTTCATTGTTTTAATTTTGTATACTCGCTTGAAAAATTGTTTAAAGATAAACAAACAAAATATTTGTATATGTAATATGAGCAAGCTCGGCTAAAACGCTAAGCTTGCAGTTCAGCCACTCATCGAATGAGCTCCCACATCCCTCTCTCTCTTCCTCCCTGCCATCGATGGCATATGTGAATAAATATCAATCCGAAAACTTACTTCACACAGAACGGACGTGTTGGAATCTTTTAAGTGATTTTTGGGAACCCAGAAAATATGGCCAATCAGCCAAAGAATGTCTTCATTCTTACGCTTAAGGAAGCACTCAAAGAAGGAGAAGAAGAAAAAGCTCTTGTGGTGCAAACCAAAGATGAAACAGGTCAAAGTTCAAAGCCAAGGCCAAGACCAAAGCCAAGACCGAAGAGGTGGCAGGGTAACTAAACTATTACGACAAAAGAAACTGATGGTCGATCTCCTCAAGACAAATGCAGGCGAGATGGAACGTTAATGGTATACAGAGTGTCTTGAAAATATAAAAAGTCAACTTCGCACTGGCAGAAAGGGGCAACGTCAAAAGGCTGTCAACAGGCCATAATCTTCTCTTGGTCTTTAAATATAATATTAACTATGAAATTCAAGCAAACAAACACCTTGTTTACATTTTTTAAATAAACAAATTGCATTCCTTATAAAATTGAGCTGGAGATTAGTTCTTGAACCTAAAGTTCAATCAATGGATTTACTCCAAACAAGTTGGTTTTCATTTTACAGTCTTTTGAGTAAATCACCGTTCTTCGTTTCGATCTCCTTTATCTGAATGTGTACTAAAATATTATGATTGAAATCTAAATCAATTTCCGTTCAACATATTTATGTAGACATATCAAGCCAAAAGATTTATAAACAATAATACCCAAAAGTTGTGGCTACTTTTCAATGTTGGCTTACATGTAGGGGGAGGGGGGGAGGTAGTGGGGCAGCCAACTAAAAGAATATTTTAATCCCAATGCTGAAAGAACAAACAGCAAAAACGACAACATAACTTCTTTTGGCATAATAAAATAATATTTTTGGCCCAAGTCCAAAAAAAAAAAAAAAAAAACAAAAACCAAAAAATGGAGCAAAAAATGAAAGAACAAGAAAACAAGAGCTTGGCATACAAGTCCAAGTCCAAGAACAGAATGAAGTGGCCTTCGACTTCTGGAGTTTTTGTTACTGAACCAAAAAATATCAAAAGTCAAGTGGCTTCCTCTCGTTTTCTAACCCTCTCTCTATCTTTTTCTCTCTCTTCTCTGTCTATGGACCTCAAGCAAAGCCTGTCAAGTTCAAGGATTTAAAAATGTTCAACAAAAACTGTGTGTGTAGATATTGAATGGGAACCTAGAGAGAGGTTAGGGGGCATAATGATGATGATGTGGTATGGTTAGAGGATGCTTTAACAGACGCTTCTTCCTGTCTGTCTGTCTGTCTGTCTGGCTGGCTGGTGGAAGGCGGAGACGGTCATGATTTTATTTGCATGCACGCGCGTGTCAATGCAAAACTATGAAGGAAACCCCCCTCCCCCCAATTTCTTCTAGCATCCCCCATTCCCATCTATCTGTATGTGTGCGTTCAGTGAAGCGTTGCCTGTTACATTTTTGGCAGCCAGCCGAAAAGTATGCAATGTCTGTGTCTGCCTGCGGAATTGTGCATGTGTCTGTATCCTGCGCTCGCTTGTCTCTCTTCTTTTTCCTCTTTCGCTTGCTTCTATCTAGGAACGGAGCTTAGGTACAGTTGCCTTCCAACGAAAGAAGAAAAACTCAAAACAACAACGAGAAATGCAAGCTATTTCAATTTGTTAGATTTTACGAGAGGCATTTCAAGTGAGATTTTTATTTCAGTTTACCCCCCCCCCATTCTTGTCTAGATTGTTAGGCATTGAAATTTAAAAACCAAAAAAAAAAAAAAACTTACTGACTATATTTCTCCCATTGTCGGTTTCTCTCGTATGCATTTAAATGCATAAATAAACCATGTCAGAGAGAAAGAGAGAGAGGGAGAGAGAGCGACAGAGAACACAACAGAGAGGGGGTAGAGAGGGTTGTTGTTGGGTGAAAAGGCCTTTTGCCATCGACAACTTGCGCTTGACCATTGCAATATGCATTTGTATATATGTCAACAGCTGCTGTTGCAGGCAAATAACAAAACGATCAATGCAAAATGGAAATGTTTATTATTTCGCAAAAGTCGCACAACGATTGCTCTAACGAATTTGAAATGGTAAAAGTTCATAAAAAACTAAGCATTTCTTTGTATTGAACTACCTACAAACCATTTCAACGCTAAAACTAGTTGGGAATTTCAAACGAAAAAAAGGGAAAGCACAGCTTACAACTTGAAAGCTCATTGGCTAGGCCTTAGAATTAGTGTAAGAACAACAACTTAATTGACTTATCGACACCAATTTTTTGGTTTTTGGAACAAAGTACCAGCGGTTTTACATTGACTGTAAGCAGCGGGCCAGTCTCAGGGAAGCAAGCTCAAAGATAAGATAAAAAAATGATTTAGAATGATGAATGAGAATGAGAAGCAATCTTTTGTGAATTGTATTATCAGATGTATAAACAAGAGAATAGACCATATACTTAGGGATATTTAGTGACAGATTTTATGGGTTCTAAAAATATTTTCGATAACTTTGAGAGACCATATTGGCAAGGACCCTGATGAAAGTCATCGAAGAAAACCTACTGAAGGCAACAAGGGAAAGCATTTTAAATTTGGAGTAACACCTGACAAAAAAAAAAAAAAATGGACAAAATGAAAAAGGTTCAGACAAGCTCAACTATTAACCTTATGGTTTATAGTTTAATTAAATTACAAAATGTTCTGATTTATATATATTGATTGATTTTATTCATCGATCATTTTGCAGGTTGTCGTAAGGACAACACAAAATTCGCACAAAAATACCCTTTAACCATATTGCCACAGTTTCTCTACCCTCAAAAAAGAAAGAAAGAAAAGAAACTTTTTTTTTATTTTTGTTTTGTTGTTGTTGTATTTTTTGTTTGGCAGTGGGCCCCACAGCAGCAACAACTGAAAATAACATAAATTAATATTCAGTTAAAAATGTGCAAATATTTTACTCACGCATGTTGCACGTTCGTTTTTTCATTTTTGGATTGACAATACGGCAGCATGGCCCCTCCTACTTTTCGGTCACTGCATTTGGTGGGACTCTCTTTAATTCTTTCATTTTTCGTGTAGTCTTTTTTGTTCGGGTTTTTTTTCTTTTTCTTTTTGTTTTTTGGGGGGGGGGGGGGAAATTTTATGAATTATTTGCGCGCTTGCCGTTGAATTTATTAAAAGTAAATGTTGTTGCTGCTGCTGCCGAGTGCAAAAAAGGTTATATATGACAGTGCCCCGGCCAACTTATCTGGAGGCTTGCATTACAAAGTGGGAGACAGAGAGAGAGAGAGAGTAAAGGACGCCACAGAAGAATAATAACTTTTCTTCCTGTATCCTCAAAAGCTATAAAAGATATCTTTTTAGGGCAAAAGCATTTTTTAAGATTTAGATTAAACACAGTGATTAGCTGAGACGGCCTATCAATGCAAGTCAATGTAAAGAGATAAATAACATAGCATAAATTTAAGCCTAAGCGAACTGGTCAATAAGCCAAAATAGATTTGAAACTCCAATTGCCGGGTCAGGACCTCTTGTGATTGGTTCTTACATTAGATAAAGATTCCTTAACTTTCACAACATTTGTCCAATTGAAGCGTTAGATTGTCTATATTAATTCAGGGATTGGGCTTAATATTCACTCCCCGGATTCCCCTATTCAATCCTAAAATTTGCTTCTTGAGGAGGATTATTAATTGAATCGATGTACTTATATCTAATACAAAATTGTAAATGGTTTATCGAGAAGGCTTTACCAAAGGGGTAAGGGATTTCCTTTTAAATGGACATTAATCGAATTAAACTTAGTTAGTTCAAAAGCCAGAAATGGAAACATTTTGCATGTTTCCTTTGAATAATCTGTGGCTTCTCAGCTTAAATGAAAGATGTAACAAAAAGGAAATCTCACCTGTAAGGAGTCAGCAATGGGATCCTAGGTGCATGTTTTTCCAGCAGTAAGTCGAAATTGGTTACTTAAGATAACTTCAATGGCAAGAAATGAAAGGGCTGAAAACAAAATAGAAAACAAAAAGCAAAATAATATTGAAAATAAGACAAATAAAATATTGTACCCGGAAAAAGTATTAAGAGAGCAGATGGATAGATAGTTTGAAGTAGTTTGTTCATAAACAAAACAAAGGCAATTGAAGCTGGTTTTAAAAAAGTTCAGATGCCAATTATTGTCTAGAAATTTTAGTACTTTCGAGAAGGCAAAATTGCCCGCCTTGGACAGATCTTTGAGCCTTTGATCCTTTGGGGCAATGTCATCCTCTGCTGCACAAATTCTGTCTCTTCCTTCTGTCAACAAGTGAATAGATTTACCTCAAATAGATATTTTGATTTAACTCATTTGGCTCTACATTTTTCAAGTAGTTAATGCGCCTGCAGCTAATCACATGGGCCAACTTGAGTGACTGTGTGTGTGTGTGTGTGTTTGCTTTCCGATTTATGTAAATATCTATCTAGCTATCTATGTCTACATATAATATATAGCTATTTAGCATCTCTTTCTGGCATAATTAAAAATTCATAGAATTTTACATAAAGTAGGCAACTAATATTCATAGTTTCGTAACTACTTTTACACTGACTCACAAAAGGCCTATGCAAAAAACCGCAATACAGAATGGGTCATGTGGGAGTTGTGGGCGGGGATGGGTGGTGGTAGTGGGTGGGATTCGATGGTCGACTTGCTTGGCGAGTTGGTTTCCTAATGCTTTAAAGATGATAAACAACCGCAAAGCATTACCCGTCTTTCACCCCTGCTATAACGTTTGGATATATTTTGCTTGCATTATGAGCTCATTAATTATTCATAAATATTGCTTTACGCAATTAGTTAATTCCTAGGATTGATTGATTTACTTTTCTGTCTCTGTGTGTGTGTGTGTGTGTGTGTGTGTGTTTGCATGGTGTAGACAAAGCTCTCTCTAACTCCTTTCAACCATCTATTTTCCTTCTTTGCCCTGTCTCTGTCATTCACATGGATGATTTGTGGTTGTTGTTGCTGTTGCTGTTGTTGTTCTTGCTGTGGCATTGTCTTCGTGGTTGTCGTTTCAAGGCAAATAGTTCGCCCAGCTAACGACAACGACAACATCATCGACAACGTCGACATCGACAAAATGCCATAAATGCTTTTCTATTTGCATTTCAGTACAAACTTGCCAGAAGCAGGATGAATGGCAGGATGGCTGGCAGGACTCTTGCTGATGTGGCAGGTAAGGTGAGGTGAGGTGAGGCAGGCGTTGCAAGTATGTTTGCCTTTCAGCCTTTGTCCTGTGTTGGATAGGCAAAATAGTAGGCAATGGTAGACAAATGTTTCTTGACCGCCTCAGTTTCTCTCCTCTCTCCTCTATCCGTCTTCGTCTCTGCCTCTGCATCAAAGGAGGCAAATATGAAAATATAGGTACATTAAGTAGATACACTTGAAAAATTAATGAAGAGTGTGGTTAAAGCCAATTAGAAACAATTACCGCATTTCGAGTGCACGAGACCAAAGTTAAGTGGCCAAATATTAAATATTTAACGAACACAAATTGAAGAACAATTTTAAATATCTTAAAGAAAATACTTTAAAATGTCTGCCAATGATTTGCAGGTGCAAATGGTTATGCAATTAAAGAAAAATCTATATAATATAGAAAAAATATTTTCTTCTCGACCCATCTTTCTGCAGGTTAGAATTATTAAGGGGGGGAAAAAAATGTATATTAAAGTCGTTAAATATCTGTAGACAAATAAATCTTTTAAACTCAAAGTGTTAAAATATTTTAAGTCTTTATAATTCTTTTAAACTGTAATTTTGTTTTATTAATTTAATTTCGAATTTGAAATCAAAGGAGTTTCTACTACCCAAAGATAGTAATTAAGTTAGTTAATTAAGATAGTTAATCCAACAAAAATTGTTTAATTTTTAATCATTTTTAAAAAAGAAAAACAATGACAGCCTGCAAAAAAGATCAAAGGGAATCAGGAAAGAAAAGGTCCTGTAAAACGTTGCGACGCATTTCATAGCACTTCTTTAGAATCGTTTTGAATTGAAATTTCTTTCAAAAAAATGTGAAAGACTTTAGTAAATATTAAAAAACTTTTAATATTCGAACGGTCTCTAAAAATAATATATTACAGTATTAAATCGTTAGAAGATTCTACAGATTTTAGTTGTAATCATTTGGAGAGTTCTAAAGCATAAAGCTTTACTGAATTAAAATTATCTTTGATGAAAATGCGAATGATAAATTAAGGAAAAATTAGATTCATTTAGTTGCGTTGAGACAATAAATGTTTAAAATAAGCATATTATTGGTGACTAATAAGCGAAAGAGCTAATTATATTCTGATATTTTTTTTTAATGTATTTTTAATAAACCTTTTATACACTTTGCCTTTTCTCAATTCAATGTAAAGTTGTAGTTAATTGTGAGGACTTAAAATAGGTAAAATGAGAAACAAGCCAAAGCCTTGGTAAGTCATTTAATCAATAATAATTACAATAACAACAATAACCGGAATCTGACCAGATGCACCTCAATACGAGTGAGGCCTATAACATATGCAGACATCTCTTGTGCATATATATATTAATACGCTTATGTGTTTCAGGATACAGTTGTAAATTATAGGTAACAAGTGAAGGAAGGGCTAAGGAGCACCATGAGAAAGATGATTGAAATGGTGCAGCAGACAGTATTCAGTCATAAGTGCATATTAATAAGTAAAGAATTTAAATTCAAAAATGGATTTTAAAGTCATTTTTCATTTCCCTCGTAATAAAATATGGCTTCATTTTTGTTGCTGTTATTGTTGTTGTTGTTCCAACCAACAAATATTAGTTATTTTGCCCATTTATTATGAGGAAATTGTGCGTTCATAATGATACTGGAAAAGTGAACTCCGGGTTATTAAGGTCGGACAATGCGTAAGCCTCAATTAAGCTGCAACAATTAGTGTACAGGCTTATTACAAATATGTGTGTGTGTGTGTGTATTTTATGATGCGCAGAGCTAATGAGGGAAAGGTTTGCATTGGATGGCCATGCGGGGAATGGGAAAGAGATGGAGACTGGAACTGGTACTGGGACCGAATGTAAGCTGCCTATTGGCTTTGTATGTGTTCTATTAATGACTAATATAATATGTTTGCAGACAGCATTTGAAGTAGTCTCTTATGATCTTGGATTTAATTTGAGTTCCTGTTGCGGTTTTTGCTTTTGAGTAGGAGATTTGAATGGTTTATTGCATAGGCTTAAAGTGTAAAATTATATGCATCTTGTTCAATAAAACCATCAAAAGGCCCGAACAATAAGCTAAATAATATGGCTTTGCTTCAGTTAGGAGCCTTGAGTCTTGGTTTTATCTCATCAGGATTAAATTTGGTTTTTTATTTCTTATAAGTTATTTATTCAACTTTTTCTTTACTGTTGTCTGTTCTGTGTTTTGATCACCGAAATAAAGTTCAATTGCTACGTCCACTTTTGGAGCATACGGTATCGGAAGATTTGGAGTTTTAAAATTAAACTTAAAACCACGAGCCGCAGATGAGTCCCAAATAGGATTACAGTTCGCAACCAGTAAAATTGAAGCCACAATTAAGAGCTAATTGAAATGAGAAATTTATTAAAATTGGCATTAAGTTTTATGAGAATAGTTAAAAGGCCTGTCCAGGCCTTTTAGAGAAAACACACCAACAATCCATTTGACTGACAATAATATTCTACAATTTATTTTGGATCTTTGCTCTTAGTCTTTGACTTACCAGAATTTTCATTTTAACTTAGATGGCACCGGTCTGGCTAAACATTTGTTTCTAGTTTAAAACTGAGAAGAAAGTCCTACTTTTATAGCAAAACGTTCTCCCAACAGTTGATGGCGTTCAATCCAATGTTTCACAACCTGTAGATAAGGTCCAATGACATATGTCTATTTATATACCCTGTACTAAAGAAAAAGGAATGAACAAAGAAGAAACTTTGATAATAATAAAAAAAAACTTTTTTGGGAATCCAATGGATAACATGTTACAACTAAGCTCCAACTCTAGGTTGTTGATACTTAACGATAAATAGATATATTCAATATATTTAAGTATGCTTTTCAGGTCCGTATCTTGTTGTTCAGCTGTTTCGTAAAACTTTTGAGTAACCCATCTACTAGTTATCTTCAAGTCGATGCCCATATGACCTTTTTTTGATTTTGATATCGTATTTCTTTTTTTTTTTTATCTGCTGATGACGTTTTTACACTCGTGTATAAAAAAGAAATGTTGTTGCTTGTGTTATATTTGCACTTTGCACATATTTTTTTTTGCACTAAGCGATCTTTAATTGTTTTCGTGTTGTTTCCAAGTCAACATAACAATGAATTGTTCAGCAACTTGACAATTATTTAACACGATTCATTAAGAAGTCGCAGTGACTTGATAAAAAAGTTAAGGAAGAAGTCGATCGATTGTTGTTAATCTGTTTGCAGAGAAATGGTTTTGGAGCGTAAGTTCCCAAGTAATTTTTGAGAGAAAATATGCAGAACATAAAATTATATATAAAGAAAAGCTTTTGATTTCTGCTAAAGCTACATTCGTCAGATTCTTTACAATTTTATCTTTTTAATAGATAACATATACATAAGTAAATAGATTTTGTGAAGATGTCTGCCCAATAAAAGAGACCACTCAATATCTAAGCAAAGTTTAAAGAGAAATAAAATTTTGTAGCGATCTTTTAGGCTGCTTGAAAATTTAAAGATAATATATAAGAAATTATAGCTTTAGATAAGGTTATTAAAATATTTATGAATAAAGTTTTATCTTATGTTGTTGCAAGATAAACGACTAATTGATTAGTTAAGCTTCTTCAATTTTCATTTGGAGTTGAAATAGTTTAATTTCCAAGGAATTTGAGAAAACGCCAATTTTAACAAACAATTGATTAGTTTAAATTAAAATCAAGTAATTTATGTGTTTAAATGTATTTTACTTCTGGCATTGTTTAAGTTTTTTATTCGAATTTTGCCATTGAAGCACATGCTGCTATTTTTTCTCCCATTTATCCTTTCTAGCTCAATGCATGTATACGTTTTTTTTTTTTTTTTTGCTGTAATTCCCCAAAAAACTTCCCCACAATTAGCTCAAATTTCCATCTGTCGCAAATAACAACAGCAACAGCAACAGCAAGAAGAAGAACAATGGTAAAAACTTTAACTCGATTTCATCCTTTGTTTGGAACTCTGTTTCCCCTTTTAGTCATCAGACTCACCATGGGCTTTGTCCATTGAGCTCTTCGGACTTTCGTAAGCTAATACCTTTTGGCCAACTTCAACTTCAGTTCCCAGTTTCTCCTCTTCCACTTCAAAACAGAAAAACCAAAGGCAAACAAACAGATCTGTCCAGGGGGAAGGTGGGGGTCCACATCACCTCACTCACTCACATCGTACAGGACTTTGTGTCATTTCTCCTGCTGGTCTCTGGTCTCTGGTCTCCTATGATTCTCTCCTGTGCACAGTATCTTCTTCTTCTACTCTTTTCTTTTTTGTTGCTTTGCTTTGCTTTGCTTTGCTTTTTTTTTTTTTTTGTTTTCCTTGTACTGTTAGCATATTTTATGCAATGACAATGGCTTTGGCCTCGCCACTGTTGGTAGTTTATAAATCATTTGAGATAAGCTGCTGCACAACGTGCAACACCTGATGCCTTTTTGAAAGGATGCCGACCCCATGCCCCATGCCCCAAGTCCCATGCCCAGGACCTGAATCGTGGGACCATTCCGACCGCCCTTCCACGAACCGACCTCCTACTTCATAAGCATATAGCCCCATGCCTCATCCTTAAAATGGGGCTCCCGCATTGCCATTGGAGTCTTGTACGTTAAAAATTGCAAACAACGACTAAATGGGCACAAAAAAAAGAAACAGAAGCAGAACCAGAACCAGAGGCAGAGAGGACTTCGAACAGGAGTTGCTGAGAGATGCAAAAAGAGGGGGCGGTGGTGGCGAGCACATAACAAAATTGAAAATAAAAATGTACAAAAAATTGGCAAATGGCAAAAATGGGAAAAACAGGAATGATGAGCATTCAAATTGCCATATGAAATAAGGAATACTCTAACAAAACGGTGCGAGACATTTTTTAAAGCATACATTTTGGGGCATTTGAAGGAAGAATCATTTTTCTTAGAGAGAAGGTTAGAGCAAAGGTTATTAGATTGGCATTTTTTTTTTCAAATCTCTTGGCAGTAAAACAGTTTTTTACTTAATAATAAAGATACATTTTTAAGTTATTTTATGAACTAAGCACTCTCTAGCACCTAGAAATGTGATGAACCAACTTCAAAATGAAACAAAAAAAAAACAAAGGGCGACTTAGAGTTATCTAAATAAAACTTAGATACCAAGATTAGAAGGAAGCTTTAGATAATGCATATAAAACTTAAAATTTCGTATATAAAGTGTATTTTCCCAACAGAAAATAACCGGGATGGATAGATGGAAATTACCAAAACAAAAATAATCTCATAATAGGGATAGACCTGAAATATTGTGAAAAAAAATACTATAGACTTGAAGTTACAAACATCATAATAATTTGACAATACTTTTCGTTTGTTTAGAGAAAATATCTACACATACATATAACAACAAATGGCAGGCAGGCAACAAAATTGTTTGCGGTGTCGGGGCAGGAAAATATGAAAATGTAAATAGCATAAAATGAAAACCTGCAATGGCAGCACTTTTCCAACACTTTATGGGCAACACAGAGAGAGAGGTGATGCGGTGAGTGTAAGGGAGAGAGGGGTAACGACTCCTAGGGCTTCTTTTCTCTGTCTCCATCTGTGTTGTTGTTGTTGTTGTTGTTATACTCCTTCGTTGTGACTGACGCTGAGTGCAAGCTGTTTAGCTTTCATGTGACAAAGTAAATTTCAATATATTGAAATTGTTATTTAAGTAGAGTGCACATGGAGACCCCGAGCCCGACCCCGAGCACGAGCCCAGGCAGCTGCTATCTGTTCTCCCATTCCATCAATATGCCACCTAACCACCTCCCACTCCCCTTTGGTAAATAGTGTCATAAATAAATTGCCGTGATTTGTGTTTCAGCCACACGAGAGATGACAAGCAAGAGAGCAAAAGAGAGGGAGAAAGAGAGAGAGGGAGTAAAGGAATAGAGATACAAAAAGTAGACAAAGTAACGAAAACAACAAAATCATGCTAACAAATTGCATTTTAAAATGCAGCCCAAGCGATTTTCTAACAAAAGTACAAAGTACAGTTGCCACCGCAATTGGCTAACAGCAAAAAATACCAACATGGCTGCCCGCCCGCACAGCTGATTGAGAAGAGTTGAGCTCTCTGAGAGAGACAGAGACCAGCTGAGTATGGCATACGATTTAATTACAAATAAAGTAATTTTTAATTGAATAACCGCCAAAGTTGATGGAAAAACCCCGTTTTCGACCAGGCCAACTGAACCCACACACACATACAAACACACACACAACTGTAGAGATATATATGCATGTGTGTGTGTGTGTGTGTGTGTGTGTTGGCTTAAAACCTGATCGATTTTCAGTTCTCGATTCGGTTTGATGGCAAACAGCGTGAAAAATGCGCATCAGCTTCGACTTTGTTGTTCCATCTTCGTTCCCCTTGCACAACCTCTCCCCGCCCCTGCTCACGCTTGACCGTTAGCTTCATTCTCACCATGAGTGGCAACATTTGTTCTGTTCATGTGTGTATGTGTGAGTGTGTTTGCGTATATAAAGCGTGTGTGTGTGTGTGTGTGTGTGTGTGTGTGTGTGGTGTATGTGCGGTGTGGACATTAATTTTGCCACTTTTCTGCCCTTTGCATACGCAGTGCAGTGGTTTACTTTGGCTACCCACATCATCGCATGGCCCCTACAAGGCAAACAAAACCATTTTGTATGGGTCATATTGAATTTGTAACTTGCCAGCTGGTTATAGATATATCTATTTAAATGATCAAAAGAATCAATATTCGTTTTATCGATTATTCATTTGTCTTATTTTTTCTTTCTTTTAACAGTTAATCGGCATTTTGGTGTTGGAAAAGGTAAAAATACCAACAGAATGTTAGATTTCATAGGTAGTGTTGGTAAACGTAGACAATGGCGTTGCCAGAAAGACTGATTTAATATGCGCTTTTGTTAAAATTAGACAAAAATGTTAGTTTAAATGAAATTGGCCAATTTTGTCAAATATTTTTTTGACATTCGGCTGATCTTACAGCTTTCTGACTTAAAAGTCTTCTTATGCGCTTCCATTTAGTCACTTTTACGCCAAGCATAACTACTTTTATTATCTCTAGGACATTCAACTGTTGACTATATCCAACTCGAACCTTCAGTGACATAGCCTTTTCTCATGCAACTTCTTCTCTGCGTTGGCCTGTTTTTCTATTTTTTTTTTTTGTTTTACAATTTACAGTCGCTTCTTTTGCATTGCGCTTATTTGCAATTGCATCATCGATTTAATTGCAAATTAATTGCTTCATCATGCCAGACATGGCCTCAATGTGCACCACCCTCTGACTACCTCCTACCACGAAGCGAAACCAACAAATAACCAAGCAACCAACTGACCCCGCCCCCGAAAATGCCCGCATCCTCAAACCGTAGTCGAGTCATCAGTGGAATCATGGGCAGCTGGCGTTTATTTTTACATTTCGCGCGCTGGACGCTGCATTACTTTGTAATTATTGTGGCAAATGGTTTGTTTGCATATTGATTACAGCTGCAAAAAGCCAACAGTGGTCAGTGTTGGCCAGTGTGGGCCAACTTTACATTTGCCATGGCATCGCATCAATAGCCCATAAGCAGGGCAAGGGCCTGCAACAAACAAGCGCCGGCCACATACGGACTTAGTCCCCAATTCTGGCCAACTTCCAAAAGGTGCCCTTCCATCTGAAATTTCGACAGGGAAATCTATAATTTAAGCAACCTGCGGAAAAAAAAACAGATGGACCCTTACCCCACTCGATGTTGATCCAAGATATTGGGGGCTATGGAACGCACATAGGTGCATGTGCAGATGAGTAAAAGCATCACGGACATCATGCCCGGCAGATTGAATAGAGCAGACTACAATGGCAAGAGAAAGAGAGAGAGAAACCCTGGATGACAACTACTCCAAATTATTAAAGCCTTAAACTTACCATTTTCTTTTGCTTAATATTTTGTCGCAATTATTCAATGATTTTTTGTTTGCCTGACAACTTGTCAAGTTAGATAGATTTTTCTAGCAACCCTTTAACACAGAACTTGACAAAGTTGAACCGACTACTTAACGTTTTTTTCTATTCTCAATCAAATTAAACTAAATTGCCTTGCCAGCGTGCTGAATGTAGTGGCGAAATGTACACATAATGGAATTTCTATAGCGCCAATTGCATTGAAAAAGTAGCCACAACTGCAACAGCAACTACAAAGAAACCTACCAGCTCCTGCAGGACATGGCCAAGCTAACAAAAAAAAAAAAAAGAAAAAAAAAAGTTGCGGTTGCTGCATTTTCATTGAAACGAAGAAGCGCAAAGTGGACGTGGTTGAAGACACTTTCCTCTCTCGCTGTATGCCTGAGCTGGCTGCTGGGTTGGGGGAGTGTAAGAAAATATAATAATAAACTAGAAAAATGACAAAAGACATGTTAAGAGCGCACACCAACCAACCAACCAGAGAGAGAGAGCAAAAAGAACAAAAAAACCAGCCAAGAAAAGGAGAAAAAAAAAACGTGGCAATGCAGACACCGCTGACAGGCAGAAGCAGCACTTTTTGATAGGCTGGCAACTCGACGTCGAGACGAAGAAATGAGCAGCAGGAAAAAAATTAGTTAAATCAAGTCATTGCAACGACTTTATGATATCCTAAAGACAAAAATTACATTCTTTTCTCATCATCTGAATCATCAAAAGGGGCGCGCTACCTCATTAAAAAGCTTAAAAGTTGGTGGCCAAAAAAATAATTTAATGCCAATTAAATTTCATTTAAAAAACTAAAAGACAATTTGAGCTTAATTTGCTTTTAGCAACTGATTGTCTTAGCCCTTTTTAAATCCATAAAACGTAAATCTAATTTGACTCAGGTTAAGCTGCATAAAATTTAATGAAATGAATAGAATAGTATATCATATCAAAAAGAATTGGCAAACTGATATCTAAATTAATATATGCTATATTCATGCTAAAATTATTAACTTTTCATCCACAGTAAATTTGGTCAGTTGTTCTTAGCATAGTTAAGCAGCTAAAAAGCGAATTTGAACTTCTAAATGAATCAAGTAAGTGGCCTACTTTAAGTTATTCGAATTTAAAATTAGAGGTGAAAAACTATCGATAGTCGATTCAGGAGATAATCCCAATAGTCAGACACTTCTGAATGCAACTTAATCCTAAAAATAGGCGTTTCTTATGTAATTTTTAACATTATTAAGATAAATTCGTAATTCGATTTCTTATTGTGATTGAGACGTATTATTTTCGTATCGAGCACTCAATTTTTTACATGTTATTCCGACTATCGACTGTTTGTACTATCGATAGTTTTCCATCTCTATTTGAAATCGGAAAACAAATGAGAACACTTACATATAATAAAATGAATATGATAGGATTAGTTGAGATACAACTATTGGCTTTGAGGAAATAGAGAGAGATATTGATAGTTTTCTTTTAACGATATTTTATTAGATAGCTTCTTTAATTAGGTTCCTGACAACTGAGTACTTCGACTCCCTCCTAAAGACTGATTTAAAACATATAACCGACAGCTTCTAGTTCAATGGGACATATATACCCTCAAGTTAAGGGGTATAAAGAGATTTTTACTTGGCGATAGACAAGAAGATGGAGGCGTGCAAAGTGCCCGACAAGCTAAAAAATATTTGCACAACAATGGAATAAAGAGAATGTTGGCAAAGAGTGAGATAGCCAGAGAGGACCAAAGAAGCAAAAAGGATAGAAACTAAGAGGCGTTTGAGGGGTGGTGGGGGGTAGATGGTTTTGGGTTGTAAAATGTAAGTAGCTATAAAATATGAATATAATAGAGCACATCACATCATAATGCGCCCGCAGCAAACTCCTGAGAAATGGTCTACATAGTGTGTGTGTGTGTGGCGGCGGGCGTTAGTTGTGGGTGGGCTGGGGAAAAGGGCGGAGGGGGTAGTTGATTAAATCTGTGAAGTGATCGAAGTGACATGCACATGAACACTTGAGGGCTCCGCGCTTGCATAATGTTGAATAGTTTCACCCTATCCATACATGACAATGAAGTTGAAGTTGATTTGCTTTGGGTTTCCCCCCTCTTTCTCTCTCCCCCGTTTTCCACACTGCTTCACATTTTTTTTTTTTATGGCCGAAGCGAACGCGTGTGCAAAAAACTTCCGCTACCACATTGAATAGCTGTTTATGGGATGGGTGTTAAGCTTGATAAAAAGTAAAGCTTGTTAAACTTTGTCGGCTATAGGGTAGAGATATGTGATGAGGACAATAATGACGATGATGATGATGATGGCGATGGCGATGGCAAAAGTTTAAGGTATTTGAAATGTAGTGAAATTTTTGAAATATTTTGGAAGTGAAACGTTTAGCCGGAGATTTAGCAAACATTTCAGTTCAAGGAAGTTCCAACTAAACGGAAAATAAATTCAAGTAGGAATTTGTGTCCTTGTTTAGAACGCAAATTTACGTGGCATTTGTCCAAAGGGTCTTCATTAATGTGTCCTAATAAAATGTGCTTGACCATTTCTATGGCAGCCCAATACACTTGATTTTATGGTCATTAAAGGTTCCCGCCAGCTGACTTTGTCCTCATCGAAGCTTGCTTGGCGTTGCCTTTCTGGTTTCCAGTTCAACGGTCAATCAATAATCAAACCAAACAACAACAGCTAGAGAATGTGAGAGGGGTGAGAAGGGGGGGGGGGGAGTAGAGAATTGGTAAAGGCAACGCCTATATCAACACCTTGACAAGAGGCAACAAAGGAATCCAACCGAGGCAACTCTAGAACCAGACAGGATGGGCGCTTGGTCGGCAGTTTGATGTGACGTGCAAAATGTTGTGCATTATATAGAAAATATATATATACTTACTTACGGCAATGTACATATGTATGTACATCTGGGCATGGCAAGACTGGGCAAACATTAACGCCAACGAAAAGCAATGGAGCATGGCCATCAGGAAGTTGAGGCAAGTCAAGCCCAGCCAAGCCAAGCCAAGCCGCCGGCGGCGACGTCTGCATCAATGTCTACGGTTGTTCACATGCATTCAACTCCAACTCCAACTCCAACTCCAACTCCAATTTCAAACTTCAGTCAGCCGGCAAGCGAATGCGTCAATAACTTGGACACAAAAGGCGGACGGTTTTTGGTATATGCAACATAATTTCCAGAGAAGAACCCCTCAGGACGATATTACACAAAGGCCAACGAAGCGAGAGCTGGCCAAGAGTAAGAGCAACCACAACAGCCTTGTAAAGGCAGCACCAACAGCAGCAGCAGCTGGATGGCCGGTGGAAGTGTGTGGAGTTGATGGCAAGGTGAAGACTGTCAATGACGCGTTGCGGTTTATTACCAATGCTATTGTATACTTTACGGTGCTGCCAAAGTAAATGGGCGTGGCTAGCGTGGGGGCAAAGTATGACATTAAGTGTGCAAATGTGCAACAAGAAAAAGAGAGAGAGAGAGAGAGAGAGAGAGAAGTAAGAAGGGAGGGGCAGCCATCGTTACGAGAGAGTGTGTGTTGACTTTTAACTTAAATAAATTTGCTTTTGCCCAAGCCCAAGCCCAAGCCCAAGTCCAGGACCAGGCTGGGCCCAAATGCCGCAGGCGAACTTGGCGGTTGCATTGAAGCAGAGTAGTAAAAAAAAGGAAATAAACCAAAGTCCTTGGCAATTTGATTTAATAATACATCATTGTTTTATGACAGCAAAGAGTGCCAAGGTCCCGAAAAATCTGTAAGAATAGAAAGAAAGAAAGAGAGAACAACTAGAGATCAATTTGGCAATGAAATGGCAATACTTAAAACATTTATTTAAAAAGAAAACTATTACTATATATTACATTTTTAAAAAAAAAACATGATACAAATTAGTTCTCTGTTGAATTAAAAATAAAAGATGAATATTTAATATCAATTTTACCTTTAAACACTCCTTACACATGAATATTTAATATCAATTTTACCTTTAAACACTCCTTTCATTTAAAGAAAATTTTAGAATAAATAGAAAACAACAAAAATTCAGCTGTTTGCCAATACTGGTTTTACAAAGGTTACAATATTCACCTTTCCTACACTAAAAATGGTAATAGGAAATATTGTACTCAGCATAAAGACAAATATTCACTTAATTTTTAATATTAATTCACTGCTAATTGTTTATTAAGCTACTCGGGTTTAAAACTGCTTTACGGCTCATTAATTTTGGTATCTAACGGAAGGAAAAAAGTTTGAGAACTCAACCTGCGCTGATGTTTACCTACACTGATCTTCAAATCTCGCCTTTTTTGATATCTTCCCGTTTGCCAACACCAAAATTCGAGTGGCTTAATTACCAATTTGCAATAGGTTTGCACTCTACATATCCATTTTGGGCAAGATTTCGTATGATGTGCCAGAAACTAATGTTTTCTGACCTTAACTTTATTATACAAAACTTTTAAAGCTTTTTTATGTCTAAGAATTGCTTTACTAAGTTCCCCCATTTAAGTTAGACTTCTTACTACAGATTTTTCTTTTTTTTATGTGGGCGCTAATTTTATTTGCAGTTTTATTTTCTTTTCATTTACGTTCATTTTAAATGAACTTTTCACTATGTCGTTTCGGCCAGAGTTCTCTTTTTGGCTGAGTGCATTTTAAGTGCCAGTTGACTCAAGGTTAACTTGGCTCACCACCCACCCATGACCAGGGGAAGGAGGGGAAAACATTTTTTTGTTATTATTTACATTTTGCTAACTTGCTAGCTTGAAGCTTTTCTTGACTCTCTGCTCATTAGTCTAGACGAGGCAATGGTAGCAAATATTTAAATATGCCATAAATATTTCACAAAAAGATACTGAAAGCCAAATCACGCATACGCATAGTAAGCCAAGAGGCAAAGAGCTCAAGGGCGGCTTCGCTTTCATTTTTTTTCTTTTACTTTCTGTTCCTTCTTCTCCTTTGTTTTATTATTATTTCCTTCGTTTGTTAAATTCGTATGCATGTTTGTGTTTGTTTGGAGAAAAATATTAAAATATAATTTAAATATTAAGTCAAAATACCTTGAAGGTGGCTTACGCTGCTCAGTTGGTTGCACTTATTATTCTATATGCTGGCTGCTGGCTGGCGGCTGGTTGTTGGTTTGCTGGTGGGGAGAAAACTGAATAAAAAGCAACGCCAGAGATGAAGACAAAGCGAAGACCATAAGCAGAGTAAAGAGAGAGAATTTGCAGAACTGAAAAAGAAATTTCAATACTCTGGCGAGAGAATAATAATTATAAGAATAAGCAAATTAACCTTATTACTTTAATCTTTAGACAATTCTGATTTAATAAAGTTCACAATCAAAATAAATAATATTTATTTAATTTTGTTTTGTTCCATAAACAAACTTTGCGTAGAACTTACGCAACTTTATGGCAAAGTGTATAATAATGCGAAGATTTCTTTTTGGCATGCTCTTCTCATAATGCTGGCATTATGCTGCTGCTGCTGCTGCTGTGGCATGCACAAAGGGGACTGGCTGCAAGCGGTGATGTTGAGGTAAATGGCAGCGACTCCGGGGGTCTGGGTGGTAGACAAATCCCTTTGGGTAATTGTGACACACAAGCCGTCGTGTACATTACTCATGCCGGGCGAGCGGCAGCCAAATGAGAGGAGTGGAATGAGAAGGAATGAAAAACGGCAGAGGCAGAGAATTGAGGGAGAAAAAACCAGGCAGACAGACAGGCATAATAAAAGCCAAACAAGCGAAACGGTTGCGTCTTCCAGGTGGTGCCATGCCCCCAACCAAACCCTCTCTCTCTCTCACTCAGTAATTGTGAACGAATTTTAATAAAAATCATTTTCCTGACGGGAACACCAACTGGCTGGCAGCCTGTGAAACTTAATGCTCTGACAAATATGTATGTCTCCGAAGGCGCAAGGGCCCAGTATCAGGATGTACATCTTTCCTTGTACATCCTTCATCTTCACTTCTCTTCTCTTCTTGTCTCTTCTTTTCGTTTCACGCAGCTGCACTGCTGTGTCGATGCAGGTTTTGAATTACTCAAAGGAAATGAAGAGAAAATGTAACAACAAAAGTGAATTTCGCATACAAATTGAACTCAAAAAAAAAAAACGAACGAAATGAAACAGGAAACGAAATGCCCCGAAATGTATGCTATACATTTCTTTCATTTTCCAACTGAAATGAAAGCAAGTTAATTTGATTTGAAAATTTTCAAATGCTCAACTCAACAAACGTAGGCCCAGCAGATTCCACATTGGCAGCGGGGGTAATGGAGGAAGCTAATAAACGTGTTGCCATTGTCGCTTAGGTGACAACTGTGGCCATGGGATGATAGAGAGAGAGAGAGAGAGAGAGAGAGATAGAGGGAGCGGTAAGAAGGCACTTCTGTCGCCTTGGGACAGATGCGTGCGTGTATTGTAGGGAAGTCAAGTGAAAAGTAAGGAAATTGAATATAAGTTGATATAATGCATATACAATTTTTTAAGGTAAATGCTTAAAGGCAAGTACGTACTATGGAAAATACTAGGAAAAAGCTACAACATCTTTAAGAAAAGATCCAAGATTAGCGTGTAAGGCCTTTATACCTGGATTTATGGACAGTCTGATATCTATTCATCAAATGAAACTACTTAATAACTCGGATAATCAAGTTAAAGTAATTTATATGGCATTAAGTCTGCCAATCTAACCACTTAACTAACTTCTAACTACTCAACTAAACTACAATTGACTCAAATGTTGCAAGAATCTTTTGATTTAAACTGAAATATTTACCTATTATCGACCACTGTAAGGCGTCATCGTGTAAAGTCAGACAACAAAACACAACGCAACTTTTCGCATACAACACCTTCCACTTCAATACACCAACCATGGAGGATGATGATGGCAAAGGCAAAGGCAACGACAACGAGAAGGACAACAAGGAAAACGATGGCTGCTGCCTTGTGGCACCTGTCAAGCAAGACGAGCTGACGAAGTGGTAGCGCCTGCTCCATCTGCTCATCTTTCCATCTTCAACTCATTTTCGTGTGGCAAAAAGAGAAGAGAGAAGAAAGTGAACGAAAGCAAAAAAAAAAAAAAAATGTCAAATGAAATATAATAAGGGTCCGCGCTGGGTTGTTGCTTTATAAGCCGACTCCATTTAACTCCCACGCACTTGAAAGGAAGCATAGCTAAAAAAATAAAGAAGAGAAATGGTGAATGGGCGGGGAATTGGCAAAGCCGAAGAAGTATCTAGTTGGAGAACCTCTGTCAAGTGCTTCGCCCGCGACTTTCAATGCTGTCACTTTTCTCTCATCAGACAAACAGGCAGGCAGACAGACAGACAGACAGACGAAAAAATTTGTTTTGAGTTGCTGCTTCTGCTGCATAGTTCTTCTGACTTCCTTTTTGGCTACAACTTTGTTTGTTGGACGGGGGCGAGTTGCAAAGGGCACAAAAGAAGTCAAATTCCAAAACGACGTACCTTCACCTTCAAAAAAGAAAACGAACAACAACAACATTGAAATGAAACCCACAGAATTCGCTCTTTCTTTCGTACTAGCTCAGCTTTCTCTCTCTCTCTCTCTCTCTGTCTCTCTCTTTTGGTAGCAGCTGCAGGTGAAAGTTTTGTCTAATTAAAAAATGCTTCTTTGGCAAGAAAAGTGTGGCTTCATTTAGTTGTGTGTGCGTGTCTGTGTGTGTGTGTGTGTGTGGCTGGAGAGAAAAGTCTTCCGTGTTGTTTCTTGGAATATAAAGGAATTTCTTCTATGTAGATAACTTGCACATTTTTCATGCTCATCATTTTGATATTTACGTTATATTATTTTATATTATTTTAGAAACCAACTTTCTTCTTTCAAATTCTTCAGCGAATACTTTAAGAAACGAAATGAAGCAAGTTTTAGATCAATAACACAAAACATTTTATGGTCCTTGTGCAGGCAATTTTCAGGACATTTAAAAGATGTTCACTGCGAGACATTTTTAAGAGGATTATGTAAGCACATTGCCATATTTAAATAACCATTATTTCAATTTTAGTTAGTTGAATATTTATGTATAAACAAAATCTTTTATTTAAAGTTTTTATAATTTTTGATCTTCCAACCATTGAATATGCCCATATGGTTTAGTGTTGTAAAACGGCATTAGAGTTGAAAAGTTCTTTAATCTGTCGTTTGGTTAATAGTTCAGGAGGGTGAGGTCAAAGGGGCGATTTAATGGTTTTTATATTAATGAAAAAGGTTGCCAAAAATGAAGTCCGATCTTTACTCTATTTAAACTAAAGATGATATTGAAAAAGAAAGTAAATTTTTTAGTTGTGGCTAAGTTTTCATATAATTTTCTCTAAGAAAATTTCTGTTTCTAAAAGCAGTTTTTCCATGCCAAGAAGATGTGGTTGGTCCCGAAATAATCCTGTGGAATTGTATAATTTTATCACACTGTTTAATATATTACTTGAAATAAGATGTTAAAGTTGTTATTAGTCTGTTGGTTCATAGTCTGTTTTACTAAAGTAAAAGATGAGGGAGAGGGCTGCAACTTGTTACTCCGATTCAAAGTTAGTCCCCTTTGACTCAGCTATCCTCTCTGAGAGATGTCGCTTCCGTAATTTGATCTCTATTATGAAATCTATTCATTGTTCGTGGTGTCTATTGTTAATGCGGTGGCATTAACTAAATTGAAATCGTTTAACTAAAGCTTTATGGCTGTCAAATTGGTTTAAAGGCTAATTTATAGGGTATTTGATTACACTTACACGAAATGTCACTTTAAATAGTGTAACTGTGTGGGTATATAAGGATATACATATGTACATATGTGTGTATACAAATACATAGAAGTCAAGAAGTTACATTTACGCGTTTGCGGTTATTTTGCTTAATTTATGTTGTAATTATTTTGTTTCCCTACATTTCCCCTTTCAGATTCTCGTCTTTGTTTCCTTCCTAGCGCTATAAATATTTACTTATAAATGTCTTACGCTTTATTCAAGTGAATGTACATATATGCACTTTGTGTGTATGTATGTATATGCGTGTGTGTATTTGGCGGTGTGAAATGTGTGTAAACACCCACAAAAGTTTCCATCTTCTTGGAGTAAACGGGAAAGAGAGTGTGATATTTTAGCTGCCATGTTTGTTTGCAAATAAATACAATTCGAAGTGTACTTTATGGTGACGCTTATGTCGTACTAATTAAATGTCACTCATACGCACTGTGGACTCCCATCCCTTTACCATACACATACATACATATGTACATATCTACATATATGCAAATCTAGTTAGATAAAGCAGGTGAGCAAAAGGGTGGCAACTTGCCGTCGAGTGGAATAGCGCTTGCTTTTGACAGCTTGCCATATGTTTGCGTGTGTGTGTGTGTGTGTGTGTGTGTGAGGGACAAAGGATGAGATTAGGTGTAGGTGGTTAGGGACAAACCATTCATTGATGCTTAACTCCTATGAAATGGCATTGAAATGGCATGCAAAATGGCTAATTAATAGCCCATGTCTAGAATTTCAATTGGGTGTTGAAGTCTTTAGCATGCGGTTGAAGTTTTGAGCAGCCTGTATTAGCCTGACGTTCATTTCAAAGTCTTTTAATTGCCAGTTAAAGGAAATCTAATCCATGTGAATTTATGCAATTCTAGATCCCAAAACTATGATATGAAACTATGCTTCTTTAGTTGATTTTCTATTGATAAAACCAACTTATATCTATGCGGCGTTAATCTGTATGATTAATTCTTCTTTCGTAAAAGTAACTCAATATTATAACATATGAACAAGTTTGGGTTACTAGCTTAAGTTATTTGCTGCAACTGGAAAGGAATGCTAAGCACTTTAGAGGAAGCAGGTTTGGCATCAAATATTCTCAGGGCTCTTTCTCAGTCTTAAAGGCTTTTAACTAATTCCAGAATAAATAATTATTATGAAGAATATATTTAGAAATTTAAGATTTTGGGGACTAACTTGAAGGTGACTAGACTCTTACATTTCTAAAGCGGCTTTTAAGAATTCAAAATTTGTAATATTTACTTTATGACGGTTAAAAATTTACCACATTGAATAATAAACAAAAAATCACAATTCTTTTCTATTCGTCTCCAGGGCAAATATTGGTTCTACGCCTTAAAACTTAATGCTTAATTTCTTCATGATTCAAATTTGATTTTGAGCTTAATCATCTACATCATTCATTCATTGATTTGGTTTAAAAAAAAAGTTAAAGAGGTGTTCTTACTTTATTGAAATATTTTAAGTTTTTCTTTTGTACTTTTGTGAAAAAACTTTTAATCATTTAAATACATTTTTAGTATATTATAAGCCTTTTTTCAATTGTAACTGATAAAAATACCGAAAACGGAGCAAGTGCTGCCCATGTCAATAAACTTTCTGCACGCTCTCTTAAGAAACTACTCTCTTTCTGTTGTATCGACGAAGAGAGCATGGCATGCGCTTTGCCTTGCAAAGGGCCACAACTCACCCTTCAAGTATGAAGTGAAATGCCAGGTGAATGTGTAACGTGGCGTATGCGTAACATTGTGTAAACTTGACGAAAGGTGTGAGAGAGAACTGTGTTGCTCTTTCACTTTGCACTTCTAGCTCTCTCAGTCTCTCTCTCTCTCTCTCTCTCTCTCTCTCTCTCTGGGCACTCTTTGGCATCAGTTGTTTGCTCTGGCATCGTTAGGCAAACATAAAATGTTCAAATTGGCAGAGCGGCAAACAAACTTTATTATGGGTCATTGTAAAGTGCAGTAAACATACATCTATAACCACCCACATGCACACACACACACACACGCGCACACCTTCTCACTTGTACGCACACACACACACACACACATGTCCTGGCCTAAGTGAGCGAATTGAATTGAAGTGCCTATTAGTATGCAATAGATTTTTATCAAGCTGCTGCTGCTGTGCTCTTTGGACTTGAAATTGTTTACGTTTGCCAACAAATTGAGTAAAGCTTTAGCCACTATATGCATGAGTGTGCGTGTGTGTGTGTGTGTGAGCCAATTGATACATTTAGGAATATCCTCTTGAAGTTCTTGGACGCACCCTCCACTTTTCCTCCTCCTCCTCCTCCTCGTCCACAAGCGGCTTAGCCCTTTTGTATGGCAATTTGTTTGCCCGTATTATGTGCTATTAATTTTTAAGCCACATAATTCCTTTTGCTGCAAATGATTTGTGGATTTTGTAATTTTAATTAGTTCATTTTTTTGAGCTTCGTTGTCGTACTTTGAGAGACCCATGCTGTGATTTAATATCCTAGGCTCAAATGCAGTGCAATTATAAAATCTAAACTGTTAAATTGTGGTCTGTTTCAATATGATAACCATAAGTGGCTTTAACCATAAAGCACTTAAAACACAAATCACTCATACGCCCCATTGCACTTGGCTTTATGGGCATGTGTGTGTGTGTATGCATGTCTGCTGCGGGAATGCTTGTGCCTAGGATGCAGCTAATAAAACCGCTAAATGTTTTAATTATTTGATTAGCAATGAGCATGGAGTGCAGAGTGTTTCATCAAGTATTACCATCAAGTATATACTCGGAGTTTCAAATAGTTTAGTCAATCAAGTATCAAGTAAGTTTGAAGTCCTTTTGACTTTAACGAATTTTTAGTTTATGTATAAATTATTTAAAGAACAAGTAGCTCGATAATATTATTAGTTTCTTAAGTTGCTGTTATTGTAAGACTTAATATCTGATGAATAGAATATATGAGGTATGAGGCGTTATATGAGCGGAGTTAACAGCAGTCTTAACAGCAGTAATCAGACGATTGAGAACAGAAGTTTTGAGCAGCAGAAAACCAGTGTGGCAAGGCTGAGATTTTGGCTAAGTGGCAGCGCTTTTAGCGGTAATAGATTTGTGGCAAGAAAGAGGGAGAGAGAGCTGTGACTCTAGAAATAGCGGCCGATGGAAAAAGAAGCAGTAGCAGAAACAACAATTATCAAGAATTTTTAATTTTTCTAAAATTCCTAAAACTCTCATTAATGTTAAATAAAGCAAGTTGAGTATACCTATAAGGTACTTGGTAGTTCAATTCGGAACTCTATATACTTTTTCCTATGTATTTGTTGAAACGAACAATATGAAAACAGAATGTCTCATTAGTGCTTTTGTATATGCTCATGCAGTGCTCTAAGACATAACTTAAGTTACATGCATTTAGTAATTAATACTGACTACTATATTGAAGACCTTTTCCTAATTGATTCATTAAGTTGTGCGTAGCTAATTCTGGTGAACTAATCGGCTCTACGCCAAATCGAATACTGCGGCATTCCACCGAATCACATTCAACGACAGTTCACCTGTCAGACTCCTAAACATATTGGCAGTAAGATGGAAAATGTACAGTCCTAAACTGCAAACGGAACTTCACTTAATACTCAAGTTACCCTGCAAGTGCCAGGGATGCAGAAGCCACACGTGTATCGAATCATTTCTTAAACGGCCTACAAGGTATGCAAAGGACATTCAAATAAGGCCCAAGTTATACTTATTTCGACACACATTTGTGTAAGCATATATTATCTAATCAAAATCTAAAAACACTTTTAAATCGGCTTTGACTTAATGACAAATTTGGATTATTTTTATTTAAAAATAAATCCCAATCTTCCCTAATTGAATTTAGAAGCTGATCTAATTTCGGGGATTAAAACTTATTCAAGTATTTTACTTATTTGTCTGTTGACCATTTGTTCTGCGTTTTAAGCATGCTTCTTTGTAAAGAAGACTGCCTTAAATATATTACTGTGTTTTATCTTAAACAGCAATTAAGTTGATTCCTATTAATCAATTCAATTGTATCACAGAAATTAATTTTTTTTTTTTTTTTTTGGAGTACTTAATCTTAATAGGCTAATTGGCTTAACTAAATAAATAGATTAGCGTTTGGAGTTGCTGACAACACTCAGAGTTCTGCGTTTTATATCAAACAGAGTTGATCGATCTATTATGAAATTTTTCGAGTAACTTGATAATAAATAAAAATTTTAAAACTCTAAGCATTATACAATGTTCTTTTATAGGTTTTTCACTTGCATTTTAAATAGATTTTTGTGGTTGCATTTTCTTCACCCTTTTGCTAAAAGTTTTCCCCTTATTTGTTTTTTGTTTTGTTCTGTCACCCTACTTTGGCAGAGACAATGCAGGGGGATGTACGAGTATAGTAAATATGTTTTTTGTTTTTCACATTCTCCCCCACTAATTAGGGGTGCATTTTTAATGATATTTACCGCTGGGCATCACATTTCAACACTTTTGCATACTTTATGCAAACACTTGATGCTCAAGCGGAAGGAAAAAAAAAACACAAAAGACAACAACATCAGCAACTATTGTTGTTGTTGTTGTTGTTGTTTAAAGTTTAACCAAAAGGGATTGCACGGTTCGGAGAGTTTGGCCCGGGAATCGAGCAGGCATTGTCAAAGCCGATTTCCCAAGCGGGTCCGAGCATAAATATTTGCATAAACCGCACAAAAGTTAATGCGTATATGGAAAAATGTTGGTATGAATACCACTGGACTACCTACATATGTAGTTAATACCTTCCTTTACTCTCCCACTTTACGCCTGAGTAATTAATTTAATTAATTTGTTCATAATTAATGGCAATAGCAAAAGTGCAAAAATGTTGCAACAAGAGAAAGAGAAGTAAAATTGCGTTTGCTGTGTTTATAAAAATGTCATAAATTCTCACGTTTTTTTTTTTTAATTTTTGTGTTTCTTTGCTCTTCCTGACGTCTCTTTCCTGGACGTCTGTCATATTCATGTGGCGGCTCTTGATGCGACGTTTTATTTTAATTTCCATATATACATATATATATATATATATATGTATGTGTGAGTGTGTGTGTGTGTGTGTGTATTTTTTACAAGCTATTTGTTAAATATGTCACTTTTAATATGCCACGCACATTTTCACTTATTAAGTGCGCTTCAATCGATGATAAAAGAGACAGAAAGAGAGAGAGAGAGAGAGAAACAAAAAAAAGAAACTCAGAAAAAAAAAACAGAGATGCGAATTCCATACAATGCATTGTGCAACGTTGCGTATGCGTGATTTTTAATCAACCCATGGCCAAAACCAATGCTGCCTGAATTTATTGCATTAAAGCAAAGTATTTTATGTCATTGCATATTCATAATAATCAGAAAAAACAAGTTACATTGTGTTTGTAAGTGTGTAAGTGTATGTGTGTGTGTGTTTGTGTGCGTGTGTGTGATGAAGTAATTCACTGGATTAATGGGAGAGAGCGGCAGCTTACGAGAGTGCACAAAGTCACTTAAACAACTCTCTGATCGGGCATTTAACATATTAAAATTATCCATTAAGATTTGATATAGCAACCCACAACGAAATTTTAAATAAACAACAAAGAAATCAGTTTTGCTTGACTTCAGTTAACGTTTCACATGAATTTCTTACTCCAAATAAACGTTTTCCTCTCTTTTTTGTACTATTAAAACTAAATTTTTTAAATGTTTATATATTAAGTATAATATTAAAACTAGAAAATGTTCTTTCAAATATTGTATATTATATATTGTATATATTAAATATAATATTAAAACTCGAAAATGTGCTTTTAAATACATATGTATGTATGTATGTATGTATGTATATTTTTAATTATTATCAATGACCTT
Source organism: Drosophila nebulosa (assembly GCA_024703675.1). Taxonomy (NCBI): domain Eukaryota; kingdom Metazoa; phylum Arthropoda; class Insecta; order Diptera; family Drosophilidae; genus Drosophila; species Drosophila nebulosa. The sequence continues at coordinate 4,030,977 of CM045724.1, read as the reverse complement.
TGGCAGCATAATTTTCTCGTTTTAAATGCGTTTACTTTTTAAAATTGCGCTTGGGGTTTAAGGCCCTTATAGGTTGAAAACCAGAAGCTTCTTTTAAATTTGGTAGATGATATTGTCTGGAAAATCGTCATTGCATTGAACTGCTTGGAAATTGTTAATGTGGTATTCGGGTTGATCAAAAATTTTTTTCCCCCTTTTTTTTCCATTTTTTTATAGCTTGGATATTTGAGAATATAATTTTTACATTGGAAGGTACAGTTTTTTCTGTGGAGCAATATCTTTAACAAGAAAAAAAAAAAAACTAAAAGATCAATTTTTAATTGTAAAAGGGCCTCCATTTAAAAAACAAAAAAAAAAACACAAAATTTGAGCTTTTTAAATCATTCTTTTTTTATCTTTTTTATTTGCCCAGAACTATACAAACAGCCTTCGATTTAGACAGCAACCAGTAAAAAGCCTCAAAATCATATAAATCATAAGTCTATATTAATAATAGGAAATCTTTTGTTTATATTAAGGCAAATAGAGGCCGTATTAAGTATTAATATTCGTTTTTTCACCATTCCTCAACGGATTTTTTCGGATTTTTTTGCCCAAAACATAAAATTGTGCTATAATTTTGATAATTTTTCTTGGTTCTAACTTCTTTTTAAGAAATCGTTATTTTTAAATTGAAAAAGTTGTTTTTCACTCATAATTCAAATTTTGAGCTACTCATTTTTTAAGATTTTGAAGGAAAACAATTTTCAGCCAATGTGTTATTTTCGTTTAAAAGTGGATTATAAATATGTACTGTATTATTTCTTATAGACTAGAAAAATTTGAATAAAATAGTACTTAAAATTTAACAAATTATTGAATAAATTAAATATCAATGTTTAATATCCTAAATAAAGAATCAGAGTCGAAATCTCCTGCTGCGAAAAAAAGAATTTGTTATATTTTTTGGATACAATTTCGGTTTTGTTTTTTTTTTTGTTTTTCGGGCTTGTGGTCCAGCTAAAGCCCGTCATTTGGCAAAGCAAAGTCAAAGTGGCAGGACAATTGCTTCAGTTTATCTCTCCATTTCTCTATCTCTCTCTCTCTCTCTCTTTCTCTTTGTCTGTTTGTGCTCTATTGTCTCTCTTGAGCTTAGCCAAATTACGCGCCTATTGTTTGGCAGTTGCCAAAATTCTCCACCTTCCAGGCTAATGGCAATTTTAATGCGCACTTCCGCCGGAAGTCAAAATGTCGTACTCGCAGCGGGTTGTCCGACTCCCTTTCCCACTATCCACTTCACCCCACCTTGTCTCTCTTGTGCCTCTAGCCTTGGCAAAATGGAACACGTACACACTCAAAAGGCAGTTCGGCGTTAAAAAGACAAATGACAAACACATTTGCACACTATTACAATTGCGTGTCTGTGTTGGTGTCTGTCTGTGTGTGTGTGTGTGCGCCTCTCCCTTTCCCTTTTCATTCCCTCTCTTATGCTGCTGGTGTACCTCGCAACAGGCGGTCATGACAGAGGCACATAGATAACTGTCGCTCTATTTTATATATAGTGCACACACACACACACACACACACACAGATAGACAGCATATATATACTACTTACATGGCAGATAAACACGCATGTAAATATGCTAAAAGAAAGGAGGGGGGAAGGGTGAAGGCGGCAGCGCAAGAGTCCTAAGACAAAAGGACGAAAAAGAGGATGGCATTAAAATAATGTTAAATTGCTTGTAGTATTTGCTCTCCTGTTGTGGATGCCAACTCATCCTCATTCTCCATCCTTCTCATTCCTTCAGTCCATCCATTCCTGTACTCTCTCAGTGACTCTGCCGACATCCTCTCCTCTCATCATTGCTGTTGTCCTTTGGCATGTCCGTACACTTTTTCTTTCTTTCTTTCTTTTCGCATTTTGTCCGTTTTCGTTTTGTGCTCTGTAATTCATTGTCTTCGTTGTCCTTGCGTTTACCCATTTGATTTTGTTGTTGTATTTAAATGTGCTTAAAATGTGGTTAAAGTGCTACGCTCTATGCCGCATTTCCCTTTCCGGTTTCGTGTTCATTGTGTGTGTGTGTGTGTTGATTTTTAAGTTTCGAGGTTTCAAGCAAATTGTTTCAAGCTTTTATTTGTGGTTAAAGGAAAAAGTTAAGCCAAATTAACGGGTTAATTGGTTAATTTATTTTTGGCTCAACCAATGTTTGTTTATTTCTTTCTTTCTCTTAGTTTCTGTTTGCAGACGAAAGTTCAAAGTGTGCAACTTGTGATTGTAGTTCAAAAGGCAAAACAGTTTCATCTTACCTGAAAAGGTAAAGAATTGTATCGTTTGTCAAGGTCTTTTGCCCTTTGCCAACTGAACTGGAACAGCAACTGCAATTTGAATGCAAAAGATTTCAAGTTCTCTCTGTCTTTCATTTTGTATTTTTGTTTCTTTGAATGCATATCTCTTAGATTTTAATTCTAGAAATGGAGCCAGCAACAGAAACAGAATTCGTAAATTGTAGGGGTTAAAAGTTTAAAGGGTTAAAAAGTCAAAAGAAATCTGTCAAAGTCAAAAATGGGTTTATTTGATAGAGCCAGGGAGGGCAAGACAACAACAAAATTTCGCATAGAGAAAAAGGTCGAGCACATAAATTCGTGCGTTCCAGTTTTATGACCTATCATAAACGATTTTTTGGACCTAAAATCCCAGCAAACATAGGCTACAACACCCACGAGAAGGAACATAGGTGGAAGCTTGATCTTCTTTTGTAGTTTTTCCGTATATGTTCCTTCGCTTGTGTGCTAGGGCTTGCGTGATCGACCTTTTTATCTGCGAAAGTTCTGCACAAGGTCAAAACACAATTGGTTTTTGTTGTTTAACTTAGAGCAAATGGCAGCTTTAATAGATGATTTCTTAAATTTAGTTTTTATTTCTTAAGTTCGCTAAGATTGACAAAGTATTTCAATCAGTAGTGAAACTAAGGTATTGGTTCATACCAAAATCAATTGTTTATTTTTTATTATTATTATTATTGCTAAGTATAGGATATATACCTGGGACTAGACTCGTTAACTGGGCCACTTAGACACATCTTCTACCAAGGACTGTAAATTTACTTTTTTTCCTTTACTTTGATGTTAGATTTTTGATTTTTCAGACAGATTTCCCACCGATTAATTACCGATTTCAGTCCTCAATATAATAATTCTTTTATCGGTTTATCACCTTTTTTATGTGTTACGTTGACCCCTTAAAAAACTAAATTTTTAAGACAGATAAGATATTTTATCTCCTAAGAATTACTTGCTCCAGAAATAAAGATTCTTGATCTTACTCATGCTTACAATTTGTTAAATGTTAAATTGATTTGCAATGGTAATTGAAAGGTTTTACTAATTAATTAAATATTAATATTTATGGGCTTTAGATGAAATTTGTCAAATTGGAAAATTACCATATGTGAACCTTGGCAATTCTATTGCCAAAATTTATAATCATTTTATAACTAAGTCAATAGTTTTTGCAATTAAAATTGAGTGCGCATATATGCGTGTGTCTGTGTGTGTGTGTGTGTGTGTGTGTGTGTGTGTGTCCAACTGTAGAACAGGTAATGCGAATTTTGTAAATCCGCTTAATTCAATTATATGTAGTTTGTCTCCCTCACTGGCTAATTTATGGCAAAAGCACTCGAAATTCAAAGATTTGCAAATTACAATGGCATTATTAATTGATTTCAAGCTTCAACTACAGTGAGTACTCTCGCATGACTGACTAATTATATACAAAATACAAACAGAGACAGGACAGAGAGAAAGAGAGAGACAGACAGAGACAGCGACAGAGACATACAAACAATTGTGTATATATGATATGCATTTTTTGGGATATTAAAGCATTACAAATTATCTTTGCAATACACACACAAACACACCTACACACACCCACTTACACCCACACAGAGACAGATATAAATGCCATATGATAATAAATTGTAAATGCATAAATTCGAGAAGGAATTATGTTGAATGAATGAGATGGCAATAAAATGATGGGCAGATTAGCATACATGGAGAGAGAGAGAGAGAGAAAGAGAAAGAGAGAGAGAGAGAGAGAGAGGGAGAGAGATGGGAAGAATGTGCCTAGGTGCGTAACTGTTTCGATGCATTTTAATGCCATTGCAATTGATATTTCAATTAATTTTCAATTAAAAATGGTTTTAATAACATATACTAGACATACACAGAGAGAGAGAGAGAGAGAGAGAGAGAGAGAGAGAGAGAGAGAGAGAGAGAGAGAGAGCGGGGGGAAAGAATGGTCCACAGCCACTAGAGAGTTTTGTCAACTTGGTGTGTGTGTCTGTCTGGCGGGTGTAAAAGGCATTTGTTGTGGAATTCTACCTGTCTCTGTGTGTGTGTTCATTGGCATAAAATCAAAATACACTGAGAATTATTGGAGGAATACACAATTAACAAGGAGACAAATCAAAGAAATTATGTTTAAAAAAGGTCTTCCAAGATTCACGCAGGTCGGTTAATAGTGCTTGCGACTCGAAAATTCAGTTTTTGGATAAGATGTGGAAGGCATGTGGTTTCAACAAGACAATGCCACTTGCCATACAGTCCGAGAAACATTTTAAAAACTGCTTGAGTATTTTCCTGGTCGTGTAATTTCCCGTTTTGGTAATAAGAATTGGCCGCCTAGATGATGCAATGGATTTTCTTCTTTGGGGCTTTTTAAAGAGTAGCCCACATCAACCCAAGCCTTTAAGAAGCAAATGGAGCGCGGTATCAACAAAATTTAGTCACATTTATTCAAGGTATTGTCTTTGTTTATTTAAAAAAGATCATTAAAACGATAATAACGGGTGATAATGACCTTGTTATGGTTAAACGGAATGGACTATCTTTGTGTCTTCGACAACTTAAATCACCGACGATAATCTGATTTCGTCAAAAATTTGATCACTTTTTTTAATGACAATCCAAGTGCACTTTTTGATTTCCCCATTGTTCTTCTTCTTTCCTTCTTGCGGCAACTAATTCTGCCCCTATTTCAGATCAACCCTGTCTTATTTGCTCGCACGTAGTGTGACCATTCTTTTTACATTTATGCAAAACAATCAAAAAATCGTATAATAATTCATACATTATCCTATACTACATATGTATATATATTCCATATAAACCAATAAAATATATACAAATTTTTAATTATAAACCTGTGTTTGCTTGAATTTTAGAACACTCTTTATGAAAGAGTAAAAAATTTATCAATTTTTAACTACTTTAAATTTTGTTTTGCGTGAATTTAAGGACACTCCTTATGAAAAAGTAAAAGATATTTTAACTTTTAAATACTTCAAATGACATCAATATCCATCAAGCAATTATTTTCAGTAATTTCGACTGATATACTAAGCTTTTAACAATTTTTGAAGCCGTAAAAGTATTTCTTAGATTTCCATATTTTGACCAAGCGCTGAAAAATGCATTTCAGGTAAAACATATTAACCCATGAACCTCTCTATCATTCCTTTCTTTTTCCAGTATCGAATGAAGTTAAATTTTTAGTTGTAAGAAACTGAAACTGACTGCAAGATTTCGTCTAAAAACAAGAAGAAATCAAAGAAAATTTAAGATGATTTCCACTTCGGCCCATGAATTTGTCATTTCAATTCAATTTATAAAATATTCTTTATTAATTATTTTTGAGTGACTTGATTGTGGATTGTCCCTGGTGGTTTTTATTGTTTTTGTTTTTTCCTGCAGTGCATTTGAAGTTTAATTTTCATTATGTATTTTAATTTTGCATCACATTTTATTAATATTTATTTTGTTTTTTTGTTTTTTTTTTTTTTTTTGTTTTACCAATTTTATTTTGTTCTGTGGCAGTAAAAAGCAACTGCAGTAGCAATAATAATAATTTTGTGGTTTTGTTCTCTTTCAATGCAGCGGTTGATTCTGCGTTTTTTTTTTTATTATTTTGTGATGGGAATGGATATTGTTGAAAATTGAAATTGTCGGGCTAAAAGTGTGTGCTTTAAATAAGATGTCAATGAGTAATGGAAGGGAAAAATTTATATCACTTAAATATGATGTTTGCGATTAAAAATCCAGTCAGTTTCAGTTGACACGAGCGAAATAAAAAAGCCATCAAGGTCTGGACAGAATTGAGAAGAGCATCAGAAATGGAGAGAGAGTGACCAGAGGTGGTCGTCTTTTCTCAGTGCTCAGCTTTAGAGGACGAAATGAATTAGCAAAAATCAGAGGGTTCCATACAAGAACATTTTACTACTGTTCTTTGTTTTTATCCTATGCAAACTACATCCATCTAGATTATCAATGAACTAATAATAATAATAAAAATCGCCATGGATATTTGGGACTACACACTTTTCAGTTTCCTCAATAAAAACTATAATGAATTGGGTCTTAACATAAAGTTGACTTTATGCAGAAAATTAACTTTTCCACTTAGACTTTCTCTGTGATAAAGAAGTCAACGGGAAACAATCTAAAAATATTTAAAAAATTTGAATGCCAAAAATTAATATGATAAGAAAAACGAATATGATCATAGTGTCTTTTATTTTGGCGTCTTTAAGATGACCAAATAGAACAAATGGCTGAATGTGTAGAGGATAGAAGGTTGCGCTTCTTCATTTTCGATTAATATGAACTTAAATTAGAAATCTCCAAAACAAAATTTAATGTTAAGAGCCACAAAAGCTTGCCAGCAAGAATTTGGAAGACTGTTTTAACAGAAATCCTTCTGATGAGACCCCCGACCGAAGTTTTTATACCCTTGCAAGTATTTTGTGTTGCTCTCTGATCAAGAATTGGTTTTCGGGGCGATTGTTCCTATAGGACCAATATGATATAGTCACTTGAGCTTATATTTAAATATTAAATTTTATGTATGATCTTTTTGCAAGAGTAGAAAAATTATAAATTAAAAACAAAAAAACGCAAAAATTAGTCTTCAAAATATAAATATTTAAAATATGACTCGAAAAAGAATCGAAACTGATAAAAAAAAAAACGACTGAAGAGTCGCGGTTAAGATAGCATTTTCTCTCGTCAGAATGATGACTCAAAAAGGACTCGCTTTGCATCTGTTAACTAAAAAATACTGGTTTAGTTTTTAAAAAGGGTTCAAAGGGTTTAAACTTTTTAATTAACCCACAAATAATAAAACTAATAACTATTAAAACAAAAAACTAACTAAATGAGCGCATTGACTCGTAATTTTTTCTTTTAGTTTTTGATTTTGCTAAATGTGCCATATAAAACTATTTAACTAGACGATTAATTAATCGACTTACAGCCGCTGCTGACGTTAATTAATTTTTGTGGTTTGTGTTTGTTGTTTGCTTTCCACGCATTTAAATGTTGTTGTTCACTTTGCACTTTGCACTTTACACTCTTCTTTCTGGGTGGTTTTGCTCTCTAGTCAACCAGGCTAACCAGTGTGGACTAGTCTCGTATATTTGTATTTAGTTATTGTTCCATTTGTTTGCTTGCTTCATTTAACAACAGCAAAAATTAAAATTAAACAACTCGAAAACTACTCCAAGTCAGACAATTGGAAAATGAAAGCAAAACAAATAAGTGAAATGTGAACACAATTTTCAAACAGACAGAGAGAGAGAGAGAGAGAAAGAGAGGGAGCGATCTCTCTCTCAATGAGATGACAAGAGAGTGTAAAAATAAATATTTAATTGGCCTAATTGTCATTGCATTATTGCATAAATAAACATTCGATATGAAATAAAAATTGGTTTTTGTGCATTTTCAATGCATTTATTATCGTTTATTATTATTATTAGTATATATACATATATCCATTGTTCTTGTTGTTGTGCTCGTGTACCGGAAATTGTCGTTTTGTTGGTTTAGTTAAGCGTAGCAGAATGCAACAATTTTCGAAAATATGTGGGCAAAACGTTTGCCTGTCCGTTAAAGGTTTATCTATGTATGTTTCGGTAAATGCAACCGAAATGCATTGAACAGTAATGACGTTTCTCATAGGTAATACCTCAAATATCAGAAACCTCATTCAGTTAAGTCATATCAAACTTGTTTCTTTGGTTTCTCTTAATTATTAAAAAAAAAAAAAAATAATCAATTTAAAAAAGTGCATAAAGTTTGTTTAACAAACAACTTGACAATGCGGCACAAAGACTTTTGGATGATACATCGTCCATAACATGATTGTTTGCTCTGAGGTCGCAGAAGCTGTGGGGCAGAGGACAGAGGGCAGTGGGTGAACTCTTTTTTTTTGTTTTTTTTTTTCTTTTTGCTTGTCGTTTGCATTTAAATGTTTCAACATTTCCGTTTAATGTGGCCTGCACTTCCGTGAAAATTTAATTAAAAACTGACATTTTCTTCTTCTGTTTCTGTTGCTGTTTCGGTTGCTGTTTCGGTTGCTGCTGTTCTGTCTGCTGTTCTGTACAGTCAACTCATTCGAACAGCACATAAAAATAATGAATAATTTTATATGAAAACAGCAATAACAACGCACAACATCCGGGCACATCTGTGAGTGTGTGTGTGTTGTGTGTGTGTTGTGTGAGTGTGTGCAAATGTACAAACAGAAATAATATAAAATGTACGGATAGAGGTACCCGCAGCGTATGTAATATTTTTATTTAATTAACAATACGATATGCTTGAAATATTTTTGCTATATACACAATTCGTGTATAGGCTGTGAAAGGGAAATTTATCCTGGCCCAAAGAAGTTGATTCCATTGCGAATTACACTCAAATTTTAGTGGACTTAAGAATTTTGCTATAATTGTTTAGGTTACTAAATATGTTTATATTGGTTTCAATTAATTGGGGAAAGAATTATTTGTTTTATTTTTGAGCTCTTTGGAACCATTAAATTTCATCGACTTGAATGGGTAATGAAAAATTGCTTTATTTTGAGGAATTTGTAGGTTATGTCTTAACAATTGTTATATCATTGGCTTAAAGAATAAAATAGGGATTGATAAATAAACAAATCTCGTTAGGTTGTAATTTTGAATATGATAAAAGGATATTATGATACATTTTAATTGTGAAACAAAAGTAAATTGCCGTAAGCTTTGGTTCAAAAAGTGTCTGCTCTCGTGCGTCAAAATATAATAAGTTGTTCAGTTCAGAGTGACCGTTTACTAATAAATTACTACCCATATCATTCTTAACCTAATCTGGCCTTAGAACCGATGACTGCTTCTGGTTCTTCTGCCTTAGGACCGGTACCCACATTTATGTATATATCAGCTTTGTATCAGATTTATCAAATTTGGGTAATTGGCTCGAACTGATGTTCTGTTTCTTTTTTTTTAAAGAAATAGCTAAGTTTGTTTTGTTATTTACAAAGATTCGTATCTTCTTTAAGTGTTGGAGTTGTTTTATATGCTTTGAAGGCAATTTTTAATTGTGAAATCTCCATAAACATATAAGAAAATTAAAGCTTAATCTCGACCCGTAATCCAAAGTTTTGATATTAATCAAAGAGGTCGCCAAAAAAAAACATATGTGAGAGAATAATATAATTCGTACTACTAGCCACTTTGGAGACGTTTTCCCCATAGACAGCAGTATTAAATATTTCTTTTAATGGTTTTCTAAGTCATAAATATTTGGTGAAAAGTCTTTCTTTTTTCTTGGTAATTGGTTTTAGTGTAAACTCCTTTTTAGGAGTTGGATTAAGCAACAATTTGTTCTTAACTTTCAAATCATTTAGTCATTAAAACAAATTTAAAACTATTCGCTTGTGTTTAAAAATTTTAAATCAAATATGGTTCCGTATTTACTGTCTATAAATTCTATGAAGCCAAACAATTTTTTTACCAAAGATTTGCAGCAGCCAAGAAAGAGTATTTGGAAGAGTATTTGCCTTGCAATAAATTTTCTTTGGCAGAGCCTGGCAATTGGCTATTAAAAGTTGCCAAAAAAAAAAACTACGCAAAAACTTAAAAATATTCGAAGAGTTGTTGTTGTTTGTGTTGGTTGCAGCTTCGTGAATATATTTCGTTATGTATTTTATATATTGTTATTATTACACTACACTACACTGAGCAACGCCGGCGTTGTGGACGCATTTAATTAAATAAATGCCACAAAAAAAAAAAAGGACGTGGAAAGCAACAACTCAACTTCAGAAGCCTCCCGGAAAGTGCAACGACACGAGGCCACGGCATAAATTCATCAGCAGCAAAAAAAAAAAAAAAATGATATAAAAAATAAATGAAGAAAAACACAAAATTTTGGTTGAAAAAAAGGAGGAAATTCAACTCATAAATGGGGGGAAAAAAAATCGGTCCAAGTACCTCGACTTAAACAACTTTTTCGCACACAAAATTAAACAACGTCCGGATGGAGTAAAATTTTTTGCAAATTATAATTATTTCATACCTGGGCCAAAAGGCAAATTTGAGCTTCACTCTAGTGCTTCGACTTCGACCAGGTTTTCCGTGGATAAAACGCTTTAGAAATGCCGTAAACTGGCTGCTGGCTGCTGGACCAAAGGCAGCAAAGTGTGTGCAATGAAGAGGCTGGCAAAAAGGCAGCCATATTACATGCCCATCCCCGCCCCGCCCCCGGCTTGGGAATGGTCGGACTAAGTGGGTGGGACGTGGGTAGCGCTGAAGGCTGGAGAGATGAGATGGAGGGTTTAGGTGGCTGGTCGTGGCACTGGGCAAACTTCAATTACGGCTTAAAACTTTCAATTAAAAACTTTTGCATCGCGTGAAAAAAGGAAGCGAGGAAAGTGCAGAGGAAAAGATGACGGTGTAAAAGTATTATATACATACATACATACATCTTTTTACATATGTATATATAGCTAAAGTATATAAATAGATATTAATAAGCAGTTGGAGCGAATAAGTGTTAGATATACAGAAAATGATTAGATTTGAGGATGAAGTTACAAATTTTTTGACTAATTAAAAGATTTCATTTTCATTTCATTTGAAACTGTTTCCGAAGAAAGTTATTAAATATTGAATCGAAAAATATTGCATCCTTTAAATAGATACCTTCAAAATTTTTCTAAACAAAAATATGATATAGTAGTCAGATCTTGATGAAATTTAGCATGGACGTTTGGATATCAAAACTAAGATATGTAAATTTTGTATAATATCCCATGGAAAACAATATAGTTTTTGATATAAAACTCTATTTTCGACAGATCGTTTCTATGGCAGCTTTATAATATAGTGGTCTGATCCGGCTGAATCCGAGATATACAATGCCTGCAGTATATAAAAGACTACATGCGAAATTTCACCATTGTAGGAGGATTGATCTAGGAGGAGTTTGCGCTGATCCACACGGACAGACGACCTTGACTAAATAAATTGATCTGATTAAGAATATATATACTTTATATGGTCGGAGATGCTTCCTTCTATGCTTTGCACACCTCTGACCAAAACTCGTAAACCCTTTTTGCAAGGGCATAAAAATACTGAATAAAAATGGATTGGTTAATTATTTTGGTTAAATAGTTTGTGATCGCAGCTAATGCATTTAACACTGCGACTAAAAGAAGAATTCTAAGTATTTAAAATAGATACTTTTGAAGAGAAGAATACGACCATATTTATTTGTAACTTTTACAATTAATATAGAGAAATCATTCAATTTAACAACAATTTAACAGGGTACTAAACCTCTCTTAACCTCCACATAGTTCTTGAACGCAAAATAATCAATTTTATTTTGTTTTTCTTCTTGTTTCCGATTTAAAAATTCTGTTTATTTTAGATTTTGTTTGGCAATCTTAACAAGTCAACAACCTAGAGCCCATTGATAATAAAGAGATCTTTTAGTTACTATGAACAATGTTTTATTAATAAATTTTTGATTTTTTTTTACGTCTCTTAGGATTCTTGTTGTCTTTTTTTTTACTGGAACAATCCTTATATCTCTTTCTATCTCCTGCGAATTTCGATAAACGAATAAGAGTTTCAAACTTTCTAAATAATATATGACAGATCTCAAATGAACTGAAATAAAATTGAGAAATGAAAACTTTCTTAAGAACTAACGATCATTAGATCAACCTTTAGTTTTTCCATTTCTTTTGAAACCTTAATTATTTTTTGCTAACTGAACTTTCATGAAAAATCTCATAATTGTTTGATTATTTCATTTGACCACATCTCTAAGCCAGGCTAACACGAGGTAACCAAGATTTTGTTTAAGTTTTGCATCTTGAAGAGCTACTGCAGTTCGCCATTAAGTATGTGTGTGTGTGTGTGTGTGTGTGTTACCCTGCCTTAAGAAAGAAAAACAACAAAACACAAAGATGAAGAAAAGTATAAGAGGGGAAAAAATACCTTGCAGACTTTTGGCCATATGGCAAATTTGGCGTCGCCTTCGTCGTCGACTCGAGACTTTTTTTTTTTTGCTTAAATTTAAGCAATTTCTTCTTTCCTTTTGCTTCGCTCTGAGGCTGAGAATGCATTTTTAATGAATTCCAAAAAAAAAAAGAACGAGTTGAAAGCAAAGAAGTAGAGAAGGTGAATGTAACATGCAACCAGGGAGAAGGTAGAAAATGCACCAAGCAAAAATGTTCCCCTAAAAATGAAAAAGAAAAGCGCAACTTTGACTCGGCTTTTCGCACAGTCTTTTTCTTTTGCTACCCACAATAAACCTAGAACAAACTCTTAATTGAATTAAAGTTTTATTTTGAGAGAGAGAGAAATTTAAGAAAATCTTAGTCAGAGAGAAAGAAAAAAGAAGATTTAAATTTTGGTAAATTGATTTTCGTTTTCTTTACATTAAATCATTTTTTTTTCACATTCCTCCAAGACCTTGTAGACCTTTCCAATTTGACTTTCTTATTGTATTTTTTGTTTGTTTGTGTGAATCCATAAATATTTTCCGTCATGGCCTATATCTGCCTACATGTTATTTTTTCTCTTTTTTATTACAATTCTTGGCAACATTTGTTCTCACTCCCACTCGACTCTTTTGCTCAGATACTTTGCTCTTCAATAGATTTTTTTTGTTTTGTTTCTTTTCATTTTACTTTTGTTTTTCCGATGCTCTGTGTTTGGGAAGGGTATACTTGGCTTACCAAAAATCTTTTCTTAAACATTCTCTTTGTTAAGCTTTATCATGGGCTATAATCGATTTGTTTTCTATTCATTATTAGACCATCTAATTGAATAAGTTCCAAGGTTAAAAAGGGTATTTGTTATTTCAGTTTACCTTGGTTTTTTTCTACACAAGCACACAACCTACGGTAGGCCATAAAAATTGACTTGTTTTCCATTTTTAGCTTGTCGCAGTGCGCTACAAATTTTCCTCATTTCCACATTTTATGGCCGCACATATGTCAGTCAGTCTAATAAGTCACCCAAACTAAGCCCTGACGTTGTGCCAGTTTAATTGAAATTTATAACGAATTTTCAAGTGCCAAGGAAGGTAAGGAAGGGGGGCATGTGGGGGTGTGTTTTGGATAAAAAGGTAAATTCTATTCCCGCAGGCAGCAGACAGCCGCCCATTTAACTCTTTTGTGGCATATTAATTTCATATTTATGTATTGCCAAAACGGAAATGAAGCTAATTTTTGTTATACATTTTCTATTCGTGCGTCAATTTTAATGCGCAGTGATTGTTGTTTTTGTTGTTGAGCACGCCTCCCCCCCCCAACCCCATTTACATTTTATATTTTGTTGTTGTTTTATTAAATAAACAAATAATTCATAATAATTTTCATAAAATGCCACTTTAAGTGCGGAAATTGCGCAAAATGAAGCCGCCCTTTTTTCGGGGGGCGGGCCAATTGTGTGAATTTTGAATTTCAATTAACTGCTTAGAAGGGGAAGGGGGAGTGGGAAGAACAAAGAACCCAAAGGTCAAAAGGTTTACCTTGTGACTTCTTCTTGGAAGAGGTAACTTATCCTAGCAACTGATTGTCAAAAGTTTCTTGTATTGGATTAATTGTCAAAATATTCGAAACTTTATTCTCTATGGCACATTCAGTCGTAGAGAACAAGAAGAAAATAAATATAGAAAACCCGCTCAAGCAGCCGTAAATATATATCCATCATGCCGGCCCGTTTCGCTGCCAAAAAAAAGGAGGAGACATCACCTAATACGACACCTGTGATAAGCAGCCGTGAGCGTCTCACAGCCAAGGCGGCCTTAGTCTACCCTCCCATTAGTAGTCTAAAGGGCGACAAGAAGAAGATAATCCAGGACATCGAAGAGCCACATGCCGAGGGCGCGGAGCAAGCGAAAAAGGCAACGACCATCGACAATCGTGGCAAACGTTTGTGCCCACCTCGCAAACATCCGGAGAGAATTACCAAGCGGGAGAAAATTATACAGAAATTCAAGAACATAAACTTCTCCCAAAGGGACTCGGATCCTCAGTTGACTGTGCAGAATCTCGAGTTTCCCGATGCGAATATCAAACGGACGGAACTCCATAAAAGGGATGAGTGTGGCCAAAGTGTGATCGGGCGACGTACTGCCCGAGACTTTGACAGTTCGAGTAACTCCCATTTCCGCGATGGCATTGAGACGGTGAAAATGCGTCAAGGCACTTGCACTCCGACCAGCGATACAATATCGGCCGGCACCAGACGCATGACCGTGGAACGTGAATCGAATCGTTATCGTGGTGTGGTCAATTCTCTGGAAATGATCGACTCCCGGCATAAGCCATCGGAGCAGCCAGCAAAATTTAAGGGGGAGAAGTGGCAGAAGGCCTGCTCGGCTAGCTATGTGGCGGGGGCGCCGCGTGCTCGTATTGGACGTTGTCCGGAGAATTACGAACAGTTGGCCAAGTTGACGGCGGCCAGGCAAAAGTTCTTTCTCACCCAGGATCCACGGAAGGCCACATGCTTGATCAATCCGGCTGCCCTGCGTCATAAGCCTCTGTCCAAGGATCAGGAGCACGATCTAATTAGCAAAATGGTAAAGCACGGGGACAATATGTGTGCCAGCACGGGATCAGAGACATCGGATACACATATCTGTGAGGTGATGGACGTGCAGAATCCTTTGGGTCTGGATTTTCAGGTAGGAATTTCGGCCAACTACTTTTTGATTATTGCCCTTACATGCGGCTACTCGTGTCTTTAGGGCATGGACTATAAGAACAGCTACGAGAAGGATGAGGTGGACTTGCAGAATCAAATGCATTACTGGCGCATCAAACGCTACATGAAGCGACGGGAAGTAAAGAAGGCTACCAAGGATAAAGTTGAGGCTGAACTCGATAGGGAACGCATGGCCATACCGGCAAGATTTCACACCACTATCAAGGATGAGCTTATCGAGGAAGTGCCACAGCCCAAGTCTCCGCGTTTTAGCGAGCTCTATCGATGTCCAGATAAGCCGGAGAATAAGCAAAAGATCCAACGAGAAGAGGAACGACGCGAGGCGCGATATAAGGAAATTTACTTGAAGAACAAGCAAAGACAGGCGGAGCTTGAGGAAGAGAAGAAGAAACAAGAAGCGGCCGCCAAGGAGATTCAAGCCCGTACAGTGGCTGAGCAGGATTTGAAAAACGATGTGGCCATTATCGATGATGCCATCGAGCGTAGTTTCCGTAAGCATGTCGACATCAAACCGGTGATTCGCAAACGAAAAGTCTTTCCCAAAACCCTAACGGAAACGGAACGTCTGAAGTCCTTGATGCATAGAGAGAACTGCATAGCAAGAGATAAGGCCAGAGTTGCGCAACAGTTCTACCTGGAGCGGACAGGTAAATTAAAGAAAATGCCAGATGTGGAGCAACAGATGCGCTGCGAGGAGAGCATTGTGGGCAGTGTGGCGTCTTCGCACAGTGAGCAGAGCAGCGACGATGAGGACTACTTGCAGGTGGGAAAAATTGGTGAGAAATTCCAGTTGCGAGGATTCCACTTCAAGCATGGCGATGGCATGCGTGGCAAACTGCATCGACATCAGAAAATGGAGGGCAAGCGTACGGTCAAAGGTTGTCTGACCCGTGATGAATGGCTCAATCAGTTGGCTCCGCGCAAAGAACCGATCAAGCTCGATGTCGAAACTGGCATTATCAAGGTACTCGATCCAGATGATCCGAATTTGGATCTTTTCCCACCGCAGCCCTTGTTCATTCATCGCACTGAGCGACGTAGTGCGGTCAAGGAGTTCATTGAGAAGCGTCTCGGTCAGCATTATCATCGGCAATTGCGCAAGAATCTAAAGATAGTGGCACCCAAACTTACATATAATGTCAAGAAATTCAATTTGATTCGCTATGTTTTTCCCGAGGAGCAAATAGTGCCCGCGGATGATCGGAAATTATCCGAAAATGATGTTAAGGTCAATGCAAAAAAAGTGAATACGACTTTGGAGTACATTGAGCTCAAGAAGAAGATGGCCAAGGCGAATCATCAGAAGAAGAAGCGCGAACGTATGCAGCTTCTAGGAATACCATGTGTGGAGAGCAAGCAGCTTAGAAACGTGAATCCCTGTGAGGCGCAAGAGGAAGAGGTTGACTTGGATTGGGTGCCAGAACCAGAGCCATTTGATAGTGCGTATAATTATCGTCCCGATAATTTGCCCAGATCGCTCTCCCAACGCCGCTTGGATGAGGAAGGTAATCACTCCCGTCGCCAGACAGCTGGCGGAAGTAATCAGCCTCCGTATCGTTATCGTGGCAATATGCCAGCCCCGCCATATCGGGAAAGAACACTCCTGATGCATCCACGACGAAGGCGAAACTATGAAACGGAACGTGTAAATTCGGCTGACTTCAATGAAATTCTGAATGATTCACCTGTTCCCATGCTGGAGCAGCCGCCACTGGATAGAGTCAAGTTTGCCAATGTGCGTTCCAAGAAGACACCTTACACCGATTTGTTAGAGGCTCGCCATCATCACGATCACTGGTCACCCACACAAATGAAAAATGTTCATGTACACTATCAAACGAAATGCGTCTATCCTGAGATCACGAAAGTCATACAGAGAGAGAAGGTACCGATAGTCAAGTTCGAAAAGGCCAATCCACCGTGCGCTAAATATATCGATAAGGACCTAACCATGCCAAGCTATGATTTCGATAAGATAATCAAGGATCACTTGGCGGAGACGCGCCAGGATAAGAAAGAGGCGGCCAAGGAAGTGGTCCAGGATCTGTGCCATCAGCATGACTTTGTCTTCCACTCACGCGATCCCGAGGAGCTGGCACAGGTGGATTTTCCCGGACGACGGCAGTATTTGGATTTTCTGCGCGAGACCCGGGAGGCTATATACGAGACAAAGGATATAGAACCCGGGGAAGAACGTCTGCTGGTGGATCGTAAGGCTATTATAGCCGAGCTCGAAGAAGATCTTCAGAGTATAGAGAATTGTTTAAGCTCTCTCAGCAGCTCGGAGTGTACGGATTTGTCGACTGATAGTGGCAGCTTTCTGATTTTGGAAGGCAAAACTAAACTGCCTCTGGAATATATACGTAAACCTTTGGTACCCTTTGAGGAAATGCGTCGTTCACGCTTTCAAGCTGAGATCATTGATGTGGATGCCGAAGATGAGAATCCCTATCGTCTACTGCCCTTTTCGGGTCAGCGTAAAGAACAGGCCGCCCTTCTAGGACCCAAGGATACGTTCTTCACTTTTAGTTCACGTCTGCGTAATGGACTACGTTTGAGATTGGAAGTGCCCGTGCCAGATGTACGAAAAACTCTGCTTGGACCAGGACCACGAAAATACTATGGAGCAGTCATAACCGATCTGGATGAGAACTACATAGAAGAGCTAAAGAGTCGCGCCACAATTAAGTCATTCAATTTCAAATCTGGCATTGAGCTACTCAAAGTGGCCATGAGACTGAAATATGAATCGCTACTCATTCAAGGACAAATGGTTCGCACCAAGATCTACGATCGCATGAACGAACGTCATTGGGTGAATATGAAGAATACGAAGACTCTGTACGAGGCCCTCTTTGCCAAATGGCAGAAAAAGGAATACAATGCAGCCATGACCATGGTCTATGAAGTGAAATCATATTACGAGACCACCGATCGCTTGAAACAGGAATATCGCGAAATGGAACGTGAACTAATGATGCTCAATATGGACATAGTTTTCATTGAGGGTCATTGGATACGTTGCATAATGCTGCAGAACTTTCACTATCTGATGGGTGATCAGGAATGGCGCATGGAACACGATTGGATACACTTGGTGCCCAAGAAGAAGCGTCGCAAGACTCTCGACACCGACGATGGTGACGAGCTGGAGCAGGAATCGGAGTCAGTGGCTCAAGGGGACGATGAGGAAGGAGGCTTCGAACTGGAACCCTATGACAAGTCCATAGCCAAGCGGGCCATAGTGAATATACGTGTGCGTGACAAAGACGATGCCTGGGCCATAAGAGCCTTCTACTATGATGTCTATATGCAGAATTTGCATCCCATACTCCAAGTTTTTCCCGATGCACATTCTTTCCTTCAGGGCATCGAGAATTTGAAGACCAAAACATTTATGCTCCTACTGGAAATGCATTTCACTCTGTCCATTCACACGGAACTGCAGGGCAGACTCGAGACCTTTATCGATTGGTGTGCCAAGGATCTGAAGGAGAAACAAGAGTATGTGGCTCGTAAGTCGGCCAAGAAATACTTCATGGAAGATCGAGCAGTCGAAATGGAGAATCGTGTCCATCATTATTTGGAAAAGCCCATAGCCGATTCCTTTGCCGATGAGACCTTTAATAAGCATCGCGCCATTCTGGCTGAGGTCTGGCGTCGTGTTGTCCCAGCCAATGTGCGGGGCTCTGGCGATGTTATACCCAATTCATCCGACATGGTGGCCGCCATCAGTGATGTGGTCATTGAAATTTTGGCCAAATTCGAGCAAATGGATATCAATCGTGTGCGTGAGGTGGAAATGAATTTGCGCAAGCGTCGCCGTTACTTGGAGAAACTCTCCTCCCAGGCCTATCAAGTGGAGCGTCGCATTGAAATCGAAATGAAGAAAGTGCGTCGCAATCTAGAGCCACCATATAGACAGCCACGGCGTGTGGGTCGTCTGCCACGTCTGCATCTCAAGAAGCGCATTGTCACCGTGGAGAAGGTGCCGCCAGTTATATCCGAGCATACACGTAATTTTATGCGAGCCTTCAAGGAGGACGGTGCCATTGGCGAGGCCATGACCCATGATTCTCTAATGGTTGTCGACAATATGCAGGAGCAGATTGTTCCATTTTATTTCGATCATTTTCTCAAAATCAATGGCTACTCGCCCAATTATAATTTCAAAACGAATATTGAGCAACGCGATGGACCAGAAATCAATCGTTTTCAGGTTCGTGATGTTATACCCGATGTACTGCAGAAGGTTGAGAATTGGGAACTAATGCATAAGAAAATAATGGAGGAGAATATTCAACGTAATCCTAAAATGTATGAAAATGTGATCTAATTATGATCACTTGATAATTTCTTTCTTTTACACTTCTTGAGTTTGAATTAAAAGAAAATTTCAAGTACACAAAGCTTAGCCAGGGAGAGAGAGAGAGAGGGAAGGGGGGAAGACAGAACTCTCTCTCTCTTCACTATAATTTCTCGACTTCTATTACCAAAGCAGCTGTCACTAAGCAGCTTTCGTTCATTGTCCTGCAAGTTTAGTTGCTGCTGGAAGCAGCTGCAATGGCAATTCTCATTTTCTACCTTTACTGTCCTACTTCATTGCCACTTGCAATGGCATTGGCTCTAGGCTGCTACTTTCCACCGCCCCCCACCGCCCACCGTAAAACTTGACTTGCTTTTGTGTTGTTATATTTACACATAAATCACACCAACTTTCTTTAAAATTATTTGCTGCTTGCTTTTTAGTTGCAATATGGTTTATTTTTTTTTTTTGTTACTTTAAAGCAGAGAAAAATTTCAACTAACTAGGTGAGTATCTGAGTTATGGTTAAAGAAATTTTATTTAGATTAGAGTGCAACTAAATTAAGTTTTCTAAAATGTCTTTGCTTAAG
Source organism: Drosophila nebulosa (assembly GCA_024703675.1). NCBI lineage: Eukaryota > Metazoa > Arthropoda > Insecta > Diptera > Drosophilidae > Drosophila > Drosophila nebulosa. The sequence continues at coordinate 4,011,029 of CM045724.1, read as the reverse complement.
TTCTATATGGAGCGTCCTTTTTCCAGACTTAGATTAATGTAAGCAAACTTTTGATAGTTTTCTCGCATAAATTTGTCCACTTGTTCATCTCAGTCACTTCTTGTAAATCAGTAAACACTTTAACAACTAGAGTACTCATTTTTTTGTTTCCTCAAATATTTATACACTTCACTCACTTTTTTTTTTCTGTTTTGTCCTACAACTGTCATTTTAACAAAGGGAATTCGCAGACACGCCTCCAATGCTCTTTTTATCCCTACGCTCTTAGCGCCCTTCCCCTTTACCTTCACCCCGCGAGCCTTTTCAACGTCACACAATTTCCATTAGCAGCTAATGAAGCATTAAAAAGTGACAAAAAAAAAGAAGAAAATGAGAGAGAGAGAGAGAGAGACGAGAAATACTTAACGCCATATTTCCAAGAAGCACCGAAAGAGCTTCTATCAAAAAGCACAAGCACAAAAAAAAACAAAAAAAAAAAGAAAATTGTGAAATGAAATAAAAGAAAAAGCGAAATATGCGTTTGGCTGGATTTCAGCTTCAGCTGGAGAGTAAAGTGAGCTCGTTGTCGTTGAAAATATAAAAGCATCACGAATTAAATACCTTTTAGCAATTAATCTGCTTAGCTAATGGACGATTTCAATGTAGACGACAACTGCAAAGGGACAAAAGAATGGTGGCGGAACGGAGAGAGAGAGAGAAAGAGAGATTTGAGTGGAGCGGAGAGCAGTGGGGGTGGGGAGGATACATTAGGCTTAAAGCTGGCTAGCCAACTCGATGACTGGCCGGCCAGTCCCTAAGCGTCTCAGTGTTGTGCTACAACTAACTATTTGCCGACTAATTTCATTCAATAAACGTTTCGCGTATTGAATGGTCTCTCTCATTCTCTCTCTCTCTGTTTCTGCCCCAATCCCAATCCAATGGCAATCCCTCCTGATTCCTGGTGCCTTCTGGCATTTGTATGTTTGCCTTTTGTCCAAATGCCATTGGACTCCACCGTCCGTGGGAATTTAATTTATTTAGTTGCCTCTCTTTTTTTTTTTTGTTGTTGCTATTCTCAACTAATTGATAAGACCAGTTGATTTTTAATATCACTTTAGATTTCGTTTTTTTTTTCGCTTTGAATTTGATTTGATTTGATTTGATTTGAAAGCCACTTCCCTTAATTAAGACATCGAAATCAAAAGTTTCAATTAAAGTCCCTTCAATGGCAATCTATAATTTGTATGCCTCGTCAATGTTAGATCACTTCCATTTGAGATTAATCTCTCTTCCAACAATGAGGCCAACAAATGTAACAGGAAATGAGCAAAGCTACGAGAAGAAATTCAATTCAATCAAAGGAAAATTTAACAACTTTTTATGCATAAAATGTAAAACAGGTTATGTGTTATTTTTTAAGTAGAATTGAAGCAACTGGCCTGTTGTAGCCTTTGCCAGGATATGAAAAGGTTCGCATAAGGCATAGTTAGTAGAACAGGTGGCAAGTGTAAGCAGTATGTTATTGCGAGTTCTTCTAGACGGAATAGAAATATTAATCAGACTCGGCAGTTCGGGGATTCAATCGCACCGTTTAAAATAAGTTACAACGAGCATAATTTGGCGAAAGGTTAATTAGCTAAAGTCAACTAGAATTGGATGGTAAATAATGATTCGAATCCCATTTATCATCACCAATCATTCTAAATAATTTTGATACATTTCATATTGAAAAAATCAGACACACGACCTGTACTCCAAAATGAGGCAAACTAAGAAAGTATATTAGAATTTATACTAATAATAATAACTTAATATAAAAAGCCGAATTCTTATTGCTCTCGAAATCGATATTCTGCCCCACTTTACTAACGTTTCTTTTAAAAATTAGGGACTTTTACTTAAAGTTTCTAGTTTTTGGAGCTTCAATTTGGGAAACTTATCTATCTTAAGGGCATAAACAGGACTAGTTGCCGTTGTTTTTTCAGTATTATTTTTTCCTTCATAAATTTTTATTTCCAATCGTTATACGGTTTTCATGGCAATCACTTTGGAAAATTAGTTATTGCTGAATTAAAAGAATTTGACGATCTATACACAATCAAAATTTTAATTACCTCTTTAATTTGTCCTTAATCTGTCCTATATTGCTTTTGGTAACCTCAATATGAGACACATTAAACTAAAATCAAATCAGTTCAAAAGCAGTTTATAGTTCTATCTATATCTTGATAAACCTCCTTTCTCTACTTATTCGCTTGGCACAATATTGTGAATGGTGAAATAGGCTTCAAGATGCTATGTAGCCAGATATTTGTATCTTACAGGCATACTTTAATCTATATTCCCCTATCCTTAAAAATCTCTAATTTTAACTAAGCCTTCCTTAAACCTTTTCAAGTCTTAAGAAAACAATCTTCTATACTCTTCATCTTCTACTTTACTAAAGACCTCTAGATCCCTGTATCTATCCACATGATTCGTCCCGTACGATATTTGGCTGCACCCCTCGGTCGGTTGGGTATAAGGTGGGCAGCTTTCTGCATTATCCTGGGGTCTTATGGGCCACTTGAACGTACTGCGTCGTGTCAACGTCCAGCTAAAAAAAAAATTCTTGTATATATGTAACTATGTTACTTATGGCCAACGCGTTTTAAAATAAACTTTCCATTTAACCAAGTACGACAATTGTCCAAAAAATCTTCAAAGTCCTAAAAACAAAATACGTAAAATAAATGGGATACAAGTTTCTGTCACATGTCAAAAGATCTCTCTTTTAACGAACATCAAAATTAAAAATATTTATATGCCTACATAGATTATTTGCTGAGGATAGTTGTTTTTTAAATTTAATTTCAGTCCAAATGGCCCTACTAAATTTATAAAGAATCTCAACTAAACTAAACTTGGTCAGAGTGCAAATATTGGATTTCAGCATCAATTTAATTATATAATTTAAACATTTCGTAAATGCACATTTTAAATAACATAATTGAACCGTCAGCAATTGAATAGTTTACAATTTTAAATAAAAGGTTGCAAATAATAAGCAAAGGTTCCATTTAAATTTGGCTCAAATATCACACAGATAAAACAGGGAGAAACAAATTTTAATTAAATGCATATACGTACATATATCACATTTCTGTTTTTAGTTGAAATGATTAGTTTTTTTTTTTTTTGTTTGTATATTTATTTAAATAACTTTTTGGGCCACATTTCAAATTGATTTAAGCCGTCGTCAAAATAAGGTTAAAATAATCATGATTATCATCAACGTGTTTGGTCCGATGTCAGTTATAAATGGCAAGCTGAGTTTTCAAACCTTTCTCTCGTCTCTCTCTCTCTCTCTTCCTCTTGTGTATGTAATATATTTAATCCATATTCCATATGTATATGAGTTGATTTTTTGTTGGTGTTTTTTTTTGTTGGGCATAACATTATTTGCCTGACGTCTGTTCATTTGTAACATTTACAACATTTCGGTACAAACATTCCTGCTGTTTTATTTATGTATGTATGTGGCATGATGCCCCATCATATTTTATGTTATTATATATTGAACATATACTTATGTTGCATAACATCCGGAGGTCGCATAATGATAAATCATGCCTGCTGCCTTCAACCTTCTGCAATACTTCTGTTGCTGTGCCTGTCATAAACAAAAATATTTGATTGAAATGTGTGTGTGTGTGTGTGTGTGTGTGTGTGTGTGTGTGTGTGTGGGCTGTAAAGGACACACAGAAGCCAGTTCCAGCGGCAAAACCTGCTCTGACAGTTCACCTGACACACGCCTCGCTTCATATTCATTTGCTTTTTGTTTTTTTCTTCTTAGTTTTTTGTTTTGGTTTTCTCATCAAATTAAAGTTTCACCCACTTGCGAATTAAATGAAGCAATTCACCTAAGTGAAATTAACTTTTAGCCATTCCCATTCGAATTGCTTCTGCCTTATTTCTTAGCCAGCCCAACTCAATTCGTGGCTTTATTGTTTTTGTCAGCCTGTCTAATGTTACAAAACACAAAAGAAAACAACAAAACGTAACACACATCAAACTAGAGAACCAACTAAATTCTAATGAGTCGCAAATTCTATACTCTATCCATTCTATATGCTATTCTTTCGCCCTTTCCTATACTATTTACCTGCCTTCAAACAAAGCTAAGAGATGAAAGCACTTTTTGCCTTAACTGAAATAACATTTTTTTTGGGTTAGAGTATAAACATTTCGATGAAAATTTAGTTGAATTGTGTTTTCTTTTGGTCATATGGAAAAGCAATTGCCACAGCAATATCGGTTAACGGTTGATTGATATAAATAATAAAGTAAATCTGGCGATTGGACAGGCTTTTGACCAAGTCGAGCAGAAGCAATTGACAAGCATTTTGATGGCTTCTTCTACATTGATACAGGCAAACGTTTTCACTCTGACAGTTAACCGCAAACATTTCAACAAAAAATTCAATTCCCCTTTGCATTTTTTTGATGTGCTTTGAGTTTGTTAGTTTTTTTTAATTACATATTTCGAAAATAACTTTGAGTAACATTACATGTAAATGCCTTAATTTTCTTTTTAAATTTTGAGCTTGTTTTAGATGCAGTTTGTGTCGAATAAGAATAGCATCTCGTTAATATAGAAATTCTTTTATTATAGTTAATACAGTTTAACTTTCATGATCAAAAGTCATTGGATATGACAATTGGGGATTCCAAATAATATTACAAAATTAAATCTAAAATTCCACATATAAAGACAAACAGCTAAAAATATGGATACTTTAGAACCTTCTACATTAGGAAAGAAATCTTTCAGAAATTATGCCCATTAGCAACCCTTGCAAACCCAACTCCAACAAACCTCTTTACCATAATTAACTACCTTAAAAAAAAAAACATTTACTACCACATGCTATAGGTTTAGATTTAGTAAATACAATATAAATGTAAATTGTGTTAATACTTAAATATATTTATCTGTATCATCTGTAAATATGTAAATACACACAAGTCAAGTCAGGCCCAAGCAGCTTGCGCTTCAATAGAAATTAAGTTCCGATTAATTTTAATTAGTCCTAACTCTAAGATAAATAAATAATTGGATACCAGTTAATAGCTAGACAGGTTATCAGAATGGGAAAAGAAATTAGAAAGTCTTTAAAAAAAAGTTAAAATAATACAGAAATTTGTGAAAAAATTTAAGACAATTTCAATTAGTGTTTAAAGTTGGTTTTACTTCTCAATACTCAATCTCAATCCAGTTTAGCTTTCCAGTTCAAGTTGTTAAGGAGCCAAATGACTAGTATCGAATATATTTAGACTCTGGATAGTACTCTTATTCCATTTTTATGGTTTTCCAGCAGAATAATAAAAGAAGAAGAATCTTTGTGAGCAGACATAAAAAGGAATATTTGGACTAACCAGCATGTTTTTCAGATCTCAACCCGATAGAAAATGTCTGGGATATTCTTGCAATAATCGCCAATTTGAGACAGTTTGAGATCTTAAAATGCAAATTCAAAATAAATGGCAAAGTCTTGAAAATATCCTTTTATTAAATTTAGTGGCTTTAATGAGAAAACGAATTTTTGAATTAAATAAGGCAAATGGAGGCCGCACTAAATATTAATATTCGTTTTTCCACCATTCCGCAACTATTTCGGATTTTTTTTTAAAACAAAACATGAAATTGGGCTTTAATTTTAATACAGGAAATGGGTGCTTTTTTTAGTTTTTTCTTCTTTTTAAGAAATTGTTATGAAATCGTTAATTTTAAGCTGAAAAAGTTGTTTTTCACTCATAATTCAAATATTGAACTATTCATTTTGTCACTATGTCATTAGGAAAAAAATTTCAGCCAATGTGTTATTTTCGTTTAAAAGTGGGTTATAAATATGAAAAGCACTGTACTTTGATATTGACACTATTATTAAATACTTCAAAACAATTTAAATTGTTCGATACCCAGCACCCTAAAAATCAAAAACTTTGAAATAGATTTAATGTCTTTATCTTTTAAACTTTTACTTAAAATTTTACAAAAGGAACCCACAGCAAGCTTAGCAGACTCGAGATGAACCCTGAGTATAGGGTATAATTGTGTCAATCATGAAAAAGCTAAAATCCTGGTAGAGCTTTTGTATTAGTTTCAAAGAGAAAAAGAAGAAGGATGAGAAGAAGTAGACAGAGAGTGATAGTGAAAAGTTTTTGATGAATTTTCAGTTGTATGCAAAACATTGACTGCTTTTTCTTGGACTTTATCATTTCATTTTTGTTTGCTTTTTTTGTTATTTCTTTCTGTTTTCGTTTTCTTTTTTTTTGTTTTTTTTTTTTGTTTTTTGACGTTGTCTTTTGCATACATTTTCTTGTCTTTGTATTCTTTTATTCATCTATTTGATTTAAGTGAAAATGAAATGAAATAAAATATTTGGCTCTTGATTTATTCAGAGAAAGCTCCACAGAGATTTTTATGATGGACACGAGATGAAGGAGAAAGGAGACGAATGGACTGAGTTCAAGTGGGCCGAAGTGGGGGAGTGGCTATTGTAACCAGGCTCTCTGCGTTTGTTATTAAATAAATTGACTGACACACACACTCACGTTTACACACACACACACGCAGACACATACAGGGAATCAGTCAGTCAGCCAGTCACAGCTGAGAGGCAAGTTGAGTCCTGGCTGGCTGCTGTTCGTCCTGTTGGTTCTAGGTAGTTCATCATGTCATGAAAATTGTATGGAAATTTAATTGAAAACATAAGCCAAGGATAACAGGCCAAAAAGGACACACACAAACGCACAAAATGGCGGCCACACACATAAACACACACAAACACACACAAACACATATGTATGTATATCGAGAGCTTAACAAGGTCTGCCTCTGCTCATTGTTGCACAGGAAGTGTACGAAATGATATAAATAAATAAACAAACTACAAGATAAAGCTATTTGCAATTTGATTGTCAATTTTCATGAGCCACAGGGCGGTGGGTGAAGAGAGAGAGGGGGGCAGAGCTGGCAGGATTGTCAGGACATATCCGGCACAAAACGAATCGAAACCTTTTCTCTCACTCACTCTTAAGGTATCTCGCTCTCTCTCTCTCTCTCTCATTTTATCACTCGTCTCTATCAGTGGTTGAAGTCATTTACTCATTGATGCAGTCAATCAAATTTCATGAGTGATTTTTGTTAGAAACTTTTTCTGGTTTTCCTTCATCTTAACTGTCAATTTTCATTTACATTTCTCGCTTGATTGCCTCAACTGGTAAAATGGCAGAATGCTAAAATGCCATACTGCCATTTTCTTCTCATATAAGTTGAGTTGAGTTTCAGTTTGCCAGTTTTATTTTTATTTTTTTTTCTGTTCTTTTTTTTTTTTGGTTCTTTTTTCCTACCTTCATTTCCATTTCAATTCATTTGACTAAAGTTTAATTGCATATTCAGAGAAATAACCTCATTTACCTTACCCAATTGCAAATGGAGTCTTTTAGTTTAAGCTTTAACTTGGACATAATCTGATTGGACAATATGGCTAAGTCCATTTATGAAGAGATAAAGCAGGTTTTCTAGGCCCTTGGATCTTAACGAATTGAATTATTTCCAGATGGAAGTTAATTCTGCCTAGATACTGAAGATGGCATATATGATATTACTTATATGGACCATATACAGTGAACAGATCACAATAGATACAAGAAATAAAAACAAAAGGTTCTATCAAATATAGAAGGACTTACACATTTTCTATATATTGTTAAGTCTTTAAGTATTATACTCCCATTTGTACATATACTTTTAGTCTTAAGTAAACCTAAGTTTTTCTTTGCAGTTCTTTTTCGGCGAGATCTCTGGTCTCTGTTTTTGGTCAGGCAAGACGTATGATGTCTCTCTCCCGAAGAAAGAATGAATTATAAATAAGAAAAGTGTCTAAGTTTGAACAAAGAGATAAACCAAGTCAGACGTTTCATCCTGTATAATACGAAAAGAATTTGACAAGTTTTTGCTAACCTTGTTGAAAGTTATTAAACTTTTCAAATTTTCACATTATTTAGTTTATAGTTCTCAACTGGTTTTAGCATTTGAGGATAAACATGGCAAATTGGTTATTGAAACAATTTCATAGACGTGCCACGCTCACCTTTTGTGTTGCCAAAGAGCTTACGGATATTTTTAACAGTCAAAGATGATGTTTAGTCAGTTGAGTACTTCATTTAAGGGACTCTGGATCATCTCCAATTGAACATTGCCTATGCCTAGTAAAAATCAACAGATAATGATAAAGCCTACTTGGAATAATAAATTTACTTACCTCAAATCAAGTTTGATAGACTATTTCTCTATAAATCAAAACGATGACCAATATAGTAAGAGATAAATGCGATGAATGTATAGTCGATTAGAAAATATTCCCTGTGAAATAACTCACATTTCAGAAATTCAATTGCCAATTTGCAAGAGTATAAGCATTTCGGCATAGTCCAATTTTCAACTCATTCGGTTAAAAATTTTCCACACAATTAAAAGCTGGCGCCACTTAATCCGCCAACCAACTGACCCAACCCCTAATGATCTACTTCAGCAAAACAAAAAAAAAAAAAAAACAAAAAAAAAAGAAAGGAAAAATATAAAACCTAATTAAAAAGCGCTTAATGCTTGGGCCAGCTCCCAACCCCCCTCCCACCAAAAAAAAAAAAAACCCACTGGGCGTGTGCTAATTTCATAATCCAAATAAAGTTTCAATTAATTTGGCCAACGTACAATTTATATACATATTTTTTCATCTTCTATTTTTTTGTTTTTTTTTTGAAGTAGTCAACATAAAAAATAAACGAAAAAAAAAAAATGCTTTTCAATGAAAATGAAAGAAAATTGTTGTGTGGCAAGCTTTGAAATTTGTTTTCGCCTTGACTGAGCGAGTAATTATGAGTTGGAATTTTTTTTTGGGGTGCACCATAATTGTTGTACTTGTTGGCGGATGGCAGCAGCGGGGGGCAGCTGAGGATAAGTATAAGTGTTTGGTACATTAGACGGAAATTGCTTATGGATATTGAGGGAAAGTTTCACTTTTGATGTTGCAATGGAACGTAAGAAAAAAAAAAAAAAAACACTTTTAAATTTAAGAAAAAAAGAGCACGGAAAATCGATGTCAAGTATTCACAGTCCTTAGAAACACTTTTCTTAGACCTTGAAGCGACTTTCAGGATGGGGGACTTAACTTATGTACTTAAATTGAGCTTTGTTCTTAACTCTAAAAGTTATAATAAAACGTAGAGATCCAACTTGTACATATCTGACATCAAGTAGACGTAAATGTTTCTTCCTTTGCAAGCCTTTAAAACATTTTGTTTGTGATTTTTCTGCATTTGGTATGGCAAGAAACTGGTCAACTTACCTTTATATGTTACCTTAATGGGCCTGTAAAGCTGAAAATAAAGAAATAAAACGTCATTTAAAAAAAAAAATAGAAGAAGTCATAAGCGTTCTTAATGAAGGAGATTATTATCTTTTTACCGATTTTTAAGCTAAAAGAAAGCTTTGATTCTCTGTTGAAACTTTAAAGCGAGTAAAATGAGTATTTGGGGACTACGTAGAAAGACCAAAAAAGCTTCCGCTTCTGAACTTCTCTTCTTTTCTAAATAAGCTGATCCTGAAATATTTGGAGTGTAAGTACATAATGGACAAAAATCTGGCGATCGCAATGAATAGAGGTTATAGGTTATTATAGTTACATAATTTAGCCATACTCTTCGTTAATATCGACTATCGATGTAGGGCGCCAAAACAGCTTCGAACAGCGAAAATTAATCTAAATGTGTGTATTATTTTTGTATTAACGTAAAACAAAGACAAAAGTGCCTCCTCCTGTGAGGGACCCTCCTTTAGCTTGTCTACTCCCGTTGAGCTTTGCAGAAAAAAGTGTAATTTAGAGCTGACACAATTAATCGATATCAATTTCAACAAAAGGGGCATCGATAACACTTAATCGCCTTCGTGAAAGGAATATAAATTATTTGACAATACAGAAGATCACAAAATGTTTCGGCCTATGTTAGTTAAAGATTTGATTTAAAATCTTTTTCCATATAACTTCATTTGTTGCAATTACAGTTTTTCGTGTTCTGCTCATCTGTGTTTGTGTGTGTGTGTTAAGGTGAATAGTTTGGTGGGGGGGTGGGTCTGGCTGACCACATTTTAATATCATTAAAAGCATTTTCCCATAACCCAAAATGCCTGTCATCGTCATAGTTGTCGCCATTCTCGTCATGCTTATGAACTGTCTCGGGAATGGACTGAGTCTGGTCGTCTAAACGATAGCAATATTTGGTCGTCTGCCGTTTTGCCATTTGCCATTTGCCCGTCTACTGAACTAAGTTGCAAACCGGAGCTGGACCGACTTAATAAATGGCTGACATTTAAAGCGCATTCACCCGTTCCCGTTGCCGTTTGCTTGACGTTTTTCTGAGCTTTTGTTTCATAATATAACGTTACATTCTGCGGGTGCGGATGCACTTGCCTCCCACATAGAGCACTTTCCTCTCCAACCCCTTCCTTTGCAGTCTGCAACCGTTTAAAAATAATTTCGTTGGCTTCCGTTGGCTCTCTCTACCGCTACCCTTTGCCTGTTTCGGTCTCTGTCTCTCAGTGACTGTCGGACGGGCAGCAGCCAAAAAGTATGCTCATATATTTTAAAAAGCATTTCTAGTCCCTTGTCGTCTGTTTAATAACCAAACTCACACACTCACGCACACTCTCAGACCCGACGTATGCACTGCGAGAGTGAAATGGAAGGCAAAAAGAAGAAAAAAGAAATAAACCGAAACCATTCGAAAAAATTGTATTGCGGGGTTTCGGGATTACGATGGGCCCCGCATTTCTTTTATTTATAGGTTGACGCGACGCGGTCTCGCTTATATATCGCATACTACAAGCACATACATAAATATATATATAAATATATGTATATGTGTGTGTGTGCGTATATCCTTCGCTCATATCCGTTTTGTTTGGTCGCATTTCCGTTTCAACTTTTTCCCTCAATTCTTCTTCTCTTTTTCTGGTGTGTTTGGTTTTTTTTTTTTTTTTTTGGTTGGTTCATGAAAAATTGCAACCTTTGAATGCGACGAGGAGAAGGAGAAGGCAATGGCAGCGTTAGCCAAGTGGGAGTGGCTGAGTGATACTCTCCCTGGACTTGCAAAATATGCTCGAGTGGTTTATAATTTTTGCTGCCAAACATTTTATTTTATTTCATTTTTGTACTGTTTTTGTGATGTCATGGGGTTAATGCCATGCCAGATGAGTTCAGGTCTCTGAGTTGAGCTGACAATTGGCGGGTTGAAAGGGCCATCATTTGTTTGGGTGCTCCGCCAGGGGTTTATATTTTCAAGAGAGAGAGAGAGAGAGAGCACGGCAACGACATTTATAGACGCATTTAAATATCCAAGTGGTTTTTAATGAAGCATAACGAGCTTGACAAATGGCCAAAAATTCGTTTGGATTTGCTGGCTTCAGGAGGTTAATTATTCAGCACTAATATCATGTGGGAAATAGTTTGAAGAAGGCTTACTTGGTGAGACTATTTTAAGTCTCTCTTTCCCAATCAATCGCCGTGAACCTAAAGTTTCTCTCTTTTAATCGATCGCTTGGAATGTGATTAAAAATCAAACATATCTCCATCAGAGAAATGAAAAGCTACACTTGGTCTACTTTCTCTTGTAACTAATTCACTTTAGCATTTCATTTTTCCCTCACCTTTCTTTGGAATTATATATAATTTATTATTTTAGTCCGCCAAGCAAATTGTACAACAAGCATTAAGTAACCGACAATATATATTTATATACATACATACATATACACGTCATAAAGGGCAAGCGTGTGACTTATTCCCTCCCCACTCTACTTGCTGCTCTAACTTTTCTCTCCTTCTCCCTTTAATGTGGAAGGGCAAAAATACAAACATTAAAAGTCCATTACCATTGCAATACTTTGTAGCAGCAGCAGCAGCAGCGAGACGTAGACATTTTTCCATTTCTTTTTATTTTTTTTTTTTTCATACATTTATTTGACAATTTCAGTTTATTTTTATGAGTGACTCCCCTCCGCGCCCCCTCCCCCACACTCCCCCTCCTTTCCCATCACACACACAGATACACTTTGGGCCAACCTGATGCCCACACGAATGAAATTTGTTGAAATATTACGTATACGTTTTTTGGTCCAATATGCATATGCGCAGAAATGTATGCAATGTTTTTTTTTTCGTTTGCGTATTTCACATGAAACTCAAATTGGCGCCTCGCAAAAATGTTTCGGTTTTCTATTTTTGGTATTGCTAAAAACTTTGCACTAACTCAATGGAAATGCTTTTGGTCGCGACTCTATTAGTTTGCAATATTTTTTATACTTTTTTCGTTGTTTTTCTTGTTTTTCTTTTTTTTTTGTTGGTTGACCAGTGGAAAATCAAGCTCCGAACACTGAATTCGAAATATATATGTAGTTTGGCTGGGCCCATATGGAAAAAAGTTTGTAATTTTAATTGAAATTAGAAACTCGCTTCAGTTATGAGCTAATTAATTACATTTGACAGAAGCAAATACAATTCTAAATTGGAATGGTAAACCGGGGAAAGGAAAAAGTTCTTAAGAACTTTGTATAGCAGCTTAACAAAAGTTTTTGTTTTTGTGTTTAACAAAAGATCTAAGGGAAAATAATTGGTACTTAGCTTAGAAAATATTTCTACAGTATGTTTAATAGGATTGTAAGTAATGTTAGAAATATGGCAATTTATAACAGAACAAAAAAGAGGGTAAGTTCTTCTCTTTCAAGTTAGGTCTAAAATCATTCATGCTATTAACTGATTTCTACTGAGTAAAGATATAAAATTTTTCATTTAAAACTTTGGTAAATGTATTCCTTTAGCAGCTTAGTTATTTTATTTTATAAGTTTCTATTCAACAACAAAGTAAACTATTTTTGCTTATGATTAAATTCCAAATTAGTTGAATTTTGATTAAAATTTTAAATTTTGGCAACTATGTTAAATGAAATCCCTTTGCTAGCACTGACTTTAATTAACCCTTTTCGCCAATTTAAATGCCACAATTTGTTGTGAAAAAAAAAACAAAACAAAGGGCAACAGTTTAGGCAATTTGCCTGATGCTGTGCTACCTAAGCGCTGATTATGCTGCTGTTGGTTGCTGTTGCTTTTGTTGTTGTTGTTGTTGTTGCTGCTGCTGATGATGATGATGATGACGGCGACCTGGGCACATTAATGCTGATGAGATGTTCCCGCTAAGTAGCATTCCCAGAACCCATTTTGCATTCCCAGGTAAACAAATATGGGAGAAGAGACGGAAGAGAGAGAGAGAGAGAGCAAAATATTCTTAGTGGTTGCCAGGCGGCGGAACTCTCCCTCTTCTATCTCTTACTCACTCGCTCTATCGCTCTCTGTCTCTGTCTCTGTCTCTAGCTCTGTCTCACTCTTGACTTTGCAATTAAATATGCACATTCTCATTAAAAGTTTGCGCCATTAATAAACGCCAACAGGGATGTAATTTAATACGGTTAAAAAGTACGACACGTGGATAGAAGAGGGGCCAGAGTCTTCATCTACACCCACTCAAACACCCAACCACCTATTCACCCACTCACACATTCACTCATTCACTCACACATATGCATTACATTAAACATTCAACCAAGCGAGAGTTGCCTTAACACTCTCCATCTCTTCAACTCTCCGACTCTCCGAACAACAACAAGAAAACTCATAAAATTTGCAAATGTAAATAATTTTCTTAACGAAATTTTCACATACCTTTGCTCGACCACATTAAAGCTCTCCCATTGAGGACCCCCTTCTACCACGAAACATGACTGCAAATTTGTCAACTGACAGGACACAAGAGAAGACAGAAGACAGAAGAAGAAGGACACAAGAACAGTAAATAGAATAAGACACCACACATATGGCCAGTGCTCTTTCGACTTTTGCCAACGCCATCGCCAACTCCAACTCCAACTTCAAGCCAGCATTAATAATAAATAATTGAAAATGTCTCACGGGAATTTTACTTGCTTTGCCATCGTGTGAACTTTGCCAGCCCAAAACAACTTGGCCTTAATATTAGAGCAGAACCAAATGATGTGTCTTAGACTTTTACACTACTCTACAATGCATATAAGTTTATAAGGAATATCATAAGCAATTTCCAAGTGAACACTGCAAGGATAGAAAAAGTTATAGACATAAGCTTCAGGGCAAATATTATTGTTTCTGTATTATTTTAAAGTTAGCTGATGAAGAAGCTGATCATAATACGTAAGAGGAAATATGGTTTATCCAACCAAAATCAATGCAAGTGATGACTTTCGAATCTAAGTGCTTAAATTAAATCTGTAAAAAAGATTTAAGCTTTAACAAAGACTCTCAGTTGTCTCTAACAAAACAGACTTTTTGATATATGTAAGTATGTATTCCATTAACGAGAACTTTATCTTTAAATATGTGGAAATAGTTTCAGACTCAGACTAACGATCTGGCATGCCTGCCAAATTAAGATTGAAAAAAAAAATTACGACAACCAACGAATGACGAGTTCAAAAAGTCACAGCAATAAGTATGACAAATTTTATGTAAGGTGGCAATGCCGATTATACCGTCTGAGTGGCGTTCTGTAAAAGATCTGAGCATAGAGCGAAGCGAGAAGAAACAGAAGAAAGTTACAAATTGTTCGTCGTGAGTAGCAAAATTCGAAAGGGTGCCAGTCATGTCAATTCGTAGATGTCATCAGTCATCCCAAAGTTGAATTATGTATATCTAACTTGTATCTAAATTTACATATAAACTATAACCATTAAACTAAACACAAACTGACATAGTCCTAAATTTAGAATGTATAATTATAAACGTATGCGTCACTGACGTAGGAAGAGTCTTTTTGGACAGAATTTTTGTTATGGAAACAGTTTATTTTGATGAAATGTTTATAATCGATAAGTTTATTTGAAATAAAATCCAATTCAGCACACAGCCACACTAATTTTGGAATTTTTTTAGCAATAAGAATAAATGTAAAACGTTACATATCACTGGCGCAGGGTCAGTTTTAACTAAACTTATATTATTATTATTAAGATGATTCGAGCTTTTAAGTCGTAGCACTGGAAGATAGATCTATCGAACCCGAAATCTGAACCAGATCATATGTATGTATTATTGCATCCAGGTAAAATAATTTGACAGGCACTAAACTTCTTTCTTTCATGCCCAGTCAGATAATTGTGGTAGAAAATTGAAAATAATACTTCAATATAAAAATGCATAACTTTTTCGACAATAAATTTTAAATATTTTAAGTTAAGAAGCTTGAACTGAAATTCTATTTGATTTTTGTGGTCTTTAACTAGACTTTTTGTTGAATTCCTTTAAACGATTTGGGTTAAAATTGATAACTTTTGGTAATAGTCGAGTTGAAATCAATTCTGGCTTTCTTTTGTAGCATATTCATTATTAAAACTATATTGAACAATATTGAAAACTTCTTTGTTACTTTCCATTGAGTTCCTTCTACTTATTTCTAGATTTATTCTCTCGAATCCAATTGGCATGTAGAGTATGCCGCTGTCGTCAATGTCGCCTCAATGAACTCATATAAGTAGTAGTTTCTACCGCTTTCACTCTAACCACATTAATTGCATACATCTAGGCGCAGTTGGCTGGCAAAATGTTGACAGCTTTCTCGCTTGTCTCTCTCTACTTTGGATATGTGTCTTGGCTTAAGTCTAACTGCCCATTTTCTTCAGCCCAATTCCGGCGGGAAATTAAAGTAAAAGTTTACGCTTTTTTAGCTTCATACTTGTACACGCACACACAAACAACAACTTACACAGTCAAACACTTTCACACGCACACACACACACACACACACACACACACACACACACACTCACACACACTTATAGGCAGAACGAAATTGTTGCTCATTATGTATTTATGTCAATTTCTGGCACTGAATATATACGAATGTATATGACTGTGTGTGTGTATGTGTTTGTGTGTGTGTTTGTGTGTATTTGTGTGTATTTGTGTGTGTTTGTGTGTGGTAGTGTGTGAGTGTTTTTTCGTGTGGGCGGCCGCAATGACATGTAAAACCTTTTTAGGGGCGCCTACTTTTTGCCTCCCCCGCACGCCCCTCGCACCGCCACGACGTCCTTGGCCAACGATTCGAGCTGAGCTCGTTCACCTGGCCAAATACAAGCATTTAATGACTTTGGCTTGCTTCAGTCTCTTTTGGGACGCATTTAGCGTGTAAATTTCACTGTACTTGTTTCTTTTTTTTTTCATTTTACTCCTTCAGCAATCGTAAAGGTGTGTGTGTGTGTGTGTGTGCATATTTCAGTTATTTTTATTTCGGTGTTACTTTTTATGCACTCTCCCCCCCACCAAACACCACACTTACACACTCACAAAAATACCTCTATATGGCCACGTTTGTTTGTTGCTTTTATATGTGTGTGCGTGGCTTAAAGTACTTTACTTTACCACCCCTCCTCCACCCCCCACCCTCGATTTTCCTTGCCCTACTGCGTGTTGTTTTTTTTTTTTCGTTTTCGTTTTTCGGGCGGGTTCTGATATTGTAAAGGGATTTGCTTTGTATGCCCAGCGAGAATGCTGATGACTGGCAGCAAAGATGATAAAAATAAGTTTTTATATACCTGACATAAATCATAAAATTTTTGCCATATGGAAGGCAAATCAAGCAGAAGGAGTGCAAAAGGGATCTAGGGGGGAAAGGGGCACATAAGATTATTGATTTACCATATCATATAGATGAAGGCAGCAAACGGAATCCTCTTTAGTGTAAATGCAATAGGGGTAACTCTATACTTAACGCCAAAATTATTTAAAAAATTCATCAACTTGCAGATATCGTACTACAACATATTTCCTAGACTCATTTTGAGCCTTAAAGGCTAAAATGAACTCTCTTAATTTGCTGAATTTCCCACTTATCATTGTGTAATGGGAACTTTGTTAGCTAATTTAAAGCTGACTCAGCTCTTATTTACCTCCCCACAAATCCTTGGATAAGTACTTGACTTTATCTCTCCACATGTTGCCAATGGTCGAGCAACCCCTAGTTTGCTGTTGTCCCCCCCCTCTCTACCACTGTTCTCATCTTCTTCAACTTATTTTGCCATATCTCAACGTTTAATTAATGTCACTGACATTTGTCAAGTTGAATTTCATAATTTGCGCTTTCAACTGGGAGACCCAACGGCAGGCAGCCACAACCCAACACACCTGGCATCTGGCACCTGCCTCCCAATCAGCCACCCACACAGGACACTGTTGACATTCGGCCCTCGACATTAGTTTCAATAATAAATTAACCTGTGACTCAACTCGTTCTCTGTGCGCTCATCTTGAGGGCTCAAAGTCAGTTACAGAGAATTCCTGTTACTAGAATGTCTTTTGCACTCGAGTGCATTGAGTCGCGCACGCATTCCAGAGGCAACTGTACCTGGTTTAGTGTCGTGTATATGAAAACTTTATGGTTGGCTTTTGTAAATGCATTACATTTATGAAAATCAATAGGCAGCTGCTGGTGCTGAGGCAAGTAATTCAATTCGCGTCTTTCTTGCTCGCCTTCGTCGAAGGTCTTTGATTGCAAACTGGCTGACTGGCTGGCTGGCTGGCTGGTCCTTTGGCCCAAGACCTACAACTATCAGGCAATTCGATTGAACTTAATTTGCGGGCAAAATAGGGTCAGGCCAGGATGATGACAACGACGATGACAATGATAATGATGATGACGTTGTTCACCATGTTAAAAACCAAGGACAAATGTGATGACATTTTTCATACCCTTTGGCATAGGAAAATGGGAAATATTGAGATTGAATCTGACGTCACTTTGGCAGCATTAAAGTTTGCTTCAAATTTTTAACAAATTAAGCGAATTCTATTTTGTTTGCCACCAACTGAAACGTTAGATTTTGATTTTCAGGGGCCTCTAGCTTCTAACAAATTGGTAATGTATTATTTAAACAAGTTAGCTCCCAAAAGCAAGCTAAATGCAAGCTGAATATTAGACAAATTTCTAAAGTTCCGTTGTCTACTACCCAAAAGTATGCTACGAAAACTGTTGACCTAATGCTTTCGCTCACTTGAGGAACCAAAATTAAATTTTAGATGAATCTAGAAAGCAAAAAATCTTAAGTCTAAAATAAACCTACTACGATTTTCCTTGAAAAGTGGGCTTAAAAGAGTATTAAAGATTTCAATGCCAAAGGTCAAAAGAGGTCCATAGGATCAAGAGAGTCCTTTACATTGTTTTCTAACTCTTAGGAGAAATAATGCAGTTAATGACTAAGAAATTGCAAATGTACAACTTTTCTTTATAAAAACTATGAAGAACCTCTAGGTCGACTTTACTTTAACTTTACTTGTTGATTTTCCAAGGAAATTGTGAGAGGTAAATCAATGTTTTTCAGTAAGTCCATCCAACCAGCACTTAAATGTGACTTTAAAAGGAAAAGCAAACCAAGACTTCAAGGCAAATAATAAAAGCGAAAAAAAACGAGAAATGCTTTAAATCTCAGCCTTGCGTCCATTTTCTTTTTTTTTTTATTCCTTTCTTCTCACATTCCGTCAGTTTCCGCTTCCGGGCGCCAAAAAACGAAGCAAACATATACAACTTTTCTTCTTCTTTTTCGCTCTCCCATTCGCTGTTCCCTTGTCTGTTTTTTTTTTTTTGGCATTTGCTTTGTTTTTTCTTTGCCTGGCATAAAAATCATTAAACTGATTTATATTCCGTTTGATTCTTGGTTGAATGTGTGTGCGTGTGTGTGTGTGTGTGCGTGTGTGTGTGTGTGTGTTTTTCCCTTTGCTTTCGCTTTTTTCGTTTTTTTTTTGTTTTTGACTTGAACTTGAGTTCAAGTTGGATAAAAGGGTCGCCTATACGAAATTCGATAATTCAAGTCAATTTCGCATGTGTCGGGGTCGCTCAAGGGTTAAGTGATTTCTTTGGCTTGCTTTTCTTTTCGCCAGTTTCTCCTCCCCCCGCACCCCACCACAAATTTCGTTGCATTGCCTTGCCTTGATTTGCCTTTGTTGTTGTTCTGCATTTAGTCAAGTGTAAAATAAAGTCGCATAAATAATCAGCAACACCAAAAGGCATCACACATAAAATATTTAAAGTTTCTCTTCATCATTTTTAGTGGAAAATTTAAATTTTCATATATCGATTTTTGCTGTTATTTAACCCTCGACTCGAATTTAGTCTAATGCGCTGCAGGCGCTTGAATATTTTTGTAACGGAAAATCACAAAAATTTGACCCGAAAATGTTTGCACAAATGTGCTTGTCCCTTTCTCAAAACCCTCTTCACCTCTCCCCCTTACCATCTCTCTCACTCTCTCTCTATCTCTTGTTATTACACAGCCCTTGGCTACCTTGAAAGGGTTGTGTCGTTATCGAAAAAAAAAATATATATAAAAATTCAATTCAATTTCGTTGAAATGTTTTATTATATGGATTTCGTTGTTGTTGTTGTTGACTGTGCCTGATTTTAATGTAATTGCCGGTAATAGCAAACACTTTTTATGGGTTAACAAGTTGCTATCGTTTGGCTGGCTGGCTGGCTGGCTGGCTGGTTGTTGTTGTTGTTGTTATTGCTATTCCCTGACCGCTCTTAATGTTCGTTTGATAATTTTCCGCATTGGCATTTTTAGTTTTGTCCCTAAATTGAATTCCAATTTGAAATTAATTTTGCATTGGGGTTCCCTTTAAATGTGTATATATATACTCATTAAGTGTGCCAAAAAGGGTTTATTTGGTTAGACGAAACAAATTTGTGGATATATATAGCACTCTTAGTCTTTAAAACCAAGAGTTTTGAATGGGAATTTAAATTAGTAAATATTTAAAAGTCTTGTGAGGTATTTTAGGACCTTACCTAATTACCTTTATTTTTTGCAAAAGTGCAATAAAATTATTGAATTGAAAAATGTAATGCAATTAAAGCCTTTAAATTCAAGTTTTGGATTCTTACTGTGACTTCTAGCCTGGAAAATATTTGGAGCTTTCAGCTAGAGACATGAAATAAGGTTCTAAATGAAATATTTAAAAGATGAAAATTATTTATTAACTTTGTAGAGACTCTTGCAAAGGCCTGACATGCCAAAAAATAAACTATACACAGATTCAGTTAATGCATTTAATAAAGGTCTACCTGATATTGGCCTATCTGATCGGACTGTAAAACAAATATATTTAATCTTTTTTTTGTGTGTACTAACGAAACACTAAGTTTGGCTTAAATCAAAGAAGATGCAGCTTAGATAAGCAATGTTTGCTAATGTTGAAAAGTTAAAACTAAATTGTAGAAATATTTCAAATTAAAAAAGTCAAAAATAAACGATATTAACCATTTAATATATTTAATTGAAGTGTAGTTCTTGCTGAGGTTTTGGTTGTTTAAGGTTTTGGCAGAAAAGCTGGTCTAATATATAGAACGAGTACTTTCCCTTTCAAAGGATATAACTCAAAAGGCTAACGAATATTCACATCTTTTAAAAGGGTTTCTAATTAAGCTTCATTTAATTTTAACACACGTTAGTTAACCAATTTAGCCGAAACAATTTATTCTAATTGTTATTCATTCAGTTTCCATTTCAATAGCATTTTCAAACATTTCATTTAAAAGCCGCTCCAAAAAATATTTTTATTAAATTTCTAAGAATTTCATTTCTAAAACAACAAAATGTATGGCAAATTTCTTAGAAATTTAACAAAGAGCTTTTAACTTCAAATTAATTTCAAATTATATACGCGGCACGATATCATAAACAATTTTACATAATTTTCTATGGAGCGAAATTTGTTTCTTGTCCTCATACACTTAACGCGGCAATTATCAAAGGGTATATTAGTTATATAGAAAAGTTTGTGGCTTTTATCTTTAACTTTTAAGGAGAAGTTTTTAAAGTTTGTCAACGTTTCCATTAAGGAGATAAGCCCAGTTGAGGCTAGATTCTTTTGAAAGGGTAAACAAATTTCGTTGTTACTTAATTTTGGTTGGTTTCCGAATTGAAAAACACACGCAAAAAGTCACACCACAAGTGTGTGTGTTTGTGTGTGTGTGTGTGTGTGTATGTGCGTGTGTTGTTCATAGGCCTCGTCGACTTTGGTAATTGGTTTTGATGTGACACGAAACATTCGCTGTGCAACGAAAAACAAGCACGCACGAACCGAAACTACCGCTCCACATAGGTTGAAATTTTTATCAATTTGATTGTAATTACTTACATAGTATATACATACTACGAGTACTACGATCCGATCGATTCTGATTCGTATCTCTCATGCAGTTGGAATTCTCCCATTGAGATAAAAAACATGTGTTCCCGCGACATTATCAATGTTAGGAGTAGCACATTGATTGATTCTTTGATTAGCTAGAGTTAAATGGCATCTCAAGCCATGAGACTAAATGAATTCAAGGTCAATGAAATGAGCTGAAGATTACTTAAAGAAGAAGACGGCCAAAAATTCAGGTTGAGCTTCGTTTTGGTCCACTAATTTTAACAAATATCCTCTAACCACTGCGGTTTGAGGTAACAAAGTGACTTGATATGCCCTAAGTAAAGGTGGATAACTATCGATAATAGAAACACAGTCGATAGTCCCAATAGCATTTAAAACGTAGCTTGCTTTAATATCAGACCAAGAAACAGTAGTAAGGGAAAAAGTCTATTCAACTAGAGCCTTAAAATATTCCTTATTTTTGTACCTTTTAACATTATTGAGGAAAAAATTAAAACACTTTCTCAATTTGATTTCCTATTGTCATATATTTTTTATTCTGGTATCGAGCAACCGATTTGTTTAATGTAATTGGGTCTATCGACTGTTTGAACTATCGATAGTTCTCCTTCTCTAGGCCTAAGAAAACCAAAGTGAAAACTACAGTGAAAACCTATCTCAAAAAGATTCAAAATCTAGACAGGAAACTTTCTGCTGTGCATTTGATTTCACAATATTTCGGAAGCATGAATCATACATTCACTTACCGCAAGGCAAAATTGAGATGTCTTCCAAATAGAAATGACATCATTAGATCACAAGCAACGAAAGTATCTCAAAATTTTACTTTGGCCAAACATACATAGCTTAACTCAAAATTCACATGCCATTCCTAGGCAGTTTAATAATTTGTTTTATAGGTCCATTGCCTCGTCTTGTATTTGCAACATTCCTTTTTGGCTTGTAGGAAACCAAATAGCATTTACATATATTTACTTAACTATGCCCATGGATTCCTTACTTACGAAGCAAACTATTATCAGGGATAGCAAATAAGTGAAATTCAAATCATGACTGCGTATCTTGTTTGTTCTCTGCCGATCCCGGACCCTCTGCCTCGTATGGAGGCATTCAACCTTTTGCCTATTGCATGGTATGCATCTAATTAATTAAACAATTGTAAATTCCTTTGATAAATTAACGTCACCACATGCACAGTTACACAGACATACACAGACACTTCTTGTGGAAAGGAGAAAGAGGATGAGAATGAGAATGAGGAGAAGGAACAGAAGGAGGTTAGGTTCAAGTGTGGCAGCTGATATGGTTGGTCCGCGGTTATGGTAAAATTAATGCAAATGCGTCAACCATTTTGGTAAACTCTTAATCAATGTTAATTTGTCGAAACAATCGAAAGGAAGGAAGAAGTCTGTGTTGTCAAGTTCCGTTCCGCTGAGTGCAAAACAATTAAAGAAATTGAAATGTGATAACGCACATCATCAAAGTAAGTAAGGCAGGCAGGCAGGCAGACAGGCAGCAAGACAGACAACAGACAGCCAACAGCAGCAGCAGCAGCATCCCCAAGTCAAAATCAAGGTTGTAATGCCTTGCTATCTGCATGACATCTATCTGTCGATAAGATAGATACCCATCTGGTCGTCGCATTGTCAATGGTCGATGGCCCATCATATAAAAGAGCTGCAGGCTCTTGCAAAATTGTCATTTGAGTACAACGCTTTGTACAAAAGTTCAAGACAAGTTTCGGTAGCCGCAAAAACTACATACACAAAGGAATAGCTGCCGCATCATGAAAACTCATTTTGGTAACAAAAACAAGTGGAATAAATGCCGCAAGGATTCAAATACTAACCAGCAAGTATTCTCATTTCTTCCAGCTCTTGCCTGTCTGGCCGTTCTGGTGGCCACCATCGGTGCCGCTTCAGTTCAACCATCGGTTATCCAAGTCAATAACCAACTCTATCAGCGCGTTGTCTGCAACAATAAGGCCAACGGTTTTCGTGCCTTAGTCCCGGGAAGTTGTTCCCAGTACTATGAATGCCAATCCGGCGTGGCTACGCTCAACACTTGCTCCCGTTTCTTCGATGCCAAGGTCCAGGGATGTGTTAACTACAATACGGGATGCGTCGAAGTGAAGCAAACATCCGCAGTCAAGGTTAATGCTGCCGCTGCCGCTGCCACGGATTGTGAGCCAACAACAACACCATGTGCCTCAGTTGAAACAACAACCACTTGCAGTCCAAGTGAGGTAACCACAACAACTTGCACCACAACAACATGCAAGCCAGACGAAGAAACAACCCCCACAACAACCGCTTGCAGTACTGAGTCAACGACGACCACTTGTAGCACCGCTTCCTCTTCGTCAACTACGACAACAACGTGCACCACGCCGACAACAACCACTTGCAGCACCACAACGTCCTCGTCAACCACGACAACAACCTGCACCACTCCAACAACAACGTCTTCGTCCTCGACAACCACAACAACGTGCACCACACCAACAACAACTACTTGCAGCACCACAACGTCCTCGTCAACTACCACAACCACGTGCACCACACCTACTACAACTTCAAGCAGCTCAACCACGACAACAACGTGCACTACGCCGACAACAACCACTTGTAGTACAACTACGTCCTCGTCAACCACGACAACAACTTGCACCACTCCCACAACAACGTGCACCACCCCAACAACAACCACTTGCAGCACCACAACGTCCTCGTCAACCACGACAACAACTTGCACGACCCCAACAACAACCTCTTCGTCTTCGACAACGACAACAACGTGCACCACCCCTACAACAACCACTTGCAGCACCACAACATCCTCGTCAACTACCACAACAACGTGCACCACCCCAACAACAACCACTTGCAGCACCACAACGTCCTCGTCAACCACGACAACAACTTGCACGACCCCAACAACAACCTCTTCGTCTTCGACAACGACAACAACGTGCACCACCCCAACAACAACCACTTGCAGCACCACAACGTCCTCGTCAACCACGACAACAACTTGCACGACTCCAACAACAACTTCTTCGTCTTCGACAACGACAACAACGTGCACCACCCCTACAACAACCACTTGCAGCACCACAACATCCTCGTCAACTACCACTACAACGTGCACCACCCCCACAACAACCACTTGCAGCACCACAACGTCCTCGTCAACCACGACAACAACTTGCACGACCCCAACGACAACCACTTGCAGCACTGAATCAACGACAACCGCTTGCAGCACTGAATCGACGACAACCACCTGCACCACAACCACTTGTAAACCAAGTGACACCACCACGACAACAGCTTGCGCCGATGTCCCAACAACAACCACACTTTGCCCCGATGTGACAACGACCACAGTTTGCGCCCAGGAAACCACCACACTCTGCGCCGACTCCACTACCCAGAGTGTGAAGGCTAACTCCGTTAAGGTCCGACCCGCTCGTCCTGCGCTCGTAAAACGTCCTCTGCCTGAAGCCGCTCTAGCTGCTGTAGAGGCTCCCCAAACCCATGCCGAGCTGAGCATGTCCACCTACACGAACTATGTGTGCCGCAACAAACCCGATGGCTTCATGTTGGCCTCCCTGAAAAGCTGCAACGACTACTACATCTGTCGCTATGGCAAACCTCTGCAGGTCAGCTGCGGTAACAAGTACTTCAATGCCCTGAAGGGTATTTGCGATCTGCCTGAGAATACGCGCTGCGTGCAGCCACAGGCCTAGATCGATCCAGACGACAAGCTTGCACCACCAGCACCAGACCCCACCATGATTGCAAGCGAAAATGATTTTATTGAATATTTTACCTAATAAATGCAACAGCTAAAACAGGCTATATAAATGTATGATTTGTGTTTCGAGTTGAATGATCTTGCAGGAAATGAATGAACTTGTAAATGAGAAACTAAGAGTCAACTCAGCCAAAGACACAATAATATATGCCAAATGATTATAATATGCAAGATCAATAATGTCGAATTATCGCCTCAAAAGTCTTTCTAATCGGATCGATTATAAATTAATTGTTTTTGAAATCGATCATCGATAAAAAAACCAGCGATTTTTAGCTTCGCAATCCACGGAGAGGCATGTGGGCATTTCACATCCACAAGGTTTCAATCCCAAATAGGAAAAGTTTCTATTCAACATTCCAATTGTTCCTATCCCATGCATTCTGATTTGGTTTAAGACTCTTTTCCACATCTCAAATGTTCACAAATGTTCCTATCCCATGTATTCCAATGCCATCTCACATTTGAAATGTTCCTATCCCGTATAGGAAAAGTTTCCATTCCATATCACGATTGTTCCTATCGCATGTATTCAATGGCGATCTTACATTCGATATGTTTCTATCTCCAATAGGAAATGCTTCTTTTCCACATCTCTTATGTTTCAACACATGGGATGTGTTTCAATTAAATTTTTTGGCGATAAATTTCTAATGCAGCACTGAATACGAGACAGTCAGTTTGATGGCAGCCAACAACAGAAAGCAGTTCTAGATTCTTTAGCGTTTCTTGATGAAATTCTCTGAGTAGGTCCACTAATTGTATTGACTCTAAATCTTAATCACACCAAATTGTGTAAGAGACCTTAAAATGAAAATACTGTGACCACTGCGCAGCATGATTACCCACTAACCAAACTGTGTGGCTAGCCCAAAAACGAATTACGACGCACTTAAATGGGGTTTGGTGTCACAACTTTGTGCACCCCCGAAAGTCACATGTGAAAATGTCAAAAAGTATTTAAGGCATTTTTGTGTTCTAGTAATGCGTGACCCTCTCATGTGTTCGCCGGCATTGACCACACCAATTTGGGGGAGGCTTTACTAAAAAAAAAAAAAGAAAAAGCAAAAGCTCTGACCACCCCGTAAAACTGACCACAATGCGCTTTAAGGCTTATCAAGGGGGTTCGTTTCGGGGACCTCTCAACGTATTAATGGGCTTAGTCAACTTGTTTGCGTTGTCTTGCCCATAAAATGGCAATGTGAGGGGGGAGCAAGCTGACTAGCTAAGTCAAAGTTACGTTTTGCCGTAACTTTTCCAACTTTGTTTAACAAAATAATTAAACCAAAAAAAAAAGCTCAAAAAAGTGAAAGACACATATGCCACGCCTAACGTTTCTTTTATGGTAATTTCCCGTAAACTGTGAAAAGGGTTTCGCAGTTCAAAAAATTACTGAAAAAAAAAAATAAATAACGTGACACAGCATGACATTGGCTCGTCTGCTTCTTCTTCTTCTTTCGCGTGGTGGGTAAATGAATGGGAGGGAAATCTTAACGAAGCAACAGGAACAGAAAAAGCCTAAAGAAGAGGAAAGCGCAAAAAACACATGACTTTCAGTTTCCTTTTTGGTTTTTTTTTTTTTTAGAAGAAGAAAAGGCACACAAAGTAAACGTAGACTTTTTAGCCGCCAGCCATTTGCCGCGACATGTTTTGGGGGAAATACAGTGGAGAGTGGGGGAGAGTATTTTGTGGGCTGTGAAAACAAGGAAAGGTGTTTGTGTGTGTGTGTGTGTGTGTGTGAGCCCTGCAGAGTTTTTGTCTTTTTGGTGGCTTAGTTGAACATCCACGTTAAGACTTGAATGAGAAAATGCGAGGCACAAAGGCTTAAGTGACAAATTTTGTAGATACATACATGTAAAAGGATAACGAAAGCAAGTCGTAAAGTCACCCAAAGAAGTTTTCCTTTAAATCCCAGAATTATTACTTTACACTCAACCGAAAACTAATTATTTCTATAGCCAATAAAATATTTACATAACTAAAACTTAAAGTGATTTAAGTTGAGCTTATTTTAATTCAAACTGCTCTAGGAATAAATTTTGTCAATTATTGATAAAGAAATTTTAAATTAAACAAGAACACCCAACAAATTATCCTTGTTTCCTCACCCCTTTGTCGCCCTTTGTTTTAGGAAGCTTGAAACAAAATTTATTAAGCTTTATGCAGGTTTTTCACTATTTTCTAAAAGATGCTTAAAGAACCTTCTACATAAATTATAAATTTTATGTATAACTGAAAGGCCTAAAGGTGAGATTAGGTTAGGTTAAACCGGGGTCCCACTTGGAACGTCCGTAGTCCGTAGTGTTACCTATAGTTGGATGAGTCTGTTAGGATACCTCTTGGTTATGTCTTGAAACAGGTTCAGAAGATAGACTCCCAGGTAGCTAAAGTACCTGTTAGCCCTGGGAATTCGCATAGGAGAACGTTGGGCTCCCTGCAACTGGTTAAGTCCTGATGTTTTGCGTAACAATCCTTACGGTTTAGGTCTATTAGCTGCTTGCCCAGTTTAACATCGCGCGTACCAAAGACAGCCTAAAAGTATGCACACAATTTCAGTTCTTATTCGAAAATAAGGAACCGAAATGTGAACAGCCTTGTTCCTATCAAAATCTTAAGTTTTAAGCTGATCTAAGAAAGGAACCTGAACCAATTGAAAGATGGTTAAGTTCAAATTTTATTTAAGTTCTGATGTGTCTGCAAAATTTAAATGCCTTAGCGTTCAAATTAGAGTAAATGACAAGATATAATAATTCTAGACCTTAGTGGGCAGTAGAAACCTATTTCCAGATGTCTATTCATTTATCTTCCTATCTATCTATCTTTTTATTTATCTATCCTCCTATCTGCAGACCCTTTTTTCTCATAAATTTTAGAGGTTAACTATAAATGAAAAAATCTAGCACACATTTATATTTCTAAATAATAATTTAATCACTTTATAACAGTTTTTATTACCAAAATTTGTTGATCTTTTGCCATTTAAACTAAATCAGAAAGTTGCAACTTCAGTTATTTACAGAAAATTTATTAGAGTTTCAAAATTTAACCCATTTTAAGTGGAAAACCTTTCATTAAATGCGACTGCGAGTTGGCCGGAACTTTTTCTTCGCCGATATTGAAATTAAAAAGGATATTAAAATGTTAAAATCCCTATGGGTTTGCATTTTAAGAAGCGTCATCTTAGCTAATGAAAGAATTTAGAATGTATTCGGTGTTTGTGCTAAGCCAAGAAATGCGTCAATTTAAGCAGAGGGCACACACCTGTAAAAAGGAAATTGATTTATAAATTTTCATATTCATTTATGGTGAGATTTTGGAAATGGTAAAGAACCGTTTCAAGCTGTGCACATGGTAAAATTTCTTTTATGGACCACTCAGAGGGGAGTCCTAACAAATTGATGGCAACACAAACTCTCTTACATGCTCCTTTTGCCTTCTCTCTCTCACTCTCTCATAAACAATGAACACAAAGCGCAAAGAATTTCGTAATAAAAATCACACACATAGACAGAACAGTGGGGGGTGGTGTGTATCCCCGCCGCCCTTCTCGGCCACTTGCTATTACACCCGCGTTTTCTTCTTTGGCGCTTTTCAGTCAGTTGGCAATGGATACCGATAGCAGCAGACGGAGAGGCCTCAGCAAAATGAAATCCGCTTTTACCCCTAAAAGTTCCCTCTCATCTACACACACACACATACACTCACACCTACGCACCTACACACACAATCCTACAAAGGGGCACATTCGTCTGAAGAATTCAAATTAGAGTTTTGTTTACAATCGTCAAGTACTCCCAGTGCCAAAACCCTTTATTGAATTGTGTATGTATGTGTGTGTGAGTGTGTGTGTGTGTGCCATCGCGTTGCTCTTTCACCTTTGAAATTTTTATTGCCAACGTGCGGTGCTTTGTTTCCGGCTGTCAGGAAAAATTTTCAATTTACCTAGGGACAAAAGGATACTCACCGTAAGGTGCTTCGCGTTCATTATCCATCAATGTTTGATTATTGATTTTTGAAATCTTTTACTGAAGTTTAGCAAGTATACAGGCCATAGGGCCAACATGCTGGACCGCATGGTCCACAGCAGGCCGAATAGCCGCCACAATAGGGCGAAAGGCTGCATCCATAGCATGCCCCACCGAACCAGGGAGCGCAGGGTCCAGAGGGTCCATAGCCATAGCTGCCGCAACCAAAACCGCCGCACATACTTGCGTCTTAATCGAAAGGCGTTAATGCAATTGCAAACGTTAACAAAATGTCTGAATTGACTTACCTAAAACTTAGCCACAAATTGCGAAAAGGAAAGTTTGAAGTTCTGTTTAAAAGTTATAACTGAAATATATTTATTTTTTGGTTTTGGCCTGTTGCCCTGTAAGCTTAAAGTCAAGGCACACTTTTAAGTAGAAATTTTAAGAAGTCCCGCAGGCATGCAAAGGAGTAGAGGAAACTAAACACCTGGGAGATGGTTAAGAGATCGGAGCAACTGCTCGTAATTATTATGTCTTCCCGACTGCTACTACTACTACTGCGTTTCCTCTGGAGGCCTCCGACAAACGGTGTCAGTTTTCACAGCAACAGAAGCAACAGCAAAAGCAACTAGCAACCAGCAACTGGCAACTGGCAGCCAGCAACAGTGCAGCATCTGCAGTTGCAGCCATTTTTACGACGTCATTAACCCAACAAGTAGCTTCCGTTGCTAACACACACACACCCACACACACACATACATACACACACAGAGAGAGTTACCCATCACCCAGAGATATAAAGAGAGAGAGAGAGGCGAATTGCACATTCCGGGATCAACGGCTGCAAAAACTGACTGCAGCAGACAGTTATGCGCCTTGCAAATATGCAAAAAGGCAAAAAGAGCTGCCGGCCAAATTGTTTCTCCTTTTGCTGCATGCATACAAGAAGAAGAAGAAGAAGAAGAGAGATGTGCCGAGGAAGAGAAGAGTGCGACACTCGTTTTTTTTTTGCCCCAAAAAGTCATAATGCACTGCACAGTGAATTGGCGAAATGGATGCAACTGAAATGGGTTGGTTCAAAGTTTTGTTACCTTGTTACGTTGCAAAAGGATTTACTCGGCTTCTTTTTTTTTTGTGTCACCTTAGGAAACTAACTTTATCTATTTTGCCAAACACATATTTTTATGCAAATATATGAAAGTAGAAGAAGTTAAGTAGAAGCTAAACTATCAATGAGGTCAACGAAGATGCAGCCAGTAGTTTTTGTTTCATATTTTTAGAGAAACATGAAACTGATTTTAAATAGACTTAGAATTGCCTTTGAAGGTAACTAATTTAAGTATCATAAATAAGTATGAGGAGCCTCAGTAGAATCCTTTTGGAAACATCCATTCTCTGATGGTCCATTCTAAGTCAAACGAAATTAGATTATTAACTAATCTTTAGAAAAAAATCATTAAAATTACCAAAGTAAGCACTTTTAAGAACTTGTTTCTTGTTTACACAGAGATCAAATCCTTTGGTCTTAAACACTTGTAAGTAATAAAATTCTATATAACAAACGAAATGAGATAAAATAACATCTTTTGAAATTCGCCATGTTGGTAATTGGTTTTCTTGGTTATTTACCTTGCCTTTAATTTTAACAATGCCGCAGCGATGGCGGCAACAATTTTTTATAGCCCGCTTCTAGGCGCAGTTTGGAAATCATCTTTGCTTTTGGCCAGCATTTATGGCCGGAAAAAGTTTTACAGCAGCATTTCGCAATGCCATCTACAAATTATGGTCTAAGACATAAAATTCGGCTAATGAGCCGCTAAGCAGCCCAATAAGATGCCAAAGGGGTTAAGGGCTGTTGCTGCTGCTGCTGCTTCTTCTTCTTCTTAGCCATAACAATTATAAAACAAAATGCCACAGAGACCATAAAAATCAACGACTGAACTGCTAAAATTTAATAAGACTTTGTACAGCCAACAAATTGGCTTAGCATCTGAAATTTATGAAATTTAAATTGAGGCAACAGAAAGAAAAGCAACGAAAAGAAAAGAAAAACGAAAGAGAGACAGAGAGAGGGAGAGAGAGAGAAAGCTGAGAAAAGCTCAAATCAAAGCCCACCACCCGCTGAGGGCGTTGAGGGGGTTGGAAAGTAGCCCAACAGCCCTTCTTCAATTCTCAAGTCTCTGGGGATAAATTAGTGGTTTTCGCTTCTCTAATAAAGTCGTCCGTTTGTCTGCACTAGAGGGATGGAGTGTGGAGGAGGGGGAGTGGGAGGGGAACATGGGGGCATTTGTCACCCTTAACTCCAATGCACACTGATTTAATATTTATTTTATTAATAGAAAATTAACATAAAAAAAATTGCCGAAATATTTTGACACTTGGCATTCTTTGGCTCCCCTCTTCCCTCTCCCTTCCATGGCGGAAGGTGTGGGGGAAATACTGTTGCCGCTTGTTATTATTTTGACACTTGCCACACACAATTGGCATGCGAAATGGAAAACCCAGCTGCCTTAAAGCTACACCACCACCAACAACAACAACAGACGGCGCAGCCCGCCCCCGCTGCCGCCACACACTTACCAAGTAACACCAACAAACAGAAACAGAGAAAGAAAAAAAAAAGAAAAACTGAAAGGGCAAATTTTATTATGGAATTTCGTAAATTAAATATTTACACGACAGCTGTGCGAAGGTCTTAAGTTTTGGTCCTTCTTCCTTGTTGATTCCTTACTGATTCAATATTGCGCTAAGGCAATAATTGAATTTAATAGCTCGCTGGGCTCGCTGCTTTAAAGTTATGATTACAGAATTTTCCAAGCCGATTAAGCGAATGAGTAAAGAAACAGAGCACAAATATAAGTTACTCCCCTAGGACAAAAGAGAGAGAGGAAATATATGCGACAATATAGAAATATATTCCACATCGACTATTTAAATCTGTATAGGTCTGAGTTTGAATCCTTTTTCAAATAGGTGCAACTTCACTTAACATTGGTAAGAGACATTTCGTATCCATTCGAAAAACAAACGAAAACAAATTAAATTTGACAAGTTTTATTAGAAGCAATTTTGTTTGTGAAACATTCGTAAACATCAGAAGAGTGATATTCGCCGGCTCTAGATCAATCTTGTAAAGATTATGCGATGGTGAAAGGGTCAAAAGGTGAGCAGTCTCTCTGTATAGCTATTTCAAGAACCACCAATTTCTATCATCAGCAGACTTTGGTAAAGACTTGAACATTGCAATCACCATATCATATTTTTAACGCTAAAACTAGTTGGGAATCATAACTAAATAAAACGAAAACAAATCATATTTTTAAAGCTAAAACTAGTTGGGAATTATAGCTAAATAAAGTGAAATTGGCCAAGCTTACGTTAAATTTTGTTCACCATTTTGTGCATATCCTAAGGCGTCGTCAGAATTAGTGTAAAGGCATTGCCCTTTATCAACCCAAATTTTATATACAGCTGTGTTTAGAAAAATTGGAATGTAGGGGGGGAAAAATAAGAAAAATTTAAAATAGCTACTTAAATGAATGAAAATAGAAATTTGTATATGTTTCTCATAATAACTACTCATTTTTTTAAATAAAACTTCATATTTGTTTCCCTTCCATGACTTATACTAGTATGTGTTCCTATTTCTCTGAACACAATTGTATATTGCAGTTCTTAAAATAGCTATAGAGACAATCTTACCTGCTTACCTTTATGTGCATCCTATCACATAATCTTCACATAATCGACTAATACCACTCATTTAATACATTTTAATAAAGTCGTTAATCGTTAAAGATATTTGCGAGAATCTCCTAATAAAGTAAAGGTTAGTCTCTACGTCTCATCGGTTCATACGATTCATTTTGACTCGTCGTGGAAAACATAGTTATTAGTAGCACTTCATTAACAAAAATTTTCCCCTTTTGTTTATTACTTTTTTTGGGACAATATCTAACAATTCGTTTGTCTTTTTTTTTATGCACAAAATGCAAAATTCAAATTGATAATTTATAAAAATTGTGAAAATTTTCCGTTTTCTAGTTCACATTTCAATATTTGTTTAATAACGCACTGAAGAAAAAGCTAAAAACGATTATTTATAACGCTAAAAGAATTTTAAATATTAAAGGGTTTTTAAGTATTTAAAAAAAAAACACCTAATAAGACAACCTTTTCTCAAGCCGAGCTTAAAGGGAAAAGAAGAATAGTAATTCTTTAATTTTTTTTGCAGTGACGGAGCTGTTTCATATAACCAAATAGAAGTAAGGAAAACATTTAAATTTAATATACATATATAATTGATATAGTATAAAGCCTAATAAACAAATGATTTCGAAATAAAGTTTTCAGTGTGTTCAGAGAGTTCCCCGTGATTTTAGCAATGAAAGCAAACAAAATAAGAAAGAAAAATAATAGAGAAGTTTATCTTCTGTTTTTTTTTTTTTTAGTGAATTTTCCAAGTCATTTAAAAAAATGAAAACAGCCGCCTACTAAATATCATTCTGTGACATTTATCTAATTTACAACAAAAGGAACTCAACCGCTTTCAATTGCCCTCTTTAAACTGAATGAAATTAGCTTGGCCTAAACAAAATAAACAGTATTAGGCAGCAGCAGTAGCAACAACAGCAACAACAGCAATAACATTGGTCATTTTCAGCATAAAAACAAAAGCAAATAGCGCTGACAAACACAAAAGAACAAAAAAAAAGGGAACCCAATGAAGGCCGAAATGAGGAGGCAAAGCGAGAAAGCGTTGAACGTTGTGTCACTAATTCAGGTAATTTGTCACTTTATTTACATTTTAAATGAATGTTGCTGCTGTGGATGGTGTTGCTGTTGCTTTTGCTGTTGCAGAATGAGAAAACCAATTTCCATTTTCATTTTGCGGCCAAACGCAGAGAGCGCATAAAGGAAGACAAAAACAAATGAGCGAATGACGTGCGGAATGGAGGAAGGGGGGGGGGGAGGGACAAACCAACCAAACTGGCTGATGGCTGATGGGTGAACCCTTTTCACTCTTTTCCCTTTTGCAGCTGTCGAAGCTTGTCGAAGGACAAGCAGCAGTTGAAAGGCAAAAGGACAACGGCAACGACCAAAGAAATGCGATTAAAATTTGAACAGTGAGCAAAAAGGCGAAAGACGTTTTTGTGGTAGACATCACGTAGTTAGGCAGGCAGTCGGGCAGGCAGGCAGGAAGGGACAACAGATACGCTGCCGTTACCACATGCCGTATACTTAATTTGAATGAAGTGGCCACGTTGTTAATAGCCCGCATCCTGCTAAAAGAAAGAAAACCCCGTTAGTATCTCACAGGTGCTTGTGCTTGGGGTTTTCTCTCTCTCTCTATTTCTCTCTATTTCCTTTTCTTTTTTTTTTTTGTAATGATGCTGTTTACTTTGGGCCAAAGCGTAAAGAATTGGTGGAACGCGCGCGGCAAGGTGCTGGGCTAAGCAAACCAGGCCAAGAGCAAATGTTTGCTTTAAACAAACATTGTTAAAATAAAGAAAGAAATGGCCAGAAAGAAATGTTGCTTGCATAAGTAATTGCATGTGAGGAACGAACGAAGTGAATATCTCAAGGCGAGTATCAAGCAAAAATGTGAGTAGGTATTAAAAATTTAGATAAATTACACTGTGCAACACAATTTCAGGGCGCACCAGAATGGTAATAATCTTAAATAAAAGTCAATATTTATAGTATTTTTGGGTTAAAGTAATATTAAAAACCAAGCAAAAAAAGGGCAAACATATAACAAGAACTTTTCAAAGGTATCTCAAAGATTAAAGATAATTTCAATGTGTATTCAGTTTCTTCTGGTTGAATCATATAAGCTATTAGAATTTAGAGCCTTCTAAGTCATTAGGATAGTGCTAAACCTTTTTCAACCGATGGTAACAGTATCACACAAAAGATTTAGTAACTTATAGCACATTCTTCTAATTGGCTGAAGTCCAAAATTTCAGCCATAACAAACTTCTAGTTTCGTTTTATATACTTAAGGAAGAAAGGTTTAATTGGTCCATGATTTGTGTCCTATTTTTGGAAGAGGAAAACCAAAAAACTCTTTAATGATCTGTACGGCGAACTGTCTCCCTTGATAAACCGTCCAATAACTCGTCACCCGATGGTTTCAATTGCTTAAAACGTATTCAAAATTCACGGTCTAATATCAACGGATTTTCTTTTCATTGATACATTTTTTCTTTCTTTACTCCTTCTTAACTCTTTCTTAACTCTTTCTTAACTCTTTCTTAACTCTTTCTCAACTCTTTCTTAACTCTTTCTTAACTCTTTCTAACTCATTCTTAACTCTTTCTTAATGAAGATGAGATGGATTCACTGTTAGAGTGAGGCACATCTAAGCTCCATCTAAAGGACACTTTAAGATACCTGCTTAACCTTTTAATGGGCCATACTTAAGCCTGAAAACATTCATTAATCCTTACACCATTTATTACATTATTTTGTTTACTAACTCATTCAAATTTCATCTAAAGATATGCCAAAAAAAAATAAACAAACAAAATTCTAAAGTTAAAGCGTCTTCTTTATTATTGTAAATGGCCAAAATTTTAACTAATTTAACTTTTTTTTATACAAGTTCTTTGAAGTAAGATAACCAAGTTCTAATGTGTGAGGATGCAAACCAATTTATTTGTAGAAATGAAGAAGTTACTGCCTCCCAAAATTGATTTATCTATCAAGCAGCATATTCAATACTCAGCCATTTACATCGAGTATATATGCTGCTTAGTACAAATCCTTTCAATCAGCTGCAATGAATGCCTTCATTCCTTGCCTGGAACAAGTACTGCAGCATCTCAGAAATTGGTTCAAGGGCCAATTCCATTCCAATTCGATGCTAATTTGATTTATTATCGTATCGAATAACCTACAAGAAGATGTTGCCTAGTGTTTTTCTTCAACTGTGCTTCTCTATGGGTTTTTTTGTTTATATAAATATTTAATTTTAATTAATACATATGTACATTTGTAAGACATTTCTTTGCAGTTGCTGCTGCAAAATTTTCAATTAGTTTTTCCAGTTACTATTTACAACAGTCGCAGCAGCAGGCAATGTAAAAATTCAATCAGCTCGAGCCGTGCTGCTGCCTGTGACGTTTATGAGCTGCTCGTAACATAAATTTTTCTCCCCTCTCTCTCTCTGTCGCTCTTCATATCCTCCTACGATTTTGTCTTGGTATCCATCTCGGGGTCCCCCATTTCCATCTCCATTTGCTTTTCATTTTTCGTCTTTGTTTCCTCTTTTCACATTCACCTTTTGTGGGCCACACAAATAAAAATAAACACACGTGCGGCTCTCGGTCGTGTTCATTGCCAAAACGTGTCTCGGTTGCCACGCCCACATGTAGGGCTACCGCAAAATACATACATATGTATGTATGAAGGAGTCGCGGTTTTTGTCAAGCCAAAAGACAAAGTGCTGCCACAATAATAGTTGAGAGAGCAGGAAAGTATAAATATTTTAAACATGTTTACCCTGCCATATTTTTGGTTCTCTATCTGTATCCTGTAACCCAAGCCTCCTCCTCTATGGTCTCTATGGCCTTCTCTCATATGCCTGACCACGTACGCTATCAATGTCCAATCTTCTCCAGCTTTTCGTGCAGCTCTTCTACAGCTGTTGTTCTCAGTGAGATGCCAGTTGAATTTATTTTTCCATCTTCTTTTCTTTGCTTTGTTTTCTCATGCCATGCTTATAATTTGCTTATTTTATTTGCTTTGATTTACTTCGCTTAGACAACGACAGACTCGGCAGGCATTTTCTCTCAGTGCATGACAGCGTCTGGAATTCCACATCACTCCTGCCTCCTGTTCTTTGGCTAAACAATGAGCTCAAATTGTGTAGCCGGCTTGCTTTGTAAATGAATGGGTTATGTCACTCATGAAACTACAAAAGGTCTTCAGATTTTGAAGCCAAATGGAAATCGAGTACAGCAAAGACTTGAAGCAAACATCTGCCAAATTACCAGTCATTTCATTAACTTTGGTACATGAAATAATGAATGTAACTTAATATACTTCATGTAGGTAAGTGAAAACTGTTTCTTATATGCCTAAAAGGGGAAATTGATTCCAATTAACAATCATTTGTAAACTAGATCCTAGAAATCTTAATGCTTTCGATGTCTTAATATTTTGTTAGCCATTTAGTATCTATTTATAAAGTTGATGAAATAATAAGGTTATATAATGATTTTGATTTTGATGATTCTGAATGATTAAAGCGACTTGGACAACCACTTCGCTGCAAATACTTCAAAATTTGTACACCTCACTCCCCGATCGTGTATTTGAAGTTATTTCTAACAACGGAGGATTCACGCATTATTAAACTTATTTAAAATTACTTTAAAAATATTCTAAATATAAGCTAAGAGCCAAAAATATGTAAATTATCTTCAGTTTGTTACATCATTTTTATTTTGACCTATTCCTATTCAAACCTATTCAGTTGAACGAAAAAAAAAATCATTAATTTTGATACTCTCTCAGAAGATAAAATAAATATAAAATAAATTAAATGTTTTTGAAATTCGTAATTCAGCGTTTTATTCTGATATAATTTAAGAATTAAAGAACAAAAAAACTATGTAAATCGGAATACTAGTTTAGGAGTTATGGACAAATTTCTACCGCTGAGATCATGGACCTATTCAGTTGAGCGGCAGTGTAATTATTAAATAAACTTAATTAATAACCAAAAATATCACAAATTTCTCTCAAGACATATTCAATTTTTATTACAATGTTTCTTAAAAGAGTAGTACTACTTAGTTGGATATTAATTTTGATTGATATTTAAAATAGAAATTATTTTTGGCAGCAACCTTTTTAAAAATGAAAAACACAAAATTAAGTCAAGAGAGATGGAAAACGAATCATTATGTAAAGAACTAATAACAAATTAACTTCCCTTTAAAATTTAAACAATATTTTTGTAAGCTTGACCGAAAATATTGTGTAAGAGAGCACCAAAGATTGAACTTATATTTATTGTTTTTAGTTCTCAAATTTCCGATTTGTTTAAAAAGATTGATGAAAAATATCTATATCTGTTAAAGCAACAACAAAGAGAGAGAGAGAGTGGTATAGAAAAAAACTCGGTAATCCATATCCTTTCTACTAACCCCGCTGGAACTAACTTGCTTCAGCGGGGGGAAAATCACAACTCCTTCGTCGAGGAGGTTCGAAAGAGAGCCAAAGAAAGAGACACTTTGTCAATCGATGTAAAGTTATAAGAAAACAACATAAATCTATAGTTTAAAGTTTTATTTAATTAGTTAAAAGGAAATTGTCGCTTAAGAGGTTAAGGTTCATATTTTAAAATATTATTTAAAACACTAAAAAACAGCGAAAAGATTAAAAAAAAAAACTTCTCTGCTTAAATTTAGATTGATAACTTTAGTAGCTTTACAAATGATTACCTTATGTACTTTGGTAACTGTTTCTGTTCTTTCTTCATCTTAGGCAGGCCTTACTGTGTGTGTTTTGAGAAAGTTTATGGCTATGTAAAGTTTTCTTTTACCTAGCCCTATGCATGTCTTTCGTTTATTGTTTATATTGTTTTAATTAATTTCATTTTGAGTCGTTGGCTTGCCACAGCCTCAAGAAGCATCTTCTCTGAACTCCCTCCCCCTCTCTCATCATCTCTCTGTCGCATTGGCATATATTTTATGCTCACGTATGCAGAAATGATATGGCACAAAACCGTGTCGAGACCCTCTTTGAGCCGAAGAGCATATATATATTTTTGGAGTGTTGCCATCGTCGTCGACCGCAAGCCAAGTTGTGTGCTCTGTTAAGTGGTGAACGGTTCCTGATACTGTTCCCGTTCCCATTCCCGTTCTCGTTTTCGTTTCCAGAAACTCAGGCAGGCCTTTCAGAATTGACGACATCCTCTCACTATGTTTGTGCAATGAAGCGTTGGGCTTTTATAACGCCAACAGTCAGTTAAGGAGACTGAATGATGAGTGGGTGGGGCGGGCTGTCGGCCTGTAAAAAGCTGCAGGGAAATTCTTAATTTACGTTAAAAAAAAAAAAAGATACAGAAGACAACGTCAGAGAGAGAGAGAGAGAGAGAGAGAGTGGGGGGGGGGGGGGGGGCGACAAGAAACGAAGACGGAAAACCTCTGCGTAATAAATGAAACGTAAAGGCAAAAAAAAAAAAATGAAACTTAACAACTCGATGGCGAGGCTAAAGAAGAAAAAGTCGAAGAAGAGTAAGACAGAGCTTGGCTTGGACAATCGCTGCTTTGGACAGACTTTTTATTCACTCTGTTCTACGTTTTCCCCTTGCGCCCTTTGCACCGTCTCACCGCTCGACCGCTTTCTACCTTGTACGCACTGAAAGCTTTACGCTCCACTTGGCTGCTGCTTTGATTCTCACGGTTTTCATTTGAATGCTTTCGTCCCTTTTTGAATCCACCCCCCTCCACCACATCGAATCTGCTTCATCTGGCTGAAGGACATTGCCAAGCTCCGCTACTTCACCTGTATCTTTTGAGATACTTAGATACGTATATATTTTAATGTGCGCTTTATCAACAGCTTTAGATAGCCCTGAGTATAGTGAGTGGAGCCGAGTGGAGCTCTCGCAGCCATTTGTTAGACTTGACTGCATCAGATGCTGCTCTCCCCCCCTCCCTCTGTTCCTTTCTCTCTCTCTCTTGTCAGTTTGGGTATACTCTGGATATATCTTTGCCCCGCATCTCTCTTGGCTTTTTGGGTGCTTCAAGGATGGTGGGCAGGTGCTATGTGCCTTTTGTTGCCCCTTGGGGGCGTATGATTTTCACTGACTTCACTTCGGCTGCTGCTGCTGCTGCTGCTGTTGAAGTCAAATTTATTTTGATTGCGTTTTGACTGCAGTTGGCAGCACTGTTTGTCAATTTGACTTGAATGGCAGCTCGATCTGGGCCAGCTATTTTATCTGTTTTTCCTGCCAAAAAACAATTTATTGCTTTCTTCTTTTGAAAAGAAATTTTCCTTTTATGATTAATATTGGAAAACATTTGTATGCGTCCTTTTCATAATCAGTTGGCAGCTTCATGTCACATGGTTTAGGCTAAGCCTTTGATTCTCTCTCATATGCGCATCTAATTAAAAAACTTTGAAGGCGTTAAACCAACAACAACAGCAAAAGTGGCAGCAACCTGGTGGCGCCACAGCAGGAACAAAACGAGACGACGCCTCTTCCAATGGAACCTGTCAAAATTGTCACAAAAATGACATTTTGCTGGCTAATTACAAATTCAAATTAAATCACAAGTAATTAGGCTCAGGAAAGTCAAAGGCAAAAGTTACGTAAAAGTATTTTCTCATAGAGAAAGAGAGAGAGAGACACAGAGAGAGAGAGAGAACGAAATATTTGACAGCATTTTATGATTTACAAACGCAATGAAATTTTTGCCCTAATGGTTTATTTGTTTGTTTATTTGTTTGCTTGGGGCATGGATGAGGGCGTGGCTTACGCCCACCATCAAGCTCAAATGAAAGACATTAAAAAAATGACAACAACGAGAACGACGCGCTCTGGAATATTTCCGAGCTGAGGTTGGTGGGTGGAAGTTGTGGGCAAAAGGTAAGCCAAATGGGGCAAAAACCGGCGACACATTAAAATACATTTTTAATGTTGATGTGTGTGTTTGTGTGTGTGTGTGTGTGTGTGTGTGGAGGGGGTGTGACACGCCCTCTCTTATACTTGATTCTCTATCATTTATGCATATGTCTGTCATTTCTGTCTCACGCTTCTTCTACCCAACCAACCAACCAACCAACCATCCATTCATTCATTCATCCCTCCTTCTTTCCCTTCTCTCCATTCTTCCTTCCTCTTTGTCCTTCCGTTCATTCGTTAGAAATGTAATCAAAATAATTACTTTCATTATGATTTTCGCCGTATGCTAATCAACAAAATCGCAAATGGCCTGTCAAGTTAAGCATTTCTTGTTGGCCATTTTTTCACATTTTTCTTCTCTGAATTATTATTATGGCTTTCATTTTAATGGCTTTTAATTTCCACAAAAAAAAAAAATAATAATATACTACATCCTCATTTCAAATTACTCCACAAGCTCCACTCGATATGACCTTTCGTATATTATGCATACCATAAATTCTTCCCCCTGCGATTCAGCGGCAGAGATCGAACTTCAATATCATGGGAACCTTTGGTAAAAGCGCCAAATTTTGTAGAGATCGAATTCAATTATCAAATAGTTAACCTTTGATTTCATCCCATAATTTCTTAATCATCTTCTAAATGAAAGTAAAAAGACTTCTTATAAAATACTCAACAAAATTTAGGAAAGTTTAAAAGGGCTTTATAACCCCCTATTTACCCTTTATTACGCCAATGTGCCTCGCCCAATTGTCATAAGATATACATTTTCGTATCTCAAAACTGTCGTTGACATGTGTTTAAATGTTTTGAGTTTATTTTACAACATTCCAAAGTAATGCATAATGCGAAAGTGATACAAGAAAAATTGTGAAAAATGTCGTAAACTGATTTATGAACTGGGAATGTGTTGCATAATTAAAAGCAGATGTTTCCTCTTATTCCATTAGCCATCATTGAGATGAATTTGAGCAATATGATGCATTAAGTGAATATTGCTAAAAGAAAAAAAAATTAGAAATTGAGGCATAAAAACTTGCTTTGACTTGATTGACTTACAATAGATCAAAATTGGATAGAATGTGATTGGCCATTTCGCGAGCCTTTCTATCGCTGGTCACGTCGCAGCTGCCTGTGGTGCGGCAGTGATAGCAGTTACCTGTGTAGGGGGCCTCACCCACCTGCCTGCTTCTTGGAGGAGCATTGGCCACCTGACGATAGAGTGGAAAACGAAGATAATAGTCGACCGGCTCGAAACGTGGCATGTAAGGATCCACGGCACGACGGACAACCAAAGGATATGCATGGGCGTAGACTGCGGCCGGCTCCACTCCGGCACGACGAACTGCAAGAGCAGCCTCGTTCTCGGCCCGACTATTGGGCGGTTTTCCTCGTTTCAAACGTGCACCCATATCCTGGAATTCGGGTATGCCAAAGTGATTGACCAACGGATCGGCCAGTGGGCCAACTTCATCGATTAGACTGGGAAAGCGATCACGCTGACATGGACGCTTAAAATAAGGTCCATTCGGTCCAAACGGATGATTCATTTTGGAAACCTTTTTTTTTTATCAACTCCAATTAGTGGCAAACGCGGCAGAGAATGATTTGTGTAAACTGACTAAATATGACAATGAAGGCAATAATTCGATAGCATAATTCAGAGTTGCTTTAATTTTGTTATCGATAACTACCCCTAATTTTGTAAAGTAGACTTGGGCACTCTTTTAGCAAGCTTTTTGACTGCTGCTAAGAGCCTAAGCTAAAGTGTGACCAGGCTGTTAACTATTACACTTAATTTTAATTTAAAAGATATCTCACTCAATTTTCTCAATGCCTGATTAATCAGTCTTTTATTGCTTTAAAAGATAATCTTACCAACAGAAATTTACGACAAAACGAAGGGGATTACACTTTTAATAGTATCAATTACACTTCTCCTAGATGAAAGTCATCATAGACACATTAAAATGTGAAATTTCTATAGTAAAATCCTCTTGAATCAATAGGATATGAGATATGCACGTTTTCTCTCTTTCTCCCTCTCCCTCTCCCTCTCACCCTCTTTCTCTTTCTGATATGATACTATGTAAATCAACTACAGTTCCGCTCTCATCTTATGGGATTCGCTTTAGCAGCAATTCCATTTAGTAGCCCAAACTCTTATCTATCCTCATCATTTTGCTCATTTCCATGTTTAGACCACCTCGACTCCTATCCCCTGCGCTTGTTCTCATTTAGAAAAACCCGACCCTCACCCTACCTACCGCTCCTCTCTTCATACACTTGCTCTCAATTCGCTTGTTCACTTTGCCATACGCTTTGCATAACTTAAGGCGCAACAGGAAATAAATGAACACGCCCCAAAGACTGAACAAACGAAACGAAAGCGCATGAAAAACAGGAAAAAAAAAAATGAAAAGTAACAGCAAAACAACAGAAAAACCAAAAAAAACAAAAAAAAAACAAAAGTTTCCATGGCACAGTTTTTCCATGTACTTTGCACGCATCCGTACATAACCCCAAGCCCCCCTCGTATTCCCATCCCCTACCCCTCATGTCCTTAGTCACCCAACATAAACACAAATTGTTCTTGTAATATCAATTTAAAGCAACGCGCCAAAAAAAAAAAAACCACCAAAAACAAAAATGAGCAAAAGTGGGAACGAATGGGAAAAACATGGCGATGGAGAGAGGGGGGGCAAAGGACCAAAGCGACATCCAAAATTACGCCTTAAATTATGCAAATGCTTGGCAAACAAACAAAAAAAAAATACTACATTTTCAGTTTGATTTTTATTTACTTTTAAAGTAACAAAAAATGTTGGAATGCAAATGAAAAACTGTTGCTCATATTTTTCCAAAAATTAAAATTAAAGTGAGCAAAAATTATGTTAATAAAGAATTAAAATTACAAATTTCTTTTACCCATACCAAATGAAATTAAATAAGAATTTTAATTGGAAAAAGTTGGTAGAAATGAACCGTGAGTAACTCTTTCTTCAAGGCGGCATGACATGTTGCCAGAAATCGGTTTGACAAGAAAAGTGAAAGAGCACCGAAATATATTAAATCACTTAAAAATCTTTTGTTTAAGCAATGACAATTATAATTGTAAAATGGATAGTTAAAAAGTAATGTTTAAAATTATGATCTGTGATCGAAGATCTTAGATATAAATACGATCCAATATAATAAAAAACAAAACGAACAACATTAAGTGAAAACGCATACATCGTTTATTTCTATATAAAATAAAATTGATTGCCTTGCAAAGTTATTCGACTGGCACAAACAACGACGACCTTGTGAGGAAAAGTGATTTTCTAGGCCTCAGTTCTAATGAGAACTTTTGGGGACATCTTAAATGTAGATTCAGTTGGTTATAAATGGAAGTAACAAATCTTTCTAGCAACTAGCAGTCAATATATATCGCTCATTATCCATAATAATTGCCTACTTCAAAAATGTTAAATGCATTACAAAATTTTATGGTTAATAACGTTTTCAACAGCAAAATTATACATTTTATGTATGTGTGATATAATATTTCGTTCATGCATTTAATTAGATGTATCGAAAGTTAAGTAATAATAAATAATAATGGAATGTTAAACAACTTGTTTATCCAACAAAGATCGGCTGCTGAAACTACGCTATTGATCCCCTCTCAGCTCTCTGTTGCCCTCCTTACTGCTTCCTGCTGTTCTGTCTCTCTTTACTGCTGATTCCTTTACCTATACAACCGGAGTTAACAAACATTTTTACATTTATTATAGTCAACATTTCTTTTAAAATGTAACTATTTAAAAAAAAAACTCAAATTCTTTTCAGATTCATAGTCCTGATTTTTTTTCAATGCCTTAACCTATAATTTTAGCTAATTTTGGCGTACAAGCAGGAATCATATAAATACAATATCTAAAGCACAAACATCAGATCATTGCTCGCATGTGTAGATCGTAAAAGTAATTACTTTCGTTACCAACGATACGGAATGTCAAAGCAAAGTAGAAAAAAAAAGTTTATTTTAAGTATTCA
Organism: Drosophila nebulosa; assembly: GCA_024703675.1. Classification (NCBI taxonomy): domain Eukaryota; kingdom Metazoa; phylum Arthropoda; class Insecta; order Diptera; family Drosophilidae; genus Drosophila; species Drosophila nebulosa. The sequence continues at coordinate 3,966,243 of CM045724.1, read as the reverse complement.
ATTAACGACCAAGAACAAAAAGGGCCTGCAATGCAGGCAATGATAATGGCGGCAGTCCAAAGATGGCCAAACATCGCTCTCAAGATTCACAGGACTACGGCTCTTTTAAAACGGTTTCGTTGTATTGTCTACTAATCGTATTTCTGCCCGTGGCAACCTTCTTTCTGATGAAGAGTGTCGTTTTGGATCGTTTCTTAAGCATGTTGGAAGTCAAGTTGCTGCGGCAGTGGGTGCTGAGGTTGCTCTTCATCTGGCCCTTGAAGCTCCTGGCTCGGCTTCAAAGAAATTTAAATAATTGCTAGTGTACATAGGACTAAGCATGTGAGAGAGGAAGAGACTATGCCAGATGTTAAGAGAGAGGAATATATTGTGTTTGAGGGCACAAGCATAGCTCCCTCTTACTTGTAATCGTTTTCCCCCATTGCTTAATTCTAAACGGATCCCTCTATTAATGGCCATAAACAAAAGGATTTTATTTGTCCTGAAACAAATGGAAACTCAAGCTTTTGGCCTCCCTATGGATAAATGTATTTGTTTATTGAAATTAAAATTGATAAATGAAAACTTTGATTGCATATTAAACAAAAAATTTCTTAATAATCTGTTTATGAAATATAATACATAAAAGAGAAAGAAATGAAATACCTGGCCAAGTCGAAAGTCAAACTTGGCGTATGCGGTAAGATGTATTATTTGCCATGCTGGAGAGAGCGAGAGAGAGGGAGAGAGAGGGAACAGGATATCATATGTGTGTGTGTCAGTTTTTTTATCAAACATGAAGAAAGAAAGGAAACACAGAGCCAACTTTCATTTTGTTGAAATAACTTTCTTAATATTTTGTTTTACTTTTCATCTTTCTGCCACCAACCCAACCACACTCTTTCCATCTCTCTCTCTCTCTCTCTCTTTCTCTCTCTGTCTACAAACGATATCTCTTTTAGCTTTTTTCCTGTGCCACATTTCCTTTTGAAGTTTGCTGCTTTTCTTGTTATTGTTGTTGCTATTTTCAAAAATATTTTCAACTTTTGCCGCTCAAGTTTATGCAAAGCATTTGCCAACTGCTCTCCTACGCCGCTTCCGTCCCCCCCCCTCCCACGCTCCCGCTATCCTATTCATCACTCTGCTCCCTCTGTTCGCCCTTTCATTCTCTGGGAAAAAAAAACTTTTTGTTACCTTTAAACAAATTGTCCCTTTTTTGTTGGAACTTGCTTGTGTGTGAGTGTGTGCGGGTGTGTGTGTCGACAACAACAAGGACACATTACAAGAACCCCGGCTAAGCAGGATGTGCACACTTTGAGCCTTCTATTTAGTCGTGCGTGTGTGTGTGGGAGAGGATTCAGTTTGCCATATTTCCGTTGATATTTCTACTCGAAAAATACAAAAAAAAACAAAAACCAAAACTTGGCCGAGTTTCTCTTTTTTATTTTATTTTATTTATTTTGTTAAAGGATTTTCAAGTCTTTCCGCCATTTTCTACACTTTCTAAAGGATATATTCATTTTACTTTAAGTTTTGTCATCAAGTTATGACTTTAGATGACAGGAACTGATCTTTTTGTCTCAAATTTGCTGAACAGGCAATCTTTTTCATTAGGTAATACATTCCTCAGGGGAATTTTTTGCCTATTTAAAAGTGAAATAAGACAAATATAGTTATGGAATTTAAAGTTCTTGGTGTATCTCCGCCTCTTGAAATATGTTTATTCATCTTTGGAACTTCAAATTCAAGTGAAGAAGAGGAAATTACAACTTTAGAATGAATTGTAATTGTTTAATGTTAGGGTATTAAATATTTTGTAATAAGCTAAAGTTTTTTTTTTTCTTCTTCTTAAGTAAAACTTGGCATATTAAATAAATATGCGAAATATTTTTTCCAAAGTTTTCATTTCAAAGAGGCCAAAGCGAAACTCTGACCTGAAGTGCCGGCCTAAGCTAAAAGTAGATGGCAAAAAGAGGGAAGGGGAGTAGATGGTAGGCGAAGGGGTCTCCACATAATCATGCTTTGATCCTGTCAGTTTATTGATGTGCGACTAACAGAAATGATAGAACGGAGCAGAATAGGTCAGAAGGAGGAGTGAATGGAGAGGCTTTTGGGTGTTTGGTATTTTTCCACTTGACCGACATTATTGAGTTGCACACTCGATGCATTTGCGCTTAATATAATATATATAGAAATCAGGGGGGTGGGGGGAGAGGAGGGAGAGGGAGGTGAGTTGCTATGGTTACCTATCCTCATGCTTTTGGTTCCTTTTTGTTGTTGCTGGATTAAAACTACAATTAAATTCACATAAAACAAAATATCCTGCGGTGCTTTTTATGTGTGCGCTTGTAATATAAATCCTTTTGGCTAATGGGGCAGCGCATGTATACACACACACACACACACACACACACACACACACACATATGTATATACTGCATATCCTACACATCCTTTCGGCATTGGCGAAAGCTCCAAGTGTTCACAGCAGGCGGTCCATACTGAAAACAAGGAAGAGAGAATAAAAAAACAAAAAAAAACAAAAAAACAGAAAGAAAGGAACGAAAAGCAAAATGAACTGAAAGCGCTGCAAGGACAAAGAGCGGCAAAAGATAGACTGCTGCTGAGAGGAAAGGGGCCAGAAAAGAAGGTGGCGGGGGAGGGGAGAGAGAAAAAGGGTCAGAGGTTAAGCAGCGCGCTCGTGTGGAGCTTCTAATGAACAAAATGCTCTCCGACTGCGTTTGTGCATGCGAATGAGCAGCCAGCCAGGATTTTGACGATGAAGCTGGTCTGTATGGTACATCCAGGTAAAATATGCATCCTTCGTGTGTGATTAAGCGTAAATCCGCTTTTATGTCCTTGGCATTACGCAGCATCACTAACTAACACACACACACACGCATACGAACTCAGAGGCGTAGACAGGGGGTTATCCTCAATTCTACAACCTTCCAATAACTTGTTCCATTTACCAACGAAGCTAATATATGAAAAAGAAATCGACCAATAAAAAAGAATCAGCTGTTCCCCAATTCCCCCCTCCAGCTTTGCCCACACTCCTGCAAAATTAGAGAGCAAAATAAATGCTATGCTACGAATTTTTATAAAAATTAAGTGAAATTTCCTCAAGGTAACTTAATGGTTTGGCTTCCATTTTTTTTCTTCCTTTCTTTTGGCGCAGCTCGGCGAGTTGGAGGTTGGAGCGGAGAGGGAGGTTGGATTTATGTGTGCAGCTTTTGGGATATATTGTGTGTTCTCTGCATTACAAAAGGTAAAATGGCTATATTATGTTGCATAAATTTTGCACATTTTTTACAAACCAGTTACGACTTTAATCAACACTTATTTATAAACAACTTTGATGAAGAAATTAAAGATGCCAATTGGTTAGGCCGCTTTTTTTATTTTTGGCGTTTAGCTAACAATAAATAAATTTTATTGTTTATCTATTTATGAAACGATTATGACGATAAGGCATTTTTGAATAGCTTAGAAAAACTTATCAGATCGAGCCATATTTATCTGCTCAACTTTTGTCCATAATGATTAGACGATATTTGTAGATTTCTGAACTCTACATGGGACTTTAGCTGGGAAGATCTTTTTTTTTGAACATCGTACTATCCAAAGTTCCATACCGGATAAGATTTTCGATTAATCGCAATAAGTTTAGAATGAACTTAGTATATTCCATGTTACCTTATTAGAACTACACTTTATGAAGCAAAATGTGTTTCTCTTTTTATACATAAAGCTCTGGTACGAAAAAACCTTTCTTAACTTATATCAAAAATGAAAAAACTATAACAAATTTTATTTTATTTCGAATTTTATGTAAACTTTAAATGCCAATATATTCTATTAGGCAATATTCAAATAGCCTAAAACCAGAATAAAACTACTGATGATTTTCTACCTCATATTCTAGTCAAATGAAACTTATGGCAACCAGTTGTTTAAGATAAGTCCTATATAGAACTATATTCAATATATCAAATTCTATAGTTTTTTTTTATGGTATGCATCACTTAAGCTTATGATTTTTTTATAGATCAAAGTTAAGTTGGCACTCCTTTCGCCTTATGTATAAGTTCATTTTATATTTTAGCTCGAACCGAAACGCTAATAAAACACTAAAGCAAAGCTACAGTTTCTAATAATCGTCTCTGATATGGATAAGATTCATAATCACCTATTCATTTAAGTCACATTCCATTGCTTCTTTCTGTATGTGATCTACAGATTGCAGATCTTTAAAATATAAACCTAAAGTGTGCTAGGTATATATACATAAGTATTTACTTAGGTATTCCCGCTTCTTAAATTAGATTTGTATCTATTTTCGGATCGTATTTAACTATGCATATAAGAAATAGACTAGCAACTATTTTTAGATTTGTTGTTCCCTTGCTCTATGATGAGCACTGTGACTCGGGTAATTCAACTGTCAGGATGGCCGAGTGGTCTAAGGCGCTGCGTTCAGGTCGCAGTCTACTCTGTAGGCGTGGGTTCGAATCCCACTTCTGACAAGAATTTTTTATATTTTCGTTGAGTGAATTATTTTTGGCTAGACGTGGGCGCGTCTGGTAAAGCGCATCAAAGTGGACCCCGATTATCCGGGACGGTCGGAACTAGAGCCATAATGGAAAATTAAGAGCGAAATTTCAACTTATTTCTTTACTCAAATTTTATATATATCATTAAATCAGTACACAAGTAAAAAGAAATGCAATCAATATTTTCTAAAGGCCATAAACCATCCACTTAAATATTAAAAACATTTGTACATTTTTCCAAAATAAAAAAAAAAGCATGGATTTCTCATTGATTGCTGACTAAAATGGGAAAAACCCCAAATTCGATTAGCTTCGATTTGGAGCAAATTCTTCTTTGCTTTTCCGGATAATAGAGGTAATCACAGTTAAGCGAATCAAAGGAACAAAGGGTATCTGAATAATCGTATAATGTATATAAAGGTACGCACCTGAACTATCCATAAAGTTTTTTTGTTGCTGAGCAATTTCATAGCCGAAATCATTGGACATTTTAATACATTTCAAATGTGTTTATTTCGCTTCTTTTGTAACCTGCAAATAGAATTCATCTGTTATAATATGAATATTTATAAATTGCATTTTTTACATCTTTCTATACCTAACTGTAGCTAATTGGAATAAGGTTGAGAAGACTCACGACTCATACTCAACTTTCCACAGCAAATTTTAGTTTATTAGTTTTTACTTTTGAAATTAAAGCCCTGTCTGCCATATATAATGAGAAAACAAAAATTTCTTGTATTAGAATTTTAGTAAAATTTTCAAAAATACTAACTTCAAGTTAAATTTAGAAAAAGCAGTCATAATTTAATTAACTACCACTCAGAGTCAGTCTGAAAGAGTCGGCTAGAGTTTTTTGTCGATGGTATTTTAACCTCACCATTGGCCTGGCTGATTATATAAAACTGTTTTTAATAATAATAACCTTTTCGCAGTCTCTGGGACTATGACAATTTTCATTATCAGTAGCACTTCCAGCCAGCCAGTCAGCCGTCGAGCCAGACAACCAACCAATTCATGTTAATGTGCATTTAAGTAAATAATTGAAATTTATTGCTTTTTGTGCAGCAGAAAAGGCATCTCTCTCTGTCTTTGTGCACTTCGATGTACTTAGTATTACAATGCAGTTGAATTAAATGATTTAATGATGACAGACCTAAAGGCGAGTGATTTAAACCAAATACGAAATGGAGTACCAAGAATTCTTTCATAGATTTAAGGACTCAGCAAAGCAAAGACTCTTTTTGGCATTCACATGCTTACGCACAATTACCAGAGCAAAAGGTTTTTCAAGTCAGTCAACTTGACGACTTTTCCTCTTGGTTTTCGTCTCTCTTTCTCTGTCTCTCTCTTTCACTCACTCACTATATTTTTGGGAAGCCGGGGCTAATTAAGGTCACGTGACCCGAGTACCAAGTAAATTTTTCGTCCTTCAGTCTTCGCTGTGCAGCGATGTATGCTCTGGGAAAATCAACTCGCATCAAATGCAGCTTCAGTTTCCAAGCTTTTTTTGGACTTGTCCACTAAAAAAAAAAACGAAAAGAAAACGCAACGCATGTTTCACGCACATTTGCACACAGACGACTGCTATTACGACCCCCTACCCTCTCCCCCCTTAAACCCAAGCAATTATCATGCGCCTAAATCAGCAGTGAACAGACCCATTGTCCCCCTTCGCCCTTTAGACCCCTTCTCTACCAACTCTCTCCCATCTTCTGTCATGTTCAAAGCAAAGTTTTCTCTGAGAAAAAAAAAAAAACTAAACAGAAGGAAATTACGCACACGAATTACGCTGGACAATAAAAAGAAGAAAATACGAAAAAAAAACACACACACCGAATGGCGAATAAATTATGAACAAAAAAAGGGAGAGTAAATAGAGTGGGGAGAGGGGCAGTGGGGGAGTGGTGGATAGCTTCACTTGCGCGTCTAATTTGTTGGAAAATTAGTTTGTGTGTTTTGTGCGTGTAATTTTCATGCAAAGAGTCCTGACAAGAGTTCAGCAGACCAAAGACAGAGAGAGAGAGAGAGAGAGAGAGAGAGAGAGCGAGATCTGCATTTGATTTTGATTGAAATACACAAAAAACGCCAGCCACAAGGGGTGGAAGTTTGGGTGGAAAAACTTCTGTTTTATGGCAGAATACCTGAACCAAAAGCTTCTTTGCAAGATATTTAAAAAATTTATTCAATTAGTTAAGCACATTTGGCAGCAATTTAATGGTCATATCAGAAAATTAAATATTATCATCGTTTTTCTATATTTGTAGACACAGTGGCGCCACGTAGCGGTCTTTCTTTAAATGTAAACCCAAATGGAACAAACTAATCGAATTTTTTGTTCGAAATGGCTGAACTTGAGAAAGAATTAACTGAAATTTCAAATGTTCAGATTCTTAAAGATTTGAGTGAATTGTAGAAAAAACCTAAAATAAAAACTAAACCGGAAACTAAGCTGAAAAGGAAAGTTTGACTTTTTGCTTAGCTTATTCAAAACTTTGATCGGTTAGAGATGATACGATGAATCAACAAAATATTAATGCTATTTTCAATAAAATAATAAAAACCAATAAATATTTATTTTTTATAAGCAATTTAATCAAAAATTAAACCGCCATTTTGTCGAAATATATTAATTTTCTTAATTCTTTGATCAATTACGAGGCTTTATATTACTTAAACGAAATCTGTTTAGTTTTCCCAATTCAGAGTTGAAGTGGTCACGGCAAAACGTCTTCATTGAGAGGAGCTTACGTAGATCAGTTGTAGCTTTTTTTCAAATAAAACGATTTATGATATCTAATGATCTTATGTGATTCATTTGAAATTGGCTTAGAATTTTTCTTATCTTACATAAACTGCTACTCTAAGAAATCTATATCAATATATAACGCCTCATAAAGATCCTGAAATACCTCTAACTTTAGTGTGATAATATTAATTATTGCAAAATAACTTTTAGAACCTGTAAAAAAGATCGCAGTTTACTAAGCTAATATAAATAGAAAAATTCCATTTAACAGTTTCCTATTAGAGAGAGAGAGAGAGAGAGCATTAAAGTTATTCATGTTGACTGGTAACTGGTATCCATTTTCATTTATCACGACTATGATCAGGTTATCGCATTTCCCGCAAACCAACTAAGATGAAGGAAAATCCACCTGCCTTAGCTGGCGACACGCCCACATACTCAAAAGAGAAAATACAAAAAAAAAAAAAAAGAAATCACAGAGAATGCAATTAATTAACTGCAGCCTTAACTAAGCCACACAATGTCTCGCGTCCCTCGCCCTCGACCCCCGCCACAGCTCCAATCAAACGCATCATCAACCAGTTGGAGAGCGACCGTCTTGCAGTTTGTAATCACGATGATGATCTCTCAGTCAGTCTGTGTTGTAGATGGACTTGTGGTCTGGGCCTGGGACCGATGCAGTAAATTGCATGCACGCCTTTTTAACCCAAATATGAAGAAAACTATGCTACTCCCTCCCGAATCTCAAATACTATGTCTCGACCTCACCCCCTTTTATCTTTCTTTCTCTCCCTGTGTCTACCTCGTTTAATTCGTCCAACTTTTCACGTTCCGCCGATTGTCGGTGGTTGATAAGCGAAGCCGCGTGCTTTTATTATTATTATTATTATTATTACGAGGCAAACAACTGTTGACGATGTGAATTCAAGTTCGAGATGGCATCGTGAGGTGATCATTGAGCAAAACTCATTTCAAAAACGCTTTCAAATCCTCAATTTGAAAAGTTCAAAAGGTCGTTGTAATTTGAAAAAAAAACTTTAAAATTTACAAGAAAAAGCAAAAAAGAAAGAGTGGGCAGAGGAGATAGATAAATCTCAAAACCCAACTTTTTGGCCAACTTATTAAAAAAAAAACTTAAACGGTTTTGGTAAAAACGAAAAAACGCCAAAATGAGGTCCATTTTGTAGAAGAGTTGTAGAAAAGGAACTTCAATGTACCTACGTTATTTCTTATAAGAGTATTTTTAATAAACTTGGTTCTTTTTTATTTTTTTTTTTTTAACAAATTGTTAAATATTTTATTTGTCAAGTAGCCAACTAAGGCCGCATTTTCGTAAATTTTGAATACAATTTTTGGTAAAAAAAAAGGTCTGCAAATAGTTTTAGCCACACTTTCTTTACAAAAAAGGAAGACTTAGAAGCAAAAGCAGGAATTTTAGAACCTAAACATTAAAGCCAAGTTTTTTCAGTGATCATTATATCCTTGATATAATAAAAATATTTTCGAAACAAGGTAAAAAATTTCGTTTAGGGAATAGAGTAAAAACATTCAAAAAGGGCATTTCAATCAATTCGTCTATTCAATCCCAGAGGAAAAAGAAGAATTTAGAGAGGGGATATAAATCGATTGGCTTATTATCGGCATTCTAAAGATTAAGATGCAAGAATAGAGGAGGAAATACATTCAATCCAAGAAGAAGAAAAAGAAAACAACCCTGAAAAAAGGCATCTAGCGATTGGTATGTTTAGTCCAAGAGGAAGAAAAAAGTTAAAGAAGAGGCATCGATCGATTGGTCTGTTATCGACATTTTAAAGATTTATAAGTCAATTTACAACACTAAGAAGCAATTTAACAAGATACAAGAGTATTTCTAATAGCAACATTGAAACTAAAAGACAGTAAATTGTGTTCTATCATTCTACAAAGTATTTTAAGTTATTTATTCAGTTAAGTTACTGTACGATATATTTAAACAAATAAAAGTGTAACAAAAATTCGAATTTATCGAATCTATTAGATTTCAACTTTATAAAAATAAGCACACTTTAATAGATTAAAATTAAATAATATTTGAATGACTATTGATCTCATTTTGTCATCACTAATTGGGACTCTTAAATTGGCCGCTTTGGATTAATGAGTCGCGCGATCTGAGCGATCTGTAATGGCGAACGGCGGCTGGAAAACGTTTACGTGACTGAATTTTCAATTATTTTTTTTATTGCACTAGACGATGCGGTCTCTCTCGATGGTCCCGATGGACCGTCCCGCCCTCGTCCCGTTGCATTGTCGGGGCCTTTAATTGCAGGAAGTTGCAAGAGTTTTGAATGTGCAATTTATTAAGAAATTATTTATTGTTGAATGAAATTGATTTTGAAAGTCGTGTGACTACCTCAAAGTGAGGTAAAAGGAACAGCTGAGTAGATTACGCCAGGTGTGTGGCCTATAATTAGGGCTGAGGATGAGGAGGTGAGATGTACTGAAAGATCGTGCCAGAGCAATGTATTCTAACACCTTCTCATAAGAGATTTTGCACTTTGATTTCCTGCCCCACCCACAAAACAAAAAAAAAAAACAAAAATATTGAGTGGGTCTTCTGGGCTGCCTTCTGATTTTCGCAATTAATTTGATGAGGAAGCGAACTGGAAGAAGAAGTTTTTCCCTTAGCTCTATGCCACTTCAGCTGATGCGGTTCTCTAGCTCATTGCCAACTTTCAAAAGTGCATGGCACTCTGGCTGGCGTTGAGTAATTGGACTTGTCTTTTTGATCTTCTATAAATAGTCAAGTTGAGCAGTGAATGGAAGACGAAGGATGGAGGCACTTCAAAGTCCCATCCGAGGGCTGTTTAATTAAAAAATGTGACTATGAAAATAAACAGACGGCCACAAAGTAAAGTGACAGAAATTATGGTCTTTACTCATGGAGCACAATAAAACAGAAAAAAAAAACAACTACATACTTTCACTCTTAAACAACAACTTTTCCATTTAGTTTTCATGGAAATTGGGTCATCACCTAGAAGTAAATTAAGGATTGAGAATCCAACTTCAATGCGTGTGGCCCAACCAAGCAGGCGTTGATTTTGCTCTATCTTGGCTTCATGCGGCTCATTAATCAAATTAAATTGCATGAGAATATTCCATTGGTGTATCGGTCAGTGCGCCCGCAAGTAGGCAACGTTGCGTGCCGATGCCCAAACTCGATAAATACGTTGCGCATGACGATGACCAAAACTGAAGAAGATGGAGAAGGAGAAGGAGAAGGAGAAGGAGCTGCTGGATGCCGTGCATTCAGGCGCAAAGATTTCGCGACAAGCAACTGAAATGAGCTACTTAGCTGCTGGTATCTTGTTGCCTGTTCTCTCTCCTCTTGCCCCAACATCAAATTGGATTTAATATTTTGGTTAGGAATCAGTGAAGTTTATATAGGATTTATGTAGATTTCTTGTTTATTATAGATAGAGTATGATTTTGGCGGACTATCCATGGAGTCATTTTAAGTCAACTAAACTGAGGTTTCTTCATCTTTTCTTTAAATATCTCCTCTTTATTATCTCGTCTATAAACATCTTTGATTAACAAAAAATTCCCAAAGAATTTCCGTTCTGAGTGATGCATTTTAAAGTATTCATTTAGCACTTTGGCCTATCTCCATTTTAGCCAGCATCTTTTCCATTAACAATAATGTTTTTGTTTGCTCCATTTCTCTATGCCATTTGCCACCCAAGTGTCAATTGCTAATTGCTTTTGCGTTGCCAGAGTTACCAACCAACAACGTTTCCCCCATGGCATTCGGCACTTGAGACTTTTAATCAACTTGTATACGAGTTGCTGTCGATGAAAACTTGGCAATCATTGGGAAGCTTTCACTGCAAGCAACTGCAGCAGCAACAGGAGCAACAGCAACAGCAACAGGAGCAGCAGCAGCAGCAGCAGCCTCATATCATTAATGCAATCAATTTAAGAGAGACCGACCGACCGACAGGTGGCGCTAGCATTCTCCTCTACGCTTGGCTTCTTATGCTCAATTACGCGTGCTGCCAGCCATCTCACCTTCCATCATCCCATCCCATCCCATCCCATCCCCCACCTTATCCTCAATCTCTCATTGCCATCCCCCAATCCAACATCGAGCAGCTTCATCTTGCTTGCTTCATCTTGACAACGTGTGGTTTTCCTTTTCTGTCTTTTGTTTTCTGCTTGCCAGGCACGCGCTCGGCTCATCGATTACGTTGGCTGCCATCTCAGGCATCTTGTTGTGTTTTGCATGTAAATACTTGTAATTTGTCATTTAACGCAATTTCAGTCGCGCCCCCCGCCGCCACCGCCACCGCTCACCCATCCCCCTCCTATTGCTGTTGCAGACTCTCTGACAACTTTCCATCAAATATCTTGGCAGACAGCTTTTCAATGGGTCATTGAGTTGGAGCTACACTCCCAGGAGTTGGAGATGAAGAGAGAGAGAAGGAGCTAGAAGTGTGGGGAATGCAGGTGAATTGAGTGAAAGATTTAGCTAAGAAATTGCTAATATCACACAAGTTCAGTTGCAGCCCATTAGATAAAAGCTTAAATTATAAATAATTAGTTTTAATTGAAATGGTTAGGTAAAACCTTTATATCCCCTTCTATCTAAAAAGAAAATTGTGGAAACTTTTAGTAACTTTTTGGCAGAAACTTAAGCTTAGCTCTAACTTTGATTCTGGACGCAGAACTTGTGAATTTGATAAGTAGGATTGCAAAAAGTATCCATAAGGAAGTTACAAGCATCACTAAAAGAAGGATCTGACCATATACTCTGATATTGATATTGTGAGTGTTTTCCCCTTCTTAACTACTATCATCCAATTGAATTAAACTATTCTAATGAATAATACCAAAAAATTCTTAACTAAATTGTGTGATATATGATTGTATTCTTTCCTTAAAGATACGCCTTTTTTAAAGAGCCAACAGAATAAAGCAAAACGAACATCCATAAATTTACCTAAATTAATTTAAACCTAAAAAAGTTAAAAAAAAAATTGAGATGGGTTCAACCAGGTAAGTTTGTTTAAAGGGTTATGATTAATGATTAATTAACTTAGTCTAATGACATCAAATGTATTACGCATGAAGCGACTGATCAATTAGAGATGACAACAAAGTCTTTATTGGTTTAACAAGGTTTTCGGCACTCTCAATTGGACTTTGTTTGTGTCAGATACATTTTTTTTTGTTTTTTTTTGGACACTGCTTAAATCGAAGCTTAATGGGCCTACTCTCTGTCTCTTTCTTTCGTTCTTTCTTTCTTGCTGTATACATTGTAGTTCACGCCAAGTTTTAAATCATTTCGACGCCACGCAACGCACGCCACATGCGGCCACAGGCCCCTCTGCCAGCCCCTTCTACCAGCCCCTTTGCCACCACTCTAGCAATCAGTTTATTGTGCCCCATACCCAATCATTGCATAGGCATCTCAAGATCGCATGCCATTTGAGTGTGAACAGCGGGTGCTCCGTCTTCATCTTCGTCTCATTGTCTTCTCTTTTTTCTCTCTGTTATGTCAAAACATGCCAAAAGCGGTTGGGTGGGGGGGGGGGTTTTGGCGGGTATCGAACCAAACCACATGCTGACAGTGCTTTGGGCCTCATAAATTGCCGCTATCTTTGCCATTGCATCTGTATCTGTAAGTACGTATGTATGTATGTATCTGGAAAGCAAAAAAAGATGTATATACATATCTTTGTATATGCTGCTAATTGAATTGAATTGAACTTTTTGCCTCACAGTTCGATGAGTGTGTGATTTATGCCAGAATGGCAGAGTCAAAGTTAAAGTTGAAATGAAACGAGACCGGAGCAAGAGAGCATGAGGTGACACCTCCAATTCCAAGGCAAGTGCACAGTTTCACAGTTCCGCCACGCCTCGTTCTCAACCAATTAAACCAGTTTCCTGTTTCGCTTCACAAGAAACGCAGTTTATTTATTTTTATTCTCGTTCACTTTTTTTTCGCTTTTTTTTTTTTTATTTCGCCTTCCATTTGATTGCAGCCTGATGAAATAACAAGACTTTGGGGGAACCAGCTGCGCGCACATCAGTGACGCCCTCATAATCAAAGAGCAGACAAAGTCGACAAATTCCCTCCGGTTCCCAGTCAACCGGGCGTCTGCGCAGACGCAGCCCATCATCAGCAAAAAAAAAAGGACCAGCACTCAAACAGAACTGCAAAGCGAAAATAATTTAACGCAAAACGTGCGAATGTTTACTCTGAAGACAAGCCACAAGATACCACAAGCCACCAAGGGCAATGTGAATCAGAGTTTCAAGTGGATCCCGAAAAAGTATAATTGGCAAGACAATAAACATTCAAGGCAAACCAAAAAGCTGCTGGTCTTAGGAGCTACAAACAGTTTCACTTCGAAAAAAAAATATATGAACATTTATCATCTTTAAATATGAAACTCGTTTTCGAAAAGAAAAATTAAGTAAACTTATTGGTTCGAGCCCTGAGATGCCCCTAAAATATGACCCCTAACTGTGGCCATTACTATTCTGGAGGCCTGGCTAAGCTTTTTATGGAAGGAGAGGAAGAACTCATTAGACTTAGATTATGAACTATTATGTAGACGTTGCAATAGAGTTTTAATATTTCATAGTAAAATCTCTCTACACTTTGCCCATTTCCATTTCAAGATACTATTTTCAAAATATGTTTTGAATGTTCAAGCCTCAAACCTAACTACTAAGACTAACTCAATAATTCAGGAAAATAAAAATGAATCTCATTAAAAATCTAACTGCTACATTTATACTTGAGAGAGTGATAGAGTCCTCTCTCCTTTGTTTTCTGTTCCTGATCTAGATCAAATATTGCAAGTTCTATGCAATCTTCAAATTTTGTAATATTCTTTTGAAGTGACAAAACTACATATTAACCAATATTTTCAGTTGGTCCCAAAAATAGAGATTCTGAAACGGTGGTCTCTTAAGTACCTAATTGCCGTTTAGCTTTGCTTGGAATACTTTTAAGAACATTTTGCTATTAAAACTTTATCCATGAGACAGTTGTACTTAAATACACTTTGCTTTATACAACTCTATAAAGCAAAGTTTTTCAATCCCAATCTTTAAGATCTTTTATTTTATTAAAGATTGCGCTTTATTGATAATTATATATGGCTTAAAAACATTTTAGAGTTAAGATTTGATAGGGTTAAGATATTAGATTAGATTTTTATTTGCATGGAAAATGGAATTGAAAAACCTTAAAAAGAAACTTCTTTAAGATCTTATATATATCACAAAGACATATAATAGAAATCTAATGGAATAATATTTATTTTTCATAGTTCTTTCTAAGAACGAACTTCCAAGTTTTAAATGACATAAAAAAAAATCTTTATAGTCTTCATGAAATTAAACATAATTCTTCTAATATTGTTGTTGAATGATCACTTTCACTTTTTTGAATACTGGCTACAGACAATTGTTTCACAATTTCGACACGCTATGGAGATGTCATTATATTTATGCCTTTAGCTCAGTTAAAATACTCTTACAAAAAGGCATACTACTAAAACAAAGAAAGTTTTATTTTGCCTGTTAGACTGTTAGATGATCTTACAAAAAACAATTGAAATAAAAAATTTGTATTCATTTTAGTTATTATTAGGCATTATAACTGAATGATATGCCTGATGATATACTAGAAGAGGATATATCAAGGAGATAATAGAATGTTTAAGACTTATGCAAAAACCAAACTCCTCTGAGCTTCTCTCTCTCTATTGTAAGAGTATAGAGACGTCGACTCTTGATGAAATCCTATTGCTGATCTCTGACTGCAGCATCCCTTTGCCAGATTCGTGACTCTTGAAACGATCTTCATTGTCTTTTGTCTCTGGTTTAAGTGCTCCACTTTAGGTCTTGCCATAAATTGCAGAAAAAAAACCTTTTATATTTCATTGAAATCGGAAGACAGTTGGTTTTTGGTTCGCGTGTGAAATGATGATAATAATGATGAGATGAGTCAGTTGGAGAAGTTGACGGAGTTGGCCATACTTTGACTTCTTGTGGGTCATTCATCTACCCTCCCCTCACCGAGACACACTCCACCATACCAATTGATGTCCTCCTGTGATATAAATTTTCACAAGCAAACTGAGCAACAAATCATTAAAAATGCATTTTCAATTTCGTCGCAAGTACCAACATGGGGAATTTGAGAGAAAAAAGAAGTACAGCAAAGTACAAAGAGGAAGAAGGAGAAAAAAAGAAAATAGTAACTGAAACAAAGAAACAGTGTGGCAAAACGAGACTCGTTTCAGTTGCAATTTTCGTTTGTCGTCGTCATCGCTGTCGCTTGACATTTTGTCTTTTGTCGCAACCACTTTCCACCATTTTGCAAAAAAAAAAAAAAAAAAAAAAAACTACACAAACTGTCAACCCGCTGACTCTGACTCTACAGAGTCCATGACTCTACACTGTCAACTGTCAAACAAGGAAGACTAGCCAACTGCTTCAGGTGGGCGTAGCAGTTGCAGTTTGGATTAGCAAGTTACGACTTAGCCGCCATGAGATATATCACTTTTTGTGGCCAAACAGGCTTTCCACAAATGAAATTCTAGCCACTAAAATGGAGAAAGACATTAAATTTCATAACAGCTTCATCTGAAGATGCCCAGTCCACGGGCATCAGTGAGGAAAATTCGGTTTCACTTAACGCCAAAAAAAAAACCAGTTTTCTTATCTCAATTGTGAATCATTGTTCAATCAAAGTCAAGACTAAAATGATGTATTCCTAATACTTGAAATCACATTCAGTTCATCCTTTTTTTTTTAACATTTAAATTGCCAATTTATCTTCTTTTGATAGTAGGATTATAATAACAATCCATACAGAAATTGAATTAGACACAAAGGACTTAAGTCAAGTTCATTGACTTGTTGTGAGAGTTGTGAGAGGAGAGCTAACCAAACACAGGCAATGACATTTTGGCATACTTGATTAATTGTTGCAAATATATACCTTTGGATACTTGACTTTTCGAATGAAATTGAATATGCCAAAATATTGTCAGGACACTCAAGACTGTCACACACACACACATACACACACTCAAAAGAAATTGTTACACAAAATTGTTATATAAAATTGATGCTCTCACTCTTTTTCTATTTGTGTCTGCCTCTTTTTGAGAATAATGAAGTGTTGCTGGTGGTGCAGCTGCAGCAGAAGCAGCAGATACAGATACATTTGACAGGAATGAAAGCTTCAAAACAAATAAGCAAAATGCCAAAGACACAGGATACAGGACACGGGACATGAGACACAGAACGCAGGGCACTAGAATATCTAATGGCTCCTCGTGTGTGTGTGTGTGCTTGAGTAAATTCTCTAGGATATTTAAATGTGACAACATGTCGTTTGTTGTCCATTGAAACACAAAAGTATCTACAGCTGTCATATCAAGTGGACACTGTCCAGATGCCAGAAATCTCTTCCTTTTTTCTACTCCTCCTACTCTCCTCTTCTCTCCTCTATACTCTTAACTCTTTCTCTTGTGGCTTTGTGTATTTTCATGCGGTCAATGCGATTCTTGCTTAAGAGGATTTCAAAATTCTAAACTAAGTGGGCATACCGCTTTGAGCTTGCGGTCACCTTTGGGCACACACCCCCTCCTTCACCCCATCAGTATCATCACCAATGAAATTTAATGCTTGATTTACCCTCTAAATGGCCGTGCTAATTGAAGTTTGCGCATTTGGCCAAAAAATAAAGTCTTTTTCACCCTCACACAAAGTCAACAACTCATGTGGTGTACCTGTCCGCTCACATAAATTTCGTCCCCCTCCACTCCCTTCTCATTCCATTATGGAGCACACCACGTTGCACATTACAACTTTGAATGCCAACTCGCAAATGAACTATAAATAAATAATTTCACTTGTTGGAAGCAGCAAACGAATAAAAACAAAAAGAACTACAAAACAATGAACAAATGTGGAGACAATGTGAAGAGAAGTGGTTATTGTGAAGCGCCAAGAGAGGTGAGTTTTAAGAGTTTTGAAATAGGGCATAAATTCATCCAGCACGTTGATAATTTAAGGTGAATCTGCTTTAAGTAGTTAGTCCTTAATTCCTTCAACAATTTATTGAACCAAGATAAAAGTTGAAACTCTTCTGGTCATACTGCCTAGCTGAAAGGTCCTTAATAAGTAAAGCATAGTCAGAGCTCAAGATCATGTGCTAAACTTAGGGTTCAAGTTAACTGTTATCCATTTCGTGGTTTCAAAAGAATTAGGCTGGAACTCGACATCTGTCAAACTAAGTTGTTAAAGGAATTTTTTTCGAGAAAGTCTGTCAATTACGAAAATGGATCGCTTAACTATTACACAACGTATAAAAATGATTAAAATGGTGATTCTGGCTGATATGGCTTTATTGCAAGAGACATTTCCTGACCGCGTTATTTCTCGTCGTGGCGATATCAACTGGCCACCAAGATCATGCGAATTGACACCATTCGATTTTATTTTTGTGGAGCTACGCGAAAGACCGCAGATAAACCTATAACTTTCCAGCGCTTAAGAACCAACATCGGTCAAGTTACCTAAAAAGAATCAATGTCAACGTTCAAACTTTATAGTAAAATAAAAAATATCATAAAAAAAATATTTTATATATGTTTTATTTATGTTTACTTTTGAAACCGCAAAATGGATAACCCTTTATTACTTAATGCAAAAGGGTGGGGAGACGGTGAGAGCCTAGATATCCTAACTTTTTGATCTAAAACTTTCTTAGAATTGTTTTCAAATGAAATTTCATGAACCAAATAATGAAAAATATTTCTAACTTTCAGGAAGTAGAAAGATATACAGAAAACCATTAAGGCGCCCTAAAAATGAGTGGAAACGGTTGAAATTTTCTAAAAATTGCGTTACGTAAATACTTAAACGGCCCCATAATAGAATTTATAAGTCTTGACAAAATACGTTGATATAATTTAAACTCAAGCTAAGGAGACTTAAAGGAAAGGCCACGAGAGATAAAGTGGATCACAATTTGCAGTCGTAGAGCAAACAATGTCAGCATGGAGGATCAAAAATACCCAATTGCTTCAATATAAAACGACTTTTACTATATAAAAATGGCAGAAACAAAACACGTACAACTAATTTTCTATAGATTTTATTCAAATTTTCACTTCCTCGAAAAAAAAAAGCGCAAGTGGGGCAAAGAAAGAAGATAGTTGAACGGAAATTAAAGTCATTCCTATCAACAACTATTGAGTTAACCCACTTATTGTTGCCAACCCCAGAATACCCATACACAAATTACTGGAATTGTATTCTTATATTTTGGGCTGTCAGAAAAAGAGAGATATAAAGAAAAACAAAGGGAAAAAAAAACCCGAAAAATAAATAAAAAGCAACCAGAAAGGAAAACAACTATCGAAGCAAAGTGAAATGCTTGCCGACAACAAATCGCCTGAAACAAAAGAAAAACAAAAGTACTTTATAACATGTCTGCAACAGAGACAAAGATACATATTCGGACTCGGAGTCGGACATGGGCACGGATACGGATACAGATACAGATACAGATACAGCTACAGCAACGGCTATGGCGGATACGGAGTCGGAGTCGAAGCAAGGCAGCAACAACAGCTCCTGGGCCATACAAGTTCATTAAATAAATTATTCATACGCAACGTGTGCCAAACGAAAATGGCGTCGAGCAACGCGACCAAAGCAAAGAGAGAGAGAGGGAAGAAAGAGAGGGGCAGAACGGTGAGAGGAAAATTCATTGGCAGTTTTGTGTTTTATTTGCCAATGTCTGTGGAATGAAAACGCATACGGTTTAAATATTTATAAGCAAATGTCTGTGTTTGTGCTCGTGCCTGGATCTGGACCTGTACGTGTGTGTATGGGTGTGTGTGTGTGTGTGCCAAATTTTTCATTCTCAACTTGACATTTGGAGAAGTAAGCGCAACAGCAGCAGCTTTCACTCATTAGGCTTACCAACTGCTCTCTCTCTTTCTCCTGCTCTTGAGCTCTCACTCATTTACAATGCAAAAAGTCAAAGCCGCCAGAAAGTAGGCAACACTTTTTTAGGTGATTTCGGGCAATGAGCAATTCCAAACTTGTTAAATCAAAACTAATTTAATTTCCAACTGCCAGAGAAGAAGACACAAGAAGTTAGAGATACAGAGAGAGGGAAAGATGGATATAGAAAAAGAACTGATTTGATTTGAATTTTAAGCTGTTAAATGAATTTTTGTTGTGTTTTTCTCTCTCTCCCTCTCTTTTTCTTTTTAATTTTTTGTGTTTTTTTTTTTTGTTTTGCTATACCTACATAGTTTTGCGTTACCTGGAAACTAGCCTGGTTAACCAATCCATCCATAGTGAAATATGCAAATGTCAAAATGTAAATGCCAGCAACCAACCTGGACAAGTGCATGAATATGTCAATGCATTCTAAAAAGACACAAGGATAAAAAGGCAAAACTAGAAAATGGGGAAAGGGGGTGGTAATGGGGTCCGGCTAAAATACAAAAATGGGTAAAACCTTTCTGCTAACCAAAACTTGGACCAGCATTTCTGACAGTTGCAACTCAATTTCTGCTTTCGACTGACTGTGTTGGCATATTCAAGTTTTGCTTGACATTTTTGTTGCTTTGCGGTTGCCCAAATGCCCTGCCCCATCCCATCTCCCTTGAGTTCTCTCTGTGTGTGTGTGTGTGTGTGTGTGTCGGTTATTGCATGAGATTGCATTTCGGGTGAAATAGAAATAAAACAAAATTCTTACATGTGGTGAATGGAACTTGAGTTGAGTTTATAATATTTTGAACTAATTTGAATTTTTTGACCAGTCCAGGGCAGGTGAAATTGTTTCAGGTTAACAGAGATGATATGTAAATGTATTTCCTATTGAATGAATGTCAGTGCTCGAAATTTGATACGTTATTTGCATTCTAGCTTTGTAGATGGCAAGTCCTATATCTTAAGAGGTCTTTAAAGCAGACAATCCATAGCAAAATTCTTTATTCTGTCATCTATTTTGAGTTACTAATAGTTAAACATCTAACAAAAACAAATAATCTCAAATCTTTCAAGTAACGTTTGGAGGACTTTAAACAACATTTCTTAAAGTTGTTCAAAGAAGTTGATTTTATTTTTATCTATTGAGAGTCTTAAACTGGGAATGAATTATTACAGTTTAGCTTATTTTTAGTTTATTCGTATATTTTTTTGGGAAATTCGTTAGCCGTATTAGAACGGAATTGCTCGTATTGGGCTTCAAAAATTTTTATACTTCAAGTGCCTCAATAATTTACTTCTTTTTGGGCGGGTCTATAAAGAAATGTAGTAATTTGCACATATATAAGACAGTCCCAAGTATTTCTCTGGAACTAGTACCACTGTGCCATGTTTGAAATTGAAATAAGGATAACTAACATTCTTTTAAAGAGAGCCTTGATCACGAGTGTGAGAGAAAGGAAGGTCACGTATTTTTTTAACTCGCCCTAAAGTATATCTCGAAGTCTCCTAAATTAATTGTTAGTATTAATTTGACAAGTGGTTCAAAGACTTCAAAAGATGACTAAAAAACCCCAAGAACTACTTAAAGTATCATTTGCTATAAGTTGATACTGCTTTTTGTATGAAACCAAATGGTCTTTGAATATATGACAAGTCATTTGCCAAATTGTGCACTTCAAAGACCACAAAGACCTAACGAAAAGCTTCTAAAAAGCCAGATAAAATTGCAGATAAGATGAATTTCAATCACATTATTAGTCTATAAATATTTTCAATCTTAAAGATCTTACTTAAAACACTTTTCTTATATTTGTTTTCATAATCTATTTTAATGACTTTCTAAAGATTTTTTCACAGCCTTTCTCATGACCTCGAATTACTTTCTTGTTTACTTTCCAAAAACTTTTGGTTCACTTCCACATTGTATGATATATGAAACTTGTAACAATCGGTATATATATATGGAACTCTCTATTACAAATATTGCAACGGTTGATTTTTGCATTTAAATACTCCTACTCTTTGCTCTATTTGTTGTTGATAATGATGATCAATCATGGTTTTTGTGACAATTTATTACATTAGTTGAAGATTGTGGCTTTTGGCGATCTTCCATCATTTATCTCATTTTGAATGGTTGTGCCCGCTGAGTTGACCTCAAGGCGGTCCAATGACACTCTTATGTTTGCTCTCCTTTCAGTTGCTGCAGTTTGTTGTGTGAAAGTTTTGGTCTTTATTGTGGAATTCCCACGCAGTTCCATCACTTCAGACACACACACACAGACCACAGAAGCAACAACAGAATGAAGATGTCAACAAACTGTGCAATTTTTTATAATTTGCCAGTGCAAAAGACGAAAAATGAAAATATTCAACTCACAGCAAACAAATTCATTAAAAAGCTGAGTCAGTGGAAGAAGTAGTCACCCACCAACAACCGACAACAGACAACCAACAACAAGAAATAGCAACAAACATATGAAGAATAACGATGCCAAACTCAGCAATTGACATTGACAAAGAGGCTGAGAATTTAACTCTGGGAGACACAATGTCTGAGACAACGCCAGTCAAAGAAAGAGACAGACAGACAGACAGACAGAGAGACAGAGAGGGTGTCGAGACAGTGAGCGGCAATGTTTTCTAATAAATCTGTGGGCACATTTTTTCATTTTTCTTCTTGCAAACAAAACGCGAGAATTTAATTAAAACTAAGCTCTTCATTTGCCCATTCTAATGGGTCAGCATGGCTCAAGGTTGGAAAAACAGCTGCTTTTCCCTTTAGAATTGTATAGAATTTATAATGAGTTTACCCATCCCTATCCCCGCCAATTCCACTTTGACAGACTTTCGAAATATATGGGTCCATATGCTAATGATTATTGTCATTATCTTTTACTCTAACTTGTTCATTATATTTAAATATGCTTTGGCTGCTGCTGCCACTGCTGCTACAAAATTAACGTTAAATAATATGTTTTCATTATGTTTTTTGGGTTCCTTTTGGTTGTCTCTGGGCTTGGTGCTTTGGTGAAATTAATTTCACTTCATTTTGTTATTAATGCGCTGAAAATTATGCTATGCTGTTTTCGTTTTCGTCTTCACTTTGGTGACGACAACAAATTTATGCATGGAACAAATTTCGATTTCGTTTCGTCTGGCGGTTTTTTCTTTTTTTTTCGACAACTTTCTTAATTAGTAGTAAGAGGGACAACTTCAAGATCACTTTTAAAATCACAAGATTATTCATAGCCTACTTTTGAGATGACTTTTTCTTTTTCGTCACTTCTTTATTTCGGCTTAAAATAAGGCTATTTGGTTGATCCTAAACTATTTATATGGGCCATATACTCAAACGATTTCTACTTCTTAAAAGGTTTTTGTTTCTAGAATTCCTTTTTTCCGAAATTTTTCTTAATTAGCGTAAAGTGAGACAAGAAAAGAGTGTGCAACTAAAAACGTCAAGATCACTTTCAAAATCACAAGATTATTCATAGCCTACTTTTGAGATGACTTTTTCCTTTCTCTTACATCTTAATTTCGTTTTAAAATGAGACTGTTTTGTTGATCCCGATTTCAATATCCAACATTTCGAAAGCTTTAATAGAAATGTAAAAAATTCCTTTGGAATTTCGTCCTTTGTTATGTCAAGGTTTCTTGTTTCTAGCATTTTTCATTTGAAGTGACCTATAAAAAAAAATTTGTCTAGATTTTCAACACAAATAACCCGAAACTATGGCAACCAGAATAGGACAAACAAACCGCATCACAGGAAGAGGGGGCGTGGGGGTACCAACGTTTGTCCAATGTCAGCAACAATTTGCACTTACTTGCTCCATCTTTCCCTCTCACTCTCTCTTTCTATCTCTATGTTATGCTCTTCCTCTCTCTTTCTGTTTGTGTAGTTGCGTTGAATAAATTCTATTTAAATAAATAATTTTTCCATTAACCGCAAACATGGATTTTAGCGCAATTGCATAAATGGAATGTAATAAATGAAGTGCAGTCCAGGGTTTCTCTTTCTCTCTCTCTCACGCTCTCGCTCTATCTCTTTCCAGCTCGTTGTTATTGTGTGGTTAATGGCGTGTCGACGCGGTTCAGAGCTCAGGTTTAGTTTGTCGTTGTGCCAGTTTGGTTCAGTTTCTCGTCTCCCTTCTCCCTTCTCAATTTGGTTTTGCGTTTTTCTTGTTTTTTTTTTTTTTTTTGGTTTTTTAGAAATTAGTTTGTAATTTGTTTAGCGAAAAAAACTTGCCAACACACAATGCATTTACATATAATACATTATGTTTTGCGGTTATTGCATTGTTCGGCGATTCTCTTTTTTATGCTCCCCTTTGAGCCATGACCGAATGTTGGCTGTTAAATTGTTAATGCCGACTTTTAGGCGTCGGCATTCTCGCCACCGATTGGTTGTATATAAAATGATTATACGGTTTTGTGCCTATTCTATCAGTTAGTTAATTAATTAGCTGCTGCTTTTGTGGCTGCCAAAGGATGAGTTGACGTTGTTGCTGGCCTTGGCTAATGAATTAATTTATTTTTGGTAATCAAACTTAAGTTTTGAAATGTGAAAAGGAACCACTACAAAATACGAATAGAGACCAAGAGTCGGAGTCATGAATTACTATGAGTAAAGTTAAATGAAAAGAAAATGAACTTTGATTGCTACAAAACGGACGGACAAATCTTAGTTTATATTATATAGCTTCGGTTTGTTCGGTAGACCAAATCGTCTCGAAAACCAGTTTTGTTTAGAATAACAGAAAAGCAGCCGTATTACCTAGACCTCAGTTTGTAGATCGTTCTCTTAGGGAAAATTCGCTTGTTCACGTAAAAGGTTTTTTTTTTCACAATGTCACCTTCAAGTAACAAAAATTTGCAAGGGTATATAAACTTGGGCATGGCTAAAGTAAGCTCTGCCCTTTGCCTTATATTAAGATCTTAACATTATTTTTAATTTCCGATAAAAAACTTTCAAAACCAAGCCCAATGGCGATAATCTAAAAATATCTTGAAACGAGAACTCGAAACGATTATTTGGATTTTATACCCTACAACTGCAGAAAAGGAAAAGCATATCAGAATCCACAAATTTAGACAGCAAACACCAGAATTCACAATACACTTAGAGCAGGCCCCTAATGCCCCTTTCCCGTGCGGGTTAATGGATATTCTACCGATCTACATTCTTTATTTATGGAGAACTACACATTCATTTCTATGTTTTGTGTTTATCAACTTATTTTTTAATAAATCAATTCATATTTGATAATTTGGGCTATTTCAAGCTCTTATCGTCATCCTCTCCGCTCTCTGGTGCTCTATACCCTAAAACTGAAAAGTTTACAACGTTTTAGAAATATATTAATGTATCATATAAAGTTCAAATCGAAAAAAATTTGCACAAAATGTTAAAGAACGGAAACTAAATCTAGGTTATTGGAAAATAAATTAAACCATAACTGTTTAACTTAAATTGAATGGATTTACTACAATCTTAGTTTTAGTTTTATCTTTCTACGACTTTCTGAAGATGCTGTGCGATTTCAGGGTATGAAAGTGTTCGTCCAGCATATAATTTTTAGACGACTTCTTGCTAATCTTTAAGGTATAATCTCGCTCTCTCTCTCTTCCTCTCTTCAATGCTAGCTCTTTTTGAGTCGATTAATTTTAAACATTAATTCAGTATTAATTGAGATCTTAAGTCAATGAGTTGAATTGAATGTAAAAATGAAGCTGAAACTATTCGGCATCTTGTGCTTCATTCTACTAACTATAATACCTAAAACAAAAAGTACATTAAAGTACATCAAAGACAATTACTGTGAAGAATATTGTGCTCGAAGTTGTGTAAAAAACGGTGGGAAAAAGTGTGAGCAATTGGAGGATGGTATTAAAACTGATACATATAATTTAACATTTCAAAACTTGAGTTTGAATATTTCTGTTGCTGCTGATTTTAATTTGACATCGCTTTTTAATATCGGAACGTCAGAAAATGTTATTTTAGACGAAATAACAGTAATCAACGAAAATCCCCGTACACTTAAAACGGGTGAAAATTACGTCAAACAGCTTGGCTTTAAGGGAGTCGAAGTATTTCGCAACTTATTGCCCAGTCATGACATATCCGTTGATGAGCTTGATTATTATTTAGAGAAACCAAGAACGGTTTCTATACAATTGAAGGGAGATGGAAAGTTGTATAATTCAATTTGCAATGATTACATAATGGAACTCGGAACCGACTTGGACTCTATTTCGTTTAAAGGCAATGGTGGCACATTATCACTTAACGAAAATATATTTAAACAAAAAAACTATTTATCCTATCTGAAATTCGACTCAGTTAAACTAAAAAATCTCACTCCAGCAATGTTTGACGACTTGACATATTTAAAACAAATGCGATTCAAAAACATTTCTGAATTTACTCAAACATTTCTAAGGTAAGTTTGTATTGAATATAAGCTCCCTTATATACAATATTTATAAAGTCACTTTGAAAATTGCAATATTTCCAAAACTATTTAATGCAGCGCAATGAAATCTATTGCGAATATGAAGAGGAAGAAGAGACAAACAAATCACAACAGCAATTGGCTTCTTTCAAATTAACGGTACATTGTTTATCAAATGAAAGCTTAGTTTTACTGTTGCATATTTATTAAGTCAGTAGCAGAATTTGAGCTTTCGACGCATATGACTATTCAATTTTTATTATTATTATTTAGAGTTGCAATAATTAAAAAAACAATAAATTTAAGAATATGCCTCGTGGTCAAGATCTTAAGGACATAAAAAAAGGCAAGATTCTCGCATTGAAAGTCAGTGGCAATAGTGGGACGTCTATTAGCGGTCAAATTGGGCGTGGTCAAGCAGTTGTCCAAAAGTTTTTGATATATTCTTATTTTGATTGCTTTCTTAAGAGAACAGGACGAAAACGGCCTCTAAACAAGCAAGTTAAAAGGCAAAATCTTGCTCTTGTTTTCCACTATTTCCCGGAATAATTAGTTATAAAAAAAATGAAGCAAGTCGCAAAACTAATGCCACGTCACAAGAGTGCCCCATTAACTTTTGCATTAAAAAATTTGGGAACAATATGGAATGAGGTAACCCCAAAAAGCATGATATTTCAAACTCGACCATTTATAGGCGACCATATTAAGGTAATTTTTTCCGACGAAAGGAAATGTAACTGGACCAGCCAGCTAAAGGATGTTAGTTTAGTGGCTAACCTTGTTGCAAGTACGTAAGAGCGCATTCGAAAGGTTATTCGCTCACGGGGCAATGTTTTCTAGTAAAAACATTAGCCTAATAGTTTTATATCTAATTACAAAAAACAAATAGTGGCTTTATAAATATGCCACATAAAGACTTAAATTAGGTGTCTTATATAAATTTCTGTTAATTTGTTAGAAGCCAATTGTTGTTGTGTTTCGTTTGTCTCTTCTTCCTCTTCATATTCGTAGTTTCAATATTCAATATTCAATAGTTTTGGAAATATTGCAATTTTCAAAGTGACTTTATAAATATGTAAGAGAGCAAAGTACCAGAAATAGTTTTGAAAACATTTAACTTATTTTAGATCAACAACTCTCCAAAGTAATTTAGAAGAAATCTTCTTTGATATCAATGGCACTGTGGATCTTAGATATTTCGACAGCTACAAAAAACTTAAATTGGTTTTGACGGAAAATTTCTCAACATCCCACATTCCCAGCAACAATCTGACAGCCATGACAATATTAAATGCCGATACAAATCGTCCAAGTATAATTTTCACCTTGGGCATTAATGGAAGAAGTTGCCCAACAAATTGCAACAATTGCAAGTGGGAGCAATCATCTGTATTCTCAATAGAATCTATGTATGAGCCAAATGCTTTTCAACTCATAGTTAACTGCACTAGATCAAACTTAACTGAAATTCCAGAGTTGCCCGTTCCCATCGTGGGAATGTCAGTTCTTTATTTTGAGCATAATAACCTTCGAGAGCTGCGAAACATCTCCTGCCCAGGATACCAAAAACTCACCGAACTTCACTTGGCCAACAATAATTTGACCAGCTTGAGTATTAATCAGCTACCACCAGAACTCAAATATCTGGACATTCGAAATAATAGCTGGATAAAGCTTGATGCGAATGTTGAGCAATACTTAAGGATGCAAAAGAACAAAGACTATTCCTTCGAGAAAAATGTCTACCACCTACATCCTTTGATTTCCCATCGTCTCAATGGTCAGCCCTGTCCCGGCAACTGCAGCTGCTCCTTTAATGGTACTGCCAACCTCTTTGAAATCGACTGCAGAAATCGGTCACTTCTCCAATTCCCAAATCTGCCAAATTTAATAGTTGGTAACGCGTCACTTCTGATGAACCACAACAACCTAGGAGGATCAGCTTCCTCCAAATCACTGCGAAAATCTTCGTTGCAGGTACTCCACTTGGCCAATACTCGACTTTCTCGACTAACGATCAATCAATTGCCTCCCAATATAACGCACTTGGACATCAGAAACAACAACCTGACGACTCTGGATGATGAAGTCACTTACTTCCTGAAGGACCGTATAAAGTTTGCAGGCCTTAACATTCATATGTCTGGCAATCCATGGCTCTGCAGTTGCAATTCAACAGAATTCCTAGTCTTTCTAAGACAACAAGAACCGGAGGAATACGACAATGCATTGAGGAAATATACAGTTAACGGATACTGTCCCAAGGAATGCATCTGCTGCATAAATGATTACCCAATGACTATTGTGGTGAATTGCACTAATCAAGGACTTCCAACTATGCCAAAATATCCGGATTTACTATCTAACATTAGTCTGTCGCTGCGATTCGAATTGAATCAGCTTACGACTTTAAACATTCCAGATATTCTATATCTCAAGGAACTTCACTTAGCCAACAACAATTTATCAGCGATTGACAGTATTCCATCGCATATTGAATATCTGGATATAAGAAATAATAGCTTTGAAACCTTAAGTGAGCAATTAGTTGACTTCTTCATCGATAAAACATCCAGTATCCCACTCAAACTACTAATATCTGGCAACCAGTGGATCTGCAATTGCAAGCAGAAGCACTTTCTGCGGCTGAAACAAAAACTAAGTAAATACATCGTCGACATCAATCATGTGAAATGCAGGACATCTTATTCGGCAGATTTGGTGGAGCTGGTCAGCATTGAGGAGAAAGATGTTTGTCCCTCTGATATTCCATATTATGTGGCATCATTTGTTTCGTTAGTCATATTTGCCATCGGAGCGATCCTCGTGATCTACTATAGGGAGCTTATTCGAATGTGGTTGTATGAGAAGAACATAATTGTGGGAAGTTCTGTACAAGAACATTTGGACAAGGGGAAAAAGTTTGATGGTTTTCTATCCTACTGCCATAAGGACTCGCATTTGGTGGAGGAGTACGTGAGGAAACTGGAGGAAGGGAAGCATAAATTCAAGCTTTGTTTCTATGAACGAAACTTTCTTCCAGGCTCCCCAATACCCGATCTTATCTGTACATCCGTGGAGGACTCTAAGCGCACCATCATTCTGATGACAAAGAATTTTCTCGGCTCAGTTTGGGGTCGATTGGAGTTTCGTGTGGCACTGCAGGCCTCCTCAAACGACAGATGCAAGCGTCTGATTGTGATCGTTTATCCCGATGTTGAGAGCTTTGACGATCTCGATGGGGAACTCAAACGTTATATGACAATAAATACCTATCTGAAAAGAGATGATCCCAATTTCTGGACCAAGCTAATCTATGCGATGCCCCACGAGAAGATCAGAAACCCAAAACATGGACCAATTACTGCCGACCAAATCGAAACGATCGAAACAGAATTATCGAATGCATTGAGTAGTTAAGTGGTTAGAGTTTAAGAAAATAAATATAAAAGGATCATTGAAATAAAAATAAATCTTTTGAGCAAGCAAAAAAAAAACATTGCAAATATTTCTAAGTTTTCACTATAATTTTGCTGAATATGCTTAAGAATGTTTACTGTCATCTAAGAGACATATGTCCAGCGATATCTCATCTTTAGAATAATCATTAAAATGTAAGTAAGATTAGCTTCAGAGCTTTGCAAAAAAAGACTTGGCCTTACCAAATGTTCCACAATAGTCGTAAAGAAGTAAAAAAGAAAAACAAACCATCCCAAACATGTAAGCAATGATTATTCCCAGTCTCTGCTCGATTATATTAATGCTTATTTTTGCAATTAAATAAAAATGTCGTAAAATGGCGTACTGGTCTTTATTTCTTTCGATGGCTTTTGGTGGCGTTAAAGTGGGTATTAACCCACAACGAGAGGTGTCAGAAATGTGCGTTGGAAATGTCTAATTAGAAATTCATAAAAAAGTCACCAAAACAAAAAGTTTACTTAACAACAAAATGTTCAAAACGCAGACAACCACTCGAACGTGACGTTGTAAAAATCGAATAAAATTATTGAAATATTTCTTAAAGCTTTCAATTGCTTCTATTTCACAATGCGCCATAAATTTCCTATACAAATTGTCACTGCACGTTTCCATAATAACAAGAAACAGAAAATAACAATCCAAATGTACGAGTGTATGTATAAATATAGTAAAACGAATGCTACGCAGGATGTTGAAATGGCAACGACAACAACGACAACAACGACAACATCGACGACAGCGACGACAACGACGATGACGACGACATGGCGATGCCTTCAAGTGGCCACACTGCGACTGAATGGTGCTGCCCTTTTAGCTAATTTTGTTTATATTGTGGAGGAGGAGCTAAATTTGTTGTTAATACCCAGTACTTATCGAGTGAAAGGTTCAATTCAACTATCACAAACTTCAAGATCACCACTACTGGCCGATTGATTCATCTTCTTCTATGTCTTAGAGTGAAATTAACTTCAAGTAAATCGAGGGAAGAAACAAAAGGAACAACTTGATTTCATCAATATAGGGTATTCTGTAGTCGACACTGAGAAGAAACAAATTAATTCTTGCCTGTTTTCTGTTATTTTTGTATAATTTTTCAATTGAAGTCACTTTTGTTTATGAGATGTCCGCATGAATGTCTATGTGTTTATCCCCGCGTGAGGTCAGTTTCAATTGAATTGTCAAACCGAATCTGTTTGTGGCCTCCTTCGAGACTAAAATGAACTAGGAAGTCGTCGTCGGATGGAAATTGTTTGTATAAACAGAAAGCAAAATAGAAATGAAATAAGTCGTCGCGTCGACTTCTTTATACCATGGCCCATTAGAAATCCCATCTTTTCTCACAACGAATCGCAACGAATCGATAGATATGTATATGAAGATATTAATTACTTACTTGAAATATTTATGAAGGAGGTGCTCCATTAAAAAGTGTGTCTAGTTTTTCTAAATCGACTCCTGGGCTTCTTTCTACATAGTTGAAGGCAAAGTAATCGAGTTTTTTAATCTGGAACATGCTGAAAAGTTAAATTTTTATTTTCTACAATGGTGTCATTTATTTTCTTAAACTCTAACCACTTAACTACTCAATGCATTCGATAATTCTGTTTCGATCGTTTCGATTTGGTCGGCAGTGATTGGTCCATGTTTTAGGTTTCTGATCTTCTCGTGGGGCATCGCATAGATTAGCTTGGTCCAGAAATTGGGATCATCTCTTTTCAGATAGGTATTTATTGTCATATAACGTTTGAGTTCCCCATCGAGATCGTCAAAGCTCTCAACATCGGGATAAACGATCACAATAAGACGCTTGCATCTGTCGTTTGAGGAGGCCTGCAGTGCCACACGAAACTCCAATCGACCCCAAACTGAGTCGAGAAAATTCTTTGTCATCAGAATGATGGTGCGCTTAGAGTCCTCCACGGATGTACAGATAAGATCGGGTATTGGGGAGCCTGGAAGAAAGTTTCGTTCATAGAAACAAAGCTTGAATTTATGCTTCCCTTCCTCCAGTTTCCTCACGTACTCCTCCACCAAATGCGAGTCCTTATGGCAGTAGGATAGAAAACCATCAAACTTTTTCCCCTTGTCCAAATGTTCTTGTACAGAACTTCCCACAATTATGTTCTTCTCATACAACCACATTCGAATAAGCTCCCTATAGTAGATCACGAGGATCGCTCCGATGGCAAATATGACTAACGAAACAAATGATGCCACATAATATGGAATATCAGAGGGACAAACATCTTTCTCCTCAATGCTGACCAGCTCCACCAAATCTGCCGAATAAGATGTCCTGCATTTCACATGATTGATGTCGACGATGTATTTACTTAGTTTTTGTTTCAGCCGCAGAAAGTGCTTCTGCTTGCAATTGCAGATCCACTGGTTGCCAGATATTAGTAGTTTGAGTGGGATACTGGATGTTTTATCGATGAAGAAGTCAACTAATTGCTCACTTAAGGTTTCAAAGCTATTATTTCTTATATCCAGATATTCAATATGCGATGGAATACTGTCAATCGCTGATAAATTGTTGTTGGCTAAGTGAAGTTCCTTGAGATATAGAATATCTGGAATGTTTAAAGTCGTAAGCTGATTCAATTCGAATCGCAGCGACAGACTAATGTTAGATAGTAAATCCGGATATTTTGGCATAGTTGGAAGTCCTTGATTAGTGCAATTCACCACAATAGTCATTGGGTAATCATTTATGCAGCAGATGCATTCCTTGGGACAGTATCCGTTAACTGTATATTTCCTCAATGCATTGTCGTATTCCTCCGGTTCTTGTTGTCTTAGAAAGACTAGGAATTCTGTTGAATTGCAACTGCAGAGCCATGGATTGCCAGACATATGAATGTTAAGGCCTGCAAACTTTATACGGTCCTTCAGGAAGTAAGTGACTTCATCATCCAGAGTCGTCAGGTTGTTGTTTCTGATGTCCAAGTGCGTTATATTGGGAGGCAATTGATTGATCGTTAGTCGAGAAAGTCGAGTATTGGCCAAGTGGAGTACCTGCAACGAAGATTTTCGCAGTGATTTGGAGGAAGCTGATCCTCCTAGGTTGTTGTGGTTCATCAGAAGTGACGCGTTACCAACTATTAAATTTGGCAGATTTGGGAATTGGAGAAGTGACCGATTTCTGCAGTCGATTTCAAAGAGGTTGGCAGTACCATTAAAGGAGCAGCTGCAGTTGCCGGGACAGGGCTGACCATTGAGACGATGGGAAATCAAAGGATGTAGGTGGTAGACATTTTTCTCGAAGGAATAGTCTTTGTTCTTTTGCATCCTTAAGTATTGCTCAACATTCGCATCAAGCTTTATCCAGCTATTATTTCGAATGTCCAGATATTTGAGTTCTGGTGGTAGCTGATTAATACTCAAGCTGGTCAAATTATTGTTGGCCAAGTGAAGTTCGGTGAGTTTTTGGTATCCTGGGCAGGAGATGTTTCGCAGCTCTCGAAGGTTATTATGCTCAAAATAAAGAACTGACATTCCCACGATGGGAACGGGCAACTCTGGAATTTCAGTTAAGTTTGATCTAGTGCAGTTAACTATGAGTTGAAAAGCATTTGGCTCATACATAGATTCTCTTGAGAATACAGATGATTGCTCCCACTTGCAATTATTGCAATTTGTTGGGCAACTTCTTCCATTAATGCCCAAGGTGAAAATTATACTTGGACGATTTGTATCGACATTTAATATTGTCATGGCTGTCAGATTGTTGCTGGGAATGTGGGATGTTGAGAAATTTTCCGTCAAAACCAATTTAAGTTTTTTGTAGCTGTCGAAATATCTAAGATCCACAGTGCCATTGATATCAAAGAAGATTTCTTCTAAATTACTTTGGAGAGTTGTTGATCTAAAATAAGTTAAATGTTTTCAAAACTATTTCTCGTACTTAGCTCTCTTACATATTTATAAAGTCACTTTGAAAATTGCAATATTTCCAAAACTATTGAATATTGAATATTGAAACTACGAATATGAAGAGGAAGAAGAGACAAACGAAACACAACAACAATTGGCTTCTAATAAATTAACAGAAATTTATATAAGACACCTAATTTAAGTCTTTATGTTGCATATTTATAAAGTCACTATTTGTTTTTTGTAATTAGACATAAAACTATTAGGCTAATGTTTTTACTAGAAAACATTGCCCCGTGAGCGAATAACCTTTCGAATGCGCTCTTACGTACTTGCAACAAGGTTGGCCACTAAACTAACATCCTTTAGCTGGCTGGTCCATCCAAGTTACATTTCCTTTCGTCGAAAAAAATTACCTAAATATGGTCGCCTATAAAAGGTCGAGTTTGAAATATCATGCTTTTGGGGTTACCTCATTCCATATTGTTCCCAGATTTTTTAATGCAAAAGTTAATGGGGCACTCTTGTGACGTGGCATTAGTTTTGCGACTTGCTTCATTTTTTTTATAACTAATTATTCCGGGAAATAGTGGAAAACAAGAGCAAGATTTTGCCTTTTAGCTTGCTTGTTTAGAGACCGTTTGCGTCCTGTTCTCTTAAGAAAGCCATCAGAATAAGAATATTTCAAAAACTTTTGGTCCCACTATTGCCACTGACTTCCAATGCGAGAATCTTGCCTTTTTCTATGTCCTTAAGATCTTGACCACGAGGCATATTCTTAAATTTATTGTTTTTTTAATTATTGCAACTCTAAATAACAATAATAAAAATCGAATAGTCATATGCGTCGAAAGCTCAAATTCTGCTACTGACTTAATAAATATGCAACAGTAAAACTAAGCTTTCATTTGATAAACAATGTACCGTTAATTTGAAAGAAGCCAATTGCTGTTGTGTTTTGTTTGTCTCTTCTTCCTCTTCATATTCGCAATAGATTTCATTGCGCTGCATTAAATAGTTTTGGAAATATTGCAATTTTCAAAGTGACTTTATAAATATTGTATATAAGGGAGCTTATATTCAATACAAACTTACCTTAGAAATGTTTGAGTAAATTCAGAAATGTTTTTGAATCGCATTTGTTTTAAATATGTCAAGTCGTCAAACATTGCTGGAGTGAGATTTTTTAGTTTAACTGAGTCGAATTTCAGATAGGATAAATAGTTTTTTTGTTTAAATATATTTTCGTTAAGTGATAATGTGCCACCATTGCCTTTAAACGAAATAGAGTCCAAGTCGGTTCCGAGTTCCATTATGTAATCATTGCAAATTGAATTATACAACTTTCCATCTCCCTTCAATTGTATAGAAACCGTTCTTGGTTTTGTTTTCTCTAAATAATCACTTAGCTCATCAACGGATATGTCATGACTGGGCAATAAGTTGCGAAATACTTCGACTCCCTTAAAGCCAAGCTGTTTGACGTAATTTTCACCCGTTTTAAGTGTAAGGGGATTTTCGTTAATTACTGTTATATCGTCTAAAATAACATTTTCTGACGTTCCGATATTAAAAAGCGATGTCAAATTAAAATCAGCAGCAACAGAAATATTCAAACTCAAGTTTTGAAATGTTAAATTATATGTATCAGTTTTAATACCATCCTCCAATTGCTCACACTTTTTCCCACCGTTTTTTACACAATTTCGAGCACAATATTCTTCACAGTAATTGTCTTTGATGTACTTTAATGTACTTTTTGTTTTAGGTATTATAGTTAGTAGAATGAAGCACAAGATGCCGAATAGTTTTAGCTTCATTTTTACATTCAATTCAACTCATTGACTTAAGATCTCAATTAATACTGAATTAATGTTTAAAATTAATCGACTCAAAAAGAGCTAGCTTTGAAGAGAGGAAGAGAGAGAGAGAGAGTATTCCTTAAAGATTAGCAAGAAGTCGACTAAAAATTATATGCTGGACGAACACTTTCATACCCTGAAATCGCACAGCATCTTCAGAAAGTCGTAGAAAGATAAAACTAAAACTAAGATTGTAGTAAATCCATTCAATTTAAGTTAAAGAGTTATGGTTTAATGTATTTTCCAATGACCTAGATTTAGTTTCCGTTCTTTAACATTTTGTGCAAATTTTTTTCGATTTGAACTTTATATGATACATTAATATATTTCTAAAACGTTGTAAACTTTTCAGTTTTAGGGTATAGAGCACCAGAGAGCGGAGAGGATGACGATAAGAGCTTGAAATAGCCCAAATTATCAAAAACAAATTGCTTTATTTAAAAATTAGTTGATAAGCACAAATAACAGAAATGAATGTGTAGTTTTCTATAAATTAAGGATTTTGGTCGGTATATAACAAACACTAACCTTTCCTAGCTTTAAATACTGTGGAATTGTCCTCAGTTTATATCCATTAGACAACTGAGCTTCCACTACATCTTATAAAAGAATCTACTGAGAAACAAAATAACGAAAGCAAGTCGCCTCACCGACTCGGATGTACCCTATACCAATGCGCCCTTTATTCACTCTTCGTTATATTTGCTTGATGACTAGTCCGTATCTCTTTCGCATGCAAAGACCAAACACATACCAATCGTATGCCATCTCACTCACCGCCCCGTTGGCATTGCCTGTAAAAAGTTTGTGCGTATAACTTGGCTATCGTCCATCCGATTTTCATGAAATTTGGTAAGCCAGTACATATTATTAGGAAATATATGTGTATCAAATTTCATTACGATATTTTAAATATTACGAAAGAAAATAGTTTTTTTCGAATTTCAGGGACGGGAGGGGGCGTGACATAAATTTGAAATGAACTTAATCTGCGTACACACTATACAAGTCTGCATGCCAACTTTGGTGACTTTAGCTCTTATACAATACTTTATAGGGTCAGAACCGCTTTTTTCTGCCTCTTACATACATTTTGGCGACTTTAGTATACTCTTTTAACCTATGGGTACAGGGTATAAATATTAAAATTCTGAGACGTTTAATTACTTGGCAAGTTCTATATGATTCTATAATAACAGAGCCGGTTCAAGGCACTCTAAGGGCAAGAAGCTTGTTAAAACTAGTCTAGCCTGCTCTTTTCTAAATTTTTGGATTCTTATATACCTTTCTTTTTCTGTTGTTGTAGGGTATAAAATATAAATAATCAACATATTTAACATATTTTTAGATTATCCATATTTGGTTTGGGTTTTAAAGTTTTTTTTTTTTATCAGAAACTATTTAAAAAATATATACCCACTTGCGGTTCCATCTATAGGCTCTCTCTAGTTCATAATAAAAATAAAAATATTTAAGAAATAGGTAGAGATGTTCCATGTTCACCGAATAGTTACCGGGAAATGCCAATGAGATGGCATTACTTAGAGCGGGCGGAGAAATTCGGAATTGTAGAACCTGACGGTTGCCAAATCGAAATTAACCTGCGGTTGGAAGGGTAGTGAGAGGTTGTAAATGGATGTCAGTGTGACCGCAGTCGCATAGGGAAGAAATCCTATTGGCGTAAACAACTTTAATCCATGATTTGAGTGATTTAGTTTTAAGAATCTTGGATCGAAAAATCCAAGCCAGCCCTTTACGTTATTCTTAATCACTTTTCAATTTACTTAGACTTGTTATTTTTAGCCTTTTCTTTTCGTTGTGAATTGATAGTCAACCCGCTCTACGCATTCCTTTTAATGCTGGCCACAGCCAGTACATCATCATGATGCTGCTCATGCATTTGAAGTTTTGACAGTTGACTGTCATTACTGGCCCCCATTTAACATGCCCCCTCCCGCCATCGGTCTAGGTCCCATTCTAGGCAAATTTTGCAGTGCGTTTGCGTTCTACGTTAAAATTTCGCTGCCTTGCATACTAAACAAACCAACCGAAAATGCCTAAATGTTATTGTTGCTCTCTTTTCAGTTGCTCTCTTATTCCTTCGCTGGTTGCGTTGCATTGCATAGAAACCACAAAATGGACAAAATGTGTTCAATTTCAGGCCTGTGATTTTTCAATAGACAACAGCCGGGAGAGGAAGATTGAAGGTTGAGTCCGGTTGGTTATTTGGGGGTTGGGGGTTGGGGGCAGGGGTTGTAGTTGAAACGAAGGTCCAGCTGGCTTTGGCGAATTAACATTGATGGCATGCCAGCCAGTGGGTGGAGGGCATTTGTGTTGCCTTCATTTTGTTTGTTGTTGGCCATGGGATCCCTCTCCCCAGCGAGAGAGATAGAGAGAGAAAGGCTAGTGCCAGTTACCGGGGCCACGTTCATTAGCACGCACGTCGGCGCCATTTTGCAAACGCATTTCCGCTGCACCTAACCCGTACGTGCAGTCGTGCAACGGCGGCTTTACGAGTAAATGCTGATGTTAGGGAAGTGCATTTAGAGATGAGACCGTGATGGAGTCACTGAGGAGCTGCGAAATTGTGAAACTTTCAAAAACATTTTGAAAATATTCAATTTTGGTTCATTTTTCGTGGACTTAATTGCCAAGTCCCAACTTTATGCTAGAATTCTCATTTAGTTCTAGACTTGAAGAAGGGATAAGGTATTTCCAATTCTAAAATAATCTTTGATTGAAAATATCTTTAAAGACAACCTGTTCATCTTTTGGGCTGCCCAAGACTTTAAAAACTATTTCGTAAGATTGACCCGAAGCTGAATAATAGCCAAATTTGATGAAATTTAAACCCGAAGTCTGTGCCAACTTCAACCGTGCTGAAAATTGTATACCCTGGCAAGTTTTTGTGTTACACTTTAAAGTGAAAAAACCTTTCATGTAAATGAAAAGCCGTTGCATTTGCTGTTTTTTTCTGTTTTTCCAACCAAAATTGGTTTTCGGGACGTTCGCTCTTATGGTTCCTATATGATATATGTAGTCACTCAATCGCTTATAAAAAAAGAAAGTTATTGGTCTAAAGCCTTATTTTGGAGCCATCGTTCCTATTAAAGCAATAT
This sequence comes from Drosophila nebulosa, assembly GCA_024703675.1. Lineage (NCBI taxonomy): Eukaryota > Metazoa > Arthropoda > Insecta > Diptera > Drosophilidae > Drosophila > Drosophila nebulosa. The sequence goes on along the minus strand of CM045724.1, from coordinate 3,928,131 downwards.
GATATAGTAGTCCGACTGAAATTTGTCACTTCTTTTGAATATCCCATGGAAAACAACAAACAAACTTTAGTTTCGACTGAGCGTTTCTACGGGAGCTATATGATTTAGTGGTCTGATAAGTCTGAGTTCGAGATATATAATGCGTGCAGTATATAAAAGACTATTTTAAGCTGTTTGGGAGAGATCGCAAAGCATGCCGAGCTATTGATAATTTCGAATGAGATAATATTTGAGCTTAAACCTCGTGAAGACATTGAAATACATATAAAAGCGAACCTCTATTACCAAGTATCTAAACTTATTTTAAAATCTTTCAACCAAATTGATTTGAAAACTTTTAACTTTATGATTAATCGAACTTGTCAATCAATCTGTTTGCTCATTGTCATCTCTAATGGATGAGAACTCTATTTTACCCTTTAACCTGTTAATACCAGGTAAATGTTATAGAATGTTTTATATTTTCCCTTTTTTTTTTTGGTTGTCTTATTTTTTGTTATTGTTGTTGTTGTTGTTGATTTGATGGTGTCATCATTTTGTTGGTCTATACCAATTCAAAAGGCATTTTTAATTGGCGTATATACGGCAGCTTAATGCTCCACAGAGCAGCAACCACCCATTCGGGCATTTCGGGCTCTTTTCCCCTCTCTCCCCACCACACCCACCCTTTAGTCATGGCAAACATGCAACAGTTTTTCGTAGCATCGTTACAACAAGTCGAGCATCCAGTCGATAATTGGTAACGCGTCACGTGTAATGCTCTCAAAAGCCAAAAATGGAATTTCTAATTAAGTTTTACAGGGATTTAATATCGACCATCGAGCATCGACCATCGAACGGATGAGAATGTATGGAGTGCAGATGCAGATGCAGATGCAGATGCAGATGGCTTCCTGCCAGCCTGGTTGGGATAGCTGCCTGGTTGGGATAGCTGCCTGGTTAGTTCAGTTACAGTTGCAGAGAAGAGAGAGTCTGGGAGTTTTGGTCTGTGCGAAATTTTGGTCAATTAACACATCAACGAGCTTTTTAGCTTACAAGAGAGAGAAAACTTCCATTCCCACCACCCCACTTTCCCCCCACCTACCCGACACACACTCTTCTTTGCTCGCCCCCCCCCAAAACAAAAAAAAAAAAAAAAAACCCATAAAAACAAAAATAGAAGGCTACAATTTTTGACTTACTTAACTTGCTGCAACAATTTTGCAGTTTTGCAGTGTTTTTGATGCGCTTGAGGGATTAAGCCAAAGCCAAAGTAACATTGGATCAATGTCTGCCCAGGATGAGAAGGAAATCAACAGTGGGAGAGCAGTGAAAAGGGATGCGGTTCGGAGTGGAATTCGGTACCATGTCTGGCTGGCTATTGATGAGTAGAAAATTGCGTTTTAAAAATCTCTGCCACTGGCAGAAGCTGAAGGGCGGAAAACAGTATTAACAACTCATCCATTCTCGTTGAGCCGGGGCAGGGACAGGGAATGGGACAGGGCAGGATTGGGCAGGATGATTGCAATAACATTGGCTCTCATCTAACGAAAGTAGTTGCCAATTAGATGTTTGTTAGTTTGGACTTTAAATTGATTGGATATCAGTGTTAAGTTGGCATATGAAGACAACATACTGAAAGATATCGACCAGCAAAAAAAGCTTCTCGCAAAATTTAAATGCAAAAATTGAAAAGATTTTTAATTAACAAATTTTTCTTAAGTTTTTTTCGGATTTATGCTTAAGTTTATTTGATGCAATCGCTTATAAGAATTCTTCAACTTTTGCTCAAAACAATTGAAGTTATAACCATTAGCCGATAATTCTTTGGGAAATAGTTTGATGATAATTCAAAAAGGAGAAAAACAAGTGAGGATAATGTTGTTGTTGTGGGGGGTAGGGCAAAGAAAAGGATTAGGACAAAGTGATCTAATCTCATATTTACAGTTTGGGTAGGAAGATTTGGACAGATTTGTTTGTATACCTTTTTTTTGGGATGCGGATGTGGGTTAGGGTATTGTGACCAGTTCTCAAAACGCGCAAATAATGCAAATTATTCTTAATCCTCTTTCGGATTTGATACATTACGAACAACAAAATGTTTGACATATCAAAAAAATTAGAAAAAATCTAGTCATGGTTGGAAACACATAAAAAATTAGCAAAAAGAAATTATGTTTTAGGCTGATTAGGTACATTTTATGTTCTATGATGATTTTTGAAAGTGCAAAACTATTCCAAAACGTTTCCCTTTATACTTTTCATATTGCTTCCACAAAAGGAAAAGAAAAACAAAAGCTTTCCAAAGAACTTTCGATTGTGCAGACTCGAGAGGCAAACAAAGATGAAAGAGATGTCTGTATAGCTGTAAGCTTTGCTTTCCATTATTCGCTTTATTTGCGTAGAATTCCCAACTAGTTTTAGCGTTTAAGTAGTGGTAAGCGAAGTCTGCTTATAATAAAAGTTGGCAGTTCTGCTCTTTTTTGTTTGTCTTAATAAATTCATGTTATAAATAGTTATAAGATTAAATAATTTTACCATCGATCTTAGATGGTAGTAGTAAATTTATTGAATATTATTCAAACTTGGTAAGCATAGATTAAAATCCGATATATTTCAAGGTGATTATTCTTTAACGTGACTATCATGCTTTCAGGCAAACATTTGCCTGGGTTAAACACTTGCTTGGATAACCTTCTTTGGCCCAAACCCTATCTAGAGGCAATATCTCACTCTCTCTCTCTCGCTCTCTCTGAGCAATTGCTGTCCCTTGGCAAACAATTGTTAAACTGACATCTTAAGGTAAACAATTTCATGTACAGTCAGTCACTCAGTCAGGCACTCCACCAACGACTCCATAATGCTTATGATGGATGGAGGAGCGTCTCTTCTTCTACACGCTAATCGTCTTTTGCTCGCTGATAAATTTATCGAATTCTTGTAGTGTAAATATTCATTCATGATAAGCAGCAACAACAGTTGTCAGCGCCTGTTGTTGTTGTTGTTGTTGTTGGTTATGCTGGTCTCTGGCAATTTGTATATTTATCCAGCCCAACCAAGTTGATTGCATTTTTGTGTAAATTCTTCTTGCCTCTGCCTCACTCTATGCCCATAACCGTTTTGTTTTTTCATTGAATTTTAGTTTTTCGATTTGTGCCTCTCGTCGGAGTTTCAGGCAAACAAACAAACAGACAGCCAGACAGACAGACAAACAAAACCCGATTGGCGGACAGACGACCAGCTGACAGCGCGCATGCGCAACAGTTTTTCAATGATTTGCCTGACAGAAAGTAAGAAAGACAGACCTTCTCTTCCTTTTGCTGCCTGAGTTATTGAATGAAGTTGGCAAATGTTCATTGAGCGCATTTGTTTGCATAAATGATAAATGATTTAAATTGTTAAATTTGTCATTGATTTCAAATGGATTTCCTGTAGAAAATAGTCAGCGAGCCACTTAAAATGGTAGAAAATTCTGATGAGAAAATGAGGCAAAACCTGTTACACTTTAACATCATTCACAAAAACTTTTAGTCCTTCCTCTACTTTTTGGCTCGTAAATTGACTTTAACGCGTGCCATCTTCAAAGTTTGCGGCCGCACTCCTTCAACTTATAAGTTTGTCTTCCCCGCCTCCTACAGGCCCCTCTCTCTAGCCAGTCATTCGTTGACTACCTTCCGCTTACATCAAATCAATTGCCGTCTCTGTCAGAGTTTCCTTACCAATATTCAACTCACGTACATGCATATCAATTGTTGCTGCCTGGCTTCGAGGCAAATGTTGCTTCGACTTGGCCCAACTGACTGACCGGCTGACTGAATGACTGACTGACTGGTTGAATGAAATGAATGACGGGTTGCTTTGTCTTAACTTTAACATCGACAGCCAACTGCGTGTTCTCTGTCTATTCTTAAATATATTATTCGCTTTATATATGATATGCTTACTCAATATGAATAATTCTTCATATAGAATGTCCATTTCAGTTAACAAATACGTATTCTCTTACTAGTTATAAGATTTGGCCAAATTGAAAGTTATAAAAGCTTTTTTGTGGGTATTAATATGTCAAATATTGATCAAAATTCATTTTAAAAAGACTTCGAATTCTGTTATAGTAATATAACATAAACTGGTTATGGTCTAATTGTTATATTGTTAGTGAATAGATGTTTTAGTATCTATGACAAAAGGTAGTAGCTATTAGTTATATTACTTGGTGGCTACTTCTATTCATATATTTGGCGAAAAAAATAAAATTTTTAAGCAATTTATTAAAAAACATAGTTAAAAGTTTAAAAAAAATAGGCTCATGGCTGATAAAAGCCAATAAAAATGATGAAAAAGTTAAAACTTGTTGAGTCGTATTCGATTGCTTTGTTTCCCGAATAATATTTAAATAGATTCGACGAATATTTTATATTATTGCCTTATTTTTTCAGAAGCATATTAAGTAGAATTTGAAGCAGTTTGTGTTCTATTTATAGAAAACTTAGAAAGAACCGATAACTTATTATATACTAAATATGTATATAGCCCACAGTAGCAAATTTGACTTTATTAAGTGCGGAGCAGACTTTTGGATATACAGATATTATAATTAAGTAAATTTAGATTATTTTTTAAGAAATTCCCTTTGGAAAATAATTGGTAGTTTGAACTACGGTCTTACAATTAAACTTTCTAATAGATTTTCTTCTCTACAAAAGTTTGAAATACACTTGCAAAATTTATTTCAAGAAAATTAAAAGGCTTTTTAAACACATGTAATTAGAAAAAAAAAACTGTGATTTCAAGATTAATATATATAAAACTTGCTTTATTATAGTATACAAATATATTCTTTCTTTATAGTGGAGAGTGAACTCAATTTTACAAGACTCAAGTGCCTTTGCTTTATGGAAACTAGCATCGATCTATTCTTAGATAGCTAAGCTAAACCTTAGCCTTAGCTAAAAGTTAAAAAATTCCAGTCGAACCTTGATTTAAATTGGTCAAAACCCAATCCCAAACCGCAGAAAACGCATTGAGATTTGCGATCCATTTGAACCCGTTTGATCTAACTCAAACGGCTAATCCTTTTTAATTTTTCTAATCCCAACAGACTACCTTTTGAATTTTTTTTTTTTAAGAATTCGTTGCGGCTCATTTAACTTTGTGGAAATTGTGTCGCTCAGGCAAACATTTGAAAGTAACAAACAACACCGCAACATAACACAAAGAACTGGAACCTAAAACAAACAACCTTCTCAACTATGTAAGACCCAGGCCAATCAATCAAACGCAAGACCATAAACCTCAATGTGATAGCATCTACAACAAGTGTTGGTTCCGTTCCCCGTTCGCCCAAGACTCTAACGGAGAGTTAATATCGCAGAAAACCAACCGAAGGCGGCCATAAATCATGACGAGATCGCCTTGCCCCAGCAGCCGCAGCAGCAGCAGCAGCAGTATCAACGGAGGAATTCTACGCTCCGAGACGGAGACTCTTGTTGGCACTCAGCCTGATGCCATATAATGCCGCATTATGACAAGTTGCGGCGCGTTACGCACACTCTGCGGGGTTTTAGAAGGGAGAAGGGGAGAGGAATTCGTGTATCTTATATCTTGTATCTTGCAATGCCCCCGTCGCCAGTATGTGAATATCTTGATTAATGCGAGCGTCAATTATTGGAAATTCATCAGCCATACATTGGCCTTAGGTTAGGGGCACTCGCTGACAACCAAAATGATACACTTTCAAACATTTTGACACAAATAGATCAAATGTGGTTAGATTAGAAAAATAGTAACCTAACCTAAACTACCTATTACCCTTTCCATAGAAAGTAAAAACGAAATAAAATCAACAGTTCTCCATAATTTTTTGTTTTGTTTCACTTTGATGCCAAAACGTTTCTTACAAAATTGGTAATGAAAACTCTTATACTCAAAAGAGAAACACAAAAATGGTGATAGAAAGTAAAGAGAGGGAAACTAAAAGGTCTCACTCGGAGTTACAGGTAAATAATAAATCATAAGAAGAATTTCTAAATAATTTGAAATTTTTAATATTTTTTTAAAAGATTTTAAGAGATTTTTTGTTAACAGAGCTCCGAAACTTCAACTCTCTCAAACAACAAATGCCATCCACACCTAACGAAACTCTCTTTGTAATACTTTCTCTTTGCACTAATTCGTGCTCGTTGCTCTTAGCATCCACAAACATAATCCCAGGCGGCGGCACTCACTCACTCACACACACACACAATTCGTTCGGTTTTTACATGGACGCTTCGTCACCGTTGTTTGAGGGCTCCTGTGGAAGTTTACAACGTTTATTCAATTCAATCGCTCGTCAACCTTCGTGCGGCGCGTTACAAGAAGCGAAACGCAGGCAACGATTATTAAGCCAAACAAAACACTGTTACGCTCTCCCCCCGTCCCACAGTGACACAGACCATAGACCAAAACGTAAGCGTCAGCGTCAGCGTCGTCGTCGTCGTCGTAGTCGTTCTCGGTTCTCGCGGTGGTTGTTGCATTCACTCACATTCAGATTCAGTCTCATCCCAGCTCTTGTGGCATCAACACTGTTGCTGTCGCTGCTACGTGGCCACCATTTCGTATATATTCGTTTCGGTTTACGCGAATCTCGAGCGCGCGCGTGTTTCTGGTATTCTCGTTGGATTGCTCTGTGAAAAAAAAAAAGAAACCAACAAGAAAATGCCCCAAAATGCGGCACTTGTGCATTTGCCGCAAGGCGAATTGTGTGAAATTGTGTGAAATAAATAAATAAATAAACCAAGGCTACGCACTATGTAAAATTCGAAAGGATATAGAGCGTCCAGTCCTGTAGTAGAAAGTATCTCTCATTAGAGTGCGAAACATATCAAAACAAAGTTTCAATTTTGCATTTGTGTGAAACCAAAAGAAAATATCACTTTACTGTACATGTAAACCTTATAAGATTATACAAATTTAATATACATACACTTGCAACAACACCTCCCCTCCCCCCCCAATAAAAAAAGGATACAATCAGCAAAAAAGCAACAATAAAACCCAACGGCAAAAATAATTGAAAATTGTATGCAAGAAATATTATTTTCAAAAATTCAACGCTTAGGTAAGTTTCGAAAAGTTTAAGAACCAATTTTGTGTAAAGTGTAAAAGTGTAAAAAAAATGAACAAAAATCAAAAATAATTTTTTAGCTAATACACTTTTGAAGCCTTTAAATTTCTGTGAAAAAATAAACCAAAAAAAATGCTAAAGTAGCAACTTCAACTCAAAAGACAACAACAAAGTCAGCAAAAAAGCAAAAAAAAAAATAAGATTAAACAAATCTTCTAATTAAAATCTTAAGCTAAACTCTTTTGAAAATGAAAAATATTAACAAAGTCAAATTAGTCAACTCAGCTTCATGAAAAAAATAACAAACAAGATCAAAAAAGCAAATAAAATGGCATAAACAAATGTCGAGTCATAAAATAATCATCGAAAACAATAAAAATATAAATGAGCAATTCAATCAGATATAAAACGAGCCGACAGAGTATTAGCAAATGCTTTCGCACAATCATTTTTTAATTGTTTTTTACCTAAAGTGATAGACAACAAATGGAATGAAGGGAAATTGATTTGTTCACTTGAATAAAATTAATGGAAATTAGCAATTTGTAAAGTTAAATTTTGAGAAAATTTTAGAGAAACTAAGTCTTCTCTTTTCTCAATGGCAGCTAAAGAAAATTAAAAAAAAATTGCAATTTTTCGAGTTGGTTGTGGCAAAAAAAAACCTTTTCGAGTTTAAGGAAAAAAGTTTTCTAGTTTCGTTAACAAATTTAATTTAATTTCTAAACAATCTGCTTAATGGCAGCTAAAGAAAAATTGTATAAATGGCAAAACTTTAAAATTAAGAAAAAAAGTTTGTGAGTTTCATTAATAAATTTTAAATTTCAGTGCTTTGGTTCTAAAATTGATTGTTTAATTAGATTATTGAACAAATTGTGGTTCATTTTGTAGATAGTCGAAACCTTTTCTTATATCAAAGCAAATGATACAAAGTGAAAATATTTATTTAGATGCAAGAAGAAGCAAAAGAAATAGCGCTCTCCAGTTTAACGGATGTTTAACTTTGTTTAGTTTTATCTAAATTTCTTTACACCTTTTCTTCGGCTTTATCAGATACTTTTCCATGCCAAGCTCTAACCTAATTTCATTATCAGCGTTGCCCTTTTTCCCGACTTTGAGAAACCACACACACACACACACACACAGACACACAGAGATTCCACAAAACAAAAATGAGGCAAAAGAATTCTCCCCTCTAACGCATTAATTAAACACAAATTAACAAAAAGTCAAACTGTCAACATCTTGGGCTAATCAAAATAACCTGCTATATCTTATGTGATACGAAATGTTAGAAGAACAACCAGAAGCACTGGGTCATAAAAAACAAAACACACATACACACACACACACACACACACAGAAAAGAAAAGAAAGAAATGAATTTCTTTCATTTTGAGATTTTTATCTAACAGATGCAGCAGCTAGTTGTTGGTTAGTGGGGTTCGATTGTATCTCTCACATACACACACACACACACACACACACATTGCTAGTAATTTCATAATTTCCTTCTTGTTCATCAAGGTAATTAAGTGGAAATATGTTTGGCTCACTCCCTCTCTCTATCTGATTTCTTCTCCCCCTCTTTCAAGTAGTTATTCATTGAGTGAAGAAGCAGCAGCAGTAGCCAGCCAGAGTAATCGCGTATGCATAATTAATTTCGTGTAAAAATCATAATTACAGCAATTAAAATTTTTGTGTAAACAAGTTGGCAGCACCCCTCGGGCGCCATTGAGGCGTAATCATCAGAAGTATATCTTTTAAAAACTGAGCAAGTTATCTTCTCCCTGCCTTCGTCTGCCTTTTCTTTTAATGATGAAGAAAATCTTGTTTGTGGTTTTTAGCTTAATATGCATAAATTAGGGGAGGGGTGTTGAGGAGGGGAATTATCTTGGGATGCCACTAAGTAGATTCTTATTTGTGAGCATTTCAAAAAAAAAAAAATTTAAGCACAAGGTTTTCCCCGACTTTAAACAAACTAAATTTGTCTAATTTTCTCTTTTTATTCTTTTCTAAATAATTCTAATACCATTTTAAAACATTTTCCTTACAAATTCCAATTGTCAAATTAATCGCCATCTAAGCTTTCCCCTTGGCTGACAACTTGAAATATTTCAGAAACTTTTTTCGGGAGTTTTTTTTGTTTTTTTTTTTTTCTTTTTGGTGTACTAATTAAGCGACGCTCCACCACCAAAAAGAAAATTGAAAGAAAATGAAGAAAACAAAAACAAAAACTGTTGAAAACTTCAAATTGCCTTTAAGCTTCTAAAGACACACAACAAATGTGGCAGCATATAAAATGCCAACAACAACAGGAGCTAAGTAAGTAAGCTGGCGCCAAGTCATTACACGAAAAAATTCTCAACAACATGCCAAGTAATAGACACACACACACACACACACACAAACACACACTTGGACACGTAGATACGTAGATACATTTGGCTACTTTTTATGAGGCCGCAACACTTGAAAATTTTTCACAAGTGCAACCAGAAGTAGAAGAAGCAGCATAGAGAAAAGAAAAACCTCAAAAATTGAGGCTATAAAACAGAGAAACAGGCGAAACAGAGAAGACGAAAAAACAAAAAATAAAAATAAAAAAATGTATCTCTTCCTTAAGGAAATTGTGGCACCTGTGTGCATCTGTATCTGTGTGTGTGTGTGTTTGTGTATCTGTTTCTGTATCTTTTTGTGTGCCGCCAAAACAAATAAACTTTGGGGCAAGTTATGACAGTCCGACGACTCGAGGCGATTCGAGGCGACTCGCTGTGGTCGGTGGGTTTCTTCGTGGTGTGGCAGCCACCACACAGGAAACATTATTCTTAGTTAGATGCTAATTAATTAGAAGACAGGGCAAAAGAAGAAGAGGCCAGGCTGAGGCAGCAACACATTGGCCCCTGGGCTATCTCTCTACATGTATCTAGATTCTATGTATGTATAACCAGAGGCCAACACTCTAACTATGTGGGAAGATACGACACGAGGATGAATGAATGAATGGGAGAGAGAATGAGAGAATGACATTTTTGCCTCAATGCCTTGATGGATATAAATTTTCTTGATTGCTTTTTCTGCCACAACAGAGACACAGAGAGCAACACAGCAAGAAATAACAAACAAATAAACACTGAGAAGCGAGTTTTAGGTGCAAAATTGAGAGAAAGGCAAAACTAAATGGAAAATGCAATAATTTTCAAATTAATTGCTAGAGAAAGTAACAACAAAAAAAAAAAAAATCCAAGCAGTTAATTAAAAAAAAGAAATGAGTTATTTTTTGGAATTTGCAATAACATTTTAGAACTCAAAACAAGTATTACAAGTATTGCCGTTATCTTGCTTAAATTTACATAGAAAAAGTATAAATTAAGAAAAATCTTTGAAACATATAAAGAAAAAATTTAAAGTTGAATAAATAAACCAGTTGAAGGCATTTAAACAAAAAAATCGAGTTGTGTGTTGAATTCAATTCAAATTTTTATAATGTTTTTTTATTCATATTGTTGAATCTCTTAATAACTTGTTGAAACTTTTTCTGCAAAGGACTTTCTGTATAAAGTTTGCTTCTTATAAAACCTTCAGAAATAAAAATTTGTACTTTACAAAAAGTGTTTGAGACAATTTTATTTAAATGTCATCCCTTGAGTCATATTTCAAAAACCTTTTGCTTTGAGTCTACATAAATGTTTAATATATTTTTTTCACTCGAAATTATTTTTCCTCGATCGTCCAGTCGGCCTTTTCAAGTTGATTATTGCCATCTTTGGCGTAACCCTTTCGAAATTTGAACAACATTTGGCACTTTAACCCTGTCAAACACACACACACATCAAATGCTCTAATTACATGGGGAAAAACAAAACAAGTTTCTGGGCAACCCTCGAGAAATTGTTGTTTAGCCGAAATGGGCAAACATTTTTGACACCTGGCATGTGGTCCGAGAGGAGTGGAAATTAAGGCACAGGGGAATTAGTTATCTTTCTTTCTTTTTTTTTTATTTTTTTTGGTTGGGTCTAAACGAATCTTGTCCATTAAATGTGTTGACTGTGAAAAATTAGTTTGCATGTATGACAAAACTTTTTCAAAAAGATGAGGAGTGGACCTTGATTAATGAAACGAGACTCAATGTCTGGGTGTGTGTGTGTGTGTGTGTGTGTGTTGAAGTGTTGCATACATGAGTTGCATTTGGCAACTTAGAACTTAATTACCAAACCAAATTTGTTGTCTCCCGCATTTATTTTTGGGGCTCGGCCCGACTACACTCGACCCTGAGCTAATGACGTTTTATTGTTTTGTGATGCGTAAAATGTTCAAATCCACAAGTCGGTCCGACCAATGGCCAAAAAATTTCAAGAGAGTCTTGCATGAATGCCTTTAACAAGAAAAACAAATCGACAGACAAAAGAGACGAGCGAATGACTAAAGAATAGGAGCTGGAGCTGGAGGTGGAGGTGGATAGAAGAAGCCTGCTACACGTAATGCATGCGGGAAGTCGTCATCGTCATCGTCATCGCGGCGATTCATTTCCGTTCAGTGTGGTTGCTTCAAGAGATCGGGGCACTCTTCCACTCTCTCTGTCTTTAGACTTCAGTCTGATCGCAATTTTATTCAGTGAACTGTAACCGAAAGTTAATTAGCTCAACGAAATCGTCATCGGCATTATAATTTTATGAGCTCTCATCTAGGGGTTCTTTCTCCTCTTGGTAGGCATTTACATAAACAGCGACACAGTGTCATCAAGCATGATAAGGGTCGCTCCTAAGTGATGGGCTAAGGAAATGTCGCAGCACTTTTAATGAAAACAGAAAAAAGGGAGAAAATAAAAAAAATAAGGAAAAACCAAAGCAGCACAAAAACAAAAAGGAAGTTGACTTCTTTGTGTTTGTGTGTGGTCTTCTATCGTGTGTGAGAAGAAAAGGGTTTGATTCAGTGTGAGAATATCTAAAGTAGAGCAAATAAATGCAGATTGAAGATCTTAAAATGGGTTGGGCAGAAGAATTCTTTAAAGAAGGAACCCCAAAAAAAAAAAGGAAGAAAAGGCAACAAGAAAGAATAATAATTACTTTTCCATTTAATAATAAGTTTTAGTAAGAAATTAAAATCGAACTCATATTTCGAGAAGTTTTTTAAGTGACCTCAAGCAGGCTTGAATTTTAATATTAATAAAGAAGGAAGGAAAAACTTTTCTAAAACATTAAAATCTAAAAAAAAAGTCAATAATGAATTGTTAAGTGAAAACTCAAAAACAAATTGTGAATTATCTAAGCCACAGTTAAACTTTGTTTCAAAGTTCTTTTCACAATAATTTATAGCTATTATCTATTGTCTTTTTTTTCACTTTGCTCTGCTTGAACTTTATAGTTTGTTGTTGTTTGTTTTGTTTAGTTAACAAATTGAATGCTTCTACGCTGGCAACTTAAGTCAACGCGGTCAGTAAGCCATTTATTTAATGCTCATTACCTTATAAAAAAAAAAACAAGCCACAAACACTTAGAGATAGAGCGAGAGAGACACAAAGAGACAGAGAGCCAAATGCAAAGCTAATAAAAAGAAAACCTAAAACCAAAAAACCTTTCCTGCCACACAGTGGCCCCAAACAAGCGTTAAATTTTATGACCACAAAACCCGCAAACCGATTTCAAACCAAACGAACAAATGAAACTTTGTGTTTCAACATTGCCGCCCTGTTCCGGGAGCCATTAAAGACCCGCTGCCTTAACCATATGTTTAACTCCCCCTCCCCTACCGCCCCTAACCAACTATGTCACAATTGTCTAAAAAGACTAAACATGATTTCTATAATCAAGAAAAAAACACAAAAAAAACTATAAGCCACACGTGTGCAACAGCCAACAACCAACTAACCAACAACAACAACAACAATCGACAGCAATTGACCAAAAATGATATATGTGTGTACCAATGAAAGGTTTTTGAGAGCTAAGATCTCAACATTGCAATGATGATTAGAGATAATTTAACTAATTGCAATCATTTGTTAAATGTTCATATTTGGGCTTGGGTTTAGGTTTGGGTTTGGGTTTGTCATAAGGCCATAATGAGCAAACAACATATGGACGGGACGAGGGAGTTGTCTTTCGATTCACCTGGTCGGTTGTTGTTTCTAGTGTTTAACATGCGAGTGCTAAAACTTAATCAACCATGGCTAATTTGTCTGGACCAAAAAAAAAAAAGCAAAAGAAAACAATGAAAAATGACGAGCCAGCTCGCTGAGGCGCAGCTGCAATTGCACATTGAACCCTCTCACTCAGAGGCAAAGGGAGATCGCTTTACCACCTCACCCCCCGCCCCATTTCAACCATCACCGAAAACAGAAAACAAAAAATCGATAAAGCTTGAGAGTCTGAGCCCCTCAGTCCACATGTCAACTGTGTCCTGGCCACGCTCTGTTGATCGGCCTAACGACTGTCTGTACACCCTACTATCCCATCCCTTTAGACTCTACCCACCTACATAACCCATCTTTATCTCTCTCTCTCTCTCCCTCTGTGTGTGTGTGTGTGTGTGTGCTGGCATTTTTGTCCCGTCATTCCCATCCTGTCAATCAGCTCTTTGTTGTTGCAGCAGCCACTTACTACCGCCTCATTGTCAATGTCGTCGTCGACTCAACTCAACTCAACTCAACTCAACTCAACTCAACTCAACTCAACTCAACCTTTCCTCTGTCATCTCCATCTTCTCCAAAAAAAAAAAAAAAGAGTTTTTTTGAAAACATTTTTACATATTTTTTTTTTTTTTTCTTTCGCTTTTATAATTCATAAAAATTCCTATAGAGGCGCACCACACACGATGAAACGTACAATGATGATGACGATGATGATGATGATGAGGACGATGACAAACCGCAGACAAAGCGGGCAACAGGATGTTCTGTGGGGGTGCCGAAATATCTGTTCCTTCAATTGATTGCCAGACAGAGGCAAACAAAAAAAAAAAAAGAAGAGGAAACTCAGGTTTAATAGCTTAACTGAAAGATAGTTACTTCAAATTGTAAGCCCTTTAAAACATTATTCTGATTTATGGAACTTACTCTCGTCTTTTCTAAGAATTGAGAAAACCCGTTAGATAAGCTTCAAAGACGGCCGTTCCATTGTCCTTTTTGACTTGCTTTATATTCACATTTATTCCTTTTCGGTTTAGTTTTTCTTTCTATCCAACTAGCTTTGGCTTTTCCGTCTTCAGCTTTTTCTTGCTTTATTTACATACTTTGTTTTTTTTTTCATAACTGCTGTCAATATCCTTTTGCTTCCTGTTTGTCTTATTGACATGTGAGTGAGACTGGCTAACCACTCCCACATGTCATGCGATTTGCAACCCTTTTTTTTTAAGCACTTTACTTAACCACTTATAACGTGCATAAAGTCTAGAATTTGCCGCATTCTTTTCAACAACGAAATATGCTCGACTAATTTGATCCCTAGGCGCTGCTTGAGCCGCCTGCCGGGGCTGGGGTTCCCCTCTTTGCTACTTCACATGCCTTGCCTTGCCTTGCCTTTGGTCCTTCCCTTCTTACGCTCCAGTGCTTTGCTGTGATTTCCTCAGCTTACCAAAGCGTGAAACATTTTTTCGCAACCTAGCGACCTCATACGAATGCATACCCTAACGCCCACGCCCCGCAACCACCCACTGGCACCCACTCACACCCATCTGGCAAGGCATAGAAATTCAATATTGCTCTCTATGTCTATGCTAATGAATGGCTCGTCCAAAATGTGTGTGTGTGTGTGTGTGTGTGTGGGGGGGGGAAGAGGACGGACAGCTCTTTCCTCGATTTCTCCTCTTTATCTCTCTTCTCTTCTTCTTCCTCCTTCTCTTGTGTTGTCTTCTACTTTTTTGGTTTTATTTATTTTTCCGGTTTCCTGTTCGCCTCGTTTTTGCTTTGCTCTGGCTGTTTTGCCTTTTTGCGGTCTGACGCAGCAACTGAAAGTATGCAACACTTTTTTTCGCATGTTGCTTTTTGCATATTTAATGGTCGACATCGTCCATAGAGGGGACAGACAAAATGGCGGCAATGCCGGCAACGGCAACGGCGACGGCGTCATCATCTCTTCCCCTTTCCCAACGTTTACGCTTCTTCTTTTTCTCATTTTTTTATTTTTTATTTTTTTTTCGGTCGTCCCTCTGTGGTTAGGCGTTGATTTGTGGGCGCGCTTCGTTTGTTTGTCGTATCTATTTGCGGTCGGGTAAGAGTCAGGGACCTGATGTGACTTTAATGAACTTGGCTACTGTCGAAAATCAATACAGGGGAACGGGCTTTAAGTGCCTTTAAGCCCTCAAACTTTTCGCCAGGCTTTCGAGTGCCTCACAGACAAACAGACAGACGAGAGACACAGACCTAAGAGAGACAGTCAAGAGTCGACAGAGTCTCAAGCCTGTCACAATAATAGAAAAATACATCATGTGGGGCAAGAGACAGCCACATAGAGTGAGAGAGAGAGAGGGAGAGACACACAGGAACAAAAAAAACACAGGCAAGAGGGTTAAGAGAAAGAGGGCGAGGCTTCTGTTTGCTTGCCAGACAGTTACAGGCAAATAAAAAAGTTGTCAACTGTCTTTGGTTTTGTGGCTGGCTATGCAAATTTTTTAAGCTCAGAGAAGAGAGAGAGAGAGCGGGCATGCGATGTGCGGGGTCGGTCTCCTTTTGCCGTGCATGAATATTAACAATTTAAATTGCACTGAACTGTGATTATTTATCATAAAGATTCAGAGTGTTAACTGCAGTCAACGACATCTTATTAAAGTCTATTAGCCTTTTGGAAATAAATTAATTTGGTAACATCAGCAAGCCAGATTAGCCGTATTCGAATTGTACTTGTTGATTTGAGTATATAAAAATTGTCAAAATAGTTGTTTTTTTTTGGGTAATGTTAATAGATATATAAAGGTTTGGAAATAAAACTTTTACCTTTTACAGAAGTGCTGAGAATAACATCGATCAATTGAGAAATATCGAAAACATCGATACTGCTAACTTCGATATTCGATATATCGGGTATCAAAAGTGTTTTTACGTGTTTTCGTAGCTATGGATGAGCATATCTTCTAAGCACAGTCACAGTCAATCCGTACAATCAGACCTCAGATTCAGATTCAACACATCATTAGAATCCATCAGAAAAGAATACTCAAGTGCCTGAGTCTGGGGCTTAGGTAAAATAGGTGCAATTTATAGGAACACATTTTATACTTTAAATATTAGACTCTACCTGATTTTTGATCGTTGCTTTACACCTTTTTGTTAATAATAAATTAATTATACAAGGATATCATAATATTTTTGATTTACTTGTGTGGTTTTCATGAAGGACTAAAGACGATTTTGTTGGCATGGACTTACGTTTGCTCGCCACTGTCGTTTTTTTATGCCTTAAATCTTTTTGTACCACTTTGAAACTTATAATATTAAGCTTTATGATATGATCGTTGTTTATTCAATTTTTTGGTAGTTTTAATATTTCGATACAAAGATCGATACATCGAAAAGATCGAAATATCGATGTAGGCTTCACTTCTTTACTTCCACCGTTCTCTCTGTACTCTCTCTCTCTCTCTCTGTTTCTTGTGCTTTTCTTCATAAAAAATCAAGTAAGATTATTTTTACCACTTTCAATTTACAACTGACTTAAAGTAAATTTCAAAAAAACACAATTTGAAACTTTTCTTGTCTCCATTTGGACTCTCTCTATTCATTAGGAGAACATTTTTTTATTTTCTCATGGCTTTTTTTTTGCCAACGCCTTCGCAACCAATTATTAAAACATCAAAAGTGTTGGCCATCAAATGTGACAATAGTTCGTAGAATCATGCAGACAGGCTTTAGTTCCTGTGTGTGTGTGTGCCTCTCTCTCTCTCTTTCTCTTTCTCTCTAGAGAAAAGAAGGAGTTACATGATGTCTGTGTCTCTGGTTTATTGTTCTTGTCTCTAGTTAGACAGTTGTCTTCCGTTTGGGCTTCAACAAAGTTGGAAGTTGGTGCTGCTGTCTGCGTTGTCATTTGATTTGATTACAACTGGGGGAAATTCGAGTCGTCGTCATCGTCGTCGTCGTTGTCGTTGCTGTAACTGTCTGCTTAGTTGATGGATTATATGACGTTGGTTGACGGTCTGTCGGTTCTGTCTGCCTTGTCTGTGCCTGTGCCTTTCAGCTGGGACACGGGGGAACCTACCTACTACCCGCATGTTGTTGGGCTTTAAGCTCCTAACTAACTGCAATCGCAGCCAATTTGTCTGCCACCCATCCTCCCACCCCCTTACGGAGCCTGTTTAAATGCTTCGACTGTCTCTTGCTTGATTAGCGCCGCTGAATTGACAGAAATTGTCACTAACAGAGAGAGAGAGCCGCATGCATGGCAGCTGACTAAACTAACCCAGACGCAACCCATCACAATTTGCGTCACTTGTTGTGTAGACGCATTAAGTCGTAGCCATTCCCAAGCCCCCACTCCCAATCCAGACTAAACCGTCCTTTCACCATTTCATTTCATTCCATGGCATTGCAGTCGATGTGTATGCATTTTGGGTTGCATTTTTCACTATGGAAAAGAACCCAAACCCCGAGGCACGTCAATTGCTTAATTGATCAATTTAATTTGACACTCATTCAAATACTCGATGTTCCATGCTCCATGCGCTGCGTTCAGTCAGATAGACTGAGTAAAAGATAAATATCTTTTGCTCCCGATTTTCAGAGCAGTCAACTTGCTTTTTGTATTTCGATTTATGCAAATTGTGTCGGGCCATGTGGCCTACTATACATATACTATATATATATATATATATATCTCCTCTTGAATACACATGCTCCAGATTCTTTTCCATGAAAACTGTGCTTCATCAATTAATCAATTTGCTTGTTCGAGGGATTTGTTGTTGTTGTTGTTGTTGTTATTGTGGCTGTTGTTCGAGTTAATCAGGAAGTCAGCCAAAAAAAAACACATTTTGATGTTTAAATTTTTAGCGGGCTTCGCCTAGGCAATTTGTTTTTTCTAATAGTAGAAATGAAGGCGAGAATGTGTTGACATTTAAAATGTTTGAAATTGTTTTTCCGTTTTCTCTACTCATAAATGATTGATGAATGGCTAACCCAATAGGGGGGAAAAAAATAGCAGATAAGCAGAGCAAAGTGTGGGAAGTTTAAAGAGAGAATTCAAAGATAATTATATCTAAAATTACCTATAGGAAGTTGTAGATTTACAAGAATTTTGCACTGTTTTCTATTCCCCCACCCATTTATTATATCGGACCATATAATCTATAGCCCAAGCTGAGAGAGCTTAACCAATGATCACTGGGTAAGAAACCCCGTGTCTAGCATTAGTGTAAGACTATTTGGGCGATAAATCTCTTATGACAACCATTAAAAATGTAGTCAGAAATTGCCATGCAACCGCCTCTTTTCCTCTTTCTCTCTCTCTCTCTCTCTCTCTCTCTTACTCTGGACCAACAACGGACTGCTAATGCCTCTCTTTTAGAGCCAATTGAGCGTGTAATTAACTAACTGTACATTTCAATTTATGAAATATTCACCGAACGAAACGAACGAAAAAATGCAGAAAAACAAACAGCAGCAGAAGAAGAAGAAGAAGTTGCCCGACTGGCTGAATACTGAAGGCTGGCAGCAAAGAGAAATAATATCAAAGTACCGCCAGGTGCAGCAGCAGCAGCAGCAGCTAGTTGGCTCGCGGCCATGCCACAAGTCCGAGAGGCTAGTGTCACTATTAATTTAACCTACATTGTATAAATGTATGTGTGTGCGAATGCAGACCAAGTCTGACATCTCTCTGTCTCTCTCTCTCTCTCTCTCTCTCTTCTTTGGTTATTTTCTAATTTGTTGGCCAACTCTCAAAAGGCTAGACAACTGGGAACCTGGGGACGTTGAAAGATGAGCAATTAAGCGCTGAGTTATTGACAACAGTCAAGGGAGAAGGACAAACACACAAACACACACACATAGACATGGACACACTCAGGTGTGTAGGTGTATAGAGGTATCGGTATCTCAGTCAGGCAGCAGCTGTGTGACAAATTACCCCATGACATAGCCCATTTTCTGTCTGCATGTGAGTTTTCTATTGCAGCCGGACGACCCTTTCATATGAACCCTAGAAGATGTGTGTGGGGAAGGGGGTAAGGGGTAAGATAAGATTGCTTACAACAACAACCCGGAATGGCCACATTTGTTAGATAAGCATCATCAGCAGCAGCAGCAGCAGGAGCAGCAGGAGCAGCGGCAATAAAGTGAAGAGTCAGCAAATGTAAACCGACTACAAAGATATATATAGAAACATTTTTTATAGTTTAGAGTTATTTACATTTCCAGAGTGGACAATGCAAATGACTAAAATGAGTAGAGAAAATCAATGAGAAGTTGCATAACGACAAGTGGATACTACTTCTTTTTTCGCCTAGATTTAAGCCCTTTTTTTTTGATTTCGCTTCTAATTAGTTTTGCCGTTCGGCTCATCTCGTCGTTCCCCCCTTCGTTTTGCCGAGAAACTCATTAAAATTAAAAGACATCAAAAGAAATTTGCAAACTAAACACAAACAAAACAGGGCAAAGAGCCTAGAATGTCCTTTTTGCCGGCTGACTGGGCTGGGCTGGGCCAAAAGCTAGCTCAACTGAGCCTTCTGTCATCTGCCTTTATGTATATATATTTTTTTACCTTTTGCCCTTTTTTTTTCTCTGCTGCCAACGTCACCCTACTTTCCGCCCCTCTCTCTCTCTCTCTATTTATGTATGCCGCACACTTTACATAAACTAAACAAAATTTCTTAAGGTTCCTGCACCCACCAAGCCACCCATGAGAGGTTGGCAGCTTCTGGCTTAAATTGCTTATAGCCAGCTGGCGTCCTGGTTTAATTTTTTTTCTCTCTCTCTCTCTTTTTGGCTAGCCAGCGTTAAATTAAAGCGGAAACTGGCTTAGAAAGATTTTGTGCGCCAGAGAGAGATGGGGGGGGGGGGGGGGGGAGGGCTACCGCCAACCAACATGTTTGCTTTTGGCCCGCTTTCTATGCTCATATGTCTGATGCGGCTGCTGTTGATGTTGGCTCAAACAAAATTGTTGCAAAATAATGTTAAATGAAAAATCACAAAGTCATCTTGCAGAAGCATTTTTAGGGTAACTGGGTGGGAAGTGGATGGGGATGGGGAGATTTGCCTCGTCACGCACATTCACTTTGCATTCATTCAATTCAAAGGAGAGTCTGTGTGAGAGAGAGAGAGAGAGAGGAGCAAAAGAGAACCTTGTTGGCATATTTGGCGTTTCTTTCTCTTTTGCTTCTTTTGTGTATTTTGGCATCAATTGAATTTCCGATTCATTCAGAGAGTTAAAGTTAAAGCAAAGTGATGCGATAAGACTTGAGAGATGCCATGGGAAAAAGGCCAAAACTTTAAGAATACAAATTGAATGGGCAATCTATATTTTTTTTTTTTGTTTATTTAATTATTGTATTTATCTTTCTTTCTTTCAGATCTCAAAACTACAAAATAAAATCTCTCGAACATGATGGACAGTTTATTAATAAAAGGAAAAAGAACAGAATCTAGCAACAAAATGTTGTTCTCCCGCCAGTGCCTTTCCTCTACTACCACAACCCCCTGCTCATCATCATCATCATCCACCTCTCCTACAAGTCGAGTTCGGCGGCATTTAACCTGCCCCTCCAACAAATGCTTTGGCAACTGGCAGCTTAGCCTTTTGGCATTAATAATTGCCAGCGGCTCTTTAATGCTCAATACACCAACAATTGCGGCTTTCGATATTGGTAAGTGAAAAAAAAAACACAAAAAAAAAACCAAACAACAATTTGATTTAATAAGCCCAAAATGAAACAAAAGTTGACTACTGATCGAAAAGAATATTTATTTTGATAGGCAAATCTAAAGTTTAGCAATTTCTAGGATAATTTTAGTAAAGTAAATTTAGTAATTAAAGTAAACGCAAAATACGAAAAAACAAATTGCGAAACTTTGGAATATTTCAATATTTCATTCTATTCAATATACCCAATTCTTGAGCCTATAGATTGTAGGGTATGGTTAAATATTTCTAGATTTCATTTATGGTTCAAGTGGCAGGCATAACTTGACTTTGGCTGAAATTTATTTTAATTGACATTGAAAGCAATTTTCATGTACCCCGTCAGCCATTCACGCAGTTGGAGACTTTCGACTCTTCGCCCTCTCTTTCCTCTCTCTCTCTCTCTTCGTGCTCTGTGTCTTTTACTGTATGCTCCATGGGGTGTCCTCAACTGGACACACATTGCTGCTGCGGCTGCTGCTGCTGCATCTTCCTTCTGCTTTGATGCCTTTCTCTTCTTCATATGGCGTCCGCTTCTTGGCTCATTAATAGTCATATTGACATTTTTATGCTGTCTTTAAAGTTTTTCCATCGCTTTGCCATTTTCCGTCTTGCCTTACACAGTAGTTGTATCAATGTTTGGCTTTAATGAAGCCATATAGACATGGCTTAGGATTCAATGGCCAATTTCAATGGCCATGGCATGTCAGCGGTTCATAAATTTCTATGCGATATGAGCGACAAGGCGTCGCGTTTGTCTCGTCTCGGTCAAAGCCCAAAAATGGGGCAAAACAATTGGCCAAAAACTTTTCCCCCCCTCCGTTAGGTGGAGAAGGGAAAACGAGGGTTGGCATTTGAATGGGGCATACATAAACTTTAGATAAACTTAAGCACTGACATGGAAAACTTGATTAGGTCTACGAATATGTATTATTATTGACTTCTAGCGAATTGTTATTCCAAAGCCAAACTACAAAGACTTAAGGATAGACATGGCAAAATAATGTTAGATAAGAACTTTAATCTAAGGGCAGAAATTCATTGTTAAGTTTAAGCAAAACAAGTTTTAAAATTGATTGAGAATTAGAGACTGGCTTTGTGAAAAATGCAAAAAAAAGTTCAGTTGCAAGGGAACCAATAAAAATGCTTGTTTAAAAAATTGCCAAGAGTTTTTAAAGAGACATTCTAGAGCAGATTTTAAAGCTAAAAGCTTATGGAAATGGTTTTTTTTGAGTGGTTTTCCATCTCTTAAAGAAGCTTTTTACTTTAACTAAAATAGCTTTTTGCTAAATTTATATTTAAATGATTTCTCATTTCTCAAACAACTTTGTAAATACAAACATATCAAAACAAGTAACTTAATAAATTCTATCATATCTAAAAACCTTTTGCAAATTTTGTCTAAATGTTTCAAAGAAAAGTTAACAGTAAAATTCAATAAAATAGTTAAACAAATTGTCATAGAATTTGTCGTTTAGCCTTAAATAAAGATAAAATTTTAAGAAAACTTTGTTATTTACAAAAAATTTGATATCGTTTGTAAAGGTTGAAAATTGTTGTTAACCCATGTTAACAATGTTTTCCAGTTGGACAACTTATAAAGTCATTCAAAGATTTTCAATATTTTGCCAAATCAAATTTAACCCTGCCATAATATTTATAGTTAATCAAGCAAGCCAAATACATAAATACAAATTTATAAACATGTTCATTCAGGATTTGCTGCCGCTACATAACAACCAATACACACACACACACACACACACACACACATGTACACATAGAGAAGCAATATTTGCACTTGATGCTACTCCTACTCCCCAACCCAAACACAAAAACAAACACAAGCGAAAAGGAAGAAGAAGTTGTTGCACTAGACACATCGAGGCGAGTTGAGTTAGCAAAACATGCAACAATTTTCCAAATGAATGCATTTGCAATATGCAGTCAGAGTCACTTCTAGGCTGGTCCGTGGCCCTCTGCTGCTCTGGCCTGATCTGCCCTAGCACTGGCTTCTGACCCAACCCGACAGAGAGAGCGAGAGAGAGAGAGAGAGAGAACAGGCCATGGACCACATGCCATATCCAAAGACTTCACTTCGCATTAGCATTGCCAGCTATCAAATCCAATCAAGTGCAAATGCAACTTCAGGTTGGCTTCGACATAGTCCTCCGTTCTCTTCTCTGTTTATTTATAAACTTCTAAACGAATGCACGCACCTTGGTCCACACACACACAGAGAGAGAGAGAGAGAGAGAGAGAATGGAGGAGGGTATATGAATGGAACTGGGATTGGTGGTACCATGCTGGGGTCTGGGCAACAAAAGTCATGTCAAATCAGTGCTGATTCTAGTGAAAATGTCAGCAGGCGGAAAAGCGAATTTCAAGTTCTTCTTCTGCTTTTTTTTTTTTTTCTTTTTCATCTTCATCTCGTAGAGCTATCGGTAGGCAATAAATTAAGTAAAGTAGTTGACGTTTCTGCCAGTTCCAACTTGACTTTGGCAATGATTAAGTATGCATGTATCTCTTGTTTCTCTCTGTGTGTGTTTAGTATATACTACAAAACTCCAGTAGATAGTGATAGGCCTCCTCTCTCCCTTAAAAGAGAAACGAAATGTCAAAAAAGTCAAATTGACGCTTGACTTATTTTGATAGATTTGATGGGCGTTGTGCACTGTAAGTGAAAGAGACTGAGAAGACGAGACTACTGACTGCAGTTGAATTCATTTCTATATTTATTTCCCTTCCGAACATTAATTTTTTGAATGGAAATTTTAATTTTGTTGGACAGCAACAGAAACGAAACCAAAACGAAAATGTATTTCAAATTTATTTTCTTCATTTTTTTTTTTTTACAGCTACATGCAATGTGCCTTTAGGCATGGAATCGGGAGCAATAACTGATGCTCAAATCACAGCCAGCTCAGCCCATGACACAGGCTTCGTTGGGCCACAACATGCAAGGTGAGTAAATGTAACGAAAGGTGAACAAAAAAAAAAAAAAAAAAAGAAAGAAAAAGGGAAATCGATTTAACTAATGTTGAGAAAGGTCATTGAGTGTAGGGTCATAGGGCAAAACAGTTCGGATAGAGATCAGAAGTGGGCAAAAGCCAATGGCAAGAGCCAAGTGAACGAGTCACTATCAGATGGCTTTAGAAAGAGTTTCGCTCTAACTAAATCCATATTATTGCGATCTGAAAGTAATGTGAGAGGACTCGAATTTACAGTTAAATTTTCACCTTTAAGATGAGTCATGAATTTTGTTATTTATTTAACAAAGAAATACTAATAAATTTTTAATGTTAGTCATTGGCAATTTCTTTAAATTTTTAAATATTTAATGTTAATGCTTAGGTGAATAATCATAAAATGTTTTAAAATATTATTGTTGGGATATTTACAAAGATTTAAAAAAAAAAGAATTTTACTTTGAAAACAACTTTGAGTGCAAATTAGTTAAGAAAGCATTCATATCTTGAATTTTAATTGAATTATACTCAAAGTAATGAAAAAAAAACTTAAACTTAAATAATAATTTTTACATTTAAGTTTACTAAATCGAATGCAAAACAAGTTTCACTTCTTAAATAAAAGCTTAACATCAATCGATATTTTCCTCAGTCTATCCACTGATTTCCCTCTCCACTCTTCAGCTCATTAGGCATTTAACCCCAAAGTTTCCCCCCCTCCCGCTCTACCAAGTAAGCGAAACGATGACGTAGTCTTATCATCAGAGGCAACAATGCAGGCTTTACAAAGTGTTCATTTAATTGCTAATTTTATAGACATCTTCATTAGTAATGCGATAAGAATTCAACAATAAAAATCCAAACGAAAAACAAAAGAAAAAAAAAAAAACAGAAAATGTTTATTGTAGACAAGACAAAAGCAACAACATTTTGCATATCTAGTGAGCAGCTTCTAAAATATTTAGTCTTTAGCTAGCGCCTTTTGAAGCGATAAGACGATGATCGAGGAGAGAGAAAATCAAAATCATGAATATGGAAAAGTTTTCAATGGTTTCTGACAACCGATGATATCGGCTAGACATATCTAAAAGAAAACATGCCGACTCTTTGACTAATTAAATGCCATACTAACTGGGATTGTAACAAAAGTTTAGTTATCGATTCTAAAGAAAATTAAATGCTGTGTAGAAAAATATGTAAGGAAACTTTTAAAAACAAGAAAATAAATTTTGAGTTAACTGTTTTTGAGGCTCTAAGTTATTAATAATAGTTTGAAATTTTTAATCGGTTTCCAAAAGACGCTGTCTAAAAAAATATTAAATTTATATTAAGGCCATATAGGAATCTAGAATATACCATCTAGAATCTAAATTGTCATAATCTGATATAAAAATTTTGCAACATTTTCTGCACTGCAAACTTCTCTGTAAAGCGAATGTAACCTAAAAAAAAAAACTAAAAAAAAGAGCATTAAAATTTCAATTTCTTGCAGCTGCTTGGGCAAGTTTTTCTTTCGGCTTTTGTCGGTTATTTTATTTTTAGTTTTTTATTGACACGTTTTTCGTTTGAATTAAAGTTTTTTTTATGATTGCACGGACTTTGGGCAGGAAGTACATTGTGATGCCACGATGGAATGGTGATGGAAGGGAATGAATGTGGCAATGTGCGGGTCAGAGAGAGAGAGTTAAGACAGGAAGTTTTGCAATTGTTGTATTAGTCGAAGGAAGGGCTATGGCAAGTTCCAATGATTGATGACACCCACCAAACCAAACCAAACCAAAGCAAACTGAACCGCCCCCGCGCGCATCTCTTCTAACTAAAACTAAAGCCATGTAATTAGTATAAAATATCACGCATCAAACAGATGTAGATGAATGGGAAGGGAGTCGTGGAGAGGGGGAATTAGGAGAAGTTGTGGGTGCTGGGGCACTTTGAAAACCATAAACATGTCAATTACCACGTGAGTTACGGGGCAAAAATCAATGCAACAAACACATCAACCAGGAGAAAGAACTTGAAGATTCTTTTTTTTTTTTTTATTTTTTTGTGTTTTCGTTTTTGTTTTTTTTTTTTCTTTTTTTTGGTTTTTCTGTAATAATTTTGCTGTCTGCTTTTATAGACATGCACTTAAAAAACACTCAAGTGCAGGGCTTTGATGGGCGGGAGGGGGCTGAAGTTGAGACAGAGGCAGACAGTCAGAAAGAAAGACAGACAGACGACGGACAGACAGCCACAGCCACAAAGGCATCATTAACATTAACCCTTTATGGCGGCTCTAAAAGTAAAACCACAAAAACGACGCGTGATGAGCACGTTGAGATAAACAAAATACATTTTTGTAAGGCAAAAGCAAAGGCAGATTAACTGGAATTTTTTTTTTTTTACTAAAGACCCAGAGCACAGGCAAAGAGTGGGATGGATGGATGCATGGATGGACAGAATTGAATTCGAACCGAAAAAAGAAAAAGACAAAAACCAAAATCAAAAGACAAAAGCATTGGGAATGGCAATCGGAATCGAGTTGGTTGGTTGGTTGGTTTGTCGTCTCTTTACAGAGAGACCATTTGATATGTTTCTTTGAATGAGATGCGGGCACCACCTTCTATACTCCACCTCCTCCTCCATGCCTTTTCTCTACACTTTCCACCGAATCACCTGAGGTGAGGTCGTGGCTAAATGTGAATCTCGTTGCGGCTATTTCTGCTGGTAGAGTGGCAGTTGAAGCTGCCACGGCTGCTGCCGTTTAAATTCGCCAAGTGGCCAAGTGGATTGACAGGCGATGTGTGGTTGCTTGGCGATTCTTCACTGAGGTTAACTCACTGGAGAAGTTAATGGGCAAATGAAATGGATTAGCGGAAAAATGTATTCATTATATGCTTTAAATGACAGTAAGCAACTGGTTTATATCAGGTTTTTGATTTGCGATTACTTTTTAGCATAATTTTTTATGTCATTGGCAATCAAGGTTAAGAAAAAATATATTTAGATTAAATTTAAGTACACTAAGCAGATACTAAAACTAATGAAAATACCTCAGATTTGGTTTTTTGGGGTGTGTAGTTAAAATTTTAGTTTTTTTGAGAAAAGAGAAGGCACTTAAAGAATATTATATTTAAGAGAGATAATAGATTCTAATAGATTTTTCGAGAATTTGCTCTATATATTCAGATACGCCAAAAATTGAATAATAGGATTCAATAGGGTTCTAAGGAGGCTGGCTGCTTAGATGTTTGGGTTCTAAGGTTAAGTCAAAGTTAATTAAGTTTAGTTTCTTTTTTTGGTTTCAAATTAATATTAATAGTTTAGACATATTTGAATCGGCTTTGGTGGAAATTTTCTCTTCTTATTTCATGATTTACGCATAAACATCTTTCTATATATTTAGAATTTTTCCTTTTCAAACTGTCAAAGCTTTAACCAAGCGTTGTTAAAGTTGCCTTAATATAAATCTAGTTGCTCTTAACCCTCTGCTGCCACATGCAGACACAAGCTCTTCAAACTCTTGCCGAACCAAAGCAACTTTCTTTTGTCTTTTGCAAACTGCTCTCCTCCTTCTTAAGCCCTCTTCTATTCAATCTCGAACTAACTAACTAACTAACTAACACAGCGCCACCCAAGTCCAATCAGGCGAACTGCAATTTGCTTCCATCCATCCAACCAACCAACCGACCGTCTGTCTGTCTGTCTGACTGTCTGTCTTTCCGAAAAATAAAAAGAGGAAAGAAAAGTTCCAACTAAAGCAAAAGTTCAAAAGTGCAGGCAGCATTATAATTTGTGGCTGCCGTGCACTTACCTAACCAGGCATACTCGAAAAGCAAACTTAAAGTAATTCATTACGGGGAAAAAGACTTCAAATAGCAAACATGCACTTACAACAAATCACGCGGAGAGGCAAATCGGAGGCTGTTTACGGGGGCGTGGGGGGTGTCTTGGTTTAGGATTGGCTTGTGGACAGGACAGGATGCGATGTGAACATGTTGATGGGGGGATTTCTTTTCCTCTGTGTGTGTGTGTGTTTTTTTTTTGAGGACCCCGTCATCGTCTGAGGCTATTGAATTACAAGGATTAGTTTAATGACAGTTGGCGCTGTTTGATTTTCATTACCTCGCCCTAGCGCTAGCACACCCCCTTATGCTCCACCTCCTCCTGGCCGCCTTCGTCATCCTGACAAAACGGCCTGGTCAGGCCATTAAATTTACAACCTCTTACATATTAAAAACAGCAAAAAGAAAAGAAACGACGAGAGAGAGAGAGAGAGAGAGAGAAAGAAATAAGTGTAGAGGTAAGAGTATATATATATATGTATATTCAGGCGGCGCTTGATTAGAAGCTGAAAGTCTCATCGAGTCATCCCGGGGACCAGTGCCCGGCAGCCCAGGCAGTTAGTCAGTCCATCAGGACGGCTTGAAATGAGCAGCAGCATGAGAGATGGAACGACCCAAAGACCAACCAACTGAACGAGCGACCGACCAACGGGCGCAGATTGTTAACTTTGGCAATAACAATAATTAAAGTCAAGTTGAAATGCACATAACTGCGGATATTAGCATTTTAAATGATGTTTATACGTTTCTCTTCCTCTCTCTCTCTCTCTCTCTTTCTCTGTGTTTCTCTATCATTCTCTTCGCGCCGTCATTTTCTTCTCTCATCTCTGCTTGCCTTCGGGCTATTTGCTTTTTGGAGCTACTGAAGGAGAAGATGTACAAGCAGCAAAAAAAAAGGAAGTAAGAGCAGAGATATATTTAGAGAGAGAGAGAGAGAGAGAGAGAGAGAAAGAGAAAGAGAAAAGTCTAAGCAATTTTATGAAGATTAAATTGACCTTTTTTTTGCCCAGTTGTGGGAAAAGCCGACTCCATCTCCATTTCGTTTTTTTTTTTTTAATAAAGCAACTTTGATCTATGCACTTGAAAATAATTGCAGTTTGGTAATGAATATTGCATGGAATACCCAACCAGAGAGTGAATAAGAAACAGAAGAAGCAGAGACAGCATACTTAAAAAGGATGAGAGATAATTAAAAAACGGAAAAGACTCAAGAAATATTGTTAGGCAAATAAGTGGATACTAATGACATTTGAGTGTACAGTGTACATGCATCTAAAATACGCTAAAAACTATATGAACAATCGCACAGTCACTTAAAAATGTATGTGTTCTAAAAGTTTATTGACCACTAAAAGCTAACACATCTTTTATGACTGAAGATTTTGGGTATTTTCGAGCTAAAATAAAATTTACCCTAATCCAAAGTTACTTCTTATTTTTATCAAAGAGACAAAACCACAGACCATTTTTTGAAACAATATTTTCTTACCGAAATCCATTTTAGAACCTACAAAAATTGTTCTTAAAACGTCAAAATTTGTCAAAAACAACACTTCAAACAACAAAATTTGAGTTAAAGAGTTAATATGCCGCAGCTTTAATATGCGTCTGGCATAGTTTTAGTCCAGAGATTGATCTTCACAGTTCTAAAACGCATGTTATTTAGTACTAACTGATCTAAAACGCTGTGATGTTCTTTTAAGTAAGTTCTAAATTGTTTTAGAACATGTCTTATTGGCTCTAAATCATCTAAGTATGTTTTACTGTTTTAGAACGCGTGTCTAAATGTGTTCTAAGCTGATCTAAAACTTGGTCTAAGGGAGTTCTAAACTGTTTTAAAACGCAAGATCAGTACTAAATGCGTTTAACATTGATCTAAAACCAGCTACCTTGTTCTACATGTGTTCTAAATTGTTTTGAAACGCATAAACTTAGTTCTAACTAAGTTCTAAGCTGATCTAAAACTAATGATTTAGTACAAAACAGTGACAACAATTTGTTTACTTGATTTTTGTGGTTAACCTTCATTGCTAAGCTAAGTCAAACCGAAAACATATTTAATTTACTTTAATTTTTGACAATTGATTCAATTTAGATAACAAATTGTTTGCAACCATAAACTGTCTGCACTCAATTGTATATAAAGCTATTGTAAATCTCTCTGGCTTAAGGCCCTTCAATTGCAGACAAGTTACTTAAGCCCAAGAAACTGACTCAATTGATGCGAAAACAAGATGAATACTAATTGCATGAGTCGAGGGAGTAAGGGAGGGATGGATAGATGGGGAGGTGAGGATCATAAAAATTAATAACAAATTGGCAAAAATGCATTAAAAACGCATGTCGGACGACTAAATAAATATGGCAATCAAATTCAATAACCTGAAGCTGGCAGGCATACGATACGAGGCAGAAGCAGGAGCCAAATGCCTAGCTAACCGCACAGGTACGGCTCGAAATGAAGCAATTTACAAAACCGACTACATCAGGAGGCCAGAAACCGAGAGAGACGAAGACGGAACCCATCTACGTATATATATATATATATATATAGTCAAAGAGGACTGTGCCTAGTCACAGGCCCATGAATAATGGCCAAGCATTAAGGCCCCCAAAATGCAATCAAGCATGTAAAACTTAATTGAAATATAAACCGAAAAACGTATTTGTAGTGGTTAACATATCAATACATACTAGGCAAAGACAGGGGGGAGTTAAACGAAGTATAGTAAGTGAAGGAAACGTTGTGGATGAAATTGATTAAAGTTTGGCGAGCGACAGAAAGAGATAGAGAGAGACTTGTGTATAACTTAAATTAATCCTTAATTACATAGACAACATCCTGCTGTGTGTGTAAAACCGCAACAGCTTAACGAACGAGACGAGCTGCCAGACAAAGTTCTTGCCCCCCTCCCCCCACCCAACTAAACAACCTCAAGCCAAAACCCAAACCCCCCCCAACAGAGCCCACCTCCTCTCCCTCTTCCCACAATTGTCAGTGGTCGTGTGGTGCCGAACGCTTAATGTCAATTAATTTATAAGAAAAATTTCCTCCTGCGCAACTGGTTTTGTTTTTTTTAGTTTCGTTTCGGTTCGACAGAGTCTCAGAGCAGTTGGCAGTTGGCTACCGCAGTTGAAGGCTAATTAATAAAGTCTTTTCTTATTTTATATTTTTTTTTTTTTGCAGACTGAAAACTGATAATAATGGCGGTGCCTGGTGCCCCAAACATATGGTCTCGAATGCATTGAAGGAATATCTGCAAATTGACTTGCTGCAAACGCATGTGATCACCGCCATAAGGACACAGGGACGTTTTGGCAAGGGTCAGGGCCAAGAATATACCGAATTCTATGTCTTGGAATATTGGCGTCCGGGTTTCGATAAATGGCAACGCTGGAAGAACACCCAAGGCAAAGAGGTAAAGCTCTTAAGCAAATTCTCCACGTTAATTCTCTTTCATAAATTATTTTTCTACTTTTTCTACTTCTTCTTTGTTGCTCATCTTTGCAGATTCTATCGGGCAACATCAACACTTACAGTGAGGTAGAGAATGCTCTGCAGCCCATAATATTTGCCTCGAAGATACGCATTTATCCATATGGTCAATACGATCGCACTGTCTGTCTGCGGGCCGAGATTGTCGGTTGTCCCTGGCAAGGTAAGTGTATATATATCTTATGCAAAGCGTGCAAAAATTGAAATGAACGTGATAAGAACTAGACATGAGCAATGATAGCGCGAAAAGGCTAACAGAGTTTTAGTGTCAGCGTTAATTTATCATCTCTTCACTAAGCCTAAGCAGCAGCAGCAACAGCACCAGCAGTAGTTAGTCCAAAAGGAGCGGCGCGTTCTTAAGACCATCTAAAGCCGCTGCAACAACAACAACAACAACAACAAAAAGAGAAGCGGCTTAAGTGTCTTTTAGCCATTTAACCATGGCGAAATGGCTAGCGGGAAGGGAGGGGGGATCATGATGGCATGAGAATTCTTCTAATGCAATTTAAGAATTTAAATATCCCAAGAGAAAAATACTCTAAATTTTTTCAAAAGGAATGTTAATGGTCTACAAAAAAAAAACTAATATTTTTGATAATACAAAAGCTTTCTTCTTTTTTATTTGAAATTGCTTTAGCCGAATTTTTACTATCCCAAAATTCCCAAGAACTGATGGCTAAACGGCTATCCCAAAATTCCAGAATCCTTATGGCGAAAGCTTTTGAAGCAATAAATTTTTGTAAATACTTCAAATATTTTTTAGAAGACTTTCACATCAAAACAATGAGAATGTGATTCAAATTTTAGTTTAAATATCTTGAGCCTTTTATATCGAATTAAGGACCCTAAAGGCCTTTAGATAAAACTATTTTGAGCAAGTTTTATTTTTCTTCCTTTTATAAAACTAAATTTCTACTTTCTCTCTATCAACAAAACGTCTCAGAATGGCTGTAACTTAGGTAATAGACTCTAATAAGTGTAAAACTGCTTTAAATGACTGCCAAACTACTTTATTAACATCAAACGCAACTTGAAAAGTCATTTCAAATGAAAGTTTTCTTTTTACGTTTCCAATGAAATTGCATGTTCTAAAAGGTTTATGTAGATAGATGCCAACCCTTTCTTCAATATATTCTAAGCAGTGTATTAGTAGGAACCGCATAATCGAATCAAGGAAAATCGCTGCGCCTATATTTAGATAGGGTAAGAAAGCGAGTAAGAGGGAGAGAGGGACCCCCCTTGGATCTGCCTTCGTACCACAAAAGCAAACTGTAGCACATGAGGCCACGCAACTTGACTTGTTGTAATGTGTACTTGAAAAAAAAAAACCCAACATATATACTCGTATATATCGCGTGCAGACATTGAAAAAACACAAAAATCGAAATCCCAGACGACAACAAGGCAGCAGGCAGCAGTCAGGGAAATAGTCGGCTGAGAGGCAGAAACTATGCAGACGACAAGCGAAAACAGCAAACAGAAACTTCCACCTGGAGCTGGGAACTAAGAAATTGTGTGTGTGTGTGGGGGGGGGAGGGATTCTAGTACCTGGTGATGTTTAATGTTGTTGTTGTTGTTCTTTGCACGCAATTGTCAAGTAGTGCACGAGTTAGAAACAAGTCTGGACAAACAAATTTTTCTATAATTTTCATAGGACGACGACGACGGCGGCGGAGGTGATGGCGGCCGTGGGGGGTGACGATAAAACTTGAACGATAACCCAAACGCGCCTAATGACAATTTGTATGTAATGAATGTACGTACAAAGTCCCTTGGGAGCAAAAAGAAAAAAAAAAAAAACATAACCCGTGGTGGAAATGGTTGAAAATTATTCTATAAATTAACGCAGGGTCTCTTGATAAGTGGCGCCATTTTGCGGTGGTCGCTCAAAACTATGCACACACACACACGCCCCTATTCCATGTAGGCAAAAGGAGTGGGGTGTGTGGGTGGGGGTGGGGGCGTGATGGAAGGGAGCTACAGGAAGAGACATGCAAACCCAAACCCCAAGCCAAAGTTAAAGCAAATTCACATTTTCTTC
Source organism: Drosophila nebulosa (assembly GCA_024703675.1). Lineage (NCBI taxonomy): Eukaryota > Metazoa > Arthropoda > Insecta > Diptera > Drosophilidae > Drosophila > Drosophila nebulosa. The sequence goes on along the minus strand of CM045724.1, from coordinate 3,894,897 downwards.
AGCTTGGACAGCTCCAACTAGTTCCTTCTACACTTCACCTCGTAATTCGCGTCCTTCTGTCATTTGATTTGCCATGGGGAATTTAGATGTATGAGCTGAGAGCGCATTTTGTATGCAAATTAAGTTACAGATAAGATGTGTGGGAGGGCTGGTATGGCTGTTGGCTGATGGGTCTAGACAACTGGCAGACACATACGCTTCTTGGTCGGTAAAATGGAATCAATAAAATCGGCAGTTACAACTTGCTCGATATTTTATGATTTTTCTTTTTTTTTTTTGGTGTGTTCGATCTAAACTCTCTCATAATTGTTTATAAATTGTGGCCATAAATATTCTCTCTTTTTCTCCCAGTGGCTAGGCAAAAGCATTCAATATGCAAATCAATAGACGCCAATGCCGCCGCACCTTTATTTCTATTCCTGAAAGGTCTAAGAAATCGTATACCACACCTTAAATATCACCTGGAAGGCGGCGGCGGCGCCCCACAATCATTTGGTCACGTCATGTCGAAAAGATAATCCGTTCCTCCTCACCTCCTCTGCTGTGCCACCAGCAAACAGTCACACTTTGACTCTCTGATTATGATGATTTCAAATCAAATAGCTGCTTTAGCCCTTGGAAATCGAAATAAATCTCAAAATTTGGTATGGCTTAAAGTGCATTATAAATGCAGCCAACTGATTAGCGTTAAGCTTGGGATTTATGACATCAACTTGAACGGGTTTTTCCTTCTCCTACTTCTCAGTCATTTTCAATAATTTATGAATGTTTAAAGGGCAAGGGAGTTGAAATTAAAGTAGAGGTTATTTCTTTTGTGTGTTGAAATGAATTGCTGCTCACTGAAGAAGTTGAATGTCTCTGGCCATAAAATTGGTAATAGGTTTTAAATGGTCAACGCCATGTGTCATAACTTTGAGCCCTAAAAACCAGTTTGTGGGATCTATGTAGAACAGGCTAAGTGTTGTGAATTTTTATCAGTTTTTTTGGTTGCTAGTTACGAGAATAACAAAATTTGTAAGACAGAACTTTCTTGTGACTGCAATTGTCATTACTTTTAGTCTTTAAATTTTGATTGAAAGTTTCTTAAAACAAAAAACCCAAAACTAAAGGCAAGATTTCTTTCTTTTGTAAGCACTATCTAAAGGACTTTTTGTCCTCTAAGTTTCCTTATATCTTTCATAATTTGTTTTCCGCCCGATTTCTAAGTGATATCAACTCTTTACTCAAGTTCTGGCATTTCTTTTAAACAAATATTTATCTGACAAATTTAAATCCATAAAATTAGATTTACCTGCCAATTTTGTTGGCCATATAAACCTTTACTTTTGTGGCTCACTGTGTTGAATTTTTGTCGAATTTGTTGGTTTTTATGTCGCATCTTTGATTTAACTTGTAACCATTTCAATTGCTGCTCAATTTGACTCATCAGCAAAAGCGCGTAGACATTGTCGTCGACATTGTTCCCGTCTGCCGTTTTAGTTTGCGTGACGAGGCCGAAAAAAAAAAAACGAAAAAGAATAAGGAGGAAAATTACATTTTATATATATTGTAAGTTGGCTGTCGCTTTGAACTTGCCCCGCCCACTTACACATACTGTCTCTGCCCTAGCTGTGTCTTCACGCACTAAAATGAGGACTTGTTCTCGTTTAATACACTAAAGATGAGAGGATATATTGAAATTGCCATCTGCATCTCTTACACCAAGGCTTAACAGATCGTGAAGAGTATCTTTAAGTCGGCATGTCATTATGAGATATATGAATTTTCTTTTTCTTTCTTTTTTTTTTTTGGTTTTGAGTAAGTTTCTCCACTTTTGTCTCTTGACACGCAAATAAAAATCGCATGCAGGCACGCGAATAACAAGGCAGACAAAAACCAAGCAGAGGGGAGCCGCCTTAGAGCTCCAACAAAACTGAACCCAACTTCATCCCTTTTATGTTGCTCTCTCCTTCCACTCCTCCTTCGTTGTTGTCTCACCACATGTGGACATTGCGTGAATGTTGTCGCCGAAGCAATTGTAAAACGCGCTGCCTTAAATGTCTTTACAGTTAATTAAATTTTACCCATTTACCGTTTCATATGCAAGTGGTTGGGGGTTGTCGTGTCAGGACAATGGTCAGAGAATTTCAGATGCAGTAATTTTATGTAATTAAAATGAGACCACTAAATAAAAATTCATATTCACTCATTCTCTCATTTCCCTGGATAGATATGTATGTATGTATGTATATTTGTTTGTAGATAATTATCTATGCCCAATGCGTAGGTCGATTTCTATACTCCCTCCCCTCTTCGTCTCCTCCTTCACTCTGTTGTCCTTCCCGTAATTATATGTAATTATGTGATTTTTGGTAATTATTGGAAAATTCCTTTGTCTATTTTATTTTGTCCTGTTTTACCACGTGCCACGACTGTGTAAATAGCAAATCGGATGAAGAAGGAGTGTGCGGGGGGGGGGACGGAGGGGGGCAAAATTCTAGTGAATTAGTTAAACGCGTGCGCTTGAGTTAAGGTATATAATTATTTTGAGTGCCCTGGTAACTCTGCTTTTGTTTTGTGGGTTGTTGTTTACCTTCCACCTCGTTTTATTTAAGCTTAATGTGTGTGTGCGTGTGTGTGTGTGTGCGTATGTGTGTGTGTGTGGACTGACTACAACACTTAGTGAGTATAATTAACTTTAGGTGCTTTGTGTTTTTTAAGTTTTCTGCGTATTGCTTAAGGCAATAATATAACTAAAGTAATTCAATTATTTTCTAGGTGATTGAAAGTAAGCATGATTTGGTTTAGATTGGTTTTCCGAGAATAACGAATAGAGCAACATATTCTTTGTCTGCCAAAGAAATCAATATTAACCACTTTATACTTCTGCTTCAGACAAAACTACTTAAAAAGTGTTACAGCTCTTTATCTACCCTTTAAGAAATTGCCAAAATCAAACTTAACCGAACCATAGTAGCTCCTGGTTCTTTAATAAATCTTCTATTGAAGTTACTGAAACGCCTTTTCTGTCACTTTTCTTATATTTACCCCTTAAAAGAAAATAATGTTAGTCATTTAGTTGGTTATGTAATTGATAGCTCTTACCACATGAGAACATTATCTAAAGTCTCGGTTTTTACAAAACATGAAAACGACACAAAAAAAAAAAAGAGCAACAATAAAACATGACTCAGCCCGTTTACCGCCCCTCACACACATTTGACTTTGACATTGAAAAACTATAACAGACAAATGCTCTCCCTACTCCTCCCCGCTTCCTTCTCATTTTAAAACACCCAACATTGTGCCAAAAATAGCCACAAAAACCAAATGGCAGACGCACAGACACAGGCACAGACACACAGGAAAGACAAAACGAAAATTATGTTTGGAAGAGTAACTCAATATCCACCGACACTCAGAACTCAGAAGAGTCCTGACCGAAAAACAGAAAACTGAAAATTTACCGCAGTTTAAAAAAACCAATAGGGAATAAGACAACGACGGCCAGCCAGCCAGTTTTGTCAGTCGTTTGTCTGCGTCACGTGACACAGAACATGACGTGTAGGCGGCTCGTGTTACGGTTTTTTTTTTTTGGGGTTTGCTTGTTTCCCCGAAATGCTTTTGTTCTTGTTGTTGTTGTTGTTATATATTTAAAATTTTAATTTCCCATACATATATATTTGTGTACATTTGCAGAGGGCATTGTTTCATACAGCATACCGAAGGGAGTGCAACGTGGCATGGAAGTGGATTTATCGGACAAAACATACGATGGCAATGAGCAGGGTGATCGTTATGTGGATGGTTTGGGTCAATTGGTGGATGGACAAAAGGGCAAGGATAATTTCCGCACCGATATTCATGGATTTGGTAAAGGTAAGCACAATAAATCAAACTATTAAAAGGGGAAAGTTGGGTTAGGGATAAATGTGAGTTAACTGGTTGGGAATTATAAGGCTTAATTAAGTTTTATTTAGCTTATCTTTACATATGTAAGTTTAAAGTAAAGGTAAGCTTAATAAATCAAACTATTAAAAGTGAGGGAAAGTGAGGTTAAGAATGAATGTGAGTTAACTAGTTGGGAATTATAAGTCTAAATAAGGCATTATTTAGCTTATCTTTACACATGTAAGTTAAGACTGAATGTGTGTTAACAAGTTGAGAATCATAGGCCTAATATTATGAAAAATGAAGTTCTAGTTGGCTTCTTGAAGTCGTAGCATTCTATATTTGACCTTTAAAGCTAAAAATAAGTAGAGATATGGAATATTGTCCCAAAATAATATCGAAACCTTCTTTATTGCACTTCTTTTACGTGTGCACTTAAGAGCAATACCAAATAATTTGGTCTCACAGCTTCCTGTAAGCAAAACTTTGCAACTTTAAAGATTTCCTGCTACAACCCAAAATAAACCGCCAACTTTCAACATCTATTTAACCAACTGAAATCCCGCAAAAGATTTATGGCTATAGCAAAATGAAAAAAAAAAAAAAAAAAAATAGAAAGGAAAATACTGATTAACATCAAATAATTACAAAAGTTCACCGACAGAAAAACCATAAGGCAAAGTCCCAACCTTTTCTCTTCGTCTAAAAACGGCTCACTTCATTGAACAGCGAATCGTAGCCGTACGGACCTTCCACAAGGGTTCTGGGTTCCAGAAAACTTTTCAGTTTGGCAAATAATTTGCCTCTCCCTCTCTCTCGCTCTCTCTCTCTCTGTCTCTCTCTCAGGCAGGCAACAACAATGACTCTATACACAATAAACAAGAATAAATAATAACGTTTTTTGGACTATTTGCTGGCGACGCAGTTAACTTGGCCGGATGCGAAAACTATGCGCCTGTAAAAATGTAAACATTATGCATATTTGATAATTTATGGCAACACTGGCATTCATTTCCGAGTCGGCAGCAGCAAACTCTCGGCAAAACTTTTTGGCCTAACTTGATGGCCAGCAAGGCAGGACTGGGCAGGGCAGGGCAGGGCAGGGTAGGGCAGGCAAGGAAAGTGGATAACATGGAAGGTGGAGTTTGATTTTTTGCCATTTCGCACATTTCTGGCAAATGGCCAATAATCGAAATTATTGAAAACTTTACCGTAAAGCAGCAAAGTTCCGACAGACAATTAGAGGAGACCGAAACCGAGGCAAAAGAGTCGTAATCCCAGACATGGAGTCAAAAAGAAATTGGTAGTTTGAGTTGGTTGCTGCTTGTCTCGACAGAGTCATAATAAAAAGCATTTCATTTGGTTTCGCATTGCAGTTAAAGTTTCACATAATTCTATTCCATTTGCATTTCTTTTCCCCCACCTCCCACCACTTGGAATCGATATTTAAGGGCGTAAACCGCGTATTGATTTCGTTTTTGGCCATAAAAAAAACATCAGACGCCCAAATGTCTCAACTTGTATGTATAATTTCTGGCTTGTTTGGCTTGCCATCTAAGCATAGTTGAGTTAATATTGCATGACTTATGCATTGAAGGGTTGGATCGGGTCGGTGGTGACTCTCTAAGCCCGCCCCTCCCCCTCACACACACACACATACACACACCGAGTCAAATTAGGGCCATGCAAACAAAGCGGTAGAAAGAAATGGCTTAAATGTCGCATTGGCCATAATTTCTAGTCATGAGCAATCTGCTGCTCCCTCTTCTCCCTTTTGTTTGTTTTTTTTTTGGGGGGAACTTGAACCCAATGTTTCCCTCCTCCCCCACTCCCCATCCCACAGGGAGTGAGAAGAGGGGCCTAAATAGCTTTACATGCCAGCACATTGTATGCGGTGGGTTGATTTCCCCCCACCAACTACGAATATATTGATTTTTCTTACTTCCCATTTTGATGTTATTCCCTTCTTTTTTTTTGTTTCCAGGTTATGAATGGATTGGCTGGCGGAATGATACACCCGGTCTGCTGGGTAAACCGGTTGAAATTGCCTTCGAATTTGATACGGTTCGCAATTTTAGCGCCGTTGTCTTACATACGAACAATATGTTTACCAAAGACGTTCAGGTGAGTGCCATAAAATGGAACAAAAAAAAAAAAAAGGGGGCAAACATTTCGTCACATTTAACGATTAACAAAGAAAATTATTATAAGGCACGAGCCAAGCAAAACAGATGACGCCACAAAGCTTCAAAATCTGGCTCAAAAAAGTATAAAGAACTTTAAGAAAGATGTCATAAGAGTCGTTGAAACTATGCCCTAAATTTGTGTTATATATCTAGATTTTTAGAGGTCCATGTTCAGACAACTTTTTTTGAGAGATAATAATCAATTTATTTCACTAACAATATAAGTTGGAAAAGTAAATAATTTATCAAATATGAAACAAAACATTGAATCCGAGAAGAGAAAAACGAAAACTTCATTTTGTAAGACTATTTTAGGGATATTGTATTCATTGCTACTTGAATCAATGCAAAGAAGAATTTTAAAGGAGATATAGAACTTTTATTGGCTTTGGCATTGCAATTTAGTTCATTTATATTTTAATAGATTTTTAGCGAGAGATGTAATCAATAATATATTTATATAATAGATTTTTTCTATAATATTAAAGATTAGTTTCCTTTAACCAACATTCCCATAAACAAAGTTGAGTAGCAAAGTCCAAAGAAACTAACAGACGCCTTAGCAATGTGAGCAAATGTTTCACTTTTCATTGTAATAGATATTCCTGAGCTAAATTTTCAAGAGTTGATATCGAAATTGTTATCGTCAAGACTATTCTACCTCGAATTCGACTTTTTTGATTAATATTAAACCTTTGATTTGCCGAGTCGAGTTCATGCTCAATACCTTCATAAAGAGGAAAATGATTGACATTCTCTTCTATATAATGTGGTTAAAAAGTTAATCGAAAATATCGACACAGTTATCGCTTTTGTATCATCTTTGTGATATAAAATTACCCATTTACGTTCTTTTTCACTTTCATTATGGAATAGAATCTGACAAGAAACTTGCAATAATAAATTAAATGAATTTTTGTGTAGTATATAACTGGGGATATAGCTCAGTGGTAGAGCATTCGACTGCAGATCGAGAGGTCCCCGGTTCAAACCCGGGTGTCCCCTTAATTTTTTGGTATTTCTACATTTTAGTTTCTATATGTTTCAAGGCCATTATTTAAGGACATATAAATTGGCCACTTACTTAAACCAATTATTTATGAAATAAATTTAATTGCTTCAACATTTAAACGTTATTCGTTTTGTTTTTTAGGTCTTTGTGCATGCTAAAGTCTTCTTTAGCATTGGCGGACGATATTTCTCTGGAGAGCCTGTACAATTCTCTTATATGCCCGATACTGTAATGGATCATGCTAGAGATGTAACCATTAAGCTGCATCATCGAGTGGGCAAATATCTGAAAATCAATTTGTATTTTGCTGTCAAATGGATAATGTTATCTGAGATCAGTTTTATATCCGGTAAGTACGTGAGATGTGATGTGATGTAAAAATTGCCAGAAAATTGCAAATGCATTTGGCATGCAGAAACGACAACTACGAAAAGAGAATTGAAGAAGAGAAGTGAGTGAGAGAGGAGAAGAAATTGCATACCGAACAAATGCATTTTTCAGCTTCATTTCACTTTCAAGTGTGCCACATGCATTACACTTAACTGTGGGACGGGGAGGGGTAACGGGGATGAAGGGATAAAGCATTTTTCCAACATTTTGGCTAACAACAATGGCAGATAAGCGCATGAATACGGGGCAAAAGAATATACATACATATGTATATAGAAAGCGGAAGAGAGGAGACAGATATTGTGGAAAGAGGGAGGAAATCCAAGTGGGAGGGAAAAGTCAATAAAATGCCCAAAGCCCATTTGAGTAGCAAGTAAGGAAGGGTCTCAGGCCTGTAAAATGTAAACAAAATGCCAAGGCTTAGGGGTAGGTTAGGCTATCAGCCTTGCCCACCTCCCCTCACCACCACCACTACTCCCTTCACCAACAGCATTTCCAGGACATGCAGTGCGCCAGGACATGCATTGCATTTTTCAACTAACATTTCCTCTTGGCATGTCCTGATTAAATTGTACCAAGTGCAAGGCTCAATTCTCCGATTCGAGGATTCCATTCATTCATTCTCTCTCTGCCTCTCTCTCTCTCTCTCTGGCTTCCTTTGCACAAGATTTTCATGCCACATTTACCCTCTCTATCGATGTCACAAATTGTTCGATGTTAACAAAGGGAGAGGAGGGTCCTTAGTATCCCGGCACTGGGGATCGGTCACTGAACCAGAGCTAAGATCATTTATATTCATTTTTGGTGGTTGAACTGCAAAATCCATGTGGTAGGTGTGAATCAGTGAGTCTAGGGGAACAAAATATTATTATCATGGACATGTTTGATTGATGAGTCAAATAGAGCGTGCCACATGAATAGGGATTTCTGTCTCCCAGTTCGTTCTGCTGCTATTCACTGCAGATGGCATAACAGAGGAATATGAATTGAAAATTCATCCAGAGGGAGGCTGCGCACAACTAAATGGTTTTATGAAAGGAAGTCAAGTCATAAATTGCCTGCAACTGCGATTTTAATAGTTCAATTAAACTGGAAAAGAGGACGTTCCAACGCAGAAGAAGAAGACAGGAAGAAAGTAATAGAACTGAGAAAGGAAATATTTTACAATAGGTAGAAAATAATAAAAGAAGATTTTTAGGGATTAAAATGACGCTTATAAGATTGTAAATCCTTCAATTGCTAAGGGAAGTTAGGTATCTATGGATTTTCAGATGGTCTAATAAAATAAGGTTTCTCTAAAGAAAGGATCATTTTTAGAATAGAAAGAGGAGGGAAACACATTTTAGTGTATAGGCCTATTCTATATTAGAAAATTCGCTTAGCTATTAAAATTAGAAATATTTCAAACGAATTTTTAGAAACTGGCGAAAACCTTTAAAGAAATTGACGTTTGGTAGATCTTTTTTCAATCTAAAAAGCCAACTAAATGCTAAGCAATTGACAGAAGAAAATTGTTAGATGTTTGTTAAAACTGTTTTTTATGCTAAATTACCGCAAATTTTGTTTTCGAAGGCTTTTGACTATGCTTTTCCTTAGGAAATTTTTTATTTTACATAGTTGTAGCCAAAATAAACTGTAATCTATTACAAGTCCAAATTTAAGTGGTCTTACGAAAGAAAATATGAAGCTATTGCTTTGAGGGCAACTACAAAACCAAATTGTTCATTTATACTTTGGGGATCCCTGAATTTCAGAGCTCCAAAAGTCGGGAGAGGAGAAAATTTAAGATACATTATACCATATTTTATTCATTTTTAAGAAGCTGTTTAGAAAATGATTGAAATTTCTTCAAATACCTCAGTTCCAGACCCCATCCTTGATCCGTCGATGGCTTCAATGTCTGCTAATAGCGACAATTTTCATTGACTTAGAATAAGTGTTATTTTCTTCTGTCTTTTTATTTATATTATATTATAATACTTGGCACATTTGCCTTACTTTTGAGAAGATCTAATACAAAATTTCTTTGGGTAGGACACTTAAGAAGTGGTTACAATAGATTTTTTTATTTCAATGTATTCAATCTTTGGTCTCCAGGGAACGATTTCTACCTAAATCATTTCAAGTATCTCAAAATGAAAATCATAATAATGCCGAAAAGATGAAGACATTTTATCGAAACAAAAAGAAAAACATAAAACTGAAGATCACTTTTGAATCCTGAAGTAAATGTGCCATCGAGATCATTACTAAGCACATTTGATTATAATAGGTTACGGCTTAACCGCAGAACCCAGAATCATACACCTTGATGACGACAGAAGGATGCCCCACCAAAAAAAACAGAAAGTGAAGAAGTGATTTCCAAAAAGAAATCCCACATGCTGCGTTTGTGTGTGTGTCCGCTTCCCTGGTAGCAATTACATGACGGAGCAACAAATGCCACAACGAAGCATTTGTCACGCACAAAGCGATGAGGCAGTGGCAGTGGCAGTGGCAGAGGCAGGGGCAAGGAGGCAACCAGCTGTTTTTTGTGGTTCTCAGTATGTTGTTGTTTTTTTCTCTTTTTTTTTTTGTATGCCACTCGAAAAATAAAAATCCAAAAGAACTGGAGTAAGGGTAAACAATAGAAACGCACGTACAGAAAAACTGAAAAGGAAGCACATCTTTCAAGTGTAGTGTGAGCTGTGTGTATGCGTATATTTTTATCAGGCAGTGTGTTATTATATAGTCGAGATTTAACCCCAATTTGTGAGATTTGCTCGCGGTGATTGTTGTCGTCGTTATGGAGTTATATTTAAAGGTTTTCTAAAAATACAAAAACCAAAAAACAATGCTAGAAAGACCCTGTGGCGACACAACACACAGCACACACACAAAGAGAATTAGTTATAAAAGAAAGAATTGTGAAAAAGAAAGGATATGCGGCATATTTGCCATTACTTCTCATCTACAATTCCCTCTCTGTCTCTTACCCTTTCTCTGTCTCTCTAGCTGTGTGAGTGTCTGATAAATGTGGCACGAAATATTTTAATTATTTTAAACGTTTTATGAGAACCACACAGAGAGAGAAAGAGAGAGACAGGGTCTGAGTGAATGGAGGGAAAGATGGCAGATATGCCTCTTATAAGCAGGAAAAAACACAACAACAACAACAATAACAACTAAGGACAATGGCAATGTCGAAACAAAAGGCAAAATAAGAAGAGACCAAGACCAAGCACGATAGCATGGAAAACTTCTTAGGACCGTCAGGGCGACATAACTCAAAACAGCTTCTGTCTCTCCTTATGCTCCTTCTACTTAGTATCCAGCAACCGACCAACCAACCAGCCAACCAACCAACAACTTCACACAGTAATTACGCCATTTACTGTCTGAGGGGTGAAAAAAAAAGAAAAAAAAAACCGAAACGAAACGAAACGAGGTCACCCACTCAAGGAAGAGACTTGCTGTTGTATGTTTTCCTTCTTGCTTTTTTGGCCAGCCAGAAGCATTTTCCTCTCTTTGTGTTGTGTGCTGTGCTATGCCCTCAAGATGTTAGCGAGATAAATGACAACACTTTACATCGAGCCAAGAAAAAAACAACCAACCAACCTAAGCTGAAGGTATTTAGAGATCAAAGTGAACGCTTGATGAGCATAGCGAATGAACAGGTGGTGTTCGGCCTCTGGGATTCTATGGAATGACCCAGGAATCTAAGCTAATAAGTACCATAAGCCTAGGATATCGTACATAAAGGTAGCCATGGGAAATTGATGATTAAACCCAGGTCTCATCCAAAAGAGGGTTGATTCAGAAGGAAAGTGATTTTGATATGATGAAACGAAAATGATTGAGCAGAGGAAACATGGTAAAATTATGCCATAATGGGGTCTACATTAGTAGACCCAAAAAAAAAAACAAAAACTCATCTATCTAGTTGGAAAGGGGATTTAAAAATTTTGTTTATTATAATTTTAAGCAAGGTATTAAGTGAATAAACGTAATTATGCTGTGAAGCATAACAAAAATTTTCACATAGATAACTCAACTTAGCATAGAGTTAATTGTTTTTAGTCAGGGAAGCGTAAAAGTCAGTATAACCCAAGATAACTCATGATATATGAGAAGAGTAAGAAGTATTTTAAAGAAAATGCCAACAAATGGCATAAACTATACACTTAAGGGTTCTAAAACTTTTTTGGAACTAACAAACTAACTAACTAACAAAACGTTCTTAAGACAAAACTTTTTCCAAATACAGACAAAATTTGTTTTTTGTGTTACTATCTTATTTTCTTTGACGCTTAAGGACATAGTAATAGATAGTATGTTTTTCTAAGAAAAGTTCAGAGTAAAATTGTTAAGGTTTCGGTAAGTTAATTTTGAATCGTTTCTGTAATTCTGCAAGTTAATGATTTCAAAGCTAATAAGATCAATAATTATTCAGGAATAGGTTGAAATCAAGATCAAATTTGAAAATCAAATAGGAGAGTAAAAAAATGCTCAACTTAAGTTATACGGTTTCACTTACCACAACGAATTCATTAAAAAAAATTGTATTGCATGCATATTCAAAAGAAGGCCACGCCCCCATTGATGAAATCAAACATCTGTATAAATTTAGTAATGCCTAGACCTTCTTCTACTACTGCTTCCTACTCTGCCTAGAAGATTGACAGGAAATGAACACGTTTGGAGGTCGAAGGGAAAAAAGTAAAACGAAAAGAAAAGCATAGCGAAAGCAAAAAAACAATTTAAAGTGGAACGAAAGGTGTAAAAAAAAAACGAAAGAGAGAAACCCGTAGCAGGAAAATAAAGAAAAGAAAGTAGCGGGAAAGGGCAAAAGAAAACTAATCATTGAAACACAGCTGGGGCAAAAGCGGCAAACGTTTTGAAGATGGAAATGAAATAAACTCATCTCTCTCTCTCTTTCTCTCTCTCTCTGTCAACTTACTCATTGTGGTATCTCTATCTCGATTTGTTTTTTTTTTTTTGCAGTGCCTGCCATGGGAAATTTCACAGACGAACAGGAGCAAAGGAGTAATTCACCTAGCCAGGCATTGGACACACGCGAATATCCTTTGCAGAGCAATGACTATCAGCACAATCATAATAACAAAAACAAATTGAATGGTCCTGGCCAAGGTGGTGGAGGTGGCTCCGTTGGCATCAATGGTGGCCCATCTTCCGGTGGCAGCGATTCCCACAATAGCAACAACAACAACTACAACAACGGACCGCAATGTAAGTGTGGTTGATAAATTCAATTAAACAGCAACAAAAAAAAAAAAAAAAAAGAAAAATGTTTCTGTGTTTCTGTGTTCTCTTACCTACTAATTATTTAGTTGAACAATATTTACTTTTAATTTCGTGTTCCAATCGATGTTAATTTAAATTTTCTGCCTCTCTCTCTCTCTCTTTCTCTGTTTCTGTATAGTAATTGCGCCACGCCCCATTGATCAGGAGCCGAACAATGCGAATTTCATTGGTGTTGTTATTGTTGTTCTAACAACGATAATTATCCTTTTGGTGGCCATCATTCTGTTTATTGTATCGCGCACGAAACGGGCCCGCGGCAGCAATGTTTTGGATGCATTCCAATACAGCTTCAATCCGAATACATTGGGCGGCAATGTGGATAAGCATCGCCCGAATGGCAATAGCATTAAGGTGAGTGAAAATAGCTAAGAATCAAAGTGGTCTGAGAATCCTTAGACACATCCCACCTCCCCCTCCTCTAAGTGGGTGGGGTTGGGGTCAGTAGTGCACCATTTGTTATATATATGTGTCTGTGTGTGTGTGAAGAGCATGGAATTCGTGCCTCTAAAAGAATTCTTCACATAATTGTTCAATGTAGCGTGGAGTTTCCACATTGCTTCGTCCTACGTGTCCTAAGCCCTGGACACACACACACACACACACACAGTCGCACTCACACTTGGTTTGTGTGCGGGAAGCATTTATTTAATAGAAGTTTTCAACAGCTTGCTTTTCTCCTACTTTTCTCTCTCTCTCTCTCTCTTCTGCTAAGTGCCTTTTTTTTATTTTTTTTTTTGGTGGGTTGAAGGTGACGCCGGAAGGCGGAAGGCATGAGTCAGAAGAAACTTTAAAGTTCTTGAAATGAAGGTGAAGATTGAAAGGCGATTTGTAAGGAAATTGGATTAAGAAAGTTTCTCTTAAACTGGACGTGTGGAAGAGAGTTTTTGTCTAAGAAAATTGGAGAGATTACACGAATCGTGTGTAAAGCTTTTGAAATTGCTTTAAAACTTAAAAAAATATATATCATTAAGATAGAGCAATTTTAGAAGATGAGGGTTAAACAAATCTTATTGGGAATCACTCTGACATCAGTCAGTGTTCTGTCATATATTGAAAGTTAGATTTTTGTTTAATTGCTATATATGTACATATGCTCGATCATGACTAAACTTAACAAAAAGCACATTTAATTTAGAATGCAAATAATGAATAGAGTAATATAATCTATTATTGCTTGTATTTCCTACGTTTTTTTTATCAGGGCCTTGAAAGATGTATAGAAAATACTTGAAAAAAATGCTTAAGAACATTCTTAGATTTAGTCCAAATGGCCCTTTGTTTTAATCAGGCCTAGAAAGCGTTGGAATGGTCAAAACAAACTCACAAAATAAACAATTTTCTTTCCTACAAGGTAAAGGCTTACAAGTTCGACCCATTTTTCTTCTCCAACAAACATTCGTTTTCTTACGATCTTTTCATACTTTCATATTTCAGTTTTTTCAGACGTACCTAATTAAATTGTTTATTAAAACATCTTGGCTAAGCCAAACTTTGAAACTTAAAAACTAAACAATAGCGGAGATATTACCCTATTCATTAAAGTTTGTTCTGGAGTTCACTAACCGAATCTTCCAAGTTGCACTCTTCTCATTCAGTTCTATTTTGATTCATTTCTTATGAGTATAATTGATGGCTTTGAAACCTGACTAACTTGGCTTAGCTTCCCGAAACCAATTGAAAATCTTAAAATAAAGCAAAATACAAGAACGTCAATCAGAAAAGTATACCCAATTCAAGAAAGTCTCGCTTAGACAAACATTTACTTAAGATACTTTTAAGACACTTTAATTGCAGTCATTTATTTTACCTTTTTATTCACTATTTGCCCTTTTTTTCTTGCAGGCCAGCGTTGATGACAATGATTCCATTGGCAAAAACAGTCTCTATCATGAGCCCTTTAATGTGAATATGTATACGAGCGGAGTGAATGGTTACGCAGCGGTTAATGATTTACAATGTAATATGACGCCAGACTATACAGGTGTGTATATACATATATCTTCACTTGGCTTACCTTACCGACCTTTGGCCGCAGTAAATCCTCCCTCACCATTTCCGCCATTCTTCGTTCGTTTTATTTATTTTTTTTTTTTTTGTTGTTTCGGAGTCATAAAATATGGCGTCGCCTGCCAACTAATGCAAATAAATTTTTGTGGCCATTTCTTCTGACTAAGCAAACTTTGTTTCTCTCTCTCTCTCTCTCTCTCTTTCTCTCATTCGCTTTGTGTGCTCTCCCTGGTGACCGCACAGATGTGCCCGAAGGTGGCTATGCGGTACCCCATATGCAGGACTACATGCCGTCAACGAAAATGGCAAATGCCTCCGGCGTTGTCGTCGGCGGCGGTGGCGGTGGCGGCGGCGGTTATGTGAATGTGCGTCGCACACCGCCGCCACCGCTGAGCAGCATATTCCCCAGGCCGCCGACAGTGCCGCCGCCGCCCATGGAGAAATATTATGCCACCACGGCCATATTTAAGCCCATCAAGGGAGCCGGCTCATCGGTGAGTGGTGGCAGCAATACGAATACGGTTAGCAGCGGCGGCGGCAAGAGCAATCACAGCCAGGAGCACAATGGCATCTATGATGATGGCATGGGCACCATGAATTCCCAATCCACCGCCC
This sequence comes from Drosophila nebulosa, assembly GCA_024703675.1. Taxonomy (NCBI): domain Eukaryota; kingdom Metazoa; phylum Arthropoda; class Insecta; order Diptera; family Drosophilidae; genus Drosophila; species Drosophila nebulosa. The sequence goes on along the minus strand of CM045724.1, from coordinate 3,879,513 downwards.
CCATGATCAATCCGTATAGCAGCAATGGTGGCGGCGGCAATAGTGCTGCTGCTGCAGCAGCGGCCGCTGAATTTCAACGCGCCCGAACCTACAATTTCCGTAGTTATCCTGATAATCTCTAGTTCGAAGCTTCACTCAAGTTGGCAACGGCGGGGGCTATGGGCGGAACAGCTGATCCAGCTATCGGTAAACGTTCCATCACCAACAATGCATCCTCCTCCTCCGCCTCCTCCTCCACGGTCGCCAACTCCATAGCCGCCTCCTCATCTAGCACCACCATGCCAAAGAAGCCGCAACATTTGAGTCTCGCCAACAGTAACACTCTGTCATCAGGCAAACCCAAGTACAGTCTGACTCTGCATAATAATAAATATGCTGCAAATAAGAATGCAGCCGGAGCCACAACCACCGCAGCTCGAGACAATCATCAGCAGAGGCAACATCTCAAGGCCCTACGACTTACCAGAGATGTAGTCATGGGCACGGCAGACTCCACCAGCTTGGACTATAAGCGGCCCACTTTGGTCACGGGTCTCTCGCCCACAGATGAGGTGGGCATACATCTAAATCGGAATGCTAGCACATTGGGAGTGAGTAACAAATCCTCCTCCTCCTCCTCCTCCTCCGCCATTGTTAATGGTGAAGCTTCAACTAATATCAGAGGTATATCGGGAAATCTAACAAAACTAAATGGAAATGGTATGACGACGACGAATAATGGTGTTATTAGTACACAAAACAACAGGCTGTGGTATCATTGATGAAAACCCCATATTGAATGGATTTGAGGTAAGTTACAAATCCTCGAAATTCCATTTCTTTGTATAACGTCTGTCCGTCTGTCTGCTCTAAAAGCAAAATAGTTTTTAAGTTTTTAAGCTATTTTGAGCCAAATTTCGTAGTTAAGCTTCTTATAATGGCAGGTAAAACATTTGAAAAGATTGGACCGATTAGACCTATATTAGGTTAAACGTATTTAGGGTTTTTGCTAGGGCAGGCAGAACATTTGTAAAAATCGGACCGATTGGACTTCTATAACTATAATTATCGTCCTACTGTCTCTCCGTCTGTCTGTTCCCAGTACATAAATGTGCTCAGTTTTTTACCAATTTGAACCAAATTTCGTAATTTAGCTTCCTATTATGGCAAATAGAACATTTGTCAATGCCGAACTGATTGGACTACTATAACAATACTTTTTACCCAAAAATACATATATATAAATATGATCCAAGTTGCTCAGTTTATAAAAAAAATAACAGCTTAGAAGGAGCATGGGAAAAGTTGTTCTTTGCAGACTAAATTCCAAAAAAAAAAACCTTTGGCTTAGCGTTAAAATGAAGTAGAGTCTTCTGAAATATATATGGCATAATCAAATGCCCTCAAGTGGAGTTGGGTAGATAGTTTTAAAACAAAATTGACTAAACAAGTAACTAACCTCTTGTAATTTTTCCAATTGCTCTTCTTCTCTTTTTTCATTCACAGCGCTGAAACTCTACACGGACATGCAAAAACAAAAGCAAAGCCAAAGTTAAGTACAGAAACTTTACTCCTTTACCTTTCTATAAGGGAAACGAGTGGCTCTTTGCTCTAACCAATTAAACCCACTGAACTTGAATAGATCGGTCGCTTAGAAAATCAGTTAAAGACGACAAAAAAAAAAAATATGCCAACGAAATACGAAATGAAAATACAATTAACGAGACACCCTGTAAATAGTCTATCACACAATGAAAAGGTAGTAAAAATAATATAATAAATTATGATGGACAAAGCGAGCTGAATTTAAAACAAAACAAAAGAAATCGAATAACACGATCACTAGTAAAGAAAAAAATAATAATAATTGAATGGAAAACAAGAAAAATATTAAAAAAAAACAAAAAGCAAAGAAAAAAGAAAGGAAAAATAAAACGAATTTAAGGTCTAGCATTTAGCCACACAATTTGTTTATAAAACGAAGCAAGAAATATTACAAAAAACAAAAAACAAAAAAATAATAATATAAAATTTAAATAATTATAATAAAAAAAAATAATTAGCATATAAAAAAGTTCAACTGATTTTTAGTACCTTTTCGAAACCAATTGCAAAACTAACTGTAAATGCCTATAAACTATCAACTATCAACTCAAACCCTGACCCCACCCCCACTTGACATACACCAACACACACACACACAAACACACTCTGTAAATTTCTGTGTATAAACTTTTTGGATAACTATCCCTGAGATACGCATCGGCCGTCACATCCCTGAGATAGATCTAGATTGTGTTTGGTAGCAGATGAAAGCGAGGGGAAGAATGAGCAAAAAAAAAAAAACGGATAATGATGATGATGATAAAAATTGTAACGGAATTTAACGGACCAAGAGAGCGTGCAGAGCGTCATCGCCTAAAACCAAGTAAAAATGAAGTTTTCATCAATGATTTGTGATTAAATATTCAACTACTTATAAACAAACAAAAAAAAGCAAAAGAAAAAAAAATTAGGTAAAATCTATTCAGTTCTTAATGCTAACTTTAATTTAACAAATTGTCGTGTACTACCCGAAGAATAATGACTCTGACTATAAAAACCAAGCACTATGAATATTTAAAACGAATTATATATATACATAAATATATAAATGTATAACTGAATAATCATGTATATGTTCCTTTTTAGTTTAATGCGCATAAGTATCACAACAACAACAACAAAAAAAAAACAAAAAAAAAAACAAGTACTAACATTTAAAAAATTAAAATACAAAAAAGTAGTAGCTTCTTAGTAGTTAAAACGAAAAAACAAAAATACATATAAATTCGTGACTACAACATTTTACGAAAATAGGCGTGTTGAATAGCATAAAAAGAAAACACACACACACACACCACCCCACACCCACACACCAAGAACATACACACAACAACAAAAACAAAAATAAGGAAAAGTAGTTAAAATAGTAGTAAAAACAACACACACAGCAAAAGTATTCAAAAATGTTTGTGCAACATTTTTTTCGCAGCAAGTTTAAAAAAAAACAAAATAACTCAATGTAATAGCTAAACTCCGAAATACAATTAAGCCACAATTTAAAAAGAGAAAACAAAAAACAGAAAAAAAATAAAATAAATGCAACGTTTAAGAAAACACATTAAGAGAATTTTAAAGAAAAAGAAAGAAAAAAAATATTACTTAAAATTAGGCTCTGTAAAATTTCCCAATAACTTTTTCAAGTGCACAATCGAAAGCCATTCGAGTTGAATTTCCTAAAAATTTCCTTTGCACAAAACGTTTGCCAACACTCAAACCTAACAATCAATGACTCACCTACACAACACTGTGCAGCAGGCAGCAGGCCACACTTTCCGCCACTACACAACACTGAATCACGAACCTACCTACAAGACTTGTATAAATTATAATGAAAACAAAATAAAACAAAAAAAAAGAAAAAAAACAAAGAAAATACTAACAAAAAATAAATGAAAAAGCTAAATTAAATAATTAGTGTCTAAGTTTAAATTACATTTTGTATAAATTGATAAGACAAATACACTGTAAAAAAAATTTATCTACTACTAATTGTTTACTCCACCCCTTTCTCCCGCCCCACTCCCCATACACACACACAAACACACATCTAAGCCCAATTATTTCATTTAAATTAAATGTAAATTATGGCAAAGTTATACAGGAAAAATTGTTCGCTTGTCATTTGATTTGTCTCCCCCTAGACTAGTTTAATTTGTAACTAAATTAATTTAAATGCATTTATTATTACATCTCTGTGTACATTTTTGAAAGCAACAAACACATAAATATATACATATATATATATATATCTACATATATATTATAGCATTAAATTATTTAAACAACATACAGAATTCGTTTAATTTCTTTCTCATTAATTATGAAAGTGGAATTTTTGGCATACAATCGAATTGCGGCTGCTGAGATTTTTTTAATCAAAGTTAATTTTTTTTTTCTACTCTATTGTATTTGTTTTTGGGTAGCAAAAAAAAAAAAAAAGCGGCATAGATATTGTTTAAACGCTGGCATCATATATTATAAATAATGCTAACAGAATTAACAATAAATATTAATTGAAATATTTAAAAATAATTAAGCGCAAGAACACGAACAGCAAGCAAAATCAATGGAAAACGCATAAAACACTACCGAACACTACGAACACACACACTCACATTCACACACAAACACACGAAAACAAATGAAAATTGAAAACTGGGTAATAAATCATGATAGAAAAACAAAATAAAAAATAAGAAAAAACAAACAAAAAAAAAATCGATAGAAAAGCGTGAAAAATTAATAAAAAAAAAAAATTATACAATTGAAAACAAAAAAAATTAAGTTCAATAATTTGGAACGTTTTTAATTGGGAAAAAGTGAAAGTTTCTTTGGGGCAAAGAATATAATTGAAAATCGAATAATTGAGAGGTTTGGAAAGGACCCGAACGACCTGCATGTCAAAGGAGACAAAACAAGGTCATCATCACAGAAAGCAAGACCAGTTCAGGAAATTTGTTTTCGATTGATGGGCCACGCCCTTAAGAAACAGCACTTCAAAACTTTTAAAGAACTCAAAAATTGGTTCTATAATTTGTTTTTAAAGGTGGATAAAATGTGTAGCTAGCGATGGAATATTTTTAAAAACAAAGAATTTAAAAAAAAAAATGGCGTAAATTAATTGGTATACCTAGTTAATATTTCCGTAATAATAAACATTATTTGGTAAGTAAGTTAACTTTTCTGGTTTCTAAGCTAAATGAAATTGGCTAAGATGATAAGTGGAGGTCATTTGATTGAATGATCCATTGATTAGGCAGCTTATAAGTCTACTTTAGTTGCTCTGTTAAAGATAAAGCAGTCAGATCTAGTATCAGTGGCAGATCTATATGGGTAAAATACCACAAATTAGGCCCCTTTAGCGTGTAATACTTTTTAAAAATATTTATTTTAATAATTTCTTGAGAAGTTTGAAGCACTTTGCTATCATTCAGATCAGGTAGATTCGTTACTGTCTATGCTCTATAAGAAAAGAAATCACAGTTAAAAAAGAACCTATCTTGCTTTTGTCTTACTCATTGGTTCTTGGCAAATAAAAAAGTCCAAAAATTAAGTTATATTAGCTCAAAACAAGGGTTATCTGAAAATATTATAATAATGGAATGGAAATTAAGCTGGATACTTGGTTCTATAGAAAATAAAAAGGTTATAGTATTATTTAGAAATTACTACAGGACTGTTTATTTAAGGCAAGGCCCAATCGCAAGCACAAAGGCAGTTGAGAATTCATTAAATCAATGGAAACTTGGCTTTGTGTTATAATTCTTCGAAGAGTCTCAGGGATTTTCATAACTAGGCCCGAGATGGCATAAGGAACGGTTATTTCGATCAGCATTTCTTAATTTGTCATAACTCAATTGAAACTAAAAGTAGAAACAGCTATAAAAAAATTGCCTCTTAATTTAACTACATCATTTAGCATCATTTAAGAGTAAAAATTTGACTTTGCATGGCATTAATAATACGATATTTCCTGGCTTTTGCGATTGCCTTTGGATAGATGCCAAAGTTTGGCTAATGGAATGAAAAAAATATTTCATATCCAGTGGCCCCTGGATGGTCGTTAGCCTTTATAGGCTTTGGTTCTTTCCTTCTGAAATTTAAATATATTAACTTAATTTAAAACTCTTAATTTGTGAGCTGTTGGTTTCAAAGTCTTTTTCATCAAATTTTCATTGGAAATTTTGAAAAAGCATTAAAAATAACAAACAAATATTTGAATTTCTTAGATTAGTTATGAAAAAACCTCTGACCCTGGCTTAGTTATGAACTTTTCGTTTAGTGCATTTCATCTTAAGTAACTTCTACTTCAAAGCAATTGAAAAGTCTAAAATTGAAACAACATTGCCAAGGTTGAGGGCGGGGAGGGATAAACAGAAATGCATTGGCCTTTCCCTGCTTCTCGCTCTAGGCAAAAGATAAACAACAACTCAGAGAGTTTGTGTAAACAATCATTCGAAAGATCTTTCGAGTATAACAAAAACCATGCATATCAAAACGAAACCTGCCTTTTACACCAGGTCCGGGGTCCCTTTTGGGACCTGCTAAATGCACATAACAAGGAACAAGGAAGTTAAACATAAGCGCAATGTTTATATAGTACAGAAGGCCCATAAGGTTAGCTACAGGGCAATGGGATTAATCAGAGAGCACTTACTACTCCTTCTCGCCCCCCCCCCCTTCCCCCCTTGCTGCCCATGAAATCAATGGATCAATGACCGCATTGTTCATTTGACATCTGCTTTAATTCCAGGGCAAGAATAACTCGATTACCAATTTCTGTTCTCTCTGACCACAAAATCAATCCATGGCTAAATGGATCGATGAATGGATGGGCATGAAAAGTGGAGCACTCGCTTTAGCCATATGTCAGGGAAACGTTTAAATCAAATACATACATACATATGTATGTATATAATAAAATAATAACATTTTCCACCAACAAGGGGCAGCAGGCAGCATTTGGTCGACTGACTGCCGCTTAATTGACACTTTCGATTGTGCGGCAGCTGACTGACTCACTCTGTCTAACTCTGTGTCAATCTGTCCATTCACCTGTCAAACATTTTGCTGCTGCAAAAATTAGTTAGCAATTGCTTTTTTCCATCTCTTTTGTTGTTGTTGTTGTTCTCCTCTCGTCAATTCGTCGCATTGTCTGTCATTTTACTTTTTACATTTTGTTTATTTTTTCCATTGCACTTTTCCCTGGGATTTTCCCTTGTTGTTTGTCCATTTTACAGCCTTTCAATTTGTAGCACCCGCTGAATGACTTTATTTATCGCATTATGTGGGACTTGTGCCAAAAAAAAAAAAAAAATAGAATAAATAAAAACGAGAACGAAAAGTGAAATTGAAAAGGGTTGACCCTTAGGGGCGGGGGGGTTTGTGGCGTTGCGTTCTGCTCTGGACAGTTGACAACTTGATGTGAGGCATCTCACAATGGGCGTAAGGGCGTAATAAAAATGCGTGAAATAATTATAGATAATAACAATGGTTGACATTTTTGGCGACATTTTAGGGTTAGACAAAAATTCAATATTGAGCGAATCGAACAAACTTAAGTGGTGGGCTGGAACGGAATGAAAGTCGTGCAAATTGATTAGAAAAGGGTCTAAGGAACATCTGTTAGAAGACATTTATCACATTGGTTTTTTTCTGCTAAGAACTAATTCAAGCTTTCAAGGACTTTTAAAAAGTAAACTTATCTTCTATTCTTTCCTAGGATTTATGTATTAAAGTTTTATATATATAACTATTAGGAACCTTAACCAGCTTAAAGTCAATCAGCTTCAGTATAGAAACAAGAAAAATGTTTAAAGAAATCTCATAAAAAGGCAAAATTTTATAGACATATTGAAAATTGTAACTAAAATTAAATCCCTATAAGCTCGAGGAAAGCAAACAAACTGGTGGCAAAGAAACGCTTTAATCTGACGAAAGACAAAGAGGACTAAGGAGAGATACAACCATTTTGCTAACAATAAAATGGTGGACCAAAGGACTAAGACTAATAGCGAATACAAAAATCTTACCAAAAATAAGTAGACTTGAGGACAGCCGATAAGTGCCGCCCTAATCGAAAGGTATAGTTGAAAATAACTTACCTATTTTCATAGGTTTTATGTTCATGTATGGCAGGTGGGCAGCTAATCGGCTGTCCGATATAAAAAAGGACAATAAGTTCTTGGTTTGTTTAGGAGTCAATATGGACGACTTTGTATTTATATTCAGAAATATTAGATCAGACATAATAGCGACAAGAACGCTTAAGAGTTTTACACTTACACTTAAGAAGATTAAAAATTTATATATGTAATTTAAGGCAGTGCCACTTTTAAAGGGTGTGCAAAAACAACAGTTAATATTAAAGACAAAAATTAAAACAAGTGCTTTACTTTAGAGATCACAAGCCCACCAAGAAACCTTTGTTGAAACCTTAAGGTAAATACATTAGGCATTCTTGTTCAATTTTTATAGCCTTTAGCTAGACTTCATGTGATTAATTAAAGACCCGTTAAATTATGTACAGTGATGGCCACTTATTTAGCACCAGTTTTGTGTCGGATTTCACAATTCTTTTTGCATTGTATTTGACAATTGAGAATACATTAAAACACCTTAGCTTTTGGCCTTTTTTTCAAGTTTAAGTAAGAGAACCCCCAATTTAGTACACCTAATCCAAAATGTTTTCTATCAAAGATATGAACCATTTGAATAAGTTGTTGTAGGTCAAGAAAATCGGCATACTTCGTTTTTCATATTATTCCCACAACTCGATTTGGAGCTAATTGAGTTAGTGAGTTTTTGAGATTTTTTGCAAGCTTTTTTGGCTTGCCGACATTTTTCAATAATAATTAATTGAAATTGCTATTTTCGAGAGAACAACGAAATAAAGTTAATACAATTTTCCGCCGAATAAGTGTTTCAACCTAAAACTTAAGAAATTGGAAAACCTCTTAAAGCTAACTTTAAAATTTATGGCAAGTTTAATACGCCATCGACAACATTTTTCATTGATGGAATCAATAGAAAACCACTCAAGTTGAGTCTTTGGTGTCTAAATTAGTTTCTAAGTTTTTAAGAATTGATTAATCCCTTCATCCATAGCACTCAAAAAAAGATATTTCATATATTGATTATATTAACTGAATATATTTACTTAATTTTCCTTGTTAAAATCAAAACTAATTCTGCCATATGAAATATTAGGTTTCTCTTGACTTTGTCATTTGTTTGTCCTTCGTGGAAGTTCTTGTACCCAAAGGAAACAACATCAGCTGTTGTTTATATGCCTCTTGTCATTAGCAAAGACTCTCTATCATAGTAGTAAGTATCCATTTAAAGTATTAACTAGATACTACTCTAAGATACTAAGCCGTCTGGACAAATACTTTAATACCCATCATTCGCTTCGCGAAATCCGGCTACATAAAAAAAAAACCAACACAAAAATATGTTTCGTTTTTCTTCTACTTACTTTTTTATATGCCGACGAAACAACTGTGCAAATAAGTACATATAAAAAAAAAAAAACGAAAAAGCAACATAATCCTAATTACAATTGCAAGTTATAAATAAACATGGACAAGACGAACGGGAGAGACTATATCATTGTAATAATGAAAATCCCCAAACAACCCATAAAAGGGATAAACCAAACGGAAAGCAAAGGAAATGGAATGAAATGAAATGAATGAATGAAATTTACGGCAAGCTGCAAAAATTGTTAGAACGTAGCAAATTTTTTTTTTAGAGTTGGCGAAAGAGAATAGCTGACAGACAGACAGACAGACGGGCAGGCGGCAGACAGAACGACAACATGTGTGAGACCTGTGTATATAGGGTATCGGTGGGGTATATACATAAGGCAAACAGAAATTTTAGGTACAGAAAAATATAAATGAGAAGTAGTTAATACTTTTAAGAAGTTAATTCTCCACTTTGGTTACTACGAATTATTGTCTTTAAGGAACAGGAATCGTAGGAAAAATTTGTATATCCTAAAGTAAATATTTAGATATGATTTTGACGTTTTACTAAATAAAAATATTGATTGTTAGCTTCAGGAATTCTTAGCGATAATATTGATATTTATAAGAAAAATTCTAACAACTTCAACAATTTTTAAATTTTTGAAATAATAATGTTAGGACAAGATTTTAAAATGTTATATATTTGTTATATATTTTTAAAAACAAGCTGCCTAAAAAGTTGTTTTGGTATTATTTATTTGCTTAAAAATTAAATACCTTTTAAATGTCTTAAGCCTTTTTGTCTGATGTTCAGGAACCTTTTGTCGGTAATTGCTCAAAAAAGAAAAAAATAAATATTGTTTTTAAAATATACGTGAAAAAAATGTTCAATGGGTATAAATTTATTTACTTCTTTAACTCATTCCTAACCGATCCCAATGAGTTTTCATACCACTTTCCCTGCTTAAAAATTTTCTCTACTGATTTTCTTTGCCCTTAAAGGATATCATCTAGTCGCCTCTTCTTTAAGGTTTCTCACTTTTTGGATGACTCTTTCTACTCGGGGTTAAATTTGGCGGTGCAAAAATTTTCGCAAATGTTTTGTTTGTTTTTCCGCTTGCGAGTTTTAATAAAGCAAATCGCTTAAATAGCTCCGTGTTGTTGGAATTTTTCATGTTCGGCTTGCATTTCATAATTACAACGAATGTCGCAGGGAGACAGAAATGAAAATGTAAAAAGGACTCGAGTCCGTCGCTTCAACCCTGCTAAAATCTCGAATTGAAACAGGATTCAGCCCATTTTTCGACAAGCCGAAAACCCCTTTTTGACTTTTGTAAGGGATCAACTGAAAATACAATGGACAAATGGAAACAATGGTTGGATGAGCGAATGAATGAATGAATGAGTGTATGGTCTACCTGGTTAAGGTTAATGCATCAAAGGATGCCCCGCAGGAGGAGGTTGGGCGGGCGTTTGATTGGTCTGAGAGAAGTGCATTTGAAGTTGGGATGCGTTTGCTTTTATCAAGCGTTAAATTGCAGCAATTTGACAGTTTATCGTTTCTATTTGCATACAAAAGGTGGCGGCTTCCTTTTTAAGGATGATTTTTTTTTTTCCCCCCACCCCCTTTTATCATTCGATTTCTGTTTTTGTTCCCAATTTTGGTAAACGCCCAAAAACAAAAGTAAAATGTCAAGTTGGTCGTGTCTATTGGTCTGGCTGGCTGCTGGTTTGTTAGCCTGTTAGTCTGTCCGCTTGTCTGTCTCTGTATGTGTGTGTCTGTCCAGTGCCAACTAATGCAATTCATGTGTTGACTCTTCCATCATCTCTTTCTCCCACAGTTGTTTGTGTTTGCTCATGTCCTGACAAACGTCCTGTCTCTGTCAATTTGCATGTTACCTTGCATTTGTATTGGCATTGAATTGCATCTTCCCCCCCCTCCATCCCTTTCCGTCTTGCTGTTCTTTAACACATTCTGTTATCAACATCCTGTCGCATGTCCTTGCTGAACTTCCTTTTGTCTATGTCTGTGTATTTGGTTTGGTTTATTTGTTTATCTAACTATCAAAGTGCCTGCGTGCTGCTTGCATAACTTGAGAATCGAGTGTGTTAATTGCTGGTCCTTTGTGTATCAGTGTGTGTGTGTGTGTGTATGACTGTGCGTGTGTACTCTCCTTAGGTCCTTTGAGCAGTGTTAATATTTTCATTTGCAGTTTTCGGTTTACTAATCTATTATTTAGTCTCTCTCTCTCTCTCTCTCACAAACTTCTCTGCTTAATGTGCAAAAATTTTAAATTTATTTGCCAAATAAATTTGCATACAGTTTGTTTTTACATTACAGATTAGAACAGGACTTTCGTTGCCATACTTGAACAAGTTTATACAATTAACTTACTAAAAAACACTTTGTGCAAACAGTAGGAAATAAATTTTATTTTCATTTCTATACTTAAATCAATTTATACTAACAAATATATAGAACTTCTTTGCTTCACTAATCTAAAATAAAAAAGTTTTTGATTGAAATTAATTGAAAAGAAAAACATAATTTTAGGAACAATTTCTTCTTTATTCAAAGAAAAGTGAAAGTCAGCTTAAAAATTTTCATAGGAACTTTCATATAGAGACATTTTGTCCCTAAAAAAGGTCGTCCTGAAAATGTGCTGTGCCCAGTTTATTATAGTCTTACTATATCTGGAAGATTTGCTTGTTTTCGTATCAAATTAATAGATTTTAGTCATTATTTTGTATTATACTTAAATATAGAAAGGAAATGTAAGAAGTACGAAATTTCTAGGTATGAGAGTCAGAAAAAAAGGATATCTATAGTGGTTGCTTATCACTGAGTTTTAGGCTAGATCAGGGAGAGCAATTTGATCACTTATGGAGAAATTATAAATATGTGAATAAGTTTTATTTATTACACGAGTAAGAACACTTGAACACTATTGATCTTTTGATATACAGTTTTCATGTATAATGGCCTATATTAATCAATGGGAAATTTAATTTCTACCTTATTCAAAAAAATGCAAAATGCCAAACAAAAATACCATTGATTTTATAAAAAAGTCATTTTTTTAATTGGTTTCCATACGAATGGTGGGAATATATTAAAAACGTTCTCCTATTTTTACAAGATCTATTTGCCATTTTTGAAAGATTTGGATGAAGTGAATATACAAATCCCATCGAAATCAGCCATTTTCGACGGCAAATTGGAAAAAAGAGGCTAAGACTAAGTTGACAGACTCAAACTAACATATGGCATAAGCAATTGTTTCTAAAAGTTGTTTAAAAATCAAAAAAATCATAGTCAAAGTACGACAAAATGTAGCTGATTCACCGCCTGCCACTGTAAAATGCAAAAGTTACAGAAAATTAAGTTCTAAACGATTTCTTGAGGTCATAGTTTTAAGAAACATTTACTTAAAAAAGGAAAACTCAAAGATTTTGTTGACAATTATAATCAGTTTTTTAAGTTTCTTTAGCTGGGAGACGCAGATGAATTTACGTTTTCATCCAAAAATAGAGATAAGTAAAATTATTCACTAGATTGGGACTTCTTTTCACACGATTTGTCTGGGCGTGACTTTTCTTTTGAAAATTGTCGCCAATTGCATAGAGAAAATATGCCAATCACAATCATTAGTCTTTGCCAAATAAAAGGAGGCGAGAGTAGGCTAAAGAATTGTCATTAGGGCCATTGGGCAATAAATAATTAAAAGCCATGGCTTTTGGGCCAGGCACGAATCCCATTGAGACTCCATGGGAATGACTAAAATTGTTGGGAAAATGCGCTAATCATGCGCTTAACCCACGAATTTATCACACACACACACACACATACATACAAATTTCAATTACTTGGCCAGGGCATCATGCTGGGAATACCCCATGAAAAGAAATCCTAAAAAATGATGGCGAATAGTGCGTGCTCAAAAACCGATCAGGGTGATTAATGAAAGAGTTTTTTCTCGCCCCTCAAAAAAAAAACGAAAAGTAAACCGAGAAAAATAGGCAAAGAAGTGGAAAACTTGCTTTTTGGCACATATCGTTTTCACTTTTTACGTATGGAGAACTAAACAAGTGCCCAGCGAGAAAGAGAGAAAAAGAGAAAGAGAGAGAGAGGCCAGGCCATTGGTCATGTCAGCTTAACGCGAAAGATTTGGAAAATGAGTTTCTCTTTTGGTTGGGATGGTGTGTGTGTTTTTTTTTTTTTTGGAGTTAATCGCCTGCCTGCCCCCGCGCTGTAGCAGTGAGGCGTGTCGTGGTTGTCCTTGAGGGTCGTCTCAGTTACAGGATTAGCATGGCGGATGTGGTTGAAGTTGACATTCACCAACTTGTTTTTGAGGGCTTCAAGTTGCACTTTACATTGTTCAGCTCGCTGTCTTTGCCCAGGAGCCCATACTCTAACTCTCGCTCTTTGTATACCCTGTTAATAAGAAGGGCATATAGGGACTGCCAAGGACGGGAAATAATGCCCTTTAAGGGCATGGTAGAAGCTAACATTTTCAAAAGGTGTATTAGAGGCAAATGCATATTAAATGTAAGCTAACTCCTACAGGGTGACTCTGTAAAAGGAGAGACCTAAACTTAGATGGTCATCTCTACGATGGAAGAGGCAAACAGTTTCAAATGTCTATTGGAGGAAAATGCATATCAAATGTAGGCTACCTCTTACAGGGTGTCTCTACCAAGGACTGGAGACACTGCCTTTAAAGGGAGACCTAAACTTAGATGGTCATCTCTACGATGGAGGAGAAGCAAATAGTTTCAAAGGTTTATCAGAGGGAAATGCCCACAAAATGTAAGCTACCTCATACAGGGTATGTCGTAGTCGTCATTTATATCTTAGGGTCATGTTATTTGCTCATCCATTTGTTGTCATTTGTTGTTTTTCCCGTGATATCCCATTGCATAACTGCATTGATGAAAAGTTTTCAACCCCTCCCAACCGAAAATTTACTTCAATCCATTATTTTTATTTGATGCCAATGCCTCGTCCACCTTCTTTCCGTCTCCCCTCCATTCAACCCATACTCCTTTTGCCTTAAATCGCATATAAATAAATTCTCGTTTTTTTTTTTTTTTCATTTCCATTTCCATTTGGTTTTTCCCATTGTTTTGCTACTTCCGCGTGCTCTCGTGGCAAACAACCCTGATGTTTCTCGATTTTAGTCCCAGGTGTATTTGTTTGATATATTGCGCAGTTATTCCACAACAGAACAAAAACACAAAAAAAGTAGAAAGATAGAGAGAGAAAATGTATATTTCCAACAACAACAACAACAACAGAAACATCGACAAAATATTAAAAGGGAAATGTTATGGACCTGGGAATGCATCATGTGTGTGACGTATGTTAAAATTTTATGCATTTGGCTAAATTAATGTAATGCAATTTAATGGAGTGTTCAATTAATTTGCCCAACATTCAACAAAGGAATTGACAGCAGCTACTGATTTCTCACAATTCGTTCTATTAGTGAAAATTCCCATTTATTTATATTTAGCGGTTTGCATTTAGATAGGCATAATGTCATTGGGCATATTTCAAGTTGAAACCTTGCCCCTTCCACATATACCTTGCAGTCCATAACATTTTGATCTTATCAGTGATCAACTTTTCAATAGACTTTGCTCATAATCAATTTATAATATTTCAATTTGGCTGCTATGATAGCCCCATGTAAGTTTTTACAATCCTAAAAAACCAAATTAAGGAGACTTTTTTTCTTATGGAAAGAGAGTTGAAAGCTGATTTTTGTGATCTTTTGTCATGAAGAAGGTTGGTCACACCATTTTTGGCTGACGCTTTAGTTTGGCCTCATTGCCAAATAGAATTTGGATTCAAAAAAGTTTAAATTTGTCTCCGTTTAGAAACCTCTAAAGTAAATATTTGAATTGAATAGGTTCAGCGAGTTTGTTTTACAGTGCTTATCATTTTCATAACCCACCTTTAAGAGAAATTTTTTTTTTTTTCCAAATGGCCCAAAATCTTTACCAAAAAGTAGTTTAATACTTGAAAAACATCTCTTCCACGTTAAATTAAGAATTTAATAAAGATGTCTTAAAAAGAAGTAAAAACAAAGAAAAAAGGGGCCCATTTGCTATATCAAAATTATAGCTCAATTTCATTTTTTTTGTCAAAAAAATCCGAAACCGTTACGGAATGATGGAAAAACAAATTTTAGTTTTTTATAAACAGAACACAAATTGCGGTAAATGAACAACAAAGTAAAAAGAAAAACTATTTTTGAAAAACCTCAAAAATGTTTTTAAAATTGGTTTATAGTTTAAGCTGCTGGGTGGGTTATAAATATGATAAGCATTGTATGTGTAACCAAACATTTTTTTTCAAAGTTCCTGAAAACATAAAAGTCATTTTTAGAGCTATCTTTAATAAGGTTAAATATTGTGCTATGTTTTTGGATTCAATGTACTGTCATAAGTATTACCGATTTATCTGAAAATATAACGCAATAAATCCTAATAGTTTTTCTCCTGTTTTATATTTAGAAGTATTTATGGGGAGGTTTATTATATAATTATTTTTCCAAAAATATTATATGAAATTTTCTTAAAAACAATTTAAAATAAGTTGTGGATATTCAGGAAATTATCAAAATATTTGAAATCGTTTAAATCACGTTTTATGTTAATGCCAAACCAAGCAAATATAGGTAGTCCAATGTAAAGGAACAGTTCTTTTAAAGCACATCTTAACTAAGATGTCTCAATATTTGACGCTTTTTAAAGAACCATCCCATTAAGGTGAATTACGATTTCGACTTATCAATGAATGTTTTGAACTAAAATTTACCTTTTCCAAAAATTTAGCTTCAATTCCAACATGATCCACAGTTTTTTTTCCATAACGATTACCAATCATTTATACTTTTCTTTTCATAAGAGTAAAATTCTTTGCCAACTGTGAAAAAAATGACGTTTCTTACTGCAAAGGATCTTCAAAAACTCAAAGTGTTACTTTAAAAGCATATATTTTTTTTTTTTTGATTCACTAATGAATTTATAGGCTATTGATTGCAAACATAGTATCTCATTACGAAACATAATTGGATTACCTCGAAATTAATCATTTTTGGTTAGTTAACTCAATTGACCACTTCAAAAATTGAAACATATGTCGTTATAATATATTTTATATACATATATATATAGAAAATAAACATGTATTATTACAAACTATAATTGGCGAATTATTTAACAAAATGAAAGAGCAAAAAAAAAAGGGAAAAAACAGAGAAGGGCAAAGTATATGGAAACAACCCTGCAAATCGAATGAAATGTGGCAAAATGACAGATCGACAAAGTCGCCTCTCTTAGAACAAACAAAACTCTGCGGCAACAATTAAGTTTCCACATGACCAGGCATTTAATGTGCAACTGATTTCCAACATCTGTTTTCATTTTTCGATTTCCTCATGCGTCCCGTACCGTTCCGTTCCGTCCAGGCAGCAAACTCAATGAAAAGGAAATGATACAGACGACGACGACGACGACAACGCATCATCTAAATTTGGAAACGAATAAAGTGTCAGAAACCATAAATTTCGATAAGAAAAGAAAAGAAAAGAAAAGGAGACCAAGAGCACGTGTGGTTGCACTTGGCACTTGAAGTTGTTGTTGGTTTCCTTACCACTTCCCCTTACCCAGCAACTCTTTACAGTGGCGTTAATTAGCCGCAGCCACTTGATGTCTACTCGGGAACCGCAACAATTCAGCTGCCAACTGTGTGCTGACTGCTGACTGCTCTGTCTGATTATTGGGATAGGCATGGGGAAGGGTAGAGGAATGGGGTAGGAGGGGTAACGTGTGGCTATGTTGCATTCCCCAACACAAATTGGCTACATAATATGTTGCAACTATTTATGAGCAACACTACAACTGTCAATTGGCAAGAGCCGCCTGCCCTGGCCTGGTCAGGTCTCTCCACTAGAATGCCTTGAGCCATGTCTGACACTCGTCGTTCCGTCTCAGACTCCCGCTCTGTGTGTGTGTGTGTCCTGGAAAAGTGCTCGATGGCGACAAGTCGCCGAAAACACTTTGGTTTGCTCATTAAAATTCATCCACGCAGATTATTAACATTTGCATCTAATTTGCATTTGTAAGATACATGGCCGACAATTATGCGGATCGGAGTTTGAAGGTGGAACGGTAGGGGTGTCAGTTGGACTTATTTATGCATACGATTCAGCAAGAATAATAACAACAACTACACACACAAAGCGAGAGAGAGAGAGAGACAAACACACACACACACACTCATACATTAGCAATTGCATAAATTATTTCAAGTAGTTGGGTTTGGGTTAGATTGAAGGCGAATGGGTTTTGGGTTTTAGGTTTTTGGGGGCTGAGTTCAACGAGGTTAAGTGTAATTAAATTATCAAATTATTGCCATGTCTTAGGTTGCAGTTTCTAATGCCTTTGCCTATGCCTATATTCCTCTTCTCCTTCTTCTTCTGTGTCATAAATAGAATTTAGGCAAAGTTTTCAATTAGTTTTTGGCGTTAAGTGGACTGTTTTGCTCATCCGTATAACCATACATACATATAACTCATCTTTAATAAATGATGTCAAATCAAATAGACAAAATTGCCTTCGGGACATTGCTGAGGGAAAGTTTCTCTAAACAACAAGCAAACTATACTACTTCATACTGGCCACATAGGCTGGCCAATAGACTCGGTTTTTTGGTGCTTCAGTGTGTTTAGCCCCAAGAGTTTTGGCCTAAAGTAGGCAATATACATTTAATAAACTGCATGAATTTTGCATAAGTTTTGTGTGGTTTATTGTTGCTGGTAGATGAAGAAGGAGCAGAAGAAGCTAAGAAGTAGTTTTGTTTGTACATGTGGGCCAGGGGACGAGGGAATATCTTTACATAAGGATTTGCTTTAGATAATGAAGATATTTATACATATCTAAATTGTCTTTAACCTACTTTTCTTAATTTAGATTATATGCATATGCCTATATAATATTGAAAGTTACAATCTTTATTCGTTTTTTGTTCTACTTTTTAGGCATCTATCGGTTAATTTCTGTATACGATTTAATTGGAGTCTACAAGAACTGAACGAATCTTCCTTTAAATAACTTCTTTAGTAATCTCATCTGTAAAAATCTGCAACGGAACATGAGTTATGTATAATTCACTGATATGAACTAAAAACTTTGAAATATACAGAAACTTGATCTTCAGTTAGAGATTTTTCCATATAAGAAGATTCAACTGGTGTCAGTAGGTGTCAATCTAAGTCTTATTAAATTTGGAGACACGTCTAATGCAAAGATGACTATTCCCAGACCCAGTTAAGGCCAGGATTAGAATCTCTATTTTTTCCCTCTATCTATCAATCCCTCATAAGTATTCTATTTCTTGTCTTATTTCTAATAAAGAATTAATATAAAATGGAAGCTGATTAAAGACGGGCAAAAAACTTCTGAAAACAATTCACTTGTCGGGTGCCAAAATCATATCATTCTATCAAGTGTAATATGAGGGTAAGTCTGTGGATATTCGTTAAATAAAACACTCGAGTGCTTTGTTGTATATATATACGTGAGGAAAATATTGTGGTCGGCAAACTCGTCTGCCTCTCTCTCTCTCTCATTCCTTGCTAGTCGCCCTTTGGCGCGATCCGTAAATCTGTCCCTGCTAACATAGGATTGCAAAAGTATTAAAAAATGCATTAAGACCAAACAAATATAATGATTTTAACAACAAGAAACCAAACTTAAGTAGCATCTACATTAAGTGACATCTTAAATAAGAAATATTTGCAAAATTATATTGTTTACCTGAATCAATTTGTATGAAAAATGAATAACTAAAGAAAACGACTCCTTATAATTCTTCTAGCCATATCTAAGGATATCTAGAATTTTCACTGAAATCGTATCATGTGGAATAGCTATGTCTTTCAATTTTAGATCTTTGTGTTTTACTATCTTTTATAACAGTTGCTAACTACTTACTTTGCTTAGCTTTATACGTAAATATATAAAAAGTAGTTAAAGCTTTAATTTTTCTTTTCATTTAATTTTATTTATCAATTTGCCAAAGTTCCAGCTGATGTGCATTAATTTTATTGCTATTTTTCTCCTTTTTTTTAATGCCATAATCAATTCACTTATATAATTTACTCATAATATCATTAACACCTTCATTAGCTATCCAATCTAGCGTGGACTTCATTTTTCAACCTTCAATCAATTCGCAAATGTCCAAATCTATCTCTCTCTAACGCACACTTAATACGCTCTCTGTTTCTCTTTTCTGCAGTTGAAAGTATTTTAAAACCATTTATTTTCAAATGTTTTCGGAGCGACTTCAAGCCAACCGAAATGGGGAAATTTTAAAACTCCAAACACGTAAAGGCGGCTGGCTCTAGGTGCCCGGCCGACCAACCTGAGTTGCCATAAAAAATTCATTTGACTTGAAAACTTTTAAGAGACAAGAAACGTAAAAACCAAACCAAACCAAACCGAACGAAGCGAAATTGGGGAAAAAATGAAACTGAGGCAAATGTAAAGAGCAACCGAAATTGATATTAAGTCAGGTGGCGCGTGTCCATTACACGCCTGGCAACCGACCAGAAAGCGAAAGGTGGAAAGGCAACCAGAACCTACCTGCCTTCTACCTGTATATATATAGGCGCATCTATTCCCTCCAACAAACCTGACACTTTTCAGGCACGCACATCTCGTGCAATGCATATAATCAAAAAACAAATATACCGGAAGCTAATTTCGGCTATATAGAACTGTTTATACCCTTTCTTTTTTACTAATTTATTCTATATATGATAAGGTAGTTCGATTTAAGTGAGTTTGGCTCAATAATGTAACTTGAGAAATTTATCCAACTAAAAATCAGCACTCGCAAATGTTCTTTTTACTAGAGATAAACCTTTCAAATCAGAGAGAAACCTTTTATATCGGTTGTAGCTTAAAACTAAAGACTAATAAATTTTAATATTATGGAAAAGAGTTATTTTATCAATTTATTTTCTTTATAGTTTTCAGTCTGTTGATCAACCGTTTCAATATACCCAAATAAAAGAAAATGAATGCAGACTCAAAGCAGGGAAGACGAAACGGTCCATAGGCTAAGCTACAGTCCACTTTAACCGTTTGGCATGGGGCCATATGGAGCCTTTGAGGGTCCAGTTTAAGCTAGCAATTTTGTGTTGGACGGAGGATTCTTTTAGAAGAAACATATAGTAGTTTATGATATTCCAAAGTTTGGGTATTCAAAAGATTTCCCTCTGCTCTTTGTTTTTCCAAGAAAATCAAGCGGATATAGTTTCGGTTCTATTGTCCTTTTTCGGAAACGGAAATACAGCACAAAAACTTAACTAACATTTCCAACTGGTCGCTGATGAGTTGGGCAAAGGCACGTGGCGGCGGGTGGTGCCGGGGATTGTCGGCGTGTTTTGTCAAAAGGCGCACGTGAACTATTCAAATCACTTGAAAGCAATTCTGGTCACGTTCGCAAGGTGAACCGAAACTCTTACAGCCGATTGATATATGGATATATCTACATAAAGCCAAATGCTTGGAGAGGGGGAATGATAGAGGCTGTAAGGGGCAGAGAGGCAGAGAGAGAGAGAGATAAATAAGCTGCCAAAAAAAAAAAAGATTGACCTAAAAGTTAGCGCAAATTTCCATAAATTAAACAAAAATTCTATTTTACTCACTGGGTCAAGGTCAATTATTGATAAATTTGTCTAATTCCTTTTTTTTTTGCTCAGAGCAAAAACTTTTGTTGAACATTTGCTCAAATTGAATAATTGAAATGAGTAATGCATTATGCAAAGTTGACCCCAATTCAGAGAGCTTCTCAAGGCCAACTAAACGGAACATTGATTTATACCCTTTACTCAAATCGGTTATTTGGAGGTCTTCTAAAAGAAGTGAAGTTGAAAATTGAGAATAGATATTGGAAAAAAAGAATCTTAGGTGTAAATTTCTAGTAAGAATTTTTGACTATTTAATTGCTCATTACAAAGCCAAAATATTTATGTAATCTCTACATATTACTTTTTAATTTATTTCTTAAAGTTTTCAACCTAAATTTAAACCTTTTTCCACTTTTATTATCGCTATTTATTTATTATTTACATTTACGGCACAAAAAAAAAAATAATAATGGAAATATGTAAGCGAATACTTTATTAGAATATTTAAATACATTTTGACGCTTCAGCAAATTTGTTCAATTTTTTTTGTTGATGCAAACTGAAATACAATTTTGTGCAAATAAATTTTGATCTAAGCTGATTATTTACACTGACAGCGAGCCAAATGCCATAGAATTTGACCCAAAATTCATTGTAAAATGCAATAAATTGAAAAATATTGTTTTGATTAAGAGTTGGCAAGCTTCAATATGAATTGCTTTTATTATATTTCAAATTAATTTTTTGACAGATTAAAAACAATTAATGGAAATCGTTTGAAGCATATGCCATTTTCTCTCTCTTTCTCTCTCTCTCTGGGTATCTGTGTCTATCTTGCTCTTGCGGTGACATGTTTTTAATTAAATGATGTAAAATTTAACGCCACACGCGCCGCATGCCGCATGCCGCAGGTCTAATGAAAGATGGAGAGCGGGGTTTACATACATGGCAAAGGCTATGGCACGAGGGGCGCCGCATAATGAAAGCAAAAGTTGTCTCAACATTTACAAGACAGCCTAAACACACTTACACAGGTTCCTTTAGCCTCCATCTCCATCTTCGACTCCGACTCTTCTGTCTCCTGCGCTTAACATGTGTCTGTCGTTCTTTGGTTTACAGTTGGCTAGAGATGTGCAGGGAATGGAAGAGTTAGTAGTTCTAGTTTCCTTTTCTTAAAGCTAAAACTAGTTGAGAACTACAATGAACTTATACCAGAGCTTATCCAAATAACGTTAAACAAATAAGTTTTATAATAATTAAAAGATTTCTTTAAGAGTAAGAAATAGAAAAACATTTAAAAGTTGTTTTTCATAAGAAAATTGGAAGTAATTACTAAATTAAATTTTAAAATATTAATTAAACAGCTTGGCATCCTCTAAACTTGAGCTATAGAGTACTCACAGTGCCATCTCTAGAGTTCGAGGTCTCTGATTAATTACGGGCAAATAAATTTCCAGTCTCTTTTCTCTTTCTCCTCCTCACACTCTTCATGAGGATTTTCCATCTTCAGTAATTTTTGTTTTTATGTTTTTTTTTTTTTTTGTGGAAATGATAAAAATACTTAGCACTCTGTATGCATTTATAATTTATGTTTTTTGTCTCGCTCTTCCGTTTTGATTTGGTCTCTCTTTCGGTCTGTCTGTTTGTCGTCTTTTTGATTATTAATTACGGTGACACTTTGTGCCAACGCTAATGAGTACTGAAATAGAATTTTGTCCATAATTTGGCTGATTTCTATGAAAGTTGTTTTAGGTTTTTGTTTCTATTCTTTTTTTCTCATTCTTACTCTATTTGTCTTGGGTGCCCCCAACAGCAACAACAACAAGAACAACAACACCTTGACATGCACAATTTATGCAAATGATGCTGTCGAGGGGGTTGGTGGTAAGGGGAGGGGCGGGTGCGTTAAGGAGAACAAACATAACCTCATTTCGCCTTCTAGCTAATATTGCACGGTGCTTGCCTTGCCACATAGACTAGAGGGCGTAAGATGGTCGAGGGGAAGGCAGGGGGGAGGGGGGTGTTGGCAGGGATGGCTGCTGCACACGTTCATGAAAAATGATTATAAGTGGGTCACAGGATATGCAAATGTTTCTTTTTCACGCTCAGCTTAGTACAAGCATAGTCACAGCTGTTGCCGCCAGAGGGCGCCAGCTCTCTGATGATGATGATGTGGATGGTGCAGGATTGAGGGTGTGGGAGGGAGGGATCTGTTGAGTTATATGCTCCGTCGACTACTTGGCAAAGACATTCTGCTGCAAAATGCAACAGAAAGTTGCCAAAGAAAATGGCGAAAGTTTTTCTCTGTCCTTTCTCTTTTTTTTGCTGTGTGCGTGTGTGTGTATGTGTGTGTGTGTGTGTGTGTGTGTGTGTATTTTATATCCGCCATTGCCCCATTGCTTGTTGCAACTTTAATTTTCATGGACAGTAGTCGAGTCGAGGGCATGCTGTTAGCCCGTCCATGTGTAGCCGAGGAGAAGTCAAGAAGTTGACAATGCCAAGGCATAAGATGGTCGGTCAACAGCAAACAGAATCCAATTTGCTCTCACAGAGAATCAGAAAGAAAAACAAATACATATAAATAATTATAGTTATGGTAATTTCATCTACAAACTAAATAACTTGTCTTAATTCCAACTATGATAAGGGAAAAGTTCTAAGATTTCGCTTAGCTAACGTTTATGACATTCTTTTTCTGTTCCATAAAAAAATCTTTGTTGAAAGGAGTATTAAATAATTTAAATGATAATCGAATTCTATGAAATTTTCTTTAACAAGAACTTCTACAAAGGTAACCATAGAAAAAAACAATAAATCAAATAGAAAATTAAACATAAATTGTCTTAATTAGCTTGGAAGCACTTTTTGGTATAAGTAAACAATTTGCATTTTAGCTTGAATATATTTATTAAACCAATAAATTAATTATAATTAAGAAAAACTAATGAAAAATCTTAGAAAACACATTGAACTATAAATATTTGAACTATTTTTCCTACCTTGCCCTATCTAAATAAGGGTATACAAATGCAGCGACCATGCGAACATAAGTTTCAAAAAACGAAGGCAAGACAAAAAAGAAAAAAAAACTAATCAAAAATGGTTCTTGTCATGGAACTTTCTAACTCTGTTGACCAGAACAAGGATATGTGTGTTGTATTTTCTTTTGCTCACGGCCATTTGCTCCTTTTCCAGAGTTTTTTTTTTTTTTTTGTTGCTTATTTGCCATGATATACCCTTCCAAAGGAAAGATACAACTTAAGATACAAATAGGAATATAGAAGAAATATTGTAAATAAATGATTTAATTGAACTGTCGCTTTAATCAAATCACCAAATCAAACAGTTTCATTTGCAGCTCAGTCATCAACATTTATATTAAAATTTCAGGATATACATTCAATTTATATGAAGCGACAAAAATGCGGTGAAAGTTGTTTTAAAGTTATTCTATCTCAATAAAATTTCGGAATAGGATGTATCACATTAAACACTATCTAAAAAGCTATAATAATGGAGCCCAATCCTTTTTAAAAAATTGTTGTTTCCTTTAAGTATACTTTCCATATTTGTATAGTCAAACAATGAAATGTTGTCCAAATTCATCGTATACTTTTTCCGATACTAGTGGACGCTTAATGCCGAAGAAAATTTACCCAACCTAGTATACACATTTTGACATTATTTTGAGCTATGTTTGATAATTTTGTTTTTGATTTATATTAAAGGTAGTAAGTAGAGTGAAAGTTTGATTTATGTAAATGAACAACTTTTGAGGACTTTTCTCGAAAAGGTTAAATGAAACAAGGAAGGTAATTTGCTTAGTTTTTCATGTTTTGGTTATTAAAATCAAATTCCCTTAAAGACAAAGAAGAATCGCAATCAGTTTTTATGAATTGAAACTTGAGTTAGTCGAAGACCCCTTCACGATCCATTCTGATAAATCATTTTAAAAGTAAGAGCAATTGCTTTCAATTGGGGAATTCATTAGAAATTCATCAATTTTTGAATCATTTATGGGCAGGAACACTTTCGAAACAACACTTTACATTTAACAGCACCATAAACGAAAAAAAAAAGAGCCAAGCTCTTGGCAGCTGCTTTAAACCAAACTTCACAACTCGACCGCAGGACACTGATGACCAATCCGCAATCCACAGACCCCCAATAGCCAGCCAACCAACCCGAGCTCCGTCCACTGTGTAGTTATTTTAGTTGGTTTTTTTTTTGTTTCGTTCTCCGAACATTTTTGCTTAGTTTGGCAAAAACACGCAGCGACCATTTTTCATATTTTCATTTATAAATTTATTATAAAGCCAACAGCAAACGGGTGAGGAGGGGGAGGGGTCCAGTAGTAGTTGCAGGATTTGAAGTAGGAGTTGAGTAGAAGCTGAACCGAAACCCAACTCTGGGTGGGCTTAATAGCTTGAGCTTGCTCTGCTTTTCGGGACTCTGGAGCTGGGCTGTGGTTTAGACCTCGGCTACTTTGGCATTTATTTTAAATTATAGTTTCGTAGTAATAACTAATGCTCAGTCGAGGAGCCTCTCCCCGCCTTCCTCAAAAAGGGATAGAAACGGACGGGTAGAGAGGGTTTGCTGCCATGTACAGAAGAAATTATAGACATTTACTGGGCGCTGAAACTTGTATTTACGTATTTTAATACCCTATAAAACCAAAAAGGCTTGAAAGGTATTTTGAATTGGTGAGATGAAAGCGCGAGACGAAAGAAAATTAGGCTTCTGAGTCTGAGTTTCTGTTCTTTGGCATAGGATATTTTCAAGTCGGGACTTTTACTTAAAGTAATTCCCCCGCTACCCTTTAACTTGAAGCTCATATGAATTCCATATGACATGACATGAAAGGTTGACAGGCAAGTTTTCCGTTTTCCGTTTTCTGTTTTCTAATTAAATGTATGTAATTTGAAATGTTAGAGAGAACTCTTTCACTCTCTGACATCGCTCTCTCACTCTCTCTCTCTTTCTCTTTTTGCATAATTATTATGGTAAATTCCATTTTGGCACTTTTCATTTTGGCAGTAATTGAAAATTCCTTCAACTCAAAGTTAAAGTCACACCAATAGACAACTGCCGAGGCAACTGGAGTACACTTTGAATATTTTTTCATCCCCAATAAATGAAATTAAACATTAATAAACAATGCCAATTGATGGGTACCGTAATGGGTTTCGAATATTCGGTGATAATAGAAAAGCAATATATAAAGAATCAGAGAAACTCTCTTTTTGGGGGGGATTCTGTCAAAAACAAAACCGAAAAAAAAAACTGTAATTGAGAAGCAAAGTGAAAATAAAGCCTTTAGACCTCCCCCTCCCCCTCTACGACCCAAAAACGAATGAACGAAACAAACAAAAATTACAATGCTTAATTATGAAAAGTGTTTTTTCTTTCATTTTCCTCGTTACCACCCCCCGCATTCTCCAGGTTTTTTTTTCGTTTTGGGGTCTAAAAATGTGGAAAATACACGAAAGTCCTACATGGAAAACATGGCTTAATGAGCAAAATTATAATGAAGTTTTCCCCCCTTTTTTTTACCAAAACCCATTCGCCGCATCAACAACCCTTGTGGAGACTCTCCTGCATGTGGGTCACTCGAATGGGGTTGCTTTAATGGGGCTAATCAAATATTTGACATTAACTTGGGTTGGGGCCTGGCCTGGTCTGGATAGTAGAGACAGAGTCTTCACTGAAGTTGGTTGAAGTCTTGTCTCTGGCAGCAAAACTCATTAGAATTTTTCGCAATATTTTATTCATACTTTGTTTGGTTTGTTATTAGTCGTCCTCCCCCAATTGAGGAAGGTATGCAATGTACAGTGCAAATATCATTTAATCGATTCACACTTGACAGGTTGTAGGCCACAACATAAACAGGGGTAAAAATGGTTAAGGTAAGAAGAAGAAGAAGAAGAAAAAGTGTCATACCTTGACTGGAAATTTTTATCAAATTTAAATCATATTTAATTCATGTTCACGTACTATTTAACCCTTGTCTCCCATTCAATAAATACTCAATTTATTTTCAATTCATATTCAATTTATGCTCAATTCCTATTCAATTCATACTCAATTTATATTAAATTCATATTCAATTTATGTTCAATTTCTATTCAATTCACATTCAATTCATATTCAATTCATTTTCGATTCATATTCACTTCCTATTCAATTCATATTCAATTCATATTCAATTCATAATCAAATCATATTCAATTCATATTCAATTCATATTCAATTCATATTCAATTCATATTCAATTCATATTCAATTCATATTCAATTCATATTCAATTCATATTAAATTCATATTCAATTCATATTCTATTTATATTCAATTCATATTCACTTCATATTCAATTCATATTCAATTCATATTCAATTCATATTCAATTTATATTCAATTCATATTCAATTCTTATTTAATTCATATTTCATTCATGTTCAATTCATATTCAATTCATATTCAATTCATATTCAATTCACATTAAATTCATATTGAATTCGTAATACTTGAATATTTCTCCAAAAATTACCCTTAAATCTATTTCAGAAAGGATTCAAAAGAGCAAGAACTCAACTCAAAATCAATTGAATTTAATTCCATTGGAAAACGATTTAGTTGACCCGAGTCCAGGTTATGGTTATCAATCATCACAGTTCCAATCACTTTGAATAGATCTGATTTAACGGTAGGGGAAGGATTGATCTCTTACAGTATCCTTCCCTCTGTCCTTCACCCATATCAAATGCCGCTCTTCAATTGGAAATGAATTCAATGGTAGCAAAAATTAAATTGAATGAATGTGCGAGACAAAAAGAAAAAAAAAAGACAAAAACGGAAGCGGAAATGTTTAATGCGGGTTTCGCCCGACTGCCCGAGGAGCCAACTCTTTGCTGACCAGACGGAGGTTGGACCATGTGAATTACGCACAACAAAAGCCGATAAATATTTATTTGCATTTGTGTGTGCAAGTGTGTGTGTGTGTGTGCGTGTTAATTAAGAATTTGCCGAGGCAGCCAGACGATTAAATGTGCACGAAATATGTAAACGCCCTCCCCCTTCCTTTCGTCACGCACAGACTAGCCCATTAGTGTGGCGCCTTTATTCTTTTTTTTTTTTTGGTCAAAAAGATAATCGAATGAATTAAGTGGTATACATCCTTGATTTATTTTAATAAATAATTCAACTCCTTCAACGAGTTGAATTTAAATCGTTTCCGTACATTTCTAATGAGGGATCGTTAGCCATGATCTTCAGTGACAATGTAATCAAAGCGTTGGTAGCAATGGAATATAGATCGATGAACAAAATCATGGCATAGATGACTACATTCCGGTTACCTTCCCTCATGTGATACAGGAGATGCTTGATGTTCCATAAGACGGAGGCGAAACAGGAGGCAATATGTACGACAAGCAGCAAGGCGTTGATGTATTCATAACGAAGCAGTCTAATCCGAGAGTTCATAAGAAACACCAGAACATGCATATTCCCAAAGAAAATGGTCCATAAGGGTCTCTCATTGCCATATTCACTTGAGGCAAATAGAGCTGACACCATTAGCATCACATAGGCGAGAAAGCCCGCGATTAAGACTTTCCAGCAGCGAGGGCCCAAAAATTTAAAGGTCGACTGGACGTAGTTTGCAAGTATGAAACCAGAAAAGAAACACGCACAGAGCAGTTCACGTCTTGCTGGGTTGTTCTTCATCAGATTGTAGTATGTGACTATAAGGCTAAGTGTGGTGAAAATGAAGGCAGCTTCCAATTTCATTCGAACTATCTTGAACCACTCCAACACGATGCCCAAGACACAGACCAAAACAGCGTAAAGCGTCGCCTTGCCGACTTTCAGTAGATATTGCCGCTGCTCCCAATTGTAGCGACGCTGAAAGAGAAGTTTTATTCGCGATATACAACAAACAGGACGCGGCGATAGTCTTCGAACTTGAAATGAATTTTCCATTTTACTCGAGGTGAAAAATTACAATCTGGTATAAAAATGGTTTACTTTAAGTATTGAAGTTTGAATGCAAAAGCGAAGCCACTACGAAATGAGATTTGTGATTCAACTGTCAGTAATAGCCTACTGGTCTAATAATGTTGGAAATGTATATTAGGATTAGTGTTGAGTAAGCAGGCAAAAATAAGCATTTACCTTTGAATGAGTGAAGTAAGGGGTTCGCTTAACTTGACATTTTGTTTAAATCACTCACTTCGAACTGAACTAAATAAGTGAACGTTTTAGTAAACAAGTGAGGGACCGAGCAGGTAAACTTTTTTACTCATTAAAACGTTAGTTAGGCACGTAGCAGTGTTAAAAATGTATATACAAGCAACAAAGAAAATCACACTCACAATAAGTGTTGAGTAACTCATGAGTGAGTCGGTTAAAAGTTTGCTTTGAGTGAGTGAGTTAGAATGTTCGCTAAACTTGATCTTTTTTTACCCACTTATTTGAAAAATCATTAGTTAAATTATTTAGTTATTCAGTTGCTCACTCTCTTGGTCACTTGAAAAGTTATTACATAAACAAAAAAGAATGACACTTTCAAGATTAGTGTTGAACAACTTATAAGTATGAGTAAGTGAGAGTATGTGAGTAAGTTAGGACGTTTGCCAAACTTGTGCTTTTTTCGACTCACCCACTTTAAAACTCATTTGTTCAATAATTTAGTTATGAGGTATGAGAAGTGTTACACGGAAATGGATATTAGGTTTAAACTGAGCTGAACAAGTGAGTTAATGAACAACCGTTAAATGAGCAAGTGAGTGAGTGAGTAGTTGAACTTTTTCACTCATTAAAAAGTTTGTGAGTGAACTGCTTTATCAAAATGACTCATTCGACTCAGACCCTGAATGCTAGTATAGGATTGGGTGTAACTAAGCAATGCACATAACTAAAGATAGTCGATAGACTATAAAAAAAACGATAAGAATAATTATGGCAACTAAAAGGAGAGGAGAAAGAAACGATGAATCGATACTTTATCAAAACCTTTAAATTTCATTTTATAAATTTTTGGACAGTTCCCCATAAAGTAGTCCCCAATTTTTATGATTCATTCAAACATGTTCCACATCCAACAAGTTGGATTTATGGTGAATTTCACCATGACCACAAACAATTGCCCAAAATCGGCAATCGGTTACTCCTTATCTTTACGTGTGTAGGAGGCAAACACTTCAGAGATATGCGTTATCGCCGAAAAATTGCGATCGCTTTATATAAATATATTCAGATGCTTGGGTGCAAACAGTTTCGTAAACATAGTCAATCAAAATGGGTGTTGCTCATTTGGTGGTGCTCGCTCTGAGTTTGTCAATGATCGGAGGATCGCAAAGTGCAAATATACTCGGCATATTCACCAGTGTCAGTCCATCGCATTTGATTGTTCACATGGCGTTGGTCGATGTTCTGGCCGAGAATGGACACAATGTGACCATTGTAACAGCTCTGAAGCCCAAAGGACAGCACAAGGACGTCAACATAATTTATGTACCAATGACCCAAGAGGAGGAGAGTCAAATGAATATTGTCATGAGTAATGCGGCCGGCAAGACCAGAAATATGTTTCAAATGATGCTAGAAATGCTGGGTCAAATGAGAATTATGTTTGACATAGGAGCCTCTACATTAAAGGATCGCCGTGTAGTTGATTTGTACAAGAATAAGGATAATAAATTTGATCTTGCCATTGTGGGATTCATGCTAACCGATTACCAATTGGGTTTGGCCCACAAACTAAAAGTTCCTGTCATTTTATCGGCCACAATGCCACCGAATCCTATTCTGGGCGCCAAAATCGGCAATCCCATAGACATTACCATGGGTGGTTCGAGTTTCAAGGAACGTTTAACCACATTTGCTTTAACCAATGCATTTCTTGCATTCAATTGGATTCTGGGCTTCAGAAATACCGAGCACTACAAGTAAGTAGAAATCATAAGATATTTTCGTTAAGTTTAAAACTCATTTGACTTTTGATTTTTAGAAATCTTTATGGAGATGATCCAACCATGCCAAAGTATTCGGATCTTACTAAGAATATAAGTTTGATATTTTGCAATTCTCACGGTTTAAGTGAGGGACCCATACGGCCCAATCTTCCTGCCATGGTGGAAATTGGAGGAATTCAAGTCAAGGAGCAACCGGCAGAGTTGCCACAAAACTTGAAAGATTTCATTGAAAATGCCACACATGGCGCCATTTTGCTTAGTTTGGGTTCCAATGTTAAATCAGAATATTTAAAATCAAGCACTGTCAGAGATATGTTCAAAGTGCTCTCGCAGCTGAAAGAGCGTGTAATTTGGAAATGGGAGAATCTCGATGAGACACCTGGCAACTCCCTCAATATACTTTATTCCAAATGGTTGCCCCAAGATGACATTTTAGCCCATCCCAATATCAAGTTATTTATCACTCATGCCGGCAAAGGTGGCATTTCGGAGGCCCAATATCACGGCAAACCCATGCTGGCTCTTCCAGTGTTCGCCGATCAACCAAGAAATGCCGAAGATATGACCAAAGCAGGATTTGGCTTGCATCTTCCACTGCAGGAATTGGAAGAGGAGACATTTAGAGAGAATCTTCAAAACGTTTTAAATAATCCCAAGTTTGCGCAAAATGTTAAAATCTTTTCGCAACTCTATCGTGATCGGCCAATGACAGCTCGTCAAAGTGTTTTATATTGGGTGAACTATGTGCTCCGATATCATGGTGCTCCCCATCTACAAAGTCCTGTCGTCCACATGGATGTCATAGCGTCCAATAATTTAGATATATATGCCATTGTATTGGCTACTATTTTAGTATTTTTGTGGATATTGAAAGTGTTTGTCTTCTTTGTTGCTCGTAAACTTTTTGGCAAAAAGAAAACGCAAACTAAAGTAAAGAAAAATTAAATTTCTTCTAATTATATCTACGTCAAATAGTATTAAGAGTCTGAAACTAATTAAAATCCTTTTGAAACATATTTCTACGACTTTTGTTTATTAATTTGTTCTTAAGTTGAAAGCCATCTGAAGACTTGAAATGATGGTAAGAATCGTAGGGAGGGGAAACAGTTGGCTATTATCTACTTTTTCCCATGTTGGGGTATCTAAAATTATTGACAATTTTCTTCCGCAACGTTTGAAGTATCGTAAGAAAATTGTGCGTACTAAAATTTCTTAACAATATTCGATCATTCCTTCAAATTTGATAAAAATTTGATTGAAAACGAGCAAGTTAAACGCATAATTATTATTCATCTTCTAGTGAGAGGCAAATGGGCGGCCGCTGGGTGCGCTAAAGTGCTCTTTGGCTTGTGAAAGTTTTTTAAGCGGCAAGTGAAACGAGTTGAATATATATAATTTTGTTATAGTTGATATACCCAAGACAAAAAGTAGCATTTGTTGTAGTCGGCCGGTCTTTTTTTGAATGAGTATAGGAAGTGCGGCCTTTTGATCGCATTTATTAGCACCGATGTGAGCTTCTGAGTTCAGGAAGTTAGGTTTAGAACTGACCTACATAACTAAATCAAACTTATCCTAGGTCTTGCTTGGAGAATGGTATGAAGAGACCGACTGTGTGGATAGCGAATGTGGTGAGAGTGGTGATTGAGGTGGAAAGCTTGCTCTTTTGGGGTTAATCCTTGTGTGATTACAATCATTTATTAGGTACTTCAGAATAATCACTATTAACTACATTGAGATAAGTAAACTCTCTTTAAAGTTAAGAAATAAAACTTTCTACCTTTTTTTACTTTTGAAAATCTGTTTTACATTTACATTAATACAAAAGAATTTTCATATATTTTTACTTATTGAACTTATGTTTACTTCACTCTTCCACAATTTTTTGCTAAGTTTTATCATTTGGATTGTCATCAAACAAAACTAAAGCTATTCTATCTACAAACAAAGGCCAAGGCCAACGCGCCAAAAACTTGTATAGACTGGTTTAACGCCTGGGCATTTAATGTGCTAAGCATGAGTCGTCGTTTTGTCTAAAACACATTCTATGCTTTAAGTATAAAAATTTACTTAAACGAAAAGTTCGTTCATTTCGAAGTTCAGGCCTATAATTTCAAAGTCGTAGAGTTACCTAAACCATAACCTGACACAACTGACACATTATCTTTATGATGTCAGCAAATAAACACTAGGAATTACACTGTTCAACAAAAAAGAAATACTAAAAATATAAAACTCTGAGTTTTCTGGAGATCATATTTCAGAAATGAAAAATACAATTTTGGTCCTAAATTTTTTTGCAATTTGCAACTCAAAGGTGCGAATTTTAATAGTTATTAAAATTATGTTGAAAAGTGTTTCTTAATTTCACAACAAGCTGAATAGATTACCTATCGGGTTGCTTCTTATCGTCATTTAATATATAAAAGCATGAAACGCATGCCAGCCGAAAATCAGTAGTGCTTCAACATTTGCCGGGTGAAAATGGCTGCGAATCTGGGTCAAATTTTACAGATAGCCCTTATAGGGGCAGTTCTTGTTGGTGGGATACAAAGTGCCAATATTTTGGGATTATTCACAAGTATTAGTCCCTCCCATCTGATTATTCAGATGTCGACAGTGAAGGTCTTGGCAGAAAATGGACATAATGTAACAGTTATCTCAACAATGAAATCCAAAATAAGTCATCCCAATATCAAAGTGATACAAGTTCCACTTACCCCAGCAGAGGATAAGGAGCTAAGCGACATGTTGGCTGAAATGGCAAAGGCCGATAATAAAAACTTTGTTGTGAATGTATTCAAAATCTTCACTCAAAGGAATATAATTTTTGAGAAAATGCAATCAGTTATGTTCGATCAAAGAGTTAAGGATCTATACGAGAATCAGGCGAATAAATTTGATTTGGTCCTAGTGGGTTTCTTTATGAATAATTATCAATTGGGATTGGCTCAAAAGCTAAAGGCTCCTGTGATAATTTCCGCTCCAATGCCTCCGACAGAGATGCTCAATGTGTTGATAGGCAATCCCGCGGAATTGCCATATG
Organism: Drosophila nebulosa; assembly: GCA_024703675.1. Taxonomy (NCBI): domain Eukaryota; kingdom Metazoa; phylum Arthropoda; class Insecta; order Diptera; family Drosophilidae; genus Drosophila; species Drosophila nebulosa. The sequence continues at coordinate 3,845,729 of CM045724.1, read as the reverse complement.
TTCCAGCTTTTTCTGTGACTGCGGACAAGGGCAAACCCATGACATTCAGCCAGAGATTGCGAAACGTTATCACCAATACGGCTTTCAAGCTAGCCTTGACCATGCAGGAGTCCAAGAATGCCAAAATTTACAAGTATGTATTAAATACCTGATATATTCAGCCCACTCTTTTCTTTATTGACATTTATCTCTCACTCATAGGTCACTCTATGGCGACGATCCAGCAATGCCAAGCTACGAAGATCTCAAAAAGAATATTTCCCTGATTTTCTTTGCTTCGCATGGCATAAGTGAGGGACCCATTCGACCAAGTGTTCCCGGTGCCATTGAAATTGGTGGCATTCAAATCAAAGATACACCCAGTCCCTTGCCCAAAGACATGGAAAAATTCCTGAATGAGGCGAAACATGGAGCCATTGTCTTAAGTTTGGGTTCCAATGTCAAGGGCTCGCACCTCAAACCCGAAACAGTTACCAAAATGTTCAATGTCTTGTCGAAACTCAAACAGAATGTAATCTGGAAATGGGAAGATTTGGAAAATACACCCGGAAAGTCGGCTAATATACTCTACTCCAAATGGCTACCACAAGATGATATTCTTGCCCATCCCAAAATAATCTTATTTATTACTCATGCTGGAAAAGGCGGCATTACGGAGGCTCAGTATCATGGCAAACCCATGTTGGCTATTCCTTTATACGGCGATCAACCTGCGAATGCTGCATCAATGGTCAAAGCTGGCTTTGGTGTCAGTCTGGATTTGTTAACTCTAGAGGAAGACTCCTTTAGTAAATCTCTAGTGGAGGTGCTCGAAAATCCCAAATATGCTCGCACAGTTGGCACATTCTCGCAACTCTATAGAGATCGTCCCTTGAGTGCTCGTCAAAGTGTTCTCTACTGGTCAGAATATGTGATACGTCATCATGGTGCTTCACATTTACAGAGTCCCATCATTCATATGGATTTCATAGCCGCAAATAATTTAGATGTCTATGCATTACTAGCAGGCATTTTGGTTATCTTGTTGCTACTGCTTAAGTTATCAATTAAATTTATTATTAAGAAATTTACCTCAAAAAAGTCGCAAAAAGTCAAGAAACAATGAGAAGGCATGCCAAAGAATGATTAATTTTAACTAATTTTAATTATTTATTATTATAAATCATTTTGTTAACTAAATAAAAGTAAATGCAGTAAAAAATATAAAAATTTCTAATTGTCTAAGTCAGTTAAAGTTCCTTTCTATGTGACTTAGATTACGTGGTCTATAACCATAGACTTCAATGAGTAATCGTGAAGATGGTTATCGAGGAGTAACCGAATAAATATTGCAGAATAAACGGGAAAATAACCTGTGTAGTCACCAACAAATACCAGTAAAATAATTTTCTTAACACGCTTTTAAGAGCAATTCCCTCTGAATGGAATCTTTTATATTTTTGAGTTTAAAAATAAAAATTCTTTAAGCAGATATAATGCTTCAAATTTTGATATTTCTTAAAATTTATTTTGAATTGATGAGCTAAAAATTTAAGAAATTTAAACCCTTAGATATAGACTTAGTTGAAATAGCAGTTCTAAATTTCATCAGTTTTTAGACACAGTGTCTATCCAGACTAGACCCACTAGGCACCCGCCTAGTTTAGTTTATAGAAATCTAAATGAGAGCTTAAAAAGCTTAGAGATATGCCTATCGCCAAATTTTATCAGCAAGTTTTTGAATGGATTAATAAAGTAACACACTTTTCTTATCTTATCCATAAAGTGGGTCCAACTGAACTCAGTAAGTAATAATAAAAAAAAAAACCATAAGTTTCAATGTCTGGGTTAACGCGTGACGTCACTGAAAGGGTTTCCTAATGTCAACAAAAACGTATGATTAAATGAACACAAATAGAAAAATGTGAAGGACAAATTTCTCTTAGATATAAAAATTGTTTTAGATAAAACTAGAAACTTTAAATACTTTCCAAAGAGGTTGTTGTCACCCCGACAACCGTTCGACTTGTTTTATTTTTTTATTGTGTACAAACACCGCGTAGTTTTAATCAGCAATTGAAATGTTTGTATTAAGCATGAATTTAACAAATGTTGATAACTAGGCTGATCAGTTTTTTTTTTTAACATTACCATTATCGCATGCGATTTTTTGTTGAATTGAATGCGTACGCGAGAATATTTCATCATTACCTAAGACAATAATGAGTATAATTTGATACTCTTTATTAATTAGGTTTAGGGGTATACATGAAAGCATGGAACAAGTGCTACGAATCTATCACCAAACATTTAAGAAAATCTATTAAAAACAAACTTGTAGATAGTAGACAAATCTTTAACCACTAAATATCTGTTCTTACATTTCCATTTCTTCATTTTTCCATATATTTAGCAAACAAAATAAAATTTAAACTTGATTTTGGCAATTTTCCATTGGAAAGTTGAATGGTTATGGGATACTTTAACTTTCGCCTATTTGCTTGATCTCGTTTTGGACTCTAGTTGTTAAAATTGATTTGAGAAACAGTTTTTGAAGAAAAGAAGCTTGACATTTTTGTATAAGTTATTTCTTTGATCTTATAGAGAAAAGAGAAGCTCTTTTTTTATAGGATATCTTAAAGTCGTCGCTGCGTTTTACTCAAGGAAAGTAATAATAATAAGTAGTAACTCAATGAGTAAAAAGAAATTATTATCACGTAGTAGTGACCGTGATAAGACAAAATTTCTTATCAATTGGCATTGTATATAAAGCACACTTCGTGAGCAAATTGTAAATTGTTTTCTTCAAACATTTGTCGAGTCGCAATGGCATCAAAGTTAAGTCAAATTTTGCTGTTAGCCCTCGCTGGGGCAGCTGTTATTGGCGGCAGTCAAAGTGCAAATATATTGGGAATATTCTCAAGTATTAGCCCTTCCCATCTGATTGTTCAGATGTCCATGGTGAAAGTTCTGGCAGAGAGTGGGCATAATGTGACAGTTATAACGGTCTTGAAACCGGTTGTAAATCATCCGAATATCACAGTAATTCGTGTTCCGCTTACCCCGGAAGAGGACAAACAACTGACCAAGATTATATCGGGTCTGACCAATCAGGAGCAAACAAATATTTTTTACATGTTGTATCAAATTGCCACACAAATGGGCCTAGTATTCGATAAAATGGAGTCTGTAATGCGGGATCAGAGAGTTAAAGATCTCTACGAGAATCAGGATAATAGATTTGATTTAGTCTTTCTGGGCTTCTTTATGAATAACTATCAATTGGGTTTGGCTCAAAAGCTAAAGGCTCCTGTGGTAATTGCCGCCTCAGTGCCTCCATCAGAGATACTTAACGAATTGATTGGAAATCCCACCGAGTTGTCGTATGTCCCGGCATTCAATATTGCCGTAGAAAAAGATCAAGCGATGACATTCGGTCTGAGACTCAAGAATTATTTAGCAAGTCTAGGCTCAACCGTTTTCATGAGATATCAAGAGCATAAGAATGCAAAAATCTACAAGTAAGTTAAAAGAAAGACACATTTAAGAACAATTTGGTAAAAGTTTTCTATCTCATATAGCTCCCACTATGGCAATGATCCGACCATGCCCAGCTATGAGGACTTGGTGAGGAATGTGTCCCTTATTTTCTTTGCTTCGCATGGCATAAGCGAGGGACCCATTCGACCAAATGTTCCTGCAGCCATCGAAGTGGGCGGCATTCAAATCAAAGATAAACCCAATCCTTTGCCCAAAAACATGGACGAGTTCTTAGCCAAGGCAAAACATGGGGCAATTCTTTTCAGTTTGGGTTCGAATGTGAAGAGCACTTACCTGAAACCAGAAATTGTGAAAACGATTTTCAGTGTTTTGTCAAAACTCAAACAGAATGTGATCTGGAAATGGGAAGATTTGGAAAATACTCCCGGAAAGTCGGCTAATATACTCTACTCCAAATGGCTACCTCAAGATGATATTCTAGCTCATCCTAATATTAAATTATTTATTACCCATGCTGGCAAAGGTGGCACCACTGAATCTCAGTATCATGGCAAACCGATGTTGGCACTTCCCGTAATCGGAGATCAACATTCAAATGCAGAGTCCATGGTCAAGTCTGGTTTCGGTCTTAGTCTAAAACTTACGTCTCTCGAGGAAGTGTCCTTCCAAGAAGCTATCAAGGAATTACTAGAAAATCCGAAATATGCTCAAGCAGTTGGCACCTTCTCCCAACTCTACAGAGATCGTCCTTTGAGTGCTCGCGAAAGTGTTCTCTATTGGTCGGAATATGTGATACGTCATCATGGTGCTTCACATTTACAGAGTCCCATTATTCATATGGATTTCATAGCCGCAAATAATTTAGATGTCTATGCATTACTAGCTTGCATTTTGGTTATCTCGTTGCTAATTTTTAAGGTTTCAATTAAATTTGTTTATAAGCAATTCCTCGCAAAGAGGTCCCAAAAGGTTAAGAAACATTGAGATACAAAAGGTTCTGGAGCCAAGAATTTGGAATAAAAAGAATTTTACATGACTTTAAATTAGATGATGTTAATTGTGTTCTTCTAAAAGTTAAGTAATACGCTCAACTTTCTTTTAGTTCTAGTGCAAAAAATTCTAATTAAAAATTGGAATTGATTAAAGAGTTAAATTTAGTCTTTCGATTGGCAAACATTTTATCAGGAGAGTAATCTCTATATGCTGGTAAGATATGGCAACCAAATTTTTTTTTTGATAAGAAGTGCCTCGAAACAAAAATGTTTGCGCATTCGGCAGTTTAAGCCAAAAGCTGCTAGCGCAATGAGGGGAGTTCTCGTTCTTTTGCTGGGCTTTATCTCGGCCATTCAAGGTGCCAATATTTTGGGTATTTTTACCTGTCCAATGCCCTCGCATTTGATAGTACAAATGTCGGTGGCCAAAGTGCTAGCAGAAAACGGACATAATGTGACAGTGTTGACCACTCTGAAGCCTTCTGTCCAGCATGAGAATATCAACGTAATATACATACCATTGACACCAGAGGATAGCATAGATCTAAAGAATTTGTTTGCCAATATGGGCAAGATTGATACCGGAGGCGTTTTGGGATTTTTTCTACGAGGTGCCAAATACGTTGCGTTTGTGATAGCAAAAATGTTTGATGCCCTCAAGGATCAGCGTGTTAGGGATTTGTATGAGAACAAGGCGAACAAATTCGATTTGGTTATATCCGCTTATCTAACCAATCACTTTCAACTGGGTTTGGCCCACAAACTCAAGGCGCCGGTGATTTCGATTGTGCCCCTGCAACCATTCGAGTTTATTGGCACCATGTTGGGTAATCCCCAGGAGTTGTCCTATGTGCCCGGCATGAATGTGGCTGTGGAAAAGGGTGAAATTATGACAATATCACAACGCATTAAGACTCTAGCCATGAGTTTGGGACATCATCTATGGGGGGCCTTAGAAAACATGAAAAATAAAAAGCGTTACAAGTAAGTGAAAAAACAAAAACTGAAATTCAAAAACCTTCACACGCTTCCACATTTCATGCATCTTATAGATTTCTCTATGGTGATGATCCCACTTTACCTCGATATGAGGATCTAACAAAGAATATTACGCTAATGTTCTTCAACTCGCATGCTCTCAGTGAAGGACCAATTAGACCGAATGTGCCGGCAGTAATTGAAATTGGAGGCATACAAATTAAGGACACACCAGATCCTTTACCAAAAAATATTGCCGAATTCTTGGACAACGCCAACGAAGGGGCCATTCTCTTGAGTTTGGGTTCAAATATTCAATCTGATCATGTGCCATCGGAAATTATACAAAAAATGTTCAATGTTCTTGCAAATCTCAATATGAAAGTCATCTGGAAGTGGGATAATTTGGAGCAAACACCGGGAAAGTCTTTTAACATATTCTATTCCAAATGGTTACCACAAGATGACATTCTGGCTCATCCCAATATTAAATTATTCATCACTCATGCGGGCAGGGGAGGCATCTCAGAGGCTTCGTATCATGGCAAACCAATGTTGGCTCTTCCCATGTTTGGTGATCAACCGGGAAATGCCGCTTTAATGGTTAAGCAAGGTTTCGGCTTAAGTCTCAAATTATTGGAATTGGAAGCGGAAACTTTTCAACATTCCATCAAAGAGATTTTAAATAACACTCGATATCAAGAAAATGTGAACAACTTCTCCAATCTTTATAGGGATCGTCCGCTAACTGCTCGACAAAGTGTTCTCTATTGGACAGAGTATGTCCTTAGATATCATGGTGCTACCCATTTGCAAAGTCCTTTGGTCCATATGGACTTCATAGCCGCGCATAATTTGGATGTCTATGGGTTTTTAGGACTTTTGATGGCATTTGCTATATATCTTAATTACTTTTTAATTAAAATTATTTTTAGAAAAATTCAAAGAATTAAGAAAGTCAAAGTAATTTGAAGCAAATTGTTTGGGAAATTATTATTAAAAATAAAATGATGATGAAAATGCTTAAGAAACTGTTAAATTTATAAGTTCTTTATGTTTTGGAAATTGTGTTGGAAATTGCAATCAAATCGTCTCTGAAATATGTATAGATATAGATGGATAATATAATAGAATATATAGATATAGATAGATAATATAAATAGAATATTTAGCTAAGTGTTAGATGCATTATGACCCACAAAAATATGTAATACATACAAGCGTATTTCTCGTTGATTGTTAACTAGAACGGGTAAGCATCGAATTCGTTTTATTATTTTAGACAAAATTTTCGTTTGAAATCACGGATAATAGAGGATAATTACGGTTAACAATGGCAATAAAACAAACTTAATTTTATCCCGGATAATAGGGATGTCCGTTTAATGGGAGCCCGGATAATCGAGGTCCAACTATAGTTAAACTACTTTGCTATAAACTTTTCTATATATAACAACAATAAATTTTCATTTTCAAGCAATTCGGGCGAATTGTTGAGACATAAACAGAACAGAACAGAACATACAACAGAAAGTTGTTAAGAGCTCTATTAAAATTTTCACAGAGATAAAATAATAATTGAAAAGTCAATCTTTTTAGATGTATTAGTAACATTTCGGTATTCGGCTCTTAAGGTTTCTATTTTAGATTTCGAGTTTGTGAATAAACTTCTCAATGAACAAATTTGTTACTGCAACCAAAGAAAGATTCAAAATTTGGGCAAGCAAATAAAGTTAACAAAATCCAAGCCAAGAGCGAAAGCGTCTTGAAGTTTCAGTCTAGGCTCAATTTAATATGGGATAATCGTGTGATACTAACTATATAAAACTGATCTTTTCATAAATCCAACTCTACTAAAATTATTGGAAATTATTATATACATAAGTCAAAAACCATGAAAATATGGTCAATATTTACGTTGTTTTATCTTTTGCTATTACCTTTGTACATACTTATTTCAGTTTTCCCATTAGATCAACTACGAAACATTATCTATACACAAATATTCGAGATCGGTCTATGTAACAACCTTTCATTAAATGCCCCATTTTTGTCGCAAAGAAAAGAAAGTAATATTAAAATGTCATCATGACTTGCAGTTAACACAACGACAAACTGTTTGCGGTACTTAATTGATTTGGCCATATAAATTTAACAATGTCAGAGTGACGTTGTTGAGGATCTACTGTAAAAGTTTGTTTTCACTCTTGCTTTGCCATTCGTGAGATTAAATTTAACGTGGCGTACCAGAATTAAGCCAAAAACTATGCAGTGTCTTTGGATAGATCTTGAAATAGAAGTCTTGACGATAAAGACGCCGCTGGGTTTTTGGTCACGCAGTGGTCTTATCTCACACAGCCAGTCGATGGAAGAAAGAGTAATCTACTTATGTGGTAGAAGTGTTGATAAGCCGTCAATTCTGAGAGTATAAAAGGCTCTCGTTTCGCCCAAGCGTTTTATTAGTTTCACGAGAGTCTTTGCCAATATGTTTGAGAAGATTATTAAGTTGACGCTAGTCATTATACTTGCCATTGGATCTACACAAAGTGCCAATATTTTGGGCATATTTACCAGTCTAAGTCCATCTCATGTGATTGTTCATCTATCGGAGGCGAAAGTATTGGCTGAGAATGGTCACAATGTGACCATTATAACGAGTGTGAAACCTCTGGTGAATCATAAAAATTTTACCATCATACACATTCCATTGAACAAGGAAACGGAACGTGAAATAAACGAAGGCTATGGGGCCATGGTGCAAGGTGATAGCACTTCCTTTCTAGGCATGATTTTGAATGCTTCAAAGTTCATTCACACCAGTTTGCAGACCATGTTTGAAGTGCTAAAGGATCAACGAGTGAAAGATCTATATGAGAACAAGGACAATAGATTCGATTTGGTCATAAGTGGATATTTCATGAACAACTATCAATTGGGACTGGCTCACAAAGTGAAGGCTCCCGTCATATTATCATTTTCAACACAACCCTTTGCAGCGCTTAATGCTCTAATAGGCAATCCCTCAGAAGTTTCCTATGTTCCCTCTATGAATACACCAGTGAATCGGGGGGAGTTGATGACGTTTGGTCAACGATTGCAAAATCTCTGTATGACCGCACTTCAGACACTTTGGTTCGGCTTCTATGAATGGGAAAATGAAAGGCGCTACTTGTAAGTAGTAATTGAATTATATTGTGCTCACATTAAGTATTAATTACTTTTATTATTCATATGCAGAGAGCTATATGGCGACGATCCGACTCTACCTAAATATGCGGATATTACCAAAAATATTTCTCTCATGTTTTTTGCCACTCACGGCCTGAGCGAGGGACCCATAAGACCAAATGTGCCAGCTTTCATTGAAATTGGAGGCATTCAGGTGAAAGATACGCCTGATCCTCTGCCCGAAAACATTGCTCAGTTCTTGAATAATGCCACCCATGGAGCCATACTTCTCAGTTTGGGCTCAAATGTCAAAGGATCTCATCTCAAACCCGAAATTGTGCAGAACATGTTTAAAGTGTTGTCGAATCTCAAGCAGAATGTCATCTGGAAATGGGAAGATTTGGATAATACTCCCGGCAAATCCGCTAATATACTCTATTCCAAGTGGTTACCTCAAGATGATGTTCTCGCTCATCCAAATATCAAATTATTCATCACCCATGCAGGCAAAGGAGGCGTCGTCGAGTCGCAGTATCATGGCAAACCAATGTTGGCTCTTCCAGTTTTCGCAGATCAACCCACCAATGCTCAGGCCGTGGTTAGCCAAGGTTTCGGTTTGAGCCTTAAAATGCTTGATCTTAAAGCCGATGAATTTCAGAATACTATTATTGAGTTACTTGAAAATCCAAAGTACACAAGAAATGTGAAAGCTTTCTCCAATCTCTTTCGCGATCGCCCATTGACTGCCCGACAAACTGTTCTCTATTGGACCGAGTATGTGCTGCGGCATCACGGAGCAAAGCATTTGCAGAGTCCTTTGGTCCATATGAACTTCATAGCTGCCAATAATTTAGATATTTATGCCTTATTGTTGTCACTTAGTTTGATCATTTTATGGTTAACCAAGGTCTTGTTTATTTTAGTTATACGAAAATTGAATGGCAAGTCATCGGCGCTTGCAAAAAAATCAAAAGTCAAGACTAAGTAAATGTAAAAGAGGAATTTTTTAATATTAATTGTTTATAAATGTGTCACAAAATGACTTGGCATTTGTTTGTTCTGGCGATAAAGCGTGGGAAATCTCTAGGGGAACATGTCTGGCACATGCTAAAATATTGCGCAAGGCTCAATGACAGATAAGCCATATCAACAAGGGAGTTCGAATCAACTTTATACTTTTAAAATGTTTATAATCAAAATTTGGAGGCAGTTTAATTATCAAACATTTAATTGTTGTTGCATAGACCGAGAGAGAGAGACAGAGAGAGAGAGATAAGGATTTCGCTGATTGCTATGCGGGGTTGGGGGGATCCATGTGAGGGGGCGGACTGATTGTACATCGAGAAAGTCTGTTTAGTTGGTTTATAAGACAATATTTTGGACCTTATATTAACTTTATTTAGAGAGAAAAATATAGAGAGAAACAGAAAGAGAGAATGAGCGAGAGCGAGAAATAGATTTTGAGTTTATACATTGTATTGTATAATTATTTAAGCTCTTTAGAATTGTAAAATGACAAATTGTTGACAACGTATCAAGATTAAAATATTATCTTCATTAAATTTTGACAAAATGTAGTTAAGGTGTTCCATTTCATTTAATAATGAATCATTTGATAATGGTGAAATATTGTTTTAATACTTTGTTCTCGAACAATTGTTTCCGATCTTGATAGAAAATGTTAATATGCAGCTTTAACTCATAACTTGGATCAAACGATCGTTGAGTTATATGACTTCTGGACCAGATGAAGCTTAGAGAGACAAGTTTATATTCAAACTCGTGGAATCGTCTCGATCAGGAATAGATATAGGTACACCTAATATGGTTTTTGATGCTTCCATTAGCTATGCATCTTACATTTCTGATCGATATTAAAGTAGAAAGGGAAAATATGAGCATAAAAATAGACACTATAATCACTTTTCAATTGAATTTTGTATGCAATATTCACATCTTAAAGATCAATCTATATATCAATCCGTCATCTCTAACACACACTCTGAACATATTAGAATTAGCATTTAAATTATGCAGAATATCTAATCAAGTAAATGTAGTAAATTGCTTACTAAGTATTATGAAATCCGAAAACTCGCTTTGCTACCATGGATAGACACAATCAGACAGAACGTTTAACTTTGACAGCACCGAAGTTTGTATACCCTTGCAATTTTTAATGGTCTAGGGTTATTTCTAGGCCAAATTACTTTTCGTATCGATCGATCTATTTATTAATCTGAGTCTCTATTACACGACGGCTATATTAGATAGTCTTTGACGATGTTTTTTTCCAATGCGTTGCAAAGTTCTTGCCAAAATGAATATACTCTTTCTTTGCAAAAGTATCACAACACTTAACCAATTATAATGCCAAATCGAGACACTCTCGACAAATACAACACGTACCGCTTACGTATGGAAGGTGTTGGCCCAGTGCCTTCAGTTTACATTTGCGACCCAAAGCTGAAACATGGCGCAAGCGAACGACAAACGCTTTTTGCTTGTAGGTCTAGTTATCGGCCTGATTCTTATCGGGGGAACACATGGAGCGAATATATTGTGCTTATTTACCGCCATAAGTCCCTCACATTTGGTTATACAAATGTCGATGGCAAGAATTCTATCGGAGAGGGGACACAATGTGACTGTCGTGACGACTCTCAAGTCACCGATACCCATTGATCAGACCAGCATTAAACACATACAAATCGGTCTTAGCGAGGAAGATCAGCAAATGCTGAGCTCCCTGTTTGGGGATATGGCCAAATCGGATAATTCGAATATAATCCTCGCCATGTGGCGTTCATTTGAGAAAATGAGTGTAATTTTCATGAAAATCGCAGGCGTTCTAAGAGAGCCAATTGTACGAGATCTATACGAGAACAAAGATAATAAGTTCGATCTGGTTATGGTGGGTTATTTTATGAATAGTTGCCCCATGGTCATTGCCCAGAAACTGAAAGTCCCATTGATTGTGCAAGTTTGCAATCCACCCTCGGAGTTGACAGCTGGTCGCATGTTGGGCAATCCCTCCGAGTTGTCATACGTTTCAGCTCAAAGTGCATCTGTGAATGATAATAATGAAACTATGTCCTTTGGCAAACGTCTGGTCAACTTGATTACCAGCTGGGGCATGAAACTGTTTATGTATCTGCTTGAAGTGCAAAATCAAAGAATTTATGAGTAAGTTCGAGAACGTGAAATGGATAATTTACATTCTTATCAATTTTGTTTTTAGCGAACTCTATGGCAATGATACGAGTCTTAGCGGCTATGCGGATATTACCAAAAATATTTCGCTTATGTTCTTTGCATCTCATGCTCCCAGCGAGGGACCCATTCGACCCAATGTGCCTGGAGTCATAGAAGTGGGCGGCATACAAGTGAAAGATAAGCCATATCCTTTGCCCAAAAACATGGAAGAGTTCATTGGCAATGCCACAAATGGAGCCATTTTGCTTAGTTTGGGCACCAATCTGAAGGGTTCCCACATAAAGCCCGAGAGTGTTCAAATAATGTTTAATGTCATATCAAAACTGAAGCAGCGTGTCATTTGGAAATGGGAAGATTTGGATAATACTCCTGGCAAATCAGCAAATATACTCTACTCGAAGTGGTTGCCCCAAGATGACATTCTAGCCCATCCGAACATTAAGTTATTCATCACGCATGCCGGCAAAGGAGGCATTACCGAGGCTCAGTATCATGGCAAACCCATGTTGGCTCTTCCAGTTTTTGGCGATCAACCTGCCAATGCTGAAGCTATGGTTTCGCAAGGATTCGGTCTCAGTCTAAGTCTTCTAACCCTGGAGGAGCAACAGTTTCAGGACAGCCTCTTGGACGTTTTAGAAAATCCCAAGTATACCCAGAAAGTAGGTCAATTTTCCAAACTTTATCGTGATCGTCCTTTGACGGCGCGTGATAGTCTTATTTACTGGACCGAATATGTCATTAGACATCATGGAGCAAAACACATGCAAAGTCCAGTGGTTCATATGGACTTTATAGCTGTCAATAATCTGGATATTTATGCCTTAATATTGGCAACAATTTTATTTAGTTTCTATATTACCAAAGTGTTGATTTGTTGGCTATATGGCAAATGTAAGTCAAGGTCATCAAATTCGGGCAATGAAAAGAAGAAAGTCAAGCGAAACTAGAACCAAATATATTTACAATTGATAAGAAAATAAAAGAAGTTCAACAAAGTAAAAAACTAGTAACTTTTTTGTAGCTTAACTTATCAATCAAATGCTGTTAATCACCTTAACTAAGATAAGCCATGAGACGGTGTGTAATCGAGGGCAGACTGAAATATAACATAGAAGCTAAATGTTTGACGAAAAATATAGAAAAATGTTAATATACGTAGAATAAAGTGATCAGCTAGCTTTATGATTCATGGAGTAAAAACTTTTATGTAGTTCAAGGGCGAGTAAACAAATTTTACAAGTGAGCTAAAAAATATGTTTTTAATTCTTTTAATGTTCTCTATTAAAATGAGTTTTATACGGGTCAACGAGAGTCGTTCTTGAAATACAAAATTATAATAAATAGAATGTAATATTTACGTTCCAAAACTTCATATAGGATGCATGCCATTTGATTCTTAAAATCTTAATATAAACTCAGACAAAAAACGACTACGACTAAAAGATAAATGATTCGATGTTTCACAAGATTGGAGAAACAGTTCTCAATTCCATATCTGACTAATTTGATTGGACTCTGAAACGAAAACAAACACACATCTTCATACTATTTTGATTGGATTTGTATATAGCATTCGAACCCCCTTTGCTTAAAGACAAGACCTAATCGAACTAAGCCAATAGTGTCTGATAATATCTGGAGGCTGAAAATCATGATCAATCTCTAGCTCATATTCTGTGTTTCATGTTAATCTTGCTCTCTCAAAAATGAGCCACATTCAGCCCTTATGAAGGTTATAGTTTTCGGCTAATATTCTTATTTATAGTGATCCGACCAGACATGCTCCGAGAAATGTTCTGCCTGCAGCAAAAAGTAGCCCAAAAAACGAATTTTGCTTAAAAAAACTAAAACACTAAGGAACTAGTTTGTATTTAAACAGACAGATGAACCCAAGATAAATTTATTAACTCCTCAACATGATTATAACTAGCGACATAAGTAAAAACCAGTGACAAAAGTAGACTTAACCCAGTGTAATGGGCTAACAGGAACAGCAGAGGCAACTTTGCCTCAGAGGAAATCATCGAAAAACAGTTAAAAATTCGATAAAATTCAAGCTTTCAAAATTGAATATGTTACTAAACATTTAACAACACTTTATACTGTCTGGAGTAAACCGTCTTCTTTTAAGACTACCCTCGCATATAGGCATGAATTACGGCAAAGCATCTATGTCAATGATCGCATTAAGATTCGCAATAAGTTTGAGAACGAAGTGTAGGAGAAGTCGTAAGAAAAAAGCCTATAAAAGACCCGAATTTTCAACAAAAATTTCAGTTAGTTAATTTATTTTGTACTGGAATCATGTTTGGAGTTTTAAAAACCGTTTTAGTCTTATTTGCGTTCAAACAAACAGCAAAAAGTGCAAATATTCTTGGGGTATTCACATGTCTGAGTCCTTCACATTTGATTGTGGAGCTATCAATGATGCAAGTGCTAGCCGAGAATGGCCATAATGTAACAATTGTAACAAGTCTAAGTCCTCCCATAACCCACAAGGATTTCAATGTTATACACGTTCCTTTGAATGGCGAGGAGGAGCAACTGATGAGTGCAACTTATTTGGAAATGTCTCAGGTTGCTAATCAAAATATTGTATCATTAATTTGGTTAAGTATGAAGGCCATGCGATTTGTGTATACGAAAATGTTCGATACCCTTAATGATGCGAGAGTTAAGGATCTCTACGAGAATAAAGACAATAAATTTGATTTACTTTTCTGTGGCTATTTCATGAATATACATGAATTGGGTTTGGCCTATAAGTTGAAAGTTCCCATTATTCTTTCACTGCCAGCTCAGCCATTTGACTTTGTGGGATTTCTAATTGGTAATCCTCGCGAGTTGTCATATGTTCCCACAGTGAATGTGGCTGTTCAGCGAGGACAAGTAATGAGTTTTAGTCAAAGATTGCACAATTTCTGCATGAGCTGGTTGATAAGAATGTTTTCCATTAAACAACACAACGATAATAAGAGAAAATATGAGTAAGTAAACTATGAAAAAAAAGTTTCATCTTTAACCAAATTGAGCTATGTATTTTAGGTTACTTTATGGCCTTGATTTAGGCATGCCCAAATACGAAGATCTGAGTAAAAATATTTCGCTGATATTCTTCAATTCGCATTCGTTAAGTGAAGGACCAATACGACCAAATTTACCCGGAATAATTGAAATTGGTGGCATACAAATTAAAGATCAGCCCAATAATTTGCCGAATGATATTACCAGTTTTCTAAACAACTCCAAACATGGAGCTATACTCTTTAGCTTGGGAACAAATGTCCGAAGTAGTCATCTAAGCCACAAGATTGTTCGAAGCTTGTTTAATGTTTTATCGGAACTCAAACAAAACGTAATATGGAAATGGAATAATCTGGAGAATACACCAGGAAATTCATCAAATATCATGTACTCCAAATGGTTGCCGCAAGACGATATTTTAGCCCATCCCAATGTGAAATTATTTATTACCCATGCAGGCAAAGGAAGCGTAGTCGAATCGCAATATCATGGCAAACCAATGTTAGCTCTTCCTGTGTTCGCCGATCAACCACATAATGCTCTCGTTATGGTTAACCTCGGTTTCGGTTTAAGCTTGGAAATGTTTAAATTCAAAGAATCACTTTTCAAAGAGAGTTTAAATGAAGTTCTAGGGAATTCCAAGTATACAAAGAATGTGGAAACTTTCTCAAGACTATATAGAGATCGTCCCCTAACAGCACGTCAAACTGTTCTCTATTGGACTGAATATGTTTTAAGATATCAAGGAGCAAAACATTTACAAAGTCCTGTAGTTCATATGAGTTTCATAGAAGCAAATAATTTGGATTTATTTGCCTTCTTTTTAAGTGTTTTAATTATCTTACTATGGTTATTTAAGAAATTGTTTAAAAGATCTGTAAATATTAGGAAAGAAAAACAAAGTTAGTGAGTTAGCTAAGAAAAGGTATACAAAAACTTTAAGAATAAATGTCGAATAGGAATTTAATGAAACAAAATTGATCCTTGATTATTGAGTTGTCAATTTTAAGACAAAACTAATCTTTGAAATAGAAACTGTTTGATCTGCTATCAGTATATTGTGTCTATTTTAGGAAAAAAAAAAACTCTTTGATCCCTTATCATTATGTTGTCAATTTAAAGGCAATTTTTGAAAGGTTATGAAGGAATAATCTCAACTCACTCTCACCGACTCTTTGGAAGATTAATTAAGGTAATCAATGTCTTAAAATAAGGCTACTGACTGGAAAAAAGACTAAGATTATGACATCTACGACAGGAATTATCTAGTTATACACCTCTAACAAACAGAATGCCATGGTCATCGTATGTAGACTCCTTTCAAACAATTCAAGCAAACTAAAAGTGCATTCAACTAAAAAAAAAAAGGGTTAAACCAAGCCAACTCCCCTGAACTTATGCCTCCTACTAGCTTTCTCTACCTTTCTCCGACACACACACACACACACATGGAGAACTTTTTCTGTCGACATATTTTGGCAACTTTATTACAAAAATACATTGAATAGTTTCTCCTTCATTGCCAAAATGGAGATGCATTGTCTAGTCTGCAAAACAGCAGCAAACCAAATGGAAATTCTTCAAACTACCCAAACAGCTCGAAAAATAAAACTAAAAAAGTGAACAGAAACCATTTTGCAATAAAGAAATTTCAATTGAAATAGCAAATGTAAAGTAGCAAATGCAAAGGGCAAGGATTCGTTTCCAATGGCAGCAAAATATTTTAGTCAAGGGAATGGAGGAAGGATTCTCATTCTCATATTAATTACTCTAAAAGTTGTTACATTCAAAAATTTTCATTAATTAATTTCATAAGTTGCATATGTAAATTCCATTTAAAATACAATATATAAACGGAACACGGTAAAAATTGTGTTTTACCCATTTTTAACATATTTATTTAGTAATGCAAATACATTTCATATGTTTTCTGCGAAACGAACAATTTTCTTGGCTAAATTGCGTAAATGGCAAATGGAAATATGAAATATGAAAATGGGTTTTCCCATTGAAAACCAAAAAAAAGGAAAATGCCAAATGAATGTTGTAAATGTGTGCAAACAAATGTTCATTTCATGATGGATGCAACTAAAATATTAGGAAACTTATACAAAAAAGTAAAAAAAAAAGGGTAAAAATGTTTTATATTTTTGTGTTTACAACAAATATTTGTAAGTATTTTGGTTTAAGTGTTACAAAAACAGGGAAGGGGTATATTATAAACTCTATAAGTAAGGAATAAGTCATTATATAACGGATCTTTCTTTTGAGCATCAAATTAGTCAAAGTTTTTGTCTGTTTTCGATCAGTTGGACTATCTGTTGTCCTAGCTTTAACTTATGAAAGATCTTCTTTGTAACTCTGATATTGGAAATGAAAAAAGATTTGTAAATTTTATCTCTAAGCAGCATCCTAATGCAATTTAGCCAAAACAAGAAACAAATATGGTTAAGGGCTTTAAAGAAAATAACTTTTACTTTATTTTTTTCTCACTAATTGCTGAAGTAAAGATGATCTGAGAATTTGAGGGAGCGAGAATGTAGTGGGCAACCTGTTATACAATCTTTTGCAATTATAAAATTTTTTTAAAAATTGCATTATTTTCAAAATTGTTGAATGCTTACCTATTTTTGCAGTTGTTACCGTTTCGAGTGAAAAGCAACGATTACATTCGTACTCTGTATAGAACCTGATTTTTGATTGACAATATGCACGACACAACTTTCAGTAAGACAATATACTATAATATGCAATATGAGCTTAGTTATTCTAACATCCTTGTTGATAGTGTTATAAAAGTGATCTGATGTTTGTAACGCACAAAAAAAATCCTTTCCGATTCAATAAAGTATTAAAACACTTGTTCAGATGTCGATTCTAAAGAGACTAGTTTAAACAAAGAGTTTAAATTGAACGAAAGGGCTATCTATCTTTGTGACTAGTTTCTAGGCAAAAAAACCTAAATCGGTCCATTTTAATATTATAATAAATGCAAAAAGTCCTTTTACTAGGGTCAGGTAGGACCTTTTATTCATGGGAATTACTTTCTGTAGGATACATTTTGTGTGTGCCTTAGAAGGAGCAATAAAAATTGGTTCTTCTAAAGCGTTGAAAGATAATAAATCAATTTCTTATCTTAATCTAAACAGAAACAAGCAAAGTATCCAATATATAAATAATAAATAATGAGAATTTAGAATTAAATAAAGTTTTATCCAAAAAAATTGTAATTTTTTTGCATCGTTTTGTAAGAGAGAATTTATTTCAACTTTTGAAAGAGTTTTAATGATTTCTCCAGAAAAGTTAAAGAATAAAACGCCATTTTCTTACATCGTTAAAACAATTTTTTTAATTTTTAAAAATTAACTGCAAAGAAAAAACTACCTAAAATTGGCTCTAGGTTTTTTTTTTTCAATCTAAAAATTTAAGCATCATTCCTTTTTTTTTTTTTGCTTCGGAAAAAAAATACTAAAAACTTTTTTTTATTCATGTCCATACAAATTCGGTTCCTTTGTTGGAATATTTATCTAGTTTTAATTTATTTAATGGCATAATGTGCCACTTCAGTGGCACCTCAGGCATACATATGAGAAATCTCTATACAAATCAATTTCCATTTTCTAACCCTCCTCTTAAGGGGGAAAAAAAAACTAGTTTTTCTTCCCTATCTCGATATTTACATTAAACCAAAAGATAAAATGCGTCATGTTGGCAGTTTGTTTAATTAAATTTGGAATAACAAAAAGAAACGATCGCTAGAAAGATCCTATGCAAACAAATTTATGAATACCTTTTCAAGTGCTTCACAAAAAAAGGAGTTTTTTTTTCTGTTGGAAGTGGAAGGACGCAGAACCAAGCCGCAGGGGAACAAATGATGACAGAGCGACGCAACCTACCCCTTACCTAACCAAACCTCAAGTGGCTCATGGATAATGCGTAACCGATATCGGAGGTCTGGGGTATGTCTCAATCAGTAAGTTCATGCAATTTGCACCCCGCACGTGTCCCACCAAAGTGCAATTGCAATTACTTCACTTACAGGGAAAAAATGAAATATTTAACGATGGGAACGAAACGCTGGACAAGCGGCATGGCAATTCGTATGGGTTGGGCGTGGGAAAGGATCTTCCTTTTGGAAATCTATATACACTAAGTTGGCCACAGCATTGGGCGTGGCTAGAGAATCAATTTTTCTGCAATTTCAAATTAGTTTTAAATGGCAAATGTGGTAAATTATGGCGACGCTCGGTTTGGCGATTTTCAATTTTCCATTGTTTCGAGTTTTTCAAATCCAAAAAGGGAAAAAATAGAAAAACCACTTTGCAATTGCATTGCATTGCGTTTCGATTTGTTTTTGGTGGGTGGGTGGTTGGTTGTAGAGGTGGAAAAGGGGGAGCAGGGGCATTGCAATGGGATAGTATGTTTTGTAGGTAATTCAAATTTGTTGCTGCGTAAATTGAAATTCTATGAAAGCGCATAAACATTCCAATCAATTTGTTGGCAAATGAATTATGCATTGAAAATTGCATCGTTTGGTTTTTGTGTGGATCAAAGTGGTTCGAATTGATGGGTGGCATGGGTGGTCTGAGGGTTAGAGGTGTGGATTTTCGGTTTGAGGTTTTGAGTTTCGTTTTTGGTGAAGATAACTATTTTATTAGCAAAATATGCTTAAAGCTGCAACTAGGTAAATTGCAAATACATTTGCGTTGTGGGTAAATTTTGGCTACAAAGTTTTCCCCCCCGAAAAAAAAATGGTATAAAATTCGTTGAATGCTTTATTAGCGGATTTATTCATGATAGATTCGTAGTGTGTAGATTCTTCTACAATATCTTTTACAGTTTGTGCTTGAAGAATGACTTTCAGAGACGCTACAGAAACCCTTTCTGCTGGTTTAGATATTGCCTCTGTTGGTTCTGATGGCAGAGAGCTTGAGTCCTCTGGTTATTTATATTCTGCGGCAAAAATATAATTCAATATGTTTGACAGATTTTCCCAAATGTTAACACTTAGTCAAGGTTTCTTAATGTGTTTGTGTTTTGTCCATTTCTTTGTAGTATTACATAAAGTTTAGGCAAAGAATTATTTCTCTCTTTATTTTAATTATTTTTAAGTGAAAATCCACCCCTCTTTAAGCTTCGTCTATAGACTAATTACAAACATTTTAAACTTTCAAGAAAATCTCAGCATTTGTAGAAATTTAAAGCAATATAAATTGATCAAAGATTTTTCATTTACATTTTATTAATTGAAATATTTTGTTGTTGTTTTTTTTTTTTTCTTTTTTTGTCCATTTGAGGATTTAAAATAAACTTTACTTCACTAAGCTCTGTTGTGACAAGAAATTTTCAACATTTTAACATAATTAAATATGACAAATATTTATTTTTTACTATTTGGCCAACACTTTGGTACGAATGTTTTTCCAAATGGCAACCAATTGACACCTTTTCAACTGTATCACAATGTTTCTGCCTCTCGGCTTTGATCCCTCATCTCACTCTGTGATTTTCATCCAAAAAATAGTTGGCAAATAAAATCAATAATCCTTAAAAATACAATATTCCAGCATAAATACGTTAAACAAAATGTAACAGCAACAACAACAACGAACAGGAAGAGCATCAAAAATGCAAGGGGATTTATCCAATGCGTTTTAATGGGTTGAGGAGGGGAGAAGAGAGAGAGAGAGAGAAGGGGTTTGGTTTTTTTATTTTTTTGATGCTTTCCGTTCAACGTCGAACCAATTTGTAATCAAAGTAATTTTAATGCAAATTTTATATGTTACATTGCTGCACAGAATTGTCCAGATGCAGTCTGCTGGAGGCGTGGCCCTGGCCCTCGGGCACGGTCTCGAACCCCAGTCAATAAACATGAAAGCCGTAAATAAATACCACCAACCAGGAGGCCCAACAAATATAAAGAAAAAATGCAACAACAAAAAAAAGAGAGAAATGCCGCTTAACGCCGGGAAAACTCAACTGATCCCCCCGCTCTCACTTCATCCTTGTGGCCGGGGCCATTCGGTTTGTTTATTTAAATGATTTTATGACTTTTACCGAACCAAAAAAATAAACCCAAATGGTGACAACTTGTGGCGCTAAAAGTTGAAAGTTTTGTGGCCAAAAAACAAAACGAATGACCAAAGGCTATAAAAAAAAAACCAAAAAAAAATATGCAAAGATGTCAGACTTAAAATGCTCAGCGCAAAGGCGAATTGAGGATGCTCTATATCAACTAAAAAGTTAAATTTAACTCACACTATTAAAACCATTTAAGCTTTTGGACAGTGCGTGGAAAAATAAAGAAAATTTGCCGCCATAAATATGCCACAAGCATTTGAAAAATTCAGTCAAAATATAAAGCTTGCAACTTTTTGACACAATTTCAACTGTTTTTTTTAAGATACATGAGCTCTTCCCAAAAAGGCTTTTAAAAACTTTTAAAACATGAAGTTTTGCTCACATAAGATCGGCCGTTGGAGATCTTAAAACGCAAATTCTAAATGCATTGCAAAGTCTCGAAAAGGACCTTTTATTAAATTTAGTGGCTTTAATGAAGAAGACCGCACTAAATATTCCGCAACAGTTTCGGATTTTTTTGACCAAAACCTGAAATTGGGCTATAATTTGATACAGCAAATGGACGTTTTTTTTTCTTTGTTTTTACTTAATTTTAAGAAATTGTTATTAAATCGTATATTTTAAGTGAAAAAGTGTTTTTTCATTTTTCCGGATTTTGAGGAAATATGTCATTTGGAAAAAATTTTAAGCCAATGAGTTATAAATTTCATTTCAATTTCAGCACTGTATATTATTTCATTTTCTATACCTTTTTAGTTATACACAGTGCTGGATTATGGCAGTGCTCATGTTTTTTTTAAAGAATTCTTCTATTTAATTTGTGATTCTTCTATTTGTATGTGATTTTATTTTATAGGGGTGAATTATTAACCTAACTCGCAAGCCAAAGGCCATCGGCTTAGACGAAAACAATATCTATAGGATCCTCGTTGTTTAGTTGCCTAAATAAGTAGATAACTCATCGTTTAAGGATTACATAAATATTTAATATCTCATAATGTTTTTCTCGGTTTATTATTAAGAGCCCCATTGGCGATACAACCCAGCCCAGCTTACAAAATAATCCTTTACGTCGACTAAGAACCTTACAAATCGCTTACTAAATCGCTTCAAAAACATTTAAAACACTTTGATAATAATCTTAAGTGCTCCGTTGGGTTTCTTATAAAGCGTTTTGAGAGATCTTAGGACATTTTCGCAATTTCAAAAGCAATACGAAACGAAAACCTGTTCGCAGAGTAAAAGACACACATATTAATATTTGAGCATAATAATTAACTATGTAGCTACTTCTAACCAAACTTTTTTTTTTTTTTAATAGGGGTAATTCATAAAATCTTAAGTTGAAAATGCTTTTGTGGTAACAAAACTCTATTTTTTAATATTCTTCTTTCACAAATTAAGTGCAAAAATCTGAATTATATCATTCATTGGTCTAATTGGTAATCGACGGCAAGACTCAAGCTGAGTAGCATTTCTTAAGAAACTTGTCAACTTCTTAAGAACTTCGACTATGCAACAATATAAGATAGTTTTGGCAAAGGCAAAGATTGAAGACTCTACTAAACCTTTAGTATGAGAAAATTTCATTTAATTTCAGCTCATTGCCAAGACAACTTTTCCCCTGCCACAGCAAACCGCAGCACCTGTGGTCTGTCTCATTGAGAAACGGTTCCATACCTTGGTTTTGTGATCCATTTGGTTGGGCCACAAGGGGCGCCGTAAAAACTATAAAATGAGCTATATAAATTGAGCAAGCTGGGCTATAATTTATGTTTTTTGTGTTCGCCTCTTTTTTTTTGGTGACCGACAAATTTTGATCGCATAAATTTACCCATTGAGAGAAAAGTAAAGAAAAGGTCACATTTAGGCATCATTAGGCTGCGGCAGAAATTTGTGGATAGCCCACACACATGCCACTCTGTTGTCCCAGTTGGCTCAAAGGTCACACACATCACAGCTAAAACAAAAAAAAAGGACAACAGGCAGCAGGCAGAAGGTAGGAGGCAGCAGCAGGTAGCTAAAAATTGCTTTCAAGTAATTATGTAATTGACTTTGAGAAAGAATGATGAGAAAACAGAAAGAGGATTTTTTTTTTTTGGTCTAGGGCGCCATCATTCTCATCCGCATGCTTATCCTCATCATCATTCCCATCATCGTCACCATCGTCGTCAGGCAGTCCTCCGTGCATGGTCGGAATGTCATTTTTCAAAAAGGCCTTTGTCCTTTCTCATGTATTTTTTTTTTTCTTTCTTTTCTTTTTCTTTGTTGATTACAAGTTTTTTCCCTGACTTCTGGCCGACTCACTTGGCTGGGCGTCAATTGTCAGCTTCCGTTTTCATTTGTTATTTTTTGTGGCCACACACAATTTTCGTTGAATTTTTTTTATTGCTCGATGTTTGTGTCTTGTGGCATATGTCGCAGATTATGACATTTTGGCGGCATTTTGATGAACGAAAGCAAGTTGCTTTTTCTTTCATTCTCTGTTTTTTTGTTTTTCTCTTTTTGGCCAAAAGTGTCAGAAGTCATAAATTTTGATGTGGGCGCATTAGTAATTATTTAATGGTCCATTGCTTCACTTGAATTTCTAGGGGAATTAGGCGTCGTCTCACTGTAGGTGCCACTTTTGCGGATTGTTTCTCAAAGGAATTTGCAGGCAAAAGGTCATGTCATTTTATGCTCTTCTCTTTGGATTACCTTTTGGCTTTCTAAGTTCGCCTAAGTCACCAATTATGGAAGGAGCAAACAAGTTTTCCCCAAGATTATAATGAATTCGTTTGTGAAGGAAAGTTTGGTTAGTTTACGGCGAGTCGGGAATATGTTTTTAGTTTAAAGTAAAGTTTAAGGAATCTTGTTGATGAAAGCCGCCTTTATCCTGAATTACTGTATATGAATTTGAATGATATTTGGCTAAGGTACTCTTCAATAGAGGGAAAATCTTTTACCTCAAAATTTCTTCTTCAAAAACAAAATTTCTTAACATCAACTTACTTCACTTTTTAAGAATCGCCAAGAAAAGCACTCACCTGAAAAGAAAAGATGAGTTGAAGTAAGTAAAATATCTGAGAAAAAGGCTAAATTTGGCTATGTCAAAGTTTTCCAGAAGGTTGCCTAAATTAAGGAGAATTTTTTCTACTTCTTTTAGAGCTCTGACCCTTGTGGTTCTTAGAGAGCCTAAAAGAAGGAAAAGACTTAAAAACGCAATCTATTTCAACGAAAATTTGTATTCCTTGCAAAAAATGTATTTCAATCAGTTCTTAAATCTTCAAATTACGCAGATTCGAAACAATTTCCGAATTTAAAAAGTTATTTTACAAATGTTTCTCTTTGGGCTTCAAATTTTGTTTCAAGGATATCAGGTTTTATTACGATTTTCAAAATTATGTGGTTAAAAACTGTTCCAAAATTAAAGTAGAATTTGTTACTTAAAAGCAAATCAAACACAATGTTAAAACACTAACAAAATAGTTTATTTCCCTTTGTCCCCTTCCCCCACACCACCATTTGGCATTTGAAATGACATTTGAAACCTGTGTGCCCTCGACTTGTCTTGTTTGTAAGTTGATACTTTTTGCCAAGAACAATAAAAACAAAAAATATTTAAATCGATTTAAAATACAGACAGACAAACATTTCATGTTGCATTGCATTGGTAAGAAAACAAAAAATCATTTGTGACATTTAAATTCAAAAGAGGCGACAAAAATGTCAAATAGCGAGAAGGAAGTAATGGGCTAAAGGTTGAAAATGTTATTTAATTATGCGCTAAGCTGTCAAGTGACATGGGTGCAACTGCAGCCAAATCCTCCTCCTCCTCCTCCTCTCCCTTTCATTGTTGTTCACTGTCGATTTAGTGAGTTAAAACATTTGACAATTTTGACATGGAAATTTTGTTGTTAGTCTTTGAAGGGTTAAGAATAAGCAATCGAAAAAAAATTGTATTTCTATTGAATTTGTTTTTTTGACAGTTTTCCTAATTGCTTGGCCAAACGATTTCCGTCTCGATGCCAAAAGGAAGAGAGAAAAAACTTTGACAAAAGAAAGAGAGAGGGAGAGAGATAAAGAGAGAGAGAGAGGGCAAGAGTGGGTGAGTTGTAACCTAATTTGCAATGAAATCAATGCATTGCCTAGCTTGAGGCGTTCTAACTTTAATTGAAATGGGGGCCAATTGGTAGAACTTTTTACCCGCAACCGAAATGCAATAAATGAAATGCAAAAATTTACTTGATTTGCTTCTTTCTCTCTCTTGATTTCCCCCCCCCCCCCCTCAAAAAAAAAAAAACAAAATATAACCAAATTTAGGTTAAGTGAAAGTGCAAAAATTTTATTTGCACAGTATACAAAATGTTCTTTACCCTTAGCCATTGAAATTGTTTGCCGTTTCCATCAGCATCATCACACTTACCATCAGCCATCAGCCTGGCTGGCCATGTTAACATGCCCACCAACTATAAAGTCTAATGAGCTAATAAATTTACTTGAATAACCTCCGAATGCAGACACATGAAGTGGCCCCATAAAACTTCTTCCAAGTAGCTGCAACTCTTCGTTTCAGCCTTTTTCTTTTCGTTTTTTTTTTTCATTTTTTTTTTTTTTTTGTGTGTGTTTTCAGATGCCAGTTCGTTTTTTATGGTACACAAGGCCCTAACCAATTCAGTTTTGGTTTTTTTAATTAACGCCAGACTGGCGTTTCCATTGATCTTTTACTTTAATTTTAGTTTTTGTTTGTGTGTCTTAAAGTCGTTTTTACGACAACATTTGCTTACACAAGAGGCGAGAGGTTTATTGATAGGTTTTTTAAATGGTTTTTAGGATTTTATGGCCCATGGTAGCTAACATTGATCTTGCTGATAGATGGAGCATTGAAATTTTCAGGAACCCAAATAAAAACTAAACGTGGAATGCATTGAACTGAACTATAATTCGAAAGGGATTCAAAGTCAAGGTGCAATATTGGAAGTCCAATGTCCATGTCCTTCAGAAAACAAATTTCTGAAATTTATTGCATTTTGTAAGGAATTGGTTCGTTTATATGAATCTGTGGTATATCGAGATCGAGATCGAGAAATTCGAGATTTAAACACCATGAACATCATTTTAAACTCTTGGACAAGTCACTAGACGCCCAAAAGTCAGCCACTTCGTTATCCCCTTATTAAATTAGTTAAACTATTTATTGTACACTTTATTTATGCTTTGTTTTATTCTTAAAAACAAAAAAAAGAAGTACAACATTTGCATATTCGTTTTTGCTTCGAACTTTTTAATGAGTCAAAAAGGTATTGACACACTCTTAAAAACAAGTTTTTAATGCAATAACTTTTCTCCTTATTGAAATCCTCTAATTTCATTTATCTATTACGTATTTGAAGATAGAACAATTAAATTGAACCTTCAATTTATCAGCTTAACATCAATAAGTCGAAAAAGAAACAACTTTTCATTTAAGAAAAGTTACAGCATTGAGAACTTTGTTTTTCCCATTGTGCCAATACTTTTTAAACTCATCGGTATTGGAACTCATAAGAAGCCTGCATGGGGGCTGCTTACATAAATTGGTACTGGAATCTGGCACCAATTCAAAGATGGAAAACTTTAAATAGAGATCCATCGAATGCCACCTTATAATATCGATAAGGCATTCAATAGTTTACCAAATGAAATATTGGAAAGAAAACCCTTTGACTTTATGAGCTTGTCTTTAGTAAAGTAGAATAAAAAAACTCGATCATAAGTGATTTCATTGATATACATGGATGTCTTTAAAAAAGAGTAATTATCGATAGTTTTCCACCTCAAACGCCAGCAACCATCAACCAAAATCAGCAACTTTCGTTAACCAAATCATTCTTTTGCCCTTTTCTTTTGCCTGGAATTCAAAATTCAATATTTTCATATTAAAAATGTATTCATTGTTTAAAGAAAGCAAAGAAATGTTTAATCAATTTTTAATTTTTGCTATTTAAACAAGACATACTATTACCCAATTTTATATATTAACTGCCAAAACTCATATATCTTTTTAAGTATGTCAGAAATATATGAAAGAGTTCTTTGAAAAAGTTTTTACATTGTGCCCTAAGTAGGAAAACTTATAGAACTTATTATCAAATGAAATCTACCAACATTTCTGTTTAAATTAAAATTTCTTGTTGCAATTTTAAAGCAAAGTTCTTGGTTCTAATTTAAGTTACTTATTCTGCATTTTTAACTTTTATTATTTTCGTTACTTGAACTTTGCTTTCTTCTTCTTGCAGTGCCTAATTTCAATTTGCAAGCAAGTTTATGCAACGATTTCTAATTATGACTTTTTAGCCCATTATTCATCTGAAAAGTTCAAGTTTTCAATTAGTTGCCCGAGAACGCCCTTCGCACTTTATCTATCCTTCTCTCTTTGTCTGTCGCTGTCTCTCTCTCTCTCTCGGTAGTGAAAACAATTCGCATTGAACTTTCGTTTCAATAACAATTAAAAGTTTCGCATTTGTGAAATTAATTTAAAACAATTACAGAGCAGCAGCAGCAGCAGCAGAGGAACTCGAGATTGTTGTCATTGATGCAACCGAAAAAACTTGTGCAACATTTCCAAAATAATCAAAAAAAAAAAAAACAGGGGAGGAGGAAAAACGAAGGAACAATCAAGCATACTTACTCTTACTATAAAAGTTTGAGATCCTTTCAATTCATTTTCGATTTTTTTTTTTTACTTTTCGCCCGTTTCGCGCGGCATTTTGTGTGTCAAGTTTCATGACGTTGACCCAATTTGAGGAGCTGACTTTTCATTTTCACTTGCCAGCAATAACTCTCTCTCTCTCTCTCTCTCTCTCTCTCTCTCTCTCTCTCTCTCTCTCTCTCTCTCCCTGCCCTCTTCTCTCTGCTCAGCTGGGGGTCATGTCCTGCCATAAAATACGAAAACGGGGCACCGAGTCGTTGCTGAAGCTGATGCGGCACGTTTATGCCTGCTGCCATTGTGAAAAATCAGCGTTTTTTTTTATTCCCCCTTCTGATTCAAAATCAAATCAATTATCGCCAAAATCAATTACAAGTCCTGGGTGACAGAGGTGCCCCAAAAAAGGGACAAGAGAAAGTAGGTTGCCCAAAACTCGTTACTCTTAGTCATTGGCTTGAAACTCATCCAAACTGAACTTGAAAATATTTTCATCATAATGCGATTTTTTTTTTAAAGTGTCTGCCAAAATTTCTGTGATTTGTCTGTGATTTTCGAAATGATTGCATATTTTGCATCTCTTACCAATTCCATTTGCCTAAACTCAACACTCTTCTCCAGGCAGCCAGGCAGGTGGCATAAGATTTTCATTAAACCAAAACCAACCCATTCGAACCACACAACCCGACTACTCGCTCCACAGGGACTCCACCTTCATATTTTGTTCGTTCGTTCATTCATTCATTCATTTGCCAGTTCCTCTGGCTGGGGGCAACACGAGAAATGCATCCATCACATGACTTGTTAGGTTTGACATTTGATTTTTGCATGAAGATGGAGCCACGCTCCCCCCCCCCCCCCCCCCCCCCACCCACCGGACTCTCTAACATTTGTAGGACTTTAACTTCAACTTCCTGCAAATCACCCAAAAACGAGCGTGTCCAAGTTGTGCATGATTTGCAACAAACAAGACCAGGAGACGAGAACGAGGTCGTCCCCAACGTCATAGTCATCGTCATCGTTGCCCTGGCTGCAGTCTGAGGATCGACAAAAGTTGGCCACGACAACCAAAACTGAACCCATTCACCCACATTCACCCACTCTCCACATGCAGTCGTCGATGGATATGGATTGTCCTTGTGCCTGCTGTGTAATTGAGCTTGTGTGTTAGCAGATGGTAGCTTTATTTTTAGGGTGTTTCCTTTGCTCAAATTGGGTTTGCGTTTTTACTCTGCTTTCGAGCATTGAGCCAGCCAAGGGTAGGCGAGGTTGGGTTGGAGGAGGTTTTTGGCTGTGTCTTGGCCGTGTTTTTGTGGCTTTTGCTTTAACAAGAGTCGTTGCCGTTGGCCCACAATTTGACAGAAAACGTGTGAAAGTTTTTGTCCTACAATTTGTCAGTCATTAGTTATTTATATCGTAGCATGGCAAAGAGAAATCCCTGCTATGATTCACTAACAGAAACCAAATGCCTATAGCAAAATTTGCTGTGTTTCCTGGCTCAATATTCATCGAACAAAAGTTATCTTAGTCGTACGGAAGTGGTTTAAATTTTCCGCAACTCTTCCAAAGTGGACCAAGAAATTTAAGTCTTAACTCTGAGCAATTGTTTGCGTCCCCCAAGATTAATTATCTTTTAGTGTTTCTTCAATGGTTAGAGTTTCGGTTTTGATTCGGTTATTACTTTAAATAAGCTTTATGATTGGGCTTACTTCTACTTAAGTAGAGAAAACCTTTCCATAAGACAACTAGAGAAATCATAGCAAGGACAAAATTCTGAATGATCTTCAGTTTTTTACCCAGTTTTTTCTAAATTGGTTTCGGTTTCGATTCGGTTATGAAATCAATAAAGTTTTATGAATGGACTTTCTTCGTTGAGGCTTTAGTAACAAGATATTTTGGTTACATAAGCAAAATTCTAAATGATCTTCAGTTTTTTACATGACATTTAGTTTTCGGTACTTTTGAGTTTTCTCTCAATTTTTTAGAGTCACCGAGGAGCTTAATGATTAGGCTTAGTTCCCTTAAGGCTTTAGTTAGAAAAGATTTCGGTTCCATTACGATAACTAAAGAAACCATGAATGATCTTTAGGTAAACCCTTTAAGAGAATCTTTTTTATAAAGAATTTCAATGGACTTCGATTTCAATTTCGATATTTTTACATTAATCGTTAAGAGTTTATGTTTTCTGTGCATTTCCACTTGAATAGTTGTGTCTGCGTTTTAAGTTGAAGTTTTTAAATCTTTCAACACTGTTGCTTTGCTTTTCATTTCCTCTCCCTTACACACACTCTCTCTCTCTCTCTCTCTTTCTCTGTCTCTGGCGGATAAGAACTTCTGTCATGGACATAAGATTCGTTTCGATTACAAATCATGAGACGTGACTGGCATTATGATGCCAGGACATTGGTGAAAAGGGGACGCGGGGCAGAAGAGCGTAAGAACATTGAGCGGCCAAGTCGCGTTTTGAGATTTGCATTTCAATTTGAGTTTCCGCGCGCTTTTTCCGCGACATTTTCAAATCGCGTGACCCGAGGCAAAGCAACAGAGACCAGACAGATATTCCACGTTCCATTCTTTTGATTTTCAATTGTGTGCAAAGCAGGCAACTGTTTTTTCTTCCCTCTTTCTTTAACTTTCTTTTTTCTATTTTTTTTTTTTTTTGTGAAATTAAATTAAATGAAATTAATTTAAATAAAAATGAAGTTTGACGCCTGGAGAATTGGTTAGTTAATTTAGTTGCTACTCAGGCAAAGGGGGGGGAGGGAGTCAATACTTAGTCTTTCCATAAGCGATCTCTCTATACAGTTACAGTCCGTCTATGTCGGTTTTTTTAAAGTGCGAAAAGCGTTTTTTAAGCCAATGGAAATTGAAATGTTTAACTTTCTCTTTAGTTTTTTTTTTTAAATACTAACAAATTCCATAAATTTCTTAAGAACAATATCTGTTAGGGATTTTTTGTCACACCTTTTTAATTACTCACAATTGTTCTGGCTATTTCCATTTTTCAGCTTATTAACTATTTCTGTTTTCAAGTTTTGTTTTATTTCTTTCTTGCAGTCAATTAAAACGTTCATAGAATTGAGAGCTTTTACATGAAGCTTTTCTAAAGTCCTGACAGTTGCTTCGCTTCTCCTTGTCCGGTACTTGGGCAACTGCTGCTGCTGCTGCCTTTTCAGAAACTCGACTCTTATACAATTTGTGAGCATTCAAGGCCCGCGGCTTGAGCCTAAAAAATGATTTCCCTCTCGGCTCCACAGTTCCTGCCATGTCCATAGGACCTGCTTGTCTGCCTGTCTGTCTCTGTGTCTCCCTGGCTCTTAGTTCGAGTAGAAAAGGAGCAAAGAACTTTTTAGCTAATTTCATGGAATTGTTTGGTCTCCCCCCCCCCCTGTCTCCCCGAGGGAGACAGCAGCTGCAACTGCAACTTTTACATACATTCTCTCTATGCAATTTGCCAGGACTCACATTTCAAAACCATCCACTTCTATCCCCACCCGCCACCGTCGTCGTCATTCATATTTAAACCGCGCGGACGAAGGCCCATTTTCCATTCAGTGTAGGAGATTTTCCTCCGTTCTTTTCCTCTTGTTGTTTTTTTTTTTTTTTTTTTTTTTGGGCAAAACGTAA
The DNA here is from genome assembly GCA_024703675.1 of Drosophila nebulosa. Taxonomy (NCBI): domain Eukaryota; kingdom Metazoa; phylum Arthropoda; class Insecta; order Diptera; family Drosophilidae; genus Drosophila; species Drosophila nebulosa. Next base: position 3,814,499 of record CM045724.1, on the reverse strand, counting down.
AATTTCTAATTTTATTTGCCCAGGCAACTATACAAAAGCATCCTGGCGTGCGCTTATTATCCTGTGCGTGCGTTACACTATAGCCTAAAACTTCCATGCCCACCACCCAACCACCCACCCCACATTCGCCCATTGAAAACCCAAACGCCCTATAGTGCTCTCTGTTGGCCCAGCTGGGCATTGTCCTGTCCCAGGACACGGGCCATGCTGCTGCTGCTGCTGGGCATTGCTTTTAATGCCTATTAAGCCTAGCAATTAGTGAAGTATTGGTTTTTCAATGCAACGCATGCAGTTTTCGTCCTGTGGCATATCAGTGGATGGCTATATGAGACCCTCCTATTATGATTTATAGTCGAAAATTATTCAAACCGAAAAAAAAAACAGAACACACACACAAAAATTATCGACGAAATTGGTTTAGTTGAGTGCCATTTTAGCTATGAAACCAAACATATTTCAGCTAAATGTACACTCTGTGCAGAAAGTAACAAACTACGACTATTGAGATTATAATGTCAGCAATTCTCCAACAAAATTATTAAAAAAATTATTTTTGTTTGTTTAATTCATTTCAAATAGGTTTAAGACTTTAAGACTACAATAACTGGGCCTTAAGTCGGAAAAGATATCGGCCATGATATCTCCATTTGTAATGAAACAAAGTGCAATCGACTATGCAAACACTCCTCGATTTCATTTATAGAACTTGCACTTTTTGCAACACAATACGAAAATTATTATAAAAATAAGTTTTTTTTTTCTAAAAGTGGCTGAAAACCCAGAATAGGACTTTAATGTCTTCAGAGGATGTAGTAACTCCTCAGCATAAATTCTTACCCTTTGCCATTCAAATAAGAAAGTTTGGTTTACGATGAGGCGAAACATAGATAGATAGGAGTTGGGATAAGATCTCAGCCTTACAGACAGGACTAAATTTTATATGTAGCTTCTACTATATTAGTTATTACTTTATACCTTTCGGAGTTATCCTTCTCTTGATTAACATGGTAATTAACTCACGACTTCAATTTTACATAGTTCGAAAGATAAATATTTCCATATAAAAATTGTTATATTGCTTCATTTAGAAATTTCCAGGTATGAATAAGTTATATAAAATGGATAAGACAATAAAAAATTTCAATTAAAGAAAAGTCTTTCATATTTTTCATATTTACCATCTTAAAACCGATCTTTGTATTCTGAAACACGTTGGGATATCTGATGTCTTTAAAAACTTGATTGATTATAAATATAATTTCATTATATTAACTAAAACAGCCAAAAGGAAAACAAAAGCAATTTGGCTTTAATGAACTGTCTAATTGATGGCCAAAAAGAAAGGCGAATGATATATGACTTACTGTGAATTATAATTTAAAAGTCCAAGTCTATTTCTAAAAGTAAATCAAAGCTTGTTCAGATAAAATCGATCTAGATATAACAAACCGCATTCGAATAAGAAAAAAATAAGAGTTTATTTGAATGAATTTACCACATTTTAAATACTAAAGACTGACTTGATCACAATGCAAGCCATTTGGTTTGTAGACCATCTTCTTTTTTTATTTGCCACAAAAGGACGTAACCACAAAAGAACTGAATCAAGAAGAGTTTATTTTTTTTTTTTTGGTGTGATGCTTGTTAAGTTTGTTGATTTTATGATTACGTGAAGTTGTTACCCTAAAAGTCGGCTCGACCCACATTCAATTTTTGAACGAAGCCGCTGAAACTGCCAATGGCACGTGTGGGACTGGAAAATCTATTATTCTTTTTCCTGCCTTTAAAAAATAAACCAGCACACTTGAAAAATGATTTTTGGCAATTAGCAGCGACAGGCGGCGGCAGTCACTGAGAGTAAAGAAAACAATTTTTAAAAAATCTTTAAATTTTTTTTCATAATTATACCCTTCCAATGAGGGTATATACGTTTTGAGATAAGAGATAAACTGAGAGTTATTCGTTCAATTAAAAAAAAAAAAATTCAAGCAGTTAAAACCGATGAAATATAGCAAATTTTAAAGGACTTATATATTCATTTTTCATCTTCAAACTAAGCCTTGGCTACTATTCAAAATCTTTGCCGTATTTTTGTTAGAGTATATCTAGTACGAGTCAAAAAAGAAAGTTAATTGAGTTCCTTCCCCCCGCTTTTTCTTTCATTGGCGAAGGACACGCGCTGGGTTTATTATCCTGGTCGACTGCAACCTGAGGGATTGAGGCATATACTTTCAGGATGCATATTCCTTTCACCTTCCTCTCGTACCAGCCAAACAGCTGCGCGTGCTGGTGCGTGCGTCAACGCCCATCATGCCACCACGCCCATTCGCAACCAAGAGCTGCATAATAATGTTATTAAATTAAATATTTGCTTTAGGGGGTATAAAATTTCATAATTTAATTAATTTTTTTTCTTTTCGCGTAGCTCAAAACTGAAAGCTAACGTCTTGAAAGTGTGTGTGGTGTGGTGTGTGTGTGTGTGTGGTGGATGGGAATGAGGGCGTGGCGGTTGGAAAAAAATATTGAATTTTACGTAGCTCCTTGTTTGATGAATGATTGCCATGGTTGCAGATGAGGTGAATGGAATGGAATGGTATGGGAGAGAAAAGAGAGTAAAAAAGGTGGAGGAAGGAGTGCTTAGGGCAACTGGTAGCAACCCATAACTGAGATTACCTTACCAATGAAGTCTTCGGGGTAGTTCTGGTAACAAGATCACAATTATGGATCCTTGTAGTGAACTAGATAAATGCCTTAAGAAGGTTAAGAAGCTTTAAATATGTTTTATACAGAAAAAGAATATTATATTTAACTAAGAAGAAAAAAATAGTAATCATTTTCAGATATTTTATAATGAAATTTGTATAGAAAATTGTCAAACTTTTTTCAATAAAGTTATAGATTACCAAAAAAGGCATTTTAAGCTTTCTTTAAACAAATAAATCAACAAATATATATACATTTTCCATTTAAACTTATTTTTCATTCATTTACCTTTGGGAAAACGAAGTGATATCTAAATTGAATTCGAAAACGGGCTTTGTCAAATTTTCTAGCCATGAATAGAAAGTGATTTGGACTAAAGATGGAAATAGGAATTGAGCTGAAACTGTTTACCAGCCGGCATAGTTTAATATATAAGGTTTTACAATATTTTCTTTTGAATACAAAACACTTTCTTAGAACTTTTAAAGAAACTAGCTTCGACATAGCCGAAGTTTGTATACCCCTGCAGCCAGTGGCGGCAACGTCGTAATTTAAGTCTGATTTTTTCACTTATAAAAATACCAAAAATGATCTAAATACAAAAATTTGGTTAACATACACCAACAAACAAAAAAGTTTTTCTCATAGAAACATTTTTTTTGTATTAATCCTATGGACGCAAAATGATATAGTGGTCAGATCCTTACAAAATCTGTCGAAAAATTGCGGACCACAACAATATACAATTGAAGCAAGTTTAGCTCGGAAAACTTAAAAAGCATAAAAGTTTTTCCCACGAAGACAGTTTTTTCGACGGATCAATCTTATAGCAGCTCTATGATATAGAAGTCCGATTCTTCCAAAATTTAACCAAAAGCCTATGGACTGCAATAATGGACATTAGTGATGAATATGGATCTATTAACTTAAGCAACAAAAAAGTTTTTCTTACTAAGACTTCTTTGACGAACGATTGTTCCTATGACAGCTATAAGATATAATGGCCCGATCTGGATACCGCAAGAACTTAACCTACCTATAGTAATCGAAAGCTTATATTCGAAGTTTTATGTATACCAATAGATTTTTAGCAAAGAGTTTTCGACGCGCTAAGGCAGACAGACAATCGAACGGACGGCTTCGTCTTTTCATGCTGATCAAGAACATATATACTTTATAGAGTTGGCAACTTCCCTTCTCTGCGTTACAAACATCTGAACAATTATATAATACGCTTTGCAAGGGGGTAAAAAGAAATCTTTCATCTACTAATTGATTATTCTAATGGACTTAAAACTTGAATTTTTAACTTCGTTTTTTTTACTTTTCTTTCTTGACCTGTTTCTAGTTAGCCACTAAAGACTACATCTATAAAAGTTTATCGAGTCGAATTAATGTCAAGTTTCAAGTTTTCAATTAAATTTAAGTGCCATAAGTATGACAAATCTATTGGCATATGGCTATAGAATTTATAATAAACAAATTAAGCAATTTATATTTTTATTATTTACAATTAGAGGGAAATCCAAGTTCTATGGCAGACATGACCATGCAATGAAGTGACTCTATGTCCATGCCAAAGCGGCCATCACTTTCGAATTCATAATTTAAACACCAACTGCAGACTATTCCCACAATCAAATTGCAATTAGCCCTTTTTCCAGAATTCAAGTTTCCTCTGTCACATGCATCGATGATGGGCGGACCCCTACACACACACACAAGGACACAAGAAGTCCAGTGGGTGGCAGAAGGAGACAGAGAGAGTGAGGGGGGAAGGGTAAAAAACTTGACAGCAAAATTGGCATATGCGTTGAAAAATTTCCGGCATGTAGTGCGGGGACAACGTCAGGACAACTAATAAAGCAACACTACTGCATGTCCTGCTCGTGTGTGTGTCTGTGTGTGTGTGTGTGTGTGTGTGTGTCAGTGTGTAGTGGAGGGAAGGAGGGTTTGTAATCCTGCCAAAGTTGACACATTTCGCACAACATGAAAAACGGAAATTGGTTGCAGCCGGTCCGACTTGGAAAAATCTAAAATGTCTGCATTCGTCTGAGGTCTTAATTGGCTTTGCCTTTTTACCCATTGCAAACGATCGACAATTTCAAGGCGCCTCAAAGCAGATTATGAGTATTAGCCACTAAGGGTAACTCTAGAGAGATTAAAGGATTAATCAAAAAAAAAAAAAAAAAAAAAAAAAAGGTCACTTTAAGTAAGTCGACATGCATTGTACTCGGATTATGTCAGATTAGTAGGTGAAAAATCTATTTTTCTATCCATTTTTCTCCTACTTTTTACACCCTTGCAACATGGTTTTAAAAAGTTAATCTAAAAGAAGTTTATAACAAAAGATCAAACAGAGAAAGAAATCCTGAGTCAATTTGGAACTAAACTTCAAATAAAAATTTGACCACACGAAACTGGAAACAAATTTAACTTCAAAAGCTTTGAATTGTAATTATCTTTGGAGAGATGGACTTTATCTTAAACAGATTCGACCCTGTTGACCAATCAAAACTCTTTTATCTCTCTTTCTTACTTTCTTTCTCGATTTTCCTTATCAGAAGTTTTCCATTAACAGTTGCTTTTCTTTATCACACACAAATTAAGACACTAAAAAAACATCTAGCACATAAATAACATTTTTCAATCTGTGTTTTAAGAATTTATTGCCATCTTTTCATCCATTCATTTATATTATTCATTCATTCATACCATTCTATTGTGGCTTCGGTTAAAGTGTTGAGTTCATAAATCAATTGAAATGTCTTCTATTATGCCTCCAAGTGGCAGTTCAAGTATATATTAATGCAAATTATATTATAAATATATTTATAAGACATTAAAAGAAAAAATGTACCACTGAAAATATGTTTTTCGTTTCGTATAAACCGAGAAAAAAAAAATAGAGAAAAATAAATCAATTCAATTTTCTCATTTTAATTGTACGACAGATTGGCTGCGGATGCGGATGTGATAGAGGAAGGGGGGGGACGAGTATTTACGGCAAGTCAGATCAGAACATGAAAAGTGCATTAAGCAATACCGTAAAAAAAAAGTAAGAGAACCGTATATCCATATTCACATTTCTCTATCCTCTCTTTTATCCCGTTTCGTTGTGTGGCAACCAAGAATTAAATGCATATTTCACTTTATGCCAAACTATTTTACACCGTTTTATGTCATTTAATAGTTAAACCATATGGAAACGAAAAGACAATGGAAATGTGTCAAACCCAATGCCTAAAAGGCCTACCAATTAGATCAATTACAATTAGCCAATGTCACACTCAATTGAAAGAGTTAGAGAATGAAGAAATCATTTCAATTGAATAGAGAAGGTAAACTCAACTCTTAACTAAGAGGGATATTTGCGAAATAAGTGAACTTTTAATATCCCAGACAAGTTTAAATATGCGAAAAGGTTGCAAGAATATTTGTTTACCATTTTGTTTTGGACTTGGATCAAAAGACTACTATATTAATAAGATCTAGTCCAAAGCCCGGCTAGAACTTTTACTAAAAATCAGTTCTTAATGTACGATTGATATGTTTAATTAGTTTATAGAACTTATCACATTTGGAAGTCCTGACAAAGAGAAGAATTAATGTTAATAATAAAAGTTTTTTTTTAATACCTTTTCAGACTAAGCAGCATTTTAAGGCGAATGGTAATTAATAATAAAAGTTTTTTCTAATAACTTTTCAGACTAAGCAGCATTTTAAGGCGAATGGTAATTTGGTTTCCATTTAAACGAAAATTCAACCAAGAAATATTGTCTAAAAAGAAAGCAACTTATTGGTCTTAAACCGAATTTTCTTGCGCTGCTTTAAATGGAGGCTATTACTTATATAGTAGTCCAATTTGGATGAAATTCGGTACCGACGTTTGGATAAGAAGTAAATTAAAAATTCGAAAATTTAAAGAAAATTCCATAAACAAACCAATAAGTTATTGATCTATTTTCGACCGATTGATCCTATGGAAGCTATTTGATCCGTCTCAATCTAATACATACAATGCTTGCATTATTTAGACGTCTGCATCAAAGTCCAGCACTGTAGCTCTACAGATCTAGAAGGAGATTCTGTCAATTCAGATGGGCCATGTCCATTATATAAGCTCATTTCAGAATACTTTGTATAATAGAAAGTACTTTCTTTTAGGCATAACACACTGATTCAAATTTTTATACCCTTTTTGCAAGGTTTAACAACTTTTTAAGCAAATTTGTTAGTTTTTACATTTCCAAAAACCCTGAAGACATTTAATTAGGGAGTTCTAACACCAGAAAGTGTTATGAATCATTTAGGACCACATTTTATTTATATTTTAGAAACTGTTTAAATGGTTTTCCAGCATAAGTCACTCGATCAGGGGCCCTTTGACCTAGCCAAGACTATTTTTAGGTTTGTGGTTCTAAGTTTTTTTAGTTAAATTTAAACTTATTCATTTTGATTAGAATGACCAGAAGATTCAAAATATTTAGATGCCAAGTGTTATAATAGATTAATGTGGTTCCACTAAGAGTGTTATGCCTATATATATATACAGCTACATATATATATTGGGCCACTCCTCCCCCATTTCAATTGCAGTTAGTACTTTCATTCGGTTCTGCATGTTCTAGGATAATTTATGGCACTCTCTCGCAATTCATGTGTGAGTGCGTGTGTGCATGTGTCTGTATGTGTGTGTGTGTGTGTGGCTTGCCCCTCTATGTTTGCAGCACATAACACATATTCCTGCGTATCTATCGCGCTCTTGGACTGCTCGCTATGCAATCAATCGCAATTCCATCTACTTCCTTCTACCTTTATCTCATGTACAGTGAAAATATTTCCCCCATATCGACGAGACACGAAGCATTATTAAAAGGTAAATATTGTCCAGGCAAACAATAAAACGACACGAAAATGTTTGAAAACAAAAAAGAGAAAACAATTTATGTATTTTTTGCGCAGACAAAACGATTTTTCCGATTTTTTTTTTTTTGATTTTTTTTTTATTCTCTATGAGATTTACGAGACATTTTTTGAGGGGCAGCCGCATAAAATTCCATTGAACCGAAACCCCCTCTCCCCACCCCTGTGGGGTTCTACTCAAGGCATACTCAAGTGCGTTTAATTAGAACGATGCCTAGAGGGAGAGAAGCATATAGAGAGGAGTTTTTCCTTTGCTTTCTTTGGCATATTTTCCATGTCTCCAATTAAAATGAATGCGTTCATTGATCCGCCTTCGAATGTGTGTATGTGTGGCAGAGTCGACAATCTGCAGTCCAGGAGGGTCGGTGCGGGGGTTGTAGGGGGGAACTTGCTGCCGTTGCTGTTGCTGCTGCTGTTGCTTATCGGGCGCTATAAATCTTGATACGCTGTCATGTTCTGTCTAATTAGCAATATGTCAATAAACTTAATTTAATTTCGTTTTTTTTTTCTTTTCTTTTTCATGAGTGTTTGTGTATATTGGGGAGGGAGCTAGGGAGGTAGGGAGGAATGTGGTAAGGGGATAGTTCAACATAGTTTAAATTTTATTCTTCACCAAAGTCGCTGTTTATTGGAATATTTGAAATCCATAGAAAAACATTTGAAATTCGATCTACATTTTCTAGTCAAACACTTCAATTTACTCGTTTTTTTTTTGTTTTCATTTGGCAGTTACAATACATTTCCATTGCATGTTTTTTTTTTTGCTGCATGGAAAAATGAATAAATCGTTTTTTGTTGTCATAATATTGGTTCATTTTGGTGGGTAAGGAAAAGAGTTATTTTATTTGTTTTTTATTTGAAAGAATAAAAAAATTTTGAATTTGAGAAATATTTTTTTATGAAGAATTTGAAGCGAGATTTAATAATTGTCATAGCCATAAAAAAGGGAACCCAAATTATGGGCTTTTGTGTGTGTGATTTTAATTTAATTATGGAATTTTTAATGTAAAGTTATATCTTATTACATTTTTTTTGTTAATAAATGGAATTTGTCAGCCTTTCAGAATGCTTTATGAATAGTTTATGTAGAAAGCTTTGGATTAATACGATATCCCACACTTTTTTCATTAAATTGACTGTCTTGATTTAAGAATTGAAATCAATGCGTCAAGTTAAGCACTTTGACCTTTTGAGGTGAAAGCTCATTTTCATATCTAATTTAAACGGAAAATGCGAATTTTTATAGAATTTTGACATAAGTTTCTTAATGTAAACCCAAAGAACATTTATTCTGTCTATGGTCTGAATTAAGTCATAAAAGATACAAAATTCACATAAGGAAATAGCTCTTTTCCAACATTTCGAACCGATCTTCTAAATTGAATAAGTTCAAAATAGATTTAAGACTCAAACCCAGTTCAAACCCAGTTTAAATTAATAAAATTCTGTATTGGCTTGAAGATCGAATAACTCTAAAATGTAACTCAAAATTTATTGAGTTAAAAATATCTTTCAATCAAAAGAAAATTTTAAAAGTTTTTTTTTACTTCAACGATTATTCATTCATTGATGCATTTAAATATTGTACTACAAAATTTCGGCAACATTTGTGGACTTTATCTTAAACCTATTAACCCTGCATTGGAACACTATGACCTATGATCACTTCGATCAGCAATGTTCTAATGCACCTTAGATCGAGTCATGGTACCCAGAAAAGAGCCACACGCTTTGGCCTACTTGGATGACACCATTGGATGAACGCATGGCACTCTTAGAAGAGGTTTTCCCTAGGTTAAGAGAGGTTCATCTAATCCAGGCGTAGTCTACAGGACCTTGGGCACGTCAACAGCAAGAATGGGCAAGAATTGACTCGTACCAGACTTCCCGAGCTTAGTGCAACCTATCACGGCACTCGTGAAGAAGAAGGCAGAGGACCTTCGAGAAACTCAACGGACTAGAAGCTGTGCCGACCTAAACCTTTATGAAATACATTGATAAAAGGATTGAGAACTAGCAGTCAAGAGACCGCCCACTAAAATTCCTGGTGCATGGAAAAATGCAAGCCACTGTAAATGGAAAGTATTACTAGTTAATAACACATTTACTCTACCCTCAGTCCATATGTGGACAAGCATTGTCATCATTTATCTTAGATTTTTATTGTAAACCTTGTGTTCTTTAACTTATAACAAGCTGCTTAATTAATTTTTCTACACTTTTGCCTCCTCAGGGCGTAACTAAGCAGCAGATATTCGCCCACAACGGACATAACACAAATGGGATCAGGATTAACCAGGGTGACACAGAGAGAGAGAGAGAGAAGGTCTAAAAGATTGAAATCATGCGTGAACATTAATTCGATTTGCGCAGATGTTCGCCAGTGAAGAGTGTGCACACACACGCACACACACACACACACGCAGATGAGAAGGACAATGAATGAGTCTTCAGCTTTAATTTCGCATATTATTCGATGAACTGTTGACAACGATGGAAACGTACCTGGGGGACACAGTCAGTCAGAAGGACTCGACTCGGCATTTGGGTCCCGGTCTCTATCTCTCTCTCTCTCTCTCTCTCTCTTTCTCTCTGTCCAGTGTCACTAATTGTACACAATATGGAGAAGATATGTGCGGCATGTCCATCCTTACTGAATTGTACTGGTGGTTGCTGGTAGTCGTACCATCACATCCCATCCCATGCCCACCCAATCGTCCATTCATCCCATCCATTAGCTGGTGGCTCACTACGTTTGTTCGTTTGATCCTGGTTTTTCTGGGTGTAATGCAATTAATGTGATTTTTGGTTGCAAATTAAACGTATTTATCAACGTTTATCAATTAATTTTCATTTTCATTTACGGTTGACCAAAAATGGCAACAAACAAAAACAACAGCAACAAAAAAAAAAACAAAAAAAAAAAACGAAACGATGCAAAATAAAAGCTTCCGTTGCGAGGCTTGACAAATTATCAAACAATGATTAAGCATGACACTTTGATCGAATTTAATTAAATCTATGGAAACGGAAGCCAATCTTCAGGTCAACACAAAATCTCCCCAAAATCTATTCCCACATACACACACACACACACTCACACAGAAATACACACAAAAAAAAAGTTGGCAAATGCATTGCGAAAATCTCTCAAAATTCAACCAAAAACTAAACAATCAATTTTCCCTAAACCGTCCTTTTCACCCTCACCCTTCCCCTCTCCCCACCATGAGTTTTGTTGGGCGTGGCTGTTACATCCCCTCAGAGGCTATGCTAATAATGTTTTGTAATTTATTTTCAACATGTTGACAGTCGATGGCGCATTTTATGTCGTAAATTTGTGGAATTTGCACAAATGATTGTTGTTGTTGTTATACGCGTTGTTGTTGTTGTTGCTGCTGCATCTGATTCGGTTGCACATAATTGATTACGGGCAATCATATTAAAGGTGCAAATCGATTGGCATTCATTTGGTTTGTGTCTGCCAGCCACATGCCATGGTCGAAAAAGTGAGTTTTGAATTTGCGACGGCATGGCATGCTATGAATAAAAGGATATGAATATATATTTCAAAATAGTTGATAACTTTAACAATGTGTGTAGAGAAAACAACTCTCTGGCTTATTGGTTATCATTTTCCAAAAGATTTATCTCTTTTGCTATTTCTTTTCTGTGCAAATTTGGAGCAATTAATGATCAAATCAATTGTAGATTTCTGAGTAGTTGGCACTGAACTCTCACTTATCAGTCTCATTTATTTTTTTCCACTATTTTTGTTGTATAATATTTGTTTAACTTTATCTGAATGTGAGCAAACTTCGAGCAGTCAATGGTCAGCATTAATTTTTCCCCCTTTTTGCCAAAGAATTGGTCCAAAATAGTTAACTTGGAAGTTAAGCCGTTGAATTATTCTCCAATCTAAGCCAACACACTCATAAAAAATGTATAAAAAATGTTCAAATTTGTCCATTTATTTGGCAATTTTTTCATAAAACTTTTCTTTAAACTTTAAACAGGTTCATTTATTGGAAGTACGCAAAGAATTAGCCTTAGAGCAGGCAACGCAAATAATTGTTATTTCATAAATATTTTTCAAAAAAATCATTAATATTTTAATTCTGAAGGCTTATAGTAATGTCTGCTTATAAGTGATGCTAATTGTTTAATATTCAAATTATTAAATTATATTTGCAATATGTTGAATGAGATACACCTTCTCCAGGAAGCCTTTGGAAGACTGTTTTGAAAGGAAATCTTCCCAAGATGAGTCTATTATGAGTACCTTTGAATAATTAATCTCATGAGCGATTGAATAAAGACTGAGTCTTCCACATGCGCAGAATATGATTAAAATTTGACCCGAAAAAGTCACAGGCAACTCACTAAGAAGAATCGCGGCTTGGCTATCATTTTCTCCTGAGAGAAGAGTCATTTATGATCAGAAAACGAACACATTATATGACTATATATACTGAAATATTAAAAAATGACTCAGTTATGATCTGTTAACTTTAAAAATGCTTTCTGCGTAAGTTCACAGTGCTTAATTGCTTACCATTACGTCAAAAGGCGTTTGGAGTCAATCTTTAATGTATTACCAATCTGATTCACAAGCCGAGCCAAATGATTTCTATAGTTTTTAAGTCTGCGCTTATCTATGAAGTAATTTGTTTTTAAATTTGTGGATGATACTTAAATTTGTGTTAAAAATTGGGTCTTATAATTGTGTTTTCTATGTTCAAATCTTCTTTTTTTTTATACTTATTATAAGAACAAACTTTGCGAAACAAACCACATTGAATTTCAATTTCAATTAGGTCGCGCAAAAAGTTTTTTTGATTTGATAAAGAGATAAAGATAAAGAGTTTTAGATCGAAAACAAGTTTCATCATCAGCATCATCATCATTATCATCGTCATAATCATCCAAATCCAATCATCTCTGCCATCTCTGGCATTATGCCAAGTTTTTTTTGTCTTTCTCACCAAACCAAACAAGTGACAGGCAGACTGAAAAGTCAGGCTAAAATGAAAAGTGCATGGCAAAGCACTTGACATACCAGAAATACCATCAAAATATTCCGGAACATAAATGTCAAAAACCCATGGGCCAAACACCTGCCTAATGTCCAATGCGTGTGTGTGTGTGCGTGTGTGAGTGAGTGTGTATATCTCTTTTCGACTCTTGAATGCAATTAGAGCGTCCAAGTTTTCAGGTGAGCGACTGCTTAAGTGAGACGAAGACAAGATGAAAATGACATACACAGAGGGGCAATAAGTGCGAGACAAACTGACAGACAGAGCAAGAAAGAGAGAGAGGCCTATGAAGAGGAAGAGGGGAGCGGAAAGAAGGGTGATAAATGTGGCAGGAAGTGTAGATAAGGCATGCCTGGGGTCAAAATTATAAGCCAAAAACCAAACAGTTTGTTGAGAGTGTGATAAAAAAAAAAAAAAAAAAAAGGAAAAATATAAAGTGAGCAGAGAAAGCATTTAATGCAAAATCCATAAACCAACACTGTCTCTGAATAATAAGCCATGCTTCGATTTTCCACTTAATTTATGTCAAATATAGATAGATAGACGCCTCCCCCGTCCACAGAAAGAAAAGCAAAAAAGTTCTTTTTTTTTCCCTCCCCCCACATTGAATGTGAATTTTTAATAGACTTTTAATAACCCAAACGTGGGTGGGCAGGCGGTAGCCGGAGTTAGTGGCAGCTAAACAGAAAGTGTAATGAACCGCAGGACACATTGTGCAGACATTTTCCAAATGAAAAGCCATTCACAAGGCGTTTGCCAATGGGCAAACAATGCCAAGCCAAGCGGTACACCAATGAGAAGAGAAGAATAAAAAAAAAAAAAAAATACACACACAAAAACCCCAAGCTTCAGTAAACACAGAAAGCACAACACAAAAACGACTTAAATTATACCCTGTAAATATTTAATAATTGCTTTTTATCATGCCAATCAAGGTTTAATTAATCAACCAATGATGCCTATCAAACGCCTTAATCATGCCTTGAATATATTTTTTAACATTTTCAACCTAGAAAAGAAAATTTGAAAAGCCAAAGCATTAACAATTTATGCTAAAATTAGTATTAAATTTAATTTTATATATAAAAAGTTTTTCCGAAATTTCTAGACATTTTTACAAAGCATTAACAAATTATGGTAAAATTAGTATTAAATTTAATTTTATATATAAAAAGTTTTTCCGAAATTTCTAGACATTTTTAAGAGGTCTGTTATTCAGAAATTCTTTGGTTCATCGAGTGTTTCTTAAAATGTTTTTACAGTAACATTGGGTAAAAGAAACACAATTATTGTATTTTCTTTTTAAGAAACGCGTTATAATTTCTTCGAATGATATTTCTTTGTTGCTTTACTCCAAATTACAGTAAATATTTTCTTTATTTTCATTTCTTGTGCAAGCTACTGTAATGCTAAAACGCTCGAAATGTGATTTTAAACTATTCACAAAAGTAGTTTCTATTTTCACAGAATGAACTTTTAGAAAATTTTTACCAATTAAAAGATCTCGATCGAAAACGATCTTTTTTTGGTTAGACAAAAGATTTTTCGAGTTAAATTTAATGAAATATTTTAGATGAAAATAAACGATGAAGCAAAGAATGATTTTGTGATTCAAATAAGAGTACATACAAGTCAGATTTGAAGAGAGATCAGCTAGCCTGATAGACCCCACAATACCCTAGGGATTATTGTTTGAAGGAATATATAACCAGAAGCTGGCAACAGGAGCATCAGGAGTCGTCGCTGTGCCAGAGACAAACAAGAACAATAAAGATAGAAATCAACGCAGACGTGTGCATAAAATATTAATTATCAGCAGTTTTACTAGACAGCCTCGACATATTGGCAATGACTCTGAAAACAACCAACCAGCCAACCAGCCAGCCAGCCAGCCAGCCAGCCATTCAGCCAGTCTTTGGCAAGACAAAAACGAGTAAGCCGACGAGAAACCGATGGTTTTGCCAGACACGCAATGACTTTGGCATTGGCAATGGGTTTGGCATTCGGCCGTAAAGGAAAACTAAGCTCGCCGCTGCATGAAAAAATTAGAAAATTGCCAAATATTTTAAGATTGGCGGGAAGATCCAGAAAAATCACAGACAGAAGTGCATTAAGCGCAGATGTTTTGCAGCAGCAAGAAAGTGAGAGGAAAAAGTCATATAATAGTCCTTTAAGCATGAGAAATTGTTGCAACGAGATGGCTAAGAAGTGTATAAGAATTAAATTTTTAATGGCAAAATTTTGTAAATAGGTTTCTAAAATTGCCTTAAAGATAATTTGTCTTATAAAATCAAGACGTTAGATTAAAAAATGTATTAAGCAAGAGAAGAAGTTTCCATAATTTATCCTTTCTCTCTGCTTCTCCCTCTCTCTCTCTCTCTTTCTCTTTCTCTCTTACTTTGTTTTGTCTCCTACATCTGGCTCCATTTGGGGTCCATTTAAATGATTACTCCCCTAGGGAAATTTTTAGTAAATGTATTTTTGTTTTCGTTTCTTTTCTTAGAAAAAGTACTTTAAATATTTTATTTGTCTGCCAGTTCGGACTACATTAAATTTTAATTAGTAGCAAAGTTTCATGTTACATTTTGAGATCTTCCCTCAAATGACTCAAAGAGTATTTTTCATTTTCAATTGTTTTACTGCGTTTTCACATTAGTTGACAAATTGAACAATTGATGGAAAAGCCAAAGGGTTGTGTGTGTGTGTGTGTGAAAATTGATGTTGATTGCCGTTTTATTGATTATTTGATCAATTTGTTTTCCACCATTTGGTTGCGGGAAACAAAAAGAAAAACCACTTGA
The DNA here is from genome assembly GCA_024703675.1 of Drosophila nebulosa. Classification (NCBI taxonomy): domain Eukaryota; kingdom Metazoa; phylum Arthropoda; class Insecta; order Diptera; family Drosophilidae; genus Drosophila; species Drosophila nebulosa. The sequence goes on along the minus strand of CM045724.1, from coordinate 3,799,033 downwards.
AGTAGGGGTTCGGCTACTGTCACATTAGAAAATGTGGGGCATGGGGGCGGGGTAGAAATGTGAAACCGAAAGACTGCAAAACACTTGAGATCATGAATATTCTATGATTAGTGTTAAATGTGCTTGCCGCTTGCCGTTCGTCTAAGAAATATGTTTCCTTAATAGTCGTCCTGCCTGCCTGCCTGCCTGCCAGGCGCCGGGCATCCTTTTCAATTTTTCAAATTTGTTGTCAACGCGGCATAAATTAGAGGGAAACTCTACTCGACAGCGTCACGGTCCACAACGGGGGGTAACTATGAACAAGAAGGACAATGGTCCTTGCTATTTATGGTAAATGCCTATCAGCTGTGTTTGCTTTATCCTTTAGCCTTTATCCCATTCCATATGTCTTTGTGTCTGTGTTTATGTACGGCGAGTGAAGAGATAAATGAATTATGTGTATTTTGGGGAAAGTCTCGATAAATTTCAAGTGGAGAAATGGCAACGTTTCGTTATCATATTTCCAGTATTTCTTCTTTTGTGTTTTGAGGCGATGGTTAATATTTTGTTTATCAATTGGTCTTTGTTTTCGGTAAGCTCTTAACTGATATGTTCACTTCATTAAGTTTAGGCCAACAATTTGACCACTTCAAAGTGATTTCGACCAATTGCAGCAATCCTTTTTTTACTAGCCATTAACCCGCACAAAAGCAACAACAAAGTTTGCTTTGAAGTTGAAAATCGAGATAGACCGAGAAACGAGAAAATAGAAACAAGCCAATCAGTAGTACATGATAAGACACAAAACAAGAAAGGAAGAAAGAAAGAATGAAAGAATGGGACACAAGCCATAAAATCGTTCAAGGGCTTTACTGCAGCTGCTTGGGTTTTTTCTTTTTTTGGGGTCTTCCATTTCTTTATCCCTAAAAGGATAAGCGATAAGAATTGTTCTCAAGTGCAATTTTCAATTATGCAATTTCTCTGCGCATCAAAAGCCTTCTTCCTTTTGTTCAGCCCATCGGCTGTCTGTCTTGCTGTCTGTCTGTCTGTCTGTCGGTCTGTCTGTCATTCATTCATTCATTCATGTGGCCATCTGAAAAGTCTTTTCATTAAAAATCGTTTAATCCACGCTATCATTTTCTTTTGCCTTGGTTTTCCCTTTAGTTTTTTTTTTTTTTTTGTTTATCGTTCTTCCTCCCCCCCACACCCCATGGGCTTGGACTGTAGTTGCTGCTGTTATCCTGGCTTGCCAATTGCTCATTGATGCAAACGTCATTTGATTGTCGTCATTGTGTTGCATTGACAAGGACAGACGAGAGACATCGACATCAGCCTCAGCCTCAGCGTCAGCGTCCATGTGAGGCAGGACAGAAACGGATGTTGGTTCTTCAATTTGTTTTTCATGTTTCATATCCTGTCAGGCGACCGATTCCCCCACCTCCACCTCCAGCTCCTCCTTTTATCTCGCGTCCGTTCCATACGCCCCTCGACATGTGTTGCGTGTGTGTGTGTGTGTGTATTCTGCGGTTGTGTGTGCATGACGCACTTGATGGTTTTTTTTTTTTTGCTTCCCTTTCTCCTTTTTTATGCACCCTCTCTCTCTTTTTCTCTCTCTCTCTCTGGTAATTATTGGATTTGCAACCCCGCTGACCCTAATTATGGACCAGCACGTGGGAGAATCGCATGAGAGAAAACACATCGTGTTATCTTTGGTCCAAGTGCATCGATGTAGTGGTTTATCTCTTCCCAGTTAAGGGTGAATAGTTGGGCATTTTAACCTCATCTAAAATTATGCCAAAATCAAATGAAGTCCTCAGTTAAATTCATAATTTAATCGCTTATTAATCTGCAGTGTATCTGCTCTAAATCGAAATGCAATACAGTAAAGCATTTGCAGTTTGCTTAAAACTTGGTAAATCACCCAACAATAGCCTAAACATATAAATAAATTTCTATGAACAACTTCACTCTCGATGAAGAAGTTTGAAGGCCACTTTCAAAGGAGTCTATAATACTTAATAATAACAAATTCCTTTTCTGTGAAACTCAAGCCGGCTTCAACAAAGTTTTGTTAAAATAACATTGGTAAATTACTTGATTTTCTTTGATTTTTCTAGTTACAGTACTAGAGTCCGTTTTGAAAGTTTAATCAAAAATTCAAAAAGTCAAAAAAGCGAGGTAAGTTTGCCCAAGTTTTTGAAATTAAATTAAATACAAAATGCTAATTTAATTTCATAGTAATAATCAGATGATAAGCGTTAACTTAGGAGTCAGAAGGCTGGGCTAACTTCGGCTCTATCAAGTACCCTTGCAGGATTTTCTGTTCTTCTTGCCATAAGTAAAGATGTCATAACGAAAACATCTTACATGGAAAATTGATCACTATGTAACCACTCGTCTCTAAATTACCTAAATGATAAAGTTGTCTGATCTTATATAAATTTAGCACAGACATTAATTCCTAACATGTTAAACTTAGAAATATTAATTTTGAGGCTAAACGCTTAAAAAAGAATGAAATTTTTGCTCTAAAACTGAATTTGTCTATTAGTCATCGTTGAACTTAAAAACTACTAGAACGATATATTATAAAAATTGGTGTATATATTTAATTACTCACGGAGAAGGTTTCTATGATATGCTCATTGTTGCCACTCACCGCCAGGTGGCGCTTTAGAGTAGCAACTTCTGCCCCGTTCAACCGTTTGTCATAATAGAAGGCAGAACAACGTCTGTTGAGGTAACTAGTTTCTTTATAAAACCCAATGTAAACTATATTACAGGGTATTCTCGAAATCAAAAGAAACTACACTCAATTGGCTCAGGTAGTAAATTGTATTTGTTTATAAAGTGAAATATTTCAAACGCTTCACAGTCTCGTCAAGCGTTTAGCATATTCTCTTTGTTAGGATGCGCATTTAATGGCTGTCATATCTTTTGACTCGCTGTTGTTGTTGTTGTTGTTGGTCCTCATTTTAACTACAAAACAGGCGCAGACAATCACAGAAGCAGGATAATACCAAAAAGGAACCTGCTTTGCTCCATTAACAAAAACAACAACACGAAACAAGCTACGCATAATGCCATGTAGGTAAGGCAGAGAGACTGCGTGAAGGCGGCTGGCAGGAGGGTGTGGTTGTGGGAAGTTCTATCTTCGTCTTCGTCTGGTTTATAATGCGCACCGCTTCACTACGCTTATTATTTGTAGCATACTTATTGGGGGTGGTGAAAGCAAGACGATGACAACGACAAGGACTATGATTTTGCTTTTTAAATATGCATAAGCAAAAATAATAAAAAAAAAAAAAACAAAAAATTAAAAGGAGGGCACAGCAAAAAATTCAACAGTGAAGAATGAAGAACTTAAACCCACATATACAGCCGTACTCAGACATATTTGCCAGCATCTTTGCCATTAGACAAGGTTGTTGTCATTTTGTCTCTGGCTTGTGGGGATTCCTATTGCTACTGCTGCCGTTGCTCACATTTTTTATGCTTTCACCTGCCACGTTTATTTGGCTTATTAAATCAAATTAAATCATCTCAATCAAAAAAAAAAACAAAAGTCCTTATCAACATGTCTCAAATTTCTAAATATACATGTCCTATTGAATCGTGATTGCTGCTTGTGATGATCGATAGATGTTTCCGTTTGATTGAGGCAGTTACACATGGAACAAAAAGCTTGATTTTATTATGAAAATATTCAATCGTTCTTTAAAAAAATGAAAATTTAACAAAATCCATTAAACTCCAAAAACTTAGCGCAGAAAATGTTATTCTTTTGTATAGTAAGCTAAAGATTTTCTTTAAATTTTATTGATCAATCAACTTTACTTATTTTTCCTCTCTCTGTATCTCTCTCTCCCCCTCCAAAATGGACGATCTTATTGTTATATGTCTTCGCATTATTCAAAATTGCCAAATAAATACGTAAATTTTGGATATGAAAAAATCAGCACTATTTTGCAAACAACGAACTTCTATATAGACTTTTAACAATGTGAATTGTGGTCAATGTAGGGTGGTCAATGTCCTATGGTATGCACAAAAAGGTAGACTCTGATCTTGTAATGTTGCGCCTGTCATTTTTCGCTTCATTTAGTTGCAATTCCCAACTAGTTTTAACGTTCAAGATATGGTATGGCGATTGCAATTTTGGAGTTTTCAGCAAAGTCTTTTTGAATTAGCTATACAGACAACCTGCATTCTATCACATAATCTATGCAAAGATTGATCTCGAGCTGGCAATACCCTCGTTTAATTCAAAAAGGTCGCAAATCAAAAATAGAAAAAATAGTTGGTCAATTTGGTAAGTTTTTTTTAGTCAGGTCAATTTCTCATTTGCTTTCTACAGTGTGTGACAACATTTAGCTATACAGCCAGAACTCGCTTTGCGTTGGAGTAAACTGAAACAACGCAAAGTGAATCAGAATTTTCTATAGCAAACTATGTATGCTTGAAGATCGAAGATAGGTTCCAGGGCAACGAAAATACTACGTTTTAAAAAGAAAGTTGTACAAAGTAAACAATTAAAAAGCAAAAATAATACATTTTATTTAATGCATACAAAAAAAACAAAATATTAACGAATTTAATTTCAGATAACTATTTAATTAATTTACGAAAAATAAACAAAAGTAAAGATTGATACTCAATCACTGACTGGGTTCAAGTCTATTGTCGTTATGCGCTTTTCTTTCACTCAAAAATTGTCCAATATTTGCTGAATAGCGTTTTGTTTTCCTTAGACACCGTTTAGAAAAAAAACAAAAGAAAATTTTCCAAAAATTAAAGACTTAAACCCAAAAGAATACCATTTTCGAAAATCTTACGATGCACTGCGAAATTTAGTACTTATTTGGACTCAAAACGAGATCTAGGTGTATTTCACAATTCAATTGGCTGGCAGCATTTAAATAAGTGTTAACAGCCAAGCTAAGAGAAGTTAGCCATGCTTTCTTCACACACATCATCTCTTGCCTCAAAATCATTAAACAATGAATAAATTTTTCGAAAATTAATTTTCAAATCATTTACCCTATCGATGGCACAAATCAAACACTTAGAGGCTCAGACATCAGACATCACGTCACGCCCCACGACGATTTATCCAATGAGCCGGGTCTTCAAATGATGCCTAATGATGTGTTTGGTCCCTGCCATTGTTATTTTCCCTTTCGTTTCGTTGGGCCAAATTAAAGCCACATGAATGTGGATTTAGTCAAAGTGATGCCCACAAAAGAAATAGATAAAACTCAAAATGATGCCCACTTAAGATTGAAAGTTCCTATGAAAGAACTGATAGAGCACATCAGCAACTGCGCTTCGGGCAGGTTATTGAACTGCCGTCTCTGCCGTAAAAATGAAAATGGGGCTGTAAAATGTCATACCTTATCGATATGACAAAACAAATATTTTTAATCAACATGAAGAACAAGCCACAGCTGCCTGCTGATGACATCCTTTTGCGTCCTTTCTCTCTATCTCTCTCTCTCTCTCTCTACCTCTGTGGCAAACATCACGTTGATTTTTGATTATAAGTTCGAATGATGATACAGGGAAGGAGGGCACCGGATAATAATAGCTTCTGCCAGAGACTGAGACACGACTGTAGCCTGTTTGATGTTGATTATGACAAAAGTTGTTGCTGCCTGATAAGCCTACAAAAAAAAAACTGAAAAAAAAAACCAAAAACTCTCAAGCGATGAGCGTGCAAATTTCTACAAAAAAAAAAAAAAAGAGGGAAAATGTAAGGCGGAGCTGGGAAAACAAAACAGGATGCGTGCTGTTGCCAGCCACAGCCCGCGCACGTGTCGCCCTAAAAAGCCGATCTAATCAAATGGAAGTAAAATGTGTAAAAGGTGGAAAATTTTGCACCACTCACATACAGCAAGAAGGATGAGTTTAGTATCAATAATTGACACAAGAGCAAACAACGAACTCTTGCATACCCTATACAAAATTTTGTTTACTTTTTAAACGATTCTCTAAGATTGTAATTTTATATAATATTAATAAAGATAGCCAAATTCATTGTCACTAATTAATTTCAAGAACATTTCATACTTTTTCAGAAGAAATCGTTTTAAAGAAAATCGGTTAATTTAATTGTATGAAAAAAGGTTGTAAAAAATGCGTTGTGTTTGGATTAATCAACTAAAAACGATAGTTCAAATCGAAGGAACAAGTTTAGCGCGTAGACATTTGCAATTTTTTTTCGAATTACATATAATATCTAAATTTGGTAACGCTAATAACTTTACGTAAAACAATTGTTAAAGAATTTCGACCAACGTCCCATAAGCAACGCCTTAAAACGCTCCTTGGTATACCTTTCTCCCTCCAAAAATATAGCTTAATTTTTCGTTTTCGTTTTCATATTTGTTCAATTCAGAAAGATTCTAAAGAAACTTCACTTACATAAAACTTGGCTCTTAAAACTTAAAATTAGTCTACAGAATTTCGAATTGTAAAAAAGACATGTTAAGTGGCCTATCTATCAGTTTAGACCCATCAATAAAGCATGAATCAAATACCATACTAATACCTACGTAGTGTGAGATATAAAAAACCATTTCATATTTTAAAGAACCTGAAAACACCAGACAACCTCTCAATAAGCTCTGATACAAGGTATTCCAAAACAAGCTGACTCCCAAATTAGGTATACTTTTTATTTATAGTGAAAACCAGCAAAAAAACAAACTGAAAAGTTACAAAAAAAAAAAAAAAACGAAAAACCTCGATTGTGGAAAATGGAAAATCATAACTCGTCGCCTTTATTATTTTTGCTTTCTGTTTTTTTTTTTCTGTGCTTCTTAATATAATCCACAGAAAGTTCATGCCGCATGACTAGACACAAAACAAAAAATGTTTTATTTTTATTCTCGTTTCTTTGCATTTTTTGTGAGATAAGTTGAAATTTAAAGTTTTCATTTTCATTTGTCTGCCGTTTCTTTCTCCTCTCGTCGTTAGGGTTTGCATTGCCCATAAAATGGCTGTCATATGCTAATTTCCATATGGTCAAACCCTTTCGAGGCAAAACGACCCAACGACAACGACGACGACGAAAAATTTTAATAATTTTCACTGAAGTTTTCGCCAGGCTTTTCTCCCCCTAGTGCGTTGCCTTTTTCCCAGCTAATTGTATGCTAAACGTTTTCGGGGAGGAGGAAAAGTAGGAAAACGTTGAAAAGTGGGCGGAGGCTTGGGGTTTTTTGACTTGGGTTTGGGCTGCTTTTGTGTACAGAAGAGGAAGGTTTTTAGCAAAAACTTTATCTCCCCCACTGGATGTGGGTGTGTGTGTGTGTGTGTGTGTGGTGTGTGTGTTGTGTGTGTGTGTGTGTCTGGACACATGAGCCTTGGCTGGTTGGTTAACTATTCCCTATCAACATGATAGTCGGGTAATGACTTTAATTGCTGGAGCTTGGGTGAGAAGAGTTAATATTGGAGATGATAAAGTATCGTTTCGGTTATTTCGGTTAAAAACTTTCATTCAAGATTTAATTAGCAAAAAGTTTTAAGTAAATATTTACAAACGAAATGTTTCATTTGGTTCTAGATTGTTGTCCCTACAAAATTTATGATGTAATTGTGTCTAGTGAAAGGAAAAATGAAGACAGGAAATGAGTTTCGATATTCGACACACGAAAATTTAGCTTGACAAAGATTTGTCGTTGCTTTATAAAATTCCAAAAGGTTAACAAAATTGCATTAACTTTTTAGGAATTGCGTTGACTGAGTCTTGCTTTTGTTGGTTATATTGCTTATTGGGATTGAATTTGAGTGACAAGGTAAAATAGTTCAATTCATAGATCAATTATGCAAAATTGTGGGATAATCTTATGAAAATTAGGCAAATATTTGTTTTACAAATTTAAAAGATAATTTCGTGCGAAAAGAATCTATCTAAGCTGATCTACTTGCCAAATCTCTATCTCTATCTTTATTCGAGAACTTCTGGCTGGAAATATTGTTCCGAGGAATTCCGATTTTATGATCGTAAAGTCACTTGCACTAATGTCTTAAGGAATATCTAGGGACACCAGCTCATATGTCTTAGGTAATTTCTTAGGACATTGCCTTAAAGAATATTCTGTACAGCTTTCTATTTGATGTTCTATTTATCTCTCAGACTCAAACTAGGGTCACATTCGCTCGTGCTTAAGGAAATTTCTGAAGACATTACCTCAAACAAAAATTTGCCAGGTTCTTTTTAATATTTTATGTATTTGTCTTTTAGACGCAAACCAGAGCCAAATTCTTAGATAATTTGTAAAGTCAGTATCTTAAAAGGCCATTATCCAGGTTCTGTATAGCTTTCTCTTTGATATTTTATCTGTCACTTAGACTCATAATGCAACTCAATTGAATTCTTTTTCTCATTGTGATCTGTTTGTGGCCCAAGCAAACAGACAAATTACTGTCAAATTTTCAAAAAAAAAAGATATCAAGCCATTCCAGAAGAAGTCAAATCCAATGACAAAGCGATTATCACTTCGATCGGAAAACTAAAAAACAAAAAAGTGATAAGGTTCAAAGTGGGACTAAACTTAGCATAGACTATTTGATTGGTTAGAACACAATTTAGAGACATTCTTTTTGCTATACGAATTATTCATTTCTTGAATAATTCGTCGAATTCATTGCCCGGCATTAAACTGCATCAATTCCCGTTTAAGCCACACAAGCAAAAGACATTGACTAATAACTTATTTATGAACCAAGTTTATTGTTATGACTATGACCTAACCTCACCCCACCCCGTCCCCTCCATCCAGGTCCATCAAATGGCCTCTCCCTACACGCTATGCGAGCCCACAGACAGACAATAAATACACGCTAAACTTTTCAATATTGATAAACTTTTTCTGCAGTTTTGCACATTGCAAAAACACAAGAAGCAAAAGAGACAAGCAAAAAAAAAATAAATGCCGGAAGCTTCCGCCATAACACCGGAAATGGCTCAGCGCACACACACACACACACACATGGACAGACAGAGACAAACGCCATTTACAATTTTTGTACATAAAAGCCGCTTAAGCAGCGCCACTCTGAACGACAATGGTCCCCCCCCAAAAAAAAAACTTCATCTTTCCCCTCCCTCCCTCTCTCACTCACTCTGTCTCTGTCTCTGTCTCTCTAGGGCCAACCACCGACTTGTAATTTGTTTTTATGTCTGCCCCAATACGTGAGATAACGCGATGAACCGAACGAGCATTTTCTCGTTTTCTTTTTTTTTTACAACACACACAACTTCGATTAACATTGGCAACACTGGGAAAGGATGAGAAGAACTGTGTGGCGGCAGTAAGGATACGGGGGCCAACAAGTGGCAAGTGGCAACCGGTAACCGGCAACTGGCAACTGGCAACCGTCGACCGTCGACCATGGCCGTGAATTCCATATATAATTTCCGTTGGCCCCTTGTCATGTGAATTCTCAGTTTCCCCTCCGTTACCTCCGTACCCCACCTCTTTTGGCATCGTATAACAAAGTGAAAAATATCCTTGCCGCGTTGTGTTGCATTTGAAATCGTTGCTTTGCGTTCCCCCCCCCCCCCCGTTCCCCTCTCCAGGAAACTTTGGTTCGGCTCTTTGCATTGAACTTTAGACAGTGTACAACTTTTTTGAAAAACTACCATGAAAATTGTTGCAAATGGTTTTGAATGAAAGCAAACTGACGAGTTGAGCTTCACTTTGACATTAATGGAAATTTCAACTCAAACCTTTCTTCCTTCTACGGGACCAGCAAATTGAAGAATTAATATAAACAGACGTGTTTTGATTTAAGTATTCTAAATAAGCAAAGCTAGTAGACTAGACATTGAATTAATCTAAGAGTAGACTAGACCCAGAATTAATTCAAGTTTGTAAGGCAATAACCATAATAACGAATGCCGAAATTCAAAAAGGAGTTTAACCTTGGCATTAAACTGCTAAAGTGCAGATTTCTGTGATATTATATGAAAATAGAAAAAAGTTTTACTAAAATAAACCACAAAAAAAAGAGGTTAATACATTGGAAGAAACATTTTTTTAAAAATTCGAAGGTTAATCATATTTTGTGACACTTCCTTTGTCACCAACATTGTTCTGTTGGTGATTAAAAAATAAGTTGGATTCTAAATTAAAGTGTTATCTTCCTCTCTCTCTCTATCACTTTTCTTGGCTTTCTGATTTATAATCCCAGCATTTATGATGAAATTCAGTAAATCAACAATCGATAATGCTCTAGACTCGTAAAGCACTACAAAAAAAACCTGTGACTTGACCTCCTGGACAACAGCGAACACACCACGGAACCCAAAAAAAATCACCCTTTCGATCTTTCATTTAAGTCTTAACCAAATTGATAAGCAAATGGGAGCCACACCACAAAAACCTGGTAGAAACAAATTTTGTAATTTTTTTTAAATATTAAAACAGAAAAAACAGACTAGTTACCATCTCAGTTACATTTTCATTAAAAATCCTCTAAATTGGCACACTTAATTCAAAATTTTTTGGTAATCTACTTTAAAAGAAACTTAAAGAACCCTTCTAATAAAACTAAAAAAGTAATCAGATTCAATTCACCCTCAAATAAAGTGTTTTTGTTTGATCATTTTCTACACCTTTGAAAGCGGAAAAAAGTAAGTGACATTATTTTTTAGGAGATATTCGTTCAGTTAAAAATATAACTATTAAAATATTTCGAAATCAATGGAAAAAAAATGTTTTATTTTTTATTGTGAACAAACTTTCTAGGAACATGCGCACTTGGGTCTGACCATCATTTTCATTCTTTTATATGAAAAATGCGAACCGCCAAAACGTTCCCACGACATTCCAGTGTTACCCCAACTTTCGTCCATAATTCCATAATAAAAGACTCCAAAGAGATTACTGTAAAATGAGCATTGTTCATTGATAATTTGATCATTGTTTGAATATAATTTAACCCTTACCTGGTGTTATATTGATTATGCCACCAGCCTCCGAGTCGTTGTATGGCATAGTTTATAGATGACGCATTTCTATCGTAGGTGGAGAAACTAAAATCCTTATTCAAACTTAACGAATCGTTTGCTTCGCCAGAAAAACTACCCAATTTGCTGATTTTATACGATTCATTTTCGTTTTCAATATAGAATTCATCATATCGAGCGAAACGAGTGTGCCAGGCATAATCCTCCATTTCGATATTCAATTCATGAGTTTGTGATTTGGTTATATAATGGAGCTTTTCGAGACCGATAAAGAAATCACTTGACAGATCACCAAAACCCGTTTTGTAATCCTCCCAATTTCTATAGAAATTCAAATCGGCCCCTATACGACTGGCAACTACTGTCCAACCGCCACCCTCCTGACCACTGCATAGAACTGAAAATGGATCCAGACCGGGTACAGTAATTTGATAAATGCCTTCAACTCCTTCCTCCAGTGGACAAGATGTTAAAATCTGTGAGTCATCATCTTCATTGGTCGCTAAACTATTAAAGTAATTGATTAGAGTTGATAGTTGCGCGTATTATCTGATCTTACGTGGTCAATGTCAAATCGGTATCCTCAATCGCTGCACCAAGACACAGATAAATTGTCAGGCAAGATACTGCCAAGCAAACCCAAAGAACTTTCATTGTTTACTGGCAACTTATGTTTCCAAAAGTCTGCTTTATATACTTTTTGTTTATCTCAAATCTCGATGATAAACCATTCATAATCCCTTAAACTAAGTTGAGATGCGTGGTTAGTATTATAATTAAAAAATTTGATAAGATAGTCATGTATAAATGCCACGCGTGTCTCCAAATTTAGGATAGGTTGGACATTTTTCGATGATTTACAGTAACACAAGCAAAGACCAAATTAGGTAAGTAAACTATTTCAAGTTCAAAAGGTCAAATTTTGAGTACTAAAAAAAGCCCCAGATGCAAATCTTCACCTCTATTTGAAGTTATTTGGTTAATCATTCCATGTCAAACATTTTTATATGCCATTTCAAACCTTATTTAAAATTATTTTGTCAAAGAAAATGGTTTTAAAAATGAAAAAGATGAAAGAGGTAAGAAGTTTTTTTCTTTTCTAATATTTGTTTCTTTATTAAGAAGTTTGTTCAATTTTTTTGCCCTTTATTTATCATGCAAGTTAGAAAAGTGTTTCAATATTTTGAGTAAACATCATGTTACAAAACATTTTCTATCTGGATCTTATCATTTTAGGTTTATTTATTTATAAGAAGTAAAATCTTTTTCAGAAAAATTATGAAAACTCCTTTGACTAGAGCTAATATTAAGCCGAATTAAACTAAATTTGAAGGCTTCTTTTTCCCCTTCTTTCTAAGAAGACATAATTGCCCCAAATATATTTTCGAAAAGTGTTATTTTTAATGCAATTTCTTTTGAAACTTGGTGAACTGTTAGAAATAGCGGGTTCAATTATTTTTAGGTAAGTTTAGGTAACCTCGATCCGCAAACCAAAAAATGTTTCTATTATGAAGACAGCAGAATGCAGGTTGTAGGGTATTAAAAGTAATTTAAGCAACGCTTCTTTATTTTATTACTTTACAGAAATAGTTGTAATTTAAAATAGATTTATTAACATCCGATTTTAGGTTCTACACTTGAAGGTCTTTTTTTTCCAAATGATTTTCTTCTGATTACTTTTCAATTTTAATAATTTTGCTTATTAACAGGTGCATTTGGTACGAATCATCATTTTCATTAGCTTATAGGAATAATATGGACCACGCCACAACTCCCATGTCATTCCTGTATTACCCAAACTGCTATCATATTCCCCCTCGTAATAGGCTCCAAAAAGATTGCTAAAAGTATTGAGAGAATATTAGAGATAGTTATATCAAGATGTTTCACTTGAATTACCTTTCGGTACAACTATTATACCACCATGCCCCACTATAATCTTTTGCACAATTTCTGGTTGTATCTGCATCATTGTCTTTATCGTATGTGGAAAATGGTTGATCTTGTGTATAGAACGAATTTTTTGCATCGCCCGTAAAGTTACCCAATTTACTCAATTTATAAAATTCACTTTCGTCTTCAATGTAAAATTCATCGTATCGTGCGAATCGAGTGTTTCCATCGAAATCCTCCAAATGAATATACAACTCATAGGGCTGAAATTGGGTTATGGCATGCAATTTATCAAGACCTATAAAGAAATCACCAGAGAGGTCGCCAAAGCCTTTTTTGTATGATTGCCAATTTCTATAGAAATTCAATTCGTCACTTGACCGACTGGCGACCACCAGATGACCGGCTCCGGCAATTTGAGCATTGCACAAGACCGAAAATGTATCAAGATCGGGAAGAGTTATCTCATAGACGCCTTCTAAGCCATAGCCCAGCGGACAGGAAGTTAAAGTTGAACTAGTGGCAAGAAATACTTCATTTGACTAACACAAAGATTGATAAAGAATATTTCCTGGTAATTACCTGGACGAACTGTTCTCTGCACCAAAACAATGACGAATAGCCAGAGAAACTATTGCCAAATAAATCCAACCTACTTTCATTGCGACTTTTAGTTGACTGGTAACTTTTGTTTCTTAACTCTGCTTTATATATATTTCACGCTTAACGCAAATCTTTATGGCCGATCATTCAAAATCTTGTGCCACGAAAAGCTACGCGTGTGAAGAGGTTTTTTTCTCAAAGAGCTGATAAGATAGAAACTTGTTTATACGACGCATGAACTACTGGAATCGGCAAAAATAATGATCTAAATGTTTAATGACTTTAGAGAGGACAATAGAACGCATTTCAAGGGATAGGATCAATCAATATTCTTCCAAAATTGCTTTACGTATTACCTAAAACCGGCTCCTTAACTGACTTTAACGACATACGATAACCAAGAGAAGCATTTGTAACACTTCTCACTCTCACTCACTTCACTATGGTCACTTTAGTTAGTGTCCTGAAAACTTCTTCCAATGTGCCATATGAGATCTTAAATATGTTCCATTGACGCCTCACTTTTTGCTTCTCTATAAACTAATAGTTATAATTTGTAAACCTTTTATTTCAGCAAAACGTTTGCATGAATTTCACTTTATTATTTATACATTACGCAATAGAGAAAACTTGAAAACTTTCGCCCATTAATTGTGGGGTTGAAAATCCAAAAGAAAAGGTTTTCCTTTTAAATTTGATACTACTTTCACTTGAATGTCAAAGGTTCTATAGATTGGTGAGAAATGAGAATTTGTTTTATTTGATTTGATGGTCACATTGCGTGACAGTAATTACAAAATAAATGCAAACATCTGCTAAAGATCTCACAAGGGTAAAGTCACGAGAAGAAGAAAGTGTTTTCTCTCTTTGTTAGTTAGGGGAGAGTTTTTATACCCTGTAATCAAAAAGTAAAAAGGGTAGGAGAGTATGAGACCGAGAATCCAAGCGATTTAGAAACAAATTTCAATCAACAAGTTGATTTAACTTGGCATTAGTTTCTATGACCGAGACACAAACACAATTTTTTACAATTTTTCAAGAAATTATTATCGACATTTCGACCTAATGCAGAAATCTGAAGAATATAAAGTAATAGAAGAATATAAATATAAAGAAAGTTTTTTTTAAAATTATTTGGAAAATTTATTGCAAAATATATCATTAGTTCCACTTTTCACTGAAGTATGAAACATCTTAGAATCAAATTCAATTCGAAAATACATATTACCTAGGGTATATACAAGTCGTTGCTTTGGATGAATGTTTCAACAATTTAGTTTTGAAATGATGTGAGCTAGGCATGCTGCATATGTGACCCAAGTGGTGGATTGGGGGAGGACTTGTTGTTGTTATTGTTGTTCTTGTTGGTAATTCGAGTGCGTTCCATCCTCCCCTCTTATGCTGTGTATCTTTTTGTCGTCTGTCGTCTGTTCCCCCCTTTTCGTTAGATGATGCACATTTTGCTCTTGATGGATTGGCTTAACCAGTTGCAGTTGCGTTTTGTTTGTATTCTATTACATGTGTAAGTTGTGCTTAAGTTTATTCTCTTACTTTCTCTCGTTCTCATTCTCTTTCTTTATAGAGAGTAAGTCTCGAGTCTCATGTGACAAATTTTTTGACAACAGCTGAGACCAATTGCTTGGTCTATCAATCAAGTTTGGTAAAGCGATAGCAAAAAAAAAAAACCAATCATAAAACTGCCATTAAGCCAAAGTAAAGGAAACTCTATCATAAATCTTTACGGTAATCTTTCGTTTGCAGTAAGTAACAGTTACTCTGGCAACCCTAACCCACACTTGTGCTATTTAACATATTGTTTACTCTCCAACACTAGCTCAAAATTTATGCCATTATCCTGGAGCTAGTGCAGTTACCACCACCCCTGCATATCCCCCCTTTCCCGCCCTGGCCTGCATTCTCTTTTCATTGATTTTGCAATTTATCAAAAAATAAAAAAAAAAAAAATAAAAAAAACTTTTTTTTATTTTCTCTTACCGGAAACGGAACCTGCCGGAAACTGCAAAAAAAAAAATTATGCTTCACTTTATAACTAAATACGTGTTATAATGCTTTAGCTAATGGCGCTAATAATATACCATAAAATATTAATAAAATTTGTTTTGGGTTATTGGGGGGAGGAGAGAGTAAAAACGTCAAGTTGATGGCCAGCACTTCCGGCACTTGACCAGGCCCAGAAAGGAACAGAAAGAGAGAGAGAGTGATACGTCTTTCTATGTGTCCCCCTTTTTTGCTGAATGAAGTTTATCTTTGAGGCTCAAACAAAGAGCCAACACTCCACTTGCCAAGGCAAAAGTTTGCACTCCAAATGGCCAGGAGTGTGTGTGCGAGTGTGTTGTGCGAGAGTGTGTGCTGGACATTTTGATTAGCTGTGTGACTGCGAACGTATGTATACCGGAAATGGCTGGAACAAAAATTCTCATAATTGTATAAAATTTAATGTAGAATCGAAAATGCTCTCTCCATGAGACGAGTAGTCAACATTATTTTTGAATGCTTTGATTTGCCAACAATTAAAAAGATAAAGCCCAAATTACGAGTATTCTTCTATAAAAATATTCTAATTTTTAGTGATTAATGAAGCTTAGTTTTTAAACAGGTGAAATTCCCATCGTTTTGCCCATTTCCCATTACAAACATTTTGGTAAGGAATCTCTCCTCCTTCAACTCTGAACTGCTCACACTGTGTTGCTGATAATCAGTTTTGTAATTAAAAGATAATACAAACTCGAAAGGATTCTTGCAAACTATAGTTAGATACAAAGAAATATAGTTTTCTTTCTGTTAAAATCATCATATTGAACAAGAATTTAAAAAAAAGCCATACCTGAGGAATTTTGTGGTATCACACAAACTAGTTATACCTTTATTTCAATAGAGTAAATTAAGAGGAAGCAACAGAAATGTTTCATTGACTCATGGGCTGACATAAAAAAAAAAAAAAAAAATGTACGATGAAGTGGAGGGGAGAGGATTAAAAGAGAGCCAAAGAACTGAAAATCAAAATCACACATCGACTGCGACTTATGGAAAAGGCAACCTCTCGACATGCCTCCTACGCCAAGTGTTTGGCTACGAGTCCTGTTGCCTGAATGGGCGACAGGCGCCAGCAGGCCAGACAGTTGGCAGAAGTAGGATTCCTTCTGCTCCTTCTCCACCCAATTCATATTCCTCCTACTCCAATTTGGGAGAAAAAACAACAATAAATATCGCAAACACACATTCTGCATACACTCACTCGCTGTCTCTTTCACTCGACCACTTTCTCTCTCTCTCGCTCTCTATCTCTCTCCCTTTCGCTCTCGTTCTTTACACACGACGCAAATTGCTTAGCATACTTTACGGCTTCAATTGGCAATTGGCAGCCTTTGAATTTGATTTTTTTTTCTCTTTTTCTTTTGCCCGACATGCCACTGACACGTGAAGGGGGTGGGGCGGGGCAGGGGTAAAGTGTGGCAAGTGAATAGAAGGCCCTAAGACTGGCGCCTACCTGTCAGCTGACAAGTTGGCAGGTGTTGTTGTTGTTGGTGTTGTTGCTGCTGGTACTAAATTCCCTTCACATTTTGCTGCTGTTGTTTAGGGCAAGCCAAATTGAACGAGGGTAAAGCGAAATATTAGAGGAATTTTGAAAAACCATTGACAAAAGGTTTGAAAATAAAATGTAAATAAATTCTTGGAATTTCGAACGATCTTACGGAATTTATAAGTTTAAGAACTTTAATATTCAATTTGAAAAAAAGAAAAAAAAAGGTCTTGGGATAATATTCTCTCAAGGATAAATAAGCCCAAACACAATTCCTAGATAATCAGAAGGCAAATCTAAATGGGATTTTCTTCAATGGAAAGTAGACTACAAATTTTTCGAAGTTCAAGATTTACACCTCTTTGTATCAGCTTTTGAAGATTGATAACATTAAAAAGCCTCATATGTTAGGTCAAAGTAAAAAGCAACAAACTGACTTTACTTTAAGAGTTGTACGATAAGAGATGTCGAACCGTATTCGACAGTTTTCAAATCGACTGGAAAGTTAACTTAAATTTTATTTTAAATAAAGTCTGCTTAAATCTTAACTTACAAATTGACTAAGGGCAAATTAAAAACCATTAGGTACTACCTTATTCCTGAACAATTGAAATCAAATTTTTTGATTAACCCACGCAAGACTCATGACCGGGGTTTGCCTCCATTTAACTTCACCAGTTTGAGAATTCCAGTCAGTTTTGATTGAAATATTGACGGCAATTTTTACATACATATTTTGGCGATAAGTTTTTCACCTTTTTTTTAAGTGTGTGTGCAATGTGGTGAAAACTTTAAGAGTTTTTCCCTCTCATTGAGTGAGTGTACGACCTTTTCAATCGTCTCTGAACAGTTTATGACAGCTTGCCTTATTATAACTGTCACGGCTGTCAAATGGGAAAGAGACGACTAACCGGAGAGCCTTTTTCCCCTTGCCACCATAATAACTTCATTACGTGAAAAAAATATGTTTGCCCAAGAGAGAAAAAGAGACAAAGGGAGAAAAAGAGGGAACCTTTTGCATTGTTGATGACTTTAAGCGCTTTTCTATTTGTTTTAACGTACATACATACATACATAGGTCTAGATTCAGGTGTAAAGTAGTTTTGCCACGCTGTCAGTTGTCTGCTTTGTGGCGCGCGGCATCGTTTAAAGGGTTCTCTTTCTCTTCTCCCACCTCTCTCTCTCTCTCTTTATTGATTTTTCTGAACACAGTGTGTTTTCTTTTACCTTTCTTACTTTTGTGCATTTTCTTCATAAACGTCAGAAAATCACTTTGATGTCTTGACTTGACTTTAAGACTGGCTACTGCCTACCTACTAGATACATACATATGTATATCTACCCACACACTCACACGCACACACACACACACACACACTGTTCTATACAAATTTCGTTCGATCTTTTCTTTTATTCTGGATTCTTTGATGTGTGGCCTGTCAATGGGATTTTGTGTCAAGTCATGGCTTTTTATCCCAGACTAGAAGGTGTTGCCTCCCACAACATTTGGTGTCTCGTTGTTTTTTTTTTTTTCAAATCATGTTGACTAATTGTTTTGGGATGGATGCAGCAGCAACAGCAGCCAAGAGACGTCCAGACATTGAAAATCCTTGAAACTGAAAGGTCGCTTTCAGTCCAGATCCCATCACAAGGTCATTTGCCTGGAGTAAAAGTTTTTCATCCCAAAACAATTAAAGCTCATCAGACAGGAGAAAAACAAAAACCAAAAAAATGGTGGAAAAAGTAAATGGCGTAAAGATTGAGATAAATTGCAATTGACTAAATATTTAAGAAGAATATTTAATTCGTCAGTTCAAAAAGTAAAACTAATTTGATGGTAAGAGAGTCGATTAAGTTACCAATAATATTTTTTGTGTTTAAATGGTTTCTAGACTTTGATAACTTAGGTATAGTAAAGGCCCTTATTCGCCTTGTCCAAAATCGGATTCCAAATGGTTTAATTGTCTGAAATCCAAAGACCTTGATAGGAGCAGTGAAGCAATCCTTTAGTTGACAAAAATTATGAAAACTTCTATAAGTCTGTGAATCACAAATCCAAAAAGAAGTAAAAAACCAAGCGCTTAAACTTAACAGACCTGAAAGAAACTTATTTGGTGACCTGGAAAAGCAAAATAAAAATCTAGAAAGGAGTGCGACGGCCAGAAAACAAAGAATAAGAAACCTGATATGTAATTTTATGTATTAAAAAGTTATGAAAACAAAACTTTGTGTCTTGGCCAAACATAACACTTTATATTAAAAACTGAAGAACAAGAAACAGCCAGACGACTGTTCAAATCTTTAAATTACCTTCCAAGACAGACCTTAAAAGTAAAACTCTTAACAGATTAAACAGATGAATTGCTAACCATATCTGCATAGAAAAATTCTCACCGCCACACAAATCACTATCAATCTTCAAGATGAAAAACCTCTGCCAAATCTTAAACACCGCCCACTACCGCCAAAAAAAAAAAGCGAAAAAAAAAACAGATAGCAACAGTTGACAAACTTTGCAGACGTAAAATCGATTGAAAAAACAAAATAAGAAAAAAAAAGAACCACAAAAGGTAAAGAAAAGTTCAAATCCCAGACGACAGTTTGAAAAATTTAAGTAGCTCAAAATATAAAACAAAGATAAGTATGCCCAAAGAGCAACATGAAGAACTCATTCCCAGGCGTATGTAACAGGTAAACACACTCACCTACACACACACACACACCCATACACATTTACTTATTTTTCGTCTTCATATTATTATTATTGTTATTCTTAACAATTTTTTCCATTTTTCATTCGTTTTTGTTGTTCTTTATAATGTCAACAAATTGATATGTTTTTGTTTGGCCCCTGGAAATAATTTGATTTGTGTTTGCTTAGGGATTTTCGTTTGTTGAGTTGTTAAGCTTTTGGCGCAACTGCAACTTTTCTGACAGCATTTGATTGAATGTTTGGCAACGTATGAGAGGAGTATGCCTAGGAACCCACCACTCGACATGGGGAATTAGTCAGTTATGATATGCAGTTATCAATATGCGAGGAAGGGGGAGGCAGGGAAGTACACAGTGTCCCTAATTGAAAGCTGAGTATAATGTATGAAATAGTTGAAACACTTTTTTGACGTTTTGGTTAAGCAATTGATAAGTAGTAGTTGAATTGTTATTACAAGTAAAAAAAAACTTGGAAGAAATATCTGTTTCAACCACAAAAAGTAACCTTAAATATAAAATGGTGTTGTTTTCACCTTTGGAATAAGTTTTAAGTTCGTTTTTAACATTACAAAATGTGGTTAATCATATTTCAACTTATGGAACAGTCATTAGTAAATTTAAACTTTTCTTAATGGTGGATTGATTCAATACAATTCTGAACATTCAACGATTTCAAGGTCTTTATGGAAATGCAGGCAGTATCAATATTTAATAACAATTATAATTAAATTTACTAAAACTAAGTTTTACCTCTTTTCAATTTCTAATTGGTTTTAACGAGCAATCAGCAATCAATTCGAAATTCTTAAAATCTTCGCTTTGTTTATTTTAGCGTATATCGATAGTTTTACAACACTGTAAATCGATAATTTTGCAATCACTCACGCACGCATAAACACACGCTATCGAACTTTTTCTTCTTGTCGTTTTCCTATTTCCTTTTGCAAACAGAAAAAAAACGAAAAAAAAAACACAAGACGATGCCGTTATTTTTCTCGCTTTTTGCTTTTGCAATGAAATCTTCACGACCATTGAACCAATTCAATAGCATTTATCACTTTTTTGCGTTTTAATTGCTTTAACTTAACACCGATCACTTTTGATTTGCAATTTTGCCACTAAAAAAAAAACAAAAAATTATTATTTTTACATTAAAGCAGGCGTACGCGACGAGTGCCAATTTAAAACTAAACTTATTGCGAGATGCGAGAGAGTGAGAAGAAGTGATCTGCAAATTTGAGAGCTTTACCGTTAGTTTATCTACATATGGATGTATGTAGGTATGTATTTGTATGTATGTGTGCACAAGAATGTTTAGGACCAGAAGCCAGCAATTTTGTTCGGCAATGCCGAAGTCAACAATAAAGTACAGGTATCCCTCGTATAACGCATCAGTTACGTTCCAAGAATATTACGCGTTATGTTATTCGCCCTATAGAAAATTTGCAACATTGTATCACCAATTTCACGTTGTACTGAAATTGTTCTTATTTTAAATTGCGTTATATCAAAACTGCGTTTTAAAAGTAACGCGTTTTACGAGGGATACCTGTACATACACACATACATATGTATGTACATGCATTTGAGTCAAAGCTGTATTACTCTCTCACAGCATTTTGCTGTGATGTCTCCTGGGGGGTGGAGGATGCACTAGCCACTAGGAGGGCAGCAAAGACAAGCGCCCAGTTACTAATGGATAACAATTGTCAATATGACAATATAATTATAATCGTAATTATTATGTAATGTTTCGCTCAGCTGAGTTGTGCCAATTGTACATATGAACAAATTTTTATTAAGCTTGTTGTTGTTTTCTGTAACCTTACTCACACATCTTCAATGCACTAATACTTTTGCTGACTTCTATTTACATATGTATGTATCTACTTTTTATTATCTATGGATGTATGGATGTAGCTAATCTATGTATGTATCTTATTAGCATACAGGGTGCATTTGTTTGCATATTGCTTTGGTCACGCAATTTGTTATTAATTATTTTGCAGTTCTTTTTAATTCCACAGAAGTCAAATTTTAAAATTTAAGAAACAGCTGAATATATAATAGTATCCAAGGCGGCTTTATCAAAAAAAGTGACCATTGCAGCCGTAGACCACTTTGGGATGCACTGACAATTAATTTTTTTTAAAATCTTCTATTAAATGACTTAGATAATTGTAAGTTTACATACATATTTCATATATTGTATGTGTGTATTTTTCAGTTTTTTTCTGCAACAGCTGCCACTCAATTATCTAAGTTGCAAAGTGTTTTTGTTTTTGTTTTCAAATTTGCAGATCATCTCTCTTCCTTCTATCTCTCGCCATCTCTCTCACACATTTTATCTGGACCACAAACTTTGATTCAGTTTTATTTCGACGCTCGTCGCAATCGCTGGTCATGGGTGCGAAATACCATAAATTTGATTTTTTTTTTAGTGTTTAAAATTTAGATCGGTATAAAGTTAATGCAATTAGATTTGAAATATATTCGCAATTAAATCGGATTAGTGGTCGTTGAGATTTTATTGCGTTACGCCTTTGACAAGAAGCAATAAGAGAAAAAAAGTTAATGGTGCAAAAAAATTAAAGGAAGGCGGCAAAAAAAAAACACGACAAAGAGAGAGGAGG
The DNA here is from genome assembly GCA_024703675.1 of Drosophila nebulosa. NCBI lineage: Eukaryota > Metazoa > Arthropoda > Insecta > Diptera > Drosophilidae > Drosophila > Drosophila nebulosa. The sequence continues at coordinate 3,776,697 of CM045724.1, read as the reverse complement.
AAAAAGCTGTGTAAGATAGTACGTATGTATGTGTGTGTGTGTATGTGTGTGAAATGTTCAGCCGGTGTTGTAAAATTCATAATATTTGTGGCAACTAACAATAGCTAATTGCAACTGAAATGCATTTTAATGCTTCATTTATTAATCTATAACAGCTGGTAACAGATAACTGTACAATTTGCTTAAAGTTGTTTTTTTCTATATTATGCGTATAACGGTAACTTTTCTTTTGCTATTCCGTTTCTCACGGCTGTGCTGTGTATTGCATGAATTTCTTGTTCTTTTCTCGTCAGAATCATCGTTTTCTTTAAACATTCTGATTGGAGACGGAGATCCCATATCATTAAACGTTATTTTTTCCGCAATCTTTGCGGTAAACAACTATTGGAAAATGAACGCAACGCAAAGTGTCTGCCAAAACCTATGTACAGATTGTTATAACTGTTAATTTTGTCGTACATTCGCTGATTCTTAAGAAATATTCGATTTTTGCCAAGATAAATATCTTAATCTAATTTTGAAAGTCTTCTAAACAACTGAAATGGTGCAGGAAAAATAATTTCGTCAGAAGGAATAAGAAACCAATTGTTAAGGTTGCTAGGGGGCATCTGAGAAGGCGTCCAATAGAACTTTCACATTGAAAAGTACCTTAATCCTTAGATCTGCAACCTTCAAAATTTACTACAATTCGAAAATTTTTAAATTTCTACTTTTTAAAGCCCCATAACAAAAGAAATTTTTATTTTAGTAGTAGAATTTTACAAACACTTTTACATAGATTTATTCAAGAATGACAAAACGGGCAATTTATGATATTAACCCCAAAAAGTGCCGCTTCATCCGGCGTTCCCTCCCTCCCCCCTGTTCCCATAAATGTTTATCAACAGGCAGCCGCTAACTGCATATGTTTCGCTCTAACGAACTCTCGCTCTCTGCTTTGGTTTACCACTGTTCCGTATGCCAAAACGTTCCAGGTCTTATACGCCATATCAGAAACACAAAGAGCGTGCATGCAAAGAGAGAACGTGTATAAGACTTTGCCTCTGCTTCACACGCGCTCTCTCTCGCTCTCTCTCTTTTGCTCTTTCCCGCTTCCATTACTCATTGTAGCTCTCTTTAGCTGAAGTTAATACAAAGTAACGTTAAGTTGGTTTCTGTTTGTTGGAGGCGTGTGGGAGTTTTTTTTTTGGTTTTTTTGGGGCAGGTGGGTGGCAGAGCGCGAACTGAAATGTAATCAATAATTTTAAATATTTAATGTGGACAGGTGAAAAAATTGAAGAAAATGTTCAAATTTTGCAAAATTGACAAGTCAAATATTTTAAGTAATTTATAATAATTAAAATAAAAATTTATTTTGAATATTTGAATATTTTTTTTTTAATTAGTAAGTAAACCAAACATCGTTCTCTCTCCCTCTCTCTCTTACCTGTGCCCGCACAACGAGTTGCAGTGCCTTGTGTTGTGGTCCACAAAATCCACATTTACATCCAATGCCATCCACATGCAACGTACGAGAGAGAGAGAGAGCTCTCGGCTTCGTTTGCTCTTTGGTTTCGTTGAGTTGCGCTGTCTAACGGTAAAAGAGGCTCTGCCGCATACAGGTGCGTGAGCTAATAGGCTCTTCGTGCTGCTGCTGCTGCTGATGTGGAACCTATGTTTCCCGTAGCCCAGGTTCTTACATGTGAGAATTGTTGCGCTCTTATTGCTCTTTTACCCAACTCTGTATGTGTGTGTCGGCTTGTGTGTGTATGTGTGTGTGTTTATTCCTCGCTTTTTTGGTCGGGTGTCCAGGAAACGTCGCGCAAGGAAATCGCAAAATGTTCTACGTCCATTTGTATGCGTCTCTTGTGTGTGTGTGTGTGTGTGGATGACATTGTGGCGCTCGCGTTGAGGCAGCTCCAGTTGTCGGCCCAGTAGTCGTTGCGAAACTTTTGCTGGAGTAACGTGTCGCGCAATTGGCGGCGTTTCATACATCCATTCAAATTGAAATCCAAATCCCAAAGTTGTCGTCATCGTCATCGTCGTTGTCGTTGTTGGCGTCGTCGTCGTCATCGAAGTCGCTGCATCGTCGTGGTCGCCAACCGTCGCGTCGGTCATCGTGTCGTACTAGAAACTTTGTTCACACAGATACTCCTCCTTCATAGTGCATGTGTATTGCATTCGCCCCACCTAACCCCCCTACCACCCTTCCACCTATCCACTCACTGTGCATGTGTTTTTCTGTGTAACTGTGTATGAGTGCGGGGGCTGCCAATTAGTGCAACAGTCTTGTGTGCCTGCGTGTGCCCCGCCTCCACGCCAGTCAGATACCAGTCTAAAGATTTTTGCATTTGCCCCACTAAAATTCAAAAAACTCCAATCAAATTCCATAACCAGGTAAGTTGATCATTTTGAGAGCAACACAAACCCATTTTCTAATGTCCATTTAATTGCTTAAAAATAATTATAAAAAATCTCAATGGGGGTTGTTTAATCTTAATTTTTGGGTTGGTCTATTTGTCTATTTGTTGGCCATTAAAAAATAAAATAAAAAAAAGATAAACCAATTAACTGAAAGCAAATTGCAACTAATTTGTGGTGATAATAATACTTTTTGGGGCAGTGAAAGTGAAACTGAGTCCAATGGAGTTCCCACCAAATTCTAAAGTGTGACCAATGGGAGTTTAATTTTATTTACAGAACGACGACTTTTGTCATATTTTATATGCGGTTTCAAGTGTCAACATAAGCTAGATGACTACTTTTCATTTTTTTTAGAGTAGTTGCAATTTAAATTTATAAAAAAGACAAAACAAACTTTTTACTCCCCCCCTTTCCCTATAATCTTAATTCAGTAATAAAATCAAATAATAAAACTTTTTAAGACTAATTTAATCAAATTGCATAATAGCTTTATATCGGTTTGCGACGCAATGAAAAATGCTATAATAGTTATGACTGGACTTTAGTGAATATAAAACCAAAACCTGTTGAGAATCATAAGCTTTTTTGCAAGCTTTCTTATTATGAAGTTCCTGTGAGACCAAAAGGAAAGAAATTGCTATTTTCCTGCTATTTTTGCATGAGATTTTCTTTTTTTATTCTGTTGTTATTTTATTTATTTTTTTTTTTTTTTGTATTGAGAGTTGTTAAAATGCAAGTTATGAAAATGTAAGACAAAAAACGTAGAAACTTCAAAATTATTCATTGTAGTGAAATATTTACTTTAACTATATGGAAATACATACGGAAAAAAAAACATTGAAAGTTGAATGACAATGTAGAGAACTAACTCCTTTATAGACAAATTTCCATTCTTACTTTACCCATTTAGCATAGACTTAAGATTTAACTCAAGCCAAATATTAGTTTTTAAAGTCCACTCATAAAAGGCAAGAAACTTAACTTCTCTTGAAACTTATTTCCCCGAAGAGACAACCCTATGATGATACCAAAATTAAGTACAAAATTGGTCAACACATATTTAATATTAAAGCCAAAGTTGTCTTTTGTTTTGATTAAGTTCACAAATTGGTAAATCGTTTAATCATGATTTGTCTTAGCTTAGTTGGCCCTATTCATGGATTTGCTTCGAGTCTTTACCTTCACATAATGCTAATTGATACCTTGAAAATATGACAAACTGAAAAACAGCTGCTAACTTGGCTTAGCTCTATTGACTCAAACAAATGAGCGTGAAAATTTGAAGCCCATTCCATTTATTGTTATGAATATGCAGAAAAACGTGGGAAAGCTTAAGGTCGCGGCACACCCAAAGTTTAAGTGAGCTAAATGCATTTGCTTTTAATTAAAAAAAAAGAAAAAACAAACCGAAGCTAGATTAAATAGGGAAAAAGTGACTTTTGAAATGGTCAAACAGAGATAAAACTGCAATAACTATAAAGCGGAGTTCAAAGAGGCGCAACTGACAACGTTCAATGAAAAGGAAGGGGAAAGGGTAGCAAGGGGGGAGGGTTGAATTAAAGGCACACGAAGCATTTTGTTAAGCGGGTCACGTACTCAACCAACCCAACCCAACGCCCAACGCCCAACGACCCCAAGATGACACCACTTCTCTTGGCTGGGGGTGTGCGTGTGTGTGTGTGTTGGTGTTGGTGTTGTCATCAACACGAAAATAAAAAATCGAAAATTAAACTCATCGCACACAAAATGGCAACAACTTTTCGTGTTTTTCTTTCTCATGATGCTTTCCGAAAACGATTACAATAAAGTTTCATTTGTTTTCATTTAGCAAAAGACTTTAAAGTCGAAAAGCAAAATTGTCACCGATTTAGGAATACCCTGTACATTGAAAATATGCCATATTAACTTTTTCATGCAGTTTCATTTTAGCCTCAGATAAATATTCTAGTTCCTTCAATTTACAATCTTTCAAATATGAAAAAGTTCATTCAGAAACAGTTGCCTTTAGAACTCTTAATGGATTGTAATTGTAACTGTAATTTTGATTTGTCTGTTTAAGTTGGGTTTAAGGCTATAAGAACTCATCCTCATGATATATTTCGTAGGTCCTGATATACTCTTTAGCCCTTTGAGGACACTGGGTTGAAAACCTTGACAGAAAATGTGGCAACAAATTAAAAGTCTATAATTTAAAACAATTACATAACAAAATCGATAAAAATAAAAAACCTAAATCTCAATGGCATACAATTTGTTTCATTCATTTTATTTCGGTTCACAAGAATTTTTATGAGTTTTTAATCTAATTAAATTCCCATAAAGAATGAGAAAGAGAAAAAAAAAAACAATATAAACAATTTATAGGTACGAATTTAAAGAGTAAAACAGACAAAATAAAAAACCAAAAAGAAAAAGATAAATGTAAGTTGTCAATGGTCAGGGTTGGCCCTTCTCTGCATATTTGTTGTTGTTGTTGTTGTCTAAAGGGTTAAAAAAAGGTTGGCATGGCACGGGGGGGTAACAAGAAGAAAGGGTTCACATTGCACTAATGACCTGCATTTTAAATAATTTTGTTTTTGTGAGCAGTGAAGCATTATATGAAAAACGTATGCAACAGATTTCCGCTTAACCCCTGACCCTGAGAAAACAAAGAACTAAACAAATGAAAATCAAAGGAAACCATTTCTATACATAATCAAATTATTCTTTATAAAATTGTTTTATTTTGGTTTTATGCAGAAATTTAGTTGAAATGTCAAAAAACTTTCCGCAAAAATTGATAATTTCTTTTTCCGTCTTTTGTCGAAATTTTCCAAATCTGGGCTACTTTTTTTCTTTTCTTAATGTAAATATGGAAACACATTTCTTGTACATAGTGTATTAAAATAAATAATAGTTATTATTTCTAATTTTGGCGACATTTTTGAATTATATCAAACCTTGTGTTGCTGGTTCTAGGTCCATAATAAAAACAATTTGTTGTTAATTTTTAATTCTTCCAATATATTTTGGACTCCGTCGGAGACCGTTTTCAGGGGCTTACACAATAACAATAAATTCATTAAATTAGTACACCAACAAAAATAAATAATATGTGTTTTTAGGTTTTTCACGCGGAGTTTCACACTGTTTTGTGTCGAGTACGGGTTCGTATATAAATATGGGCGCAATTTTCTGTTTTTTTTTTTTAAGTTTAAAGTTGATAATGTGCAGCATCTTGAGAGTAAAGCGTTTGTTGTAATGTGTCTCTTGTTGTAATATCGACACAGAAGAGAAATCCGGTGAGTGTACACTTTCTGCACAGTGTGCTGTAAGCGCTGTTTTTTGTGAATTAATTTCGTTTCTTGTTTTCGTATTCGATTTATGTCCTAATGTTTAGTTTGTCCTTCGTCGTTTCAATATAAATTTTGTTAAATTCTTTTGGCAAAATAAAATTTTCAACTACAAAAATATATTCAGTAATTTACTACAAATTTATGATCAGGAGATTACGCACTAGAAAATATATTAAGCAGATTAGAAAGAATTTCAAGGTACCCTGAGGGCGAACACCCATGGTTTCAGTATTTCTATCCGTCTGCGGGGTATTTCAAAGAAATTCGAAATTTCTATGTCGATTGATGCTAACAAAATAAATATATCGACAATCGTAACTATATAAAAAAATTCCGTTTTTTTTTTATTTTTATATGCTTTTAAGAATGTTACTTTAAAAAAGTTTGTTCAGTTGTAGACAGCTTAGACTTAACTTGTTCATGTTTGATTTGTAAGTGCTCAAAGTGACATTTCTAAAGGCTTAAATCAAAGATCGCTAATTCTATTCCTGCAATGAATTGCAATGAATTAGTTAATTGTTTAAAAATCTTTTCATTATTGATGATATTGAGATGTTTTGCTTGAAAATGTTAAAAAAAAAATCGAGTCGCGTCTGCGGGAACAGATTTTGTAAAAAAATTATGCTAAAACTCTTCCAGCTAAGCCAGAATAGAAAAAGATTTAGTTAAGTTTTGTTTTTCTTACAAATTTCTAGATTGCCAGCTGATTTTTAAGAAATCTTTCCATTCAATATTCATATATGAATGCATGACAAATTTGCTAAACAATAAACAACAAAAATATCAAAGATAATGACAAACAAATGAAATCTATCTAAAGAGCATATGTGGTTCTTAGAAACATTTTAATTTGAATTGTTTTTAACAACTTGAAGAAGCGATAAACATAAGGAAACTGTTTCTCGAAAGGCATTTCGAAATAAAGAATAAACAAATTAAATTTTGGCACCATTAAAGAATTTTTGCAAAAGGAAGCAATAAGAAGATTCTCAAAATTAATTTACTAAAACTGCGCAGTTGGCATGGAAGAGAAATTTTGTAGAAAGATTCGACTTATCAAACGGGTCAAGAAATAAGAATTGACAAAATCTAAGAAATTTGCAAAAACTTGTCAAATATTTAATTTAAAACTTCAGTTAATTCATTAAAAGATTATTAATTAATCCTTTATTAGTGTTTTAAGAATGAATAAAAATCCATTGACGAATTTAGATTAAAAAGAACAAATTTTTTTTACTAATTAAATTAATTAAATTAAATTAAATAAACGTAAATGAGATATAAACGGAAATTCAAATGGTCAAAAAGTTTTTTTTTAACTTGTTGTAGGGCAAAAGAGGTTAAGAAAATTGTTGTTGCCGCATAGCTTAATTTATGTGGAAAGTATTAAGAGAAAATCTGGAAAAAAAAGAACGATATATAGGATAGAAATAAAAACAAGTTAAGTGATGCTTTCCAGTAGCCTAAAGTTTGGCTTAACTAAATAGAGTAATTTGTCAACAGTTTTGCTTAGACAAAGAATACATTAAACTGATAAAGAAAACACATTATCATCACCATTATTATCATCAACATTCTTTATGCTCTTACTAAAAATAAATAACTTTAACATAAACAAAAGTTTTTTGTTTTTAGCTATCAAATTGGCCAAACCATTTGACCTCAGTTAAGTTATTTGGACAATGTCTAGGTCAGCAGAGCGCTAAATTGATAAGACATTGTAGAAGCATTAAGACAATGTGTCATGGAACTTTGTTATTGACTTTTCTTAAGGCAATTCCAGTTAAGACAAAACCAAAAATATGCTCCAAAAGTTAATACCCCTTCATAAAGAGGCAGAGGAGATAAAAGAAAGATGAATACTCTTTATAATGCCCATAAAGCGATGAAGCGAATTGCAAGATTTGCGTTGCCGAACAAAGTTGACTATTCATTCATTCATTCATTAAAAGCTCTGATAACAAGAAGAAATGTTTTAATTTAGGAAGTTCTATGGAATAGTAAAGCTCTCTATACACAAGTGCTCTATATTTAGCAAATGAATTCGAGAGAATTATTCTCAGTTAGCTAGTTGAATTCACAACACGATGTCGTCGTCAACGTCGTCGTCGTCGACACATTCCATAAGCATACGGAAAATGCGTTTGGAAGACTATGAAAATGTGAAAATCTTTCTAAGTGAACATTTCTTTGCCACGGAACCCTTAATGCTAACGCCTCAGGAGAATGCTGTGGTGCCGGAATTTGAAAATGAATTTCATTTATCACTAATACGTCAAGGTCTCTCGCTGGTGGCCATCGATGAGAGTCATGACAATCGTATTGTGGGAGTGGCTTTAGCCCAAGCTCAAGTGCCCAGCGATCTGGATGAGCAGTGCCTGGAGACTGAGCAAAGAGTGGCCACTTGTCTGGTGGATAAAATACATAAATTTCTCTCAAAATTGGAAAAGAGAGCCAATGTCTTTGACCAATTCGGTGTGGAAAGAGCCCTGTATTTGTATATGCTTGGCGTGGATGGCACGGTGAGACGTCAGGGAGTGGGCACACGTTTAGTTAGTTCACTCATCGAATTGGGTCGATCCAAAGAATTCCCCATTATCTATGTTACCTGCACTAATGAGCACTCCACCAAGCTAACAACTGCCCTGAATTTTAAGTGTGTGGACTCTCAATCCTATGCCGACTATAAAGATGAAAACGGCAAACAGGTGCTCCAGCCACCAGCTCCTCATACCAAAGCAAGTGTTATGGCCCAGCGGCTGTAGGAGACCGAAGAATCACTATAAATGAATTGTATAACTCGAAAACTAAAATCAATATCAATTGTTAAACAATTTGATAAGAACAATTTTTTAAATATAAAAAACCATCTTCACTACTTGAGATAATACAAGTTGTTTTTGATAAAAAAAATACTCTTTAATAAAGAGTATAATTGTTTGTCTAGGTGAGAAGAAAAAAGCCGTTTATGGAAAGCGCAGATGTGATTCATTTGTTTATGAGCATAAAAGCTAGGAAAAGAAGTTCTGTTCTGCTTTGTATAGATTAGAGGTGGAAAACTATCGATAGTCTAAACAGTCGATGGTACTCGGTAAATGGTTCGTATCCCAGGCTAGTCTTGTTTTCATTTAAGCTGATAGGTTTCATAGTTTAACGCTATATCCCATACTTGATAACAATAATAAAAATAATGCATATAGAAAACCATTTTTGGGACTTTAATTAATATTAGGACTATCGACTATTTCGATTATCGATAGTTGTTGACCTCTAGTATAGAAGAACCCATGCCTTTTGACGTTCTATGAAATTTTAAACTGAATCAGACTCTCTGGCTTTTAAATAGAGACCACTTAGATGGTAAAGAAGACCCTAAAAGCTTTACGAATATGGTTTTCTTCGGAATGATCCCTCACCTACAAAATGAAACGTCGTTGTTTCGGTTTGACAGTTCCAACAGCTGTAACTACAGCGTTCTATGTCTATATGTATGTAAATAAGCTTACCATAATGCTAATTTTTAGCGACATTTCAAGAACCATCAAGTTTTGTTGTAATTCCCAACTAGTTTTATCGTTAAGCAGCATCAGCAGATTTTGCCAAAGAAGTCAGAATTCCAATGAACCAAGCTGATGTTAAAACTAGTTGAGAATTACAACAAATCAACAAAACAAAGCAAATTGAGTAGGTTGTCGCTCCGCTTTTTGGGCTGCCTTTGAATTTGAAATCTTATTTGATAGTTTAACCCTCGCCAAGACGTAACTCAAAAGATCGTCATATAATCCAACTTGAAAAGGTTATCCTTATGTCTAGTCATACTTCGTGAGCTTCTTTCGAACTGAGTTGAGAAATTTATGCCCAAGTCCTCCTCACTCTCACTTTTTGACCTAGTTTCGAAGTAAGACTAAAAAAAGAGTGATTGACTTATAAGAGTAGGCCTGAAGTCGTCGCTCTTCAAAACATGCTCTACAAACTTGTCAATCTCCTGTAAATAGCTTAGCTTAGTCCTTTCTATCTTGTTGTAAGTTTTGGAAACTGTTCGCCCTATTCTTTGGTTTCTTACTATTTTTCTATACCAAACTTTTCCAATAGATTGTTATATATATTTTTTTATAGCTTCAATTTAAGATGTTATTAAAGTGAACTGCTAGGCTATAAATTTTGTAGCATTTGTTTGGTTGAAGGCGGTCTTCATATCATTCGATTCATTTACATTGCCGGCGGACATAAGCCGCCCACAAAATGTGTACAAAACGTACATATTTATGACGCCTTCAATTTGGAAGGCAAACGCAACGCATCAAATTGTGTGCTCACATTGAGAGTTGCTTTTGCGTTTTGTCATCATCGTCATCGTTTGTTGTTATTTTCGCACTAAAACTAATTGTTATTTTATTGTGTTTGTAATCCAATCTAGAAAGCATAATGCCAAGCATAGAGCACATACATACATACATACATACGTATATATGTAAGTATATATATAAAATAATGTCCATAAGATATACGACACTATCATCATTGGGCTTTCAAGTGATTGGTGGCTGATGTTAGTTGTTTGTCTGATGTGATTGTGTAACATTATGTCTAGCCATATAACTAATACGTTTGAGAGTCGATACGACTTCAAGCCACAGCAATGTGATCACAATTTCCAAACGTTAATAGAGCAATTGTTTGAAATTATTGACATGCATAAAATGTTTGTCGATTATTTGTCTAGAATGACAGCACCTTATCAATCATTTATAGAATTTGCATTTTATAGTAGAAATTTCACGTTTTAGTTTAATATTTCCCTTTCAAATTGTTGAAATAACATAAAAACCAATCAGTTTGGAATAGCAAAATCGAGACAGCGCCACCTGGTGGCGAGTGGCATCAATGAGCATGTCATCCAAACCTTTTCCTACTTTCATAAAATATCGTTTCAGTAGTTTTTAAGTTCATCAATACGACATACAGAGAAACATTGATATAAGTATATAAATAAAATACATCTGATAAATCTGTTCTTTATATATGTATGTATATATATCAGTTATCTGTTTAACATGTCTACAAACAACAAAACAACTGCTAATGCTATCTCTTCGAGAACCCAAATACATACACTTCTTATCAGTTGGTTTTTAGTTTAAACTGTAAAAAATTAGTCAACTGTTTTAGTGTTTAAGACAATTTAAGACGACTATAAAATACTTAGCATTAGGTAAGGGTAAATATTGACAAAAAAGGGACCAACTAATAAGTATACTAAATATTTAGTTACTTTCAAATTGTCTACCAATTTGCTAGAGAAAAAGATCAAGAGGACAATTTTTTTTTAAATTATTTCCTAAAAATAAATATGTATAATTTCTTTCTAAATTCTTCTAATGAAGTAAAGATTTTGACATCTTTTATACCAGTTAAATGCATAGAAAAAGCAGTTAGAATGGACTTCAAGTTCCTTCTTTTGCTCGAGATCGATGCCCACAGAGAAAGAGAGAGAGAGAGAGAGCAAGCGAGAGGAAAAAGTCAACCTTTTACGTTTATCAATTAACTCTTGCTTTGTGTTATTTCTTTTTTTTTATTATTATTTTTTCTTTTTTATTATATATTTCATAATTTTTTTGTATGTATGTGAGTTAAAATTTTACTTGATCGTGTGAACCATTTTGTCCTAAAACCTTTGTCCTTTAACCTTTATTCGTTTTAGATAGATAACTTAGATTCAGCTGAAATGCTTATGAAGGATTAACTCAATGAATTCTTTAATAAATTGGCTAAAGACAAATATATTGCGATTGATATTTTTTTCAACAATTGGTCGTTTGGGTGGAAGGTAGTATCCTGGTGTCCTCGTGTTCTAAACGACATTAAAAGTCCCTTAAATCATGAACATATTAAGCACTTCTTGTCCTCTTTCAACAATAAATTCTTTCACTTCAGAAAACGTTTTTATATCGCGAACTTAGAATTAGCTTGCCAAACATTTTGGTTAGAGATATAAACATATTTTTCGGTTAATTCGATTTCTGGATTATACATAAGAGCTTCGTTATTTTCAAATCGTTTTTGTAAGCAAAAACTAACAAGAACATAAATTCTAATAACAAACACTTTTTTTTAGTTAATTGAAATTTATTTTTATCACATTTTCAATTACAGTTTGATGGCCATAAGTTGAACTTTGGTATTTGGTGCAGCCGGTTGAAAGATCACATTTCCCTTGTCATCCTTGTAATCGGCATAGGTGATCGAGTGTACGCATTCCATGCCCAAGGCATTCTTTTGCTTTGCCGAATAATAACTCGTACAGTAGGCTATCATCAGGGGATATCCTTTGGATCGACCCACATCCATTAAAGTGGCCGCCAAACGGGAACCCAAACCCTTGCCCCTCATCGAAGCATCCACATTGGTGATGTGCGAATAGAGTGACTTATCGACACCGAAACGTTTATAGACATTTGCCTCCAATTCGAGTTTGGATAGCAATCGATTGGCCCGACCCCAGAAATGATTCTCCATGGCAGCAGCTTCCTCTTGATGTTTCTTTAGATCGCTGGCATATTGGCCGCCCGCCATTACTATGCCCACAATGCGTCCATTTTGATTGTCATCGGTGGCCAGAAGGCAGGTGCCTTCATTGATCATCGATAGATGATAATCATCGTTCTCCTTCTCCATGCATTTTTGCACATCTTCGCCCGACGAGGCGCACAGTGGTTCGCCATTAAGCCAAAATTGTTCCCTCATAAATGGTTTCACCGCTTTGTAATCCTCTTTTGTCATTATGCGTATGCTAATGCCATCTTTTGTATTGGTAGTGGTCATTTTTGATCTTTCGAGAACTTAAAACTTGCCTTGTTCGTTTGCCTAGTCAACTGTAAATGATTTGAAATTACAAAATATTTCAGCATATATACGAAAAGTTCCCCTCGAGGTTACACTACTTTGCACTCATGCAATCTAGCTAAATGTATATATGTATGTATATTGTATATATAGAGAATAGAGCTTTCTGATAGCAAGAAACTATTCCAAGTGCTCTTTGAAAGCTTTCAGTGATAAGAATGCATTTCACTTGAGAGAATTGGCATTATCTATAAGTTACAACTAAAATTGGGCACTTGATGTATAATGTATGAAGTATGTGTCAATGTGTTTCACTACTTTGTTCAATTTAAAGGAACATAGAAGAGGACGTTTGATGTAGAGTCTAATTTCCCTTCACACGTGAATTAAATTCTCCATGATATTGCAAGATCTACTGGTTAGCGAATGTGCTTCTTTCACCATAGAGTAAGCTAATTTTACCCACTGTCTTTGTGCTTCTTTTTTATGCCCTTCTGATCGCTTAACTTTTCTGACTTCCATTGTTTACGAAAAGAGAAAGAACAAAATATTTGTATTTCTAGACTTACGCTAAGGCATAGAAGTTCTTCTGTTCTCATCCGAGCTTATATATCGAGCTTTAATTAGTTCTAGTAATAAGCTCCTTTGCATATTTATAAAGTCACTTTTAAAATTGAAATATTTTCAAAACAATTGAATGTAATGCAATGCAATGTATTATGAATTTAAAGAGAAAGATAAAACTAATAATAACAAATTAACGGTAATGAAAGCTAAGTTTTACAGTTGCATATTTGCATAAAGTCAGTAGCAGAAGTTGAGCTTTTGATGCATTTGGGAATAAACTTTCGAGTAGTACAGACCTCTTAGTGAAATGTTTGCAGATATAGAAAAAGCTAAGATTAGCGCATTGAAAGATAGTGGTTATAGTGGAAAATTGGGCGTAGTTAATTTTGGTAGGCCCAAAATTTTCAAAAGATGGTGTTTCTGATGACTCTAGAGGGAGAACTGGACGCAAACGTTGTCTAAAACAAGCGATATGAAAGCAATTTAACAATGTCCCTAGCACTTTTGCGTTTAAAATATAATTTGAAAGGGCCTAAACGCGTAGTAGTACAAATATTTCAGATCGTTTGCAAATTTCTAGTTTCTAGTCTAGTTTTCTAACTAACAAAGAGATGACTTCAGAAAACTTAAATTGATTTATGCCAAATTATAGATTGAAATGCCTTATTAGATTATTCTTATAAAATGGTTAAAATTATAATTTAGGTATCAAATGTTTATGAACGTGTATCATTTTAGGCAGTTAAACTTAAAAAGTAAGAGAAGATGTCTATAAAAAAAAAGCATAAATTATGAACTAAAACTAAGTGGTACTTTGTAAGAAAGAGATTCTTAGATAATGTTTACAATTTATTTCAATGCTTAAAACTATTACAAAGTAGCATAATCAAAAACTATGCAAATAACTAAATACACTGCAAGAATTTCTAGCCCACTCTCACAGGTTCTACAAACTAATTTCTATGACCTTATATTTCTACAACTTGATGACCATATAACGAGCGTGCGTATGTGGAGCAGGCGGTTGAAAGATCACATGTCCTTGTTCATCCTTGTAGTCCTTGTAGGCCAGTGAATGAATGCACTTCATGCCTAGAGCTTCCTTCTGACGAGCGGAATAGAAACTAGTACAAATGGCTGCCATCATGGGAAAGCCTTTCGAACGGCCAACATCCATTAGAGCGGAAGCCAAACGGGAACCCAAACCCTTGCCCCTCATTGAGCTATCCACATTGGTGATGTGAGAGTAGAGAACCTTGTAGATTTGATAGCGTTCAAAGATATTGGCTTCCATTTCGATTTTCGATGACATACGGCAAATGCGTCCAAAGCAATGTTGCTCCATTTCTTCAGCCTCACGACGATGCTTCTCCAGATCACTTGGATATTCGGCACCGGCTAATACTATGCCAACAATGCGTCCATTTTGATTGTCATCGGTGGCCAGAAGACAGGTGCCTTGATGGATCATCGACAGATGATACTCATCATTCTCCTTTTCGTTGTGGCTCTGCACATTCTCACCCGAAGAGGCACCGAGTGGTTCTCCAGTGAAAAAGTGTTCGGTCATGAAAATTTTCACATCCTTGTAGTCCTTTGCGGTCATTATGCGAATGCTAATGCCATCCTTAAAACTCACTATAGACATTTCGGGCAACTGATCAGTTCAAGGGAGAGTTTAAATCTGGATGGAAATTTTTGGTAAAAGGTTTTTTCCGTCCGTGCTTTATATATTCGAATTATTATCGCCTCAATTGTTGCTCAGGTGATAGCCAAAAAAACAAAGCAACAACTGTTGATTTAATGCGAGGGCAATGTCTTATATTACTTTATCACTCTTTGTAAGATTCTTTAAGTGCTCTCAATAAAGGAGTAAATTTGATATTCCGGTAAACATTTAGACAATGTTTTCGCGCCATAAACTACACTTTAACCGAGAATTGCGCAAATGAAATTTGTTTTTCGAAATTCCATAAATGGTCACTCCGAAAATAGCTGAAAATATTTACTAATATGCCGAAATACTGATTTATGAACGGAGTGTTTAAATGATATTTGCTTATACGCATTTTTAGGATCACTCCTAAAACTAAATGAGTGTCATTCATTGAGAAAACAATGATCTTAAGTGCCAGAGTCTATCTAACCTCCTATTGACTTCTCTTTAGCAAGGAGAGCTGAAAACTTTTTTTCCTAAAAATAAAGTGTGACCATACCCTTTGAGCTTTTTTTATGGCTTTTTAGCTGCGCATTAATTGAACTGAAGATCGGTTAGAATCTAAGCTCAAAAACATTGTAGAAGCCCTTTTTATAAAGTATTCAAGACCATAGAGAAAGAATTAAAAGACTTTTAAAACCGTTTTGCCTAAACTTTTGATCAAAGACTCTGAATATTATAGCTTCTGAACTTTGCATCAATTATTCTTAAGCCAGTGGGAAAAGCTTTAGTAGGATTGCCTTAGCCACTATATACAGGAATATGGCGCTTTCCCAATTACCAGTACTGTAAGGGAAAAATCAAATTTAACAAATTATTAACTATGTTAAAAGTTAATTTTTTTTGCATTTTTGAGTTTTATTTATTTAATAGCTACGAATTCATTGGTGAGTAGTACAAAAGACGAATCAAAGGCAGTCAGAGAATCTGTATCCCAAGATCGTAGCGCCGTCAACGACTTGGCGAGCATACACGGACCTAAAGATAAGCTTTCAAATTTCCAACTTCTAACAATTCATAAAAAAAATACTTTTAAAAATCTTAAGGCCCGTGCTTAAATGTCTTCCTCTTTGAACCCTGAAGTAAAATACCAATATTTCATAGCTAAAACTAGTTGTGAATTATAACTAAGTAAAGCCATATAGGAAAGAAAAGCTTTTAAACAGACAAGTTGTGCTTTTTTTTGTTTAAGTACTGTTATTAAGGGCTTTTGGAAGTTAAATATTTGCTTCCAATCTCCCTAAAATTACAAAATAACTTTAAATTCATGAATACCCGTAATAATAGCGGTTTATCAATATGTGAAAAAACTATTTGAGCTACAAATTTGGGAACAGAGTATTCCCAGTTTGATAATAACCGATGTACATAACCATTCTAGAGCTGCACTTTTACCTTGCTTGATGCTTTTATAAATTTGAAAAAAAAAACTTCCAAAAACAAAATGCAAATCGTCTCCACTTTTTTACCCTCCTCTCAACGTCTCTCCCTGTCTGACCTTGTGTCTGTGTGTGTCTATAGTTTGATTTGAAATACAAAAACCATAAGCAAACATGGTCAAAAATTAGAAATGCTTAAAGCAGGAACAATAACTGATGTATAGGACAAACTATACGAAGGGGTAAGAGGGAAGAGAGAGTGAGCGAGGGGGTCTGGTACTGGTACAGGGACTGTGACTGTGACTGGTCCTCCGTCTTGTCTGTTGCCAGCTGCCTGTATTTGCAAATTCCCAAACTGACCAAAAACCAACATAATTTACATGTCTGCAGGATAAGTTCGACAGAGACAGACACACAGAGAGAGAGAGAGAAAGAAGGACAAAGAGAGGGGTACAGTCTGGGACCGTCTGTTTCGGATGTTATGCCCAGACTAGTAACAGTTGTTGTTGTTGTAACTGTACTCTTCTCTCTCTCTCTGTGAGCTTTAAGTTGAGTGACTTTAAAATTAAAAATGTCTTTGTGATTGAATTAAATATTTCTTTCAGAATCTAATGAAATTTTGTGCCAAAAATTTTGTTATTTCAACACGTTCCTACACTAAAGTAAACCGCAGGCAGCTGTTTGGCAACTATTGCATACTTTTAGGTGCATAACATTGCTTCACTTTGCTGTGACTCTTGCAGGCAAATATTTGCGCAAGTGAATTCTTTTTTCAAAACATTTTTTTTTTTTTTGTCATATTTTTTGTTTTTTTTTTTTTGATTTATGCTGGCCAAACGTGACCCAAATTTTTGCCTCTACCGTTAGCAAAACTAATTAAAAGTGAAAAGTTGACAACATTCTCTAGGATTTATGATTTATGGACTGACACACACATACACACACACACACATAAACTGAAAAGTTGCGACCGCAACGCGCAAAAATTAATGAAAATTCAATCAAAGTTTGCGTTAGGCCATTGTAGGTAAGAGGGGCAACAGGCAGAGAGAGAGAGAGAGAGAGAAACATGGAGGAGGAACTTGCAACATATGCCCTCCACATTTCTGTTATTGTCTGACTGACCCTAATGAAGATTAATTTAAAACAAGTGCCAAGCTCTTGTGTGTGTGAATGTATGTGTGTTGGTGTGTGTGTGCGTGGCTGATTGTCTATTAGAGAGAAAGAAAATATAAACTTTTTTTTTATGACACACTAACGAAGACACCAAAGATGAAGATGAAGACAACATTGTCTTGTCTGTGCCGGGCCGTGCGGCGTTCGGGCAAGAAACAATTTAATCAAATATAATTTTCATTGACTTAGATTTCTCTAAGTGATATGAAAGGCCAGCACACACAAGGCACAAGACGACCCCAAAGAATGTAAGAAATATCTACAAAAATCAATATAAAGACTAACGTATGCTCTCAACTGAAAGAAATGTGTGAGGAATGAATTTCAAATTCTAAGTATTTATAGCTTAAAGATTCCATTTCTATACATATGTAAATGGGCGGAATTAGGCTCCTAATTAATTCTTTGCACTACATTTATCAAATTGTGAGTGGTTCTTAGTCTCGTTCTATGCCAGTTAACTGTATTCTAGCTTATAACTAGCTATTCTTAACTAAACTAACCAGAAATTGATCGAAATATTTATTCATAACATTTTTATAGTTAAAAACTATCCATTTGGTAATAGAAATAGAAACTTTGTAGGCATATAAAAACCAATGCAAATTGGATAACAGGCAGTAGTATTCAGAAATCAAATTTAGGCACTTTTCGAAAATCCAGCTTAGACACTGAAAACCAATTCATTACCTAACTTACCTATATCTACTGCATATTTATTGCTTATCTGTAAAATAGCGCAATTCTATGATCTCAAAAAAAGTAACAACTTCTATATGGGATACAATCTCCTTCAATGCTCGAATTTGATAAACTAAAGTTTTTTGCTTTATTCAATTGAAATTCAAAATTTATTGAATTTTAGACAGAATATTTTCATTTAATATATGTACATACATATACTAATATTTAAAACGAATATAATATCTTCTATAATAGTCAAGGTTCCAAACATTAGCTTTCAAGCGAATCATTGAGTCGACTAATAAAATATTTAAAAAAAAATTATTAATAAATTCTTTTAAAATGTTTATTTTGCGAACCTTTCGCATAGTAAATTAGTAGTAAAATTCTTTAACGACTCTTTTCTATTAAAAATGAAATTTCTGGTTCTATTTATATAAACTTTCTAAAGATTCGCAATCCAATTTTTTACTCTTGGCTATAATCAGCATCATGCTTAGGAACCAGTTCGGAGTAAGGAATTGAACTCAGAGTTAGATAATTCAGCTAAAGCCTTCGTATCGATATAGGACCCCGTAGATTGTTTTCACCCTGCGCACGGTCATGGCTATAGTAGTCCGATATAGCTAATTTTTTAAAAAGACGTATATGTTAAGTGTTAAATTAGACGTAGCTTAAATACCAATGAACTAGTTAGACTGGAAGCAGACAGACGGACACTGATCAAATTTATAAAGAACAGATCTCTATTTGATTGTTTTTATTGAATGTTCTTTGCCGTATACCCGAATTTTCTCTCACTAATCAAAGTAAATAACTTTGAACTCTGCCCGCCCTGTTTAAAGAAACTAAAAATATATTTTCTTTTTTGTTTCTGTTTCTTTATTTTTTTTTTTCAGTGGAAAACTGCTACTACTTGTACGATTCTATCTGATTGTGAGGTAATTAATTTATTAAACAATTTTCATATGCGACACTACGGGGGGTTCTTCTTCTACTCCATGAATTTTCCACACACACATACACACTCACACACACATAGAGAGATCCCGCTAATTTGTGCTATTGTTAATTAATGGTCGAGTGAGAGAGGGGAGCTAGTTAAGGAACCTATTCGATATTTTTTAGGTAGACAAAGTGGTGCATATAATTTTACGCTAGATTCCGATGTCGATTCCCACTGCCTACGCACAATATGTAACGCATTTTTTTTTTGTTGTAACCAAATTCAATTCAAATTCGTTTATCTGATTTTCGTTTCGAGTGGTCAGTGGGCTTCATAGGCCTCCATGCCTGATGCCTTCTTCGCATGAATATTTATATATACAGAGAGGAAAGATGCTGAGATGCCGCCGCACTGTGTGAGGTTTAAAACTTATTTATGTTTGTTGTTTTTCAATTAACATTTTTTTGTTTCCGCTGCTGCTGATGCTCACTCTCTCTCTCTTTCTCCCTATCTCTATCTCTTTGTTGTTGATGTTTATTATCGAGTCAGTTTTCAAAATGATTTGGAAAACAAATTCGAATGATTAAAACATTTTTTTTTTTTATTTTTATAGAGGAAGCATAAGGCAATAGCTGCTAATCGAAATCTTTTAATCTGTTTTGTCGAAATGTGAATTTGTTACTATAAATTATTTGTGCAAATCATACGAAATTTTCAATTCTGTTTATCCATTTAGTAGGAAGGGGTTTCTCCTTTTTGTGAGGCAATATACATATTTTACTCTATTTTGTTCTTTTTACTATTCGTTATGTAATGCCTAGGTGAAGAAGTATGTTTAGCTAGAATCGTTTAAGTAAAAGTAGACAAGAGATTTTGGGTTTAAATATGACAAATTTTATTTAATTAATTGGCTAAATTTTGAAGCTGCTATATATTTTTTTTATTAGATTGAAAAATGACACAAAATCAGTTCCATGGCCATTGTTTTTAATTTGAGTTTTAGGGAAAGAAAGTCTAAAAGTCAATTTCTCCTACAGTGCTTATCATATTTATAACACACACACAAAAAAAAAAAACACAAATGACATATTCCCTCAAAATCTTAAAAAATGATTAGCTCAATATTTGAATTATGAGTGAAAAACAACTTTTTTACTTTAAACGATTAAATAACGTTTTTAAAAAGAAGTAAAAACAAAGAAAAAAGCTTCCATTTGTTATATCAAAATAAATAAATTTATTTTAACATAAAAACAGCTTCGTAAGCTTGTGTCTTAGAAGCAGAAAATCGTACACTTTTTTTTAATAATTTCTTTTATTTTACAACTTCATTAATGACCATTCCGACCATATATAAACTTTTATATTTTAAATGATTTATTCAATTTGATAATTAATAAGACAAGATAAATTTTTCAATTTACTACATAGTGCTTAGAGCTCTTAGAGGAATGCCGCCTCGAGATTTAAGTAGTTTAATAAATTTAATAAAAACAAATTTAAAGAGCCTCTCGTTCGCTTTATCTTCCAGTATCCGAATATGCTCTCTAAGTGACTAACTATCTGAATTAACAATTTAAATTGTATGCAAAATACTTTAAGAATAGCATCAATAATTGCCATTATTAAATTTATAAAAAACTCAAGAAAAAACCTAGACAATCCATTTTTTTTGTTAGTTTTAATTAGAAAAGTTTTTATTCATAAGTTTTGTATAGTTACGAAAGGTCTGAAGGTAGGTTTGACCATTTTTCGTAAGAATAATCGTTCAAAATTTCATGTTATATTCCTTTAAGATTTCTCCAGCGATATAGCCTATTGTAACTCTTTTGACACACAGTTAATTTATTTGCCATATTTCTAATTAATAAAAAAATTTTAGTTCAAACTTTAATTTATTGTCCCTGCAAGTTGTTACACAATAAAAAAAATCCTGTTTGCCTCTTTGTTTCCGCTTTATGGTCTTAAAAAAAAATGAAGTTTCCCCATTAACTTTCTATTTTCATTTTGCATTTAAAGTCTTGAGCGCTTAACTGGCTTCCATATGTGAGTGAGTTTTCTATTTTTTATTTTATGTGCAATTTCATATGTCCAAACATACAACTTCTGATTATAATTTTGTGTTTTCATTTTTTAATAGCCTTGTCCTTGTTCTTTCCTTTCCTTTGGCCATAATTTTTATGAGATACAAGCAGCAAAAATAAAAATCGCCCCAACAACTATAATAAAAACATGCTCAGCAAAAAAAAAAAAAACATGGTATATAAATTTGTAAATCGATTTTGAAAACTAACAAAACAAACTTGCGCAAAAAAAAAAGAAGGGAAACAACAGAAAAAACGAGGGAGAAAAAAAGGAAAGAGAGAGAGAGAGATAGAGAGATATTAATAAACAAAAATGATTTATGTGTCTGCCGGGTCTGGTCAGTGGTCAGTGGTCAGGCCGGTCTGAGTTTGAGTCTGAGTCTGAGAGTCTGGCTCTCAAAAATACAAAATAAAACTGTAGCAATAAGCAATAGTTATTGTTGTTGTTGTTGCTTATCTCGAACCGTTAATCTAATCAATTGTGTGTGTGTGTGTATAGAAGGTAAAAGAAGCAAAAGGAGCGGCGCCTGCGCAACAGGTAAACATTTTCCCATTGTGCGTTTTTTTTTTACCTTTTTCTTATTTTTGGTCGAGAACGTGTGCATGACAAATGTTTTTTGATTTATTGACAGTTTCAAGTGGAGTTGACTTTTGTCAGCTCTCCTGGTCACGTTTGCTTCGTTTGGCAAATTCTCCAAGAGGCAATAGCCTTGTAAATTTCTATGTACGAGTGTGTGTGTATGTGTGTGTGTGTGTGTATGCCGGTCCCACATCACAGGGCCGCCACCTGCTGTGTAAAAATAGCAAAGAAAATGCGCTCAACTTCAAAGCGAAGGAGGAACCAAAACGACGGGGCCACTTCTTATAGAAGGTAATTCGACCAGGCTACAAAGTCCATGTCGAATGAAATACATTACTTCCGCAGGTGCCGCACACACACACACACACACACACAAATACATTTGACATTTTTTGTGGCACATTACAGCGTTTATTTATGTATATGCAGTTCTAATTTATTTGACATCGATCGAATCGTCTTCATTATGGACTTGAATTTGTTTTTGAGATGCATTTTGTCTGGTGATTTTTGGTGAAACTTTAAGAAATATAAAGTTGTTAGTTCAAATAGTAAAAGAACCGAATTCTCTTTGGTTTTATCTCATCTAAATGTGGCCACATTGAGTTAAAATTTGTTATAAAAGTGTCGCCAAAATAGTCAGCTAAGTTTTTCGTTAAGTCTGTTTGAAATCATTCATTCATAATAACGTCATGAGATTAAAATTTTTACTAAAAATGGAAATAATGGGTGGACAGTAGAGGTGAAGAGCTATCGATAGTCCAAACAGTCGATAGTCCCAATAACATTAAAAAAAATTGTTTCAATTGTTTCCTCAATATTCTTAAAAGGTACAAAAATAAGGAATATTTTAAGGCTCTAGTTGAATAGACTTTTTGCATTTACAACTGTTTTTTGGTCTGATATTAAAGCAAGCAACGTTTTTAATGCTATTGGGACTATCGATTGTATCTACTATCGATAGTTCTGCACCTGACTCCAAAAGGCATCTGTCAAAATTCACAGATTTTGTGCTTGAAAAGCTCAAAAGGCCAAGAAATTTTGAGGAACCAAAGAGCATTTTTAAGCATTTTTTTAAGCGTCAAAAAATAAACAAAAAGGCATTAGGTACCAGGGATAATTTCCACAGTTTTTTTTTCGGTTTGAAAATTAAATTTTTCAAAAAGAAAACCAAAAAATTCTTGATGTAAAGTACTTTCCATTGCTAGGCACACATTTTCTTCACCTTTCAGACTATTTATGGATACCACGCCAATACAATTCTGGCTCCTTTGATGAAAATCAAATTAAACTAATTGGTATAACTGGTAAAATACTATTTTGAAATATATTTTTGTTTAGCTTATTTAATATGTGTTTTTGCTTAGCCGGGCCTCAAAAAGGCGGCTTATGTCTCTCCCTATATAAAAAACAAAATTTCATAGCGAGTTTACAAAATTTATATAGTCAATGGCTTATCTGGTTCTAGAAATTGTTCTTCAAAACGAAGTTAAGGCTAGCCTCAACCAAAGTTAATTCTTCCTAACCAAAGTAACTATTCAATTAAGAACTAATTAGACTCAATTCGCATTACAATTAAGATAATAATTTTACTATGCTTTGAAATTAAGCCATTAACTAATCATTATTCGTTGCCAAAATGTCAACCAAAAAAAAAGTGATAAATCGATGAATTTGCTTAAGAACCATTTCGACGAACAACCAACAAAATTAATATAATAAACTTATCATCCTTTAGCGATAGTTCAATCTGACGCTTTGAATTAGACCAATTATAGATGGTAACCAGTTTTAAATTCCTGAACGTTGTGTTTATCATGTTTTTCCTCTGTTCATCGGGCTAAAATTGATGTTAAAAGTCGTTTATGGAAATGAATCACTTTCATCTTAATATCTTTAGCCAAAATGTAGCCCACAGCAGATTAATTTCGTATCTCAAACTGTAACATTTTAACACTCAATCAACAATCTATCCGTAGGACATCAATCAAGAAAACCAAAGCAAGGCAAAGCACTAAACAATGTCAACATAACCTCAATTTGGTTATGGCCAACAAAAAAAAAAAAGAAAAAAAAAGAAAAGGAAAAACCAAACTAATCAAGCTGAAAAACAAGGACAACAATACAACACAAATCGTGGACACAATAAATAGAAAAATAGAAAATTATTATGGAAAATTATGACCAAAGTTGGCGACGCTAACGTGAACGAAAGTCATTTGTAAAACCAACTCCTCCTCCCCCCCCACCAGACAGACGGGGAAAAAGAAGAGAAGAAGGAATAAACTTTGTGTGAATAAGAAGTAAAGAAAGCTCATCATGATGATGGTCAGTTGTGGTCATTATATATATTTGACTTAGAAGCAAGGGGAAATGGGGAAAGGTCGCGCACATTTATAATGAATACATTCACAGCGAGTCAACTTTTGCTTTGTTGCTTGCAGCTGCTGAAAAGGCTCACAATAATGCGAACACGCAAAGTGTTAATTTGTCATCGACAATGGAAAGGGAATACATATACCAAATGAACAGACAGTACAAAATTTTGGATGAACCATGCCATTATTAGAAGTAAAGGTTAAACTGGGGGAAAAAAGAAAACAATTTCGTGCGGACAATCAAGATGTAACTTATTTTTAAGTAGTCATTCTTAGTTTTTAAAACAGACGAATGGGCGGAGTTATCCAAAAAAATTGTAGTTATTATAAGATATATATAACAATTTTTCATTAATTTTTGCTGCTATTTTTCATTCTTCTTGGATTTTTCCTTGTTTTTGTAGCAACTCCGTGCCTATTTTTCTGAACACAGCTGTACATAAAAGGGTTTTTAT
Source organism: Drosophila nebulosa (assembly GCA_024703675.1). Taxonomy (NCBI): domain Eukaryota; kingdom Metazoa; phylum Arthropoda; class Insecta; order Diptera; family Drosophilidae; genus Drosophila; species Drosophila nebulosa. The sequence goes on along the minus strand of CM045724.1, from coordinate 3,752,150 downwards.
TTAATATTTGAGTTAAATGGATTAACAAAGTCTTTAAATTGTTATAGAGAGTTGAGGTGGAAAAATATGGATATCCATTGCACCTAAGACTTTAATTGCTTTAATGACAGACATGAAGAATAACATGTTCTGAATGCAAAATGGCTATTGAACTCAAATCTAAAAATATGCATTTTCTTTTGTAGTAAGGGTGTTTAGCTTTATTTTGATATATATGTATAGATGTATTTATTATATTTTAGGTTACAGATGATAAAATGTATATCTACTCTCTCTGATCGCCTGTTTTCGTCTTACCACCTACATACATATGTACGGTTCGCCCTGTCAAAAGACAGTGTTAGTCAACGTGTGTTTAACACACTTAAACGTTACGCTTAAATGAGTCAACCTGCCACACTTTGTACTTCTTTATATTAGTAAGAAAAATATAAGGACCATTTCGTAAACCGATTATTTATTGTCATTCAGTATTATTAGTATTATTATACCAACTTTTTTAAATGTTAAACTGATTATCGACTGTTTGGGTTATCTCTAATAGAGATAATAAAGAGTAATACAAAAGACTTAGAAATAATTGAAGTTTGGCTCGGTTTCAAATTGTTCGATGTTTGTGGCTCGCTTTGGCGTCCGACTATGACTCCTCGACCACGACGCTGTCTTTACCTCGTCGCCATCTCTTAAGCTCAGCTTAGAAGCCATTCAAGCTTTACATTCGGCAATTTTTTGAAGATTTTTGACTATCTCCCGCTGTAATGCTTTTCCCTTCTTTCAAAAAGTCGGAAATGTCTTCAGTTTTCATGAAATTTTAATTCACAAGAGAACTAAGAATTGTTGCTCCCCATCTAAGCCACCTTGCCCTGATGTATCGCATCGTTTCGTTTTAGAAGAATTATCGCCTCATGATTTTGCCCCTAAATTTAGCTCTCAATCTGTGTAAAATCTGTGGAACTTTAAGAAGATCGTAAATTATTCATTCTGGCTAATTATAAAAATCCAAATATATATGAAAACTTAATCATTAAATGTTCATTATCATGTGAACATATACGAAGGTTTCAAGAAAAACGAAAGAAGAACTGATTTAGAGTTAGATGATTGTAGGTTTTTGGCACTTGTTTCACAGGTTAAGTCAGCTTATATATGGATTACTTATAAGATAATAAAGAAGCCTATTCCAACTGATTTTGATATCTATACAGGTCTCTATACAGGACAAGAAACTACTAAATTAGGCTAAATATTATTTTATTATTATTTTATTAAATACTATGAAAAGTACTTCAAATTAATCAAAATCTTTTTTTAAATCGTACTAACTTATAACAAATTTTTGTCAGTGAAATTGTCTTAGTATTAGTTAGTAAATTGGAAATCTTTCTTTAAGCGTTCTTTGATCAAAATTGAGAGAGCTTTTTGAACATTATTGAATGATTTCGAAAGAAGAAAAAATAATTCTCTAAACGAGTTCAAAGTGATGCAAATTTAAACCGTTTAATGTTTCTCTTTGTAAAGTTGAAGCCATTTTTCAAAATGTTATCAATAATAATCAGCAGATAACTTTTTTCACATCTAAACCTCAAGGCAGGGGGGATCGACCGTTTTACCTACTCAAATAGTAGACACAAGGCCGTCTTTTTTTTTTTCTTGTATGCTATTTCCCCTTTTTCTTTTATACTATACATTTAGTTAGTTTTTTCCTTCATCTCTTCTTTGGGTGTAGTACTATTTGTGCTTTTGGCTTGCACACACGAAATGGCTGAAACGGGATTTTCAAACATATCGCATATACAAAATGCAAACATGTCTGGCAAACACAAATCCCATAAATGTTTTGTGTGATAAAATAAGAAAAATGGTAAAGGGTGTAGAGGAAGAGGAGGGAGGGAGGGAGCAAAAAAGAGGAAAAATGAACCAAAGAAAAAGTTGGAAAAAAATATTTTCATATGTGAAAATGTGTAAAGTGTAAAAAAGTTTTCTCTACCGGGTTTCAGTTTTGTTTTTTGTTGCGCTTTTTCACATTTCATTTTGTTGTTTTCTATTCCATTTTGTTTGCTCTTCTACCAGTTTCTCGGTGTGTGGAGGAATGAGAGGAAGAAAGAGCATCAGGTGCTGTGGCAAAAAGAAATTACAACAAATCCATTTGTAAAATTGCAAACCGAGACCGAAACGACTAGAAAAAATAGAAAAAAGAAAGCAACAGGAGCTGTGGCAGTAACAGCAGCAAATAGAAGCAGGAACAAGAGCAGGAGCAGAAGCAACATCCTCCTTCACTTTGATGGTTCTTTTTTATGTTTCAGTTTCAGTGGCTCGTCTGATTCTGAAACTTTAAAGTTTGGTCGTAACCAATTATAGAGGAGCCACAGCTTGTGATTCCAGGACTCAGACTAAGGCTGAGGCTGAGGCTGAGGCTCAGGCTACAGCAAACACTGGCCCCTCCTTGTCATTATGGACTCAAAAATCAAGATGGAAGGCTTCTTCTTTTTTTTTTTTTTTGTCTCCATTTCTCTTCCATCCGTCCATCCATCCATTCAACTATCCATCCATCCATGCATCCTAGCAAAACTCCTCGTGTCATTTGCCAGCCCAAAACATTCATCTTACTGAAGTTTCCCCCCAGCATCGAGACATTCATCAATTTGTTGTTGCCCACCCCAAAAAGAAAGAAAAGCGAAATTGAAACGAACATTTTTCCTGGGCTTGCAACAGCAGCAGCTTGCATATAAATTTGCAAAAATAAGTGCAGCTAACGTCCTGCCAGGACTCGGCCTTCTTTCTCTCTCTGTCTCTAGCTTTGCTTTTACTTCTTTTGGCTACTACACACACGTCAAATTTCAAACAAGTTTGGCCGCCGCAGGACAAAAAAGAAGAACAGAGCAAAAAATTAAAGCCCAGACACAGGTAGTAGAGTAAAGTAACACAGAGAGAGAGAGAGAGAGAGAGAGAGAGAGAGTAAGGCAAGAGGAAAGAACAGAAACCATAGCAGACATGGTTCTAGACTACTTCGACTAGCACCTGGCATTCCTCTTGATTTTTTTTTTTTTTTTGGTAGTCTACACTTTTTGCCGATTTCCTATCTTATTTCATGGCAAGTGGAGGAGCTGCCTTCGAGAAGGCAGGCAACAATAAAAATGGCCAAACTACTGAGGTAAAAGAATTTCTCGGCTTCGGTTCTCCTCCTGCATAGTTAGCATCCAGACGAAAGGCTGGCAAATGCTTCACTGTTTACTTTGGTCTTTAAACAGATTGTAGCCAAAATCGACAAAAAGGATATTATTTAATATAATAAATTTGGCTCGAAAGCTTAACTTCAAATTCCTTTTTAATGTAGTTCCTGATATCTTTGCCTGAATTCCTATTCCGGCTGGCATTTTCATTTAAACTTTGGGTCTTTCTTACGTCCTTTGGGTCTACCTTACGTTATTGGTGTCGGCCTTAGCACTTTTGAGTTTACCTTAGGTCTTTTGCATCTGCGTTAAGTTATTAAGATCTGCTTTACATCATTGAGGTCTGCCTTACGTCATTTGGTGGACCTTAAGACTTTTGGGTCTGCTTTTGGTCGTTTTCAGTCTGTCTGTTTTACGTCTTTTCGGTCTGTTTTTGTTTTTTTTTTAGTCTGCATTAGGTTTTTTGGCTCAACCTCAAGTCTTTTGGTTCAGTCTTACGTCTTTTGCGTCTGTCTTACGTCATTTGGGTCTGCCTTACGTCTTTTTTGTTCCGTCTCAGGTCTCTTGGGTCTGCCTTAGGTCTCTCTTGGTTTGCCTCAGGTTTTTTTTGGTCTGCTTTACGTCATTGGGGTCCGCCTTACGTCTTTCGGGTTTGCCTTAAGGCTTCTTTGGGTTTTTGACGAAGCCTTACGTCTTTTTCGGTCTAATTTAAGTCATTGGGGACTTTTTTACGTCATTGGGCGTTCCTTACATCACGTCTCCTTAGGTCTCTTCGGTCTGCCTTACGTCTTTTGCGTCTGCGTTGGGACTTTTGGCTGTGTATTACGTCTTTTTCAGTGCGTTTTATGTTGTTTGGGTCTGGTTTACGCCATTGGGGTTGGCCTTAGGTCTTTTGCGCATATGCCTAACGTTCTGTCTTACTTTTTTTTCGGTCCGTCATAGATCTTTTGCTGTCGGCCCTACGTCTTTTTGGTCAGCTTTTCTTCATATGCGGCCTGTCTTACGTCATTTGCGCCAAAGTAAGGTCTTTTGGCACGGCGTTACGTCTTCTACCGTTCGTTTTAGGTCGTTTAAGTCTGCCTTACGAAATTGGAGTCTGCCTTAGATCTTTTGGGGTCTGCCTTACGTCATTGGTTCGCCCTTACGCCTGTCTTATGTTATTGGGGTCGACCTTAGGTCTTTTGGGTCTCTCTTACGTCGTTATTAATCTGCCTTAGGTCTGTTGAATCTGCCTTTAATCTGTCTCACAACTTTTGCGCTCTGCCTTACGTCTTTACAGTCTGACTCGGATTTTTGCAGTCTGCCAAGTCTCCATCGATCTGACTTAGATCTTTTGGGTCAGCCTGAAGTCCTTATGGTCTACATTACGTCATGAGGATCTGTTTTACTTTATTCATACGTCGTTTGGGTTTAAGTCTACCTTAGATCTTTAGTATTCAGTCTTTTTTCTTTGGGGTCTGTCGTGGGCCACTTAAAGAACCGAGACATACTTTTAGTGAAAGATTAAAATGAAAGCCCTCCTACTCATTCAAGGGGAAATTTGCTGTCCTGTGACTATTGCGAAACTTCATTGTCTAAAACAATAAATGCAACTTCAACTGCGGCAGCTGCTGCTCCATCACGTTGAACTTTTACTATTATTCAGTTTCTATTACTATTTGCCTGTGCCGTGCGCGTGTGGTAACATTTTTTTTTTTAACTCTGAAAATCTGTGGAGTAGCTGCTGGTGGAAGATGTAGATGGCCGAGACCTGCACACGTTAGTTTGGGGAATTGCAAATAAATATTTCAACTGCAGTTGCAGATTATTTTAGTGCTCGGAAAAGTCGTAACAATGCAGTTGGAGTAGCAGCAAGCAGCAGAAACAGAAGCAAACAAAAATGGTTAAAAACTGCTGAGACAAGGAGAGAAACAACTCAGCTTAGATTTCTCTCGGGAACTATGATAAAGTGTATCCCATAATGAAGACAAATAGTAAGAGAGAGAGAGAGAAAGAGCGAAAAGAGGGAAAAGTTTTTTTGGGTGCTTTGGCGAGTTTTATACTCATTTTATTTTTCTTTCGTTTTTGTTCTCGCATAATTTCAATTTATTCTTGTTCGATATGCCATGCTCACTTTCTATTTAGACTGTAGTTTCTCAAATAGATGCCAGCCAGAACTTCCTGTATGCGTCTGCGTCGCTTGTCCTGCATAAGGAAAGTTAGCAATTGCTTGGGACTAAGACCACGACTGGCCTGACGTTCCAACAAGGCTAGCTCATCCTCTCCGATGGCAGCCTGGTCCTCCTGATCCTGATTGTCATCGTTGTTGTGATGGGCCTGCTGGTGATGGTTAATACCGATCTCCAAATCACCTTCATCGGCTGCATTAACCACCTCTGAATCATCGTCCAAGCTGTCGGTTAAATCACTGAGATTCAAATTCTGCAGGAAGTCACCAATGTTTACACCCTGGAAACTGCGACCAGTTGAGTTGCCTGCTCCCGTAGTCAAGTTGATGCCCTGAATGTTATTGGGATTAATCACAAGAATGGTAGGACCTCCTCCACTGCCATAACCGCTCAAATAGTCAGGCAAGTTGAATGGTGGTGGTGGTGGTGGCGGGCGAGGTGGTGGATAGTGAGGATATTGAGGATAATAATATGGTGACTGATGATGGTTATGCCTATCCGATCCAGAATCTGAGGGCTGCTGGACAATGATGATTGGTTGATTGTTTTTGTTACTATCCTCGTTACGATGCATATTCCAAAGCAAACGGGGAACAATTTTCGAAAGTGCTGAAGATTAAAACAAAGTAAAACAATATGAACTAGTTCCTAAGAACAAAAAGCTTATAAAATAGTTGAACCAGATGAACTAAGTATAGTATTTTTGAGTCAAAGGCATTCGAACTAGTTTCAAGTTTACCATGTTGTAGTAGTTCTAGTGATCCTAATCTATGCTCAAACCAGTTCTGAGCTAAATGGAGCTAAGTAGTTTCAAAATAGTTTGGATGAAACTCATTTCAGAAAAGATGATAAAGAATAACCTTATTTTGCACTGATTTTAACAAGTATTTCAGTATTTGCTAAGTTTTAAACATTGTCCTGAATTGCTCACAAAATGAACTAGTTCCAATGAGTTTAAGCAATTTGAAACTAGTGCCAAATGCTGGCTCTCTTCAACTTCACTTCACACTAATTCACTTGATTCCCAATGCTTACAATTTCGAACACTTGAACTTTGCCTTGATCCTTCAGCGGCACAAAGGCCCACAAAGCAAATGGCTAAAATGAGTATAGTCAGCTTGGACATATTTGGAGCGTAGATCACTACAATAGAACGAACTTCAGCGGATGACTGTGCTCTAACCATGGCCAAGAAGTCGCTTATATAGCGCAAATTGATTGTAAAAAGCCCTTCGGCCGCTTTCTAAGTGCGTTAACTTTAATTTTATGACACATTTCGCTGAAATTTCGCCAAGCCACGGGTCAGCGCGCTCCACTAATTTCACAGTTGATCTATTTAATTGTATTTGTATTTTTTGTGTTTTTTTTTTTTTTATTTTTTATTATATATTTGTATCACCTCGTAAATCAATTTCGTAGAAGCAAAGAGGGGGAGAAGGAGGAACACTTTTATTGCAATCGTAAAAATACTTCTCGTGTTTCCCTTCCCTTTCATATCTGATTCTGTGTTCTGTTCCAAGTTTATGTTTATGTTTGGCGTTTGTCTTTCATGATCGATTTAGCATTAAGTAGTCGTTTCTAGAGATTACCTTTTGAAGATATCTTCCAGGCTAGGCGCTAATGTGTTTGGTTTATAGAAGGCACAAAAAGCATCGTCATCAGAAGAATGAAGAGAGATATTTATGATCTGTGTTGGATTTAGTCTACACAGTTCGAATTGTTTGCAGATGGACGACTACTACTACTTTGGCCAAGAGTACATTGGCCTCCAGCAAATACATTGAACTTGCGAAACTATTTTAGGCTGACTTTGGAATTTCTAGAAAGGTGTGTCTTTGAATACCTGTGACCCACTTTGGAATGATATTTAGTTAAAACATTTGGCAATTTATTGAACATTTGTGTTCAGATCGAACCTGAAAGTTTCTATAGATTCTTATAGAAACTTTTAAAATTCAGTCAGAAGCAAAAGAACTGAAGGGTTTTAGAATCAGATTAAGCAAGGACCTGATTAGTTGCCAAAATGTCTAAGGATGGCATCAGCACTTGTATCATAATTGCAGAGGACTGAAAAAATTCAGGACTGATTACTTTTTCACTGAAGAGGTGAGAATATATGGTCATCAAGTTGTAGAAATATAAACTCATAGAAATTTGTATTTATTTTATTTAGACTATGATTAGTAGGTAATTATAAATTACTTGTAATCTATGTGCTAGCTATAACTTCTATGGTCTTAAGCTAGTTGTAAAATATGTGTATTATACAGTTCTTTATAATTAATAATTATCTACTCATAGAAATTAGTTTGTAACAGTTTTAAAAAATGTTCCACTATTTAGTTATAGGCATTTTCTTTTTATACCTACATATAACTCCAATTTGATTCTGAATCGATTATTGGAAATGAAAATAAATAACTGCTCTCATTATTCATTAATAAAAAAAATAAAACAAATAAATTTCTCCACTTGATTTACTTTCAAATTGTTTATTTGTTATTCAGTATTTTAATTTTCCAATCCAAACGAGTTACAATTGAAATCGATTTGAAAACTAGAACTGTTATTTCTATAAAGAGGGAGTTAGTTTTCCGAGTGTTTTCTTTCCATATGCTCGAAAAGACTTTACTAGCTGCTGCTAGCAAAACTTTCCTATTCAAGTGAAAGCACATTTTCGCCTCGCGTCAAAGTAAATATTGTGAAAATCTTTTAAACTAAATACAAATATCCATTACTAGCTCCTATATATGTATACGACACAGAAAAAAAAGTGAAAGTTGCCTTCTTTTCAGCCAGAGCAATCAGAAACCAAAGACAACAATAAATCCTAGATACACACACACACACACACACACAGAGAGAGAAGAGCCTGTCTCTTATAGAAGAGATACATGAGGTAAATATTATTTAAAAAACCAAAACACGTAGACAACACAAAGTACAAATCGCACTCAATCAAAATCACCTCAAGACCAAACCACATAGACTCAAAGAGACAGAGACAAAGCGATACATAAAATGTGTGGGTTAGAGGGAGATGTTGAAAGCTTAAAAGATGAAATCCCATAGAAACATTCGAAGGAGAAGCAAAGAGAGAGCAGCTAGTAGATGGAATACTGCAAATAGCAACAGAAATTTCCGAACAGAGAAAACTGTCATGTACGAGGATTTAACAGATTTAAATTCTATTTGCCAAAAGGACAAGTTGGAACGAAAAAAAAAAGAAGAAATTGAGACAAGTGGACGAGAAGAGAAAGCGCGGGGAGGCGCATGATTTTTGTCATTTTTATTTTTACTGATTTTCGAGATTCGCCCGCTTTGGCAGGCGGCAGGCTGTCATTTAATATTTACCCAAGGAGCTGTCCCTCATTCAGTCATTCACTCACTCGCATGTCCAGCCACTTAGCCTACATTAGGGCACCTTTTGGTCCTGCCTTTAGGCAAATATGTATCCTATATATCGATCCAATTCGTTATGCTTAAAACTACGGGCTCTGGCTCACGTCCACCTGGGCTTTGAAGGAGCTCTCCACTCTACTCTCTACTCTCTCCTCTTTCGATTTTCATTATAGCCCAAGAGATACAAATGAAAAATCAGCACATGCAACATACATACATATGCCTGGTCCTTAGGTCCTTGGGTCCTTTGGTAGAATTTTTATTTTTTCCTAAATTGACAGTTCAGACAGATTTTTTTTTTTTTTCAAATGAGACGCAGTTCGTTTAGTCAGATAGATGCTGGATGGGGTGTGTGTGTGTGTGTTTGTGTGTGTGTGGTGTGTGTGCATTGTTTTTCAGAGACTTGATCGACAAGTGTTTTTTCTGTGGTAGGTTCAAGCATACGGCTGAGCTCTCAGTTTTCTAGGTTTAATTAAAGCTGTTGTCGGTTGTGGGATTTCGATAGAGTTCGATAGAGAGAGAGAGAGGACCGTAAAAAATTGGTTCCTTTTGAGTAAGTGCGAAAATGTGTTGAGTTTTATTGTCTTTGCTTGTGGTTTTCGATATCTAAGGAGAGTTACTCTCTCAATTGATTAAGCTGGAGGTCAAATGGGGGGCTCAATATCATTTCCATGACCATCTCTCGCTCCATTACTGTCAGTTCATCATTATCATTTAAAATGCTCAACCTCTTAGCTACACACACACACACACACACACACACATATATACATGGGGGCTGATGATGGTTGCGCCTTCTTGCCATTTGACTAGGTTCCTCCCAATGGTCCCCAGCTACTCTACAGAAAAGGCATTTCCTAGCCATTTCCTGCCCGCGTTACTCGTGTGTGCGTTTGTGTTTTGTGTCGCGTTGCCATTTCGCATCCGCCGCTGGACAGCAACAACACGAACAACAGCAGCAACAGCAACAACAGCAAAAGAAGCATCAGGCAATGTTTAGCTTCATCAGGCTAAAACTTTCATTTATACACTGAGAGTAAGATTCAAGCTACCTCATATGGGTTCAGATTTAAGTACAAAGTCTATAGAAACATTCAATGTTTTTTAATGAACGATTATTTTTAAATTAAAGAATTTTTTTTTATGGTATTTGCTGTTTGGGGTTCAGATTCTTTTAAACAAGAAACTGTATAATTTCAAAAAGTGATATAAAAAATATCTACTCTATCGTAGCTTTTTAATCGTTTTAAATTGGCAATTAAACTAAATATAAAGTTAGCAACATTGTAGCTCAGCGACATGAGTAGATAGCAACATGACTGACTTGTGGGGTGGGTGATTAACAACATAAAAATGTACCTACATTTTAGCTCAGCAACACAACGACTTAATCAAGTAAGCAACACTTTTGACTTGTAAGCTGGCCAGTTAGCAACATATAATATAAGCAGCAATATAGCTCAGCCACATAGCGAAATGAGTAGCTAGCAACATTTTGTACTTGTATAATGGCCAAGCAGCAACATATAAAGTGATCAACATTGTCGCTTAGCGACAAAAGTAGATGCCAACACTTTTGACGTATAAAGTTAGCATCATTACAGCTCAGCAACATAGCGAAATAGTTTCTAGCAACATTTTGGACTTGTACTTATGATGCCCAAGCAGCAGCATACTTATAAAGTGATCAACATTGTAGCTTCGCGACATATTAGCTTTGTGACAAGAGTAGTTGGCAACACTTTAGACTTGCTTGTGTTTTACTCAGCAACATAGCGGCATGAGTAAATAGTAACATTCTTGACTTATGTAAAGTTAGAAGCAATATAGCTTAGCAAGATAGCGAAATGAGTAGCTGGCAACATTTTGGACTTGTATGATATCCAAGTAGCAACATATAAAGTGATCAACATTGTAGCTCAGCAACATATAAGCTTAGCCACAAGTGTAGATAGCAACACTTCAGCCTTGCATACTTGTTTTACTCAGCAACATAGCGGCATAAGTAGATAGCAACATTCTTGACTTCTTGCTGTCCAACTAGCAACATATAAAGTTACCAACATTGCAGCTCAGCAACATGAATTAATAGCAACATTTCTAACTGGTGCCACAATGGACAATATAATTACTGAACACATTCTAGTATTCTAATTATTTTTCCTAAAATTAACTTCTTTAACAATTCAGTTCAGTAGTTTTTTCTTTCAGTGTATTAAGCAAAGAATGGACAATATAATTACTGAACACATTCTAGTATTCTAATTATTTTTCCTAAAATTAACTTCTTTAACAATTCAGTTCAGTAGTTTTTTCTTTCAGTGTATTAAGCAAAGAAGCAAAGCACTCTCAGCTGCCACTCAGCACAAAATTTTCGGCAGCATGCTTTTCCGGTTTGCGCCAACGCAGCAGAGCGCGGATTGCTTCTTGCTTCTTGCTCCTTGCTCGTTTCCACTTGCACAACCTTTGCTCCTTCACTTCCTCTAGAGCACAGTAGTGCCTCCTTGGAGGCTCCTGCTCACTCTAGTTCAATAAGGATTTCCGTTTCAATTCGTGCGCTGTGCCATTGTTGTGCCCCCACTTCCCCCCCCGCTCAGCCCTCGTCGTTGCTGCGCTGCTGCTGCTGCTGTTGTCCATTTTCATTTATCGAATTTTTCACTTTGACGACCTTTAGGCTCGAGGCTCAATTTTTTACACTTTTAGCAACAATTTCCTTTTTGGCTTGCTCCCTTCCACTTTTTATTTTACGAGATTTTACGAGAGAAGTTCATAATTTATAGATTTCAATTGAGAAAACTAGAAATTATTATTTGCTTGTATATTTACCCCCCCGGCGCCGCCGCCACCGCCACCACCGCCAATCCCCTTTAAAGTCTAAAGAAGATATATCTCTCAGATACTTTTCTAATTTTGCGGCACAAACAAATTTCGTCTCGTAAAAGTCGCAAAAACCTTTGACCCAAGAAGTCATAAATGTAAACGATTCCCCGCCCGAAGACTTCGAAGAGCTGTCAAAATGTGCCCAAGTGGGCGTATCACACGCCCCCTCACAAACATACGCAGTGCCGACAAAGAAAAAAGAAGAAAAATGCCACACTTACAGGGCCGTAGTTAGAATTTCACTCGGAAGTGGGGCGTAGAAAATGAGGGGCTCACTATCAATGCTCAAGTGGATCAAATGGAAAAGATTCAAGCGTGATTTTTGGAAAATTTGAACTCAAAATTGTCGTTTTCCATATCGAAATTTCTTAAATTTAATGTAAAGTCAATCGAAATGTCTTGGCTTAGTCTGATGATATGAAGTAATACAAAGAAATGAGCTTAAGCTTTTGCTTTTGGTTTTTAGATTCATTTTGTAATCCCTTGTTATCTAAAACGTTTACTAAGGACATTTTTTTTCTGCAAGTAGATTACTTAAGAAAAGTTTATTGAATTATTTAAGTGATATGGTCATAAAATTTCAACGACTCTTCGATGCTTCGTACACTATGAACTAACTAAAACTGTTGTTGAACTGTTTCTTTGGTTTCATTTTAGAACTGGTTTTAAAACTTTATAACTTTGCTTCAATTAAATCAGTTACTTATAGTGAACCTTATATTTGAGTCTTAGGTTATGGAGTATCGCCATTTGAAAGCCAAAACTAGTTGAGAATTATAGCTTTAAGAAGCAAAATACCAAAACTGATTGAGAATTCTAACTTTATGAAGTGTAATCCCAAAGTTTATGCATTGTTTATTTATTTTAAATTAGGTATTAGCTAGAAATATCCCTCAACTACGCCCCTGAGCAAGGCATTAACGCATGGCAAGGTGCCTGTTATCCCCCCCATATGAATATTATGATCTTGGTATGCTATGAGAGGAAAGGCGTTGCAGGAGAGACTAACTAGTTAGGCGGAAAAGAGTTCAAAGTACTGCCAGACTACATGCAGCTGCTTAAAATGAAAATAAAAATGCATAAATATGAATAATGAAGACATAAACATAAAAAATGCCAACAAAAAGAGAGAGAGAAAAAAAAAAAATATTTCAATTTCAACTTGAATGAGTTTTTCCCGCTCTCCCTCTCCCCTCCCCCCACCTCTTTTGGCGTTGGGGGAGGTGAAGTTTATAACTTTAACAGTCGTCATAATATTTTGAAATCAAAAAACTGCACTATAAACTAAAATGCTAAATGCCAAATGGTAGAGAACTGCTGCTCCGAAAAAGGGGGGAAAGAAAGATTGAACCAAACTAACTTTTGTGGTGAGGGGTGAGGGGTGCGGGGACTGGGACCCAGTCTTGGGCACAGCTGGCGTTGACAGAGTCAGTGCGCGATTGTCTCGCCTCTCGTTGTGTCTGTCTGTCGGTCGGTCGGTCGGTCCATTTAATAGCTTTTTTTTTTTTTTTTTTCGTTGTGTGTCTTGAGAAGAGAGGAAGAAACACGCCTTCGAAAAAGGCAGATAGATACTAGTAGACCGTGTTCCTTAGTGTGCTGTGCTGTGCTGTTGTTGCCTGGGCACGCCTACCTAATCATTTTGGTGTTGACACTTGACACTTGAGAAAGAAATGCCATGATGACAACAACAACAACAACAACAACAACAACAACAAGCAACAAGCAACGAAATGTCTTTGTCTTCATCGTGGTCCGGGTTTTTTGGGTTTTCTTTTTTTGCATTTGGTTTTTCCAAACTCCAAGCTCACTCCCCCTTTCCCCCCCCCCCCCCACACACACTCTTCAAATCAGAAATTGTTGTAGAACAAGACTTGATTTAAATTTTATGCCACTTGCTTGGCTAAATTGCTAACTGTAGTTGAGACAGAAGGACAGAGAGAGGGGGAGAGAGAGAGAGACATGGAAATCGTGAACGAATGTGGGCGGCAAATTGTTTGTCTTTGAAGATAGCGACTTGGCCAAGTATATCTAAACCTGACGAGAGATTACGATGGGAATAATAATTCGTATAAAAAAAAAAATTGTAAAAACTTTCGCATAACATATAAAAACTTAACCAACAAGCCCGTTTGCCGTTTTAAAACTAAACTAATGTAAATTCTTCATTGTCTTGTAACAGTTTGTTTTAATTTTTAACTCAAGTGCCCCAAGTAAAGTCAAAACACATTTTTTTTTTGTTGTTATCGGAGAACTGGCTAAACAGAAACTAAATATGTCATATGAAAAATCTTTAACTCAAGAAGTCATTCATTTAGACTTAGTTTATTGTTTATCGATTCATTTAGAAGTAATTCATTTAGACTTAGTTTATTGTTTATCAATTTCAGAATTGCCTCATAATCAATTTGTTGTTATTAGAAATATCGAACTGAGTCAAGACAAGTCAATTATCGATTTCTATTTCTTATTATGGCAATTGGCTAAAAAATTGGCCATGAATATCCATGATATACATATTCTGATTGCTGTTGAATTTTAGATAAATGCTTGTTTGCCCCTTGACAAGCCCAAAAATTTTGGTTATGGCATCTAAATTGTAGAATGTTTTCATAATTTTAAAGCTTTTTGCAATCTAAAAATCTCGTCCATCGATTTTATTGTTTAATATTACTTGAAAATCATTTTACCCACTTAAAAAAGAAAAAAATTTCAACTTTATTTACGAAAATATGACCATTTTATTAAAGTTAAGAATTTGTCTTCACAAAGTTTTAAAAAACTAAAGCAAAAAAAATTACAAAATGGAACATTACTCAAGTTTGAAATTTGGTTATTTTGTAATTTATTTTTTAATGGCATTGATGAACATTTAATTGACCCGAAAGTGAAGACAAAAAAGGGCTGAATATATAAAAAATAATGCCATATTTTTCACAACTTCTAAGAAGCATCAAATTCATTCGAAAAATGGCTTTACTTAGCTTTAGAGTCATTAAAACAAAGTCTGGTACGTTCTAAAGTGCAACGAACAATTTTTTAGGACTATTCATAACATTTTAAATATGTTTTTCCTAACACTATTGTGGGATTGATCTGGCAATGAGGTCCCAGCTCAGAAGGCGTTACAACGACGATCTGGTAAGGGCAATAAAAAAAGGAAGTAAGACGAAAAAAAGAGAAGACGACGGACAAACGGTTTTTAAATTTAATCTAAATAACTTTCAATATAATCATAACCTAAAACGTTTAAGCAAATAAAATTTAAACATGTAAACTAATGTAAACAAATGTAAACTAATTTAGTACTCAGCTATTACTTAAGAGGTATATACATAGTTTACTAAAAATTAGAATTCAATTTTCCTTTCAATTTAATTATAAACTTTTTTATATTTGAGTTGAGTTTTTTTAAACTTTTGTAAAGGTTCAAACTTTGCTTTCCTATTTTACTGAACAGGAAACTTTCAATGCTCGCGTTGAAAATCATTGAAAAAACAAAAAGGAAAAACCTCATTTTTTAAAATGTGTAGGCGGATGATCAAGTAAATAGTCACTCTTTGTCAAAAAAGTGCTATAAGTGTCATACTAGTATGCATTCCTAGTAGTTAACTAAAAATTAGAATTCAATTTTACTTCAATTTATTGTCATTTTGATATAGACACAAAGCCAAATAACGCAAATTTTCAGCACAAACAATCCTAAAGATTCTAAAACTGACTATTTTTTATAAGAAATCTAAACTGACATTTTTCTACTCTTAATTTCTTAAACAAATTTTAAACCAATTGTCTACCTTGTGTTTTTAGTTTAAAGTACTGCAAAATCATATTTAGAATTAAGTGAAATCTTATAAGATCGCAATTTCAAATGATTGATTAAATGAAAATTAAATTTTCACACTATTTTCCGTTTCGGTATTTGATTTGTATCTGCATATTTCACGGCAAATTGTCAACTGCAATTTACTCGGCAAAAGGCAACACACACAAACACAGAGCCGTTTTTCTTTCTCTCTCTCTGGCGCAGGGTCATTATTACAGAGACGTTCAGGTCCTTCCCTCCCCCCATAATCTACAAACTATTCATTTTTCTTTTTCGTCTTTGATGTTTTTGTTGTTGCCATTTTTTCTTTCACGTTTTTGTTGTGTTGCCATTTTACATGGCCATAAAATAAAAGCCAGACTGGGCTAGAAATGAAAAACTTTCGCTACAAAATTCCCAAAGCCATAATTTTTCCACTATTCTACGTCGCCGACGCCGCATAATTGCAGCGTAATTTTTGCGCATTTAATTTCGCTGTCTGGAAACCTTAACCTTACACACTCACACGCCACGCCCCTCGCCCCACGCCCCACTACGACACACACACAAAACAAAGTCACTTTAGAGCGGAAATGCAGTCAGGCGGTTGGTCAGTGAATGAGAAAGCCTTTTGCAGGGCGTTAAATATTTTTGCTAACTTTAATTTTCATCAACTTTTAAGAAGATAAATCATATCCGTTTTGTTTTTATTTAACATTTAGAAGGGTTTATCTAGTCATATTGAATTTTAGGATCCTTTAAGTTTTGGTTTATGTTAAAAAAAAGGCAATTCCATTTCCAAATCGCCCGAAAAACCTTTGAAAATATTTAAGAAAAATTGCTTAAAGAGCATTAAAAATTCGTCGTTGCCTTGCCTTGCCTTGTCTGGCCTTTTGTTGGCCAAAAGGGAAACCAAAAGGTGGCAGCAATTTCACTTTCGTCTTTTGCATGCAAAACAAAAAAAAAAAATGTAAATCGAAGTCAAAAACCAAAAAATATACAACATTTTGCACTTTTCGAAAGGCGTTGGTAAGGTCATCGCTGTTGCTGTTGTTGTTGTTGTTGTTTACCATTGACCATGAGTTGAGGTTTTAATGGCACGACAAGCACAAAGGGAAACATATAAAGAAACGATTTGATTTGAATCAAAAAATGTTAAAAATCTGAATTTTTTTAAGCATATCGTAACCAAGTCGAAATTTTGGTTTTAAGAAACTTACTTTGCGGGGTTTTCTGGTATAAACAAAATGTATTTAATCTAACTCTAAAGAATTGCGTTTAAATTTCAAAGCTAAAGAGTTTCGAAAGGACCCTAGCTTTGGCTAGATATTCAAGTGGAAACTTCTTTTTTCAAGTCGTTTTCAAGTTTATTTAGAAAATACTTTAAAAATTCGAAAATTTCAATAAATTTTTATATAAAAATTACCAAAGACTTATTTAAACCTAAAAATTTTAAAGTTTGTTCTGACAAAGATTTATTGATAGCTAAAAATTTATTAAAATTAACTCATTTTCAAAGTTTTTAAAATAGGAAAACTTTTGGCATTAAAGGGAGATAATTTTTATTAAGTCTTAGCTCAGATTAGATGACTTTCTGAATATGTTTTTAGCTCTAGTGAAGAGTGTTTAAAATTCGTCTTGTTGCTTGATTTTTAACATGACAAAAAACCGCGTCCATTACACACAAAAATATTTCCGCCACTTCGTATAATTTTCTTCTTTTTTTTTTTTTTGCTACCGTCCAACGACTTTTTTTTTGGTGTTGTCGTCACTTTTGCAGCATTTGTATGATAAAGTGTTTTTTGTGTAGAAATAGACCCCGCCCACCTAACACCCCACACACTCACACCACACATACACACACACACACACACAGGCGTGAGAATGGTGGAGCAAAAATTTTTATTAAAGAAAATGTTAAAAATGGGTAAAAATGGTTTTTCTATTGTTCCTGTGGTCTCTGCATTTTATTTTTTGCCTTTTTGTTTTTTGTTTTTTTTGTTTTTTTTTGTAGACGCAAGGCGAATTGTTTATTACATTTTTAGCTCGGCACGGTAGAAAATTTATGCCCGACATTGAATGGTATGCAAGCCAAGGTCCAAGGGATTGAAGGGGAAAGGGGACCAAGAAAGATGGATAGCTTAAAAATAAAAGAAATGGCGGGGAAATGGCCAAGGGCAACATTTTGGCCATGGCACTGCGCTTTCAGCTAAATTATGGCAGGCAAAAATGGCATTGAACTTTCCACTTGGCTAAAGACTGCAAGGGAAATGGAGAGAATACGACAGAGAGAGAGAGAAAGAGAGAGAGAGACTGTTAGAGAAGTGAGCAAGTGGGAAAAAGTGCAGAAATTTAAGTTTTAAGTAAAAGGTTTATAAAAGTCAGCCCCATCAAAAACTTTCCAAATTGATTTCAGATTAGTAAAAATGACTGAAGAGAAAAATTCATTGCATTTTATTTAGCTAAAGTTCTAAAAAAAATTATTTAAAGGCAGATAGCTTAGAGAATTGTTTTCGAGCTGTGCTTATTTTAATAGATCTATAGAAGATATTGTTTGGTCATATAAATTTTTTGTATCGTCATCCTAAAGAAAAGAATACGGTATCTCGTATTTGAGGGAGAAGCAAGATCAACAAGTGCGACAGAAGAAGATAGAAAGAGTTAAGCGAAGTCAGCCAAACAAAAGAGAAAGAGTAAAGCGAAGTGAATCGAAGAAATTAATCAAAAAGAAGTCACTCGACAAATCGCAAAGTTATAAACTTTTTAAAAATAAGCATCAGCTGTAATTTTTCTTGTCATTTAATCATTTTGTTTTAGAAACAAACATTTATATTTAAAATTTACATCAATTTATTGTTAACTACATTTTTTTAAAGATGTTTTAGAGATTTTAAAGGCTTTATTCATTTTTTTTCTGTGTCTTTTGATATCGAATTCGTTGTCGTCATTGGATCATCTACATACTTAGATCCACTTTTGCTTAGTGTTCTTCATCGGTTGCGTTATTATACACTTGCAAAAAGGGCATATTAATTTTGGGCAGACTTCTGCCCACGCATAGAAGGAAGCATCTCCGATCATATAAAGCATATATATTCCTGATCAGCACGATGAGACGAGTTCATATAGCCATGTCTGTTCGTCCGTCTGAAATGTTGCATGTAGCCTTCTATATACGGCAGGCATTGTATAACTTAGATTCAGACTGATCGAACCACTATATCATACAGCTCCCTTAAGAACGATTGGTCAAAAAAAAGTTTTGGATCAATAACTTTGTTGTTTTCCATGGGATTTTAACGAAAAATGTGCAAATCCTTATTTATTTTATAGCCGAACGTCCTTACCAAATTTCATCAAGATCAAACTACTCTATGAAAATTCAGTTTTGAGCCAATGAATGTCTTCTTTTTTAAGCGATTGTTATTAAAATAAATATTTATTAGCAACAAATTCGCCAGCTTTTTCAACTTTTTACATAAAAGGTTATTTGACACTTTTTAATATATAAATAAAGAGAAACTTTCAAAGGGTGTACAAACTTCGGCATAATCGAAGTTAGCCCGGCTTTCTGTTTGTTTTTTTTTTTTGTTAAAACAATCCTGGTCCTAATACCGATTTTTACAAACCATTTTGTCAGTCTAAGATCATTAAATTATGCGTTTTTTTCAAGGAATATTAAGTAATTTAAAATTGGAGTACTATTTTATATAACCCCATATAGTTCTCTTAAGGGCAGGTGCTATAAAAATAAGATAAAAACTTATTTGTTTGTTGTGTGTTGAGCAATTTACATTAAATTTAGTTAGTTGCATCATTTTAGGACAAATGTTTAATCAAAAATGCTTAGGTTATTACATTTTAAATGATTTATAAACCTTGAAAGCCCCTTAACTGTAGCTTAGCTTTTATCTGTTCTCCAGACTTATTTTACAACCATAACTTTTGATCCATGTGAACATTTGTAGAAAGTAGAGGGAAGAGAATTCTCAACCTTTTGGCCAGACTGGGCGAATGTCAACAGCCATCTTCTTCCCCTTGTATACCCCCTATTAAACGCTCGCGAACAATAACCAGGCTGCAAATTAATTGAAGTCCAACGCCAAAAGAACAGAAGGGGTCCAAAAGTGGGTAAAGAAAGAAAGAAAGAAAGAAAGAAAGAATTGTCTGTTTGGGCCTTTGGTTTTTTTTTTTTTTTTTTTTTGGCATGTCATTCATTCGAGTTTTCTATGGTAGACGCGTCTTGCCTTTGCCACCCAATCCAATTCTCCCTTCTCCCTCCTCCCCCCACTCGATTCCATTACGTTTCCAACAGTTGTAAGTACCGTTGTGTTGCCGTATTCTCGTGGTCTGTGTTCAAATTATTTTCGCACTCTCTCGACGAACTCGCAACAAAAATTTTCTGAGTTGCTGCTGAGTTGCCCGCCACCAACTGAGTCACTAAAAAGCTGCATTTTATTTGCTCTCTAAGACGGGACGCCAAAAATTATTACACCATAGCCTTCCCCGTTCCACTTCCCCTCCGCATACTCCTTTTGCCATTCCGCACTTGCTCTCATGCCGCTCATTCATGACTATTTCCCTTTTGTCCATACTTTTCACCACTTTTGCATTGCCATTGCATTGCTTGCTTTGCTTTCTTTGTGTTGTTGCCTGGCATTTAATTGCCACATGCAACACATGTTGTCGACAACAACAACAACAACAACAACAACAGCACCAGACAACGGCAACACCAACGCCAACGCTTGGCCAAAAAAAAAAAAGGAAAAAAAAGACAGCTTGAAAGAAAAAATTAATAGAAAAATATTTTTTAACCATTTTTTAATTTCGTCTGTTTGTGGGCGTCATCAACAGAGAGGGAGAGAGAAAGAGGAAGAGAAAGATGGCAATTTTTTTCACTGTGTCCTGTATACTTTTTGCCTATTTTTTTTTTTCGCTTTCTTTATTTGGTATGAAATTTCATGGTAATTGTGGTTAATGTTATGGATATTTTATGTGGGAATTTCAAAAGGCAGCAGCAAGCAGCAAGCAAACAGACTGTGTCAAGAGGGGACAACAACAACAGCAAAAACAGAAAAATAGAAAAAAAGCGAGCAAATGTGTTGGATGATAGCAATTTAAAATGAAATAAATGAACGGATTTTGTGGCCAAGAACTGAACTCAAGCGAAATGAGTACTACCAAAAAGTGTTAAACGAACTAGATTTGGCCTAATGCATTCTTCTAATTACTGAATATTTGGCCCTCAATTTGTAGCAACTTTATATTGTAATCTCTCTCGCACGATTGGGCGCTAAACTCGAAGAGTGAACTCTTTGTCTGACCTCAAAAATGGTCATCACCAATTCCCATTAGGATGACCCCAAAAAAAAAAAAAAAAATGGTTTTACAATGTCTCGTTTTCGCGCATCTGTTTTTGTTTTTTGTTTTCTTTTTTTTTTTTTTTTGTAGGCTTTCGTCACATGCAAAAAATTTGCATGCAGCTACCGAACGACGCAAGAGACCAACAGCAACAACTGCAGCAACAGCAGCAACAGCAGCAACAGCAGCAACAACAACAGCAGCAGCAGTAGTCCATAGTTCACAGACCAGGCCAGGCTGCTGCTATGGATAGACGGGCAGATGGGCAAAGGGGAGGGGGAGGTGGAGGCATAATAAAGGCCGAACCATGGCCATAAAAACTATGCGCGACTCTTTTTGCCTGTTGTTCAAGTGTCGGCGGTAACGGCGGCTGCTGCTAAATTTTATGCCTTTTATATTTTTGGATAAGAAGAAGGGGAGGAGCAGGGCAGCAACACGAACACCAACAACAACAACTAAAAATGCGGCACATTTGCAACTTTGCTGCCACTTCCACTGTCAAGTTGGCGTAAAATTTTTCATTTCTCATATGAAAGGAAGTGTGGGCGCCAGTTTTACCCTCAAGACCCGCAAAATCTGCCAGCAATGTTTGTCGTTTAGTTTTCTTGCGTTTTTCTTTTTGTGTTTTTTTTTTTTTTTGCATTTTATTAATTGCTCGAGTCGAGCATTCGCGTCGGCAAGCAGCCTGTGAAAATTTTCTTTGTGTTTTCTTCATCTTTTGATCTTTATTTTTGCGACAAACACACAAAAAATAAAAACAAAAAGTACAAATGGCGAGTAAGAGGAAACCAAAATGTATCCCAAAGAGAATAATGTGCAACATTTTGACTCTATTTGAGTAATTGAAATCAATTTAAAGATTTAAAATTTTACTTTCTATTCAATCATTTTATTAGCTTTTACTTGGTTAATACTAAATAAAGTGCAAAATTAATAGTAAATATTTTCATATTGGAATTTTTGGGTATTTTACATAGCAGTCCAAGATAAACTGATCCTTAAACTGATTTATAAACTAACATATAAAGTGTTTTATAAACTGATCGATGAAAGTTCTAGTCAAAGTTTAATGAATAATTTTTTAGTTATCTTTTTTAAAAGGAGAACTTAACTTCCTACAGTTTTGCATTTTTAAGAAAATTTGTGTTCAAAAGGTTTCCATGTTATGTCTATGTTTGTTGTAGAAGTTTTTAAACCTTTGTTTGTCTATTAAAAAAAAAACTGATTGATTTCATGTAGATATTTCATTCTATCAGTCCTTGGTACATTGTTGTCTAAGTGACCAAGTCGTTTGGGCAACTGAACAACGAGAATCCAGTGCCAAGGTAAACTTAAGAAACCCAACTAAAAGAGTTGGGTTGATAAAATTTTCATTTGAAGGAGTTTCAAGTACGTGGGATTGGGTCTGGCAACTGTGTTGAGCCAGCACTCATGAACTCGAGAGGTCAAAAAATAGAGACAAAACTTGTCATCATCTAAACTTACTCACTTAACTTCACTCAAAATATCTTTAATCTCAAATGAATATGTCGGAGATAAGTTCATTTATTTATTAAATTATTATTGTATAATTCTGTAACAAGGAACAAATATCGCCAATGCGACTCTGTTCTGTGGTGGTCGATCGAGAACGATACCATGGTGCCCTCTTTTTAGGACCTCACTTTTTTATAAAGACCACAAAAACAGAAGGAAACGCGCTACACTTAATATGAAAATATGGCAAGCATCCGCGAAGGAAATGAGGATGCGACAAATATAAAACAAACTAATATGCCTACACAAACATATTCTACCCAAGTGCCTCTTAGCACTCAGTCGAAGTATCGTCTAATATTTTATCCAAGTCATTGGAATTTGGTTTACTTCTTCTTTCACTTTAGTTAACTTTTCACTGTCTTAGAAAGTTCCCGCTGGAAACTACCTTCGAAGTCCAATGCCCTACCTTATATAGGACTTACTGAGTACTGAGTACTTTCAGCAACATTCATCTAGCAACATGTTGCTTAAGCAAAGATGCTAAGCATCCTGTAAACTCAACATCTCAAGTGTCAATTTGCAAAAGCTGCACGGCGTTGTTGCATGTGACACATCTATCAATTCGCAAATTTAACGGAAACAACAAAAAAGACAACGCGTTATCCTCATTACCCTTGATTATTTTTTTTCTTATTGCGGGGTGAAACCTTCTTATGCAATCTGTCCTAAAAAGGATAATCAGCATTGCATCAGAACCAATGTCACATTTACACGAATTATATTGACAAACATGTCCTTTAGGTCCTAATTGGTAGGCTCCTTTAGGAAAAAGAAACTTAATTATCAACTGATTAAAGCTTAAAAAGTAATCAACCCAAGCTAAGGTCTTGAGAGAGAAATTGTTGTATGAGGTGACGAAAAACAAAAATCTCTATATGTAAACAACTATTTTCTCTCATTAGCCATAAGCTATAAAGAATTTCTCCAATTTCCAAGCATTTTCCATCTGCAAATGCTTTCACCAAACAGTTTTTCCAGCCATAAATTAAATACTTAAACTTCTAGTTTTTCTTTACCTCTTTTTATTTTTCGTTTGCTGTTTGCTTTTGGTAAATGTTTTAAAGTTTTGTAGGTTTGCTTAAAACGGGGCATGTTTGTGTCGTTGTCGTCGCCTTTCCGCCTGCCAAAGGGCAAATGTCAAAAAACCCAGACCTTATTTGCCCCCCCCCCCCCCCATCCTCTTGTCTCCACCCCTAGAATTAACCCAACGTTTTGTACTGTGTGCGGCATTTTTGTTCAGTTTTTCGCGCTGTTTATATTTTTGTATTTTGACACGTTTTGGCATCTCCTTCTCGTCGCCAGAGAGAAAGAGAGAGGGGCCAAGGGTAGGCGTGTCAGTAGAGAGTTAAGGGCAGCAGTCAAAAAGAGGGGGAAGTATCTGGGGGGAGCAGGTTAGGAACTGTGTGTCTGACATTTTACATAAATTTTGCTTGCTCAGCTTTGGAAATTCGTGTCGGAGACTTTTGCTGTTGCTGCTGCGACTTCATCTTCCCCATCTCCTTCTCCATCTACTTTTGCATCTCCATGACTTGCTGCTGTCATGTGACAAAAACGCGACAGTTTGCAAGGTCACGTCACATTAATTTGCTGACAATGATGTATTTAGGAGAAGGAAAATGCTGCAGACGTCAAAGACGGAAGTGTCCCTAGAAGCTGTAAAATAAGCCTGACATTCTCTTAAAGCTCTGCCAATTAAATTGAAACACATTTTCAATCATATTTTTCTTAAATTCGCAACATATTCTCTTTTCATTGCAGTGCGTAAAATGTAGTGGCAAAAGAAAACCCCCGAAAAATAACTTAAAAACGTGTGGAAAACGTTAAAAGAAAACAAAATTCAGAGCAAAGGCAACAACCTCGTCGTATTCCAAAAATAACAAAAAAAAAGATGCGAAAAATGCCTGCCATAAAATTACAACAATTGAATTCGATTCATTCACAACATTTCGACAATGATTGCCGGCAAAATGGAAATGAAAATGAAAATGGAGTGGGTGGCACCTCCAATGCCTCGCCCCATTTCGCCTACAGCTGTTGGCATTTTGCAACAAATTATTTAAAAAGTTATTGCCACATTAAGCGTCATGGTGTTAATAACAATAAAACTTTATGCTGGCTGACATTGACTTTGATTTTATTGAGCGGCATTGGCAACGGACTAACAACAACAACAACAACAGCAGCAGTAGCAGCAGCAGCAGCAGCCTCAATTGGGATTGGAGGAGCGGCAGTGGGAGTTTCTGGTGGATTAAATCCCATTGGCTCAGCTGGAGGTGTGACTGCTTTGGAAATTGGTAAGTAACTCAACAATGACCTAGCCCCCCTTGTTGGCAATCCAATCAAATATCATGCGAGAGAAGCTTAAAGAGAATTGAATTTGTTTTAATTACTATTACTCGATTTCAATGCCTTTAAAAAGAAGTTCCAACTAATAGATCTATATATCTTTATTGGGAAATGATCAAGTATTTCCCATTCAGCCAGCTTCCGTACTTGCTTTTAATCTCTCTTTTGATCTTCTCTTCTTACATTCAATAAAAAAAACTGATCCCAGCCAAAAGATTATGAGCAGATTGTCCACCAAGTTCTATCATCAGCAGACTAGGCTAAAGGCTACATCTTTGTAATCGCCATACGAAAACTCTAACGCTAAAACTAGTTGGGAATTGCAACTAAATGAAGCGAAAAGAGAAATGTTACAATAGAGATGGGCCAAGCTTACCAAGTTATAGTTTAACCTATCATATAATCTTACCAAGATTGACCTAGAGCGGGCTAGTCCCACTCATTTGATACATTTCAATGGGATCGCTAATCTTGATAAAGATTTCTTAAAAATTATATTGAAATTACAAATATTTGTTCAGTTTAATCCATTTTAAGGATTATTTTAATCTATACTAATCCATAGAGGCCAAAAATTTAAGAAAATTAAACCAAATTTAGTATTCTAACCCAATATTTTGACTGAGAAATGTAAATGAAATAGAGGGAAAACCATTCGAGTAGAACCTCAATTGTTTTTGTTCATGTCCAAAGGGTGACCAGCGGGTAGGAGGCGAAAGCGATCTTTCTCATAGCAGTGACCGGGAGTATTGTGTATCTCGCCATATCCATCGGATCACATTCCACCCAACCGACTTAAGGAAAAGGAAAAGGATCTGAATTTCTTCCACAATTCCTTCACTTTTATTTATTTTTGGACCGCCGTTAAAGTATTGTCGCCCAAGAAACTAGGCCTTATTATTATGGTGTTAACGATATTTTATTATGCCTTAGACCCCAATTACCAATAGGGTATTCAATTAAGGAGAACATCAGTCAGTACAGCCAAAGTCAAGGCTTTTTAAAGCAACATCGTAAAACTATTTTGCAATGATCCATGATTTATATTGTAAGTGGCTCAATTCTTCTTTCTAAAGTAAAAGCAGTAAAAGATTTTTTCCAAAACCAAAACCAGGAACGAAAAACTTCCAAATGCTCTAGCCAATCAACTACAAAAATGTTGTCCAACCTGTTAAAACAGCTAAAGCGACTAAATGAATGAAAATGAATGAATGAAAATGGACTAATGACTAATTAAATTACTTAATTTCTATAATACTTTGTGTATTATAAAAATGTCATATAAAGTTTATTTAAAATGAAAGCTACAAATTAGCTGTTTTGATCCCTAAATAAGCCAGATTTTCCGATGTACGCAATTTCCATTAGGAAAGAATAAGAGGGAATAAGCCAGATCTGGCCGTAAATAAGCCAAAACGGCAACACTGAATTTAGTCGTGTTGAATGAAAGACTACTAAATTCCTTACTCAATACAACACTTTGAAAACCTCATTAGGAATTAATAAAAGAAATGCATTAGAGTTGAAAAATTTGAAATGAAAATATGAAATTATAACTTCTTTCAGCTAACGTTTAGATTTTAGCCAAATAAGGATCATTTTTTCCTCTCTTCTCAAAATAAGGATCGATTTTTTCTCTTTGCTCCACAAAAGAATTGAGTCTTCCTCTCTCCAATCAGAAAGTAAAATAATTGAATTAAAGACATTCAAGTTATTTTCAAGTTATTTCGCAACATTCACATGAATAACTCAAATGGGAGTTTTCTATGTAAAAGTGAATATTTTGGATTCTTTTAAAATTTCCTTGTATACAGTTTATTATATTTATTATATAAAACATGTTCAACAGTTTTGACTTTAGAACCATTTTGCTTCGACAGCAAACAGAAAGAGTATATTTTATAGTTTTGGTTTCTTTCTTTTACTACATATTTTTTGCGTTATATTTATACAAATTATACAAAATATTTAAAAAATTTAAAGCGAACTTATTTTGTTTTATTTCTCGCGTTTATTTTTCCAATACGCTTCGGCAAGAATTCCTATTTCATTTGATATGCAAATAAAAAGTTCTTTCTTTCTTCTTTTTTCTTCTGCTTTCTTTTTTATTATTGTACACATCAAATTATTTGGCATTATTAAAATTGAAAACGACAAAATCAACATTCTTCACATTAAATATTCATTTATAACATTTGCGCATATTTTGTATATGAACAACAACAACAAAATGTTTCACAATATTTCTGTATAGGTTCTCTGACCACTCCCACACCTTGATCCTTGTGGGTGTGACCAACCCCCAACCCCCCACCCCCTTGCTATGAATGGGAAAAAAATACCGTATGTTCAGTTCCCATGACATCAAAATTTATGCATTTTTATTTCGATAACTGAGGAACAAAAAGAGAGAGAGGGAGAGCGGGAGAATGGGAGAGAGAGAGAGACGAGACGGGAAAGCATTAGAGGGAAAAGAAAAAAGGTACAAAGAATTATATTGAAAAATATTTTGTGCACATGTAACAAAGCCAATTGCCAACTTTAGTAAGTAAAATGGTTAACGAAACAGAAAAAAAATAAATAAAAACGAAACGAAACGAAAAATAAAATAAAATGTTATTTAGCTATGCCTGAATGGTTATCGATAGAGAAGGGGAATTGGTTGGAAGACTGTCTTCATGTAGGGATATATTAGGGGTACACCCCTGCCCGCCTGCCTACCTGTCCGCCTGCCTGCCTGCCTGGGAGAAGCGGTCATAAATTCTCTCAATTGCACTAAATACTCGAGTAAACTGCTGCTGGATGAGATGTTGGGTATACAAAATTTGCATTTGCATGCAGCAATCAACATGGAAATCAATCAACCGCAAAGTGAGTGGAGGGGGAAAGGAGGGGAGAAGTTCTTGATCCTGCATTAGAATTTCATTCTCTCTCTCTCTCTCTCACTCTCTCAAGTGTTTTCCAATACAATACAAAAGCCATAACTAATAACAGGTGAAGTTGAAGGAAACCATTGTAACCCGTACGTAAACTAGTCCGTGTCCGGGTCCGGGTCCGATTCCGTTCCCGGCACGCACTCAGCCACAACCAATTACAGAAATTTACGCAAAGCGCCAGGATGCGATGACGACGTCATTAATAAACATGAGGTTTAGGCCTAGACTCTCTCTCTCCCCCACCCCTCTCTCTCTCTCTCTATCATCTTATGTCTTATAGAGAAGGCGGTGCAAAAATGATGAAGGATTGCGCGCGGGCGGAACGAAGAGCCAACCAAAATCGAAGCCTCAGCGGCTCTTTTGATAGATGACTGCGTCTTCTTCGGTCTTCGGTCTTCGCTCTCAGTGCTCATTACCATTGCTGATTGGCCAAGTTGTGGCTCCCTGAGCTCACGTGTGTGTGTGTGGTCGCGTCCATCACACAGCTGGGCCCAAGACTAACAGTTCGCTAGCCTTCGTTGTTGTTGTTGTTGTTGTTATTGGTATTCTTATTTTCTTATGCCATTCCGTCTCTGCTGAGCATAACAAATTATCTTGTTGTGGTGGGCCTCTGGCTCGTTAGCGACCAACTTGTTACCAAAGCAGTCAAGAAAAGGTAAAACCCAAATGAAAAATACAAAAAATTTATATACTCTAGTATGAGAGAGTCTTCTATTTTTACATTTTATTAAATTTTTTGAACTTTGATTTGTAGTTGTTTTTTTTTTGTTTTCCAAGAACTAGAATTTAGAAAAATGGTTGCCCAAGTGAAAACCTATTTAAAAATTGTAGCTCCTTTATATGGGGTTCCCATTCAATTGACTCAAAACAGAAGCAAATATTTGATTCTTTAAAAAAGACAAAACAGAAACAATTTTTACTGGGGATTATCATAAAACTAACATAAAGTAAAGCTAACTTTACTTATACTGAATTTTTTTTTCTCTTTCAAGAGATTTAATTTTCTATATTATATTATTTACTTGGACATTTGTCTATTTATTCATTAAACTTATTCTGTAACATATTTTTCATGTATTTCATTTTTTTTGTTTCATTAATCTAACATGTCCCAAAATATCTTATATATCCTCCTCTATGTATGTCCTAATCTTAATATTTCGACATTTTTTAATTAAAAAAGAGAAAATCCCTTCAACCAATATTTTGCACATAATTTTGTAGTAATTCTGATTCAAATTTCTTGATGTTAAATTGATATCATATCAAATTTTGATTCAGTTCATATAAACAATTGTTAATTGTTTGAATTTTTAAACTCTTTGTTTTAAATCTGCTTAATTTTTGCTTCAATTTATACATTAAACTAAGTACAGAAGCAGTACAAATAAATATTGGAAAATTTAAAAACTTTCGTTTTATTTTGTACCTAGTCCCAAAACCTAATGAATTTTCTACTTACTCGCAATGAAAATTGTTTTAACGTTTCAAAATTATATAATTTTTTAATAATTTTTTTGACTAAAATATGATTTTCCAGTGGCTTAAAATTGCATAAAATAATAGAATGGATAAAAGAGCAGTTAGACTACTTTTTAAGCATACTTTAGGGGGCAATAAAATCGAATGGAATATTTAAATTAATTTGATCTCAACTGCACAAATCACTAATGTCTGAATTAATAAATTTTATAAATAGTTTAAATGATTTAAAGCTTATTTTCCTGAATAACTAAAAAGGAAAAGTGGTGCAAGTTAAGAGAGTTAAAAATTAATTTTTTTAATTCACAAAAATCGAATATTATTATTTTTACATCAAGTAAGTTGAAAAAAGAAACCAAAACTGTTTATAATTAACTCTCTAAATGATCACTAAAAATCTCATGAAAAGTGAGATGAAAAATCATTACAAATTTAGTTGATTTTGATAGAAAATAAGATTTAATCTTCTTTACATATTCCATTTGAAAACCTATTGCGATTGAGATGTTAGTTTAGTTTAAGTTAAAAATTCTCTAATGTCGAAGCTTTCTATATAATATATTTTATACACCTGTTCGATCGTTCAAGTTGATCATCATAGCTAAGAATGCCAATTGAATGGCAAAGAGTATAACGAGGCCAGGTCAGTAGCAGGAAATGAATGAAGCTGAATGAAAAGCATGTTGGATGTTGGTCCGTCTGATTGTC
Source organism: Drosophila nebulosa (assembly GCA_024703675.1). Taxonomy (NCBI): domain Eukaryota; kingdom Metazoa; phylum Arthropoda; class Insecta; order Diptera; family Drosophilidae; genus Drosophila; species Drosophila nebulosa. The sequence goes on along the minus strand of CM045724.1, from coordinate 3,722,353 downwards.
TGTCCATTTGTCTTGCTGTCGGTTGGTCATTTGGTCGATTGGTTGGTCGCTCTTATGGTTCAGCTGTTTATACGTTTATGCGAATATGTGTGAATACATGCTACATACATTTATTTCTGTTTTTTTTTTTTTTTTATTTTTTTTATTTTTGTTTCTGTTTTCTGTTTCTGCGGCTGTATATTTATTTAAATGCGTAAATATCTGCATGTCTGCCATATTTCATTTGACCGTAGGCGCGTTGAAAAGTTGCTCGAATTGAATGCCTTGCCGTAGCTGCTGCGGAGGCAAATAAAAAATTACAACAACAACAACAACAACAACAATGGGCAAAGCGGCAATATTTAAATTGATAATGTTTAAAGCGCACTCTCAAGCAACTTGCTTGCTTCTTGATTGTGGTAGGTAAACGTGTTGAAAACTTGGCCCATTGGCCCTATGCCGCCCTCTCCTTACTCTCCTTCCCCCCACACTTCTCCTCTTCATGATAAATGGGCGACAGTTAACAATTCGAGGTCAAGTGATGTTATGGCTCGGAGTGTCTATTGGATTGGAAAGCGTTTAAAATGCAACTGCGTGGGATGGCATGTGCTGGCTGGTTGGCTAGCAGAAAGAAAGGCTAGAGATACTTTATATGGCAGTTAAATTAAGTAGGTGTAATAGTTGCAGTTTGTAGTAGTGGGCTAAAATGTAAAAGATGAATGCTTTAAGCAGATTACATTTGAGTGTTTAGAAATGAAATGAAATCCATTTAAAAAGGTTAAACTATATAAACACAAAACCAAATGTGGTTGATATTAGTGAAATCATTTAAATGCCATTAACATATAATTTCTTTTAGAGATGGAAAACTATCGATAGTCGATAGTATTTTTAATAGAATTTTTAACGTTGCTTTCTTTGAAAAAAAGGCGTTTCTTACTTTTCGACATTATTGGGAAAAAAATTAAAACAATCTCGTAAATCGAGCAACCAACTTCTTAAATGTTATTAAGACTATCGACTGTTTGGACTATCGATAGTTTTCCACCTCTAATTCATTTAAATTGAATTTTTCAACTTATTTCTTTTAAAGATCAATATGAGCTGAACGAAAATATTTTCTTATGAACTGAAGTTTAGAAGAAACTCAAACAATAAAACCAAAAATTAATTTTTGCAAGTTTCCAATTTTAATTGTTTCAATTCAAATAATCTGATACGTAGTTATATGTATCTCTTTCATATGGAGCTTATCTTACTATTCAAGCAAGAAACTAGATTAAAAAATATGAGAAGCAAGAAAAAAAAGGCTTAATAAAAAGGTCTCCAAAGAGGGCAAAATATGATAACTTCTGGAGTGTGTTTTTTTAGAACAACATATAAAATTTTCTAATAACTTAAAAAGTTTCAGATTGAACCACATTAGGCCAATATCTTATTTATTTTATTCCACTTTATGAATTTAAGTCAAAGCTCCAGTATATGCTTTTATTTTTTTATATTTTTTGGTATATTTTTTGATATTTTTTTTTGTATATTTTGAAAAACCTTCTTATGTCTAAATAGTGGGTAGATGGGAGTATTTGGTATGGTCGTAGGACCATCCAAAAAGCTAAAAAAGAGATAATAATAATTTGAAACGATGCTTTTTGTTTAAAGTGTTTGGAAACACTCAGAATTTATAGTTACAGAACTTAGAATCGATTTACGAGTGTTGAAATAGCGAATAAAAGTTAATAACTGAAGAATTTTTCAGTATCAAAATAGCAGTTAAAGTAAGTTAAAATTTTTTTTCATAAAAATGTTTAAGATTTTTCAAAATGGAATATTATAAAAGACCAAAAGAACAAGAATATTCCATGAAGGATTAAAAATCTGTATTAGGTTCTATAAAACCGAAGATAACTAGATATGTATTAGATTAGCTATGGAAATGCAGTTGGCTAATATTGAGATATTTGGGCAAGTTTTCTAGCAATTTTCTATGGCATTTAAGCACAACCAATTCATATTTCATGCGTTTGCATATTACATGTTAATCTGAATATTTACGAAGCTGTGTTAAAGCCCATCAAAACGAACCCACGCAGAGATTGCAACTCACACATAACTCTCTAAACCAATTTCCAAAACTAATTGCATGGTGATACTACAATATGGTCAGGCCAATACATAAGCTTTTACTTTCTTACCGAAAAAAAAAAAAAATGTAACAAAAATCCCACACACAAAACAGAAAAAAAAACGACTTTCAACACATGCGACGACGACGCATTCAAACCTGATATGGATTTGGTTGGTTTTGGTATTGAATATTTGTCTCCTGGCTGAAAGAAAAACAGTGGCCCAACACGATAAACTAAACGCCAAAAACGAAACCAGGCTAAAAATCCATGTAATTTGGTCTACAAAAAATCGAAATATTTATGTAAAGTGCGGTCCAAAGCAACTGAGGCAGCAGCAGCAGCAGCAGCTCTCCGGTGGCAATCAATAGTAAATGCGACACTAAACTCCAATATGAAGAGAAGAGGTTTAAGGAGGGGGAGACACTGTAGCAGTAGCAAATGGAGTAGGTGGCTGCAGGGGCAGAGTCATTCGAGGTGAGGCTATCGAGTAGTAGCGGCACTTAAGGCGTTCAGCCAACAACATCTTTTGGGGCTTTCGGTTTCTTTTTTTTTCCTGTTGTTGGTGGAAACTTGTAAAGCCGTAAACTAAATGCCCTTTCTTCCTTTTATTTAAATGATTTAGATATGAATTCTATGTTTAATGCTTTCGAATATCGATAACATTGACATAATTTGTATATAATTCTTAATTTTGCTTTTGGCATAATGAAAGTTGGTGAAGTTTATAATCAGTAACCACATATATACATAATATGTTTTTAAACGTTTTTCTTACAGCTTTTCTAAAGCTAAATTTAGACAAAACGTTGAATAGGTCAAGTGTTTTCTAGAGAACGTATTTGGCTGATTTCGTTTTAGCATCATTTCTATATATATAAGAATGAAAGTTTCTCTGTTTGACATCAATGAACGCAAAAAACAAATGTTTAGAATTGGTATATATACATATATGGAGAAGGTTTATATGATATGCTCATGGATGCCACTCATCACCAGGTGGCGCTGCAGAGTAGCAACTTCTGCCCTGTTCAACCGTTTTTAAGAATTTGAAAGCAGGCAGAACAACATCTGCCGAGGTAACTAGTTTAAAGAGTTTAGGAAACTATTTTTTTAGTGACTAGGAATTATTAGAATCAATATTACCATTAGCACGTCAAACTATATACTTTAGTCCCTCTGATTTGCTGAAAGTAGTTTTTATCTACAATATTAGATTTTAGCTTTATTTATTCTTAAAAAAAATGAAACTACTTTAAAGAAAAGTAATAAAATGATTTCTTTTTGTTTTGTATGCCTCTCTAACCAATAGAATTCATAATTTTTAACACTTTTTCTAACTTGCCTCAAACATCATGCAAATTCTAATATTCGTGCTTCCCCTTTTTTGGTGCAATTGAGTGACTTTTGGTTGGCTACCGTTGCCCACAATTGCATTAAGAGTGCAACAACATTTTCCATTTTAATACGCTGCCAGCCAGACTATGAAAAACATGACGTTTAGTTTTTACGATAGATCGAAAGATAGTTAATATAAAATGCATTTTTCACAGGGTAAGCCCCAGTACAGGAATGAACTTTAGTTGGTATTTGCCAACCAGCCAGCCAGCCAGCAGCTGTAAGGCAAGTTGGGTCAATGCGATGGCTGCTGATGAAGGCTGATAAGATTCGACAAGCGACACATCGGACATGTCGGTTTTGGAGGCAAAAACAACAAAAAAAATTAAATAACAATTAATAGCTTTGGCACCCACAAGCCGAAAAGTGCAGCAGATTTTGCATGCTCGGGCGATAAATTAAATGTAAAACAAAAGCAAAAAAAAAAAACAAACATGAAAAGATGTGGAAAAGTCTTGTGTGTGCCCAGTCTGGTCTCTCTCTCTGTGTGTGATAAGTTGACGGCGATTAGAGAAGGAGACTCGTCGCCTGTCCGCTGGTACATGGCACTACTCTGAAGCGATTTATGTTGGCGGCGATAGAGCGTAAAAGTGAATGTTCAAAATGTGGTGACATGCATTTAAGATACTTTTGGTTATAAATTATGTTAATTTATGGCCATCTCACAATTACATATATTTGTATCTCTATCTATCTGTATATATGTATGTATCTATCGATGTGTTTAATGTGGCGTGTTCGCTCTTTGTCACGAAAGCGCCTTTCGTTAGCCTTTTCACAGCTGTTTCGATCCGTATGCTGGTCAGCTTCCGTTCAAAATTGAAATCCAATTAAAAGTGTGTGCATAATTTCATTTAACAACAGAGACTCTCAAGCTCACTTTCAGCCTCAGTGAAGCATGTCCGGCAAAAGTTCTTAAAGGCCCATAACAAAAATACATACAGCATGCCTTGTTGCTTTTGTTCCAGAGAGAAGAACAAGAGAGAGAGAGAGAGATACGCATCATTAGGCGCGTTTCTCAAGCGTTTTCTTCTACCTTCTCCCCCCGTCATCATCTGTTTTCGCGCATATTCCGCAAAATAAAACTTTTTCTCGCGGCCTTTTTGCCAAATGGTAAGAACAAAAAGTCCTCGTTTCACATACAAAGCGGATGGAAATCAAAACGAATAAATTATACTCTTCAGGAATTACAAAAGTGTAGATGCAGTTAAGTGGATTGCCTTAATTATTTAATTAATAAACGATAAATAATATTGGAAGTTCTAGCGGGGTTTACTAGAAAGAAGATAGAAAACAAAGTAAAATTATGTTTATTTTAGTTTAATAACTTTCTAATTTAATTAAGAGACACCATAATTTCTATCGGGGAATCGTTTTTTTGGGGTCTCTAAAGGCATTCTGTCATAGACATTAAAAATAAATCTCATAGAAAACCAAATTTCTTAAGACATTCTCATATTAAGGGGTATCTGTTATTTTTAGTTGCTTTTCTTAGGCGAGTTTTAGTAAGATTTTGTCATACTTTTGGCAAAGAATTTTGCTAAATATTTGAACTGTGAACTTTAAAGTTAGTCACTAAAAAAATTGTACTAGAAAAAGTTAAAAGTTTTTCAATCAAGGATGCTGATTTCGATCACTCGACGAAATATTGGACTGTGGGTTTTTGCATTTGGTTAGTTTTTAATATTTAATTGAAGTTTCACAAAAATCAAATATGAAAATATGCGATGTATGTGTCAGTTAGTCAGGTATGGCGATTTGCTCCTAGACAAGTAACTTTAAGAATGCAAAGCATTCTTCAATAGATGCATCACTCAATCATTTAAAGTAGTAGCTTCTGAGGATTATATTTTAGAAACAGGCAAATTACTTTAAAGAGGATACATATGTAAGTATATGTATACTGATCCCAATTAAATGATTCAACACAATTCAACAGTTAAGCAAAAAAATTTCATTAAGGATCTAAAGTCTTTTCAGTTTCATTATGACTGTTCTTTGTTTTTTAGTTTGTAAAAATGTATAACAGAGCAATTCTTCTAGACCTCCATTTTTTTTTTTTTTTTACATTTTTATTCAAGTGCCTTATTTCCGCATTTTTGTGAAAACTTTATCATAAAAAACATTTAAAATTTAATTCACTTAAAATTGGGATTGTAACTGATTAAGATACTCAGAAGATGCCGTAAATAGAATTTCACATAAATTTTGAGATATAAAACATTGATAAGAAAGTTAAAAATGGCTTTACTAACTATGCACAGAATCAAAGATTAAAAAAAAAGGACATAAAAAAAACTTTTTACACAAGAGGCAAAGACTTTTACTGTTTTTTTTTTTTATAAACTAACAATAGTAATTTCTGAAAGTATGTAAAAGAAATCATAGTGAAAGCGAGTTTTGTTTGTAGAAAATTACTTAATCAGTTAACTAAAATACACAAATGTAAAGAGAAAAGTTGAAGACACTACAGACGTGTAAAAATTACCAGGGAAGACGATCTCCGAAAGAGATCGAAATGTATTGGGAAACCAAATCCAAAAAAATACCTTGTGTTTGAATTATGGAACTCGAGCTGACAAATCAAAGGATTGAAAAGGTTGCCAAAAAAGAAGTAAATGAAGACATAAAACTTAGATCGTTAAGCAAAAGTATATAAGACATAATTTTATAAATTTTGATTTACTTCCATTTTTCCAATTTTACTCTTAAGACTTTTATTACATGTTCCAGAGTGAAGAGTTGGCCAACTTTTTGCAATATCATTGAACATACAAAAACGAATATAACTCAACTAGTTTCAATGGCTCTCTCTCTCTCTCTCTCTCGCTCTCTCCCTCTCTCTCTCTCTCACACTCTCTCTCGTTTGTTTATGTTTCTTCTACCTCTGTCTTTGAGAGTGTATCTCATATGTTTGCTAGCAATTTTCTTTGGCTTATGCATGGCTCTTGCCAACGTAACGTATCCGTTTTAACCATGTGCCCCCTCTTTCCCCTCCCGGCAGCATCTATCCACAGTCATCCTTTTGCCCTGCATTGAACTGTAAAATTGTGCAATTTTCAATTTCATAAAGTTGCGCGGTGTTTTCGTTTGTTTTTACACCAACAAAAGGGTGAGGAGAGGAAAGGAGAGAAGAGTTAAGGGAAAGGCAACCTAGAGCGAGCCGTCCAAGGAACTTTGAATTATGATTATCGTGAACGCACACAAACACACACACACACACACACACACACACACACACACACACGTTCCTGGCACACACATGTAACAAGAGCAAACTGCGGCGGACAGAACCCAGAGCGGAGCAGCGTGGCCCGACCACGCACTCAAGTGCAGTTAATTAAATTTTGTGCAATTTATTTTGCGCAAAACTTTGCACAACAACAACAACAACAACAAGAACAACAACCAGAACAACATCAGCAGAAAATATCCCGCCGCCGTGCGTTGTTTACTTTTCACTTTGTAGTTTTGCATTTTGCCGTCAGAGTTTTGCAAAATAGTTTCTCCTACCATCTCTCCCCCTTTCCAGTCCTCGCCACCATTAACTGGCCCTATCATCTCTCTGTAGGAGGTGGCTGCTTCTATAACATCCTCCTCACAGCCCCCTTGCCATTGTTGATTTTGTAAATAAAACATAATGTTTTTTTTTTTTTTTTTGTAAAATGCCGCCGCGCTAAACAATTTCCAGACAATTGCCACTGATTTGGCACAATTTTCATTTTCATTTCACTCTTCATAAACAATCATCACAATTGTAATGAGATATGCCGGAAAGAAATTAGATCAATTTTAAAGTTAAAATCGATTGGCTAGAGCGGGCTAAGTCCTAGCGAGATCTCTAAAGGCCCAAAGCTGATAATTAAGTCATGAGAATAATCGATAGAAATTATAATATATACCATATAAATTAGATTTTAAACTTATTTAACCTGAAGCCATGCTCCATATAGAATTATGATCATAAAGTTATCGATATAATTTAGTGATATTTGTAGTTTGATCTTATAATAATGTTTTCAATTACGACATTTGATAATGTGATCTATTAGAACTCTACATATAAGAATTATTATTAAGAATTGAAAAGATTTGTTTGGGTATAAGTATCGAATATCTAAGAAGGTCGGAGTAGGTTTTTATTCTTTGGGACAAGACCAAAAAAAAAATAAAGACTAGGCCGCGTCTAAAAACATTGAAGAAAAAGATACGTCTTGCTGTGTGTTGGGCTAGGCTTCATTTAGATATGTTGCAATAACTGAAAAGACTTTTAGTAGACTCAAAATGTCACCGAATTTTCCGCCTTGCATCGTTCTTATCGGCGTTTCTTCGTTATCCAAGAGAAATTTCATCTTTTAATTGTACTACATAGGTTTGTTTTTTATCTCTTTCTTCTCTTGACAACTCTTGTTGCGGCTGTTAGAGATAGAGCAAATCCTACTTAGTAAAGAATATGCTTATTTAAATTTTATATCTCATCAACTATGATATAACTAGACCCTATAAATCAACAGTTCTGAAAAGTTACTAGGCATACAAAATCCTTTGAAAATTCTTTTAGATAATAGCAGAAACTGAATTTTAGGTTATAATTTAATTGCTTTAATAGTTACCGAATACTAGCTTCTATTCACTATGCCAGCTGATAATCAAATCTATATTGTCTCTACTCAATCATTTAGGACTCAATCAATCAAGACTCAACAATTGATGGGATCTTTAAGATACAATTTATACATTCAATAAATATTCCAGAAAGTGGCTACCAGACCCTAGTCATATTCTAAACATTCAATTCAATGAAGTTCTCTTGCTTTATTTATTGAGAATTCACTCACCAAGTAAACTACATTTCTAAATTTTAAATAGTTGTTTCGAAGATCTTCTAAGATAAATTGAAAACACGAAACTAACTTCAATGGGGGAACTTTTTTATTGAAATAACTTAAGCGCCATCTATCAAAATAAACGCAACAGTTTATAGTTTCTTGCTGTCCATTCGCTTTTTGGTTGTTTTGTTTTTTTTTTTCAATAATTAAAAATAATTTATGAGCCGCAATATGTCATGGGGCGTAAATGTAAATCTAAGTGTGTATGGGTTACGCGGGGCGTGGCGTGTCTTAAGAGGTCTCAGTTGAATGATTGCAACAATTTACTGCCAAAGTTTTCTTCGTCTTCGTTTGCCCTAAGTTTTTTTTTTGAAGCTGTCTGTAGATAATTAAGCAATTGCGTTTTTTGGTCTAAATGAGTTTTCAGAACTGCAAAAATTGGCTGTTTGGTTAGTAAGAAGGAAGGAAAATGGAGAAAAGGGTTAGAGGCTTGGGCACATAAATATTTTGTAGTGAAAATTCGACTTGAACGAGGGTTGTTGGAAAATTTATGTTACACCAATTTATGGCCAAAAACTTACAAAGGTTATTTATCAAGTGTAATGAGAGCTGTGGAATGGAGAGGTAGAAGCATTTACCTGTTTTAGATTTAAGATTGGATAGAACTTGGTTATCGGTTATATTTCTATGATAAATTAAAACTCAAAAGCCTTATTAAGTAAAAGCTACATCTCACTCTTGGGATGTGGCTAGATGTTCAATCGAATAAAAAATTGTTAAGTTTAATAATCAAAAGGAATGATTATGTTTATAGAAACAATATGAATTGTGCTATATAGAATTGAAGTTACTATAACTAAGAATACATTTGATTACTAACTAATCATAAGTTAATTGTATGTATTTAAAAATAGGTATTTGGTTTATAGAAATCAAATTAAAATTGGGCTAACAATTTTTGGTGTACGGCTGAATAGCTTAACAAGTTTTTCTCTATCGACTTCTACTTCTTTTCACGCCCAATTGTGCCACTGCCATACTGCCATACTGATTCTTAAAACCAAAACTATCGGAAAATCCAAATTTAAAATATTAAATCTAAAAGTTCTTCTATTCTAGTCCTTTAGTTTAACTAAACTGACAAATTGCAGCAAATCAAAGTTTTTTGTTTTAGGTCTAGTCCCAATTTTTAGCATGAACAAATAATATTTTCCTTCATTACGTTGAACACTTTTTGAGACTTTTCATCACAGCTTCATTAGATAATTTTCAAAGATTTTGCCATTAAATGATAAATATTATGAATTAAGAGAAGCTGAACAGTGGAAATATTAGAAATATTGATCTGCATTTTGCTGATTTGCTCAAACGAATTCATTTGATAGCTACTTTTACTGTGAGCTTTTTCGAAAGAAAGAAAGAGAGAAATCAAATAAAAAAAGAATATAACAAGGTATTTTTAAATACCTTTAAAGCTTTATAAGTATATATAATGAATATTTATATGTGGGATAAAGTACCCGTTCTAAGAGAAATAAGTATTTTGCCTTTTAGATTAAGTTATTATTATAAGTTATTATTAAATTCATTATAAGTTTTTTTGTTCATGTGAAGAGACTCTTAAATCGTTGTCCTACACGTCTTGCTCGATTGTCCTTTCTCGTAGGACTCACTTGACTTAACACGTCGTCAAAGTCGCCAGGTATTCGGACTTTCTGTATTACCATATTACTTTCACATAGATAATATATATTGATCGTTTAGGTTGATAGATTAAGGATAGATCTGCTAAGCACTCAATTCAAACTAAACTGCAAATCAAAATTTAAACAAACCCGAAATTAATTCAGTTATTCATGAAGGTACTAAGAACCAATTGCCTTATTCCTAAATGTTTTTTAAATATTTTTCCAAAGACTTCTAAGGATGTTCATTGTTCATAGAAGTTTGATTAAACAGAAAGAAGAATGAAAAATATGAAGTTTTGACATATATAAAAACATGTTAAGACTCTCGTTCGAATTAAGTAAAGTTCTTAAGCTACCCTCGCACTTTGAAAGCACTTGCCAACGAGCAAAATGAAAGAGAGCTGAACTTGAGATCTTCCTTTTTTTTATATGTGGACTTGCTTGTAAAATGAAACTACAATGCTCTTTGGAGCACAAGTAGACGACGAGAGAAGAGCCCAAGTATCCATAACTGCAGATGGCGCGATAGCACCCAAAAGACAAGTATGTCTGGGAAACGGGAATGGGAATGGGAATCGAGAATGAGAATGGAAGTCTGTGACCTTTGTCTAGTTTTCCCTTTGGTCCATGCTCAGTTGGCTTTGACTTATGGTGCTTAAGCACTGACTGATTGCATCTAATTATTCACTGAATGATAATATTGTTGATGTTTGTGGAAGCAAGCAGCAAGCAAGAACATGATGACGACGACAATGATGATGGGGCTGGTGTTGGTCAGGGGGCTGGGGGCTGGGGGCTGATGACGATGATGATGATAATGATAATGGCCATGTCTCAACGACCTATTCATGACCCTTTCGCGGTCTTCTTGGCCTCAAGTGGAATTTCATTTGCCAGCTGCTGCTGCCGTTCGACAAAAGCAAAGAGATGAGATAATTGCGCTTTTCCCATGCATTCTCAACAGATTGATGGCAAATGGAAATTGAGTTGGTGAAATGTATCTTTCTCTCTACTCTTCTCTCTCTGTTTTTTTTTTTTTTTTTTTTTTTTGTTGTAGGTTTTTCTCGAGTCTTTTGTTTTCTTCTTAATTAATTTATGCCTCACCATTTGACAGGTGAGGAATTCGTTCATTTGATTTGTTTTAATTTTGGGGTTTTTGGATTTGAGCTTTTATTCCCCCACTCCCTCACTCTCCCTCTCTCTCTCTCTCTCTTTGTTTGGCAATGGGTCAAATATATCATTTTAATTATGGCATATTTTTTATATGGTCAGATGGAGGCGGAAAGATTAATATGGCTCACATAACGACCATTTCATAATCATATGAAATACAAATATACATTTTTCTTTCTTTCCAATTTCTATTTCAGGAACTTGCAAACAAGCCTTGGGCATGGAATCTGGCGCTATAGCTGACTTTCAAATAACAGCCAGCTCGGCACATGATATGGGCAATGTGGGTCCCCAGCATGCTAGGTGAGTTGGACATTTTATTTTGACTTAATGTCATAATGAGATCTGCCAAGAAAACTATTGAATTGAAAAAGGTAAGGGAGATAGCTGGCTTGAGTGGGGGTTAGCTGAAAGGTGCGTGAAAAAGTGTCAATTGATGGAGGGAGATTATCATCTTGTATCCCAGTTAAATAGAATGACGACATCTTTTTTCAAAATTGTGGTGGATTCGGCCTGAAAACGCTTGTAAAAGATTATTTGTAGTGACTGTATGTACGTTTGTCTGTATCTATGTAAACTAGTGTTTTAGTTTTTGAGTTTTTAAAGCAAAATCTCGTAGTTAAGCTTCTTCTTAATGCAGGCAAAACATTTGTCAGAGCCGAATCGACTCTTATAGCTATAGATATCAGTCAAAAACTACATCTTATGGCAAATGCTATGTGTGTGAGAGGGATTAGAATACTGACAGAGAGAGAGAGAGAGAGAAGGAGAGAGAGAGAGAAGGAGAGATAAATATACAATGCTTACTACAAGCTATATGTATAAAATAAGAGTTTCAATCGCGATTTGAAATGTTGAGAATCGGTTACATTGCTTAAATTAAAAGTTTGTATTTATTTTCTGTCTATACTCATAGCCTGGTGGGAAAGAAAGGAAGACAATAATTCAGAGTTTTATAGTAGGGCATATCGATAACATATCCTAAGCTTATGACAATCGATATAGGCAATCGATTATAACTAAATTAGAGCTGTATGATATTTTTAACAGTTAAGTTAGCTTCTTTGATATTTAATTAATTTTTACCTTCTTATTTAAAAACTCATTAAGTGCAATCGGTTTTTTAAAATATACGTCTAGTTGGCTTGTTTTTTAAGAGATGAATTTCAAAAGGGGACGATTTTGTTAAATGTTTTCGAATTTTTAGATATTGAACATGATAGTTCTGATATCTCTCTCTCTCTCTCTCTTTCTCTGGTTTATCTCACATGTTTCGTTTCATATACAAAAGTTTAACAATTTTTTTTTTTTTATTGCATACTTTCCATAGAAATGATAGCCGAAAAAAAGTTATATTTTTATGGCTTGTTTTGTTTCCGGCTAACGAAAACTTTTAGTCAAGTTGTTTTCCTTGTTGTTGTCGTTTGCTTTGTGGACACATTGTGAAAATGATTTTAGTGCCTCATAAAAAAATATATAAAGAGAGAGAGAGAAAAAAAGAAATGTTTGTTATGTGAGTTTATTATGTATGTATATGGTCACATTATATATTCATGATCCTTGGCCCTTGTCTCTGTTTTGTTTTGTCTAAATAATTACCAAAGCCACATTTCTGAAATTGTCCGCGAAATTTTTCATATGCATATGAGTGTGTGTGTGTGTGTGTGGGTGAGTGTGTAGGTGTGTGGGTGTGTATGTTGTGGGCAAAGATAAATCGGAAAATGTTATGTTTCCCCCTTCCATTGCTCTCAGAAATTCTTTGCCTCATTTTTGTAAGGCAAATAAATGTCAGCAAAATATAATGTGGCCATAAGTTGTATCATTATTTTCAAGGTGACTCTGTAAATTTGCATATGTTGTTGTTGTTGTTGTTGCTGTTGTTGTTGTTGCTGTTGTTGTTGTTGTTGATGTATTTTAATTTATGTCATTTGTGTGTTTGCCTTGTTTCTGGTCACAAATGACATAAAGGCATTTAAACACGCCATAAAATAATTCATAATAATAATTTTCATGTACACACACATCTACAGGATATAAGAATCTTTTATATAGTAATGTAACCTTCCGCCCCCCTACGCCAACCTCTACTCCACCTACATCATCATCATCATCGGCCATATAAAGTCAAGGGGGGGGGGGGGGCAGATTTAATGGATGTTTGTTGTTTATCATTTCAAGTTAACCATCAAATGACACGTGTGTAATTTAGAATTCATATATCTTTCCACTGACTTTTTTATTGAGATCCGTTAAAATGTCAAAATAAGGATATACGAAAGTTAGCTAAAGCTGAAAAAATATTACCAAGGTTATCTATATAATTTAAAAGATCATTTTGTAATATGAATTGGGCTACCTAGGGAAATACATATTCATTTTTGTAAACAATATTACCAGATTCAATATATATTTTAACCCTTTAGAGCCCAAATTTGTATTTCAAAAAGAAAATACATTTTTGTATTTTTAACTTGTCTCAAATTTAAATCTAAAAGAAACACAATTTTCTTTTTTTTCAATGAGGGCGGACGGTTTAGAGGCAGTATTGGGCACTTGACGGTTAAACAAATTCTGGAAACTCAACATTAACAACAGAGAAAAACAGTTTTGAGAAATTCAAATAGTTTTTTCATGCTATTGGCTAAGATCTATAATTTATACCTAAAAGGAATAGGTCCGCAAGATTTAAAAAAAAATAGTTTATATGGCTATTAATGAAGTTTACCCTAATTATAGAGACAGTCTTGGGACCTAAAGGGTTAATGCTCGTGTTGGAAGTATTTAGGGAACTGAATATAGCCGTTTCTATTTAAAAATAAACTTGGTGAATTTCAATTGTATGAACTAACTTCAATGTCGACTGTCAATAAATCTAATTCTAAAAATTAAATGTGAAATATTTGACGCATTGAACAACTTCTTCATAGAAATCTTTTTCTACCTCTAACACACGCCAACACAGTGAATTAATTGAGTCATTTGAAATGTTTCAATCAAATTAAGAAATCGATTTAGATGAAATGAATTTTATTTGCTGATTGAGTTGACCATAATCTCTTTAAAAAAAAAAAAAACATTGCCTCGATTTTATTTCTAATGCAATTTAGTCAAATTATGCAATTATAGACAATATTTATACATAGTGAAAGTTTGAGGATGTTCAATTGAAATCAATTATTTTATATTCAATTGATTGCGATTGCCTTTATGTAGGAATTTTAGTTAGGTTTTAGATATTTTAAATTAAGTTTAGTGAGTAATTTAGTTGGTAATTAATACAAAGAATAAAGAAATTGCAAATTCGAATCATCTCCTTCGTCTTTCACTCGCCGCTTACTCATCAGAGATGGATTTTTCTGTTCTTTTAACTCTCTAATAAAACATTTTCCTTGAAATTTTTCTTCGAATAATGAACACATTTATTTTTAATATAAAGAAATGCTGAAGTTGTCCTTCTTAGCTTAGGACATGAGTTAACTCAAGGATTCACTATATAAACTATGAGCCTCTAGAAGTTGATTAAGTTTAAATGGTTTTTTCTTATTTAGGGTCATTAACTCATTAAAATCTATTTTAAGAAATTAATCTCAAATGATTAAGAATCTCTTTATATAGAAAAATATATCTGTTACTTGTTATAGATTTAATTTACTACCCACTTGACCCTAAGTCTTTACCTTTTGCATTTTATTTTGATGGCTTCGTGATTTCATTCAGATTTTCCTTCATTTAAAGATAAATGACCCCCAATAAAAGGTCATTCTAAATCATGATCAGAATGAATGGATGGATAGGCGGGTGAGGGTAACCCAGACAAGAAACAAGAAATGTAATGAAATCCAACAAAAATGGGCAACAAAAATATTGATTATAATGTCAATGTCGCATGGAGTTGGTCGTTGTTGGAACGGAAATAAAGAAAGGATGATACACAAACAGTGAGAGAGAAAGAGAGAGAGAGAGAGAGAGAGACTACAAGGGGAGAACTAGAAGGGCAAAGCGCATAAAAATAAAAGAAAAGCAATAAAATTATGCAAAGTCAACAGAAAAACGACCACGACCAACGAATGGGCCGGGCTGGGGGGCGACGAGTTGCCCTGGTACGTGTTGACGTCGTGAGCAGGGGAAGCCAGGGATAACCAAACCAAATTCAACCCAATCCAAAAACTCCAGCCATGACTCCGGTGAGCAAAACAAATGTTTGGTAGTAAAAATGTCACACATGGCGTTTTGCATGTGGCGCTGGCTCCCTTCCTGGAGTCAACTGGGCGGCTAGGGACGTGGACGTGGTACAGGAGACTTGCTGGGAATGTGCGTGCCCGAGCCTAATGATGCCCCGTGAGAGAGAGAGAGAGGAGCGAGAGAGAGAGAGATGAGAAGGGGATTGGAGGCCACATACAGTTTTACGTTAAACATGCGCCAAAGTCATATGAATTTTATTACAAAATGAAAAGGTTTTTCCTTTCATATTCTGTTTTCACCCCGCCACCATCCTCGCCCCTGAACCACAATTCTTCTGCTTATGTGGGCAACATGAAATGAGCTTGTCGTAGAAAGGGTTAAAGCCTTAAAATGTTGGATTTTAAAGCGTTCAGTTTTGTTGGCCAGTTCTAAGATTTATAGCATGCTTTTAGGCCACTTGGCAAACTTACCACCAAGTCAAAACTTATTACCGTAGCCTAGTTTTTTTTTTTTTTTTTTTTTTTGCCTAACAAAAACAAAAACCAAATTATGCCATAGGCATTCTTTATGAGCCTTACGTGACCAAAAACTCTTTGCCTAATTTTAGTTTAGTTTAGTTTAGTTCGTTTTTTTTTTTTCTCAGGCAATAAAGTTGCCAAGGTGGGAAATGACAATGTGCAAGAAATTTTTTTGGTTCATTCATTCATTCATTTGTTGGTTCACTCATTCATTCATTCATCCATTCACGAGAGGTAACATGAAAAGTCCATATTCATGCGTGAATTTTGATGGATGGTTGTCTAATGAAAATATGCGATTCGCTGTCTCTTACTCTCTCTCTCTCTCTCTCTCTCTGTCACTCTACTTTGCTCCTGCTCTGTCATTCTCACGCATCAGAGCACTTTTGGCCGGAGTACGCTGCGCGTATGTGTTTGGCATAAATTTTTGACAGTTGAGTTATTTTCGACAGGAGCCAGGCGCCTTATGCGCCTAAATTTAGGCTACACATAAATTGTGTGGCCCGTTTTTTCTTCTTCTTTCTTTGAGTTAGTTTCGTTTTACTTTTGTGGAAGAAGAGAGAGAAATTGCTTGCTGCTTAATAATTGGCAGCAATTTTAGTAAAGTGAATTTCAGTATCATACTTTAATTTAGTGAGTTATGTCTTTAGTGGAAAATCAACTGAGGGAAAGTGCTAACAGAAAATCGATTGGGGCAAGAGTATCAAGCTAAGGGAATTCTGAAGACTTAGTTAAGTTGTTACCATTTTGAAGTTTGGCGGTTATACAGCTATAAACCATGAATAAAGCGCTTTCATTTTTAGACACCTTTTTAATTCTGGTGTAATGAAAGCAACGCTCCTTAGTCGTAAGATAGCTAACATTTCCTTTTGGCAATATAGTCGCTTGAGCCTTGACTTTAATTGTAAGCAGTGTCCTAATACTGAAACTGAGCCCCTCTGTAACACATTCTCATAAAGTGTTACAAGGTGGTTCAATCATAGATTAGGATTGTCTTACCGAAACTAGAGCTAGGTATTTTGGTTCTTCATAAAGTAATAACACTTAAGAGTACTGTATACTAAAAAGATGGAGCCACTCACTCTTTCCTAACAAAATGAGCTCCAATCATTTAGTTTTAGAAGAAGTAAGGGTTCCCTATATTCCCATACATAAACCCAAAAATTATTGGTTACCAAATATGCAAAATGAAGTTAAGGCTATGCCAAGGGACATACGGAAAGCTAAGCCGTATGATCGATTGATTTTCAACTTTGTGTAAAGATAGTAAAAAAGATAATGGGTTAAATAATATTAGAATTATTAACTTAGGTTAGGTTAAGGCTTCGGCTAACTGAGACTTCGGATTGGTGTAAATGTGTGATGAAGTAGATATTTTTTCTTTAGTGATTATCGAACTTTGACCCCCAAAATGGAAAACTCTTAAGCCAGTTGGCAATTTCTCGACATTCATTCAGCCAAGCGTCACTGATTAATAAAGTTAAATGACTTATAAGTCCATTAAACCGAAAAAAAAACTTCTTCATTCTAGCGTAAAGTACAAATACCAAAAGAAATTAGCGTAGTCCTGGCAAAAGGGACACACACAGAAAGAGAATAAAGTGGGCAAAAGCAAAAGCGAAAAAGAAAACTTTTTCACGTCTGCAACTGATTGAAATACACATAAGAAAGGAGAAACAATTGCAAACATTTTCACCAAATGGAATGTGGGAAACCGGAGACGGGGGACTCAATGTGGGAGTGTGGGGGAAGGGGTATACTAAAATCTGATGGCAGCTTAACATGCAATAAGCAGAAATCAATTGACCCATTTGGTTTATGTACTGGAAAACAAAATCCAAAAGAACTCTCTCTCTCTCTCTCTGAAAATGTTCAATAGAAAAAGCTCAATAAGAAGAGACCGAGAGATTTTCCACATGGCCATTGTTTTCACATTATAATGACAACATCAAAATCAGAATCGAAAATCACTATTCACTATAACTCACATATGTGAGAATTGCTAAAGCTGCTGCATTTCATATGCTCAGATGCACAAAGATCCAAAATAGCAAAGTAAAACCATGGAAAACTTTTTTCATTCCCCCCCTCAACAAAACTTACAACGTTTTGCCATCAATAGAAAATTCGATTGTGGCAAGCGCAAGAGAGGTCCTGAAGGGGGGGAGGAGGTTAGTCGGAGGTTAGTGTCAAAGTCAATGTGAATGTGACCAAATGTCAATGTCGGCTCAAGATAATGTCTGTGTCAGTCAGACCGACCAGACCAGACCAGACCCAACCCGACCAGACCATTCATTCATGGATTCGTTTGTGGGAATTGAAATTTTCAAGGGGAATGTCGACTGGGGCCAACAGTGCGTATGAGTTAGAATGATTGGCAATTGTAGTTTCGTTTTTTGTGTCATCGTTTGCTTAAGGCAAATTCAACACAATTTAAGCCAGATTAAAGAAAAAGTTAATTTGAGCAAAAAAAATTGCAGAACTTTAAGTTGAATTGTGAAATTTATCATATAAGCAAAATTTTCCATTCTATTCTACTATCAACATTGCCCTTTCTAACGAATTTTTGAGCAATGTTTTTTGCTCAATTTCGAAAGATCAGTTTCATTTCAAAGCGAAGTTTGGACACATTTTGGTGGGACCTTGGCAATTAGCAGACTGATTGCAAGTAGAGCTAGAAGTTTTCAAGCAATTTAAGTCGAGTAAACTAAAAACTAATCACACGGCAGCTAATGAGCTGAAGTGAACAGTATAGTGAGCAATTGAACAAAATGAGCGAGTTGACTTACTCAAAAAAAAAACTCTCATTGTGGCAAGGATGCCAACCCTTCGTCTTTTCACGTAGATCTCCGGATTTTTAAGGAGATCTACGTGTGAAGAGACTAAAACTACGTACTTTTAAAAAATATTGCAAATACCTAAAAA
The DNA here is from genome assembly GCA_024703675.1 of Drosophila nebulosa. NCBI lineage: Eukaryota > Metazoa > Arthropoda > Insecta > Diptera > Drosophilidae > Drosophila > Drosophila nebulosa. Next base: position 3,703,538 of record CM045724.1, on the reverse strand, counting down.
ACTAAAATTTTTGGTTAATATCAATTAATATTATGAATTAAATAAAAATAAATGATATGATTTATATTGGGTTAGCAACACAAAATTCCGTTTTCGATATGTTTACGAATGCCGTTTTTTAAGGGTTAGCAGCGCTAAATTGCAAAGAGATTGGCATTGCGTTTACTTTTAGCAATTAATTTAATTAAGACAAAGAACAGAAACAAATTAGACACGGAAACTTTAAAAGGATTGCTTCACACCAAAAATGGATTAAAGGAAAAATTAGAGCCTTCTGACAAACATCTAAAATATGAAAATTAATGTAAATTAATATGTAAATTTTTAAACAATACAATTTGCTTTCCAAAACGACAAATGAAATTAATAACAACAAAGTACAATACAGTTTATTGAAAAATTTAATGGTTTATTCATTTGTTTTTATTGTTTTAAGCTTAAAAAAAAGTATGTGGAAAAACAAGTAGATTTTGGAGCCTGTCTACGTAATTCTCAAATTTTGCACTGTGGCGAAATGATTACTAAGTCTGAATACTAAACAATTTTGCCTTAAATACCCTTTACGGAGATATATTTCTTTCTGATTTTCTCACTAATTGTGGTTTGCGTTTGCAAAGATTCCATAAATACTCTTAGGATATAACGATAAATTAAGTATTTTGGCTTACTCAGCTTGTTTTGCTGCAATTTAGGAAAAAAAATGCGTCAAGAAAATTCTTATAGAATTATATATTTTTATATACTTTGTATAATAATACAGAATGGATTGTAAATTGTAACAAGTGACTCCTTTTGACCTTCTTGTATAAACTAAACGCAAAATGGGATTAAATCGATTAGTTAATGTATAGCTATAGCTTCTTTCACAGATATCACCTCATACTGAATGTGCTTCCCGTCATGGCTCTTTACTCTAAGTTAAACTCTGAGAATCAACTTGATTTCTCTTTTAAAGTTAAGCGTCTTTCTTAGTTAAAGTAGTCCTCTTAAAAGGAGGACTCTTGCCTCTGATATTTGTTTGATATATTCTTATATAATTTTTCTTGGAATTTTTTTTCGCTTCGTGTGCATTTGGTTGATAATCATAAACCTGGAATTTTCTGTTCACGTTGCCTGCCTGCCTGCCTGCCTTGGCACATCCATCTATATAGTTAGTACACACACACACATACACACAAGCACATATGTATGTATAAAGTATAATGAAAATAATCTACAGTGTGCGTTTTTAATAAATGAAATTAATAAAACATGTTGTCGTTGCGTACCAGAGAGAAAAGCTTTCCATAGTTGTCCTTGCTGACATTCTGTGTCCTTTACTCTCTCTCTCTCTCTCTCTCTTTCTCTCGCCTCTTGACTGGCGGTATCTCTGAATTATTAAATAAAGTCGAGCAAGTTTCGTTTGATTAAATTAAGTGAAGCAGAAATGCGTAAAGCGAGCGAAAGGGAAGATTTAAATTGCCTTGAACCCAAATCAATGCCAAACATTGAAAAATTATTGAGAAAAAGCAAAGAAAAACCATTCAATAAAATGTTATAAATAATTCAATAACGTAAGAAATTTATGTTACAAGTTCAGGACGAGTCGCGGGTAATCAATGTAAGAGAAATGCCAAACCGTTATCACACCAAATACTTACGACTTGCCATTTCTCTCACTCTCTCTCTTTCTTCCTCTCTGTGTGTGTGTGTGTGTGTGTGTGTGAGTTTTTGGCCTTAAATCATAAAAATTGACTCATTTGTAACATAAAAAGCACATTAACACATTAGGCAAGGCATTTGCAAGGGAGTGAGGGTGAAGCGAAAATGGGGGGGGGGGGGGGGGGAACTGTTGACAGCTGAAGCGTAAGAAATACGAAAGCTGAACAGAATTCCCAGAGCCAAAACAGAACTAACAGCAATCACAAGAAATGATACACACATTCGCACATAGATGGAGATATAGATACAACTGCCTGCCAACCTCAGTCCCCACTTCCTCACCCTCCCCCCCCCCCCACACACACACACACACACACACACGCACAGCAAAGTTAGAGAAACGACAGCAGAGAGCAATCAATTGAATCGGGCCGACATTAAGGCGCGCCAAGAAAAAAAAAAAAAACAAATCAAACATTAATGCAATAAAATGGAAAACGCGTTAACGAACAATTGCTTCAGTGGCCAAAACAAAAACCTAACATCTGGCACATTCTTCTCGCTTCTATTCCACGTTCTAAGGCCTAAAAGTAGACTACAAAACTGTCCTAGTCAGAGCGACAACCTCAGCCAAAGAAGAGAGTTGAGCCGACCACAATGCTGGTAAATACTAGATGGGATTTTCCTAAGTGAGCGAACACGGATTGCTTGGTGTTCGTGTTGGTGTTCGAGTTCGAATTGCTTTTTCGGTTATCGGGGTGAGAGGTTTGGGGGGGGCGGCTTTTGTGTGCTTGGGCTTAACAACTTGGGGGGCTGACTTTAACAGCTAACAAATACAGTGCCTAATGCGGCAATTAAGGGGTAGAGAGAAGCAACAAGGAGAGCGAACAATGGGCAACAAAAAGGTGTTTCTCCCCCATTTTGTGGTCGGGGTCTATGCAGATTACAAGACATAATGGAGGATATAAGAAATCTATAGATATATATCTAACATTTATTTGAGCTCAATGTTTTCTAATGACAGAAAATACTACAAATTTAAATTCTTTTAAAATTACATAGACCTATATCCTCTCCCATTAAGTTTGTTTAAGGCTTTAGTTAATAATTTTTAACTTCCATGTCCGAATTCCTGTATCTATTCACGTGTCCTCGTTTGGGGGGTGGGCAGCTTTCTACTTAGGCTGTCGTATGGGTCACTTGATCGGAATACCCATAGTACGTGTCCACGTCTAGACAATTTACTCTAATTTTTCAAGTATATTTGACACATTTGACATTTGATAGCGAATATTTTAGATTTAGTGCTATAGAAAGCAGACTAATCTGACCATTTCTGGCGCACTTGAAGACACACAAAAATTAATCTGAAACTATATACTATAAAAATTAATGAACTCTTTGCAAGAATGCATTTAAAAAATAATTCCAAGAAAGAGGAAAAAAAATAAAACTTTCAATTTTTAAATTTTATTCTTAATGTATTACTTATTTTGTTTCAGTTTTTATATTGTTAAGGTTCAAAATGGTACTAAATTGTTTTAAATTTAAATTATGCGTTAACTTTTTACATTTCTTTCACATAAATATGAATTGTTGTTGTTCTAAAATTGTTTTGTTGCTCTATTCATCGTATAAATAACATTTCACTAGTCTATTATTTATTGGGAATCGATAAAATCAGCTAACTATCGATATTTTTAGTACCATCGATAGTTTTGCATATTTTTAGAGGTTAACCTTTTTGGTTTGCTTATTGTCTCTAGTTAATCAGCGACTTTTTGCTTTTGTGCTAACTTTACAAACATCGTATACAAATTTTTGAAACTATCGAATATTTATATTAAGATAAAGCCAACTACTTCGAAAGTAAGTTACATACACAAAAAGGTAACTAAATTTAAAGAAACTTCTCATATAATTACTCTTTCTGACAAGTTTTATGAAATCGCAAACTCTGCAATTTCCTACACTATTTCAGAAGAACAGAAATGCTAAAACGTATTTAAAAATATTACATTGAGCCCTAAAAACGGAAACAAACTTGTTAGTACAATATTAAGAAGTATTATTAATAAAATTCAATTCGAAATCTTCTTTTCAAATATTTATTGTTATGACTTATTTACACTATATTTAACTTTCACTAGTTAGAATTCCGTTTTAAGTCTTAAAGAAGTAAACGAAAATTTAAACCAAAATGGAACTAAAAATCAGTAGCAAAGAAAAAGGTAAAAAAAAATATGCTTTACCCATTCATTCGTTAATAATCATAGAAAATATCGTTATGATCGTTTTACTTTCACATCTAAATGACCAAGCCCATTCAGTTAAAAGTTACGAACTGCAACTTGTTGTTATTGTGTTGAATACATTTATGGTTCTATAGTTAAATGCACCTGCAGCTGGCCAAATAAGCATTATAAGCCTTTGGCGTGTTAACTCCACCAAAAAAAAAAAAAAAAGAAGTCAAACATTAATCTTGGCCAAATAAAAATAGAAGACAAGAAGCTGTAACTGTTTATATGCCTATGGAAACTCTGGCTCCAAAACGACGACGACAACGACGACTTGTGTTGTCTTTAAGTAAGTAGCAAAATGCAGTGAAAACGTTTTCGGTAAACACAAACCGATGCGTAGGCAAATAGCCAGGAGGCTACAGCAACATCTCTAGACAAAAGCAGACCACCAGATCCCAGACCCCAGTCCCCAGACCCGAGACCCAAGATACCAGACTCGAGTCAATTGAGTTGTTGGTTCGGTCGACCAAGTCGTTGCCCATGCGCAGACCCAGTCTCAGGTCTGGGATGTGTTTGCCTTTCAATTACCTTGGCCAAACATTTCCATGGTATTTGCTTTGAGTATTTAAATTTAACTAGCCGATAACAACAACAACGAGCTCCCCTTACTCCCCTTCCTCGCTTCCAGTCTGCCTTCCTGCTGCCCGCTTCTGGTTACGCATGCGCGCCCGACAATTTGCTGCCTGAAAGCGCTTCAATTGTATTGACTGACTGTTTTGGGGAATGCCAATGGGAATGAAAATGGTAATGGGGAAGTGGGAATGGCAAGTGCATCTCTCTTTTTACATTTTGTTTGCTCTATTGTCAAATGCAGCACTTTAATAAGCATTGCGAAATATCTAACAGATAAAGTAATGAAATGACCAAAAATGCTAATAGAATTGTTAAAATATTAAAAAGAAATTAATTAAAGTTGGTCTTTTTACATATAAAATAAAAAACTAATTTTCAAGAGTTACATACATTTTTTATTCGTCATTTTATTAATTGCAATTTACGGCTGAAAGGTATTAACCAGATGCACAGCAGAGTTTGTAATTTTGAAAAATATTTATAGAGGTTTGAGAGGTTTTTGTGAAATGTTTTCTAGACGTTAGACTAGGTTAAATTCAAGCTTGGTCCTCAAGAAACGTTTCAATTTCCACACTTGGCTTTCAAAATTGTTTTCAGAAAATCATCTATTTTCATGAGAAATAATTTGAAAACTTATTTTAAAGTAGGAAAGAGCGCCCAAATATGACTAAATTTTGATTTGGCCAAGTAAAAGGTAGATGGCTTAGCTGAATGTTGAACTGATTGTATGGGTAGAATCTTTGAACAATTTATTTCCACAGAAAGTAGAATAATTACAGTTACTAAGATTTTAATAAAATTGCTTAAACAAGAAAGTAAAAGAAATGGTTTGTGGCAACGCAACAACTTTTTTTGACTCACTTGGTAAAGACCGTTTTTTCTTGTATATAAATGTGTTTTATTTTAACTCTTCCTTTTTGGCGACCTTTTTTTGCACTTGGCAATCAAATTACCAATTAAGAAAAATGAGTTTCATTTTACATAATATCATTAGCAAAAAATAAATTGGTTCAGAAGTGGACGCCAATTGTGGCATGCACCTGGGTGAATAAAAATCCTTTAAGAGCAGCGGAAATCAATATTGCATGACATAATTATAGGAATAATACTACATAAAGCATTGAATTTACCTTTTCAGCTTTATTTACCCAACAAACTTTTATTTTAAGACTGATGACTAATGTAGATAATGATCTATTCGTCTACTTTAGAATTAAATCGGTAATGAGGGTCTTGCCAGACACCTGTGTTACTGTCTTTGTTAAGAGTAAAGAATATAGGAGTCATTTTTGGCTTAAGAGCGGGATAGATTCTGGTTAAGTTTAAACCCAGTAAAATTTGAGGCAGAGTTACTTACAGTTTTCAAATTTTTCAAATGGAGATTGGGTTTTAATTTTCGCTCCCCGAAATCCCTGTTCAGGTTAGAGGTGGAAAACTATTGATAGTCCAAATAGTCGATAGTCAGCATAACATTTGAAAAGTTGGTTGCTTGATGCCACAATAAAAGATAATACTAAAAATACTGATAGACTATAAATAATCGGTTTACGAAATGGTCCTTATGTTATTTTAGAATTGAGTTGAATAGCCTATTTGTATGCAGAACATTTTATTCTTCTTTTCTGGCAAGAAGCACAGCAATCAAAGTTTTAGGTACTATTGGGACTATCGACTATTTCGACTATCGATAGTTTTCCACCTCTAGTTTAGGTTTTTTTAATCGTTAAAACTTCAATCAAGTTGCTTCAAAATGGGAAAGTTAGATTTATTTTATTTAAAATCTAGATATTTTTCTCTGCTTTTCTCTTGAATTTTTGCCTTCTTTTAGAGTGACTTAAAGCCAACAAAACATAAAGAAAAAGGTTAGAAGAGAAGTAGAAATAACATACATAAATTTATGCACATGTTGTGCCGCTTTATGACAATGACCGACGAGTCGACGAGTGAGTGAGTATCTCTCAGATACACACACACACACTGATAACTGGCACGTAACCCATATTAGAGGCGAGAAGAGCATATCCTGGCCAAGCCGAGTGAGTCCTGGCACCTTCCATTTTACTTGGTCGCTCGCATGAAGCCGAGCACAAAGCATAATGGCTTTTGTGTTATGCTTTTATGATTGAAGTCAAAAACAACAACAACAACAGGAACAACAATGACAGCAAATACGACAAGAAAGGCAAATGAAAAAAAAAAAAAAACGAAAATGGGGAAAAAACACAAGAATAAAAGAAGCTGAAAGAAGAGAGGAAAAAGTGTCCTCAACCCTTTGCACACGTCACAAATTGCAAGCGGAACAACAAACACACACCCACTTACATCCATATACACACACATGTGTGTGTGTGTGTGTGCGCGTGTGTGCGCGTGTGTTGTTGTTTTTCCTTATCGATTTTTCTTCTGGCAGAAAGGATGTGGGTGAATGTGGCCATAAAACGCTAATGGTCGACATCGACCCAAAACGTCTTTTCTCTCCAAACAGAGCCGAGAAGCTGACGTTGGTTTGCCCTATCCTCCCGTCTCCCCACCCAATATCCTCATACCCTGTACTGTCTTCTTAGCCTCTGTCGCCATTTTGCTTTTCATATTTTTCCATTGAACTTTAAGCCGACATCTTTGTTGTCGTTCGTGTTTGGTTGTTTTTGGTGTTGTTGCTAAGTCTTAGCCCGCCATTTTTATTGTCATCTTTTCCGCTGCTGTCGCTTTACGTGTTTGCCTCTTTTTTTTTTTTTGTTTGTTTTCTTGCTTTCCCCGCGCTTTTCATGCAATTTCCACTTGACACAATGGCACACAAAATGCAAAAATTCTTTTCCCTTTTTCTTTTTCTCTTCGCTCTTTCACTCTTTCGCTTTTCTTCTACTTTGCTGCTGCTGCTGTTGTCTTCAGTCTAAAGTGTTGCTGGCTTGCATTTGTCTTGTCTCAACTTTTATACTCTTTTCCATGTGGGCATCTTTGTTTTTGTTTGAAACTTTGCTTAAAAGTCGATAGTTTTTTTTTTTTTGTTTAATGGACAGCCAGATAATAAAATAGTGGATAAGAATTCCTTAAAAGATCAAACCAAAAAGTATTGCTGATATCGACCTACCTATTAGTTAGTCATTTCATTTATTTCATTCATGGTCTTGCCTTAGAAATTATCGTTTTTGAAATTGTTTCAAGTAAGGATATTATTTTTTGCCATAGATATCAAATATGATATCTTTCCCTTTCTGTTTCCCAATCAGTTTCTTCACATGATTCGATTGGACCTTTTTGCAGTTTTTAATTCCTAAACGATGTGAAAGGTTAAGGAACTTGTGTCTTAAAACGTTTGGAAAACGAGATAAAGCCTGAAATTATGTTGTTTAAATTTAAAAAGTTGGCGTAAAAATAGTTTAAATTCTATTAAATGCATAACGTAAGATATCGAAAGATCTTGTTCGTTGGAATTTACTTCCTTTTCTTTATGTTCTTTAGAATATTACATATTCTGGAAACATACAAGTTTCTTTATAGAAATGTATAGGTGTCTCCACCAAAGTAATGTGAATCTTTTGCACTTATCATGACAGAGTTGGAAAGTACTTTAGAATGATGTTTATATATCTCTTAGATCCTCTTGTAAACCGTAATGGAGTCAAATGAGAGATAAGCTAAATACAAATTAAAGTATATGTTAGGTTAGGTTAAGCTGTTAGACATAATGTGAGATATCCCACATAGAAGGTACCTATGCCTTGCCAAAATTTCATAGGAACTTAAGAATAATGTTCCTTGACTTTTACCAGAGGAATAAAATATTAAAATTCACTTGTTTAAATTAACTCTTTTCTTTCACTTAAGTTTCGAATATTAATCATTTTTAGATTGCTTAGAGGCTTCTTTATCTTCCATGTGGCACTTCTGTGTAATTTTGTGTATTACATAAACAATCTATCACGACATAATTGAATATTGCAACTTTTAGTCTTTGCTAATGCTTCTTCTTTCTTTGAGATATTTTGAGATTTCTGTGAGGTTGAGTTTCTCTTCTCTAGAAATGTTTAAGTGTAACGAACTCTATTATCAATAAGCACTTCTTGATCTCCAGATAAATGTGAGATTATAAGCTGCTTTCAAAAGGGTATCAAATCTTCATGGTGAACCAGACTAAGCCTGTTTTTTGTTTTATATTTGTTGAAGCTGAAACTTGTCCTCTCTGCATGTCATTTTCCATTTGCTTTTCTTTTCTTTTTGTTTTGTTGTCTTCTATTTTTCTGTTGCTTTTCATTTTTTTTTTTTTTTGTTTTTGGCAGCTGTTTTCATGCTTGCTGTTTTCCTTTCCATTGCAAGTCGGCTTTTCCTCTGCGGTTTTTTCCATTTTTTTTTTTTGTCTTCTATGGCACTTTCTTAAGTCGTTATTGTCAGGGCGCAATAACTGTGACAAAGTCATCTTTTGTGACGGCAATGGAGGTCGAGGGGAGAGAAGAACCGAGCAAGGAATGGTATTGGAAAGGGGGCGCTGCGCCAAGATGTTCCCTTTTACCCTTGTTGTGGTTTATTGTTGTTGGTTTGTGGCAAGGAGTCAATGTAGAGAGGGGCACAAGGATGGCGCGTGACTTTTGTTTTAATGGTTTGTCATATATTTTTGAAATTGTTGACTTTGTTAGCCGTGGCGGTAGGGATCGGGTGGAGACCCACTTTTTTTTTTTTAAAGTAACTAGGTGACTGGCGCCGAAGGACATGCATAAGAGAGCTTTTACAACAAATATATAAATACATTTATGCAGTTAAACTAGTTCAAGGAATCTAAAATGTATAAATCTCTAACATAGTAGCTGCTACTTTTAAATGCCAGATATCGAAATTAACTTCTAACTTCTTGACGAACAAATTTCATCATTCACATTTTTCTAATTCATCAGTTAACACACAAGTAAAAAGAAGAAAATATTTTTCATTTAATCGTAGTAAAAATGTTGCCTTTTGAGACACGTGTAAAAATGTCACCACATTGCTATCAATGGCAATCGGCTTGTTGGTTGTTTTTGAAATTTAGCGAAACGAAAATCTGGTGTCTTGCCATAATGGTCATATTTTTGGCAATTGGATCGATGAGATTGTTAAAAAAATACCGAGAAGTAAGTAGAAATTGTAACTAAAATGTTTGCGCTAAAATTTCCCCTCTCTGAAGTTAAATGATATTGCCAGAAAAGTGATGATTGATTTGGCCTATATCGAGGGAATTGTGCATGATCTCAATGAATACCGAAATGCCTATGTAAATGAAGAGAAAGTTAATTGTTAACCAACAAGGCTAATTGCTTTCTTTTCTTATAGTTTGAACATTTGAAAGAGATAACTAGGGTAAGAATCAAGCCTGAACAACAACAACAACAACAGCAACAACCACAACAAGTTAGAGATCAAACAGAAGCCCCTGTAGAAAGAGCAACAGCACCTCATTTTCCCTTTCAGCCACCAAAAAAGTGGCCCATGTGGAGGCTATAATGAAGCAAACCAATAATCAAATTAAGCCAATTGCACAAAGAATTCGTACTCTTGTTTAAGTTAAAAACGTTTTGGATGAACTAAATTGAATTTTATCACGAATAATTTTATATTTTGAAATAAATTTAAATGTTTACTTGGTCTAACTCTATCAAGATCGCTTCACTTTTCTCATAAGACTCAAAGTGGCCATGAGTTCCTTCGATAGGTCATTGTGTCATGCAGTTAAAAGACAAAAAGTAATGCAAAATTTTCTATTTAAATATATATTAATCCAATTAAAGACTGTTTATTTCACAATTTTATTGGATGTGCAACTTAACTCGGTTCTTTTTTTTTGTTTTTAAAATTTGAATCATAAAATGAATTAATGGCTTAGTCAAAGTATTTGCCGTTATTTTTTGCCAACTTATGCAATCCGTAGTGAAAAAAAGGTTTTTTTTTTTGAAGCCAATCTTTGTTGTCCTGTTCTTAATTAAAGCGTACTCCAATCAAAGCAAAGAACAGTCGTAAGAGGCAGGATCTGGTTTATAAGATGGGTAAGCCAGAAATTTCCATTCACTATGAGGTCGAGCGTTGCATATTCTGAAAGTTTTTCGGCTCTAGCTCGCTTCCAAAGGATCAATTGTTGCCTTTAAAAGTCTCTCGTGATGGTTTGAGCAGATTTTAGCAGCTTATAGTGGATCACAAACTTTTGATACCACTAAGTACAGAGTATTACCTTGGCACCAGGGATATTAGGTTTCCATATTGATGGTTGGCTAAGGCTTCACCAGAATCCACTTTTTGTCCCTAGTTGCCTGGTCACTGATTTGAAGTTCCAGTTCCTTTTTTAAGAACAAACTTTGACATTTTCAACGCAATAAAATTTTAATTTTTTTGGGCTTGTAAATAAATATTTTCTGACAGATGTTGACACTACGTTACAGCAAATATCAGCTGTCGACGTCAACCATTTACAGCACTTAGCGCCATCTATTGGTAACGATATTTATAAACTGAGACTAGCTAAAACCGCCAATTAAACCATTTCGATGTCGTTTTTTTTTTTCTTTGCCAGTCAAAAGAAGACCTAGAGTTCCACTTTCCAACTCATTTGCATGTATGAATTTCACTTATTCTTTTCACTTACTTTGCATCTCATTACGCCTGCGGGTTTCCTTCTTTGAAAAGCGTCGAATTCATTTATATGGCATACTTTATACTTAGGTAGGTAGGTGGCAAACAGGCAATTAAAGTCAGCTGCCGTTCATTTTGAGGCTAAAAATTAATTTGTTAAAGGATTGGCTTCACTTCCAAGCTAAGCAAAATATTTTGCCAAAAAACAAAAAAAAAAAAAAAAACAAAAAATGTGTAAAGAACGAATTTTTAATTAAAAACTCAACGAAGCTTTGGCGCTAGAAACAAAGAAGAGGCAAGGCTTTCATTGTTTTTGTTAAAAGCATCAGCAGGGCTAAAAGAGGAGACGGAGTTAAGGGAAGGGCAAATCGAGGACGTTGACGTCTTTATGACAATCGTAAAAAATAATTTTTAGTAGCTTACGAGCCGGCGGCGGCGGCGGTGGCGGCGGCGTCGGGCTGAGAGTAAGAACTGTTGCCTTGGCATTTTAATTGCATCAAGTGCCATTAAAAATGTTGAAAGGAATGGTGCAAAAACACAAAAAGCAAATGAAGAAAAATTGGAAATTAAATGAAAAATAAATACAGCTAAAGAGGAGAGAGAGAGAGAGAGTAAAAGACTGAGAACAAGTCTTTAAGCATCTTACCACGACTCTCACGCATGGCCAAATGCCAATAATTTAGCTGGATCAGGTAAAAGAAAGTCAATGGCAAAACAATGGCAAGTTCGGCCCGAAGTCGAATGTCGAACCCCTTCTTATATTCAAGCTATTAGCTAGACAAGCTCCTTCTCTTCTTCTTCTTTTCGGTCCAAACATATGTTTTGAGGGGTGGGGCGGGGGTAGAGAAGTCTTCATGAAATATTTAAGCCGCTTAAGTTTGTGTGTCCCAGTAGCAAAAGTTAAGTTGCCTAGGGGGACACACAACCCTTTCGCTTGTCCTTCCTTCGTCACAGGAAATCAGCTTAACTTCTGTGTCTATAAATTGTAGCATATTGTTAGGCGCTGGAAGTTTCTCTTATATCTCAAATTCATCAAAAAAAAAAAAAGACAACAATTTTAAAATGCGAATTTAATACAAAAAAAAACCAGTCGCCTTAAAAAGGGTTCACCTTACACAAGAATGTTTGCCTTGTGCAAACAAAGTAAATGGAGCCAATTGAGTAAAAAACATATGCAAATTAGATTTCTGCATAAAGAAAACAGCAAATAAACACGAATGTATAACTGGAACAACAATAACAACAGCAACTGGAACTGGAACTGAAAGGACATTTATTGTCTGAGAGTTGCTCTAAATAAGTAATGAAGAAAGGCAACCAAAAATGTTTTCACTGCATAGAAATGAAAATTAGCCTACGAATTCACAATGCCAAAAGACTGCCAAATGGGATTTGGCAAAAGGATTTTAAGGATATTAAGATACAGCGGACAATACAAGATACAAACGGGTTAACAAGAAGTTACTACTTACAACTAAATTCTTCCCTTTCACAATTCAACTGAAGAGTTTTGTGTTCTTTGAAAACGTCTACTTACATATTCAAAAGAAAGTTTATGAAAAAAAAGGGTTCATATATCCTGTTAGTCAGTCAGTCTTTATTAAATGGGTTAGCTCGTTCCTAAATAATTTTAAAATGCTTAGCAAATTTATTTGATGTTTTTTTTTGTAGGGGGAATGTCTTAGAAATGTAAGTTAACATTTTTCCCCTTAAGTAAACTATTTGTTGACTAAATTAAAACCTTTTTTATAACTAAAATATCTGAGAGCAAAAGCAAAGCAAAGGCTTAAAATGGGCTCTAAATTTATTTTTTTATTTTAAGACGTTAAGTTCTAAAAAGTCCCAACAAAGCAAGCTGAAAAGTTAAGAAATTAAAATGTAAAATTTGCCAAACTTAAATTTTTTGAATCCTTTTTAGAAGATTGTTTTCAGGAATTGTGCTTAAAATTAGTCATAATAAGCAATTTTATGACTTTTTTATTAATAAGAGAAGGCCTTAAAATGTAAAAAGTTTATATTAAAAACTAAACAAGGCTTAATGGGAGATATTAATTTGTAAAATACAAAAATTCTTCAAACAAATTGACTCAAGCTAAATCTTTCTGTATTCTCCTGAGAAAATGTATTAACGAAACCAATTTAAATTGAAAATTTTCACTTCTATCAGCACGGCTTTCCATTTCAGTCAATTCCCCATATGTGGCGGTTCGTTCGTACTTTAAGTACGTGCCCAAATGACGCCAAACTCCATTCACACACATACAAGCACACATTTTTATGTGCATACATATATTTTCATAATTATCTAAATAAATGTATGTAAGGCCACAAAATAAAAAAAAAAAAAAAAACACCCATACGAGTGAAAGCGACATGAATTTATATTAAAAACGAGTAGAACTTTGCCATTAGACCGCAGAAACAAGTTGCGGAATCGGGAAACGAGGTCCAGAAGGTGGTAAGGGGGATGGGAAAGGGGGGGTAAAACGGAATGTGTGTACCCAGTTTCCCATAAATGTATTTGTATCTGTGTTGGTTCTAATTTCAGCTAGAGACCCAGTTTGAATAGCATATGGGAATGTGTGTGTGTGTGTGTGAAAATGCAACATTACGGCCACTTAGTTGAATGTGGTTAAGGTTCCGGGCTGGAAAAACCTTAGTTACTGTGTGTGCTGTGCTGCAGTTATGCGATAGCCCTTTCTGCCTTCTACGTACTCGCTTGTTTTTATGGCATATTTCAGTAGCTTTGCCTAAAATAAAATAAGAAAGCAAAAACAAAAAAAAAAAAATAGGAGGAAACCCAAGTTGGTGCTATCATGGTTGCAATTTCTCTACTGACCGACCAAACGAGCGACCGTCCGACCGTCCGACCGAGCGACCATAACAGCAACTATGCTAGGCAAATGGCCCTGCAAAGTATGCAACAATTTGCTGTAAAACGAAACCACAGCTAAGAAAACGTAACACAAAAACGAAAAACGTTAACGAAATTTGCACGGCATTTTGCTAACGTAAAAATAGTTCTGCTTCTTCTTCTTCTTCTTCTACCTCTTTCTTCTTCAGTTGGTATTATATAACTTTACCTATGCATGCACATAGTAAGGGAGAAAACAAGAAGAAGAAGAAGAAAAAAACTAAAGCCAAAAATAACTAGGAAAGAGCACTCACTCTGGATTTTGTTGCCTCGTTAGTGAGAGAGCAAACGAAAACGAACCTAATGAAAGCCTGGGCACAACAAAATATTCAATGTAAAATGATCTAGTTTTTGGTTAGATGCAGCATTATGTAAGTGGAGCATGCTTTTAGGCGCTTTCACACAAAACACTTCCCTGTCTCTGGTCCTTCTTCTCGTCATCGTTATCGTCCTTGTCCATTATTTGCCCAATTTAAATGCGCATTGAGAAAACATTTTCATCGTCTAGTATAAATTTTATTTCACTTTTTTTTCTCTCATCTTTTTTTTTTCGCCGACTTTTCGCTTGTATGTGTCATGCAAATTATGCTAAAGTGCGCTCCCAGGTGACCCATATGTTAACGGTAATAAACAGCTGCAGCGGTGAGAGAGATGGCAGTGCGAAAAAAAAAAAAACCAGAAAAACCAAACAAACAAACAAACAAACAGAAAACAAACTTCGTGGCAAAACTCTTTGAAATGTCTAAATACCCTTTACTTGGTATATAAATTGTACGAAATATAATAAAAGTAAGGAAAGAAAGTTTTTATTATTCTTAAATTAATTCTGGGCACAAATTTCTAAAGAAGTAAGAGCTTTAGGTTGATTAAGGTAAATTATGTAAATTTTCCCAATAATTCCCAATTTTCCTCAGCTTAGAGATCAGAGTTTGGTTCCTTCGCTTTATTTTAGTCCTAGTCGATATACGAAGCAATCTTTTCGATCTTTTTTGATTCCATATTAATATAATTTCTTTTCTTTGAATACTTTCATCATCTTGTATCTATTTATTGTTTAAATACAAGGTCTTGGTCTCTCTTCTTATATCTATCCCATATTTATCTATCAAAAAGTTCAACTTTAATAAAGTTGAGCAATATTTTTCGAATACCATTTATTCCTAAGTAATGTCTTCGTCCATTGAATCATAATATATATAATTAAGATTTCTATTTGAAATGATATTTTCCAGTTCGCTTTCGACTAGAGCGTCAACTCCATTTGAAAAGTTGTTTCAGGCAAAATTTGATCAGACCAAACATTTTATTCTACCAAAATTTAAATAGTTAATTTTTTATACGATAAAGATAAAGTCTCAAAAAAGTAATCCAATTTTATTAAGAGATAAAGAATCAATCCAACCCATTCTAGACACAAAATTGCAGGGTATTTACGGTGAATAAAAATTGAGAGCAAAAGTAAAAGTCAACGGCAAATGTCATCATCCTTGCTGCCACTGTTGCTGCTTCTAGCCGCAGAGCCCAGGACACGTCTCATTGGATTTATGACAACGAAATTGATATTAATGTAGAAAACTCGACGGGCACTTGCGCAAATAGGCATATCCCATAGAGTCACCAAGGCTGAAGCGGAGTGGAATGGAGTGATGTGGAGTGGATTGGATTGGAGGAATGGGACAAAAGTTAACTCAGAAAGTTTTGCATATGGCAAAAGATCCTCTTTTGTTTGTGTTCCCCACATGCGCGTGTTGTAAACCGCGATTAATGTAAATGGCAACTGCAACAGACGACAGAAGGCGGAAAAATAAATGGATTCGAGTGGCATAATGTAGGTCATGGGTGGAATTTCCGCAAAGATGGTGATGCTATCATGGTTTGAGGCAAAATATGAATAGGATATGTGAATATTTACTTTTACTCTCAGTTGCTCGACTAACAATCGGTTTTTACTTAATCTGTTTAAGATTAAAGCAGGCGAAGTCAATTTAAGTATTCATTTAATTCTTCAGGCGAATTATTTATTGGGTTCACAGCAGAGTTTCAATTTTTTTCTTTTCATTTTGATCTATCACTATTGCTTTCTCTCTAAGAAGTAGGCTACGATTTTATTTTGTTTCTGTTTTCTGTTAAAGTTGCTCTATAAAGTAAGAAAAACGTTGAGATCATTTCTAGCCTGAAGACCATGAGTAAAATGCAAACTTCCTTTAACAATAAAGTGCTTAAAATGACTCAGAACTTCTGAAATCTTTAAAAAATGCTCATAGTTTTTTTTTAGGAGATAAATTCTGCTTGCCAGAGTTGAAATATTTGAGTCATGTGATCAGAGTTTCTGGTATTAAGACCTATTCGGAAAAGGTATCACAAATTTTTTATTATGTAAAAGGTTAAATGCAGTAACAAGTTTTCTTGCCCTATTGACAATTCCTTTTGCCTTTCCCCACCACTCATCGATCTATTAAAGACCAGAAAAAAAGAAACCCAACAAGCATTTGAACGGTTAAAGAAATTGATTTGTTTAGCCTTAGTTTAAGGTAGTCCCGATTTTGTTGTGAAGCAAATATGACAAAGTTCCTATAGCTTTAGTTTAAAAAATGTTGAATTCGGTTACAGAGCAGAAATGTTTGAAAAAGTTCGAAGGCCTTCTGACTTCTCGCAATTGTGATAGGCCGATCTACATTACCGATTAGCCAGATGGGCATTAAGACTAAAGGACTAACAGAAAAAACTTTATTTAAACAACTTAAGTTGTGGACTAAAAAACGAAAATAAAATGGTTCAAAAGTTGCTTTAAAGGGGTTTTTCTAATTGTAGCTTCAATCCTTAGTTTCGATCTGGCATTTTAAATTTTAAACTATACTATTCAACTTCAATTGTAAGCTTTCTCTATACTTTAATTCTATTACTCGAGAGTAAAATAAATCATGATGATAAATGTATTGAATATATGCATTAGTAAGTGTTTCAGTTCTATAAAGATATCCACTTGGCAATTGGGTTAACAACGTGAGCTAATAGAAACATATTTTCCATGCAACATGTGGCACAAATGCATAAATATGCTACGCCAAAAGGGACGAGGGGCGAGGTGGCAGGATATGAAGACGGAATATACTTTTTTACCCTACACAATTTCCGTTTTGGTTTATAACAAACTGTGCAAATTGTTTAAATGACTTTAGCATGAGTCAATAAATTGCATGATTTACTGCACTCTGCAGCTCCCTCCCCCCTCTCTCTCTCTTCCTCTCTCTTCCTCTCTTTCCCTCTCTCTCTCTAATGTGAGGCAACTAGAAACTAGATAAAATATGAATATGAACACACTAGAGAGGCGCCCCACACACACACACACACACATAGCTCTTTCCTTTATCATTCAAAAGGGGCGGGGCATAAAGAAAATGTCGCAATGCAGTTGCAGTTTTTGAGTTTGTTTGCAGTTTTCGAGAGTTGGTAAACTTTGTTTTTCGGTTGTTTCGCGTTGTTGATGATGACATAGTTGTATGAGTGTGTGTGAGTGTGTGTGCGTTTGAACTTTAACTTTTTCCCTCCCTTTATTTGTTTTTAAACTGAAAGTGAAAAGAGACAGAGACAGCTAAAGAGTAAGAGAGAGGAAAGCGAACGTTCCACCAGCTGTTCAGGATAAAAACAATTTCTATAAATCGATCGTTTTTATATGTGTTGCAGCTTACAGTTGAAAAGTCAGTCAGCCAATTATGATTATGCAAATTGGCATTGGCATTGGCACACGACCAAGCAAAGTGTATACATATGTGTGAAAAAAGAATAAAACTGATTTAATATAGATTAATGAATAATCATTGCAATTTTAATTATCAAGAAGGCAAATGAAATACTCTATAACTACTTGAGTAACTTTTGATCCGACATATGCCAACTAAGAATTTTTTAGCAAAGTAAACCCACTCACTGACCACTTACCTAACCTTTTCTTACTAAAGGGACACACTTAGTGTAAATGGAGCACACCTAGTCGATGGGTTATACTTACTTTTGAAAATAAAATAATAAAATTTAACAAAGATATCTTAAATAGTAGCACCGTCAGAGATAGCAAGTAACTCAAAATATATATTTAATTTTTTTTTTCTTAAAAAATTTAAAAATTGTATGTACTCTAAAACTTTTAATACAATCGATACAGTAGTTTTTAAAAAAAATTTTTTTTCTTTTAATATTAAAAAATCTTTGCATTTTTTGCTGTGACTCTTAAGCAGCATTTGTAAACTTTCTAAAATTTATCTAAAAGGTTTTTTTTTGGTAAAACACGTATTTTGGTTACATTATTTGTAACTGTTGTAACAATAAGAAACTTGTAAAAAGTTAAAGAAAAAAAGTTGATTGTAGATTTTACCGATACCATTGATTGAAATAGATTCATTTAAATCGGTCATTTAATCGAATTCAACGACAACAAAACATGTCATTCGAGCTGTTTTATAATAATTCATATATATATAATTCATATAACCTTTGGGAAAAAAGAAAAAACAGAAAATTTAATTTGGAGACTAACACCAAACATCAGCAAAAAGAAAAAATAATAAGTCGGGAGTAAGTATTAAAAACCAAATCTCCAAGATTCCTTTCATTTAACAGCTTTGTAATTTCTAGGCCGGCCTCTAAAACAACTTATAAATAACAGAATATAAAAGTCCATGAACATTTAATAGAATAAATATTAGCTGTGTATATTTTTTTTTAGATTTACCATATTTATTCTCTCTTCAATTCCTCTTTTTGTTGATGTTAAAATTCGCTAAAATCAATTCTCCTGATACTTTGTGAATATTCACTTTAATTTTGCTCTTACAGTGAAATCCCCAAAAATGACTACTATTCAACCTGTACCTAAGAGCCAATCAGCTCACTTTGGTTTGGTTTTCGATCGAAGAATGCCACTTTAACGACCCTTTCGCTTTGCTTTAACGACATTTAATTACAACCAAAGCAGAAGCACTCGAAATGCAGCTCAATTACAATTACACAATGGCAGACAAAAACAAAAAGTTGTACTTGAAAAAAGGGTTGTGTTAAATTTAATTAAATAATTAACGCCAGTGGCGAAACGATCATTCAAGCCAACGGGGGCAAACAAAAAAAAAAATGGAAATAATTAACAAACAAATAGACAACGGTAAAAATCAATTGGCTATAAACAAGAACAGGGCGGAACCATTTCACTCAATCAATGCAAATTTAAATTAATTACATATCCATATTTATAAATCAAATTGTTAAACAATGAAGATGAAAAAACAAAATATGGAAAAAATCGAAGCAAACCAAAAAAAAAAATGGCAATAAATATTCTGTAATTAAAATTAGCAAACATAATGAGAGCAAGCTGAAATCGATCTGAATATCATTGAGTAGGATGCACGAAATGACCAGCTATAAATTGGCAAATTGATTGTCGTTACCTCATTTCTGAATTTATATTATTCAAAATCAAGCTCGAGGCTAGACAAATATAGATGAGCAGAGCCTTTCGAGAACTACGAAGTTTTCTCATCAGCTAACTTCGTTAACCACTCCAAAATTGTATTGCCAAACCATTATTAACTAAAGCTAGTTGGGAATTTTAATTAAAATCTTATAATATCGCCGAAAACAGAATTTTACTTGAACTTTTACCCTAATTGATATATATTTGACACACTTAAGTCAATAGGTCAGCGAATGTTTCTTTAATTTTCTCACCAGATAATCACAAAAAGATCTTAAAAAAAAACTTCTTTTTTTTGAGCGAATTCCAAGCGATTCAGCAACCTCTCTTCTATTTAAGCTCATCAGTAAGATCAAAAAGTTTTAATAAAGAATTTTGATATCTCAATCTAAACTGACTTAAGAAATGCAACTTAGCTTTCCCATTTTAATTCAAGAACTATTAAATAGAAACTAAACTAGTTTCTTTAACTGAATTGAGTTTAGCTCAATCTTGAATTACGTTATCACTGCAATTGAATGGCATCTAAGACAATCTGCATAGAAATAAACCGATTCAGCCACACCT
Organism: Drosophila nebulosa; assembly: GCA_024703675.1. Classification (NCBI taxonomy): domain Eukaryota; kingdom Metazoa; phylum Arthropoda; class Insecta; order Diptera; family Drosophilidae; genus Drosophila; species Drosophila nebulosa. The sequence goes on along the minus strand of CM045724.1, from coordinate 3,683,485 downwards.
AAGTCGTGAAACGATTTTAATTAAGATAAGATCCAACCATGGATTAAAATTGACGACCATTCGAATGCAAAGACAAAGACTTAAGAAGACTTCTCTTTCTTGTTCGTTGCAGACTCAAAGTGGACAACAATGGCGGTGCCTGGTGTCCCAAGCATATGGTATCACGTGGCTTGAAGGAATATCTGCAAATTGATCTGTTGCAGGTGCATTTGGTCAGTGCCATACGCACTCAGGGTCGCTTTGGCAAAGGTCAGGGCCAGGAATATACTGAGGCCTATGTGCTGGAATATTGGAGGCCAGGCTTTGAGAAATGGATACGCTGGAAGAGCATACAGGGCAAAGAGGTGAGAAATCCAATACTTTATATATATATATATACAAACATTCTCCTTGATTCACACACATTAATCACGGCCATGAGCTAGAGAGCAGAGGAGTTCCTCCTGATAACAATCGCCGCCTGTAGCCGCAGGTAAAGATATTTACAAAAGATATTGCATCTTTAAGCCACACAATTTACGTGCGAAGAGCCAAAAATTGCGTAGGTGTATCTCCCAAACCCAACCCAAGCCAATCCAATCCAACTTAAAAACCCGTTCAACCAATGGAAAATCAATTTGAACGCTTTTGTTTTTGCACTCTGCAACAAAAAAAATTCCCACCTACACCTAAGAGTATGGATGGATGCTGCTCGTAGGCCAATTTATAATGTTTTTATGGTTCTCTCTCATTTCGCAGATACTGCCTGGCAATATAAACACCTACAGCGAGGTGGAGAACGTGCTGCAGCCGAGCATCTTTGCCTCCAAGGTGCGCATCTATCCCTACAGTCAATACGATCGCACTGTGTGCCTGCGTGCCGAGATTGTTGGTTGCGTCTGGGAAGGTAAGTGCCTGTGATCATGAATTATACTTACGCCGTTCCGTTCCTCCTACTCCCCAATCCCTCCTGCCCCAGCCGTCTCTATCATAAACTTTGTGGTCGCACTTGTTCTCTGCCTGTGGCTAGTAAACAATTATTGGCCATATCAGTTAGAATATGCGAGACTTGGTTACTCTTCAATTAGTTTTTTGACCAGTTAACAAATCGACAAAATGATTGAAAATTCGTTAAAACTCAAGAAAGTTTAATAAGTTGTTGTTAGAATGTGAAATTTCTTACTAATACAAAAACATTTTATACACTTAACTTAAATTTGTTACTCTAACAAATAGTTTGCTTTTTAAAGTTGCAGCTAAATTGATATTTTATAATCAAAATACACTTTTTGAGTTATCTTAAGTAAATACACATTATCTGGCAACTTTTTAAGCAGTTTCTATTAGTCTCAAAGCGGCATAGTTTAATTTTCTATGGAATAAGCAGCCGTTTAAGTATAATGTAAGGCAATTATTTACGCATGTCGACCCAACGATCCTTTCAAAAAGGGAGGGATATCTTTGTTCTCATATTCGTTTCATAGAATATAAAGTACAAACGATTTCAAAGAAGTTTCACCTTATAAGACAAGGCTCAACGTAAAGTTTAGACCCCTCTTACCATCCTTTTGCCTTGCTTGAAGGGCCACTTAAATTATTATTTCAGATTCTTTAGAATTAATTTGTTAAGTGAGTAAAACTCATTTTATTTTCTACATAAATATTACAGATCCCTGTGAACCCTTTCACGCGCTGATGAAATATTTTTACTTCTAGTTAAATAATATTTTATATCGTGGCATCTGTAAACACCTTGATTTTTAGTTAAAGAAATCCCTCAGGATTACTTATTTCAAATTTCTTAGCTTTTACACGCTTCGTTTCTTATTTGTGTTCTCTTTTTTGTGTGCACGTATCTATTGTAGTATATAATACTTACCACCCCCTCACAACTTAATATAAAACGGGCAGTCTTAAGAATAATGTAATCGTTTACACATCTATGGATTTTGATTTTATGGATGGATTCTTACAATCTCTCGAATTTTCTAGCGAAATTCTGACATCACACTTTAATTTTTTTTACAACGAGCTTCATGAGTAAGTTGTCCTCGCAAAGAAGTCAAATTGAAATTTTAATTTTAATGTTTTAAAATAAATTTTATCTAATTTATCAACGAAAATGTCCATTTTCCTAATTTTTTCCTACGATATAAATACAATATATAGTCTATGTTCCTAAAGGTAATACGAATTATGGCCCGAATGGCCAGATCCACGATGGTTTTTTTTCCAGGGATTAGACTTTCTTGCAAAACTTCTAATATTCAAAAGGGCATCTATAAAGTTAATATTAATATGTATTTTTCAAAATTAAACTTGCGCCAGTCAAATGCGTTTTTTCATTTTTATTTTTACTAGACCAATTTACATTTTTTTCTTGCCATTTTCTATTGTGTGCCAAGTTAAACATAGTTGAAGAAAACCAAAAATTATACAAAGTTTAATTCATAATGTTTATAAAATTCTAAAAGTTTTTATCTCAAAATCCAACAATGACCATAATTGATTTTTTCAAAATTTGAAACAATTCATTTCTTTCATTACGTTTATTTCCTTTTGTATAAGCTGATTAAATATCCGAGTTTACCAACATTTAAATGCAATAAACACCAACTAAATGGCAAAGAATATAATAATACCCCTACTTAAAAAAGCAAAGAGGGTATTCATACAAAAAAAAAACTATCTGCAAGCATGCAATCAAGCGTGCAACCGGTTTGGTCTTTTCCTTGATGACTTTGTTTCGTAGCAACTAAGAAAAAATAAAAACAGAACCTGGTTAGTTTGTTTTATTGTTTTTATTGAAGACCAAGTCGGCTTTGCCCAGTTGCATGTGGCGACTACTATTTAATATACAATTTTTAAGCAAATTTATCGCATTTTATGACCCAACCATTTGCGCATTTTTATGTAATTTGAGCATGAGTTGAAAGTATTGTGCAAGCGGAACATAAAATAGGCTTATAATTACGCACAAATTGAGAAAATTATATCCATTCTAATACCTATTTTCCATTCGCTTTCATTGCAGAGGGCATTGTCTCGTATAGCATTCCAAAGGGCGTTCAGCGTGGCATGGAAATCGATCTATCGGACAAAACCTACGACGGTCATGAGGATGGGGAACGTTATGTAAATGGTTTGGGTCAATTGGTCGATGGCCACAAGGGCAAGGATAATTTTCGTACGGATATCAATGGTTTTGGCAAAGGTAAGTGCGCGGCTAAGATCAAAGATTTTATCGCTTTTTTTTTTATCCTCTTTCTTTTTATGCTTGCTCAGTTTAAGTAATTGTCACATAAAATGAGTATCTTCTTGACAGAGAGAGAGAGAGAGAGAGAGAGAGAGAGAGAGAGAGAGGAAAAGGGGAGTTCCCAATACGAGTTGTTGTTTTTGCCGTCTGGGCATATAAATGTCACATAAAACTCTACAGCCAATTGGCTTGGCATACGTAATGAACGCTAAGCGAAGCCACTTACAAGAACATTGTTCAGAATTTAGTGAGTCGGGCATATGAAAGCAAAATTTTCTTTTAACATAATTTCTTTTTAACGTTGACTCTGGGGGGAATTGAACAATAATTTAGCTCGTCGTCTGCTGGTAAAGTACAAAAAATTCTTAATTCCGTCTATCAGTAACTGGATAGCATTAGAATATTTCTCTTTTTTTATACCCTGTACTCATAGGGTAAAAGGGTATATTAACCTACATAGATCTAGGACACTATAAGAGCTAGAGTCACCAAAATTGGCATGTTTTGACTGGTGCCTTGCATCCGTGGATTTCTTCAACTTTCTTTAACTCTAGGGTCCTGTATGTCTAATCACTATAATATTCCATCAATGCGGAGAGTTTTTTTTCTTACGAAATAATATAAATTTATTCAAAAAACTTAAGTTCTATTGCTTCACCTAAGTTACTTACGCTGTTTTTTCTCCACGGCGATGATGTCAAGTGCTATTGATAAATAGTAACATGTCTGTCGTTTCCCAACATTCAATTGTGTGCTATACAACACTACTGAATCATTTGGTGTGCAAATCAAACGGAAATTATATGAGGAAAAAAAAAAAAGGGACTTGCTACATTTTTTGGCAATAGTTCCAAAGAGATAATGCAAAAAAAATTATCTAATATAATGGGATTTTAACTCTTGAAAATTCGAAACTAACTCACCGAAAATGGCTAGAGTCTTGTAAATTCATGATAAAGTATTCAACACTTAAAGCCTTTAATTTCGGCCCCGTGTTCCTAACAATATTCAAATCACTTAGCCGGTTAGACCTTTTTACTAATGTTTTCAAACTAGTATCGAGTTTTTCATTACGGACAAAAAATCTTTTAAAAAATCACTTTGGAATGAACAATTTCGAATATTTCGATTCGCTAAACTAGAATACAAGGTCACAATAGACTAATTTTCTTTAATCTAAACGTTTTATGTTGTTGTTCGCACAGTTTCAGAAGGAAGTTTTAATCGTTATTTTTTAGTCGTAAAAGCTAAAGTTAATTGAAGATAGAATATTTTGCTTAGATTAAAAGTTGGTTATTATATCGTTTCTCTACTCTTCTTGAGTAGGCGGAAGTGAAAGAAAGACTTAAATTCAGAGTTAAATAATATGGCATATCGATAACACATGATCTCAAGACAATCGATAAAGTAAATCGAAGTTCTCAATGTTGCATGCAAGGACGAAATCTGTTCAGTTATGCCATGAGTCAGAAAATGACAAACAAAAATAAATGTTATTTTTAAGAAACATTTAAATTTTGATTATAATATTTAACAGCAAGTTGTATTGTGCCTTGAAATTATAATTATAAGATTGTTGGGTCTTTTGTATTCAATTTCAATTTCTTGTATTCATTTTTTAATTGATTTCTATTCTATTCTTTAGGTTACGAATGGATTGGCTGGCGTAATGATACACTACTTGGACGACCCGTGGAAATAACATTTGAATTTGAAACAGTTCGAAATTTTAGTGCTGTCATAATACACACCAATAATATGTTCTCCAAAGATGTGCAGGTAAATTTTGTTCTGTTTAGTTTGTTGTTGCCTTAAATAAGGCAATTGATATGGCCATTTCGACGATAAAGATTGGCTCTTGTGTGGAACTGAAAAGCAACCAATTATATAAACACAAATGCAATATGTTTGAGAATCGTAAAAAATCAACAACAACAACAACAAGAAAAAGAGCCTTCGCCACGGCAGTTGAACTCCGTTGCCATTCCCTCCAGACAAACTGGCGGCGGCAAACAGAGCAAATAAATGCTAAACAGTTCCAGCTCAATAATAAAATAAAATTGTCAGAATGAGAGAGAAGGAACGGGAGGGGGGGAAACGAGAGAATGCGGTTTTATAAACAAACCAAACACGAAATCGAACCTAAACAAACTGCAATTGATATAAGAGCCACAGTCAGAGACAGAGAGAGAGAGCAAGAGAGAGAGAGAGAGAAAAAGAATAAGATGGAATGAAAAAAAAAAAACAAACTCGCGACTCCTGACTCACACTCAGGTGGCACTTGATATGGGATGGTGGGAGGGTGGGGGGAGCTCGAAGACCATTATAGAGTCAATTTCCTTAGTCGTTGTGGTCTTTATCGAAAGTAAACAAAACGATTGGAATGATTGGAGCGATGTTTTGTTTACCCCTCATATGCAATGGGCAACCGGGAACGGATCGCCCACTGATAGCAGTCATGATACTCTGATTCTCTCAGAGTATTTTCAAGTCCATTGACCCAAATTATGGTCGGGCAATGTGTTAACGATTTTGGTTATATTCGTTTTTCAATTAGACAGAGCAATGTGCGACTGTTGACTGATAACCAAGAAACAAATTGTTTCTTTCTTAGAATCTAGATAATTCTGGTGATAGATTTGTATGTTGAGGCATTTACCTTTGAGGCACTGACATACAATATTAAGGGAGATAAATGAAAGAATTTTAGGCAAGAAATCCAATTAAAATTGTTGATAGATATTTCTATTTCTTTAGACTTACAACCAAAGAAATTTCGGTTTTTTGTTTTCTTTTCACCAATCGAAAATCAATAGCTTTCTAATGTATATAAAATATAGCCAAATCTCTAAAAACTTAGACTACTACGAAGTTTTTCTGTTTTGCAGTTAAACAAGTCCACACACACTTTGCATTTCATAAAAAAGGGAAACTTGTTGACATTAAAATCTATTCCTATCAAATAATACTTTCAAAAAAAAAAATTAAACATTTTCTATATCAAACCGTTATATTCTTATATTCAGCTATATTCGATATGGTTGCAAATGTATGAAAAGAATTTGATTTGAAAAAATCTAGAATTTGTAAAAAAAAAAAAACGTAGTTAGACCAAAACATGAACCTCCGCCCCATAAAACCTCAATTTGACAATGCTCTAACTTTTCGAGAAAATAGTGAATTTGTAAAAATGAATGATTTGTTGAAGTTAAGAATCATATCAATTTTGCCATGGTCTAATTTGGTTAATTTTGGTATGATTTGAAAAAGAAATTTATCAGTTTATAGCTTATCAAATCTTAACCCACTTATTGAGAAAATCGGTTATTATAACAATTTATTTAGTTTCATAGCCTGAAGGCCTGTGTCGCTCTGGCTTTACACCACTTTGTTAATTAGAAATAATTATTTTTAACAATTTAATAATAATGATAATATTTGTTTTGAACTTGTTTTAGTTTTTAAAATAAATATTAAATTATTCAATTCAGATTTATATTAACGTAAATGATTTGTTAATATATTTGTAAATTGCAATTCGTCTAAAAATGTTTATTTCAATTGCTTAACTAAACTCAAAAAAAAATTTAAAAACTGTAATTTTTTCTTTATTTTTTTTCCTTAGTGGTTTTTAGAATTTGATTACCTCTAAAAAACACGTCACAAATTTTTTTGAATAAATTCATTTCTTAAATTTGATTATCTTTAGAAAACACGTCACAAATTTTTTTGAATAAATTCATTTCTTTAAAAGCTCTTAAGTGGTTGGGCATTGGAATATTATAAATGTTTGATTTGATATTCTTCTCTAATATTGTTACCCTTGAAAAAAGGCGTTACAAAATAAATCATCTTACCCAATTCTAATACAGCCTTTTGAGGTTGAGAAGAAGATTGTCTTTAAAACGTAAAAATATAAGCAGTTAAGAACTTTAATTGAATTATTTGAAATTTACTTTAAGTTTTAAGCATATTATGATGCACCTTTTGTGCATCCTATTATAAAATCTTAACAAGATTGACCTCCAGCCGGCAATAGCCTTGTTTGATAAAATTCCAAATGGTCGTAAATCAAAAAAGGAATTGTTTTAAGCATGTTCTATAATGAACCTGCTCATACAAAAGGTGAAGTTTTCAATAAATTTTGTTGTTGTTTAAAAAGATTTTTAGCGTTCCTGTATTTTCAATATGTTTAAATACATAGTCCAGTTTATTGAGTAATAGGAGCCTCTATGTTTCCAGGCAAAATAAGGTAAAGAAGAAGATAAAGTCTACAAATTAAGTAAAAATAAAAGTGAGTGCAACCATGTTGATCTATAATATAACTTACAAAAGTAAATTTTTTAAACATTTGAAATGAAATGCAAAGACGTGGTAACTTCCTTATAAAGATTAAGAGACCAACAATTGAATGACAACAGAAGATAGCCAAGTAAGACACTGAGAATATAATTGAATAGAAACGATATAGAGATCATGTGTGAGATAGTCGTGATTTATAAAGTCTCAATTGTTTCGTGGGCCTTATTATTATTATATTGCCCATTAGTCCATGATTTCAAAAATAATTTAATAAAGAATCATCAAATTGTATCACAAATATGTAGGTTTATCTATCAACTCGACTATCTACATTCTATATAATTTGGTTTTGATGGAAGATAGTTTGTTCGTACGTTCCCTATAATTCAACAACTTATTGGCTAGACTTCAGACAAAAGCATACCAAGTTCTCTTTTCTAGCCAGTTTTGATTTCTGAAAAAGACAAAGACCATAACTTACTATAAATAATAACGTATTACAGGGTAAGTCCCTGGAAAACTCTTAATTAAAAATCAAACTTGATTGCTTTCACTTGTATTACTACCATAACAATTAAGTGGAAATGGGCCTGGGTCTGGGCCCTTCTACCGTATTTGCTTGACACATTTTAAGCATCGCCCTAACCGTCGTTCTATATCATAATTTGCTTGTAAATTTTCATTTTATTGACATTTTCAAGTATCGTTTGACAGTTTAATAATTTCCTATGTACTCTACTTTGATGTTATCTTCTGGATGATAAGCAAACCGAAAAAAAAGAAACGGGTTAGGCTATAAATATACAACTGACAGATAAAAGTGGAAACATATAGAAAGTTTGGTATATATATATATACCATTTAGGGACAATATGCTTGTCAAATTTGTGTCAAATTAGAACAATGTTGGAAGAGTTTTTGGTATTTTTTTTTTTTTTTGGTTGCTCTTCTGATATGAAATATAAACACACAAATATTCCCGGGGGGAGGGGCGGTGGAACGTGTGTCGGATGTTTGGATAAACGGCAACATAAAAGACAAAACCCAGCGATGGGTTACATTGTAGAAAAGCGTATTTAGGTAGTTTTATGGGTTTTGTTTTTGTCGATATGGGTCAGAGAAAAAAAAAAAAACTAAACTAATTCTTTGGCCAGAACCTTTGCGGTTAAGTTATCATAAGGCAGTCATTAGATAAGTTTGTGATGTCTCTTATAATCCATTTGGCTTCTTTATATAAATTCAGTTAATGCAACTGACTAAGACGCCCGACCGCCTCCCCTCCTCTTAGCCAGTTAATGTCTGCCATCAATTGGCAGCAGGTTCAAAAATGGCCACATAAAATTTCAATTACCACAAATTTTGTGTTTTTTTTTGTTGGCCGTTTTTGATTTGTTGCCGCCATTCGAAATGGAATGGAATGGACCATAAGTGAGCTTGAGTTTCTCCATCTACCTACCTACCTGCTGCTGCTGGGCTCTGAGACACAGTCTCTGACCATTCTCTTTATCTTTTGCCATAATTTACAACAACATTGAGACGACTCATTCAAGTTGGAGGATGTCGTCGCTTGGTATAATTCCCATTTTTATGATTTTTCATTACCATTTGCTCTCTCTTCTGTCCTGGTCTGTTGTGGTTTGGTTGGTCCAGGGGCTTTCCTTTCCTAATGCCCCATAAGTCATAAAATTACTTAGAGATGCTTTTTCTGTGGCTCTCTACCATAAATACTTGAAAATGCCATTTGTGATGTGATTTGATAAGCTCCAAAAATTATGCTAATTGCATTTTAATTATGACACGCGTGTGGCAACAGCTAGCACCTGTTGGTTGGGTCGGTCGGTTGGTTGGCTTGGCCCCAGTCGAAAGAATGCGGGAGATCTCTCGTACTCTCACCTCGTTCCCAAGGCGAAGTCTGTGGTCATTACATGTCAGATGGTTTTCGATAAGCCTCTTGGGGACGCTTCTCTCTCTCTCTCTCTCTCTCTCTCTTTCGCTTGGTTTGTTGTCTATTTACGTCTGTTTGTTTGACTTTGTCTTTAGCATTTCTAATGAGCTCTAACCATTCAACGTTCCCGTTCCCGTTGCCGTTGCTGTTGCTGTTGCCCTTGCCGTCTTTAGGCCACAACTTTGTTTACTCTTTAAAATGCGTGCCCAGATTTATAACCCCCGATTAAGACATTGTCGTTGAAGGGTCATTTGGGTAGAGAAGAGTGGCCCTGCTTACGTGTGGTCCTCTTAATTAGTGTGGAAAGCTTTTACAGTTTAATAAGTGATTGACTTTAACGGATGCTCTTAAACCTGCTTAAGTCATATCCGCTTATAGATGGTGCACTTTAAATTTCATTAAATATTATTCAAGAACCGCTAGACTATCAAATGATTTGCTCAAGCTTCAACTTCTAAAATAAGTTTACAAGTCTATAATACATAAATAAATTTACTTTTCCACTGATTAAATCGAAATAAGATGTGCAGTTTTTTTTAAAAAAGAGATTTTATTTTTAAAATTTTTGATTGCATTATAGAGATGCAAAATAATCTCAAACTAAATAAGGCATTATCTACTTATACATCTATTTTCAATTAAATTCTCTTTTTATATAAAAAACAATTTGTTTTTAACAATAAAAAAAACTTTTTATCTACTTCTCCTATATCTGAGTGAAAAAGAGACACATCTTACATAAACTGTTAATATTTTTGTGTCACATTTAAATATCTAAAGTAAGTGCATAAAATTAATGTTTAAAAAAAGTTAAATAAAATTATAACAGAATGGAATACATCTTTCTTCATAAAAGTAATCGATAATAACCATTTATTCGTTTTAGTGTTTTGACAATGAACATAATCCATTTTCATTTTCAATTACTTTTTAAGGAAAAACCAACGATCGAATTTTAATAGAAGTTGGGATCAACTTTAAATGAATAAATATGTTTAAGCCTGCTCTTGTTTTTGAATTTATTTCAATATTAAATCAATAACAATTTGATTGAGCTTGATTTCATTTATTTTTTTGCCTTTTGCCTTGACTAGGCGCCATTTTTTTTTCGCCATTTACAATAATTTAGCACAACTATGGCACAACTATGGTTCCCCCCCACTTCACTTCATACCACTCCGCTTCAGCCTTCGCGCCTTGAGTTTTCTACATTAATATGAGACGTGTCTGCGCTCGGCAACTAAAGACAGCAGCAGCAGGAATAATGATATTTGCCATTGACTTCTTGACAGTTGCTCTCAAATTGTACTATATACAAGGAAAGCGATTCCTATACTGAACGATTTTTATGATATAAAATATATTTTATTAATATTATTCAAAGAAAAATATTTAAGGTTTGAAATGCTTAAATTTATTAGAGTTTTAAGTCTTGACTTGATATATTTGTAGAGAACTAAATTGAGTTTGAATTTTCAAGCATTTTGTTTAAAATTTTTTGCTGTTAAAGGGTTTAAGGTTCTGAAAATAGCATATACTCTCTTTTTATATATACTTAGCATATTTTTATTATTTTCAATCCCTTTTAGAGGGTATTATAAATTCATTCAGTGTCCGTCAGTCCGTCTGTCTGTTCCCAACTAAACTCAGTCCCTCAGTTTTTAAGCTATGTCTATTTTACGGCATTCAATTAGCGTCTTATAGTTGCAGGCAAAACATTTTCAAAACCCGCAGATTTGGGACCCAAATTCCATTAGTTAAGAAAATTAAAAATTGCATCAGATTTGCTTGATGTCTAAAAGAAACATTGTTTCGAAAACTTGTCATATTAATTACATAAAATAAATATTGTATAAACAATTTCCTTTCAATATTTCAAATGTTTTAGCATTTTATTTGATAATAAATGTCTATGGGCTCTAAATGTATAAAATTTCATTTGATTGTTAGAAAATCAATGAATAGATAATATTACCATCAAAATAATATAAACAGTTTTTTACGATCATATTAAAACTTCCGCAAATATGCATACAAATGTTTTGTACACGAATCGATGATAATTTATCCAATCAATGTTGCATTGAGTTAACAATTTAACACTTTAAAATTCCATATTGATATGCGACACCTCGTAGCAGACAAGAAACACCTTTGACAACTCATTAGCCATGCTCTGGCCAGAACCTGAAGACAACACTTACACATCCGGCTGGCCCCAAAAGTGGCGCAAAATATGGCCCGAACAAATATAAATATAAAAACGGGAGTTGTATATGCCCAACCGCACCACCCTTTGCTCCCCCTTTGCTCCCTGCATATACATAGACAACTTCCGTCTGTGAGAGAACCATAACTGAACTTTCGACTGACCAAAACTGCCAATGAATGAGTTGGGAAAAAAGTCGTAAAAAATAAAATAAATGTGATTACTTTAATTATTATGCCACTCACACACACACACACACACACAGGCAGACACACGCTATGCAGCGATACAAAGTAGTTAATCCTCCTCTTTTACTTTCCTCTTTGTCTCTTTCTCTTTGTCTTTGGCAGGTGTTTGTTCATGCCAAGGTATTCTTCAGCATTGGCGGACGCCAGTTCAACGGGGAGCCAGTCCAATTCTCTTATATGCCCGACCAAGTGCTGGATCATGCACGCGACGTGACAATCAAATTGCATCATCGCCTGGGGCGTTATCTGCAGTTGCATTTATATTTTGCCGCCCGTTGGATGATGCTCAGCGAGATTACGTTTATATCAGGTAAGGTCCTTTACCAGATGCAGAAATTATTTTATTAAAACATAAAAGAGCAGACAACGAAGAAGAGAGAAAAAACTAAAAGGGTTACCTACCAGGCTTCTCGGTTGTCGGTTGTCAGTTGCCTCCTCTTCTGGCCACATGGTGCGACAATTGTGTTGCAGCAATATACAGATGGGGGCAAGTTGCTGCTACTTGCTGGTAGTTTAAATTAATTTTTTATGTTTTTGGTTTCTTTGGACATCGGGAGAACAAAAAAGAAAAAACTTTGAATAAGGTGTCATAAGTTGCGAGAGTCGTACAACGAGTTCTATAAGGAAGATCAAAGAAATCAGCTTTGATATCTTCTTCAACAATTGAAACCTCAAAAACCTTGCCGACTTCCCAGTAGTTAGGTAATCGAGATTAAATTGCTGATATTTCAAAAGATCTATTTGTTTAAACCATATATATGTCATGCAGCCTACTATATTGTTTCCATTATATTTGAAAATTGACATATGTGCCACATGGAACAATAATACGGAAAGTGTAGGATTGCACGATTGATTCGCATCTTTCCCTAAGCAACATGTTCGTAGATAAATGCTACTCGAAGTATGATAACTGACATCAAAAAAGGGTCCTTTTCAAGTCGGAACATTGAGCTCAAAAAATTCATCCAGCCAGAACTTTCTATACAGTGCAAAAGACTTAAGTAACCTGTAACAAAAGTAATAAATGAATTGAACTTCAATGACAAGGACCAAATCCCAGCCGGGACTAAAACATAAACTAAGAAGAAGAGATAGAATGAGAAGCATTGCAAAGCTAATTGAAAGCGACAAGAGACAAAGTTCAGAATAGTAAGTCAAGTGAAAAAATGGAAAAGGAATATACCAAAAAAGGTTGCGAAGAAGAAGTCTACTTATGAATAAAATGAAGTTATAAAGATTTATGAAATTAAGTTGGAGTTATTATTAGCATCTATTTACTCGTACTTATTAAAAATTGTATACAAGTCCACAGTATTTGAAAGCAATGAAAGTTATTAAAAAACCAAGTAGAAGAGGCATAAAATAAAGAGAACAAAATGGTAAATATTATTCTAAATATATATTGCGGAATTGGGTACTACATAAGGGTGAATGAAGTATAGTCCCAGTTATGTCAATATTTTATTTGTTTAAAAGTGTTAGTTTATAATTATAAGGAAAAGTTGTATACAGTGCAGCGAATTGTTGTCACGTTTTGTATTGTTGAACTTTTGACTCTGATTTTCTTTCTATTCTAAACAACTTTGGCAATTGATTTTTTTTGTCATGTGTTAGTCATACTAGTTTGAGATGGCGTACCAATAGCCTTAGCTGTTCTTTGTTTTCAGGTGAGTTGCAGTCGAAAATTTTAGATTTTGATGGAAATTATGTTTGACTCTTTGCTTTTTTTGCAAATTCCTTAGAAAAAGTTGTAAATCTAAAATACTATTATATTATATTATCTTACTCCCTTCTCTTACTCATTCGCCTTGCCAGATTGTCGTTGTATCGCCCTCAACTGAGTATACTAGAGCTGCTTATTTAGCCTGAAGATGCCTTACCTTGGTTTATTCTATGCAACATTTAGGCTCAAATAGAATTTGCTGGGACAATTTGAAGAGTTTGATAAGACAAGAAGCACAACTTGGCTAAAACGATAAACCGATTAGGCATTAAACTTCAGTCCAAAGTACTGCTCATAATTTTTTATGTGTTAATTATCGAAAAAAAGGGCTTTAGAGAAATCTTATATGAAAGGAAGGTAACTACTTCTACTTGAATTGCTTCACCCTTAACCATAGGCAATAAGGCATGGTCCAGGGCATAGAATGGTCTCTGCACCATAAACTAGCATTTGGAGTTCTAAACTAATTGTATGTGTGTGCGTGTGTGTGTGTGTGTTTGGGAAACTCTTACTCAAAGCAAACGAAACGGTAAACATAATTTACTCCGACAAACTGCAAAAAAAAAAAAAATAACAGAAAGCAAAACAAAACAAAAACTCTGTGCAGCAAACGGTGGCAAAACTCTTCAAAACATAAACTGCAATACAGGGGCAACAACTGCAACAACTTTTGAGCAATTGAAAATTCCCACTGACACTAAAAATTCGTTGCGCATTTCATTAAAAACCTTCTGGCAACTGGAACGACTCGACTGGTGCAAAATATATTACCAAATCCAGAGAGTAAACGAGGTAACTGGAGCCTTTCTCTATAAAATCGGTGTGTGTGTGTGTGTGTGTGTGTGTGTGTGTGTGTGGTGTGTTGTGTTGTGTGTGAGTTGTGTGTAGGCTATGAACCAATTTTTACTTAACTCACATGAGTTCAAAAAAGGGCAGGAGGAGGGAGGAGAAAGAGAGCTTGGCTTTGTTTTTACTCTGCTGTGTGCAATTGTGCATAGAGTGATACAAAGCAGACGTGAGAGGTGTAGGGGGTAGTGGGTAGGGGGTAGAGGGGTGTGCTTAAGAATTTCTGCCCAGGCGTGCCATTGTAACAGGCAGGCAGAGGAAACGGAAGAGCAGACTCAGGAGCTGAATACAGAAAGAGCAAAAGAGAAAGAGAAAGAGACAAAGCGGATACCCTGCTGACTGGCATATGCTTTACACACACACACACACACACAAACACACACATCTATGTATATCTAGTGCACTACACAGAAGAAGGACCCTACCTACTAGTGAGGCAAAGCACAAGGATATTGTGAAAATTAAATGAGTTGCATTACTTTTGTGCATTTGAAATTTGCAACTCAATGAGCAGCAGGCAACTCGACTCAACTCAACTCGACTCGACTCGACTCGACTCTAGTCGACTAGTCGACTTGCAATTGGGTGGATATTGAGAGGAGATACACATGGGATGATGGTTTAATATGGGCCAAATGGTGGAGTAAGGACGAGCAGTGTGTTTTCCTCTGGCTTTTGCGCTGGCATCAGTTTCCTTATTTTTGCACGTTGCGTAATAAAGCTAAAGCAATGCTTTTTTGAAAATACTCTACAACAAAGATTTTCAGTTTGCCAAAAAAAAAAGGTTATATGACACTTTTTATGATAACCAATCAACAGATGAAATATTTAATGAACCAAAGAAAGCTTTTTATATTTCATTTACTAGTTTAGATTAAGTCTTATTGGTCTAGGCTATAAAAAGGTGTATCATCTGTCCAAAAAAAAATTATATGTCAATTTCTATGATAACCAATCAACAGATGAGATAGAAAGCTTCTTATATTCAATAAGAGTCTTTTTAATTTAGGCCATAAAAGAGGCGTCTTATCGTGCTCTTGAACTTTAATGAATAAACAGCATTGATAAGAAATAAAAAAAAAAAACAGACAGTGTGAGACCTTCATAACTCCTATTCAGAATCTTTTAATAACCTACAATTGAATAAAATATATAAAAAGATCTTACTTTAGGTCTATTATAGCTAACAATATAGATTAAGTGAATCAATCCAATGGATTTTTAGTTGAAGAAATGTTTTGTCGTGCCCCTAGATAGGCTAGATATAGTTATTTTGTTTAGTGTATAATTACAATCGTGTTTAAATGTTTCTTACCCTTGGACAATGCTGGCTATTGACTTGGAACTTGTCATATTAAAGGACGATCTTCTAAACTCTAGATTCTAGAATGTCACTCTATTACTGCTTGGACTTCTTTATTCTACAATTCTATTTTTTAGAAATTTCCCTATGGCGTTTCCCCAAACGTTCTACGATTCTTTTAAACCTATTTCCAAAGGTTTTTAAACAATTGGTCTGCATAGATTATTTCTTTATTCTGAAATTCTACATCCTTAAAACTTTTTCTAGCTTCATTTAGAAATTATGACGATTCTCATAAATGTTCTAAGTTTCTTTTAAACACATTTCTAAAGGTCCTTTTGCGGGATTATTTTAGAGTTGATTTGTTTTCGCATTAGATGGACAAAGGGTATTAGAAGTTTTTTAAATCTAATTTGAAATTCTGCTTTTGTTGTATTTTGCCATTGGCGCTGCTGCTGCCTCTGATGCTGGGCTGCTCTGTCTTAGTTTTTCTTGCTTACAGATTTGTTTTCCATTTTTTTACTCGTTGCATTTTCCGCTTACTTTTTGTTTCTCTCTCTGCCTCTCTCTGTGTGTTTGTGTGTGTGTGTGTGTGTGTGTGTGTGTGTGTTTTCCTGTGTTTTCGTGCTACGTATTTAAGTCTGGCAAGGGCTTTAGCTTTAGCTTTTATAAATCAATAACATTTGCAATATATTTTTGCATGTAGAATCCATTTCCAGGCACTTTCTCATCAAAATCGACGACGTCGTCGTCTCCCGTTGCCATTATTGTTGTTTGTGCTCTTGGATTTTGATGCATTCTCTTCAGTCCGTCAGTCAGTCATTTATTCATTCATTCATTTATCCATCCATCCATCCATGCCATACCATTCATTCCTTGCATACAAATTCATTTCAATAACTTCGCTTCCTATGGCAGCGCTTTAAATCCTTCTGCAATTTCCCTCGCTTAATCCCTTCTAATTGAAAATCGTTTTGTAGTCCTCTTTCTATCAATGTGAGTTTGTGTGTGTGTGTGTGTGTGTGTGTGTGCAATGCTTTTTGTATGTCATATCCGTTGCTTTTTACATACATACATATATACAGTTGGATAATACAGTTGATTTGTTTGAAACATTTGTTGGAAGCAGCAAAAACTCAAATGCATTCTCCATCTTCCCATCTGGCCTTGAGGCTCTTCTGAGCTCAGCTCGTGAGCAAAATTACAATAATGTGCGTCATTTTGCATTTAGAATTTTCGGTTCGTAATTTGCTTAATGGTTGAGTTGAAGTGCCAGTGCCAAAGTGCATTGATATTGAAAATGCATTAAAATGCATATGAAAAGAGACCTAACAACTAGACAGAGAGACAGAGAGAGAGAGAGAGAGAGAGGGAGGGGGAGGGAGAAGAAACGGCAAATGGAAGTGCATAGGAAATTGAGACAACCAAAAACAATGCATTCTTAATGGAGGTCATGACTGTAATTGAAATATCTTTTAGCTGATGAAGATTTATTGCACATAGAAATTGTCAAATCATTTAATTTAAAAACTTATTTGAAATAAAATTGAAAAAAGCTAGAAAGACTTAAAATCCATATTGAGACCTTAAAGTACATAAGTAAGATTTCAGTCAAAAAGGTTAAATTTATAGAATATTATTTATAATAAAGCCGAAAGGCCAGACCGCTGACAAAACAGCTGATCGACTTTGAAGAGGTGGCAAGCCGGGGGAGTCGTTTAAGAAAAGAGAAAAGAGCAAGACGTTTTCGAAAATCTAATAGCAATATCTTTTAAAAAAATTTAAAATCTTGGAATTATAACTTCACCAAAGAGGCAAATAATCAGCTCTTATAAATGGAGTACGAAATGACAAAAAGATAAAACTTGTACAAAAAAAAACATTTCGGAAAATTAATTTTGGCTTTCTCTATTTGATAATACACAAAATTGGATGCTTTTATATCTTTATCTTATTTCACTAACATAAATAGTTGCAATAATACATCAAATATACATTAATTCCCAAAAAAATTGATTAAGTTTACGTGCTAAAAAAAAATGTCTTATGCTTTCAATTGGTTTAAAATGTACCTTTTAGCCATATATATTTGATGTATCAAGATAAACAATCTGTTTAAAAAGAAATCTTTTTGTGTCTTGCATTTACTTATTTAAGTTAATTGTCCATTCTGTGAGATTAGCTGCTTGTTTCTTGAAAATTAAGTACAGTCCCGTTTTGATTTAGTTATTTTTATAAGGTAATAAATTTTATTATGAAATCGGTTATTGGACTTAGTCGTCGTTTCTCATATAGGAATGTGAATACTATGTTTTTCGTTAAGATGCAAGACAGAAATAAAAAACCTTAATTAACATAAACTTTAATATTCCTTTGCATTTCATATTATGTTAACATATGTTTATAAAAATATAATATTTCGTCTAAGAATATGATTGATTGACACATTTTCTTTTACTTAAAGCAGGAAGAGGTTTTCCGATAATGAAATGTGTCTCGATATCAAATGTTTCTGATCTTAATTCTAAACAATGTTAAATGTTCTACAATTAATCCAGTGTAGATCGTTTTCAAAGAATCCAAAAACAACTCTAAATACTATATTTGAAATGTCAATATTTTTCCCTATACTTGTCGATTTAAGTGAACAGCTTGGTCATTAACATTCTTTTTGATTTTTTAACAATATGCATTAACATATTTACGCTCAGATTCGCACAACACATGAGGCTAGCTACTAGTCCTGCCTCTGTCCTAACAGGAGCAACTTCTGAAACTGAAAATGAGGGCGAAATTTTGAGGGCGCAGAAGGTGGAGAAAAAAAAAAACGTAAAAATTTTTCTATTTTGTTGCCAAACGATATTTGCATAGCAAATTCAAACACACGAAAGTAAACAGAAAACTTTTTCCCCAGACTTGAACAAAAAACAAAATACCCCAAAAAAATAAAAAAGGAAAAGGCGAAAAACAGCAAAAAAAAAAAAAGGAAAACAAGTTCAAAATCAATGCCAAGAGCTGTAAAAATTTGCATATCCCTTAAGAAATTTTTGTTCGCTTTTATTTTAGATTTATACGGAAATTTTTTGTCCGGACAGTTCGTCGCAGTTTTATGCTGTTGTTTTTAAATATCGTAGGAAAAGTTCAACAAACGCTCGAGGCGGAAATGCATTTCAGTAACAAAAAAAACCAAAAACCAAAAACGGAACGGAAAAAACAAAAGTCAACAGACCTCGGGTATATATTTTCGTTGTTATTGACGACCGACCGACCGACCGACCGTCTGGGTTGACTGTTTTTACTGTCTGGATCCTGGAGTCTGAGTGCTCCAAAGTGCTGCAGAGTGTCCGACGACCAGCAAGAGCAGCAACTAACAAATTCCATTCAAATGGAATGGGTTTATACGCTTCAGCACCTTAAAGAGTTGTTGCTGCCCGACACCGAAAAGTATGCAACACACACTAATTGGCACTCAAGTTGTCGTTTTCTTTTCCAACCCAATGCCGCAAGTTGCATACTTATGTATATAACGTGGCTGAAGAGTAAAGGAGAGAAGGTGGAGGAGGTGGAGGAGGCGGAGGAAGAGTGCCCCAGTCCAAGAGCTCATTTATCATCATAATAATCGCGCTAGCTCTTTACCATTTCTCCCTAATTGCTCACACAGACCCATTAGCCTGAGCTCAGCATGGCAGTGGGAAGAGTCTGTTATGGCTGGCAGGAAGGTAGGGGAGGGGGGTTTTTTGGGTAGAATATTGGAGTAAAGGCAGTTTATCAAGTCGGGCGGGCAGCTGTCACATGGTCGCGCCCATTCCATCACCTGTTTTTGACTGTTGTTGTGCGCTGCCATCTTGACTGTCTGCCTTTTTCCTTTCTCTCTCTCTCTCTCTCTTTCTATCTCTTTCTCTTTCCATCTACTTTTGTGTAGCCTACTTAGCTTGCAAATGAGCTGCATTTCTCTCTCCTCGCTCTTTGCTCTCTCTCTTTCTCTGCCTTTCGTCAACATCTAACCCACATTTGCAACTCTTCTCTTTTCTCGTTTCGTTCTCGTGTCGCCAGTTCCTGTGGCTGGCAATTTCACGGATGAGGAGCTGCTCAATGTGCCGCCCCCAAATGGCGGCGGCGGCATGAGATTGCCGGACACATCGGAATATCCGTTGCAACGTGATGAAGTCGGTCGAGCGGTCAGCAGCAGCGGCGAACGGAGTCAACATACCACACAAGGTGAGTAAAAATGCAAAATTTTTCACATTCAATCTAATCAATTCTCAATTAGCTCAATTTAATGTTTGCTTATAAGAAATAAGTCCTAAAAAGAGGTGACTTACGGGTTCTCCCTTCTTCTCGATCTTGAGTTGGCGCGACTTGGTAAAACTGATGAATATAAATAATTTAGTCATCATTTATTTGTTAAGTAGTTAAATGTTTAATTAAAAAACGCTAGCAAACAATCGAGTGCAAAAAATTTAAAAATTAAATAATATTAGTAGACATCTTGCGAGATGTCCCATGTAGACCAGTCGTGGATCATAATGTTGCCGGCTTGCTTGCTACCCAGTGGAAATTTAGGTCTGTTAGGATACGCGTGCCAAACATATGCCAGGAGTTCGTATCTATTTCTTTTGGTCATGTCTTGAAGCGAGCTCAGAAGATGGGATCCCAGGTACCTATGTATCTCTTTTCGCTGTTAGCGCTGTTCATTCGCTTAGGAGATGCTCAAGTCTCTCCTGGACTTCCTGAACTGTCTGCCTTTAGTGCAGTCCAGAAGTTTAATTTTGTGTGCTTATATTGCCATGAGGCAGTGTCCGATGAGACTGCCTGTAAGTAGGCTACGGTTTAGTCCTGTCAGCGTATCGTTTAATAGAATTAGCTTCTTCTTCTTCAGTAGTAAAAGCACCATCCTCAAGACCTGTTAATAGGATCTTGACATAACTAATATTCTTATTAAAAAATCATCTGTGTTAATTACGTCCTAACAAATTTTCTACCTACCTCTAAAACTACCTATTGTAAATATTTTTCATTGCCTAATTAAAATGACTGTAAATTTCTGATTAGATTGGGTTGCCTATTGGGTAACAGGACACTAGCCTGTGGTACAAACTTTTATAAAAAAAATAAAATAAAAATAAATAAAAAAGAAAAAAAAAGTAGAATTATTAATTGCATATCCATTTTAAGAAAGAAATTTTGTTCTTTCCTTTTGTATTAGTAGTTTTTTTTAAAGGTTTTCCAAATGTTTGAATAGATCACACTTGAGCTAGATAATTTGAGAGACTTATTTGTTCAGAAAGACTTGGATTAGGTTAGAAGGAGATTAGAATATTATGATACTGAAAATACCTTTTACTAGGAGTTCCAAAATTGGTCCCCAAAGAAGAAAAACCAATGGCTAAAGCGTTTTCGAAGCTTTAATTGAAAACTGATTAAATTGATCGCTGCTATTTAGTTTCCGTCAATGAGGTCTTTTATGTGAATTTATTTCTACTATCTCGGATCTCCATAAGCCTAAGACTGAGAATAAATTAACCTCTGGTTCAATTAGACTTTTCAAGAAACAAGCTTTATGGTAAATGAAATGAAATGTATAGGGCAAAATGAAGGCGTTTATTTGAACATTGTAAAATGAAGTTAAGTTAGGGTTTTATATTTAACTCATTTCCTTTTTTAAACTTTTAGACTTTATAAAGACAATTTTGTTAACAATAATACTAGAAATTGAATGCATCAAACTCGCTATCACTTTGCTTCGATAAGCTTGTCCTATTTTAAAAGGATCTTTGTTTAATAAGCATAAAAAACTTAAATTTTTAAGCTTCATTCAATGAGATGAAACTCTGCGCCAAAGAGTTTCATTAGGCTCCACTATGGAGATAGACAGTCTCATTAAGTACTCGCCTCGCCTCCATCATTTGCAATAAAGTTGCAAACAAAAGCTTGAAGGCAATTGTGAAAGAGCGAAACTAGACAATAAACGCAGCCAACAAAACTAAAAAACAAAATAGAAATAAAAAACAACATGAAAATGAAACCGTTTTTCTACATTTACAGATTTATATGTATATATATTTGTTGCTGTTGATATTAAATGGCATTTTTGTTTTTTTTTTCCAACATTTTCTACTCCTGCAGTTATCTCGCCCAAGCCCATTGACCATCAGGAACCGGAAACAAGTTTCGTTGGCATCATTATCACAGCCCTGGCAACGATTATTCTACTTCTTGTCGCCATTATATTGTTGATAATAGCGCGAAATAAACGAGGACGCGGACGTGGCAATGTTTTGGATGCATTTCAGCATAATTTCAATCCGGATACATTGGGTGGCGTTGATAAGCGGCTAAATGGCAATGGGACTGCCAATGGTGTCTTGAAGGTAAGCTATGTGTGTGTGTGTGTGTGGGAGGGGAGGGGGGGGGGCCCGAAAAACAAGTAAAGTGCATATAACAAGCCCACCAACTAACATGAAGCATCCAGCCCAGAATGCTTGTCGAACATGGACAGGGGGAGGGGGAGGAAGGGGGTCAGAAGCACGCACACAAAAGCCCTGGCCCATATGCAGAAATCATGATTAAAAACTGTAGTAGAAAAACGTATCAAAAAAAAGGGAGGCAACAAAAAAAGATAGATGCTAAAAAACGACACACACACACACAGAGAGAGAGAGACTAAAAACGCTGGTGCAATTTTTTCCCTCAGGTGGTCACAACAATGGATGACAATGAGTCGTCCATTGACAAGAACAGTCTGTACCATGAGCCCTTCAATGTGAACATGTACACGAGTGCGGCCAGTGCCTGCTCCATGAATGACCTGCAGCGTCAGCATGTAACGCCGGACTATACAGGTGAGTGGAATGGATTCTTGTCTGGAATTAAGGGGGGGGGGGGGGGGGGGAGATTGGGAGATTGGTGTTGGTTGGCATTTGGGGTTAGAGTTCGCTGGCTGACAATGATGTGTTGCCATAGCCATGGGCCATAAACTGGTAGCTCCCAGCATGGTGGGCACTTGACTGCTACCTGCTACCTGGTACCTGGTATCTCTGCTGGTGTCGCTGCTGATGAGTTTGATGTTTGGTGTCCTGTCTGTGACAGGACATGCAAATGTTTCTGCTGGCTCCAGAGCACAAACTAAAAAAGGGGGGGCGAAAAACAAAAAAAAAAACTGCAACAGCAACGGCAGCAACCGTTGCTTCTAGGACAGAAGCAACACGAGAACAACGTGCAACGACGTAGCAACGTAGAAATGCTTAATTTAGCGCACAACATGAATCCAGAAACTTTGATGTTCTGTTTGCTAGAGGTGCTAAAAGGAAACAGCAGGTGCAACGAATAGAAATGATAACGGAAAACGCGTTGTTCGCACCGCAGGACATCATTTTGAATGGCTGAGTGGTCGCCAGCTTGATGGCTGCTTCAACAGCGATAACAGCGACAAAAAAAAAGAGTCCTTATATGAGTAACACAAATCTGTGGTAAAAATTTATCTAAGCAGATTACAAATTTTGTTAATCAAGCAATTTAAATTGGCGCTCGTAAGATATAAAATTTAAAATCGAAAAATATTTGTCATAAGTGAGTTTTTTATTTGGAAATGTGGATTTTTCATATTAAACACTTCATTTCTTAAGATCTTAAATGTTTACTTTAATGAACTTTTAAGTTAATATATAAAACATTTTTGTTATAAAATTTCTATTATATGAAGTAAAGTTAACTTTCTATTGTTTATCTATAAATTAAGAGCTAGAAAAAAAAAAGAAATTTTCTCATCCTTAGTTTTGACTGGCAGATACTTTCTAATAAGCACCTTTTAGTTAAGAGCTAGAAACAAAAAACTAATTATCTTATAATTTTGACTTTGAACAGACTTTAAGACGGATTCCCTTTCACTATTCTAAAGGAAATGAAAAAGTCATTTAATAATCTATTGGTCACAATAACTAATTTACTTAATTTTTATAGGTTCTTAAGTTTTTTTTTTTAAGGACTTGGCTAACAATTTTTTCCTCTTTTGCACTTAATTGTGCATAGAAAATTTTTATTTTTTAGGATTTAGTTAAATGCCACTAAAACTCCTCTCAAGGGTATTCAATAGTGCAGTCTGACTCCTTTGTCTTCATTGTGCGGTAGGTTTTTTTTTTTTGGTTCTTTTTGGTGTAGTTTCCTTCTTTTTTTTTATGCCCCATAACATGTGCGGAGAGTTTTAATTGCCACATTGGATGTACATGGGAGACCTGCAGTTAGAAGTAACGACCTCTGTTAGAAAATTTGTAATGAATTTGAATGTCTTTCGTAGAAAACTTCTGCTTGGTCTCTCTGTCTCTTTTAATCTTTGTTGCCGCCTAAAGGCATGCTACACATTTTTCGGACTCTTTGCGCCTTTATCTTTGTGTACGCGTGTGTGTGTGTGTGTTGAGGCTGCGTCACATAAAATCGACACAACATGCATGCAAAGGCGATTTACAGAAACAGAGAGAGGGGAGGGAGAGAGAGATAGAGAGCGTCACATTGTTTGCTGACATTCCTTAGTTGTCCTAAAACAACCTCATAATTCCCCCACGTCCCCGCCCATCGTCATCATCATCAACAACAACATTTATGGCACGCCTTTCATGCGCTAGAGTCATTTGCCAAAAAAAAAAAAAAAAGTTTTCTGCTGATGTTGCCTTTGGGTGCATTTTATAACTGGGCAGCATATATTTGTCATCGTTTCTTGTTGCCGCCCTCCCTTCACCCACTATTCCCCCCTGCCTGGCGTTGTCTGTCTGCTTGCCATAATAATTTAATTTAGCTCAAATGAATTATAAGTTTTTCTTTTCCCCCCACTTCCCCTCTTTTCGATGTAGTAAAGAGACTTCGTCACAGTCTCGCGCTTCAAATTGAGTGCTTCAAACTTTTCTTTCTCTCTCTCTCTGTTTGCTTTCTTTTTCTTTGTTTGTTTGTTTGTGTGTGTGTGTGTGTGTTTGTGTCCTCCAAACTTTTTTCAACAGAAACAACTCAAACTCACTCGCTCTCAAATTAAAGTCAATTTTTTGAAGTCAACCGCCAATTTGCAGTGAAAAGCGTAAAAATTGCATTGCATGCAAATAAACACGGCGATCATAGCACGCGAAAGACTTTACCAGAGCAGGCAAACCAGGTCGTTTATACCAAATAAAACAATCCAATCCAATCCCATTCAATTGTGGGCTATACAGGTCAAAAGGGTACGCTACTGAAATATAATTTTGTCTTATAAATCAAATTTTATTAATAAACAAACTAAATGAGTTTAGTTTAACTTGGTAAATATCTAAGGCAAAAGTTAACTTTCAAAAATATCTGGAAAAATTCATGTTCCCTAAAGTATGCTACAGTAATTTATTTCATCATATTCTAGTGTTTGGGTTAAGTATTTCAATATTTTCTCGTTTCCATTTTGTTCATTTCTAATTATTTAATGCATTTTATTTTTAAGATTATTTACAGTAAATTTTTGGCATTCGTTTGCGTTTATTTGAGTTCTTTTGACTTCCTTTTATCGATTCCTTTTTGTTTCTTTTGATATTTTTATATCTTTCAAATCACTTCATTTTAATATTCAAGATTTGTTCTTTGTTTTTTTTTAAGTTAATGTGATCATGTAATTTCTATTTCAGTTTCCTATCCTATTCCTAATATTTCATTTTGATATTCAAGATTTTCTTATTAATTTCTTAACGTTGGTTTGATCATCAAATTTTACTGTTTAGCTTATACTTTTGCCTTTAATTTCTGTATATTAAACTTAGTAAAGAGCTTTAACTTCTGTTTTACGCTTAAAGAAGTCCTAGAGACTCTGTATAATTTAGGTTTATTTTTTTTATATCAAAATTAACTGACTGTAGCTTGTCTATCTTATTTTTGGCTTAAAATGCTTTTATAGACCTTTTGTGATATGCTTCATTTGGTGAATTGTAGGGTAATTGTGAGATTTGTGCAATTTTTTATTGAATGAAAACGTAAAGGCCACAAAACTTTAGTGCAACTTCAAAATTGAGGCACAGATTGCTCAAATACACCAATAGACAAGATACACAGACACATATACAAACGAAGAAAGAGAGGGGGGAGAGAGAGAGCGAGAGAGAGAGAGATACAAATACACAGACACATGTATGCATATTCCAAGGAAGTTGCATACGAATTTCGCACAGTCGTCGAAAAGTTTTGTCATTAACGTTCGTTGAGTGTCTATTTCGTTCTCTCTTCCTCTTCTCTTCTCTCTCCTCGCTCTGTGTTATTTTATGTTTTTCTTGTACTTTTTGGGTACAACGAAATGCAAAAATGACAGACAATGGGCCTCACACACACACACACACACATCCAGAGAAACCCAAACTAAATAATGTTATTACAACAACAATAAAATTAAAACTTGTCTCTAGTTGAATGCAGAAAGAGATAGAGAGATAGAGAGAAACAGTCAGAGAGAGAGAGAGAGAGAGAGAGAGAGAGAGAGTGTGAGTAAGACAACACTAACGCCAAGTTGCAATTAATTTCATTTAGTTTTTTGCCACACGCCATTTTGTCTCTGCCCCGAGCTCTGTACTCTGCTCTGCTCTACTCTGGTTCTAGTTCTGGTTCCTGTTTTTCCTTCATCTATCTCTCTTCATCCCAACGCAAAACGTTTCTAAATGGGAAAAGTTTGAAGTTGAAGGCACAAAAGTCTTCGGACAAGACAAATGAAATGAAGGGCCAAAGCTGCCAAGTGAGAGTGGGATGGTCAAAGAGATGCCCAAGTGAGAAGAAAAGTGGCAAAAAGTAAAAAAAAAACACACTAAAAGAAAATCTTTAACTGCAAACGGCTCAACGTTTACATACCCTGGAATATTCTTATCAGATCAAGAACGATTTTGACTTGGCTCTCTCAAATGTGAAAATTAATTTTAATTTAATTTTGATTTGACTACTCATGGGACGCTGCCTAATATACTCTTTCATTGCAAGGGTATCAAAAGGGGAAAAAGCACTAAAAACGCAGCCATTGCACTTTGTGGCCTGCCGGTACTTTCAATTTATGAGAGAAAACTGTGTTGCTAAGCACTTTACATATGCTTAGAGAATGGTCTAAAGGAATTAAATTCCTGGCAAATTGCTTATCATTTCGGCAAGCTTTTCGAGAATCTTTCATCGAGAAAAACATTGCAAACAACTATCTAGATATATCTATTTCAAGCCCATCTAAGGCTGCCGTCAGAGCGACTTGTTTCCTAAAATTTTTCATTAGGAAAAGTGTTAAATATTTAAAACGGAAAATGACAAAATGAATAAAATAAATTAAAAGTAAGCAACTAATTTACGACTGACTTCTACGGCTGAGATTGAACATTGGAAACATTGCTCAAAACTTAACAAAATGTATCTGTAAAAAGGAAAATAGCTCATTTAAGAAGCGAGAATAACATCTTTTAAACAAGTAACAACAATTTTGTAATCCTTCTATTATATAAGCGAGAGAGCTCTGCATTGAAATTTACATGTAATTTACATTTCAAAATATAGTCAAATATATTGATGGACATTCAAGTATTATTAAAAAATTTGTCTAAATACAATCTTAAATTTAAATATAAGCTTCATTCTTTATTCACACGATTTTGATTTAAAGGAAGTTTCCCGTTGTTTGTTTTCATGATAACATTTAACACTGCTGCAGACGCAAAAAAAATCTTCATCTGAATCCTTGGCGACTATGATTGCGAGTGAGACTAAAATTTGAATACTCTCGCGTTGAGAAAAACTTTCACTCTGATATATCATCGCTTTGCAGATCGCTGCGATAATTATCGCTTGTAGCATCTCATCGCTTATGGCGATCATAGCTCGGCATATTTTGGCATAGGAGTGATAAGCCCATTTTGGGAACCATATTTAGGGGAATGTTGGTGAAACTATTGTTAGATGCAGGCCAAGTATCCAAGGTTCCAGTATTGGGTTAGGTAGGGAGTCCTTTTAGACATTTATCTAAGTTTTGTAGTCTTTTTTTTTTTGAAGTGAAACTTCTTTAGAAACAAAAAAATGAAAACATTTTTGATTTTTTTAAATGTGTGCCCATAACAAGGTTGAAAGAAGTTCCAAATTTTTCAAAAATTGCGAAGCCGCTTTCCTGGTTGCTTACGGTGAATTGCGGCCATGAAAAGAAAAAAATTGTTTTGTTTTTCTGGGGAGAATTATTCACTTTCTAACTCATGGAATAAAAAATTAACACTTGTACCTATTTTTCATTACCGTTTCTATTGCACAGATGTACCGGACATTGTGTGCCAGGATTATGCAGTGCCTCACATGCAGCAGTTGTTACCCAATGGTGGCTCAGCTGTAGGCAATCCACGCAACTCGCTGAATGCATCTCTGGTTGGGACGACATCAGTTCCGCCCGTGCCACCGCCACCGGAGAAGTATTATGCAGCCACACCAATTTGCAGCAAACCGGCAGCTGGAGCCAGTATGACGATGACGATAACTGGACCGCCGCCAGGCTCTCAGAGCAGCGGTTCATTGAGTTTGAGCTCCTCGACAACGGCTGCCACCACGCCCACTGGTCCCGGAGTGGTGGGCATGGTAGGTGGAGGAGGAGGAGGTGGAGGTGTAGGTGGAGTTGGAGTGGGTGGCAAGCCACATCATTACAATTTGGATATGAGCGCTAATTTTGCCGACATCAACGAAGAGCTAGCCAATTGCCAAGTGCAGGAATTTCCACGTCAGTCGCTGGTCATCGTCGAGAAGTTGGGTTCGGGCATGTTTGGTGAACTGCATTTGTGCGAAACAAATGTGCTGAAGTAAGTACTCCATGATGATGATGATGATGATGATGGTTGGTTGCTGTTTGCTGTTTGTTGTTTACCCTAGCCCCCAAACCTCCATCTCTTCTAATCGCATTTCGAGTGAGGGCATAACAAAAACAAAAACCCCAAAAACTAAAAAAAAACTTGCTTCAAATTCGTGGCCAAAATGAGCTGCATTATTGGGCTAACATCCACCGCAGTTGGTTGGCAGCCTTCAACTGCAGTGCATTTCCATACGATTCATTTAAAATTTGCCAAGAGAGTAGAATAGAAATTTAGTTTCTTTCATTTCTCCCGGGTTTTTGTTTTTGAAATGCAAAACGCATAAGAGGTTTAACATGCAGTTGTTTCGCACAATAGAGATAGGAGAATTGAATCCAGCAAATGGCATGAATGGCACATTGGAATGGATCTTTCCTTTTATGCTCTATATAATGGGCGGCGAGAATGTAATAATAACCAACAAGGAAAAGATAAGTTCTATGCTCAACCCAATTAACGCTTATAAAAAAAAGTTAGAATTAAAGTTTCAAAAGCTTACCAGTTCATTCGTTTCACATTTAAAAATACGTGATCTTTACAAGAAAGAAAGAACTTAAACAAATTCAGTGTCTACTAACCAAGTTTCAATTTGGTTTTCAATGGTCGCCATATGATATGATATTCTTAGGTTCTACAGTTTATTTATTTAGGACTAATTAAAATTAATCGGAACCTAATTTCTATTGAAGCATTAGCTGCTTGGGACTTTGGCTTGACTTGTGTGTATTTACATATTTACAGATAACATATTTACAGATAACATAACATATATACAGATTAATAGATTTGCAGATTAACATAATTATCTATTATCTACAGTTAAGTAGATCTATAGACTGGGTAATTGTCTTTTTCGAAGTTTAAAAAGTGGTTTTTCCCTTAATAAAAAACTTATTTCTGGTCTTCTTGAAAACAAATTCAAACACAAAATGTGTTTTTATCATCCAAGTTAAAGTCGTGAAAACTTAAATTGACTGATTTTGCTTTCTTGGTTGGCCTGCATAATCGGTAGAGCTCTATACAATACTAGCTATCCGGGCAGATGTTGTTTTGCTCTCACATTATGACAATCTTCAACTGGTGGCAAGTGGCCTCAATGAGCCTATCATAGAAGCTTTCTACGTGGAAAAAAATACATATATACCAATTTTTATTATAATCCAATAGTTTTTGATTTCATCGATGATATACAGATAAATTCAGAAAAGCAGTATCCATTTCTAGAGGAACTCAGAGATGACTTTCTTATTGTCTGGAATAGCATTTCGCTTAGGCATAACCAGAAATTACATAACTCGCAATAGTTTCTAATATGGGAGTACCTAGCGAAACTTGAAGGTGTCACCAAATTTTAAAATAACTTTCTAAACTCTTTGAAACTATGTGAAAATCCAGCTTTTTCATCTTTATGAACGCTAGAATTATTCTTCATTAAGTATTTTTGATTCACAGTAGTAAGTCTTAAACTAATAAAATTGAATTGGTCATTTTCATATGTTTATCTGATTTTAATTTAGAATAAAACTCTTGAATATATCTCAACTAATCACTTATCCAGTAGTATGCCAAATATAAAGAGTGAAAGCTGTGAACAGAATACTATTAAAAATGTTTAGTTAGACTGCTTCAAGGTTAAAAAGTTCGATAAAATTTTATTGGCAATAACATTTGCAGGTTTTTTTTTTCAAGGCATTTTATTTTGGTTTATTCTATAACCGAAAACCACAAGTTGTTGGGCAACCTTTAACCTTCCTCTGCCGCTGCCTCTCTCTCTGTTTCTCTTCTCTCACTGTCTCTAATACTGTTTCTTTGTCTATGCTGTCTTCAGCAATTGAAATATTTGCCCCTGACAATTGTATTGCCAGTGCAAAAATCAATTAGACTCCAGATACGAATAATGTCTTGATGGGCCCCATTGGCCTTACAATACAACGGCAACTGATTTCAAAGTCTCTTTCTCTCTCTTTCTTACTTTCTTTCCCGCTCTCTCTTTCTCTTTCTTGGGTGTGTATGTGTGTGTGGACAATTTTGATAACTAAACGTTACAATTCGATTTGCCGGCTTGCTTTAATAGTTTTGCGGTTAGAAAGCCACAAAACGTATTACGTATACGTAATATTGCAGAGAGAGAGAGAGACGAACTACAGCTGCAATGGAGGCCAACTCTGAGGCAAAAACGGCAAACGACCGAGCCACAGAAGCCAGCCAGGAAAGCAGACATATGTATGCAAAATAATTAACACACACACACACGGACACACACTCAGACGCCACACACACACACAGAGACACGCCATCAGAAAGTTCGAGTGGTTGTTATTTCCCTTTACAGAGCAAGGCGTGGCAGTCTGATAAAATATTAATAGACAGCTGGATAGACAGTTATCAGACAACAGATGGACTTTATTGTCCTGCAGACAAACTCACACACACACACACAGACAATCATGTGAAAATTATAATAGACATTTGGCAAAAGTGCAAAATCAAAACCCTGATAACTTAAACATATAATATTAAATGTCTGGCAAACTGACCACGCCCTCTTCGCCATAATCTGCTTCAATTAAATGGCACAACAACGAATAAAAAACGGAAAAGTTAATAAAAATGTGTAAATCAAAGGTAACAGCAGCAATATGTGTGCATCTACCTGGCCATGAGAACAAAACTCATCTCATCTGACAGACTCTGTGCCATTCGCTCTTCGGGACGGTGTTATTGTTGCTGCTGCGTTCTGTTCTCCTTTTTTTTTTTTGTTAAACTTTTCATAATGGAATTTCTGATAAGCTTTTTTGTGGCCATCATGTGTTGTTGCTGTTGCTGTTGTTGTTGCTGTTACCACAGACATGACATTACCTGCAACAGGAGCAGGCATCAGCAGCAATAGCAATAGTCCTGAACCTGAACCTGAACCTGTATCCCTTGCCATATCGTTTTCACTTTGGTTTATGCCTTTTCATCTAACCATTTGATGTTCACTCTGTGTGTCATTTTCCATTTTCTCTACGACTCTCATGTCTCTCCCTCTGCATGTGTGTGTGTGTGTGCATTAAAGTATTGCGGTTTTTGTCATTGTCAACTATTGTTATACGAATTTTTGATTTCTGCCTTTACTTCTCAACGCTAGAAAATGTCTGACAACACATTTTTTTTTTCTCTTTGCCTCTCTTTCTCTATATCTCTTTTTTTCTCTGTCTGTATTGTCTATCCGAAAGGACTTTTGCTCTGCGGTTTTGCTGCAGTTATCAAATGTTGTAGCTCCATGCTCCATTTATACATTTTGTTGCAACCAAATTGTCAGCAAATGCAAGAAAAAGAGAGAGAGAGAGAGTAGTTAATGGTTATGAAGATGGTCTTCTAGCATTTCATTTTCGGTTAGATATTTTCTAAATATTGCATATACCTTTTGTGTCAGTGACTAACTCATACTTGGACTCGGTTAAACTAGCTTGAGATCAGATTTTTTGGTAGCTCAAAATTTGCTTCCTTTTGTAATATTTACTTACAAGAATTTCATTGGAATTCATTTTTTAGAAATAAATTCCGTCTCTCTCAGTAGTCATTGAGTTCTCTTAGCTAAAAAGAAAGAACTAAACTTTGTTTGGAATGGTAAAACTTATTAATCTTTTAGTGAAAGATTTGAAAAGTGAAATAGTTTGTTAGCTAACAGTAAAGTATACGCAGGGTGTGCCAGCCTGCATTGGAATGACCATTATAAAGATGTCAAATATAATAGAAGTTGCAGAACGACAACTAATGAGATAATGCGAGACAAAGAAAGAGAGAAAGAGAAAGGGCGAGAAAGAAAGTCGCAGAAAAGACAAGAAAGGCTGCTTAAATCAAATTGCCCATGCCTAAGCTTAGCCTCACCGTCATGAAAGGAAACGACACCAGCCAACTGTTTTGCTAGTAAATATTTGATAATTATTCTTTTAAACAAATAAATATTTTTTTGTAAATTTTTACGTCATCTCAACACCAATTGTAAAGCCCAATGTTAACCACTTTATCTCCTTTTTTTTGCAGCGCTACCCTCGTGGCAGTGGCTACCCTTCCTCCTGCAGCCAGTGATCAATTACGAAAAGAATTTCGCAGTAAGGCAAAGCAATTGGCTCGTCTCAATGATCCGAATGTGGCTCGTTTGGTTGGCGCCTGTTTGCGGGATGAACCGATTTGCATTGTCCAGGATTATTCCAATTGTTTGGGTGACTTGAATCAGTTTCTGCAAGAGCATGTGGCCGAAACCAGCGGTCTAATGGCCAACAAAAGTCTGAGGTAAGTTACACAAAATCCAGTTAAAATTTCACCCCATTAACTTTTGCACCTTCTACTCCTTCTACACCCCCTCCTTCTGCTCTTACCAACCTAATGTTTGTCTTTGCCATTCTCTTTCTCGTTCTCCTTTTTTGGTTCTTGGTCTCTTTTGCTGGTGCTGCGTGCGTTTTTATCGTGTTTCCTGTACCGACGCCATTTGCCGACGCTACACTTCCGGTCTCGTGTTCAATGATTACACCGATCCAACCGAAAAAAAATACATATATATTTATATGTATGTATATATAATAAAACCAACCACCAACCAACAACATGCGCAAACGGATGTAAAAACTTCGTTAACTTTGACTCCCTCCAATGTACGCGAAAACTTTTCAAATTCTCATTTGACGTTGGCATCTTCCGCATCCGTTCCGTTACCATTCCCCTCATGCCATCACCTTCTTATAGCTATGGCTGCTTAGTCTACATTGCCACACAAATTGCATCGGGCATGAAGCATTTGGAGCAAATGAATTTCGTACATCGGGATCTGGCAACAAGGTAAGTACTTGAAGATAAGAGCCATCCACAGGTTAGACTTTACTTGACACGACGAGGCGAAACGGGGGGCACAGCAACTTGATTTTTTGTCATGTCATTGCTGCAAATTGAACTTTAAGTTGCTTTTCTTCTTCTTACTTGTCGGTGTTGTTGTTGTTATTGTCTGTCTGTTAAGGGCGGAAAGAGAAAAAGTTTCTGAGGTTAGTTAAAAAGTATGAAAAGGTTTTCATTTTGTACGCAAGGAAACGTTTCTGTTCGAGTTTTTTTTTTTGATATTAAATTTAAATAAACAGTATTTAATATATTTTAAATTATAAAAAAAACATTGAGTTTTAACTAATGTTAAAACATTTGTTTGCTTAGCTCAGCATTGCTATAGTCAGTTGGCGTTTTCTTTCATTTGTCTTGTACTTTTTTCTATGGCGAATTGAAATATAATAATATATTTATGAATTTCTACTTTTTGTAGTTGAAAAAGTTACCAAGTCTATTAAAAATCACTCAAAGAATTTTCTGCATGAGATTTGCCCACATAAGAATGCTATAAAAATGCTTAGGGAAATATTTTAACATTGTAATATGAGCAAAAAGCCAAATTTTCGAGCATTAATTCCAATTTTTTGTGGTCTACTTTGTTGTTAGATGAAATAAACAACTTTTTTTTTTGGAATTTTTGTTTGTCTGCTTCTTAAATTCAGTTGAATTGCTAGAAAAATAAACTTGGAAAATCGCTTAGCAATTTGAGGTGATGAAAATTTGTGTGGAAACTTTCCAATTTTACCCGACAAGCTACTCATCTTAGTTTTGTTTCGAAGATGACTTTGAGTCTGCAAATTTGCGTGTGTCAACATTTTCAATTTAGATAAATTGGTAGAAAAATGAGTTATAAAATTTTGGAAAAACTGATTGGCAATTTAAAGTGATGAAAATATTTATAAAAAAAATTACAATTTTATCTGACAAGCTGCTCATCTTGGTTTTGCTTCGTTTGCTTTGACCTTGACTCTGCTAAAAAATCAATTTGATCTAATAAATAAAATCGAAAAATAACCACAAAATATTGATTTCTTAGATTTTTAAGAATATAAATTTTAGAATTATGGTTCAATAATAATATCAGAAACTAGTTTACAAAATTAGTCGAAAGAATATCAAGGTTTATTTTGTGGAACACCTTTTCCTAGTAAGTTTTATTGAAATTCCCAATTCAAACATTTTTTAGCTTTGGTTACTCCTTACAAAAATTAACTAAATATCTGCATTTTTGATGGCTAATTGAATTTGAGATCTAAGCTAATAAATATTATGTTCATGTTGGAGTAAATCGATTGTAATGCAATGCTAAAGAATAATCGCAATTTTTTCTCTAACTTTGTCACTTTCTGTCGCGCTCTCTCTCTCTCTCTCTCTCTCTTTCTCTTTCACTCTCTCTCTGGGGCAGGTTTCGTGTTACTTTAATGGAATTTTGCTTACATTCTTTATTGCCAGGGCCAAGAATGAAAGCCAGTAAAAGTTATAAATAAAATGGTAATTCAATATATTGAAGCTCCAACTCGCACCGCTTTCCCCCTTGCCCTTTCGCTGGCCCCCATTACAAAACTCACTCACAGCTGTCTACACATTTTCGCATAAAATGTAATCAATTAAAATTAATTTGCTAATGAAAATGTCAACAAGGAGAGAGCAGCAGCAGCAGCCATTGTTGTTGGCCATGGCGACGAGGCCAACAACGAAGACGGCAAAGAAGACGACGGACTGACTCTGTGGTTCTAGGTTCTGCTGTTGCCATTTACGAGCGAATTTTGTTCACTTTTT
The DNA here is from genome assembly GCA_024703675.1 of Drosophila nebulosa. Classification (NCBI taxonomy): domain Eukaryota; kingdom Metazoa; phylum Arthropoda; class Insecta; order Diptera; family Drosophilidae; genus Drosophila; species Drosophila nebulosa. The sequence continues at coordinate 3,648,190 of CM045724.1, read as the reverse complement.
TTTTTGTTCGTTGCTGCTTTTAACTTATATAAATGAGCGATAGACATTGTTGTTATAGCAGCCCACTCCCCTGTTCCCCCCGTAGAGTCTTGGTCGTCATAACAAATCAATAGACGTGTATGGCATGACCAAGGAAAATGCCTTTTCAAATCCAATAAGAAGAAACAAATTCTTTCTCCTTCATTTCGTTTCGATACGTTTATCCAATATTTTTGGGCACGCAATTGTCAAACATGTCGTTGTCGATTGCATAACAATGCAATGCAATAATAATACCAAAAAAAAAAACACACACAAACACACACACACAGATGAAGAAAATAAATTGTAGAACAAAATGAATGTTTGGATAGGTAAGCAACATATCATTTGACAGCAATTGCTCCGGTCGGTCGGACACCATGGCGTATGCGTGCCATTTTTTTTTTCTTGTTACCCATATCGTTCGTTTTTTGGTTATTTTTTTCTTGTATTTGAAATGGAAAATTTTGTATTGCCTTAGCCAAAACGAATTGCAGCCATAAATTTTTGGAGACATGACAATTGCACAATATGAGAATTTTCTTTCATTCTGTACCTTTCTTGAAAAGTTGTAGACTTAAATTTCTTATTCATTCTGCTGACGAGCCAATAGAACATAACTTAATATTTTTACCTATAATTGACCTGCTTTTTGGCTCGATTAGAAACTTTTTTAAAGGTAACGACACCAAATCGACACTTTCTATGGGAAAGGGAAATTTGATAGCAATTTCCTTTGTGACTTTTGCATAAAAGATTCTGCCTTATAAAGCATAACTTTCATGGAAATAAGTCTTAAACATTTCGTTGGCCATGGAAATTCTGATCTTCTCATTCACTTTGTTCTTTTGTTCTCGGATTTTTGCTTATTGGGCAAACTTAGACTAGACTGTTATTTATAGCCTCAATTAGCATGTCAAAGCCAGTGAAAGCTTAAAGCTGTCATTAAAAGCTTTTACTACTACTCATTCCATTTCTATTGTTGGCCATGCTGGCCCTTGTTTGCCATAAAAATTAACTAAGATTTCAGCATGAATTCACTTAAACAAGATTTCTGCTACATTTGCACAGGCAAACAAAAGAACCCAAGGACAAATAGATAGAGAAGCGAAAGAGATATACACACACACACACATACGAACAAAATACATACTGTGTGTGTGTGTTTGTGTGTGTGTGTGTGTGCATTGTGAGCTCTGTTTGATTTCACATTTCACCGTCTGACAGTGAGAAAGCCAAGCACAGGTGAAACAGACAGAGCCAAAAAGCTGAGCAAAACCATCGGGGAAAACCGCAGACTGTTGGAAAATAAGAATGGAAAATATGTGAACTTTTGAGAGCGAGTGTGCTAGTCCATAATATATATTAAAAGAGATGTTGCACGAAAATTACAACCAGTCCCCATGATAGTTTATGATATTTACTTTGCTTAAAGTTCACTTAATTCGCAATAAAATACTTAGTAAATAGCTAAATCAACTAATTTAAAACTTAATATTAATTTTCAATACTTGATCTTAGTATTTTAAAAGAGGTTAAATGAAAAAGTATTACAGTTTTGTCGTCACATTATCTTAAGAGTTCTCTAAGGCGGTTCATTTTAAGTTAACTCTACAAATAATTGTAAAATTCTAAAGCTTTGGCTTGAAAGGATTTTTGTTTTTTGCCAAACTTGACATCAGTTTAAACAACAATTCATTGTTCTCCTTGGCATTTAGTTTCTTGTTGATTTGTGACATTTGAAAAACCGAGCATAAGAACCACCAAATCTAAACAATTTTAAAATGCATTGCAATTGCAAAAATTTCTTAAGAAAATCTAGAAGCAAATTCCATTTTATTTTAGTGTTACTCAACATTGATTGACAATCCACAGCCAACATACAAGTCGAGTGTAGGGCCAACCACTATCTGTCTGTGGTCAAAAATCCTCTTGTTGTGTTGCCTTTCCAAAATCTCAACAATTGCAATCTCAGCTAAAAATATATTCTTCGCCGACAACACACACAAAAAAAAAAGGGCAACTGGCTGTTAAATCAATGACACATTGGCCCCATGCTTTTTGTCTAGAATGGCTAGACCAACAACAAAGTCCGAAACTAACCGCAACATCTAAAAGGATTTTCACATTCAAGCCGACATTTAAAGTTCCCGGACTTGAGAAAGAGAAAAACATTTTACAATATTTACAGCAACAATAAACTCATTTCCTTTTGTTGGTGAAAAAGTGGGTGGCTAACATACACAAACACACACACACACAAAGGGAGGAGAGTCAAAAGACAAATCCACTTCCTGTTGACTAAACACATGTGAGTGAGCATCATCTCATCCACAGATGCAGAAGGCAAATGTGGAAATTCTCATCTGTATATTTACTGAATTTCCCTTTTTGCGGTGTCTGTGGAGAATTTTCACTCGTTTTCTTTCTATTTGCATACCATCAACTGGAAAATCGCAACCAACAGCACATTAGTTAAGTATAAAATTTTAATTGTGAATCGTTGTCCCTGTGAGATAGTCCCAGATAGTCCGAATGTGGAATGTGTGGACACATGTGTGGACAAAGAAAGATTGTGCAAATTTGGCTTGTGGCCAAAACTGCTTTACAATTATGTAAGCAAAGGGCAGAGAAATGAATTTACAGGCATTTTTTAAGCCAATATCGAGACACTTTTTTTTTTGAATGAAAATCTTCAATGTCAGTCATTTGGAACTTGCTAATCAACAACGGGAACAGCAGTTACTACAGCAGTTACAAAGAGATTTCTGAGCGTGAAAATTGAAGCTTAAAAGAAGACAGACAGCGACTCATCAGGGAGCTGAAAATCATGCAGTATTTCTTGAAATAATTGAATCCAGGCTTAGCTGGGAGGTATAAACTCGCTCCTTGTCAAACTGAGAGGTATTTTTGGAAGTTTAATACTTAAATTGTGGTTTAATGCAAAAGTATATTGAATCTTTGAGGCAAAAGCAAAATATACAAATTTTCATTGCATACTTTTTTGGGCAACCTATTTAATGACTTTGGTCAGAAGTGTGCAACGCAGGGGGGAAACCATTTCCGACCATATAAAGTATATATATTCTTGATCAGCTTGATAAGACGAGTTCATATCTGTCCGTCTGGATCAGCGCAATCTCTTTCTAGACTACTAAAGCTACAGTGCTTAAAATTTTGCATGCAGTCTTTTTTATAAGGCATTGTATATTTTGGATTCAGCCGGTTCGGACCACTATATTATATACATAGAAAATACATACATAGGTAGAAAATTCAGTCAGCGATAGTAACACAAATTAATATTTGTAAGTTTAATTTACTTATCAACATCTGTGCCAAATTTAATGAAGATCAATTTCTGATCCGAAAAATTGGATAAACTGCAAATGTGTCACTTTGATATAAATAAAGAGGAATACAAAATATATCATATATACCCTGTCTTTTGGTTATGATAATCATTATGCTTAAATATAATTAATCTGGCGAACACACTTTGCGTATACGTTATTATGTGATGACAAACCTTACATAAATTACGCGACGCGAGTGTTGGGCAAAAATTTAACTCCCTCTCCACCATTTGTGATAAAATGTAACACCTTCTTGGAACCCCAAGACCCTTCGTATTTCAATTTTCGTCTCTAAATTCTCGATACTTAGTTAATTTTCATGTTTGGCGCTAAGTTGCGTCATTCAAATGCCTTCATTATTTTTGCATTTTCGAAGTTAGTTTTAAATTGTTTCAAATAAAATGCGTAAACTCTTGAAACTATCAGTTAGCAACGCTTTCAAGTTGCTCTTAATTTGATGCTAAGGACATTCTAGGCAGCGGTATTCCTTTCACTCAAGATTCCCATTACTCTACACGCAACACTTCAACGCAATGCACCTTGGCAACCATCTTTAAGTGTACGCCAGAAGCTAAAGGAGGGACCCACACGATGATGATGATGATGATGATGATAGGGACGAAGACGTTGCCCAGTTACATAAACCATAAATGATTTACATGGTCAGGGAGAGTGGGTGAATTTTTGTCGTTGTTGTCGTAGTTGTCATCGTTGTTGCAACTGGCAACACTTTTATCAACATTTCCTGCCAACAAGGCAACGAATACGAATGCATATGAAGGAAACTGAGAACCACAGGATATGAGTGTAAAACAAGCAGCAAGCAGAAAAAGAGAAAAAAATCCTTCAACCCGAAACGAAGAAGAATAAAATACAACAAAAAGAAAAAGGAGAACAAAAAACAAAAAAATGTTTTTTCGGCCTTTAAAATAGTTTGTTGCCTACTTTTCAAATAAAAATGATACGGTCCATGCTCCTCTCTCTCTCTCTCTCTCTCTCTCTCTCTCTCCTTGTCTGCACTGTCTACCTCTCTGATAGTTTACTCTGGCCAAATATGCAGTCTTCAGTTTCCTCCTGCTTCTGCATATTGTATAACGATGCATTCAGTATTCTTTCTCTTGTTTTTTTTCTCCTTTCTTTCTTTTTTTCCACCAAACAAAACTCTTATCAGCGAGCCATTTCCCTTTTGGCCAAGTGTGTGTGCCCCCATTGGGGCTAAGAGGGTGGGTAGACAGGGCAAACAGGAAGAGAGGGTAACAGAAATTGTTTAAAAATAGTTCGGCAAAGTGGAAACCGAGAAGAAGCAAACGAAACGAAACGAAACGAAAACGAAAAATTGGTAGAAGGATCTGCTGCTCTCACGCCATTTCAAGGGAAAGCCCCAAAGATATGAAATTTTGTGCTCGAGTGTTGAAAGCAGAAAAGGCGGAATATCTCTTTCTCTCTCTTTCTCTCTCTCTCTCTCTCGGTGCGTATGTGTGTGTGTGTGTGGGGGGGGAAAGGGGCGTGGCATACGCTGTTGTCATTTATTGCCATTGCTCTCTGCGTAGTTTTCATGTAATTTTCAAGTATTTTTTCAACACCCAAAAGCGGTTTGCGTTTGCTTTCTCCGCAATGCAGGCAAAAGTTTTGTCGTCCTCCCACACATACACACACACACACACACTGCATGTGTTATCCACTCCCCTGGCTCTCCTCGCCACTCTTTTTGCCCTCCGCCGAGTGCCATCGTCTGGCCCCAAAGCTCACATCAGCTAAGTAAATAACATTTTTCGCACTCTTAGTCACGTTCCTAATCATTTTTATTTGGTAACTGTTTGGAAAATGTTTGCACAACCAGCAGCAGCAGCAGCAACAGTAGACAACTACCCGGCGGACCCTCTTCCTCTCCCACTCATTCTCTCTCACACACACACACACACACTGACAATATTTGTTGAAATGAGCTTTGGCACTAATATCGTTTATTAGCTTGGCACTTGAGTGTTTAAATGCTGAAAAATTGTTCGTGATAGTCCTTGCCAAGTGCCCAAGTGCAGGACATCGACTGAAGCACAGCACAGCAAAAAGCTAAGGAGAGCGACAGAGAAAGAGAGAGAGAGAGAGAGAGAGACGGTGGGGGGCTTAACACATTGAAGGTCCTTGCCATTGCCATCGTTGAGTTTAATTTGAAATTAGTTGAACAGTTGCCGGTTTCGGTTTCGGTTACTCTTCTTCATTTTGTTTTTTTTTTTTTCCTTTTTTGCCAACCAAGCATTTTTTGGCTCTGCCCGAACAAGGAACAATTTTTTCGGCCTTTTTTTTTATGCGTTGTTTTTGTAATAGGTCGTGGGTTTAAATGAGTAAAGATAAAGTTAGTAGCATGAACAGAAGAAAGGATGAGCCAACAATGTGGAAAACATCTTGACAAGGTCAGTGAAGAGTGTAGAATGCCTGGCGATAGGGGCCAGAGTGATGGGGGCGTGGTGGTTAATGGGGCATAAAGGCATGAGGAGATGTTTTCCCAAAAGAGATTTCTGTTTTGTGTGTACTTTTTTTTTGGCTTTGTATTGGAAATTGTAAACCAAATTTCATTTGGCTCATAGCAAGTTCTAATGTCTTGAAGTAATAGTTATATATATCGGAGAGTTAAGGATTTCGGGGATTCCTGAATCGTTGATTTCATTATTGGCTTCCATTTTTGTCACTAGGTTTGTGCAGCGAGTCTCGACGTGCTTTCAGGTTGAATTCCAGAAGGAAAGCAGACTAGATTCTCTCAACCGCACACCGAGCCACACTCGATGACAGCCTATATTGTCATTGCACATAACTAGTGTTAAACAATTCTACATCAGTGATGATATTCATTACTTAACACTGATCAAATCGCCTTAACAGTAGGCCCACAATTCAAATTATTAGAAATGCCTAATTCAATCTCCGACATATATATGAACTTCATTTGACAAGAGAAATCACAAATAATATATTGATATTTAAGTTAATTTAGCAAAATCTGAGTTTCAGTTTGATGGCGAATTTTATACTTAAAGAATATCTCAAATTGTTTAAGTTTGTTGTTTAGCAAATAGCTTTTAGATGTTGCCTTCAGGACCATTCTTTTGTCACTGTGGTTTAAGTTTCTTATGCAAAATGAACATGAAAAAAGAGAGAAAATGGTTGCTGCTTGCTTTTGTACAAGTGGATTTTCCCTGAAATCATATAGACAGAGTCTTTCTACATTTATCTTTGTTATAGAAGTCTTGTAATTTGATGGTATTTGAAATAGAATCAATCGAATAAAACAAATATCCATATGCTTTTAGAAAAAATATGAGGGAATAAAATAGGAATGTATTCCCAAACAAAATATGGAATATCTTGAATACGATGCGAATTGGCTTGCCACATTTAACTCCGACGAGATTTAGTAAAAATTCGTCTAGGGTAGCCAATTATAATGACAATATGACAATTTAATATAACAAACAGCTCAAACATAAAAAAGTTAATTTATAAAATAAATACGAAAGAGTTGCTAGGAGACAAAATTGTTTATAAAAGAAGTCAAATTTCGTCTGCCACAGTTTATTTACCCAATATAGCAATATCAATCTTAAAACATTTTTTTTTGATATATTGTAACTCTCTTTCTGTATCCACCATGAATCTATACAAATAAACGTCCTTTAAAAATTGTCGATACACCATTGGAACCAGTTGAAGTAGATTCTATTGCACTATATTTTTCTCACATTTATTTTGAGAGCAGTTCACTTTTATTAGATCGCTTCTTTTAGTTTCAAATTTGTTTACACTTGTAAAGAGTATTTGATCATTATTCGGCTGTCTGTCTGTCTGTTCCCAACTAAACTTCCCCCTCAGTTTTTAAGCTATGTTCATTTAAGGTCATCAAATAAGTGTCTCATAGCTGCAGAAGAAATATTTTCAAAAAACAGCAACGTCGCATCAAAATTGCATTTATTTAGCAATATAATAAAAATATACAACTAAAACACAATCAAATTCCATAAGTGCCAAAGAGATGAAGGTTTTAGACACATCCCTCTGACGCATAAGAAGAAGAAGAAGAGAAGAAGAACAAAACTTTCTTTGCGCCGAAAAAAGCTTCTTTGATTATTTCAATATATCTCTCTGATTAAGCCGATTCTAATAAATGTGGAGCACAGAAACTGGGAGTCCAGTGTCTAGAAAGACAGTCCGATACTAAACGATTTTACTATAATGATATGAAAAGTTGGTAGGATGAAGTAAAGTTTTAACTGAAATACAGTCCCTTGGGCTCAAAAAGAGTTGCAACTATTAATTAAATGTTTCTCTACCAACAACCAAAAAATAAAGTAATTCTTTTTTATGTATTGACTTGATTCGAACTTAATCTAAACGCAAACTAAATTCATTTATTTTTCATGAACAAAAAACTTAGTCCAACTTATTTAATAGAAATATTAAACTTTTTTGTAGAAGCTTTTTATTTAGCTTATGAATTTATTTGTTTTGCAAAAATTGCATTTAAATTATTGTTAATCTTTTTATTATAACGATATATTTGGCAAAATTGAATTCAATTTTGACGAATTTCTTTAATAACCATTTCATTTCTATTGCTTCTCGAATATTTCACATATCGATTATTGAACTTGATGGGTGTTTTTTTTTTATGCAAAAATATCAAAAGCGACAATTGAATGTGGTCAGGACATATTTACTGTTCGTATGTATATATATTTTGTGTGTTGATTGTTGGTTGTGGGCGTAGCTGGTGCAGGGTGCGGCGATTGCCGTCGCTGCTGCTGCTGCTGCTACTGCTGGTGTTGCTTTTGCTTCTGCTGTTTGCATATTGTTATTAATTTTCATTTTGAATGACATGTTGACAGTCACTTTGACACTGACAGCTTTTGCCTTGGCTAAAAACTACCAAACGAGCAGATAGAGTTGGATAGACCAGGAAACGTTGCTGCCAACAGCAACAATAAGGACTATGATGACAATGATGATGATGATGATGATGTTGGAGATGATGATGATGATGATGACGAGGACGACCACTCGGCATCAAAAGGTTTATAATTTCACAAAACTGAAGCAAACTGAAGAGTGGCACGTCAACAACAATGTGCAGCAGGTGTAAATCTCACACATATTTACGATGCATACACCAGAGATACATACATACTTTTTCTCTCTCTCTCTCTCTCTCTCTCTGTGTGTGTGTGTGTGTGCGTTTGTGAGTTGCCTAAGCCAGGCTTAACTTTCTGGCCAACAGAGCAGACACTTCCTTGACTGTGTTTCTGTTTTGCCACTGATAAGCCACAGCAACTGCAGCAGCAACCCAGCAACCCTTTGCCCATCTTTAAATCTGTCAGCTAATGACATTTTTATTGTAGAGTGGCCCAGCTTCTCACTCTCGCTTCTCTTTGTCCTCTCTCAATCTCTCTCTCTCTCTCTCTTTTCCTTGGGGTTTAGTTTTATACACAAGATTTGTTTTTTTTTTTTTGTTTTGTGCTTTCTTAATTACCCCCAACCCTGTGGCCCAGCACCTCACCTCACCTTTTCACTAGAGAAATGTTCAGGCTCAAAGGTGCAGCTATGCAACAAATTGCAGGGATGCAAATAACCCAAGCCCCTGGCTTGTTGGCTTACACCCTCTAGATTTCCAGGGACATGGTAACTTAAAAATATGAGTAAAACAACAACAACAACAACAACGTAAGACGACATGGGAATGCTCTTGGCAAGAAAATTTCATGAAAAACTAAAGAAATTTCGCTTTATGGGTGAGTTTTTTTTTTCTCCTAACCCCCTCTCCCGCTTGGCGACCCACTAAACGTGCTCAACAAATTGGGGTATTGGGCGGATTTTTTTTATTTTTTTTTTTTTGTGGGCTAGCAAAGAAAAACAACCTTCATAGTCGTGGTTGGCCTGTTTTATGTGCTCACATCCATTGCATGTACGAAAAAAGTCCTTGACCAAAGCGGCGTATGCGTTATATTTGACTTAGCTTAGCTAGAAGGCGGTCGTCATATTTGTTTAAAGTTTCGCTTTTTTGTTCGCTCTCTCTCTCTCTCTCTCTCTCTCTGGGTGTGTGTGTGTGGGTGTGTGTGTTTGGTAGTGTGTGCCAAGTCTAAACAGAACTGACTGAAACAAAGCAATTGGCGAAAAGGCCTTGGCACAACAACAAATAACATGAAAAAATGTGGGTTGAGGATTAAGTCTTTAAGAAATTTTGACCAGGTTTTCACTGAAATGAAAGATATTTTTTGGCTTTCCTATAAAAAGGCAGTTTGGATAATAAGAAATTTCGTTAATAAATTAGCACCTGAGAAGAGAGAATGTTAATTTCGATAACAATTGAAAAATCCCTCGAAAAATAAACACACTTGGAATTTTCGAAACAAAATTATCATTGAATTTCATTTTTCGACTGTCTTTTTATATGCCAAAGAGGACACATTTCCTTCTTTTAGGCTCGTAGATCCCCCTTAAATAAATATTTGATAGTTAAAGTATACTCTTAGGCGTTTATATTTGGTAGACTAGAAAACTAGTAGAAATTCTTTGAAAAACCGTTATTTAGATCAGTTTTCCTTGTTTTTGGCAATTCCAAGAAAAATATACAAACTTGGGATTTTCGGATAAAAATGCTTATTGAATTTCATTTTTTGACTGTCTTTAATATGCCAAAGAGGATAAACTTAACTCCTTTTAGGTTCGTAGATTCGCTATTGCTCTAAGTTTAATTTTAAATTTATATTTGAAAAATAGAGTATACATTAATCTAAAACACAAGAAGAATTTCTTTAAAAAAAACATTCTATAGATCAGTTTTCCTTGTTTTTGACAGCCTCTGTAGATCCAGATGCAATTTGTTTCAACATTTTCTAGCCAGAAATTAGCAAGAATTATCATCTATATAATAGAATTTTCATTCCCCGAGGTAGACTGAAAAAAGTTGTTCATATTGCAACATTTGAAATGTGTTATCATTATAATCGATTGATTGACTGAATACTGAAAGGAACTATTCAGATAAATATATGCACATTTCCTTTCGTCCTTATCTTATACCCAACTTTGTCATTCTTCTTCTTTGCAACGAATACAGAAGTGGCAGCAACTCATTCGGCGACATTGCCGCCACTGCCACCGCCACAATCCATCACAATCACAAAGCCAACGCGGGTAGACAGAACCCAAAGCAGACATACACACACCCGCACACACACACACGCACACACTGAAGCACAGTCATTCAGTCAGCCATTCAGTCAGTCATGCTGTCATTCAGCAATAATACCACAAACCGAAAACGCCTCACAACTTGCCAAATGTGTAAGTGGTAGCCAGCCACCCACCTCGATTCGGTCTCGCTGGTAACTTCTGCCTTCTGCCTTCTGCCTGCTTTGGCTCTGGTTTGGGCCTGGTCTCTTCCCTCGCTCGGGCGCCAGACGTCGGCTTACCAACCACATTTGTCATTTAAGCTCAACGAAATGTAATATGAAAATCGGCATGAGTGGAAATGTCAACGTGCATTGTGTGCAGTTGCCCGAATGAAAGAGCAGCAACAGCCACGAATGATGCCAATGTACACTGAAAAAAATTGCATAGTATAGTAAACATTTTCTCAAAGAAACTGAAGCCCTTAACAACTCGTAGATCCTTTGAAATGAATTTGCTACCTCCGATTAAAGATGTAACCTAATTTTTCATCATCCAACTTTTTTTGTTTTTAGTTTATATCAAAAAAATCGATAAAGTTGATTTCTTTAACAAAAAATTTAATAATCATGCTAGAAACTTTACCCAATTATATATTTTTTATTTCATTTATCATCAAAAGTTTCACTCTGGTTAAGTACTACACCAAATACGCTCTTCTTTCTCTATAAACCATTTGGATCTAAGAATGGCAAGTTAAAGCGATCTAATGTGGGACCTTTAGGTTATTTGTAATCAGTTTTTTTTTCATTCAATTAATCAATAAAGAAACTTTTAAGGCTCAATTTCAGGATAAATGGCCATCTCTTATGCCCATTAACATTGTAATTTTCTCTTAGAACAAGTTAGTAACTATCAATTTCTTGTTAAGAAGTAGTTAAGATACCAGCTATGACAAGAATTTCTAAAAATTCATCAGCTATGACAAAAATATTCCAATAATTCCATTTTATTTTTAAAGAGTTAAGTCTATCATTTCGTTTGGATCAAGTCGTATTTTGCGTATGCTTTTATTTAGTCGACATTTCGGAACTTTGCCAACCTTGTTTAACTTCCTTCTTGATTATATCATATCAAGGCTTTTTGAAAAATTCACAAATACAATTTCGGATGTTCATTTGTACGTATACGAATAGGGCTCTACTTATCCCTGGTATTTAAATGGGGGTAAGATTAAAAAGAAAAAGCAAAGTCAGCCGATAAAGTTAATCGTGCAGTTATTAATTGTTGTTTTAAAAATTGAGTTCTTCTTAGATATCTAGTTGTGTTTCATCACCTTAGACTTACCACTTGGAATGAAGATTTTATTTTAACTTTACACAAATATTTAAAGTGAAGATATTTATGAGTATATTAAACAAATATCAACGACTTCTCAATCTTGTTCTCCCTGAAGAGAACATATGTAGAATGAAGAGAGCACTTATGACGAAACTTGGCTGATGCAAGAACCGCCTACTTTGCTTAACTTTGGAAGCCGTTTGTTCTAGTTGTAAACTTAGTAGGTCCTCTTTTATGGCTCCTTCTAAAGTACTCTCCCTTATAAATTTCTAATTCTCGCTTTGTTGATTGATTATGTCTCAGGGTCTGAACTGTCAACTGAACTGTGAATGAAGTTTAATCAAATATTGCCTAAGTCTATGTCCTAAATGCTCGTAAGACTTATCGCAACTTTCTCTTAATGCTGCAAAGTAGAAATAACGAACTATCGATCTCTTTATAAAGGACTTTTTCACATTCTTTTCACATTCCCTCTGCATTTTCCTCTTTAAAATATTGTCAACTACTGGCAACTAATTGGGAAAAGAAACTTGCAATTTTTTTTCAAGTGTACAACAAGGTATTCCTGGTGGCTTGGTGGTTTTTGGTGTCTCTGTATGTGTGTGTGTGTGTGTGTGAGTATTGTGGAATTTCCTGTCAAGCTAATTTCCTTTGGGTGCAACGCGGCTGTTGCCGCCGCTGCTGCTGCTATTTGGTTGAGTTGAATCAATTCACCTGCATGCATAAAATATTTTTTCGTGCAAAGTATGTACATATATATATAAACCAACTATATATATATATATATATATAGTTGTGTGTGTGTGTGTGCGTCACTTCTACATATATTTACACATTCCGGTGTATGCAAAAATATTTCAAACATTGCATATTTTATAGTTTATTGACTGCAGGTGTGGAGTTGGCTGCCCTTTTTGGCAATTTACGGCGCGTAGTTGACACAAAATGAGCGTCATGTAGGGCGTCCCAGTTGGCAATCCACCGAACCACCGACCCCACCATTGGCCAACGAACAAGCTTCTCCATTTTGCCATTTACCACCTTGACTTGTTTGCCAATTGCAGCAGAAACTCATGAAGTTTTTTTTTTCCCCCCACCTCCCTTCTTGACCCTTCCTCTTCTATGTAATGTGTCGCTACATTTGGGAATTGTTTTGTATTTCTACATACACATAAATATATATGTATGTGTATGTGTGTGTGTGTGTGTGTTTGTGTGTGGGTGCAATTTACATGCATACAGAAGAAGAGCTTTTGGTGGGTTCCTGGTCGCTCACCTTCTGGCTGGTGTGTTATTAAAATTTATGTGCGAAAAAGGTGTCGAAAAGCGGACATGAGACATGGGATCCACGACCCAAAACAACATCAAGTGGGACAAGTGGGACGACAACAACAACAGCAACATGAGTAACAAATATTATAACAAGCATGGTCAACATAAAATGTTTTCAAAACAAGAAAAAATTTGTTCAACAATATGACAAAAATAAATTACTTTGAGTAAAATGATGAAAGTTTTCAGTTATGAATGGAGGCTAACCTGAATTAAGCAAAATTCTATCATAAATTTATGCAACTAATGCAAATACTTAAGGAAGATAAAATTCGGTGATATTTAATAATATTATATCATGGCGTAGAGGAACAAAAGTGCAAAATGCTTGATGCTTGTCATACAGAGGCCGACAAAATGAAGCAAACTCTAGAACCATAGACCAAAGGACACTTGTCGGTTCGTGTGCTGTATTCGTTTCCGAGGTCAACATTTTTATAATCTGAAAATCCATTTCAAGTAACCGCATTCTTATTTAAAATAAATTTTCTCGATTAGCTTGTTACTATCTTAAACGAAATTCCTTTTAACGTCAACTGGAATAAAAACTCGTATGCCTTTTAACTATGTTTATTCATGTTTTAAGCAAATATATTTGATTTCTTACAAGCTTAAGGGACGGATGTTTAACTAATTAAACAAAATTTTGAAACTTCACTAAGAATGATGTTATTTTACTAATCTGTAGACACCTTTTAATATGGCCTTACAATACTTGCTAAAACTGATCTTTGGTTTCTTTTAACAAATGTGCTAAAACAATTCAAAGCGACAAAATCAGTGAAATTAAAGATCATTTTTTTAATTGTGATAAAATGAATTTTGAAAAAATGTCAATGAAAACCAATTCAAATTGGACATGGCTTTTCAAGAGTTGGACTTCTTCCTCTCTATGCTAGAAGAAACCTTCTGAATTCAGTTTGGATTTCAAAACAAAACTTTGAGCTGCTTCTAGTTTAACAACAAAATACATAAACCCATTCATAAATTATGTTAAAATATTGCCTGATTATGATTTAGTTACTTCATAAACCAAAGACTGAAATTATAAAAAACAAGACTACAAAGTCTACAAGGCCAATTGATAGACCAATAAATAATATATTTGACAAAGAATTGCGATCATTAACATACATTGAAAGAAGGCAAATAAAAAGACACAATGAATGTGAAAATCGTTGCATAAACAGCAATAAAGAATAGTCAAAGAATAGGCAGCGAAATTTATTTGTCTATCATTCATTCAGTCTCAAACTTTTGCTCATTAAACTTCCATTCGTTGCTGCTTCTTGCTTCTCTTCCCTTAATGGAGCTGTCCTTTGTGTGTTGGCTTAGAGCCAACAGTAAAGTCAATTGCAATTGCACAAACAATGGAAAGATGCCTATCAAAACCTATAAATAAATTTACCATTTGCCAACTGAAAAGGCAACCAAACGGTAGAAATATTCGAGAATTAATGCAAAGATGTGGAGGCAAAAAAGAAAAAAAAAACACGCATACGTCCTGTATGATAGGCCAAGTCAAAGGAGGGGCAAAAGCAATAAAAATCCACAAACTGGCAGCACATTGACGATGCCGAACGCGAATGAGAAATGTTCTTGATATCTACATACACATACACACACAGGCATACACACACACACAGGCATACACACACACACAGGCATACACACACATAGACGTCGTTGTCAACAAAATAGAGCAAATACATACAAGTCCCTGGCCCAGGTTCTGAGTCTTGCACCTGCGGCCTAAAAGTATGCAATAAAATGGCAACCATCGCAACATTCTGCTGCTTTTTGTCGCCGTTTTGCATTAGGCCCTGCGAAATTGGACTTCGTTACATATCTTCCTTTTCCATTTCTACCATTTTTTCTTGTCGTCGTCTTGTGGACCCTGTAGAAACATAAAAGCTTCTCTTCAGCTACAGTGAGGTATGATGTATTTCGCATTCAAGACTTGAAAATCATTTCTTATTTTGTCTTAAGCTGTAAAATTTAAATTCTTTACTTTTCTCTTTGCAGGTAAGTGACTATAAACTTGCAATATTTAGCATCAAATATGTGAAAATTTACATTTCGGTAAGTTAATTTGGCAAAAAAAAAAAATAAAACAAATAAATTGAATTATGAACATGTTTATGGGGAAAGTTAATTTTAATCTTTGTTTTAGTATTCGAATGCGAAGTTTATCACACATTTTATTTTTTTTCTGTTCTGTATCCCCGTGTGTCTAAATTCTGTTGTAACGATATTGCGAAAATTTTATCAGTTTAGTTGCTCTTTTTTAAGCCCCTTAGACTAAGAGATAAAATTTTTTTTAATATAACAATATTTTAGAATTTTTAATTTAATAAGAGTAAAAATTTAAGGGTTTTAACAATTTCAAAATACTTTTGGAAGTTTAGAAAATAAAATGGAAATTCCTTAGTTTTTTGGTTTAAAAATTTTGAAGTGCTTTAAGACCATTTTTGTAAAGTTTTGAAAATAAAATGGAAATGCTTAAGCTTACAACGGAAGACAAAGGACGAACAGAAAGAAGAAGTAAACAAAAAGAGAGACAGGCAGAGAGAGACATTCGGTGTAAGGAATAAATATAGGATATAATCTTGTCTATCAGCATTTAATAATGGTTTTGAACTGTTCTCTAGCTTGTTTGCAATGCGCTTTTAATTTGACCGCGTCTGGCAGTGGGAAACGGCAACGTTCAGTCGGCCTTTCCTTTGCCAACTCAGCGGCGCAGAAACTTAATTTTCCGTCTTCAATGCTGCTGCTGTTGCTGTTGTTGTTGTTGTTGTTGTTGTTGTTGTTGTTGGTGCTGTTATTGTTGACTTGGGGTTTTTGCATTTGCAGTGGCAAAGTTTCAGCGCGCACAGTTGCTAAAAACTTTAGCCATTTGTTGCGACAATTTCCACAGAGAAAGATAGAGACAGAGAGAGAGAGAGGGCCAAGGCTATTTGTTGCTTCGCTGGGCCAGACGATGTGAAGAAGATGAGCGACAAAACCAATCATTTCTTTACTCCTTCTTTAGCCAAAGTCTCTCTCCGTCTCTACCACACACTTTCGTTTCGAAAAGGCAAAAATTTTTAATATACTCGTGAATGTTTTAGCCCATTGGCTGGCTGGCTGGCTGGCTATATGCCATGCCCATTCGTGTCACGAAATTTTGTGACAAAAATAAATTTTATTTCACTCGATTGGGTCACCCTGTATGCCAGCACTCCGCTTTTTTTGCACCCCAATCTCCTTATTCATCCTTTTTCATTTCATCGGGCGTTTCGTTGTCGTCCTGTTTATGAACTCCAAGCGCCCTTAAATTGTCTTTATGCCGTTGGGGGCATGTCCTTTGACCCCAAACCTGCTTGGCAAATATTTTGCGTTTTGGCAAAATGACATCCTTTGCATTTTATTTTGCTTCTTCGTATTTTTGTGTCCTTTTGGCAAATTTAGTTTACGTTACGTTGCTTGTCTGATTGCATATTTAGCCAAGCGTTTCCTGGGGGAAATTAAAATGTACTTTTAAAGACGCCTGAAAGTAGGCAACTCTCAATAACTACATTTCAAATATTTTCTTCTTTGCTTACACTTTTTGTGCTCACAATTTTTTGCCTGTGTCTCTGTTAACCATCGTTAGTTTTCTATACCATTTTCTCTTTTCCTTTTTTGCTCTCCCTCTCACTCTCTCCCTCACTCTCTCTCTCTCTCTCTCTCTCTCTCTCTCTCTTTCTCGTATTTGAGCATAACAAATATTATTTCATTTACCTTTTTTCGCTTTCCTGTCGCCGTTATGTTATTCAAGTGTATATATTTGACAAGCGAAAACATCGCAAAAATAAAAACCAAATTGGTTTCCGTCTACCTTCTACGTTGCACTTTGATTTTGGTTTCAAGTATCAATGCTAATGAATGGAACTAGAAGAATATGATACTTGAAGCTGCAAAGAGCGAAATGGTAAATGAAGTGCAGTTCATTGCTCTACACTTGAAGGGAATATTTTTCTGTTATTTTGTTTTAACACTGAACTCGAAGTATACATGAGTGGTAGAAACTTAGTTATGTTTTTATTTCAAAATAATAATTTCAATTCCTTGTTTCATTTGATAAAGTTTATTTTGATTCTCTAATTTCTTAAGGCATAATTTATTGCATTTTCTTCAGTGATTTCTGTTTCCTAAATTCGCCTCAACTATCAATAATCAGTTCATGTTGTCCTGTAGTCCTGTTATCTTAGTTTACCTGAAGGTAATAAGAATTATATATGCGATCCGGCTCGAGAGACCAGTTGTTGTTTCGATGGATCTGTCTTTCTGTGATTTGAATTTAAGCCTTGCAAAAACGTCATCTGAGTAGTTTTTTAAAATATTTATTTCAAATTAAATTGCGCCAATTATAGGCGTCTTCTCTCTTTCATTCTCAACAGAGCTCTCTTACATTCTTTTCTTATTGCTAGAATTAAAAATTAGTGTGGCCGTGCGCCGATTGCGGGCTTATACCAAAATAGAAAGGTTAACTTATCGAAAAAAAAAATATTTTGATATAATAGACTGTTTCTACAACAAGTCAGTATTATTATAAGTGCTTTCTTTTCTTTCTTTTTATTATTTACTCTTTCTTTCTATCAGTTATATTTACTTATAACAAGCCCAGACAATTTATGGCAAATGGGCTGAAAGGAAAACAAATAATTAAAATGTAATTCAGATTTAGATTCAGACTTTGAATAACTATGAGAAGTTTGTTAACACTTTTGACATGACAAAATTGAAACTAAGAGCTTTATTTAAATGACAATCAATGGCCATATTTATATTTCTATTTGTTCTAAGCCTAAGCCAAGATGGCGAGGTGCGACAAATTCAATCAGGCTTCCTCTTCGTCCTACATAGAAGCTAATAAATATAGAAGCAATGCTCATCAGCGTCCGTAAATATTACCAAACAAGTCAACTGAACCCAACTGTTTATTCTCCTTTTAACATTACAAACTTAATAATAAGTAACATGCTAAAGAATTCTCTTGAAATAAATTCATATGTAAGAGTGTTTAAGATGGGTTCTTCATGGTCATCACAAAGTAAAATCAAATTCTACAAAAAAAAAAAAGTTTAAACGATAATAATTCTAGTTAGAAGCATATAATATTAACCAACCTTAATTTTGCACCTTTTCCTTAGCATTTTTTACTCATTCTTCAACGCCTTTAGAACTTTGTGGCCTTCTAGTTCTGGTTTTTTGGTCACTGTTTTCTCTCGACTACATTTATACCATACGACTGATATAATGCCGAAAACCAATCCCAAACAAATGCCTAGAACGGCACAGGCAGCAATGAAGGCCAAAACATGGACTTCATTAAGTAAATAGCCCAACCAATCGATTATGGGTTGTACGTAATGAATGCAGACGAATTCTATGGGATTGGGCAACATTTTTTTCAAATTGAATGTAAAGTTGTTTTTGATAAGTGATGAATTTGTCAAGGCTTAAGTGATCTATGAGTTGGTTAAGTTAGGTAATTGGACCTAACTTGGTGATTCTCTGTCTAAAGTCTAACAAAAACCTTAATAAGAAAGACCATGAACAGAGCCTGAAAAAAACCAACGACTTTGGCATAGAGCAACTAACTTTTTGAATGTTATCGATAGTGTTCCACCTCTAATTCCTAGCGATAACAAAAGTAAATTGAAAATACTTCTCTGATTTAACAATCAGTTAAAATTTCTCCCCACAACTCATTCAATATGGACTTTTCGGAATATTTTGCCAAACAAATTCTTATTTTCCATTATCATTTGCATACGGACTATGGTTTGCTTGTCAAAGTGGCCACCTGCATAGCCTTTGGGGCTGTTTGCGGATGGCTAATGAGTCTGATCACATTGATTGTCTATCAAGTGGCCTTGCGTTTGGAAACTCAGCCGTCATCGATGAGGTATCAATGTGCCGGTGATAATGATGATTCCGATGTGGATCTTGATGATGGGTATTCAAATTTCAATTGGCAACGACAATAGAGAACAATAATATTACGAATCGATTAAGTGGCCTTGTTATTGATCTCTCTCTGTGTGCGTGTGGGTGTGCGTGTGTGTGTGTGTGTAAGCTGCTTTAGAAGGGCGATAAAAAATGTCTTTTCACGCTTCCCCTTCAGACTGTCTCAAGTGTTGCAGCATTTTTTGATACAGTCTCTCATTCTCCTGGCATTCTGGCAACCCAAGTCATTAGCACATTTTTTGTGTGCCTTGCTTTAAATTCAATTACTCTCCATCAAGCCAAAGCCACATCAATGAGAAAATGCAGCTACCTCTTGATGAACGTCCTCCCAATTTGGCCCCCATCTCCTTCGCTCTCTCTCATTTTCTCTCTCTCCGTGTGTGTGTGTGTGTCTTAGTCTCTCTGGCATGGCATGTGTTTGCTTCGGAAGAGTGGCCCAAGGCTAAAAATATTTAATAAACCATATCGTTTCTTTTTTTCGTATTTTATTTCATAAAATTCTTCGATGGTTTTTCCATTTTTTTTGTTGTTTGATTCTGTGTGTTGATTTTTCGCAAATAGCTTCGAGCTATTTTTTGCACAAATTTTATATAAAATATTGGCTGTCTTTTTTTTTTAGGTTTCCTTTTTATTGACGTGTGGGCGTGTGAGAGTGTGTGTGTTTTTGGGTGTGTATGTGGGTAGGTCGAAGGTCATGACTTGATTTAAAATTAGCCAGGCAGCTTAGTCGATTTTCGTTAGTGTACAAAATTTTGCTCTTTTTCTGCCTTCTATAGATTGAAAAATGTAGAAACGTTTCATATTTTTTACAGGCAAAATAGACGAAAGCAAATATTGGTAATAATATAATAATAGACCAAGTTGAAATATGTACACAGTAACAGAATGAATATGGTAACTTGATTGGAAAAAGTAACCCCGAAAAATGCTGCTCATACAACGATTAAAGAAGTTTAGAAATTACAGACGATAAACTAAATAAATGCTTTTAAAGGGCCACGGTTACAGGGAATAGTTAATTTTAAAAATTTATATCAATCATTAAAATAAAGGAATAAACTATGAAGAATATGAAAACTGTATGTCGGATAGCGGCTGCGCGTTCTTTGGATGCAATCACCGAAACGACTTTTGAGGTCCTTGGATGTAGAAATGAAGCGATGTAGGGTTTCCGAATGTTATGTAATTTATTGACTTAACTTAAAATAAATGTTAGAAGGTGCTTGCATTCGATTTCTCTGACACTGATAGACTCTATCAATGCATAGCAAGTAATGCAGTTGCTAGGCAGAAAACTTTTGGCTTTATAAAGACGATTAAAGAAACAAAAGAATAAAGCAACGCTCGCCCGTTAAAGTATTAGTCGAAACGTATAGGAATAATGTCTTGAAGCGCTCTCTTCAGACTCCCTTTTTCTCTTAAGTACGTAGTCATATATTGTACATAGTCATATTACACATATACACACATATACATATAAAAAATTTGCCCAATTTATTCATAAATAATGCGTTTATCATTAAAAAATATAATTTCGTCAATATCTTAGTAAAAAAATATAATTTTTTTAGAAACAAAGTTTCACATAGAGCTTGTACGCATAGTTTTTCTGCCGAGTGTATATATATATACATGGAAGTGCCCAAAGTTTGGAGCTAGTAAAAAATTACAAATGGCTTTTACAGTGCCTATAAAATACTTCGAGTAAATGAGCTACTAAAAGGTGTCACAGGCAATTTATGTTTGGTAATAGTTAAAAGTACTGATTAAGAAAAAATTTAAAAAATTACTGCATAATTTCTACTAACATATTTGTTAAATCGCTTTTAAATTAGCAAAGATGTACGAAAAATTAAAAAAAAAGTGCGAAATCTTTGGGCAAATTTTTTTTTTTTTTTAATTAGCTCATTTTTTTTTTGTAACCAAGTAACAATCTTGAATGGAATATGAGCCAAAATTTTGAAACCTTGATTATGACTTGGCTGATGCCACAAGACGACGATCTGGCAAGCCCAAATAGAATAAAAGAAGAGTAAGATGAGAAGGGTTGAAGGAGGAGATATGAAAGATGAATATAAAAGTAGCTACAACTTATTTAACTAAACTAAACTAACAGTGTTTAAGATTGAACACGTTGATTAGCTGAGACGACGGATCAAAAAATATATTTATAATCTATAAGTTACAATACCAAAATGCAACTCAATGTGAAGGGAATTTATTGCCTCTATATTCAAGCATTTAAACAAATAAATTAAATTCATAACCGGGACAATACTTCATTCTTCTCAATTTTTTTCAAGATCAATTTTTAAATTGGTTAGTTTTTCCAAACACAAATACAAATTTGTTAGACGAATAATGCCAAATACTCTATTCATAAGCTTTAAATTGTAAGTTTTATCATATTTTAATATTACAATTGATTTAAAAAAGGTTTTATTGAAAAAAGTTAAATAGTTTTCAAAAAAAAATCCATCATGACAATTTCAAGTTAAAGTTTTTCACTTATTTAAAACTTCTTGTTTATAGTCTGAAATTTTGTTTATGCCTTTTCTTTAGGCAACTATGGAAGAGGTTTATTTTTTGTTTTGTGCATTTTTACCAAATAAAATATTTTATTTCAATAGAAAGCAAATGCCTCAAATTACACACACAGTTGGCTCGTAAACTTACCCAAAAAGAGAAAAAAAAAATAGAACCCACACATAGAGAACACTCCAGCCAAGTGAACCGCACACCAAAAACTCAAAGCGAGATGGAAACGAGTTCAATGCACTAAGAGAAGCAACAAGCCGGGCCCAGGCAATGCGAAGCCGGTGTAAAATGCTTTTTTTTCCCACTTTACGAGGCGAGGGGGAAATTCGAGAGCCGGAAAATGCAACTCTCTGTCTGTCTGCGTTGTCGTTGATGGTGCATATAAAAATGCGCGCTGAGCCGTTGCCTAGACAACAAACACAGCATCCCTTCTCGGCCTACTCTGACTTCAACAGGCAACAGGCAACAAGCCTAGTAGAGAAATGCTTTCATTCTAAGCCTTCATCTCTCAGTCATCATTACACACGTCACGAAAATGTGTAAATATTTTTCTATGGCTCTAGCTCCCACACACACACACACACAACATACAACATATTCATTCATATCGAATGGTAGAAAAATTCTTGAAAAAATGCTCATGTTTCAATGAAATAGAAAACCTTAATGAATCCTCTATGCACCGCCCATCCAACCAGGATTTTAGAGAGTTCTATTAAGCACTGCCAACTTGTGTACAAAATGCACAGAGGGTAGCTTGGGTTTTATCTCTATGGAAACTCTTTAGATCTTAAAATATTCTGGATTTCTTTAGGCTTATATAATCAGATTAAATCCCAAGGCAGATGTTCGGTAAAAGCTAGCAAAAATTATATAGATAAAATTTTAGTTTTCAAAACTTCAAAATTCAAATTTAATTTTAGTTTTTAAAACTTCAAAATGCGAAGAAAATTTGTATCTAATTAGTCTTTTTTGTTACTAGGTTCTAGGTTCGATTTTCTACAGTTTTAATCTCATGCCAATCTCTTTCATTATTAATAGCTTAACATTCTACTCTAGTTGACATCATAAATTGAAATTTTTTATATATTTCAATCTTTTGTTTTGAAGATTCAAACAGTGTGAAGCCTTTTTTAATGCAGATTTTTCAATTGTAGAGCTAGAACACCAAAAACGTTTTCCATTTGTTTTGAGCTTTTCTTCTTAAATTTTTTCATTAGGCAAATTCGAACAGACTTTTGCAGATTTTCCAATTGTAGAGTTAAAACACCAAAAAGTTTTTTATTTTGGAGAGTTTATATAGTTCTCTAACAGGTTGAAGAAATTCTCAATTATTCACACAAAATTTTTCCTATAATGGAAAAGGTAATATATCATTCGAACATTTGATATCTTGGTGATATCTTTGTTGTTATTTATGTATCAATTAAGGCACATGCCAGGTCAGGCCCCCCCCGCCACCACAGACGTCGGGGCCACTTCAAAATTCCCCCGAACTCTAGCCTCTAGCCTATGTCAAATTGCAGCGGCAAAAAAGTTTTTCTTTTCGGATTGCATTTGGAAAATTTGCCACGGCAACTCCCAGTGACAGCTGTTTTATGTCTCAACGACTGTCACGAGATTGCAGTTATGACACCCTAAGCGCCTTTTAGCCACCCCCCGGTTGGTTGCCCTGAGCTCGCAGCCCGCAGCCCGCAGCCCTTCTCCTTCTCCGCTATTCTCTCATCCATTGCTGCACCCGCGTAACGAAATGAAGCTTAAGCTTTGCATTGAAAACCAAAAGGCCCCGCCCACTAAATGAATTATGTGAGGGTTGGGTTTGAAGATTGGTGATTAAATACAACCATTCCCCTTACCCTCACACACCCTCCTCGCCCCACACCCTTCTCGTCCTGTATTTCCTTTGTCTTTGCCAGCCATTCATTCAGTAACAGATTCTCTTTCAATTCGTTTGCTGTCGCCTTCTTCAGTTGCATTGAAATATTTTTTTGCAATTATAACTCTCTCTCTCTCTCTCTTTCTCTCAAGAACTGGAGTAATGGGGTGGTGGGGGAGGGGGATTTCCTGTGTCTGTTTCTGAAATGTTGTAAGCAGCATTTTTCAAGTGGTTTGCGGCTAACACAATGCTTTTAGGCGAGGCCCGGGAGAAGGAGTATGAGACGGCTCTGTAGAAAACAATGAAGACGTCGAGAAACGTTGCCAAATTGTTGAAACTAGGCTGATAACTGCGGGTAGCCGAGCCGTAAAAGAGTATAGAGAAGAGACTGTACTTCATTTTAGGAACTAATATGTCTCCCAGTTCGATTCTCCCCAATGTTGGCCAAACGTTACAAACAAATTTGAATTGAAGACTAAACGGAACATAGTTTAGCCTTTTATTTGGGACACTGAAAATTAATTAGCCATCATTATTGAGGTCATTTAATTAATGAGTTCTTAGTGACCTTTCGCATTCTTATAATGAGAATTCGTGGCAATTTATATTTCATTTCCATAATGTTGAGCCGAGTGAAAACACGTCATGTACGCTCGACCTATCTTCAGTTATTCAATCGGGGAATCTTTATATATACCGCTTGGCTACTCTATGGCATATCACGTCTCTGCCACTTTGTTAAACTTCGCTATAATCGTAAAACTCAATCAATGGAGGACATGAAATATCATAGGATACTCTTCAAACTGATTTTAATCTTCAAATGTTTTCTGATTTTACATCAATACTTGCATTATTACACTTTTGGCGCCTATCTCTATCTCTATGTACTGCGAGTGGAACGCAATGAAGGGCAGAATTTTCTCATATCCTGCCTAATACAGGGTATTACGCTTCACGTCTTGCGTCGAATAATAGTGTTTCTGCATTCGAGAACTGATCGAATGATTATCAAGAATCTTCTGCATGAAATATTTTATGTGAATCGCACCATGGAAAGAAAATTTGATTTGATCTATCGTTGTGATACGAGTCTTTTGAGTTTATATTTGCTTAAACTGCTCATATTCTATATAATGATGGATTCGCTGTGGCATAAACCATATTTTCTATGGATAAATTTCCTTTATTGGGTTCTAATGGAGTATTGCATATTGGCGTATTTCATGTATCAATTGCTGATACTCAATTGGTGCTCTAATATCGCAATGTTCCTGCAACACTTTATCGATCATCATGAGAATTGTGAGAGCATCAACGAGTCCTATCATCGCCGCTTGACTTGTCTCTTCAAATTGCATTTACGCATAACGAATTTACATAAGTCGATTAACAAAAAGTTATCCTGGCTGGCGAATTCTATTTATCTAACAATTTTCACCTGCATTTTGAATATGCAAATTCTAATCGAATGTTCGGTCTTTGGCAATGATCCGTTGGAGAATAAGTTCTATATCATATCCGATGGCTGTCTGGGACCAGTCTGTGTGCCCATACTCAATGTCGTTATGATGGCCGTCTGTACAGATCGATTACGTAAATCGGAATTGGTGCGCCTACAACAGATTGTCATCATAAATGAAATGTATATGACGAAATCAAAGTTTATAAAGGATCTCAAGGTTATCAATTATGAGGTGAGTCCCACTACACACTTTGCTCCACTCAAATGAACTTCCTTTTTGATATCTTTCTAAAGCATTCCTCGTTGATCATACATCAGAAGTTGGATCCGCTGCAGAATCTTATCATATTGAGCACTACTTGCGATCGACAGTTTGCCTTTGATTATGTCATAACAGTCATATTGACAGCATTATCCTTCATCCAGTATACCATATCGTCAGAGGGCAAAATTAATGAGTGTGTCTCGCATAAATAAACTTGAGAATTTGCATTTAAGACATATGTCCATTGAAATTTCAATCAATTTGTTCTCCCACTCTAAGAAAACCATCTTTCAAATTCTTATGAAAACGGGTTGGAGTTAGAGGTGGAAAACTATCGATAGTCCAAATAGTCGATAGTACCAATAACATTAAAATAAAAAATAATACTTTTGTATGACAATAGGAAATCGAATTGAGAAATTGTTTTAATTGTTTCCTAAATAATGTTAAAAGACACAAAAATAAGGAATATTTTAAGGTTATACTTGAATAGATTTTTTGCATGTTTTTTGGTCTGATATTAAAGCAAGCTACGTTTTAAATGCTATGGGGACTATCGACTGTTTCTACTATCGATAGTTTTTCAACTCTAATTGGAGTATTGAATATGAATCAGAAAATATGGCTTCACCTTTTGGAAAGCTAAGTTTTCTTCTGGGGATCGCAAATGTAGAAAAAGCGGGGTAAGAGCAAGGTTTGTGCTCTTGAAAGCTTACCTTCAATACTTAAGATGCCTTTTTCGCGTTTGAATTGATAGATTGATAGAGTTATCAAAATATATTACTCAAATTGTATGGGAATGTTGGGGATTGATGGTAAATCAGTCTCATTAAATACATATGTTCTTTTTTTAACCAAGTTAATAGAGGAACTGAAAGTCGAACAGAAAGTCTAACAAGCAAAAGCCTTCCTTAAATTGCCTGTGGGACACAATGGGACAATCGAGGTGCTAAGACAAATCAAACTGGCCGAATAGTAAACGGCGTAAACTAGAAAAATTTAGAAAAATTTAGGTTTGGGTAAGAGTATAATTTCTGTTGATTTTTAAATGGAAAAAAGATGTACAGAAGCAATAATTGCGTTGCTTTCTCTATCTCTTACGATTATTTCAAAAGGTTATATTTAATAGTTATGCTAATTATTATACAAAGTGAACTTTTGACTTCAGAATATTAATATTATTCCGCAGACAAAGTAAAATATGTTTAATAATATTTGATATCGAAAGAAACACTTAATAAAATGTATTTCACGTTGAAAAAGAAAATGAAACTTTATAAAATCTATTAAATTAAATGAGCATATACTGGTTATTTTTTCTTGTCTAACGATAACGATAAGACAACTTTTAAGATAGATAAAGTAACCTAATTTTGTTTATGTATATAGCATATAAATTTATTTGTATTTAAATTTGCACAGATTACACGCATCTTTTCACTATAATTTTTACCAGAACAATTCACATTTTTTTTTCTTATTCCTACAAAAATACCAAAATTGGTGTGGCTGTGTGCCGAATTGGAAACTTTACCAAATAATCCAATCAATTACAAATACATATATAACCAAAATAAACTGTTTCCATAACAAAACTTCTGTCAAAACCTTAAAAAATGTTGCTGTTAGTTCGTAGTTTCGTAGAGGTCCTCAATGTCTTCCCAAATCAAAAGTGAAAAGTTTTGTTAATAATTGAATATCCACTTGGTATTATTTATTATCTTAACTTTTAATATGGCAACAATATAAACTTGTTGTCTGGTCACATTTCGCCAGTTCGCCACTTATCTTCCTACTGTTCAGTTTATTATATTCGTTTTCTTGGAAATATATATACGGTGGTCATTCATACTTCTATCAAGACATATTAATAGCACTCGAGTCATTCATTTTTGTTTTGATTCAAATGAAATTTTTGTTAACAATATATCAGAAAACTGATAATTATCTTATTTAATTCACATTAATAAAGGGTCAATAAATGTACTATCTTATCATTTATATTGAATCTCATCTACTATCTAATCAAGCTATTGACAAAATCAAACAATAAATATTGCGTCTTCCGGACTTCTTGATTGAGAGGCTATAAAGACTTTTGGCTCTTCAAAAGGTATTTAAGTCGAAAGTGTAAAAAAAAGTTAACAGTCAATTGTTAGCCACAATGAAAGTCATTTGGATTTATTTGGCAGTGTCTTGCCTAACATTTATAAAGTGCAGTTCCGAAGAAATACTTCAGACTTATAATGCTTCGGACGTTGTCTCAGAGGATGGGGATTCCAATTTGGCAAGGTAAACGAAAATCAAACCTTCATTTCAAGGCTTAAACTGAGCACTCATTCTTTAGTTGGAGCAAAAATATCCCAGCGACCATTGAAGAGGAAAATAACTATTATCTTGGTAACATAACTCAGCCATTGACCTCATGTCCACAGGTGTTTGGAATAGAAGGAATTTTTGAAATTACTGTTCCTGGCCTCGATCCCTTTCCAGTCTTGTGCAATGCTCAAATTGCCGGAGCAGGTTATATAGTAATCGCCAGTCGATCAAATGTCGAGCTAAACTTCTATAGAAACTGGACTGAATACCAAAGAGGTTTTGGAAATCTGTTGGGTGATTTCTTTATAGGTCTCGATAAACTTCATGCCATAACCAAATCACAGAACTTTGAGTTATATGTTCATTTAGAGGATTTTAAAGGCTTAACTCGCTTTGCTCGCTACGATGAATTCTACATTGAAAATGAAAATGAACTTTATAAATTGAGCAAATTGGGAGCTTACACTGGAGATGCGGGAAATTCGTTACTTATACAAAAGGGCCAGAACTTTACTACCTACGATAATGATAACGATTCAAGTTCACGAAACTGTGCACAAACATATCTCGGTGCTTGGTGGTACAACAACTGCCACCAAAGGTACAAATATTGTCATTTAAATGTAGCCCAAGTCCATTGCGTTATTCTATATCATTTTCAATTTTCAGCAATCTATTCGGAATGTATTACGCTGGGGCATATAACAACAGCATGTTTGCCCAAGGAATGGATTGGAGAGATTGGCATGGTTATGATTATGCATATAAATCTATGAAAATGATGCTTAGACCCAAATGCTGTTGCACTTAAATCAAAGATCTAACTCCAAACTGAATTTGAGATATTATTTTGGTATAAACAAAATATATATATATGTGCATATTATTAAAAGAAATATTATGCTGCTAAAGAAAAATGTAGTAAACCTTATCTTGAGGAACGAGAATTGAAAGCTAATTAAATTTAAGTTTAACCAGATTGGATTTTTCTGATCTTTGCATTAAAGAAGGTTGGTCACACTAATTTTGGCTGAGGCAATAATTTGTCGTCGTTGCGAAATAGAATTGTGATTTATAAGTTTTGTCTTCTTTAAAAAAAAATAAATATTAAAATTAAGCAAAACCAGCAAGTTTGTTCTACGTCCCTTGGTGAGAATTTTATAATTTATTTTTGCTTTCCAAATTTTATTTTTCAAATTTTCTTGTGAAATGTTTATTCGAAAAGTACTAAAAAACCAAATCGCAAAATTGGTTGGAAATTTATAGTTTCTTGTTGTGTTTGTTAATGATTGAAGGCAGCTTAATTTTTGAAATTATTTATTTAAACAAAATACATTTTTTCAAAAAAAATGTTTAAGATTTTTTTTTTTTGCATTTTTTTTAGTTTGGAAATATTTGAATTTTACACTAAAAGGACTTTTGAAAGAACTTTTTTGTCTTCGCAGAAATTAGAGTTTTTTATATTACTTCAAATTTTGAAAACGTTTTTCTGGCGACCATAATATCTCCAGTTCAATTAAACCGATTTTAATGAAACAAAGTGCAATCGACGCAGCATTGTCCTCATTCTGGTGTGAACCTAAGTCATAATTTTAAAAAAAATTTTACTATTTATTTTACACAGTACAACAAGAAAAAAAAGCTAAAAATTTGTTTTTTAATTTTTGAATGGCGGTAATTTTGTCAAAAAAAAAATCAAAATATTTTCTAAAGTTCAAACCAGAATAACATCTATGGTGATCCAAACTCTGTGTTTTATTTTTTTTTTCTGATTATCCGGAGTCGCGGAAATGTGGTCGCCGGCACTATATCTTATTATTTATTATGGCACCCAACTTTAATGGGTCAGAACTAAAGAAATTACCCACGGATTTCATGCAGAAAATAATTTTGTTATAAAATATGAACTCTTTATAACACAAACGAAAACGAAATATATTTATATATATTTTTTGTGTTTAAAAATAAGATTTTTTTTATAAAAAAAGAACGCAAAATAGGTTTATAAGAAAAATCTTATCTTTTTGTCATTCAAAATATAAACCAGAATACCATATTGACAGCTTGGATTTCCTAAGAAATTCATTTTATACTAATAATTGAGTTTTAATTCTAAATTTCATTTAACATTTAGAAAGAAAATGTATTCAAATAGTTTTGTTCATTTAGAATTAAGTTAACTTTTTTAAGCATGTAACAAAGATTGTCAATATTTACTTGATGTATTTTTTTTTTTTGAACATTTTCGTCTTACCAGCTATTTGTTACCTTCACTCTGCCCCGTATAAATTGTAATACATTTTGCCTTTTCAGCAGGACCTAGTGAACCTCGAACTTCTCTATGCCACCCATTTTTGCCCTATCATCCCCAAGTTTGTGCACCTTTTGTTCCTTCTATTGGATAT
This sequence comes from Drosophila nebulosa, assembly GCA_024703675.1. Taxonomy (NCBI): domain Eukaryota; kingdom Metazoa; phylum Arthropoda; class Insecta; order Diptera; family Drosophilidae; genus Drosophila; species Drosophila nebulosa. The sequence continues at coordinate 3,618,120 of CM045724.1, read as the reverse complement.
AAGCTAAAACCAGCAACAACTGTGCCCACATTAAACTCAATAAAATAAATGTGCAGCCATAAATTACACAAAGGGCGTCAGTTACACAGACTCACAGAGATATAGAGAGTGGGAAGAGGGTGAGGGGTAGAAGATGAAGAGCAGACTATGCAAAAATCGACAAGTGCCACAATTTTTTATGCAAAATAATCCTTTTTTTTCGCCATTGATGAATTATAGCAAATTAATTTTACACTAAAAGGCGACAAAAGCTAGGCACAATGACACGCCCAGTAGCCGCCTCTATGGAGAGGCAGCACAGCTTCTTGGCCATGCATTGAGTACATGACGCTTATCAGACCATTTGCATGGCTGACGTTGCCTAGGCAAACAGTTTAACCATATCAAATTCAAATTCGCATAAATTTTCGAGAGCTCCAAAACCCAAACATGCAAAAGAAAGAGGCAAAACCTAAAAAATAAATCGATTCTCAACAGGAAGAGCTCTGCTCCAAAGAGAGAGAGAGAGAGAGAGAGAGAGATAGACAGAGGAGAGCTGGAGCAGAAGCCGGGGAGAATAATGATGAGTTGTGGGGATGGAAGACCCCATCAGAGTGGAACTCTAACCAAAGTCAAATCGATTATTATTTTATCGTCTGCTTCGTGGGGGGTAGGGAGTGGTTGGGCGGGCGGAAGAGACACGTTTTTTTTTTTTTTTTGAGGGTTGTGAAAATAAATTTAAATGTACCGGCAAAATGTATCAAAAATTGAATATTTCACATTTTTGTTACTCTTCTTTGCTCTGTCACACCAAAAAAGTGGGTGAAAAAGTAAACCATCAAAATGGTACGTGACTGTTGAATGTTTATTGTTTGCTGAACTGTTGCTGGTTGCTGCTTGATGCTTGCTGCTGATGTGTTTCGAATTCAGTTTTGGGTTTGGCATTTTTGATAACTTTTTAATAAATTGTGTGGAAAGTGTGTGAGGTTTCGCAGGAATGGAAATTAGAATGAAAAATGTAATTAAAAAAAATGCAAGTCAAAGTGAATGGTAGCCTTTTTCTTTAGCTTTTTTTATCAGATGATTCCCATTTAAGTCAATCTATGTTATAGGGAAATATTTTATGAGTTCACAATAAAATTACTTTCAATTTAAAAACATTTAAATACATTTTTTATTTATTTAAAATAATTATTTACTTGAGCTACTTGAATTTTGGGGTTGAAAAACGCAAAGGTATAAAAAAAAGGCTAGATTTGGCGGTCAATGTTGGTTAACGTTAACCATTAATGCTGTTAGAAAGTCTAATTTATTACCCACTGTTTTCTCAAATTAGTTTCCAAGCCAAGTTTTAGCTTTTTATCGAACTTTTCTTCTTAAAAATGCCAATTTTAGCAAAAAATAGGCTATTAATTGCATAGGCGCACTTTGGGTTGAACTCTTAGACGTTTTCTCTTCGTTTGATACCAAATTCATGTTCCATCGATCTTCTGAAAATCTAAGAATTGATCAGTGTACAAATGAAGGTTAGCAAGTTTACCTTTTCTTCAAGCATTTATTGCCCATGAATCAATTAACCAACTATTATTTAAGAAAACTGAATTTTAAATACTTTTGGGACTCAAAACAATCAATTACAAATCAATAATTAGAAGAGATTTAGAAAACTTGTTTGACTTCTAGAAATTGGTAAAAATCTTACTTCTAAAATACTAAATAAGATTCCAAAAAGGTGTAAAAAATAGTTAATTTCTAATCGAAAATCATTATGAGGTTACAGCTGGCTTCTTTTATATTATCTTAAGCAAATTAAAAGGTATAATCATTATAATCCTTGCGCAGAATTTAGCTCTGAGGAAGGCTTTAACCATCTTGCATTTATATTCTATTCGTAAACACCGAATATTGATGTAGGGCGTCATAATAAGTTCGTTTATCAACACTTTAAACTACAAAAATTTATTTCAATTTATGTGCAATAGTTTTATGAACGTAAAACAAAGATGATTTTCTAATTTCGACTGAACCCTTACCATCTGCATGACCCTATGAAGCTAAAAGATTTCCTTGAAAATAAAAAATTGATACATAAGATTAAAAGATCGTGAGGATATTCATAAAATTGGTGCTAAGAAATGAAATCCCTTATGGAACTAAGCCTAGAAGAAAGAGTCACAATGGGCTTGAGGAATCTCAAATAAGTAATTCTTCATTAGATTTGGGATTGATTTTAAGCTTAATGAAAGAAAGTAGTCACCTCAAATGAGAATGCTTTAACACAGTTTTATGCGAACAATCTTAATAAGAAGCATTCAAATTACGAACTGAAATCGAAAAATTCAAAGGCTTATCCTCTAAGATCTTTCAAACATATTGCACTAATATATCATAGAATGTTGACTAATGCGATGCCAATTAAATGGAAATATGTTCTGTTTCGGGTCAGGCAAATTAAATTTTTGTAGGCCACGAAATCCCAAGGAACCTAAAAACGACAAACTCAATTCTGTACTCGCTCAAGAACCTAATTAAGCATTCAAAAACGTTTTGGGCATAAAGTTTAAATTGTCTGTGGAGGCGTGGCCAGAAATCCAATAATAAAGATGCCGACAATAAGGATGTCGACGACGATGGGAGACGATGGCTCATAAATTATGGCAAATTATTAAGCAAGAGTCACAGAAAAGTTTCGGTTTTTGTTTATTTCTGATGTTGTTGTTGTTGCTGTTGTTGTTTTTAGCACACGCGCCAAATACAAAGTGAAGTGAAACGTCTTTGAGGGTGATTTATTTTTATTATTATTGGCGGTGAATTTTAAATCAAAAAGCGTTCACAAAATGTTGCGCGGAAAAGTATGCTATACATTTTGTTAGCACCCAAAAAGCGAGAGAAAGCGAGAAAAAGAGAGAGAAAGAGACGGTGAAGGAGGGGGAGAATAAACGGCAGCTGCTTTTGTCGTTATTAATAACTGTTAATTATTCACCATTATAACTATGCCAGAAAGCAAAGCAAAGAGAATGAAGCGAAAAGAAAGTACACGTTTTCCTTTTTGGTTTTAGTCCTGAGTTTGGTCTAGTCGTTTCAGTTGCCTTTTCATATAGTTTGGCATTATATTTTATGTGCTTCTTAGTTAACGCCAATGCCATCTCTCTCTCTCTCTCACTCTCTCTCTCTCTCATGCTCTTTCTCACTCTGTATCTGTCTCTATCTCTCCTTACCATATTTACATATTATTAAAAAGTTTTTTGCCCAGCTCAGACAAGCGTACAAGAAGAAATAAGTAAAAGTAGCAGGCAGCAGTAGCAGCAGCAGAAGAAGAAGAAAAAAGAAAAACGAAAAATTTTCTATTTTGCCTTGGCTCTTGGAAAAGTTATTGAAAATTCATAAATAATTGACATTTATTGCAGTTGGCACACAGTGATGGTCGATAATGGACAAATGAGACGACGCCCCCGTTTTGCCTTGGGTGGGTGTGGCAGCTATATAGTTAGTCCCTCGCTCTTTCTCTCTCTGTCTCTCTGTCGTTCTCCTTCTGTGTGTGTGTGTGTGTGTGTGTTTGTGCATTGCATAGACATAAATATTAAAGTAGCTTACATACTTAATTGTAAATTATGTATTCAATTAGCTTTCTCAGACGACCTGGCTCAAATGTCCTTCGTAGTCCTGCATTTGGCCTGGTCAAAATAGGTTCAATCAAATTTGCTTGGAATTTATATTACTCTCTGCCAGCTGCAGGCCATAAGTTTTGCCCCCAAAAACAAAAGACAACTTTACAATAATAGTTAGAGCTTGATTATGGTATAAACATTTTAATAATCAACTGTGTGCCTAAGCGTATAACGCATAAATTTCAATTTTATACTTTTCCCATTAAATGCCTTCCGTAATATATTTTCAAATCTCATTATAAATATGTACTATTCCCTGGCAAAATACTTAAGCTCAGTCAAAATCAAAGCGAGTTTTTGCACAGCAAAACCAAAAGTAACTTTAAAATAAACAAAAGCCAAGCAAAGTACGCTTAAAAGTTTTTTTTTTTTTAACAATTTTAATGAGTGTTTCAATTGGCCTGTCAACTTTTTTCCTGGAATAGCCCCTCTTATATATATCTATAAAAATCGGAAGCGCAAATTTAGTTCTCAATAGGTTGATTAGATAGTAGACCCTGGCAATTGAGTTATTTAATTGCCACTATATTAAGGCAAGTTAATTATAAAATTGTTAAAAAGTCCCAAATAAGATTCACAATGTACTTATAAGATAAGATAATTGGCAGCAGCAATTAAAATATTCAATTGGCACTAGAATAATGTAGGTTAATTATAAAATTAGCTAGATTATTCTTTATCCATCAAGTATATAGATATGGAAAAATAAGTCCCATAACTTACTATATCCAATAGCAGTTGAAATGAATTTTATCAGTGGTAAACTAATCTTAGCATAGAAGTTAACTTCAACATAGCCCCTGAAGACCTTAAACATTATCGTTAAAGCTGGTTAAAACAAAAATTTGGTCAGCCAAGAACAAAAGTTTTTCTCATATTAATTTTTTTTTTATTCCTCCAATGGGCGCTATATGATAAGGTGGTCCGATCCTTACAATATTTAGCAAAAAGTTGTGAAATACAAAATTACACAGTTTTTCAAGTTTTGACTTGAAACTCTTAAGAATGTTCTCCTCAGAAGGACCTTTCCTTCCTATGGCAGCTTTTTAATATAGAAATAAAAAGCTTATATACCAAGTCTCGGGTCAGTTAATCTAAAACTAAGAGCGTGAGAGGTGTAGAAGCAATTCGGCTTCTCTTACAGATCAAGATTATATAAGTATACAATATAGGGTCGGCAAGTCTGATCTGGCCAATTTTATAATATGTACTTTTTGCAAGGATATAAAGATGCTAGGCTAAAATATGTCCTTGTTGTTAAAAATATTAAAAATGCAAGTAGTTTAGAATGATTGTGGGAATCAAGAAAGTTTTAAATTGTAAAGTTAGGATAGGAGTAATATAAAAAACTTGGCATTAATTTTTCGCTTCGCGTCTGAATTGACGCTCGACTTTGGCGTCCTCGACTTGATTGCATTTTGACTCCCCCCCGTCGCCATCCCTTATTTATCTTCTCTCGTGTACACTGGTCTATTGGTATAGGTGATTGTACAGTGGGCTTGGTATGCCAGTTCTCTTTATCTACTGTCGCTTCTTTCTTTTTTGTCATACCACCAAAATAACTTGCCAATGAGCGACTATCAACCCACAACAATCGTCATGGCAAACTATAATTCCATAGAAATAGCTAAAAACTAACTCTTCAAATATCAAAAGATACTGACAAACATCGTAAATACATCAAAATCGTTTATTATGAGTTTAAAGTTTCTTGCGAAATCGGAAGCCTGAGAGTCTTTTTTTTTATTTGTTCGGTAAGCGCTTGTCAAAAGAGGTTGATAAGATAGAAAAAAAAGGGAATGCCTTATAGAATTGATAAGATTGATGATCATTTTAAAAGGTATTTAATATATTAACCAATTTATTACAATAAATTGCTGTCTTCTTATATGCAGAGTAGATCCAATCAACATGTAGTTTCTTGAGTTACAATGGGCAGCAGGATTTGGGTCGCACCATCATTTTCATGATTTTATACGAATAATAACGACCACGCCAACCCTCCCAAGTCAGTCCTGTATCACCCAATCTGCTATTATAATCACCTCCATAATACAGTCCAAAGAGATTGCTGAAAAATATGAGATATTTAAAACAAATTTTGATCTTCAATTTATATGTAAAACATACGTATAGGTGCACGCTTTATGCCACCAGGCACCGCGTCGCTGCGCAGCACAATAAATATTTTTGTGCGGATTATTGTCCCTATCAAATGTGTAAAATTGTGCATCCTTATGGGCGAAAGAGTTACCCGCATTGCCAGAATAGGCACCCAATTTGCTCATTTTATATGATTCCAGTTCATTTTCAATATAAAATTCATCGTATCGCGCAAAACGTGTTTGCCCATTGAAATCCTCCAGATGTATATATAAATCATGGGCCTGGGATTTGGTTATGGCATGCAATTTATCGAGACCTAGAAAGAAATCACCTGACAAGTCTCCGAATCCATTCTTATAATCCTGCCAATTTCTATAGAAATTTAAATTGGCACTCGAACGACTTGCGATCACAGCATAGCCGGCTCCTGCTATTTGAGCATTGCACATGACGAGGAATGGACTGAGACCCGGCACTGTTATTTCATAAATGCCTTCTTCACCGTATCCTTGCGGACAGGACGTTAAGGTCTTCATATGCTCGATCAAACTGTTGAAGAAATTGACTGTCTCATCGTTGGTTTAAAGTGTCTTTTTTGGCTAAATTACCTTGTTGAATTACTTTCTCCAATAAGTTCATTTGTAGAATTCAAAATCGGTAAGCACTCAATAATTGTTGGGCAAAAGATTGCCAAAAGGAACCAAACGACTTTCATTCTGACGCCTACCTAACTGACAATTTTTGTCTTTAATTCCGCTTTATATGCCAATTTTTTTTTTTGTTTTTCTCTATCTTTCAAGAGCCAAAGGCTTAATTTGGTTGAGTTGGTCCTGTTCGGTCATGGCTGATAAGATAACCCAATCGATGAGATATCAGGCTTTCTATAAAGCGCAATACTTGAAGCAGAGTACGGAAATGCGTTAAGATTGCCCATAAATCAAGTATTCCAGTGAGTTTTTCACATGTTTAATTATTTTTTAGGATTTTTCTAAGAATGTCAGTTCCTTATTTGGCTAATATTTCAAAAGTTATAATAGAACTGAGCTCAAAAAGTATTGAGGCAGATGTGTTACCAATATTTTAACAATTGTCAAAAGGTAAAACTAAATTTTAAACTATTGAAGCATAAAGGGTAAATATTTTTTAATTTTAATCAATATTAAAAAGCATAAATAAGAATTTCAACTGCATAGTAGATAATAATGTTTTTGGGGCTCAAAATGTTGGCTCTAAAAATTCTCAAAAATCAGTGGGACAATTTGTCGGCCAATATGAAACTGAATTTTAATTGACTTTAAATCCCTTACTCACTGCAGATGATAGTATGCAGTTTTTGATTAAATCTAGCCTCCAGGTTTTGTCTGTCAGTAGGTGCAATGTGAGCGGTTCAAAGAGAGACAGAGGGACAGTGGGAGAGAGGTGAGGGGGGGTCGATGTGCGGCTGGGCATGATTTTTGTTGTGTGGAAAAACCCTGCCCACAGATTTTATATTATGAAAATGCATACAAAGCTTGACATAGACTACCGTTTGGGGTGCACAAACACACACAGACACATACACACTACACACCCACACACACTCATATACTGGCATATGAACTTTTACATTTTTGCCATAAAATAACACCAGAGGGCGCTGTCAGCAGCATAAGCTTGGCATTTCCGTTTTTGTTTTAGTTACAACTAACTACATAACATATACACACACACACACGCACACACTCTCTCCGGCTGTGTGTGTGAGTAAACCACATATGGTGATGGTTTTTGAGAGCCGGCGGTACGCATTGCCAGGCATTTGCATTCAAATGCATTTAATTAAATCAACTAGAACCAACAGGAAAATGCAAAAGCAGCAACAGTATTCCCCTCAAACCTCATCCCTCTTGCCACTTCTATACCATCTCTCCCATCCATCTCTATTCATCTCTTAACCGCCTCCACCTCCGCCTCTCCCATCTCTCCTTTATGAGCCTCATAACATTTAAAACGAAATTTATTTTGTGTAAATTTTGCCAGGTTCGTTAGTTTTAATTGTGTTTAGTTTTCATTTTTGCAATGCAACACGAAGACTGAAACAGTGGTTAAAACTGCTACACACACACACACACACACGCACACACACACATGCGTACACACAATCTAATATACGAATCAAATCAAATAGATCATATTTTTTGATGCCATTTCGAATGGAGAAATGTCAAATAAACATTTTACAAATATGTTTTTCATTTACGCAAAAATCCTTTAGTCACATAAAATGATTGAATACCTGCAATCAAAAGCTGCAAATTCTCCAAATTACAACATTCAAATCGAACAACATTTTTCAATTGCATTGGCAATAGTTTGGAAATATAAACAACTTTCCCAATTTAGTTTTTTGATTGATGGAAAATTTGTCCTTTAATAATATTTCTGATCACACCGTTTACGAAGCTGCTAATTAAAATATGCAAAATTTAAGACATCATTTTAGGCCAATATCAACAAGTTAGATTAAATTTCTCAAGTTTCCCAAGAAAATGCTAAAAAATAGTTAAACTTGAAAATTCGCTCAGATAATCCACTGTACTAGTAAATGTTTTAGTTTTTGGCCAACAATTAACTTGGTCAGGAAATGTTTTTACCCTTATTTCTAGAGAATACAAATACATACATATATATATGTATATATAGAATTTCAGTGCTCTGTGTTTTTTTGTGTGTTGATGCTTTTTCTGCCAAATTGGCAGTTTTCGGCATGCGGTTTTTAAAAACAAGCAAAACCATTAAATAAAATATAAAGCAGTCAAGAGGAAAAATCACACATAGCGAGAGAGAGAGAGAGAGAGAATGAGCAAGAGAGAGCGACAGCCAACAGAGGCAGAAGAATTCGAGACAGAGTCAAAGTCATTCCAAATTGCCAACCTGTCCGGAGGCCAATCCCAGTGTCAATTAGCCCCATCGGCTGGTTACATCGTACCCGCATCAAGCTGTCAGAAAGTTAAATGTGAAAAACTCATTCGTATCATTTATTTGATTATCGCTAATTGAAGCCAAATTTCTGTAGATGGATAAGGTAGAGAAATATGCCCAAATATAAAGAAACCCAAAGTCAAAACGACTCCTTCTCAGCCCTATTGATATTAATTTTTGGGGGAAAAAAAAGGGATACAAATTTATTAACACTTGACTGCATTTTCTTTGTGCCAAAAGAAAAGTAAAAAAACGTACAAAAACGGTTGAAGAAAAAAAATATACAAGAGCGAGAAAAGAGTTCCTTTTAGAACTCTCCCAGTTCATTAAGACAAAATTTGGAAAAGGAAAATGATGTTGATCTTGTTTTTTTCTAAGATTGAAAAGCAAATTCTGCACAAGCAAAATGAATTCTAGGGCCTACTGTATATAACATGTATATAGGTACTTTAGAAATGTAAAAAGTACAGTCAAACTATAAGTATAATATTAGAAATGGTTTTGTTGCACAAATTCTTCTATGTGCTTTACTTTTAGCAGAAGATGGAAATCTAAATAAAAATCAAGCTAAAACCAGAGTGTTTGGCATTTAATTCTTTGCAACGTGCAGCCACACTTTTTCACCTACTAATCAAAGCTAGAATGTTTGGCATTTTGTTCTTTGCAATTTGCAGCCACACTTTTTCACCTACTTAAAAGCAAAAGCAAATAATTGTCTATTTATATAAAGCAAAACAAGAATTTATAATCCTTTAATACTTTAGGCTATTTGCTAAGCTTGCTTTGGTTAGTCTTACTCATCACTTCCTTTATTTATAAGCTATTTTTTATAAAAGTATGACCGTATTCGGTTCAGCACTCATTGAGTTAAGGTAAATAAAGCCTTTTTCTGATTATCTGACACACCCAGAATGATGTAAAGCAACCATCTCATTAGACTCATATAAGGAATACGACGCAGCGTTATTTACCTATTAAATTAATTGAAATGTTTTGCCTGGGCAAGATACACACACAGAAAGCCCATGCTGACTTTTCCCTTGACTCTAATGTTCACAATTCTAAGACGCACCCAAAACAGCCCACCAAGAATATTAGTTATGGCCAACCTGCTCTTTCCCCGTCCCGTTAAACTGCCATTAGCAAGCAGCGAAGCATAATTGTGGCAACATTTAGCATCATTATTTTTGTTACTTATCTTTGATCTTAATAGTTTGCTTTGACAATTTTTTACGTTTTAATGTGATTAATTAATTCAAAACAGTCCCGACCGAGGGCCCTGTAAAGAGAATAGACACACGCTGTACATCGAAAGTTGGTAGAAAGTTTCTCTAATTGCCTTCAATCAAGAGGACGACGGACGAGGGACGGCGCGACGTATTGCTAAAACAAAACCCGTTGACAGTGACACTTGAGAAATGTTTATAAAACAGCAGCAGGAACTAGCACACAAAAAACCGTTAGCCTACCGCAAGGACTTATGAAAAATGAATAAGTTTCCCCCCTCGCCGAAACCAACTTCTCTTCATCTGTGCTGCTATCTGACTCCCATCTATTGTATAGGTCATTGTCTTTGGCTGAAGCCTTTTGAAAAATGAAACCAGGTGAGAGATAACTGCCCTGGCTCGCGGTACAGTCCAGACAAAAACTGTGGCTCTGGCTCCTGATGTCATTTATCAGCCGCAAAGAAGAAGAAGAAGAAATGGCAGGAGAATAAAAAAAACCGGCAGCATCATTTTAACTTAATAAACAATCATCAAGGCTGTAATTATATAACGGTAATGTTATAATGAGTGCCCAGACAATACATCAAGGTCCTTGTTTGCCTTGATAATTGAAAATGTTTGTAATTTTCGCCCGACTGGACTTTTCTCTCTTTTTTTTTGTTCTTTTCATTTTGGGTTTATTTTCTTTTTTTTTTGTGTTCTGCTCGCTCATTTTTTTTCCACAAACTTTGCACTTTTATCTGTTGCAAAAGTTTTCTTGGCCTTTTTTGGTTTTTTGTTTTTTTTGTTGCTGAGAAAGTTTTGCGACAGTTTAGGGATTAGCAGCGCCCCGAAGTAGGCAACAGCACAAATAAATAAACGAAGAGAGAGAGAGAGAAAGAAGGAATGGAAAAAAAGCGAACTTTCAGGTCATGTCCAAATTTAAGTGCTGAAAAATTTGCTGGATTATGTGGCAGTTGATGAATTTCTAACTCTAGGGAATTAGACGTTAATGTTGTTGTCAGGCCGCAAAAAAAAAACAGTCAGACAGACAGACAGAGAGCAATGCACTAATAGATTTGTGTCTAGCAAAAAGGAAAACCACAGAAACGAGCTGACATTATGTTGTAGCCAAAGTTTCTATACTCTATCTAATTAGGGCTAATAAGTGAGTTAATTTATTTGATAGCAAAATATAAATGATAATTGATAACAAGTTTAGTTTATAAAGAAATTAGGTAGGATTAAGTCCAGTCATAACTTTTTTTTTTAACATTTCTGCCAACAATTTTTTAGAGTAATTGTAGAAAAGCGTGGCTTGTTTGCTGTGCTGTGTTATCCTGGGACTAGGGTGAAAGAAAGTACAACAACCTCTCTATACACTCACACATACCCACACACACACACACACACACACGCACACTGACAAAGTTTTGATTATCACTTGCAGCCCACGCACCGTGAAAAACTTTTAGCTCACGCAAAACAAAAACACAAAAAAAAAAAAACCCAGCTGTCGGTGGGTCTTGTCGTCTCGGCGGTCCGCCTCAGAGTTTTGGCGGTTCCTGCGGCCTATTAAGATAAATTTCCTGACGCATTTTACGCCTGCTTATTATTTTTAGCCCCGGCAAAGTTTACCTTTTAACGCAAGTCGACGTTAAAAACTAACAACAAAACTGAAAAGAAAAAAAAGAAACAGCATCAGCATGAAGAACTCAAGTTGCGGTTTACTGGGAATTGGAAAAGTTATGGCAAAAGATTTCTCTATATAAATATGTAGACATGTATGTATCTATGTATACAGAGCTAATGATATAGGAATACCCTATAATTAGGCAAGTTGCTCCTTTTGTGCTTTGCCATCGCAATGGTTCTAGATTGACCCAGGTCGATGCTGTTCGGATCATTCAAAGGCAAGAAGACCACATGTCTCTCTTTCTTCTTTCTTCTGGTTGCCTTTCGCTGCTTTTTCGGTTTTTACGGAGAAAATGGACCTCTGGAAAGATTTTCGTCTGCTTATTAAAAGCGTCACATGGTCGCTGGAACTTAGCCATCCAAAGATCGTCTTCAGTCCGACAAAATGACCACCGATATCCTAACCGATTCACACCAATAGTCATATCGATATTGTAGTGTGACATCGGCCAGTGGTATTGATAATATATTTGAAGCTGTAGCCGATTAAATCTTATCTCTTTTGTATCATAGTTTTAAGAGATCATGTAAAGGAGGCAAAGTACCTCAAAGGACCTCAACTTTTAAAAGAAACCTAAACTGAACACTCCTTGAATATAAACTAAACTGTTTACCTTTTCGCAAGTGAGAAGAAAATATCTGAGATTAACATCTTATACTTTTGTTTCTCACTTATTGTTGAATAGTTTCTTCCATGTGGGAACATCATTATATCTAGGTTTCAGACTCACCTTTGAAACCTAAGCAAATATGCTCTAAGTTGTTGCTTACTTAGAGAAATCAAAGCAAAGTTCAAGAGTATATAAAACATATTTCTAAAGATAAAACGGACGATCTACATTTTGCTGGCTAATATTATGTGGATTTTCCCGCCATAGCCGCCTTTTTAACTTACTGTGATTTCAGTATAAGTAAATGATTCCTCATAGATAGAGATCGACTTAGAGTTGATCACTAGACCTTTTGTAATTTACAACAAAGTGAATATGACTTTAGTTGAAAAAGGGTAACTTTTGCACACGACCTGGCTAACTAAGTATCATGATGATGATGATGATGATGTATTCAATGTAGCAGCTGCCGTGAAAATAATTTTCGTTACCAACATCAGACATAAGCCCGAAGCTGTTGCTCTGGCAACAACTACGTTTTCTAACTTTATAAAAGCAAAGACTGAAGCAAGTTCGTATGAGAAAGGATGGCAGGAAGGGAAAGAAGATAGCCAAGAGGAACTTTCCACTAAGTCGCTTGTAGAGGGGCCCAGGCGCTTTGGCTGGCTGGCTGGCTGGCTGGCCGTTTGCGCAATTTAACTAAAAGCTCAATCAATCATCTTAGGTGGCATCCCTGCTGCCGCCTTCTCCGCCATGGCAATGCTTAATTTGTGCTCATCCTTTCGATTCACCTTCTTCTTCATCTATCCTTGCTTCCTTTCTTATTTACTTACCTACTTCCCCAACTCATTTGCCCTTCGTCTTGTCTTTATCAATGCATCCGCGGGCTCCTTTTGTCAATGTTGTCATAGCACAACGTTTCGTTCCTTGCGCGCTCCTTGTTGCTGATGTTGGCCTCAAGAAGTTTTAAGCCGCTTTTCGGGCGCTTTTTGAAGTTTATCTGCTTCGCTTCTCTGTACCTGGTCCATGGATTTACCAAAATTTGTGTTGCATTTGCCACACACACACACGCAAACCTACACCTACACCTACAAACACAGTTATTTGCTTAGCTGCAAAAGGGTTGATTATTAGGCAACGGCAAACTCTGAGAAATTGTTGCGGCTAATGCGCCCAAAGGCGGCTTATGAGGGATATTCAAAGCGAAGCTTGCTTCAAGGCGATGACAAGGCGAAGGACAAGAAGGACATGGCTTTAAAGTAATTGCTTGAAAATGAGCTGAGCTTTACATTGATCGCCAAGCAATTAAATATATGTAAGATATGAGAACTAAACTAAAAAGTCAAATTTCTCTAAAGCCGAGAGAGAAATACCTGCTCTCGGGCAACAACAACAACAACAACTATAAGAATATAATTATGTCTGCTTTCTGCAATTATTTCAATTATAAACACAAGCTGTTGCATTTTGTCAGGCACCACAGACGCAACACCAGCAACAACAACAACAACAACGACAACAATAAACAATGGAAAAGTTCTTGCCGTTGGGGGGACATAAAAAATCTACTTGCATACTTTTCAGCGCAAGCTTGCATAAAATGAGCACATTAGCCTAAAAGCAGACAAGAGGCAGAGTGTGTGTGTGTGTGTGTGTGTGTGTGTAAAAGAGAGAGACAGAGAGCGAGCGGAGAGAGGCTGTCGAGGTGGTGACTACAAGCACAAACGGCGAGGTGTTGGACTGTACGAAGATGATGAAGAACAAGGAAGACGCCCTGGCTTATGCAAAGTTTTTTTGTTTTCTCACCATGTTTAATGCTACACTTGAAGAAAATAAGCAAAGAATGCTTTAAAACTGAGAGATTATTGGGCATTTTTACTAACTTTAATTCTTAGATTCTTGTAATGACTTAAATAAACCAAACTCACTTTTCGAATCCACTTTTCAACAAAAGCCGTGAATTTGTAAAAATTTACTAATCTGGCGAATTAAAGATCGATCCTTTGCCGTGCTTGGGACGATTACAAATAGTAATGCATCCAGTTAGTAGCTCATCCAGTTTACTTTTATTTGGCATTGAAACCAAGAAAACTCACTTTTCGAACGATTTGTTTGTTTACAGTGTAAAAGATGGCATAATGTATAAGAAACTTATTAGTTTAGATGCCTATCATAATATTCTTCAAACAATCTATGATTGATAATGAACAATGAACTTAACTAAATTACTCTTTATATATCTAAATAATATTTTAGAATAAACTAAACAATTACTGATGATTCTAGTTTTTTGTTTACTGAATTTTTTTTTAAGAGTGTAGTTTAGCTATAGCTTGTTGCATATGCATGTCTGCAGCATACGAGAGGGAGAGAGAGAGAGAGAGAGAGAAAATCTGGACAGCTACAACAACAAGAACATAATTACTATATAAGCTGAACAAGCCTGGACTGACTTTTGACTCTGTCTCCGACTCCGACTCTGATTCCAGATGTTTGTTTATTTCTCTATTTTTCTTGCTAGCTTGTTACCCTCTTTTTAACCTTGGTTGGGATATATAGAGATAGAGAAAACGAAAGATTTTCAAACTATTTAATAACATCTTAGATTATGTTTCAAGCTATGTATGTCTATGCGTTATGATTTTTTTTTTTCATTTTTATTGATTGAAATTTTCTATTCATTAATATTTCTTTATTGGGAATCAGAGCAAAACTTGGTCCATGATTTGAGGCTAAAGAAATAATTAATTAGCTTTTTGTATTCAACTTTAAATTCTTTTCATCTTATGGCGTGACTATTAATTCATCAAATCGATTCGACAAATATCAAAAGACAAGAATTCTCACTCATTGCTGGGTATTTGAAAGTCGTTTCTACTTTTAAATATATGAAATATTTCGGAATTGTTTTTGACTCACGTTTTCTGCAGCAGCAACAAAACACAGAATAACAACAACTTTCGAGAGTTCATAATAAAACTTTTACTATGACAGTAAAATTTTAATGAAATCACTGCAAAGCTGCAAAACACTTGTGCTACAAACGAACCAAACGAGAAGTTCTCCGCTAGAAGAGGGGTTTTTTTTTCCCCCCTCTCTATATGAGAGAGTATATATGTACATATATATCTTTGTATATATACTACTTATTTTTGTTATTGTTTGGTACGTGTAAAGTGCTGAGAAGAGAAGATGCTGCTCGAGGGTAGCATAAGAATATAAAGAAAAATGGAACAAAAAACCAAACTGGTGACTTGATTGTTTGTTGTGGCAATTTGTTACACGTTTATGTTGGGGGGGGGGGGGGGGGAGGCGGTTGAGGATTGTTGTTTTTATTCCGTGATTTATAAATCAAGAAATCATCAAGATAATGAAGAAGTTATAAAGACTTTGATGAATAAACAGAAAAGAACTTATGTTATTGCTTTAATTGGTCAACATTTTTTGAAAACCTCAAGGATATCTTGAGCCTCTTTTAGAAGCCATTGCCATTGACAAAACTTGTTAGATTTATAAATATAAGTATAAGTTTCTTTTATTGTTTCGATTAAGACTTTTTCTCTATCGACTTTTGCCACAAACAGACTGTAGATTCACCTAACCAAACAAATCGGGCTGACCATAGAGAATAATCTTGCAATATAGACTCTCCTTTTGACCCAGACGACAGAGATTGCGTATATCGATGGACGTGTAAACCAAATAATCTGTATTGCAATGAAGTAACCTATCGCTGTCCTGCAATGGGGCGTCCAGAAAGTTTCTCAGGCAACGCAGACCGCGCATTTCGTGGCTAAAAGTGGAATCTATAAGCGTCACATGGGCACTCACTTTTCGCGAATCCGTGGGGCTGACCATATAAAAGACATAGGCCTGCTCGACATTCGGTTCGGGCGGTGTGATGTAGACCAAAAGCAGAATGGGCATATGATGAACAACTTGCAGCTCAGGTGTAACCGGGCAACTACGTGACGGGTTGGGCGGACCACCGTAGGCAATCACAGCGACAGCATGATTCCGGCCCGGAGTCAATTTGGTTAATTCGATTTCGTAAAGCGTTGGCCAATCGGCACTTATCTCCAGCATTGATTCCTGGGGACAATGGCGCATTAGCAAGTGCGTGAGCAACTCGATTGGTACCATTTGGGATCCACAATTGGCAACGGGACATTTCACTGGCTTGCCATAGAGCACATCCAAATCCAAAGTGCCAAAGACATTCTAGTTAAAGATTACATCAATGAGATACACCGACACACACACACACACACACAAAGTGCTTACCATAATTTCGAAAATTGAGAAAATTTATTCAATTTCTTACTTGAAACAAGCAAAAATTTCTACACTGATGTCAATCTGAAATAAATTCGAAAGCAAAATCAATGCTTAAATGATGTTGAAATAGAATTAATATTTTAATGAATTTAGAAATAATAATAATGTAAAGGGTTGCCTACCCTTTTTCTTTAATTTTCTAACTTCAAAAAAGGACTTCAAGCCAAATCATAAGTTTCCAATTGTCAAGCATTAACACTGTTTCTATATAACTCTTAGCTATATAAATTTGCTCAAGATTTTATTGTCTGAACGTTGAAAAGAGGTTTAAAGTAGAGTAAGAAGGGACCCTGAACCAATTGCAAAATAGAGAAGATTGTAATCAGAGAAAAGGTTAAGAAAAATAGACCTACAAGGCCCAGTCATGCAGTGTAATTCAATTTCAAACTATAATATTGAGACTTGACTTCATAAGAAATCGAAAAGTATTAGTTTTTTAAGTTTTAAGCATTACTGAGTTTTACATTTCTTACTCAAAGAGATAAGCAGTCACTTTTGCCCATTTTATTAAAATATAAACTAAAATAAATTAGCTCAATTTTTAACAGCAAGCATTTAAAAGACACTTTTAAAAGAAATCTTCCTGATGAGTCTATTTCGAGTCCCTTTGATGATGGAAAAGAACTTAAAAATTAGTCTTCTATATGTCCAAAATATGATGGAATACAAAAACAAAATGCAAACAAAATATTTAAAATATGACTCGAAAAAGAGTTCAAACTGATTAAAAGAAAGGAGTCATAGGCGAATTATCAAAAGGCGTAGTGTCTGGGGTACTATTTGCTACCGACAGAAGAGTCATTTATGATTGGAAAACGTTCATCTGAGGACTCACAAAAGGATTCACTAATGAACTTCTGGATGGGAACTATCTTTTGTCTGTATGACTGAATAGGAATTCCGGGGAGAGGAAATAAAGTAATTTAGTCATTTAGTGAATTCAAATAAGTTGATTTTCTTTACAAAAATCTTCTGCTTATATGGTTACTCTGAAACTCTATGCGTAAGATTCTTAGGGTCGGGGAATTTTATTCTAATGCTTGACACGGTCGCTAAAAGGTCGCTTTCCAGCCCATGTGGGGTTGAAATTATTTTGAATCCGGCATTCGTTGGTCGTTAGATGTCTGGCGATTGACAGTATTTTTGTACCTTAATGTGTCGTGTATAGGATATCTGTATTGTAAAAATGTATATTTATATAATAAATCATTATTAAACTCAACTTCAAGTTCGAAAAACGTATCACTTACTGGGAAATCATGAGAAAAGTCTTTCTGAAAGTGGTATTACTTAAAATGAAGTTTCATTATTCCTCATTTAACCATTTGTTTTTAGAAATATCAAACTTAAAAGCCTACATATCAAAGGATTTTACTTCAACTTCTATGACTTTAAAATTTTGTTTAACTTGGCATTTGGTTTTTTCTTAACACTTCAACAAAGCCAAATAAGCAAAACCTTTTATCTCAAATGGTACACAAATTGCTCACACACCTCTAACCGAATGTTTGGGTCTATAAATATATCTGTCATATAAATCAGTTTAACAGCCACACCCACTTACAGAATTTTCATAAATCACAAATCACAACCACAAAAGTGAAACCAACAGACAAAAGAGCAGACAACTCCTGCCAGCCAAGTGATAAAAGAAAGGGGGAAATATATATATAAAGAAATATATATTTTTTTATGCAACTTCTTGGAATTAATTTGCATTATTAAATCGGAAGCATGAAATAGCAACAAAATACAATACGATAATTAAAACATCCCCAAGGAGATGGCAACTAATTGCCGCAGCCCTTTGGCAGTCAGTCGTTTCGGTTATAAATAAATGAAATGAAAGGCAAACCCAAAAACCAAACCAAAGTCAACCCAATGCATAAATTATAAACAAGTGTGGCATTGGCGCCCTAATTTATGCTTTAACAATTTTTTTTCTGTTTGTTTTTTTTTTTTTTTTTGCCTCTTTATTAATGGCACTTGGCGTGAAAATTGCTCCAAAGAAGGAAGGAACGATAAAACTGAGTGAGAGTGAGAAAAAAGAAAATTTGTTGCAAACGCACTAATTCAATAATTTATGCACATTTTTTTAATGCATGAATGCCATTGGGCATATTAAATGCAAGGATTCGGGAATCCTTTTATATTTTCTTCGTTGTTTTTAATTAAAATCAAAGAAGTTCCAGTGAAAATGCAACTATGGAATGCCCTTTCTTACGTTGAACAGAGCCTAAATGAATTTAGTGTGATTGCATTTGCCTTTGGGTCCAGTACAAAATTAGTGTGGCTGCATATTTATAAAACATTAATACCATAATTCATGGTTAACGCTGCCAAATCATGGAAATCGTAGAAGATATGTTGCTCGAATTTGGTGACAAACTGACTTATAAATTCATGTTAACCTTAAGCATAGGGTATTGCATAAAATTCATATATGAAAACGACAGAGTAAAAGCGAAAGGCACTTTGGCAACTCGGTGTGCGTTTCAAATTGAGCGGATTAAGTTTAATTACAATTTTTCGGTACAGCTAGAGATTGGTGAGGACCTCACAAAGCATCTCCCCCATCTACACAATTACACACTTACACACACACACACACACACACACACACTAGCACTCACTCAGCATGTGCGTATGTATGTCTATGGGTGCATTGCAGTTGTAAGGGTTGTTCCTTTGTTCGCGAAGCGTAAATGAAAAGTAAACCTTTATGCAACGCTGCGGGCGGCCTGCATTGCATCCATTTCATTCCTTCCAACCCAACCCAACCCCTCCTTACCCCCCATCCCCCCACTTACTACCACAATCCGTGAATATTTCGTGAATATATTCCAAAAATTCGTTGCGCGCACGTGTTCCTGCTGCTACTGCAACTCCTGTTGCTCCATCCATCCATCCCTCGCAGTGAAATGCTTATAATTGGATTTAGTTGTCGTTAAGTTCTCTACCGTCCGACTTGCATATGTTTTCAGTCATTATTGGCACCCAAAATAGGCCAGAAATGTTGTCCCCACACACTCTCCGCCCTCCAGTCCGCTTATATGTGGTGTGTGTGTGTGTGGGGGGGGGGGGGAGGGTTGCAATTTCAACCCACTACAAGAAAAGAAAACTGATTACAATGAAAGGACATGCACTGAGGGTGGATGGATGGATGGTTTGTTGGATGTTGACTGGGTGAAGCTTAAGATCCCCGGACATTGGCTAGGTTAATTAAATTCAATATTATGCTGAATTTTAATGTGCCAACCATCATCATAATGAATATCTCAGCAAACAATGCTGCCGACAACGACGATGTGGACCCCATTTTGATTTATGGCTTAAATAAATGGATTGGCGTCAAAGAAAATAAATAATTTTTTTCAATGGTTTTCCAACAGTTTGACTTTAAATTTAATTCGACTTATTCAAATTTAACTTCCATAAGTTATCAATTAATGTCAATATGCAAATCTAAGAAGGCAAATTACATGCATAAATTTAGCAGATATTTCTCACTTCTTTTCATATTAAATATTTCTATTTGAAAAGAAAATGCTTTACATTTTTTTCTCGCATAACTAGCTCTTACTTATTTAAGAGGAAGAGTTCTTCCTTTTGATAAATTAGTTAAATTAAATTCTTATTTTATTTTTTATTTTTTTTCAATATATTATTTTAACAAAGTTTTTGTGCCTTTTTGCACAAAGGTTTTAGTTTTTAAATGTTAGAAGTTGTTCTAATTAATAGAACTTTCAAAATAAGACACGTTAGAATTGGGGTCATATACTTTCAGAAAGTTTAATCCGATTGGATTATAATGGATTTTTTCTTTTACCTTTTAGGCTTTAAAAATCAGTTAATATATATCACTGAAATCTTTTCCAAGTTAGTATTAGGATAAGATGAAGACTTGAAATATTTTTTCAAAATCAAAGCATCAAAACAAAATAATTGAAAAAATTTCTGTTGTTGCCTTGATTAATGGGTAGACTTTTGATTTGATTAGATATCTAAAAAATTATATTAATTAAATGTCTTTAGCTTAGCTCTTTGTTGAAAACAATCGTTTTAGTTAGATACGTCAATTAAAGGTTCAAATTTGCAATTTTAATTAAATTGCAATGCCTATTTTAAGGGCATTGAAAAATGTCAAAAGGAGTTGATTGATTAAGTACTTTTTGAGAATCAAAATTATGCGCGTAATTTATTCAGAAATGTTTTCCAGTCTTAAAGCACATGTTTTACAGGTTTTAGCTACATCAAAAAGAATGTCTTGATTGGCTTACAAATTGTAGCCTTTTTTGTTGCTTATCACCTACTAGATTTACCAACATATATATACATATACCTATATATAGCCAGCTAGGACCTTCTTAGACCGACGAATTATTTACGAAGTAATTACGTTTAATGCCCGCCTCGACGCTTCTTGCTGGCAACCAATTGAAGTAGGTAAAAGGCAGAGAGAAAGCGGGAGGCAAACGACTAATTACTTTCGAAAATTGTGATCAATCACACGAGAATAAATATATGTATGTATGTGGGTTTCCGTGTGTGTGTAACATGCTGCCATTTCCCACTCTCAACTCTCTGCGGATTCTCTTGACCAAAGCCAAACGACAAAACCCCAACAAAGTGAAGCCAAAACACCTCGAACGGACTAGACCAAGCAGGCAGGCAGGCAGGCAGAGAGAGAGCGACATTGACGACGTTGACGAGATGGAGCCAAGCCAAGCAAGCCAAGCAAGCCAATGGCATGGCTAAAAGCATTTCTGGCTTAATCGTTTCATGTCGCGCGACAAGTTAAAGTCCATAGACCGAAAAAGGCTGGCGGGGATTGAAGGAGGCTTTTGGATTGGAGATTGCAGATTGTGGCAGCAACTGCTGCTGCCATGGTTATTACAACAACCTCTGCCCTCGGCCCTCTGCCCCTCTGCTCGCCCCATAGATTTGTGTGTCTAGATTAGCTTGAGCGGGGCGAACAAGAGCCGCCGCCGATAGCTAGCTCGGCTTTTAGTAATAATTGCAAATCAATGACAGTGAAATTCATTTCATACAAACACAAAACGCGTTTCCAAAATTTCAATTGGGGTCGCATTTGTAATTGACAAAAAGCCCCCCAAAAGTGCCTGACTGACCGACCGACCGACCGACCGACCGACCAAACTGTTCGCTCGCCTGCTTTTTAGGGTGACCCGAAATGGATTTGCGTTTAAATGACCAACGCAATTATGCTCCGGATTCAACATACAATAATTATGACAATGGGGTGAGAGACCAAGAGGGCTGAGTGGTGGGGAGGGGGGGATGGGTGAGTGAAGCGTGTCTGTGTCAGGTCTATGCCATTGTATTGGAAAATATATAATTGATTTAATCAAACAATGACAAAGATTAATGCCATAAAAAGGTAACAGGGGCAGGCAAAAACCAAAAGGGGGCGGCAGTAAATTAAAAAACTTTAGATTCTATATCAGCCAAAATTGTATTGAAATCTAAAAATAAACTATCTAAGCATGACTTTTGAGGATCTTAATAACTTCTCAATACCTCAAAAGGACATCAAATTTCTTTATTCATATTTAACCCCATTCGATTTCGCATGAAGGAAGCCATTAAGAAACCTTTTCAAAATTGCCTTGACCGCTGTAATCCCGTCCAAATGGCTTTCTTTTTAAACAAGAAAACAATAAGCATTCTTTTCAATTTCTTGACCCGCTTGAGTTTTCCTTTTGACCACATGAATTCCATTGTTTTGTTACATTGTCAACATTTGGTATTCTTTTTTGGCGTAGGAATAAGTTTGCTTGCTTTAAGTTAAGGGCGACACAAATTTCTTGAAATTTAAACAATTCTTTTCAAGTTGAAGTCACCTTTTAGGTCTCGTCTCTAGAAGGTGCCAAGAAGTTATAAGAGGAGCTATAAGATCATCCACAAAGGGCGTCAATCCAAGTGATTTTTTTTTATCATTTAGGTCAAGCTAAGTTGGCTTTTTTTTGAGGATAATTTATGTATATAATCTGAATAAATTATAGGTATGTCTGCCCAAAAAAGATCTGTTTTCTATCAAAGTAAGCCAAGAAATGATGCCAATTAATGTATTTATTCTAGTTATATTTTTCGATCTAGAGATGAAAGATGAAGGGTATCCTTATATTCACCCAAGGCGTAATTTTGATAGAAAACACAGGTTTATAATTAAAAATGGTCAATTTTTTATTGCTCTATTATAGTATACAGTCCTTTTTTAAGGCTTATTAACATAAATTTTACTCTACAAAATAGCCTAAAAAAAAAAATATTCAACAGCTTTAAATCCCATGATCTAGGCGACCAATTCTGGTCACGAAAATGGGATTTTGCACGAACAGGAAATGATTCAGGGAGTAATTGAATTGTTTGGCTCGAGCTGTGTGGCATCGTCTTGTTGAATATCTTCCATAAACATAACTTGCAATTTTGGCATTATTAGCCGTCTTGCGTGAATATTGTCACAAATTTATTTATAATAAAGAATTTGAGTTACCACTTGCAGTAAGTAGCTGAGCCCTTCGGACACAAATTCAAGACTTAAATTCATTTTGTTCTCCGAAAAGTCTCGAGTCGTTTCCAATTTTCTACTTTTATGATCTTGCCTGTTATTGTGATTTAAAGCTGACAATTCTGGTAGAGATCATGGTGAAAGACAAGCTCAAGAGACAAGTTCAAGACTTAAATTCATATTGTTCCCCGAAAAGACTCCATTTCTATTAAATAGTTCTCTTTTATGAGTTGATCTTTTATGGGTAAAGAGAAGAGAAAGTAATAATATAGACCTGAAATCTGATACCTGTCACTGATAATAATTGAAGTTATTGTATATCGTTGTAGTCCTTATTAACGTTTCGTTATGTAGAATTGGAGACGAGTAGCTAAAGAGCTCAGGCTTAAGTAACCTATTGATAAGTACAAGGACAAGAGGGAAAGCTACAAACTATCAAAGAGAAAGAGAGAGACAGAGAGAGAGAGTTTGTGTGGGCTAGTGTTGTGAAACATTTATTAAATATATATTCAAAGTGGATAAAAGTGCCTATTAAGTGATGAGTGGTTTTGGTACTGGCTTCTTGGAGAGCTTTAAATTAAGCCTATAAAGCCTTCCATTTATATTTTTAGTTATATCTTCTCATAATTAGTTAAATTACAAAGTAACTTTGTTAATCTTAAAGCCCAAAGTCGTCACCCCCTTGGAAGTAGAATCTGTATACGCCACTGCTTCGAGTTACTCTCTGTTTCGATGTAATCGAAATAACTATAAATATGCAAAAATTATACATAATTTATATGTACGTATATTATATGAAATTTTTTTTTGCACTGTTCACGCAATACTTTATACATATTTACAAACTATAATTTATTAAATTGTAATTGTTTATGGCATATTATGGCCATTATGGGCAGAGGGATCCATTTATTTTCATATGCCGACTGCATCTCATTGGCCATTTTCAATCAATTGTCATTTGCATAAAATCAACATAAAAATGGCGGCACACACACACACACACGCTGACACACACTCTCTCAAACACCCAATTTTAATTAAAAATCAGTAGCGAGAAAAAAAACAAAAGAGAAGCAGTAAAGAGAGAAAAGCGAAAGTAAGTAAGTCACTTCAAAAATTTTGAAAATGAAAACTGTTTTAAATTAGTGAAACGTTGAGGCAATAAATTTTTCTGCACTCTAGAAAAATACAAGAAAAATGCGCATAAATTCAAACTTGGCAAGTGCAATGCAAAAAGGTTGCCCTCTCCTCCTCTCCCCTGCTGTAGGTGAAAGTAGAGAAAACGAAGAAGCCGAGCTGTGTGTATGTGTGTGTGTGTGTGAGGAAAACGATTTGCATAAATGCAAATTTTCTTCTTTTACTTTTTTTTTTTTGCTGTTGCCGTTGCTAACACGGCAAGTGGAAAGAAGTTGCCTCGTCACTCATCACAACTGGCCTATGCATAGACTAATGAAGTAACTAAGAGGCGTGGCATTGCCAAGTAGGCGTATTGCGTGAAACAATTGGCTACACATGCTAGTGAATTACGAACAAGATTGGTTTGTGTAATGAGTACCATAAATGAGTGGCTGCCAAGCATGTAAGGAAATAAATCACGATAACTGAATGGAAAACCATAAACGATAGTTAGCTGCTATAGGTTATCGATTAATTGGTATTAACCAAGACGGTAACTAAGTTTACTATTGGAGATTTTCCATGGGAAAATCTAGGGGGAGTGAAGAGAGTTTTTTTCAAGCAGTTTCATTTTTAGATTGAATTTATATAAAACTTTGTAGCGGAATTACTAGCGGTAAAAACAAAGGCGCTTTGCCCATTTTTTGGGCGCCTGCTCGTAGAACTTTTCTACGATCTAAGATCCGTTCCATTTACTTTTCTTAAAGGAGCGCCATTTAAGCTATAGAGAGAGTGGAAACAGTTCGCCCGCTTTCTTAAGGCGACGTTCATCAGTTTACTGAGTCCCTACCACAAAGAGCCGAGCAAGATGTGATAGCTTACGCAGGAATAACTGCCGGCCATCATCATGGTAATGCAGAGGTATTCACTTGGTTATGGAAATGGCATTGAAGTTGCCATGCAAATGCAGCCCCAAAATCATTTCCATTGAGGAAAAGGCATTTCTGTTCATAATTGTTGGTATCTCTGCTTTTGCTCGTTCCATAAATCGTTGATCAGCATCCAGGCCAAGTGTCCACTTTATTTGTTTCTCCAGAAAGCCTGCTAAAGACGCCCACATTCAAGGCTAAGTAGAGTTCTGCTCCCGCCCCTTGCCCAGCCCAGATTCAAAGGCTGAATTAAATTGGTAGTAGTTCATATAGTTTCCTTACTGAACAGCTCCAGGATCTCCATGGTGTTCCATATTCGTGTTAATGAATTTGAGCTTTATTCTTGGTTTTGATCATGGCTATGAGCTTTATTATAAATTTATATGAAATTTATTAGACACCAAAAATTTGAAATAAGTTTTACTTAAACTAAATGTAAAGTTTAATGTGGTTAAATTTTAGTTTCTTTATTAATAGTTCCTTGTTTAAAATGGATTCCTTTAGATTACTCATAAAATTGTTAGCCAATCTTTTACACTATATAATTTTATATATATTAAAGTCATTCAATTTAGCATCGCTTACAAAATTGTTGTTAATTTAAGTTTAACTTGTTAATATAACTCCTTGGGCCTGACCTTAATTAAAGTTTGATTACAAAAGCTAAAGAAAAATGCTTCACTTCAATAATAAAATATTAGTTTAAAATTAGAAGCTCTTAATAAATTTAGAAAGCCTTAAAAACTAAAGAGCAATCTTTGATATCTTCACTTATTGGCAAAGTAAATGCCATTTGAAGAAAAATCATATTAAAAAGTCAATTCAATTATTTATTACCCTTTCGAAAAAACTGTAAATCTACTTAAAATGCAAACTAAATATACATAATGGAATAGAGAAAAAAAAGGCGACGCACTGCCTAAACTCTGCCTCATTTACACTTGAAATTCGTTTTGGTTTGGAAACAAAACCCCAGCACAAGCATCTCACATTTAACATGGAAGAGTAAAGAAGAGTAAAAAGGCAAGAAAAGAAAGGGATGTGAACACACACACACACAACCCCAACAACAACAACAACAACAACAAACTGTTTCCAACTATACCAGCCACAATATCCATTGACAAACGCCAAACTCTAGACCATTACACGCCCACCATGCCACGCCACGACACGCCATGCGATGTCCATGCTATGTCCAGGCTCCGTGGCACTCCATTGTCAAAGCTGGGCCATATTGTCAAAGGACATCATCAACATAATGGACATGTTGTAGCCACAAAAACGGATGTTAAATTGAAAAAAAAAAAGAAGAGAAGAGAAAAAATGAAGCAAAGCAAAGTAAGGAAACCAAACCAAGGACAGTAGCAAAAAAAAAAAAATGAGCTTATAAGCTTATGAGCGGAGAATGGCAACCAAAACCAGGACCTTCCACTCAATTGAAAAGCTAGAATGAAGGACAACTACAATATATCTCGCTATCCCACTCTGTCGCGTGGTAAATGGATATGGAGGCTGGGCGAGGGGCATGGCCAAACAACAACTATTATCATTTGGTTTTTGGGGACCTTTTGACAACAAACCGAAATGAGTAAGGAAGCCAATAGAGCAACGAACTAAAGCACATAATAGGCCATTGGGTAAAGCAAGCACTTGATGAGGGGTCAAGCCCCGTAATGTATGCTAATGATTATGATGAAGAGTTTGCCTGGCTGTGTTTCCTTTCTATTTTTTACATCTCATTCTCGTCTCGTGCCCTGTGGTGTGGTGTTACATAAATTGCTCATCTTTTTGGAATCGAATTGACATTTCGATTTCTTCTAGTCAACTTCAATTATCTGTCGTTTAACCTTTTTTGAATGCAGTTGACATATTGGCCATTAATTAAAACATCAACACTAGGGAATAACCCACTCCCCGGTTTGGTAACCCGAATCCAACATGTGCTCCCACCGCCCAACGCCTCCTGCCCCTCCGTAACCGACTTCTCAGCGACTTGCGCAACAATTTCACATGTCAACGCATGCAAAAAAAAAAAAAAAAAAAAGTGAAGGAAGAGGACCAAATGTGAAATGTGATCAGGTGGAAAGGCAACGCCATTGCCAATAAAGGTCAAATGAAGAGTTGTCAGGGAGGGCAGAGGGTGGGCAGGGCAAAGAGAACATGACACAAACGGGAAGGAGGCAATAGCTAGGCGGGCCCTGGGTGGGTGTGGCATTTAACCCTTGACAACGCGACGCGTGCAAATAAAATGGGATGCAGCTGCTGCTGCTGCCACTGTTTCTGACGTTGTCATGACACTGGCTGCCGGCCGGGATAACTCTGGAATACACTTGGGTTACCAGAGCAGGAAATAATGTTCAACCAAGCGGAAGTAGTTGCTCCATCAAAATGTATAGATTGACTTTTGGATTGCAATGTGGATTGCAAATGGAAATGGCAATGGCAATGGCAATGTCTTTAGTTATCGTTGAGAATTCAACGATTTGCAAAATTCTTAACAAAGTTATATCCCATTCATTCAACACGAATTGAGTGACAAAAAACTGTTCACGTTTTACAAGTAATTTGTTTAATGAGGATGAAATCAAATTAGTTTTGCAGAAATAAAAAAAGTTTATAGAAAAGAATTAATGAGTTTAATGTCATTCTAAAAAATGTACAGATTTATGAGTGAGCCGAATGGAAAATATTATTCTAAAGGCAGTATAATATATATAATCTCTGTCACAAAAATAAAGAGTAAAACAGCTGCCTCCAATGGGGCGTAGTAAAAGACACCTTACATCGTTAAATAAGACTTAAATATCGGGTCTTCTACCTATACATATAATACGTTCTTTTTTTTCAGAATATGTGCAAAAATACCAAAAATTTTAGATGTTATGCTCTGTTGATCATAGACATCTTAATATCTGGCTTGGAAAGTTTAAAAGATTCTTTCTTTATGTAGACCTCTTGATTTTTGTTCGAGAAGATGCCTTAGAATAGCTCATTTACTTTATTTTCAGATTATAATTTCACACCCTTTCTTTATTATTCGTGGTCTTCTTAGTGTGCCCGTATCTTTCTAAGTATATAAACTTGGGCTATAAAACGGTCAGTCTTAAGAATAATATGACCGCTTACATGAACGCTTTGTTGAATCGTTTAAGTTTCTAAATTTCTATAACAACTTGCTAACTCTTTTATCATTTTATGACTACTTAAAAAATGCAATGATTTTCTAATTAATTAAAATTAAATCTTAAAACTTTGCTTTGTCGTTTAATAGATTTGAAATATTGCATAGACCAAAACAGAGGCAGAATAAAACTTTACTAAAATTTTGACATATGGCAATTTGTTTACTCTTAAGACCTTCTCAAAGCAAAATGCATTTTAATGTCCTTGCAAAGTATCAGCGTCTGCTTTTTAAAACCTCCTTTCGAAGTGCTTAAAGAAAACATTTATCTATTTTTTTTAAGACGTTTCCAAGCCAAGAGCCAAAAGCGAGTAAGAAATTTGAAATATATATAATGAAAATTTTAAAATATTGTTAAAAGAAAACTCTCTTTATTGGTCTCTATTCTCATTCTGGAATCGGTGTTGGAAATATTGACTTAAAGTTCAAAAGATTTGTTCTACTGTAAAGCGACACCAAAAGCAACTTAAAACTTGAAAAAGTTTGCTCAAGTAACCTTTGGATTAGTTTTTATATTTAGCACAAAAGATTATCTAAAACTAATATAGTATAAAGAGTGCAATGTCCGACTTGGTTTAGCTCTTTGTTCAAACTGAGCCACTTTTCTTCTTTGTTATTTGTTTTTTCTCTCTTCTCTCTCTGGCCCGACCAAAGACAGAGAACAGAGAGAGAGAACTTAAAACCAGATTTTAAGAAAGAGTAAGATATTTTTAATACTTAAAAATAAAAAAAACCTATATTGTTATAGTATTGGGTATATATAGCATCATTTCTCTTTCCTAAAATCAGTAAGTGACTTTTCCCCTACAATGACCATAATAAGTTCGAACGTTTTGCACCAATAAAAAAGAGCTTTTTAGTTAAAATTATTGAATATATTAGCCCTCAAAAGTATGCTAAAAGCGTTCAACAAAATATGTATCTAAGAAAATAGCCAAAATCGATGACTCTTTAAGTCTCTTAAACTCAATACTTAACATAAATTCATTTATGATGCCAGCATGTAATCAACGTTTCCTTCAACTCTTCTTGTGACTATCGATTTTGTTCAGTTTTTTTTTTCCCCCCCATTTAATTGAAAGTGTATTTAGGACATGGCCTGAAGGCCTTTGACTTACTTAAGTTTCAGGGGTTGTGCATGGATTGGACTACCCTTTCGATCAACAACATGAACTACCTCATCAAACTTGAGTTTAATTGTTTGTTTTCTTAGTTTATTGAACATTCGATAGACACAAAGGGACCAAAACGTAAAAGGAAACAACTGACTGACTGAACTGACTGACTGACTGAGCACTTCAGTTGATGCACTTAATGTCCCTGGCGTGTTTCTAATGGCCATCATTTTGGTCATTTTGTCTGGAACTTTAATTAACTCGCTTTAAGCCGCTAGCTAGACGCACGTACTTCTAATTTATAACCCGGCCGTAGGTGGGGGGGTGGGGACTAACAGTTGACAGGACTCTCGGCCAACGGCCAAACCAAATCCCAAAGTCATTTATTCGTCCTTGCTGCTGCTGCTGCTGCTGCTGTGGGCCCTTATTTTATTTGTCTTTTTCCATTTTTATTTATTTAGCCGATGTCGCGTCGTCGACAACTAAAAAGCCATAACTATATGTTTTTCTGATACATTTTCAAAGTGCCCGGGCAAGTCGCTGGAAATTTATTGTTATTGCGTTTTCTACGCGTTTTCCTCTATATATAACTCTCTCTCCATTTCTTTCACTCTTTTCTCTCTCGTTGTTCTTTTTTTTTCACAAAATCCAAGGACATTTTGTTGTGCATTTGTGTTAACCTAATATGCTTGTAATTGCTAACTGGAACCAGAACCAAAAGCAAGAATGAAAGAATACGAAAAAAAAAATAGAACAATATATGGGTTCTGTTGTTGTTGTTGTTGTTTCTGCTTCCACTACACACTAACACACAGAAAGAGAGAGAGAGAGAGAGGGAAAGAGAGTGGGAGAAGAGAGAGCAGGAGCTTGTTAGTGAAAGTTGCAAGGACTCGCTACTGCATTGTCCATTGTTAGCTATTCTACAATATATTTGGGGTAAAAATAAAAACCACACACACACACAGACACATTCACACACACACACGGACACATACACATGCACACATACACTATATCTAGTATATATTTGTTCAACAAGAAGAGAATAATGGGCATGTTATGTTTTACCATTAGATTTGGTGAAAATGGTTTACTAAGGTAAACTTTTGGCGGCTAATTAAAAGTTATTGATGCTTTACACAAGTGCATACATACATAAGAAGCTAAACACACTGGCTAAAAATTTAAAAGAATATGGGAATATTTGTTTCTCTAAGATAGAAATTACTTAAATCAAAATTGACAAACGAAAACGAGAGCAATAAATTGTCACTTGCATGTTATGTAATGTTAAGGAAGAGGAAAAGGACTATAGCAAAATGTTAGGTCGCGCATAACACACAGGGACAAGGGGTCCTTGCCTTAGGTCTTACTCGAACGAATCGTTCAGTTCGTAATTATTGGCGAGTTACTTAGATTGCGTCTGACTTTTGCATGGGAATTAAGGACTTTATTAACCTTAAATTAAGGATTAAAAAACCAATAGCCAGCTGTAAAACAAGCTAAAAATTCTTTTGGGCACCTCTAAAATGTTCTTTCTTTTTGGCCTTAACATGATAAACTGTCATCGATGTATTCAATATGTGGCTTAGGCCATCCTAACCGACGTTGCATCTAACCAAATGTTAGATCAATTAATTTGAATTTAAAAAAAAAAAAAACTAAAAGCTCCCTGCTAAATGACTTACCTACCTCTTCCTACAAAATCAAATGGGAATTGGCGAAGCTTGAAGTTGAAAGAAACTAGTGCAAATTTTTGTTTTAGATAAATTAAAGCTATTAGCATATTTCAGGGCTTCTATGGAACTCACAACTATATTTTAAATTCCAAGTAAACTAGATGAAATGACGAAGTTTGTTGCGCCTTCTTCAAAGCTTCAGCAAGAAAACTTCCTATAGAGTTCCCAAACGATTAGAGAGTCAACATGTGGTATGAGTAATATAATTTAGAGTCGCTTGAATCTCTTGCTAAACTTAAAGGTTTAAAAGTTTAGTTGACATAGCTAAAATAAATAATAAATTTATATATTAAAAGATTTTTATTTATACCAAAATATGAAGTTTTCATTCAAAAATTAACAAAGCGCAATTTAAACTAAACTGAATTTGTTGCCTGCTTTAAGTCAAATAAAAATTCACATGAAAAATATCGGTTGATTATTTTTAAGCCTATATTTTCGTAATCATACAAGAGTATTTTACTTTCGCATATGACGAAAGTTGTCGAAAATTTCATTTCGCCAAATGCTTTCATTTATTTGTCGGTCGGCTTACAACATTTTTTTTTTTTTTTTTTGCCGCATTTTAATTGAGGTTAGTTTTTTGGTGAAAGTCAAAAGAAAAAAAAGAGAGAAATAAAAAAACAAATAACAAATTTAAAACAGACTTTTTTTTTCCTCCTAAATTCGCTTAAATTGGGTTAAATTGAGCTGCCCTGGGGCCATTTAGGGAAAAACTTAAAGACAGCAAACAGAGACATGTTAACGGTAGGAGAGGGGTGTGGTGGTGGGTGGTGTGGGGGAGGGGGTAATTGGTAGCACCCTTCGTCGTACCGACACGTGTCAGTGTCACTGTCAATGCATGTCAAGAGCATTGAAGAAAATGGCAATTTTAGCCCTATATCCAATAACCATAAACAAGCCTAGACAAGCCTACTTAACTACTCACTCAACAGGCGACACACGATCCGATCCATGTGGCAAATCCTCTTTCTCTCTCTCTCTCTCTCTCCAATACTCTCTTCTCCCTTGTAGAGTAAAAGCAAACATCATCATCATTGCATGTCAGTGGAAAATTAAACCTTTCACTCAACTCACAAATTCAATTGTTACCTACCCACCACGTATATATTCTCAAGTCTTGGAAAACGAAATCAGAAGCTATGGCAAGCATTTCCCACTGTGGTTTTTGCGATTTTCAGTTTTGCTAAACGCATTACATGTCATGTGGGGGAAGCGAGTGAGAGAGAGATTGAGTCTAGGAAGAGGCACTTGAGGCCGACATTTTATTTGTAATATGACAGCACTTCATATCCTCTTTGAGCCCAAAACGAAACAACAGGAAATTATGCACGTCAGACAGACGGACGGACGGATAGGCAGACAGCCAGACGAACGGACATACAGACTTGTCTGCTTATGTGTAATACCCATTTTCACAGGTTCAAAAGAGGGTTGGATGGCTGAATGGCTGGTGGTTCTTGTCATATTTGACAGATTTCTTAAACTGGTTTTAGTTTCTGCATATTTGATTACATTTTGGTTTAATGAATTTGCTGCAGATGTTTGATTTTGGTTGGCTATCATCGATAGTATAGCCAACCCCAATCACAAATTATCCTCGAAGGTATGTCATCAGTTATAACCTCAAACGTTTCGTTGTATTTGGTTAACTCTCTTAACCAAATATGAAATGTTGATTGTATTTACCAATTCATGGTTTCATTAACGACGCCCAAAGTCTCTCTCTCTCTCTCTTTCTCTATTATTCACTGTTTGGTTTATATTGTCATTTTCAGTCATGCCTGTATTCCGTTTCGTTTTGGTTTCACTTTTAGACAGTTGCTGGCTGCAATTGGTAATGGGGTTGGCAATGAGTGGAACATGAAGGGGGAGAGGAGCCTTCGAGTGAAACAATATTATGAAAAATATAAAGCAGTCAAACTGTTTCTGGTTGCCATGAGGGCGCTTTCAGCAAACTGACCACTTGCCAGCTTTCAAACAACGAACGGTAAAATCTGTTTTCCCAACCCAACCAACCATCCAACCATGCCAAAGCCCCCAAGCAAGAACAAATATCAAGAATATAAGAGCAGGCTACTAAGACAATCCAGATGAAAGCTGAATACCCTTACCCTAAGCATTTACTAGGTAGTCGTAACTGTCGAGAGATTATCGCCTGCAAGGAGTCTTTAAGATCTGATCGAAAAAGGGAATGACGCAGCTTTTAAATGTAAACATTTGTGTAAGCTAACTTTAATAGTTGGTATTATCTCTATAAAACTTATCATTGTCATCGAATTAACCTAATGAAACATCGCCTTTTTCTATTGTAATCAATTTTATGTCAAATTATGATTTGCTATTTAGGCCTTCTCTTTTAAAATTAGTTTAAGTGACAAAAAATTCTCTTTTTTTTTGACATAAATTAAATTTCTTTTCTAATATATGGCACGTAATGCCCAATTCGATTATAACCCGACTGGGGATGAGCCAGATGCTGATCAAGGTAAAAAGATTTAAAGAGACAAAATGAAAGAGTTAAAAAGCTGAAACGATGAGCTGTTAAGTTTATTTCATAGATCTTGTCTATAATACATAGAATTCATATACATTTCTTATTGATATTTCTAGAGGTTACTCTTTAATAAGTAATAAAATGAACAGGAAGAGGAAATTTCATTTGTCATATGCTTATTTTTTTAATATAAGATCGGGTTATTTTTTTTAAATGATATTTAATAGATGATAGATAGATAATAGATAGATAGATGATAGATAGATGATAGATAGATGAGAGTTAGATGATAGATAGATGATAGATAGATGATAGATAGATGATAGATAGATGATAGATAGATGATAGATAGATGATATATAGATGATAGATAGATGATAGATAGATGATAGCTAGATGATAGATAGATGATAGATAGATGAGAGATAGATGATAGATAGATGATAGATAGATGATAGATACATAATAGATAGATAATAGATAGATGATAGATAGATAATATATACATAATAGATAGATAATAAATAGATGATATGATATAGATGATAGATAGATAATAGATGATAGATAGATAACACTAGATGGATAGAGCAATTGAAATGACTAAATAAGATCTTGGAAAACTCAAAAATCCCAAAAAAGGTAATTAAACTTTTGCAACAGTTTTAGAATCGTTTAATTATGACCACATGCTAACTGATTTAAAATTGAAAAAGTTTACATTTGGGAAGTATGCGAAAATCCACTTCAGACGAAGAATATATATAATTTATAGCACCGAAAACTTGGGAATTTGTTTTTAAGCAAATCCAAAACTTGACTATTTTGCTTTCTCATTACAAATTTTGTAATTCAAAGCTAGAACACAATGAAACTTCGTTCTAAGATTTCTTTTCAAAACTGTTTGAAAACTCCTTACAAATATACGAATGCCTTCTGTAGGATAGAGTAAATCAACTTCAGTTCCATGCAACCCCTTTTTGAAAGTTGATTCAGAGTAGCAAAAATTGTCGTGGGGGGTTGATTTTGTCAGAAGTCAACGCTCATTTGAAATGCATGCGACGACGACGACAAGGAGAACGAGAAGGAGAAGAAGAAGGACGACGGCGATGACTGGGATGACTGAGGCGACAAGGACGATAAGAACGGCCACGGCTGAGGAGCAGAAGGAGCAGAAGGAGTTGATGGCAGAGGATGGCGTTTTGGGTGAAGCAATCAACTCATGTCAGCAAAAGGAGCACATCCTTGTGATTCCGACTCTGACCGACGCTGACTCTGACTCTGACTTGTACACGTTTTCGTTCTCGTCCGCCTGTCGCTTGCTCTTTTTTTGCCTGCGGAAGTGTTTGTTTATTTAATTTCTGGTATTTTTAATTGAATTTTCAATTGCGATTTTTGATGCAATCTCATTCTCCTTCTCTGTCGCTTCTTTATTTTGCAGGAGTTGCATCATTGGCCCCGAGCTGAGCGTCAAGGTCTGCTCCATTGGCACTGTGATAAATCGTTCGGCCTATGCGTCGGACTATTGCCAATTGGAGGGCACAACGGGACGCCAAACCCAACCGATGCCAATACGCTGGATGGCCTGGGAGAGTGTTCTACGGGTAAGTTTTTCTTTGCCATTTTGTCGTTTACCTTGCCTTCATTTGGGCCACCTAAAAGATGAATGAAATGTGAAATGTGCGCCGAAGTGCAAGTTTATAATTAAAAATTAATGAACAGTGTTTTCTACGTCCTTGCCCTGGCTTGCTTCCACTCATTCTACTCATCAACTTGACGTCAAAAAAGTACAAAACAAAACTTAAAAAAAAATATATATATAAGTTGTAATTGTGTTAATTATTTTTAATTTGCTTTCTCTGTTTGGCTCCTTTCATTTATGTCAGATGATTTATGTTTGTTATGATAGTTACTCGGAGTTTGTTTCTACATTTGTACAGTTCGTTTCAGTTTTTTTTTTTTTTTTGCTTTTCCTCTCACGGCAAAGGTAAACTTATGAAGTGCTCCAATTAGAAAAGAGTTCGTAATGGAAACTGTCAAGATATCTCTAAAAACATTTGCTACTTTCATTTATCTTAGTTAAGGTGATCATAAAAGGAAAAGTTAATACATGAAATTGAAAGACAATGTTGGAAAATATAATTAAAAAAAAAAGCTAAAAGCAAATAAGTTACAATTCCAATACCTGATTGCACAGTTAAATGGTTAAAAATCAAATCTAAATTTAAAAAAATTATTTACTTACAAGAATCAAACATTAATTTGATTCAAAAAGTTACAAAAAAGAATCAAACTTCTAATGAGTCATAATTTCGGTTTTTTTAAAACAAATAACTTTCTCAAAATTGACTAATTTGGAATCTTAAGATTTACAAAATAAAATTTGTTTGCCACATAACTAATTTGCATTTCTATTTCTTTGTGGTAGTTCATAGCCACTTCAAAGAGAAGTCATCAGGCCTCATTTACTATTCAACCAATTAACTCACAAATACTCATAGAGTACATTAACCCTCACCAATCCAAGTCATTCACAACCCAAAATGCCAACCGAGCACTTAAAAAAAAATAATCGGAGTAGGAAAAAAAGAACCATTTAAAATAATCATTTGCCAGCCAAAGGATTAACCAGTATAGAATTAAATGCTAACTTATTTTAGGTCGAAGTTTTAATTCCCCTGCAAAATTTTAAGTCTAGTTGAGCTATATATAAACATAGGATATCGATCTGAAAAAGGTCCTACTAAATTGAGGATAAATAAAACTTGATCTTAAAATAATACAAAATGATATTAACGACCAGAGAAAGACCAAAAATTCTTCTAAAGAAAGCCAACTATATATACTTAGTTGCAGGTAACTCAAATCAATGTACTTCAATAAGAAGAGCTTAAAAACGGAAAATCTATTCGTACATATATGATAAACAGAGAACTTTAATTTCTAATTAAGATAAGTTTTGACCTAGTCAAGCGATAAGTGAGCATCGTTTTAAGAAATAACTTACTTCTTATCCAACTTAGTTAAATTATTTTAAAAACCCTTTAAATCTCCGTTATTATTTGAGAGATGTACTGCTCCAGTCAACGTCCCTAACTGGATATGTCCTTGAATTGGATTATACTTAAGTAATTGAAGTTATACTTCCTTAGACTTTTTAAAGGTGCAGCAATATAATTTTTGTACTTTTGTCAACCTCTTCTTACCTACAGGGTGCAACCTTTAAAAGGTTACCAAAACGAAAATGAAATAAAACAAATATAATACAAGAAAAGAAAAAAATTGGAAACCGAGTAAAATATTTTATAAATCCCAGAGCGAAAAACCGCACTTAATAAAACAGGACTCGTGTATAAACCTGACAAATGTTATATCTCAAAGACCTCTTTCAAAGGCTTCTTTATTATATATAGAACCGGATTTACATCTATAAAGGATGCCGCTACTTCTTCGTAGTATGAAGAATAAAACTTGATTCATATAAGATATTTTTTGCTGTTGAGAATAGTTTTCTAGAATTTTTTAGAAGTCTCCTATAGAGAATGGTTGCACCAGTTCTATGCCCAGACCAAAGTTCTCGCCTTCGTCCGAGGTCTCACTTAAAGGTCTAGACTCTGGGTCTCTTATGCTCCATGTGGATAAACTGTGCAACAACCTGAATGTACTGTCTGGCAAGAGTATAAAAAAGAGCACAACAAGAATTTCTGCGCTTTTAATTTAGAAAAGAAAAAAAAAACCCCCAAAAAAGAACCTCAAAAACCAAAATGAAAATGAAATAAAAAAAAAACAAAACGAAAACAGAAAACAAATATAATACAAGAAAAGAAAAAAATGGAAACCGAGTAAAATATTTTATAAATCCCAGAGCGAAAAACCGCACTAAATAAATTAATTAACTACACGAAAAACGAGAACCGAACTCAACTGGAGGCAGACAACAACAACAATAACGCAAAACATTTGCACAAACAACAAACAGAGAAACAGAACGAACAGACAGAAGGACATGCATGAAGTTTGCCTGAGAGGAAAAATGTAAAAGGGTAACCAAAAGGCCGCCCCTCCCCCTCGCCATACGAGTGTGTATGTGTGTGTGTGTGAGTGTTAGCAGATATGGATACAACGAGATGTTGTAGATACTTTTTGTCCGTTGTTGTTGTTGTTGCAGAAGCTGCTTTTAGAGGTTTTCATTGCCTTTGGGGCAAAACGAACATACAAGATACAGATACAGTAGCAGCAAAGAGAGCAAGAGAGACGGAGGTGGAGGGGGAGTATGAGAGAGGGTTTAAAAGGTGAGGGTGAAAGGGTTTTTGGCCGTGATGCTGTGTATTAAAAAGCGCAAAAGTTGCGTTAACGGATATTTGTGCACATGAATAGGTTTTCCCTCTCTTCTCTCTCTCTCTCTCTCTCTCTCTCCGTGTGTGTGTGTGTGTGTTTGCAGGGCAGCGGAAGGAGTAACAGACAGCCACATAATCCTTAAGCCAAAAGCATGTAAACAAAATCAAAAGGCCTATGGCAATAGAAAAACCAATCCCCCTGCCAAAAAGATACCCATCAAAGGGTACAAAAACTAAATAAAAATATTAGCTGAAAAGTCATGAACTCTTGGCACAAAACGAGGCGCTAATGAGTAACTCACTTTACGAGTTTTCCACAAATTAATTCATTCATGAAAAGATAGTTTTCTTTATGTCTTTTATTTGATCATTTAACAGTTCATTGGCTTGACTTCATTTGTTTAGCCATTTAATCATTTTGTTGGTCTTTTGTTTCGGGTAGTTCATTTGCTTCTTCATTTGATTGCTCTTTTTTATGGTTCTTTTGCCGTCTTTTTGTTGGTCTTTTGGTTAGTAGTTTAATCGGTTATCTATTGAACCTGGGAGAGAAAACCAGAGAGAGATAGAGAGAGAAGTAAGAGATTTAATTTCGTTTTTACAAAAAACGTCATAAATTATTTATTTATTTTGGTACCTTTTTGTTTTTAGTCTTTGCGTTTGGATTTTCTACTAGTTTGATTAAGCATGAGATCATAATCGAACAAGATATTTTACTTTCTGCTAACAAGAATTCAACTAGCAATTTGCACTTTTAAACGTCTTTTAAATTGATCATTTTGCTAAAATAAAAGTCATACCAGATGGACTTAAGACTTATATACAATGCATTTACCCCTTACTCTTTAGATTCTCTATAAACTGGTGACAAATTTCTTGCTATAAATAAGAAAAGTTTTCGATTAGATAATGATCCTCAAACCAATTGGCAGTCAAAACTAGCAATTGATTCTTATAGTCTAAATGGTGCTTAAAATTTTTACATTTTCAACTTACGATTAAGCAGGCTTTGTTTGGGTCATTGATTTATTGGGACAACACCTTGCACCTTGTTTTCTATATACTGCAGGCATTGTATATCTCGTATTCAGTCGGATTATATAACTTCCATAGAAGCGATCGGTCGAAAATTGAGTTTTTGATCAATAACTCTGTTTATTTCAATGGGATATATATAAAAATTCATATGTCTCAGTTTGTTTTATATATTCAAACGTCCATGCCAAATTTCATAAAGATTAGACCACTATATCATAAAGCGTCTGTAGGAACAATCGCTTGAATATTCAGTTTTAGACCAATAACTTTCTTTTTTTTCAAACGATTGTTATAAAACCTAAAATTGTTGTTGGTATAATATACTTATCAATATCAGTGCCAATTTTGATCAAGATCGGGCGACTATATCATATATATATATGTCATAGGGAATGCCAGAAAAACAACCAAAATAATTGTCGACTTTTGAGATGAAATCTATTTTTTCACTTAGACATCTTTACGTAAGAAAAGTGAAACAAAAAGCTTGCAAGGGTATACAAACTTCGGCATGGCCGATGCTAGCACGACCTTCTAGTGTAGAAAAAATAGTAAAAAATGTTTTTCCAAATTATGATTAAAGTTTACATTAGAATGATGACAATTTTGCATCGATTGCGGTTCAGTTGAACTGGAGATATTATGGCCGGCAGTTCGAAAAAATGTGATTTCAAGAAAAACGTGTTCAAAGTTTAAAGTTACACCCAATTTATAAGGACATCTTCTAAAGCATTTTGAATTTCAAATAATCCTTTTAGGGTGATTTTTTCAATTATCTAAACTATAAAAAAATGAAAAGAAAAACAAGAAGTCTCTGTCAAAGAATAGAGCCTTTAGTCTTTTTAAGTTTCCATTAGGCGAAAACATTTAAAAAGGCTTAATCCAGAACCAAAGACCAGAATACACTCTTCTTCGAAACCTGAACCAGAGACCAGAATAAACTCTTCTTAGGGACTACGGAGCGTTGAATTCCAATTCAGTTCTGAATGTTAAGATTGTCTCCAAATTACACTTAAGACCTAAAAGTCTGAGTTTTCTTGGCTATAACTTTTGTTCTCCATTCCCCCATTTGCAGGGTAAATTCACAACCAAATCGGATGTCTGGTCATTTGCCGTTGCCCTTTGGGAGATATTGACATTTGCCCGTGAGCAGCCCTACGAGCATATGAGCGATGCGAATGTTATTGAAAATATTGGACATATCTATCAAGATGATAAAATGCATGTAAGTAACCAATCCCTGAACCCGGTTCCCATCCCAGTCCCGGTCCCAGTCGTTCATCATTGACATCTCCCCACACTTCTCTATAAAATATACTTGTAAAATCTCATCTCTGTTTTGTGTAGGAACTTTTGCCAATGCCAGTCAACTGTCCGCGCGAAATTTACGATCTCATGTGCGAATGTTGGCAACGCAACGAATCAACTCGACCCAATTTCCGGGAGATACATTTGTTTTTACAGCGCAAGAATTTAGGTTTTAAGCCCCAAACACAAACGCTGATGTATTGAAGTCATAACATCCAAAAAAAAAAAAACAAAAAAAAAAAAAATATATATATATATAAAAATACAACAACCAAGCAGAAAATGTAAAAATGAATCATAAAAACAAAAATGGAATCCACACGATTTTAGTGAAACATTTGAAATACATATTAAATATAAAATATAAAATATTATAAATATGCAAAATGACATAAAGCAAAACACAAAACAAAAGAAAAAAAGAAACAACTTATGCGTATTTTATGCATTTAAATGGAAAATGCATTTTTAAAAATGAAAATGAACAGTTGTAAGGCTAGTCATAGCTGAAGATACTCTAACCAAAAGGTTTGCTTAAAAAATACATTAATTTTTTTTTTAATTTGAAATTTATTTTTAAAAAACTTCTTTAATATCTTCTAATTTAAGTCCCTTTAAAACGTAAAGAACAATTTAAGTACTTGAAAATTTTCGAAAATATTCCGTTTAAAAAAGGCCTAGAAACTGGGCTGAATGAGTTTTTCGAACACTTGTTTAATATCTTTTGATTGCAGCTTGAAGTCTCTCTAGGATCCTAAAGAACATATTCAGTAGGAATCAAAAGGTCTAGAGTTCTTTAAAGAACGGATTATATGTTTTTGAAAGACTTGTTTAATATCCATTGATTTATGCTTTAAGCATTTCAAATGTTTAACAAAAAACTTCTTCCAAAATTTGTATACAGTTTCATATAAATTTGTTTAAAAATAAAATGAAGTGCTTTGGAATATATTACTTACAGATAAGTTGCAAAATATATTATATTTTTTTGAAGTTTTCAAAGTTTGTTGAGTCCTCAAAGTAGTTTCAATTTGAAATTGTTGAAAATAAAGAATTGAATTTCTAAGATCTAGAATAATAAAATGCCAAAAGCTATAAATCATAATTTAAAAAAATTTACACAAGTTTAGTTAGAATTTACATTTTTATTATTTTTTAAGCATATGTATTTGAT
This sequence comes from Drosophila nebulosa, assembly GCA_024703675.1. Lineage (NCBI taxonomy): Eukaryota > Metazoa > Arthropoda > Insecta > Diptera > Drosophilidae > Drosophila > Drosophila nebulosa. Next base: position 3,576,588 of record CM045724.1, on the reverse strand, counting down.
TTTAATTTGAAAGGCTGATATTCCGAAACTAATGAGAAACTTAATCATTAATTATAGAAAATTTTTAGTTGCTTTTTAGCGGAGCTTAAATAATTAAGACTTGGACTTTAAAACATATGTTCCTTGTTTTCGTTAATTTGCATATATTTTACCTAAATTCTTTGAAAAATATTCTTTCAGATAAAAATTCTTTGACTTTGAGTTTTAAATAATTTAGTTTATTAAGTTTCAATGAACATTGTATTTCGATTTTTAGAAGACTAATTGACTGTTGACTCAGATCAAGATCACTTCTCGTACTGAAGTAGCCTAAAGAAATTGGAAAATAACACAATTTTTCAAGTAAAATTCGAAAAAATAAAAAATATTAACAAAAACTTAGCAAATTTCGAACAACAAAACCATTTTCTTGCAAAAATTTTGTTAAGTTTTTTAAAATGTGAAAAACATCTCTATAATTGGATTGCCAATTAAGACATGAGCGAAGGTCACGCCCGATTTTGGGTATTATAGAAAAAGATAAGAGATTATGAAATTTTAACTAATTCTGCTTTGAAAGTTTTGATAAACATTTTATTTAGATTTTTGAAGACTAATTGACTAATGATTCGTCTAAAGATCTTGAAAAAAATTGGAAACAAAAACTATTTATCAACTAAAACCCAAACTGAATTCATTATTTAAATAAAAATTAATTAAAGTTCTGCAAATTTGGCAGGTTTGTTTCTGAAAAACAAAACAATTTCCTTGCAAAATTTCGTTGAATGTTTTAGAAATGTTAAAAACATTTTTAAAACTGCATTGCCAATTGAGAGATGAGCGAATGTTACGCCCCAATTTTGGTTATAATTGCAAAAAGGATGAGAGATCTTGCAAATTCGTTTGGTTAGAGTTATCTTCCAAAAAAAAAAATTCATCTAAACGATATGGATAAGTGAGTTTATTTAAATGGTAAGACACAGGTAATGCTTAAAGTTAGCTTAGCACTTAAGTTCTCCAGTTCGAGTCATTAGCTTACAATTTACATTTAAACTGTATATACAATACATTAATAGAGAGATATTTTGGAATAGAGATAAATCTAAATTGATTTCAAAATATCTTATGGAATAAATCTAAGCCTATATGTAGTCAGCCACTCGTACTGTATATGTGTGTGTATATGTGTGTGTATTCTATCAAATAGAATTGAAAACTTAATCGAAATTGAAATCGAAAGTATCAACAACATTGACATATGTGTGTACCTATCGCTCCTCCACCTGAATGCTCTCTGTCTCTCTAAACTAAAACTAAAACTAAATATATATATATATATATATATATATATATAAATCTTGAACTGTAACCAACTCGAATATAATTTTTGCTTTCAATGTTTGTACATACATATGTGAAGGAAGGAATGAAGGACGCAAAGAAATGGAAGATTGAATCTATATTTATACATATATAAAAAAAAAAGTAACGACAACCTGTAGTAAATCCTCTCAAAATTGACAAACCTGCGTATAATTTCGACAATAAATGTTTTTCTAACAACATTTTAGACTGCTTAACTAAATAGCTAATTAAGCCAACTAACATTTATCATTTCAAAACAAAAAAAAAAAACAAAAGTCAATTAGACGCATATCAAAATATGAAAACGTAAATTTCGAAAAAAAAATCTCTCTTTCTTCTATCATTTTCTTCTTTTCTTTTATCCCCCCCTCTGTGCCTTTTTCTCTGTGCTAATTTTCAGTTTCAAAAATTAGTTTCAAAAGCTTTAAAAAGGTTTCGCTGTAGAGTCACATGAAATATAACTTAAAATATAATATAAAAATAATTTCAAATTAAATTAAATCAAATATATGAGAATATGAATTATATCACATTCCAAAAATCCGAATTTTTGGAATAAAAAATCACTTAAATGCATAAAAAAACATATAAAATATATTCAATTGGTTTAAGTAATTTTTGCAAAAAGATTTTTCGAAAATATGGAAAAAAAAACGTTTCACTTGCAACGAAAAATGTTTAAATTTTATTATGAAAATTTGTTTCAAATAAAAAAAAAACCAAAAAAAATAACGTTGAGCACAATCATGTTTAAAATTCAAAAAAAAAAAAAATAAATAAAAATGAACATTTAGTTATGTAAGCGCATTCAAAATGACAAATTATTAAATAAACAATTTAAATTTTATGCTTAAGAAAATCTGCAGCATGAAACGTAAGAAAAAGAAACAAGTCAAATAAACAATCTTAAGTACACTTAAAGCGAAAATAAACAAAAAAAAATAAGCAAAAAATTCTTTTTAATTTTCATGTCGGGTCTCTGTTTTGGGTTTCAGCCCCCACCTCTCTATCTCTCTCTCTCTCTCTCTCTCTCTCTCTCTCTCTTTCTGCCACTCTGTGGGCGAAATCCTAAAAACTAAATGAGACTTTGAGCCGCTGCGAGCAGGCCAACAGATGAGTCCAACCAAACCAACCAACGACAAATCCTTGGCCCCAAAAACAGCACCTGACTCCAGGCTTGCCTCCGCCATTCCCCCTCAACCACTCCTTCTCTGCTTCACTAAAGTCTGAACAAATTAAATAACATAAAATACAAATCCGCTGCTTATGTCGGCCAACACCGGGCAGAAGAAGTACGACAAGAATACGGCAAAATAGAAAATAATAAACTTATTAATTCAAATTGCTGCCAAAGGCATTTTACAGTGGAGCAAAACACTTTCGCAATATGAACTTTCTCTATGCGGCAGCTAAAATGTGCTAAAAAAGTTCTACTTTTTGTTTTTGTTGTTAATAACTTGAAACGGTTTAATAAAAGTCTTCATGTTAATAGAATAGTAAACCAAACTTGAAAAAGTAAACAAAATATCATTAATAATTCTATTAAGTAGATGAGTTTCACTATTAGTATGACAAGATATTAGGCTTTAACCCTTTATATGGACGTGATGGATATCTGCAACAAGTTTGGAGAAAATAACCTAAAGGAATTTAAGTCAACGCATAAATATGCATATTTTAATTTCTGCTATGTTTATAAGCTTCGCCATTATATAAGCTTTTCAAATTATAGGTAAATTTCTTCCGAAAATTTTTTTAATATTTCGTATTACCTCGTGTTTTGAATATTTGCACTTTTACTTTTATTGGAAAAAAAAAACAATTTTTATGGTATTAATTCATATCCAAACACGATTTTAAGATTTGTTGTGCTCTTTCATAATTTCTGAGTACTATTATCTTACAGAAATTTATTAAAAAAAGGATCAAGAAATCCAAATTTTGAAATACTCCAAAGATAAAACGTTTTTAACTTTTTATAAAACAAAAAACCGCTTTAAAATCGGATATATTGCCATATAAAGTGTTGAAGTTAAAGTTGGTTAGTATTTTTTTTTGATTTCATTAAAATATAATACATAATCCTGAATCATGAAATAAAAAATAATTTATTCCTATGAAATTTTTGAATTTACTTCCATTTTTCTTAGGGAACTAAACAAATCAAATCGAGTTCAGCAGATTTTGGAATGAAAGTAGAAAAACAAATGGGTATAAGAACAAGTCGGTTAACTGAAATAGTCCTTATTAGTTACAAGTAGTCGCCATTGATAAAGCCTTCTATAAGTAATTTTTCGGCATTTTTAGGCCTAGTATTAGGAAAGTGTTTCCACAATTTTTCTGAGATCGAAATTTCTTTCCCAGACCAATTGTGTTTCTTGCGAGCCCACAAAAGATTGGGAAACGGTTGCTGTCCGCTTAAAAGAGGCATTTGCCTTTCTTTCGAAAAAGTTTGCTTGCTGAACATTGGTGAAATTTTTAACCATTTTTTATTCATTTGTTGCCCACTGTGCCACTGCCCTTTGTGATGGAGGCAGCAGGGACTTAAAGGGGAGTGTAAGAGGGCTTTAGGTGGGCCCAGCAGTGGCCCAGGCTCATCATCAACGCATTGTTAAATCCGCCAAACAGCTGCGACTCTCAAGCTCAATTACAGACAGATTTGCCATTTCTTGGCTCTTCCCTTTACCCGCCTCTCCGAACACCTCTTTTGCCTGCTGTTGCTATTTCTATTTGTTGCCTGTTTCTCTGGTGCCAATTTGACATCCGCACACCCACACTAACACACACACAGACACAAACACAGCCATTTAATCCTCTAACGGAAGTTACACATTTTTACTACTTCTTTCTCTTTAGCATTGTTATAACGGTTCTTCGTCTGCCTCTGCTTCTTCTTCTTGGTTTTTTTCTTGCCTTCGTTTCGTTTCGTTCAGTTCTGTTCTGCCCTCCAGCTGTGTTTCGGTAGCCCAAAACGTAATTATTTGTGTGGTTTTTCCTGGGGATTTCCACGATTTCTCCTTCATCTGTTACTTTTTGCTTTGCTTTTGTTTCTTTCTGCAGCTAATTGGAAAAGATGGCACAAAGAGTGAGGAGATTTTTCTTTATTTTTTTTTTTTATATCATATTTACTAGAATTTAAAGTTGGCCATATAAATCAATAAGTTATTATTTGGCAACTAAAGCAAATATAAACCAAAGGAGAGTAACTTGGCTCCCTTTCCCCCTCTCCTTCTTCACGGACCCTTTTCGTGTCCCTCGAGGCGGTGTGTGCTTATTTGACTTGGTTTTCTTTTAAGGTTTTGCGAAAACAAAATCCCAGACGCAATCTTTGATTTTTATTGTAAGCAAACGAAAACAAAAGCAACAAAGAGGCAGTAAAGGAAAACCAGAACCAAAAGAGCAAACAACATGAGAGATAGAGAGAGAGAGAGAGAGAGAGAGAGAGAGAAATGAGTAGAAAGATTGAAGCAAAGGAATGGAATGCCGGCAGCAACAAATGCGCTCAGAGATTTAGGTTAGGTTAGAAAAACAAAAACAAATGCCAAAAGGGATGCTTGAATAAAAAGTGGGTGAACGGATAGAGGGGAAGGCGTGAGCAAGGGAGCAGGGGGGAGCCAGGAGGCTAGGCAGTTTCAATGAATAAATTGGCCAACTCATAAGGAACTTCCCAACACTCAAAGGCCCCACAGATGGCATAGAAATTCACGACAAAGAAAACCTAAAAAATTCTTAATTCAATCAATACAAACAGATTTTGAAATGTCCTACAGGACGAAGAGAGCAGAATCCAGTTAACTTTTTTTTTTGGAATTCTAGCAAACTTCTTCAGAAATTACTTTAAATATAATAGGAATTCCCTCAAATTTCTTTTGCATTAATACAGAAATTACTTATAATGAATACCAATAGATCTCTGATTTAATCAGTTTAAAACGAAATAAAATTAAAATTTCATATTGAGAAAAAAATTTTGGAATGATAACTCATTTCTCTCCTCGCTCTCGCTTTCATTTCTCAATGAATTTTATTATTTATTGTTTTTTTGGAAATTCGGAAACTATTGAAAAAAAAATTGCAATGCGAGATGAAGGCGTTTTATTTGTTTCTTTATGTTGAATTTTGAAACCTATTTAAAAAGTTGAAAACATGGAAAAACGATTCGGATTAATTTCAGCATTTACAACAATCGCAGCACATTGCTGATCCCTAGGAACTTTAATCCTGTCGATTTAATAAGGATCCAATACTTTTCCACTTGTAAATTAAATGCCAACCATAACTAACTTTACCTAAACGATTAAAAGTTAGATATTCATAATTCATAGTTTATTTCCGATTGGTTAGAATGGTTCAAGGATTACAGGGACCAGAGTTAATCAAGTTACTATTTAAAATCTGGCTTTAGTTTGGGAACCTCTGAAACTACTTAAATGACCAAGTTCTACAGGAAACTCGAAGAGAGGTCTACTAAAACCATTTTTTGACAGGTTTCGGGACCAAGATCTATTTCATAAGCAATTTTGAAGCCTCTCAAAAAGCTGATTAAATCTGAGTTTAACCTGTTAGCTGCTAGGGGCTTGCATCTAAAATAATTATCTAAAATTGTATCCAGTTAAATAGATCTCTAACCCCTTTTTAAACGTGTCTTTTGAAATCTTAAATTTTTATTGCAATTTTATTTGTTTTTCATATTCGTATTTATGAGCTTTAATGGACAAAAAGAGAAAACATTTGAAAATGTAATATTTCACAGAAAAGCCATAAAAATGCAGAGGATGTCAGTGGGTAAGCCATGTCGCGTTGCATTTGCGGAACACCTTGGGGACCCTGAAGTCATCAGCCAACCAGGGAGTTCAGGGGGAAAAGGGATAAGGCAAAAAAACTAGCCCACTGCGCCTTGAGGATTTGCGTTTGTATTTTTCTTTACTTTTTTATGTTTATTATTTCTTTGCTTCTTCTTGTTCTTCTATGCGGCATTCTTCTTAGCCACGTGCCCGTCCTCGCACTTTCCCCTCTTATTCCCGCTCATCCCAAGTCATTCGATGCGCTAGTTTCACACCCTTGTGCGTGGGTCCTGAAGCAAGCCGCAAATATGTTTTCTGGTTGAAAAGGGGAAAAAGGGCCAGAGGTGAGAGGGGTGTGGCCGGTCGTAAGGTTAGCAGGGGTTGACTGGGTTGGGCTCTCTCTCTCTTAAGGTCATCAATAATGGCTCAAACATGCATTTAAGTCGCTTGCTTTGCATTAAGACGAAGAGGCAGCTTATTGAAATTGGTACACACAGCCCAAAGGCCTTTACTCCCCTTGGCCTGCCGGGGGGAGTTGACTCCCATGGGGCTCACTACTTTCAATAAAAATTTGTTTGTGTTTTTGGTGGACAATTTTTTTTTTGCTCCTTTTGCTTTTTTTTTCGAGCAACAGTAGACTTTAGTTTTTTTTTGCTAATAGAAATGAAGCAGATGTTTAATTTAAAGAGAGGCAAGTAAAACGATTTGGTCTAGCAGACAGGTAACGTCAATTTTCCGCATTAATAGACTTCGTTTTAAAATAAGAAACCTCTTTAATATGTGCCAAAAGAAGTTTTTTAAAGCTTAAATAAAATAAAAACAATTTGAATATTAAATTTCCGTTGGAGCCAGCCCTGGTGTATGCAGGCAATTTGAATTTACCAATTTGAAATTTGAATTAACAGTACTCACTATGTTGAGACTCGCAACTAACAGTACTCGTTTTTGTGAGCCTGTTAAATAACAGTCTCTGTTAAAGGCTTGGTGAGTCTCTTAACGCATTTTCGAGTCTGTTAACTCATTTGCGCGTATGTTAACTTTTCTCTCCAATTTGCAAGCTAAATAAAGTGCAATAAAATAAATAAAAATATATGTGATCGAGTGCGTTTAAATATATAAAATTTATACAAATAGTGAGCGAGAGAAAACCGAAAACAATTTTTCAATTTATGTTTATGTGAAGTAACGCGGGCGCGTGTGTGTGTGTTGAGTGAAAAGAAAAAGAAATTCCAACAATGCGCAACTCAATACCAATACCCACACACTCACACATACACACACAACACGCTGGCTAAAAAAAAAATTTCTTTATGACCAAAGAGCAACAGCACCATAACCAACAACAACAAAAAAGGGCAAAGAGAGTTAACTCAGCAGCAGCAACAACAACAAAAAGTGCGTATAATTAGCAAAGTGCAGAAATATTTATAAGCGCAAAGCAAAAGGAAAGGAAGCGGTGCATTTGTATATGGGCAAAGGGGAAGGGGGTTGGCCTTTCTAGAGCTGAAACGCATTGAACTGTACAAACACGCCCATATTTAGTGTCTGTGTGGCTGTCTATGCATCTGTATAAGTGCGTATCTCCCTATGTGTGTGTGTGTGTGTGTGTGCCAAGTGTGTTTTATTTATTACACTTTGATTTTGCAATGCTCTTATTATTATTATTATTGCCTTATCCAGCAGCGAACGGAAGTTGTCGCCTACAATTTTCATTTTCGTTTTTTTTTTCTGTGTCGCTTCGCCCCCGTCACACAGACAAACATATACACACACAAAACAATCAAGCTTACCAATACTACAAAACATACCGTGCCTGTATATATATATGTGTGTGTCTGCTTTGGCTCCCACACACAACTGTGTGTTTTTTTTCTTGTACGCCGCCTGCGTTGGCGTTGGCCGCGGCTGCGCTGCCTTTTCAAATTGCATGAGAATTTTTGTTGTTGTTTTTATTTCGGTTTTGTTTAACTTAATTTATTGGCTCGGCATTGTTTTTGTTTCTCGTTGTTGTTGTTGTTGTTGCTAAAAATGAAAGTGTGTTACAAGCAAAAACAACCGCAAAAAAAAGCAACAAACAAAAAACTGAGATAAAGTAAAACAAAAGCAAAACAATATATTGACCAATATAATCTCACAGATATTGTTGTTTTTTTTTTGTTTTCTTTGCACAATTTATTGTTTCATTCTCTTCTTCTTGTGTTTTGTTTTGTCTCAACAATTAATTACTAAAAGATCTTGTTTACAGATTAAGCTAATGAAATCTTAAAATAAAACTGCAAGCGAATTTTTAATCCGTTTTTCGTTTTTGATTTACATTAATGCAAAATGAATTCAATTAACTTACTTGTTTTTTTATTATTTAATTAATATAAATATATTTAAATATTTATTGCTTTTAATTTTTAGATAAAAACTAGATTATCATTATTACTTAACAATATTTTATCTTGAAATAAATTATTAAATCATTGAACCTCGTTTTAAACGCTCCGAATCGATAGCAGACTCATTCATGTTCATTACCAATGAGAAAGCGGAAATCTGAATGAAATATGAATTAATCACAAACGAGAATGAGTAGTAAAAATAAACAATGAACTTGAATCTCAGATATGTACATACATATATTCACAAATCTTAACCTTAATAACACAGAGATAACAATAAAGAGAAATGAAGCTCTTTAATTTTTGTCTTCACGGATATGGAGCATTGTTTGTTTCCCTTAAGATAGTTATTTTGCATTCGTTAGTTATAAGTCAAATTTGTCTAGATTAATTTAAGATAAAAGAAACGAAAATTAATACTGTGAAGGACCAAAAATTTTGTAATCATTGAATTAGTTTGTGCAACATTTAGTAGAAAAGAAAAAGTGGGCGCTAATCTAATGTTATTATAACGATATTTTCCGTAGGTATATAGATATATATTCTTATCAATGATCTGTTAATTAATACTATAACTTTTCTAATTAACGTAAATTGTTAATAATTTCAAACATTTCTTACTAATTAACGACAACAAAACTTTTGTCAGTCATTTAGGGTGTGAAATTGAGTAAATTAGGTAATAATCGCATTATATATGCAGAAAATAGCTCCCCCACCAAAGTAAAACTCCCTGATAAGCGAAAAATTAAATTTTTCTTAATGTGATATTTTTCAACAAAATGTTTTTAAAAGATTAGGTTACCAAACTTTTTCTTTTCATGATGAATTTCTTTCTCGTTGCTTTAATATGAACTTTCAGATCTAAAATAAGTTTTCCGCTATCCAGTAATGGTACCACCTAAAGAACTGATGGGCAAATAGATTTCTGTTTATTAGAGAAAAGAAAAAATGATGACCATGACTTATCAACTAATTTATGATTTCCTCTTCTTACAGATCTCTTTCTTAGTCCTCAGTAAGGTCTAAAGTTCAAGTTGTAGACACACACACTCACACACACACACAATCAGACATATCAACTGGAACGAGGGCTGACATGCCGTAGCAGCGCCTAATGGATCCCTATCATCATATCAGACATCATGTGAGTAGCAATGCACATTTTCTTCATCGTGTGTTGGTCCTCTATTGTTAGCCAATTAACAAACATTCCTCTCCCATTTTTTAATTCAGCAGTATCCACCCACAAATACAGCCAGTACTGGGACTGGCAGCGGCGGAGGAGGAGCAGGAGGCGGCGGCGGCAGTGGTGGTTCAACAATCAATCGACCGGAATTACATCAAAAATGCAATCGTGGTTCACATTCAAGTGATACAAGTTCAGCATACAGCGGCAGCGATACAATGGCCTCTGTCTATGGCTCATCCCTGGAGGCCGAAGAGATTGATCTCTCCGGCCTGGTTGAATCGGTAGTCGATTCCGATGAGGAGGATCTTGCTGAGAGTATGGATGTGAGTTATGGTGATATCGGAGAATAAGTCTCTCTCTCTATCTTAATCTTACTTAAATTACATATAAAAACGTAGAAAGAGAAGCAAAATCTGAAACAATTCCATAAACATTTGCTTTTTGGAATCGATTTTAGCTTTTACTTTTTCTACTTTAACTTCCTCTGGCAATCCAAAAATTAAATCTTTTTTGTTCTCCCCCACGCAGAGTCTCAATGTGCGCGATGCAGTGCGAGATTGTCTGGAAAAGGATCCCTCAGAGCGGAGCGAAGACGATGTGGAAATACTCTTAGAGTTCACCCAAGGTCTTAAAGCCTTCACAAATATAACGTTGGCCGTGCGGCGAGCCCTTTGCTCGGTCATGGTCTTCGCAGTGGTTGACAAAGCCGGCACCGTGGTCATGTCCGATGGCGAAGAGTTGGATTCGTGGTCAGTGCTTATCAATGGAGCCGTCGAAATTGAGCATGCCAATGGCACGCGAGAGGAACTCCAAATGGGTGATTCATTTGGGATATTACCCACCATGGATAAGTTATATCATCGTGGAGTAATGCGTACCAAATGCGATGATTGTCAATTTGTGTGCATAACCCAAACGGATTACTATCGCATCCAACATCAGGGTGAGGAGAACACACGGCGACATGAGGACGATCAAGGGAGAATTGTGATGGTCACTGAATTGCGTTCGATTGGCGGCAGTGGAACGGAAAGTGGTGGAACTGGTGCCGGGTCTGTTGGAGCAGGAGGCGGAGGAGGATCTGCTGCTGGTGCGGCTATAGCAGCAGCTTCTCTCAATACTAAGCGTGGACATGTGGTCATACGAGGTACACCGGAACGACTACTCCAACAGCTGGTCGAAGAGAATTCCATGACGGATCCCACTTATGTGGAGGATTTCCTGCTAACGCATCGCATCTTTATAAACAATCCGCAAGAGGTCACAAGCAAGCTGTTGCATTGGTTCGATCTCGAGCAGGTGGACTCGCACAAAAGCCAAGAGCTAAGAGATCGTGTCACACGAGTGGTTCTCCTTTGGGTTAACAATCATTTCACCGATTTCGAGGCAGATCATGAAATGATGGAATTTCTTGAGATTTTTGAAGCGGGCCTGGAACGCAATAAGTTACTCAGCCAATTAAGGTTACTTCATATAGCTTGTGCGGCCAAAGCACGAATGCGTAGCTGCACCCTAACCCGTTCGTCCCGTGATGAAGCATTGAATTTTCAAATAATTGGCGGCTATGAGCTAAGGGGCGTGGCGGCGGCCACGGGAAATGCCTCGGTAGGCATTTATATATCACATGTGGAGCCCAATTCAAAGGCCCAAGACGTTGGTCTAAAGCGTGGCGATCAAATCCATGAGGTAAATGGTCAATCCTTGGATCATGTGACCAGTAAACGAGCCATGGAGATACTAACCGGCACCACCCACCTGAGTATCAATGTGAAAAGCAATCTTTTGGGTTTCAAAGAAATAATGCAGGCCATCGAGCATGGCAGTAATGGAGGCACAAGCTCAGGCGGCATTTCCTCGGGCAGTGGAAGCTTCAAATCTTTGCGTAGTCCGCGACGAATTTGTGCGAATGATATAGCCAAATTGCATGGACGTTCGGATAGTACCACAGATGAACTCACGAATGCCACAAATCGTGCCCACATGGTGCGTTTAAGTTCGGTGGATATGCTTCTAACAGATCAGCCAGATTGTGCCCCGCCACAGACTCCGCCGGTCAGTGGAGGTGGAAGTATGGCCTCAAATTTTATGCAACAATTGCTGCAAAGTGTCAATACGAATTCGGCCAAGAAGGGGGGCAATTCCAATTCATCTGGTGACCAGCAGGATGCTAAGGCTGGCGGCGGCGGCTTTATGACGTTAGCTCCAAAGAGAAGATTGAAAAATGCTTTGGCCAAAATAAATCTACTCAATAAGCAACATCATGTGGGCAGTCTAAATGATTCCTCCGACGCCTTGTTAAATGAACCCAAAACAAAATTATCAAATGCCAGTTCAGGCAGCAGTTCAACCCAATCTTCGATCAATGGTTGTGCCACTACGGGCATTAGCTCCTCCTCGAGACTCTATCAATCGCAATCGAACCCCGATCTAACAAGCCTAAACTATGATAATAATGGTGATGGAGGCGGCGGTAATGGCGGAGGGACAGGCGGCATACAATTGCAAGTCAACTATTTGGGAGCCCATCTGCATCGTCCATCGGCTGCATCCACATTAACCACCAATTCAACGCAATCCCACCTACTGCCCGACTATCCGGAGCATGTCCTTAAAGTCTACAAGGCGGATCAGACCTGCAAATACGTATTAATCTACAAGGAGACAACAGCTCATGAGGTTGTCATGTTGACCCTGCAAGAGTTCGGCATCCATGATCCCAGCTCGAATTTTTCACTCTGCGAAGTAAGTGTGGGTGAGGGTGGCATGGTGAAGCAGCGTCGTCTGCCCGATCAATTGCAGAATCTGGCCGAGCGCATTAGTTTTGCAGCGCGCTATTATCTGAAACTGAATGATAGTACCGAACCCCTAGTGCCCGATGAATTGGCCCTGGAATTGGTTCGAGAATCGGGTGTCTATTTTCTGCAGTTGAATGCCTATGAATTGGCCATACAATTGACTCTGCAGGATTTCTCGAATTTCCGACAAATCGAATCAACCGAATATATTGATGAACTCTTCGAACTTCAGTCAAAGTACGGTGTGCCCATGTTGAGTAAATTCTCCGAGCTTGTGAATCGTGAAATGTTTTGGGTTGTCAGCGAAATTTGCACCGAACACAATATAGTGCGACGCATGAAGATTGTGAAGCAATTTATTAAGATTGCTCGTCATTGCAAGGAGTGCCGCAATTTCAATTCAATGTTTGCCATCATTTCGGGCCTGGGCCATGGAGCGGTGTCCAGGCTGAGACTCACCTGGGAGAAATTGCCATCGAAATATCAGCGTCTGTTCAATGATCTGCAAGATCTAATGGATCCCTCGCGTAATATGAGCAAATATCGTCAATTGGTGTCCGCCGAACTGTTAGCCCAGCATCCCATCATACCCTTCTATCCGATTGTGAAGAAGGATTTGACTTTCATTCATTTGGGCAATGATACTCGCATCGATGGCCTAATCAATTTTGAAAAATTGCGCATGCTATCAAAGGAAGTTCGTCTGCTCACGCATATGTGCAGTTCACCTTACGATCTTTTGGCCATATTAGAGCTAAAGGGTCAATCGCCTTCAAATGCTCTATTCTCACTCAATCAAATGTCCTCATCGCAATCGAATGCCGCCGTTGGCTCGGTCATAGCGGCCAATGCCGGCCAGGCTACAATTAAGAGAAGAAAAAAATCGACTGCTGCTCCCAATCCCAAGAAAATGTTCGAGGAGGCTCAAATGGTGCGACGCGTCAAGGCCTATTTGAATAGCCTGAAAATTCTAAGTGACGAGGATCTACTGCATAAACTCTCGTTGGAATGTGAACCAGCCCATGGCTCTACCTATTCGGGCAGCATCTCACATGGCAATACCTCCCATCGCAGTGGTGGTGGAGGCAGTTCCTCTGGCATTGGCGGCAGTTCAAGCGGTGCCGGGGGCAATAGTCTCAATGCTGGTGATCAGCTTAGCATCTATTCCCACACTTCTTCCAGTTCGGCGCCAAATTCTTCGCTATCCCTGCGAAAACGTCATCCCAGCTCACCCACCTTGTCTACCACCTCATCGACTAGCTCGACCAGCGATCATCAGCGTCGGCAATTGCATAATAATGGCCCCAAATTTGGCACCGCCTCACCGCAGGCTGTCAAGAAGATGCTTTCCCTTTCGGAATCCTCCAAAATTCGGCCACATCAGCCATTTATGCCGCGACACGGTTCCACTGGCATGCCAGGCGTCATTCCGCCATTGCATCATATGCATGCAGCGCATGGTTTTAGCACGCCGGCAGCAGTTAGTGGTAATGGCGGATCAGTTGGACCAGCTGGAGTGGGATCCGGAGTTGTGGCAGCATCTGCCACCAATTCCCAATGCACACCGAGTCCTAGTCCCTGTTCGCATCGTCGTTTGGCATCGGCAGGTAAGTTAACGGAATTTTAGCTTAAACTTTATAAGAGAAAATGAAACTAAACTTTCTCTTCCCTCCCCTCCTGCCAGGCAACATAATGCCCACACGAGTGATTCATGAACGTTCACACTCGGATACCCCAGCTCCGCCGCCGCCATTACCATCAGTTGATCTCTCATTGGAGAGCAGTAGTGTGACTACATTTCGTGATTTACCCTTGCGCAAATCCGTGACTTCCGGTATGTGAACACTTTGAACAATTTATTTTGTAATTTAGTTTTAGAGTTTTTGGTTAACAAATGCTTTTCGAGCTGCTGCTACTAATTGAAATTATTTCACTTCTTACGTCCCGCAATCTCATTAGCCATTGTAATTGTTAAGACAAATGATTATTAGTTGCCAATTAATATTGTAGTTAAATCATGTGATCTTTAGAGATTTCGTTAGTTGCTCTCTCTCTCTCTCTCTCTCTCTCTAAATTCCTCGCTTGCATTTGGATGATTACAAAATTTTTTGGTGATTGGGTTGGCTGGTTCGGCTCTATATTTTTTGCTATTTTATATGCGGTTGTTGGTTCTTTTACATTTACTTTCTCTCTATCTTACACACACACACACACACATGTCACCTTGAAGCGGTAACACACCCAGGCACTCACACACACACACACACACACACACACACACGCATACACACTATCTTTACTCTCTTTGTTTTTATGCGCTCTCTATCCTATCTTTGCAACGACTACACTATCAAACAGGTTCCGTTTCATCGTGCGACAGTGGACATGGCTCCTATGCCCATCATCAGCAGCAGCAGCAGCAGCTGCACCACTTGCAATATCAACAACAACAACAACATCAACAGCAGCAACAACAACACAATGAACCATCACCACCAGTTTATACGGCAGCAGATTGTCGACTTTTACAACAGATTTCGAATAATGCAGTTACACGCAATCTGAATAGTCCATTACATAGCACAAATACACCACCAAGCACACCTACACCACCACCACAACCACAACTACCACCACAAATAGCAACAACAACAACAACAACAGCAAATATACAGCTTTCTGCACCACCAGCAACATATTTACATATGCGCAGTCAGCAACAGCAACAACAACAACAGCAATCTCTGGTCATGCCTCCACCACCGCCACCGCCCTATAATGTGCCACCACTGGCCAGTCTATATAATCATCATCATAGCAATTCTGGAAATAGGCATCTCAATCATCATCATGGTAAGAGCAGCAAACAGCCAGCCAGCCAGCCAGCTAGCCAAGTCAGCCGATCAGACCTCAAGCGCCTTCATCCAGCAAAATGCAATGCCAGGAAATTGAGATAATATTTATGGCCTTTTCGTCTGCCTTATCAATGCGTAAACTGTTATCCTCTCCGCTCACCGTTAGAAAAAGAATTTAAAAGCTTTTAGAATCTAGGCCCACACTGAATTTCATTGTCATTGAAAAAAACTTGTGAAAAAGAGTGAAAACTTGTGAAAGGAGTAGAGTCGGCCAGCTAGAGATAACGCCCAATCAGTGATAGAGCTTTAAATAGGTTTTGTCAATGTGTCTAAGCCAACCAATCCATTTCAATTACTCCTTGCCAACTATTCCTTTTTAATTCTCTCTACACTCTTTTCAACCATTTCTTCCCAAATATTGCTTTCCAGCCTTTTGTCTTTAGTCCTTTCCAACCTGTCTCTTTTTTAATAATTTCTCGCTAGGCATTCCTTATTAGCCATTCCCAATTAAATAATTCTCTTCTTTATTCAGAGGTTTTTAAAATTTTTATTGTTTCCAGTTGCAGCTTAAAGCTAGAGGTTATTTCTACAGTTAGAAAAGAATTCGAAAAAAACTATGACACAATTTTGCTAGAGCTTCCAGCAATTTGTTCCAATTCTAACTAAGAATATCAAGCAACGAAATTTCAATATATTTACAACGAAAAGGGTTGATTAGGCATTTTCTTTTAGACATCAGCTTAAGAAAAAATATAATTTGAAACATTTTTTTAAACCAGAAAACTCTTAAAACATGTATATTAAACAGAACTATTTTCTGAAGTATTCACAAGTCTCGTTTAAAGTATTTGATTTCTCTATTTTTAAGCCCTAAGTCTACAATTAATACTTCTTTCTAGCTGCTCGGCAATAATTATTATATATTATTAATTTCGTTTTGTGTCTTCTTTTAACAGGTGGGCCGCCAAATTTTATGGATAGCACCAAGTGCCCCATGCCACCCATGAATCAATAAGACCCACAAAAAAAACAAGGATAAACAAAATAATCAAACTGTGCTGTTTTAACTACTAAATGTTAATTTAATTAGTTGTGAGTATAAATTTTACAAATTATTTTTATTTTTTTATACCTCTTTGCAGTAGAGGAATAGGCTTTTTTTTCTTAGTTAGTTCATCTGTTGGAGCCAAAGTAATTAATTACTTAAAAAAGCATCTGTTCCTATATGTTCCGATAATAAGTTTGATTACAAATACTAAATATTTGATATTGTCTGTGTCTGTGTTCTTGTCTTTAAAGTTTAAATCACTTTTCCAGTTCAAATGGCTTTATCTTTCAACTAGAAGATCAGATTTCACTTAAGTAAATCTTATATTATATATGTAGTATTCATTGGGTATGCATACTTTCCATAATTCTAACTATTTAAGGTTATGCTAGACGTCTGTAAGGAATGGAAGACATAATGACCATAAATTTGAGATTAGAATGCGAACGTGCAAGATTTGTCCAACCTTAGGAATAAAATTTAACATAAATATAGTCAGATTTACTTTGAATATATATACATATGTAATATCGTTTGCCATCTAAACGAACAACTATGACGGAGATCCTTTTGAATTATATTCTAGTATCTGAGAGAGAGGTTGACCTATTCAATAGATTAAATAGAATAAAAACTTGTGAGAACATTTGCCAATATTAATGAAAATAATTCTTGATTTCTTTTCAGCATATATAGATGCCAAAATTTGTTAATGGTTGTGGTTTCGATATCATCAGCAAAAGGATCACACAAACACACACATACATATGCGCCAACATACCCATCATCCATCCACCCATTGATTGAGGTTCAGAATCTGGAGAAATAATATTAAAATATATATGTATCTCCCCGATATATGTATGTATATATCGATCGATAAATCCCAAAATTGTGTCACACCTATATTCTAGATGTTAAGTGTCTTATAATTTTAGTTGTAAAACCTAACCCTCTGTCTGTCTTTATATATATATATATATGTAAAATCTCTTGCGAATTAATTTTAATTTAGCAAAAATTCTATGTAAACCATTTTTTTCATAAACCACATCCTGTTGTTGCCTTTTCACAAGCATGAACTAAAATGAAACTAAAAGATATATACTATATATATATATATATATATATATACATTTGTATATATATATATATATGTCTGCAGGCAGACCCCAAAACACCCAGCAGACCAGAAAACGAAAAAACAAACCTGACAAATCAAAAAATCTAAAAAAAAAAAAAAACAAACAAAAACCTAAAGCAAATCTTTTGAAGACTTCTCGTCGGCATTTAAGCAAAATGTTGCTTCTTAGCCCAGCACAAAATGGCAACAACAAGAATTAAGAGCAACGTAATTCCATTTAGATGTATACTTTAGTTTGTAATTTTAACAATACCTTCGCTCCAATTCCAAATATTTAGTTGTATAAGATCAGCGGGAATCTTTGCTGCTTTCTTTCGAAAATCGAATCGAACAAAACAATCTCCTTCTCCACCAGAAAAAAACAAACTATTTATTACCCTCACCTTTAAAACTTTAGAACTAATTTTCCCGTAAAATCATAAAAGACAAAATGCAATACAAATAAACGACTACAAAAAAAAGACACCTAGACTAGCCCAACCAACTCTAATAAAGTACAATTGAACTAGAAATCAATCCAGAATCAATAATATATAGACCTAAACTAAACACCTGAGACTTGAACAAGAATATATATATATACCAACAATTTTTTATGTAAACTTATACCGATATCTCACACGTTAAAGGACTCCAATATTTTTGTGTGTGTATTTAAGCCTGTTATACAGATAGATATATCTATATACATATATATACATACGAAACCTATATACAACAAATCTACAAAACTGAACAAAGTGCAGCCCCCCCTTCCCCCATGCCCCCAACTACGCCCCGCCACTTTAAATATTTAGCTTAATAGCAAATATTTGTTTTGCTGAAAAGATTTATAAAAAATTTAAACACAAAATCAAATGCTAAATGCTAATTGCTATATGTATAAATGTGCTCTTTCTTATTATTATTATTATTAATTATTATATTCTATGTTTAAGTTAAAGCTAAAAACATTCATTTTTTGCTACTTTTATGGCTAAATGAAAATTATATATATATATATGTAATGTATATGTATGTATGTACCTATATACAAGTATATGTAATACACGACAAACACCCATGGCCCTTGAAAATGTTTATTTTAAATTAAGCTTATATATGCTAGCGCAAAGTACAAATTTTCAAAAGTTTTATGGTAAATCAAACAGTTTTGTACTTGCTGAAAATACTCTCTTAATTGATATTAGAATGAATTGCTATATAAATCATATTCAATGTTGGCGAGAGATCCATTCGAAAGTGTCTTATTCAACATTCGAGCAGGAATTTCTGTGAAATCTCACTTCATCAGTAATTATACGATGTCAAATCGGTAAAGTTCTGTGTGGCTCGTTTTATCCATCGTTTTTTAGAAACAATGCATTTTTACTTTTGCACTTAACTGATAAATCGGGTGTATCATTTGCCGGGATTCGAATTTCGGCTTCTGTAATCTGCTCAGACTGAGTTTTTAATTAATTTCGTTGGATAATGAATTGTTTCTGATAGTGAATTTTTTGGTAATCTTTTCTGATTCGGACACTTTCTTAATTTTATTCTTCAAACGATATGAAACGATAAATGTTCATAAAGTTCTACACAAACTAAAAAACAATCGATTTGAGAGGGAATAAAGTGAAAAAGTAAAGGATATAGACACACCTACCGCCTCTGATGCGTTGTTCCTCTTCCAAAGAGTCGTAAATATTTTCGTTTTATAAAATTTTAATTCCCAACGATTCTAAACAATGTCTAATAGACATGGAATTAATTCGTCGTTAAAAGCGAAAATAGTTCTGCTTAATAGTTTGAATTTATTAATGGAATTTAATCCTTATTCACAAAGTAAATAAATAAACTTTAAGTGAATAAACAAATTAACAGATACTAAAAGTTGATGCCTTTGATAAATAATTACATTTTACTTAAACGATGAGCTTCAAAAATCTTGACAAATTAGAAAAGTATACAGCCAGCTCTTAATTTTCAATTCAAAAACTTTCCTAGAACTAATACCATGTTCAGAATCTCTTCCATCTTAAGTAGATACAATTTTTGATGCAATAAGAATGCATATATAATAATTTGGGTTTCACACAACTATCTAATAACTTAAGGATTCACTTTACAGAAGATTTTACAGCATTTTCTTAACGAATTTCACTGACATTTCCTTTCGCTAATGACTGAATTTCTAATATGCATTTTATGCTACAATTTCTCAAACAATTTAGGAAATTTTCTTGCCAATTTTGAATTTAAATAACCGCAAAACTTTTGAATTTAACTATCAAAGAATATGAATGAATTCCAAAACTGAGAAAACACGCGCAAAACCCAAACAAATTACTCAATTTTTGCTTGGCAGTTATAAACAATTTAACAAATAAATCAAATATTTACAACAAAAATATAAGACAAAACAAAAAAAAAAACCCCAGAGAATTTTAATTATATTTTTTAATTATAAATTCATTGAAAGTTCTTTATGTATATATAATATGTAATGCGAATTACTTTGGAAACAATATTTAAAAACAAAAAAACAAAGAAATACAGTATTTAAAACCACAAAAAATTCAACCCCCAACTAATGGCTAATGAAAATGGGAAACTGGTAAGCAATGAATAAGAATTTGAATTTTGCATATATAAATTTTTTATTGCTTCTGTTTAGGATATCAATTCGTTCGTATTTTTTAAAAAACATATATTTCTATATAAATAATTTGGCTTTACAAGTAAACCTAAGCACTAGAATCAATAGAATTGTAGTGCTTGAAGTTTTGGTAACAAAATTTCCAAACTTATGGTACAATCAATAATCGGTCGATAAAATTAATCGATATGTCTGTGTATATATGTATGTATGTATGTATATAAATGGTAAAAGAGCTGCCGCAGAATGGAAGAACAGGTAAAAACATTATATAAAAAAACTTGTTCATTTTTATGCATACTTAAAAACAAAAAAATTAATTAAACTGAAATACTTTGGGCACAACACAGGCGGCCACATGCTCATCTAGTAATTGGTAGTTTCTATTCCACTCAAATCAACCTCGTGCGTTTTAGATAGGTGATGAGTAGATTATATATGAATTTATATTGCGCTAATGATGGTATAATGCTGTCCCGCTGATGACGCAGCTGGCCAATCACACGTGGTATATCCAAATCCTAGAAAATATATAAAACATTCATTATTTATTAACTGACAAAAAAGTATGGATAAATTGTCATTTAGAGTGACAGGAAATATTAAGGGGAGTCAAAGTCATGAAAAGTGTAGAAATGTTGCCTTAAGCTTAACACCTTTTTTTTAGAAAGAAATTAATTAATAATTATTGATAAAATTAATAAGTTATTGAAGAGTTGTTAAATGAAATTTTATTTGGTTTGGTAATTAGTAATTTCTGAAAGAGATTCAGAAACTCAAAACCCAAACCAAAATTCTATTCTTCATTAAGGCAGAGTGCCGGGTTGTGTAATAATTTAAAAATTCTTCTTTATACCAAATTTTCAATTTTAAAAAAACTAAATAAAACTTTTTTCTTACTTTAAACTCATTGTTAGATATAAATAAAGGCGCTATATCTATTCAGACGAATATCAGCGAAAAAAGTAGCTTACAAAGGTAGAAACTCATGGCAAAAATTTGATCTGACAATTCTTCTAGCATTTTATTGTATGACAGAGAATTCCAGGGGTCTTTAAGTTTTACTTTATCTTTAATTAGAGTAAAGAATTTACAAGTTTGCCTGTTCGTAAGATAAACCAACAATGCCATAAAAAGATAAGTTTTGTATTTTGATTGTCACGAACATTGTCCATCTACATCTTCATCTAAATGTTGACTGTGTGATTAACCAACTTTGACTAACTTACCTCATTATGATCTAGGGTATAGAGCAATAAATCCGCAGTTAATGTGACGCCAGAACGTCCGCCACCTTCAAGGCAGTGTATAAGCACTGGAGGATTTGTATTGTGACCCGGTGGCACTTCGTGCGTCGATGCCAATCTAACCGAATTGAGTTCCTCGAGAAAATCTAGAAAATGATTAACATCACGTGGACAATTCTGCTCTGCCCAGTCGGCATATTGCAAATGCCAGACGGAACGATAACGTCGTGATGGA
This sequence comes from Drosophila nebulosa, assembly GCA_024703675.1. Taxonomy (NCBI): domain Eukaryota; kingdom Metazoa; phylum Arthropoda; class Insecta; order Diptera; family Drosophilidae; genus Drosophila; species Drosophila nebulosa. The sequence goes on along the minus strand of CM045724.1, from coordinate 3,554,916 downwards.
GCATGATATAGACGCAATTTGCTGGTGGTGCAACGATCGGTAGTTTGTGAGAATTCCTGATACACTTGGAACTGTTCAAGATTTAAAGGAAATTAATTATTGGTGGTTATCTTTTTTCGCTCTCCACCCACCTGACCAAACTCCATGCGCTGTTGACTGCTCAGTGGTATATAGCTCATACCCTCGGTTAGCTGGACAACCAAATAGACATCCGCCTCCCATACGCATTGCCAAAAGATGCGCATTGTTTGCGCTTCTTGTGGGGATTGGGCCACAATATAGAAACGTTGCTTGGTACCCACAGTGGCCTAAAAAAAATTAAAGTCTATCAAGTAACATCTTTCAAGTGTCTATATCCATTTATGTTACCGATATATACGATGCATTCACATAGCCATGACGATTGTCCATTGAGGGCGTGAGCCTAACGCGATTATCGTCGTAGGGTAAAAAGTTGGGATCATGATTCTTGGGCTCGTTCTCCTCCAGCAAGGCGCAATCATATTGAGCCTGATCGCGCCGTTTCGGAATGCGTTCGAATTCCATGAAAAGCTGTGAGTCCTGTAGCTTCTCGTTGAGTATTTGACACTGAAATAAGATTAAGGAGCAACAATTTTAGTAAAGAGTTTTGAGAAGGCACAATTTTCTTATTTGTGCTCACCAGCTTATCCTTGGAGTATTGGCCAGAGATGGGCTGCGGTTTGCTTACACCCGTTGACCAACGATATGGCTGCGGCAGATTCAGATCATCCTGGGCCAATTTCAATTTCGCTGCCAATTTGGCATGTTGCTGGCTAGTGTTGGCCTTCTCTCGGCCCAAGGTGGCCGACTTTTGTTTGTCGGGCGTCTTGCCGCGAGCCAAGAAGTTCCAACGCTTCTTGCGCTTGCCATCCTTACTGGCCGCCGATGAGGAGGTGGTATCCAATGTGGAATTGAACATGGATGATGTAGATGCAGATGTATTGGCTGATAGATTCATGGCACTAAACTGCTGATGCAGCGAATCGCCCCCTGGCGATATGACGTCCACGGTAGTGGACTTATTCAGGCTGGCCGTCGAGCGATGTTGTCGCGGTGGAGGGGTTGCTCCTATGGCTGGTGCCGCACTGGCCGCCCGTGTGGAACGCATCGGAGCCTGTGGCTCTAGGAATTGCAACTCTGTGCTGGCCGCACGATCAGCTCCGTATTTCTTAATGTTACGCGTAATCTCATCATCCGGCTGAGAGTTAATGGTGAGGGTAACCACATTATTGTGGCGAGCAGCTGGCACTGGCACAACGCCGGGCGGTGCCGATTGTATGGATGAGGCCCGTTGACGCATGGCCTCGGCATGGGCAGCGGCGGCAGTGCCATTGCTGCCCCCGGAGGCTGCCCGTTGGGGCAGTGGCACATTCTCATAGATGGGCTCAATCGATCCGTTTATGGCGCTACGTTGTAATGGCGTGGGCGTGGTGGACGGTGGCGGATGGTTTGGTGGTGGCGGCGGCGGCGGTGAGGCAATTGCCGGTGGCTGCGGGCTACTAGCCGGTGGAGGCGCTGAACTTCGATAGCCACTGGGCGGCAGAGTTGGACTACTGCAAAGAGACAAAAGAAAATACAGGATTTTGGTCTCATCTTTCAATAGTTATGGACTCACCTCTGCGCCGCCTGGGCAGCGGCAGCTGCTGCCGCCTGACTCATGGCCGATTGACGCAACTGTGACATTATGGACGGCTGCTCCTCAATCATATTAAGGTTCTCGAATGTGCCATGTGGCGGCAAATAGGGTTGCGAGTGTCCCATATGGCCAATGTAGGGATATTGATGCAGCATTGTGGCTCCCGATGAGGTGGGCACATTGCCGCCATGGGCCAAGCCCACAGCTCCGCCATTGCCGCCGGCCAGGTGGGCGGCAGCCACATATTGGCCTCCATTCAAGAGAGTACGATTCGATACAAGATCGGGCGAGGAGCCACTCACATAGTTGCGATAGCCGTGCAGGGGCCGCGGCGTGGCCACAGCCAGATCGGGTGTAGATGAGGAACTCAGACGATTGACAGGATATGGCGGTGGCGCTTTGTTTCTCATCATGTGCATGCGATGCGATAGCTCCAAATAGGCTTGAGGATTGGCCATAGAGGGCTGCTGCCCCAGTTGCTGTTGCTGCTGCTGCTGGGGTTGCTGGTGATAGAGATTGATATGATGATGATGATGATGCAAGGCAGCCGCCGGCTGGGCAACATCTGGATAACGATGGGCCGTCAAGTGGCCCAGAAATAGGTTCTCATTGTAGACATTCGGATTATGGACATCGGGCTGTGAGCCAGCATAGTAGGCGGCGTGACCGGGTGTGGCCAGGGCCATGGTCATGTTATGCAGCTCGGCGGAGGGAGTACGATATTTCAATTGGACGGCTGTCTCGTAGTCTGGAGCTGGTCTATATGTGGGCAGCATAGCCTTGAGGCGTTCCCTCTCCTCCGTATTATTGTTGTTATTGTGATGCAATAGACCATTGGAAGAGTGTAGATTATTGTTGCTCAGATCCAGGCAGGAGCTGCTTTGACCCAAGAGCTGTGAATGCGTTTGACTAGTGGCTAGCGAGATGTTGGACGAGATTAGTTGCTGCTGCAGTTGTTGTTGTTGCTGCTGCTGGAATTGATGTTGTTGTTGCTGCTGCTGCTGCTGTTGTTGTTGTTGTTGCTGCTGCTGTTGCTGCTGCTGCTGCATTTGATCCCGTTCCCTGTCCCGCTGATCCCTTTGCTGCTGATCATTATAGTCCACATAATCCACATAGCCAACATTATCACTATTGATGGCAATTTGATTATTATGCAGCTCCATATCTGCTCCACTGCCCATACTCGAGGGCGTGGCCGTGTCAATGAAACGCTTGAAGAACTTATGCTGACTTATGCATAATTTCCAAAAATATCTAGCCATATCCGCCTCCGAGAAGATAAAGCTACCCACAATGCTGCCCTCGCCGTCCAATTTGTTTTGCTCAATTTTAATCGTTCGCTTGTCTATGGTCACCGTGTGGAAATCCTTCCAGGGGAAATACTGTCGCCCATTGTCCGCATTGACCACCATGCCATTGATGGCCAGTCCCAGGAGCAGATCATTGCCCAAAGTGTCCTTGGCCTGGAAACGCTCCTCGCCATAGCCATCCAACTGCTGGCAGCATTGTATATACATCTCCTCCGCCTGACTCTGACTCAGGTGATCCAGATTCGTTTGCTGCTGCAACACCTCCATTATCAGGCCATCCAGCATGCTGTCATCGTTGGCCAATCCCTGCATGTTGCGCGGCAAGATCAGAGATTTCTTTAGATAATCCTTGCTCTGCTTATCGCCCTGATGATGATTGTTATAGCTATCGTATTCCGCCTGCCGGCAGTACAGGGCCAACAGAATGGCTGTCCGTATATCGCAGGCAATTCGTCCCTCATAGATGTCACTCTTCAGCTGGAGGAAATAATAGAATCTGGTCGCTTCGTCGGTTAAATGCCTCACTCCAGTTGTCACATAATGCCGCACCCGCAAATAGATCTTTGGGGCCTGAGCATATTTCTCCAATTGACGGCTCAGCGAACGTTCCAAGTCAATCCATTTGAATTCATCATCTTTGCCACCTTTGACCACATATCGTAAGCCAAAGAATTCTGGCTGATGGATAAGTAAACGTTGACAAACATTATCCAAACACTCTTGGCCCTTGCTCTCGGAGCTGATCGTGCAGTCCACAGTGCTGGAGGTGTCTGTTGAAGACAACGAGAGAAACAGAGAGGGAGAGATAAAGAGATGTGGCTAAAAACGTGCTTCACATTGAGCAGCGCACGCGCAAATATGTAAATTTCCGACATTTTTTTCTAATCGACCGACTTGGCTCACCACCCCCTATTCCCCACTCCCCGACTCCCCACTCCATGCCTTCCTAATACGTCTCTTTTTATTAACGGAAATTGTTTCAAGTTATTTTTCGCTCCTCCTTCCCACTACCCATAGAATTTATAGGGTATATTGAGATCCTATGAACATCTAGAAAAGTTATTTTATGTGATTGGGATATACAGGAATTCCCACTACGTAAAGCCTAGCTTAGCTGAGATAATGTGGGAATAGGCAAGAAAACCTAAGAATAAGTTGAGGCTCTACCATAATATCTGAGCGCCTTTAAAGATATGAAATAAACTTTAGTTCTTAACAGAAATTCATCTTTCTTATTTCTTTGAATAACTTTAATGTTCTAAAAGACAATGGAGAATGCAGCAAAAATAAAAACAAAAGATTTTTCTTTATTTAAATATGAATCCAAATAAATGACAGAGGATTATATTTGATTTTTTTAAAGAAAACAAACTAATAGATGGCACACCCTGTATAAGACTTCTCTAACAGCAGCAGCAAGTTAAAAAAATGAACTGCAACAAACAGAAAAATTCATAGAAATTCATTTAAACAACTTCAAGCAATAAATGTTTATAACAATAATCAGCTGCAGCTGTTTTCTTCTTGTGCATGTTGTTGTTGCAAAATGTGGTGGAGGAGGAGGGGTAGGTGTACGCCCCACAATTCCAATTCCAATTCACTCACTCGCACACTCATTGGGGCGGTGGGGGCTAAACCAAGTTATTCACACTCGCTCACCTAATAAATGATGCACAGATATAACAAATAAACTTTTCGACGTCACATTGTATTGGCGACATTTTTTCAAGAACTTCAATGGCATTTCCGGGCCGTTGAGCTTTGGGCGTTTTTTTTTGTGGGACTATTTCGTTTAATGCTCCGATCGTGGTCGAAATGTGTTGAGTTGGTCTAAAGGAGCTCCATTTCGATTTGGCTTCCACAATAAATTACACAATTTCGCCTTGATTTCTGCTGAGTTAGCACTTTAGTTTCGTTTTGGTTGTTTTTGAAGGCACTGTAGAATCGCAATACCCTTGCTTGGGGTGTTAAAATTATAAATCTATTTTACAATAATTGAAATTCGCTTTTGGCAAATAAGAAAATTAAAAGTTAACAAAAAAAAGAATCAACTAAAAACGAAGACACAGTGCTGCCGGACTGTTTAAACAAATTCGGTCACACCAAATTTTTTCAGCGTGCTGCCAGATGTCGAGAAAAAGGCACAAAGATCGATAAAAATTTGCTTGGAACTAGTTTACCGGACATTTGAAATATATTGAGATGGAAATTTTCTAGAGTAAGCCAAGTTTTCATATTAAAATTGTCAATTTCCAAGTTTTATTTTCTAATAAGATTCATTAATTAAGTGTCTATTATTAATTGGTATATTTCAGTAGATTTAAATACTAGTTTTGTATTCCAAATTCAAATAGTGAAAATTTTAACAATTAAATAAATATCCTTACCGAACCTGCAATAGAAGTAACTTTAAAATTTAGGTTTCTTTCGTATATCTACACCAAAATATATCGATATATCAACATCGAGAATTTGTTCCTATCGATCTATTTCACTGGACTAGTGTCATCGATACTTACAATCAGTGCCATCAGTGCATTCCCCATCTCTATTTCATTGTTGTTGATTTACCGTACAGAGGAGCGTGCTTCTGCGAGGCTCGTATATAAACATATATACATATGTGTACATACATATGTACATACATTAGTTCTGCCGTCGTCGTCGTGGCTCTTCCACTTTAACTAAATAAAACAAATTAGGCGCTTGGCGTTGTCGCTCGTCGTCATTCGTCTGCATGTAAAACGTGAAATCAAAGTCGAATTAAATACAAAAAAAAAAAAAAAAACTCGTGTCCCATTAAGGAAAAACGACAAGAAAAGCAGCAACAACGAACCAACCAAAATTGCATTTATTGCCGACAGTGAAAAAGTAAGTTAAAAGTTGGTTTTTTTTCTTTCGGTTTTTGCTTTGGCCAACATTTTTTAGGCCAAGCCCAATAACCACGCGCCGATGAATAAATAATAAATTGATCGGTTTTTTTTTCTCGTTTCTTTGTTTGTTTGATGGTCAAGGTTACAGAAGTGAGACACAAACACACAACTTCAAAAAACAAAAAAAAAAAAATTGTTAAAATGGAAAAAACATGCCATCAGGTTTTGCGAGTGCAAGCGAGAGAGTCTATAGGCAGACAAGTTTAAAGTTCAAGCAACAGGTCTCTGCTTCTGTCTCTCGCTCTGTCTATCAACAGGTTGCTTTGCATTACATATGTATTTCTCTCTCTCTCTCGCTATGGCTATCTCACTTGTACTCATTCATAATGGATATGTGTGTATAAAATTACTGGAAATTGCGTGCAATTTATATTAATAACAATTTTTTTTTTTTTTTTTTATAAATATTAGCTATGTATTTTTGGACACACCCCGAGCTACACACACACACACCCATACACACATATGTATGAGGGGTTTGTTTTTATGTGTTTCTCCGTTTAGTTGTTGTAGTTAAACGAGTGAGATTTTATATATTGTATTACATAATGAAAAATGATAACTCTGATTTGTATGCGCATATATACAATTCATATGCATAGTTGTATACATATATGTATGTAGATCTTGTCAGCTGTTTGCGCGTGGGTTGACACATAAGTTTGAAGATTCTCATCGACTTTTTTTAGAGTTTAAAGATAAATCTAAATAGAAGAAAAATTAGAAAAATCAGTTCAAAAATTGTTTTTGTTTCACGCCTTTTCCCAGAAACAATATTTAAAGGCAATTTTTAAACTAAATTCCTGCTGACTGTGGTTTTATGAATATTTTTTGTAACAATTTTGTAATCTATTTTAATTTTTGAGATTTTCCAAAAGCTTTTTTAAATCTAAATAAGAGTTGGTTCGAAATTACCGTTTTTCTGCATGCCATTTGTCTTTTGGGACCCTCCTCCTTCTCCTTTGAGTCCAGCCCTGATTGAATTGCTAAATAATACACAATATTACATTAAAAAGAGACGTTGATAGCACTTACAATGGTACAGCACCGGAATTCTGAATCCGAAATTTATGCAAGAACCAAAGAAGATGCGGTTAATGCACTTGAAGTGCATTTTTTTTTTTTTTTGTGTCGCCTCCTCGTTGAGATACAGATTCAAGCACGTGCATATTAAAGCGACTTTGTTTTGGTGAACTCGTGCACAAAGTTCATGCAAGGCTAGACTTATTTTTATTTACGTGGGGAAACCCTCGTAAAATCTAGCTGATACACTGTAAACTTTGCGTCTGGTCGAGATTATTTAATTAAAATAAATTGCATTTTACTTTGTAGTTAAACGGAATTTTATTTCTCCCCAATCGTTATACAAATGTTGTTTGTAGTTACGCTGTCTGCATAATTCCGTTAGAGATTATCTTTAGATCCAAATAAAATTTAACCTTTGTCTACTACGAATAATTTGTGCTAACCTTCATCATGGTTGAATGGACGCTCAATTATGAAAATGTTTAAAACCTTTTATTTAGGTTTTGTTTTGTGTTCCCAATGAGAACTAAATCCATACAAAACTTTTGAAGTCTTTCTTGGCGAGTTTCTGCTGTTAGAGAATGGCAACATAATCTAACATAACTGACCTTTCCTTAGTAAATTGCCATTGGCGAGTTTCTTATTTTAAGTTTTGTTGTGATTTCCCAAAAAAAAAAAAAAAATAATACCCTCGTACGCATATTCATTTCACTCCATGCGAATCATATTCATTCCAGTCACAAGTTTGTGGTCAACACTCTTGAACCTAGTCACTAGTTAGTAGCCTTTAGTTCAAAACAAGTGCCTAAAGCTTCGTCATATCGCATTGGGATTTTTTTTATGGTTTTTTTTTTTTTTTTTGCACTCTAATGCTGAGAAGGCAAAAAAATTGAAATCTCGTTTCGTGCCAATATTTGAACAGATGCGAGACACAATGATAACATTAATGGGCTTCGGGTCGGGTCTCCCTCGTTCGTCAGTTATTCGCGCTCTAGGTACGTGCCTAAGGCATATTGTATGTACATATATGCCTCCTGAGCGCGATATTTGTAGCAGTTATAGTAGTAATCATGAAATGGCAACTAATTTCTTTATCTCTAGGAAAACTGAACACAATATTTTGTCTCCATGGTGTTTTTTGTTTAACGTTTGGGTACATTCATAATCTTTGTCGTTTTCGGCAATGATTCATTCACGAAAATGCAAAAGTTTATTCAACTGTGGGAATTATTATGATAAAAATACACAAATAGTGTAGAGCCAAATGTTTTCCAATGAAAAGTCAGCGATAAGCGGAAGTGAAGGTTAAAATTCAAACTGAGTTGCTTTTCACCTTTATAAGCCATTTTTGGAACTGTTTCATTTTGTTCAAGGTTGAATGTTCCACATTTAGTTTTTTCTGTCCATTGGTCTATGACGACGCGTCTGGTCAAACTTCAAAATTTAGTTTAAAGGTTGAAAATCACCACAATAAACGTATGAAAATTACATTTGCACTCTATTTTGGGAATGTTTTTTTAATGAGATTGTAAATGTAAACTACTAAAAAGGGAGAAAGTAAACTTTAAAAGACGACGCTTAAGTTAAAAAGCTGTAACGTAGTTGTATGAGAATTCTAGTTTAGGGATGGTGGGAAAGGGCACTGTACTCGAGACAATCATAAAGTTAGAAAGATATTAAAAGGGCAGACAAGAAGTAACTATGTATGTACTTAGAGTTCGGTTATGAATGAACCCTTTACAAAAGTAAATTTTACATCTAAAATTATCCAAGAAGCTAACTTTAATTGATTTATCAAAGCTCACAGATGTCATGACCCTTAAAATACTACTCAATTTGCACTCATTTCTCTTTTAAATATACATATATTTCTTTTGCTTTCCTTTGCTTTCTATATAGTTTATTCACATAAATTTATTTTGACACTTAAAGCACTTAAAGGCGCTGTGTATAGCGCTTTTTTTTACTATGAGTACATCATTAAAAGTATAAACGATACGTCAAACTCGAAGTTCGAATAGTTTAAATAATGAGAATTTAGTTTGCGGAGAAGACAGATAGACAGACACACAGACACTGACCAATTTATTACACACTCGTAAGGGTAAAAAAAGTGAAACGAATCGACTTACTGTATTTATTTATTTGTTTATATTCTGTTATATGTATATACACTAGTGACCAAATATTTAATAAATGTGGGCGTAGAACCTCTTTAAAAAGGGAATTTTATTTTTATTTACTTTATTTTGTAGTCGCAACGTCGCAAAGCGCTCAAATTCTAGTAATAAATTAAAAATTTATGGTTAAGAGTTTCTCTTAGTTTTACTAGATCCAAAATATTATTAAAAAATCATAGAAAATATTTGTAATTTTAGAAAATTTGGATGGAGTAATTGTTCGATGTTCCTTGTTCAACCAAATTTATGTTACATTAATTCAATACAACACAAAAATATGGCAGCAAAATTGAGAAAATCAGAATCAAGAAAAAATGCTAATATATGAACATATAATGTGTCTGATTTGTTTCCCTTTGTTACCAATTCAATAATAATATACATATGTCATATTATTTTTGCTGACCTACATAAATTCACAGGTTAGTCTCTCTCTCTTTCTCTTTACACTTGTTGCCTTGTCTTCATATAATTTTTGCCTATTGCTACATTTTAATTGAAATCCAACCTGTCGACGTACGAGACTAGCCAAAAGTAAAATTTACTGATTTGCATACAAGTCGAGGTGATTTTGCGCGTGTGTGTGTGTGTATGTGTGTGTGTGTCCGATGTCGTCGTTGTGAGTGTTTAATATTCATTTTTTTGCCATTTGATTTGACCACAACAGCAACAATAGCAATAGCAACTATCTACACGTAGGCCACTCGACGATACTGGACACTCGTCGAACAGAAGCCATCGTCGCATTAAGGCATTAAACCGATTCCCAATTCAAGGTGCGCAACGTCAGCCAAAACGCTGTCTTTTACCTTAGTGCTTGAACAATGAGAGATGAGAGATGATGGATGACGACCAAACAGTTGGGTGGGTCATTAGTTCAACTGCTTTTGAAATTAACTGGTCAATGCACGCAAATCTTCCCCCTTCATCTGTAGACTAAAAAGGGTCTTAAAAGGTCGGTCATTGTGCGGCAAATGAACTTCAAATTGCAGAGAGCTAGTGTCCGTTTGCCCGCTGGTTCTGCCTGTTTTTAAGTAGTCTCCGTGTTGAGTCATTTTTTACGTATGATTTTCAAAAGTAGTCATAAGAGAATCACATTCCCAATCCGTTTCCGACATCAAAAACCAGAACAAATGTGAGTGTTGGTAATAATAGTGAACTTCAATTTAAATATGTTTAAAAGCGATAGTACAAATATAACTGCCTAAAGTGCTTTTACCAGAGAAAGATAATCATGTGACGTAACCTTGTATTGTAAAGATAACACTACGTCAAGTGAAAGATATCATAGAAGTTGTGACTACAATTTTTTACTTCATCTATTTTAAGCTTTTAACTTCGTGGTTGTAATCTCAGGCCCGAATTTAACAAAAAATGCCGCCCTAAGCTCTATAAACAATTTCGCCTTTTTCATATTTTCAAATTTAACTAAAGCCCTGTGCAAAAATTCTCACAAATTGATCAATTACACAAAAATAATTACCAATTATAAAGTATGCCAAGATTTTTTCAAAATTTTTGGAACTTGGTTTATGTAAGTTGTAGCATATTTTTTGGGTTTCGTTTAGTTCAATATACCCCTAAAATCAACTTTTTTTTAAAGGTTTAAGGTTTTTAAAATCTTTATTTCGATTTTGGCCTTTTGCTTACTTTGTTGACTAATTTAACGTAGCAAATAAAATTTCGCTTAAAACAAGAAAACGCAATTTTGTTGCTCATAAACGCCAATTTTTTGAGAACGAAATATGTTAAAATTATGTTTCCGTTACTGATCATCCATCAGCTGACAATTCAGCTCCCTGGGCGAGTGCCCCAACTGCCCCAATGGGAAATCCAGGGCTGCATAAACGTGATTTTAAAAGAGAGAGAGAGAGAGAGAGAACAACATTTTTCTTAAGCAGCTTGTTAAGCTTAGAGGATAGACGTATGTAGGGATGATGGTTTGAAACCCGTTTATGACGATATGGATGAATAAAATGTTATTTGAGGGTCATTTGTTAACAGTGCTGTATGCAGAATAATAAACTGCAACAGGTCTGTAAGGTATATAAATTTCGGCATAGCCCAATCAAAGTTTCGTTTTATACCTTTTTTTGTTGGCGTACGCGTGCATTGCAAAAATGTTTCTTAACTTTTCATCATGCGTTTTAAAAGGTTCTAATCATTAGATAGGCATTGTTGTTGTGGTATTTATTTTTTAGAAAGTGGTGTGTGTGTGTGTGTAGACACAATGGCTGATAACGTTTGACCATAAAACTGTTTGCCGGAACGCTACTAGTTGCTAGTTAAAAGCGCTCTCTTAAATCGAACAGACGTGTCTATGCAGCGGACTGCAAGCACGACACATGTGTTTATTGTATAACTGACAACAACTGACAATAAGTGGGGGAAAAAAAAGCTAATAATATTTATACTTATAGTATTTATACATCTCGTATTCAAGGTAAAATCGATTAAAAACGCATTACTTTATCGCTAACGCTCGCTCCCTCTGCTCTATACTCAATGTCAAGCGGCATGTGCGAAATGTAGTACCGTTAAAACAAGTGCGGAAGTAATTTACCGTTAGACGCAATGCTAAATATTTCAAAAAAAAAAAAAGAAAAAAAAAACTAAGAGAAAGAAAGAAATAACGAAAAGGGCAACCAAAATAGATCTTGGCTTACGTGGCATACATTAAAGTGCGTGTTCAAAGTGCCCAAAAATGTAAATTTTATGCAAAAATTCAACTAGAACTCAAATAGAAAGAACACTAACAAACCTGTGCGTCTCTTTTAATGTGTGTGTGTTTTTTTTTAGACCTTTACACCATGTCCAGTGAGCAAACAATTGATGGAGCAGCCGCCGCTGCCGCTGCAGCTGGAGGAGGAGATGAACCCTTTTTGGGTTTACTCGATATAGCCCTATTGGCTGTACTGATCGGTGGAGCTGCCTTCTATTTCCTAAGAAGTCGCAAGAAGGAAGAGGAACCAGTTCGTAGCTATTCCATACAGTATGTTCTTCTAATAGGTTCGAGATTCGTTCGGCGAACAAAGCTAATTGAATCTCTCCTCCAATTTCCAGACCCACAACAGTGAGCACAATAAGTGCATCAGATAATTCATTTATCAAGAAACTGAAAGCCTCTGGACGTAGTCTTGTTGTCTTTTATGGCTCACAGACGGGCACTGGTGAGGAATTTGCCGGCCGTTTGGCCAAAGAAGGCATACGCTATCGTCTCAAGGGCATGGTTGCCGATCCCGAGGAATGCGATATGGAGGAATTGCTGCAATTGAAGGATATTCCCAATTCATTGGCTGTCTTTTGTCTGGCCACCTATGGTGAGGGTGATCCCACAGACAATGCCATGGAATTTTACGAGTGGATCACCAATGGTGATGTTGATCTAAGCGGTCTTAATTATGCGGTAAGCACTGATAATCAATTGACAAAAACCCAATTATGTATGTATGTTTATTTAATGTGGCTGGCCTTCAAAAGAATTATCGAGCAGTGCCCCAATGATAAGATTCACATTACGCCGCTATCTATCCTACTCACAATTGTAATTATAAATGCGATAGGCGTAAAAAAAGTATTGTTTGTTGTAAACAAATGTTATAATATTTCAAATCGATAACCAAAAATGATGCAAACACATGGAAGTTGTTTGAAATGTTTGTAGAATTTCCGCAAACGTCGCAATCTTTTTCGATGACTTAAAACGGCGTAATATTTTGTTCATTTATGACGTCACACAATATTTCTGTTCAGCTATACAAAATTGAAAAGAATAGAAGCCAGACAATGAGAATTGTTAATATTCATATACATTTACATTTGTTTATAAAATAATTAACAAATTGCGTTGTTCAAAATTGCATTCAAAACGCCATAATTTCATTTTTGCTCCTACAGATTAATTGCAATTTCAATTTTTCACTCGACGTAAAATAGTTTTCTACAGAAATTCTACATTGTTTGTTTCGAATGCAGATAAGGTCTATTTCGAACAAAAGTCGTTAAAAGATTATAATTACTTATTTAATATGACGAAACGAATTGGAATTGATATAAACCGTTTGGTTTTCAGAAAGAGTTTAGTTTTGTTTACATATTCTTTCATTTCACAATTTTCGAATTTTTTGAGTCTTTATGCTATATTTGAAATTGGAATTGTGTTTAAGTTTAGTCTAGCATTTCCTAGCAATCACTAGTTATTAAATATTAACAATTTACATAAAAAGCAGTAAAACACAGAAGATTTCCACAAGACTTTTCTAAACAGTTAGAATTAATAGGTTAAAAGGGTTCTTTTTTAGAAATTTTGACTACCGATTTGAAAAATGTAGTTTCGAGAAAAATGTTTAAAAAAAATTGGGAAACTTGCAAAAGCAAAAGCCGTATTTCTTGCAATTTGATTAGTATTGATTGGTCAAAAAAATAAATTATAAATTTAGTAACCTTAAAAACTCAAAATTATTTCAAAAGAAACAAATGTTCGACTCTTTAAAAGTCTATGTACATTGTTTAAGTGTCTGTACAAACAAAATTCATAAAAATGTATTTACCTAATCTTATCTCTTTCTCAAGTTCATGCCGACAGCCGTTAGTTCATATTAGAGATAAGTCCCTTGTTATTTGTGACGTCACCAATTATGCTCTCTATCGACTCTAGCGTTTCTCTAGTATTTGCCAACACTGCTTCTGTGGCTTTTTCCCTAGTTTTGGTATTTTTTTTTTTTTTTTGGCATTTTTAAGACATTTTTCCAATGACCATCTGTTGCGCAATTTGTTTACAATTTCCTTGCAAGCGTGCAACTTGTAAATCGTAAATGGCATGAATGAAAAGTTTATAATGTGAAAAGTGGTTTAATCTAAAACACCTTCGATTGACATGTTGACCACGTTTACCGGCAGCGCTGCCGGCAACATTGCTGCGGCAGCGTTTAATTCTGGCCTTGGCACGTGTCGGCGGAAATTGAGATTTCGAACTTTGCGCTCGTTATTATTAAATAATTTATATAAGAAAACAAAAGTCCTTCAATCACTGCCAAATGCGGTAAATCAGAATAGAATGAAAATTATATCTCATTAACTAAATGACTATTTAATTTTTAATTGGATTTTGTTGTTGCTTTTAGGTCTTTGGATTAGGCAACAAAACCTATGAGCACTACAACAAGGTGGCTATCTATGTGGATAAGAGGCTGGAAGAGTTGGGTGCCAACCGAGTCTTTGAATTGGGATTGGGCGACGATGATGCCAAGTAAGTGGATCTACTTATATCTATTTTTCAGGTGTTAATATCGTCTTACCCTCTTTGCAGCATTGAAGATGACTTCATCACGTGGAAGGATCGCTTCTGGCCCGCTGTCTGTGATCACTTTGGCATTGAGGGTGGCGGCGAGGAGGTGCTAATTCGTCAATATCGTCTACTTGAACAGCCCGATGTTCAGCCAGATCGCATATACACGGGTGAGATTGCCCGCCTGCATTCAATGCAAAATCAGCGGCCTCCCTTCGATGCCAAAAATCCCTTCCTGGCACCCATTAAGGTCAATCGTGAGTTGCACAAAGGCGGCGGGCGATCCTGCATGCACATTGAACTTAGCATCGAGGGATCAAAAATGCGTTACGATGCTGGTGATCATGTGGCCATGTATCCGATCAACGATAAGGGTTTGGTCGAGAAACTGGGACAATTGTGCAACGCCGATTTGGATACTGTATTCTCTTTGATCAATACCGATACGGATAGCAGTAAGAAGCATCCATTCCCCTGCCCAACAACTTATCGCACTGCCTTGACCCATTATTTGGAGATAACCGCCATTCCACGTACGCATATCCTCAAGGAATTGGCTGAATACTGTACAGATGAAAAGGAAAAAGAATTGTTGAGAAGCATGGCTTCCATTGCCCCAGAAGGTAAGCGACAGAGAAAAAAAGTGTAAACCTTTTTTGTATACAAGGTAATAATAAAACTCAAAATGATTTTTAGGTAAAGAAAAATATCAAAGTTGGATTCAAGATGCCTGCCGCAATGTTGTCCATATATTGGAGGACATTAAATCGTGTAGGCCGCCATTGGATCACGTGTGTGAGCTGTTGCCACGTCTTCAGCCACGTTACTATTCCATTTCATCGTCTGCTAAATTGCATCCTACCGATGTTCATGTCACTGCTGTTCTTGTGGAATACAAAACGCCCACTGGACGCGTTAACAAGGGTGTGGCCACAACCTATTTGAAGAACAAACAGCCCCAAGAGGGTGGTGAGGAGGTGAAAGTTCCAGTTTTCATACGAAAGTCACAATTCCGTTTGCCAACCAAACCAGAGACGCCAATTATTATGGTTGGTCCTGGTACAGGATTGGCTCCATTCCGTGGTTTCATCCAGGAACGTCAATTCCTACGGGATGAGGGCAAGGAAGTGGGCGATTCGGTGCTTTATTTCGGTTGCCGTAAACGCAGCGAAGATTACATCTATGCAAGTGAGCTTGAGGAATGGGTGAAAAAGGGCACTTTAACACTCAAAGCTGCCTTCTCGCGGGATCAAGAGAAAAAGGTCTATGTTCAGCATTTATTGGAACAGGATGCTGATCTCATATGGAATGTGATTGGCGAGAAGAAGGGACACTTTTACATCTGCGGGTAAGTGTTAACAAAATGGCCACAAAAAAAAACAACTCTCTCTAATCATTATCATCATTTTTATCTCTTCGTCTCCCATAGTGATGCCAAGAATATGGCCGTCGATGTTAGAAATATTCTAGTAAAAATTCTCTCCACCAAAGGCAACATGAGCGAAGCAGATGCCGTTCAGTATATTAAGAAAATGGAAGCCCAGAAACGTTACTCAGCCGATGTCTGGAGCTAAGTCACCAAAAAGTCAGCAAAATCTAATATCTATGTCCTTTGGTCAGAACAAAGCCCAGAATTCAAGGCAAAACCTTCCCTCACCGGGAAAGCACACATTAAGCCACATTCATAAGCCTAAAAGTTTGTTTTTATCTAGTTTAATTAAGCATTATGGATAATTTTTTTAAAATGGTTTGGGAACTTCTTGTTGCGGTTCAACAAACAGCATGTGAGAGAGTTGAATATCTAGTATAAAGAAAAAAAAGTGAGAAACCTGTGTAATAATTGTGAGCGTCAAGCAGATTAATTAATTATATTAAGTAGTTTTGTACGTATGCAAAATTTAATTTAAACCAAACGATTACCAATTTGACAAACTTTCCCTTTTGTGTATTCTCTTTGATTCTCTGGTGATTTCCAAACACAAATTACGAAACGAAATGTAGTGCAATTTAATGAACACATACAAAAAGAAATTGTATTTTTTTAAAACAATAAAAAGAAAACACATACATACATAAATATGTACCAAATTTTTGTATTAAACAATTGAACTACTTGCAAATTGTGCAAATTGCTTTAGAGAAATGATTGGCTTTTGTAAACTAACTTTAAAAATATAAATATTTAAAAAAAAAAGTTGACTGCCAGGAAAGAATCTTTTGAAAAATTTTGAATGACATGAACTGAACACAATGTGCAAAACCAGCACGGTTATTGTATTATTTTAGAAAAAGCTTCGATTTCTTACACAAATGTCAAGTGTGCGATATTAGAGGAAACTGTTTTTGAAAATTTCGAAGAGCAGGTATATTTTGATAAAAAGTAGAATTGGTAAAGCCTTTATGTATTTATATTTGTGGAAATGTTTTAAGTTTAGCGGGCGTTATCTACATGACTAGGGTCACACTAGCATAACTAGCGAATGCTAAAAAAGGGTCACACTAGCATGTACAGACATACTTGTATACGTATATGTGTATATATGCACATGTGTAGGTAAATTACATACACAAGGACTTAAAGAAAATAAGAGCACACTAGGCGTATGTGTGTGATCAGGCAAAATGCTCGTTGCAAAGGAAAGAGAAAGAAAAGCCGATCGTGCTGTATGTGCGTCATTGGTTGAGCCAGGGCCGTGAGCAGGCGGAGGGTTTTGGGTGTTTAGCGCTCTCGAAATTACAAAATTACCTTTGTCTTAAGTTCAAACAAACATTTTACATACATACATTCAAATTAATTTTGGCGGTTCGAAGCTATTCAATAGTGTTGAGAAACAAACAAATTATGACGCCCTACATCGATAGTCGGAATTTACGAAGAGAATAGCTGAGTTCAAAACCGCCCCCCGAGCTAAATCCTGCGCACGGCCCTGGCTTGAGTGAAAAGAAATAGCAATGAAGTAGAAATTGGAGGGCTTTCAATATGCGCGAGTGTGGGTGAGAGCCAGGGAATTGATTTTTGAGAGAGTTTAAATTATTCTCACTCAAGCCTATGCACACATGCATTGTCATTTTTTCTTGAGCTCTCTTCTCTTTTATGTTATTCCGCTTACTATTTTGGCAAATCTCTCCACCAAATCTGTATTATTAATTCTCTGTGATCTCTGCTTCTCAGGTCGGAAACCCTTCTCATTCTGTGTTACAAGCATTTAACCAATTTTGTATTATCCTCTGCGAGAATATAAAATTTAACAACAACTCCAAAAATTGCCAAAAGAAACTCATATGAATATTTGCTGTAATTTAATTTAACACGTTTTAAACAGAATTAAATCAACTAAAAAACCAATGTAACTTTCGTTTAAGATATTTAAGTGTATATAATAACTAGTTAACAATTATAATTTATTCCCTAATCCAAGACACCGGCTCGTTCAAAGTATGGCAAAGTGTAACGCAAAGTTTGCTTCACTTTCGCCGATGTGAACATTTGCTTAACCTTTTGCTTGGCAAAATCTTCACATTGAAAATTCTCCAAATTGTTGTCTGCCGTCTGTGCTTTATCCTGGCTAACAGTCGGAAAGATGCCGTAGTTGGCAAAGAAACCGTAAGCCTCACGACGATGCACTTCCTCGAGAATTTGTTCATAGCTCGGCACTGGTATATCCAAATCCAGACTGAGCAGCGTACTGGTCAAACGGGCATGATAGATCTTTAGTAATTGTGGACGTTTATGCTTTAGCACGTCCAATTTGAGGCTGGTGTAGAAGAAGTAATTGAGATCTATGCCCGGACTACCCCAATAGCTTAATTGAAAATCAATGAAAATCAAATTTTCGGGTCTTTGCGTTATTTTGTCGTATTTGAAGAGCATATTGTTGACCCACAAATCGCCATGATTCAGAACTTTAATCTCCCTATCCAAAGGGGCTTGGCTGCGTACCAGATTAGCACGTTGATGGGCCAGATATTTGGCTATTTTATCCGATATGCGTTCAAAGCCGGGCCAAGTTTTCACCAGATCATGTAGTCCTTGGCCATTGCCAGCGAAATAACGCATTAGTAGGCCATTATCTCTGGACAAACCGTTCGGTGATAGCATGCCATCGCCATAGGTTTCAAATATATGAGGATCCTGAAATAAGGATTAAGTTTTTTTTTAGACGTAACGTTAGATAAAGGACTAATCCTGTGAAGGATCTTACTTACCAGCACAGCCAATGCCATGGATGAGGCATGAAATTCGGCAAGACGTTCCATAACTAAATTGCAATGTTCCTCATCTAGCCCAGATTCACGTGAGGCCATCACAAAACCCGATTGGCTAAGATCTTCAAAGACTAAGGTATTCTCTGGTTGCTTTAAGCATTGATAGAGTCTACAAAAACATGGCTTAAAAAAGGATATTTTGATATTTCTATTGTTCCCTTACTTGGGTCCGAAACGTTGTTTACATTGCATAAGCAATTCCAATCTTGGCAGCACATCGAAATAGGTGATCTTCTCTTTAAGATACACCTGAAGATCCTCAATGAATTCCACCGATTCGATGCGTGGTATACTCTTCACTATGAACATTAGTTCCTTTTTGTTATTTTGATCAGAGAGTAAACGATATTGAATTTTCACACGATAGATTTTACTACAATAATTTTCACCCGTACTGCTGCCGAGGCTGCAGTTAATAGACAATAACTGAACCTGTGCCGTACGTAAAGCCGTCTCCAGCACCTCCTCGAAGAAGGCCACATCAAGATGCTGAGGCGGCGAATCACCGATCTCTGGATCATATACAATGCTGCACATTCTAATGCCGTTTGAAATGGTTTACTCTGGCAACAGCACAATTTATACAATTCTCGTTTTTCGTTTGTCGCTTCTCAATTCGATTCAGTTGAATTAATAATATATAATTTCGCTTAACGAAGGCGACAACGAGTTGTTTAATTTTATTAAAAATATTATATAGACAACACGCAACACCAACAATGAAACAGTCAACTGAACAGTCAGCGACCTTAGTTAAACTGTTTTGTGTTTCCGCTATTCTCCCTACCCTATATAGGCTAATGCCCTGGAGAGTATCTATGGAATGAGATCAATTTCATCGAACGTTATCAATCATTATTAAAATCATAATGGCCGGAATCGAATTATATTTTAACAATTGGTGTCAAATTCATGAGTGCTTCACTTATACTTAATGCAGGGTATTTCAAACTCTTCTTTCAGTTAAGCTATTCACTTACAATCCATACTCATTTTTACATCTTTTACTATTCACACTTATCTGACAGCGATTAAATTATCTTATCAAACAAATGCGCGGCCCGCCCAGTTTTCTATTTTAGTATTTTTTTTTTTCTATTTGTTTTCTATTAGTTTTAATAATCAATCCACTGACTATTGATAAGGGAGCGTCGTCTGTGTGTCTGTCTCTTTTTCTGTCTGTTTGGCAAATGCCAACACGAAATATCGTAGTAGTTTTTTTTTTTTCTAATTATATTGTCTTATTTGAGTTGAACGCTTTGTCTTTGATGTTTTAATGGCGAGTAGTCTGTACTCTCCGTGACATAATCAGTTTTATTCTCTTGAGGTTTATGTGTTGACTCAAATCGTGATAGTGTAATTCAAGTTTATAAAAGCAACTCAAAAAGTTTTATAACTTATATCAGAACTGAAGAAATATCTGTCGCTTTTGACATTTTTGATTGACTTCCAATTTATAGAACAAAGTAGTTAAAAAATAATAGTTCTTCTTTCCTCCAATTTAATAAGAATTTATTTTTTACTTTATTCTGAAGATAAAACGCTCTGTTAAATTCAAATTCTTTTCCCTATCCCATTTGGAATTTACCTCTTAATATTGCTTCAAGTTCTTTCCCCTATTCCATCTGGAATTTACCTCTTAGTATTGCTTCACCGGTGAGGCAAAGCATAGAAAAGTTTTCCAAGTTTAGCACTTCTTGTAAGAAGCTCTTTAAAGTAGTAAAAATAGTAAGAGAATAATATTATTAAATTGCAAAGATATTCCAATCATTTAGTTAGCTTTATCTTCTCAAGATGCAAAGTTTTAAAGTGGCTTGATATTCTATTATAATACTAATAAATGACGAAAAGTCGACATTGATTTAAGATTCTCGCTTTCATGTTGTTAAAGTGTGCCTTATGAATATGAAATGCATCTTACCAACATTTTCTCACATTTTAAATTAAAATTATATGTCATATAATATTATGGCAATTTTTCTCAGTTTTCTCTTTATGATACTCTAACTTCGCATGGTTTAATATAAGTATTTAAGTTGTCATCTCAGATCATCATTTGTTGTTATTGCGTATGTAGAAGAATCTGTGTCTATGTCTAAATTTGTTGAATTCTAAGCGGTAATTATTTATAATTATCAAATTTCCAGCAAAGCCACAACCATCTACACGCATGGATATGATTAACGTAATTGGAAACGACATGTGTAATATTTGAAAACCAAAAAAAAAATTCGAAAATTATTATAATCAAATGAGACAATATGCGTACCTTTCTCCGCAGTAATGTCTGAGTTGAAACAAGAAAAAAGTTTTAAAAAGGGGCTTAACCCTTTATGGACTATTTTGGGACTGTAAATCCCTGAAGTTTTCAGCCTTCTGTATTTTTATTAACTGATTTATGATTGTGTAATCAATTCTAAGATCATTTTAAAAAAACATAAAAATAGAAAGCTGTCTTTTAAAGCATTTTTGGTCTTTTTACCAGAAACTTTGTTCTCCAAAAAGAGAATTGGAAATCTGTCACTACGCACAGAGGGGCTGAAATGGCGTTCGGCAAAAATAAAATATGTAATCCACAGAGAATATGTCAAAGTTATTAATCCCAAAAAATGGTTAACAATTAGAGTTCCGCTTTTTTAAAGTGAGAGCTTTAGGAATATGTCTATTTGGAGGACGTCGCGTCGTCTCAGGAGCCGTAGAGGATTTTGGGATAAATATAACTTCTTTGTCCCCATTTAGAATGTGCAAAGGATTTCCAGTAATTGTTTAAGATTTTAAAACTCATTTTTTAAACGACACCAACCAAAAATATTTATTTATAAAAAATGATATATATAGTTTCAGTGTATAAACATTTCCTCATAATACTTATCCTTTTGATGGTATAGAATTTTCAATCAACTAAATAGTTAAAAGCAAAAAGAGGTAATTTTCAAAGTTAATTATAGATTTCACCCTAAACAATATTTAATACCCTCGCCAAATATTATGTAAAAAACTCAACTTTTCGGAACTCTAACTCTGACTCTTTAACAAAGAAAAAAGTCTTAGGAAAAGTTTAACCCTTTCTGGACTCTAATATCTATAAGATGGATCGCAAATACGTTCAATATATTTAAAATATATTGATTGCTGAACGGTATACCGAATTCGGTCGATGTTAGTCCAGCAATTTACCTTTTTTATGAAGTCATTAACTTGCTAGTTTTTGTTTAAGATCCAGCTTACTTAATTAACTCATAAATTTGCTAGTTTTATTTAAAACTACTTATTTACTTACTTTATTAACACATTAATTTCCAAGCTTTATTTTATTCTGACCGACTTCGAGATGCCTTGCACCGATGGACCAAAATTATTATGGTGACTTTCATTCTCTGAAAGAAAAAACAGTGTTGTAAAATGTTTTTTAAAACCCTTTTTTTGCCTTGTATTATACGTTTTTTATATGTAGTTAGGAAGCAAAAAGAGTAATATAATAGAGACGTCCGAACTCTTGTCTTTTTAAAAAAACATCTAAGTTATTATTCTTGAACCCGATTTTTGATTGTCTAAATGGGAGCCTATGACAGAGCCCATTACTGCTCAATAACTTTTTAGCGATTCTCTCGAAATTGCGTTGCAAACTATCAATAGATATAAGGGAATTTTCTCTTAACAAAAAGTTTATTATTATATCATCTGCTGCCAGTTTTGCCTCCGTCATCTTGCATAACTTGGCATTGTTGTTGTTGTTGTGATGAGTGTCGGGAAGAAGGCAATTTCACTCAACGCCCCGTGCAAGTCAATCAAAAGGTTGCAATTCATTTGTATTCTATATATTCTTGATTTTATTTCTATCATGCAATACCAGAGAGAGAGAGAGAGACACTCAGATGCTCTGTGTCTCAGGGTGGTGACCTTCAATCGAATATGTGCAAGTCATCTAAGCGTTGCAACATGAACTTCAGACTCTCCAGTGTGCGTACATTGCCCTCGAACATGAGTTGAACCTTTTGCTTGGCGAATTCCTCATCGTGAAAATTTTTAAGGGAATTATCCTCCGAATCAATGCCAATCATGCTCATCAATGGAAAGAAACCAAAGGCCACAAAGAAGCCATAAGCCTCTCTGGCATGAATCTCCTCCAAAATGTCCTCACAGGTCGGATGTGGCTTGGACCAAGGCAAGTGCTTCAGGCATTCCATTAAAGATTGACAGTAAATATCGATTAGTTGTTGGCGTTGAGTTCTCAGCACATCCAATTCCAAGCTGGTATTAAGAAAATAGTTAACATCGAAACCCAAACTTCCATAGAAACATAATTGAAAATCGATCTGAAAAACATAAGTGAAAATTCAATTACAAACAATTTGATTTGTGGGATTCCCTCTTGTAACTTACAAACTTTACTCTTTCCACCTTGAATTGATGATCGTATTTGAAAAATATATTATTAACCCACAGATCGCCATGATTGAGCACATTGTAGGCACCTCTGAGAGGGTAAACCGATTTTAGAACACGTTCCGTAAAGTGTTCATGATAACGATAGAGTTTACGGGTTATTGAGCCGAAACCCTCGCAGTCTCCCACCAAGGCAGCCAACTTCAGGAGCTGCGTACCGAAAAGTAACTTAAAGGGTTCCGATTTAATGGCATCCATATGCAGTAGACCAAATGGATAGCGATCTATTACAATCTGCGGTTCGTGTTCCGCCATTATCATAGTTAGGGCGTGATATTCAGCCAGTTTTCGCATTACTAAGGCGGCATGTTCGAAATTTAAGCCCAGTTGACGGCATTTCAATTGGTAGCCCTCGCAGCAGAGATCCTCGAATATAATCGTTTGCTCTGGTTGAGTTGTGGAGTAAAAATGCCTGGCAATATATGAAAACTCATTCGATATGGTTTAAGATATCTTGTGATTCTTTACACTTACTTGGCGCCCAATTCCCATGGCTTTTGTCCTTGGGTTTTGGCCTGCAGCCACATAAGAGTCTCCAGCTTTGGTTTGATGTGCATATAGAAAATGCTCTCCTTGTTGTAGATATGCAGACGAGCCAATATTGCCTGCTTTTCATCCGGCATGGATTTGACAATCAATGAGATTTCCACATTATTTCTTTCGGCATTTTTATATCTGACATTTGCCCGATAAATGTTACTGCAATAGTTTTCCCCTCCTCTTGTTAGATTTGTCAATTTCACATCCAACACCTTGAGATCCTGCTGCTGCAGTCCATGCTCCAAGCATCTTCTAAAGAAATTTGGCGTCAAATAGAGCGGCAACTCAACTGTTGGGTCCGACATTATGTTCGGCTATGTCACAATTTGAAGAATCAGCTTCTTGCTATATATACCAAATGAAAAATCAAAGTGATGTCGATTTTAATTGATCTTAATGAGTTGGGTTAGTTGGGGGCGAAGCAGCTGCATTTCTGTGGCATTTTCTTGATTGACTCTTAACGAAATGCATTCAATAGATTTGCGGTGTTAGCTTTTGATCTAACAGCTGACTTGAAATGAAACCAAATCGATTTAAAATTGGAGTAAATTGAATGTGAAATGAGTTGGCAATTTAAGTTGAAGTAAAAGCATCTCATTACTGTGTACTAAACGAAGATTTAAAAGATAATTACTGTCTTTAAGTTTTGTTCTTTCGTGACAGTTTGAATAGTTTGAAGTGTAACGGTCAAGCGCGCCATGTTTGCCACGTTTGCCAACACTATCATTTAACAGAGCTAAACTAACAGACTTGTTGAGAGTTAACAGAGAGAGTATGACAGTTGCTTTGCACTACCCAAAATGAAGGACACAACAACAAATGCAAGAGATAAATAGCAAGAAAAGAAAACAAGGATCTTTTCTTTTTGTGTGTAGCCTCTTTAGTAAGTCCTTCCGCTCACTTGAATAAGAACTACCGGAATTTACCCTGGTTTAAGCCATTTTGAACCTTTATAAGGTGCAATGTAACTTTTAAAGGAATCTATATCTATTGTATATCTATATCCTATATCGACTGTTCTTTGGTATAATACTTTACTCTTTTTTTAAATTTTCAATTATTTGTGAATATTTTGACTTTTTGGCAATCAATTGCACTTTTGTAAATTATAAGGTTTGTCCATATTTTTAATAGAATTTATAATTTAAAACATGGTTCTCAAAAAATAAGTAGTAAAAAACTCTTAAATGTCAACAATTCTTAGTATAAAACTGTGCCATGAAGATAGAATATTTTTAAAAATAACAAAATTTACTACTTGAAAAGTCGACTTATAATATGTTAACAGTTAAATTTTAGTTTTAATCAATTCATAAATTTCAAGCCTTCTTTTATTTGTTGACTTTGTCTGAAGTTTAGGTGTCTCATGTCCATGTGCCTCAATCTTAGCATTAAATCTAGTTTTCTCGTATTCCCTAAAAATTATCGACATACTCTGTATTAATTACTTAATCATAGGAAATAAGTAGTTAGTTTCTATGGGCAACAATCAAAAGTTTTATCCAAAATCGAATAAAAACTTAATCGAAGTATAACAAAAAAGCTGTATGTCATTGTATAACTTTTTTGTTCTGATACTTGATCGGTTTGTAATGAATCAAGGAAAGAATGCCAATAACTTATATCTAGTTTACTCTATTTACAAGATGTGCTGAGTCATAATTTGCAAGTTAGTCTTATCACCGAGTTCTTACTTGATAAATATCTAATTTCGTTATCTTGATTGCCATTTCTTAACAATTGTTTGAATGTTTGAAATTACTCAGCACTTCGTTGGTAATTTTTACTATAGATGAAAAAATGAAATTCATTTTGGCAAAACTCAGCCTTATGGCTTGGTTACTTTAATTGAACTCTGTTCTTTAGATAATTATTAACAATACTATTAACAAATTCAATTGCTTTGCTAGACGCAATGACTTAGAGATGCACCTCTCAATTCATTGATTTCTAAAAATCGTTAAATACGCCCAGGGAATCGGCACGTTTGAGGCACCATTTTTGATAGTTGTTGAGGGATTTTTGTGAGAATATGGCCGTCATTTTTTTTTGCTTGAAGGCCTCATCTTTCATGTTCTCAATGCTATTATCATGGGCCAATTCCTTTGGCATGGTAATCATGGGCAGAAAGGCGAACAAACCGAATAGACCGTAAATCTCACGACTTCTCAGCTCGTATAACAAATCATCGTAGGTGGGAATATGCTCGAAGCGGGCATATTCCAAAGCCTCCTTGAAGGATTGATAGTAAATTTGAAGCAATTCCTCGCGTCTATCTTGAAGTAATTCCAATTTCAAACTCGTATTCAATAAAAAGTTCAAATCACAAGCCGGACTGCCATAGAAACTAAGTTGGAAATCGACGAAAATCGAACGAGTTGGCACATTTGGTTGGGATGCATTGTCATAGGCATACATAAAATTATTGGTCCACAAATCGCCGTGATTGAGAACTACATAACGATCGCCGGGTTTTGGCTTGGCAGCCGCCAAAAGTATGGATTGAAAATTATTTGAGAAACGCTGCAGATTTTGACTAATTTTTTCATAGCCCGGCCAGGTAGATGAACATTTAATGAGCCCTTTGAGGAAACCGCCAAACATCTCCTCGAAAGTATCGCTCTTCACCAGAGTTCCCTCGCTGAGCATGCCCTGATTGTATTGCCTCAAAATCGAGGGATCCTGAAAGTGATTCAGTTAGATATAAGCCCAAAATAGTTCTCCAACTTGCTTACCTTCTTGGCTAGAACCATTGAGGTGGCATGAAATTTGCCCAATTGCTTTAGAATCAACGAGGCATGATTCCAATCCAAGCCGGTTTCTCTTGAGGCCACCCTAAAGCCATCCGTTTTCAGATCATTGAACACAATCGTCTGTACTGGCGCTTTTACTGCATGATAGTATCTAAAGAAGAGCAAAGTTATTCATTTAGTATTCACTTGATGTTTATTTGAGTCATTACTCACTTGGCACCAAATTTCTGGCCATTACTTAGTATATCCAATCTGGGTAAAATGTCTGTATATGTCTGCTTCTCCTTGATAAACACACGAACATCCTCCAGAAATTGTGTATCCTGAGTAATTGGTATAGTCTTCACAATTAACGACAATTGCTCCTTCTCGGTTGACTCCTTGCCATCGGACCATCTTGTGAATTTCAATTGAACTTGGTAAATGGCGGAACAGTAGTTGTCACCCGGATTACTACCCCAGGCGTAGTTTAGTTCATGTAGAGTAATTTTCGATTCACGTAAACCTTCTTCCAAAGCCTCCACAAAGAAATCTGCATTCAGATAGTCCGGTACGGATATATTTTGTTCATTCTTTATAATAACCATTTTCGAGTTTCCTAACGATTTCGTAACACTTTTCAGTTTACCCAGTTAAAACGCAGCACAACACGGCCAACAAACGCCAAAAACCTTCTTTCTATGACTGCCTTGACTCTTAGTTGAGAAGCAACGTTTTATAGTCATTTCGCTGGGGGTCTGATTTGGGGAACTTTCCATACCCTTTCTAGAGAGAGTACGTCGCCAAGCCAAATCCAAAAAAAAAGAAAGAAACTACTTTAAGTTGGTAAATGCATAAACATTCGATTCTCTTTCAATTTTCGGCCCCATAAGCTGAGATAAGGAGAAGCATTAACTGCTGAGTTTTATAATTGCTTCAATATTAGCTGCTAACACATAGAGATCTTTGTTTAAAGGGTATACAAACTTCGACATAGCTAAAAAAGAAAACTTTTACAAGCGCTTTGCTGGTGTCATCGTGAAAATAAAACAATTTTGATAACGTCAAACACTCAGATACAGTGGTTTGAGGGCATTTCAGAATTAGTTTGTTATTCTTATCAATGACGTGGTCAGATGATCATTTCGAAAGATTATTTGTTATAGTTGAAAACAAAATTAGTTTCGTAGTTTAGCTTGGTTAGTAAATAGAGTAGAAGTATTTAGTCAATTTATGTAAAATTTTAATTCATTGACTTACTGTTTCTAACTCTTTTATGAATTGAAAACAAGTTTCAAAATAGTTTGAAAATTTGTTATGTTTGGACTCGACTTAGTTAACATACATAATGAAACTTATTTACCTGTTAGATCAATGAGGTTTTCTTTCACATTGTGGTGAAATTTAAGACCACTGTGCTGACCATTTGATGAGGTGTTTTCGTACACGTTTCTCTGTTTGCTTTTGCATAGTCATTGTTTTTTTTTTCTTGTTTGTGTTTTGTTTTAATTAATGAAGAAGATATTTGGGAACTACATAGACAATACGAAAAAGTGTCCAAAAACTCGAAATAAGAAAGAGGGAGAGAGAGGTCTCCTAGTCAGTGGGACAGGCGGTGCTCCAGCGAATGAAGCACCGCCTGGGACAGTGGGTCAAGTGAATTTTGATATGATTATTACTTTGTATTTGTATTCTAGATTAGCTACAATGTGTTATGTATGTATATATCTTCGATTCGACGTTGTCGTGTGCAAACCAGGAAGAATTTAGTTAGTTTTTAGTTTTGTTTACAAAATGACTTAAAAATTTTCAATTCACACGCTTGACAAAGTCAAATTAAATTATTGCTTATCATATAAACTTGTAAATACCCTCAAACCAGATGGGTTGCATACTTCATTGTCTAAGCCAACTGAACACATAAAGCAGTCAATTTGGTTTTAGAAAAAATATGGCAAGCCTCCGTTCTTAACAATAAATAATTGTGGCGAGAATGCAGTGCAGGGTATCTCATAGTCTTTATTACCTTTTTTTTGTGGCTTAATATCAACAACGTTGAATTGCTAGTTGAACAAGTTAATTTAGGTTTTTGTTTAGATTAAATCTTAAGATCTTGTATTAGTTTTTTTTTTTAGTATAAAAAAGGGGCATATTGCCTGTCGTATCTCATTATCTGAGTGATAACCGATTGATGTCATAACAAAAAAGTTGCTCGAGTTGCGTATTCAGTGTAAAGGGGCGTAGACCATTTGCATTTACCCCTGTTTCTTATTATCCCATATGCAAAGCATCGAAAAGTTTAGTTTATTACTTTTAGAACTTCTAACATAGTTTATTTTCAATGAAAAATAATCGTTTTAGTTTCAGTATTTTTTTTTAACCTTGTGAAAGCAAAATTGGATTTCAAAAAAGAAGAACTGAAAGTTTAGTATGTCGTAAAGCTTTTTTATTAAAACCCTCTCCAACCGGACGCCTCTGACGAATAAGCACGTGCTTTAGCGTATAGCCCTGCCCATATCTTTGAACTTTTAGCATTCTCAGAATATAAAGAAAGACGGCAAACATTTCATAAAACTAAATTACCCTTCCTTATGGTCATTACCCATCCTACTAGGAAATTATCACATCAGAGTGTTTAAACCTTTGCTAAGTTGTTTCAAAATTTTTAGGAAATTTAAATGCCCGAAATAAAACATTATTTGCAATATAACGGGCTTCAATTTGATACTTTTTTGGGCTGCATCTTTAGCTTAGTCGGTCGAAAATTTCACGATATTTGGTATTTGGTTTTTCGGAGTCAATTCACTTCAGCCTTATTTCGTTGGGAAAATTATCCTTTTTTAAGGGTTGTAAACTTACCTAAATTTTTTAAAAAGGTCATACGTTCGGTTTTTCTTATTGGCCTGGGAAATTGTCCTTTTTGGGGTTATAAATTTGGCTAACTCGACGAAATCCTTACTCAACGTCTATCTTTCTTTTTTCTGTTAGGAAATTATCCTTTTTTAGGGTTGCAAACTTAGCTAAGTCATTTAAAAATGTTTAATATTTGATCCTTCATATTGAACTGGGAAATTGTCCTTTTTGGGGTTGTTACCATGGCTAACTGGGGAAAATCCTTATTAACAGTCTTTATATCTTTTATTTTCGACATGAAAGTTATCCTTTTTTAGGGTTGTAAACCTAATTAATTCCTTGGTAAAGTATTTGGTCCATTTTAGTGGGCTGTGAAATTGTCCTTTTTGGTTATAACCTTGGCTATCTCGGTAAAACCCTTCTTTCCTGTCTTTATTTCTTTTATTGTCGACGTGAAAATTATTCTTTTTTAGGGTTGTAAACTTAGTTAAGTTAATGAAAAAGGTAAAATTTTGGGTCTTTCTTGTTGGGAAAGTTATCCTTTTAAGGGTTCTATACTTAGTTAAGTCTGTGAAAAAAGTACAAATTCGCAAAAATACATATATTTTTTTACTATTATTCTCGAACATTGTTTGTCTGTGACTTTAGGCTTTAACCTTTAGCTAAGCTGGTAATAATTTAAGGTAAAATGCATGAATTTCCTTTATAGGGATATTTTTACTTTGCTATACAGTCTTGGGATTATTCGTTTTCCTTTTATAAATTAGTTATTGTCCTGCCAATAAAAAAAGCATTAATATAGTTGGTGGCTGGCATAATATTCAAGTGAGAAAAATAAATATATGGGCATTAAAAAGACGTTTGGCCTCTAAAACTCCGCGCTCAGACCGTCGCTTCTTCACAAGTAGAATATCATTATCTTCAGATTCATCGCATTGAGTTGATCTTTTCTTGAAAGGAAGCATGGAGAGGAGATGCGCATGAAGCAAAAGAGGGGGCAAAGGGATTTAAACAACCTTTTTCCAATCTTAACAAAAGAAAATCGTCGGAAAGGGCAAAGAAATTACGTAAGTAAATAAGTTTGATAAAAATTGATTTTTACTAAAACCAAGCAACAAAACTTATCCAATTTCTAAAGAAATTCTAATATCTTTCTTCTTTAATGATTAAAATTTTGTATAAAGGATTCCTGCAAATTCTTGTGTTTCTGCTCTAATGAGAAGAAAACTTTTAAATAAAAATGTTTCAAATTTTGTAATTAGTATTTTATGAAAGTCACAGTTATATTTTTAAAAGTAGTTATAGCCTCTATAGGAAAAGGCAAATGAAAGAATTTCTAACAAAACAACAATTTTCCGTCTCTATTTCTACTAAATTTCTTGCAATTAGGTATCTTTAAGTCGATCTTTATAATCTTATTGGATGTATAAACCGGAACCGTAAACGCAGACGACATAATATTATGAGTAACGGCAACAAGGAGCTGGCTTATGTTGAAGGGAAACATCAGACGACCGCACTCAATTAACAGGAGAAAGTATAAAGAAAGTAGGTAATATTTAGTTTTTGTACAAACTTAAACAAAATGAAGTGATGCTTGAAAATCTATAGCATACTTTTTGGCTTGAAATTTTTTTTGGAATAACGTAAACTTAACGTAAGCATAATATTGGCATATCGGATTGGTAAAAAACTGCCAGAATTGCCTTTAGCCGATATGAAAAGCAACTTGGACTAATTCATCATTGTCTCATTTGGTTAGGACTTCTCTCTAATCGATTGAAATTTATGCCATTTGCTTTTGCTCTCCTCTCTCTCTCTCTCTCGCTCTATCTGGGCCTTATCTATATATCTAGATGAACATATGAGCCATATTAAACGCATTTGTGGTGCTTTAGTGAAAAGAAAAACTCCATGGCCAGGAAACCTCAACGAAGAGTGAATTTTTTTGTGTTCGTTGTCGTTGTCGTTGTTTGTGCCTTTTGCGATATGCATCACCAGTTGCTTTTTTAGCCTTGGCTACGAGTAAGGAAGAAAAGAAGGGGCAGCAGGTCATATGAAAGGCCAAAGCCATGTTTGGCTCTTTGCCTTTGAGTAGCCCAGGGCTAGACACACACAAACACGCACACACACACACACACATGTCACATGTTTTTGCAGTTCATGACGGCTTAATTAACTCGCGTGTTTTAGTTTCCTTTTTTAGTTTGCCCACTTGCCCCCTTCCCTTCCCTCTTTACACAGAGCAATGGCTTAAAGCAATGCTGAGGTTTCGCCTTTTCTTTTTTTTTTTGTAGTTATATTTTTTGGATTTTGCATTACAAATTTTGGTGCGTTAAACGGAATGCATTAATAAAACAGAAGCATTTAAATGCGCGATTGCACACAAATTAGTGACCAAAAAACCAGACTGAAACATCATACAACACAGTCAACAACACCCCCACCTTCTCACCCACAACCCCCCCGCCAGGTCACCACACTCTTTTTTGGCAGAGCTGATGTATGCGATTTTAATCGCACGCTCAGACATAAACATGATGCGGAAACCAAAATCCATGGCAACCTGCCCAATGGCTCATTCTACATACATATTAGCCTGGGGCACTGAATGAGAACACAGACACAAACCGCCCACAAAAGGATAATGGAGTTGTATGAGTGGTGTGTGTGTGTGTGTGTGTGAGTTGTCCCCTTCTCCCCACCCTCCTTCCCTCCTCAACAAAAAGTAGACACAACAACAGACATCAGAAACA
The DNA here is from genome assembly GCA_024703675.1 of Drosophila nebulosa. Lineage (NCBI taxonomy): Eukaryota > Metazoa > Arthropoda > Insecta > Diptera > Drosophilidae > Drosophila > Drosophila nebulosa. The sequence goes on along the minus strand of CM045724.1, from coordinate 3,522,930 downwards.
GGAATAAATGACCATAATCAAACACTTTACGCCTGAAAGCATACTCGCAACTGATGATGAAGAAAGCTACAGAGAGTCCTCCATGGATTGCCTAAGCTTGGCGCGACAACTTCCTTTTTGCTTCGCTCCTAACTGGATCCATTCTAACCCTATCTGTGGTGTGCATCTATTGGTTCACTCCGTTTACAGACGACGCCGGTGGCCAAATTTAATTAGTACCCCATCGCCACTTAAAATTCACAACATGTTTTGAAATTCGGTTGAAATTCAATAAAGAGTCGACTAACTTTGTAACAAATGAAGTCACACCATTTAAAATATCATTCAGTTTGATATTTTTTTGTTGTCATCTTTATCAGAAGAAAAGAGATTTCTTCTAGAAAGCAAAGTTTACTGATGCTGAAACTAGAACTAATCCATTAAATTGAGCGGATCTTTTCTGCAATAAGTTTTAATAATGGATCCAAGCGATCAAATCAGGCAGATGACACTTTTCATTAGAATTGTGTTCCATGGTGTCCAATGGACTGTCTATTATGCCTTCGATTTACTCTCTCTTTCACTGGCTACTGTTAAATTAAACTTCATTTGCACCCAAAGTGAACGCCTTTTGCCTTTCGCTGGTGCCCTTTAATCACAGTTTGGCGCAAATCAAACACAAACAAATGCCATCATCGCCCGGCATCATCAATGGAACCGAAGAATAGACAGTGGCAGTGGGGTGGCTCTATCTCTCTCTCTATCTCTTCTCTGGTATTGGACTTTGGACGAAAAACTGTTGCATACCATTTGGGGCGGAGACATGCTTTGCATACTTTTTAGCTGCGTGGCCAAGCGCATGAATAATTGATTTCCATTGCCCAGAGTCGCGACTTGCAACTCCCCCCTCTGCGTATTCGCATTCACATCCGCATCCTCATACACATCCTTCTACTTCTTCTCTTTCTGCCATTGTCTCGCATTCATTTGTCAGCGAAAAACAAGAGAATGAGAAAGAAAGAGCTTCAGTTTATTTGTTTGTTTGTTTGTTTATTTGTTTGTCGCTGTCGTCGCATGCAACATATTTTCACTCTACCCCAACCCCCATTCCGCCCTGCTTCCATTCCATTTCGCATTGTTTTTGCAGGCTGTCGCTTATCAGTTTATTTTTGTTCATGCCATTTGCGTGTTGCATTGCCGCTGATCCTTCTCCATCTCCTTCTGCTTCAGCACCTTCCGCCTTCTACTGCTTCTGTGTCTCCACCCTTCCACTCTCTCCTCCCTTTTTGACATATGTTTGTGGACTGGTGGACTGGTCGCGTGTGGACTCTCTGGCTTTAATCCCAGGCAACGCATTATGTTGGTTGCCATGTTTTGCCACTTTTTGGTATTCAATCGCAGCTTATATTCCTATGTCCCTTCACATTCGCTCTCTCTCTCTCTCTCTCTCTCTGGGACACTTCTATGTTCGAGTATTTAATTTTCATAAAAGTTTTTGTATGGTTATTACCATTTGAATTGTAATTGCCATATGACAACATGTAATCAGCATTTGTTGCCTCCGATAGAATCAGTTTGCATACGATTTACTTCTCTGCTTATGTTGTTTTGCCTTCTTCTTCTGCAAATGGCCAAATTATAGGTCTTCGGGGTTAAGGTCTCCTTTTCGCTATCAAATGGCAGCAGAGACAAAATAATTATAGAGACATAAACAAAGTTCCTTTTCCAATCATTTTCACTCTTAAGTCATTCGACTTGAAACGAATATTCCTTCCTTAATGCATGTAGAAAATTATATATGGTTTATAGAAAACCCGAAACATTTTCTTTGGTTTATTCTCAGACAGAAAATTGGATATAGTTTTCCTGTGCCTGCCAGTTTTTTTTTTTTTTTTTTGCAATTTTGTGCACTGACAGGCCCAATTCCGAGTAAGCTTCAATCTTTTCTTCCATATATAAAATTAATTTTTTTCCCATATTAAACGGTAAACTAAAGAATATAATTGACTTGTGATACAAAAAAAAAAGCGAGATAACTAAAATTGCATTTGGGGGCGCTAAAGTCAAAACTTTTACGAAAACCAGTGCAATGGGAAAGTAAAAATCTGTAGAGAGAGGGGGGCGCTAACCTGATGACGCGCAGTGTATAAGAACCGAACAATTTTTAAAACATTTTCTTTGGCTTATTCTTAGATTTAAATTAAATTAAATTAGGTTAAACTGCGAAAATTTGTTTACCTGAAATTTTCACATTCTCTTTTTTGGAGAGGTTTATGTGATTATTCAGAAGTAACATAAACATTTTTTAATCGAGTTTTTATTATTTTCTGTGGATTCTATGTATATGTATTCTATTCCTAAGGGAATGATATAATTAAATAAATATGGAAATGTTAATATACACTTTCCATCACTTCAATAGGACACCCTGTACACTCTATGTATTTTTGCTTATAACTCAAAAACGAAATGATAAAATTACGATTTTGTTTAGCAAGTTGTCTCTCAGCAGATATTCACTAGTCAACAAAAAGCTCTAAAAAAGGGCCCTTATATTCTGTTTCTTTCCTAATGTTGCAATGCGTTTAAAATTGACTGCATTTTTTATGTCACTTTGATATATCATGCATTTAGTTTGATCCTTTACTTTGTCACAAGCTCATAAAGATTTGTTTATCACAGACATATTTGTGGCTGAAATACTTCTGGAAAACTTTCTAAACCTAAATGAAATGTGGTTTGAAATTGCAAAATTTTTCCTCCTAATATAATAATACTAAGCTTTATTCGATTTGAAGGTGTTTTACTTAAAATTTTCCTCCTTCTCTAAATAGCCAACTTTTTGCTGTAAAACTTTTAATTTTCATATTTTAATTTATATGTAATATTTAATTAAAGATCGAATAATTTTTCTCATCTTCAAAACCCAATAAAAAATTTTTTTAATAAATACATTTGAGATCAATTTTCAGTTAATGTTTAAAAGAAGGTTATATATAAATGATAAGCCCTGTAAATTAAACTCTAAAGTAACTAATAATTAGAACTTTATGTAACATTCTCACACAAAGCAATGCCAAATAATTTTGGTCAACTATAGAAAAAACTTGGTTAACATGATTGGCCATCTAATTCTATTGGCCAAGTCTCTTTCTTATTGCTCATTTACATGGCTAATATGAATAATTTAGCTTTAGCTTTCGCTTTCACTTTCGCAACCAGATGTGTGTCTGTAGAATCGTGAGGATGAGTTTAATCCTCAATTTCCGCTCACTTGTTTCACCACACACCAATCATTCCATCAATGCAAACCCAATTGAACTGGTTGTTACCTCGGTTTGCTCTGTGAATGACGTGCAAGTTTATCATGGCAGCAGCAGCAGCAGCAGAGGTAGCCATTTTAGATGTATCTCCGAAACGATATATTGTCCTGACACATCAAACAACTCCTTCCAAACTCAATCCCAGACAACATTGCTGCAATGATGCGACGACTGAATGACACGCTGGACGACAATAAACGTCAGACTGGCAATTAAGTCAAGGTAGACGATTGAGTAAAAAACTACCCTTAAAATATAAGGACTTTCGGGAGGGGTTCGAAATTTCCCACATGACGTCACAATGTGTGTGTTGAGGGGTAAGCAGGCATTTTTGACTTCCAGTCAAGGGGAAATATTCTCAAAAGGAACTATTATTTGTTTTGGGTTATTTTTTGGGCGGCAAATCTTAAATGAAATGAGGGAAATTTTTTGTGTGGCTGCAAGTAGCAGGTGCCAGGTGCCGGCTAGGTGTGTGTGTGTGGTTGAGTGGGGGCGGGGACTAGACTAGACTTAATGGAAACTCAAACACCAGTTGATTGCCTCGAGATGGTGTTGCATTTCGAGGTACTTTACTTAGTATATTGCATGTGGTTTCTGTGGTCTGTCGCAAACAGGAAGTGGCAAACGGTTTCTAATTTCTTCTTGGCAAAACACTTTTGACAAGCCAATAAATTAATGGGTAATTCTATATACGGTTACCGCTTTAAGGCTAACTAGTGCAAAAATTCCATTGCATATTTTAGAGGCGAATTGTGTGTGTATGTGTGTCTCTGACTTGCTTGTCATTTTTGTAGTTTTTGGGGGTAAAACGTAATTAACATGCGATTTAACGTTTGCATTTCAAGGTGTCATAAATCAGTGCATTGTTTGGATTATACTTACTACATATATATATGTATATATATGTATGTATGTACCATGCCCTCGAGGGGTGCGTTGACCCCATACTCTTACCTATGATGGGCGTGTGTGCCTGTTCATTAAAAAGCTCACATTACCGTTGATTTCCTCGAGGCATTAATTTGGTAAACATTGGCACAGAGTTCACTCCACAACGAAAATGATAATGATCATGATGATGATGATGTTGATGAGTAGTAAGGTGACCCAAACACAGAAGCAGAATTATGAACAGGCATGAGTCACAGAAGCGGGTAGCAATTCATATCAGAGGGAAACTTTTTAAAGTGTTTGACTTGTTCGTTTTATGGCAAAACAATTTCATTTTAAAACAAAATTTATAAATACATATTCCAAAAAGTAAAGTTTATTATTTTTTCTTCATTTCATTTTAATTTATCTATGTTTAACTTTAAATTGCAGTTGGTAGGGTGAATTAATCAATTTTTTTTTTAATTTTTTGCGTCTTTCTTGAAACATTCTTTTGGCCTGGTTTCTGGAAAAGTTTTGAACCCCTATAATTCAAATTGTTTTCTTCGTTTGATTCCGGATTTCATGGATTTAATAGCAGAAACAGGTTCGAAACTATCCTAAGCTAATGCCAGGGAGGTCTCATTAGATCAGCTCTTATATCTCATATTTTTTGTATAAGAACTTTCCAACTTAAACTTAAATTATTCCTCCTAAAATGAATTTAGAATTCAATTTAATATAGATTTTTTAATATTTTGATAATTGTTTTGAAGATTTCCTAAATGAGTTTGTAACAATTCAGGGACTAATGTCTTTTGTCTGCCCAATTGAGCTTAGCTTCTAAGCAACTTATGATTAATTGACCCCCTTTTTGGCGCGCTACTGGGCGAGGGTGGTTCATTTATTTAGACCAGAGTCTATGCCCCACTCTTGTTAGTTGTTAGTTCCCCAGTGCCCAGATGAGTGTCGTAAATTTTGCATATATCTCTGATGTAGATTTTGGCATAGTCGATAAAGCAACGACGAGGACGATGACGATGACGACGATGACAATAAGGACCTTTCCCTTTCGCACTTTGCTCATTAATTAGGTGTGAGAGTTTTTGGGGCGTTGAGTGACTAAATGAAAGGCGGGGCATATCGTATGTTATAATTAAACTGAGCTCATGCAATTGTTCCAAACCCTGTTAGGACATGGCTTTAAGCCCGTTGAGTTTAAATTGAATTGTGAGCATAAATAAACACACATTGAGGGAGAGACACTTCCGTCTGATGTTTGCCATATCCGTTTCCGGTGCGACGCGTGCGCTTTGATTTGAAGAGGCCTTCAAAAAAAAAAAAAAAAAAAACACAAACAACAAGCTCCGCCAAAAAAATAGCAATCAAAGACAAAGTAAAGGGAGGAAGATTTCAGTTTATGTCCTCCTTGCCTATGCCTAGGCTAATCCAACTTCATTTGCTTTAAGTGAGATCAAAGAGCAGCCAAGCATTAGGCAATGACAGTTTTTTCTTTTAGCATAAATTGTTGATTTCGTCTAGGCCAAGTCAAGTCAATGACAGTCTAGTCTGGGCAACCTTAAAGTCGTCCTTATTGAGATGAAAATTCGCTTTTTATTTTGTGGTCCACACCACACCGCATCAACTTCAAACCTTGACTTGACTTCAGTTGAGCTGAGCTGGCTTGACTTGTATGTGTTGCGGTTTGACTTATGGTTTTGACTTTGCCCTGACATCATCCAGTCTCCCCTCCAGTCTCATTCCTTTAACCATTCACGTATGTAGACTATTTTGCACCTGTTCCACTACACATACATATATGTGAGACTTTTTGTGGGAGTGAGCGACCGACTCAACGACACATAGAACAAATGTTTATGACACATTTTACACATGCGGTTAGCTAAGCATTCCACAGGGACTTGGATGGGCAGGGGGTGGGCCGGAGGAAGGATGTGTCTTCTAAGCAGCTGCAAATGAAAATTCATTTCCTTAACTTACTTCCTTTTCAAGTGTTTTGAAAATCCGGCAAAAGCAAACATAAAAGCGATATGCTAATTATTTATATAAATTTACCTTTTTACTAATACAAATACAAAATAAGCCTAAAGTTAATTGCATGTAAGTTGAATAAATTTAATACCCAAAAATGGTTCAGAACGTGTTGACAATCGTTTGGGCAAATGGACAGACAGAAGAAAATGATTGTTGGGAACTTAGCTTATTGTGTTGATCAGGAATTTGTATACTTTGTTTGCAAATCTTCTAGAATTCGCATAGAGTTTTCTTAATTTGAAATGGAAAAGGTAAGTTCTTTTTGAACATCGTTCTCATAGTTCGTTTGGGAGTTTCATGATCTCTTGTTACATACAAACACAAGCCATCTCGCTTACTCTTAACAGCACTTGAGCGCCTCTAACGATCGAATATGTCCCTAATGTCTTTTCACGGCGCTAAATACAAATATTTATACCAAAATTTGATGACTTTTCTCTTCTTAAAGTCTTTGAGATATAGGATGAAGGACTGGCCTTTTTATTTATTCCATTAATAAACATAATAGAATTAGTTTTAATAAAATTATTAAGATAATTTCACATAGGTTTTTTTTTAAAAAAAACACGTCTTATTTAACTAATTTCAAGAGAGCAAGAGAACTATCAAAAGAAAACTTTCTTAATTAAGTTCCTAACAACTGAGTTATTCGACTCCTAAGGACTGGTTCAAAACATAGTTCCTCGTTGCAATACCTTGTATCTACGAACATCTGTTCATACAGATGGACGAATGCTAAATAATAGGTAAACTCTATACAATCTATACATATATGGACTTTTCCAAAAAGGCGTTACAGAGAATTCGCATAAAAAAATACTAAAAAAACAAAAAGGAAACAAATTTCAGTGCAATGTCAAAAAGTTTAAAACTCTCTAAGGGAAAAACCTTAAAGTTTTGTCAAGATCTTAGTAATAAGAGTCTATCACTCTGATTATATGGAGTAAATTAACTAACTATTTGGGGCTTTAATAACTTGGCTTTTAGAGATTGTTAGTTGGCTAGCCCAATTGGTTCTTTCAAAAGCTGCATAAGTTTTGAATTTCTGTTTCTGCCCTGTCATGACCAATTCTCCGAGATAGCCGAACGTCAAGTTCTTACAATCTTCAGCCATGCATCAGAGGGCCAACTTGTCATTCTGTTTTCCATCTCAATTGTGGGTGGGACATTTGTTTATCTTTTTTTTTATTTCGCTGATGAACTGCAGTTGGAAAGAGGATGTCCGTGGCCAGACACGAAGAGTTCATGTCACATTGCCAGTCGCATGCGTCTGTCTGGCTTGAAATCTGTGATTTAATGGCGTGGAAAATTAGAAAACGTTTGCTCTTTGCCATCTACGCTTTCGGCTGGCTGAGATGTTGACTTAACTGGCACCAATTCTTAGACAATTGCTCTAATGTACCAAATTGAAAGGCTGCCAAAGTAAGAGAAGAAGATGAGAAAGAAAAAAGAATTCACAAAACGACTCACAGTTCGTTGTCTCAGGTGCTCAGAAATGTGCATTTAATGAGTTCATCAATTAAAGCAGGTAGCTAAAAGAAGTTGTGTGCATTTTTAATGAACTTGCCACATGCACACACACACCTACACACACCCACAGCCACATCCTTGCCACATCTTTAGTGGTTCAAAAATTTGCCAAAAGGCTCAAGTTTATACCAAACGAAAAAAAAGAGACAGAGAGAGAGAGATCCGGCTGAGCTCTTTCACTAATAAATGTGTCTGCCTTCAAGTCTACAAAGTGGTTTTAATTAGTTGTGTTAGCTTACTGCCAACTGCTAGCAGGACCAAGAAGGAGTGGCCCACAATATAAACTAGACTGTAGAAAGTCTTCCTTGCTTTCTTAAATTTTCGCCAGTTTTTTATTCTCTCGATGTTGGTGTAACAAGTTGGGTGTTAATTTTATTGAAACTTTTGTCGGTTTTTCGGCTTTTCCAGCGCCGAGAAAATGTTCAACAAATTAAATGAGCTTAAGTTTTGTCGGTTCATGCCTATAACAGGTACTCAAAATATCCTTTTATCGTCAAAGTTAAGGCTATTAATCTCACATAAATTTCATGCCCCGGCAAACTGAGCCCAAAAAAAAAAAACAAAATTTATCAAAACTTTGCACATGGCCTACATGATTATGAATTATTTGGCAGTGATTTCAGCTATAAATAAATTTTTTGGCAATTTTTCAATTGAGCGATTTCAAAGAGCAGATAAAATCAACAATGAATTTCACTTTAAAAAAAATAATTCAATGATTTTAATATGAATACCGAGTCAACTGGTTAGGGAACCCGGCGCAAGTAATGAAATACTTTTAACTTTTAACCTTCTGTTTTGGATCTATTTCCATTGGTTCAATCGGTTTTTAGGCCATTTCTTTTCCTTTCTTTTTATAAGGAAGAGTTTTTTTGGCGTTCTCTTTCTAATAGAAATAGAGTTGGGTAAACATTGCTCACTTTGGTGAACATGTTCACTTGTTCTTTTTTTCGAAGTGAGTCGACTCGCTCTCTTTGCTCACTTGCTCAGTTGCTCACTTACATTGCTTAGTTGCTCACAGTTCATGAGCAGCTCAAAGCCACTGAATTCTTTACATAACAGACAATGAAATACGTTACGTTCGATTTTAAATCTTTTTTTTATGATGTTTATAAGTCTTGTACTTAAAACTAATTTAACAAAACAAACCGAAAAACTTAATTCATAGATTTGATTCGCTTCATTGGGAGAATTTATGTTTCAAAAAACTTGTACTTAAAACTAAATTAGAAAATAAAAATTAAAAAGTTAAAATTATAGAAATTCCCTTCATTGGAAATATTAGTCTTCTTGTTAAATTTGTGTCATCCGCTATTGAAAAAAAATTCCATTATTTAGGAACAGCTGAGCAAAAAGAACAAGTGAACAATAGTGAGCAAAAAAGAGCAGGTGAGCAAAAAGGAACAATTCGAGAGGAACATGTTCAGTTGCTCAGTTAAGTAAACAACTCTTTATTGTTCACTCACTCATGAGCAACCCAACACTAAATAGAAACAGAAATTGTGTATATTTTAAAAAAGCGTTTCCATTCTAAAGAATCCTTAATGCCAATTTTATTTTAAAGAACTTCTTATTTCACTGTTTCTACTCTCTTTAGAGAAGTTTCAATGAACCTCAAGAAAATCTCAGCATTTCTATTTCTCCATTTAGTCGCAAAAGTTTAAATTTATTACCCACACACATACTACCTGGAAAAACTGACCTGATCTGTGTAGTTTTTGTTCTGTATCAAATGCAAAAAGCGAAACCAAATACAAAGAGATAATTTTCTCAGCTAAGCATAAAAGGGAAACAAGTTTCTTTATAAAGTTTTTTTTTTTTTTTTTGCTTTTTGGATGGCCAAGAGCAGACAGACGGCAGCAGGCAACAACTAAACGTGACAGTCAACGGTAAAACTTGGCAGAAAGAACTTTGAACACGTTTCAGTTGCCAGGACACGCCTCCAAAGTATCGCACACACACACACACTCACACGCAAAGGATCCGTTCATTAGATGGAAGACAAGGTGAACAAATGCAATTAATTGTCAACGCATCGGCAAAATATTTTATGGCTTTGATTGCAGTCGGCAGAAAATACAATTAATTGAAAAAGTTTTCTTCACTTTTCTTTCGTTTTTTTTTTTTTTTTTGCTTTGTGAAGAAAAATGCTTTACAATGTATTTGTAATTACCGTTAGTTCGATATACTAACGGTAGTTGCATCATCAATAAAAATGGCGACAATGTCAGCCTAACCAAGGGCAAGGGGGGAGCAAGAGCAGGGAACTAAAAGGGGGCGGTGAGGGAAACGGCATGTGAGAAGACACCTGAGAAACTTTGCCCCACGTTCCTTTGGCAAAGTGCAATTCAGCGTCAACTTGAACTTTTGTATTTTGTTGCATGCAACATGCTTACATCCTTCAGCGGCAAAGGGTAATAGGCGATTTGTTGTCCATTTTGTTGCCGTTGAACAAAGGATGTTTAGTTTGTGTTTTTCCAACAATTTTAAAACTTATTTTGAAAGAATTTTCATAAATATAAAATTGTTTCCTTTTTTTTAAATTTTATTATTTATTACGTAAACCAAGGAGGAACATGTTTATATGGAGCTTAAAAATGGTTTTTCATATTCCAAACCAATTTATTAACATTTTTATTTACGTAAGACTAAAAGTAAATATTATTATTATTATTTATTTATTTATCTTATATGTAGGCGAAGCAATAGGGCGAGGGGACAGTTAGAGCTATTGAGACTTTCGGCTGATAAATGTTAAGGTTATAGCTCATACGTTTTTAGGAGGTCAATAATATTACTAACATTAATATTAATATTTTAATATTATAATTAGAGGTGGAGAACTAATGGTCGATAGTCCAAATAACATTTAAGAAGTTTATTGCTTGATTAAAACAATTAAGTAATTCTGAATAAATGACGCACTTGAAAGCACATTTTTTATTTTAGTATCAAGCAATCCACTTTTTAAATGCCACTCGGACTATCGACTCTTTAAACTATCGATAGTTCTCTTCCTCTAATTATAATATTATATTAGCTAGGCTTAGATATTTTATATTTTCTATAAGATTTTCTGGCATTACCTTAGATGGAAAAGGGATAAGGTTTTGATTAGTCTTTAGCTGGGTTTTGCTTATTTTTTATGGAAGTTTTGTGAAAATAATAGGTAAAGAAGAAATTTGAATATGTTTTCGTTTCTTCAACCTGATAATTAAATCTATTGATTTCTTAATAATATTACTCAAATTAACTTTATACTTGAATCTAATGATTATTCATTATTAACAAGAAGAAACTCTATCTTGTTTTTAGAGAATAACTTAGCGACCTATTTTATATCCTTGTTGAATATTTTGGCAACTTGAAGGTTCAATATTCTAGGTTTTATTTTTAGATATAGAGAAAGAATTTTGTCATTGTTATTTCGGTATCAATTAATATTATGATTTTTAACTTTATGCAATTTGATATCATTAAATTTCTCTTTCTCATGTTGTATGTAGGCGAAGGGTCTACAACCTTCGTTTGAGTAAGTAACTTCAACTTTCTCGACTTGCTTGGTAATTGGTATGCCAATGGTTGTTCTTGTTGTTGTTGTTGTAATTGTTGTAGTTAAAAGTTAGACGACGTCTGCAGGTGTAAGCTGGGAAATATTATTTACAAGTGGAACTGAAGGGGGAATTGTGGCAGCAGCACACAGCTCGCCTCCCGCTCTCTCTCCCACTCTTTCTCTCTCTCTCTCTCTTTCTCTCCCTAGTCCTGGCGTCGTCGGCCCACAATGGTTTTTATTCGCCCACAAGGCACCTATAATTTAGCGCTGTTTATTTGTAAAATGTCTGAAACGACAACGAGAAACGACAACGCGTTGGCATCAAGTTGCTTGGTTGGTGCGCCGTGCCAACAGCGGCAACTTCATTGTCGGTTTGCCTGATCCTGTACACAGGACGATGCATCGTAGGTTGACTCCTCCTTTCACCCCTCTATGTGTGTGTGTGTGTGTGTGTGACTGTCGTTGACATTAAGTGCAGTTTGGTTTTTGGTCGATTCGCAGAAAAACCGTTTTGCAATTTATTAACTGACATTTGAAGTGCGTTCGCTCGATGATTCCCCCTCGATCTGCTGCCAACTGTCGTTCTCTCTATCTATGTATATAGAGGTGTCTCCCGGTTAAGGTGAAACGTATGCACAACACTTATTTTAGTATGGTGGGGTCAGGGGGCGTAGGTACCATGCATATTTGATTAAGTTGACAAGGCGCCGCAAGGTAGGCAATGGATATTTTGCAGATATGCTAGCAAAACTTTGCAGACACAACCGATTTTTTGGGGTTAAGGGCAAACAACAACAACAACAACAACAATAAAACTTGAATTGAGTTCTTTGCCAGACAAAATGGCCGGAAGCGGAAACTTGTTTTTCATATGTTAAACTTACATAAAAAGGGCAAATGACCTTTTAAAGTTCTTCTCCAATTCCTACCTAGGTAGGACTTAAGCGATTAGCAAATGGTCTCACCATATTAAGTTTAGTCCTTGTGAACCAGCACAAATGTTAAATGGGTGGAGTTCGAGTCCTTTAATTGTTTATTTATGAGTTGATGGCTCTCCATTTAGACGTGTGCGTTCTAACCTTTGGCTTAGACACACGGCAAGGAGTTTGCAACTTAAAGCTGCCCCATACAAACTTGGCTAGCCATATGAAATAAGGTAAAATCGATGTAACAAAAGATGTATATGAACAGACTGATTGATTGACAGAAATATTTATTGAGTTTTCTTGGGGAAACATTAGTAAAATTATTAAGAGCGACTAAAGCTTGATTGACTGTTATAATAAATGAAATTTGGTACTAAGTAATTGTTATTATACCCTATACCCATGGGGTAAAATGTATGTAACAGGCAGAAGGCAGCGCTTCCGAACCTATAAAGTATATATATTCTTGATTAACAAGAATATCCGTATGAACACTTAGTTCTCGAAGACGCGTATAGTGTGTGCGCAGATGAAGTTTATTTCAAATTTTTGGCACGCCCGCTCCGGCCCCTGAAATTCGGAAAAATGATTTTCTCTTGCAATATTTAAAATATCTTTATGAAATTAGGTACACATATATTGTTTAATAAAATGTATTGGCTCACCAAATTTCATAAAAATCGGATAAAAAATTGCCAAGTTATAGGCAACAACTTTTTACAGGCAATGTCAAGGAGGCGGCAGCCGGGTGAGTGAGTGGCATACAATGGTTATGTGTTTGGTCCTCGCAGGTGAAAGAGAAAAAAAGATAGGTCTAGTCATCAAACAAACATAACGTAGAGTGAATAAAGGGCGCATTTGTAAAGGGTATATCCGAGTCGATAAGGCGACTTGCTTTCTTTATTTTGTTCTTAGAATTATAATTATAAGGTTTAAGGTCTTATATACTCAATCTCAATTCGTTGTATTAATTTTTTAATTGATTTCTGTTATATTTTTTAGGCTACAAACGGATTGGTTGGCGTAATGAAACACTATTCAGACGTCCCGTGGAAATAACATTTGAATTTGAAACAGTTCGAAATTTTAGTGCTGTCATTATACACATTAATTTAGTAATTTATTTTTTAACCAACTACTTGGCATGGGCATGGGCAGGGGCAAGTGTAGATTGTAAGGACAAGTGTCTACTCTAAAGCAGGCCATTATGGAGAAATAAGTTAAGCCATAACAAAGATGACTACTAAGACTGATTAAGGACATTCAAAATACTATTAAGAAAAAGGCTTTTTATTCATCATTCAACAATTGTATTTGATTTGACATTGTTCATTAGAATTTTGAAAGAGGGCAATGAAACAACTTTCATTCGGTAATTATTTAAATTTAGATTTTTGGCTAGCCAATCTAGCCTTTTTTGATATTTTTGCGTTTTCCAACACCAGAATACGTGTAGCTCGGGTAAATTATTACCATTTAAGCTTTGCTCATTTGCAGAACGCACAGAAAATTTGATTGAAAGATTTCCTCATTGTTTCGACGGGGAATAAGGTGAACATTTGGCTTAGCTTTTTAGTATGCCATGGCCATGCCTGACCCTCCCCCCCAACTGACCACAACTTATCATTATATATTTGGGAGAAACTTCCCATGACACGTATTTTCCCCCACATATATATGGAAGATATATATACTTGCTGGCAATCTCAGGTGTCATATTCCACTCGTAATGATGGGAATCTGGTTTCTCTCGTCGCTCGCATTTGATATGCATGACACACGACAAACAAGCCATACGAGGGAAGAGGGTGAAAAAAAAAAATGGCAAAAGGCAACAGCAAACAGACAAATGCCATTTAACACTTTAATGTGCCACACACACACACGCACACACACACACACACACACACACACAGAGAAATCTCCACACACATCCCCCCACACACATATGTGAAAACTTCAATTAAAATGCCAGCATAACAATACACAATGGTACAATGGTTACGCCTTCCACCAGTTCTGCCACCCTCCCCGCTACCCCCATCAACCTACTGCTGCCCTCATGTTGAACATTTTCATTTGCAATTTAATGCAAAATAGCCGTAAAGCCACAAAAAGGCCAAAAGCGTCCAAAAATGAAAAGAGTTGAAATAAGCCAAAGTCAGGGCCAAAATGTCATAAAACGCAATGGAGCTCTCTTAACTGCCAAGCTACAACCAACAATAAGAGCAACAACAACAACAGGAGTCAGCAAACAAACAAACAAAATAAAATGGCTGACCTGAGTGACGATGACGTCGACAATTGTTTGCTTGCTTTTGCCCCAGAATAGAGAGAAGTAGGACACATGCAACGAGTTTTGTATGTTTCGTATTTCTTCTCTTCTTGATTTCAACTGTGGGTTGTTCTGGAAAATATTTCAAGAAACGAGTGATAAATGAGCTCTAAAAGCAAAAAAAAGTTATTCAGATCTAAACAAATCGGCCCGCTGATGACCTCATCATACATTAATACATAAATTCCAGCTAGGTTATGCTTTTGATCTGTTAGCTTTTGAGGATCTACAATCCTTGATTTCCTTTTGCTCTATGTGCTTCCTCTTACTGATTTCACAACAAAAATTTATAGTTAATGAATTAATCTTTAAAACAATTTATTTTCTCAATTTATTGTGTTTATCGATATCTTATAAACATAAATATCGAGTTATGCGACTATCGAACTTTTTGCATCGCTAAACAAAGGATTCTAACCTCAAATGTGTAAAGTGTTGACAATAAAAATACATTGGAAAATTATAAGAAATTTCTTTTTAAGTTTCAATTTTGTTGGTGATTTATAAGACGACAATTAGGAAGTGGACAGACCCTGTTTAGTCTTCCAGCTAGACTTTAAAAAGGTCCTCTGAGAAAGCTTAAGGAATCTAAGAGACAGTCTAAGTTAGAACTGGTTGGAAATTATATAAAGGAAAGGAGTTCATTTTCACTTGTTCTTAAGATGTTTCACTTTCATTTCATTTAGAATAATAAAAGAAATCAATTGCGAGAATGTCATATTCCATTGTGGTTAGGTTGTTCTTTTACTCAGCTAAGCGAAACGGTGGAAAGAGGACAAAAAAATGCTATAAAAATTTACAGTTAAGTGATTTTGTAGCAATTTGCAGTTTGTTGGCATTATAAGAACAGGTGAGCTAGGCAAACACGGCCAGGAAGAGCGTGGAAGGTAGGTAAGAAGGTGAGGGGTAACAACAACACAGCTCGTAAATCTTTTTGCAAATGTTTGCCAGGTCGCGGTCCGACTAAGGGCCCATCACCGAGCCCCCCACCCTCTTACCCACTCTCGGTTCAGGCTCGAAGTGGTAGCCTGTTGCCAGGTAGAAGGCACCTGATCCTGAATGTTTGCAACGTTTGCCAGCTCCTGTCAGTAAATTCAATTTATTTAAAAGCTTGTCAACAATAAGTCAAATGAAATACTTTTACTCAGTTGTAAATATGGCGCCCGTGGCTCCATGTAATAAAGCTGATTTATTTATACAGTTGAGATTTCTATGGACAATCTAATTGCCTGGTCGGCAGGCAGAGTTCTTTAAATAAAATAAAAATTGAAAGAAAACTAATAGTGAAATCGTCATGCAGAAGCATTTTGTGGTTACTGTGTGCAATAAATTTCAATTTAAATTGAAAGAAATTTTAAAATTTGTTCTTTTTAGAGCAGAGAGAGTGAATAAATCTTCAATTGTGTTTGGGTTGGGGGCAAGGGTTAACGGTCAGAGATAAGGCCATGTCAAATGTACAGCAATTGGCCTGCAGGACATGTTATCCAGAACTAAACGACAGGACTAAAGTGCAACAACCAAGTGCCAGATGGGTAAGAAAATCGTCTACTCTGCCAATGGCAAAGGATAATAGCTTGCTGGTGGCAGGGAGCAGGGGGCAGGCGAATGGGGGCAGGGGAAATTGGCAAACAATATTAAGTGTGTCTGTTTTTTAACATTTGAAGCGCAAATAAAACAATGCAATAAATGTGAATAGGGGCAAAGCGAGCGTAAGAGATAGGAAAATAGGATTGATATGGAAACTGGCCCACAATTATCAATGACCCTTTTCAAGCGGCAGATAAGCGAGGGTGGTCCAATTACTTGTATTAGTTTGTTTGGCTAAATCAAAAGGTAATTTAACTGAAGTAGATGTCTGCATCATCGACTCATCATTTTTATGTTTTTATATGAATACTTATTACCACGCCACTCGTACCAAATCAAACCATTCCAAAATTCATTAAGATACATTCCAAACAGATTGCTGAAAATATGAAAACATGTAGAAAGTAATATAATACTAGGAATATATATATAAAGTCCAAGTCGTTTCAGTGCACTATTTATATTTGGCTCCATATCATTGTCATTATTATAAGTTAAGAATTTGCTGTTGCTGTGGTATCTCAACCAATCCCCAAATCGAATGGGCTTAGGTTGAAAACTATCTTATCAAATTTTAAACAAGGACTTCAGACTTAATCCTCGCTATTACGATTTTAAAAATATAAGCAATTAAGACAAGCAAAAGAGTTTTGTAAAAAAAAGAGTTACCAATCAGTTTTTAGCCACAATAAAAGTCTTTTGGATTCATTTTGCAGTGTTTTGCCTAACTTAGAAAAAAAGGTTGAGAAAATACTTTAGACTTATATCAGAATAAAACTAAACTTAAGTTCGAGTACTTTTCAAACGCATCTCGCCCACTTACTTGTCCAAATAACCAGAGCATTTATATGGTATGTATATATAGAATGTATGTTTTGTATACATAGTTTGATTGTGCTCCAAAAGTTTTATGTATGTGTGTGTGTGCATATAAATGAATGCGAAAATAAAAAATAGAAAAAATATAAAAAAATGCCGGAAGTGAAGTTTAAACAATGTTATTGACTGAACAAAACGCCACCACTGAGTAAGTGGATGGGGGGGGGGGGGGCTGCCTTTTAGCCTTCTCCTTTCTGGTGGGATTGTTGACTGGGGCTCATAAATCTATACAAGTGTTGTTGACTGACTGCAGCAGCAGGAAGAGCCTTGTAGCAGTAACTGTAGCAGTAGGACTTGGTTCGGAGCTGGTCTGATTCTGGTGCTCCTTAAATTATTGATTATTTTTGTTTTTGTCACGCTCCGAAGCTTTGCCAGTGGATTGAACTCAATATATTCTGCAAGAGTTTATCAGTTGCAAATTGAAGTGAAGTTTATATAAAAAAAAACGTTAGAAACCAAAAAAAAAGTTGTCACCATTTAAAAACTTTTCATTTTCTTTGATTTTGTTTGCCTTTTTTTGTGAATTTTAGTCAGGGCATCGTAATTATTTTTGGCGTTTATAATAATAAGAATGTTTTTACTCCTATATATGTTATTCCACCTAATCAATATAGAAAAGCCCATCAAACTAATTAATATTGAAGATTTGGGCTTATGTTTTTGATCACTCTGATTAAAAAGTTGTAAACTTTATGAAAACAATTTAAGAATTTTGACTTCTAAAAAAAAAAATAAATGTCAAAAGGTATACAATAGATAAGTATCTAAAATGTATTGATCTATATTTCCAATCTATTTTTTGTTGGTTCTTTTGTTATCTCATTATTTGACTTGTTTTGTGAAGTTCATTAAAAACGAAAAGTCACATAAAACTCTTGTGATTTTTCTTTAATTTAACCAACATATTGTTTCTAATGTCCATAGAGAGACAGAGTTGGGGAAAAGAAAGAAAAGTTTTAGCTTACTTCAATATTTATACTCCAGGACTGAATTCTATATAATATGAGGTTAGAAAAAAGAAATGGAAAGTATATGATTAATATAATGACAACTTTCTCTTCGGTTTTGATAAAAAGATAAAATTATCTTCAGCTCGAAATGCCAGGATTTCAAAACCAAAGAGAAAGTTGTCTTTATTTTAGTCATATACTTTCCAGTTCCTTTTTACATTTGTAGAAATTCCATTTTAGTTTAGTTACGAGTAACGGTAAGTTATAGCTTTATCCGCTCCTGATATGGTCCCTTGACATCTAGAAGGAAAAAAATGTGAAATAAAAACAATTCCATATACAGTTTTTCGTGCTGTCATAACAAACAAATTCCCAGCATGTGTGCTGTGGTGGCCAGTTTCCAAGAATTTAATTATACTTTTGATTTTAATGAAAATACAAGCGCCCCCACCCACATTCCCTTCCACATATCCACATGTCCCACTCTCCTTTTTTTGTTTTCTCGTGTTTTATGGCATTTCTCTGGAGAACTTCTTCCTTGCTCTTGTCTTGTGACTTTTGCCTTGGCTTGCCTCATTTAAGGTCGTTCTCTTTGGCACGTTTTTTTTTCCTTTTGGTTTGGACACAGAGATGTATGTAAGTTCATTTTAGTGCATGTCAACGAAGTGTCCTCAGTAGAAAATTGCAGTTTAATTACAGCCCTTTTCTTTCATTTTTTTTGTTTTTTTTTTTTGAAGGCAAAAACGAGCAAAGAGTAAGTGAGCAAAGAAAGAGCCTTTAATGAAATTAGTCTGTTTGAAAGTCCATTTCATTGAAAAGTAATTTGCAAGTCAAAGTTGCAAGGGAATGTTGCACATGGTAAAGAAAAAAACCCAACGAATCGGCCATAAGTCTTCTTATCAAGGCCGCTCTCTGTTATCTCTGGGTCCACTACAGGGTCACCTTTACTTATTCCTTAAAGAAGCATTTCATGTCATCGCACTTGTTTTTTTATATGTTAGGAAATTGGAAGTAGTCAACTTTTACGATTTTCAAACTTAATTCAAAATTGGTGTAAGAAAATGCTTTCTTTGTGGAGTTTAATGTTAATTTTTTTGATCACAATTTTGATTAATGCGTTCACCTGAATAATAATTTTGGTAATTTGCCTTTATCCGTTTTGCTCTTGCCTGAATCTAATATACAATTACTTGGAAATTAATTAACGATGCCAGCACCCATTGAGCTGGCTGCTAACCTAACTCGAATTTCACTTTGCCATCTTTGAGCGGCTTAAAATCGGTCTTCAAGTCTCCCTCCCTCTCCCTCCCTCCCTCTTGCCTGGTTGCCTTGTGTTGCCCTTGGCTGCTTTGTGCTAATTGGATTTGAGCCTAAAATGGGTTAATGATGGCATGGCAGGGCGGAACGGGGCGAGGCTTTCATTGCTTCGATTGTCTTCTGCTTAAAATCGTATTAATTAACACTCATTTGTAGTGGAAAATGCTTTGCCAATCACAACAGCCAGTTCGTGGCTCAATGTTCGGATTTAGTTAGTAGGTACATAGTTCTTTATTGGGAATCCTTCTCATCCCTAACCCCCGACCCATGCAGAATGTAATCACTTGGCAAATTTTGTGTGTCTGTGTCGAATCTTGTGGGTGGAGGTGGCCGTAGCTGATGGAGTTTGGAGTACGCTTAAATTTGCTTTTAATTAGAGCTCAAGAGTGGAGCTGGAGATGGAGATGGAAATGGAAATGGTGTTTGGCGTTGGAAACGAAGCAGCACCAGTTGGCGCACAGCTGTCTCAGAGACTTGTGAACAATGCGTCAAAGTGTTGTATGCAAATAAGCAGAGAACGGCCACAAGGAGTATGAGCATCTGCATCTGCATCTGTGTTCGCATCAGCATCACCATCAGCAGGAGGCATTCTCCACCAGAGAGCCTCCCTTAGGCTCACTCCACTCCACTCCACTCCACTCTACTCCGCTCCGCTCTGCTCTTTGTTGTAGCCCAGTCATCTTGGGCGCGGGAAGGCAACGGACATGTTTGATTACAAGTGCATGTTGTGCATGCATCATCGTCATCATCATGGTAAGTGAAGCCTTTTGGTTATGCCTGCCCGGACATGAGCTGCATATTAAATGCAGGACATTAAGGCTGCAAAGGGCAGCAATGCAAGTTTGGAAATGCAACTAAAGTGACGGCTCAAAGTGCGGTCAGAATGCACAATCTTGAGGGATTTGCAACAGTTTTGGCGGTCCGATGTTGGAAAAAAATTAAATCCAAATATGATGGCCATTCCACATGGAATATAACTAAATAAATTCATTTATTAAACAATTTATTTATGATTGATAAACATACATACTTATGTACATTACCAGAAGTGCGTGAAATACTTTTGAAAACTGTTATTCATGAGCTCATTTGCTTGAATGTCTATGCCATGAACCGTTTTATTTTTTAATTCTTCTTTACTCAACTTCTGCATAAAACAAAAAAAAAAAAAAAAATGTAGTTAATATTAATCTCTCTCTCGCCCACCTCTCAAGCACAAGCACCCACACATGCACGCTGCCATAGTGAGAGAGAGAGAGAGAGCAGTGCAGTGGGAGAACGGTTCTTGTAATTTCTTCCGTTCTTGGCTCGCGCTCAGTAATTAAAAGAGAGCGAGAGGTTATTTTTAGACGAGAGAGCGTTTTTACCGCTCATCATTGTCGCTGAGCTGCAGCTACGGGGGCGCGCATCAGTTGTTGGGGTTGCATTGCCCAGTTCGGTTGTCGGCCTCCCTAGTTGCAGTGACGAAGCTGATCATAAATATGCTAAGTGAGTAAATTTCTATATTGATTATTCTATTTTTTATTATTACTATTATCTACTTAAATATTTATTTATAGCAAAATCGATTGACGATCCCTCCAACGACAAACCCATGGAAATTTTGTTCATTTATCGAGTTGTTTCTCATACTCTTCGACATTTCTCTGTCCATTTTAATTGGCATGACAAAGAATTCCAAACTGATCATGGAAATATTGGGTAAGTAAAGTACTTTCACTATAACTCTACCTTTAGCTATTTCGAAGCGTTTGCTGCATTGAGTTTTTGACATTTTCCTTTTATTTCTTTTTCAGTTATTTCATACGCATGACTCGATGGGATTGATAGCGCCTCTATCCTCAGAATTTTAAGGGTAATAAAGGGTATAAAGGGTAAGTACACAAAAGTTATTATTTTCGTTCTTTTTTTCTCTTTTTCTTGCTGTTAGGTTTACGTCTCCCTCATCTTCAATGCTAGGATGAGGGACCGCAAATGGAAAAAGTAGAAGAGCTAATAAATTCTAATTCCAATCCCCCCGTCCAAGCTGATCAAATTTAATATCAAAAGTTCAACCTAGTTTCGCCACTAAAATAAACTAATAAAAATTTAAAGAAATTATTTAAATACATATTTTGATGCATTTACGACTACAATAAATCATGGTGATTAA
Source organism: Drosophila nebulosa (assembly GCA_024703675.1). Classification (NCBI taxonomy): domain Eukaryota; kingdom Metazoa; phylum Arthropoda; class Insecta; order Diptera; family Drosophilidae; genus Drosophila; species Drosophila nebulosa. Next base: position 3,501,474 of record CM045724.1, on the reverse strand, counting down.
CCTAACTAAAAGTAAATTACTGCGATTAAAAAAAAAAGAAAATGCATTGCCCAAAGTATTTTAGTAAATGTTTACCGAAAATCAACCACAATGTTAATATGTGATCACAAAACTTTCCAACATCTTTTTGGGTAAGTACACATTGTCAGTTGATTGAAATCTTTCATTTCCCAGGCAATTAATACTTAACATATTTCTCTTTCTACCAGTTTTTTTTTGGTTATGTTTATGGGACTCAATCTGACTTTTGTATAATCTTTAACCAAAAACCTGCGCATAAATCAAAAAGCTGGCTACACATTTTCCTATTTTCACCGCAGCTGGCGTTAAGTGAAAATCTTCTAAAAGGCGACCACGGAAAAAATGTAATGCACATAAATAATAAATACAACGCGAAATTAACTTTCCGGCGACAGTCGTCGCTTCGCCAACGTGCCCGGACGGGCGTCCGGTGGGGACTTCTAGCTGGAACCGAAAATAGAGTGTGTGTGTTTTTTTTTTTTTTTTTGTTGTTGCCAGGACTTCTTTTCCCGTCTACCATTACCTGGACCAACTCCTAACTATTTACGAATGCAAAGCACATTGAAACTTGAAAGCGTGGCAATGTTGGTTTATTTTTTGGTTACGGTTTTTGCTTTTAAGGTGCCACGACAAAAAAAAAGGGAAAAGCCAAAAAATGTACTAAAGGAAAAGGAACGCCGGAAGGAAGCTTTGATGGCGAATTTGTAATACTCTGCCGAAATGCCGAAATGTTATTTGGATATTTAAGATTCCAGAAACAGTTTTCTTGCCTCAAGTAATAAGCCAAGTGAGTATACCTTTTGATAGGGTATACAAATTCGCATGGAGCTGAGAAAACTGTCACCAGGAGGCGTTAAGTTGACAGGCGTGGCAAAATCTCAGACTAGGCAGCTATAAAATATCATAAATTTTATTATGTTGCTGCTGCTGCTGCTGTATAATGAATAATGCAAAAGAAAAAGTAAAGCTTGGGGGTTTTCCATCTCCGCCCTATGTATTTGCTCCCTCTGAAGGTCAATATGACAGAAATTGTTGACTGCCTGCCTTTAAAGCGGTAAATGAAAAATTTTCATTCTTTGGTCGTTATGCGTGCATATTTGACAATTTTATTAGATTAAATTTCATATAAATGTGTTGATAATGGCAGCTAGACATTGTCTAGACAAAGCAAACACACACAGAAATAGAGTGTGTGTGTGTTTGTGTGTGTGTGTGTGTGGGGAGAAAGCAAAAGACAGACGTTGACATTTGAGATATGGCGAAGAGTGAAAGGTGAAAGGTGAGCAAGTCGCAATGGTTGGTGGCACCAAAAAAAAAGGTGCATAACTTCCAGCTTGCAGCTCTGTCACAAATGCCACAAAATCCGCACACAGCTACAATGCAAAATTAATAGCTGTTGCATTGTAGTATAAGAACTCCTTATTCCACTATTTCTGCACACTTATAGACAAAGTTTTGTGCTATCCGCTCGAAAAAGAATGTCAGCGAATGTCTCCACTGAAAACTCCGAGCACACAACGTCATCATCATTTAGCAAAAATGTCAAGGGCAAAATGGTAAAGTTTTCTTGCTGCATTTATTTATTTTTTTTTTTTTTTGGCTGACTTTTGAGGTTGAGGTGTGATTTATGTGAAAGAAATCATATTTGAATTTCACTATCCGTTTTTCCCATTTTGGTTCGTTTTTCAAGTGCTTCTCTTGAGGCCAAAGCCTTTAAGCTGTTGTCCTGCAAAAGAAGCATTGCCATACGAAAAAAAGAAGCGAAAAATTGTTGCAGGAAATTGCTTGTACTGTACATTTTCTTTGAAATATTTGATATATACAGGATGCTCTTAGTGCTTAATAGAATGGTAAAAATGACTCTACTTAGCATATGAAAAATAAATCCCAACCTAACGATGTCCTCAAAATTCAGTCCATGCTTCTCTTAATGGCATTCCAAAATGTGAAGTTTGATATTATTATTTTAATTGAGATTTAATTTTTACTGCTTCGACTTATAAAAATTTGATCACAATGAGATGTTACTACTTCCGGAAATATGAAAAAACGTTTTTTTAAATTGTTAAATTTATTATACTGGTATTTTTTAATTTATTATACTTATTTTCTGAAAGTACTCTAATAATCCTTGCGCTAAGCGTTGTTTTTTTAAACAGAAAAACTCGAAAGACTTAAGATTCAAATTGTTTCTAATTCAATTTTTAAGATTTTTATCAGTCGCGTTTCTTGTTTTTCGCGAGCTTCTGTTTTGAGTTCATTCTGCAAAGTCTACATGTAACTTGTTGTTAATTTCTTTCAATTTGGAACACCCTGTTTAAGTATTTACTAGTAGAAACATTCTAAGCGACATTTGCATTTTATTGTTGAATGCCGGGCATTACAAAATGCCAACTTTTTTTTTCGTTCTTTGGCTTATGCTGCCTGCAATTTTCCTTGGGGCTTGGCTCCATCTTCTTCTTCTTATACTTTTATGCGTTCTGCCCTTCAATTTCAGGCACTTTCTTCTGTCTGCATGAAATAAGAGTTAATCTTTCGTCCACTGGGAACACCGACACAACCACACGCATACACGCACACACACACACACAAAGCATTCAGTTGTAACAGATGTCCTTGATTTTTCATTTAAAGAAATATATTTCTTATACTTCTTTTCTTTGTTGCATTTCAATTCCTTTTGTGCAACATCAAAGTGCAAGTTCATCAAAATAAATCCGCAACTTCACTCCAAGCCAAGCCAAGCCAATAAGCCTTAGTCAGCAGGGTAACAATCGAATTGTCGATCTTGGGGGAACAGATTACCTAAGTATATATGTATGTACATCCTTACCTGCTCTTTCATAAATATCCTTGTGCTCTTAATAATATTTTAATAGAAACAGCAGTCGCACATTTTTTATAGTCTACTTTGCGGACGGGTGGTTGATGTTGTTTTTTACGTTTGATGTTACCTTCGAAGCTTACGTTTGCCCCACCCCAAAACCCCTCCACAGGGGTTGACAAGCCCAGAGTCAAGACCAAGACCAAGACCAAGACGTTTTGATGGATGGATGGGTAGAACACATGTATATACAGATATGTATATAAATGTATATACTCGAGTATGGTAAAGTTGCTCTAGGCCAGCTTACGCATCATAAATCATATGTTGTTATACTCTAACACAGGGTACATGAGGCACCAACATGAGCTTTAGCAAAATGTGTCTAACAATGTTGCCAAGTTGAAATATCTTTAGCAAAGAAATATCTAAAGTAAATTTGTTGATCAAGGAAGAAAGGAATTCTTAAAAATTGTGTAAACATAGGCCAAAGAATCAACCTCTAAGCACATTTCTTTACTTAAGGAGATTGGCTTATCAATAACTTTCAAATTTGAAGTTCTTTTAAAAGACCCCAAAAAAATGTAAAATGGCATCTTGAAATTACTTTGTTTTCAGTATAAATAACAAAAGGTAAGATATCATTAAAAGAAAGCTAGAAAAAGTAATTTGTTAGTCTATATTTTAGATTACTAAATGGTTCTTCACAAATCCAAGTACTAAATTGACACCTTAAAAAAAAAAAAGTTCCTATAATGCAACTCTTAGAATTTTCATTAAAATTTTAATCTTTTTCTATTGGCAGAAAGATACATAAATAATGTCAAGATCTTAATGGAAAGACTCGATAATTTCATTGAATACAGGGATAAGAATTAATTGATATATTTTCTTTTGGGAACATTTCTGTTAAAGGGTATTAACACTTCATTTTGTTGCTATTATTTTTGAGAATAATTATTTATGACGTGTCATAAGATGGGAAACATAAGCAGCATAAGCAACATCATCTGGGTGTCGTGTGGCTTATTAAATCTTTGTGGCTCGAATATTTTTTTCAGCTCCACTGAAGTAAAATAATTGGGCCATGTGTTGTCAGGTAAAAGTATAAAAAACAACAGAGAAATGGACATTTATACTTGCCCCAAAACCACAGCCATGGCTAAGGTCAAATGGCAGCTTGTTAGTCGTTTCACCTCTTAATGGGACAGCGATTTATTGATTTTATTTTCTCAATATATATCTCCAAGGGACATGAAACAACAAGAATTGTACATTTCTTGCTTGACATCTTTTTAATTAAAAAGTTTTTGTAAAATGGGACAAATAATGCATAAACATGTTTTGGCAATTAGATGGAGCTTGAAAGTTATTTAGTAACCTTTTCGGCAAGAAACCGAAAGAAAGCTTAATGGTAAGCTAATTTCTTTTATTTTCTTTTTATCCGTAGTAACAATGAGTACGAAAAATTAGAGGAAATTCTGCCCTAACTAGGTAAACTTTTAACAATCTCAATTTTCTACTTTGAGTGGTGTAGATCAATCGACATGTTCTAGTCAATTGATAGTCCCAAAAACATTTAAAGAAATTGTGTTCCTCTCAGCTAAATTCTTATCCTTTAGGAAAGCATTTAGACAATTTCAATTCAGAAGTTTTTTTCCAATAAATCGTAATTTTCTCCAATGAGAACTGATCTGTAATCGGCAAGTTAGCTATAAATTTGGTTTCAATATGTTTTTCTTTACTTAATATGCATTTTTGAAATTGATTGTCGTCTCCCAAAATTTCAGACAAAAGCCATATTTCATATTTCTCATTATCATATCTTAATGGGTGGGATTTTCTGGTCTTAAATTAAGAATTAAGTCGATCTCTATTAGATGGAAATATTCAGTCATCTTCTTCTTTTTTGGTGACCCTTTTCGATTAGGTCGAGCTAAATAATTTCCCTATATATTTTAATCTCTTTCGATCTGTGATTACTTAAAGACTAAAAAATATTTTGTAAACATTTCCAGTTTATTTGGCTGTTATCCTTTAACCCATTTGGTTGTTGGTAAACTTGTTTCTCCTCACACTTTAGTTGGCCAAACTCTTCATGTTGCAATGCCAAAAGTTTAAATTGCCCCTGAAGCACAAAACCAACCAACATTGAGAACTTGTCGCGCTCGATTAACGTTCATTTGAGAGTCGGTCTCTATCTATGGTAGCAGGAGCAGGAGCACCGCTCATGTGTGGTTAGCATGGAGAATCACTTGACTTTACAAAAGATATTTGCATTTTTAATTAACTAACAAGTGCTTGCAATTAAGGCGGCTGAATGACCAGGCCAGAGAAGTTCTCAAAAGGGGTTTGGCTAAATCAATTAGGCAGAAATATTTATGCATGTGTGGAAGGGGTTGGCTTGTTTGTTTATTTGTGCATAAATTAAATTGAAGAGACATGTTTTATATTTTAATTACTTAAACATTAGCGTGTTTTGCATATTCTTTTTGTATTTAAATTAAGAGCCATTTGTCATTTTGCTGTAAACTGTCAAAAAGTTAAGTAAAGATATTATCTTGCATGTGTTGCCACCGCACTGACATGTCAAATTATGTCATGAAGGTAACTTGTGACATTTTGCGCCTTAAAAGTTATCGTCCTCAGCGCACACACACACACACACACACACAGACACACACACACATGTCACTATACATATATTCTATAGTAGCGACTTATAAAATGTTGACAAGTTGACTTCAACAAATACGCGTCGACGTCGAGCGCAAATATTTTATCTTCTCCGGCAAAACTAACTTACGATTTGACGAAAATTGTGCGAGCTTTTCCAATGGCACCTTTTCTTACTTCATTGTGTTGTTGTTGTTGGCATTGAGTCAATTTTTCCAACAATTTGACATAAATCAAATTGTGCATTTTTTTTTTTTTTTTTTGTTCAATATTTTTCAACTTGATTGCCTGTTCGTGTGCAACTAATTTGGTAATCAATTACATCACCGACTTTTGAATTTCAATCAGTTTGAAAATTGGTGAAAATTCATAAAGGAAATTATTGGTTTGAAGGGAATAACAACAACAATAAAAACAACAACAACAAGAGCAATCATGTGGTTACAAATTGATTTTTCTTACTTTTTGGGTACGAGTGGGAGTAGCTGTGATTTTGTTCGTAGGTCGGAATGTGTGCGAGCGTATGTGTGTGAGTGTGTGTGTGTGTGTTTGGTTTGAGTAAGAAAAGGTTAGAGTATTTTTAGTTTCATCAACCTAACTGAAAACTGAGAGTTTTATTTGGCTCTTATTATGTATGAGTATAAAGCTTAAAATTTTCTTCAGATATTCATCTAAATATTCAGATATTCATTTAGTTTACAATTTCTTTTATTTTAGCAAAGCTTTCTAATGAAATTTTCAATTCTACATATCTAATTAACATCATTTTTGCAGTTATTTATTGACCTTTGTCATATGATTGGGCCAAAAGAGCATTCAGTTATCATGCTGTTTTGGGTACAATATAATAAAAAATTTCCCCTTTTTGGGAATGTTACCAATGAACTCCCTGCAACGCGGGGTATACCCCGAATATATATATATATATAAACGTATCAACCGTCGCGCCATTGAAATGAAAAATGATTGCCTGCTGTGCCTTTCTACTGTTATTTTTTTTTTTTTTTTTTGGTTTGGCTTCCCACATTCCAAACGTGTGTGTGCGGTGTGTGTTTAAATGTTTCAATAAATAAAATTACGTATACGCCGCGTTGTGCCAACTTTAAGAATTCTCGCTACTTTCTCCTTCTCACAAAAAGTAGTTCTGACCTACCACAACAAAATAACAAACTATGCTTAATTATCAAGAGAAATCTTTTTGTGGGTTGGGTGGGGGCGGAAGCGACACAGAGGCCAGACACAGCCCACAGAGTCAGAGTAAATGTCTCAATAAACTGCCAAAGTTGTTGAGGGGCAAACCCACGCAAAACCACTTGGGAGCACGACTTAACCTCAATTTTGATTAACAATGTCTGGCAACGAAGCTGTCAACGTGCGGCTGTCTACCAGAAGGAAGAGGCTCCCAGAGCCCACAGAGGAGGGACACAAACTCCAAGCAAAGTCAAAGTCCTGAGCAAATTGTGAGCCTGAAAAATGAGCACAATTTGTTTTTACTTCTGTTAGTTTCAGTTCCAGTTGTTGTTGTTGTTGTTGTTGTCGATGTTGTTGGCAGTCACTTAACAAACTCTTTTGTCTGCAAATCTATATTTGATTTATACACATTATTCACTTGTTAATAAGATGTTTATGGGCAAATGTTAAGCGTTGCCATTTTTGAAAATTGGCCTGTTTGTGTTTCAGCGACAATTGTTCCGCCTTCAATTGCATTAGATAATTCTCCATTATCAGACTGGGCGTATGCTGACGTAGATTCAATATGGGCGTGGTTCTCTGACGTCGTAATTGCCAACGCTGGCGTATACCCTCGAGACCAAAGGCTGGCACTTCGATGCATAGAAAATAGGCCAATTCCATGCCACTAATAAGCGAACAGCCCAGAAAGAGACCAGCAATGCCACCAAAACTAACTGAAAAACAAAAAAGAAAGTTTAGATAAAAAAGGGATTTTTCACAAAACAATTTGAGTTACCCATTAAATCGACCCAGCCAAAGACCAGACTAGTCCGATACACCATTATGGTCTCAAAGCGATAATGCACATCCAAATTCACATATGAGGAATTGCCGTATACATCCGGTGGCAAAAAGGATGGACGCACATCGTTGATGTAGTTCAGTGAGTAACAATTGCGAAAGCATTTACAGACCATGCCCTCATAATTGTTGCGCACAAAATGCTCTTCGCCCGGCTGATGTGAGTATCTAAGATGGTCTGGGGATAACCACAGAGACACACCAAGAGAGAGAGAGAGGGAGTAGAGAGATGGAGTAGAGAGTAGAAGAAGTTACTCACCATTGTTTTCCGCCAGGCAGAGTAAATCCTGTGCACGGCATGAACGATATTGGCCTAGAAAAGAGGTGGCAACTAGTTAGAGAGAGAGAGAGAGAGAGAGAGAGAGAGAAGTCGCCGTCTGTGGTTGAAATGCTACGTGCTTACCCGGTGGAAAAAGCAAGTCCACTGTGCAATTACAATAGCGCACCAAGTACTCCTGATGGCACTCCGATTGACAATTTTCAATCATGTAAATGTAACCCTGCAGTGACTTGAAATCCTCACTATTATGTTCGTCCTGTTTTGTAAATTTGAACTTAAATTGAATAGAAAGAATAAAGAAATTTCCATTCCCCCTTACATCGAACACACATTGACGCTGATTGGAGCGTACTCCCCTCGTATCGTTATCATAGAAATATATAACTGGCTCAATTTCCAGAGCCGTATCCGTATTGGCTGGCACACTATACGGATTATTATGCCAGACATACGGTTCGGTGACCATCACCGATATACCCTTTTCGGATCGACTGCCCGGCCAATGTTTGTCGGTGTGGAGTAGAACCCTCACAGTCAAGGCGCTCATAGGACCCGCCGAACCCGTTCTCCAGGGCCACAATGGATCCAGCAGTTGCATGCGTCGACCCTCGGCAGTTTCCAGTGAATTGAAGGCCCAGCACAGGCCATTCTTGCTGCGTCGCCGCGAGAAGATCTCACAGCAATTGTAGCCATGATGACGCCAATTGCAATCCGTTAGCAGTTCATCACAGCGCCAACTCATGAAATCCACAACCAGGCTAAAGTTAACATAATTCAGTAGCTCGGTGGGCTGATAGCGTAGTCTTTCGAAGGATTGAAAATGGGCAAAGTAGGCCTCATCATAGCTCCCCACAATGGTCTCGAAGAGAGCCAATTGTGTGGCATCCGTGACATTGGGCATAAACCTTTGTTTGGCCTCCGCCAAACGTTGCCAATTCAGGCGATTATTATTACAAATTGTAATGACTGGAAATGGGATACGATACACAGGATATCGTGTGCTATCCACCACAGTCTGAAAGTGTCCTTCGTTGTAGCGTTGCGATAATATCAGACACACATAGACAGCACCCAGAAAGGCACACACGAAGGTGCACAGCCAAATGAAGCGCTCCCAGCGACTGGCGCGTGTGGCCAGTAATCTGTCCAGTCCATGGATTGTAGTCCTCTTGCCAAAACGCAGGGCCAACTGCCAGGCAGATTGACCCAATTGGCGAACATAACGACGTGATATCGCCTGAAATTGTGTCTCTTGCGTCTGGGTCGTTGGTGGATAGTAGGCCAAAGTCATGATTTCAACTGAATCAAATCTCGAGTTAGGCCAGACTTTTATATGTTCTCGTATTTGGTATGCGTGCTAGAATTTTCATGGTTAATTTGCGGACATTTAACGCCTTTGTCTGTTCTGTTCTAGCCAAACAAACGTGCTTAACGCCCATTAAAAAGGTCAGTGTCAAATAGTGTTGGACCCTATTCCCAGGAGATTGACATATTCTGATTTCTTTCTTATATAGCATATTTTTGGTCCTGCTAATTGGCATCGAAATAAATTCAATTGAATGCAATCAATGAGCAAATGATTTGCAAACAGTGATTAGAAATAAATTGTATGACAATGAAAAATTCCTTTAACGAACTTGACATACCCTACCTAAATGATAACTATAGATTATTGTGACCCATAATGACTGTCTCCTAACTAGCGCATATACCCTTAGTTGTATACCCTAACCATAGAACTGCACTATAAATAGCTGAAAATCAACTTGGCCAGCAGCACAATTCCAAAATGAAAGTTCGTCAAGTCCAAAACGAGTTTCGTTTGTCCAAGTTAGCCTGGCGAGAACCGCACAAAGAAGAGCCTTCGAAATCCATTGCCTGGATGCAGTTGCTCGAACGTTATACATCTCGTTCCCACATACATGGTCTCTATCAAGTGTTTCTGCCCACCATTCGTTTACGCATGCGGTAAGCGGGCCAGCGAGCCGTTACTTAAAACCATCTTGAAACTAATTTAAGGTTAGTCTTCTCTGGTCCTTGGCTTTGGTCTGTGCCGTTAGTGTGCTCATCCATGTGAGTTATCTGCTGGCCGAGCGCTATCAGCGCAAACATTTCCAGACAACCATTGCTGCCGCCCATTTGCCCATGTATAAATTTCCATTTCCCGTCGTTATCATCTGCAATAAGAATCGCTTGAATTGGTCACGACTTCCCCAAATGGAGCTGCAATACAATATAAGTGACGCCCAGAGGGAACTCTTTCAACGCGCCCTTACGGCCTACGATGCTCTGAGTTTTGGTGACTTTCAGGTCTTCAATTCCTTAGAGAATCAGGATCTGCAGTCACTAAATCACTTGAATTTTACCCAAATTGTCACCGAAATGTCCTGGCGTTGCGATGAACTACTCGAGGGATGCGTTTGGCAGAAGCAAGCACGGAACTGCTGCGATCTATTCCATCCAAGGAGGCAAACCCAGGGTCTATGTCTGGCTTTCAACGAGAAGGAACAGCAACGTAGTTGCGATGTGGGACCAAATACGGGTTTATTGGCCCGTTTGCTCTTACACAAAGACCAGCATGCTCCAGGCAATCAGAGGTCAAAGGGTTTTGTGGTAAGCACAAGAATGCTGCGAAGGCAATCTAAAAAGGATAAGAGTTGATGAGACTTATTAAGATAGGCCATGGCCAGTGCCGTTTATGGTTTAGATTAGAGCTTCAAATGTTGTTTATTACGAGCAATTTGAATTATTTAGTTATATGAAAAGGGAAATCAGTTGGACTCAAATTTCGATTTGGTTAGGAAAATTCCCATGAAAATGTTTTGTTATAAAAAAAGAGCTGAAAATTTAGGTGAGACAATTATCAGCATGGATTATCAAAAATTAATACAAATGTCCCCTGATTTTCGCAAAGTTTTTAAGCCCAATACCATCATGAGTAGAAAAAACACATTCGGACTAAATTTTGAGCAGAAAACGTTTTCAAAAACTGAAGTCAATAAAGTTAGAGCTTTGTAATACAAAATCTAAAACAATGCCCTAGAAATTTCACAAGTTTAAGGATTCTACTAAAGAGTTTTAATGTTTTTATGATAACGTTTTCTTTTATATAACATTTAAACTATAAGAGAGTGATGGATCTACAGATGGGTATTAAAGGAAATTGCCCCTATAAGTATGCCATAAACGATCGAAAAAATATGGCTCAAAATCATTTTTTTTAATTTCTAACATTTTTTGCATAATTCTAGAGCTTTGTTTAAAAAGACATAAATCACATTTTAAAGGTCCTTTAAAAGCTTTAAAAGCACTATGTTTTGAACTGTCCACTGCATACTTTAGGGAGCGTTAATCTGCCCTTTTTCCCGTTAATCTGCCACTGTCATTTGGTTTTAATGGGCATTAAGCTTCTTGGAAAGCTCATAGAAAAGCTGTTTTGATCGTTTTTTTTTAAAACAATTGCTTATTTTATTCTGAATAATTCGGTTATTAAATGATCTTCGCCTTCGCTGATAATTTCCTTATTATTCATTATTCCTTATCAAATTATGCACTTAATGTTGGTCATTAACTTTTTCAGATTGACATTGTGGAACCGTTTGTTTGGTTTGGCTTTCCACTTGAGATAGTGCCGCATACTCGCACCAATATAGCCGTTACGGGAGTGTATCATTATTATGACGAGAGTACCTACAGCATGCCCAGTTCCCAGAGACGCTGCGTCATGGACTACGAACGGGACAGTGAACACTTTCGGACACTGAATGGCCAGAAGTATATGCTGGAGAACTGCCAGGCCGAGTGCCAGCAGCGGCATTTGCTGGGCTATTGCAATTGTACTCTGGACCTGTTCTATCCGCCATCCGACTATAGGGCGTGTGAGTTGAAGGACCTGCCCTGTTTGGCTGCCCACAATCATCTGTTGCAAAATTATGAGGAGCCCGGAGAGCATCCGTATGTGCATCGGGATGTGCCTGGCCTGATGTGCGAATGTCTGCACAATTGCAAGTCCTTGACGCTGCTGACAGAACTGCGCAAGAAGGTTATGGAACCCTGGCTGATGCCCAATTCAACGGCAAATAATGGAATGCTGCTTAATGTCTTCTATAAGCGTCCTGCCATGTTGGCCTATAAAACTAATTTGATCTACAGTTGGCTGGACTTACTCGGTGCGTAAATCTATAGAAATAATTATTTACTTACATGAGAAACCCTTTTCAGTGTCCTTTGGAGGCATTTGTCAACTATGTCTGGGCTGCTCCATCATAAGTCTCATTGAGCTGGTGCACTTTGGTCTAGTCGATGTACCCAATTACTGTTGGCTACGCTGGTGGAAGAACTAAGAAAAACTTGTACTAAATGCATTAAGGCACTTGTATTTGGTATTTTATTTTCATTTGTTTTCTGTTTTATGGTCTGTTGGAAACTGAAGAGGCCAGCCATTGTGACTTGAACTTGACATATGACAAGGCCAAGGACTTCTGTTCTCCTGTTTGAATCATGTTTTAAATTTTACAACTTTTATAAAGTAGAACTTCATTTTGACCGCGACTGTGTTTATTAAGCCTTTTAAGATTTTTCAACTTTAAAAGGAGCTTTGCGTACAAAGAACTTTCGTTTTTTGCACTTTTGCTAAAACTTAGCAAAGTTTGTGGTTGAATATTAAGGATAAAAGCTTCATGATACTAAAAAACTTGTAAAATAAATGTCGAAATTAATGCTAAGTTTGTATTATTGGTGAAGTAATTTTCATATCCTGGAGCTTTTGCAAGAGCTTTCTGGCGCAAGTAGAAAGTTAAGGCGACGAAAAAATAGAAAATTGCTAAGCGTAAAGTATTTTAATGGATCTAGTCCCCAGTAAAACATAGCACTTGATAGAATGCTTAGATTCTAGTAAAATATTAAATATTTTGGTTTTTTTAAATTTCCATCGTAGTCAAAATGTGACATAAGTAAAAAATTCTATTACATACAATAAATTTAATATTCTGTCATCAACATTGAATATTCTATGCTCTAAAGCTTTTGCCAGAGTATGGCTTCTATATTCCCTCCTAAAACATGGCAAGAGAAACATCGCTTAAAAACATAGCAAATAAAACATCGATTGATTTTCGACTGTAACTTTTTAGAACTTTTTACTTCATTTACATTGACGATATTTCCATGTCCTGAGCTTTAAGAGGCAAGCGACAAAACATAGAAATTTATAAAGTATTTATAGAAAAACATCGACGATTGAAAATTTTGTCTATGTTTCAAAGAAAGTTTCAACTACTGACCACTAGATGACGCTTTAACAAACACTGCTTGATTATGATTTATTTATTTGGGTTTTCGAAAGTTGCAAATGCTTTACTTTCTTTGTGGATATTTGACATTTTTTATGTGGGTCGCACCATCATAACAATGTTTTTGAAAGAATACAACCCACCACGCCACGAATTCCAATACATTCCTGTTGTTCCCAGTGCAGAGCTGTAGGCACCACCCAAATATAGGCCGAAAAGATTGCTTGAAAAATTAAAACATTACCAATTGATCTATGACACGAATGTAAATAGCTGGAAAAAATATACCTATTAGAACAATTGTTATACCACCAGGCACCCCTTTTATCGAATACACAGTGTCCACTGTTATCGTTATCGAAGGTGGAGAATCGCATTCCCTTCTGGTAAGCCATACTATCACCGGCGTCTCCTGAGAAGCCATTCACTTTCGTCAATTGATATTGCATGTTCTCGTTTTCAATATAAAACTGATCGTAGCGAGCGTAACGAATTTGTCCTTCAAAGTCCTCCAGGCGTATGTATAACTCGTGATTCTGTGTTGCAGTTATGGCATGTAGCTTATCCAATCCGATGAAGAAATCTCCGTATACGGATCCAAAACCTTGTTTATACTCTTGCCATTTCAAGAAGAAATTTCTCCCATCACTTGTTCGTCGAGCGATCACAATCCATCCGGGACCAGCGATATCGGCCTCACAATAGACAGCAAAGGGTGCCAAGCCAGGAACTTCAATTGGAAAAACTCCACTCGCTCCAGGACGTTGTGGACAGGGCTTATAGCCAGGTGCCAAGGATGTGGCATTTATACCAATTTCTTTGGATTCCATAAGAATTCTATTAAATAAAATTTATATATAAATTGAAAAGCAAAAAGCATTATATATAAATTTTTAAATTTTTATATTATAATTCGTATTACTTTTCTCCATGGCCAAGTTGACAACTTATTAGGAGGCACACTAGAGCTAACGGATGCATTAGAGCTGTCATTTTGGTTACTTCTGTTGAAGGCTCTTGGAAATCTTCTGCTTTTATACGAAGCAACATTCTTAGATAATTATTTTATCTATAAGGGTCTATTAACTAGATTATTTCAAGAGTGTCTTTGTCCACAAAAGAATTGAATTGCTTATTTCTCAAGTCACATTCTACTCAAGCATTTCCTGCGAAAATCAATTGAAATGCAATAGCATTTCAGACAATTTCCTGAACTACATCCTCTGCCATGTAACTCGAAATGCTTGCCAAGTGAAGTGTATGAATTGTTTTATTAATCATCTAACTTGGTTCGAGTTATTAAGAAATCTTAGACAAATATTAGTGCAACATTCATTGGTTATTTTGAAGAATTCCAAAGAGTCAAAGTAAATTTAGTTTGGCCAGATCGTAGGCGACCCTTTGAAGAGTTCTCTTAAAATAACTTTAAACCAGCAAGTTAGTCTATGCGACCCAATAGCACTCCCAATCTACTGTTGGGAACCCCAGGCATCTGTTGAACCAATGGCTAAGTGGAGCCCCGGTGCAGAGACTTTAGCTGATATATGTAAGTTAACTTCCTCTTATTTGAGGAGGTCACCTTGCAGTAGCAAGGATTTGATTTCCGTCCCCCCCATGATCAAGACGTTGGTTCGATCTTACGTTATAATAGTTTATTTCCTCTGTTCAGCTCTCTCGGGTGTTCTCCACCCAGCCACCTCCGGCTTCAGCCTCCTGCTGCTGCTCCTCCTCCTGTTAACTTGTATGTTTGTGTTCTATCTCTGTTCAAAGGAATCGGATTCAAATGTGATAACAAACTTAGTCTGTCGATTTGTGAGTCTGAAATTAAATACTTAAAGAAAGCAAACTAATCGGACAACTATCTCTACCTACGAACTTATGGCATCTAGTTAAACGGCTTTAAATATTTTTGTCATTTAGCCATTGAATTCAAGTTAACATTTGTTGAACTTAAGCCTCGGCGCGGCAGTTTCTCTAGTTCAGTTCATATCAGTAAATCTTTCACTAAAATTAATATCGATTCGACTTTCTATATGATATGCATTACCATATTACCAATTTTGAAGAGATTTTGCCTATCATAGATGTTGAGGTGAATAAAGAAATAAGTCGGTATTGCTTTGGTTCTTATTTATGACTGGCAATGGCCACTTTGCCAAGGCAAATAAAAAACAATTTTTCATTTAAAAGATTTTATTTAATGTTCAAAAGTGTAAATTGTCTAGAAATGCGTTTAATTGTAGGCAGTCGGTCTGACCATCATTGTCATTGTTTTATGAGAATATTTCCAGTCACGCTAATGTACCCAGAACATTCCTTTTCCAGCCAAGTCCTCGCTATAATCGCCTCCCAAATAGAGTCCAAAGCCATTGCTAGAATGATTAGATTGTGAAAAATGACATGTAAATTTCAAATGTAAACTCAACTTACAACCAACAACAATCTTTATGCCACCAAGGACCCATATACTGTGCAGCACAGTTGCCATCTGCCCACAAGTCATTGTCCCTGTCGTAAGTTGTAAACTTCATTCCCAAGTGCAGGGACATCGAGTCTCCCGCATCTCCCGAGAAGCCATTCACTTTTGTTAGTTGATATTGCATGTTCTCGTTTTCAATATAAAACTGATCGTAGCGAGCATAACGAATTTGTCCATCAAAGTCCTCCAGGCGTATATACAATTCGTGATTCTGTGTTGCAGTTATGGCGTGCAGTTTATCCAATCCGATGAAGTAATCACGTGATACATTGCCAAAACCTTGTTTGTATTCTTGCCATTTCAAGAAGAAATTCCTCTCCTCGTTTGTTCGTCGTGCGATCACCGTCCAACCGGGACCAGCGATATCGGCCTCACAATAGACAGGAAAGGCATCCGCCAATCCAGGTACAAGGATATCGTGGGTGCCACTTGATCCCAGGGTTGCTGGGCATGGTGCATAACCAGGTGCTAGGGATGCAGATTCTATGCCAATTTCTTTCGATTCCTTTAGGATTCTACTTGGTAAATTAGGTTAATAACTGAAACTGAGACGTGTTCCTCTATATTTCATATTACCTTTCTCCAAAGCTACTACGGCAACTCATTAGGAGGCACACAAGTGCCATCAGATACGACGGAGCTGTCATTATACCAAATTGTTAGTTACTTCTGTTGTTTTCTAATACGAAATTTTAGCTTTTATACAAAAGAAGCTCCATTGGTAGAAGTATATTCTACAGATAAGTTCTTTGTTTCAATATCTCATGATAACAAGTATTCAAGTATTTCCTTTGCAATTTCTTTCAAGTGTTTCCTATTCTCATTGAGATTGATTTTGTGCAGTTTAATTGGGAGATTAGCTTAGGCTGAATCATTGCAATGGTTATTAATAAGACGATAAATAGATAATGTCTGTTTTAAATGTTCAATGACTGGATGCACCTAATTTTAAGGTGGATATATTAAAATATCAGCTAACTTAACGTTCTAAATTTCAAAATTTCTTCCAAGAGACTTTAAATAAACTAGTTGAGAAAAACGAATGCAGATTTCAGTATTCCTTATAAATAATAGGTTAAATTTCTAAACGATTCTTAATAACAAAATTATATACTTAAACCAAATGCCTGCCATTTCTACAACATCATATTTGATCTTTTTTCTTATTATTATGAAAAGAATAAAAAAGGATAATATTAGAGATCTGTATGAATCAATTTTGATTGAGTTTTATTGTCGTTTTAAATGCATCAATGCAGACCTTTAGATAGGACATGTTAAATATCCCACATGAACCACTTTCCTATAGACAAGATAACTGGATTAAATAATCAATTCGATCTTACCTTTTTTAATAAGTTTGACATTAAAATCTAACAAAAGTTTTGTACCAGTTTCACTGAAATTAAATCTCAAATTAAAGCCACTTTTTGTTCTAATTTCCCACTTAACAAGGCTTATCTTTTAAATAAGCTCAATTAACTGAATTAAACTCAAAGTCTGAAATGCATTTGGAAAATAGAAAATATAATCTTTTTTTTCCCATAAAGTGGTAGACTACTGAAAGTTTAATTTATGTTTCTCAAAGCTAACAAAATATATTTAAAATTAATTTGCCTACCACATTAGATTTCATCTGCTTATAAACTGTTTGATTTTATAAGAATAAGACCCATTGTTCCCAATGCAAATCTTTAGACACCATCCAAGTACAGGCCAAAAAGATTTCCGATATTAGACATTAATTCCACTGAAATCGACTTCGTGTCCCATTTCAAAGTCGTAGTTGTCTTTAGTTGTTATACACAAAGAAACTGATTATTTATACTTATAGCCATTAAAGATTGTCTATTTTGATGTCGGCTAACTAGAAAAGGTTCTTATCAGATCTTTCAAGTAAATACCATTTTGATAATTGGGTGAATTAAAAGCTTATCGCTCAATTAGAAAATCTAGAAAGATAATTAAATCGATTGTGCGATGTATTTTAAATTGTTGCTTTGTCTATTACAATTCACAATTAGTTTTAGCTTAGATAATTCATTTATACACCTTTTGACTGAAAATGGATTAAATAACTTCAAAGATTATGTCCGTTGAATATCCTTGTTAACTCTTAAGGATGTAAATACTGTAAATACACTTCGAAACATAAGTATTTTGACAAATTTTTAGCTGTAATATATATTTTTTTTGAGTCTAATTTCCATACCGTTTTTAACCTCGAAGGCGATGTCTTAAAGTCAAAAGTTCTTTGTGAAAGTAAGTTTGTCCACCATTAGAGTAGAATTTTGATTGTCCCCTTTACTTAGTTTAACATTTTTGTTCAGTCAACTTAAATGAAAAAAGACCTTTTCGTTCCAATAATAAAGTAGAAGTTCTCTAGATACACATATATTTCTGAATAAAATTGATTGAAGTTAATTTTGCTTATTTATCTCATTTATGTATAGTATAAATTTTGTGTTTTAAAACTGTTTAATATTTATGTGGGTCGCACCATCATAACTACGCTTTTGTAAGAATATCTCAAGCCACGCCAGTATTTCCAGGTAATTCCCTTTGTCTCCAGAGCATTGCCAGTGGCACCACCCAAATATAGACCGAAAAGATTGCTTAAAAAGGAATTATTTTGAAAATTCAGTTGGGAGACTTGAATGATTCGAAAGCATTTACCTATCAGTGCATCCATTATACCACCAGGCACCCATTCGATCGACTGTACAGTGACCACTGTAGTCCCTGTCGTAGGTGGAGAATCGCATTCCCTTCTGGTAGGCTAGACCATCTCCCGCATCTCCCGTGAAGCCATTCACTTTTGTTAGTTGATATTGCATGTTCTCGTTTTCAATATAAAACTGATCATAGCGAGCGTAACGAATTTGTCCTTCAAAGTCCTCCAGGTGTATATACAATTCGTGATTCTGTGTTGCAGTTATGGCGTGCAGTTTATCCAATCCGATAAAGAAGTCACCATTAATAGATCCGAAACCTTTTTTGTATTCTTGCCATTTCAAAAAGAAATTCATATCATCTTTTGTTCGTCGAGCGATCACAATCCATCCGGGACCAGCGATATCGGCCTCACAATAGACGGAAAAGGGTGTTAGACCAGGAACTTCAATTCTAAAGATTCCAGTTGCTCCGGCTTGCTGTGGACACGATTTATAACCAGCTGCTGCAGCTGCACTTATTCCAATACCCTTTGATTCGATTGAGATGCTACTTGATAAAGTTGGCTTAGAATTTATTGACTAAGTTGTCTTCTAAAGTTCATATTACCTTGCTCCATAACTCGAATGACAACTTATTAGTAGGCTTCCTAGGGCCAAGAGATACGAAAGGGCTGACATTTTGTTTGCTTCTGTTGTTTTCTTCAACAAAATTTCTGTTTTTATACAGGACAACGATCATTGTTATTTTAATATAGATCACATTTTTGCAATGCTCTCGTTTTTCTTATATCAGACACTTAATTTTAAGTGTGTCTTTTGTCATTTTTATTATTGGTAGCTTATCATTCGAGTATTTCCAGAGAAATTTCTGAGAAATGTTTGACTTATCAAAAATGTTGTCATTCGTGCAACATTGTTTTGCCAATTGTAAGGGGTTCACTTAGGTTAAGAAGGTTCGTTCCTATTATTAGGAGTCGCTTTCTTCTTCTGATCAAAATGAATTTAACTCTTACGCGAGGGTTGAATGAACAGTTACAAGTTAAAAAAAAAGTGTCACTGAAATCGATATTGTTTCCATTATTTAGTTCAAAATGTCTAAATTGATAGCCGTTTCTTGGAAAAATTTTTTGTCAGACCTTTCAAGTGAATACCATTTTGATAATGACTGATTTAAAAGCTTATCTTTCTATGAGAAAATCTCATTAAAAATTAAACCGAAATGATTCATATTTAGGTTGATTACATTATTTTAATTAAACAATTTGAGATAGAAAGCAATCTTTGTGTCCGTTCTCTATCTATAGCAATTCACAATCAGTTCGTCATCCTAACAGATAATTCATATAATATAGATATGTGTGTATATATGTACATATACCTACCTTTTGACCAAGTTTCAAAGTCTTTGTTTTTAAGGTTTGATTAAGTAATGGTCTAAAAATTAATCTGGGTCCACGCACAACTTAAATATCAGTTAAAGTTTTTCATGCTTATATGTATAATAACTTATTATTAACAAGTTATTATTATTAATAACATTTTGTTAATAGGGTATTTGCTTATCATAATAGAGTTAAATTTGTAGTTTACTACTGATATAATAGAATTTAAAATAATACAGTTTTAATAATAAAATAATACCCCTTAAGTTAATTTAATGCCCCTTATATTTATGTACGATAGTATTTAAGTTTATCGATATCACTTAAGGGTAACATCGATAAGAGGAAAAAAAAGACTAACGCTTTTTTCTTCTTCTTGTTGCATCAGCGAATGTGAGCGGATGTCAAAATAAGAAAGCAATGAAGCAATGAGGGAGGGCATTCTAGACGTAAGAAAGTTCTATATAACATTTGTATTGTTAAGTCTACTACAAAGAGAGAGTCAACTTATTTACCGTATGTTTTCTCTTACCTTGCCTCTCGTATGGTTTGATGTTCTCCTTATTTGTTAGAAAGAGAGGCTTGATGACGCGCTCATGCAACGGTAAATGCAAATGCAAGCAAGCTGAGTTTGTTTTTGCCTTCATCAACTGCCGGTCTGGTGTCGATATATAAAATCCAAGTAACTGTTTTTCTCTTATTTAAGTTATAATATGAATTTTTGCTAATTTTCTACACCAATAAATTTCACATAACCTCACTATTATTTCAATTACTTAAGTAAAATATTATTTATTTAGTTACAGTTTTTAACAAGTACATTTTGGTCGCACCATCATTTGCATTCTTTTATATGAATAATTTTCGCCTTTCCAGTCGATCCAAGTCATTCCATTTAGCCCAAAATTACCTTCATATTGACCCTCCAAGTACAGGCCAAAGAGATGACTGCAATCGAATAGAAAAGTTAGTTCAAAGGTTAAAATAGTTTAACCAGAATACTTGCCTCTTGGTGCAATCCTTGTGCCACCATGGACCCATGTATTTGATGGCACAATTATCAGTTTTTGACATGTCATTGTCTCGGTCAAATGTGGTAAAATTCATGCCCAATTGAGGTCTCAAAGAGTCACCTGCATCTCCTGTGAAACGACCCAAATTGGTCATGGCGTAGAATTGCTTCTCACTTTCGATTAGAAACTCATCGTACTGGGCATAGCGGGTTTCGCCCTCAAAGTCCTCCAAATGGATATATAATTCATGGACCTCTGATTTTGTAATGGCATGAAGTTTATTCAGTCCAATAAAGAAGTCGCCCGAATGGTCTCCAAAGCCCTCTTTGTACTCCCTCCAATTGCTGAAGAAGTTCAATAAGTCATTTGAGCGTCGTGCAATCACAGTCCAGCCGAGTCCGGCAATTTCCGAGTCACAAAGGACTTCAAAGGCTTCCTGATGGCCAGGAATTTTCACTGTAAAAATGCCGTTGGCCTCTAGTTTTCTTGGACATGTTGTATAGATTGGATTGGCTTCCGTGTCATTGATATTAACTATGTTCTTAACGATTTCAATGGCCGACGATGATTTCAGTTTAAGCAGATTATCATTGATCTGAGCCTTGGCCAAGGCATATATCTCATCGAGCTCTGCTTGCAATCTCCTAAATTTAATATACATAAGCCTATATATAAGTTGATGTTACACAGTAAATCATTACCCTTGAGTGTCCAGGTCCTTAGCAGAGTGTCCTAAAGCTACCATACTTTGCCTCAAGCCAATCAGTGCCACACAAATCAACAGAGCTTTCATTTTGAAACGTTTCTCTTCCAATATTCAAGTGTAAAGGTCTCCTTCAATGTTCTTGGCTTATATACAGAAATGCCAACGAAATATTTCATTCTGATATGATAGCACTGGCAATATCTCTCTTTTCAGATTTCAAGTATTTCCACTTTCCTGCCATTGTTCTTTTGTGTATTCTTCTGAAGTGTTCAGAACCGGTATGGACAAGTTGTATAATTTCAAAAATTATCATTGAATTTGTCAATTGCGTCGTTTTATTTATATTAATTGCATTTTTCCCAGAACACTTACAGATACTTTCAGGAAGAAGAGGGCTTAGATATAAAAATCTCCATAAAGTAACTTAAGGAAAATGCCTGCAAATGTGTAGCCATGTGGAAGGTAAATAAATGCCATTATCCATTTATTAGATTCGAATGACATAATAATTAGGAAAATAAAGTCAATTGCTGTTAGTACACTTTGGCCGGACCATCATTAGCATAGTCTTGTAAGAATATTCCTCACCACGCCAACGATGCCACATCATTCCTTTCCAGTTCAAGATTTCCTCGTTCTTGCCGCCCAAATACAAGCCAAATAGATTGCTGGAAACAAGTTAATGCAATGATATGCAAATTATCGGCTAGAAATGTTAGTTACAAATTACCTGTAAGTGCAGTTAACATGCCACCAGGCACCGGTATATGCAACAGCACAATTCCTATCCCATTGATCATTATCCTTGTCGTAGGTGGAGAAATTTTGTTTTAGATTCGGTCTCATGGAATCGCCGGCATCTCCGGTAAAAGTACCCAACTTGGTCATGGCATAGAATAGATTCTCACTCTCAATGAAGAACTCATCGTAGTGGGCGTAACGTGTTTCGCCCTCAAAGTCCTCCAGGTGTATGTAGAGTTCATGGGCCTGACTCTTGGTAATGGCATGCAACTTATTTAGACCTATGAAGAAGTCATCCTCTAGATTACCAAAGCCCTGTTTGTATTGTTGCCAATTTAAGAAGAAATTCTGACGATCGTTTGTCCGACGTGCCACGACAATCCAACCCGGACCGGCTAACATCGCATCGCAATAGACGGGAAAAGGTTCTAGGCCAGGAACTTGTATAGTGTAAATGCCTTGGGCACCGAGAGTTGTGGGACATTTTGTGTAGCTTGTGGATAAGCCTGTGGCATTAGTTTCAATTAGATTTTGCATAATTTCAGCGGCATTAGAATAACGTAGTTCAATATGATTTTCGTGTATTTGGGCCTCAGCCAAGGCATAAAGATCGTCCAGCTGCTGCTTTAGTCTGTTCGAATATAAAGACAAATAATTAATCAATACTTAAAATGCAATTATGTAATTACCTTTGGGTTTCCTGGGACGAAAGATTTCCTTCTTCCATGGAAAGCTGCAATAATTGACCTATATATATATAATATTGACTTGCATCACTTTTTGGTTCTTGATTGTGTTTCTTCTAAAATTTGCATTACCATTCCCATTTTCTCGCCCATGCCGGTGTGAGAGGTGGCAAACATAATAGCCGTATAGATCCATAAACGTTTCATGATGCCTCCAAAACGAATGGCGTACCTATCATTCGTTGCCAACCTTTATAACAAACTAGCCAAGGCACCGCATCGAATGGCATTATTTGTTCTAACTGATATCGGAAATAAATAAATTAATGTTTGTTTCCGACTAATTATAGAGAAATAACAAACTAAAACCAAATGAAAATAGTATTACCCTAAAAACTAGCACATATCGCTTAAAGCATGTCATTGGGTTTGTTTTCCTTTAATAAGTTGAACTACTTATTCGACGAATTTAGAACTCAAAAACTATCTAAGAATTAATTGATTTTAATTATCAAATAGCCAGTGTATAGATTCTTCGACTAAGTTTTTCCCTTGGTGGTTTGCTTTTCATTTTGACTTTATCTGTTTTCCCTATATGCTATATCCAGAGTACCATAAGATTATCTTTATCAATAGATAATTAGTTCCAATATGGAGCCATCAAATGATAATGAGGGACCACTTCAATGGTTATAATTAATCTGCTTTATGGAAAACAGTTTTCCATATAGTATACGAAAATTATATTTCGCGATATCAACAATTACTTTTTTCTTTGTCCGAGTGACTGGAACTAAACATATGTATGTTTGAAAAAAAGAAATTTGGCATTAATATTATAATAATTGCAAACCAACAAGCAAATCTGCTGTCCGAAATCCATAAAGCATCAAAATTTCTATACCCTTTACTACTTTTCACATAGTTTCTCTGACTGTTTCAGATATTTATCAAATTTTTTAAGTTATTTTTGAAAGTGGGAAAACACTCGTAAATTAATATTTCTTAAATTCTTGAACAGAAACAGTAAAATTAATATAAAATTTATTTAATTTTTAAAGCAAAAAATAAACAAGAAACTTAAATTATTTATTTTATCTTCTTATATAAAGAAAAATGAATGTTTGTCTATATGATGAACTCAAAAACTACTGGACCGATTATTTTCAAATAATTATATATATTTATGAATTTTTCCAAAAAGAAGTTTTGTATGATATGCTCATTGATGCCGCTCGCCAACAGGTGGCGCTGTAGATTAGCAACTTCTGCACCGTTTAATATTATTGTCATAATGTGAAAGAAGGTAGAACAACATCAATCAAGGTAGCTAGTTAATTGTAAAATTTAAAAAATAATAACTACTGATATGAGTAGCTAGTATGTATATGAAGTATCATCTATCTATATATTAGACCGTCAAAATTAGTTGTTCTTACAATGTGTTTAGAGAAATTTTTTATTTGTGTTAGAAAAACTGTCTCCTTTAGGGGCTCTTCGTGTAGTAAATTCTACTATTATTTCGATAGATACCATTATTATATGTTATTAAGCATTCGTCAGTTTGTTTTAAAAAAATAATATTAATAATGGTGTAGGTGAAAGTAAGACTTTAATTTTTTTAAAGACGCCTTAAACTTATGAACTTTTTTTTGTTACCTTTTTCCACAAACTTTGATAATTTGATTTTCATAGTTACTTTGCTTTGCTTTTGGACTACAGATTGAATAGCTATGACCCCACATTGGCCTGCTCTTTATGTGGACGATAAGTTCTTTGTCATATCTGTTGGAAAACATTTTAAAGTATATCAATCATTTGGGTGGGACGATAATCCCTTTCCGGCTTAAACCTGATCATATAGCTAAGAGTGGCTCAATAATTTTGGTTAGAGTATAATGCTCTTTTAACTGCAAGACATATTTTCATTTCAGTTTTTAGTGTCTTTCTGTGTGTGTGTGTGTGTGTGTGTGTGTATGTTTGTGTGTGTTTTTTAACGGTTTATTGACTGGCCGCAGGCGGCGACTTAACTGCTTGGCAATGTCCCGTTCTACGTCGCTAACAAGCGCCATCCGGACGGAAGGAATCGTGTCTCTGTCTCCACCTCCCCTCTCTCTCGCTCTTTTCTCCTTCAGTCTCTTTCTTGCTTTTGGTGGCTTCTGGCCTCGTTTTGTTCCTGCTGTGGGTTTGTGTTCGCCTTGTCGAAATTACGCTCATAAACGTGACTTGACATAATAATCTCTGACTGTGCTCCATCCCATCGCATCTTCCTCCCACCTCATCCCCTTTTTCCTGTCTGCCTCTGGCTCGCCGGCTTTGTCTTTAGCACTTTTTTGCTCTTTGGCTGCCCTTTGGCCCCTGCAACTTGGTATAAAGTTCACTTCGTTTTTTTTTTTTTTTTTTTTGCTATCCTAAGGTGGCGTTAATTTTTTGTTGCCGCTTCTTATATTTTTTCTCTTTTAATTTTTTCTCGTTGTTTTTGTGCGGTCAAGTTTTGGTTTTTTTTTTTTTGTTTTGGCGAAGGGTGTAAGAGGCGAGGAGGGGGTGCGATGGCGGGTCAGCAGCCGCTTGGCGAATATTGCAAAAATTTCATTAGTTTTACAAACAAGCAAACAAACAGACCAAGAAACAAATATTTGTACTTGAATTTTTTAGCAGTTTAGTGGAAGTTGCCATTGTTTTTGTTGTTGTTGTTGTTGTTGTTGTTGCTTCTGTCCTTCTTAGTTAGCCATTGTTGCTGCTCGGCGAGTTTTTATCTTGGCACAAAGCAAAACGGCAAGAACACAAAACAACAACGAAAAAAAAAAGGTAGAAACGAAACAGCTGCGCCAGCTGGGGTTATGACCACGTTCAGGTGAAGCCCAACCAGTCGCCCTCCAGGGATCTTGTGAAAATAAATAAACATTTGAATAGCAAAAGTTAACGAATATCAGATATACTTTAGATCATTTTAGCATCTTTCAGTCATATGAAAAGCATTGTGTAACCTATGATTTATGATTTAAGTTCTATCTTCAAATCATTTCTTCGAGTTAGTCGGCAAACTATACAGCAAAAACCATCAAGTTCTATCATCTTCAGCCACTTTACTCCATCAACGACAAAACTAGTTGTGAATTACAACTAAACAAAGTGAGAATAGAAAGACACAAAACTAACAGCACTTACAAAGTTTACCCCTTATGCATATACAAAGAACTAGAGAGTGAAAGTTAATGTTCAGATCATAAAATTACACTGAGAGTTTAGTTTTTCTTAAGACTTTTTTCCACTGAGATTTGTAGATGTAAGTCATACGATATTACATTACATATAAGTTTTTCAATTATTTACATATAACCGAAATGATTTCAATCTCTCTAGAATTTGCTACTGTCTTACCTGTTTGCTTTAGTTTTCGTGTTCTACTTTTCAAAAGGTCTAATCAATTGTCCTACACCTCATTGTTTATGTGATTTTTAGAAAACTGCTTTATATACTTATTGATTATTAACCAAGATTATTCCTGTTTTATTCATCTGTAATCTACACTTACTGGCTAAAGTTAGCTTCGACAAAACAGTCAATACGTATGATCAAAAGTGCAAAGTTCCTCACTTGGCCAATATATCCTACTCCAAAGAGAGTATTGACTTGGTTCTCCTCTTTTTTGTTTTTCTTAATTTGTATTAGCTTTTTAATTGAAAACTCTGCAATCGAGACGCACTGAAAATTTTGCAAGCCTCTTGAAGTTAGACATTTTATTGTAGTTGAAAGTGGGTCTATCTTTGCTTTGGTTAGTTAAAATTCATGGAGGGCAACCACTCATATGTGTTTGACTCCATGCCGCACCGCCCGCCCCGCCCCGCCTCACTCTCTCATGACTTAACAATAACTAAACAGTAAAACTGCTAACCGTTTCCCGGTAATTAGGTGTCCTAGCTGGCTGGCTAGTTTGGCCATGGTTGGTTGGGTCGTGTCCTTTGCCCCGCAGCCAAAGACAACACTCGCTTGGTCAGCACACACACACATGTATATATATATATATATATATATATTTGTATTTTTCTCTTTTGTATACTTTTTTCTAGAATTTTGATTTCGTTGGTTTTTGTTTTGTTAAATGTAGGTGAACGATAAAGCGTATTAGTAAATCGAAAACGATAAGATTAGATTCGCTTAAGCGTTTGTGCGGAAATCAAAATTCATTTACCACTTTTAGATTTCACTTATTAGTTAAGTCAATAAACTATTAAAGAAAATTAATGAATGAAAGATTGCTAGACTTGTAAATTTTTCAATTGGTGTGACACAAAAGAATATTTGCACCTATTGATAAGATATTGTTGAATGGTCTTAACTTAAAGTGGGTGTGTTTAAGTGGCTTTAAGTACAAGTGTAATTGAAAAAGTCAAGAGATAACACTTTAAAATCAATTAGCGGTAGTTGTGACATAAAATAGAAAGTAAATTAATTGGCTGGAGTTGTAATTCCATTTCAAATTATGTTTTTAGAACAGTTTTAAGCACGATATGTAGCGCACTTTAGCTGTTCCATTAGCTGATCAGGCCGGGAGACCAACCGGCGACCCCTGCTGCCTTTGGCCCCATGTCACCTTGTCTCATAAATTATGGCAAAGGCGGTTACTTTGTAATCAGCAAATTAACTTTATCGCCAAAGGCGCTTTATATGTATGTATAAAGCATACCACATGAACGGGTGTGCGTGTGTGCAGAAGGCGGGTCAACCCAACTCTCTGGGAGAAGGATTTAACCCTGAGCCAGCCCGACCCTTGGCCTTGCGCAATATGAACTGTAAACAAAGAAAAAAGCGGTTAATAAATTCTTTTCCTAACAAACAAATCAGTCATTAAATCAGGCAGACGTTTTTGCATAAGATAAACGAAAAATGTGTAATGTTTGCATTACTCATACGCCACCGTGCCGCGGATTTGTTTGCCATTTCGTTGAGAGGAGGCGCAGATATTGAATAGGATGAAAGGGAAGGGAAAGAAATGAGAGTAAAAGTGGGTAGCTAAATTCACCCGCAGTTTGCTTGTTGTTTTTTTTGGTAACCAAACACATGCGGTAATTTACCTAATTTTCGACGCTTTCC
Source organism: Drosophila nebulosa (assembly GCA_024703675.1). NCBI lineage: Eukaryota > Metazoa > Arthropoda > Insecta > Diptera > Drosophilidae > Drosophila > Drosophila nebulosa. Next base: position 3,473,572 of record CM045724.1, on the reverse strand, counting down.
CCGACGCCATTGATTGGATTTCATAGCACAGTTTTGGCTCGGGTGCCACGCCTCGACCGCCACCGCCACCGCCACCGCCTCCACCTCCGCCTGCGTTGCTTGTCGTTGGCTGAGTTAATCGAATGTGCCTTTTATGTTGACGCATTTTAATATCAGACAAAGACTCCTCTTCTATCCTGTTTTTGAGTCCCCTCAATGTTTGCATTTCGGGTTTTTTTTTCAGCTGATTCACCCCCCGCCGTCCCATTTCATTGTCTTTTGATCCACTAATTTCTGGCCATAATGCAAATTTTTGTGTTGGCAGGTTGTTAAAAACCCAATTCTGACGTTAGGTAAATAACAATTTTTGTTCTCTCAGGCTTCCAACAAAAATTCTCATTATGCATATCGCTCCTATCTCTCTCATTCTCTCATCTTTTTAGCATAGTGTTGTCAAATGAAATGAACGAATGAGTGTAAAGAACTTGTTAGCCAAGCTCATTTTGGCCTTTTCCCATTGACAGAATCAAATGAAAGCCACCAATATTAAGTCGAAACTTATTTAAGAGCTCGAATGAACACTTTGGTTTTCTTCTTACAGATTTCAAATAGATAGCTTAGTTTGACCAAAACTTGAGGTAATTTCCTAAAACAATAAATCTGATCCAATTAATTATATAAAACGAACAAAAACCGAAAAATAAAAACAAAAATGTATCCGGGAAATTGAAAATCAAACGACTGTCAAAGTGTCACATCAAATGAATTTTCATTTAGTTAGTTGGGTCAACATATGTATGGACATATATATGAATCGGTAAATATATAGAATATCTGGGGTGTTTGTGTCTGCCACCTGCCAGACCCAAATCCCTTCTCACAGTCAACTGGCAAATGTGTTAGAAAAAGCCGTTTAATAAGACACGGATTATCGTCTGGCATTATTTCAATCACATACCAAGTGTCGAGTATTTAGCAGACAACAAACACGCGCCGACTTCTGTTCCCAAGCATTGTCCTGCTCCTGCTCCTGCTCCTGCTGCTGGTGTCGCTCTACTGTCAGCCAAGGGGCCAGTGAAAGATCCTTAAAAAAAGCCAATAAAAATACTTTGTTTGACAAATAAAAGCCACAGTGAGAGCTTTGGCGATAAAATTTTTGTAGATAGATGTTGGGTGGGTGAATGGATGGTTGGGTATAAGGAATAGGGAGCAGTTGGCTGCCTGTACAACTGACAGGTCACATATGTGTACGTGTCTACGTGTGTGTGTGTGTGTTTGTGTGTGTCTAGGTTTTGGGAACCAGAGTCTTCACATCGTTTGACTTTACGAGCCCATTGAACTACCCTGTGACCGTCGACTCGCTATCTGTTTTTATTCCATTCTCTCCCTTTTGGGTATATCGGCTATATATAGGTGATCGAACATTAATGATTTGACATATCTTTAGTTTTTTGGGCCCTCTTTAACATCTGTATATAAAAAAGGGGAGAAGTCATTTTAGAATTTGTAATTCAACTTCTCCCAATAAGAAAAAGAAAATTGCATTTTTCGTAGCATACTTTTTGGATGATATATTAAAAGATTTATTGCAATTTCATTTTATTTAAATATATTTTGAAAGACTCGAACAATCTTTTAATTCTCTATTAATTCTTTTACTTTCTAAATTTATTTAAAAATTAGAATTTTTAGACTTTTTCGCTCTCAAGTTACAGCGGCAAAATAAATGCTTTACAGGGTATTAACTGAACCATTTTTGGCAACGTTTTTCTGCTGTGTTTGTCTTAGCCAACTTGAAGGCGACTTCCACACAAGGGATCTGGCTGTTGTTGTTGTCGTTGTTGTTTCTGCTGTCGGCAACTGTCCTTGGTCTGTCTTCGCTTGATGTTTGACAATAATCAACGCTGACGATGAGAACGACGCTGCTTTTCATATGTTTACCAACATCATGAGCGGCCGTCAGTGATATATATACACACACACACACACACACATGCATAAATATGCTCATATGTGTGTGTACTTTATATTCGTTCACATATTTACTCCCAAAATATGGTACATCTATGACTTTAAGGCGTCGAATTTGAAAAATCTGCATCGGCGTGACTGACTCAATGGCTGTCAGCTTTCTTTAGCCCCCTTTTCCTCTCTCGCCCCCAAATAATTAAAATTGTTTTTTGCACAGTGTAAATAAATCAATGACTGTTTGATTTAAGCAGTTCTCTTTTAAGGGTTGGCAGCGCCAATTAAAATTGTTGCCCCATCTCGTCATCCTCTCAAGCACGTTTCGAAAATCGAAATTTTCATATGCTGCAAGTAACATTTTCACAGGAACAGGGCTGGCCCGTGGTCATATTAATCAACTGGCTTCCAAAAATATTGAAATACTCTCATAAACTTGTCACTGAAACACACTCGAATGGAATGGGCAACAGTTAAGAAGGTACTGACGCCTCATTCCAAACAAAAAATTTACGCACACAACATTCGACGCTTGACTGCTGAAAATTTCAATAAATGATTGCATACTTGTAAACGTTCGCCAGATGTGTGTATGTGTGTATTCCTTCTTACTGTACGCTTCCTCTAGGAATCCTCAATGAATCCGCAAGGATTTACGGAAATCGTTGTATTTTTGAGCCAACATGGATGAGCAAAGAACTGTCCTGAAAATTTATCGGTCATTTTTTGTAATTATTTTGGAAGAATTTTAAAAGTGATTACCAGTTAAATTAAAAAAAAAAGTTTTCTTAGGCAAATTCTAATGGAATTCCTTGAAAAATTCCTTTTATTCTTTTTAATTTACTAAAGAATTGCTCATGGATTCCTCTATACTAAAGTAATAACTATTATAACTTTTAGCGCTTACATTCTAATTAATTTCTATTTTTAATTTCAGATCGCTATGGAATTACATCAATGATCAACATCGAAGGAAGTAAATCTTAAAACTCTAAAAAAGAATATCAGCCCATAATAGCCGAATTAGAGGCAATCTTACTGGCTTATCAGCAAGGTCAATTATGACTTGAAGACTAATTGTTCTGAAACGTTTCCGTTTGAGAAACAATTCGTTCAAAAATCGTTCAAAAAATCTCTTGAATTAAACATATCTCACTTTTAGCTGCAGATACCTGAGAAACAACTTCAATGCTCATAATCTCTTAATGCAAGAATAGACAAACTTCTCAAGAAAGACAAAAGATTGTAAGTTCAAAAAAAGGAACTAAAGGAAAAGTTGTGCAAATGTTGATAATGTGGCAGGGTTCCATTTCATATTATTTTAAGCTAAATTAGTAAGAACTATGAGGAATTCCAGGGCTTAAGTATTGAATAAATTAATAAATAGAAATCGTTGAGATTTCATTCACAATCAAATGAAATAAGTGGCTTTCTTTCACGACTTTACTTATTTGACTAATCATTCAAAATTTCCATTTGTTTAACTGACTTCTCAGTTATATCGTCGACTGGACACACAACCAAGTTATGTCGCATAAATAGGACATGACACATGGACATATTAATTAACTTGCTTCCAAAAATATTGAAATACTCTCAAACTTTTCAGTGGAACACACCCGGTGAGAAGGTGGGGAGGAGTTGAGAAGGGACTGACGCCTGATTTCCAAAAAAAAAAAAAAAATTTGGGCACACATTCGACGCTTGACTGCCGAAAATTTCAATAAATGATTGCATATTTGTAAACGTTTGCCAGATGTTTGTGTGTGTGTGTGTGTGTATATATGTGTATACATATACTTATGTATGACATTATGTATGTATGTAAATTAGAGTGGTTTATTTTGTACTTAAAAGTATAAATTTTTACATGTTTTTAAAGAACCAAAGGAATAGTTTTGTGCAATAAAAACAATCAATGAAAGTGTCTAGCATCCAAAAGCATGTTCTTAGTTTTGGGAAGAAAAATATCAAATCTCATGGAAACGTTTATTATGATACCGAACGGACTTAACCTTTAGTGAATCCTATGCTTTGATCCTCGTTGTTAACACATTAAACATTCAACATGAAATCCTAAAGAAATTATGAAAATACTTAATAATTATTCTAGAATATGACACTGTCCAAACATAATCCCATTATGTACATTATTTTAGGCATACTTTGGAAAGCTAAAAATCCCATTTACTAGACATTTATCGATCAAAAATATAATTTATTGAATCATTCTTGAGTACTCATCGTTAACTGAATTTGGATGATATGAGTGGCTTTAATTTATAGCTTGACTTATTTAACTAACCATTCGATCTTTTGACTTTTGTCGAGTATTTTTTCAGTCATGCTATATTTTTTAAATTTTCTAAAATAAAGTTTATAAGAGTTTGGTTATATTTTGAATTTGCATTTGATAAACAACCAGTCTAATGTGCGGTTTCATGTTCATTCCCATTGGCATGGAATATATTTTTGGATTGCCGTTTGCTGCGTTGAATTTCTGGTTTGGTTTATTTGCCTGTTTGTCGGTGGTCGTCCTCGCACCGCAGCAGGACATCATTGGCAATTGGTTTCGATTTTGGTGTGGGTTTATTTTCTCTTTTGTTGGTTTTTTGTTCATATTGTTTTCATTGATTTCTGTTGTTGTTATGATTTTGCCGTTTGACTTTCTGCACTTTGCTTGGTTGCCCTTTATTATTTTTGCATTTAGCCATTTTCTTTAATCGCTATTGGCAGTAGGTCTCTTTGGAAAGTGTTAATTGGTCAACACTTTTGGCCAATGTAACCACAAATCGCAAAATGTAGAAATCGGAATTAATTGTTTAAATGTAGTTTTTGTTGTTGTTTACACGAAAATGTAAACAACAACTACAACAAGTTGCTATGTACGCAGTGTTGTGATTCTTAATGTTAAGCGAAATTAATTTAATAATATTCATTATCATTCAGCTTAAAAGAGCAGAATTTCCACTTATTGAAATTTATAGCATTCGTCCAAGAAATTTAACATATGTAAAAATTTTTTAGCTTTTTAAGCTTAAGTATAATCCACTTTAAAAGGATCCTCTTTTCACAATGTAGTGAAATTTTTCAGTGATTATGAACCATCAGTAATTAATATAGACAAGTTGCATGTGTCGTCTTGTCGATTAACCAAACTGATTGATATTCTTTTTTTGGGTGGAATAAGAAGCAGAATGATTCAATTGGATTGTTATTAGAAGTTCTTAAAAAAGGAAAAAGTACTTTAATATGGTTTTCATAGTGGACCCAGTGTGTAAATGTAGAAGTATAAATAAGATCATAACCACTGTACACAAAGCACCGTTATAATGCCTCATTCTGTAATTTGAATAATACCATATCGCTTTGCCTCTCAGGCGTAGTTGGAAGGATGCTCTCTCTCTCTCGAGCTCTCTCTGCGAGGATAGGCAATTTAGTTCTAGATCAACCCTTAAAGTGAACACATTAACAAATACAGTCAACGATATAGAGAGGAAATATGTACATACATATTAAGCCCTCTTTAACTTACGTTGCTCACGCGTGTCACGTGTGCTTTGCTTACTCTGTGGCCTTTAAGTCGATTGATATACAAGATAATAATAATCTTTTAATCACAATTGGCTTAATTTTTTATATCACACTTTACTACCTTTGAGTTAACCCCCAATTAAATGTATTTTATTGGAATTTCATTTCAACTTTCGCCTCAGTTGAAGGCTTGTGTTGTGGCCGAAATATTTTCGAATGTCTGACATATTTTCATATGTATGTACATATATAGTATTTGTTTTTTGTTAAATATTTCTTATTTTCTGACTATAGACAAATATTCCTTTTTCTCTTTGTCTCTGCTGTAGGCGTGTGAAATGTTGCACGTGTTTTTGGTTTTGCCACCACTTGTACTCTGGGACGAATGTGTGAATATTTCTCTTTATATGCGTATTTATTCTCCACTTTTTTTGTTTTTTGCTTTGTGTTGGTTAAATGCATAACAATAACGGACAAAAAAGAAAAAGGAAGAAAAACGAGAAAACCAACCAACAACCATTCAGACAGATAGACACAGTTAGGCGAACAAACAAGCCAGGACTGAAAGAAAAAAGCCAAACCGGCTGAAACCATTTAAAAACCACAAAAATCCCAACAAAAAAATTGACAAAAATAATTTATAGGTTTTGACTTGTGAATACCCTATAGCTAGCATTTGAATTTGCCATCGTTAAATATTGTCCATTTATCTGATTTAGGTAAATCAAAAGAAATGGAATTAATCTAAAGAATTTGTAGTCTGAATGGAACATTTTAAAATGTAAAATAGTTGGCTATTATTTTATTGCATAAGAAGACCTCAGACTCATAATTTAAAATTCGTTAAATCAACTCAAAAATCTCCTAATTTCAATCGAAAGGTGAATATGAATAAAAAGTAACGATTAGTCAAAAAAAATATATTTATATTGACTTCATTAGACATTTTGATCATTTAATTAAATTTTTCATCTATTTTGAGCATCATTTTAAGTTAATGAATATACCCTTTGACCCTTTTGAGTTACGGGGTATTGAAAGAAAAATCAAAAATTTTGTTGTTTGACTTTTCGGCTGGAGAGTAAGAGGAAAGTGTGTGTGTGTGTTATATAATAAACACATGAGACTGAGGTCTGGGGCCTAACTAGACTGGACACACTGTCAAACACTTGGACAGTCAGACATTTCTGTTTTTGTCGCCGCTGCCGCCACCGCAGCCGCCGCCGCCGGTTCTGTCACTGACACTTGGACGTGCGAATTTAGCCGCAGATTTTTGGGTTGTTATTGTTTGTTGCTTTTTGCGCACTTTGTTTTGAAAACATACACTCTCATACACACACACACACACACACACATAGAAACACAAACACTCACAGATACTCTCGCACAGACAGAGCTCAGGGGAGATGAAGGCTTCTCTTCTGTGTGGGTTGATTAGGTAGTTGTCACATGGGTTAGGTGAGCCAAGGTTATCATTTTACCAAACGAAACAAAACCAATTTTAATTGGTCAATATAAATATAAGTACTTAACAAAAAATACATATATTTAAAATAAAAAGGGAGAACAAAAAAAAGTTTGAAATTGAAATGATCAACAATATTGCGATTGCAGCTTAATTATTTTTTACTGACATCTGTTTTCTTTGAATTTTAAGTCGGTGAACCTTTTGGCCACTAAGCTGAGTAAAAACTTTCTTTACATTGTGAAGTTTTTTTTATTAAATTCTTTTATTTATTTATCTTATTGTCGCAAAATGCAACGCCAAATCGATAAGACTGAACAAAATCGCTGTAGTTATCCCCAAATTTTAACCTTGAAAAATTATGTAGATTTCTTTTAACTTTCTGCACAAAAGATAGTTTTTATGTTTTGGGCTTAAAATCAAGCGAAACTTGTTTTCGAATGAATAACTAATTAAGCATTTGTCATGGAAATGTAAATGAGCATTTAAAGCATGTCTAGAATTTCACTCTTTAATTGAAGTGTCAGCGGAATTCCATTTCATTTCATTTCAATTCCCATGCAATATTCGCAATTCTGAGACGGTGTTATTCTCACTCAAACCATTTACAAGTCGAAGCTCCACCCCGTTTCCAGCCACTAATCTCTGACGCTTTTACCTGCTGTAATTTCATCATCATCATCATCGTGTACGCTGGCCCAGTTTTTTTTTGTTCTTTCTTTCTTTCGTTTCCCCCCCAAAGTTAAGCCACTCAATCCGAATATGAAAATCAGCCCAATCATGCAATCAGCAAGCAACACGTGTTCTCCTCACTCCAAGTCCGGTCAGCAACCGCGCACACACGTGACAACAACAACAACAACAATAGTGTGAATGAGTGAGTGAATTGGAGTGCCCCAACGAATATGAATATGAGTACAAGTTTGAGTATGCCATCGTACAGTGCCGATCGCAGAGTTGGTAAGCCAAGCCAAACTATGCGCAATTCGCCACTCAAATTGCGTCACTCGAACACGCGTCCAAAGCCAAGCGGTTTAAATTTAAACTTAATTACACACAAATACAAGCAAAATTCAACTAATTTGACTTACATGAATGAATGAAATTGTTTGCTGATAAGCTAAAAAAACCAATCTCAGACTCAGACACCGCTGACCAGTGGCTGTTCCAGTGCCGGTACCGGTCACCCTAGCCGCCGACGCCGCCGCCCCCTCAGTCACCGTCAACGTCGACGCTTTCATCGCATTTGAATATCAATTTTTCTTGTGGTCGCGCGAGTTGTGGAAACCGCTAAGCCAGCCCATTTACAAATTCAAAATCAAAACAGACGAGTCAGCAGCATCAAGGCGAGAATTCCGTCGCATTGTCGTCGCATTTTATAGTGATTGGTTGGAAGAGAGAGAGAGAGAGAGAGAGATTATGACCTTTCACCATAAAATTGGAATGCGAAATAGAAATAATCATCAAATAGAGTGCCTAACTAGGCGTCTGGAAATTGTATCTTTTTATAGAAGCTTTTTAATTAGCACCTGTATTTTGAGGTGTTCTTGCTTTGCTTTATATGGATATCATTAAAACTTACTTTAAGCATGGGCATTACTTACTTCAATCAGATCCCATTCAATCTAGTCTAATCAGATCAAAGGAAATAGGTTGCTTCTGGTAGCTCTAATTTAATTATATATAAGCCTTCTACCAAATAAGTAGCTACTCACTTAAACAAAAGCTCTTATTTGCTTAAGAATTTTAAAAATATTTGGGGAAATTTTTAAATGACTCATCACTTAAATAAATTTTAAGTGAAATTCCAATTTAGCAACTTGAATGCGGCACTCCTCAATCATTTAGATTATATTCTTGGGAAATTTCTCCAATTAACACTTAAATGTCAAATTTATTCACACTTGTCTGCAAGTCGATTTTAGAACTATTTTTAGTATTCAAACATTTCTATGTAATTTGTAATTTACGTATTCTTCTGGTGTCAGTCGGTGTCAACCAAAATAAATGCTAATCAATTTCTATGAAACAGAAACAGTTTTGTTTTTTTTTTTCATTTAAAGTTTGTTGTTATTAATTAATTTATGCCGTAGACAAAAGTCGTTATAAATTTATATTTTAGTCCAAGTGATGGCAATTTTTAGGAATTGCCTCTAAGCAGAGCACTTGATAGAATTTGTTGGCATCATTTTTGTGTTTTTTTTATTGTTATAATGATAGCATACCATTTGAATCACATTTTGCCATAATTTAACTCTGTATAAATATGCCTAAAAGACATTTGGAAATTCTTAAGCTTAGTTTGATTTATCAGGTCAACCTCTTAAAAATTCACTTTCTTCCATTAATCATTATTATCCCTGTCGTAAGTGGATAACTTTTGATTAAGATGCAGCTCAACGAATCTCCTGCATTTCCATTGTATCGATCGTATCGTGCGAATCGGATGTTCCCATCGTAGTCCTCCAAATAAAACTATAAATTGTAAGTCTTTAAGAGAGACCTATGAAGAAATTACTCGAGAGATATCTAAAGGCCTTTTTGTATTCCAACCACTTTCTGAAAAAGTTCACATTATTCTTTTAGTGGCTGAAGATAAACAGATAACCCAATCCTGCCACTTGGACATGGCACAAGACTGCAAAGGAATCCATACCAGGAAATGTTATTACATGTACATCTTCTATATCTGACTGCTGCCTCATTGTTGAAGTCGGAATTTCTTCTAGTCTTTGGTTAGAATCATGGAATGCTAATTGTTAAGCTTTTAATTTTTAACTGTTTATATTGGAGAAACTTTTCTCACTCAGCTCAAAGGACTGACCACCTTTTCCTGTGGCAGTTCTTATGCAGAGTCATTTAACATTAGCAAAATGGTTAAGCCACGTGAACATTATTTCATTAGATGGGTTAGAAAGAGTGAATAGATCCGGAAATATCTGCTTAATAAGCTGCCTCATTGATCGAACACTTAGCAACAAATTTCATATTGATATTTGCAGAAATTTTATGAAATCAATGTGTTAACAATTTTTTCTAATCATTAAGTCGAACAAAATTGTTTAAAAAGACTTTATCAATATACTTTAAAGACAATTTAAATATATTGATTTATTCCAGTTGGAAAATACTTCATTAACTAACCATGCCTAGTTGGAGCTGACAGAAGATAGAGGTACATACATATATCTTAGGGATTTATTCATGGCTTAACATTAACTCTAATTTTGTTATTTTGCTCACGTTCAGAGAGCACCGCAAGCTTCTATTGTTAATGGTCTATTAATGCCAACTTCATTGCAGAATGTGATGATGTTGCCAGGTGATAAAGTCTGCCAGTGTATTGTGCTTTGTATACCACGCGTCGTATGAGTAATGTGCGAAATGTGTATGCGACCTTCAACAAGTTGCCAACTGGCAAATATAAGCGACAACATCAGTTTCTGTTTCTGGTTCGGCTTTGGTTTCGGTTTCGGTTTTGGTTTTGGTGTCAGTTTCGGCTGATGCTGCACAGGAAGCGTGTTAATTAGCAAATAAATATAAAAAGCGTGTGCCGGGGAAACACGCACACTAACCATTCATGGCTGTGTGTGTGCGTGCGTGCATGTGTGTGTGTGTGGCACGGCAACAGCTTCAATAACCAAAAAAATTGATTTCTATGCATGACGAAATGAAATGTTCTGCATCTTTTGCTTTGAAACTGATTAGCTATAGATAAGAAATTAATATTAAATCTATTTAAAAATTAGATAGAGATAGATAGAGAGTTAGTTGGTTGCTTCTTTCTGTCACTGAGCTTCATGGAAGCCTACTCGTTTGCCTTTCTTCTCGTAATTGACTCACACACGTATTTTTGCTTGAGTTTCCTTGACTGACTGACTTCAAGTCGCTCTCTCTCTCTCTCACTCTCTCTCTTTCTCACGAGCACGTAATTGAAAATTAACTTGTCTACCTTTTCCATGTTGTGGCTGTGCTGTCAAAAGAAGACTCCATGATTTCTCCCGGCTAGGCATAATGCGTGCTGCATATTAAATAAGAGCAAGGAACACACAAGAAAATAACACAAGAAAATTTTTTTTGGGTTTTTCCTTAAACATATTCACATTTCGGTTTGCTGTTTTATTCACAATACTTGTCTGGCCTAACTACTTAAAGGTGGGGGATCGGAGCAGGGGATGTGGGGATGGGTATACATTAAAGCTATAAACAACAAAATTTTGTATATAGGTAAATTCTATGACTAACTGCTACCAAAAACTGCATCGTTCTGTGGGATTCATTGCCTGACCCGGAGCACACTGGAAGACCTCCACAAATTCGGGCATCTGGGCGAGGGCATAGTTCAAACGCTTACTGCCCACATCATGGAAAATATCACCTTTTTCGCCGCAAAAGAATTGAGCGAATTGCAGAAAATATAAACGGCCATTGGCCAAACGCTGCTGGGAATCCTTCATGTAGGTCTGCAGAGCCAAACGGGAACCACTAATGTCCGAGGTGCGCTCATTGAGCGACTCCACCGATGAGTCATTGAGGCAATTGACACTGGCATTGTACAGGGGATTGAGTAGAAGCTCATCGCTGTAGTCCCTCATGTTGCCCTGGGCGTCGTAGTCCACGAAATATGTGTCGAAGGCGTGAAGCATCTCGTGACCCAGCGTATTGGCCAGATCGCCGTATAATAGAGCGGGCCAGAATTGATAGTGATAGAAGGGCAACTGGACATAGGCATACGGAATGATGATGATGCTGCTGAGGCAATAGAAATACGGTGTGGCATCGATATTGTCCATCAGCTCGGGGCCATGGTAATTGAAGCTGTACCAAATATGTTTCTCCACACCATTTCGCATATCCTCCAGACGCGACAAATGGCCATTGAAATGCAGCAAACTATGCAAATGATTCTCATAGAAATCCCGACCAACTATCCAATTTTGTTCGAAGTCGCGATAGAAATCTTGGGGTACATTTCTGGGCATATTGCCCACATTGAGGCGTAGTCCTTCGATTTTGGCCTTGAGGGCAGTCAAGAGGGATTGATTAACAGCAAATTCATTGCGGTTCAAGGTATTGGAAAACTCCAATTTGAGCTCCTCAAACACTCTATGTATGACTAGATCATCGGCCGAACGCTGTTTGCGATAGAAACTTGTCTCGTAGGCATAATTCATGGCCAAGTACAGGGCCTTACGCATATGACGGACACAGATGTCGGATCGGGCTGGACTGAAGCTGGGCTCAGATTTCTCCAGAGGATTGTGAGGCAGTTGCGTTAGATAATTAAGAAATCTGGCCAGGCTATATAGTTTCAGGAGACTTCCATCGGCCTCGTTAAGATAATTAATAACATGCCTAATTGCTGGCAATTCATCTATAAGCAATTCATGATCCTGATGAATGATTCTACCCAGCTGTTTGGCCAAAGTCCTTGACCAATTCACTTCGGGTATTTCCCGTTGTAGTCTCTCCAGTGTGTAGACCTTTAGATTGTCAGCCTCAACAGCCGGCTTGGCCAGCATGGACAGATTTCGCTCCAGTTCGTGGAATTTCTCTTTAAGGCCTTGGAAATGCAAGAGTTGCGCTTCGCCTTGGAGATGGCGACGCAGCACTTTGTAAATGTGCATGGTGAAATTCCAATTGAGATTATAGTTATGAGGTTGTATGAGGATCACATGCTGGCTGGCATTGTGCTGGCTGACTTCAATTTTCACATAATGCTCATGGTAGCCATAGCGACCCAGCAGAGCGACCAGATCCAGCCAGTGGGTGGAAGTGGGCGCCGGCAGCAATTCCAAATAGCGTCGCAAACGTGGCTTATTCACCATCTTACAACTGTGATAGTATTTGACTAGATTCGGATAGATGGGCATGCCGTGCTCCTCGGCCGCTCGATTGTTCAGTAGGCTCTCGAAGAGATTCACATATTGCTGATTGATGTGGTCGCCACTCAGGGACATGGCCGAATCCTGTTCGCCGTGTATGTCGTTCCAGTTGCCGCAAGCATAGCCATGGAAATCCTCACATGGATCCACTTCAAAATTCACATATCTCTCCAGTTTCTCTATGTGCTGCAAATTGATCGATGCATCGCATTCCTCCTGATAGGGACAAGTCTGATTCAAATGGCCCGGACTTCTTGGCATGGCCTTGGCGCTGGCCAATAGCAAACACAACGCCCATAGGCGTGCCATAATTTCACTTTCTCGATATCGAATTGATATGGATATTGTATTGATCACTTTCAGTTTATGTATCGAGCACTTGAAGTTTTCACTCTCGGTTGTTGCTGCTGTTCTTCTATATTATTAAGCGCCAACATGTCAAAAGGTGATGCAAATTTATCGGTGGCTTTCGTTTGCCTTTGATTCTTAAATTCAATTTTGTTTTTTGTTGTTGTTCTAAATCTTTAATTTCACAATTTCCGTTTTGTTTGTTGCGCGTTTGCCGCTTGCTAAAATTCAACTAAAAACTCGTTTCACGCGTTTTCGATTTTATGTATTTCCATGCTCCGCACAATAGTCCCACCATTCCCCCCTTCGCAGTTCGTGCTCATTTTGATACCCTGTAGTCGGTACCCTACGATATATGGGTATATTAACGACATCCAAAAGAAAGGGGGGGGGGGATGAGGTATTCGATGTTTCATTAGTTCTTCAGTTGCCACATGTTTCTTTTGTTTTTGTTTCTACTGCCAATTTTTTGTTTAGTCGTTCTATTGTTTAGTCGTTCCGCCGTCTATCTAATCCTCTTTCTCGCCATTTTGTCGTTTCTTTGTCAGCCGTTCCTTTGTCGAGTTGTTCCTTCAGTTAGTCGTTTTTCCATCTACTCGTTCCTCTGTCAGTCTTTCTTCTTTTTCACCGTTCTTCTCTCTTGACGTTCTTGTCTCTTGTCGTTCCTCTGTCTAGTCATTACTCTAGTTTAGTCGTTCCTCTGTCTATCTATTTCTCTTTCTCTCCATTTTTTCGTTCCTATGGCTGTCGTTCTTCTTTCTTATTGTTCCTCCTTTTAGTCGTTTTTCTATCTACTCGTCCCTCTGTCAGTCTTTCTTCTTTCTTACCGTTCTTCTTTGTTGACGTTCTTGTCTCTTGTCGTTTCTCAAAATTAGTCGTTCCTCCGTTTATTCGTTCCCCTTTCACGCCATTTAGTCGTTCCTATGTCAATCGTTCTTCTTCTTGTCTTGTCTTCTTGTCGTTCCTCTGTCAGTGTTTCTTCTCTTTCACCGTTCCGCTTTCTTGACATTCTTGTCTTCTTCTGGCAAGTCATTTCTCTAGTTTAGTCGTTCCTCTCTCTAGCTGATCTTCTGTCTAACCGTTCCGTTCCTTTTCTTTTTCCTCTCTTTTCTATCTTTTATCGATAATGAAAATTTGGCACCTGCTACAGGGTAACCTCGAGTACAGCTCTTACACTGGCTGGCGTTTTTTCTTTTTTTTTTTTTGTTTCTTTACCGAACACTTTACTCACTCACATACACTTTTATGTATTCCTCTCGCTCAATGCGATTGTGTGTGTAAAATTCTTGCAGCTCAATTTTTTTTGAATTCTTTTTTTTTTTTTTTTTGCTTGGCTCGCTTATCAGCGTTTTAAATACGTCTTTTCTTTTGGTTCATGTGCGGTAAGCTTATCTATGACAAACACTGACAGAAAATATTGGAAAATTTCTAAAAAAAAAAAAAAAAATTTAAAAAGGGTCTGAAACACAGTTTTTTTTAGTAAATACTGGCCATATAGTAGGTTCTTCTGATCATTGAAACCAACAATTTGCAAAACAAAACCGAGCCAAACGATGAAAAGACTTATTATATTATAACATCGAGAATTGCAGTCGAATTTATCTTGAGATATGTCTATACATTTTATCATCAGCTTTGTTTCACTTTTCTATTCTGCAATCCCGCGTTAAAGGGGTTCTTGGTTCTGATAATGTTTGTCTCTTTTTTTTCAGCCCCACTTTCTCTAAGTGTACAATAATTGCCGTTCAGTTTTACTCGCTTTTGGAACAAAAAATTGTTACAATTCATGTTGAAGTTATTAATTGACATCGCAACGCAACGCAACGGAACGGCTCAAAACTGTCCTGATAAGCAAAAATATCAATTGAAATGAAACGGAATGACGCAATTTGCTACTGCAATTAATGACTAACCTTAAGCACGAGAGGTCCGGCCCCGGGGTCAGAGAACTTCAACCGCAACAGCAACAACAACAACAGTAACAGTAACAACAACCGCAAGTAAATGGCAAATCTTCATCCGATATAGTCGCTCTTGACTAGCGCCCAAAACTAAAAGCATAAAACGGTATTTTTTTTTTTTTGTTTTCGGGTGTGCCCGAAGGGGGCTTGGCTTGGCTTGTCCATTGCGCATTGGACTTTGGGAGACAAGAAACTGATTGACATAAAGAGAGAGCAAAAACGAGAGCGAGAGCAAGAGAGATTTGGTTGCCTTTCTTTGTAAACCGACGCCGCCGCCGCCGACGCCGCTGTCGCCGTGGGGTGGGCTACGTGCGAATTGTGTGTAATGCCTCTGCGCGGCTTCTTATCAGCGAAAGCTAACACAAAGTTCACAGTGATCTTGGTCTTGGTTTTGGTTTTGATTTTGGTGGAATACATTTCGTTGGAGCTCTTTTGTTTTTAGTGTTTAATTTTAATAATTAAATTTCATAGAATCTAAGCACTAAAGTAACTAAACTATTCTCATTCGTTTTTAATTGATTGCATTTTAATTAAATTTCAATTTAGTCGCTTTTCCTTCCGTTCCCTGGCCCGCGCACACCCACACACTAACTCATAAATCCATTAGCAGTTCGGTGGAAAATTCTATAAAATATGAATTAATAAATAACATTTTAATAAGCGACACTTTAAAAACAAGCAGCAAAATAATTTCCATTGCTATAAATCAAAGTGAATGCCAAAAAAAAAAACAAAAAAAAACTATTTTTATATATTTACTAAAAATAAAAATTATGCAAAAATTATTGAAAAATGCTTTAAAAATCTGCATTCGTGTCTGTGTGTGTGTGTGTGTGTCAAAGTGAAAGCCAGGCACAAATTATTTATATTAAAAATTTTCACTTTTTCGGGACACACTTACACAGAGAAAGAGAGAGACAGGGATATAGGCCACACACAGGCATAGCGTTTGGCATAAAAGAAAATGGCAATTTAATTTATTAATTTATTAACAACGAGAAAAACGCGAAAATTAAAACCCCTATTGAAGAGAAGACAGAGAGAGAGAGGGGGAGAGGGGGTTGGGTGAAGAATGCAAGTCGTCAACGGTTCAATAGCGAACAGAAAGGCCAAACACTTTTGCACATCGAATGCCATCGACAGTAAAAGGAGACAAGGACCCAGCTCGCCGCTTTGAATAACGAATTTCATATTTCATTTATGCTCCGGAGTCCGGACATGGCCAAAAGCTGCAAACTGGCACGGCAAGAGATATTCCAAGATGCACTGCAATTAAAAAGGAGACAATTGTTAAGGATTAAATATTTAACAAAACTTGTTAAAGGTTTTTTGATGGTTTCTAAAGAAGACAAATTTTTTTTGGTATTGAATGCTTGGTAAATATTTATTTTCAAAGCGATCTCTATCTAAAATCTCTAAAAGTTTTATCTACATACACATTTGGGGTATGCGGGGCAAGTTTTAAGGGCAGCTAAATTTTGCGGTGATCGGCAAATTGTATGAAATGGACTTAAAATTTCATTTTGCTTATTATATCTTTTAAAGACATTCTTATTAATATATAAAAAAATGACAAAATTCAATATATCCACCACTTTTCAGGTGTAAGTAACTCCGGGCCTGTTTTGCTTCTTCTCCAACCACTTTTTTCGGTTCTTTGTCTTTTTTGTTTTTTTTTTTTGTGTGTTCGTTTGTCGCTGTCAAGTGGTCCACTTGTCTTTTACGTCTTTGTTTTACGTTTTAAAAATCATTAAAAGTGGTAAATAATTAAATCTTCGTAGAGGTCTACAAATTATATTTCTTTAGATCTTGAGTTTACTTTGGCAAAAGTTTTAAAAATTTCTAAAAGAAGGTAAAGAAAAAGGTACAAAATTTGCCTAAGCTACTGCCGTTGCCTGGATCTCTGCCGAAAACAAAGGAATAGGCAAGGGAGGAAGAGAAAGAAAGAGTGATCAAATGTTAGCTGTGAATGGGTAACATAAGTAAATTTTGCTGTGTTTTATCAACTTATTTTTAGATATATAACGCATTAAAAATTGCATTTCATCTTTGATTTAGCAATTATATTTTATTTTTGGCGATCTTTTTTAATTAATATCAATCCTTTGATTTGCCGGCTCTAGCTCTAACATATGTGGAAAAAGTTGAAAAATTAACCTGCCTTTACACTAGGAGGCAAAGGGCATACTAATAAGTTGAAAGTTTAGTTAATTGGAAAGACTTTTGAAAGCGAAACAGTTTCTTCACTTGCTTACGAAGTCATTAATTGTAAATTGGATTCATTTTTTACTTATCTCAATAAAGCAAATCCATTCTAGTTTGTACTTCTTCTTTTGATCGAAAATGTCTATCTGTAAACATATACCACTCTATTCCAATCTTAAGCACTCAAAAAGTTTGTGATTCGATGCCAAATTTAGTTTAAACTTCTAACACATTTTCTGAAATTTACAAATAATTTATATAAACAAGTCGCCGTATCGACTCGAATTTTAGATGCGTCCTTTTTTCCCTTTTCGTAATATTGTGTTATATTTCTATCGCTAACTTTTACTTTATTTCCTATGGGTACAGGTTATAAAAATAAAGTTTTTCCAAACAAGCAGTTCGACTTGAATTCAATGCTTTTAAAAGCCTCAACATGATTATATCTTAACCGATTTGAAAATTTTTTAATTAATGAAATTTTAGTGTGAAGCAAGTTTTTAAGATTTTAGCTTAACCTGCATTAACCATTATACTAACTAGAATAATAAACACTTCTAAATGAGTGGTGAATTTTTGTTTAATTAAATGTTCTCTTACTTCCGAGTTCCATTCGAACCAATTTTTCATCATCTCATCTCAATATTTTTTTTTATTTGCCGATTTTTTCGCATTATTCACTGAGGCGTGTATTGAAAATGTCTGCGGTTGATTTTTAGCCAACTTGAATGCGAAAAAAAAAGACTCTTGAATTTCTCAACATTTCTTCCTTATTCCACTTTTAGCCATTTCATTCTTGAATGGGAATCGACTCTCAAGTTACTCCAAAGTAATTCAATTCAATTTCCGACATACAAAACGATATTAAAGTTATTGAAAGCAAAGCAAACAAACAGACAAAGGGAAAAACCTTTTTACTTTTTTTTTTTTTTAGCCTTTGTTTGGCAAATTTGTTGTCTAGACAAAGTTCAACTAAGGATGGCTAGATTAGAACGAGACTAGGATGAAGTGACTAGAATGACTATGGAAATATGGCATGTGGCTATTAGCAAATTGAAATATTGGTCCATTTAAGGATATGTTGCAACACTTCGTCGCAGTTGGCATACAAATAACGAGGCATTTCCTTTTGAACAACAAAAGTCATCATCAGGCATTCAATGCTAGAAACTGATTTGCATATAACAAAAGTTTTGCTCACCTGAGTGCCAACTCAGACCAGGTGATGATGACGATGATGTATCTGTCCTCTCTCTCTCTCTCTCTTTCTCTACCCCCATCCATACGAAAAGTCGCTACAATATGTGTGATTTTTATTATGGCAGAGAGTATACGCTGGGGTCTTGTTAGGAATACTTCTTATACGTATTTCTTATTTTGCACTTGCAACGTCATTTTGCTGCTGCTGCCTGCAATGAAAAGTATTTTTCTTATTTAATCAGCTTAACAAATTTATGATGAGCTCGTGGGAATCGATAAAGAAATGTTTTTAATCATATGCTCCAAGCAAAATTAATGATGAAACTTTTTGAACAAACGAGAAGCAAATTTTTGCAAAATTTATAACTTTTTGTTAATAGAAATCTATTCTGTTTGCTTTTGCTTCTAATGGAAATAAGGTGACATTTTCTTTTTGAGGCTGTAAACCTTTTTCAAATATATGTATATTTAATATGATTTTAGGAATTTCTAGAAAGTTGTCCTTTTTGCCATAATCTTTAAGCATCTGCCACATTTTCATTACGATTTTTATTACCTTTTCTCGACTAATATTTCGCAAACTTGACTTGTTTACCTGTTTTTCAGAATATTGAAAAGAGGCTGCGCGAAGGTAATTAAAGGAAAGCCCCCAATTCAGCAGCTGCACAAGGATTGATCTACCTGATTAGACATTTCGGTTTTTGAGGGATTAGCGGTTGATCATAAACCAATTTTGCGAAGTGAGGTCAACCATTTACCTGTCCTGAACTTACCCATTTTGGGTATATAAACTCGAATCTCTGGTGAGTTTGTTACAGTTACAAACTGAAGCGTCTAACGTGAACGTGATCTAGTGAGAAGAAAATCTCTGTGAAAAAAAGAAAGAAAAAAATGGTTCTAACCAATTCTACCCCGAATAGCAAGCCAACCGGTGAGATGATAGTGAATACATCGGCAATGAATAGTGCCGATCTGAGTGAGTTGCTACAATTGAATGCCGAAATAGAGGAGAGAAGACGCTCCCATCCACTGGGAGATATGAGCAATGCCTGTGGCCTATTGCGTGCCACCATGACCAGGGAGGAGCTCTTCGAGATCTCTTCGCTGGATGACGATCGCTTTCTAACCGCTTTGGAGCACCAAAATTCGTATGCGACGCCATCCAAAGTGCAAATCACCGACTTGGACCTATCGAGCATTGAGAATCTGATGAAGTACTTTGATGAGGAGGTGCCTGTGACCCCAACCAAGACGTTGGAGCCGTCTCGTCGGTTTAGTTGCACCGGCAAAGTGGCCAGTGCCATAGCCAAGTTGGCCAACAATCAAGTGGAAACACCACCCAAAGCCAAATTGGGTGGTGGCAAGTTAAAGATCAGCGAGTTGAAGCAGAAATACGAGCATCCAAAGACAGCCGAGCAACCCCAATGCTCGTCCAAGGGAGGAGCAGTCCACAAACTGCCCATCAAGGTTAGGGAAATTGCCCAACTATTCAATACCAAGATCAATCAAGTGATGCGACGCTCTGAGGAGCCGCAATATGTGGCCCTGCAGAATGAATTGTCGCCAGAGCCGAAGCCATTGCCCAAGCCCCGCCTTGAGTCGGGCCCCTGTCTGGTGGCCGAGGAGGTGTTCCGTGAGCTGAGTGTCAAGGATAAGGCTTTGTTGTTTAACAAATTTGTGGGCGATATGGCGGCCAAGCATCCCAAATTCAATGTTCATGCCGCGGACCTCAAGGCCAAGGTGAAGAAGCAGATGGCCAGGGGTGAGGTAATAGCCGAGCAGCAGGCCAGTGTTAAGGATTTGGCCAAGGAACTGGAGGCCAAGTGTGTGCTAGACCCACGTACACCACCTCGTCCGGGAGCACCTGGAATCAGCAAGACGACAAAGAAAGGCGACCAGGAGCCGACCACGCCGGCAAGTCCATCTCCTCTTCATGTCAGCACATTGACAGTCATTCTCAAGCCCAGCCCCGAGCGGCGGCCACCTCAAGCGAAGCCAAGGCGACGCATCGAGAGGACCAGCAGCGAAACGCACACTCGGGAGAGCTCACAGAAACGTAATATCCATTCGATACGCAGTGTCCTGCCCACCGAGGCTTATGCCCCGCCCAAGAAGATTCGGCGCACGCGTCAGGAGCGATCGGGCACCGATATTCAGATGTTTTTTCAGAACGAGCAACTCGAAACGCTTTTCTACAGTTGGCTTAGCTCTGAGAATGGCAAACTCTTCGACATAACCAGCGTGTCCAATACCCAGGAGCCCATAGCGATTGCCAGCGAGGAAACCGAGGAGGCACTGCAGCCAGAGCAAGAGCAGGCCATGTCCAGCTCCACGACAAGTGAGATCACTCAGCGTTCTGCAGTGGAAAGACTGCTCGAAGAGGCCATTGCCAAATTGGAAATGGAAGGGAGCACAGGCAAGGAGGAAACTCATGTGGAGGAGAAGGAGCTCGATACGGCTGTGGTCACGCCACGTAAAGTCAAGCGTCAGGCTCCGCCAATTCCAGCACCGCGTCCAAGTCTGGGTCAAACCCAATCCAGTTGCATTACGTCGAGCAATTCGAGTTGCAAGCAATCAGAGGCTGAGGAAAGTGAATCCGGGTTATCCACTCTGCCCAAGGTAAGTTCTCTCTGCCGCATTTCCTTTACTACGATTATTAAGTAAAAATTTTAACTTATCCACAGATAACTAGCGATGAATCCCAGCCAGAGATGCCCAAGGAGGAGAAGCAGTCGTCTGAGTTTGATTTTGCCAAGCCACAGCGACCACCGCGTAAGAAGAAAATGCGTCGCACTCTCACCTGGAAAAAGGAGAACTCCATTGTGGAGGCCACGGCTAATGCCATTACCTCGACCGATTCTGATTCGGATTACAAGCCCAATGCGGTGGGGCCCAACAAGAAGAAGTCGATTAATATACCGATGCCAGAGCAAAGTTTCGTTGAGCTGGACAAGTCACTGATGCGCCAGGTGAACTCGCCCAGGAAAATTAAATCCGCCTACACCCTGACCGTAATGTCTTCGCCCTCACCCAATGCGGACAGCGATCAATCGCCGGCCCAAACGCCGCGCAACTCATTCGATCCGCGTCTGCGAGATAGTTTCGTAGATCAAGGCTTTGAGACCTGCTCCAATGATCCCATGGACAATAGTCCCATGCGGCGTAACTCCCTCAACCTGAGCTCGCCCAAACCCAGTGGATTCTCCACACCTGTCAAGGGAAGAACTCAGCCTGCAGCTCAGCAACAGCTCTTTAGTCCCATCGCCACTCAGGAGCGTGCCGCTCGTCGCAGTTCTTTGGCCATGCAAGTAATCAAGGAGGATCATCCTTTGGACTTGGCGGACACGTCCAGTGCACCCAACACACCGTGCAGTGAAAGGGAATTCTTTGCCAATGCTCCCACCATGGAGATGAACTCAACCCAGGAGATGGAAGTACCCAAGCAGCAGCAGCATTCAATGTTTTGGATTTGCGCCGCAGATTTCACTGTATCGCTGGAGATCTTCCATAATACAGCCGACAGATTGCGTCTGCTCTACGAGATCTTCACTCAAAAGACTTGGGAATCGCGGGAGTTTGCCTTTGGCATCGATGGACACAAATTCACCAGGCAAGGAGCGGCAACTGAGACCAAGGCCAGCCTGCCTGAACGACCGCCCAGTGTGAAGGGTTGCTCTCACTATTGGTTCGCCAGTGGAGATCTGGCCGTGCCCTTCAGCGGCAAGCACATGCCAAGCGAAAAGATTGAAAGGCTTTTCCAATTTCTGGCCAAAGAACTCGATGATCAAATGGATTTGCGATTCGGTGTGGATCACATCGAGTTCAGCAGTGTTCCCGAATTCTGCTACAACACACCAAAATTCTCCATTGAGAGCAACTACAGCATGTTGGTGGGTCTCCAGACGGGGAACAGCAACGGCCTGGAGGGTCGCAGCAAATACGCCTGGCCCAATACCCAGCACAATACCACACAAAGTGCCATCAAGACCAGCGATCTGGATCAAACTGAATTCGAATCGGATAGCTTCAGCAACAATAGTGGACGCCTCTCGTTCTCACCGGATATGTTCTCCATTGACTACGAAGCTGTGCCCTTGGACGAGCTGTTCGAGAAGAAGATTGCCACGCCCATGAGCATGTCGCAAATGCTGCAAACGCTGCAGCAGCAGCAGACCAAACTGAAGAATGTGGAGGAACGCATTCGCAGCTATTCGAAGCCCTCAAATCTGGTGGACGACTCACTCGAGCATTGCCGCAACACTCCCGAATATGTTCACAAATTGCGGGCCATTATTCGTGCCATTGACAATATTGGCAGGGAGAATGGTTTCCGCACTTGCTCCATGGAACAGCTGGAGAGCTTTATGTATTTCTTGAGCGAGTATGCGGATGTTTGTCTGGCCAATTGCAGCGAGCACATGGACAAAATACTCGACACTCTGCTCGATAGACGGGCTGTGGCTGTTTAGAAAACTAAATTTAACTTTGACTCTACTCTCAATTTTATATTATATGTATGCACAATTTTTTTAATATTCAATCATAAGTATCAACATTTAATGTTCAAACAAATATTTTAAACTGTAATAAACTTTATAAGGAAAAGTTAAAAAAAATGCTCGGCTTTGCATACTTTTGAGAGGCAAGCAGAAAGCTTGATGAAAAATTGCTGCCTAATTTTAATGACTTTAAACTAAAACTAATCTTGGTCGAATGGTTTAATCACGGTCTTTTTTTCCGAGTCTTGATGAAATGCAAACCGTTTTTTTTTCTCACAATATTCAATTAGTAAATGAAATGTAAATAAAATCTAAGTCTTATCTTAGCATATGCAATTTTTCAATATTCTCTTGAATAGGTTTTTGCATCATCAGCATTTTTTTTTTGAGGTTTGCCAAGTGGGCGATGGACAATGAAAGAGAACTCTCACGTTTCTTGGCAAAATATTTACCTTGAGGTTTTCAACTTGGTCGTTTTTCTTGTTTTTTTTTTTTTTTTTTTTTTTGTGACCAGCAAACAAGTCCATTCTTGTGTGTTTATCCTTCTTTAGTTGTTGCTCAGTTGCAGATGCAGTTGCCGTTAGGTCCAATAACAATTCGAAGTGGTCAAAGTGCTGCACAAACACGAAATCAAATAAAATGTGAAATCTTTACTCTGACATTACATTGAGCATTTGCTGCAGTTTGATTTGGTAATTTTGCCTTCAACTTGAATTGTTATTGATACTCTTTACACAAACACACACAGACACACATACACATATAGATATATATATATATATGCATTATGTTGGACAAACTGTTTGTTAGCCTTCAAAGAGAAGAAGTGTTAAATTGTAATTGCTACCAATGTAAGGTTGTAAATATTGTTTTCCTATTCCCTGACATGACCCTCAAAAACACTTTCTAAACAATATATTAGACTCTTTCGGGGAATACAACAATTTAAGTTGAATGTAGAAGCTGCCAGCAACTCCTTTTTTAGACACTCGAGTCATCAACTTGGCTATAACTTGAGCATGACAAAAGATTATTAGTTTAAACGGAAATAAGAAGGTATCTAACTACTTTGTTATTTTATTTTTACTTTGGTTGATTCAGAGCAATAAGCAAAAAGTGACAAGAATATTGATTTAAAATTACAAATTTTAATTAAATTGATATCTCTGAGATAATTGAACAACGTCAAATTTTATGTAGCAAAACATTCACTAATTGCAGATTTAAATCAATTTAATTGATGTTTAATGAGAGCGTTTATTTAATTAAGAAAAGTTTACAAAACGTTAATTTTTTTTGATAGAAATGATTTATATACTCGTAATTAATTACTGGAAGTAGCCAAAAGTTGTGATGAAACATAATAACCATTAAGCCATTTAGGCTTTTCATCACAGATAAATTAATCTTGAAATTTATAAATTTGAATTTATGGTTTTAACTTACTTTAAAAACCTTTGCCATCTGCATTTCAAATAAGTTAAATTTGATTAATATCCGGCATTCTCTTTGTCGATTGGAATGCATTTTTTGGTTTGTAAACTCCACCAGTGAATTGATCTTGATGGACTACTTCTGATGATTATAGCGCAATGTTTTCATATAATAGAAAATGGAAAGAAAATGTTTAAAATCTTAAATGATTCAGGAGTATAAACTTTGAGTTTCATTAAATCATTATCATTAAATTACGTAGAGTTTCTAAATTACTTACTTTTGACCATTGTTTTTAGAATTCTTTATCCGTTTTATCAGCAAACTACAAAAATGGTTTCCTAGAGTTTTTGGTAGAACAATTCTTCAATTAAATTGCGGCTTCGGATGCTTAATTTGTTTTCTACATTTTTTTTGTTTTTTAAATGGAGTTACACACAACCAAAAAAAGCAATTTCCTTAGTTTGAGAAAATAATTTAATGCTTGAGAAAAGGTAGAAATTATTTTTTTAATAAAAATCACATTCAAGGGCTACACCAATTAAACTCTCTAAAAATATATGAAAACGTTTCTGAAAATTTTAAACTGTCAAAATGGTTTCATATGTATTCCATTATACTCCAATTAAACTCAGTCGGAATGTAAGTCTAAAGGTAAATATTCAAAGACAATAAAACTCCATTTAAACTTTAGTTTTGGCTTTGTTTTGTATTTTTTTTTCTTTTTTTTTGCATATGAAGCAATCGGAAATAGATTTTTTTTGTTTTTATTTGTCCCACAATTTTGATCATTTTTAGCGGGAATTAATTTTCCATTTAATGTACATTATCACTCTTATCATTAAGAAACACAAACTAAAGCCTATGATATATGTTAGGTATATGTATTATGTATTTAAATATATATGTATGTATATATTATATATATATATATATAGTCGGCATCTGGATGTTTAGTTGTTAGGTTTAGCATTTTATTTTTCGTGTTTAGGGATAAGTATGTTACGTATTTATATAAATATGCTTTTGATGTGATTTGGGAAACTCAATTATCAACTTGGGAATATTTGCTTAGTTTTGTTTTCGTTTTTCTTTTTCTTTTGTTATTTATTATTTGTTTTGGTTTTGGTTTTCAGATTAATGCCATCATTCAAATGCTTTTTATTAGCTGATAGTGGGTGCCTTTTTTCTCAAAAGTCTTAGTGCTATACAGGGTGGACTGTCTACTGTCTGGGAGCATGAATTTTCACTAACTTTAAAGTTACTGGGTTAAAGAAAATCGGTAAATGTTTTGTGGTGATTTTTCTTTGGCTTTGTTTTTGTCTAGTGAATCCTGAAAGTAGGCTACAAAAATTGATAAACTGAATTCAATTGAGTTAGCAAATTTACTCTTGAAAAATGCCAATTTAAAACACTTAAAATCAATGAAAACCAAGCAAAAGAAAACTATTTTGATTTTTGAAATATGAAAATTATTGATTTACATTTAGATGGGCCCATCCTGCATAGTACCTGCTGTCAATTTAAGCGAATTTTTTGCGCAATAACGAGTACATAATTTACAATTTGCATTTGCTTGTAGAATTGTGTGTGTGTGTGTGTGCGGGTATGGCTTTGTGTTTGCGAGTGTGTCTATTTACAGTAGATGTGTATATGTGTGAGTGTGTGTGTATTCTTTAACAATTTGGCAACATTTTAAACGTGTTTATGTTTTTCGTTTCCTTTTTTTTTGTTTTCTTTTGTTGGCATGCAATTTTTTATTTTAATTAATTTATGTTTCCACTAACTAACCAGAATGAGAGTTGGCTGACTTTTGGGTTCTTCTTTTTATTTTCATTTTTATTATTTTGTCTAAATATTTATATGCATTTCATACTCTATTCTTAACGGGTCACTCCATAATTGTGAATGGGTCTGGGAAATTTCAAATAAACTTTTGTGTCAAGAATTAAATGATAAAGTTAAGTTGAATGAATCCCATCGGAATAGAAAGAGTATGTCCCATGTTCGGTGTTAAACTATTCAAACGCTTTGTTTGCTTAATTTAATGCTTTTTGTTTGCTCAAAAGCATTTTTAATAATGTTAGCTCATAGTTTAGTTGCTGTTATTTGACTTTTTGCGCAGAGTCAAAACAAATAAATATTTCAACCGAAAAACCCAAAGAATGTTGAAGAGAAATTAACATTGCATTTGTTGTTGATCTGCTTAATTAAGTACAAATTTGTTGGCTGATGTTTTATCTGTTTGTTTGCCCCTTTCATTCGGTTAATCATGCTATTATCAAGGTCATCATCATCTTCTTTTTTTTTTGGTTTTAATGGCACTTTTATAAAATACACTTAATAATTTCGATCCTGTTGCTTGTTGTAGGTTTTCGTCTTTAATGTGGTTGCAGCAGGACCATTGGAAGCCAACAGAGTGCCAACAATTGATGGGCCAAATGGCCACTCCCACCGCTAGCCTTGCCCTTGGACCAGTCATAGCCCTTTGGATTGTTGCCCGTCAGCTTCTGTTCAGATTTGCCAATCTCATTTAAGTTCGATTGATACTTGATGCCCACTGCAAAACAGAAATACACAAAAAATACAAAAATGATGGAAAAGTGGTTCACATGGGATTAGATGCGGGAGAAATGAACACAGAGCAGGCCCAATTGGCGATGCATTTCAAACTACTCACATTTATCAATCACAATCACCGGATTCGTTGGCCCGCCATCGG
Organism: Drosophila nebulosa; assembly: GCA_024703675.1. Taxonomy (NCBI): domain Eukaryota; kingdom Metazoa; phylum Arthropoda; class Insecta; order Diptera; family Drosophilidae; genus Drosophila; species Drosophila nebulosa. Next base: position 3,446,375 of record CM045724.1, on the reverse strand, counting down.
CACCCAGGATGCCATTAATGGGCGTGTTTGTTGTTGCTGAGGTCGTTGTGCGCCGCAATGTTGTGGTTGTGGGCGGTGGCTGTGTTGTGGGCGGGCTCGACACTGTGAATTGTATAAACTTGCATATTGAGTGGCCCATTTCATGAAGTTAAATCACATATAAATAATAACCATTTCAAACAACTTTTGATCTGGCAAAATCTGCTATAAATTTAATCCTCAATCTTCAAATTTAGTTATCCTTTCTTTGGGGTTCATACAACAAGCAAATCAGTATTTTCATTGCATTTCACTTAAATGAAATAAACAAAACATTCAAAACCAAATATAATTGCCTTTCACTCATCAGTTTATTATCCATATAAAGTCAGAGCAAATCTATATTAATTGCTGAATAAATCACATAAAAACTAAAGGCTAAAACCTATTGCTTCTATTATTCAGATATACTTATTAAAATAAAAGACTTAACCAGAATTAATCGTTTCTTTTTTTTGTGATTTAAAATAAAGTACAAACTTTCGTTGAAAATTGCAATAAAAATTGAATGAACTAAATTTCTAACTTCATTTACATCAGTCAAATTTAACCCTCTTACGCTCAAAAGTGTCTTCAGACACTTATTTTATTATTTAATTTAGAAAAAAAACTTGAAGCTTTTTGGCCATTCAAATATTTTTGATCACCATCACAGCTTGGGCTTAAACTTGAAAAAAAACTTTACATTCAATAGCGGAATTACTTTTTGACCAAGTCAGGAAAGTAAAAGACGGTGCAAGCTCTGTAAATCATCACAAACTCAATGCATTTGTGAAAAATGTAATTTACATTTATGCTGCACTTCAACAAAAAATTGTTTCAAAATATACCATACGAATAAATAAATTTATTATTTCTATTCAATACTTTTTTTTACGCTCAGATGCCCAGGAGTGCCTTGAGACATTTATTACCCTTATTTGCACCTGCAGCTAAACGAAAACTTCTAGATTTTTTCTGATTTCATTTTTGAGTTTAGAAGCCTTTATTTACTTTTAAAAAATTGTTCTTCTTATTTTCCTCCAATTAGTTTAGAAAACAGCATTGGAGGGTTAAAAGAACTTAATAAGAAGTAAATTTATTTTGAAATTTTTCATTTAAACTAGCAAAAAATACATTTCCTTTTTAAAAAAGGTTTGAAATTTAAAAAAATTCAGAACACAAAAGCTAAAAAGAAAGGCTAAAAAAGAGAGAGTGACTAAACGTCTAAATGACTTGAACCGATTACATCATAATATTTGTAGTGCCAACTACAATCTTGTGAACTACATTTAACGACTATATTCAAGGGACTTTGAAATACTTGAACATTGTTCTTTTCTCTTGCCTCAAGGGCTCAGTAAGTTGCGGTTTTTTTTTTATTTTTTTCTTCGTTGTTTCCAACGAACTCGTAAATTCACTTCCTTTGGCTTTTGGCTTGCCTTTCGTTTTCAATTTCTTAGCTTTCTCCTGAGAGAGAGAGAGAAAGAGAGGCAAGATATATTCTTTTTGCCGGTCGATTGGGCGGGCAGGTCTTCCTTAAACATTATTGACGACAATTTGTTGAGAAAATTTATGGGTCTTGGCCATTTGGCCTTGCCTTGGCTTGGCGCTTGACTCGGGAAGCCCAAAAAGGATTTTCCCCCGTTTCAAGTCCCAATGGGCTGACCACTTAATAACATTGTCACAGGTTCATTGTTCTCATTGTGTGTGTGGGTGTGTGTGTGTGTGTGTGAGTGTGTGTTTGGCTGCTATCATTATTGGCAACGCTTCTATTATTATCGCCTGCCGCACTGGGCCATTGTTACCTTTAATTGGTCGAGCGACACTCACTTCCGAGCTCATCGAACCCATTTCCCCATTTTCATTGTTATCGTCTGGCTTCGTTTTTCCTTTTGTATACATATATATCTTTATATATATAAATTAACTTGTCGCGCATTGACAATTTCTGTTGGCCGTGGCCTTTTATTGCTCGACGGTTATTTCATATTGTTTTATGAACTTTTATTTTCCCGGATTGCTCATATTGGCAAGTTACGTTTGCTTTAATAGCCATGGGAGTGATTTAGCAAATTGACAGTTTATTGGCATTTTATTGGCCTTGGATCAATTTTAATTGCCCAAAAAGGATATGGGGAAAAAGTGAAGTAAGCTGCGTTAATTGTGTCATTGACATTTGGGGCTTAACCAAAGAGAAAAACGCACAAATTGATAAGCGAAATGATTGACAGAATATTCTTTTGGCTTGTGCTCTAAAAAGCATAGAAAGACCTATGACATGACCCCAGTAAGGTAAGCAATGCTTGCTGAAGGTGCATATTAGACTTGTTCTAGTTCAAATGAATCTCAATGCGAAAGTGCATCAATTGTTCTTAAGAATGAGAAATGTTTAAGCCACAATGCTTGCCAGCTAACAATAACGTATACGCAGTGTGTGCTAGCTAGGCAGCTTTACTATCGTATTAATAATGCTTAAATCAAGCATTAATATATTTCCTTAAAACAAAAACCATAAACACACTAAATTTTAACTATATAGTTTAAGAGAACATAGTTAATTAATAGCTTCGATATGAATTCGATGAGCTTTTGTTAAGGATCAATTAAATTCAAAAGTCATATTAAATTAACATTTCTTAATATGTTTTATATCCTTTATGATTTACTTTATAGCTAAGAAGGGTCTTTAGCCCTAAAAAAATATCCCAATGGAATCTACGATTTCTACTGACTCAACTTTTGATTATGGCCGTCGGTTATGACTTTTTCTTTCAACTTTTTCATCAGAATTGTTAGTTAAACAGCAAATTTATCTGCAAAAAATACTTGAAAATTAAAACCTATGAAAATTATATATTATAAATATTATGCCAAAACCAAATTTAGGCCGAATTATATGAAAAATTTCCCTTGTATATGATTTTGCAGTAGCTGAATTTCGAAGATAAGAGCAAATATTTGTTTACTGTGTCTCGTTGCGAGAACTAAAACTAATCACATCATTGTCTGTATTGGCCTACATGAGCAGAATGTAAACCAAATGGCCAACACACATGCACACACACACACACACACATAAAGTCTGGCCGAACCACCGCCATAATTAAAGCCACAAAGTGTGGAGTTTTGAATTTCCAACTAGATACTAAAATGGGTAACCCGAATTACACATTAGGCAGGCGCCTTTTGTTATTTATATATCCTGATCCCCTTAACTATTCCCTTTTTCCCCACCTCTCTCTCTTTGTGCTGCAGGACCAATATTAAAAAGTATAAATAACACAATTGGTTCAGCACACACACACACACAGACACACACGCACACTCTCATATACACTTACTATAGAGTTTTATATTGCCATCCATGTCGCCGCGAGGATTTTTGGCGACACATTTATAGTTGCCATAATCGGTGCCCTGGACATTGGTGATCGTCAGTCGCATGGTCGCCTTATAGGATGGATGACCAGGAATGGTTTCGGTTCTGCAAAAGAATATGAGACAAACGGAGGAATTATTTACAATATTTTAAGCAAGTTCAATGACAGCAAATTGCGTTGTTTTCAATCGTTCATTGCCTCGCACTGTAGGTCAGTGAGAATTCCAAGAAAAACGCTAATACAGAAGCGTTTCAGCAGAGAGAGAGAGAGAGAGAGTCAAAAGAGAGACTAAAAGCTGCCTTAATGAATAGCAATCAACAGAAATCAAGGCCAAGGTGAAACTGATAAGCACTGACAAAGCAAACATACACGAAATGGCCAATTAATTCTAATTACAATGCGACCCGGCATCGCATGGCACAGTGACACAAGTATATGCCAAAAATGTGGCACTTTTGAAACTGAAATTCCAATGCCAATGTTCAATTTCAATCTTCTCAAAAATTAAAACAAATTTGTTGATAGAACTTGAGTTAACATTTTGTTGGTCTTTTTTTGATATTTGTTCGTTTAAAAACTATTAAAAAACAAAAGACATTTAACCAAATAGCTGTGCTAACTTTAGCCATGCCGAAGTTTGTATACCCTTGCAAGTTTTTTCTTTCACTTTCCTAATTCCTTTTGGTGTCTTAGTGAAAAAATTGTAAATGGTCTGTTTTTCTGTTTTTTCCGACCCAAATTGATATTCGGGCGGATACCATAAGGCACCTATATCATATAGTCGCCCGATCTTGATCAAATTTGGCATTGATATTAAATTATTATTATTAAATTGGCAGTTTTTCTGTTTTTTCCGACCTAAATTGGTATTCGAGCGAATCATTCCTATGACACCTTTATGATATAGTCGCTCGATCTTAATCAAATTTGGCATTGATATTAATGAGCTTATAAAAATAAACAAATATTTATTTTTTTAACTATCACTCGAAAAAGACAGAAGTTATTGGTCTAAAACTGAATTTTCAACCGATCGTTCCTATGGTAGCTATATAATATAGTAGTCCGATCTTGATGAAATTCCACACGGACGTTTAAGTATAAAAAAAAATGTTAAATTTTAATAATATTCCATAGCAAACAACAGAGTTATTGATCCAAAACTGAATTTTCAACCGATCGTTTCTATGGAAGCTATATGATATAATAGTCCGATCTTGATGAAATTCGGCACAGATGTTTGAATATAAAACAAACTGTGATATGTAACATTTTATTAATATTCCATAGCAAACAACAGAGTTATTGATCTAAAACTCTATTTTCGACCGATCGTTCCTATGGAAGCTATATGATATAGTGGTCCTAGTCGTCTGAACCCGCGATATACAATGCCTGCAGTATATAGAAGCCTATATAGAAGAGAAATTTCAGCACAGTAGCTTAAGTGGTCGTGGAGGATCCAGACGGAAATGGCTATATAAACTCGTCTCATCGTGGTGGTCGGATATGCCTCCTTCTTAAATTAATATACCCTCTTTGCAAGGGTGTAAAAATCGTTAAAGTAAATATTCAGTTAACACTTCAATAAAAACATAAATTTCTTTAGACACATTGACTTCCATTAAAGCTAAAGATTCTGTCAATATGATAAACATTTTTCAAAATCGGAACCAAAATAGTTAGGATGACATTTCTAAATGAGTATCTACAAGATTTCCAATTCTTGGTTCTGTTAGGCACACAAAAAGTTTGAAATTTCTTACATTTAGCTAAACTAAAGGATTTTTCTTATAGAACTTAAAAGTTTCCATCTTTTTGATGAGTATCATATTACGGCTGACCTTAGGTTAAGAAATTTCCTTGAGTTGATTGAGCATCTTCTGACCACTGTGCAGCTGGCGCGATGAAGACTGACAGGTGCAGCAGCTTGTTGAGAGACATTTTGTCGTAGATATTTAGTTTCGGATACTCTTGGCTTGGGATTAGACTTGATCTCTGATCTCGAGCCAGTTACAATTTGTCACAGTTGGATACATCATGCTAAAGCTTAGCCTGATTACCTGGTTACTTTGTTCGCTGGCCTGGCGTACCACGCCCACAAATTGCCGTCAAACACGGCCACCACCATCGCTCCAACAATTATTGGCCAGCCAATTGGAGAGCTATATGGACACGAAGGCCCGGCCATGCGAGAATTTCTATCAATATGCCTGTGGCAATTGGCAGCTTCAGCAGGATCAGGAACACCATCATGACCAGCAACAGCCACGTGAGCACGAGCAATTGTTGCCCAGCGACACTTTGGAAGTGCTCGATCATAGTCTGAATCGGCAACTGGAGGTCGTATTGCGTCGAAGCTCCAATGGCACAATTGACGAATTGGAAGATGAATCATCGGCGATTATCTATGAGAAACTGCGACATTATTATCGTTCGTGTAAGCGCCTCAAGCCGTACAATCTGAAGAAGTATTTGCAATTGCTGACACCCGGAAACGAAACGCATTGGCCCCTGTTGAGTAGAAGTTGGAAGAAGGAGAACTTCAATTGGCTACAAACGCTGGGAAGATTGCGTCTCTATGGACTAAATGGAGTGCTGATAAAGGAGCAGATTCTGCCACGTTGGGATGACTCGGCTAGCTATAGCATTTATGTGGATAAACCGAATCTAATGGAGACCTCACCGATGGGCGAGGGAGCCATGATTGAGCTGCTCTTGGACATAGGGCAGACGAAGCGGGTGGCCAATCTGTTGGCCCGTCAAGTGGATATCTTTGAACGGAAATTGCAGCGATTGCAGGAACTGGAAGATGATGAGGGACCCAAGGAAATGCAATTGATCTATCTGGAGGAATACATGCCCGAACTGGCGTGGCTCAGCTATATGAGAGAGCTGCGTAGAGATGAGGAATTGGACAAGCAGTCGACATTGATCATTCAAAATATTCCCTATATGCGAGCCTTGCATCAATTGATTCAAACTCAATCCCGGGAGACGGTTTGTAATTACATAATGCTGAGACTTTTGAGCTTCCTGAAGCAGCATGGACCCGAGGAAATCTCAAAGGCCGAGTGCATTGGCAGTCTAAGGAGAGCCATGCCCCTGGCAAGTAGTTGGTTAATTGGACAACGATTTCATCATGCGAACAAGGAGTTAAATATCCAGAAACTGTTTAGGAAACTCAAAAAGCGTTTCGATGGCACACTGAAAGAGAATCGTCTATCCCTGCCGTCCAATATAATTGAACTTCTCAGGGACAAATTACGGAAGATGCGTCTGCAGGTGGGCTATGCTCAACTGAATGATACCCCCTACATAGAGAGCTATTACGAGGTCGTCGAACTGGCCACCAACAATTTCTATGCCAATCAGTTGAGTCTGCTGCGTCTGCGTGTGGAGCAAAGTCATCAGCTATTGCCATCAGGATTAATACCCTCGGATTCGGGTAATATTAGCTATCTTATGGAATCCTGGCAATCGAGCAGCTCCTCCCCGTTCTATGTGAAGCCAAGAAATCTGGTTGTAGTGCCCTTTGGCCTGCTCCATCTGCCCATTTGGCATAGCAATATGAGCTCAATGCAGCAACACGCTGTCCTGGGCTTTGCTCTGGCCCATGAGCTTGTGCACGGTTACGATACGTCTGGGATTGATTACGATAGCGTGGGCAATATTATGGGTCCTAGCGAGGAAATATCCGGAAATCAACGTTTTATGCAGGCCATGAATTGCCTGCAACAACAATTGGCCACAGGATCACGATCTCTCAACGAAAAGTTGGCCGACTATGAGGCCTTACGTCTGGTCTATGAGACCTACTTTGGGTCCCATAGCCTCAGTCATCATCGCAAGCCGGATCCGGAGCCTAGGGATCCGTTGCTGCCACAGTTCAGTCAACGGCAATTGTTTTTCATTAGCTTTGCCCAGTTCTTTTGCGGCAAACTGCAGAGTTTAAGCCTGCAGACGCCATCCCATCTGGAGCATGCGCTGGATGAGTTGAGAGTCCTGCAGACTTTGGCCAATTTCGAGGAGTTCTCACGGGAATTTGGCTGCGAGAAAAAAACCAAAATGCAGGCCAGGCAAAGGTGTCGCGTGTGGTAAGCGATTTAAACAATTTATTAAAATGTAGCATAATTTTAATAATTAATAAATACAAAACACAGAGACAAAGTTGTGAAGTTGAAATACATTTTAAATTGAATCACCAAAGACGACACTTGACCCTGGGATGCATGCCATCCCGATCCTGACGACAGCCATAGACCTCGGCAAAGGGTTGAAAGTTCATTAAAGTTTGCTTTAAGCGCACATCATCCGTATCATGATCCTCGAACTCAAAGCTCAACGCATCACCGCAAAAGAACTGAGCGAAATTCAGAAAGAATAGCTTTCGCAACGGAATCTCAGTGAATTCGGGTTGCTCCCGACTGTAGCTGCTCCCTGGCCCAAAATAGGCATCATAGGCCAAACGAATGCCCGCCAAATCGGCCATACGTTCGTCCAGGTACTCCGTTTCATTGCGATTCATGCACTCTATGACATTCTCAAAGCGAGAGCTCTCCATAATTCCCAGACCCACTGGACTCGCACTGCCACTGCCATCATAGATAAGACCGCCGATCACAAAAGCGTGCATCACTTCGTGGGCCAGCATGAAGCCCAACAAGCTGACCTTGAATATATCATGGCTATGCAGTGCGAACATTGGCTCTTGTAGAATGCCATAGGGCACTATAACAAGATTCTGGCGCAGCAGGTAGTAGGGGGTGGAGCTCATGGCGGTGTCGGGATCCGTAATATATAACTCGTGCTGGGTATTGGGAGCGGGATTATGGAGTTGCAGTAGCCATTGATGCGTTCGTATCTGAAGCAATTTCAAATGGCTGGCAGCATAATCCAAATTTGGATAGGGTATACTCAAATTCTTGTAGACATCGTGAACGAAAGTCTTGTGGTCCAAATGGCTGGGCATATTTCCTATATTGATGACCATTTCGTTTAGCTTTTGAGTGACCATGGTACGTTGCGATAATTTTAGGCGCAAACGATTCTGCCTGAGTTGAGCTATGAACTGTGAACGCATTTGATTGAAGAGTAGATGAACTTCTCCCTGCGACGCCATCAATTGGCCGGGCTCAAAGAAACGGTCTCGATAGAGTAAATTCATCGCAAAGTCCATATTCCGACGTACATCCTTAATGCATTCAATTGCCACATCACTGTCCATAGTGTCCTCTTGGAGATGCATTAAAAAACGCAGCATTATATAACTGGCCACAAGTTCAGAGTCCAAGGAATTTATCAAACTTATAAGCTCTACGAAATAGTTCACATTTTGAATTTGCACTTTGTAATTGGGTGAGACTGAGCGCCCGAGAAATATCTCCATATAACGCCGCCAATTGCCGCCAGTTAAACGTTCCAATTGCCTAATGGTCAGGTCATCGTTTGGCTCATCTTCCACCTCGGCCAAGTCCCTTACGGCCAACTCGAGTTTCTTGACACCTTTTGCCAATTGATAAGCAGCTGCGTCGCTTACGCCCATTGCCATGAGCTCCAATCTGGTGAGCAAGTTAACCTTCAATCTCTGCGATTTCTCTGCAAATCTCGGCCTATCGATGTCAATCATATATTTTTTACCATTTTCCATATCGGGCAATATTTCCACTTTGATCAGGACATTGCTCATGCCGTAGCGACGCAAACGGGCCAGGGTTTCCATCCATTTGAATTGCTCTTTGGGCCAGGCTTGAGATGGCTCCGCGAACTGTGGCCAAGTGAGATTCTCGGCTGGCGGCATCAATTCCAGATAATGTCTAACTCTTCGTGTTGTATCCGCTGCCATGCGACATGTTCGATAGAAACGCCAGACCTGCCTCTCCACATGCGTCAGAGTATCCTGTGGCCGCTGACCAAGTTCATCCATCAGAATTAACAATTTCTCATTGACTTGGTTATCTATGCGTCCGGTTATCTCACTAAATGGAGCATCCGCATGAACTTCCCTATACTTGCCGCAGGCATATTTATAATAATCATCACATGCACTTCGATTCTCATCCACATAGCTAAGAATTGTATTTAGCAATTCGATATTTGAATTGTTTTGGCATTCACATTCCAGTTTAATGCCCACCAGAATCCCTACAAGAAGAACAAACCACGTCCTAGCTGTACCCATATTGCGAGGCAAACTGAACATTTCAAGTGAATATAATTCACTTTATCAGTAATACACACGACGGTATTATCAGACATATTCAGGTATAATCAGAATTGAGAGCAAATAGGTCAAGTTATGTGAGGAATCTTCTTTTATTCGGCTAGCAAGAGTATACATATATGGAAAAATGATTGCCCCAATGAAACAAAATGGAATACCTAGAAAAATCCCCGGGGTTATTCTTACCTAACCTTTTTCTATACATATCTCTTCCTGTTTTACTTTACTTGCGAAATCTTTTTTATTCTTAAGAGTATTTATTTGCCTTCTTTCGAAATTGATTTCCTTATCATTAGCAAAAGGGCGGAGGGCAAGTGTGTTTTCCTATGAATCACATTAAAGCTTCTATGTATAGTAGAGGTCGGTTATAACAATACTCCAAGGATCGGCCATATAGTAACGATGCTATATGCTATACCCGATATTCGTATTTTTTTTATTTTTTTATTTTCTCAAATTGTTTAAATGTTGATAAATTTTAGGCATCTTTAACAAAATTTGTAATTTTGAATTGCTTTAAATTAGCTTTTCACGAAGAGCAAACAATGCCGCTTTCGCGCACACAGAAAGGCCGACGACCATACGAAGTGTATTAAAGAGCGTAAAAAAGGAAATTACTCTCAAACAAAAATACATTGAGACTTTTTTCAGCTCTCTTTGTGCCGAACGGTGATGTAGATTTGCTCTTTCTTAACTGCCATCGTTATAAGCGATATATCGTTATCGATATATCATACAAGCTTATTCGAAAAATCAACCAAGTCTCTCTGTGTGTATCGTTATAACCGACCTCTACTGTATATATAATAAGTTAATGATTAAAACGACTTACTTGTATTTGATAGACTCGGTTATCATTTGCTCATTTTCACGTGTCCAGTAGTTGAGTGATGTGGGATTTGCCTCAATGAAGCATTCAAGTGTGACATTAAAGCCCATCGGTATGCCGACCAATTGATGTGGTATCCAGACCATCGGTGAAACTAAACATAAACAAAACGAGTCAACAACAATAACAGAAAAGGGGGAAACTTGTGAATTGATTCACTTACAATCAACGCTGACCTTAATGCGCTTAGAGACGCTGGGCGGTACACCATTCGATGCTATGCAGAGATAGGCACCCATATGCAAACGTGAAATACGTTCCAGCTCCAATGAATCGGTTTCCAGGTCATTCACTGTAAAAAGTATAAAGCGGTATGTAAATCCAGTTAGGAGTCTCTATCCAGGAGAGAGACTATTACCTTCGAGTGTTTTATTGATCACTATTTTATTGCCATCGTCTCGTTTCCATTTGATTGTGGGCTCGGGGCTACCTTTCGCCTTGCAACGCAAGGTGACATTATCGCCTTCACGTACAATGACGTCACTGGAGGTCAGAGCATCGTCTATGTTGGGCGGCACTGAATGAATGGAAAACAAAGTAAGTGAGTACTATGATTATTTCTGTCAGCCAAAAAAGTCTCTTCAGCTTGATTTAAATGTAAAAACTTTTGGCATTGGCCAAGAAAGAGAGACAAAGAGACAAGATGAGTGAAAACTGTATACCCTTCATAGGAAAATGCCCAAACTGTTTTCTAGCAATTGCAAAAATCATTGTACCCCATCAATGAGAAAGAGTATAAGCAGGCATTACACGCATTGTTGACTTTGACACGCTGACTCAACTCGGAGTTCTTTCCAGACAAAACTTACCAAAGATGTATCTGTATTTTTTTTTTGTTTTCTTTTTCAACTTCAAGCCTAATTAGGTTCTGCAACAAGGTTTTGGCCTGAAAAACTTCTGCGCTTCGTTTGGGTGAGAGTTTGTTAATTTAAAAATCGATGCGACAACCAAACGGGCAACCTTCATCAAATTGTCATCAGCATCACCTTTCCACTTTTTCGTTTCTCTTTTTATTTTCATTCACTTCAATGGCGCTGGTCAAACCCTTTTTCTGGCCTTCAAAATTGGAAAATCTTTAATGAAAAATCTATGCAAATCACAAGGCACAAAGGCAGACAGACAGACAGACAGACGTACAGTCGCAATGGTTATCGCAATCCGCTGACAGTTTGCTGCACTTTTTTCGCTACTCTTCTCCATCTGCCTCATTTCATATTCCAAACGCCGAGTGTAATCAAAAGTTATCGCATTCGATTTTTTTTTTTTTTTTTTTTGTTTGGGGTTAAAGCCTGGTCAACAGCATTGAGTCACGTATAGAGCTGAAAGCGTTTAGCAGATGTCTGGTCTGGCGTTGACGCCTTGTCTATGAGTTATTCATCTATCTTTTGGGGTTCGTTGTCACTTTGCCACCACTGTCCCCCCCCCCCCCCCCCCCCCACCCTTCCGATTAATCAATATGGGCCAATGTCAAAGCGCGTGACAATTTCAATAAGCACAAAAAACTTTGCAAGCATTTTATAAAATGATAAGAGAAAAGTGAAAAAGAAATTGTAGAGCAACCAAAGAAGATTTAGGATATGGAAACATTTTTGGTAAGTTAACAGCAAGATTGGTCTAAACAATTTTGCATGTTGAGTATATCAAGTATACGCATAGTCAACCTTAGATTAACTTGTTTTGGAAATGCTTCGAATGCTAAGAAAATTTATTTGAGAAAAGATAAGTCTTTGTAGCTGGTTCAGGGGTCTAAGAAAATTTATTCTCATATCATGCACCTTTTAATACTTTGATCTTTTGAGCAAAAATAAGCCCACTGGATAAGACTTTTGTGCTAGTTTTAGCGACTTAAATAGGAGCATGAAAAAATTTCCTCAGTCATATTTAATAGCTATAAAAACAAAACCAATAAAGATTAAGGATATAAAAACATTTTTGGTAAGTTAACAGAAAGATTGGTCTGAAGAAGGGTTTGCTGAGAAGTATTAGGTTGAACAATTTCACATGTTAAGTATATCAAGTATACGCATAGTCTACCTTATATTAATTTGCTTTGGAAATGCTTCGAATGCTACGAAAAATTATTTGAGAAAAGAAAAGTCTTTGTAGCTGGTTTTAGAGTCTAAGAAAATTCATTTTTATATTATATACCTTCCAATAGGTCCACTGGATTAGACATTTGTGCTAGTTTTAGCGACTTAAATAGGAGCATGAGAAAATTTACTTTTCGCGTGGTATTAATCACTTAAAGTCATATTTAATAGCTATTAAAAAAGAACCAATAAAGCTGATGAATTTGGCTAACTTTGCCTGTCCATTTTTTTTTTTTTAAACCAATTGAACCTTAACCTTTTTCATCTAGTTCAAGTAGCCCACTTAAAGATATAGTCTATAGCTATATATGTATCTATATGTATGTATATATAAAAGTGCAAACTGTAATTAAAAGTGGCAATTAAGAAAACTTTTCTATACGCTCTAAACTTTTGTTTTTATACCTTTTTTTCTTTCCTTCATTTTTTTCCCCTGGATTTTGTTTTAATGACAGGACCTTTATGAGCGCGCAGAGAGAGAGAGAGAAAGAGAGAAACAGAGAAAAAACGAAGCAGCAACGAAAAAGTTTTCTTCGAGCCATTTTTGTTTGTGGCTATTAATAAGCGCTTGATGTGCTAATCGCCTGGCCAGGATCTAAACTGGACCTCTGGCTCAGCTGTTGTTCTTTGTTAGTTTTTGACATATTAGTTTCTTTATTGATATTTTCGCAGCTGACGACAGAAGGAAGAACTTTGTTTCTTTGGTCATGTTTGTTCGTCAAACTTTTCCCATACATTTAGCACACACATATCGATAAAGTACTATATATATATATATATATACGAACACTTTTCGCATGTATTTATGTATATATAAATTTAATTAGCAAAAAGTTACGTTCTCTTTTCCTCTATGTGACATATTTGTAATTGCAGTTGACTGTAAACTTTGCTTAAATTTGCGCTCAAATTATTTAATTGCCATGTCTGTTTTCGGTTTGGGTTTTTGTTGCTTTTGTTTGGTTTTGATAACGACGTGGCCATCTAACCGTCTAATGAGCAGCAATTAGTCTTCATATTCCTGGCTAACACGTAACTTGTTAGCAGGCGGAAAATGGCCAAACTGGTGGGAAAAGCCAAGCGAGTTTATCATGCGGCTCATAAATTTGTTTAACGAAAAGTTTAGTAGTTACGGAACAAAAGCAGAAAATAATGGACCATTCCCAACTATGGAATGCCCTTTGAAAATCTTCTAATTTGGGAAGCTTAAAGGATTAGTTAATGGTTATAACAAGTGCATCGTTTGTGTTTGTTTTCCATAAACTACTTTTAAATCTTTACAAGAAACTTAGCACTTGACCAAATAAACTAAACTAAGTGATATTAGGACTAAGCACAGCCTCTGTGATGGCCTTTAGTCCTGGTGCCCTTTCCACCTCACCGGACTCTAGTCCGTTTGTGCTGCTGGCGGCTTCCTTGTTGATTTCTAGAATGACCTGCTGCCTCACATCGTCATTTGGCGTTGGGTTGACTACATGGAGCATTCTCCAGGCAGTAGTTGATACCCCAGGATTCTGATAGTATTTGGTACGACTCTCGGAAAGTGTATGCATGATTTTTTAAGATCGGTAGACTAATTAGACTAGTTATAAACCGCTTCCGCAGAAGCTCCAAGCTTCTTTTAAAAAAAAAAACTTCAAAGAGTTAATAATTTTAGGGTTAACGCAAATGTTTTCTGGCTTTTTAAATACCAAGGACTAATTGATAAATGAGTTTAATAAAATCTGTGAACTTCAATGCTTTAATCAAAATTCGAATTGAGTTTATTTTTAATTTTCAATTTCTGCATAATTATATTGAAATTTTCCAGTCAATCAAGTGTAAAATGTTCTCGTAATTGCCATTAAGCATATGGAAAATGTTAGTTTTTCCCCCATTTTCTTTTTCTAGCTCTGACATTTTTCTATCTCTCGTTTCGGTTGTTCTTGTTGCTGTTATGGCGGGGCAATTTCTCTTGTTGTGTGTGTGTGGGGAATGTCAACAAAATAATTGAATTTAATAAATTGCCTCATTATGTGAGTAGAAATTAAAAATTATGCGACTACAGCTGCAGTTGGCGGCGGCAGCGCCGGCGGGTCTAGGCTGTGGGGCAGGGAACGAGGGCTCGACGTGGCGCGGCACGGCACGGCACGGCGGCTTCTTGCCGGAGTTGTAGTTAGTCCTTGTTGTTGTTTGTATGTTGCATTTGTTTTGCATTTCGTGCGGTCATTTGGCCCAAGGGCGAGGCGTGGCGCGGTGCGGCGCGGCATGTGGTAGTGGCATGCCCCATTGTGGGGGCAAAGTATGCAACAGCAACCGTTTGCCGTTTGCCGTTTGCCGGGGCACATTTAAATGCGTTTTGTGTATGCGCGACTCATAAATTCAAACGCGTTTAATGTTTGTTTTTCATCCTCCGCCTTGGTAATTTTTGTAATTTTGTTCATTCGTTCGTTTGTTCGTTTGTTTGTTCGTTTGTTTCGTGTGCATTTTATTTCATTTGCCGCATTTCACATTTTCTGTTTGGCTCAGCAAATTAAATTCACAAATGTATGTCCTCGTTTTACAGAGTGTATGTGTGTGTGTGTGTGTGTATCTCTCTCTGCGTGTGTGTGTGTGTGGGGGGGAGGGGGGATAGTGTAACCCGGTAGCAAAGTGCCAACCACTGTCCAAAATTTTTGTTTATTTATTCACTCATTCATTTCAGACCAATTTTTTGTTTATTTTGTTTTTTTTTCTTTCTTTTTTTTCTTGTCTATTTGAGGACAAATGCAACGTTTTAATTTCATTAAATTTGTTGCACAATGTAATTATGTCGGGCATTTTTTTTGCCACTCAAATTGGTAAATTGACTGGTCAGGTGGGAGGCCCAGTAAATGAGTGAAAGGGAGTGGTAGAGAGAGAGAGAGAGAGAGAGATGGAGCAAGTGGCATAAAAAGTTTATTTGACTTGGTTAGTTACCCTGTAATGGAACATTCTAAAGAAAAACTTTGTATGCTTAAAAAGTAGTAGCAACCTGATCCTTTTGTTAGGATCAACATTTTTAATGCGCATAATGAGATATGTCCTTAGAAGGGACAGTTTAATGTGTTTTTTACCACTTCCTTTTTAATTTTATTTAAGGACATTGGTGTTGGAATAATTCTCTCTCAACTCAATGCATGCATGATCACACACATATGAATATATATGTATATGTAACTTTGTATGCTCTCTCACGAGATGCGTTAATAAGAACAATGACTCGATGAGAGACAAATAGAACTCAGTCGCGAATAAACTGCACAACCAACCACACGCATTCTGTTTTATTATTACAATAGGTTATGGGCCCAGGCAACGTGCCTATGTGGTTGTTGTAGTAATTTCTGGAAGAAATTAGTTTTCGCGCTGTGTTCTAGACGGTTTTCACAAAATATATATATACGAGTATAATGTCGGCGTTATATCAGATTGATAAACTCGAGGAGGGTAATTATGACTCGTGGTGCATCCAGATGAAAAGTGTGCTGGTGCATGCGGATTTGTGGAATGTTGCGTCAGGCGTATTGGCAAGGCCAACTACGGGGGAGAACACCGAATGGACGACGCTGGATCAAAAGGCATTGGCAATAATCACCTTGAGCGTCAAGACTTCACAGTTGGGACATGTGAAGCACTGTGCAAGTGCACATGAGGCTTGGAAGAAGCTTCAGGAAGCTCATCAACCCAGAGGACCCGTTAGAAAAGTAGCTCTTTTCAAGAAATTGCTAAGTAAACGCATACAGGAGGGTCAAAGCATATCGAGTTATTTGTCGGATTTCAAGGAAATCTTGGACAAGCTTGCTGGCGTTGGAATTGAAATATTGGACGAGCTTGTAACGATTATTTTGCTTTCCAGTCTTCCAGACGAATTCGACAATTTCGTTGTCGCCATAGAGACGCGCGACAGTTTGCCGAGTTTCGACATGTTATGCATAAAGCTGAGAGAAGAAGGAGAACGCAAAAAAGAGAGCGAAAAACCGATCGAGAGCGCAAAAGCATTTACAGTGGTGGAAAGGCAATCGATGCAGAGAGACAATTTGAAAAGAAAGCAAAAAGTTTGGAATTGTTTTGCGTGTGGCGGCAAAGGCCATTTTAAAGCAAATTGTCCCAGTGTAAACGGTCGGAAGGTTGCATCGAACCCGAATAAGACAGTACAGTCATCGTTAGGTTTGCTGAACGCGTTGGACGCGAAATGTTTTGAACGATCGAACTGGTGTCTGGACAGTGGCGCCACCAGCCACATGTGTTGCGACAGAGAATTGTTTTCAAAATTTGAGAAACATTCGGAAAAAATTGTTCTGGCTGATAATAACTTTCTTCAGGCTGAAGGAAAGGGCGAGGTAAAGCTGAATACCGATTCACGTATACTTACATTAAAGAATGTGTTGTATGTACCCAAAATGAGAGGTAATTTCGTGTCGGTGAGCAAAGCAGTTGAACATGGAAGCATCGTTGAATTTGGACAAAAGTATGCACGAGTGATCCAAAAGGGCGAATGCATTGTGAAAGCGGGCAAAGTTGGCCGTTTGTATATTTTTGGAACAGCACCGAGCGAATGCTATGCTATTGAACAGTCTTACGAAGATTTGTGGCATAAAAGGTACGGACATCTCAACTACGGCAGTCTGGGTGAAATTGCACGAAAGGATTTGGCCCGTGGCATGGGAAAGTTTGACTCTACGTCGTTGGAACCCTGCAAGATCTGCATGGTAAGCAAGATCACAGTACAGCCATTTCCAGATTCGACCAAGAACAGAGCTAAGGAAATCTTGGAGCTGGTGCATTCAGATGTTTGCGGACCGTTCGATACAAAAAGCCTTGGAGGCAGCAGATACTTTTTGACATTTATCGATGACAGGTCACGTCGCATATTTGTATATTTCCTGAAGGGAAAGGATGAAGTATTTGGAAAGTTTGTCGAGTTTAAAAACATGGCAGAGCGGCAAACTGGAAAGAAGCTTAAGTGCATTCGGAGCGACAATGGTCGCGAGTACGTCAATAAATCGTTTGACGAGTTTCTCAAGGGCAATGGAATATTACGGCAGCTCACGGTACCATACACGCCGCAGCAAAACGGTGTAGCAGAGAGAGTTAACAGAACTCTTGTGGAGATGTCAAGATGCTTGCTCATCCAGTCTGGTCTACATCAATCTCTTTGGGCTGAGGCAGTTTATACAGCTGCTTATCTGCGGAATAGGTCACCAACTCGAGCCCTGGTTAACATGACTCCAATGGAAGCATGGAATGGTAAGAAACCATCAATAAGTCACTTAAAAGTTTTTGGGTCTATTGCAGTAGCACTGAACAAAGGACATCATAAGGGCAAGTTTGATCAAAAGGGCAAAGAATTCCGAATGGTTGGTTATTCTCGAAATGCGAAAGGGTATCGGTTGTACGACGCCGAAACCAGGCAAGTTGTTGAGAAGCGAGACGTTTTGTTCGACGAGCGTTTCGGCAATGGCGATTCGAATGGTGATATCGTCAAGTTTGATTTTCCATATATGGATGATCAGGATTCAGGATCTGTTGATGCAGCAGATCAGTTAAGCAGTACAGACGAGTCTGATGCAGAGGTCAGCGAGAAGGGCAGCAGTAGCGAAGATTTCGACATGGCAGTTGAACAAGAAGTGGCAGAACCTGTGGTTGAACAACGTGTTGGACCCGGCAGGCCGAAGCTGATTCGAACTGGAAGGCCTGGCAGACCAAAAAAGCAGTTCAACATTTTAAGCGCATTGATTACAAGTGAGGTGATCATACCAGAGACCTATGATGAGGCGCTTAGTAGTCCGTTTGCTTCGTATTGGCGTGAGGCTATGCAAAAGGAGTATGACTCCTTGATGTCAAATCACACTTGGCAGCTTAGTACGCTACCGGAAGGGTATAAACCCGTTGGCTGCAAGTGGGTCTACAGTGTAAAGCGTGATGCAAAGGGAGAAGTCGAGCGTTTTAAGGCAAGACTAGTAGCAAAAGGATGTTCACAGCGCTATGGAGTGAACTACAATGAAACATACTCGCCTGTATGTCGCTTGGAGAGTGTTCGTTTCATCTTGGCCCTAGCAGCGCAGTTAAAATTGTATCTACACCAGATGGATGTATGCACTGCTTACTTAAACAGTGATTTGGGCGATACCGTATACATGAGGCAGCCCGAAGGATACACAACTGAAGACAAAAGCAAGGTACTTCTGTTGAAAAAGGCGTTATATGGACTCAAACAGTCTGGACGGGAGTGGAACTCCAAACTCGATAGTGTTTTGCGAGCTAATGGTTTTGTGCCTTGCGACAATGAACCATGTCTATACAAGCAGCAAGCAAAGGGTAATCTATCACTAATCCTTGTCTACGTAGACGATCTTCTTATAGGATGCCAGGAGAAATCGGATCTTGACAGGATTAAGTCATCTATTATGGCAGCGTTTGAATGTGTTGACAAGGGACCTGTGCGTTTGTTCCTTGGCATGGAGGTTCACCGTGATGGCGAACTTGGCAAAATATCATTGGGTCATTCACAGTACATCAAAGATTTACTGGATCGATATGGCTATGCTCAGTGCAGACCAGCTGCAACACCGTTAGAAGCAGGGTATCAGGTAGCCTGCGATAAAATGGAGTGTAAAAGGGTTGATGCAACTCTTTATCAGTCAATGATAGGCGAGCTAATGTGGCTTGCGTTGACTACTAGACCGGATATACTCCACTCAGTATCGAAATTGGCTCAACGTAACAAGGACCCCCATAATGAACACCTTGCAGCCATAAAGCATGTTTTACGATATCTGGCTTCGACAGTTGGCTTCAAGATTCATTATAAGCAGTCGGATGCGGCGTTTACTGGTTTCGTGGACGCAGATTGGGGAGGCGATAAGATTGATCGCAAGTCTTATACTGGATACGTATATTTTCTAGCTGGCGGACCGATATCATGGAAATCAGAGAAGCAGCAGAGTGTTGCTCTTAGCAGTACCGAGGCAGAGTACATGGCGTTATCAACAGCGTGCAAAGAAGCCATTGTATTGCGTCGATTAATTATCGAGATTGGTTGCGGAGAAGAAGATACATCTACCGTTTTGTATGGCGATAACCTCAGCGCGCAGCAATTGGCTAAGAACCCGGTACACCACTCAAGGACGAAGCATGTGGACATTAGATATCATTTTGTTAGACAAGTAGTTAATGATGGTCAGATTATTTTAAAGTATAAGTCTACTAATGAAATGATAGCTGATATCCTAACCAAGAATCTTGCGAAGAAGAAGCATGTAGAGTTTACGAATTTGTTAAGTATAAGATAAATTTGTGGACATACTTGCATTGAGGAAGGGTGTTGGAATAATTCTCTCTCAACTCAATGCATGCATGATCACACACATATGAATATATATGTATATGTAACTTTGTATGCTCTCTCACGAGATGCGTTAATAAGAACAATGACTCGATGAGAGACAAATAGAACTTAGTCGCGAATAAACTGCACAACCAACCACACGCATTCTGTTTTATTATTACAATAATTGGGAATTTAGGTTTACTTTGTTAAGAAAACTAGCTAGAACGATCTGAAAAATATGTAAAACTTTTTAGAAGCTTTTTCAATGAAAATTTTAACTTTGATCAATCCAAATTGGAGATATTTTAGTTTAAAACAGCATACAAATTTTACAAATTGTTTACTAAATTGGTAGCAGAAGATTTGTCTTCCGCTAGTTGGTTGCTAAAGGGTAATTCCCAGTCGAACCTTAAGATCTTTTATGTGGCATAATTTTTTTGGTACTTAGAATTTCGCACAATTTAATTTTGTTGCATTTAATTGGATTTGTTATGTAAATGAAATGCATTTTATTTGATTTCACTTTGTTGGTAAATTTGTGTATAAAAGTTTGTTTTTTTTTTTTTTTTGTTTTTTCTGTCTGTATAATTTTTGACTCTTGTTTAGTTTATACAAACATTTGTTGCTGTTTTTGTAATGTATTTAAATGATTTGGTTTGGTCTTCTATTTGCCAACAACAAACAGACAAGCGATAATTATTAAGTTGCCAATGTCGGCTAAATATTTGAAACTTTATTTTTAAATGGAGCAATAAAGGACTAAAATCAAATTATTGGAAAGCGAATCCAAATGAAAACAGATTTTAATATGGCATTTAAATTGCTCATATGGCTAAATGGGTTAATCTGCTGCCATTATCTGATTTTCATTTGGCCTATATGCTAAAGTTGGTTAGCGATTTACGATTTTAGGATAACTGAATTTGTCATTGGAATGGGCGGAATTCAATAAACTATTTCAAAGTGAATATCACAATTCGTTCTTAGAGTAACTTCAGGACTTCTTTAATTTTTGGGAATTTACTAAATTTAGCTAAAGTTTTTGACTACTTTTTGGGGCACTTTCTATCTAGTAGAGAGTAAAAACATCAAAATATTTTACCACCATCTGTGTCCCTCATGGTTTGTTTCGCCATTTTCTTTCTCGTTGTTTTTTTCCTGCTTAATTGTGAAACGCTCAGTGATAGGACTTTCAAAAAGCCGTTAAGCACGCTTCAGTGTTGTAAAATGCTCAAATAACACGCCTCACACGCACCACGCGTCCAGGCAATTTGACGTGGCGTGACCAACAGCGGCAGGCAAAAGATTTTTTTGCTTTACTTTTTTCCGCAACGTTGTCGCTATTTTTTGCAATTTTTTTACACACAGTTATCTTTGCTTCACATACACACACACACTCGCATGCAGGACACACACACACACACACACACACATACACACACTGTGTACGTTGAGCTGATGTGGCAAAAGTCCTAGCCTAGCAAAAATGCAAGGCAAATTTACCAGTAAAAAATATGACTATGACAACTCTCTGGTCAGAGAAAAAGGAGAGAGAAACGAAAAAAAAAACAAGGAGAAAAGGGAGAGAAAATACGAATCAAGGAAAGAGGTAGAAAGAGAGTGGGCAAGAGGGAAATGAAGGAGAGAAAAAATATTAAAATATGCTGCAGCCATTTGTATACCTGTTAAAATAAAAGGTAAATTACAAAAAGGTAGTTTAGCACTCTTATTTCATTTGAGAATACATTTTAAGGTCAAGAATTTAGCAAGTAAGGCATATAACATAAACATATATGGAAAATCCACATATACATACAGTGACATACAATTTGCCTGCCAAAATTTGGTGTATTTTATGAAATATATTTTTGTTATAAACTAAAGCAGTATCATGAAGTTTTCCATTTGTTTAAAACATAACTATTAAACAATCTTTCATTTAAAAAAAAATAGGTTCGCTAACTTTATTGGTTGGGGAGTCGTGTTCTATGGAAAACATACGTTGGAGGTGTCCTATTCAAGTGACGAGAAGTGTACAAGCGATTTGTTTCTGCTTAGATATTTATAATGAACAATTGCCTAAGGATTGTCAACAATTAAAAGTTATTTAGACACATTTTTATTGTCAGTAGGCTTAAAGATATATAGATATAATTAGCAATAAATATTTTGTTTTATTCATTAATAAGGAACACTTTATTTTATATTAATATTGACACAAGTGTGAGTGATTTGCATGTGAAAGTTAAGAGTACAGGCCATAAACCTTTTCTGCTTAAATGTTAATCTTATTTTAGAGACATTTTCTTGGGGGAAAAGTATAAAGAAAAATCTCGTAAACACATATATATAAATATATTCTAGAGAATTGAGAATGTTATTCATAACAAATGTTATTATGTTTTAGGATCTCTTGGGTCAAGTTTTAAAAACAAACTTTAGATGAAGACAACAAGAATAGTGAGTAATTTATCACATGCCAAGTCAAATATAGGGGGAATATTGTGAATCTTATACTACCACACCTTAAAGGTACTTCTATTACCTTCCAAATTAGACCTAAACTATTAAAATCGGACTGCAGATTTTTTTCGTTTTGAATACTTTTCATTTGTTTGATTTTGAGACGCTATTTTAAGGCAACCATTTAACAATTTTAAAAAGAGCTTAGAACGAGGAATATTTAAAGCAGCAACTCAAAGGCCCTAAGGGGCAAAAAACAGACAAAATTATTTATGCTTTATTTTCTGTATCTTTTATTTCTAGTTTTTTAATTTTTTCTTGACTCTCTTTGTGCCGACACCTGGTCTAAAGATCACTCTAATCGAATCTTGAATCCTTTTGGATACAGTTCTGCTGTGTTTTGGAAACTAACAGAGCATAAACATGTGAATTTTTCACTTATTTACCAAATATGAGTAACTTCTTTTCAATTGTGACTAACTAACCATAAAAAACACTTCAAGTTCTAAAATTAACTGTGGCCAGACAGTTTCTTTGCCATAAAAACTATTCACATAATTAAGGCAGGCTAATCCATCAAACGATAACTACTCAAATTTAGGTTTAAACAGTCATGATACCTCTTAATGGTTTTGCATGTGAGGCATAAAGTTGTGCACAATTCCCAAATGTTAGCAGTGTTTTTTTTTTTTTTTTTTTTGGAGACGCTTATTAAGGATTAAGATATTTCCGTATATTTAATGACAAATATAAAAATGCCCAAAAACGTGTAGAAAAAACAATCGAAAAACAAAGCCATCTAAGCTTGTTAATTTCTTTATGGACAACAAAGACTTTAACATTTAATTAAGATTTTATGGTATTAGGTATCAACTAGTCTATATTTATTCAAATAATTTCAGATCTTTTCCCCTGCTTTCCACTGCATCTCGTTTTTTGCAACTCTTATGCCTTTTGGTTCTTTCTGGACCAGCCTAAGCTGAAATTCTGCAACGTGCAGCATATGTGTCCTTGCATTTGCATGAATGTTTGTCTGTTTGTGTGTGCGTATGTGTATGTGTGTGTGTGTGTGTGTGTGTGTGTTTGTCGAGGTCTTCTGTCTATGTCTGTCTTTGGTTTCCGAGTCCATGTCCTAACTGTTGCATGGCGCCGATTTCAGTTTCAGTTCAACATTTTCTTTTTTTTTTTTTTGGTTTTTTTTTTTTCATTTTGCTGTTTTCAGTTTTGTGTGCTTGTCTCCTTCTTGCCTGCCATTTGTTTGCGCACATATTTTTCAAGTTTTGCCACAAAAACTGATTTATGCGAATGGCCCCCTTTTACCCCGCCGGGTTCGGATACTTCACTTCATGTGGAACTACGGCTGCTGTTGCTGCTTTTGCTGTTGGTGGTCGAAAGATGAGGCTACTGTTT
This sequence comes from Drosophila nebulosa, assembly GCA_024703675.1. Lineage (NCBI taxonomy): Eukaryota > Metazoa > Arthropoda > Insecta > Diptera > Drosophilidae > Drosophila > Drosophila nebulosa. The sequence goes on along the minus strand of CM045724.1, from coordinate 3,422,569 downwards.
GTCCACCGGATGATGTTGATTTGTCAACTTGAAAAGCGGATCTTGTTCAAAATTCTTGCATTTCCTTACACATTGAAAATAGGGTAACAATTTTTTATTAGATTTATTGGCGGAGTTTCCCCAAACCGCAGGCAACAACAAGGCCAAACGGCCACCAAAAAAATTGTCAAACAGTTAACAATAAAAACCCAAAAACTGGCAAATGGGCAAACAAAAGGGCAACTCAACAATTTTATCGTTTTCTTTTTTCTCGTTGCCTTTCTCGTTTAAGGTGAAAAACTTTAAATGAAAATGTGTTTAATAAAATGTATTTGCTTTCCATTTGAACTCAATTTGTTTTAAAATGATTAGAAATTGATGGAGCGTTGCATAAAGCTAATTGGATTTCTCTTTTTAGCCATTGACAACTATTTTGCTTTTCTCTCTAGTTAATCCTTGCAAATTCATCGCACTTTAACATTTTTATAACAAATTTCAATTCAGTCAGTCTCGATACGCAAAGAAAAGATTTCTTAAACAAAATGTAACCTCCCGATATCTAAAAAAATTTCAAAAACTTTATTTTGACTTTAACTTTAATAATCTTACTTATTAACTGCAATGGTTTATGCTTTAATTATAGCCAATTTTAAAGCTATTTTCAACTGATTTTGGCCTGCGTTTATCTAGGCTCTGTTGGGGTTCATCTCTGTTTCAGCTCATATCACAATTGTGAATGCTTTTCTGGTTCACACAGCTGGCAAAAATGCGAGTCACAAAGCTGGACAGAACTTTGACTGGTCAACATGACCACCAAAAACACACACGCACACACACACACACACACGGAAGAAGACAACAATTGCTCTTGCCAAAATGTCAGACTGTGTAAGTGGAAAAATGAACACAGAGTTGGACACATGCTGAAATCGGCATTTGCATTTTTTTTTCATGTCTTCTGCGCCAGGTGCCAGGTGAGGTAAAAACTGTAATGCTTAAAGCGTAGAGTAAATTTAATAACCACTTATTCCCACTTCCTCTCTGTATGTGTGTGTTGGTGTGTGTGTGTGTGTGTGAATGTCCAACTTATTCCTGGTAAATTAAATAAATTATGCATGGGACAGGTGAGACTGTTTCGACTTGAGATGACAACAAGAGCTAACTAATACAAATACAACTACAACAAGACAACTTACCAACAACTTTGACAAAGCCGTATTGCGTTTTAGCCGTCACCGTATTGATCTGACACATATATCTTCCTTTGTCCTCCTCCTGGACATTGTTAATATGCAGGAACCAAGTGCGATGCTTGTCATGCTTATCATGGGTAACACTAATCCTTGGATTACGTGTGATCACATGATTATGCACAGTGAGTATGGCCGATTGTTCGAAATGCATCCACGCCACCTGCAAAACAAAAAACAAGAGAGATTTGCCAAAAATAAAAAAAAGAAAAACATACATAAATGAGAAACAAATTGATAACAGGGCGATAAATTTTGAAGACAAACTGTCATTTCATTTTATGGGCCGAAACTTTCATCATCGGCCTCATCATCATCAATCCCTTATGAAGGATTAACGACATCGTTGTCCAGGCAACGAAAGTTTCAACGAATCTTCTCGCTCATCACATGTCACACCATTGACAGCTGTTGTCGGTAAAAGTTTTTCTACCTCGGCCTCTCTACATGTGCGTCATCGCCTCAGCTTATGCAATAGTTTTTTTTTGTTTTTTTTTTGGTGTTCGCTTTGTTTCCCCCGCCAAACAACAAGCAATTTATGCAAATTTAAGCATCTAACGCATTGACAGAGACGTGCTAAATGTGTCTGTGTCTCAGTGTGCGTGTGTGTGTGTTTGTGTGTGTGTGTGTGTTGGCACGAACAATATCCTAGAGGATGTTGTGCCGATGCCATTTCAATGATAAATTTTAACACACACAAAGCGACAATATCAAAGAGAAGTATTCTATATGTATGTAGGTGCTGGCGGGGGGGCAGACAACTCAGATGAAGATGAAGTGGAGAACTAAGAAAATGTGGCACTTTTCCTTCTTAAGAACCCCCCAAACAAGCAGAGCCGTCTGCTTAAATTCAATATCATAAATTTCAAAAATATAACCTACTTTTTTAATGGATTTTGGAGAACGTTTCAAAAATCAAAAGTATATTTTATTTCCTAAGATTAACATTTTTTTATTTTTTAAATTATTTACTGGCAACTGTGAGGAAATTTCATAAGTATTTAGCTAACCTAAACCCACTGCCAACAATTTCATTTCATCTTTTACATATTCTCACCTAAATTATATTGCCTCAGGAATCTTAAACTTAATTCCTTTATATATTTCTATCAGAATAACCGATTTTATGAAGGATACCTTGTCGAAAGTAAATTAAAATTGCTAAAGTCAAACATTACTTTTTTAAAACTTACCATAATCTTAAACTAGAATTATCTTTGTTTAACTAAGTTTTGCTTATTTTCTTGCTTTAAAAGTTGGTTTCTGCTTTAGGAAATTATTTTTCTTTAGTTTTTAAGATTCTTTTGATATTATAGCTTATTAAGGCAAATGTTTGTCCAAATGTTTTTGAAATATATTTCCAAACACTCTATTCAATTCAACTAATTAACGGGCAGTTCTCGTAAGTAAGTAAAATGAAAACCAATAAATTCCAATAAAGTGCGCGAAATAAGTAAGTGGAACAAACATTTTATAACATTTCCCCCTTTGGGGCATTTGTATTTCCTTTTATTATATTTCTACGACAAGATTAGAAGGCAAAAAGGAGTTAAGTGCATTATAATAGATAATCTATCAGGTTTCAGGACTTCATATTCAAAGATTGAATTTTTTAAGCATTAAGACTTCAATTGGAGTTTTTATGTCCATTTGTGATCTCAAATTTGAAGTTAAACCACTAAAATCTTTCTTGTTGATCTCACCATTTAATGCTTTAAGTCCCCTTTTTTGCGAATTTGACGCCACCTCTGGCTGCTTCTCACTAACATGAATGAGAGAGATCTGCGTCTGGGAGGGGGAGAGGGGGGCGACTGGCGGTGTGGGACGAATTGGCAGCATAGTGTCAAGTCAACATAGACAGATATCGGTTAATTTTTCAATGTCTGCAATGAAAACGTGCACCAAGCCAGACGAAATAGACAAGCGTCCCCCGTTCGTTCGTTATTTTTTTTTTTTTTTTTTGCCTTTCGCCATTTTCATGGAGTAGCATCGATAACGACTTTTGCTTATTTACATTGGACCCCGGCTACGTCGTTGTCGGCTACGGAGGAGTCCTATTCGGAGTCCTTTTCTTTCTTTACCCTAAGTAGTTTGCTAGAACTACGCGTCTCCTTTTTTCCCTGAGTCAAATATTAATGAAGCCACGTTTATCAGACGCAACTGAAGCTAAGTAAAACCGAATGGCGTTGAAAATCAATAGAGAAGTGCATTAAGTGATTTCAATTTTTTTTGCTGCACTTTCCTCTATCACATTTCACTTTTACACTTTACACATTTGCTTTAAGCCATTTGGCCACATTGCAATTTGTGCTGCATTTGCATTTTGAGGTCATTTAAATGAAATTAATTAGGCACCATGTAAAATGTTGAATAGCACAATTTTTTGTTTTTAGTTTTTTCATTTAATATTTAGTTTTTTTTTTAATTTTTTTTTGGTCAGCGAAAGTCAAGGCAAAAGTTAGAGGCAGCGGCCAGCAGATGCTATTAAAATTTTATGCATATTTAAGCCCATTTATAGGTCCTGGGGATTCAGCCGGGGATTACTGCACTGAGCACCGAGTGGACTTCACTTCACTTCAGAATCTCTTTCCTGTGAGGGAAGTTTGTATAATTTTAGTTATGAACATGGTTACACAAATTGCTCGTTAGTTAAATGCTATTCCTTAAGCATTCTTGAGTTTCTAGTTCATGTGACGGTGGAAGGAAAGCTTCTTCTTTTTCGACGGCAAGGCCAGCAAAAAAGGGAAATATTTCGAGAAATTTTCTCTTAAGAAAACTTTAAGCTGAATATTTAAAGTGTTTATTAATTATGTTCAAGTGGATTTTCAAGCTTTGCTTTTAGCAATTTGTAATTTCCAATAATTTAGTTTTTGTTTTTATAGTTCTCACCAGAAATATTCAGATAAATATTTGCACAATTCAATTTAGAATCTTTCAGTCTGCCCATCTGTTTTTCCACATAACTTTAACTAAGAAACTCTCTTCAATTTTTAGTATTCTGACTAACAAAAAGCTTTCAACTCGTATGGAGATAGTTTTGCCATTTCTTGCATTTGGAATCTGTGCGTATTTATCTTCATTTTCCATTGAAAGGCATATGGCCTCCTTATGGCCTAAGTCGATATAGCAGAAAGCGAAAGATGTCGACCAGAAATGGTAGAGGGTAGAGGGAGATAAAGAGACGACGATAAAGAAGAAGAAGAAGATGGCGATGAAGACGACGAAGAAGACGATGTCAGATAGCAGACAAAATGGCCAATTTGCAATTTGCGTAATGGCACAACTCTTGCCGCCTCCCCCCACCCATTTTCTCTCTCTCTCTCACTCTCACTTACTTTATTCTTTTCGCTCTACTCCTACAAAATACTAAATGAAGTCATAAAAATTTAAACAAAAACTAAAAGAGAAGAAACAAAAATGAAGAAAAAAAAAAGGAACGAAATTTTGGAAGACTACAAAAAACAACTTTTAGCCAAAGCAAAAATAAACACACTTTATTATGCCTGAAAATGTTTATGGTAAGACAAACGAGATTGAAGACAGGGGGTGAAGAGGGAAACCCAGAGTCTTGGCTGAGGGGGCGACAACTAAAGCGGCAGCACAAACAACAACATAAACAAACCAAACTTATGCTCATGTTACTGACATTCTTTCCTACTCTCTATGCATGTGTGTGTGTGTGTGTGTGTGTTTGGATGTGTGTGTGTGTGTTTGTGTTTGTATAGGCGTTGAAAATTGAAATACAAACAAGGACACAACAGTCTAAGAGGCTGAACTTAAGAGGCAGAGCAAAAGTGCAAAAGAAACTATGACTGGATGAAAGGACCAAACTACACTCCGTCTCCACTCTTTCCCCTCACACATTATCCTACCCCCCTCCGCTACGTCCCATCTCCGACAACCGCACTCTCTCTCTTTTGGCGCAATGTGAACAATTTAAGCGTAAACGTGTTAAAAAGAGCGTCGAAAAACTACGCAAGTTAATTTCCACGCAGCTCAAATATTTGCAAGAAGCAGCTAAAAGGGATTAAAAAAAATAAGTCAACTCTTGGACACGATGAATTTCAAATGCTCTTTCAAAATTTGCATAACCACATAGAGGCACTTAAATAAAGTCTTAAATAAATGATTTTGGCTGAACATTTTATTTTGGTTGTGCTAGTTCTTGTTAGAAGTTTTTGGCCAACTTTTTAATATATTTTATATTGGTAATCATGCGAAGAAAAAGAAGAAGTCTTTAACTAATAAGTGAACCAACATTAAGTTGTTTGTATTTGGATCTACAAAAGTGCTTTGTTATGATTAACAAATTTTACTTAATGATTAGTTGAAAATATTTCAAGGAGCAAAAAAGACTGGAGAATTAAATTTTCAGGAGAAATTTTAGCTAAGAGAGTTTAGGCACCTACAAGATCAGCGATTTATGTCAAAATTGCCAAAGTTGAAGGACAAATTGTTCATCCAGATTTACTCTTTGTCTCTGATGGCGATGAGATACGAAATATATTTTAAAAGAAAGAGAAAGAAAGAGACTTACATTGAAATGTTTCATTCACGAGAACAACAGGGAAAACGTTGCAAGAAGATCTGCCTATCCATCGACTTATTGCTTATGTACTTAAAAACAAAACTGACCAAATGACAGCTGAAAGAACTTATAATCTTCTATACAATTCTTGAATTAAAGTGTTCAAGCAAAAAATACTGCCCATAGATATAAAATTATAATTATTATTTAAGGCCAGACTAAATAATTTTTCGCTAGAATAGATTGTAATTGCAAAGATTTGTCTCTAGAGAGAGATGGATGACAAAGTTTCTATACCCTCAATATTATTGCCCTCTCTCATCATCATTTGATCCTGTCTGTATGCTCTTCCAGCAATAAAAATCAATTCCAAGTAACCTGCTGCCAGGAGGAAGTGCTAAAGCGGCTTTCAAACTGGCAACGGCCACGACGCGGCGGCAACTATTTTGCATGCAAAGTCACGTTTTATTGCAGCTACGAGTTATTCTACGTCGTTGTTGTTGTTGTTGCTGGCGTGGCTGGAGTCGCTTTTGTTGTTGTTGCTGTCGCTGGTTAACTTTTAAGCATACCTGCGGCAGCCCAAGAGAGTACGAAAAAAACACACCAAAAAAAAAAAACCAAACTTAAGGGTCATAAAAATTATTACGAGCACATAACATGCGAAAGCGAGATGGAGCTATTGCTGCTGTATAGCTTGCTGGTAAATGGGGAGGGGTGAAAGATAGTGGGGGGAGAGGGGGAAGACTGTGTGGTCTTGTGTCAAAATGAAATTTATGCACGTTTCGGCCGCACGCACATTATGGAAATTCAATTGGATGCAAATTTAAATTGCTGACACACACAGAGAGAGAATCACACACACACACAGACACAGAGTCACACACACGGACGCGCACACACACACAGACACACACACATACACACCGCAGAGACAGAGACAAAGCTGAATGGCAATGCATAGCAAGCGCCGCCTAAAAGTATGCAGCAGACAATGAATATTGAGCAGGAATTGCATGAGTTGTGGCCTTTAGGTTTAACCCACAACTATGTGTGTGTGTGTGTGTGTGTGTGCGAGTGTCCATTATCACATGGACAAAGCAAAAATCATTTGTTTTGCTCTCATTCTCTTCTTTTGTATGCCTCACAAATTACTTAATTAAAGAGAGACAATTCACAAAGTTCTACCCGTTCGCTGCCATCTTTGATAAACTTTGTTTGCCACAGCCTCTGTCAACACACACACACACACACACACACACAAAGAAGAATGGCGCAATATACACACGAACAACAACAAGCAACAAGAACAGCCGTAACTCAACTATGGACTACACAGCTCATGAAAGAGTCAACAAGTTCAATGCGAACATTGTAGTCCACGTCGTTGTCCTCGTCGCTGTCCTCGTCGCTGTCCTTGTCATCATCCCCGTGGTCATAGTGGCCCAATGACCAGAGGGTGCCTCCTGTTGCTGTCCCTGAAAGCCCGACTTGTTGACTTGCTCTACTTGCCTCTACGACGCCTAAAAGTTATGACATGAAGCGCCTCAAGTCGGACATCTGAGTTTGATGCAAGGACTTTAATATGTGAATGTGAATGATGGCTAAATTTAAACAATGAAGGTAACAAAAATGCAAACTATTTTAATAAATAAAAATCTATCACAAAGAGCGACAAAGTATCAAGTAAGCTTATTATTTCTATAATATTCCCATTTAGCGTCTGATTTTGGAAATTTTTATAAATTGTATGAAAATTGGCAGCAGTAAACAAAGAAACAAAATAATATTTAAATTAGTTCTGCTCACTTTTAATATTTATTTTGGAGGTTTTTAAGCAGAGACCAAACTAAACTTTTACAAATCAATTCGAAATACATTTCGCAGTGATGCCAAAATTAGTGTGACCAACCTTCTTTATGGCAAAAGATCACAAAAACACAAAAAGAAAGCCTTAAATTCAAATTCAATTTGCACTCAACTTTCGTTCTGCATATGTATAAACAATCTAAAACTTATAAGCCAAATTTAACTTTGATATTTTAATCATAATTAAATTTTGTTTTTGAAAACAAGATCAATGAAGATTAAAGATTGAAATTTGATAGATAATTGACTTCATATTAACATTTGAGCATGTCGTGAATATAATTACAATTTATAAATTGTCTACTATTATATTCAAAGTCTTTAATTCAACAAAAAATATTTAATTATAAACTTATTACATTGAAGCAAGAACCAATCTTCTTAATGAATTTTAAAATTATTAAGCTTAATTGAAATTTTTATCTCACATTTATAGTTAGCTGATTTTTATATTTATTTCATTTAGATTAATTTGTAAATGGTTTTTTTATATGACTTAAAAGATTTATATTTAATTTTAAATTTTTTTGTTGATTGATTTTTGCTGATTTCATTTATTTAAACATTTAATCAAGATCTTTTTGAAATATAATAAAGAGATACAAAGAGTAAGTCCTTTCTGTTAGGGTATTAAACATTTCTCCATTGCTCTGCAGTTTCATTTTGGCCTTTAATTATGATTTCGTTATTTAGCTACAAGTTTATTTTACCTTAAGGCTTTCTCATTTGTGGTCTATACCCCACTTACCTTGTACGAGCCCAAATTCTTGACGGAGCAAGCCAATTTGACATTACGTCCCGCGGGCACTGTTATATTCTCAATGACATCTGTGAATTCCGGATCCTCGCTGATGACTGCCGAATGGAAAAGAAAAAGGAAAAAAAGAAAGAGAGAGAGAGAGAGTAACAGAGAGATATTAAGACGAGACAGAGAGAAAGGGAGCTATAAGTAATTAAGGCAACAACTCAATTAGCGCATCAAAAGTCATTTACTTTCTGTCATTTATGCCCTTCCACCAACACACCCCGTCACTCGTCGCCCCCTTTCGATATGTATTTAACTAAAAATAGAAAGAGTCTCAGTCCCAGTTCCAGTCCCAGCTAAACTCCAGCCATTGAAATGAATTGTCTAAGTATATTTTTAGTTTTAACCAAAATAGAGTGAGAGATTTATTTTCGTTCTGGGGATAAATACTTAAAAATTAATGGCTAATGGGAGGAAAGGCTAAGCCGATTAGCCATAACGAGAAAGTTTTGTCAGCTAAAAGCTGTCAATAAAAATATCATATGCATACATACATATATATATGGAAAATCACGAATAGACGCTTTGGGTATGCATATAAATAGCCAAGCACTGATATAGGCTGACAAAACCATAAATCATAATTAAATTTCACGCTTTACATCCAATGTCCGAGCAGATCCGGTTAGGATGAGGCCCAGCTTCAGTTTAGCCTAGTGTGAAATTGCATTTTGTTGCAATTCTCTGTCTGTTGTTCTGTGGCACTTGCAGTTAACGTGGCTTGTTATTGCCTTTTGTTTTGAGCCATTCCACTCATCTAGCAACAACAGCAACCACATACAGCAACCAATACCATTTTCCATTCCATTCCATTCCACTAGAGGGGCTGGGGCCAGTCCTTCGCCCTTGTGCATTAAAGGTGATAAATGTTGTGCAAACTGCTGGCAGTTTGGCAGCTCTCAGTGGTGTGACAACAACGCGAGAGAGAGAGAGAGAGAGAGAGAGAGAGCTGGGCTGGGGGGTAGTGGGCGTTAAAGCGGGCCAGTTGGCTATTGTTTGTATTCGATATCAATTGGTTTGCTGGCCATGGATAAAATGTGGCCTTCAATTGCATTTGACTCGCAGCAACAAATACTAAAGGAGCAGATGATATGCTCAATGGGCATTGCGTTGCTAGTCGTTAATTAAATCAATACTAACCGTAATTGTTGCAAAGAGTTATTTTTATATTTTAAGTTTATGAAACTTTTAAATGAGTCATCAAAAAATGATCAGCTTATACAGTTACCATCTACAGAGCTGCTAAGTTCTCTCATCAACAGACATTGCAGTCGCAAACCGCTACTTCAATGCTAAAACTAGTTGGGAATTGCAAACAGATTAAGTGAAAGAAGAAAAATGCTGCTTACAATCCAAAAGCTCATCTTACAAATGTGGTCCTATCTCCATGGGGATTTAATGTAACATCAGGACAGAAAACAAAAACTCCTCTGATCTATGAAAGATGTAAGCATATATAGGAAAAGAACTAACTAGAATTTTTTGTTATTCAATTTTCAGTCTATTCATTTGTGCGAATTCATTAAAGGAAAGTTCAACCTGATTAGAGTCTTTTTGACATAACAAAAACTTTGATTCTCAATGCACAATTCTCTCTCTTTCTCTCTTTTAACTCTTATTACTCCCTTTGGTTCATTTTCTTTTCTGTTGAAGTAAAGATAATCTTTTTCCAGACCCTACTAATGGTTTCGACTCTATTTTTGAGCTTGTCATAACGAGAATTTTCGACTTTTTCGATTAAGTTGACTTCAATCAAATGAGCTAACCTCAGGCTCTTTCAACAAATCCTGAGAACTTTTATTGAATAGTCCTGAGAATCCTTTGCCATGACTAAAACCCAAACTGTTTGCCCACAGAATTAAAACGAAATGAAAGCATTCTCAAAACTCAAACTCTGTAAGCAAAACATTTTGAATCATTTGTAGTGAAACCAGAAACAAACATACATACATACACAGGTAGGTTTACACACCTGAAAGGCAACTTTTTAGATATATGTATGTATGTATTGGAGACTGCCAGATGCACGAACATATTTTCAAAAATCATCATTATGGATTCAGTTAGCTGGCTCACTGGCACATTTTGATGTGCTGTCGGATCTGCTGGCTAGCTGGCTAGCTGGCTACCTTTAGCTGCAACACTCATTAAAGTTCTAATCACCTGCAACGACGACAATTAATTAGCTGGCTTTGGCCCGGGCAACCGACAGCAGCAGCCATAGCCATTAGTTTAGCCAACCTTCCGCCTACCAACCTATCGAGGGGCTAGAATTCCCAACCAGCATCAGATAAACAAAGGCAACGCCGTGGCATGGGCCCAGGAGGAGGCTTTGGCTTGGGGTTGGCTATTTAAACGACATCCGACACAACCTGAACGGATATTACAAACTACCAGGAACCTTCTAAATATTAACAACAACAACAGCAAATGGAAAATATAATTAAGATTTTGGGTAAATTTTATTAGATACTGAGTTGCTTGACGAGTTAGAGTAACTCCTTGCACTTGGATTTGATCATATTGAATGTGACACTGCCAACATTCTGGGCCGCATTGTTGAGCATCTCAAAGATATGACGATTCTGTTGACCCTGGTCCACAGTTTGTTCATGCAGTTGTCGCAGTGCCCTCACATAGGCCTCATATTTCAGTGTACTCTCCGTATCCAATTTGAAGTTCTCATACAATTGTTGTATATCATACAATTGTCGCGCTGTATCGTCGTGCAGTAAACTGAGCGGGGTTTCGGGTAAAAGTTGAATCCATTGTTCATGCACTTTTTCCAAGAACTCAAAATTGCTAAAGAGAAATATAACAAACAGATCCAATCCCTTGGCCTTGAGTTGCTCTAGCAGTTGCTCCGTCAAATGCTGTTCCGTGTGGGCTGTCTCACTCAATTGCTCATAGTCGGTGGTCAGATGGCGTTCCAAGTAGGCATAGAGCTTCTGTCGTTTCTCAAAGAAATCTTTGATGGCCAACATGCCATCGATTTGCTGTAACAGCTTCTCCAATTGCAAAGTATTATCGGCCAAATCCTCATGTTCGGCATCAATGATGTCTTGCAGAAGGCCACGAAGTATAAGCAAATAATTGTCAATAATTTCAGCTCCAGCGAGCTTAACGCGTTCATAGAGTTCTGCTCCAAATTGATTGAGATTGATTGATTGGGTTCGATTTTCAAAAGTGTGTGTTAGATTCAATTGCTCTAGGGCAGCTCCGACTGTTTTTTCATTGATCAGCGATGATGATGATGATGATGAACCTTTACGCCGCATTGAAGTGGGTCGTTCAAATTGCTGACATAGACGATGCAGACGCAATTGACGTATCTCTTGGGCACTCGAGTCGCGGGCACTTTTCAATAGTTTCTTCAAACGATTCAGAAAAACCAAATTGCGTAGCACACAAATGTGTTCCATATTGTCAGCATCATGCACATCGACATCCAAAACTTGTTTGATCAATGTCACTTTGGTCTGAAGTTTCTGACTCGCCTTTGCCGCATTTAACTCAGACGTATAATTGTTATATCTGGAATTGACAATTAACTTTTCCAAATAACCATTGAGATCGTATTCGGCCTTTTGCTCGGCCAAGTTGGCCAATTCTCGCAGAAAGTCCAATTGATAGTCTTTGGCATTTAATTCCATTAACATGTCTCCTCCATCCACGAAACAGAGACCCAAACAAAGCCACAACACTTTGAACATCTTCTCAATGATGCTCGGCAAAGCGAACTGAATGAAGAGCCAACTGCTTATAGTAAAGTATTTGAAATAGTTGAGAATGTAAACATCTCAGTTCTCTGATTAGACTTCGAGAGAGAATTCGTCTGAGCGAAGTGGGTGTAGGGGCAATTCGAACGGGTCAGTCAGTCACTCGCCATTTGATACGATTACGATGACAGCTGGTCTTATCGCACTTTTATATATGTATGTACCACATATATTCTATCTATGTACATTAGGGTGGCCCAAAAATTTCAAATTTACCCTACATCGCAGGGCACCCAATATTTTTTTTACTTTAGTTCAATGCTCAATGTCTTCAAAGTTTTAAAAAAATTAGTAATTTTCTTATTTTTTTTTTTAATATTAATTTCTGTGCACTATTTTTTTTTTAGGTGCTGTTATTTTGAAATAAATTACAAGAAAAGTGTATTAAAAAGTCAAAAATAATTAGAACTGTTATGTTGCGACTCAGACTTTATCATTGTGTTATCATATTATCTAAATAAGTAAAAACTTAAAGTTTATTAGTCATAGTCAAATGCTACCATGCGAAATATAAATACATTTTTCCGCCATAGACATGAAAAAGTGCCTTTGGTCCGATAAAGTATCACTTTATAAAGCAGTATCGGTTTTTTTTTTCAAAATGCCCTATTTTTCAAATTTATTCTTAACCTTAACATGTCCATCAGCACTGTCTTTCAATTGGAATATTATCTTTAAACTCTGCCAGTATACTTATTTTATTATAATTAAGATAAAGAGGGGGTGCCTAGCTATGTAAACTAGTGTTGAAATTTTGACTGTTTAATATGGGCCACCCTAATGTACATATACATATATGTACCTATCTAGGTTGCACTGAGAAAAATGTTGCGGCAGGGCTAAAACCGCATTTAACTTTAGCATGCGGTCAACCCTACAAACCGAAGGCAATTTAAGTTAAGCCCGCACAGTATTTTATACCAACCAAACCAAAACTTGGCCAATTGCACAAGACGAAAGTTGTAAAAATGGCGAATATGGAATACGCTAACTACCTATAAATAAGTGGTATAGTTTCTCTATTCTTTTTCCTTAACCTTATTTTAAAATAAAGGAGTTAAGGGCTATTACTGTCTTATGAATCAATTAGTGTTTATATTCTTGTGTGATGCCAATTTTCCACCTTTTTCGTTGTCTTCCTTACTTGGCTTCCTTACATCTTGTTTAGGATCAGTTTTCGAATATTCGAAATATGATTTTAGTTTTTAGATTTTTCAAATTCATTTATTTAATGTCCTTCTTCTCCTATTCAATTTGAAAATTTCGCTCACATTTCAGGTAAGGGCATAAGCAAGGTCTCGACTGCAAATAGTTTGAAGTGAACCGCCCACTAGACTTTGGTCTTTGGGTAGCTTCAATTCGCTGCTCAGTGTTTCACCTGTATTTACCCCAGTTCCCTTGTGGCTGTGCCACAGTACGTGAGTGCAGGCAGGCAATTGTTGACCAAGCTGGTCCACCTATTCACCTGTCTCTTCCTAACTCTGGGTGTGGCCTGTCTCTCTCTCTCTCTCTCTCTCTCTCTCTCTTTCTCTTTGGCAAGTTAAATAAAAGTTGCAGACGCTTTTCATTCATTGACAAAACTTCAACGGCATCCTAATTGTGATGTGGCGTGACTCGGTTTCGTTTCGTTTCTATTTTTCGAACAGTGTCCAGGTCTGGCAGCTTGATTGAAATTTGTCAGGTTGATTGAACTCCTTTTGGCCAGTTGACGAATGTTTTTACCCTTTTTTCTATGTTCTATGTATTTTGGACCGGAGTTTGCTTGTATCCTTTTTGCTTTAAATCATTTAGAATGCCCAACGAGTTTAGTTTCATTTTAGTTCCTTTAGTTCTCTTTAGCAATCTTGTTCATTAGCTTTAAATATTTGATCAAAGCGACTAATGGTCACACACACACACACACACACACATACACAGCGGACACTGTAAAGGCAAAAAGGTAGAAAGAGAGAGAGGGCTAAAGTTTGCCTGGGTTGGTGACTCCTTGTCCTGCCAGAATGGTTGCCTGCTGCCTGACTGCTTGCTTGCTAGCCTGCCAACCGCAAGGCAACTTCATGATTGCCAACACCTATTAAGACAGCAGCCAACAACAGTAACAACAACAAACAAAGCTTAAGGCATAAAAAGAGTGAGGGGCGAGGAAGAGGGAGAAACGGAGAAACGGAAAAGAACGTACAAAAAAAAAAAAAAATCCTAAAAGTCACAACGTACAAGTTTTTAGCAAAAGAAATTTTCCAACAATTGCACAATTGGCATGCGCTACGCATGCGGATGAATGGGCTGTGGGGATTTGGAGACAAAAGTTGCCCCAATGGAAAGAGAAAATAATAGTATATAGAAGCATTTATATATATGATGGGGAAAATGGCATGCCCACGAATCTTAAAGAATTAATCGGCGGAATTAAAGATTTTGATTTAAAAGCGAATCAAAGACATTTCAATTTACAAGCTGCTGGTGGAGTCGAAAGTTTCTTAAACTTAAAACTAAGAGTATTTAAAAAATAATAATCACTTTCTTCTAAATAAGCAGTAACATCCAAAGCGCTTTCCAATAACCCTACTAAAGGAAATTTCTGATATTAGAAACTTTTCCAAGTCACTAGACAAAGGATTATTTAAATGATACCCTTCAAAAATAAAATGCCACTTCGATTAGTGTTGGGTAAACATTGCTCATTTTAGTGAACATGTTCACTTGTTCCTTTTTTTGTTGTTCACTACAGTTACTCACTACATTTTTCAAAAAAAAATGTAAAATTTAATTACAATTTCACTTTTCGCTGGCGAACTTGAGCAAAAAACAGTGTGGAAAATGTTGCAAAGAAGAACAAGTGTGCAGAAATGCGCAAAGAAGAGCAAGTGAGCGGAAAAGAATAAGTAAACACAAAAGAACAATTGGAAGAGAACATGTTCAGTTGCTCAGTTTAGTGAACAACTCATTTTTGTTCACTCACTAATGAGCAACCTAACACTAACTTCGATATATGTTAGTTCCAATTGACATTTTGATCCTCAAAAGTCCTTTAAACAAATTAGACTTGTTGCTTCACTCTTAATTCCTCAAAGACTATACTATCCAAAGATCATATAATTGTACTTCCTATAACAAGTCCCAAACCAAAATGGATCACAATTTTCTGAGGTGCAATTTGAATGGATTTTACAACCCGAGCAATGATTTCTTTGGGGAAAAGCGCATACACAACTCTTTCTGGCCTGACTTTTCATTCATATTATTCTGCTTTTTATTTCTCTCTCTCTCTCTCTCTCTCTCCCTTTTTATGCCTTAAAGACAAAACTTTGCAATTTTTTTCCCTTTAGCTCGGCAAATGCTCGACATTTTTTAACAAAACCAGAAACAGAAACAGAAAACTTTGCCGCGGCAATGGGCCATCCATAAAACTGTAGACAAGCAGGAGACGGTTTGCCTTGGTCCTTGGGGCGGGGCGAGCGGGCGGCAGTGTTGGGCGTAAAAAGCGCTAAAAGCGTTTAAATGAATTTAAAAGAGTAAAACTTTTGTTTTTTTTTCACTAGCAATTTTTTTTTTCTCTTTTTGGTGTTTTTGTTCTCAGCTTTTGTGCATTTCACATTGTTTCCTCATGCTGTGATTTTGTTTAAAGTTCCAGAGAAAGATAGGGAGAGGGAGAGAGCGAAAGGGGGAAAAAGGGAGAAACTGATAGGGAGAGGGAGAGGGTTGATGGGTAACGTGTGGGGATAGGGTAATTTCCATGCAAATGATGAGCCGGCTTTGGTTACTGTAAAGCCAAAAGCCAAAAAGCCAACGCCAACTTAATTGATATGCTTAGAAAGAACAACAGTCGAATGACAGTCACTGAAATGTGAACTGGGCAAAAAGTTTTGCGAGGGACTCGGCACTGGGCACTGGAAAGTCCAGGACTCAGGACTCGGTGTCATCCATTTCCCATTCTCGAATGAAGTTTCAGTCTCTGCTTTTGCTTTAGCTTCTATCCCTTCAGTGCTTTTTCGTGCCTTGGCTGCATGACTGTCACAGTCAATTGACCAGGGCTGGGTTAAGAAAGAGACTGCAATAACCCAATTCGTAAGTTGCACAAATTGAGATGAATGCACCACAGAAAATGCAACTAGAAATTGTTAGAGACACAAACTAAAAGTTCATTTCAAGCAATTTTCAATGGTATAAAACCGAAACAAAAAATTTACTCTGCCGATTAATTTATGAGTCATGCACTCAATGCGTTCTATCAACTAAGAGAAATCTTCTACAATACCAATAAAAGGTACCTTAAGTAACTTCAGATTACGTTTCCGTAGAGTATTCCAGTGATTTCTCCAAATCGCTTGACCCCAAGCAATGACATTCTAATTATCTATGTAAATGAAGATGTCATTAATTTTAAAGGCTTTACAGTATCAAAAAGAATGACCTCGTTTTACTACTACTTTTTATAGGAAACCTAAGATTATGCCGAACAAAGTGACCCCAATTTGAGAATACTCTCAAATACACAAATGGTCATCATCGTCGTCGTCGTCGTCGTCTTCTTCAATAAAGTTCTCATTTTGCCGTTTTCCTTTCATGTTATTTCTATTTGGTAGATTAAGTGATGACTTGAGAAACGGTGAGTAAGCGAACATAAAACAAATACAAGTATATAGTATTATATTTTATGCTTGTTTGCTTTTCCCTTTTCGTTCGCTCTTTAAATTTGCCAGCGCCATAAAGTATGCTAGAAATGCAGCTGCTTGCCTTGGGTCTATTCCCCCATCTATCTCTGGGATGAGATGTGGGTCAGGGTTGGATGTCAGTGTTTATGCATTTAGAGACGTGTCGTTTCCCATCCTTGTCGATGTTGTTTTTGTTTTTGTTGTCGTTGTCGTTGTCGTTGCTGTTGTCCAAGTCCTGCTAAACAGAAGGTAAAATGGTAACAACTCTCTGACTTTACTTTTGCCTTTGGCTCTGGTTTTATGGCCAAGTCCAAAAAGGTTGGCAAGCAGTTTTCGACTGTCAGCAAAGCAACGAAACGGCCAGACGGGTTGCGTGGGAGTGCGGGTAAAAAGTTCTACAAAATACACATGCCATTGCAGCATGAGATGAGATGAGATGAGGTGAGGTGAGGTGAGGTGGTGTGCGGCGTGGTGAGGTTTGGCTGGGTGAGGTGAGGTAAAAGACGCTTGGTGAAACACCAAGTTCAATCAAGCAAATGTAATGCTGCCCTGGCTGCCAATTGCAGGCGAAAGCACAAAATACAAAGATTGAAACGAGCATTGACAGTTTGACTGAGTGAATGAATGACTGACATGGCAGCTGTAATGTTGTTGTTGTTGTTGTTTCTTGCTTTTGTTGCTGCTTACTGTTGTTGTTGTTGTTTATGCACAAGCAATTGCATATATGCAATAACAAAATGGGTTACCACAATAGTTAATATTAAAAAAAAATTAATACAATTTTAACTGAAAATTGCAAATGAACTTCTTCGATCTAGTAGTATGCAAATTTAATCTTGAAAAACGAGTCACAACTCAATATTGACTCGCGCGATATATCTCCAGCACCATCTTCCCCCGCTTAGTCAGTTTTATTTAAAAGCAGTTATCCTAAGGACATAAGATATGACAAAATCGAATATTGGATTCAATGGGGTTCAAAAGGCAAGTGTACCCACGTTCAAAGTGTTCCAAGTGTGACTTTTACCTTTGCTCAAATCCTTAAAATAATTATTTTGTATCATACGACACATAAGTTTAGGTAATTAATATATAATATTATAGCAGAAAAACAAAGAGTCTTAGAAGTTTAAACGTATTAAATTATTAAGATCAAAAGAATGAAATAAATAAAATATTAATTCATCAATTACGTATATGTATTATTTGCCTACGCCTAGGATACGTAGAACAAAATAAATTTGATATTGGTCAATATTTATGGCCATATTAATCGTTATATGCATTTAAATATTTTCTTAATCTTCCCATTTTAATTCAGTCCTGAAAGGTTTAAATACAGAAAAAGAACACTGCCTCTCATTAAATACGCTCTAAGCATTTTGTTTTTTTTTTGTTTTCACTATTTCTTTTATCAACAAGTTAATAGTAAACTATTTAGGGCATTTAATTTAGTTGAAAAACTTCTTGACAGCAATTCAAATATTCTATGAAAAAGCAAAATGGCTAAAGAAAATGTAATTTGTTTATATAGGTTTGCCTTAATAGATATTTCTATTACACCGAACAGGGAATTGTAGATAACTGTAGATGCCACCCTCGGTCAGTTTACAAATGTGTCCCCAGACGACGTATGAGTATATGTAAGCAAAAGCAAAGTCAGAAGCTACTCAAGCGGAAATGCGCATAACTGCAACACAGCCTCTACGCACGCACATACACACACACACACACACACACACACACACACACACGAACACACAGACGCTATTGGCAGACTTTAAGTAGCCAGGCTTTCAAAAGGCAATGGCAATAGTGCTAAAGAGAAGGACTCTAACAACGCAACTAACGATGATGGCTTTTGCCTACCATCAAACACTAAGTGCTGCTTTATTAACCAACATCGTGTTGGCCTTTGGACATTGGCACAAGCAAACAAACAACAACTGGGCAAAATATAAACACGAAGTCAAGTGAATTTTACCCCAAAGATGTTGTCCGCCTCTTAATTATGCACTTTGAGCCGTGTGTCCCTCTACACTCGATTCGCTTACCATGTGCGATAATTGGCCAAGGCAAATGTCATTATAAGCGTCTAATGGGCAATGTTATGGCTTGTAGAATCTTCTTAAAATGCCATCAAATGAATCGATCAGTTAGTTAGTGAAAAGTTCATGAAATGTGCACATCTTGGAAAATTTGGTGGCTTAGTTTGCAAATTCTATTTAGTTTATGTGCAAATGTTAAAAGGTAAAAAGCTGAAAGTGAAAGTGTTTTTTAATGAAAACGTTATGAATGAACGAGTGAAGTGACGTAAATAGTGTTACGGCACATTAAATCCACTCGTAAATCTTATCAGCATCTCTCTAACTGAAGTGGAATCGAACTTTTGCGGGCACTAATCAAGCCCACCTCAATTCATTTTACGGTTTTTAGGTGTTCAATTAGTGGATCAGTTAATGTAACTTATCGTTTTCCCTTTTTAGCCATGGTCGAAGCTTTTATGTGGTATCGGCAGCTGGTTCCATCTTTTCCGGTCGTCCCTATGGCGTCGTTTTGTCTCTTTACAATAGCCAAATGAGTTCCAGTTGTGTCGTCAGTTTGAGTGGACCCAATTTGAACCTGAAAATGCAATATAATCTAACACCTCAAGATCCATGTCGCTCACATCAATTCCAGTTGCCAGAGCTCCAACCGGGCGACTATACATTAACAATCGAAAGTATTCGCGGTGAATATTACAAGAACTCTACGCGCCTCAACTGGGAAAGTCCAAAGAGTTTTATTAAAATACAAACACCCAAGTATTATTATAGACCGGGTGAACTGCTTAGATTCCGAGTTTTGTACTTCAATGAGCAACTGAAGCCAGTGAAACCTCCACCGGAGTCCACTATACAAATTGTTGATGGCAATAACAATCTTGTGGCCACCTACAGGAATCTAAAGGCAAGAGATGGAGTTTATCGTGGTAAATTTAAATTGGCTAGAAATCCAGTTTTGGGTCGCTGGTGTCTACGCACAATGAATGGGCCCATTGTAATGGGGGAATGTGCTCACTTTCGGGTCCTGCAATATGTGGCCCCGCCCTTTAAGGTGCGTTTACAAACAAAACGCAATGTGGCCTTGACGGAAAAGATGCTATCGGTGCACATTAAAGCCTACTATGCATCTGAAAATTACGTTGAGGGCAGTGTAAACCTTTTCGTGACATCTGACCCTCACGTTAATCCCTTACACAGGCCCATAAACCTGCATCTAACCAAGCGTTTGATAAGTGGCAAAGCCGACTTTCTTCTTACGTTAACACAATTCGAGCAACAGATACCAGAGGATAAGGAACTTTTGCTTCGCGTAGCAGCCACAGTTAACGAGGGCTACACATCGGATAGTGCCAATGCGACACAAGTGATCTGTCTTTATGGCAAACCCTTTATAGTTCAGTGTATTTACACTGTAGGATATTGCCGCAGTCTTATAGCCAATCGAGACAATAGTCTCACATTTCGTATTACAACGCTGGATGGTGAGAATGTGGCCACAAAAGGAGCCGTCAAACTGATCTATTCCTCTGTCTCCTTACCCGAAACCCTTTCCTTTACATCGCAATTGAAACCAAATGGAATTGTTAATTTTCCAAAAGTTAAAATCATAAAAACCAAAAACCCAAATGAAACGACACTGGTTTTCAACACGACAATGGAGTATCAAGGAATGGAACTTATTTTACCCAATACGGCACTAACGTGGCCAACTGCAAGAACTATTCGAAGTCCTCGTCGTGGCAAAAAACATGGTCATAATCATCGTCATAATAATGGCAGCACTACGTGAGTAATAAACTTCTCCTTTAATCCGTTCGCCAAAAATCATTTATTAAGCTTAACAAGTTTAGATTATTAGTTGTCAATTTGCGTTTTCAATAAGCTAACTATTTTGATATGCGTATCTTGAGAAGATTAGTTGAATTATGGTTAACAAGAAACTATTAACTTGATGTCCACTTATCTTTGATAAACTTAGTGTTCAAGCAGGCACATCGGAGTACATACAATTTGAGGTCCAGCAGAGATTTGAGTATGCCATTTGTGTGGTTATGTCGAATGGCAATGTCCTGGCTGGTCATCGCATTGTGCCCGATATTTTTGGCTTAATTGAGGCCAAAATCCATTTTGCCGCTGATATGTGGCCATATGCGCACTTATTTCTCTATGGCATGGAAAGGAATACTCTATTTGTGTCATTAAAAACCATTGCCATACAGGAACAACGTAATAAGGTGATTTATGAGAATTCTTCTTTACCTTTCTTGCATTTTCTAATAACCATTTGGCTTTAGATATCAATTAGAGCTCCGCGTAAGGTCTCTCCCGGCGAAAGGATAACTCTTAATATAAGCACTTCACCACATTCCTATGTGGGCTTAATAGCCACAGATGAGATACTCTTCGACTTGGGCGATAGGGGAAAAAACGATTTGAGTGCAGCAGAATTGAATGGATATTTGAATATGCTACGAGCAAATGCAACTATGGATCAGACCTATATGGATTTGCCAAGTGAAGATTTTGGCTTGGTGAGTCTAACCAATGCCCCTAATATAAAGAAAGCCCTTATGGCTGGTGAGTAACCTAATTATTTTGTACAATAGTTTTCTGGTTTATTTTAAAATTGTGATTTCGAAAACAGAAAATAAAAAGCCTCGCCAAAAGAAAGTCCTCTCTCGCAAGTCCATTGCCAAGCCGATTAAAGCCCGCACATTCCAAATGCCAACTGCATCCAAGGAGCGTCGCAATTTTGCTGATGTCTGGTTATTCGATATTTTAAGAAGGTGAGTATTCCCTATATATATATATCCCATATTCAAATCATTGAATCGGTGCTACGAGTGTCCACAATCAGTTGATAGAACGAGAGCACCACCAATATGAAATAGACCTTGGTAGCTAAATTAGAATAATTAAATCTGTTTCAAAGCGAACGAAAACTTACACAATACAACCACCAGAACAGACAAATAGATATGTATATCATAGTTATATCTGATAAGTGCTACTATACTATAGCTAACCAAAAAGAAGGTTGAAGCTATAATGCTTATCAAGTAGCTGAATAGAATCCCAGACGATTCCTACTTAGAGTTGACTTTAGTCATTACGATCTGCAAAATTTCGATTCATCGATTCTTACATGAGAAACTATTGTGGCCAAGTACATGGATACGGCCATAATGCAGGAATAGACCAAGCATATGATAACACTGCACTCCACCATGCCCTGGAAGCCTTGCGAGTTATAAGTAATAAGTTTAAAAAAGAAACAAGCACAAGGAAACGGCACAATTCGTTACCGAACGTCAAATACATATAATAAGCTCCCGAGGCATAGAACATAGTCTCGATCACGGAAATCACACGACAGCCCACACGTAAACTTATGAAATATAAAAAATTATCCACATACACCATTACGTACAATTTTCTTCTTCGTTTTTTTTTTTTTGTTTTTTGTCTGTATTCTGTAATAAGAAAATTTTGAAACTATTTGAAACTAAGCCTACTTTCTTTGTAGCCCATCGAGTGGTGTGATTAGTCGGGAGTTTGTGGTACCGGATAGCATAACCACCTGGAAATTGAATGCCTTCTCAATGCATTCCTCACGCGGTCTAACAGTGCTCGATAATCCCATCTATATACAGAGTAGTAAGCTCTTGCATCTTAGCACCAATCTGCCATATAGCATAAAAAAAGGTAAACTCAACTTGAAAACACTTACTCGAAGTTATTGGCATTGTTTTTTTTTCTCTGCAGGTGAAGTTCTACGTCTACCTGTCACCTGTTTCAATCAGCGAGAATATCAACTGGAGGTCACTTTGCATCTTAACTACAATGCCGCCAAAATGATGTTGCTAGATAAAAATCAACAGGAAATTTCAAATTCGGATATTGCCATGTCCATAGGTCCCTCTGATTTTGGTGTGGCATTCTACTATATAAAAGCCTTGGCAAAGGGCATATTACAGCTAAGTTTTACGGCAAAGACTTCTACAGACCTCGATGATGTCTTGCATCAACGATTGAGAGTCGTTGGTGAGACGCAAGTTCAAGAGGTCAAGTCAATGGTCTATATACAATCAACCCATCAGCAGTCAAAAGAAGAAAATCTTACCATAAAGCATAGAGGCGTGCAACAACGATCGACCAAACCCATTAAATGTCTAGTAACCGATCAATTAATTGCCATAGCCTGGCAGAATCTGCCAACTTTTCATCCATTTGACAATGCTGAGGAATCGATTAGTAAATTCTTGTCAAGCCTTTATCTATGGGATTACATGGAGAGTCAAGAACTGCTGAATGCCACTTGGAATAAACGTTTCGAAGATCGTTTCAATGATGGCTATCAATCGATGTTGCGTTTTCGAAAATCGAATGGAGGTTTCTCCTACTATGCCCGACAAGGAGCTAAGAAATCCAACTGCAGTTCTACCTGGTTAACTGGCTTTGCCATGAAAGCCTTGCAAATCCTACAGAGAACCAAATATATTTGGGATCTCAATTTATTGCGAACGACAAAGGCATTTCTAATGTCACGTCGCAGGGGGACGACAAGCTTTTCGGAACTTTGTATGACTCCCACAAGGAGTAAAATGTCCGACTTGGAGCTCACACTGGAAATCTTTAAAGTCTTGGAATCTTTGCTAAATAGCAATGACAAGAAACATATACAATTCTGGCTTAATACGCAGTTGAAAAAGAAGAAAAGAGTAGTCCCAGCTAGATGGAGAGCCAATCACTTTGATCATTGGCTAGATGCACGTGAAGCCCTAAAACAGGCTGGTTCCCTGCTGCTGCTACCTCATTTGAGTCCACCCGAAGAACAGTTTAAAGGATTTAGCTGGCTTATTAGTAAACTGTATGGTGATCACAATACTCTCAGTTGCTTTGAATCCTCTGTGGCCCAGCAAGGCATCTATGAGTATTTGAAACGAAATCCCATACTTCGAGATGAGTTAAAGGTGCGAATCTATGATGGTTCGAGGCAAATTAAATTGCAATTCAAGGAGCCGCCAGAGTCGAATGTTCACCATATTGTTTTACAGAATAGCATCAATTCAGTGCGCATTTATGTCAAAGGTCTCGGCCAGGTGTTACTCCAATGTAGTTCCCCCGACAAAATTGATAATTTCAATGATATACCAAGTAGTCGCACAATTGAAAGAAAACGTTATTATCTACAGGTAATTCCTGTCATTAATAAACAACAATTGACTCTTAAAATGTGCTTGCAACGTCACAATGTGCAACGTGTTAACTATGTGGGAAGTGTTCTGGAATTGCAATTGCCCACTGGATACGTATTGAGTGAGAGGAAAGTAAAGAAACTGCATAGCCATCGACTGGTGAGAGTAAGTTCTGCATCTTAAAGCAAAGTTTTGGAATTAATTCATTAAAGTTCTTCTCACACAGCAAGCCATCTCGGTGAATGACAATACAAAGTTACTTGTGGAATTGAAACCTTTGACAACGAGGCGTATCGATTGCCTACCAATCCAGGCCAAACTAATGCATAACCTGGATAATCTGCAACCTGGTAAACTTGTGGTGTACGATGTCAATGCCAAGCAGGAAGCTGACATTCTAACCTACAGGATTTCCACGGCAGCGGAAAATGTATAAGCAATGTCGTACGCTCATTTCCCTCTCTCTCTCTCTCTCTCTCTCTCTCTCTTTCTCATTTAACCTAATTGCCAATTTCCGTAATAAACATGTGTAGATTTTTATATTAATTAGAAAACCTTCTCATTAGGCAAAGAACTTCCTGCGAGAAGGTAGCACAAACTTTCGGCTCGAGAAGTCAGGTGAGAAGCAGAAGTACATACTTCCTCTCCCCTCTTCCCGCACGCACCCATTCCAGTTAACCCCCTTTGAATGAAAAATATAAGAAAAAAAGTTCAAAAGCCGCGAACCCTCTCGAGTGACGCCCGCCCGCCCGCCTGCCCGCCTGCCTGCCATACCACGATTCTCAAAAATTTAATGACTGGCGCGTGGCAGTCGCGTATTTGTTTACACCCCAAGGACATTACCAGGCTTCGTGCACTGTGTGTGGACTGTCTCGCATTTCGGACTCCTCTTCGACAACTCCGCTTGTGTTTAATTAATAGTAGAATGGGCAATGGCCCACAGAATCCAGGACTCCAGACTCCACCACTTTTGGGGTAAAGTAAACTCTCTGCACAAGGTCCTTATGAATGTTATTGCATATTAATGAGAATGAGAAAATGGAACCAAGTCTCATCGTCGAGCTGGTGTGTGTGTGTGTGTGTGCATGCCTCAATAAATACAAATAAATTAAAAAGCAATAGAGAATGTCGGAAATTGTTTAAATTATGCAAAACAAAGCATTGAAAACAATTAAACAAGATACGACGACACACATAAGAAAATTTTGAGTCAAAGCAAGAGGCGGCATCCTTTAGGACAATCATCATTTGTTAAGGAAAATTTCCAAAATTTTGCAAATGATTTTGACCACATTTCATTTAAATGAACTCTATAAATTTATGCAACATTTGCGTAAAGTCAAACATTGATCGAGTAGAGTGAAAGTAGCTAAGCCTGGGTAAAGGATTCAATGAAACTGTCTGTCCACTTTAAGGAGCTTAACAAACCACAGAAGAAATTGAGGACAATTTATTGATCCTTCGTGGAGTTAATTTGCAAATCAATTTGAGTTGAAGGTTCATTTTAGTATTTTTTATGAAATATATAACTTGAACTTAGATCAATCAAACATTTTGCATAGACAACAAACAACAGACAACAGAGAGAAAAAAGAACTTTGCACTATACCCAAATGACCTCGATAACCAATCAATATAAATCAACTTTGAACTTTCTGTGTCTGTGTGTGTGTGTGTTAAAGAGAAACTTTGGACAACAAACAAAATGTGGAGAAAGAAAAACCAAATACACCAACAAAACAAATGAAAACATTCAAACTGCAAAATGGCATAGAAATGAAATCAAATAAAGTGAAATAAAAGTTCAAATAAAATGTGATTATATAGAAAAACGTGCCCAGATACAAGACGCCGCAAAAAAAAAAAGAAAAAAAAAGAGAAAAAAACGTAAAACGAACGTTGAAATCTCAGACTAGCCCAGAGGTTGCATTCAACATGATGCAACAACAACAACAACACGCCACACACACCACACACACACACACACACACACAGACACACAACAATGGAAATGGACGATGTGAAAAGTAGAAAATTCATTTCCAGAATGGAAAGGGGAAAAAAACGCATATGAACAGGAAAAAATAGCGATAACTCAAATTGAATGCCAATAAAGTAACATATGTGGCCCTGGCCATGGTCCTCACTCCTTCTCCTCCTCCTCACACACACACACACACACACTGGGACGGACAACCATGCGTTAGAGTAACTCGGTAAGGCGTTTGCTTGAAGGACATGCCGTGGGGCAACATCCGAGCCTCGCCGGAAGTTGGCAGAGGCAACGAAAGAATGAGAAAAAAAAAAACGAAGCGAAATAAACGAAATAAAACGAAACGCCAAGAGCAAAACTAACGAGCTTGTTGTATTTAGCTAAAGGAGCCGACAAGGATGCCCCCATCCCCCCTCAAGCATCATCCTCGAAAATATGGTACGTACTCGTAAGTAGTAATGCCAATCTAAAATAATACAATGGGCGTGGAGTAGAGCATATGGTAGCTGGCTTCCAGGAAGGTCTCTCTCAGTCTGTCTGTCTCCAAATAAGTAAGATAACGAACTGCCAGCGAAAAAAAAAAGAAAAAAATAACAGAAAATAACACAATCAGGGGAAGTAGACAGGTCTTAGGTGCTAGGCATGGGTGCAGATGGAACTGGGCGCGGGGGCGAACAGGACGCCGGGGATGTCCTGTCAACAACGTTTCGTTGACAACTATTGACACTAACATGATATTACTTATGCATAAGGCCGCCTGAGCATGAGCATGAGCAAGTATGCAGCGTGAGTGATGATGAAGTCAACAACGAGGGGCCATTCAACAGTTTGTAGAGAAAATAATTGCTGAGAGAATTGGTGACTTTTGATATACACAAATTGGATTTATCGACTGAAATTTTAAGCTCTAAAAACATTATAATATAGAAAAATAGAAAACAACATTTACGCATTTATTTACACGATTTTGGTAAAATATTTGTAAAAATGATCTGACTATGAAATCTGCTGAAAATACTCTAATAAATAAAAAGAAATTGTCCCATAGAAACAGTTTTTCCCCATTATTCCTATGGGAGCTATGTGATATAGAGGTCCGATCCTTACAAAATCTGACGAAAAGTTGCTAACCACAACAATACATATTAAAAACAAAAGAAGTTATTCTCACTAAGACTGCTTTTTCACCGATCGACCCTATGAGGTCTACATGCTTTAGTATTTCGTATACAAAAGATTTTTCTTTGCAATTTTTACAATATATTTAGCAATTTTAAGCTATTTATCTTCCCCTAGCTTCTCAGGGAAATTAAATCAAAGAAATCAATGATGTGATTGCGAATTTCGAACCATTACTTTTATTGCCTTTTAACGAAGAAAATATAATCCTAATTCTATTAAATTTATTTATTGCCTTTTAACGAAGAAAATATAATCCTAGTTCTATTAAATTTTAAAAAAGTGTGACCAAATAGTTCCCAATATGGTGTTATACGACTCGGAAAGAACGCCAAAATGTAGAGGAGTATCATCAGTTTTTGATAATTAAGTCTAATTTGTATTGACCACCTTTTAAGATGCCTAAAAATGTTTGATTTGTAGCCATATCTAGGACTTTTTTACAGGTATATCCCAATAATTTAGCGGAGTAGAAATAGATTACAAACAAACCAAAAATATTTAGTAACAATATAGTGATTTTTGCTTGTCAAATGAAAAGTGATTTTTGGAACTTCTGTATTATGCTTTAAAATTGAAAAATTGTACAATATTTTGTTGCAAAATTAAATTTAGTTATTTTTTTTTCGTAAACAAACTTTTTAAACAACCCAGTGTCAAATGGTAAACTGAAATTTTTGTACTATTGCCTTCTTGGTCTTGATAGCGTTTCGGTCTCTGTTCTGTGTCTGTGTGTTTTGGCCTTTTGTTATTTTTGCATACGTTATGTATATTTTTGCACAATTTTTCATTTTGTATTTTTTATAGAAATTGAAAAATTTTCAGGACAAAAACTAAAAAGGCACACAACAACATTGATCTCCATTGTATATGGTGTGTGTGTGTGTGTGTTTGTGTGTGTGTAAGAGTATGTGTTTATTCAAGGACCTTACTGAAGGTCCTAGAGGCTAAGACATGGGATTCGAAATTCTTGGTTTCGGCTTTTTATTAACACCCTTGGCCATTTTCAAAGGCATTATCATAAGCTTTGCATATCGAACTAGAATAAAATATATTTTATATACGTATGTACGTAGAGATATGTATATACATATATACTTGCATGTCTGTCTAGTTGTCTTTTACTCTCATGCGTTTGGCATTTATTGTTACTTGGCAGAGCAATTTTCTTGCATTTTTGTATGAATTTTTGTTTATTTTGTTTATGCAAGCAAAAAAAAAAAGAAGAGAAACTCATGAGGCCACCTGAGGGCACATATCAATTGTGTGTTGTGGTGTGTGTGTGTGCAAGTGTGAGTGTGTTATTTTAAGCATTTTTGTTGTTATTTTACTTTTAATCAAAGATTTTATGTTTATTTTATGGTCCTACTCCAAAGGCACAACTTAAACAAGATAAATTTTTTACATATTTTGGTAAACAGCGTGAAAATTGTGGAAATGGAAATGAAAAATGCAGTCAATTGAAGAAAATAGTTTCAGTTTGCCTTATTTTTTAACTGTCACAAGTTACTAAAGTAAATAAAACGATAAGCTAATCCAATTCTAAAAACCAAAAGCAAAATCATTTTTTCTTTAATTACTACATTCTGTGAACTTAGATTTAAAGCAAATATTTTAAGCTTTATTCCAAACAAATATTGTGCATCATAAAAAAAAAACAAATTTGTTATTTAACTTCAAGTTAATTCATATATTGATCTCTTCTATTTTCTATTTTAAAATTCTAGGAAATAAATTAACATATTGAATTAATAGAAAGCATTTATTGAAACTAATAAAAAAATTTTAATTTTTAATTAACTCTTACTAAACATTTGGGCCTTTGTGGTGACTAAGGCATACCTTATGAATGGGGATTTCGGGGAGAGGAAATAAAACCCCATCTTTATTTTGTGAATTCAGAAACTGAACTGATTTTATTTATAAAACTCTTGAGCTTATATTAGTATTCTCAGACTCTATTTTTAGGGACGGGGAATCATATTCTAGACTCGAACGCACTTAAACTAGATACTAAAACCATTTTTAACCCACATTTGTTGGTCGTTTAATGTCTGGCTTTCGACAGGACTTATATACCTTCTTGTATAGTGCTAAGGATATACATTTTTTGTCGGTAACGCCTCCTCAAATGTTATAACGTTTAATTTTAAACACCTTAAATTTTATTAAAGCAAATATAAAATTCTTAAAACTAAAAAATATCAAGGATATTGACTTGCTAACTGATTGCTTGTATTTAGACTGTCTAATGAGCTGTGCCAATGGCATGAAATGAAAGCATAAAATGAGCTAACATAGGATGGCTTTTCTTCTATCTTCCTCTAGAACAGAGTATACTCGCTTGTCCTTTCGTTTAGTTGCACTTGCCCATTGGCCAGTTAAACCACACCAATTAATAGTCATCTATGGCCTTTGGTGGCACTTAACAGGAATTCAACTTCAAAAAACCAGAAACGAACAAACAAAAAAGTAATCTCACACATGGGCCACACACACACTCAATCACACCCAGGATGCAAACACACGCACACTCACACGCACACGCACACACAAATGTATAGAGAACTTAGTCACTTCGTTGCACGCGCCACAAACTATGTAAGGGGCACAATGGCAAGCACAATATGGCTAAGGCAAGGCAGGGGGGGGAGTGAGAAATGGAAGCATGCAGCACTAAATGACGCTGAGTGCACATTGCCACAATTCTTGGAGTGCAGTTGTTGCACTTGTTGTTGTTGTTGTTGGTGGCATAATTTACATGGCGGCGGTGGCATGGCACTTGAAACAAAGCAAAGAGCGCACACACACACAAAGAAAGAGACAGCAAATGAGATAGAACTTTGCGTGTATTTGTGGGTGGGTGTGTGGGTGTGTTTGTGTGTGTGTGCGTGCTTTATGATTAGCGCAATTTAGTGTGGCTTGAAGATACGTAATGCCTAATTAGCGTTGGCAGAAACAACACCAAAAAAAAAAAAGAGTAAAAGAAGAAAAATAAGTAAAACTTTTTCATAGCAATGGCTAACCGCGGGCTAAACAAACCAACAAGCAAACAAACAAATAAACAAACAACCAAACAGACAAACAGATACAAGGCCAACTCAATGGGGCAACTTCAAGCTACAAATTTGTTTGGCTTTCCAGTTTTATTTTTTACTATAGCTGCAGATAGCATAGCCAGCAGCAGCAGCAGCAGCAACAGGAGAAGGTGGGGGGTGGGGGGTGCTGCAACTTAGGACAACTGTTCGTGGCATGCAAAGCGCGATAATTGACCTGCTAGCGTGTGCGAAGAGAGCGTAAGAGAGACGGGGAGTGTGTTGGCCATGCAACTGTGCAACAACTTTCGCTTTGATAAAGGACCTTGGCGTCGCGAGGCGAGTCCTTTAAGCGGCATCCAGGCATGCTCCCAGTTACATGCCATGTTCATAGCAGAAAAAAGAAAACCAAAAAAAAAAAAAAAAACTACTGTATACAGTAGAGAGTGGACAGAGACAGAGAGAGAGAGAGAGACAGGTAGAGGCAGCTACCTGCATATTCGTAGCATACTTCTCAGGGATTTAAATCAGAGAGAAAAAAAAAACATTTCATTATGTTTTAGCCCTGCAACTAAGCTACGCAGTTTTCACTTTCCTTTGACACATTTCACATTTTTGCATAACAAACGTTAAGAAAATATTACAATTTTGTATATTTTAGCAAGTTAAATGTCTTATCGATGGAAATGCAAATAAAAACAAAAGACTTTCTGTTAGTTTAGCTTAAGCAAATTGCTTGCCAATGTTCTGCAATTTTTTATTGTTTTCCTTGCTAAGTACAAATCACGATCAACTTAACCTAAACTATGTAAGAATTTTAGTTTTTTTTTTAAGTTAATTTAAACCAGAAATTGCTTTAGCATTGAGATTGAAAGAAAGAATTTTAAATATTGTTCTTCAACTACCAAAATTGAGTCACTTACTTTTCGTTCAGGTCTGCTTCATAAAATAAATAAATAACTGAATGCTTCGCTATTGCCAATGGCCAATAGAGAATATTGTGATGAAATTTGTAAAGGTAACCGTGAAAAGAATCTTCATTTATAAACCGACTAACGAAATTGTTTCCTTTAATCGCTTCACATCTTTGCTGAAATTGGCCACTTTTGTTGCAGATATTTCTTTCTCGAGAAAAACAGCATTTTCGAGAGAGAGAGACAATTGTGTTTCTGTAGAATAACATTCTCTCTTTTGCAAAAGGCAAGCCCGAAGGATTTTAGTTAAGGACACACACACACACACACAGCAAAACAAAGCAATCCGCTAGATACCAGCAAAACAAAAAACGGAAGAAGGCAAAATAACAAAAATGTTAAAACAATAATAGCAAAACAAACGAATAAGAACCCAAAAACGCCCAATTCGTTCAAGCGCATTAAGCGAAAAAATAAAGTTGACTTATAAAGAAAGTAAACTGAATAACTTTCTTCTTTTGCCTTCGCCTCGTTCTTGTTCTCTGTCTTTGTGTGAAATCAAAAGGAAAAAAGTGGACTAGATAAGGAAGATTGCGAAAAAGGCTGGCTCAAAAGGTTCACTAAGCGACCAAAGTGAAGGGATTTGTTACAAAATTAGCCAAAGCAATTTGCATAAGCAGTAAAATAACAAAAACAAAACAAGGGAAATACATACTTTATATAAAGAAAATGTCTAGCATACTTTTGGGAGTAAAGCCTTTGAATGCAGTCGTTTTTACTGATCTTTAAAGGGATTTCTAAACAGCTAACTAACTTTGGAGTGAGATTTCAAAGACTTTTTTGGATCATTCGGTTCTACAGTAAACTTATTTTGATCAAGTAAAATAAAATATATTAACAAAGACCTCAGCAATACTGTGATCTTTATGCACACTAAATATATTTTACATGTAGGGTATTACATAAAAAAAAACAGAAAGTTTTGCCAACTTGACTTCTACTTTTGTGAAAAGTGAAATAAATAAGTGTAGAAAGAGTTATAATTAGTTGTCAGCATCTGAAATACCCTTTAATTAGATCAAATTGTAGACAGAGTCTCTAGGAAAACGGATCAGCTGTGTATTCCATTACTTGATGTCCAAATTTCATAGTTTTCACTGATTTTTCGTTAGCTTGAACCGAAAAAGGTTCTCTAAAGCATTCACAATTGCTTCTAACTACATTCGAAAAGGTATTTAAGCCCCAATCACTTGCCAGAGCTTAGATGATTCACACACTTTTTGGTAGTCGGTTTATCTTTATTGAGTTAAACGATTTACACATTTGTGGCATAAAATAACACAACTTTTTCCAACGAATCAGAAAAGTTTTCTTTTATTTGTTGGCGGATTTTTTTTTATGGAGCCATTTTATTAGGCGTAAAAATAACATTTAAATGTTAACACGCCATTTAAACGCAAATTTGCACAAGGAATTTTTCGCCTACATTCGGGCGCCAAGCCAGCAAAACTGCTGTGGCATACCAACAGGCGCCCAACATGCGGTTTTTGGTTCCGGACGTAAGGGAAAAAAACAAAAAAAAAAAAAAATAACAAAAAAATAAAACAAAGAAAATGGAAAAGAGAACGAGTAAAAGAGCAAAAAAAAAAAACAAACTTGTCGGAAATTTATTGACGAAAACAAAGTCAAGTGCTGAGCAACCCGTAGCCGGCGCAGAGATTGCAGCCACAGCATCAGAGATCTCTGTGGTCCAGTTCATGTGGGTCTTTATGCCTCAACCCCCCCTCCAACATGAATCCATTCCTCACCCCCGGGACCACCATTTCATATGTTTACGAGCTGCGATAAGCTTAAGCAGCTTCAGCTTCAGTTGCCTCTCTAACTTCAATATAATCCGCAATCCAACCCGCCACCACCAATGAACGCCATTAAGTATGCTACACGTTATTTGGCGCACTGCAATGTCGCCGCTGCTGCTGCTGCTGCTGTTGCTGCCGTCGAGCACGACCACAGAAAACAAAGCCAACTATAAATCTATCATGTTTACGAAGCTGAAGCTTGACGAGCACATGGCCTGAAGAAGAATCAAAACTCTGCAGATTCCCTATACAGGATTCCACCGTACAGTAAGTACACTTGAGCACAATTTGTTTATGCAAGTCGTGGGCCCTGCTGCCGGGTAAACCGTTGCTTGAATTATGGCTTTGTTTATCCCAAGTCGCAAAGTCGTTCTACAAGAAGAAAAATAAAAATTCCTCGCCTCAAGGGTGAGAAGTTTTCGCCAACGCAGACAAAATACAAAAACCGAGAACTAAAACAACAAGAAGAGCGCCAGATAGGGGGGGAAAACAGTAGAAAAACTTTCGATCGCATTGCATTGCAGGGTGACTTGTTCGTTTTA
The DNA here is from genome assembly GCA_024703675.1 of Drosophila nebulosa. Lineage (NCBI taxonomy): Eukaryota > Metazoa > Arthropoda > Insecta > Diptera > Drosophilidae > Drosophila > Drosophila nebulosa. The sequence goes on along the minus strand of CM045724.1, from coordinate 3,388,948 downwards.
TTTCTTAATACCCTTAGAAAAGGTCCTTAAAACCGTGCATGTATGTTATTCCCAAACCGCCAAAATTATATAGCAAAGATCATGGATCAGCAAATCTAGCAAACTTTACAGATTATCCTTGTCCAGATAAGTTAAAAATGGATTAGGATTCTCAGAGCTCCCAATCAAAATGCAGAAAGAGTATAAAAACTTCGTTGCCTTGAAATAAACTTTCGGTTTGTGTTTTCTTTACTTCCTTTCTGTGTGTTTGAGTCTGATGTGAGGGCGTGATATGTTATGGCATCATAACAATTGATTTTATTTGTCCCGCTTATTGATATCGTGTGTTATTTTTATTTTATTAGAGGGAAAGTTTTAGAGGAAAACACAAAAAAAAAAAAGGAAAGCAGTGACAAAAAGAAAAAGGGGCGCACACACACAGACACACGGTTTATCGGACAAAGTTGACTTTATGACGGGGACAAAATCTTGTACAAAGAAAACAATGTATATATACATTTAATATATCGATATCCCAAATATCGCATACTTAAATGATTGCGTTCAGGGATAAATTTTCATTTGCAGATGGGATTTGCCATACAGAATTTAGATTCTTTCTCTTTGACCATCACTGGAAATAGCTTAAACTTATTCTAAAATCTTAAATTAAGTGTAAATTAATGTCATCCACATGGACTTTCTATATGAAAACGAAAAAGAATTTGAGAGTTGTATTTGTTTGGCTTAATCTAATAGAGACAGAAAAGAAGTTTTTAAACTCTTTTAAAGAAAAAAGAATATTTTTGATTGAAGCCTTAAATTGAAATAATGCCAGATAAATGGAATATTATGCTCTATAATATGAGAATTAGATTATAAAATAAAGAATTTCTTGCTTTCTTTTTATTGATTAAGTGAAACTGTTCCAATTAGAAATAAGAAAAGAAATTGTCAAATTGAAACTTTAAAGATTTAAATTTATAATATTTAATCATTTACTTTGCCTCTTATTTCCACCAGCTTTGTAGTCCCAGAGAAAATTTCATTTTAAAGTCAATCAATAATTTTGATATGCTTTTGTTTTTTGGGATTAGCAAATTTTGATATTATTATTACATGTTTTCTTATGTATGCAGGCAAATGTAAACAATTTTTGATTTTATGAGCACTTAAATCGTTCAACAACAAACTCGGAAAAACATTTTTGACCTTAAACGATTTTTCGTTGCCTTTCCACCTCCCGCCCCGCTGGCCCTTTGTGGCTGGCCAATCGTTCCCTTTTTGCCGCCATAAAAATTCATTTGTCGTCTGGCATTTTTATTGGCCTAAGCTTTAGCTTTTTGAATTTGCATTTTATTCTTGTTGTTTCCTTCTTTTTTTTTTGATTTTGTATATTTATAAACTTGTTGCTCCTGAAGATAGACTTACGGACACATCAAATTGCCCCTCTCTCGGTGCTGCTGCTTCCTCTCGGCATGGCCTATGTGCAAAGTTGTTAACAAAGTTTCTTCAACTTATTGATTTCGTAACCTTTTTTACCACAAAACACTTTGACACTTTGGTTTTGGCATTCTGACATGACGCCGAAAAACGCTGGCAAGGCAAAGGCAAAAAAAAAAATATATATATATGTACACAGAAATGAACAACTTCACCTGAAATATTTATGAAAAAATGTTTTTGACACGTTTTTAATAAGGTTGTTCTACCTTCAACTTTCCGTTGACGTGTCCGTCGTATGCCATGATACAAATTTTTCTGCATTTGACAATTCTGCGTTGTTAATTTAATTAAAACCGTCGGTTATGGTCGCGCAAAGACCTCGGATTCATGACACGGCCAGGAATGGGGGGGGGGGCCCCATCGCAAACAAACTTGTGCAAATGGCAGGCCGGTTTACAAAAACATTTTTAAGAAAACAATTCAGACCAACAAGTGAGCAAACCTCCAGTCCGTGTATAGAGCTTGAGCAAGGTCGTGTCAGGAAAACAGGAAAACAGGAAAACAATCATGAAAATTTCCCAAATAGTTAATTACGGTCAGAGACAGAGACAGAGAAGGAGAATGTGTTAAGAGTTAAGAGTTGGCTTCAGAAAGAAAACCATCATATTTGGCCAACGAAAACTCCAAGTCCCAATAGAATGTAAAAGTTAAACGATCTGAAGATTGCCAATGGAAATGGAAATATATTGTCGCCATTTACTTAAATTTTAAAATAATCAAAATTGAAAGTAAAGAAATTAAAAACTGTATTGTCCTAAAACTTATTCAAAAAGTTTTGTTATAAAATATTGAGGCTTCAATAAATTCAACTTAAATCACTTTTATTAAATTATTTAAAAGTATTTAAAATTTATTAAACTAAAAGTATTTTTAATTTCTTTTGCTTTTAATATAACATTTGGTTGCCTAAAATATTAATCTAGTTAATGGAAAAGTACTCAATCAAATGGCATTAAATAAATTTTATTTTTAAAAGGTTTATTTTGCTTTAAGCACATAAAAGATATTTGAAATTTCATATCCTTAAGCAATAGCTGCTTTCTCCCTAGATAAACTCCTTTACAGTTCATTTGATACTAGAAGCAATGAGCATCTAATTGCTTGCATCCTCAAACAGGACAAACCCAAAAAACCGTGACTAATGAGCATCTCTCTCACTTCTATCCCTTTCTACATAGCAGAAAAAAAAATTCATTGGTAAATCGTTTGCTGCTGTCGCTGTCAACTAAATTTCATATGCAAATCCTTTCCACTGACTATCGCTACCTGATAATCTGCTTGATTTATGCCACTGCACAGAGCCGCCATCCTTCCGTCACCCAGCTGTCTTCTATCAGGGCCGGGGGAGGGAGGGGGAAACCCGAACCCACATGACCGAAAACGCTAATAACGATGCCTATGTTCGTGCTTTTCAAGGGAACATCATTAATCTCCGGCCCGACGCCTCGATGCGGGACAGGACACTATGATGGAACGGGGGGTAGAGGAAGAGGGTGGTTAGAGCACAGCCCTGGACATTGGACAATGCCCTGCCTCCGGTTGACCTTCGCAATAATAATTCAATGTTGTTGTTGGTGGAGGATTTCTCTCTTGTTGCTCCGGTTGTGGTGGCCAACAAAAGACACGTGCTAATTGCTAATCAGTGCAGATAAGCTAAGGACATGCCTCTCTCTGGTCACGCCTACATTTTGTATACACCCTGCTCTAACGCCTCCCCATTAGACGATGAAACGAAGCGAAAATCGTTTTAGTTTTATTACCCCACCACCCCTCCGTTTCCTCTTTTTATGAACTTTCAATCTTTAAAGTGCACAAATAAAAATGGATCTTATCGAAGCCATTCGAAGCTGAGTGAGCTAAGCAAGTGGAAATATGAAAAGGAAAGCGAGGGAAATCCACTAAAGGCCATCAGACGTAAAATCAATGTACGATTGCTCGATAGCAAAACGAGAAAAAAAAGTCTTGAAAATGGAGATCCAGATTGAAAATTGAAAAGCTATGATGAAGTAAAAGGGCAGAGTTATCCCTCTTTATTAAAGGAAAATTTTAATCTAGTGATGAAAAGCTAAAATCTGATTCCTGACAAGCAGATGAAATAGAAATCTTTGTATAAATTTAAAAATAATTTACAAATGGGAAACAACTAGTTGTAGGGAAGGAATTAAAATGCCAACAGCTTATAAAAGAATGATCTGTCTAAAAAATAAACAAAAATAGCTTAAGTCTAGACAAGGCTCTTTGTTCTTCTCCTCAACTCAGAATAAAGAGAACTACGATTTGTTGTTTACATTCAGAAGAAAACTTTATAAGATTTGATTTTCATAAGATATAAATATATATACATTTATTTCTGATTAAAAGAAGTTCAGTTCGAATTTCTGCTTGTCTGTCTATATATTCATTTATTGCCTTGTGTAGAGTATTTTGGAACCAAAACTAATAAAATTTGAAAAACATATCCCAAATATCTAAATTTTACTTAGCTTACAAATTTGAATTGACATTGCCTATTAGATCGTGAGAAATAAGAGTATTTTGACTAAGTATAATCCTGAGATTCCCTATTTTAGGTACACAATTTCCAAGGGCATTAAACTCTTGATTCCACTAACTATAGCAATTCATGATAGAAAAGTCTCTGCAATCTTTCAAGAGATTCCATTGATGTATCTAAAAATAATGTTGAATACCAAGAGAAAAGAAAAATAGATGAATTTCTCCCTTGCTCTCGCATAGCCCCTTTTATGGCGTTGTTGTTGTCTCCGCTGCCTGCCTAAGTGACTGACTGACTGACAAATGATCTCTGCTTATGGAAATAACTCATTATATTTTGTGCTTTATCTGTCATCTGGCATTATAATGGATTCGCTTTCCATACTAAAACTCTCTCTCTCTCTCTCTCTCTCCCAAGCCCCGCACCCCCATTTCTCTTAGATTCTCTTATTCCCTTTTATAGTTTCCACTAACAACCACTTGACTTTGGTGTTTTCTTTTTTGGTTTTCTTTTTGATTTTTCGGGCGCTTCCATTTGGTTTTTCACACGTCAACGGCAAATCTCATTCGGCTTTTGTTTAAATGTCACATTACATAATGATACTTAACACTTAACGCTCGAGACACTCGAATGAATGCCTTTTTATGGCTTTGCCCTCTACGGGTTTTTTCCCTCTGCCGCTTTTCCCTTTTTTGTCTTGAGGGTTGGAAAAGTGCTTCAGTGTCTTTGTTGTTCGAGGCGTCGTCGCCACTTAAATGCCAAATTAAGTGTAATTTTTATTGTGTTTACAACAAAACACACACACACACACACACACACATTTACACACATGTAGACAGTTGACAAATTTGATTTTTCCTGACTGACATTATTGTGTCTTCCTTTCCCTTTACCGTTTGGCTTGGCTGCTGCCATCTCATGTCAGTCATTAGTTTTTGTTGTTGTTTTGTAATTGTTTATATTATGCATATGTGTGGTAGGGGCGTGGCAGGCGACGTCTGTCTGAGTTAAATCATTTGACTAACGCTTAATGATGTTAAGTAGTAGCAGCAAAAATATGAAAAATATGGCACACGATGTGTGTGAGAGAATCGCAAAAGAAAATTGGGAAAGTTGCCAAAATCTTTGACCCAGAATTTTTTTTGCTTAACAAAATTGAATCAAAATGATTTTTATGTCTTTTGGCACTAAAGTCATTGATGAAAAAAGCTTAAATAACAGATAAAGAAAGTGTAAGTATGAATTTAAATTGTCTAAACGTGAAAAACTTATTCGATTTTCCACTTATAATTCTTCATTTCTCTCTCGATTAGGAAAAAATACATCTTCCTGGTATTTCTGCAAGTCAGAAGAAAAGAAATACCATATACGGAGTGACTTATTTAATTTTAACCACTTCAAGTTTTAGTGTTCTCTTTCGAGTTTCACAAACTGCTTGATGCCAAGTTAATTAGCATCATCAACTGAATTGACAAATTTTAGATACTTAACGCATAAATTTCTGCGAAATATCTTGATATCCTAAATAGCTTATCGTTTAACCCTCCCAAAAGCATTTTGTCTCTTGCCGTTTCTCTCCGTTGCTGTGATTGCCATAACAAACTTCATTAGCCATTTGAAGGTTTTATAGCCAGCCCCAAGGCTAAATCAAAATCACACCAAAAGTGGAAACTTTTCAAGCTAATAAATGGCAAGTAAAACTTTTCGTCCGCTCGTTTGTCATTTTCATTCGGTAGGAGGCAACGTCGGGAGGATGGAGGGGGCCAGAAAATAATTGTCAATTTGTTAGCAAGGCGGGCAAACAATGAAGAAGAATGTGAAAGAAGAAGCTAAGGAGACACAATACCAAGCAAAAAAAGAAAAAAAAAACGAAAAATAAGTCCTGACAGCAATAAAAATTTATTTAAGTGGCCTCATAATTGTTAACAGCAAACAATAAAAATAAAAAATAAAAAGAAATTAAAACAAACAAAAGACAGCTGCAAGTGAAATGACCAATTATTAAGCCATAAAAAAATGTAAAACAAAAAAGACCAACAACAAACAAGACAAACGTCATAATAAAGTTATTATTACACGCACACACACTCACACCCAAAGAGACATAAGTAAACAGACAGAAAGGAAAATGCTCAACAATGAAAATATTAATAACGTTAATGAAAATCTCATTTGCAAATGTGCAAAAGAGACGGCACGACAAAGAGAAGGAGGCACACACACACACACACACACACACACATAAAAGCGAGACAATAATGCTAATGAGGAAACGACTAACAAAGGGGAAGGGGAGAAAAAACCCCAAAGTCATGCTGGGGTTAAGTGAATGCCACAAATTCCTTGTTTCTCTCACTCTTTCTCTTCCTCTCCCTCTCTAACTCTTTGATGCAAACAAAATACTTGCCCCGCTAAGTAGGCAACAGAAAACTGTCAATGCGTGCGTGGCTGTGTGCGTGTATTTAAGTGCGTGTGTGTGTGGTCAGTTTTTTTGCAACTTGCTTTAATGAATTAGTTATGAGTTTTTGATGACTTTTAAGTGCTTTATTCACTCAGTATATTTCTGTTTTGTTTGTGTGGGTGTGCGTGTGTGTGTGTGTGTCTGCATTTTAATTGCCCTCTAAAGTAGGCAATGAAATGTTGATTTCAATACAACAAATATTTCATCCATGAAATTGACTTTTATTCATTACTATTTAAGTATTTTAATATTTTTTTAGACATTAAAATCCTTTGTTGTTTTTTTCAGTGTAACAAAATCATTTTATTTGGAGATTGATCTTGGTTTTAGACGTTGCATTCTTGAAATGAAATTCCCATCTTTCTAACTGCTTATTTGCTTACTGCTTGGTGAGCTTTTTAGTAGAATCTTTCCCGTATAATAATCACTATATGCCTTATGCACCTTCTAGCTCTTAATTTTCATCGATCTCCTGGCCGAAAAGTTGTCGATTTGCCTTAAGATTGGAACTCCACCTATTTACCTCTTAACTTGATGGCTACTTTCCAATTCGAAAAAGAAATTTATTGTATTACCTCACTTTCAACTCCTATACCCATTTATAACTCAATCAAGTTAGATCCACTTTCTCGCTTTGCGTCACTTCCTATAACTTGCCTGTTAATCACAATTTAAAATCTGAAATTCAACACAACAAAATTATAATGTCACATTTTAATTGCTCGAACGTTGTCAGCGCCCATCAGACGCAGAGTCCTCATTAATTTAGTTAGTTGGTTGTGTTTACCTGCAACCAGCTGCCTTGACGGTTTAATCAGTTTTTCGGTTTTTTAACCAAAAAAAAAAAAAAATAATATTGTCATGTAACAATTTAAATAACAAGCGACTTACATACATATGTATGTATGTACATACATACGCAGACAGACATTTTTTATAGCTGCCACGTGCTGGCCGAATGATTGCAAATGCAATTAAATGAATAATTAAAAATATAATACAATATAACCGAAAGAAAAACATACCCAAAAGAGAGGAAACGTAATGTCAGTGTGATTTTCACATACCTTTATAATTTGCAATAATATGAATTTAATATGAATTTCTGTGATATATTCAATACAAAAATAAGCTTTCAATAAATTGCTTCACTTTTTACTATCTACATTAATTTTGTTAAACTTTATTAACTAATCTTTATGTGAATAAAAAAAACTCAAAAGCAAAAGATGAAATCATTGAAATTCATTTTTGGAGCATCCTAAAACGATCCGGCTTTCTGTTTAAATTGTTTTTTTAAGATTCGATGGCAATAAATTTAGCAAATATCTAGTTCTAAACATTAGTTTTGAATCTGAAACTTATGTACAAAAGATTTAATTAATGAAACAATCCTATTTATGCTTATTTAAACTTAACCAATGCACTTTAAAAAACGCTGTATCTAAAAGTTTTCTAAGTAACATAGTCAAGATTCTTATGTGCTGGTCTATAGAGAAAGTATTTGGGTTCGGGCAGGTAATTTCCGATGCGTTCTTCTATGTTTATTCATAGAAATGCGTAAATCTTGAGTTTGAATCCCCCTAAACATTTTAAGACTGGAGTAAAAAGTCCCCAAAGATTTATTGACCACCTGTTAGAACTTTTTCTTATATATAAAACGAAGCTTACAACTATAAACCATGAAATAATAATGTAATAAACTTGTCTTTTGATAAGTTATGCGCCTCTTAAAATATTTGTATTATATTTCTCATCGTTTTTTTTTTAAAGTTTGACAATTGTTAAATTAAATTGTACTTACCATTATTGGTAGTCGAACCGCCGATACCGCCCATGCTGCTGCCTCCAACTCCATTGACGGCGCTGCCCCCCAAATCTGTGCTCAGGGCGGGGACGTTCAATAGATTTGACAATACCATAAAAAGTATCGTTAGAATTACGTGAAAATTGTTGAACATATTGTTTGAAGTATTTATTACAATTTGTTATGCAGTTGTCTCTCTTTCACTTTCTCTCTCTCTCTCCTCTCTCTTCCTCTATTTTGTGTATTTGTAATTTCAATTAAACAAGAAATGAACTTATTTAATTAAGATTCGCGCACTAACCAAAAAAAATCCCATTTGATAGTTTTTTTTCTTTTGTTTTGCATAATTGTTAATTGCACATTTTACAGAATTATATTATTTATATTTTTGGTTTATTTTTTTTCGCCTTCACATTTAATTGGTGTATTGAGCTTTGTTTGTGTGTGTTTCGCTGTGTGCCGTTTGCCTGAAATGTAATGGAAAATTATTAAATATCATAAATTTACTCCAATTTGCTTATAGATTTATACGCCTAAAAGCACACATTCTGTCAGTAGACTGATTTATGAGCAGAATGGCCAGACGACAGAGGAGAAGCAGCAGCAAAAAAAAAAAAAAAATGAGCAGTGCGAATTCTTGATTGAATTTCGCCTGACGTAAGCGGATTAAAAATAAATTCTATGGGAAAAACGAACACAAAAAAAAAAAAACATAATAATAACAACAAACTGGAGCATAAAACAAAAATAACGGTCCAGTCGTAAAAACCGCCACACAGACAAATAAAATGTCGCGTCGCCTTGTCCTTCTCAAATGAAGTCTGCACGAAGATTTTCCCCGCGACTTCCGGACACGTGTCAAAAGGTCGACATACAAAATCATCGTTTGGATTTAATCCAATATTTGCAATAGTTATTAGTAGAATCATTTCAAGAGCAATGCTTCAATTGATTTGATTAGAAATAGCTTTCTCATGACAGCTATAAAATTTCTTTTAATGGCAATAATTTCAGGACTGTTCTTCAAATTTCACTGCAAACTAAAAAAAGTGTTTGAAATTAACAAAAAGCATTTGCAGACAAAACTAGATTGAGTCATAGTCAAAGCTTGTAACATGGTTTGTAGATTACTTTTCATATAATTTAATATTATGCTCAATTAATTTGTTTTTAGCAATTGCACATTGAGATTCAATTAAAGTCATGGTCAACTAACTCTAAGGTTAAGCCCCTGCAAACTTCATCTTTGTTTTTGGCTTAAATTAAATGTTATAGTAGTTCAATCGGGCCAGCTTTGTGAAATGTTCTGCCTACAACTATAAAAAACTTATCTACGAAGTTTGGCTAGAATAGCTCAAAGACTGAGTAACTAGTTTGTATATAAACAGACAGACAATCATCAAATTTAAGAGACTCTTTGGAATAAAAGGAAATTAATTTACCAAAAAAAAAAAAACAGTCATTCTTGGGCAAGAACCTGAGACAAAATCTATTTAGCTAAAATTAGTTACTTATTTCATCTTATTTCATCAATAAAAGATTTAGAATGACAAACTTTAAAGTCTAGAGTCAAAGAAAACAATTTTTGCTGCATTGTTGGAAACTTGTTTAAATATTTTTCTTTTTAAGTTTTTTCTAGTTCATGACTCTTGACTGCATATGCCAATTCTCAGGCAACTTAATTAAAACGTAATCAAGTTTAAGCTTCTCATAGTCTATTAAAAACTGATAAATGAAGCTCAGACTGTACACATTATAAACTCCCCTAAAGAGTGTAGAAATTGTGGTGATGGTTGGCTGGAGTAAACCGCTTAGAGAGCAGTCCCCTTTGCAACATACATACATACAGTGGAGATGCTTCTCATGCCACATTCAAATGCCATGACCATCATCATCATCATCATCTCGTCTGCAGCATTCTCCTGTGGCATGTATATTTTCTAGGTCCTTTTTCTTTTTTCATTATATTTTTTTTTTTTTGGTTTCATTTTTTACTCCATCGTGTCATAAGCTCAAAGCAATTTGCTCTGTCAGCTGTTGCTCGTCGTCGACCTCGTCCACCAAGTCCCGCACAGACTTTCCAAATTGTATTCCATCCATATCCATATCCGTAGACGTCTAGTATGTTCCTCTTTTTCCTTTTTGTCTATGTGCAATTTGAATGCATTTCAATTAAGAAGAAGAATGCCAAAATGATTCCTTAACGCCATCTGTTGTGGATTTTGGCCATTGTTGTTGCTGGTGTTTGTCTTTTCAATCAAAGTTATTGAAATCAAATTGTAAATTTAATTGAATCGGTTTGTGGCTGGGATTGAGTATTCATTATACTTCTTTTTTTGCTTTCGTCAAGTTTGGTGTTTAAAGTTCACGCTTGCTAAGTAATTTGTCTAAAAGGACAAAAGGAGGACATAATCCTGGCATCTACTTTACATGTTTGGCATGTCTATTAGCTGGGAATAGGAAACCAGAGAGAAGCCCGACAGAAGCTATGGTAGAAGAGATTTCTTCTCTCTTCCTCTCTCTCTTTTCCCTCTCTCTCTCTCTTGCCCTGTTGTCTATGCATATTTTACATATTTTTTCACGCCCCAACGATTTGGTATAAGGCAAATGCCACTCCCCCATCCTATATACACTCATATAGGTTACTTATGCCTCTCGCCTCTCCTCCCCTGTCCCCCATCTCGAAGTTCAACTCCCGCTATCCACGTGCAGACTAAAAACATGGATGCTTTTTGTATTATTGCCAAAAGTTATTATAGCGAAGCTTTCCAATTTCTTCTTTTTTTTTCTAGTTGCATATATTTTTTGAGGTTGACGGGGAAAAAGTTTTTTTGTCTCTCACTCTCAAAAGTATTGTACATACGGCATGTTAGCTTAGTTGTTAACTTTGCACATTTAACTTGTAAATTGTAAACATGTTCAGATTTTGCTTGGCTAAAATTTTCATATAAAAATTCAGATGGGCATATAGAATTTAGAAATTTTAAACCAGACATCGAAGTAGTAAATCAATATTGCTTGGAATTTTAAAAAGTAAGTCCACCCAAAACTCAGAATTTAGTTTTCTGTTAATAAATTTACTATTCTTTAGTGATCTTAAAAGATTGTTGTATTTACGGTAGCCGCTTGATATCGTTTCACTGTGATTTTCCCTAAAAGAGTTTCTCATCGAATGAGTCTCATGATCAATAAGTATTATATTTTCCTATTTGGGTACATGGACTCTTCTCGAGTGGAAGCAAATATCAACATGCACAATCTTATTTTTTATTTTTTTTTTTTTTAAGCGTTGAATAAATGATTTACAAAAATGACCAAACCCCATTGATATACTCAACACACAATCTAATAGCTCTTTCCTTTCTTTTTTTATTCGTTTCGTATCGATATTCGGAGCTCTGGAATATGATCTGATGCCGGCATTAATCGATATTATACAGCTCTATATAACATCCTTACTCGGGTTTTGTACTCATGTATGTACTTTTTATTTCTTGCTTGTTTTTTTTTTGCGTTTTTAACAGAACTAAACGCTTCAACAGAAATTCATCTTGTATGTCTAAGCTCTTCTCTAATTTTTACCTTTCACCTTTCCCTGCCATTTTCTTCAATAAAAAAGGGAGTTATTCTTAAGAATGCTTATGACAGACGACTGTAAATAAGAAGAAAATTAAAAAAGATAATAAATACCATTTTTAACGAATCGTTAGACTGATCGATATTGATTGTTTATTTTACCATGGCGAAGAAATAAGACTAATGAGGCAAGCTGACTAGTTTAAACGTAACGATTAAGTGTGTTAAGCACATGTTGAGTAATATTGTCTTTTAATAGAGCAGAACTAACCTAAGTCGAGTCAGTCGATCAGCAACCGCATCAAGAATCAGAAAGACTATAACTATATAGATAGATATACATTTTGGAAGTCCTTTTGAATAACAGATTACTGATCAATATTGTGACAATAAGGGATTTTGTTTGTTTACCTTATAGAACAAGTCGCACACCCAGCTATGCCAAGTACTTTATTTATCCTGGCATTATCCTTGGAGCTTATATGATTTATTAAATCAGACGAAACAATTATAGAAAGCTAAAGAAAGTCTGCGCAAGACTTTAATGATAAATAAATTCTGTAAATAGTTTTACCACATTTCGCTGAAATGAAGGGTATTACCGCAACTATGCCATATCAAGCCACTTTATTTATTGTGGATTTTCGTTCGCTTGAGATCTTTTGGGGGCGTGATTTTTGCAATTTGGCTAATAGCGAAAAGTCAACGCCGGCGGCTTTGATTGCTCGCATTGACAATGAGTAATGCATATACATATAGATTTTTTGTCCTCCTTTCTTTTTTTTTTTGTATTATTTTTGATAAAAGGAACGAGTAATAGTTATATCCTTCTTTTACCGCTCTCAGTCTGTGTGTGTCTCTCTCTCTCTCTCGGTCGCTGTCTCCTTCTCTTACTCTTCTACCCAACTGCATTCATTCTGTTCGCATTTAAATCAATATTAATAGCAATGTTTACGCCCTGCAGGCTGCAAAGGATGCAACTGCAAGAGCAGCTTTACCTTTTCCTGCTCCTGGAAAGCGAGGCAAGTAGGAAAAAAAAATTGCACGCACGACTGCGCCAAAGGAGTCCGAAGGAGTATAAAAAGGGAGGAGGGTGCCCCCTTGCCCCGATTTCCACCCACACACACACACACACACACACATACACACAGCCAACATTCATTCGCTTGTGCATAATAAATCAATTTACATTTTCTCTCGCCACACGCAAAAAATGAAATGCAAATAATGGCAACAAACCATGAACAAGAGAGAGGGGAGCAGTGTGTGTGAGGGGGCAATGGGTCTATGATGTAGGAATGGAGCCACAGATTCGGAGTAAGCAACGGGTAAGGGAACAGGAACGGGCAGAGCCAACCACTTTTCACCACAGAGATTTACGCGCACTTAAATCACAGCCAACAACCAAATTGATCGCCATCAATGGGAGAAAAAGATGAAGACGACGACCAAGGAGAAGAATGAATATATATTCTATATATACATATATATATATATGCCGATTTACTTGGGTTTCCTTTTCACAAATTCCGGCTCCAAGTCTGCATCTATTTCACTTTCTGTCAGACTTCGGTAGATGCACTTAATGTGCCATTTTAATGAGCATAAAATATGCTAAATAAGTGTATTTGTTGTTTTGTTGTTCAAGTCCTTGCTACTTTTCCTTAAAGCAAAACGGGAGGAGGCAATGAGGCACTAGGACACAATATGCCACTTGCGTGGCATTATGCTAAAAAGCTTTAATGAAAAAATCAACAGTTGCCCCCAATGGCCATATCCATGTCCTGGCCAAGAAAGAGAGAGACTTAATGTTAGCCGTTGGTCGTCAGTCGTCGTCGTCGTCGTCGTCGTCAGATGGCATAGGACAGGATGAGAACGTTAGTGAAGGATAAAAGATGAAACTGTAACTAACCTTATTTAAATATATTTTTGTCGGAATCGGTTCCCCTTGACTTCCTTTGTCTCTTGGTAAAAACATTTATTGATGACTTTAAGCAAACATTTATATTGTCTTGTGCTTGCCTAAAATATTCAGAATTTATTGGCTGAAACATCTTGCCTAAGTTTCTACTTAGGAGTACTAATTAGTTGAAGAACCAAATGCAATGATAGCCAATGCTTTGTTATAATTTTTTTAAAAGTAAACTAAGCTTTACGAGACATGAACGATAAATCTCTACACAAATTTCCTAATTACTTAACATCAGTAAGATCTTTAGCACAAATAACTGAAAATTAATTATCCTAGACGATATTGTTAATCCACCTGCAGAGCATCTCAATTTTAAAGCTGTGCGCAAGTTAAGTGCTAAAAACCAGACACTTAATTTGGCCATGGCAAATAACAATAATCATTTCCATAACAATTCTCATGGTCAATTACCATTAAAAAGCAATTACCAAAAGGCAATTTATAAAACTGTACACACACACACGTACACAGTGTGTACTACACACAAAAGGTATAAAATAATAAAATTTTCTATAGAATTTATATACCCTTTATAGGTATATAGAATTAAAGGGTGTACTTGGGGTTTCAGCTTTCATATAACGCGACAAAGACTGTATGGAGATATATTTCCGACATAGTAATTAGTGACGTTAATATCGTAGAGATCGACTAAAATGGTTCATAGAAAATATGCGAATTTGGTTAAAAAATTAAACAAATTGACTAACCAATTAAAAATTGTCACCTGCTAAAGAGTATTTCTTGGTCGTTGCTCGATTTTCACTTGCTATATTTGGTGCATCGTTTTTGGTCATTCCTGTTGGAAAATTTTAGATTGTGTGAAGTTTGAATAGGTAAAGTTTTACTTTCTCAATGCCAATGAGCGTGATTTTTCAAGCGAAATAGTTTTCTAAGGGCGGTGAAAACTTTACCAAAGAGTTTAATACACTAGAATCGACAAAAGAGAAAGTGGTTGTGGGAGGGAAAGGAAGAGGGAGAAGGAATGGCATGGGTAAAACTCGCTCTTTGTAGCGGAAGCCGCGCATAAACAACAACAACAACAACAACATGAAATGGAAGCCAAAAGCAGTAGAAGAAGCAGCAGCAAGTCCATGAAAAGGCAACCATTTGCAGTTCTTCGAGGCGCACACGCATAAATAAACAAGGGAAGACAGCAAAAGTGTTTAATAACTCAACGTGGCAATGCTTAGTCAGAGTGGCAAGAGGATGGAGGTGCAACCAATGTGAGGGACTGGGTGTGGGAGCAAGTGCATCTGGCTACTGAGGAGTATGTCATGAACAGAAATGTCTGAAATGAAGGCAGCTGTTGCAACAATTGCAATTGCAATTCCATTTTGCAATTTTGTACTTATTTACGATGATCTAAAATTTGTTTATTGATTCCTTTTGATGTTTATACGTTGCAGGTTTATCATGATTACCAAAATGTTCATGATGTCATCTATCTGTGCCTTCTTTGTCCCATCTACTTTAGTATATACAACATTAATTGGTCCTTGAAAGTTTTTGAACCAGTTTATTTAGTCAATATCTACAAATTAAAGATCAAATATTAAATTGAAAAAGTCGTGATGATCTTATCCAATTTTGCAAATCTTTAGACGGTTTTCACCCATTTTAATAAAATTTTAGTATTTATATACAAAGGATCTGCATGAATCTTTATGAATTTTAAAAATGGGTCTAAGCCATCAAATAATAAATTCTATACTAAAAGAGGGAAAAGCTTAGCTTCATCTCGTGTTAGCAAAGAAATCGGTAAGATTTAATTAAAAAATTTTATTTTTACTAAACACATTTTTTGAGCAATTTAACGAAATTCAATATTCAAAAAATTTTTAAAAGCATCAGATTGATAAAAGTGAATATTAATGTATAATTTTTTACAGTTTCAAAAAAATTTAAGTAATTTTCAAAAAAATAATAATTTAATTTAAGAAAGTCCAAAAATTATTAAAGAAAACTATATAATCCCTTATTATAAACTTAAAAATTGGGAATATTTGCAAAAAAATTTTCATCTATAAATTTCTTAAACTTAAATTTAGATCATAATTATAGCCCCTGACTTTATTTAGTCTTTTGGATAAAATATTTTAGAATTTTTCCAACAATTTTTATATTTAAGCCAGCAAACAACAAGATCTTTGCTTAAGTCGATTGAAATGTTTTCTGCGTAAACTTCGGGCAAATCTTTTATTACGTCTTCCCCCCCAATGCGATGAGAATACGTTGCACTGCATTCCCATTTTGTCTAGTGCTAATAACTCACCGTGACAACGTGTCCTGGGGTCTCAGTTTGCTGCAATTGGAAAACCAGCTGGAAGTTATAGCAATCTCCACCCAGCGCCAACGACAACCGCAATCAGCAAGTTAATTTATAAATAGACCAACAACAGCATCGTATTTTCATCTTTAATGATGTTTTCTCGTTTGTTGTTTTGCAACATAATTTAATTAGATACACGAAAGCCGGCAAAAACGCACGCACACACACACACACGCATGCACGAATTAAACTAACAACTATGTATGTGGAGTTAGGCGTGATCTTTGTGGGAGCACTATAACGGTAAATAATTCACGCAAAATAAACACTCTCAATGCAGCAATTGTTTCGAAAAACAATAACAACAATAATGTATTAATTAATGAGCATAGCAATTACAATTGACAATATTATCATTTGAGTAAGTTTTCAGAAATAACAGAACATTTTACGTACGAAGAAGAACTAGAGAATTGGATTATGGATCATCCACTTCAACGGTCCACACTAGAAATAGACAACCGCGCGTTGAGACAGCCGATTTGGCACTGCCGACCACGAACCAGCAATGGACCGAACCACCCCCATCATGCCGAATTGTGCCGAATACCGAGCCAATGCAGCATCCGAAAAGGGATAACTTCGTCGCGCCGACTTCGTCTGCGGCATGTTAAAAAGATAAACAAATGTTGCGGTTTGGCCGTGATTTATGTAAGCTTACATCTGTTAACAGAGTGCATGCAGTTGCATACATACGTATTACATATGCCCCCCGCTGTAAACATCCTAACAGGCACATGTTAACAGTTTTAACTTTATGACTCGCCCGTTTGAACTCCAGGGCAAAGCAAATATTTTTATTGTTTTAAACAAATGCGAGAAACATTTTTGAACCAATTTAATGTTGTACGTATGACGAATTTGATGTTTATCATGTGAAGACGAATGTATGAGAAAGGACAGAGATCAAGTGAAATTCAAGGGAAAGTATTTCGACAGACATGGATAAAAGGCCAAATAGAAAGCATTTGTAAATGTCTTATCATAGGAACATGTTTTAAGTTCAACATGAAGTTTATGACCATAAACCAAGCACATAAATTATAAAATGTACTTAGTTCATTTTCTAAATCTGTTGCTTTATATACCAACATGTGCCTTTTACCAACGCGAGAACACAAAAACATTTTTAAGCCCATTTTGATGCCATGTCGAATCAGTTAGATGTGAATGAGAACTATTTTATAGCTCTAATCGGATTGTATGCAATTTAAGATTTTATTTTTATAAATAGCCCTAAAAACAAAGCCACCTATCTATTATAAAAATTAAAAATCTAGTTTCTTATCTTCAAATTCATATTCCAAACAAAATTGGAACGTCTATTGGGCTTTTTTTACGCAACTTTAAGAAAGTATCTCTTAACTGTAAGACTTTTAAGACATTTTGTATTGTTTATCTTACAATTGACTAGTTTTTCCCATTCAAATCATTAATGCGGCTTAACATTACCAATTCCATTTGATCCTGAACATTTCTTGGGCATAAAATAAAATTCTTATGAATCAAAGAGAACTTTGTCTCTCTTTAACAGAAAGCCTTTTAACAGTACCAACTCCAACCATAACATAACCATTTACTAAGGCAACGTTACGCTTATTCTACCCTTAACAGTTAACTTTGATTCTCTTAAACGTAAAAGAAACAACAGACCTACCCCTGCTCAATAACATATCAGAAACAAGTGGCTTTTTCATGGCAATGTTAACTTTGTTCTACCCTTAACAGTTCTCACAATATACCCTTATTTCCCCAGTTAAATAAAAGCTCAAAGGAGCTATTTTATAAAGTTTTTTATTGAGAAAGCTATTAGAACAATTGGAACTTTTTACAGTTACCTTCGAAAGCTCAACACAATTGATGCTTCCTTTTTGACTTCAGCTAAAACTTTTGACAGCTCAGAAATCAAAAACACAGACAACGGAACCAGAAACAGCTGATTGTTAAAACCCCACTCCAAAATTCATCAGCTGCAATTGCTGGCGAAAGCAGAACAGAAACTTTGCGATACCATGGAAGCCAGAAGGGGTGCGGTGCGTCACCCAGTGACGTTGCGATGCAAAACAGTTATGCGTAAAGTGTCGGAGTGAAAAGAGAAAACTTTGGTGAAAAGAAAACAATAGACGAAAAAACATACAAAGGCAAAAAAAAAAACAACAAAAAAACAAAAACCATGTAGAGTGGAGAGTGGAGAGAACTTGACAAACAAAGCCTTGACCTGAACCTAATGCAAGTGCAACGCAACAACAAAGGTCGCCTCTCTCATAAAGGAGATCCATGAAGCGAAACATAATGAAAATGTGAAATTCAAACGCGTTAAAAAGGAAAATTGAAAGAGAAAATTCTGTGACTGTGCGTGTGTGTGGCCTACTTAACGCCCCTGCCGTTGGACAGAAGGAGCATGGGTTCATGCTTTGGCAGCTGCGTGCCCTCCAACTCTGCCACCAACAACTCATCCACCTTATCAGCCACCAACTCCACATCGTCGGCATCGTCTTCCTCCACAGCCTCGTCCTCATCATTGTCATGTCTTGCCAACAGCTGGCTCTGGTAAGCCTTCTCGCTCCCAAAGGGGTTGGGGGCACAGCCACAGTTAATTAAAATTTAATTTTGTTGACTTTGTGGCGGCACACAAAAGTATCCGCGCTCTGCTCATGCCACGATGCCATAGCAAATCCAATAAGCTAGCTCTGTCGCTGACTTGGCAATCAATACAAGCTTAGTCAAAAGACATGGGCGCAATGGGAATTGAGCAAATAGGCGCATAGGCTGCTCTTCCCCCACCCCCGTACTTCCCTCTACGAGGTGGTTAATTAGCACATGGCTCCTCCATTAAACGGCGCGTTTTATGCCTTGGCTTTTCTTTCTCCATAGCAAATTGCATAGGCAAACATAATTTGCCTCATCCACCACAACCGCTAACAGAAGGTAGTGGGGGGGTCAACAGCCTAAAAGTATGCAATGCTTGAGTGCGTGTTGTTTGCCTCACAAAAAAAAAACAACAAATAACACCAACAAGAACACAATGACGGGCTTCAATGGATAAAAAGCAGGGAAAGGGTAAGGGTAAGGGTAAGGTGAGAAGCCTGCCCAGTGAACCCCCATACATAAGTGAAAACCAAAATGGATAGTAAACGAATTGTCTATACGCTTACCTTACTAGGTAAGGATCTTAGGGTCCTTTTGGAAAAAGTTTCTGAGAGTAAATTGAATTAAAATTGAGTAAAAGAATCTTAAATGAAATCATAAAGGTTTCTAAGCGATATATATAAGTGAAACACATAAAACCGGAATTCCTTTTAGAGACTGGAATTTCATTATACCCAACTGAATTTGAAGAGTATAATGGCACTTAAATAAAGGGCCCTAGAAAGTCCAAGGTATGCCACTAAACCAACAATTTGCATTTTGCCACTTGCAGGCGTCGTCGTAGGGCCAGGTCCATGGCCAGGGCCAGGATCAGGGCCAGAATGGGGACCAACAACACAACAACAGATACAGAACATGAGCCGCCCGACGACACCGAACTCATATCGCATTCCAATGCCCAGGGTTGTCAACGACGCGGTTTGGTCTACCGCATACTGAAATTCAAAAGGAAGCAACAGTGTCCCCAGTTCCTGGATAAATACTGGGAGCAGCAACCCAACTATGCCAAGCTACAGACTGACAAGTGAGTTCCCTACCCCTCTTTGATTCAATTGTATTAAATGAATTGTGTTTAGTGCCTTCTCGGAGATACAACTACAGAATTTGGATGCCTACAAGCTGCTCAATAATCAGACTACACCCAATAAGGAGACCGAAATCCTGAATTATCAACGCATGGCCAATTCGCGAGCCAGTTCCTCTTTGGATCTCGAATGGGAGCATGAGTACTCGCAACTGCGGCAATATCATCAGCAGCAGCAATGTCATCACAAGGAGGTGGAGCTAACTACTGGACCCCAACATACCCCACCAAACATGGCGGCAGCCTCTCTCGACCAATTGACCACGGCTTCTTCAACGGCCGCCAATCATGTACGCCATCAGGCAGAAGTGCAGGCAGCTCGCCAGGCGCGCTTAGATCGTCGTCTTGGTGGCTCTTTGACACGCACCTCATGCTGCTCGTCGACACAAAACTCCTGGTCACATATATCCACCCCCGAATCCCTTGAGTGGGATGTGGACGAGGAGCGGGAGCAGCAGCGGCAATTGCGTTTAGAAGATGATAATCTGGATGATGAGACTCTGAAATTGCTGCACCAAATCGAGCAGCTCAAACATCATGTTCTCCAGGAAACTGGAGATGGCTTAAGTATGGGCGTCGCAGCTATTGAGGAACTAAGCGAAGGACTACAGTTTCGAGCGACGCACTTTGGAGCTACTGCTGGCAGTTCGGAATTGGAGGTACATATTAGTTGATTCTAAGGGCCATAATGTATATACATATATATAAAAGTATAAGACTAAATTAAGACATGTATAGAAATTCTACACAAGACAAACCTATGATATCCTATAAGGACTTGAAGTAAAATGAAACATTATCTTTGGCATGCCAAAGTGGTTATACCCTAGATAGAAAAAAAAGTTAAGTTATTAAGTGTCTCAAGATTATTAAGTGAAGTAAAGATGCTCTATTAAAAGTCCCTCTTAAGGACTCACAAAGGACAAAGAAATAATATATATATCTTCTCATATGATTTCTGCTAGGGTTTAATATAATTTGTATAGATTAAAATTCCATTCAATTAAATTGGTTAATTCACAGAAATACCTAACAGACAAAGTGAAACAAAAACAAGTTATTATACAAATTTAAGTGCCTAGCCTAGCCTATACTATATATCTAAATGTATATATGTAAATCCAAATACAGTTTCCCATAAAAGACAACCAACCCACATCGCAACTAAAAACTAAACTAAAGCCTTTTCCAAGCATATCGCAAAAGAGAATACTATTACTATATATAATTCTATATAGTCTATACAAGAACAAATATATTTACGCTTTATTTCGTTATGCAAAAAATCGACTAGGCAAAACCAATAAAAAAGCTCATTATATTTTCAAAGTTTATTAGATCAGAATACAAACAACCGAAAAAAAAACGGAAACAAAAAATAAAACATACAAACGTCCTTTTAGAAATAGAATATTCCAATGTACGATTTATTTAGTGATAGAAATAATCTCTTGTTTATTCACATTAAGTCTAAAGATTATTAAAGAGAAATGTTTGTATAGAAAATATTATATAGGAAAATTTGTCAACTCATTTTTAGATTCGTTTTAGATTCGTTTTTTCTTGTTTTTTTTTTTTGTTTTGTTTTCTTTACAACTAAAATGGCAGTTTTAATTAGTTTAGGTACTTTAACCGATTTTGTTTTTGAACTTCTGCCAAACTGAGGGCTCAGTTTGGGCTTGGACCTCGACGGGCTAAAAAAAGAAAAAGATAAGGGAAATTATTAAAAGTTTAATGATAAATCTCGGATTTCTTTTATACCTTTGAGGAATAAGTTGGTTGGGCATGCACTTGACCATAGCCCCGATGCGAATCCTCCTGAACTTGTTGTTGTCCTAGGTCTTCTAGATTTTCAGACAATTCCTGTTGCTGTTGCTGGCCCAACTGATAGTTCTGATTCCAATCCTGTTCCTCAACCTGCTGCTGTTGGCCCAAATCCTCGGCATTCCAGTCGAGTTCCTCTTGTTGCTGTTGTCCAAAATCTTCCGGTTCGTTGCCTGCAGCACGATTCCATTTACCCAGGCTGGCACTGGCCGAAGCCGAAGAGCCTGTGGGTCCGCCACTGGCAGAAGCTGAAGCCTCGCCAACGGGCACATTAATTGTGTAATCCTGACGACGATATTCATAGCCCATCTTGCTACCGCCACCGCCAGGCAAAACGGCTCGTTGGTAGGGCAATGGGGGAGGGGTGGATATAATGGGAGATGGCAATGGAGCCTTGGTCTCACCCTCAAGACCGGGCTCGTTCTCCTCATCGAAATTCTCGTCGTAGACATGAGGAGGTTGATCCCCGCGATCCATGGAGAATATTGGCCTGTAGACAGCAGTTGCATTGGTGCTGCCAGGACCAACAATGTAGCCACCGTTGGTGTTGCTGGCTGGTAGATCAATTAAGCCCTGACTGAGCAGATAGAGAGTGCGACGCCAGATGGTCAACTCTTCGCCAAATTTGCCATAACGACTCTGCAATTTACCCAAGGTCCATTGGTGTTTCTTCTCCCAATTCTGGGCATCGGAAGCGGACAGCAATTTCTTGTGATTCACATAGGCCAAGTAACGTAATTCCTCTTCGCGTATCTTTTGTAGATCCGTTTGGGTCATTCCATAATAGTGGGCCACCTTGCCAATGCGCTCGAATTCCTGACGCTGCCAATCCTTCAACTCCTGCAGGGTAATCTCGTATTTCTGGGCGAAACCTTGAAGCAATTGGCTATCCTGTTGTTGCCAACTCTTCAGTTGATTCAATGACATATTCTGATTGCCAATGAACTCGTAGAGACGATCCCGCTCACGTTGCTGCCATGAGGTCAAGTGATTCAGGCGACGCTGCTCGAACAACTGCTCCCGGCCCAGATTTCCGATGAGTATGCGCTGCACAGGTGCCAACTGGCCCAAGCCGACCTGGTAGACCTGCGCCAATTGGTTTTGATAGCTCGAATCCTGTGAGATGAATTCAAGAAGTTCTTGTTCCGTAATAATTAGACTCTCGGCCACCTCGTGCAGACGCCGACGTTCCTGCTCCCTCCAGTTGTTCACCTGTTGCTGCTGGGAGCCATCCAGGACCAAACCCATTTGCGCAAAACGATCCAGTTTCTGCTTGATAAACAGACGCAGCTCCTCAATGGTTATGTGATACTGCGGCGCCAGAATATGAACATCACGATAGAGTAGTGTCTCTAGAGCCTGCCTGCTAATGCCTGGATGATTCACAGCCTGCAGATATATGCGTTCCGTCTCTTTGGTTTGCCATGAGAGGAAGGAACTACGATCTATTTTTCTCAAGTCCAGCAAACGTTGCAGTTCATTCTCATACCAGGTCTTTAGCTCCTCAATGGTAATGTGATATTGTTGGGTCACATCTCTCAAATGTTTCTGATCGTTCTCCAGTTTGAATTTCAGTTCCTCGATAGTCCATTTCTGTTGCTTACGCAGTTGTTGGTTAATCAGCTCTTGAATGTAGTGTTGCTCACGCAGCTGCCAATCCTCGAGGGTGACAGTAATCAGACCCTCCTTCTTGGCCGTTTGCTCCAACCAAAGGTGAATATCCTCAATGGTTATGTTGTATTGACGAGCAAGTTGCTCATAAATGGGTTTGTTTATAATCAAATAACTTTCGAATTCCTGCCTGGACATGGGTCGCACTTGGGTGACACTTCTCAGGCGTTCAGCCAGTTCGGTTTGCCAGGATGAGCTGGGCCTGTCCTCCCAGATATTGACTATCTCTTCGTAGCTAACATTATTTTGGGGACGGTCAATCACACCGATCAGGGAGAGACGAGCAGCCTCCTTTTGCACCCATTTCTCCACCTGTTCCACAGTCACATGATAGTCACTGGCAATGCCATTTAGACGCTCTTTGTCCCTCCTCAGGAAGTCCACAAATTCCTGATAGCTGGCCCCATTCTGTTGCTGCTGCAGCCAATTGTCGAATCCACGACTGATCTTCTCCTGCCACTGAGTTTGTTGCTCAAACTGCACCAGGCCAGAGTTTTGCAAGCGATTGACTTCATCGCGTAGCCAGTTCTCCACTTGATTAATGTCCACATGATGGGTTTGGGAAAGACTCTCGAGACGAGCGTGATCCTTGGTCAATTCTTTCTCCACATCGGCATAATTCAATTCCTGTTGCTTCTTCAGTAGCAGCTCAATCAAACGCTGCTGCTCCTCCGCCTGCCACTTGCTTAGATTCTCTACCTTCACCTGTCCCGTGGTCTTCAGATTGATCAACTGTTGACGCAGCCATTCCTCAATCTCGACAACATTCACCGAATACTGATCGGCCAACTTTTGTAATCTCTCGCGTTCCTGTTGCAGTTCCATTTCGAATTCCACATAGGTCAGATGATTCTGTTGCTTCACCAGATTCTGCAGGCGATCCAATTCGGCTATCTGCCAGTCACTCAGACTCTTTAGAGAGGTTTCCGTATTGCCGCGCAAACGTTTCAACTCCGAGATCATCCATTGTTCGATCTGTTCGACATTGAGACGATATTGATCAGCCAGCTGATTGAGATGGGCCCGATCTGCCAGCAATTTTTGCTCATACTCCGATGTGGACAAGCCATTCTTGTATTCCGCAATCAGACTCTTGATATAGTCACGCTCCACCAACTGCCAGGTCTGCAATTGCTCCATCTCGAATTGTCCCTTCCTATGAAGATCTTCAATGACCTGCTTCACATAAGCCTCCACTTCGACAACACTCACATGATGTTGCTCGGCGAGCTTTATAAGGAAGCGACGATCATTCTGAACCTGCAAATGGATTAAGAGATAAGTACTTCATATATAAGATCAGATCATATTCCGGGGGTAAACTCACCTTAGCCTCGAATTGTTCTAGAGTTAGATTGGAATGCTGTTGGAGCAGCGAAAGAATGCGTTGCTGTTCAGCCCTCTGCCAAGCGGTCAATTGTTCAATATTCAATTTGCCCTGTTGCTTCAAGCGTTCAATTTCGGTCTGGACCCATCTCTCGATCTCCTCCACCGAGGTATGATATTGGAAGGCCATGGTCTGCATATGCTCACGATCCTTTTGCAACTCAGTCTGCAATTCCTCGGCGCTCCATTGTTTGTTCTGACTGATCAATGCCTCCAGGCGTTCGCGTTCGGCCAGTTGCCATGAGGTGAGATTATCGATTTGCAATTGACCCTCATCACGCATGCGAGCCAATTCCTGCTTCATCCAGCTCTCGATCTCCTCGACTTGGACACTGTACTGCCGGGCTAGGCGTTCCAATAGCTCACGATCCTGACGCAAGCGAGCCTCCAATTGTTCGGTGGATTTGTATTGCTGTTGGGCCAGATTCTTGAGATGCAAGCGTTCGACTTCCTGCCAGTTGGTCAACTTCTCGCTGGGCTTCAACAGGCCCATGCCAATGAAGCGTTGTTCCTCCTTCTTGACAAACTGTTCAATCTCCTCGATTTGCACATTGTGCTGCATGGCCAGATTCTGCAGACGAGCACGATCCTTGAGAAGCCATTTGTGGAACTCCTCGACTGTGTAGTCACGATCTTGCACCATATTGGTCAGATTGCCACGCCATTCCAATTGCCAATTCTTAAGCCTTTGCATCTCGATCAGACCCTTGTCCTGAAGTTCTTGAATCTGCTTTTTGATCCATTGCTCAACCTCTTCGACACGGACTTGATGCTGTTGGGCTAGACTGTACAGATGGGTCTGATCCTTGCTGATCTTCGATTCGATTTCTTCAATGGACAGATCATTTTTGTTTACCAAGTCCAGTAGACGCTGACGTTCAATCTTCTGCCAGTTATTCAGTTGGGTTTCCATTTTTAGTTGACCCTCGCGCTGAAGACGATCGCCCTCGGATTGAATCCAGTTTTCGATTTCGGATACCTTGACATTGTACGTTCTGGATAGATCATTGAGACGGGCACGATCAGCCAAAAGTTTAGCCTCGAATTCCTCAATGGAATATCTGTTTTGTTGAACCAATTTGGAAATTTGCTGCCTCTCGGCCCTTTGCCATTCGTTGAGGGCCTCTGCCTTGATTAGGCCTTGACTTTGGAGGCGCACCAGCTCCTTCTTCAACCAGTCCTGAATATCTTCGACCTTAATCTGATAGGTATTGGCCAGGTCAAGGAAATGCGATTGATCACTCTTGATTTTCGTCTCAAGTTGCTCCACAGTGAGAGAATTGTGCTGAACTATGGCCTGAAGACGTTCGCGTTCCTTTTGCTGCCACTGGGCTAGCTCCTGCTCGACCTCCTTGAGCAGACCCTCCGATTGGAATTTCTTAAGTTCACTCTTGATCCACGATTCGATCTCCTCTACCTTGACCTTGTAGGTGCGGGCCATTTGCTCAAGGCGGGCACGATCGTTGATAATGGAGTTCTGGAACTCCTCAATGGTAATTTGATTTTGTCCCACAATGGCACGCAATTGGGCACTGACACCGAATTGCCAATCCTTGATGTGATCCTCCAAATGCTGTTGGCCCGTCAGCTGAAGGCGTTGCAGCTCTTCGCGTTGCCATTTCTCCAACTCCTCGACACTCACACGATATTTGGTGGCCAGATTCTGAACATAGCTACGATCACGTGCAATTTGATCCTGGAGCTCGGCCACAGAGCCCTGATGTTGCTTCAGTATGGACTCGAGACGAGATCGCTCCGAGCTCTGCCAGACTGTGATTTTGGAAACCTGCTCGTTTTGCTCCTTGATCAGGTCACCAATGCGCGCCACCTCACCCCGCAGCCATTGGGTTTGACTTTGCATGTCGCCCTGATATTTGAGGGAAAGATCCTTGAGGCGCTGTTGATCGGACTTGATGGAGTTCTGAAGTTGAGCTATGGTTGCATTATGTTGACGTATCAGCTCATTCAAACGTTCCTGCTCCTTGGTATTATCCTCCACGAGAGAGCTAGATCCGGGATATGTATGTATGACCTGGGGAGCTTGAGGCACCTGTGGGGCCAACGATTGATTAACCTGATCATAGTAGACATAGAGACGCTGCAATTCCTGTTGCTGCCAGTCCTTCAACTGATTCTGGGAGATGCCATGTTGCTGGGCCAATTGTGACAACTTTTGACTGTTTTCCATTTGCCAACGTTGGAAGTCTCGGCTCGTAAAGCCATTCTGATGGATCAACCAATCCAAACGACCACGCTCCTGACGCTGCCAAGCCTCAGAATCTTGTATCTGAGATTGATACTGACCCAATAGTGCCTTATAGCGAGCCAATTCACGACGATGGAATTCCTCGAGTATCGGCAATGTGGTATGATATCTCTGAGCCACGGCCAACAAGCGATCCTCCTGCTGATGCTGCCAATCCTCCAGCCTCTGATGTGAAGTCAAATACCAAAAGAAACGTTCACGTTCATCGCGCTTCCATTGCTCATCCCTGGGAACGCTTGATTGTCCAAATGGCTGCAGATTATCATAGACCAATTTACCATCTTGCCAACGCTGTTGGGATTCGGAGCCATCTACCGAACTAGTGCCATCCGCATGGGTGGTAATGGTTTTATTAAAACGTCGTATAACCACCGAGGAACTGGTACCCGGCGCACTGGGCTGATTATACAAAGCTTGAGGTGCCGAATTACCGAATGCCGATTGCCTGCCATCGACATTCACAACCGAGTTGTAGCCCACCACAGTGGGTTCCATATTCCAATCATGAACTGTCTTCTTACGCGTTACAGTTGTCGTCGTGCTGCCTCCCACATTGGGCGACTGGGCGAAATATCCCTGATTCAATTGTGCAGCCTGATTGCTGCCATAACTTGTCGTCAATTTGGTAGCCTCGGTGCAATTGCGATGCACCACATAAGTTTTGCCATCGATAACCTTTACTTCAGCGGGATAGGCATAGTTCTTTACCTCATCGAAGCCACTCAGGTCCATGGGTTGGAATGGACTCAAGTCCAGAGTTTGCTGCTGCAAACCTCCGCTGCTTGAACGCTCCAGATGTTCCCCCGCTTTGATCTCAAAGAAGCTCGGTTGCGCTATGGTGCTATAGCTGATCTGTCCCTGACGCAATTCGGACACCAACTGTTGACTGATCTGCAAGCAAAGAGCATCCAACTCAGCGGCACTTTTGCCACTCAATTCTAAGATGGAGGCTATAAAAAAATATAGACAATGTTATAGGAATACATATGTATCTATCGCTTTAATGGACCCCTTTATAGATTGATTATTTTTTTTTTTTTTGAGAACTTACCACTCCATGGTGATCGATAGCCAAAGCGGTTGCCGCCTTGCGATTGAGCATTGTATTCCTGTCTCAGGCGATTGGCGAATTCTCGCACCTCTGTAAAATGCGAGTAGGCCCAGCTGCTCAGACGAGACTGCGTTTGAATAAGCGATTGGGATTGTGGTTGTTGTAAGCCGCCGCCAAACGATGACGACGAACTGGAGCTATAGCTAGAACGCTGCTGATATGAGCTACCATAGCCCTGACAGCAGCTCACAGCTAGCGCCAAGAATAGGGCGCATATAGCCACAGCTTCCCTCCTCCTCATACCGGAAAAGCTGAGGAAAACAAAAAAAAACTATGTCATTCATAAAATAGTAAATGCTGAGCAACAAAACAAAAAAAACCCACACAAACAACAACAAAAGAAACAATCTGTGGATCGACTTTGGAATGCCCTGTCTAAAAGAATAATATGCCTTTTGGCAAAAACAAAAACGTATGCGACATTTCATAAAGTCTTAATAAAAAGCAAGTAAGCTTAAAACTGGCAAAAAAAGGAGTGACAAAACATTTGCAGAACATTTTATAGTTAAAATTTAGTTCTCATCAAAATCCTTAAGATAGAAAACCTTAACTTTTGATGCCGTTTCGTTTTAATATACCCTTTAACCTAACCTCTGGGTACAGGGTACAAAAAAGTGGTGCTAGGGCAGAAATAATATTTTTTTTTTTGGGGCGATAAGACCTTGTAGAAACGGAATCTAGTTCAGTCCATATACATATATATATATAAAGACATATATGTTAAAATATTGGCATTATCAACGACTTCAACTTGGGGGTCATAGAAAAAGGTTAATCAGGGAGATAATTTATACTTATGAAATGTTCTATACGATCATAATGATGTGGATGATAATGATGATGATGTTGATGGTGGTACCAAGTCATGTTTAAATTTATAAATTATAAATTTATTTGGCCCCAAATTCCCTTTCCATCCGGTCTCTGTTGATAAGTCTTTGAAGTGAGACGTGTTAGAATCGTGAAGAAGAACTCTGAATAATATGGCCACAATATGTTCATATTAAATCAACACCTCTTTGAGAAAAATTTATGTGTGTATGCAGCTACTCCCACAACATTTGGGTCACACACATGCATTTAACCAAAATTAGTTTTTTGTTATTTCTGGAACAGATGCAGCTCGAGGATTTCTTTTCTCTTGTCTATTTTTGGGCTATTTTTTTTTTTTTTTTTTTTTTTTTGTCATAGAGATTTGCTTGATGAACTCAATTTTTTACTCACTTTCACTTGATCTTGGCAAATTAATTAATTTGATTACAGGACTTAAAAAAACACAATTTCACTTTCACTGTCAAAAACTGGTGGACCGTTTAGCTTCCCGATCGAAGGTTTTTGTTTTTTTTTTTTTTTCAATTTGTAGACCGTTGCGCCTTGTAGCGCTGCCGAACAGCAACTGACAGGCCAATTGAGAAAACCAAACCTTTTATTAGAAAATTCTCCGAAAATGAGAATTGTAAAGAGTCTCGAAATAGCGGCAGACTGAGAGAGCATAAAGATGGCCTTATCAATTTGACAGCATAATAAGCGAGATCTTTTTCGTTTTGAGAATTATTATTTTCGAAAAATTTAAATATACTACAAGCATATTATCGAATACGTCATAAGACGAGCCGGTTCCAAATGTCTTAATGACCTCATAATGATTCATAAGCCGGTAGCTCTCAATAGATCACAAAAAAAAATCAAATCAAAACAACAAAAAATAAGACAAATAATACAAAGTAAAAAACAAAAATTTATTATTATTTTAGCAATTTTTATACATATGCGTGATCTCATGTTTGTTGCAGTTCTGTAATGAATCAAAAAGTGAGAGCTTGTGTGTGTGGGGGGGGGGGGGTCAATTTACATTCTATATACACACACATTTAGTCAACGTCCGTTTAGGTGTTTTGAGTAAGAAAAGTGATTCAAAGCAATTAAGCTGAAACTATGTATGCAAATTTTTATGACCTTGGGGTAATTTTGATAAACCAAACCTAAAGTTGAGATTGGAAAATACATAAAAAATATATCTGCACATCCTCCTATCATTTGTTGATTGTAGAAATTAAGAACAAGTTCAATATTAAAATTCAACCACAAAATGATTAGCAGAAATGCAGGTACCATTTAAATGGTTTTTCACCATAGGTGTTTTTTTTTTGGGAATCACCTGCTGAAGATCTATTTAAAGTGTGTAACAATAACTTGAGCGGGTATATTAAAGTCGTAATGTTGTATGTAACAGCCAAACGAAATCGTTTATCGAGTTTATTTTGCTTTGTTTCTTTGTCTAGCGAGCTTTTCTATATGCAAAACAGGATCAAAATCAAGCTTCAATCCATTCGGAAATAAAATTTGAGTACTTTGCGTTTGCTTTTTGTCTTTAAACATATGCTACAATATCCTAAAAGAGTTCTGAATTAAAACTTTGATCAAGTTTCATTTACATTATATTTCTAATGTGTATTTTAAAGTCGCCAAGCCGATTCGTTGTATGATATATTCAAGTACTTGGCCGCAGACACTTCCCACACCTTCATCACTCATAAATCATTATAGCATTTCTCTATCTTTGATATGGTTTGTGACATAATGTCCGCAGGCAGTCAGAAAGCATCACCAATCAAAATCAAAAGATTTATGTCTGTACAATATAAATAAAGATATAGAAATTTCATTTTGTGTTAGTCATTAACAAAGTGAATTCTAAGAAAAGATCATTCACAACAATTTTAGACGTAAATTTACTCAAAAAAAAAAAAAAAAGTATTAATTAGCCAAGTCCGGTTGGTTTGGTAGAATAAATATTTTTTGAATAAGGTCAAATTCTAAGCTTCTATACAACTTTGTGACGGTATAAAAAACAAGTTTGAAAAGAATCATTCAGGAAAATCATTTAAATGCAATAATAAGTGATTAGTTTAAATGATCATATGGTTCATTGATCAAACTTTCTGCTATAAATTTTTAAAAATATTGAAAAATTCGTCCATAAAGGATGTTTGTATTTGTAAAGAAATTAAGCCTTGTAGTAGTTTTGTCAAGAATTTAGCTATTTAAAAAAGATCACAAAGACTATATAAAATATTAATCTAATTACTTCAGAATCTACTTATTTTTCGATTCTTCTACAAATTTAGATATTAATTAAGGTGAATTAAAATAATATCAAATTCAAATCACTTAAATATTGCTGTAAAATCAAAAACCAGTGAGTATCTTTTTTGAATTTTAGAAAAATACCGTACGCCTGAAGTCAATGTTCTTAACGTACGTATTCAGTATTTTTTGTTAGTCTGGTCATACTGAAACTAGAGATGGCTTCTCGTAAAAACGGTGGCTATGAAATTTATATACATGTCATTTTTACTATATAAACAACAATTCGACAACGATTTAAGTGTTTCGATAGAAAACTAATATAAGTAAGAAACGATTCGTCCAAATTTATTTAACTGTATTGTGCACCTACATCCGATGAGCGAAGGAACCAGTGCTACCGTGACTCCGTTACAGTTACTTGCAAAAATAGCTCATCTCTATTGCAAATCAGAAATATGTACGTGGTTTTTTGTTGTTAAATGGACTATAAGATACTTTATTTAATATCCACCCATTAATACTCTATCAAAAAATGTTAGTGCAGTGTAAAGTGCCCACCTGTTAACCACTAATCCACACAAAGGCAGAACAAGACGTTTAGATCCCAGCCTGGAAATGCCATGGCAATACCTGAAAAAATGTGACAAACAAAAGTCAGAACCACAAGAAGTAGGAGAAGAAGAAGAACAAGAGCCAGCACCAGGAAATCCTCATATTCAAGTTCAATTCCATGTCAGCAGCTGTCGCTTTGCATTTCTGGCCTTCCTGGCCGGAAGCTTTGTCGCATTCACCTTGCATGCCCTGTTAACCTCAAATCTTTTCTGGCGACTACGACAATTACACCATCTGCCCACTGCCCACTATCTTCAGACGCGAGACGAGTTTGCCGTTTATTCGGTAGATGAACTGAATGCCTTTAAAGAGTTCTATGACAAAAGCACAAGCGATAGTGTGGGAGCCACTTACTCCGAAGCGGAGGAGACTAACATCAAGGAAGCTTTGAGTTCGCTGCGTCTAGCGCAGGATATGTATATGGCTGGCAAGGATGACAAAGCCTCAAGATTGTTCGAACATGCCTTAGCCCTTGCACCGCGCCATCCCGAGGTCTTGCTACGATATGGTGAATTTCTGGAGCACAATCAACGAAACATTGTCTTGGCCGATCAATATTATTTCCAAGCCCTAACAATTAATCCCAGCCATAGCGAGGCTTTGGCTAATCGACAGCGCACAGCAGATGTGGTACAAACACTGGATGAACGTCGTCTGGCATCGTTGGACGCAAAACGAGCTGCCCTCTCGGCAATACATGAGGCTAATTCGGCACTTAGACGTGCCAAGAAGGAGGCTTACTTTCAGCATATTTATCACTCGGTGGGTATTGAGGGAAATACCATGACATTGGCTCAAACAAGGTCCATATTGGAGACTCGCATGGCGGTGGATGGCAAGTCCATAGATGAACATAACGAAATCCTAGGCATGGATTTGGCCATGAAATATATTAATGCCAGTTTGGTGCAAAAGTAAGAAGAATCTTTCCCAATTTTCGAATTTCATTTTGATTGTTTTCTTTGTTGGTTTAGAATGGAGATAACAATTAAAGACATTTTGGAGCTGCATCGTCGTGTGTTGGGTCATGTGGATCCAATTGAGGGTGGCGAGTTTCGTCGAAATCAGGTCTATGTGGGTGGTCATGTGCCACCAGGACCAGGAGACTTAGCTCTGTTGATGCAACGCTTTGAAGGCTGGTTAAACTCCGAGTACACCAGCTCCCTGCATCCGGTTAAGTAAGTTGGGGCACTTTATAAGCAATCCATTTGCCATACTAAGATATTTCTTGGCATTTCTAGCTATGCAGCATTGGCACACTATAAGCTGGTTCACATACATCCCTTCATCGATGGCAACGGACGCACATCACGTCTTCTGATGAACACCTTGCTGATGCGAGCTGGTTATCCACCTGTCATAATACCCAAACAACAGCGTAGCAAATATTATCATTTCCTCAAATTAGCCAATGAGGGTGATATACGTCCATTTGTGCGCTTCATTGCCGATTGCACCGAAAAAACGCTCGATTTGTATTTATGGGCCACCAGCGATCTTCCCCAGCAGATTCCCATGCTAATACAAACCGAAACTGAAGCCGGTGAGCAATTAGTAAAATTGCAGTCTCCAAAAATGGCTTCCATTCCCGAATCATTCTATGAATCCGGCTCCGGAGCGTTACCTTGACCCACATTCATTACGAATTTAGGAAATTGTTTTTTGTTTTACATATTTATTTTGTAGTATTTAAACAAAGTTGGGTTTTTTTTTTTGTTTGTGTTTCAATTCGTTGAATTGAAGTTTTATCAGACTGTGATCGTAATTAAGCCTAAAGATTAAACCAAAAAGAAACACACACAAATGTATTGTAAGCGAAACGTGCTTTATACGTATATATGTATATAGTTAATATTGTAAATAATGCACAAATCAATCCCCAATGTAAAAATAATTAAGTAATCTATTTGTATATTCTTTGGCTGACCAAAGTTTTTGTGCGAGACATCTAAAAAATACATAGAACATATCTAAAAAGAGGCAAAAGAACAAATTTTGTAATTCCTTTTAGGGAATGTTCATGAAAAAGATCCTTCTTGATTATCTAAGATAAAAGACTTAAAGTGGAATTGGACATTACACACATCTTCATGCAGAATTCTGAAGACTTTTAGCCGAAGCTCTAAAATTTCAAAGCTTAAAATGTCATTTAATATATTAACATCCAATGTTTAGAAATTTTTAATTTCAATTTGATTTTATCAACAGAAATCGATATTAAGTGACTATTTGTGCCACACACACGATAGAATAATATAATATAAAGGTACAAAAAATCTTTTCAAACTTAAACTAATGCTAATTAGTTATTGCACATTAATAATAAGATCATTATTCACAGCTTTACAATTTAGAGCGCTTTAGATAATCCTTGTAGGTGACATCACGCCACCATTCTGGACGTTCATATACACCTGGAGTGGACACAATAGTGCGCTGCAGATGCTGATACACCTGGGAAAAAAAAACAAACATTGAGTCCAAAAAATGTTGGTAATTTGATCTAGTGACTTACATTGCCGTCACTCATGCCCAAAGGTGAATTCAATATGAAATCAGTTGGTGCAATGGCGTCCACCAGAGCAATTGCCTCATCCTTAAGCACTGGCAAAAGATCTAGAATACCCTGCTGATAGAGCTCAATGTGCGGGCTATTACGGAAATAGCCGCCTTGATAAAATATAGCCGAGTATTTGGTAACCAAATTGGCACCATAGAACGAGAGCACCTGAGTAAGCACCTGTTTCTCAGCCGAGGCTGGTAGGCTTGCCACGAATTTGTAGAACACATAATAGATAGTGCGCTAGGGATAAAAGGAAAACAAGTTTTTTAAAGTTTCTATTAATTTTGGTTGTAGACTTACCTCAGCATAGATAATGGAAAGTTTTTGGGCAGCAAAGACCTGAATATTGTTGCGTGTCTCAAAGGCATCCTTGCCATCACGTTGCAGTCGCTCGAAACGTTGAACAGTGGCATCCAATTGCCAGGCAGTCAACCAGTTCAAAGCCTTGAGAAGATCTACCAAAAAGAAAGGAGAGTTTTATAAAAAACCGAAATTTCTATATTTCAATTTGTAAGCAAACTCACTATCCACATTTAAAGCCTGAGCTGGCGTAGTTTCCACACCATGAGCCTTGACTAACGTATTGATGTCCTTCAGGAAGGCCACTGTGTCCAGGGGTGAAACATCCACAAAATCGGCATTGCCACGACGCAAACCGATCAACCAATTGGAGGCCTGTTGAATCAGGGTGTTGTTCTCTCCCTCATATGTACAATTGGCATCATTGTCGTTCCTAAGGTCACCCAAGCCCGCTGACTTTAGATAGCCATGGCCACCGCAAGCTTCGCGGCACTCCTGGATACCATCGCGAGCTGCCCAAGTGGCCACCGGTTTCAGCGCCGAGGAGATGGCATGAATTTCCATGCCCAACTTGGAGGTGTCCTCGCCCATAAAACCCTTCATGGTGATATCAACATTCTCCTTACCAATCCAGAGAGTGGCAACACGTAGGGCAATGGTATTGGCCAAATGGGGTAAAAGACGATATTGCTGCGATTGATACTCAATTACGGGCCACTCTACTTTGCTCTCAGGAGGACCAAATTGACGACGACTGACAGCATAACGGGTGGCTATGCAAATGGCTTTGTTAAGGGCTACATAGGTAATGGCAGTGATATTTACTCTGCCCACAGAGAGCGCACCAAGCGAGGCACCCAAACGTTTGCGTTCATCCTTAATGGGACTGCTGTAATTACCCTGGGCATCGATGTCGCCAGTTTTGGACAAAAGATTTGCTTTCGGAATGCGATACTGATTAAACATTACAAATCTGCAAAGAAAAGGTAATAATTAGATAAAGAAAGAGTCTAACAGAAGTAAATATTTACCCATTATCAATGCCATTCAATCCAATCTTCTCGCCCATGTCACCCACAGTGACACCAGGGAAAGGCAACAACGTTCTCTCATCACGTATGGGCACCAAAAATGCAGTCAAACCCTGATGCTTATCATCGGGCACATACAGCTGGGCATACACAATGGCATGAGTACAGGTCTTGCCCAGATTACCCACCCAACACTTGGCCGCCTCAAAATCTGGCGTATGCAGGATAAACTCCTTGGTCTTCAAATCGTAGGTGGCTCGTGTGCGCATGCCCAGAGCATTGGTGCCATGGGAAAATTCAGTCAAGGCATATGCACCCACAATCCTATCATCGGCTATTTTGGCCACATATTTACCCAAACGTCCTGTTCCATTTGACACCAGAGTGCTGGGAAACATGCCATTGGATAGCGAGAATTTCACCGATGAGCTAAAGTCATAACTGAATATAGCCTGACTAAAGGCCAGCAGCAGATGGGGTGTGCTTAAGTACTATAAATAGAAGAAAAAAAGGTAATACAATTCAAGTGGGAAGACAAATTGATTAAGCTAACGTTTTGAATTACCCAAAAATACTTATCAAAGATTTTAGATTTGATACCAAAATTATTTCTTATCTTATCAGGGAAAATACTATTTTAAGAGAATCTTGGAAAACGCTCAGGATGTCTGTTTAATTTCCGCAAACATTCTAACACGGATAAACCCGGAAGTTGAATTATCTGCCATAGTGACGTTTCGTTTGAATGTTTATAACGGTTTTTGTATAGTCATTGAGTCTAATAATAAATACATTATAATCTAGAAATTTGTTTGCGTTATCAAAAAGAGTAACAAAATAAAAAATATTGACAAATGTTTGGACCACTTGAAATATAGTATTCATGACATCAGAAGATAAATAAAAATAACATTATTTGACTATAAGATTAACACTTCATTGCCAAGATCTATAGTTTTAGCCTTATATATTTGAACTATCATGAAATATTCACGTAAATGTTCAGGTTTTTTAACTCCATTTACCCAATGCAGCTGCTTCTCATCTCACCTCATTGACATCGAAAAATTTCTGTTCCCAGAGCAAGTGATGACGTTTGTTGGCCAATTCTCGTGTCCTCTCCAAACTGGGTAGCTCTGGTTCCCTTTGATAATCGGGGTGTTGTTCCATCCAACGCCATACTTTGTGCTAAGATGGGTGTAAAATGCAAGTGAAATGATTAGTCAATCACTGATAGAAAGATAAGGCGGCATTTTGTTTGCCGGATTTCGATTAGAAACAGGCCAAGTGACTGTTGTAGATAAGAAAAGGGAAAAGCAATATAAAATATACAGAACAGGAGCGGCCACTCAGGTTATAGCACATTGCACTTCGGACCCGGACTGCTTACAAATGTCGGATTGGCATATATTTAATGTTTAATTGTATTTTAATCGTTCTTACCTTGAGGCGAATATGCTCTTCCCCCTCGAGTAGAACATTTAAACGCTTATAACAGAAACTCGCCCGCTGCCGATACGAATCCAAGGGGCCACTGCGAAAAGGGGGGAAAATATTTGTATCCTCCAGGATATTGCCCACCGGCTGCTCGGTCTCCTCTCCATTGTTTCTGTAATATTCACCCAGGGAATTAACAATTTGGGTTATACTATTCAAAGAGCTATCCACTTGTTCGCTGGCCATCATTCGGAATGAGTACACAACAAAAAACAAAAAACAACAAAAACAAAGAGCTCTACTCGTACCCCACAGAAATACTCACTTGAATGCAACCATGTCGATAGATGTCGATACGATGTGCTAACGGCCAGTTCAGATTTTAAACTAAACTGAAAGTAACCCAGAGCCGGTCTATATTATTGAAAATAGTTTCTTTTAGCCAAGAGATAAGCTTATCCATAGCCTTTCATGGCCATTGTGTAAAAAATTGTCGCGTAGTCCATCCGGAGTGGTTGGCAATTTTCAAATGGGGGGATAAGATAAGCCAAATACTTGGAATTAAATGTGTTGCATTTAAAAATACATTTTGTCTTTTATCATGTAGTGTGGGAAAGTGTTTGCACAGTACTCGATACTTTTGCCGCAGGGCTGCACATGTGAACACGGCGGGCAAAAACTAACATTTAAATAGTTGAACTTTATATCGAAAGATGTAAACAAAAAATTAATTTAAAAAACATGTATAGTTATATGTATATAATAAATAATGTTTATGATAAAGGTATATAGGAATCCAAGTTTGGCCCATAAAACTCAACACTTTAAACAAAGTGGTTAATCTAATCAAATTGTGATTAGCTAAAAAAATCATTTTCACACCTGTTAGTAGACCCCAAAACATTTACTTGCTGTTATTTCGCCAAAATATGTATAAAAGGGTTAAGGAATTTACAACTGATCGGTCCAATTGTTATTGTTTAATACCTTTTATGATTTTTTTGGCATATTTAATAAAAATCAAAGTCCAATATTAAATTTATTTACTGTTCTCTCTCTTTTTTACTCCAACATTTATAAATAATTTTAGCGATATTCATAAGTACTTTCGACAGTTTTGCAGATAACACTAATTATGAGGCATATTTTGTTCAAAGTAAATGTTTTGAATGAATTTAGTTATGAATGAACAGAACAATTGTAATAAATTGCTTAATTTCAATATGAAATCTGAAAGTAATCTTTGAAAAATTTTCATGATACAAATGTAAATTTATGTATGTATATATACACAACGCCTTCGTCAATCGAAGAGTTTACAATTGAAACAATGCTCCTCATTCGCCTAGTCAGCAATTTGAGACTCCGTAAGGAATGGCTCTAAGAGCCTCACTTAAGCACTATGGAAAAAGCGTGAATTTTAGGGGTCAAATGTGTGGGAATAATGGATCAAAAACATAGCAAAATAAAATTGCATATGGATATATATTTTTTATAAATCTCATTGCAATTCGTAAACGGAACTAACGAAACGGTAAATTTTCTTTTGGTTTTTCAAGATTACACACAGCGGCACTTAGGACGGATCATCATTTTCATTGTCTTATAAGAATATGTTCCTGCACGCCAAGCCAGCCATACTATT
Organism: Drosophila nebulosa; assembly: GCA_024703675.1. NCBI lineage: Eukaryota > Metazoa > Arthropoda > Insecta > Diptera > Drosophilidae > Drosophila > Drosophila nebulosa. Next base: position 3,350,152 of record CM045724.1, on the reverse strand, counting down.
CCTTTGTATTCCATACCGCTGGTAATCGGTCCTCCCAAATACTGTCCAAACAAGTTGCTGGAAAAATTTAAATATTTAAAATGGTATAACAATTTCATAATTTAGAAGCTTACCATTGATGGCAACCTTTATAGTACCACCAGGCACCCATATGATTTATTGCACAGTTAATTGTTCCAAGGGGATCATTATCCTTGTCGTATGTGGAAAACTTTTCATTTTTGTGAGGACTCAACGAATCTCCTGCATCTCCAGTATAGGCTCCCAATTTACTCAATTTATAGAATTCATTTTCGTTTTCAATGTAAAACTCGTCATATCTTGCGAATCGAGTATGTATAACTCATGAGTTTGTGATTTGGTTATGGCATGCAGCCTATCGAGACCAATAAAGAAGTCACCAAAGAGATCTCCGAAGCCGTTTTTGTATGCTTGCCAATTCCTGAAGAAATTCTCACTGACATTTGATCGACTGGCGATTACAAGATAACCTGCACCTGCAATCCGGGCATCGCACAAAGCCCGAAAGGGTTCAAGACCGGGAAGTGTTAACACGAATACGCCTTCTTCGCCTGGACCCACGGGACAGGATGTCAAAATCGGTGTTCCGTCAACAAAAACTACTTCCGAATGTCTTTCAGTCTCGATTACATAGGTTCCCTCACTACTTACGAGACAAATAACTGCAAAACAAATCCAACCGAACTTCATTGTGGCGCTATATTTTCTGATCATTTCTGCCCAACAAGTCCGTCTTATATACCCATGAATGGGATGATTTCTAAGTTTCAAAAATAGGAACTAAGATAATACATCTCAGGAACTAATGCGCTGCGTTTTGTATGTGCAAATGTATGTACATACTTATATTTATATTTGTGTATTAAATTAAATATTGACAGATTAATTAATCTTAAATAACCTAACCTTTAGTCGTTTTTATAGCATCGTATTTTTTCTATGTTTAGGAAAAGATGCCTCCATTCAGTGTCGTGCGTAGAGGGGGAGGAGAAGTTTTGGGTGCTCGGTCGAATTTAGAAAATTAATTTTATTTTACGATCATACAAAAAATGTAAATGCATTCAAATTATTTTTAGCGGTTTAAACCTTTTCAATAGTGTTGATAAACAAACAAATTGTGGCACCCTACAGCGATAGTCAGTATTTACGATGAGTATGGCTGAAAATTCTTAGGTCACAAGGTATGTTTGAGCATTAACAGATTCAAATTGCAATGTACGAAATACATACCAAAGTATTAAGCACCAATTCATACTAGAATCACGAGCTAAACACAATACCATTACTACAATCACGAACTATAAATTTTACCATCACTAATCAAAGTGTTTATAGTTGGAGCAGAGCTCCTATTTTACTTACCCAGCAATTCGATATTGAGTATGAAGCTTAAACTTCGATTTTAGTGGTGAAATGCGTAGAAAAGTTTCAGAAGAACATAGCGAAGATATGACTAATTAAGTAAAATTGTATTTGGAATACACAAAAAGCGTAAAAATTGGTTTAATATAACGACAAATCATTTAAAACGATTGACTTAAGCTTGCGATAAGGTTATAAAAACTTTAATTAAAATATTGTTGAAGATTTGTATTAAGTTAAAAATATTTGAGAGAAGAGCTTTAAAATAATTTTATTGGAGCTACGCTAAAAACTTTTCGCATAAGCTATTTAATTTTTATCATTGAGTACAATTCAAAATGGATTATTAAAGTTTTTATGAATTTAGCAGAAATTGTTTAGATATCCACCTGTTCCATTTTTGAGATTACGAACAGCGGCATTTAGGACGGACCATAATTTTCATCGTTTTATAAGAATATGATCCTGTACGCCAGGTTCGCCATGTTATTCCTCTGTGTTCCATACCAGTGGCAACCGTTCCTCCCAAATACATTCCAAACAAATTACTAAAAAAAAAGGTAGATATCAGAAATACCCATACATTTTTTTTACTGTATTTAGATGCTTACCTATGATGGCATCCTTTGTGGTACCACCAGGCACCCATATGATTTATTGCACAATTGAGGTTTCCCAGAGGATCCTTATCCTTGTCATAAGTGGAAAACTTTTCATTTTTATGGAAAACCAACGAATCTCCTGCATCCCCAGTAAAAGCGCCCAGTTTACTCAATTTATAAAATTCATTTTCGTTTTCAATGTAAAATTCGTCGTATCTCGCGAATCGAGGTTCCCCTCAAAATCCTCCAAATGTATATACAACTCATGAGTTTGTGATTTGGTTATGGCATGCAGCCTATCGAGACCAATAAAGAAGTCACCAAAGAGATCTCCGAAGCCGTTTTTGTATGCTTGCCAATTCCGGAAGAAATTCTCACTGACATTTGATCGACTGGCGATTACAAGATAACCTGCACCTGCAATCCGGGCATCGCACAAAGCCCGAAAGGGTTCCAGACCGGGAAGTGTAAAGACGAATACTCCTTCATCTGGTGGACCCGCGGGGCAGGACGTCAAAATTGGTGTTTGGTCAACATAAATAACTTCCGAATGTTTCTCAGTCTCTATCACATAGGTACCCTCACTGGTTATGGTCCAAATTAGTGCGAAATAAATCCAACCGAACTTCATTGTGGCGTTATATTCACTGCTAATATACGCCACACAAGTCCGCTTTATATACCCTAAAATGGGATGATTTATGAGCTTCAAAAATAGGAACTAAGAAAATACATCTAAATGAGACCATTTCTGAGTTTCAAAAATAGGAACTAAGATAATGCATCTCAGCAACTAATGTACATAAGTACACAAATAATAAATTGCAGATTAATTAATCTTAAATCCGACTAACCTTTGGTCTTTGCTAAGGCATCGTATTCATTTTATATATTTACTATAAGAAAATATGCTTCCATGAGTAATTCCAGTTTTGGAGGAGTGGCTTATTGATGATTTATTGAAGATTGTACGGATTGTCATGTTTCCTTTTTTTTTTAAGCTTATTATAGAGCATAAGATACTGTAGAAGTTTATAATTACACACAGCGACATTTAGGACGGACCATCATTTTCATTGTTTTATAAGAATATGTTCCTCCACGCCAGGTTCGCCATATTATTCCTTTGTTATCCATATTGCTGGCAAACGATCCTCCCAAATACATTCCAAACAAATTGCTGGAAAGGTGTACGAATTAGTAATGCATTAGCATTTCAATTATTTTTCATTTATCTGCTTACCTATGATGGCAACCTTTATACCACCAGGCACCAAGATAGAGTATTGCACAATTAATTGTTCCATGGGTATCGTTTTCCTTGTCGTATGTGGAAAACTTTTCATTTTTATGGTAACTCAACGAATCTCCTGCATCTCCAGTATAGGCTCCCAATTTACTCAATTTATAGAATTCGTTTTCATTTTCAATGTAAAACTCGTCATATCTTGCGAATCGAGTGTTCGCCTCAAAATCCTCCAAATGTATGTATAATTCCTGGGTTTGTGATTTGGTTACGGCATGCAGCCTATCGAGACCAATAAAAAAATCACCAAAGAGATCTCCGAAGCCGCTTTTGTATTCTTGCCAACTTCTAAAGAAGCTTACAGTGGAATTTGATCGACTGGCGATTACGAGATAACCCTCACCCGCAATCTGGGCATCGCACAAAGCCCGAAAGGGTTCAAGACCGGGAAGTGTTAAAATGAATACGCCTTCTTCGCCTGGATCCGCGGGACAGGATCTCAAAATCGGTGATCTGTCAATAAAAACCACCTCCGATTGTCTCCCAGTCTCGATCACATAGGAACCCTCACTACTTATGATACAGATGAGTCCGAAGCAAATCCAACCGAATTTCATTATGGCGCTCAATTTACTGATAATACATTCTCAAGAAATTCGCTTTATATACCCGTAAATGAGATGATTTATGAGCTTTAAAAATAGGAACTAAGATAATGCATCTCAGCGACTAAAATATTGCGCTTTGTATACATTTATGTTTTGAATTAAAGTATTGCAAATTAATTAATCTTTAATCTAACCTTTTGTTTTTGTTAACTCATAGTATTAGTTTTACATTTGCTATAAAAAAAAAATGCCTTCGTTTATAAATTCTGAAATCGTTAGTGTAGTTCTTTTTTTCAATTAGCTCGAAACGATTCCATATTTATTTATTTATTCAACTCGCAAATTCATTTAAACATTGAAAGTGTCAAATTGCAAGTTTCCCCCTTTGAAAACAACTCTTTCAGTTCCGAGAGCTCAGTTTGTGGAAAGAACGATTCTCGCTCAGACCTTGGCGACTCTTCAGTCTTCATTTGCTGTGGACACAAACAACACACATTTTCTGTGTCTTGAAAATCGGAGAAACAACAAATTTAAAAAACAATAACATTTAAGAAGACGAAGATTTTTTGCGAAGAATAGTTTTAAAATAAACCTTCTATTACTCCAACATTCGGCAAAAGATTTTAAGTTGAAAGAAGACCACCAGAATGGCAAAGGAAGTGTCAGTTGATATCATAACTACTTTGATAGCAAATGAGATGGCATTAAAACAACAAAAAAAGGCCTTAACAGAACAACTTCAAAGAAAAAAAAAGAGAACAGTGGGCACTCAAACGGATGCCAATGATATCAACACAGACGAATCCTTTGAACTTATCAATTCTTTGAAGGAATTCAATGGTAATGTCGATATGTATTATTGCTGGCGTGAAACCGTCCATCGTTCCATGAAGATGTATCCCAAGGGGAGTCGCCATCATAATACAGCTCTTATCATCTTAAGAAAGAAGATTGTTGGAAAGGCTAGCAAAACTCTTTTGAAATACGTCACTCCTTTGGCATTCGATGCGATTATAGCCCAACTTGATTTGGCTTATAGCGATAGAAGACCAATTTATATTCTCGAACAGGAGCTCAAAGTTCTGCGTCAACGAAAATTGTCCGCTTTGCAGTTTTATAATTTGGTGTCCCAGAAGCTAGACCTTCTTATTAATAAAACAATTATTGCCTATGGCTATGATTGTAGCCTAACAACTCAAATGAATGCGAAGCATAGGCAAACAGCTTTAAGCGTATTTATCACTGGCTTAAATCCTTTACTAAGGGTTTACGAATTACAAAATGCTCTAGCCAAGGCTCTGGAGTTGGATGGACTTGACCATTTGAGCAATAACAATTCTCTAAACAGAATCTAACTGGCCACTCTTTAATTAAAGAATTCGTTGGAAATTTCTATAAATTACTACTAAGAAGAGTCTTTATCAGAGGATAAATTGAAGTCCTGAACCACAACACAATTATTCATTGCATTGTTTATTAAGTAAGACTTTATATATAAGCTTTTGTGAAAGAACTTTTATATCTTCGATTCGACCAACTAATGGTTATGTTTTCATAAGCCTTATGCTACTTTCTTACCTATCTATAAACCATTTATAAAACATTTTTAAAACAATAAAACTGCAGCGTTTAAATGAAAATTGTAACATATGTAGTGAAAGCAAACGAAAAGAGTTATTAGCTCCAAATTGTGTTTGTATATCTGATCAAGATGCATGGGCATATAATAATTGGCCCTTAATTGGCTTACTGATGAAATTGCCATATATCAACAATCTATATATCTTCCAAACTTATAATCGTAGAGGAGCATATCGAATGATTGCATATTTGTGTATATGACATTAACAAAGGTTATAAATCAATTTAAAATACTCTTGCCAGTTAATTAGTTAACTTAATTTAATAGATTTCGAAGAACAAGCTACCATAAATACCGAATTAAGAACAGAAGTTGCGGGAAAGCAGGCACTAACAACTGTTCTACACTAGAAAGATGCTGATTTTAGTTTATGTTGTTTACAATTTTCTTAAGTGTTTTACTCGCAACTTAGCTTTAGTCTAACCTAATCCAAACAGCCCAGTTAATACTCAACAACTATAAGCCCTTTCGCTGTTGCTGTATTAACAAAAAACGGTATTCAATAGAAAAAATTGTGTTGGGCTATAAACTGAAATAACAATTTTAAAGACAAAGAAATCTATAGATTTATAACATATTGACAAGTCGAATCAAAAAAAAAACGTATTTATAAGGCTACCGTGGCCTATTGGTTTATTGATCTAATTAAATTGTAATTTAATTTCATATTCATTTATTGAGAACTTACACAGTTAGTTAACATGCAATTTGCTGTTGGTATTTCACATAAAATTCGTGGCTATTTGTAATTAGTTATCTAATGTCGTTACTTCTTCTTGTAGTCATATAATATATTGATTGATTATCATATTATTATTATATTGGTATTGGATTTTGCAGCAATTGTTCGTAGTGTAAACACAAATTGTATTTTCTACATTCATTTCAATTCAATTCATTTTTCTCGATATTGTACTTGAGTTTTGGTTTAAAATCATTTTGAGATATTACTTTTGCGTTTTGTTGTTGTTGTAGTTTCCTTTTGTTTCTAAACTAATTAGGTAACATGTAGTCGTTTTTGAGTAATAGTAGTAGAGATATATATTCATTTGTTTTGTAAATCTCAAAAAATCGATTGGCATATAAAAAGCATTTAAAAAATTTTGATGCGCTACGAATATTACGTTTCATAATATATCTATTGTATATATATATATATATATACGGTATATCTATATAGAATTCTCTTGTTTTGTTGCTACATTATATCTGTGTGTGGTTGTGTATATATAACCTTGCTAAAATGGACTAATTGACGCTTTCAAATAAGAATAGTGATCAAAAATTGTTGAATGATATTTTCTTCGTTTCTGATGGATACAACCGTTTTGCATAAAAGTCGACTTTTGGCTTATGATTATGAATAAACAAAAGTGCTTACATATATATATATATGGTAATATAAATGGTAAGATATATAAAAATAAAAACTTGCTAAAATCAAGATTGAACTAAATAATTTGCTAAATTAACAGCTAAAATAATAATAATGAACTTAATTAAAGAGATTGCAACTATTTGTCTTAAAAGAATATATCCGGCGTATCAAACAGATTCAAGCTCTTTTCCATAAGTGTGCCCGAGAGCAAATCGGTGTCCAGCTGCTGTTTCTCCTGCTGCAGCCGATCCTGCTCCCCGACATTCGTCTCATATCATCGACTCTGACACGAACTGGCCGCCGATGAGTTGGATGAGAATGCCGATTGCAAACTAGTCATCGAGCCCTTATAGTTGACAGAGCTGAGAACTTCATAGAAGAGATTTAGTTGTGCCCCCGATGGACTGAACCAGTGCATTAAATAGCTATCGTTGTGATGCATTACATGAGAGCCCTGAACGCTCTCCTTGTGCCGACAGATGAGAGTGGGCTCCTCGCGGAAATAGTTTACACCCTCCGCAAAGTCCTGTAGATCAAAGTAGGAGACAGCGGCATCTACACACAAAAGAGAAATTGTTGATTGAGATGTATTCACGTTAGTATTGGTAACTTACCATTCTTCTCAGGCAATTCTTCTGTCACTCGGTAGAGGGTAAAGTGTAAATCATTGCGCAGCACATCAAAGTCCCAGGTCAACACACTCTTTGGATCCTCGTTGCGAATGAGCAGTTCGTGGCTAAAGCCAGGTTTCAACTCCACAGACTTGTACAAATTCTGATGATCGTGTTGATGGGCAGCCGACAAACGTTTCACAGTTTCTACGGCCTTGTGGGCCTCTCCATCTCCATCGGCATCACCTTCGCCTCCATCATGATCCTCTAGCGAATTCATTTTGTATAACGTTTTCGGTACAAGTCCTCCCTCATGAATCATGGTCTAAGCGAAAGATGTAGATAAAAGTTAAAGTTAATAAAAAACATTCGGCATATTTTCTTATTCTTAGTTGTTTGGCTTAAATATGCTGGGCTTGGCAGCAGTTCATTGACCTTGGACATGGAACAGTTTGAAAGGATTGCGGAAGCAGCAGCTAAATGCAGCTTTTGGACTTGACATAATTGAGTTTTGCAACACAAAAAAACAGACAAGAACAAACAAAGAACAAGAAGTGTAAAAGACAAAGGAGAAAAACAAAGAACAAATTTACTTTGCAAGATTTGTGTATATAAAGAGCAACAGAAATTGAGAAAACGAGAGATAGATGGAGGAGAAGAAAGAGAAAAAGTAGAAAGTAGGCTGCTTACACAATCGCATTTAGCTAAATAACAATGCGTAAAATACTTTTGATTAACTTGTTCCACATGCCACATATGTTGAATCTCGTTCTAAATTAGTTCAGAAGTTCAAGGAGGAGGGAGAAATGTTTGAACCAAGAATACAAAGAATATATAAAAAGAAAACAAACAAACAAAACAAACCAAAGAAAACCCAAATGAATGATTGTTAATTGTTGTTTAAACCGATTTGTAATATGCTTTATAGGTGCATAATATTTATATTTGGATAATGAAAACTTACTTTACAACCGCCGCCCAGAAAATCGGGCACAATTTCCTCATCGATATACTGGGTCAAACCTTCCTTCATATGGGCAAGATCTGGTCCATAGAAAAGAAACTTGGAGCGAGTATGTTCATCTGTAAAATAGATAAATAAAATATCAGATTAAAATTTAATTAGGTTCAAGTAAAACTGTTGAGGATCTAACAAATAACGTTTGGAGTATTCCTACTAAAAAAAACTTGACTAAGACTTAGTTGGAAACTTTTAATTGTTGTAGAAAGTGAATGAAAAGATAAAGTATTTGCTTAAAATTTACTTATTGGCTACATTTTTAATATAAATGAAAATCTCTATTTATCTGTTATTCTTTTTTTTAACGGTTTTATAGAATATAATGAAATATAGGTAGAAGTATCTTAAAGTCGAAAATATATTAAAAGCATTTCGCATTTAGCTTCAGTTAATATGCGACACAAGTAATCTCTTTTTAAATTACGATTTAGCTATTAATTATTATATTAGCTTAAAAAACTCTTTAATTTCTTAGCAGTTAAAGGGCTACGAGCACGTGTCTCACTTTTAGAATTCGGGTGCAATGTGCCTTACTCACCTATAAAAGCACTAACAATGGTCCAGGCAATGGGAAATACTCTTGGTGCCCGTACAACTAAAACGCGTCCCATGGTCTCGGGGTAATTTCTTTCCACAGTTTCAATGATATAGAGCAAGGCCTTGATGCCTGGACGCCATAGATGACGCATTGATAGACCCTCCAGATCAACTAGAAGTGACCAATTCAAGACCGGCTTATCCAGACGTTCGGCTGATTCGTTGATCTTCTGTATGCCCTCCTCACAAATGTGAAGTGCCTAAAGATTGCAAAAAAAAAATTCAAATCAAAATGGGGATAAACTTTAAGTTTAACGTTTGTCTTACCAATTTTAAGAGGCCCTCCATGCCCAGTGATTTAAGCAAACCTTTGACATCCATGTGACCCAAGCGCAAAATGTAAATGGGTCGACCATCCTTATCATGATGATGCCAACCACCGGGAAAGTGTTCCACAACCACAGCGGGCTTTGAATACTCTTCCAATAGTTTATCAATGCGATGCTCATGTCGCCATGTAAGCGAATCGCAGAGCATCGAAAAAGCCTGACTAACATGCCAATCTCTGGCTGATAAGAAACGCAAGATGGTCTGATAACTGGGCATACGCTCCAAATCATCGACACCATCAAGCATTTTTCTCAGCTCCAATAGTTTTGATTCCTGCATCGGTGACAACTGGCCCAGATTGCGTGCAATGAAATCTCCATCGAGCAAAATGTCGTGCTCGCGATCGGTTGTCGACCCCGCCCCCGCCCCCGCCGCTGACACTGCTGTTGGAGATTTGGGTGCATCCAGGGGAGGCACCCAACGTTCCACATGGATAACACCCTCCTCCTTTAATTGACTAATGAAAAACTCAATAATCTCCTTGCCTTTCAGGGTGGTCTGCGTGTATTGCTTCATGCCCATCTTTTCCATGGAATGCTCAAAGCCAAAAAAGTTCTTGATATCCAGCGTGGCAGTCTGATCGAAACATGTCCATTCGGAATTATCCGGATGGGCATAATAGCGACATCTCTCAAAGATCTCAATGCGCGACGAGAAGCTCTCATTTACCGCCTCAATGCTCAGTGTTCGATTGGTCCTGTCCAGATAATTGTGTTGCAAGAAGAATACGAAATCGACGCCAATTAGCTTCTTGAATATGTATGGAGCATCCACGGCCAATTTGCAGCGACGACTCGTATTCCGTTTGGCGCCATTTTCCAGAACCTCATCCTTAATAACCTCACAGTCCAGCACAATGGGCATTTGTGGACATGTGGGAAAACGACGCTCATATGCCTAAAACGAAACAAGACAAGCCAAATAAGAGCAAAATACAAGAAAAAACTAAACAACAAAAAAAAAAACAAAATATGTAATTGGCTAGGCATTATGCCAATTGTCCTTGAATCTTGGCCAATTTATGAAACTGAACATGAACTTGGCCCTGCTGTTTGCTGTTTGCTGCTGTTCGACCAAAATAATTGGCACATTTCGCACGAAACAGCTGATAGGTCAACTTATATAACACATTGCAACAAGGCGCCATTTACAATAATTTCTCATCTTTAATCAATATGGCAAAGTTCATTTTCTTGAAGGACAAATTTAGAATTTGTCATATAAATAGAAATATTTTTAAAAATAGACAAACTATTAAATATTGAACTCAATAATATAATTTATTTATAAACGTCAATCTGTTAGCTATGTAATGCTTATTTATTTAAATATTTCTTCCATCTATTTTTATCGAATGAGAAGCAATCCAGCCGAGAAGACACTAGAACTCACCTCATTTTTGGTTTCAAGTGATTTCTCATGTATTTTAGGATGTAATCTGATTTAATAGAGTTATTAAAGAATAAAGAGTTATTTCCATATTTTTGTTTCTTATTAGCTTGTTTTGTTCCTTTAGTTTGCTTAAACTCATTTTAGTTTATTTAATTTCAAACTATTTAAACTTAATTTTTTTTTTTAGTTTCTTTTATTTATCTTTAATAAAAGATTACTTTTTTTCAACAATTCCTTTAAGCTTGATCAATTTCTATCAATTCTGTCTCGGTTAGGTATATCCATAACAAATTTTCCGCGATTTATCTTTTTGGCATTTCTCATTAATTTCATCTAATTTATGAGTCTGAATTTTCCGTTTAATTTTCTCTTTTTTCCTATTCCTAAACTTCTATAGCCCACCTCTATCTCTACATTCTTTGATTAACAAATATTTCCTTTTTTTCTTTTTCAGATTTATTCTTCTTTGAAGATGAAGAATAATAGGGCTAAAAGCAGATGCCTGAAATGAAAGTTCTCTCATTTATTATAAAAAAGTTATTTCTTTCACCACTTTCATTCTCTTTTTTCTCTTTTTTTTAATGTTTTCAGAATTGAAAACATGTGTGAAGCACTTAAATAATCATAACAAAAATTCTACTCAAGTTGATCCATTTAAGAAGTTCTGCTTTTCTACAGAGTATACTCGTTTCGGTGTATTACTGAAAATTGCATTTAATAGCTGGCTTTTTATAGTATAAGTAAGTGTATCTCTTTCTCATTAAGACATAAACAAAAATAATGTTCAACACTTTTTTTTTTACTACGCCGCATTCTTCACAAAAGTTTTATGCGTATTTGCTTGTATTTATGGGATTGTAATTTATCAGTTTATCTAATTTTTTTTTCTTTCATTTTTTCTAAGTATTCCCCTACCCATCCATAGTGGAACTTCCATTTTTTTTTGTGTGTATTTTGCCATGTGTTTCGACATGCGTACGATTCTCACGCTGGCACTTCATTGATTTTTAAACTTTCCTTTCAACTTTTAAAAATAAAACATGAACAATTATTTATTACAAAAAACTGTAACAAAAGCAAAGTTTAATTTTTTCTTTACCAAGGACATAAAACACGGAAGTAAGGGAACGGATTGAGGGGAGCTAAGTTGGCGCTCAAAATTTGATTTTCATTTCTGTCTTTTATTTTATTTTTGGGGAATTCCTTTCCTAACTCTAGTCATAGTATTTTGTAAATTCGGATAGTTACTGACAAGACATCAATTTTTTTTAATTTTATGAAGCATTAAAGTTAGACTGCTCGAACTCAATCTTAGGCAGCTTCTTAAAGTTCTTTAAAAACCACCTAATTCTATTCTCCGTCAAGCAAACTTTGCTAAAATGGTCATATAATTTCTTCAACGCTTAAACTTGTTGAGAATTACAACAAAATGAAGTAAAAAACAGAGAGGTTAAGCTATAAATTTCATAGTTCACTTTAATTCTTAACAATTTTGAAAATTTCAATATTAAATGTGTATTTGTCTATAGCATTTCTTCTATCAATAGTTGGATAGACTTTGAAAGTAATTGTAATTATTAAGTTATTTGTTATTTAATCCATTTAAGCCCCAACAATTGCCCATATCTTTGTACTGCGCTCTCCATATTCCGCCCCTGTGCCCTTAAGCCTATAAAAGAAAGATGTCCTTTAAAGTATTGCAACGAAAGGTCACAATTTTAGAGGCCAACCCGCATGTAATTCCACCTCCGTGTATGATAATTAAACTCTGAAGCTCCACATAAATAATTGAAAAGTTCAAGGCAGCTGCCGCTGTCAGTTGGCTGGGAAAATTGAAGCGAGTGAACAACTTGTTGTTCTGCTAAGCGTGCCAACACTGAATTATTGAAATGCTGTAAAACAACGTGCAAGGGCTCACATGAGTCGTAAAAGATATTGAAACATTTACAAGATTTATATGCTCTAGATGGAGTGGAATAAGCGAGAGAGAGAGAGAGAAAGAGCAGGGGAAGAACAAGCATATCCTTTGTACGGTAGTCCAACTTTCTCTTGTTTACCAACTGACTGTTGTCCTTGGCGAGTAAAATGCTAATTGGCCATTAAAAACTTTTGCCCGGTTCGTTGCCCAGAGTCTTAGTCAATTTTATGCCCTATGCTGTGTGTGTGTGTGTGGGTGGGGGGGTAGCGTTGGCTGGTGGATGTGTAAAGGGGAGGCAGCCTGTGGGTTTGTTTTCGCTGTTTTTGTTTAACACTTCTAAATATAGAAAGTGTGCAAAATTCTCGCTTGGCTCATGTGACGTATACGTAATGAAACTTCTGACTAAATGATTGACGGGGACTTCGCGTTGGCTTTGTATCGCTTGGTTGGTTGGCCAACGAAGTGAAATTTTAATGGCCTTGATCTACAGACAATTCATTATATTGCCTATTGCGTCAATATGAAATGGATACTGCCAAAGATCTATAAAACATAATAAATAAATATTTTTAAGTGCAATCCCCACACATCGTTTTTAATTACTTTGTATTACAATCGTTTAACATCAATAATGGGTAAGGGGAAAATTGATAAGGGGAAGACGTAGCAACGTTGTTAAGTTAAGGGAATCTTAAACGTATTTAGGTTGTTCCATATTGTATTGTATAGAGACGTTGCAAGTTTTGTAGAATTCTATTGTCTTGCTTAAAAGTTGCCAGTTTCAAGGCTTTTGTGCAATACAATAATTTTGTCAGTTCTATATATTGTCTGCTAATATACAATGCTAATTATCTGTTTCGACAGTTTAAAGGTTTTCATGAGTATTGCCTTTTATTCACTTTAATATAGAGCAGTCTAAGTCGGATACTTACATTAAATACCTGCCACTCCTTTCAGACGCCTTTACTTGTCAGCTGACAAAAACTATAAACTTGTTTATTATTTTATAAATAATATGTAACAGCGTAGATACCCGCCCCCCCTTAAAACGACAGATAAATTTCAAAGTGAAAATAAATAGCACATAATTGGACGTCGATTAATTAAGTAAGCTTCGAAGAGGAGAGGGCACAGATGTTCAAAACAATTATTCTCAGTTTTCAAAAGAAAATCTCACATGGGAAAGGGGGACTAAAATCTCAGTAAATTTCACCCAAGGGGGGAGGGGTTAAAATTAATAGACGTAAACTAATTAATGAACACCAATTTGTTGCAAACTTAACACTTAAGTGCATATACCTCATTTATGAAAGATCCAACACAAATGCATATGAAACATTTTCCATTTGTCTTTTAATATTTGCCATAATTTTTCTTGTGACAGATGATTTCTATACTACAAGGCCAAGCCATTTGAGGAATTTAATAAGTTTCAAAAAGCAGTTTTAGTAAAAATAAAAAAACAAATCCGTTCATCAATATAAATAAGAATTTCTGAACTTTTAACTAATAAGAAACAATTTGTTTTGACTCAAATTTATTAAAGATTGAAAGCCATTGATTGGAAGAAAAATGTTACTTAGCGTTGTTTTTAAAATGAAACTTCTTAATAATCTTTAGTAAAACCACAACAAGACAATAATTGTGACTTTTAGATAAAAATGTTATCTAGAATGTTACCTAACGATGGGAAACAGAATGATAAATCTTAAAAAAAATGCGTTTTGCTTTAACAGTCTCTTTAACTATCACGATGACAGAATAAGATTCATTAACTTACGCTGTGCGGTTAAAATGGATTTCGTTTCGGTTTGAAACTAGAAAGATTAAAGCCAAATCTTTATCGCGCAACAAGATCGTTTTGCATTTCGGTTGCCTAAGAGAAAACCTCTATGAGATTGTCCAATTTGGTTCCACTGTCCAATTAAACATATAGTATGTTGTCTGTGGTCGTAACTCCCGTTTCCTATTTTCTCTCTTTCTGCCCATAAGTATGTATTTCCTGGCCTCTTCAACACACGTAAAATGGGATTGGGGAATAGGTATTGGAAATGGGAATGGGTACGGGAATGGGTATGGGTATGGGGACAACAACGTGAGTGAGCGAGCATCCATTGAACGCCAAAAAGAAAACGTGACAATCATTCGTTCAGTGGGTGACTGAAGGGAACATCATATAAAGCGATTATTTACTGTTAAGCCAATTAGTTGTTTCAATTTATTTAATTTTTTTTTTTTTGCTGATGTTTGTTGCTGTTGTTGTTACTTGGGGGCACAGACAGGGTGAGTTCGCAATATCTGTTTCCAAGTCAATGACTTTTACATAGTTTAGACATTTGGACTCAGCGAATAGCAAACAAATATTTTTTATACAAAAAAAACTGATAAGAATATATAATTATATATTTAGTTTGTTCTGGTATTATCAGCATATTTGATGAAATGAATAAAACGGGAGTGAAATATTAAAATATTCAGAATATTTAAAAGATAGAAACCATTAAGCTCCATTAAGGAGAAGTATGAGGAGGTGGATGTTTGTTACCCAAATAATTGACATGTTTTATAATGATAAGTCTCTTAGAACTTAATTCAATGTCTCTTATTCTTTAAAAACTATTTAATTTTCTTATAGTTTTTATTGAAAGACAATTCAAATGCTTCTTACTTTAGAATAGTATTAAATTTTGATAAGAATATTCTATAAGCCCCATAGAAACCCAATTTATCTGCGATAAGAGAACCATGTAAGCAGTCGACTAACTGCAAAAGGGCAAGGGAATCAATGGCAATAATACCAAATGCGTTGTTTATCATGGGTTTTTCCCCCAGTCAAATGATAAATTTGGATAAATGAATGCGTCAATTGCTATCAGGTATGAGAATATATACATACATACATATATTTAATTAGTTGATGGGTGATGACCTCCCCCCGCAATCGTTCCCCTGTTATCAGTTGATTTATTTTATTTATTAGTTCTTTTATTTTATTACAACTTTTGGAATTATTTTGTTGCTTGTGTTATGTGTCTCACTTGGTGTTATTTCGCGAAATGGGGCATAATCGCTTATTTCCTGTGTCTCAATTGTTGTCGTTTGTCTCTGTCTCTTTCTCTATCTCTATCTCTGTTTGTGAGGCGGATCTTGAAATGCAAAACACGAACTGAGGGGCAGCCCTTACCACCCATCCCCCCACCACACACGACTCACCTCACAAACCACAACTTGGAAAAGCTGTTTGAATCCATTCATGAATTTATATAAATGTATATATATACATATGAACTCTGGTTATTCAATTCACAAAGACAGTAAGAGAGTAAGGGAGAGAGAAAGAAAGCGAGCGAGAGATAGAGAAAGAGATTTGCTTTCCAAGGTTAATTTTGTTAAAGATGCATCACAGTGAATAATATTAAATAAATAACAACAACAATAACAATGAGAAATTCTAAAAAACTGAAAGACAAGACAATTGCTAGTGGGCGAAAGGGGCGGCGAATGTGACACGCCTATGCAAAAATTAACCGATATGGATACATACATACACACACGCACACACTCACACACAATCGCACACACAGATAGACCTACCTTCATCACTAATTCGAAAGGGTATTTGTAGACCCGAACAGGGGATTGAAATTTTTGCACCATTTTCTTGTTGCAGTTGAGCACTTGACACTGGTTAAAAATCAATTTTCACTTATTGCACTTTTTCCTCCGCCGCCTCCTCCTTTTATCTGGTGTATATCTTCCTTCCTTCTGCTAGAAGACGCCTTGAATTTTGATGCGTTTATTCAATTATATAAAATAAAAATAATTCAATTCCATTTGTTTTGTGACAGTAAAATTTATTCAACAAACTAATTTTTTTCGCACTTTTTGTTTACAACATAATAATTTCGGTTATTGTTTGTTTGTTTGTAATGCACAGCGCCAGAGGTTTTGCCGTTAAACAACAAATCAGTACCTCTCGTCTTAACTGTTCTTGATACACTGAAAAAACAACAATCGCCCCAATAGCCATTTCGCTCCTCATAGAGCTGGCGAAGCATCGATAATGGTCTTACTCGATAGTTTTTCTATCGATGATTTAAACTATCGATAGTATCGATCGCTTCATTGAAAATGTTTGATATTTCAAATTTAAATTTTGTTTATGTGTTCTGCTTTTTATTTTATTTATAGTTAAAAGAATGCCATTAAACTAAAATATAAAAGCGGCTTTAGACATTAAACTTTCTTTTTAAGAATTAACTCCATCCCAGTAAAACTTCGCTCACACTATTTAAATTTGTCATAACTTTTATAAATTTCATCAGTTGTAAAAAAAAATCCTAGTTGTCTGTTCGTAATCAATTATTTTCTTTATTTTTATCAATTGATTTTTTAAGATGGATGTAGGTCAGAGGCCCACTAAACGTGTCTGCGTGACGTATATACTTTCATTTATACTGTTAACAGCTTTTTTCTACCATTTAATGTCGGATAATAATAAAAATAATAAGGGATTATCTCGGCTTCGGGAAGACGTTGATGATATATCGGTAACTAAGGTCTATGATCTTCACAACTTTTAATAATCATTGCTGGGTCCCTAGCATTTATTACGCACCCAGCAAAAGGACTGCAAGGAGCAGGCATCAAGTAAATTTGGATGTCTAGCTGGAGAACCTCAAGGATTAGGCTGTAATGGAGGAGCAGGGGCTAAGTCAGGTGTTGGTCGATGTGATTCCCGTGAGATGAATGCTTACGTGGACTCAATGATTAAGCGTAAAATGGGACATCTTATGGATGATGTATACAATTTGAAAAAACAAGTAATGAGTGCTGATTGCGGTGCTCGCAGTGCGAATCAAGGAACTTCAAAAAGTGAGGCTGTTTCGGTGATCAAAAATCGTATCAATTATGCTTCAGAGGATCTCGGTGCTAAGGTAATAAACGTTCTGGCGCACCCAATACGCGAAAAGAACATTTGGCAAGCCTTACTGGGCTTGGACTTCAATGCCAATCCGCCTGTAAATATGCTACGACCGAGTCTAGCAACAGGTGCTTGCTTTTGCTACAGCGGCTGTAAGGCCACGATTGCGTTGCGTTTGGCCAAATCTATTATAGTGGATTCTATAACGTACACCCATGTGGCCAAGGAACTCACACCCAACTTGTGTGTGAATAGCGCTCCAAAAGAATTTGATGTTTTTGTGAGTTTGAACGTAATTTTTTAAGCTTCGGGAGTACTAACAATTTTTTCTTTTAGGGCGTGAATCCCAATACGTCGAAGAGAGAACTATTGGGCCACTGGATATATAACAATGCTCCAAATCGACGCACCCAGAGTTATTCCGTTAACAATAAGAACTTCTTTCAAAAATTGGTTTTTGCATTCAATTCAAATCATGGCGCCAACTCAACTTGCTTATACCGGTAAGATTTACTGCAGGTTTACACGACCGTTACATATTCGAAACTATTTATTTCAATTGACTAACAATCTTTAAACACTGAAAATGTAACGGCCTTGAAGTTTAAATAACTTGCGTAACTACATATGCTTTATAATCAAATTAAATCTTTGCAGCATTGAAGTTTATGGAAAACTTAATTGATTCTATTTGCATATTATAAATTTACTCTGTTTTGTTTTATTTTAAATAAAATTGATTTATTTGTTGATGGATATGGTTGTATCTTATCTAACTTCAGTTCTAAGGCACTTGTAGTCCTTTTTTTTTAACTGTTATCGATACTTTCATGCTGTTTGCGGCATCGATATATGTTGTGTATGCATTTTGCCATCCCTATCCCTACAGACTTTGAGGATGGGAATGGATTTTCGTGAAATAAATAAATTTAATTGGCGTTTTCAACTGAATAACAATAATAATTTAATTGACTATAGTGCTGTGAATACATACAATAGTTCCGATGTGGCATTGGAAAAGCAGGAGGATCAACATCACAGATTGCGGCACAGACAAAGCGACGAAGCAGCAATACCAACAACAACAACAACAATGGGCACGAAACAAAAACAGGCAGCCGCAGCAGCAGCAGCCTTAGGGGAAGAGGATGATGGTAGAGGGGGTGCCGACAGCAAGGCAGAGGCGGCAGGTGCTGCCTGTGCGACTGTGGAAGCTGAAGCCGAAGGCGGTGCTAACGCTGCTGCTGTTGATAAGGCAAGTTGTTGTTTATTATTCTGTAATATGAATTTTGTTTTCAATTTGCTTTAATTTCATTTTGTTTTTCTTATTAAAGATCGGATGGCCTGCTGGTCTTCCCTACTTCGACTTGGATAGGGATGGCTATGGCCTAGCGGCAGCCACTGCTCTTACACCCACTGACATTGAAGAAGCGTTGGCCGGAGCAGGAGTAGGCGGTGGCGGTTTGAGCTCCAGTCGAACGTCTCTCAACAATTCCACAGAGAATCTTAGCTATGCCAGTGACAATTACTATGGCGATGATCTCATCCTACTCGACGATGACGACGATGTGGAGGCCGAGGAAATTTCCCTTAACTCTGACGACTGTGTCTATGCCTACAGAGGAGATCGCGGCGATTTCGACTTATCACTGGAGGGGGTCCTACCATCGCGAGGAGGCATAGGCATGGGCATGAGAAGTGGCATGACCAGTGGGTCTGGTATGGGCGGTGGCGGTGGTCGCCATCATTTGGATGTGATTATTGGCAGGGATGATGAGACAGAATTTCTAGAAATGGATTTCGAGCCGGATCCCTCCTCCGAACTAGAGCTAGATGGAGGTATGGCTGCCTTGCCGCAGGCCAATCTTCTCCTTATGCAAAGGGACTTCAGTCAAATGAGTGAAAGCCGGCAGCTGTACAGCTCACCCATTGATGATTATCCCCCTCAAGAAGATGTTTTGCAGCAGCAGAAGCAAAGATTAAGCAAAAAATTTGCACGCATTAGTCTGAATTTGGATCAAATCAAAGATCATTCTGGTGTTGACCTGGATCTCGACATGGAATTAAGGAGTGGTGTCAAAGTCGATGGAGTTGGATTGCCAGAAGAGCGGCAAGAGGAATTGGTTCCCGAATCCCTGACACAGACAGCCCATTCGTTACCCTCTAGTTTTAGTCGAAGCACCTCAGTGCCCCCCAACGACACGGAACCCAAGTTAACAGGAGCCAAACCCAAACGACTCATGTCCAAGAGCTCCAGCTCGTCTTCGAAACCACGACGGAGTCAGAACTCATCGAGTTTCGATGAACGATGCTTTAGCTGCACAGATTTCCGTTTGGGCAGCAATCAACAGGCGGCGTCATCTGCATCATCAACCCAGCAGTTGGATCCAGCGGTTGCTCCTATGCTAGTGGCTGCCGCCGCAGTGGTTGCCATGGCCTCATCCAATTCCAATCACTCCTCCTCGTCTATGGCCCAGTTTGACTTAACCAACGAACAGGAGACAACCTGTCTGGATTGTCTCGAAAAAGAATTCTTGGCTAATACAATTGGCAAAGCTTTGGATCTAACTAGCTGTGCCAAGTGTCGTCGTCGTGGCCACGCCCACAAGGGCAGCAGTCTCTCTCTATATAATCAAACGCCCAGATGTCGCAGCGGTTCACCAGTTTTCTTTGATGAACTGAGTGGTGGAATCTATTCGAATTGGCCAACAGCCCAGGCCCAGCCACAACCATCACTACCACCACCGGCAGCTGTTCCCACCTATAACCAAAGGTTTATTTCGTGTGATAATAATTTTGGCGGTCTGCCGGTAAGTTTCACCTCCCATAATCATTGAACCCATTCTAAAATACTTTCAACTACTTTCCTTCCAGCTGCTCAAGCCAAGCTTCTCGACTGAGCCGCCGCCTCCGTCAATGGTAGTGGTGTCGGCACGTCTATCCACAGCCTCATCACAATTGTGTGATGAGGAACATCTGGTGCAGGCACTAGACAAACTTCACATTTCCTATGATAAATCCCTGCTCCATTTGTACTTTGAGCGTGCCGCGGCCAGCAGTATTAGGCCATCACCATTTGAAGGAAATCTCAAACAGTTGCTATTGCATGTCTCCAAACAGCAATGCAATCATCGAAAGCTCAAGAAACTGATCGAATTGGTTACCCAGCAGCAGCTAAATGTGCAATTTAAAAGGGTAAGTGATAAAGAGAAACAACGAAGGCGTTCTATATAGTCATCTGAATTCACAATCCGAAATATTAAAAAGTCAGTCAAAATCCAATTTTAGATTAATGGCCATTATAGAGAATAAAAATATAATCAATTTTCATGCGTTGAAATGCGATCCGTTAGGTTGCTATATACGATTTATCGATTTGAACGTGAGCGAAATTCTTTATTCACAATGCTTGTCAACCTAATTTTGATCTGCTTCTGCTTAGAATCTAAAAACATTTATATAAATTCGTTCATTTATATTTTACTTAAAATATTCAATAATACTTTAAACTTTAGGAACTATTTTTTAACAGTTTTAGTAAGTAGAAATAAAGCATTCGGCTTATATTATTTATTTCAAACGAAACAATAAGAAATTAAAATAGTAAAGCATATTGTTCTAGTTAAATATTTCGCTTAAATTAAGTACAAAAAACGTTTATATAAAATGAGTATTCTTCGATTAAGTCAAACAGAAATTTGTAGACGGTTGAGTTTACTATTCTGGTCTGATCTAGAAATAAGAAAGACTGACTTATGAGAAACTGTCCGTTAGTTGCACCTTATTATACTGTCAGATATCAAATTGTAGTTTACATTAGAGAATATAATTCTGCCTACGTCAATGTACATAATTTAATACTTTTCTATAATTGTTTATTCTTACTCAGACGAATGAAAGTAAGCCGGCTTTTGTACCCGTTAAGGTATCGGATATACTGGAGGCTTGGTCGCGCCATCGAGATCTTTCTGTGCTGCGGCAACTGGATAATCGTTTTCATCAAGCCAATGTTATGGGTTAGTTTGGTGTTAAGATCTTTTCGCCATAAAATTGTTGAGCCATTTTTTATAATATATTATGGATTTCCAGGTAAAATTGGTCATATTGTGCGTCAGGCAGCGAAAGCAGCAGCCACATCTTCGTCGACGGCGGCTTCTTCATCCTCGACGTTAACCGCGCGGCGTGCATTACCCGAGTTTATCATGATACCGCAGTATTATGCCTGTGGAGAATTAACATTGACACGTAAATGTTAGATACAGATACAGACACATCCATATACACACACTCACACCCACACCCACATCCACAAACTCTCACTCACTCACATCCATTTGCACACACCGGCCACACATATAGAAAATGTTCATGCCTAGAGCTTCGTTTATTTTGTTAAATTTTGTGAAGAATTAGAAAAGCGTTTTCAAACCCTGTACCCCCCGCATAGGGTACACTAAAATCATCTTCTCTCTGCTTCTGCTTTCTTCCAAATCTCGATTTAGGCATATCATTTACCCAGAACGAATTTCTTTTTTGAATTACTTGGTTCATGAAAGTGCGAGAGATATCGGAAGAGAGCAAAAGACAGAGCAAGTGGGTCGAACCAAAGGGAGAAGAAGGTGGGAGACAGCATCGATCGCTTTGCAATACAAAATAGCATAAAAAAAAAAATGATATTTATATGTGTATACTGTTACTCAATTAATCGTTAATCAAATTTGCAATATTTATATAGTATCATTATCTATGTAAATGCCACGCCCACTAAACGTATATCACAATATACCTACCTACATACATACATACATACATACATGCATATATATGATTGATCACACATATAGCGTATATAGCATAGCTTGTATACAAAGTAAACAACAAAAAAAAAAAACAACCACAAATAAAAAATATATATTAAGCATAAATTCAAAGTAAATGGGAACACAAAGATACATAAGCACAGTGATTAATGGTTAACGATGAACTGGAAAATTAGCATTCGAGTAATATTTACTAAAATCAATCCATAGCTTTAGTTGTTTTTCTATATGTACATCATCTTTATTTTAGATTAACATCTCATTAACAAACCCTGTGAAAGAAGGAATAATGAGTCAACATTTAGAAAGGTCTTTCGGGGATTGGAATCTATTTCAAACAAGAAGCAAAATTCTTAAAATATTTGGTTAGCTTAGAATAAAATTTCGCAAATGTAGTTCTAAAGAATCGTAATACAGCTATTAGACAGAACCTATTTTAATTTTGTAGATTGAAGTAAAAAAAGATATGTACCAGAAACTTTTAAAACTTATTCTACAAAGGTTTGGAAAAACGCAATATCTAATTGGATTTATAAGTTGAATGGTTCAGAAATACTTATTTCTGCAGTCAAAATCTTCTTAAATTCAGCAATAAATGTATTATATATTATTTTCGAAAACTACTTTTATCTCAAGAGTTTTTCTTGAAAAAAGGGTAGTATATATATACTTTAACTTTCCGACTCCGATTGATTAAACCGTGAATGTTCTCCGAGCTCGTTTGAAATAATACCACAAATATTAAAAAGAATTTTTAAAAATCAATAAATAAACAAACAACGATAGTTGTTTAACTGCCTTAATAAGATTGTTTAAAAAACAATTGTAAAATTCTTTATTCATATTGAAATCGGAACTAGCTTCGAAGTTTTTAGATAGGCGTTCGAGAACCAAACTTTTGGACTTTGTGTCTTGATTTTTCAATGTAAAATTCCACTTTCCGCTCCAATCCGACTTATACTGACATATCCTAGGGATTCAAGGCAAGAAATATTGAATACAAATCAGAATGAAACAGTTTGTGAAATTAAGCTCTTAGAATGGCTAAAGAAATTACAATTCGTCATTTTTTTATGATTTAACTTGACAGATTCATTGAATTGCCATTAATCACTGTCAGCAGGTAATCCAAAAGCAATGTTACACAAGAAAGAAAGTAAGAGCAGCAGAATCGAGGCATATCTCTCCCTTCTAAACCCACTTGAGGCGATCAGATAAATAATATTATATAGATATGTGTGTCTGTGTGTATGATTTTTTTTTTGTTTTTTTAATAAAATTACGCTTTATTAATTATTTATAATATTTATAAAACTGAGATGAAATCGGAGATCATCCCCTCTCCTCATTTTGCCTATTGATATCGTTGCGGTGGCTGATGGCGACCGCCGCCGGTATTGTAATAACCGCCGCCAGGTGGATTCATGCTCGGTGGCATGGGTGGCGGCGGCACAACGGCACCAGCATTATAATGCTGTGGAGGCGGAGCCCAGGCTGGTGGTCCGGTGTATGGTGGCAAAGGCACTACTGGTGGTGGCGGTGGTGGGGGTGGATGATACATGTGATAGTTACCAGGATTACCAGAGGGACCAGACGAACCAACTGGTGGCACCGGCGGCAGTGCATCGTGATTCATGACATTGGCTAGTGATTTGATATTTTGTATATTATTCAGATCCACATGGCTGCCGTTGCCGGTGCATATGGATGTCGATACAGAGGACAGTGGAATAGACGGTTGTGGTTGCTGTTGCTGCGGTTGTTGTTGTTGCTGCTGCTGTTGTTGTTGTTGTTGTTGCTGAGGCATCTGCTGTTGGATTGAATTGTTCTGGATTGTTGGTGGACTGTCAGCACGACTTGGTGGCTTTTGTGGTGGACTATTGCCGGGATGTTGGCTCTCTTTTTGAGAGGATTGATATAGATCCAACACCTGATGGCATATATCTTCCAATATTTCCATAGTGACATCCGATACAAACATATCCCACCAGCGTTGATGATGCGGCTGCCTGCCTTCCCAATCCTGCACCGTGAATTTACTCAGTTTACTGGCCAAGTGTATAAGAGCCACTGCAATAATCTCCGGTTCCCACTGCAGACACACTACCGTACTCAGTGAATCATTGACAAAGTTCCAAGCCATTTGCACCATTTTTTGCAGCTTCTGTTGGTCGCCTTTAAAACATTTGGCATATTTCAGGAGGAATGTATACGGATGCTCCACCTGCAAATCGAATTTGATCGTTTGCAAAAGTATCCTTTCCAGCGTCATCACCTCCTCTTTGGGATCCTCGCCAAAGGAATAGAAATAATTATCACTCAGAATGCCGCGAGCGGTTTTTATGATATCCCTACACTTTTTCGGCGTCTCCTCCACCTTGCCGGCAAAGAAGAGGCAACAGCAGGCGGTCAGGTAGCGGGGAAAACTTTTGAACGAATGGAACATGTAGAATCGATGGAAATACACCACTCCCGTGGCCATGGTATTATGGCCGAGACCCATTTTCGTTCCGCACTCCATAATGAAGCGGGCGCCCTCCTTGCGATAGCGTCGCTCTGTCTCGAAACTGATGCCCTCCAGGATTGAAGGTGTCTCGCGGAGCTCCTTCTTGTCATAGTACCAACAGGGCATTTTTTCATCCGGCTTCGAATTGGTGCAATTGGGTTATGGCAGGGAGTTGAAACACAACACAACACAATTAGATAACTTTCCCAAATTAATCGATTTTCTTCAACATCGATATCGTTATCGATATAAGTAACCGTTTTCTTTCAGCATCTGGCATCACTGAGATGAAGAGTTGAGTAACGACAAATTTCAATAAGACCCGATCAAATGCACTGATAAAAAAGATTCCACTTTGACTGCAAAATTGTTTTGTTTAATAAACTAAATAAATTTAAATTTAATTTTATATTCTTTGATATATATAATATATATATGTATTATGATTTACTACAAAAGTGGAAAATGAAATTTGGTTTTTGGCGCTAAGTTTCAAACATTTGAATAATATTATTTTAAAAGTTGTTCGCTATCCATTTTCTGGATAACAAATTCTAATTTATTTTTAAGATGTTTTTGTTAATGAAACGAGAAAAAGGTATTTTTGACAATATATGTTCTCCTAATCTATGTCTAAAATATCTTCTGATTGGTAAATCTTTGAAATATTTTTAATTTCTTTTATTTAATTTGAGCTATTAAGTTATTAACTGTAATACTATCGATTTGGCGCCACAATTTGGAGCAGCAACTTGCTACAACTAATTACAACTGGTTGCAGGTCCATGACCATGGCTTGGCTAATATCTTAACCAATTAGACTCTCGACCAGGCAAGGTGCCTTGGCATAGTTGAGTTACTATTTATATATTGATATATATATATATATATACATGTACATTATGTACATGCAGACATGCATATAGAGTATAACTAGCCCGTC
Source organism: Drosophila nebulosa (assembly GCA_024703675.1). Lineage (NCBI taxonomy): Eukaryota > Metazoa > Arthropoda > Insecta > Diptera > Drosophilidae > Drosophila > Drosophila nebulosa. The sequence goes on along the minus strand of CM045724.1, from coordinate 3,324,231 downwards.
CAGTTGTGCGACAGTCGTTAAAATTGCTCTTCTGCAGACAGCAAGTAATGCGGTCAACAGAGTGGCCTAACAGGAGACTCCAACTCCAACTGGAGAGTTGCTCTAGCTGCCGCCCACTTTTGTCACGATGGGAAATTTTTTTATTTATTTATTTTTTTTTTTTTTGCATAACCAACAACCACCAGAAACATCAACGGCATTGCAAAATTTGAAAATGACAATTGAAAAACTGGTTTTCCAAAAGGTACTGGAGAAGGAAGTCAGAAAAAGAGACACCGCTAGAGAGAGAGAGAGAGAAGGAATGAGGAGATACAGAATGGAAACAATGAAATAGCCCTGGGGGGTAAGTCTAAAGATACTGTGTAGGGAGAAGGTCTTGTGGAAGTTGCCTACTCTTAGAGTTTTATCTTTTTTTTTTCGAACCGTCTGCATTTTAAACACTAAAATGTTATTAACCTGGCCAAAGCTTTTGGAGCCTGTCTATGGGCTTCAATTTCAGCTCCTTTGGGGACCGGCATACAGGTTAGTAAGTAGAACCAGTTTGAACTTACTTTGTTTCTTTGCGTTCTTGGCTTTAACCCATTTGGTGAGAGGGAACACGATCATGATGGCGCTCTCTCTCCCCCTCTCTCTCTCTCTCTCTCCATAGTTGACTCTCTGGCTCGCTCTCTCTCTCTCTTTTTCCCCTTGGTTTAAGACACGTTTGCAGCTTCGTTGCGCTTTTTGGCTTCAGTCACTTTTTGAACGTCGTCATTCCCAGGTGCTAAGCAAACCCGTGAACGGTCGATCGTCGTTATTTTTCGTCTTGGCCACAAACAAAAAAATATATAGCCCAGTTAACAGTTTTTTTTTCGGCCTGTTCACTAAACATTTATAATGCGCGTTCGTTGCGGCCCAACAACATCAAGAAAAAGTGGCTTTCAGTGCTAAACAACAACAACAACAACCAGCAAGAAGTAAAAGAAGTAAAAAAAGTGCTGTCTAGGCATTTAAAAAAAAAGTTTTTCAATAAACGTGCAAAAAGCAATAAGCAAAAATAAAGAAAGAAAAAGCTAAAGAAAATGTGTTGCAAAAAAAAGTTACTAAGTAACTATTAGATCGTTTCTCCGTTTCTTTTTTTAACTCCATCTCTCGGTCCCTATCGCTTTCTCTCTCGCTCTGTCACATTTCGTCTCTTTCACACACACACACACACACACACAGAATTTATCTCTCTACTGCATGCATTCTTTGGAATCATTCCATGTGGATTTATCTTCAATTCTTCAAACATTTTTAATGGAATATTTTTTACGTTATACCTCGTTCTATAACGCTAAATAAGTAAGTTTTCAAATATATAAAAATTTTGTTGATTTAACTTAGTTTTTAAACACTTTATTCTTAAATTTATAATATTTCTTTTTATATTACTTTTATTAAGTTCTTTTTGTAGACAAAAGGATCGTAATAACCTCCATTTTATTATCTATAACTGTGTTTCAAATAATTCTCATAACAATAATTTTCAATTTGTTTTTGGTAGTTCGTTTTTTTTTAGAAATACTTTGGTTAATATAGTTAAAGTACTTCAATTAGCTAACGTACTTATCTCAGAAAACAAATTTAAAAAAATGGTTTCTTGCGTTTAAATATTTTGGCTCAAGAAATATAAAATAAGGTTAGAAGTTTTTTCAAATCTTATCAAACGAGGGTTTTGGCGACTCGAGGTCAATCTGAAGATTATGTGATAGGATGCATAGCTGAATAGCTTTTTCAAGAACCACCAAGTTCTATCATCGTATCTTCAACGCTAAAACTAGTTGGGAATTTTTTCAAATTTTTAAAGCTCACTTCAGTTCTTTTTTATGCTAAAGAGTTGTAAGCAAAATTAATTACTTCATACTATATTAATCAACTATTTTAGAATAATCAATAGTGATTTTATATAAAGATATCTTCAAACACACAGATATGGTATTAGTTTTTTCAATTCATAATAGAAATGCATGGTAATGCGTTCATCTTTTTTTTAAATGCATTTCGACAACTTTAGAGCTTGATTTTAGCAAGTGACTTACAGGGAAAATAGTTGAATGAGTTTCTCATTTGATTCATGATTGCATAGTATAAATGTATATACATATGTACATATACGTTTTTTCCAACAATGATGAATCAGTATCTACTTGAAGTGCGATGAATTTGTAACAGCTAGCCCACAGAGGTTTTACTTTTATTAGATGCGAATGAAGCTTCGGTTTTTGGCGTCGTCGTATAAGTAGCTTGTGCTTTTGTGATTTATCATCAAGTGAGTGACTTTTCACCATCGTAGTTGTCGTTGGTTTGGCTGCCGTTGTCGCTCAATTAAGTGTTAAGTGTATGACGATGATTAGATCATCCATGGGGCGGGCCATAGCGCTTAGCCAAGCTAATGAGTATTGCCTCTGTGTTGGCCCCTTAGCCAAGGCCGTTAAAGCCTGTCTTTCTCCCATCAACCAGGTAGATAAAACGACAGTAAAAGAAAGATAGAGGAGACAGAGAGAGAGAGAAAGAGAGAGTTGATTGAACCTGCCACAGCATCAGGCTAATAACTGCCATGTGGCACGTTGCAGCTGTTACCAAAACCCAAAACATCAAACGACTCAACTGACAAAACAACCAAAACCCAACCCGTTGTTGTTGTTACAGTAAGCGTCATAATTATAGGGTTTCCCAGTCCAAAATGATAAATGAAGTTTGATTTTTAGATGGTTTTTTAATTGGACTGACTTGGCCATTGGTATTCCTATTGGAAATGTTTAAAGGGACACAAATTGTTGTTAGTCATTTTGTAATTACTTTTAAATTACTCTAAGAAATTGTCTTAAAAATCAATCTGCAACAAGACGTAAACCTTTTAGACTTAAACGTTTGGCATATGGTTCTACAGAGAGTTCTATACAATGACTAGTTCGATGACTTATTAAGTCCTTTTGTTTGTTTTATGAACTACACTCAGCAAAAAAGTTTCATAAAAAAGGTTATCAATCGTTAACCAGATTTTGCTCTTTACCAATCTAAATCGTTTCGCTCCTATATAACTAGCTGCTTTTAAGTCGTTTATACTTTTTTATTTACCTAAGAATGAGCACATAAAACTAATATTTTCGATTTTATACTTTTCAACTATTGTTGGTACGTGTTAAACTTCAACACAGGAAGCAAATCAACTGCTTAGTAATTTTGTGAGCAAAAGTTTAAGTTTTTATTGATAATTTTTTAATGTTGGTGCACAACAACAAAAAGCATTTAAAGTATATTAGGATATCAGCTTATTATTGTAGGTATTTTCCCTTTATATGCGATGAAATGTAAAAACATATTTTCAAATGTTAGAAACACAATTCAAAATGTTATTTGGTCGATAAATAGTCATAGAAATGTCAAATATTTTGACTTTTATATTGAGTACAGGCTTCAATTATTATTAAAAATAGTTACAGATGTTTTTTTTTTTGTTGCATTTCAACATTAAACTGATAATTCATTAATTTTTATGTATCCATTTTATAGTTAGCTTAGAATCCAAATTGAATATATATCCGCAATCTTAAAAAGCTTTTAAAATATCTTTTTGAAGTATACATTTTTTATTATTAAAGAGCATAAATTGTTAACTTTTATTATATTGTTTGTATTGTATTGTTTGTTGTTCAGTGTTAAAACATTTCTCCACTCTTTCATCGCTTTCTTTTTTGTTCAGTACTTAATCAATTTCTTTTAGTGTATATAGATTGGTACTTAACCTTAGCCGGTACTATTATTTTGCCTCTTGCTGTACCATTATTTTGATTGGAGTTTACTGCATTATCTTATTGATTTTTGATTGTTACATCTCCATGGGGTTTGCCTCTCTCTCTCTCCTATAATCATTTCTCAGAGTGTAATCTGAATTGGCTTATGTGAATAAATGTTAATTTATCTGCGGTTCAAGCTGTTGAGTTGTTGTTGATTTTGATGTGTGTGTGTTTGTGTGTGTGTGTGTGTGTGTGTGTATGTTTGTGTGTGTGTGTATGTTTGTGTTTCTTTTCACAATATGTTAACAATTTTGATTGGCAATTGCAATGTGCGTGGTGTTTGCATTGTTTTAGGCTCGCTTGTTGTATCTGTTGCATGTGGCAAATTGCAACTCAACAGCAACATCAGCAACAACAGCAACAACAACAGCAGCAACAACAATAACATTGCAATTGTTATTGGCCGCTGCGAAGCGTAACCAGCTCTCGGTACCACAAAACGGCGTTGAACTCAAACATCAATTTTGTTTTTGTTTTTTTTTTTGTGTTTTTACATTATTTTTTACTTGCCTATTCTCTTCTCCACATTCTTGTGGAGATGAGTTGTTGGGGCATAGAGACAAAGACAATGAGAGAGAGAGAGAGAGAGAGAGAGAGAGGGGGGAAAACATGACCATAAATCACGCGTGCCTTGGCCATATTTGTGGTAGGCTCTCAGCTCAACTTACCACAGATTGAAGTCAGTCTACACATCAAAATGTCAGCTACCTTTTAAGTTGTTTTTTACGTGTTATTTCAGTTGTTTTTTTTTGGGTTTTTTTTTTATTTTCTTATTGTTTTCATAGAAGTTGTTTTGGCCATCTTTGGGTCTGACCTGGCTTTAAGCTGATCTTCAAAATTGTTTATTACCTGATCCTAACTAAAACACTTAAAGCCTTTTTGACATAACTTGGCTTAGTATATAGCCAGTCATAAGTCTTTATATAGTCACTGTGACAGCTGAGTTAATATTTGTTTTTTTTTCTTTTTTTTTTTTTGATTGTTTTGTCGTTTAGTTTTCTCCACTTATGTAATTTGTTTAATTTGCCTTTGTTATGGTTTTTAATAGTGTTAATGTTTAGTATAAATGTTTAAACGCTTTTAGTTCAATGTATTAAAGCTGAAGGTGAATGGTTATAAGAAAGACAAGTTTGCTGAACTATTTTCCGATCTGTAGTATCCAATCTTAATGAAAGTTACTTGTTTATCCCAAAAAAGGGTGCCAATAATCTAAACTTTTAAACTGAGACGAATTAGTTTAACATTCAGTGCTTATTATATAAAGTGGTTTAATTTTTAAACGAAAAATCAAATTGGTTGAAAATTTTACTCAAATGACGTATTCCCTCCAAAATCTTTTAAAATGAGTAGTTTAATATTTGAATTATAAATAAAAAACAACTTATTCACTTAAAATTAGCGATTTGAAAATAATTTCTTTAAAATTTTGCTGATTTCCCATTTGCTGTATTAAAATTATAGCCCAATTTCAAGTTTTGGTCGAAAATAATCAAAACCGTTGCGGAATGATGGAAAAACGAAGAATTTCATATGATATTTAGTTAAGCAAAACATAATTCTAGATCTCTTTTGGATTTGTCTATGTGGGTGGATTCTTTTGTCAGTATTGAACATTCTAAAAGGTTAAACGTTTTGTTTACAAAGTTGTAAATTTATAAACTTCTGTCGTAATAAATTCATGCCATAATATGTGATGTTTTTTTATATGAGCCTTGAAAATAATATTGTCATTCTTTTTTAATAAGTTCTTACTATCATCTTTGCTTTATCATTAATCCAAGCCGCAAAAAAAAAAAAAACAAATCTGATGTTGGCCATCAAATAAATCTTTGATTCTCCCATATATGCGCCATGAGTATTCTTGCGATTGTTAAACGATGGTTAAAAGAATTTGACTACTATTTTGCTCATTGCTAGAATCCAATAAGCTATTGTACCCAGGTCACTGTCCTAGAACTAAGCCTTTCATAAACCTTTTCGAGACCTTTGCTCTGATTACAATCTTCTCTATTCTGTAATTGGGTCAGGGTCCTCTATTACTTTACCTCAAACCTTTATTCTTTCCCATTTAGTTAAAACTTTATAACCTTTTTATTTAGTATGTAATTACAATAAAAACCGGGCTTGGAATGTAACTTTTAAAAAAATGTTCGGTTCGACTTTGGTTTATTGAGATTATTCTTCCTTTTTTACTTCAAAATCCAGCACTGAAGTTCTTTGTAACAATCAAAAATATAAAGGATTTCTAAAACAAGTAATCCATTTTTATTGAGCTATGTGTATTATAATTTAAAAAATTATTGATACTTTTTAACCCAAATGATGTGAAATAATGATTTGATTGATTACCTTAAATGCTGACTTTCAATATGGCCAAAAAATATTTTGAGAATGCATTTAATTTTATATCTTTAATCAAATTGCCAGCTGAGTAACTTTCAAAACGATATTTAAAATTCGCGAAGATTTAGTTTAGCTGGCATTGAGTAAAATTTAAAAAAAAAAGACTTTTCAATGTTTTTTTGTTAAACTTTAATTTGCAACTTTGAGCAATCTCTTTGGTTTCATTATTGTTATCGTTTTTCGAAAAGATTTTTGTAATCAAAATCAATTGTGATTTAGTTAAGCTTATTTTTTACTTGGCAACAGTTTCTTTGTCTTTCTTATTTTAAATTATGTGAGCTTCTGTTAAAGTTGTTTACTGATTATTCATTTTATTTAAATGGTTTTTTTTTGTGTTCGTTTGGTACTCATTTTTCCCATTAACTTCAACAACTGGCAACTTTTAATATTGTTTATATACATATGTCTGTTCTTTCCTCATCGTCTCTCAACACATGATCTTGCCACATTCTGTCTTCCCCTCAACCCTCCCCTAAACCACGACCAAACAACAATGGATTATAAAAAGTGGAAAAAAATGGCAAAAGCCTCAAGCTCAACTCATAAATGTGAGAAGATTCTCAAACAATTTTTTGTATGTTAGACATTTTAATTATAAAAAAAATCGTAAAAACTGAACTTAACTACTCGTCTGTTAAAATTTATTTTAAAGGTTTCAATGAACTTTTCAACAGTTCTAGTCTAGGTACATTTTTGTATGTCAAAGTTGAAAGCTAAAATGACTTTTATTTATTTATTTATCTATCAATTCTATAGGCAAGCCCAAGAAGCATAAGAAAAAACACAAAAAAAATGTCAAGATCATAAAAAAAGAGAGTGGCAATACTTTCTTTCTCTGGGCCACGAGCTTTAGAGTTCTTTTTTTTTTTTTTGAGCCCGCAGTGTGTGCGTGTGACGTGAATCAGGTCAACATAGAATAAGGCAAAAGCTAAGCAAAACACATATTAATAACTTGGGGCCCAAAAGGTGGCCAGCCAATCGTTTGATGACTGGCTCAAAATCTACAGAAATTAAATGAATTAAAAGAAATCTTTTACAACTGGTAGACGCCTCAGGGCGTTGGTTCGTTTCCTGGAGTTGATGAGATCTCGCATTGATGGATGTGACTGCTGACTGCTGACATGATGAAGTGGGTCAACAGTTTCATTACACTCACAAATGTTTATTCTACATATATGTGTATGTATGTGTATTTTTTCACGATCAATTCACGTTGGGCGCCAAAAATAGCTCAAGCTGAGTTTATACTGATTATAAAACTTTAAAAGCATGACTAGCTAGAATTTCCTAAGACGTAGTTTTCTCTATGAGGTGTTAGTTATACCCTTTTTCACTACATATATATTTAGAAAAGGAAATCTCAAAAGCAACACAGTCTTCTCTTGCATTCAGCCAGATCGGAAGACTATATTCCATTGGAGCCATGCGCTGCCAGATTAACGATCAGTTATAGATCAAAAACATTTTGATTTTTTAACCCATTGCCAAATTTGATTCAGATTAGACTACTATATCATATGACTACCATAAGATCAATCACTCCCATTTCAGTTTGAAAAACTTGTTTGATTCTTACATAATAAGTTAGGCTATTTTATCCACCTGGTTTCTATTATTATTTTCACTTTAAGATTGCTTTGCATCTACGATTCCAATCACTTTTCAAGTGCTACTTTCAACAAGTTTTCTATGCTAAACTCTTTCACAAAATGAAATCTAAACCAAATCAAATCTAATCACTTAATAATTTTCGACGCCCCATTTTGGGCCGTCTGTCAGTTAAATGGATTCGCTTTGCTAGCTGCGGGCAACGTGAAGGCCGTACCCACTCGAGTGGTGTGTGTGTGTGTGTGTGGCTTTTACTGCATTCACACTCATAATCCCAGCGACGATGTGTGTGTGTGTGTGTGTGTAGCATAATGACTAATAATTCCCCCGATTTGCATGCCATAAGGCAACAACACAACTTGAGAAACCGAACCGAAACTGGTTTTACTTTTGTAGTCTTATGATATACTATGAAAGAGTTGTTGAGCATTGCATTTTTTTTATTTAATTTTTCTGCTGTTGAGAAATGAAACAATTGTGGAAAAAGGTTCTCCTACATATATACGTATATAACAAGCTAGATCCGGCCAATGTGAATGGGGCAGCTGCTGTTTTCGAAAGGTTTTTCAATTTCGTTCGGTTATTTGATCTAATTTTGGTTAATTCAGTGGAAGCTTTCATTAGACAAGGACTTAAATGGCCATAAAATCTTAAAACTTTCTCCTCAAGATTGGCTTACCTTAGTTAAACAATATATTTATGTATATAAATTTCTTACTTCAGAAAGACGTTGGGGAATTTCCTGTTTCACTCTAAAGAATCTACAATTACAATTTCATCAACTTTGCTTGGGTCTTAACCATAATCTTTGTTCACATCTAGGAAACATTTCAACAAGATAATCTCGTTTGTATGTAGTCTATAATGAAAGTTAATGAGCTTTAACAGTTGAGACACAAATTGCTTTTACTTAGCTATTTGGGTTAATGAAATAGCAACAACTACGTGATGTCAGTACGAAATTTTTCCAATCTGTGTTTCGTTTGGCACATGACAAAACTAAAAGTGCTAACAAATAGTATACGGGCCAACATAATGCCAGATTGAACAGACCGCCTCCGCCTCCTCCTCCCCTTTGTTAAACAAAATGATAAACCAATCTATTGACAATCTCTTACAAATAAGCGAATCAAAATAAAATAGGAAAAAAAAGTCAATAAAAATAAACCAAAGTCAGAAATTACATAAATTATGCAAATTGGGGCCAAAAGAGATAACCCAAAAAAAAAAAAAAGGGAGGAAGCCAAAACAGAAAGAAATCGTATCCAACACCTACACCCGACTGTCGGGTGTCAAAACCTTAACGAACATCGGCTTAAATATTTATGAAATATTTCATCTCCGATTGACACAGGCCAATGGCAACGTCGAAAAAGGAGACAATACTCAAGATTTCATTATGGTGAAAGTCGAGAGTCACAATCTCAAACAAAATAATTTGCTTCATATAATTGCCAACAAATTAACAAAATGATTTTTGCAATTGAATCTCTTAACACTTCCCATGGAAAAGTGTGGCCAATTGGAGAGCGGAAGTCCATCACAATGGAGAAACCAAACAAAGTCCACAGAAAAAGATTTCAAAAGAATCGAATCAGCGGTTCATTGAACTGACCATGTCTAAAGCTAATCAAAAGTGGTAAACAAAAACAATTACCAAACGAATTGTGGCAAAAAAAAAAAAACACACACAGACCAAAAACCCGTCAGAACACTTATGGCCAAGAATTAGACGAAATTACACATATTGGAGTGTGCGAGGCTTGATGCTTAAAGTCAAATTAAGCAATTTGTACAATTCGTTACAAATTCGGAATTGGCTAAATTCGTAAATGTGGCTTGAATTGTGGGTTAACAAGCTGGGTCAGAAAGTGTCTTCAAGAAAGTGATTAAGTATGGAAGAAGATATAAAATATGAATGAAAAAGATATGAAAAGAGAAAATAATAAGTTGAGTTATGCTTAATAAAAGCAATCCCTGTTTATAAAGCGTTTTGTATGATATGCTCATTGATGCCGCTTGCCACCAGGTGGCGCTGTGGATTAGCTACTTCTGCCCCATTCAAACGTTTGTCATAATTTAAAAGAAGGCAGTTTAAATTCTGGCGTGGTAGCTTGAGTTTAATCAAAAGAAAAATATTTTATATTTTTATTTCACCTAAAATATTTATTTACGTTTTACTAATATTATTATTCCCATTGCACTTCCCCTACTCCTATAGAGAAAAACCTTTTGCATATTACTTGTACCCTAAATAACCTGAAAGAAAACCCATTTAGCTAGCGGATTTGCATTCTCAGACGAAAGACAAAGGTTCTCACTGTTCTTATTTCTCATTCTCAGTTGGCCACTTAGAGGGTCCGTTGTTGTCACAATAACTTAATTTCCCCTTGCTGAAGTTTGAGACTGACCTTGTTCCCAGACAGAATACAGAAATTACCACTTTTACCAAAACAAAATTTCGGTTTTTGGCTTACGAAAGACGAGCAAACAAACACCGAAAACAAAACGAAATGGAAAAACTTAATCAAGAAACCACAAGAAATGGAAATGTTAAACGTGAATGGGAAATGAGAATGGCAAAAGCAAAAGAAAAAAAAAAAAAAAACTAAGGTAGCTACTGCTACACGAAAGAAATTCAAATCAAAGTGGAGTCTAATTTATGTACTGCCCACAGAACCCTTGCAATCTGCAAGCAGAGCACGTAGCACGGGCTTCAGCTCCAGCTCCAACTCAGACAACGATCGTTTCAAACAGAGGCACCCACACAGCAAACCAAATGCATTTCAGCTTCCCTTAGGCCGAAATCCCGCCTCCCCCATTGGACAATCTTGATTCGAAATGAAGCCGTTGATTAAACGCCCACCTACTTTCCCGCCATCATCAAGCCAAGCCAAGCTGAGCCAAGTCGAGTCATTCAGTTGGTCTGTCTGTCTGTCTGTCTGTCTAACTGGGCTTATCATTTGCCTGACTGGCAACCATTGAGGCCTTCTGACTGGGATTTGAAATTCTTTAAGTGCCACTTTGCTACGCCTGCGCTGAGGCGTGTCCAGGTTTAATCTTCAGACATTCCCATTGTTTTGCCATCTCCTTCCCGTTTTCTTTTTCTTTTTTTTTTCCACTACTCATTTATTTTTTACTTTTGCGGTTTTTGTGCCACTTCCATGCGAATTTGGCACAGAGTCAACTCAATTTTTTTGCTTGCCCCCTTTCTCTTCCTGCTGTTGCCAATGTTGCATTGCCGGTTTTTATGCATTGCAAATTAGAATTTGGAATGGGAGTAATAAGTACTTATAGACATATAACTGACTCTTTTGAGGTTAAGCTAGAACAAATGAAGTATTTTCCCATAATGAAAACAATTTATATCAATCCAAAAATTATAAGAAGATTTTATTTTCATCAATAAAGTTTATCAATGAGTTGCTTATACCACTTCAAAGAGTCTCGTTTAATAGATTAGTAAAACGCGTTTAAAACATGTTCCAGTTCTATCGTCAACGTGAGAGTAAACGTTGCGATAAGCTAAATGATATATTGGCATTCTCTTGATTTTGCTTGCAAAGATTATAATATTTTAGAAATATCAACTTAGTGTTTGGTTTTTTTGGAAACAGCAAAATTAATGTTTAAACTTTAATTGAAGAAGCAAATATATTTAAACAAGCTTTTAATGACTCCTACACTAATCGAATTTAAATCCTAAGAAGGACACACATTTTTGATAAAACAATTTTAGCTAAACAAACACAAACGTGAGCCTTTTTATTGGCCCCATAATAAAAATATATATTTTTTCAAGCACTTCATAAATATTTGAATTGGAAATAAGCCGAACTTTATACCCTACCCACCTCTATATATAGATATATATATATATATCAAGTTGCTCGAAAAGGGAGAGTCACAAATGACAACAATTTCAAATCTACTCGTAAAATGTCAACAAAAAACAAATATAAAATTTAAATTTCAGCAACAAGTTTTGCGGTTTTCCCACGAGCTGGCTTGCTTTTGTTTGCTCAAGTGATTTAGCGATTTGTGTAGAGCTCCATTGAAATGCCACCAAATATATATACTATGTACATGGATTCATATCCGAATTGGGCAAGAGACTTTAAGAAACTCTGGAGTTTGACTTAGTTTTCAAAGCGAACCTTTCACACTCCATTGAGTAACAAGGAATTGAAAATGTTTAATTGTTCGGCTTGGCAAATGCGAAATGCAAAATGCAAAGCAGCAAAAAAATAACTAAGCTATGAACAAATTATTAGACCAAAACAAATTTGTTTGTTAAAACAGGCAGAAAACTACACTAGTCAACAAAATTGGGAGAGGAAATACAACAAATTGAGATACTTCAAAGAATTAACTATTTATTACACTGCAATAAAGACAATGATGGATTGTTGAAAATAAACTTTTGTTTTTAGGTAGCTAAAATTGTAGAAAACTGGAAGTTAAGACTTTGTTCAAGTGCACTTTTAGGCTCTGTTTTGATATCATTAAAAGTTCTACAAACTCTTCATACCTGGTTATAGAAACAAAACAAACAATATTTTTTCTTATACAGTGCTTATCATATTTATAAGCCACCCAGCAGCTTAAAATTTCAATCAATTTAAATAACATTTTTAGGGTTGTTCAAAAATAAATTTTAATGTATAGCATGTTCAATATAATTTACCACAATTTGTGTTCTATTTATAGAAAACTACGAGGGAACCTTTAACTTTTGCTGTTTATCATAATTATAGCCCACAGTAGCAAATTTGACTTGAGCAGACTTTTGGATTTACAGACATTGTAATTAAGTAAATTAAGATCATTTTTAAGAAAACATTTATTTGATTATGAAAAGGGCCGTATTTTCTCACTTTCCGAGCCAGGAGAGACTTTTTCGAGTATTTCATGAATTTTAAAAAGAAGAAATCGACGTGTTATTAAAAATTTATTGGAGAATCCTGAAGAATATGGATCAAGAAAAAGAACTGTTTGGACGATTGGACATACATACGTGTGTTTGAATCATCTTCTTTTAGCTTACAGTAATTTTTACCCTAGCAGATCATATTTTCTGATGAGAAAAAGTTTAACCTGAATGGTCCTGTTGGATTTAAATCTTATTGACATAATTTAAGAAAGGACTCTGTGTTTTTTTCAAGAAGAAACTTTGGAGGCGGCTTCGTCATAATTTAAGGAGCATTTTGTTCATTTGGTACCTTGGAATTGAAGTTTGTAACGAGCAGTAATTGGAGATGATCAAATTTATAATGTAATTGTTACAGCTCATGCTCTTATTATAATTTTTTTATAGTAATAGCTACATAATATAATTGAGGATTTGGAAATTGATTAGTTCCTTTAACATTAAGAGCTCCTGATATAGATTTCCCTCGAATAAATAATATAGTAACGAGTATGTTTAGATTCTGGATCTAGTATTTACCATTACATAATCCAACTTTATGATATCTAGTGTAATTTGGCCTCAGGGTTTTGCAGCTGCTTTGAACATTTCATTAGAGCAGAAAATATGATTTATAATGAGGCAAAAGGCAAAAGAAAAATATGCATAGAAAAACAAAAGTGAAACAGAAGGCGTGGCGCGTGGCCAGAGCCCAATAACAAAAGCTACACGAGATCAATTAATGGTACGATATATATATATATATATACATATATGTACTATATATTGTCCAGGCATTCACTTTTTTTCTCTCTCTCTCTCTGTCTTTCTTTGACTTCCTGCACTCTATAAAGAAAACGGGCAAAACAAAAAAACCAATTGCACAATGCCCTGAGAATGAACGAACAACAATTCGCCAAGCATTTCGTAAGTCCCTTAACAATTTACTAGAAAATGGCCAAGCCAAAAAAAATACAAAAAAAAGAAGCCACAAACACGGCCAAAATGAGGCTGCAATTGTGTAAAAAGGTTTTTTCGGTGGGTTGAAGTACGGCCTGAAGTTAAATTCAAGTCGCATTGTTGGTTACATCTCTTGCAATTGTTTCCACTCGAGTTTTTTTTTTTGTGATTTTTTTTTCGTTTTTTAAAAATGCTAATGAGTCTTAAATTTTGTAGTTCGTTGTGCTCTCTCAGTGTTGCAAATCAAATGAAGAGATTCATTCGAGACCCACTCAGACCCAGACTCAGACTCCGAAAGTGAAAGTCGATTAGACATACAATTCAAATAATACACACACACACACAGAGAGAGAGAAGCAAAGAAGAAGCAAAGGAAAAAAAGCGAATGCGCCTTTTGTTTGAATTTTTATTTTCTTTGCTTTTCACACGCAAGTTTATTACACTTTCAACTTTGACTTGCGGCTTTGTTTTGCACAAAAAAAAAAGCAAATAGAAAGACACCAAAAACGAAATAACTTACAAGAGATAAGATTGTTGTAAAAAAAAAACAAAGTGTGAAAATTGGATTTTACTTTGGGTTAGAGATCAGACGGAAAGCATTCACATTCACCACACTAAAAGCCACATGAAACAGGAAGCCAATTGGCCAAATGACAGTTTAACCTTTAATAATGGTTGGGGAATATAAAGGTTTTTGGCTTATTTCTCTGCTGGTCATATCAATTTTGCAGTTGAAGGGTTCCATTCCGGGTCGTTCAGACAATCTTCTAATAAATAATTTTTCAATTTCAATCTTAATTCTTCACTTGGTAAAATGACTTTATTTGTTAACGATTTTAATCAATATATTATAAAGATTTGTTTAATCTTAAGCTTAGCTTCTCATAAAGACATGACAAACTGCCAATGAAACTATTAAACAATTAAAAATAAAACCAAATGTTGTCAAATTGTTAATCCAAAAAGTAATTAATTGCGAATACAGAAGAAAAAGCCTGTTAAATGAGTGTTTAAAAAATCATCAACTTTGTTTAAGTTGCAAAAAATAAAACAAAATACCAATTTTGTTGTGAAATTAAATGAGCAACTATTTTTCGCCTCAGATAACCGACAATCATCAGTAATTATCTGATTGCTCAGTTTATACAGAAAAAAAAGAATCTTCTTCACAAACAAGCCTAAATATTCAAAGTTTTATGTTTATATGAAAAACTGTATTTTTACAAAATAAAAATTGTCAAAAAATTGCAGGGAATAAATAACGTAAATTCAAATTAGTTAATGCTTGAAGGGTCTATTCTGTACTCTCAGCCACTTTTTTATACTTTCTCAAAAAAAAATCTTATTTTTAAACACTAAGAAATATTTTTTTTCTTTTTCCAGTATTGTATTACAAAAAGGTTAAATTTTATTAAAAAAAATGTTTTCTGCACGTAATCGAGGACTGTTTGTCTAGTTCTAGGCCGTCTAAGTTGGGTCTTACAAAAAAATTTAATGCTTGCTTCCACGATTTCGGGACTCGGAATGATCAGAAAAAAAACAAAACTGGTTCGATCAAAATAGATGTCATTCTGGAATAAATTTTGCGTTTTTTTTTTTTTGACAGAATGGCGGTTATTTAAAAATTAAAAATTAATTTTTCAGTTTTTTTTCCTGTTGCACTGTGTAAAATAAAAAGTAAAATTTTTTTTAAAATTATACTTGAGGTACACATTAGAGTGGTGATAATTCTGCGTCGGTTGAATTTTGTTTGATTGAAATCGATTCAGTAGAACCGGAGATATTATGGCCGCCAGTTAAAAACGTGATTACGAGAATAAACCAAACCGTAGTCCTTTTAGGATAATAATCTCAAAAAGTAAACAAATTTGAAATTATTTTCAATTAGATACTTTTACCCAAAGTTCCATGGATTTCTTTTAATATTTGACTTTTAACCGACAGTTGAAGAAGATCTTTCTGAGCGTTTTTTAATGCTTTAAATAACGTTTTCAATGAACAGTGAATAAATGTTTCTAAAAATATGGGTTAGATAAGTCTTCAAGGTCACAAGAAACCACAAAAACGTGATAAACAAAAACGAACCAACTTATTTGCTGTAGAGTGTGGATATCAACAAAAAAGAGGGCGTCAATCGTGATTTTACAATTGTTCGTTAGGTTCCCGAAACAATAGTTTTATCTTGTTAAACTTTAGTACATCTTTATTTAGCTTTAGATATTTTCAACTTTTTAATCGACCTACAATTTCGTTTTGAAAGCCCAAACAATTCCCTTGCCTTGGAGACCACGATAAGGCGAACAACAAAATGAAATGCAATTGAGTTTGAGATATTTGTAATTGATAAATCGCAGTCGCAGGTCGCTCTTATCGCCTTCAATGAGCATTTTTTGTTGTGTGTTGTGGCTGAACAGGCGGCAATGGTCAAGCCTTGAGTTAAACCCATTGACCAGTTTGGTGTGCCAGTCCATAGCGTTTGGTCACAGGCACAGACCGGCTCCAAAATACTATAAACTTTTGCGGGGGCGGTCAATGCCGAATTTACTACGCGCATCTGCAGCAGCCGTTTGCTGCTGTCGTCGTCAAAGTAAAAAAAAAAGAAAAAACAAACAAATTATTATTAAATTGTAAATAAATATGTATGTATGTATATAAAAAGCAACAACAACAACAGCAAACCGCTACACAAAAGGCACATACAAAAGAATTTATGATCGTGTCGCCGACGATTCCGCTACGAATGACTGAGTGAGTGTTTTTTGCTAGTACTCAAGCGCACCTCAGACGCTGCGGTCGGCGTTTTGGCGTGGCGTCCCCTCATCATCAAATTTTTTTTGTTCGTTATGATTTCTGTCCGTTAGCACTTGTACTAAACTCTAGTTGAGCGTGTGTGTGCGTGTGCGTGTGCGTTTGTGTGTACTAAACGAAATGTGCGAAAATTGGCAACGAAATTACAGAAACTTTTGTTTCGTAGCCATTCGACGACGTGTGCCTTATCACAGCGCACGATTTCATTCTCATTGTTTTCGAGGAGAATGATAACATTTTTTCTTTAACGACATTTAACTCTAATACGTTTACACACACACACACAAACACAAAAACACAAATGAGCTAAATATGAAATTAGTGCCTTGGTGTTAAAAAATTTAATGGTTTTAGCACAATATCAAAAGGATTACGAACAAACGAAGTTTCTTAACGACCACAGGTGAGAAGGAGAGAGAGAGAGAGGGAGAGTATTGGAAAGACCTGAGATATATTTTGGGTGTGACCTAAGAGTAAGCAAAAAGATAAGAAACAGCCTACCAAATTGTTGACAATATTAGTCAGCTCCACAAGTGAAGCAGCATCCATTATTTGTGTAAAAAAGTGCTCAGACCAGTTAACAAAACAATAAAAAAAAAAAACAAAACAAGTTCAAAAATGCCAAATATTGCTTGACCCATAAATATCAAAAAGTATAAACTATCAACCATACAATATATATCTTTGAAATCGGTGTTTAATTGAACAATGACTAAAAAACTTATTTATAAATTCATTATATATATTAAAGAACTCTTTCAAACGAATAAAAAAAACTATTACAAAGTGTCCAAAATGTGTTTCAAAATAAATGTACTAAATTTTCAATACCCAAAAGCGGTCAAAGATCTAGCCAAAAATGGTTTACTTCAAGTGCCAAAAAGTGTCATAAAAGTGTACTAAAAACCAAAATGGAAAATTAAATAAATATAAAAGTGTATTAAAAACTAAAAACAAAAATAAAATATTTGACTAAAAAGAAAACCTTTTGCTGAAATTGATATTTTTAATGGATTTCACTGTCAACTTAAAATTCTGTCTAGTATATTTTTTAGTTTGTTATTTTGCTTTGGTTACGCTTAGTTTATTTTTGTTTAAAATAAGTTTTTAAAAACCAAATGTAAATATCATGAGCAAAACTTTCGGTAAGTCACTTTAAGCCCATTGCCTGCGGCATAGACAGCATTTCCTTAACCCATTTTAGGCCTACGATTCATTACGATATCATAACATGAAAGTGCCCCCTTAGATACTTGGTCACCCAAAATGAAAAGTGAATCATCTGACAGCCTCAAAACAAACGTGTGTGCACACACACACACACACACAACGCGCACACACACACACAAAGTCATATTCACGTATTTAAAAAGGCCCAAGCAATAATTCATATGAGCTTTTTCCTTTTTGGTTTTTAATTTGTTTATGAAAGGGGCCAGCCCCAAAAGCCAACAAGAAAATCGTTTAGGAAACAAAAAAAAATTCTTCTTTTTTTTTGTATGCGAACCAAAATAAACAGAATTACAGATACAATGCGTGGTGGCCAGGCCGGCAAAAAAAAAAAACAAAAAAAAAGGGGAAAAAAAAGAAAAAATATGAAACAATTTATAACTGCATATTTCTGGGGCAAGTGAACTCTAGGAACTTTTGCAATTAAAAAGAGATACCGAATTGCTAATTACAAAGCTACGAAGATCGATATACCCTATAGATTATTTATAAATCAATCGTATATTTTTTGAAATTCTGAGTTCCTAAGGGGCCCAACCATAAATAGCCTCAAAAAAGTCATAAATCAACTTGAAATATGCTTAGAATTCATTAAAACTCAAAAGTAATAAATTTTATAGGAAATATTTTAACAAAGAATTTAATAAATATAAACTAATTAGTCTAAACTAGAAAAAAACGTGAATATTCTTGGGAAATAAATGGTTTTCCCACTTGGATCTTTTATGCTGTTGTAAGATTTAAAAATAATAAGCTTTGGGCGGATGGGAAGTCAAATTGCATCTCAAATAATAAGTTTTTATATAGAAAAAGAACTCTAAGAAGTTTTTTTAAATGGATAAAATGATTTTAAAAGTAGAGTTTAAACTGTTCTTTCTCGAAATAGAGAAATTCGATTTATTTTTATATATTTCGTGACCTTGATCTCCTGATTAGACCATTAATATGCACAAAGTGACTTTTTAGCAGAAGGAGCAACGTCGGAGCAGGACTGAGCAGAGAAAAGGTCGAAAAGTTCCGCGTTCTATTATCCTTCGCTTGTGTGCGCCGAGGCTCTATCCAAGCTCTTTCCGAAAAGTTGTTGTAATAGAATTTTTCGTGTTCATCCCAACTGATGAAGCCAAAACTTCCAATAACTTTGGTATACCCTGTTTACCAACTGTTTAGAGGGTAAATAAAAAGCAAACGGCCAAAACCAGATGGCCTGACCCCATAGTTTTCTTCAAGATTTCCGCAATGTGTGTGTGTGTGTGTTTGTGTTTTTACCTAGACTATCTAATAAAATAATTTATGCTCTTCTAAGAACATTTCGCTGCCCTTCTATATAGTTGCTGTAGTTGTTGTTGTTGGTTGGTCTTTTTTTAAGCAATTTATTTATAGAGAGTCTGAAATGTGACGCACTTTGCTTTGCTCTTTTTTTTTTTAAATTAAAGTGAATGACTTTTTGTGGTGTTTTTTGTTTTTTTAAATGGGTTTTCAAGTACCTGCATGTGACAATGTTTTAATTGATCTGAAATTGTTTATTAGATCTTTTTATTTTACTCTTCAGATCTAAAATTGTTTATTAGATCTTTTCATTTTGCTCTTTAGATCGTGTTTAAGTACCTGGAGGTGACAATGTTTGAAAGATCATTCGCTCTGGGTGTTTAGATCATGTTATTGGCGCGTTTTTTTACTCGTTCCAAAGTTCAGCACATTGCCGGGGGGATTAAAAATGGTTTGATGGATGACTTTTTGCCTAAAGCTCTAAGTAAATAACTTCCGATTTATAATTATATATTTTGATATATGTATAAGGCGCCTCGCCTTGCCTCACCTCTTTCGGGTTTTGCCAGTAACTTTCCAAGTAGTTTTTTCTATCTTATCAGTATGTATTTTACAATTCAATTTTGTTCCTTTCTCTAGGCACTATCGCGTAAAAAAATCAAAATGGAATATACGTACGTATAGATATATATATATATATATATGTATATAGTCTGTCCTTCAACTTTTGCCTTATATATTGTATTATTATCTGTTGGCCAAGATAAGCTCTTAAAGAAAACAGATAAATTATTGATGTCATGGAACGTCTTAAGAGTTTTAGCACAGACCTCTCTGTTTTCTGTGGCTTTTTCTTTCCCTTCCCCTTCCTCTGACAGCTGTCAAGGGGTCTTCTTCGTCTTGTTGGCTGTTTACATGCCAAACATCTTGATCTCTCTCGTCGATCTAAATATGGAAAGAAACTCTCGCGTAGATGATTAATTAGATGAGATTTGTTGCATATCCATGTCAATTATGACAGTTTTTTAATAAAACAAAAACATCCAAAGGAAGTGAAATGAAATGAAAGTGAAAATTTCCCAAACAAAAAAAAAAAAAACAACAAATATATTATGAAATATTATTGTACTGAAAAGTGTTAAAATTATAAATAATAGCTCAGCTGTTGTTGTCACTGTTAGATCCGCATGAGCAAGTGTAAATGTGTTAGAAATACTAACGATAAATTGTACTAGAAGACTAATTGTGGTTTCTGCTTTACTCATAGATCACACACTCAAATAAGTTAGATCATAGGATATAAACAGGAAATCATTTCTGATCTAAATAAATAGTATTTCGATAAAACAAAATGTTGAACTCTTGTTTTGTAAGCTCTGCGTGTGATTCCCAACTAGTTTTAGCGTTGAAGCTATGGTATGACGATTGCAATTGTGGAGTTTTTAGCAGAGACTGCTGATAATGGAACTTGATGGTTCTTGAACTGTGCATCCTATCACATAATCTTAACAAGATTGGCCCAAAGGCAACTAATAGCACTCGTTGGATACATTTCAATAGTGTCTTGAATCATGGTAGACACCGAATTGAGTTGCTTTTCTGTAAAATAGAAAACGTGTATTTGAGGAAGTCATATAAAATCTTTAGATCTTTTTGTACAAGATTTTTTACTTTACTAAAAGAGGCCTTTCATTAATCAGAGGCATATTTACAGATCTTTCTCGCTATAATTGATTGTTCTAAAAAGTATTTCTTGATCCAAAGAACCAGTTTTTAGATCTTTTTATGATAGATCTTTCTGTAATGTACTAAACAGCTTTTTTGTTGATCTTCGATCGAGTTGTTGAAGGTAAAACATATATTAAATTCCTTTTCAAATCATTAGGAATTGTACTAAAATTTTGATAACTCAAAGTGTACCTAGAAAATTTGATTTATCTGCTTTTATAATTGATCTTAATGGTTTTTGCAACATTTCCATTCCAATGTCTTAATATCTGTTTAGATTATGTTTTCAGCCACTTGACATTGAGCCAGTGCCAATCAGGGCCAATCGCATACGTAGCCAGAATAAGTCCAATTTGTATATCTCTATCTAAACGGTACCACCAAGACATATCATTGGCATAAATTTTAAATTAAAACATTTCCTTCAATCGGTTTTTGTTTGTAAATTTTGTGTCTATATGCGATTGTTGTTGTTGTGCAATATGTATTTCCAATTCAATTTATAAATAACTTGAGTTTACATAGCACCAATTGTGAAATAAACCTATATACATATATACATACATTCAGATCGGATGCCCCAGTGACGTTAGCGAAAAGATCGAGCAAAAATGTTTATACCACAAAGGGGAAAGGGTGAGATTAAACTATGCCCTTTTGACATTGAAATGAAAGCAAAATACATGTCTAGTCGAGGGAACTGGGTTATCAGCCAGTTTTATGTGCAATAATGCGTTGAATACCAAACCTACAAATTGTAATTTACACTCCGTTTATATGTTAATATATATGTATATATACATATATATATATAGAATCGATGCAAAAATGAATACAAAGCAAATAAATTTGCCTTTTGTGCCATGCAAATCACTCACTCACAACGAGAATTGTAATTTCCATGGATGGAAATGGGAATGGGGATGGGGATGGAGGTGGGGATGGGGCTGGAGATGAAGGTGGATTTTTGATTTATAAATTTTTTGCTTTACTTGTACATTTTTGCCATGTGCAAGGCATATAAAAACGCTTATTAACATTGAGAAGGCAGGCAATTAAAGACGCCCACATATAGAGCTAAAAGAGAGCGGGGCGGGGGGGCCGAAACACATGAGCAGGTGCAATTGAATATGGAAACTCAATGCGAAATTATACAAAAATGTTCTACAACGTTTTAATGATATCATTTGAGAATTAATGTGGCATCTTCAATCTTTGGCAAAGGCCTTAAATATCATTCTAAAGTTAGAAAATGGAAAGGAAACTTGGCTACTCATACTAGACAAAAAACAGTCGACTAACAGGACTAAAATTGTATAAAATTGAGCAGATTATAAACTCGTGAACATAAAGCTGTTTAATTTATTTAATTTTAAAGCTTTATTACAGCAATTAAGTTAAGATATTAAGTCTTTTGAGTCATATAAGAAATTATACCTTCTTTATGTAGGGAGTTTCCATTTTATGTATAACTGACTCTTTTTTTGCTTATCACCAATTTGCTTCTAACGTAATTTCCATTGTTTTCCATTTCTCAGATATCGTTTTCGCTTATCGAAAATAGAATACAAAGTCTGTACCGAATGCTGCCTGCAAAAAATTGCCCAGAAGCAATACCCCAAATACATTGAGATAAGGCTGATGGAAATGGAAAAGGTGCCCCAATTGCATTCATTCAAAAGAAACTAAAATAAAGAATCCAAAAACGGAGAAAAGAAACAAAAAAAGAAAAAAATACAAATACAACGAACCGATGTGATACTTGGAACTAAGCATTGCAACAACGATATATAAATATAAATTTAGCGTTACGAATTGTAAAAATTTTTTGAAAATAGACTTTTGCTAATAGACTTGCCAAAAACACAAAAAAAAAAAAACAAAACACAAAATACAAAAACAA
Organism: Drosophila nebulosa; assembly: GCA_024703675.1. Lineage (NCBI taxonomy): Eukaryota > Metazoa > Arthropoda > Insecta > Diptera > Drosophilidae > Drosophila > Drosophila nebulosa. The sequence goes on along the minus strand of CM045724.1, from coordinate 3,301,598 downwards.
ACCTAGAAGAGCAAAACAGAGAAAAACTATATTAAGTAAAATGGAACACTTGGATTTGGCCGGTTATCTAAATAATACAGCTACAACATGGAACAGTTTTGGGGCATTCGATCAGCAAGGTATGTACATATGTATACGGGTTAAACCTTTATCCCTTCAGCCTGCAGAACCTTTAATATGAAACAAATTTCAATAAAATCTTAGAATTTAATATTTGACTACAATTCCCAAGAACACTTTTAAATTGAGATCTAGAAATTTTAAGAGCTAAATAAAGAAAAGTTTTTCAATTCTAAAATGAAGTCAATCAACATTTCTATGGAACTATATGATAATCATAGCTCGAACTTAAGACTGAATAGATATAATTTATATGAATCAGCAAAGATAAATTTTGTAGCTAATAAATAAAATTAATAATTAAAACATTGTAGATAACAAATTGCAGAGCGTGAGAGTTTCTTTTTCCAATTATTTTGAACTATTACTATTTAGTTAAAATTAAAAAACAATTTTCAAGCGTTTGCGTTTAATAATCTGCCCTTATGAACTTTATTAATAAATTGCATAATTAAGCGCCATGAATCATTTGCCATTGAGTGGCAGATAGAGAAAGATCTCGAGAAAAGAGAGAGAGAGAGAGAGGGAGAAAGACAACATGCTCTGTCATCCCGCAACAGAGCCCTCCGATAAGATCGGAGTGCAGAGCAGAGCAGAGCATAGCAGAAAAAAATGGCAATGAATGAAGTTGCTGTCTCAGCAAAGTCACCAATACCATGCCCACTTCCATTCCCGGAGAATGTGGCAGTTTCCACTTCTATTTAGTTTTCTGTTTGGCACAGCTGAAGATGGTTCCTTTGGCAAAGAAGCGGCTATTATGTGGGATCACTTGTTAAAGCAAAATGTCAAATAATTTTTACAATTTTTAATTACAGATGCAGCCATTTACTTATCCAGCTCAAGGCAAATGCTGGAGCCCATTATGGAGGAGACCAGCGAGGATGAGGAACATGCACAAAATAGTTGGCATGGCCAACAGGAGCACACAAATGGCCATAACGGTGGCTTCTGGAGCTCAACAGAGTCGGAAACTGGTTCGGTAATACGCATCGAAGTGACTAAGGGTAAGGAAAAAAAAGAATAGACTCACTTGATCTCTTCAAAATAAGTTAACACTGGCTAATCCTTTGCAGATATCGATGCCATATCGGAAAGAGATTTTGTGTGTCCCCCAAAGAGAGCCAGACGTTGTCCAGATCAGCTGGAGCCCCAGCAGCCACATAGCCTGGACGATGTGGTGCAATTGAGACGTTGCCGCTACGATGCCGAGTCACACAATAGTCTGGAGAGATTTCTGGCCCTGGAGGCTAGTGCACGGGATAGCTACGGCAGTCAGGGACAGAGAAGCAGCGCTGGCAGTCGACGGGGCTTTGAGGATTACTACTCGGACAACGATTCATATCATTCCCTGTCGCGCAGCTCTTCCCTGGTGCAATTCGAATCGCTGGAACGACAATTGACACTGCAGGAACAACATCAGAGCATGAATAGTCTGGGCAATAGTTCGCCATCCCTAATCAATTGCGATTTGAGCGCAGGCGGGGGAAGCAGTGACACAAGCAATCCAGAGAGTCGTCGTGGATCCGCCTCCTCCCTGTCCCTGATGAAGCGTTACGAGTCCAGTGATGGGAGACTGCATCAGACATATTTTGAGCTAAACAAACTCAATTTTGAGGCGGAACAGAGAGATCTGTTCTCCAAGAGTCTGCATCTGCAGGCAGAAATCAAATCGGACTCGGAATCCAGCAGCTCGTCAAGCGACAGCAGCAGTGGTCACAGTTTACTTAGCCAAAGCGGGACCGGAGGAGCTGTGGTGGCTGCCTCACGGCGTCTGCCTCTCAATTCGGCGGAGAATTTGTCTGAGGATTCGGGCTACTGTGAGCCAAGCACTTTGCGACGCGAGAAATCTAAATCCATACCAAAGAATTTCGATAAACTTTGCGAAGCCGAAGAGGAGGAGGAGGAACTACAACTGGAGGAATCCAAAAACTCCAATAATGGCGGACATGATTTGTGTCAGACGAAAATAGAGAAGAGCGGCACCAGCAGCGGCAGCAACAGTAGCATCAATACAACAACACCAACCAAGATGGCAACAACGGAGAAGTCTTCCGTGCCCTGCTCTCCAACATCATCTATAAATAGCTCGACGACGGAGAGAGCTACCTCAGCCTCTCAGCATTCTCCGTCACCATCGCCCAGTGCTGCCTCATCATCGTCTGCCGCCTCGTTCACTTGGCTAGGCAACAGTTTGCCCGATATACGCGAACCGCGAGGTTCGTCATCGTCTCCATCGTCTATTACGGATTACGGCTACGTGCTGGCCACTAAACGAAATACAGCGAGTAAAAGTGGTCGCAGTTCATCTGCTTCTGCCTCAGCCTCTGCCTCTGCCTCTGCCTCTGCCTCAGCCTCTTCCTCGTCGGCGGAAAGTTCTCCGGTGCTGGGTGCCACCAGTTTACCCAACGAATTGCCTGATTTGGGTCGCCGAAGGAGGCCACGTCAAAGGCGCAACTGCCAGAGCCACAGCAGTGGGCGCAGTTCGAGTGAAGAGGCCGATTTGGAAGAGGAAGAGCGACGAGACGATTTCTTTTTGGACTGCCCAAGTTTGTATCGCATACGTCGAAGCAGCAGTTGGACGGAACGTGGCGGTCGAGGTGGAGCAGGCAGAGGATTGGGCTACTTGAATGCCAGCTACCAGAACTTAACTCTATTGGATTACTCGGATAAGGCACCTGAATCTACTGATACCATTGTAAATAATTCAAAGCGTTCACAGAAGTCAACTATGGCAGAGCAAAAGCGAAATTCTAAAGAGGATTACGAGCAAATCATATGCAGGGGTAATTTCTTGTTGGATGAATTAAGTCAGATATACGATAAGAATGCCTCCATTCTAAATGACAAACCAGTTGTGGAAGAAGAGGAGGAGCAAAAGTCTGCTAGATCAAAAGCTACAGAAGATCAGGTTGATTCTTCTGCCATTGAGGCTCCTCCGCAGGTACAGCACGTGCAGTTGACCATCCGAAAACCACCGGCCCGCCAAAAACGACTTTTTGACGATCCCAATCAACTGCCCACAACACCCAACCAGTCTAATCCTCACCTGCCACCAGCTGCCGTCATTAGTTTTAGCAGTTTTGGCAAAACCTTCGATCAGGATCCCACAAATTTGCATACATCCTATGCCCAGAGTCTGGAGAAATGCAATTTCGAACCATTGGAAGTGTCCATCAAGTCGCCACCGGTGCGTTCCCTGCCCAAACGACGGTTCCACTCCCAGGCAGCGGCAGCCAAGCAAAAGAATCTGGTTAGCAGTACACCAAATCTGTCCTCCTACGATGATGCCAATCCGGATGCAGAAGATGATATGTTTGTGAGCAGTGCCCACACCTCAATGCATCAATTGCCACAGACGCCCACCCAGCCGAAGCCCTTGGGCATACTCTTACCAGCTGGATCGAGAAATTCCTTCAGCAAGGAGGTGAGTTTTTGCCCAGTGGTCAGTAAATATTGCTGGCAAGAGCAATCCTCTGAAGAACCCCAAGAGGATCAGGCTGCCAGCGACGAGGACGAAGATCACGAGGCTGATGACGATGAACTGTTGGAACCAGCAGATGCCACTGTTATACATAACACCAAAGAGAACGAATATGTTGCTGCGCGCTACAATCAAGAGCAGGCGAAGCAAAGAGAGCAATTAAGAGAACGCATCGAAGAGAGTTCGGTGATCGGCGGCGAAGAGAATACAGCAGAGCAGAGCGAGAGCGATGACAACAATGAGAATATTGCGACGTTAGCCGATCGTCAAAACGTAGTGACGCCAGCCGAACCTCGTCAACCCATAGCGACGGCCGAGCCCGTTTCAAAAAGTGCCGTTAGTCTTGAACCAACCGTCGTCGCGTACGCTTCTCCAGCCGCCGTTAACGCCCCCGCCGTCGTTGCCGCTCCACAACGTCCATTAAGCCTTCATTTGCCGATACTAAGTGAACCGCCCACAAATCGCGCTCATCATATTCTGTACGCCTCGCAGCAATTGCTGCAACGTTACGAGGATAACGAATCAATTGACATGTCGCCATCGACAGCAACATCCGCGCCAGCCACCATAATGAAGGAGCCCAAGGCCCAGGCCAAGGGTAAAACCGATGATAAACATCCCAGCTCAAAGAGTTTTCTATCCCGATTTGCTCATGGCTTGCGATTCTCATTGAGGCGCAACAAGAAGAAGCAACAGCAACAACTGGAGCCAAAACCATCTACAACAACAACAAGCAGCAAATCTATCAGCGGATCAAACAAATCTTCAAACTCAAAGCAGGGCAATGGCAAATCATCGGATTTCATTCACATACCCCTCAAGCCACCCCGAAGCCACAATCAATCCGCTTCCGTCATATCAAATTCTCAGTTAGATGACAGTAATGCCTCCGAGGCCAGCACCGCGAGCATGCACAGCAGCAAGCAACAGCAGCAACAACAATTCAATCTGGAGCCAGCCAAGACTTCAACCTTACAGAAAGTGGTAACGGGCAAACCGCCGTTACCAAAACAGCCGCCACGCTTAACGCATGCGCCGATACAGAATCAGAATCCGAATCCGAATCCGAATCTGAACCAGAATTCAAACCCATCAAGTGCTGCCCATATGAGTGAAGCTTTGCTGGCGGCCGAAAGGGAACAGTATCAGGCATTTGCCGCACAATTGCAGCAGTTGCAATCGGACAGGCAAACATCGAGGATGCGTGATACCGAATCGCCGTCGCGTGCCTCGGTGGCCCAAAAGACGCAAATGTTCAATCAGCTGAGCGGTGGCGGTGTAGCCGGCAAGCCACGACCCACTATGGTCACTGCTGTCCCGGTGGCAGTGTCGCCAGTGCTCGAGAATGCCGATGGTGTTGGTAAAATGGGTTTTATTGAAACAAACTTGGATACCCATGAAACGGTTATATCGGGTAAAACGCGTTCCCTCATGGACATAACCAGCAATCCATTGACTCTGCCCCACAAACGGTATATAGTGAAACGTCTTAATGTCACCAGTGCCGCCTATGATGTGGATGTTGATGTCGACGACGACGACGACGACGATGATGATGATGATGATGATGATGGTGTGGATAATGTGGATAGAACTGATGCCAATGGACACCGTCGTATTAAATCCTCATCAAAATCAGGAGCTGTTCAAATTGCATCGGTGCGCAGGCCACATAAAAGCATGGAATTTCTGTTGGATAAAGAGAATCAAAAGAATGTTTTGGTGAGTACCAGCGACACCCCATGAGGGAAGTAGAGAGGGGGGGTAAGGAAATGGGGTTCGCGGGGGGTTGCAGATGGCAAGGGCTTGGCTTCTGTTTGGAGGAGGGTTGTTTGTTGGTTATAGCAAAAACTATACATAGTGTTTATGGTCTTCTGTTTTATTTTTTTTTCGTTGTCTACTTCCTATGCCATCATCATCATCATCCCTCTGCTTTGGATTTTTATTTGGGCCGCTCCCATTGTTATACCCTAAGTTTTTGCCAAGGTTCATTAGTTTCTTAATGGTATTTGGTTAAGAGATTTCAAACTAACCTCACCTAACAAGAGAAACGATCTGCGAAGTTTTCTTTTAGTTTAAGTAGGGCATTTAGCACTTCCTCTGTTTACCTTAGGGTATTTGCCAGTTCGTCTATGTGTGTGTGTGTGTGTTTTTTTTTTCTTATTCTGTTGGTTTGTCTTTTACTAGACACATAACCAATTCGTTTTTGTTTTCTCTTCTACAAAAAAAGAAACAGAAATTATGCAAACGATGCGATTTGTTCGTTCGCTTCCCAGTCGTTCTAGCCATTTCCGCTTGAGTAACGCTAATGGTGCGACTTTGATCTTGTTTATCACTGTTAATTGATTTGGGCGGCAACGAGGGAGCAAACCTCCTCGTCATTTATCCTGCTTTCAGTGCTCAGTGGGGCGAAACAGATGAAATGACAACTTAAATCAGTTGTGCTTCCTTTACATTTGGCCCACATAGACTGCACGAGGCTCATCATAATCATCATCATCATCAGCATCAGGTCTATAAAATTCCTTGGTCATTATCCTTTTCTCGCACTTTACTTGCCCACTAATCGGCTTAGCTAAGACTAGAGGGTCGCGTGAATTTAAAACGCGTCTAAGACGCCTTGGCTGGACACATTTTAGTGATTTATTAGGCGACATCCCATCTCCATAATCCTTGAGCATAAATCAATGGTTTTTCTTTTGGTTGTTATTATTATTTTTTGTCGCCTCGCACACACACACACACATACACACACACAGACACACACATTTGCTTAATTTCCCTCGGCTGCTGCATTTTTTATGGCTCCTACAAATTACTTTAATGTCGTCGAGATGCTCTGCCTCTGCTGCCTGCCTGCACGCCACAGACAATGACCACTTGACCTTAGTTTTGTGTAATGTCTTTTCCCCCCACTGCCCCCTTCCAACGACCATCTCTTAGTTCTCCCATTCTTCTCCGGCCTTTGTTACATTTTTCGCCAGCGGTTTTTTTTTTCTTTTACTCTCATTATGTTAATTGAGTCGATGACGTCGGAGGTTTTGTTGTTTTTATTTCTTTCTTGCCTTAAACAAAATAATATATGTAAAATAATAATATGCTGGTTTCTTTTACTTTACTTTAGACTATGAGTTCAATTAACATTAATGTTTATTTGGCATTTTTTTTGTTCACTTGACCTATTCACACGACTTCAACAGTTTAACAGTTCACACTGGCAATGATTTTTTGGACACCAGTGTAAGAGTTATATCTAATGATGATGAAATCCGATTGCTTTGCCCTTGTGTGAATTTGCTAAGTTAAGGTGAGATCATTTTATGCAGTAAATCGGTTGCCTTTTATGAGCATATGGCAAGTGAAATCCGTCAAAACTCAAAAGACTTTGGCTAGGGCAATGATGCATATAAATAAGGCCCATTTTAAGCGATTTTTAAATCCTTTTATGGAGTAAGCATGTAAGCATTTAAACAATCAAGTTCTATGGTTATATATTTTTATACAATTTCTTGCTAAGTCAACTTTTGTTAGCCATTTCAACTGATCCTTACGAGTTCGGTTTTCAAGCGGAGTCTATCTTAGGAATAACTAAGAAATTTTGAATATATTCAATATGTTTATTCACGGATCTATAGCACTTAAAAGGACTGAAGGAACACAAAACTTGCTCTTCTTTTAATATTTTCATATCGGATGCATTTTTATTCAAATATATTAAAAATTATTAATAATAATAATTTGGTTCTCCAACCATTTTTAGCCTCAATACCTTTCCATATTGGGGCAAGCCGAAAAACAAAATAACTATTAAGCTGCACCCTTTTTTGTTTTGTTTTTCTTCATTGCCAACTCAAATCGCGTTTTGTCTTCAGACCTCCTACATTTTAGCTTTCAGTTCAGTTCCAGAGACAGTCAAAAACTTTCGCCTTGATTTCCGCTCAAATTTAACTACGAGTTAGGTACATACAATGTCTGTATCTACATTTCTGTTTATATATATATTTTTTAGTTTTGTCTACTCTTGCGGAAATTTGTTTTGTTGCGCTTGACAGTTGTCATGTGAATAAAATAATAAACATAATTACACCGACAAAAAGAAAGCACAAACAAAAGAAATTAAGTTGCACCACAAAAAAAAAAAAAACACACAAAAATTAAGTTAATTAAATATCTGCATTTTGGGTGTAATCAAATGAAAATCTTATTAAAGGGAGTAGGAGAAACTCCTCTGGGCAGTGGACTTAAAAAAAAACCTTAAAAACAAACAAAAAACAAAGAAACATGAAAACTAACAAACTACTACGTCTTTATTTATTTATTTGCTTATCTTTTTGGTTGTTCTTTTTATGTACATATTCTTGTCGCCTGATAATAGAAACATGTCATATATTGACTTCAGATGTCGATTTTTAGATACCCTGTAATACTTATGACAAATGCCAAGAAAAGGAGCCTCTTTGATAATGTTGGTCAAGAAAATACCAAATTAAAATACCTACTATACTTTCATACAAACTTCCATAAAACTTGTACAGGGTATTAGAAAGAAAACTAGCGTTATGTCTCCTTTACCTTTAATTTCGGGACCTCCCACTCCCTCTAACTAAATGATTATTTAATGTGCTCTTGCCCAACGGGGCTTTCAATTGTTCTTTTTATTGTGAGTTGTGTTGTTGTTTTTTCGTGCGTTTAGATTTCATTTTCATCAAATATTTGCTGTTAACATTCTCATTCCCATTCATTTTATGGCTGTTGTCGTTGTTGTCGTCGTCGTAAGTTTTGAAGGTAAAGGCGAAGGCGAAGGCAACGGCATAAAATAACATGGCATTGTGTGGGTGAGGGAGGAAGGGGGAGTAGCTTTCTAGGTGCCCTATAGCTTATGTTGTTCTCTTAAACTTTTTTAACAGAGCTGCTTACATTGTTGCTCTTTTAACAAATAACTCTGTTAATTATGAATATTGCTTAATTTGTACGACTCTTTTATTTTACTCACACTTCATTACGTTGATTACAGAAGTAAAAGTAAATAAATAAATCTTGTTTTATATATAAAATTGTTGCAAAAGATTTATATCACATTGTCAATTGAATTATTATAACAATTACTTGAACAATTTTTGCGAAATTTGATAAGATTAAGTGCAATCAGCAATAAGATTTTTCAACAAAATCATGATCACTTTTTACGTCACGTCATTCTATTGAAGGTCTATCATTCGAAGTAAGCTGTTACTTAACATATTTTGATAACTTGAGAATCTTAAAAATCGATCTTTTTGTTTAGTTTACAGCTCTAAGAAGTTTCAGTCAAAAATCCCTTATGAACTCCCCTTTTCTTGGGTTAATGATGACTTCTGTTACCATATTCCAAGTGTTTTCAGCTGACTCATATGTAGTTCCACTTTGATCTTTGATCTTTTCATTTATGTTTAGCACCTGTTGCACAATCCACCCTTATTTGTATATTCAACAGAATCTTGCATCCGGCTCGATCATCTGTCATAAGAATTTGTCTCTTCGATTGCTCTGTTAGCTCTGCTCTGCTTTGCCACTCTCTTACAATTACAAGAAGATTTCGCTCTCTTTACTTTTACAACTGCTTAGTGTTTCTCTTTTTATTGGCGTGGTTCTCTTTGAAACGTGTTGAGTTTTACCTGTCTTTACAATTGACAACACCGGCTGCTTATCTTTTTGGCCATTTAACAATTTCTATGCCATATTTGTGGCAATTTGTTTTGCTTGAATGATTATCAATACCCTGCCCCCTCCTGCTGCTGCTCCGCCCGCCTCCATTACAACTGTCTGCATATCTTTCTATGGCCATAGAAATGCAACTTGCTTTTGTCATATCGAAATGATTCGCACAAAAAAACCGCTTTCTAAATAGTTACAGCAAATATTTGCAGCACAATCTCTTTAAATTAATTAAAATACTTGAGTTTGTTATATTTGTTTAAACAATTTGTTTCAGTTGAGTTGAGATCATTGCTAAGGCATTTCCATTGTCTCACAGTTTGCTGTAATTTATTCAAATTAAAACGGCATTTTGTTCGTCTCTTTCGAAGACTGTAGTAGTTGTTGCTACAGTCGCTTCCCAAATAAATGTGCTAGGGCGAAAGTCAGGCCGGAAATTTAATTAATTTCGGTTTATTTTCAGTGCAGGTTTTGTTTTAGTCTATTTTCTTTTTTGTTTAAAACTTTATGCCGCTGAGGCACAATTTATTTTTCACACTCTTTTAACCATTTTGCGTAAACATTCGAAAGTTTGTTTTTCTTGAAATTCGCACCTTTTCGTTCCACCTTCTTGTCTTCTAGCTGGCTGAGTGGGCGATCAGCGGCAGATGGATGGATCACTGGGTGGTTGCTCTGAGAGCATATGCACGTGAACACAATAACACAATTAGGCCTTTACTTTTTTGGTTCTTCAAATTCCTTAAGCTAATTGATGAGTCGTTTAGTTTTAATTATGGAAATTGATTAAATTGGGTCGAAGTTATACATACATATGTATATCATCATTAATTATAAGGCACGAGGGAAAAATGTATAATGCGCAAAGAGATTTTCGAAATATTTAAGTAATTGAAATAGTCAAACATATGAAGCAAGTCAAATGGAAATTAATTTGTTCCCAGATCTTTTCGAAATGTTGTATGACTATAACCAACTCGAGTATTGTATAGCAAATTGGAGCGATCTTTTCTATTTAAGGAATGTTGGCTAATGTTGGGCTTAGGTACTAGTTCTTTCAGCAAAAGAGACGACCTTGACGCTTGTCTATATTAAGATTAAAGTTTCACAATTATAACCTAAGATTATATAATGAAAAGTCATCTGATTTCAAATGAATCAAACCCTTTGTTCATTTATGCAACTCGTCTGTTTGAATCGACACCATTTCAAAAGATTCATTCATTGGGAATGAGATGAGATTCTTTTCCATAGTCTCAAAGAAACATTTTTCTAAAAGATTTATTCATTTCGAAGCAAATGACATTCCTACGTTTATGTAATACCATTTATAAAATCTAATAATGATTTAAAAGAATGTAATTATTTTCACTTTATTCCATTTTTCTGTCATTATATGTATGTCTCTCTATCTCTCTCTATTTCTCTCTTAGTTCCTGTTAGTTCTACAATGTTTCAAAGGTTTTCTTAGTTTGGAATTGATTATTTGATTAGTTTACTAGCCATATTTTTGGCGGTAAGAAAATGTTGTTTTTTATTCTAGATTTTTGCTTTGAAATGCCATCTATCAATCTCTTTCAATGGTCAATAAACAGTCAGTTTTTGCTTACATTTCGTTTCTGACCATGCCTGACCATGATATTGGCCAGACAATGATTTTTGGCTATGGGAAAAACACTTACTTGTCCATTTTGTAGCCACTTTCTTGTCTGTTTATTTTGTGGTCTTGGTGTTGCGTACAGAATTTGTATATGCAAATTATATGAACAAACATATTTTATATACATTTCATTTCTTTGCCATATCAATTTACGCTAGCATATAAATTGCTATTTAGTCAAAAACAAAAACAAAAAAATTGCGATTTTATTTTTTTTGCTCTACTTGTTGGCATTTTTGTGGATTTCTTTTTTGGTCACATGGCCTCTTCAATCAATTTGACTTTTCTTGTATATGTATGTATGTACATTTTGCTCATTATTGTTTATATTGAGTCAGCACAGTAATAACAAAATATAATAAAAAGCACAATAATAAAATCAACAGAGTTATGAGCCTCACCACATCATTCTATACCCTGGCAAAGTTAGTCCTTAATATATGATAACTTCAACCAATTAGAAATCTTTAAAACATTTATTAACTTTTCAAAGGCTAAATCCAAGTATATCCAAGAGGATTGTCTTTTGGCTAGTTGAGTGCGGTTTAAAGTGTTTCAAGTTGCTTAAGCTGTTGTTATGATTATTAGTTCTTTTTGTCTTTATTAACCATCCTATAAAAAGTTATAAAATAAACTAGTCCGTTACCAAAGTGGCATTTCATTATAGTTGATTAAAGTTGTTCAATTTTAAACAATTTGGAAGTGTAACAAACTAATAAATGCCAAAGTTATTAACAATTTTAAATCCGAAAGATCTTGATCATGATAAGAAGAAAACCAATTTCCAGATGATAGTTACCTAAGGGAAACCGAGTAAGCTATACTCCAAGCTTACTACAAAACAAGCTTTTGGAAAGCATTTTGTAGAACTTTGTTTACCCCTTAAACCCAACAAGCTTTTGCTTGAACCAAATATACCCCCTTTTGTCCAGGGTATATGGAGAGAAGGCAAAGGCGAAAACGCAAAAAAAATTTTACACAGTTTGCTGCAACTTTTCACGAGTTGTTAATTTTTTTCAATTTTTGCTTTTAACCTAAAAATAGAATTTGAGAAATATATATGTAAACAGACACACACACACACACACACACACACACATACAAATAGAAATATATGTTTCAGTAAATTTGTGTGTGCGCTTTGAGGAATTTTAAGCTGCCTGCAGCTCTCGGTTTTTCCTCTGTTTCCATTTGTTTATGTTTTTGCAGCAAAAAAAAAAAAATCTTCCAATTTTGTTGCTCTATTTTCATTTCTTTTTTTATTTTTCACTTTTTTTTTTTTGCTTTGTCTATAAAAATTATGATAAATTATTGTCTGACCAGCTGGCTGGCTGTTAAAGTGAAAAGAAAAACATGAAACAGAAACATTAAAAATGATTCACTACGCCAGCAGTTTTCGCTGGCTAATCTAAGTATATTCCCAAGTGGGAAGATATAGTATAAATTGATGCTAAATGACTTATCTATAGAATGAGTCTTGTCTATAAATACCTACATTATCTACACATTTGAAATGTTCGTTTTCCATTAACTTGTAAAATAGTTTGCAAAATAAGGGAAACCTTTAAATTTCAAGTATGCTAAGCCTGGCATCAGACAACACAAATCCAGTCAAGATAGGCGGAAGTTCCTTCAAGAGGAAGAGAGAGAGAGAGAAAAAAAAAGGAAAAGCAAAATGTGTAGCAAAAAACTCGAGCAAAAGGTTAAAGGACTTTATTATGTCGCGAACTGTGTGAATAGACGAATGGATGGATGGATGGATGTGAGGACGGTGAAATGGATGCCCGGGCTTAGTGGCCTTAAAAGGCAACTGCAGCTGCTGCTGGAAAGTGAAGTGCCTCGAGCATAGTCAAAGGTAATGCAGGGTTGGTTTATTTTTAGAGACAGTCTTTAGTTTGTGTTTAATTTAGCTTAGAATGTTACTGAACTCTTAAATCAGTGCCCCAAAATGTGTTTATGGAAGAGTAAAGATTATGATATGATTATGATTTAACTACTAAAAGTAAAGTGAGGTATTAGCCCTTCCAATTTTAATTTCCTTGTGAAATCATTAACTTCAAAATCTTAAATTAGATTCTAGCCAATAATATGTAATTGAAATCGAAATTAAAACTGAATTAAAATTGTTTTCTTTAACTTGTTCACATTGCAGAAATATTATTCTAGTACACTTTTATTTTTTTAGCGCTAAGAATACGTTCTAAGTGCAGTTCATAAAGGTAAATAAGTTTCACTAACTACATTTAATCAATTTAGAAACCAAATTGAAAACCTTTTATGCCTGAAATCTTTTAATCTATAGTTGAACAAAGAAAAAATCTACTCCACTGTTCGGCACTCTTGTTAAATAATTACTTATTCATATGCTATTCATGGGTCTTTTTACAATATATTCCCCACAGATTCTTCTTCCCACGTGAAACATGGCAAAGTGTTCACTTTCTAGGTCATCTACGCCCATTTAAAGGCTGGGGCACTACCCACAAAAGAACTCATTAGAATTTGATTAACCAAAGCAAACCAGCGACCTCAGTTCTGAACTGGGTCGATGTTCTCTTGTGTCTGGCTATCTATGTATCTATTTTGCATGTACGTGAATTAAGTGTGGGCCAATGGCGAATTCAAATTAACTTAACGAATTCCAAGGCTACATAATGCACAATGCACTGCTGATTGGATAATACTCAAAACCAGAGTGTCAGCTGTCGCTCGCACCTGCCCCTAGCGCGGTTCCACGATCACCCGAAAAACCTATGGGGACTCTAGACTGGAGAGAAGCGTGTGCGCCCTCAACAAATAACGCGCACTTCCTTTTCCGTTTGCATAGTGTCGATGTCGAGTTCAGTTTTTTCCCCTCTCTCTCTTGTTTTTTTTTTTTTTCCACTTCTTGATGGCATTCCAAAAATAGTCCCACACACAGTCCCTTAGTCCCTTACTCACTCGTTCCCGTTGTTCGCTCGTTTTGGCATTTTCAAATAAATCACATTTTAATGTGCCACACATCTTTCACCGAACTATTCTCATTTTAGTCTCGGCTGCATTTTTGTTGTTTACCTTTCCTTTGCAACCGTGCACCATATGTCTGTCCGGTGGAAGGAGGCTAGAGGGGCAGCATAGTAGGAGTGCAAACGTCAGGCAGATGAAGAGGGAGGGCTTCGTGTGTGTGTGTTCAGTTATGTAAAATATATGCCAAGCATACCAAAAGATTGTTCAGTTTTGGTTAGTTTGAGGCAGTTTTTCTGTAAGTTTTTATGTTCTTGTTTGACTTTTATGTTGGGGGGAAGGAAGCGATATATATCCACAGAGTTGATTTAGTTAGATGATGACTTTTAATGTCAAGAAGAAACCCAAATTGTTGACATTATGATATTGGTCTTCAATTTGAAAATGATATGTCTGTACTAAGTTATCGACAATTAGTCGATTTTCCTCTATTGACTTCGTCTTGAGTAACTAATCAACTTTGACCCCTTTTATGCACATTTCTTTAGTTTATATTTAAATCCCTTGTTCTTTTTCCCCTTCACAGCCAGAGTCATTTCCATTTCCTTTTCCATTTCCTTGGGGTTTCTTTGGCTTCTCATGAGGCACATGCAAATGTGGCATTCAGAGAACCCCCAAATCCAATTCAATTCACATTCCAACACAATTTAAATGAACAACAAAAAATAAAAAAAAGGTCAGTTCTGTTGCCGCTGAGTTTTGTTTGTTTGCGGCGACAGCTGATTCATCAACTCGAAATAAAATGTAAATTATGTTCTTGGGTATAGAACTCATAGTTAGATAGTAGTAGGTACAAATAAAGTATTCCCTCATTCCCCCAACAGGGGAGCGACTCGTCGCTCATTAGCCTCTCGATTCATATCAACTGAATTCAGACAGGCGTGAAATGTCTTTTTGATAAATGCGAGGCACGTGTGTGTGTGTAGTTGGAGGTGGATTGTGGCTTGCTGGGGGTGGGAGGGGGATAGCACATTCCAGCTAGAACTACTGTTAGTTAGAACCCATTTCTGGTAGTGGGCCAATTGCATTTGCCATTTGTGGCAACTGTCGTTAAGACAACTTCTGTTTTTTCTCCTCCATGAATGGATGGCACTTCACATGAGAGTTCTGTGTGGAGTTTTTTCTATGACTTTAACTCATAATTACCCGAAGTGCTTGCCTAATTGCATTTTACATTGGCAACAGGAAATAAATACAACGGCAGAAAATGCATCAACATAATTACACAAGTTTGCCCTTTTTTTTTGGTTTTATTGGCTAAACGATTTTATGTTGTCCACATCCGGTTAGCACTTTTTTTTCCATCGGTTGCCAGTCACACGTCACGTGAATTTCGTCTTTTTGGCAAAGTTGAAGTTCAGCAGGAAAATCGATAGGAAGAACGGCAAAAACTTTTGTTATACTCTCTCTCTCTCTCCGTCTAGCTCTCCAGGGCAACAGTTTGTCAATCCATCAGTGTCAGTGACCCCCACAGTTCAAGCTCAATTCGCTTGAGTTCCACCAAACCACCCCAATCCTCTTTTACTGGTTGCTCTGGTGGTCACTGACCACAGACAGGCAGGCAGCAGCACCTTCCAGGGGCAGGTGTTTCCTCATCCACACATGCGATCTATGCCCTTATGTGGGTAAATATGAAACAAAAACCAGTCAGGCACAAAGTTTTCTCTGTGTAAAACAAATTACACTTAGTAGCATTAGTTGGTAGTATGTTAAAGAAGAGGAAGGGTTGTTTCGCTTAGGTTTAGGGTTCAAATGTATGGTCCGTGAGCCCGTTTAGGCCACAGGCCACTTGCATAAGGCAGAGCATTTCAAGCCAAAAGTTGCGTTTATCTTTCAATTGCGATCTAAGCCTATTAAGCTTAAATTAAATTTCTATACAAAACATAAATAAAATTCTATCAAGCGAAAGCATCATCTTATATAAACAGAAAATTACAGTCATTATAGATAGATGTAGATATTTATAATTCCGGACATGGGCGTAGTCATAATTTAACTTCAAGTAAAGAATCGAACTTAACTACTTATTATAAACTAAGAAATGGGATTTATGCCCTTTCCTAGCTTATCACTATTTAAAACATCAATTAAGTCTAATAAGAAGTAGCCACTAATGTTAGCTTGAACTACAAAATGGATCTTCTTTTAATCAAAATTAGTATATAATTTAGATGTGTGATCAAGACGGCTTAAATGTGATCAGCAGTTTGAGATTTTCGGTGCTTTATTGTAAGTCCGATATCTTTCTTACACTATTTTTAGTTTCAATTGTTTCCCTTGACCTTTGTGCGAAGTAGAGATGGAAAGCGTTCGATAGTCGAAACAGTCGATAGTCTCAATAGCATTTAAAACGTTGGTGTTCCTTATGTAGTTTTTAACATTATTAAAGAAAAAATTAAAACAATTTCCTAATTCGATTTCCTATTGTCGTTAAAAAATATTGATTTTTTACTTTGGTATCGAGCAATTAACTTCTTAAATATTATTGGTACTATCGATAGTTTTTTACCTCTAGTCGCCTCATTCCGGATACATATTATTTTCCTTTCTTTGCCCTACAAAGTTTTCTGTCAAAACTAAGAAAAAAATGTTAAGGATAAGGCTTAGGTTCAATATGCTTTTTGAAAATTATTACGAAAAAGGGAGTCGAGAAAATTACATTACCAGAAAAGTGCGCTAAATTAGTGACCACCACTGTATATGTGTGTGTGTGTATAAAATATACGCCATTGCTTGGTTTGACCGATGGTCGCTGAATATTTTGTTAGATTTGTCCTCTAAGTCATATGGAGAAAATAATTAGGCAGAACTTATTTTCTTCAATATTTTACTTTTATGATAAAATATGATATTGAATCGTAATATTCCAAATTTTTCTTTACGCACCTATAACTTTAAATATTTTTATTTATTTATTTATTATTTCATTAATTAGCACTCAATTTTGTGGTTTAATTAGTCGCTTTTATTCTCAGAATTCTTTAAACAATCTAAGGAGAATTATCTGAATTCAGTGAAACACATTTTTTTTTTTAATTTTCTCTAATACCTGGTAAAATTAAAAACTAAATTAAAGAATCCCATTTGAGTGGAACTATAAACAGAAGTTTAACCAAATTACGTCCATGTCTCTGTGGTTTGTTCTAATGACAAACGTCAATCTAATTATCATGAATTATCTGAGGATGTGAATATGTAATGCATTACGGAACATCTATATGTGTGAAGGGTGGTGGGGGGTGGTGAGGTAATAGTGGGTGGATGGTGCACATTATTGTATTATGTCAATCACAAGGTTTTTGTTTATAGAAGCGCCACACGCCATATGACATTTTACTGTATACGAAAAAAAAAAACAAAATAAACTGACAACAGAACCTTCTACGTGATATAAACGTGAAAGTAAATGAAAATGAATTGAATTACGTATGCAATTTGGTATTTTTTTTTGTTCCTTTTTTGTTGTTGCTCTTTATTTTTAATTAAATTCCCTGCACTTGGCTCTGGTCCAATAGAACACAATTAACTTTTAAACAATGAAACAATTTGCGGCATTTGACTAAAATTTTGTTTGTTTAATGCAAAATTGAAATTGCTCTCTTCTCTCCTCTGCAGGCCACTCGGTCAGTGGGAGTTCAAAGCACCTTAGCATTTTGCCAAAAAGCCTATTTCAGAAATGTACCACTAAACTGTGTCGCCATTTGCTGCTTAGTCAGCAAACAGAATAACGAGAGCGATAAGGGAATTAGCAAAAGAATTAGAAGAGGTGTAAAGTGTAAAGTGCGTTTTGCATAATTTCAAATTTTAGCAATTGAATTTAATTGACTTAGCTTGGGCGTTAATCAAGCTAATTGCTGACATCATCAGCAAGTAATGTAAGACTCTTAAGTCGCAGTTGGTCAACGAGGGTAGATTGAAAGGTCTTTGGAACTAGTAGGGTTAGTACGATAGATAGTAAAGTTGGTATTTCTTAGGAAACAATATGCAGCCACACTTTTTTCTAGCTTATTGAAAAATATATGCAGCCACACTTTTTTGTATTTAAGGATCTTCAAGATTTTTACATGATCTGTATGGCTCTTAAATAAGGCAGATTGAGTATCATTTAATAAGAACTAGATATCTTAATGTCTAAATAATTGAAAATACTTTCTTAAATGAAAAGATTAATTAAAAACAACACGAATCTTCAACAGAGAAAACAAACAAGTGCTATTGAGACAGTAGATAAAATGAAAGTGTTTGCAAATTAATAGTAAATTTGATAAGCTTTCATATAAATTCAATTCTACTTAATATTTTCCATGCAGACTATTGTAAATAGGAAATTTCCAGACTCATTAATCATTCTATTCTCTCTATTTGTACACCTAATCAAACAGCCCTCTGATTATCTTCATATATCATCATCGTCATAAGCAAGCAGCAAATTGCGTAAGTCTGACTCAATGATATCACATAACGCCATAAGCCCGTCTGGAATTTCAATAAACGAGTTCTATTACAAAAAAAAAAGACAAAAATCGAAACGCATGAAGTCAACAAAAAATCAAGTCGCTGTCCCTGGGCTATTGCCATTCTGTTTATATTTCATTCCATACCAAAGTCAAACAGTAGATAAACGAATAATAACAAAATATATTTTGCTAAGCTCTTGACGAGAGTTTTATTCATGAAAACACAAAACAAAAATGTGCAATATTCTGGTTGGTAAAATATGATTGAATTCATACAAAAAGCGCAAAAATAATTCATTGTCATCAATCACGAGGGAGAGAGCAGCTGGCTGACCTTCCAACTGACTAAATACTATATACATATGTATATATAATCTAATATCTAATATGATAGAAAGAGGAGGCGGATATTGTTCCGCTGACCGAATAACTTAATTTTGGCGTAATTTGTTAGTATATGTATATAGTACATTCTATAGGGAGATCTGAACTAATTGAAATGTAGCTCAACCAGTTCTGATAAGGCATTGGGTCAAGTAAAAAAAAAAAGCAAATGGTAAACAATTCTATATACGAGCAGAACTAATAACAATAAAAACGTTTTCGAGGTCAGTTTAAACAAAGTAAATAGAAAAAAAAAAAACACTGTACATTGATCGCTAGATAAGCAATAGAATTGCTCAATTCAAATGATGATGGAATTCATTAAGCAATCAAATAAGTTTACCAACAATAACTGTAAATATTGCTATAGAAGTTTAGCAAATTTTTGAGGTCTTATATCTTTATTTAAGAGTTTGTTATTAAATCAGAATGAATAATTTCTTAAATGGTTTCTTTTAGTTCTTTATAAAGATTAAGTTAAAAATCCCAACAAATTTTGGTTTTTTTAAATTAAAGTTCTTATTTTAAATTAATTCGGTTCGAATTCAGTTTAACTTAATAAACTACTTTAAATTTCAAAGAATATTTCAAAACAAACTAAGAGCAAATGGAATGCGATTGCCTCTGCATTACACAATTAAGTTAAATAAATGAATAATTCATGTGATTAAAGTTGGCAATTAATTGAGCTCTCTAAACTTTTGTTCTTTAATTCCATAGACCTTGAGTTTCAGTAGCTTATGATGAAATCATAGTCAGCCCAATGAAGAATGGAAATTTAAAAGAAAAACACTCTTGTGTTCTAAATAGATTTTTAGGCAAATCATAGATTCAATAATTTCTATTCCCACGCCATAAATATTTCTTCTTCGCATTTTCATTGGCAAATCAAATGTGATATGTGTAACATTTCACTTGAGTTTTGTTGTTGTTGTTTCATGTTTTGTGTAGGTTTTCAAGTGCAATTCATCAATTGAAAAGTCTCGAAGCAATGCAATCAGTTCTCAGTTTTCAAAGAGGTTCTCAAGACGACAATGAATTTGCACATAGGCAAAGAATGGCCAAGGAAAGCCATATAAGGTTGAACCTACAAAGCAAGAGTAAGTGTAATAAGTGTGTGTGTTAGTGTGTGTGTGTGTGTTTTCTATACGGTACCATGTGCCATTTATCAAAGCCTCGCTATTCATAGTAAGTATTAGCATGGAATTCATGGCAAAATCGCAGTCTGCCCCACATGCCCACACAGAGTGAGTGAGCAGAGAAATAGAGACAGAGAGAGGAGGTGGAGTGGAAGAGCCAAAGTTCAATGAACCTCAAGTAAACGCCTCGTTTAAAAAAAAAATAAAAACAACGAAGAAAAATCTCTGAGCAATAATTTTTAATGTAAAACAGAGGCACATAGTTTTGGTTATTTTGTTTTCGAAATATTTGCTAGATGAGATCAGACAAGCCACTAAATGGTTAGGGTTGGATTGCAAACAAAGTGCCATGCAACGGAATGGAATGGATAGAAGCAATGGAAGGGATTGCACATTAATAATAATTACATGACGGCAGCTTGACATCTGTTTGAAGTTTATGCTGGCCAGCCTCCATCTACCAATCCCTCCACTTCTTCATGCCTTTGCATTGGTGCTGATGGAGTTATTACAATGGTTTTCATAAATAGATAGTCATCCAAGGCAAGGCAATTCCTGGAGTTGGCGATCGGCACGCAACCAGCAGCCGTCAACTTTTGTTTTCATTATTTCCCCTGGCTCCCTTCTCCCATCAGTGAACTCTTCTTTTATTATTTTGACCTTATTATGCAGCCGAAGCGTGAAGAGAGACGAAGCAAGCATCTCTGCCTTGCAATGGATAAATTGCAGCGTGATGACGTTGCTAGAGAAAAGAGAAGAGGAGAGGAGAGGAGAGGAGAGTAGAGGATCGTTGGAATTCCAAGTAAATCCTTGAAACACTTTTGTCTTGATCGGGAAATTGCAATTGAAGCGATTCTCTGAAAGAATTTAATATTTTTGAAAAATGCTAAAAAAACTCAGAGGATTAAGATTATTTTTGTCTTGTTATTTTTTTTTTATATCGCAATGTTTATTATAATTATGCCAGAAAGAGTTCCATCTTGGCCTCTTTTATTTTTTCTTCATCTTCGATCAAATTAGATATAAAATTTCTTGGTTTTAAGAAAAGTTTCAACTGAATTCTCATTTTTATTTCCGCTTTTTAACATTTTCTCTGAACATTTTCTCTGGTTTCGTCTTTGGAGCAATTGAAGCACATTTTGTAAGTAGTTTTGGTGGGCGTCGTCCATTTGTTGCCCTCGCCCTGCTCTCTCTCTTTCTCTCTCTCTCTCTTCTTCCCCTTTCCTAGTAGTTAGTTTTTATTCTCGTCTTGGGTCTGTCATTTGCCAATTGGCATTTTATGTATTCGTTTGTAGTAAATTGATATTTCCGCTGCTGGCTTTTGGACTCTTCAAACACTTTAACTAATTTGCTCCACTTTTCTATATCTTTCTCTTTGCAGGTATGTAATAAACCAACTGACAAACCTGTCAACAGAAATATTAAACTCATGTATCGTAAGTCTGTTGTTGTGTTTTGTTTTCATATAAATCAAACCCAACCAAAAATTGTTTATCTCTCAAGTCGGTCTTATTAATTTAAGGCAATTAAGTGTCCAAAAAAAAAGACAATTTGTCTCTCATAAAAAAGGCAACAAGGGGTTAAATATTTTATCTTCCTCTCTCACTTCTCCGTCTCGTCACGACTCGATGGTGGAACGTGCTTAATTGAAAGTTCAATGGATTTAAAGCAACAACAAAAAGCAGCGGCAAAATGCCTCTGATGAAGTGACGGAAAGAGTTGAAAATGGAGATTTATATACTATAATATCTCAAGTGCATTATATGCCTTTGCATCTGAATACTTACCAGCTGCAAGCAACAAAAGTATCTCACAATCTTGTCTAACACCAAAAGAGTCCCAAGCCAAATGTGTGTGTGTGTGTGTTTAATTAGCCAACTGGCGACAACATCACGCCCTTCTCTGTCTCTCTCCCTCTCCCTCTCTCTCTTCTCTCTTTCTCTAATCATTTTTGGTCAGTCTAGAGTCTAGACAAATTGAGTCACTCCCTTCCATGGGACTTGTTTCTCAAATTCAAATTCAAAATGGATTTTTGTTCTTGGCCCGACTAGCCAAAGTCATTTGTCAGTACGGATAAATGACTCTTGTCTGGACATGCAAATTGAATTGTTGTTTGTCTCCTAACCAAATGGAGCAAAAAAAAAAAACAAATGAAGTAAAGTGTAAAGTTACTAAATCAACTAATAGAAGAAAATACATTTCGTTTGTTTTTATCTTTTTCTTCAACGTGTTAAATGTCATTTGTAAAATTTACTAGCTGATTCAGCTTAGATGGGATTACTCATCTTAACTTTAAGCAGGGTCTTAAGACTGGGTCAGATGTGGATTAAGGAGTACCTACCTGTTGCCAGTGCTAAGCGTCGGCGCTTAGTTAATCCAAAGGCCTTAAGTAATAAGAGAGATTTTTAAACATGTTTTAAATCTTAGATATATTTTTCTTATATTTAGTTAGAAGACAACAACCCGTACTCATGTAGACAAGAAGTTTCTTTGATTTTGATTTTAGCTTGCTCAAACCTGAAATAGGCTTTTCAGGTAAACTTAGGTAAACTCAAAAAAAGGTTTATACCTAGGTTGCCCTTTTTTAACTGACGCTTTTTAAGTGATTATTGGCTAATAAAAAATATACACCTCTATATCGGAAGAACCAATTTTATAGACTCAAGAACGTGCCTTTGGATTTGTATATAAGAAATAATGCTTATACATATACAGTGGTGAACACTTATTTGGGCACACTTTTTTTTCTTATTCATATTTAATTTTCTCGACTTCTAAATGACCTTTGTTAATAATTCTTTTTGAGTTGTGTTGGTAAATTTTACTTTGTCAGTTATTGGGGTTTATTTTCTACATGCGTTTGAGTAAATTTTGCCTGGCCATTAATTAAATTTGTTTAAAAGTTTCAATATTAAAAATACATCCATGAACCTGTTAAAGAAATTGCAAACTTAGTGAAAGTAAAATAAACTGCATACTTAAAATTTTCAATTTATCTCTACAATTCGAATTGGGGCCAGTTGAAAATTTTAATTTTTGTATGAAAATTTTGGGTGCCTTATCTTGGTGTCAGTTTTCGATAATAAGTAACTAAAAAATGATATTTGGTGTTAAACTACGAAAAAAAAAGAAATTCCCCGTTGAATGAGCCAAATTCGATAAACTTCGTCATTTCAAAAAAAAAATGTGTGCTAAATTAGTGTCTACCATTGTATATAACCTCATCAAGCATTTATATTTAAGATTCAACCATATTTTAGTAGTCCATGATAAAAACCTTTCAAAAGTTGCTCAATTTTAGGTGTAGTTTCCTTAATGAACACACCTTTTAATTTTTATGATCTACTTTTTTTCTGTACCTACTTGCAATTGTCAATAGTTGCACAATCTAACCTGGCCTCGAATCGAATTCAAACAAACACTTAAAAGTTGATTGTCTATTGATTTACTTGGCCCACTCATCCGAGCCTTTTAGCCAACACTTCTTCCTCCTCTGCAGCGCCGCTTGCCCCCCTTTGGGGCAAAAGAACAAGTGTTGGCTTAAACAAACATGCAAAGTACGAGTATTGATTGTTCTAGTGACAGAAACTAAACTGATTCATTTTACATATGTGAATTTATATATGTGTGTGTGTGGATGTGTGTTTGTTGTGTGGGTGTTCGCCTGGGCCAGGTGTCTCAAGTTGGGCATTTGAAAAGTTTTACAACATGAGCATAAAACAGACAGCTGTAGGCTAATAGCTTAACATGTGTGCAATTTAGGGGAAATGCCAAAAATTAAAAACCAATCAAGGAAATTCCCCGACCTCCGAACCTTAGGGTGGAATAGGTAGATAAGGGATTTGCCTTACCAGTCTGCGAACAGGTAACTTAATAGGCGGGTCAGCACAAAAAAAGGGTCGCTCAGGTCGTTTTATTGTGGGTGGGATGGGCTGGCCAGGGCTTGGGCTTGGGCCTGGGCCTGGAATGTGGGCTACCTGTGGCAAATATATAAGCCCTGTGAGTATTCAATTGCAACATCAGTTGTCCGCAAACAAGCAAAGTGTGAACATCATCATCAATTGTGAAAATATTCTGTGATTTAAATTATTTTACAAAAAAAAAACAATGGCCACTTCCATTACAACCTGCAGTCAATTGTTGAGCTTGAATCAAAAATCGGCATCGATAACTACCTTCACGCTGGATGCATCTCGTTTTGCTCGAGAGGATTTGGGCCTGTTCATGGAAAGTCTGGAGACAATTTCCCGCCTTGAAAGGGAACGCCATGAGCGTCGGCAACGTCGCCGCGAGCAGAAGATCCAACAGGCTCGCATTGCCGAATTGGAGAGCGAAAGATGTGTCAGTCCCACGCCCAGTGCCGAGGAGGCCGTGGATGAGCCTGTCATGTATTTGGAAGCCAAATGCATACCCTATGCCATCTCAGAGGCATTGCCCATCCAGAAGAGCTCGAAGAACGCGAAAGGTATAGCCGATTACTATTTCTGCGATGATGAGGCCTACGGCAGTGTCAATCCATCGCCTCGCAGCAGTGTCACCTACTGCAGTTGCGGTGGCATCTCCAGCAACCAAGACTCGGACTCTGCTGAATCTGGCATCTATGGCCAATCGAGTTCACCGCCGCCAGTGCGGCCTCGTTCCCAAGTAATCACCCAGCCCAAAGCGCGTTCGACGCGCTCTCGCATTATTAGCATGGTTCTGAAACGTGAATATGCCAAAGCTCCCTCAGCTGAGCAACTAGATCGGCCGGAGCACTCTGATCGTACGGTCAATGAGACCATTAAGCAAAAATACAAACAACTTCCGAGCAAGTCGCGACGTGGCATTGCCTGTCTACAAGGATCGCCGGAAGAGCGTTTCCTCGACAAGGCCCTGAGCTATTTGACTTTGTAATGCAAAAAATCGATAATTTAATTTTAGAATCCAGCTTTAATTTAGAATATATTAATTAAGAGGTATAACATTTTGCCAAAAAAATATTACTCAATTTGTTTGCAAAACATTTAATTTTTAATTTTTTAACCATTTAAATATAAAAGAAAATGAAGACAAACAGTTTATTTTTCAATAGGAAACAATGTTGTAGGGGGAAGGGAAAGAAGTACTGAGCATCTCTCTAGGCATCTACCTATCTACCTCTTGCCATCTAACTCTTTCTTCCCTGTCATCAACTCACTTGGCACTTATTTTAATGGCTTTCCGTTAGGTAGCCAGATGTGTGTGCCGCTTCCCAGTCGACCCAGTGACATGGATGTCAATGCAGCTCCACTTGACTCCAACTCCATCTTCAGTCTTCAGCGATTATCTGACTCAATTGGAATAGAACAGACTGTCAGACTTGCCTGTCATTGGGTGTGACTTTTACTTCCGCAATCCGCATCATCTCCTCTTTTACCAAGATGCCTAAAAATAATCACAGACAAAGTGACGCCGTTGCCGTCGCGGCAGATGCCTGTTGCTGTGGTTTTGTTTACATGCCAGTGCCACAGGCACAGGGTGTTTCCCATACAATTATGGCACACTAGTCGCTTGTGTTGGCTCCTTGCCCCAACAATCCTTGCCATACACGGCCAGAGCGAAAAGTGATGGAAAGCTTTCGTCTGTTGCTTCCTCGGCCTGACATGCGCAAAAGCTGCCATAAAAAAGCAAGTTTTCGGTTTTTGGTTTACTTTCGCGTTTCGGGTTTGCCCTTTTTTTTTTTTCTTTCTCTTACTTGGTTTGGTTTTGGCTTCCTGGTTGCAGTTCCTCAAGTTGTGGGCCCAGTATCTATCACAAATTCAAATAGAAAAGCCAGCATACTTTTGTGCGCCGGAAATGGCAAACGGCGCGTAGCGTGTACACGTCTCTCATTATCTGTGTCTGTGTGTGTGTGTGTGTGTGTGTGTGTGTGTGTGTGTGTGTGTGATTGTAAATGTGTATGGGTGTTGCATGTATCGCGCCATGTTTGCTCAACTAAAAGCCGAAATTTGATTAATTAATTTAGACCAAAAAAAAAAAAAGGAAAAGGAAAGAGCAGCCAAAGAACAAAAGCAGAAGAAGCCCTAAAAACTTGGCTCTTTGGCTCTGGCCATCCACTGCTTCTGCTTCCTCTTGGCCACCTCTCTTCTTCACCTCCCTCTCTCTATCGCTCTCTCTCTCTCTCCCTCTCCTCCTCTTTCTTCCTTTGACAATAAAATATAAATTGATGCGCGCGCTGCGCTTGTGTGTGTAAATGTGTGCGTGTATGTGCATGTGTGTGAGTGTGCTTGTGTGTGCGTGTGTATTGGTGCGTGCGTTTGGCAGTTTTTTCGTAAATTTTTTTTAAGGTCACACGAGTTTGAGTGCCAAAAAAGAAATGGGGGAAAAAGCACAAATTCTAATCAAAAAAAAAAAAAATATATATATATATGTAAAAATAAATTTATGACCCTAAAAAATAAACGAAAAATGAATCTAACCAATATTTTTGTTGTATATACCAGCAAAGGGAGAATAACTTATTTTTGGGTGTGCCTTAAACTCCCTCTGCTATGTGTGTGTGTGTGTGTGTGTGTGTGTTTATTGACTTCCTCTACTAGGAGTATTTCTGTGTGTGTGTGTGTCTTTGTGTGTGTGCTAATTGAGTTTTCTCTGTGTATTTTTGTGATTCTTAAAATAAAAATATCTATATTTTGCCTTTACTTTCAAAATTCTTAAATAACAAATAAAAAAAAAACAGCAAAAAAAATTAACAAAAAAAAAAAAAACAAAATTCTAGAAGAAAATAGATAAATTATGCTGCAATACGATCAGGTAAATGAGCACAAAGTAATCATTATCTTTATTCATATATAAAGTAAAAATTACTATTTTGACGTCAAAATCAGCTGCCGAGGCAGGAGAGAAGAGAATATGACCCAAATAGCTATAGATTCAATTGCAACTGCAGACAACAACAACAATAATAAAAACAACAACAACAACAAACAAACAAACTGAAAGCGGCATAACAATTGTCAACGGATGGCACGCCATCTGACGTCGACATCAGTTCAGTTGTTCTTCAAGCGCCCCAAACCCCTCCCACTCCCCCTTCCCCTTCCCCTCACCAACGTCATTCCCTTCACTCTGCAGCGTACCTCGCTTGAGCCCTCGTTGAAGTGCCATTGCATACGTGTATGATGACTGTGATTAACTTTTGTCTGTCAACCGCTTTTGTCTTTTTTGTTCTTGTCTTCTTCTTCTAGCTTAGTTGCAGCACAGCCAAGGCAAAATGTTGGTAGCAGATCTCTTAGAGGCAAGCTTTTGTTTGCACTTGAGTCGCATTTCAAGTTTCTTGCAATGCACTTGAAATCCTTTTGCCCTTTGAGAAATGCTAACCCAAGAGAAGGTTATTTGTTGTTTATACTCATTGTATGAGGCAAACTTAACAGATTATGAAACATTTCATATGAAAATTGTTAGAAACATCGCCTACTTCAATAGGTCGTTAAGTCATTTTAGAAAATGTGTTCAAAAGTTAGATTTTTTTTAATGTATTTAATGTCTTATAAAGGACTCTTTGAAGCAATTGTTCTAATGAATTTCAAATGCAGTTTTCTCATGCCATTAGATTTGAAGACCATCTTAAGCCTTTAGGGAAACTTGTTTGAACTCTTACTAAAGAAACTAAATTTCAAAGTAGCAAACTCTTTTAAGCGAACAGCACAAGTTGCATATTTTTTTAACCCTGTAAAGATACGCTAGCCAAATGATGACAGAATTTTTTCGAAACTTAACTTTTAGTCAGAAAAATAGGATTTCTGGTTCTGTATATACTTATCAAAAGTAGTATCTATGATGAGAGGGTTTTATTAAAATTATTAACCTTTTGACTTTTTGCCGTGTCCTTCTTTAGGGAAAGTCGCAAAATCTTAAACTAAAAAGTCTTGATTTATGAAATAAACACAGCCAGCCTTAATTTCTTTCAATGTTTTATAATCCCTCTCTAAAGTTGAGTAAGAAAATTCTTTAAGAAATTTTCTAATATCATAATTGCCGTGTTGGAATAGTAAATGGTATTTTTAAGGTCCTTAAAACATATAAATTGTCTTTATAATTGAAAACTTCTAGCCGTTATTATTTTTACAAGGGCTTATCCTTTATTTCTTTATTAATTTCAGCTTAATCCTTTTACAGAAACCTTAAACCTTATATTCCCGAAAACGGCGAGGACATAACTGACTTAGCTGATTTTTTTTTAATAGTTAAACTTTCTTTCCTTTCATTTTACCAGACAAAAGCCAATTGAATTCATCGATTACTTTTTATTGTTATAATTATATGATTTGACGCCACTTGATTATGGTTATTTTTCTTAACGAATCTAAATCAATTGTATTTTTATTTTCATGCCATTTTTCCAAATGACTTCTTGGGAAACGATTATCCTAAACTAACAACACTCAAGCCAAACAGCTTAGTTTTTATATGAGCATTAATCCAAGTAGAAAAAGTTTTGACACTTTTCCCTGGCACAATTCTTTTAATCCCTCAATCTGCTCCCCCATATCATCTCACTAAGATCTGCTCCAGACCTAACCCAATGTGGTCTATTTACCTTGTGCTTCAAAAGCATTCATCTCAAATCCCAGACCCACCCACACACCCCCCCCCCCCCACACACACACATAACCCAGAAATGTCGTGGGGAAAAGTTTTCTATTTGGTGTTGTTTTTTTTGCATTTGCAGTTTTCCCATTTTCTGTTTCTTTGTTCGTTTATACTAATGCCAAGTTTTCTTTATATGCTGCAAACTTTTTTTGTGAAACGACCGACATAATTTGGGTATAAAAAGTAGGAGGGGGTGTGGGGTGGTAGAATTTTTAGGTAGACAAACAAACAAAACCGAAAGTTTTGCCTCGCAGTCATCCTTGCTGAGTCATCTGCTAGAGATATACTATGGAGTGTCCCACATAAAAAAAAAGATAATAATATTATATCATTCAAGTGTCGTATTGTAGGCACACGCAATAAATCATAAGAAAAGAGCAGCGAGATTGAAACCATCCCCAAGGCGGAGGGGCAAAAAGAAGGCACAAAAGCAATCAATACAATTTGAAACCTGTTGCTTCTTGGCGTTTTTTTTTAAGGTCAGACACCAGACAATAATTTTTCGAGGGATTTTAATCCAAAGAACTAGTTCTTGCCTAAACTAAACCAGTTTATTTAAGACGTCAATTGGAAAACCAGTTTATTAAAAATAAATAATAAAACTGTTTATTTATTTTAATTAAAAGGCATTATGAGATTTTGAGTTGGTTTCAATTATTTTATGATTTATTTTGAAACGAATGAAAGTGGAATGAGTATTAAGGAGTTAAATATTAAGGAGTTAAGGAGTTTTTCTTAAAGACTAATTGTTTCCATCTTCTTCTTCTTCTTCTTCTTACAGCCACCTGAAAATGAGCTACAGAAATCACATGATCACAATCCGGCCGCCCTGAGTGAGCATCAGCTGCGTGTACAGGCCTCGTTGCAGCGTCTCAATATACCCGACTGGTTCCGAGCGTACAATCAAAATGTGTCACACTCGCCCGATGGTGCCTCTGGAACGGGTAATACAATATCGACCAGCGGCACCACAGGCGGCTATAGGCCGGGTAATTTTACCCGCAAACGCACACAGGATTCGGGCCGCTGGCAGGGACTCAACTCGAAGACGACTTCGCTCAGTTCGCTGGGCTCACAGCGTTCCGATCGCAGTCCTCTGCTGTTGAGTCCCTCAGCGCACAGTCATCATGGCGGTCAGAGCCACAGTGTGGTGGGCAATGCGGCCACAGCACATGGCCACACGCAGCATCCCCATCAACAGGGAGTGGGAGCCACTCGCTGGTCGACCTCGCATTTGAACTCGACCCAGACATCGCCCAGCGTATCGCAGCGTGGCAGCTTTGCTCGTGGCGTACCGATCAATAGTAGCTTCATGTCCGTGGCAAGTGGCAGCAGTGCTGGTGGCGCTCCTGGCGGTGTGCTGCGGAATTCATATCGACAACCCTATTTGGGTTGGCGCAGCACCGAGAAATTGTCACAAAGGACCCCGCATGAGAGGTAAGGCTGAGCCTTAAAATGGTTTCCTTTCGATTGGAATGATTTAATTGAATGATTTTCTTATCCTATTTAGACTGGCCAATTCCTTGCTGGCGCAACGCACATCGCCCACAACGGCCACAGCCAATGGAGGAGTGCGCTCAGCTCTGCAACCCGTGACACCAGAAATTCAAAGTTCCATCAAGGAGGTCACCTCGGCCATTGTACACTATGTGAACGATCAGCAAGAGCAATCCCAGCAGCAACATCGCAGCCGTTCGGCCAGTCCAAATTCGAGGTAGGCAACGGCCTTTTAGCTTCAGTCCGTTGCTTAAGAGAACCAAATCCAAATTGCTCTCTGTAGTTGTCACCTGCTATCTATCCAACACCTCAATGTGTCGTAGTTGTTGTCGTTGTTCTCAGCACCCACCAAACACCAATCACTCCACATCCTCCACCTTCTCTATGCAACTCTATTCGCCATTTTCATTTTCTTATTTTGATTATTATTCTGACAACTACACACACGAAACGCGTAGCTACTTGTAAACCATTTTGAAAAACCATTGAGAAAAGAACAAAAACCCAAAAGCAAATTCACTATTTGAGACTTGCACCAACTGTCCAGCATTCTGGCGCCGAGGTAAGCCCCCAGTTGGTTGCTTCAATTCGTTCATTCTGCCCACACACTAACCGTTGTGGTTTAACACCTGTGACTAACCACAATAACTACTTATGTATGTGTGTGTGTGTGTCCCTCTATGTGTATATATATGTGTGTGTGTGTTGGTTACTAAAATTACTAAAAAAAAGAGAGAAAATCCAATCTTGGTTTTGGACAATTTCCAAGTTATGGGACACAATGAGGTCAGGTCAGGCTGCAAAATGAATGAAGTATGAAACAATTGTCACATCGAGAGACAAAAATGGAGAGCTTAGTTTAACTTTAGTTGAAGTTAGATCTTTCTAGTAAAATTCAAATATTCAAATAGAAAAATCGAAAAATTGATTTATTGGACTAACTCTTAACAGTCTTTAAGAATTTCTTTTGTTCAAAAACTTAAAGCAAAAGCAAAAGGAATATTATTTAATTAATTTAGGGCTTTAACTTGAGAAATAGTTTAATTTTTTTAAATTAATCTCGTTTAGTATATAATCTTCCTTTTCATACGTGCTTAAGTTTTGTATTTCATTTTAGGTTTTAAATATGTGGAATATCAAAGTAGAATTGACATTGTCAGTTAGTTAAAAAGACAGACTTACATTTACCTTTAACATTTTACATCAAATCTATAGCTTTTGTAGATATAGAATACAAGTTGTACCGATTATGTGACCTGCTCGCTTTATGCCTAAGAATTGTGCTCATTTCCCATCTCTGGGACACAATGCAGTGCCATTCAAGACGCAAAATTGATTTCATTTATGTATATTTCTCTCTGCAGACACGATACGAATGTGATGCGAGTGCTCCATTAATAAGTGCCATAAAAAGATTCTCTTTCTCCATCTCTCTTCTGTTCTGTCCATTCTCCACTGTCCCTAGTTCTAGAAATATGGAGAGCATACACAACAATGCAGCTGGCAAACCAAACTGTGAGGGCTAGGAGAAAAGGAACTTGAATGTTATATATTCACCTTTTGCATTTATTCATACCTGGCATATTGGACAAAGGACATGTGTCCTGCCCTGCAATCAGATGGAGGCCACTTGTACACGTTTCGAGTCGCTGCTTGCAGATTGCTTACCTTCCCCCCTTTTGGCAGTGCCAATCATTATGAAAATCAATAACATTGAAGAAGTAGAACGGACACAAATACAGGGTGTCCCTTGAGCTCCTAAGATTCTGATAAAAATGATATTAGTGATGGTTTTGAGAGTAGCAAAGTTTCTCAACTTTTAGTCATGCATTTTTTTTAAGATTTCCTTTAATATTTATGGAAAATTAGAGAAAACTGTTTCATCTTTGAGTTGCTGCTAAGCAACAAGAACGAGACTGACATTAGCCATCATCATAATAGTATATGAGATTTTATTTATTTTTAGTCTAATTTCACTTCAAAGAAGAGAAAGAGAAGTTTTCCCTTTATGGGCAAGAGTATCTCCAGTTTCACTTTCCCCATGCAATATATCTTGTCATTGTTGTCCTGTAATCAGGCCGCCAACTGGGCGCCTGGAGCATTGACAGCACTAAACACGTAACCCCCCCTTGCCAGCAACTCACCCCCGCTTAACTACCACACACACACAGCAGCCATGTAGGATGTTACTTGTCTCTCTTGGTTTCTCTGTCTCTCTCTTTCTCTCTGTCTGTCTCTGCTTTGGCTACGACCCACATTGATGTGGCCCACCCAATGTGGCAACCCACTTTTTTTTCGGACTCTTTTGCTATTTTTGTTCGCATCCGTTTCTCATTCGTGCAGGATATTTGCTAGCAAGCGGTACATGGCAAAAGAGCAGCAGCTGCTGCAGGCAAACCAAAACCGAAACAAACCCCGAAATTATATAAAGTAAAAGGAAAATTTTAATAATTCAAATAGGCCAAGCAAAAAGAGAATACTTGACCAACTCAATTACCGAAAAGTTGTCGGAGGTTAGTGCCCTCGCAGTAAATCAGAGCCAGAAGAGAGAAGAGTGACAAAAAAAGAGAGAGACAGCTACAAGTGCAGTGAATCATTTAGTTGCTTTGTGACGTCACTTATTGATTTTCATTGCACTCGATATTTGTGTGTGTGTGTGTGTGTGTGTTTTGTATGTTTTCTCTAACGTTTAACCCAAGTTTAATCCAAATATTTTCTCTCCTCTTGTCAATTAGAAAATGCTGGCTTGAGAGCAGTTTTGTGGGCATACGTCCTTTGGATTCACCGCAAACCCCTGTCATTGATAATAGCCCGCCAGGAACAACGCACCAGCAGGAGCATCTCCATTTGGATGCCACATCAAATCTGTCATCCTTACAGCAGCCACTACGCATGAACGGATTGAGCCGTATCGGCGGCGGTGGCGGTGAGTCCACCATATATATCTAAGTTGAAACGGAAATTCTTATATATATATATACATATGTATATCAATTTTTTTTTCTTTTTTTGATTTTAAACCGAATCCAAGTTCCAATTTTCAATTTCCAAACGAGATGCGTGCTTAGTTCTTGTTATCAATTTATAATTTTCGATCACAATTTTTGACAATTTCGGTTTTTGTATTGTGCACAAACAAAACAAAACAAATGACTTGGCTCATTTATAATTTCTATACATATATTTTACTTATATAAATATATATATATACATATATATAGCAATACATACACTTTTAGCATGTAGCAGATCCTTTTTATCCACACACACACACACACACATACACACCCGAAAGAAAATGTAGTTGAAGAAAATTTAATTTTCTACATTTTGTGTACTGGTTTTACAATTATTTCGTATATATATACATATATATTATCTTGTAAATTAACATTGACAAATTTGAATTTGCTCAAACGTAATTATTTTAGAGTCGAATTATTTAAACAATTTTATGTTTAATTTCATTTTAAACGTAATAAAACCAACAGCAACATTTAATTATTGTATTATTTTTTAATATAATTTAAAAAAAGAAAAACAAACAAACAAAAAACTTTCTTATCATTTAATCACAAAAGCAATAGTAAGAAATTTATAGCATACTTATTGGGGCATAAGTTTGCTATGATCGATCCGATCGATCAATCGATTGGCATAACGTCAAAAATTTCATCAATCTGTGTGCGCATTTGATTTTCCGTTTTTTTTTTTTTTTGTTTTGGAATTTTCTATTTTAGGCTTGAGTTTTAAAACTAGAAAAATTCACCATTCACCCATTAATTGTGCTATAAATTTGACAAAAAACCAACAACGAACGATTTACAATTTATCATTTTATTTGTATAAATTAAATTTAAAGTGCTTTATAAATATATGTCTACAAAACGCTGAGCTAAGCCCTTATCTAATGGTGACTATAATAAAAACTGATTTATATTTTATTTACAAAAAAAAAAAAACCAACAAGTTGTCTTTTTTAATTTTATTTTAATTTACAAACACACACAGACACACACACACACACACGTACACTTACATGCACCAGTTGGTCTTGCCTAAACATTTTCTCAGTGTAATTTTTTGTCCACTTATGTATAAAATAATTTCAATCACATTTAGTTATATGTAAGTCTATGTCAAAACCAATTCCAAGCCTAACAACAACAACAACAACAAATTGATTTATATTTCTATATTTTTTTTTCATAATTTATTCCATTTAATTCAAAACAATATCAAAAAATTACTAATTACTTCGAATGGCCCGCCTAATCATAAACATATAAACAACTAAAATACATATGTATATATACACACATATATATACACGTATACATATATATGTATATGTATGTATGTAATC
Source organism: Drosophila nebulosa (assembly GCA_024703675.1). Lineage (NCBI taxonomy): Eukaryota > Metazoa > Arthropoda > Insecta > Diptera > Drosophilidae > Drosophila > Drosophila nebulosa. Next base: position 3,267,190 of record CM045724.1, on the reverse strand, counting down.
ATAGCGCCTGAACGCTCCTTGAGCAGCGCCTCGCTAGAAGATGTCCTAGCCTCGCTTTTAGGATTGCCAACTACCTCCTCATCCAGCCAGAACAGCAACAACAATAACAACAACAACAACAACAACAGTAGAACACAACAAGCGGCTGCTGCGACGACAGGTATGAACCTGTAAGTTTTTGTTCCAATATAACCCAAAAAAAAAACTAAAAAAAAAAGACAAAATAAAATCAAAAAAAAAAAAAAAGAATAACAACAAAAAATTGTGAAAAATGAAACAAAAAAAAGCAAAAAGCACTTGGGTATAGGCAAAAACTACTTCCGTTCTTGTTTGTTGTTCGCATATGAATACTATATAATCCATATATAAGCTCTATGTAATTGCAAAACAAAAAAAAAAAAACATAATATAACATATTTCAAATGACCTTAAATAAGTATACAGTGGACACTCGTCGAATGCTTAATTCCCAAGAGAACAAAGTTACGTGTTTATTTATTTACAATGTTAGATAAAGTATTAATACTAGATATAAACAAACAAATTAAGAGAACAAAGTTAAAGTTTAAAGTTGTATAAAAATGTTGTGAATATTTTCCTCTTTTGTTTTCTGTCGTTTTTTTTTTAATGCTTATTGATTGTATTAAGTTTTGAGACAAATATTTAATCAAAATGTTCAGTCTACATTTAAAAATAAAAGGTGTAAAAATACTTTTCGTAGAAATCTGCTCAGAAACAGACAGACAAAAAAATAATGTTTATACCAAATTGTAAACATTTATTATGTCAATTTATTTTGTCAATTTATTTTCAATGATTTCAATTATGAGTTAACATTATTTGTTTTTATATAAATTGATTTTGATTAGGGAATTAGATTTGAACTAGGAAATATTTTTCTTAAGACATAAGATAAACTGAATATCTTGATATAAATTTCAATTCCAAACTTTTGTAGACTTTTTTTTGCCTTAAGAATTGAATAATGACAACTGTTTTACTTATTTGTTATGAATATAATTTGTTTATAATATCAAGGTTCTACACCCAGCGACAAAAATATAGCCGCGCTTTAGGGTTTGCCTTCTCTAGCTCGGTGTTTCCCAAAATGTTATTCTATTCACTTAACTTTTATTTTATTGGAAGTCCCCGCAATTGGTTGCTTCACTTTTTGTAAAATTTTCGGCGTTTTAGTTGCTAAAATCTCATTTTGCGCAGCTTCACTTAAAAGTAATTTTTAAATGATCCTTACCGAACGAGCCAAAATTATTACCTGATTGAAACTAACTTACTGGTAATACATGTCATATAGACTATAGTCTAAGCGTTTAACTAGGACTCTATGCCAAATATTATTGTTGACGAATAAACGTCATTCGAATATACCTGACTCAAATCGCTTTTTATGAGCGCAAAAATAAAAATTCACTCAATTCAATTCGAATATATTCCCTTTTATGTTTAAATTTTGTGTTTGAAACCATGCAGATGTTGCTCAGTTTATACATCATCATATATCCTTAAGGTAAATATGTAAACTCGAAACTTTGCTTCCTCAATATTAATTAATTCTCAATTTATAATCTATAAAACCGAAATAATTGTAGCAAACTAAACTTTTTTTTTACTGATCTCTATTAAATATTTGACGAGTTGTCCACTGGAGCTTTTGAGAAAAAAAAAACTATAATCAAATCTTTTTAGATTTAATGCTCTTTTTTTGCCCAATTTTCATGCTCTCATCCATTTATCTACTATATATTTATAACCTAGTTATGAAGTGAATTTTTGTCGCATAATTTTCATTGGTTTATTTACATTAAAATTACACTGAGAAAAATCAAAACAGAAAACCAAAACAATTATTTTTGTAAACGATTAGTTGCCTCTCCCCCCCCCCCACCACCAAACTAGTTAAAGTTTCCCAGCATGACAGACAAGAAATGAAACCCAAAATTCCTGTTATCATTGAATGCCATATTGTTGTTGTTATTGTTGATTATGAATATATATGAAGTGTATGTGGGAAAATATTATATTTAAATTAATTTATTTGAATTGCATTTTCTAATCCCTAGCAGATTTAGCTAGTCGTCAACAATTGGAGGTCCTGACGGCGGCCGAGCAGCAGCGTTTACGACGTCGCAGCGAGGGTGACGCACCCAATCAGAAACAAAAACAGCAGCAGCAACAACAACAACAAAACCACACCAAATCCCAGTCCCAGTCCCAGTCCCAATCCCAATCCCAATCGCAAAACCAAAACCAAACCCATTTCCAGTCAGCTTCAGCTTCAGCAGCAAACCAAACAAATGCCAGCAGCGGGGTCCGGCGCGTCTCGCTGGGTGACTCCCACACGGACAAGACCAACAACAGCTTTAATGGCGACCAGCAACAGCAGTTGCTGCAAATCAAATGCCGGAACACCAAGTGTGAGCAAAGTGCCACGCCCGCGGATGCCAAAAAGTTGTACAAGTCATGCCACAATTGTACCCATTTATATTGTTCACGTGAATGTCGCCGAGCCCACTGGGAGAAGCATCGCAAGGCGTGCCTGCATTCGCGCGCCTCGAATCTGTGCCGGCAGGTGTTAGCCACCTGCAAGGACGATGTCGATTCGCAGCGGCATCTGAGTCTGTTGGCTCGCAAGGGCAGCCTTTCCCAGGGACGCGGTGTGGTGCGTGTGCTATTCCGCAGTGCCGAGTCAGCGGAGGGATTCATTAAGCATGGCTTCCAGTGCATGGGCGAAGCCTCCTATGTCCGTTGGCCAGATCTTATGCCTGCCGAAATGGGCCTGGAATTGTATTCGGAATTGCTGAAACTGAGCACCGAATACAAGCCGGAGTCGAAAATGCTTATCTATGTGGCCATCTGTGTGGTCTCCGAGGCCCCGGGCATGGGTCAGGCCCCGGTGCGTTGGGAACGCCAATTGGTCTCACGCTGTGCCAAGCTAAAGCTCTGCAAGAGCGTCCTATTGGAGCTGGAGCAACAGCAGCTGGCCCTGCAGCAGCAACCCTTGTCAGTGGTGGCAGTTCCCGAACGCACAGAGATCCTAATACTCACCTTCAATCCTGGCCTGCGCTCTGTGCCCGGGAATCGTGAACTAATCCTATCTAACATTCTGGACATACTCTCGCGTCGCGGTGTGCTCCTCAGAAAACACTATCCCGAGATCTATCAGCGTCTGCAGACCTATACGGATGGGCAAACGGATAAATTCAATCCAGTCACTCTACATCCGCGAGACTCCCAGACGGGGCAGAGCTTCGTCTGCATCATTATGCCCGTGCATACGGATAGCGAATTCATAAAGCTGCCATCGGCCGCAGATGGTGGTGGCAATCGGGTGACCACCATTGATGTTGGCTCGCCGGCAGCTCTGGCCCAACTGGATGATGATGAGCTGCTCACACGCACCACAAGTTGATTAAAGGCAGTCAATGCAAATGGCCAGAGGAGATCTTCGGGCGGCACGCCCCCACACACTTTGCCCTACAGCGATGCCCTCGGCTATGGCCTGGAGAGCACACGCATGTGAATGGAATGGAGTCTCTGTGTCTCACCTTTTGACTAGTCAGTCCATAGATCGCTTCTACTCCTAAACACTTGGCGGATAGACAAAGCTCAATGGTCCTTGAATAACTCTGTAAACTCTAATTATACTCTCAAGGGCACTATGAATAATCAATTGATCTCTTTCTAAGTTTTGTTGGATACATTTTTTATTTTAGAAGAATTATATAAGTTTTTTTTGAAAGTACAACTGAGATTTCCCATTCAGTTCTATTTCAAAAACTACATCATAAATGAAGTTTCATAGTTCAGTTTTCTCTAGGATTGGAGTATTATATAAAGAAACTCTGTCATAGTGCCCTGATCTCTATATACTGATATAGTTAGTTAAACTTTTATGTTAATCTGCAGTAGTTAGTGGGCTTGTCGCATCAGATCAGGCATAGCCATGATAACTCTATATATCAGTAGAGCCCTCCACAAACCGAAATGAAAGCGAAACACTTGTTGTCTGGAACACCGCAAAACATATATACATATATTTAGATATATCTGAATCATCACCCACTAATGCTATACAAATATCAAGAGAAATTTATCATACTTGTTCGAAACTTTTAAACTCTAACTCTGATGCAAGACGAGGCTTTATCTATTATATCACGGAGCTTAATCTATAACGATGAATTAATGGAACATACACACACACACACACACACACACACACATACATACATATATCCTGCAGCTTCCAATACTCAAACTATAACTAAAGTCGATAAACTTAAGTAAAGCGTTCGTATACAGAATTTCCTATATAAGCTGCTGCTTAACTCAAGACATAACCTCACTTTTTATAATGCAATTTAAAAAAACAAAAAAAACACACACCCACATCATAAACTACAAAATAACTAACTTTAATTAACTAACTAACTAAATTCTATGTGTTACAAATTTAAGCAAACAAAAAAAAAAACATTGTTTTTGCTTATGGCCTTATTTCACATTTGTTAAATTTGTTCTTAACCCTCCAAAGAGAAAAAAAGAAAAAAAACAACCACACACACACAATTAAACATTTTGTAGCCTTTTTAATTAGATTTTTAATTTACATATAAGTGCAAATGAAATGAAATCTAGGTTAGCCCAAATATATAAATTAGTTAAATTCAAGAGTTACAAATCAAAAATAAAAAATCATCATTTTTTCAAAGCCCGATATATAAATTATTTCCAATTTTAGCTAAAATGAAATGTGTATGTATTTAAGTCGGTAATAAACTTACAACCTTCCCATCCTTTTGCTAGTTCAAATTGCTTAATAATACTAATTACTAAATACATTAAACACATTTTTGTGTAAATAATAAAGAAATAATGAAGAAAAAACATTCAAACATTCACATAAATACATTCATATAGCGCTTAGATCGTCGACAATTTGCAGATTCCACACAAAAAAACATCATTCAGTTCTCAATGGACTCTAAAATTAAATGAAATCCCAAAAGTTGTTTAGTACGTATAAGAAGGACTTGATAAAAACAATAAATAAATAAAAATGCATTCAAAAACTATTGTCCTACTTAATTTTTACAAATTTCGTTGGGGTGTTTTTTTTATATGGCTGGCAAATCAACTAAAGCAAATAATAAATTTTTATTTTAAGTTTAATAAACTAAAGAATTTGAGATAATTTATTGGAAAATCTCTAACGCAATTTCGAAAATAAATAGTTAAGTTGTTTGTTTCAAAACAATTTAGTAGAAACATTTGTTAAAAAAAGTAAAGAAAATAGTTTTCTTGTTTCCAGAATCTTATTATTGGTAATATTGTTGTTGCGAGTCATCTTCAAAAGAAAAAAAATTTAATTTTTTTTGTGGGATAATCTAAAATAAAATTGCCCTTAATTTCAATTAATAATTCGAATATTTAAAGTTGAGAAAATAGCTAAAAAACGAAGATAACTTGCGAAAAGATCAATTTTTAATACCCTTGCAAATTGTATTATATTTATGGCGGTTCTTTTTTAAAATTTTATAAAACCAACTTCTAATCGTTTTCAGAAAGGTTAAGTATTTAAGAGCTTAGAATAGAATTGCAAAAAAAAAATTCCAGTCAATTTTTAAGAAATATTTAAGAGCTTTAAATGGTAATGTTTTTGCTATAAACAGTTCCATACAAAAACTTAAAGTGTAAACTAGGAATAAAAGTTCTTTGTTATGAGTAATTTTGATCAACTTCCGTATCGCCTAGCTCTACTAAGATAGTAAACAAAACCCTTATCTTTCAAACTACACTGAATAATTGGAAAAACACGTTAGTCGAGAGCTAATACTAGACAATGAGTAGTCAGTGTGTACCTAGTTTTGACTTACCCCCAGTTCTGAGGGGTTTATCTATAAATAAACAAAAAGTCTGTGATAACTTTTGCCATGCCGAAGTATGTAGACGCTCGCATGTTTTTGTAGGTGTCAAAGTTGAAAAACCTTTTATGTGAAAAGTCCAAAATGAAGTTTGCTGATCTTTCGCCCAAATGTGGTATTCGAGCCGATTGTTCCTATATGATATAATCACCCGATCTTGATCATATTTGGCACTAATATTAATGAGTATATTACACTAACAAATATTAATTTTAAAAACAATCGCTTGGACAAAAAAAACAAGTGACTGGTCTAAAACTAAATTTTTAATTGATCGTTTCTATGGGAGCTATATGATATAGTAGTCTGATCTTGGCAAAACTTAGCAAGAACATTTGGATATAAAACAAACTGAGATATGTTTGTTTTTTTTTTCATATCCCATAGAAAAACAGAGTTATTGATCCAAAACTCCATTTTCTGTCCGGAATATATAATGTCTGCAGTAATAAGAACTCTACATGAATTGAACCACACAGACAGGAAAGGACATGGCTACTTGCTGCTTTTTATGATCGGAGATGCTTCTAAACTAATATACCCTCTTCGCAAGGGTATAAAATGACAATGCCTTGGTTAACTTTATCTGCGAACACCTAATTCTCTTTATCGGCTCGACATTGTTGGGGAAAACCTCTCTACATCACTTACTCAATAAAAACTTCTTATCAAAAATTTCTTTGTTTTGATTCGAGGGCTGATTAGCGCCACCAGAGCCCATAAGAGCTCCTATATTTGTTCATATGGAATATGCAAGAACGTATTTTTATTTTATGACATGCATAAATAAACAAATATTGTTCGCAATTATAAATAATAATTGTTGGTTAACTAAAAAAAACGACAATTTTGTAATTATTTTTCGTAATATCATTTTTTATTTTTTATGATTGAATAATACAGAGTTGGAGTAATACATATAATATAAAAAGTGCTCTTTAAATACATTTCAACACTTTTTTAAAGCTTTCGTGTGTTTTTTTTTTTTTTTTTTTTTTTGTTTAATAAATGTTTTTGTTTTAAATTTAGTAGGAAATATTGAAGATTAAACTTTGATATTAATTGGGGAAGCTTTAAAACTTTGGTGGTGCTCGTCGCGTGTCGTCCTCACTGAATCCAGGGTAATTCCAAGGATTTTCTTCAGAAAAATCAAAACGTCTACCGAAAGGTCCATGATGTGGTCCATGATGGCGGCCATGATGTGGGCCAGGACCTCCATGGTGCGGGCCATTGTGTGGACCATGCTGCGGCCCATGATGGCGGCCGTGTGGACCATGATGTGGACCATCATGTGGACCACGGTGTGGACCATGATGTGGTCCATGATGTGGTCCATGATGAGGCCAATCTTCACGACGATGGTGTGGTTTGCAAGAAGGACGGCCATGTTTCCGTTGCTCACGTTCGGCTTCGGACTGGGAATCGGAGCTGGAACTTGAGCTAGAACTGGAACTGGAACGATCTCGGCGACCCTTGTGGCCGTGCTTGCCTCCATGCTTAGGTCCATGCTTGCGACCGCGCTTGCATTTCTTGTCCTCTTTTTTCTCATCCTCCGAACTGGAGCTGGAGCTTGAGCTGGAACTGGAGCTAGAACGATCTCGGCGACCCTTGTGACCGTGCTTGCCTCCATGCTTGCGTCCATGCTTGCGACCACGCTTGCATTTCCTCTCCTCCTTTTCTTCATCCTCCGAACTGGAGCTGGAGCTTGAGCTGGAACTGGAGCTAGAACGATCTCGGCGACCCTTGTGGCCGTGCTTGCCTCCATGTTTCCGTCCATGCTTGCGCCCGCGCTTGCATTTTTTCTCCTCCTTTTCTTCCTCCTCCGAACTGGAGCTAGAACTGGAACTGGAACTGGAACTAGAGCGATCTACTCTACGTTCATCGTGCCAACTCTTGCGGCCATGTCTGTGTCCGTGTCCGTGTCCGTGTCGCTGATTTCCTGAATGTCCACGGCATGATGCCCATCTAGGTAGACTTCGGCTGCGCTGGGTCCACCACGCCGTGTACGGATTGCAGGCCCACGGCAGGCCTCCCCTCCGAAAAAACTGAGCTTGATCACGCCAATCGCCTGGCCCCCATGGGCGCATATCAAAAAAATGCGGTCCAAAATGATGGAGTGGGTGTGGCCCGAAGGGATGAGGATGGGGACGACGACGATCGTGACCATGATCATGCCCGTGTCCATGAGGACCATGATGCCAAGGACCGCCATGCCTGTGACCAGGATGATGGGCATGATGACGGCTATGCGATCGGCTACGAGATCTGGAACGATCACGCCGGCCATGACCATGTCCATGGCCAGGTCGATGGCCATGGTGATGGCCATGGTGACCAAATGGTCCGCCGCCCCAGTGCCTGCCAACTCTTCCCCAGCCATAGGAGTAGTAATCGGGTTCGCTTTCCGAACTACTACTAGATGAACTGGAGGATGAACTGGACGACGAACTCGACGAGCTTGTCGAACTGACGCTGCTGGAACGTGAACGTGTCACTGGCGCCGGATCCTGCTCCCCATCCTGTTGCTCTGCTTGTTTCTTCTGCTGCTTTTTGGCTTTCTTCTTGTTCTTCTTTTGCTTCTTCTTCTGCTGCTTCTTGCTGGACTTCTTGTGCTCGGTGTCCTGTTCCTCAGCCAGAAGAATTATGGCCTGCTCCAGCATACATTGAACCTTGGCAGCCTTCTTAATAGCTTTTTGGAACAACTTATTGGACTTGGCCTTCCTCTTGCTGACTACCACTTGGGAGGTTTCGGCCTCTTCTTGCCCATTCACTCCCTGCTCATCAAACTCGATGTCACAATCCAGGAGCTCCACTTGCTCCTGGCCTTTCGATCTGGCGATTTCAGCCATTATTACAATATTTCAATTAGATGCAAATAAATGACAAACAAATTTGGCTTTGCTTTTGAGTTTTGTTTTCGTTTTTGGGTTAGTTTCTCTCTTGGATTGCTCCCAAAGCTGCTTCAAGCTTTGAACTGATGACAAACCATCGCCGGCCGGCAACTTTTATACTCGCAGCGAAACGTTTGCAAACGATTAGCGATAATGGGAGTGAGAGAGAGAGAGAGAGAGGCGCTCAGTGGAGCACACAGAAAATGCGTCGTAGAGAACTTTGGGAGCTTGTATATAGATAAATATAGCTTGTATATATATGAAGAGAGAGAGAGAGAGAGAGGGGGACCATACATACAAATGTGTAATTCTATGTATAAACAAATGTTGTTTGTAAATAGACTCATAGCTTTATGTTTACGTGGTTATCAAAGTACGTGGATATCACCTCGTCTACTCCCAGCCCCCCAGACAAAATTGTTGTGGGGTTTTTTTCTTCTTTGTTCGTAGAATTTCACAATATTGTGAAATAAACTTAAATTCCCCCGCAGAAATTAAATAAATGAAATAGTTAGATTTTAATTATTAGATCTAGATGATATTTAGGGAACGGGAAGAAGGACAATCAAGGTTCATCATAAGGGACAACAAATTGCATACATTAACATATAATAATGCTCCGTAATCCTCAAATACATTTGATGGAAAACTCATGCATTAAAATACATACACACGAAAAAAAAAAACATTTTATAGCCAATAAGTGAGGTTATATTCCACCTGTTGTTAGTTTATTTGCAGGGATTCTCTGATCCTTATTTCAAAATTATAAAAGTAATGCTCCACAATCCTTAAATATAGTTACAAGGACTACTCATGCATTAACTTTGTCAGTTTAAGAGCAATTTATATTCAATAAGTGAGGTTAAATTTGATTTGGTTTATAATAAGTTTTGGTTTTGCTTGTTTTTTTTTTTATTTTAATAAATGCAATGCTCCGTAATCCTCAACAAATTTAAAGAATTACTCATGCATTGACTATATCACATTCAAAAACATTTGATTTCCAAAAAGTGAGGTTAGATTTCATAAGAGTTATATTCAGGTTCGATATCTTCCTTATTATCTTTACATTACAAAAGAATTGTTCATTATTTCACACTGTATCTGATTGGTTGATCAATTTTCTAATTGCATAGATGTAATTAATATCACATGACAAGTAATTTAAATAATTTCACATTTTTTATATGCTTTATTAATCCATAATTTAATTTAAGCTTCTCTTCTTTATTTTATCAAAATTAATTCGAAACACTCATACACAGATAATATTTCATTTAGGGGTCATTTAACAGAAATTTCGACTTGTTTTTAGTGAGTATGAAAGCATTCACTTGAATAAATTAAAGAATTATTTCTGACTAATATCACTATCATTGACGTTTCGTAAGAAAAATATAAAAAATATCTTTAAAAATGAACTTAGCCACACAATTGCTTATCTTTTATAAGCAATTTGCAATTTTTTAATGCTATAATCTTTTTACATTTGTACAATATTTTGTATATTTCATGTTATATATAACGTTTAGGGGTCACTGTCATAAGTCAGGGTCATGAGTCACTGAGATTGAGGGACATGGTGCGGGTTTTCAGGGGTTTAGTAAAAAACAACACAAAATCACATAGATTTATGCATGATTCATATATTTCATAGGATTATTTTCCTATCTTAATAATGTATATAATATCTCTTGCACTGGGAACAGCAATATCTTTGCTTTACTTTACTTTACTTTTACTTTTACTTTAATTTTTATTTTTTCTATTTGCTCTTGGACACGTCCACAATTAATTATTTGACAACTAGTCGAAGCTAGTGCGCCAAAAAAAAACTTGAAGTAAAAACTTTAGGTACTAACGGCCATCTGCTTTGTTTCAGCAGACGTAGCCCAATGAAATCTAAGTCATGTAGACAGAGCTCAAAAAGCCCCACTCGCTGGATAAGAGAGAGCCCAACGAGTTACCGGATAGAAGAGCGTAAAGCTCATACCGATAATGATGAACGTTGCGAGCGGGTCGAAAAAGCTTTCACGGCGAGTGCTCGCTCAAGAGATTTGCTTTGTACATTGAGAAAGCCTTATTACCCAGCGAGCAATACTACTGACCTCAATATTTCAATGTTATCTAAATAAACAATAAACTCGATTTGTATTTCACAACCAAAAAACAAAAAGAACAGTTGTTAAATCTATTAAAATCATTTGTGATTTGCTTTTGACACAAAATAATTTAATAATTCCGTTTGCTATAAGGACTTAATTTTGGGTTGAAACAACAAATTAATGCCTTTGAATCTAATACATTTGATTTGCATAAACATTCATCAGAGTTAAAAATTGCAATGGAAGTAGGTTAGTAAAAATTGTAATATTTATTCAAATGTTGATTTTTATTTAAGTTTATGTTTTAATGTAATACTTATATAAATGTACAGTGTTGTATTTAAATTGTTATTGAGTTACATGCTAATGTTACTTTCTATATATATACATATCGATATTCGATATATATATATATATGTACATATATGAATATGCTTACTTATAAAATTTGCCTGTGCCGATTCTTACGTATGTATTTGCTTTTTTAATGCGTCCCCATTTGACCGCCGCTTATACAGTTACAACTACAATTTGTATACGGAAATAGATACTATAACACTTATGCCAATCTATTTTATTTATATATATATATATATATGTATATATGTATATATAAATATATATTCATGTAAGTGTGTGTGTGTGTGTGTGTATGTGTAATATATATTACAGACTATTAAATAAATTAGGTTCATTCGTTTGTTTAACGTAAAAAGCGTTTTTCGTAGAGCCTACTGAAATAAAAAAAAACAAAATTATAATGATAAATCCTATGCGATGTCTAGTTGGTAGTGGATGCTGATGCTGCTGGTGCTCAGTAGCCCGATGAATTGAAGGCTCCTGTGCTCTGCTCGGAAGAAGATGTAGTTGTTGGTGGTGCCAGAGGATGATGCGGCGGCAGTGGGTAATAGTAGCCGGGATACCCGTGCGAAGCATATGCCGCTGCTGCTCTTGAATGATATTCACCAGCCGCCGCTGCTGCCGTCGCCGTTTGACTGCCGCCTGAACTTCTCCTCCTGCCCTGTGCCTTGGCATTGGCATTCGCTGCTCTTATCTATAAGCCACCGATAATAACCTCCTGCTGGGCATCGTCATCCATATCGGGAATCTCCTGTTTGTGCACCACCATCCCATCGGTGCTGGTCTGACGAGGCGCTGTCTGGCCATATTTTTGATGAATGCCACGATGACGTTTCAACGCAAAACGATCGGCGAATGCGGCCGAGCAAATTTCACATTTATACGGCTTTTCGCCAGAATGCACCTTGGCGTGGTTCTTAAGATGCGCCGCCTGCGAAAATGCCGATCCACATATATCGCATTTATATGGCTTTTCGCCAGTGTGAATACGTCGGTGATTCCACAGCGTAGCATGGCGGGCAAATCCCTTGTCACACACACCGCACACATACGGGCGCTCCCCACTGTGTGTGCGCTCGTGATTCTTCAGATGCGGTGACTGAGAAAACTGCATGCCGCAGGTTTGGCATCTGGAATATATCGCAAGAAGTTTTTATTGTTAAATTGTTTGCATTTATTTCTAACGCTAATAAGCCAATTTTTATAGTCTTGTGGAATTTCGATCTATTCTTATATACACACAAATCGCGAGATAAAAATATTATCTAACTTGAAACACTTCATCATCTTTCGTTTATTTTTAATTCCATCGCTCATTTGGGAGTTATTCCATAATCATTTAATCCTTTGTTTTCATTACTAGCAATTAATGAAACAGAATATTCACATACATTTGACAGATACCAGTAAAATCAATTCGCTTAGTTTCAATCGAGCAAAAGTATAAAAGATAAACTAAGATCAGGACATTTTTCATGAGTTTTTCTAACTATACTGACTAATTAATTTCCCTTCAGAATAGTCTTGTTTAAATGTTTACACTGATATCGGGATATATTATCTCGGATAGTTCTCTAAATATAACAATTTTTTGTCTTCAGTGAGTTCTCTACCAAATCATAAATGTATTAATACATTTACTGGTCAGTCTAATTGTCAGTCATTAGTCCACCATTCTCTCCAAATTGCAGTTTCTTCTTTTGCTTTTCAGCTTAAGCGGCTACTTCATTGGTTTGCTACTTACTTGTATGGCTTTTCGCCTGTATGGATGCGGGCATGATTCTTAAGGTATACAGCCTTGGCAAAGGCCAATCCGCAGATGCTACACTTGTAATTCTTTTCGCCGCTATGCAGCTTTTTGTGTGACCAAAGACTGGAGTAACGTGAGAAGAGACCACCGCATATGTTGCAACTGAAGGGTTTGGTGGGATTCCTGCAGGACGAACACCTTGATATCGTTAGCTGGAGAATTTCCAGTTGCTGATGATATATATGCAATAATTAATACTCACTCAGTTTTCACAGTGACATTCGAGTGTTTGGACCCACTGGGGCCACCGCCGTGCGTATGCGAATGCTGTTGCCCCACAAGGACGACACCGGAGCCGTTGCATTTCTGGCATTTGGTCATTTGCTGGGAGTTGCGTTTCTTCACTGGATGATGTCCGGGTTCTCGCTTGGGCGTTGTGCCACCTGTTTGGGAGGCAACAATTTGCTGAAGTTGAGCTTGAGCTTGAGGTGTGGTTGATATGATTTGCACGGGATGGGCCATTTGCCCTACAAATTTGAAAGGAAGCGGAGGTTAATGCCACATTCCCTAGCATCATCACATTCAAAGGCCTATTGATTGCTTACCATCTTGTGACACAAATAATTGCTGCTGAGCCGCTTGCTCAGCCTGCATGCAGGATTCACATCTCACTTGCTTGGGTCCTTTACGTTTATTTTGATGCAAAATGGCACTACCACAATTGATACACTTACTCGATTTGGAATCATGCTGCTGCTGCTGTTGCATAACCGCTTGCTGCTGCTGCTGCTCTAAGGATGCTCCATCTGAGGGAACAATTTGCAGTTGACCCATTTGGCCATTGCCTGATAATATATTCTGCTGGGATTGAACTAAGCCCTGGGCATTGACCACTGAAATGGAGTCGTTACCCTGTTGCGAATTATGTTGCTGCTGTTGTTGTTGCTGGGGATCCGCGCCTTCGGCATGCATACGCTTATGAGCATTAAGCAGGGCGAGATGTGGAAACATATCCGAGCAGACATCGCATTTGAAACTGATATTGGAGATGGTATTCTGTGAAATCGTAAATTCATATAGTTTAGTTAAGTTCGAGCAATTTTCCCACAGGCGTGACTACCCCACCACTTACCGCCGCAATTGGTTTATTTTGATTCACAATCTGTATACGTCCCTGGGCATCCACAGTGGCTATGCCCAGAGCTGTGCCCTGATTCAGCGGCATGCCGTTCACTAATGCATAATTATAGCCGCCTACGGGTTGGGCTATGTAACATGTTTTATTGTCATCCGAGGTGGCCAGTTGAGCCAGATTTACAGTGCCACCATTGCCCTAAACCCAAATAAAACAAAAGGAGAGAGATCGATTACTTTTTAGAAACACTTCCGTCCCACCGCTACCACTCCCCCCTCTCACTACTTACATTTGTCGTATAATAGAAAGTTGGTTGATCGGATTTTTGACCCTCGATTTTGGGTTGCTTCAGTATGGTTCCATCGGCTGTCTGATATTGAATGGTTGCCGGTTGCCCATTGATGGCATTGGTAGTGAAAATAATATTCTTCGTCAGATCTTCCATAGTTCTTATGCTACACAGATATATTTATAAAAATATTTATTCTTTTAATAAAATAAAAAAAAATAATAATAGAAAATAAAATCAGTAGTCTGCGTCTTGCTTTACAACACTGACACTGCGCTTGGCCTCGGAGCAAGCGGGACGGCTACAGTATACACACATGAGAAAAAAAATGGCGACTTTTTTTCCATTTTCGTTTTTGACTTTTCTTATTAACTCCCTTTCTTATTTTCCCAAAAAATCCTTCTAACATCACTTTATCTTATTTTGCGATTTACAAATGAAAATAATTTCAAAACTTATCTAAAATAATTTTAAGTGAATTTACCTTTTACGCAACCAAAAAATGAAAGCACTTTTCCCTCGCTGCGCCTCTCACGCCCAGCAGCTCTCACCACGTCCAGACAATAATTGTCTTTTTTATCTGTATATTAATTGCGTTAAATCGATTTAATTGCGACCGGGTCAGTGTTTTTCTTATCCATGCACTTATTTGTTTGGAATGAAAGCAAAACGCTTTATTATTGTTTTTTCTTTTTCTAACAAATTCCACAGCACAGCAACACCAAGTATCTGCTCTGCCCGTTTGTTCTAACGTGACTGGAGAGAGATGGAGAGTTTCAGAAAGAGTGTAAGAGAAAGAAAGAGCGGAGAGCGAGATGACTATTGTACTCTGAGTGCTGCCAACTTGTTTTTTATTGTTGCTTGAATTTCACGTTTCTATGAAATTAGTAAATTTTAGCTGTCACTTGTAAACTTTACACACAAATCAGTTTATGGACGAAACAAAACGAAATACGCAAAACAAAAAGTACACTGAAAGAAATTTCGTTGTCAAATTTTTTCATGTCATTATTGCCACATTGAATTTTTAAATATATCGATACACTCAATTATCGATGGCCTAAGCTGGCGTAAATGTTAACTCGATAACATCGCCTGTTAACTCGATAAGAGCTCCTGTTAACTCGATAACATGTTAGAATAAACGCTATTTGGCGCTTAAAGTATCGATATTTGAAAACTTCAATAATACTTTACCACATGGCCTGAATCTACAAAATAAAAACGAAAAAGAGTATGGTTTATTAGCATTCTCTATATAATATCACCTATTTTTAATTTTTTCATTCTTCTTAAACAGGCGACGAGGATAAGGTCCTATGTAAAAGCCACAAGCTAAATAGATACACATATGTATGTACCTAAAGAGGACTGTGCTCGGTAATAAAAATCGATGGGTATTTTTACCTATTAAAGATAAGTCGCCCACAAATTTCCATGCTTCCGCTTCACCCGCCAAATATGCCGACACCCACGCAAAAAGTGGGCAAACAAGCTGGCGGCTTTCAGCCAGCCGTCTATTTTGGCCCAGGTCCAGGTCCAGCTTTTTGTTCAGCATCTCGTGTCGCCGTCATAAATTACACTTTCAAATTATTTGCTACATTGCACTTTTTGGAAAAGCACGCCTGAATTTGGGTCAGACTCCAACACCGACTCCACCGCAGCAGCCTTCAGTCTCTAATGCGCATTTACATTTTATTTTATTTGCCTAAAATTAATTGCTTGACTTGGGTTTTTCTTTTTTTCTGTTCATACAATGGATGTTTGTGGCTTTTGGAGCGCAAACTTCAAGCAGAAGATGAAGCTCAACAAGTACAAGAAAACGAAGAAAAAGAAGAAGAAGAAGTGGCAAAAGACAAAGAGTAATTAAAACAACAACAATTATGGCTTTATTGCAAATTCATTTTCAGTTGTTTTGTTTTATGTTTTTTTCTTCAGTTTTTCATAGTTTTTCTTTAAAAATACTCTTAAAAAATATTTAAGGCATTAACCTTTTGATCTTAAATTTGTAACGCAGAGAACGAGTATTTAAAGTGCAGTTAATATGCATAGTGTACAACATTTGAGTAGTTTAGCCTAAAACTGACGGACGGATATTTCTTATAATTTCAATCTAGGGCAAATAAAGGAGTCTCTAGGTTGTGATTGGTTAACAGGGCCGATATGATATTTCAAATCGTAAAATATCGATTAATGCTGAAGACTATCGATTAATGGTATGAAAAAAAGAAGCTCCCGACAAAATACAAATTATTATGTTCATTAGCTCTTAATTTTAACACTTTCATTATACAAAAGTTTCACTTTAAAATATAAGTTTCTTTGACCAAAGGGTATCAAAATCTCGTGGTAGTCTCAAGTACAACTGGCCCTCTGCGTTTTTTGGTTCAACGTTCTGTTTTGCTGCCCAACCAGGCAACCATATTCCATGTTGCACGCTTCGTTGCACATCATTGCATTAATTTGTTCGTTAAAATTTGTTGAAAAAAAAAGTTTTCTTGTTTTCTTATTATTTGATTATTGCTGTAGCTGTTGCCGCCGCTGTTGTTGTTGCTGTTAGTTTTAAGAAATATTTCATCATTTGCTTGGCGATTTGTTAATGTTTGCCTTTTGTATGTCCGTAAGACATGATTTGGCTGCTGGTTGTTGCTATTGCTATTATTATAATTAAGTTCATGGTAAAACACTTTCAAAGTGGCCATAAAAATAGCAACGCAACGCAACGCAAACACAATTGTCGGTTAGAAAACACAAAAACGGAATCAAGTCAGTAAATGCGTGGAGAAATTTTCTATGTAACAATAGAAGAAGAAAGGTTTTTTTTTGGGCTTTGTTATATGCAGATGTACTTGAAGCTAAGTTACTCTTACAATTTTAAACAGGCTTCGATATATATTACACCAGAAAATACTCTATCGATTATTTTATCGTTTCCATAGATCGTTTCCATTGTCATAGTCATAGAATATTTTGTTTAATAGTTTTTGCTCATTTGGTTTAGAGTTTTCGATTTGTGTAACATATTTCAATTTGGGTTAAAATTCAAAACATAGCCAACAAGTTTAAAATTTTGCTGTTTCCTAGAAATCTTTATTTCTCGTTAACTTAAAAGGCATCAATTTCAGAGAGAATCGCTTTGGAAACCATTTCAAAATATGTTTTGCCAAGTCATTACAACTATGCGTGAAATGGAGTTTTCCGTATATGTATATACATTTGAATATAAGCAAATAAAAGAAATATAATAAACTAAATTCCATATTTTTCAAATTAAAAAGATGTCATTTAAAAAATATTGAGGTAACTTCACTTGAAGACGAAGTGAGAAATCGTCTTGAAAGTTGTAAAGTTGCAACAAGTTGTTTGATTGCCTCCTTTAAATCTTTATTTACATAAAAAGGACTTCTAAAATTTTAAAATTTAGATATAATTTTTTAACAAATGTTTGAGTTGTATGCAAATTTATGGATTTTAAACTAAGTATTCTCTTTAATTCTCACAAAAATGTGTTTACCTTAGTTGCTTCAATTTGTATAAAGATAATTTTGCATAGATTCACAATGGCTTTGTTTTTTTTTTTTATGTAAGAGTATGCCAAACAGTAATAACCCTGACGTTTATCTACAATTTTTTGTTGATGTTTGTTTTTGTTGTACGAGTGTATCTGTATCTACATGCCACACATTTGTCGGCGGCATCTCTTTCTACTTGCTCATGGATAATGGGCAATGGGCAATGGGCAATTGGCATTCGTTTTCCGTTTGATGCATGCAAATGAGTTAAATTTTAGCGACTTAGTAAGAATGGCAACTAAGACTCTACAACACAGAGAAATGAAAGAGTAGAAGAAGAGCTTGTGGAGGAAGAGCCAGGGCCAATGGGTTTTCACTTTCGCATCTCGTCGACACATTGGTCGTTATCGCTTTTCATATTTACAGTTTACAGTTAATTTATGCCGGCAAACGAATTTTCACTCTCGCTATTTTTCCGCATTTTAGAGACTGGGAAAGTGGCAGCAGCAGCGCATCCGCCAAAAGGAAAGAAGAAAAAATTGAAAATAAATATATATGTATATATATGTATAAAAAAAATGTTAGATACATATGTATAAAAATAGCCAAAGCCAGTCACAGTCTGAAGGCCCAAAAAATTGTGACGGCGTCGGCGGCGGCGGCCAAACTTGTGGGTTAGATTAGAAAGTGGTTGCACCGGCAAAGTGCCAACAGGAGGGGGGGCCAGTGGCAGTGGCAACAGCCACAGCAACAGATTCTTTATAAAAAAAAAAAAAAAAACTGTGCCGCACCAAGAGTTGCCGTCACAGACTCCGGCTCGCCACAAACACACACAGAAACACACACACACCTATACATCTACATTAATTGGCATTTTTGCATGCTGCTGCACTGCATCTGGGAACCGGCTCGCCTCTCCGTTTCGGTGTTGCTCTTGGTCTCGACAATTGCGCTTGCGTCTTTTGCCCAATGAAAGAGAAAATTGGCCTACCCCAAATCAAGTTCACTATCATTGGCCATTCCAATGATGACGACGACGACGACGACGACGACGACGACGACGATGCCAATGCCTATGGGCCAGATTTTGTGCAAACTAATATTTTAAAATTGTTGATTATGATGACTTTTCATTTCGCTGAGATCTGGATCTGAGCATCAGCTACAGCTACATCAGCAGATCGGGAGCGACTGCAATTGCAGGCCAAAGTGTTTTTTTAATTTGACGTTTGGTTGCTCCCTCCCCCCTCGGGGCACAAGCACAATGGCATGGCAATTAGCCATTGCAACTAGCTGCCCATCTACAATGGAAAAGTTGCAAGTTGCTAGCTCTAATAGGCTAGAAATGCGAAATCAAGAAAATTGATTAAAAGGCTCAAGTGTCTTGCAACTGATTCTCCGACAAAGGCAAGTTAGAACAAAAACTTCAGACAATTATTTAACCATTAAAAGTGGCAAATAAAATGTCTGGTTAACTATTAGTTAGGTAAATTAAATGTTAGATCTTTCGACTAGTAATTGAAAGAAATGTCGCTGGACTACAACGAAATACAATTTAAGTTTGACTAGCAAATGAGAATACTCGATGGCCAAAAGTATCTCAAAAAGAGATAAAAGTTGGTAGATTTGCTTTCTATTACAGAATTGGACCTCTCTGCATTTTTTATTTCAAATTTGTATTGAAAAACAGTTGTTATGCATGTCAAATTCTTGAGTTATTGGTTTAGTTGTCAAATTTCAATTATATCATGGTCACTTTTCCTAGCAATCATTTTTGTTGTGGCATAATGAAGATTGACCGTCGTCAGAATTTCTCAAAAAAAAAAAATTCTAACGGTTTCGCTTTCTTATCTGTCTTCTATAGAAAACATTTTGTTGTTGTTGTTTTTTTTTTTTGGTAATTTGTTTGCCCTCCATGCACAATTGGGTCACCTTCGCCTCGCATATGGGGCTAGATTAACACAATGGAAAAGATATACAAATTTTTTTTTTCTATAGACGCTTCAGTAATTTCCACACTTTAGTAGAAGAATTTCCTTGGGGGCATCTTTTCAAAGTCAGTCGGAAGCAAACGAAACTGACATTGGGTGGCCAGGTAAATAAATTTAAATGGTTTCTTTGCTTCCTCAATAGGTTGGACATGGGGGCGTGGCTTGGCCCCGTAAAGTTGCATAGTTGCATATGTAATACATACATTTTGATATGATGGATGAATTGCTTTGCTTTGCTTTGTGGATTGCGAAAATCGCATTGGCCAAAAATTTAATGTGCCGTGAAATGTAGTTGAATAATAGGCGGGGGGGAGCTCCAAAACTCGAACTTGAGGCCAAGCGGATTGGGTAAGAGATTTTTTTATAAGTTTCTTTCCTTCTTCTTGCCAGATTGCCCAGTTCACATCAAATGTTTGGATGAAACCCAAAACTTTAATTGTGGATTTAGCCAGATGGCTGGCCTTTCAACATGTTATTATTATTATAGCCCACTTCTTGAAAAGGGCAACAGCATATAAATTTCCGTTTTGTTGTTTTGGAAAGCAAAATAGAAACTATATAATTAGTAATGGGCTCTAGGTACGCCCCAAAGGCCTCTCTCTATCCAAACGAATAACCCAAAAGCTACAATGTAAGCCAAACGAAACCGAAAACTCTCACAACAGATTGAAGATGACAATGATGTATGAGATTCTTGAAACTGAAACCAAAACCGAAAAAAAACAAAAAAAACAAAAAACCAAAAAAGCACTTTTCGTCTTGATGGAGAAGGCCATGATGGCTGGTTGGCCAGGCAATTGACTTTCGCGGTTGTATGACACTTGAAGTACTCCCAGGAACTGGCTAGAACCACTTTCTACAATGACCGCGGCCAAAGTAAAAGTTGAGGAAGACGTTTCAATTTGTACCCGACTTCTTCTTCTTCGTTTTTAATTTCCCCGCCCTCCACCCTTGCTCGCTCGCTCTCCCTCTTGTCAGTCTCTTGTTGATTTTTGTTGCTGTTGTTGTTTTCTTTTTTGCTTAATTACAGCGTGAAAAAAAAAAATCGTAAATGTTTTAAGGGCAACGGAACACTGGAAGACAATAAGTATGGAACTAAGCAAGATTTTGTCGACTACCGCTGAACCTAAAGGGGCAAATAATTTCTTGTTATGAAAAGGAAATGGGAAATTATTACGAAAAAATTATGTCTGTCTTGGGAAATAGGAATTGGAGCGATGGCTCTATGCTAAAAAAACGGAAAAACAAAAAAAAAAAAAAAAAAAAAAAAACAAAAGACTGAGGCAACAAACTCCCATCGAAGGTGAGCATCAACAAGACGGTGGCAGCTCAGCTCGGCGGCGGCGCCCGCATCTTTAAATTCAATGCAAATTAATTTATAACAACTTGCAGACTACTGGCTTAATGTGGTTTTTGTTTGCTGTGTTTTGTTTTTTATAGTCAGAAAGATCGCATTAATTATGCCAAAGACAAAAGAGCAACAGAAGAAGTGTTGGGACTTTTGTATGTTGGTTGTTGTTGCCCCAGCGACTAAGTACAGTGTGGCAAAAGCATATTGATTCAATTTGAACTGAAGTGAACTTAAAATGTTTGGTTTTGGTTCCCATCGATCATCACTCAAAGAGTGTCTAAAAAATATTTAATTGTAGTGCTTAAAGCATAATTTAATACTCATGAAATAGGCCATTTATTTTATTAATAATAAAAAAACTTGTGATTAACTAAAACTAAAGTAAAGTATCAAGTGTTAGCCCGGTTTCTTAGCCAAAAGCCTGCTAAATAAAATGTCAAAATTTGCTTTGTTTATAAGTAATGGTTTGTCTTTAAAATTTGAAACTCATAATTTTAAGTATTAACAAAAAAACATTAATTTGAAATTGATATACAAATATCTTTGGTAAACAAAAAGTGCACAACTAAAACTACGATTTTACTTTAAGTTTATACGCGTTGAATGCTTGAGCTTAACACTGTTAGGCACCACTGTTCGAGTTGTCTAGAAGAAATTGAAAAATTTATTAGATGCACAATGCATAGATTTGGATATAAATTAGCAAACCATCAAAATAAACAGCATCAACCTAAATTCGTTGGAAAAATTCGCACGGTCAACGAGTGATGAGCAAAACGTCGAAGACGCTGCCAATGATGCAGGCAGCGTAAATGCCATTCTTGAAGAGCATGAACAAGATTCAATTTCCGGCAGCAGATCTCTAATAGGAATAATAAACCTAAACGGAGCGTAAACTGTTTAACAATATAGAAATTATGTGAGTCGAGATGACCTCACCGGCCGTAAGAGAGCCAACAGTTAGAGCAATGAAGGCACCTTGAAGCATACGTAAATTGAGGGCACTGATCATTTCGTTATCCTGTGCCGGTGGTTGTGGACTGGCAGCTGATTCACCGCTACTCTTTGAGTTTGAATTGGCATTCTCGGAGGCAGCCAGTTCTTTGGATTGTTGCGCCTGATCCTGGGACATCATGCGAGCCTGCAATTCGTATTCGGCTGTCGTCATTTTGTCCAATATGCCACCTTCAAATAGATGCATCAAGCTGTAAGAATTAAGACGAGATATTGATGCCATTATATTGAATGCATGATGAACCCACACATCATTGAGGCTATCCAAGAAGGGGCAACCAATCTGCACCGCCACAGCCGAGTAGCGAGTATACAACTTTTGACTCAATTGGAACTTCTTGGCTCCATATTGCTGTATATTGAAGTAGAGCGTCTCCCGTCCACCCAGCACCGCCTTGTTCTCGCTGCCATCGGCTATTAGCTTAATGCCCGCCTCAACTGAATTGATGAGGAAACCCTTGTGATCGGCGGGCTCTTGTTGACGCATCAGTGCATAAAGCTGACGAAATAGTTCGGTGCCATTCTCCAGCATTTCCAATGAGCTGCTCTCCTTCTCCACATACAAGCGATAGCCATCGTGTATCATGGCCGTTTGGAGGCGTTGCAATGTATTGATGGGCGCCTCATGAGCCGGCCGAGCAAACTGCGAAGTCAGTTGGGCGGAGTACACATCAGCCAGAACATACGTGGCAGCTATCCAATAGACTATGGTAAGAAACTTGGCGCGATAGCCGTGATATAACTCATGACACGCTGACAACAAGTAATGAAGTAATAAGTAAAATAATTATTCCAATGGCCAAGATACTTACACTGCTTGAGAAACAGTCTCAAGGTGAACCAAATGCATTTCTCAAACAACTGCGTGGGCATTTTGGGTTCCAAAGGCATTCTTCGTCTCCTTCTTTGTTTTATCGTTACCAGACAAGGTGTTATCTCCTTGATATAGGCCATATAGATGCACAGCTCTCCAAGTTGTTCAACATCCAAGGTAATTCTACGATTTCGCCATTTATATGGCATGGCTATGATACAATAGAAAATGGGGCCAGAGAAAACTATGGTCAAAATGAGATATGGCCAAATATCCGGCTTGAAGGGTCGCATTATGGCTAGAGCTTCATTCAAACGACGTGGAGCGTGTGTGGCAAAGGCGCCAGAGTCAGCCAAGGTGAAAAATGAGAATTCAATGGCTTTACGGCGCTCCCAACTCAGGCCCACATCGCCGAGAAAGAAATCAGCCAGCTGCAGAACAAATATTAAACCAAATTTTACAGTTTTCCAATGAAAATGACTTAATCTTACACCTGTCTGTAGCATGCCTATGCCACCAGTGAAACTATCATTTGAATCCTTAGACTCTTCTGTTTTTAAAGAACCTTGAGTTCTACCAGAAGCCTCAATATATACGAATTGAAAGTTCATATGCTGAGATAACAGGGTCAACAGACGATGATCACGACCGCCGGTCACATTGACATATTCCAAAGTATTAAAGTCATCATCTTCATCACTAGAATCATTGCGGTTCGTATAACTTTCACTGTTATTATTATAACTGACCCAGAACCAAGGGGGGGACTGCAAGCGAGAGAGATCATTTTCTCACCCAAAAGTAAAACTCATTCATTATTGTTAGTTAGTTAGTTTCTCACATGAAAAACTGGCACTCTGAATTCACGACCCTCGAAATTTGAATAGATCATTCCGGCACTGGGTAAGAGCGGTGACTTCTGTAGACCCAAATTCTCGCCATCATACCAATTGACCAATTTCAATTGGCTTATTCCCGTCGGTCGTGCTTGATTGTAATAGATACGAAATGCCTTTGGTCGTGGTCGTGTAATAATTACCGCTCGCATCGGTTCCTCGAATCTCACTCTAGACGGCTTTGGTGGGGCAATAGCTCCCCAGTAGTAGATAAACAGACTCAAACGGTGAGCCAGACGACGCATTCGCACCGATATCTCATACGGTTCATCAAATATCAAGGTTACACACTCAATTGAACCATGAAGGCTCGCCTCAATATAATCAATAAATAGCTCCATGTCGTAGAAGATCACAGATTTCATATAGAGACCATGCAAACGTTGGATAAAGTCATCAAGGTGTATGCTGTCATCATCCTCACAATCGAGTTTAAGATAATTTGATGTTGGTGGTGCCAGAATGGCCAACTGGCGGAGTTTAAGGCCATTAATGATCTGGGATAAAGCTAAAATGGAAATTTAGAAAATTTATCATATTTAGAACCCACTTTTAAACGAAAAAAAAAACACATTGGCTGCACATTTTTCCCAAATAACATAGCCCCTAAAAATTAGGAAAAATGAGAAGTTCTTGAAACTTGAAATTAACGATTTACTAACGATTACTTAAAAAGAAGTAAAAACAAAGAAAAAAAAGCAACCATTTGCTTTATACAAAATGTAGCCAAATTTCATGTTTTGGTCAAAAAAATCCGAAACCGTTGCGGAATAATGGAAAAACAAATATTAATATGTAGTGCGGCCTCAATTTGCCTAAGTTAACTCAAAAATTCTCTTTCTCATGAAGGCCACTAAATTTAATAAAAGGTCCTTTTCGAAACTTTGCCATTCATGTAGAAGTTTCGTTTTTTCTCATTATTTTTGAAGTTGTTGTTGCATACTTTTAGGGGTATTAAAAGCAAATGAATGAACTAATTAATTGCAAAGTTGTGTGAACCATTTCTTAAATATTTCTAAGGACCAAAACTATTGGTTTTGAGTTAGTAATAAATTTTCTAGTAGTCACCAGTTTTTTGACTAAAACTTCACGTTTAAATCCATCTAAAGAAGATCTGTATTCTCGTTTCTTTAAATGTTATGTCGATTTTTTTTTTTGTATACCTTGGAGAATACCGAATTTTTGAAATTCAAAATACCTTAGAAGATACAGCCTTTTTTTGTAAAGAAATGTCTTCACAAAACGCGTTCACTTTAAGCGCGTTTTTGAACTGGCGCCCATAATATCTCCAGTTGACCTAAACCGATTTTAATGAAACAAAGTGCAATCAACGCAGAATTGTCACCATTCACATGTGAACTTCAATCATAAATTTGAGAACTTTTTACTACTATTTTACACAGTGCGACAAGAGAAAAGAACTGAAAAATTGATTTTAAATATTTGAATGGCCGCCATTTTGTCAAAAAAAATCACAACATTTTTTCCAAGTCCAAGAACAACATCTATGATGATCAAAATGTTTGTTTTTAATTTTTTTTGTGATTAATGGGAGACGCAAAATCGCGGCCGCCAGAAATACACTTTTTTTAAAAACCAACTTTGACGGCCCAGAACTATACAAACAGCCCTCGTTTTCATGTAGGCAACTTTTTTTTAAATAAAATGTGAACTTAGTGCAACGTAATATCGAAAACAGATTGACAATATCTCTTTGCGTTGAAGAATAAGATTTTTTTAAAGAAAAATTGACTGAGAAACCAATTATATTTTACTGTTATTCTTAGAAAACCCAAGAAAACTTATAAATTAGTTGAAGAAATTTACAAATTTTTGAGAAAGTTAATTATCGTTACTTGAACCAAAAGTGAGCAACACTTGCTAACAGTATATTTGGCTAGGAATTTTTGCAAATACAAATACGCAATTTGAACAGTTTTAGTTGCAATTGCCACGCTTTAAAAATATTGCCACATTAGATTACACCTCTACGATATTTTCACACCTGTTCTTTTGGCTCATTAATTTTTCACAATGTTCACGTGCTTATCTGCAGTTCATCTATCCTCACCTATAGCCACATCCGTCTTATTGCAGTTCTTGAAACTGAGCTTGGCCGACACCAAGACCAGACCAGAAGACCAGAATAGCAGCAGACCAAATGCCAGAATCGCCCTTTGCATTTTTCCTCACTTTGAGCTGTGGTCCTCTGAATGTGACTTCCTTATATACTGGCCATTTATGATGGACGGACGCCGCCGTCTATAGCCGCCGCCTCCCCTTGACCTGCACCTTTGATGTGCAATTATAGCATCAGTGCTTAAATATCACATGTCAATAGACAAACTCCGGTAAGTTTTTGTAAGGGAAAAAGAACAGACAGCTGAGACATTTGGAACAGGCAGCCAGGCAGCCAGGCAGCCCGTAGCCATAGGGCTAAGACTATCGATTTTCATAATCATTGACTGCACACATACACACACACACACAAGTTGCCCCAACTCTCCATCTAGATTCCAGCAAAATATTTCCTCTTATTGACTAGTATTATAACTATTTTTTTTTTTTTTTTTTTGTTACTACTTTTTGTTTTAATTGTCAGAAGTTTGTCATTGCTGTTTTCTCTGACAATTTCTTTGATTCTCTCTCTGTCTGTCTCTCTGTCTCTCTGTCTATCTTTCTGCATTTCTTTTGGCTGTTTTCTTTTTCATTCCATAGATCGATCGAACGTTCAATCGATCGATCCGTGATCGTCATGTGTTTGTTGTCAATCTTCTAATGCTGTTGACATTAATTCCGTGTTGTGCGCATTTTTCTTTTTCTTTCATTTGGCCAAGGTTTTGCTGGCTTTCAACTCTCATGTCAACGCTCTACTTTGCTCTGGCTCCAAGCCAATGATTTATCACATAAGACGGACAGAGACTCTGGCTCCAAGTCCAAAGCTGTACATGGTGGCTAGAGCTGAAGCAGAAGCATCGTCTCACAGATTACATGAAGACATGCCAATGGGCCAAAGACTCCTCATATCTCTATTCCCCTTGCGCTTGCTCTCCCTCTGAATCTCTCTCTCTTTCTCTCTCTCAGGCTCTCTCTCTGTCTTTTTCTTGAATGGGGCTTGACTTGCCTTTAAGACACATAGAAAATAGTGGAATAGGAAGAACTTTCGGTTAATAAGTGCAGGGTATATAATAGTCGTTGTAATCCTATTTCCAATATTTTATTTTTCATAATTAATATTTATTTTTGATAGCCAATTCAAAATGAAAGCCTCTTTCTGTTAATCGTTTTGTTTGACCAAATTGGTTTTTGTCGCCGATTTCGATGAGATAAACGCCCGCAGCTACTACGCATATTGACATATTTATATATAGAGAAAGAAGGAGAGACAGCAAGAGCAGAAAAAAGGAGGGAAAGAGAAGAGACGAGAAATATGATGACCCGTTTATGATATGACAAGTGTGTTTTTTAATCGCCTGAATGTAATTGTAACGTATGCCCCCCAAGGCAAATGGAAACCGAAAGCCACTGCCACAGCTACAGACAAACTTTGAGTCCAAGTTGGAGTTGGAGTTGATGCCGGAGTTGAAGCTGATGCTGGAAACTGACCTTTGCTCAATACTCACACACACACACACACACACACACCGGCATGGTCTGCATCCGTGGCTATTTATAAAAATAAAAGTAAGTACGACATATATACAAACATCTACCAGAGAAATACCTACATATATACATACATACAAACACATATATGTATATGTATATAAGAAAAAAGAAAATAAAAATCTGCGCGTTCGACAACTTGTTAAACTTCAAACTGTCTGCAAACGCGACATTGTCTGATAAACCAGCCAACGATCCAACAATCCATGCTGAGTGGGCAAAATGTCTGGCGATTGCATCTGCTTCTCTTACTCTTACTCCAACTCCAACTCCAACTCTGACTCTGACTCTGACTCTAGGTATGACTCTAAAATGTGGCCCAGGATGGAGCAGCAAACGCAGCAGCGGCAGCCTCACGCCAACACTTTTTGTTTCAACGCGCACGATAGTGAAATGTCCAGATCCAGATCCATGTCCCTTGTCCCAGGTCTTCGGTCTGGCCCTTATACAGAGTTAAGACAGACTAAGTGGATTGGCGGTGGCGGTGACGGTGGCGGGAAGGGCCACGTTACCGGCACGATTAAATGCACTTTGTTTGTTTTTGCCTGGCTACCGCCTCCTCCTACTCCTCCTCCTTCTCCTCCTCCTCCTCCATAATCTACTACAACTTTTGCTTATCCCTCCCAACCAACCCACACACCCCATGCGATCTTTCATCTCCAGAGCCAGCTGTCAATTCTTAGAGCTCGCATGTAAATCACTTAGCGGTGACACGAACCAATAGTTGGATAAGATTTTAATAGGTACATAAAACAAATTCAATGAACTTTATTTAGTTCTTTTTTTTTTTTACCAAAATATTCCATAAATGAAGTCCCACAAAAGTTCCTTATCATCATCCGAATCCTTTTTGTCCTCCTTATCTTTTTTGCCCAATTCGTCAAGTTTCTTTTTCAGTTTCCTCAATTGTTTCTCATCGCTAAAAATTGCTTTGAATACACGCTCCGAGAAAGGATCATAAATGCCCAATTTCTGAAGCAGCTTAAGGATACGTTTTTCAAGTGCAGATGGACGTTTTCGGGAAGTGAGCTTGCCATTTCCATCATCTATATACTCAGTTCCTCCCAACTGGGCGTAAGTGTAGGCCTTGTAAGCATTATAAACTTCGATTTTCTCGTCCAGCAATTCAAATGGCAATTTGACTGCATCCGCCAGACGTTTGTAGTGTTCCATGAATTCCGGATTTGAATGAAAGCCCTGTTCGTCTGCGAGAGTTGCCTTTATCCTGTTTGTAACCAAATCGTGCAGTTTGATCAATGACTCCATGGGAAAGGCATCCTGGCCTGCGATGCACTGCATCAGCAACAAGGCGAGTGGCACAACACCAGCAGCTAGCAGCGACATGATCTTGGAAATGCAACTGTTGCATGCTTCAGTCAACTGTGGAGCTTTTAAAGCCACTTTGAGGCAACTTTCCGATAAGCATGACTTATGGATGCCAACATAGAATGTCTATTTTGGCAGAGAGCAGGTCATAAAAAATAATTGAATTTCGAAGGTCAAGTGTTGTAGGTTAGAACTATCTTTACAACCTTTTCTGGCGGGCAAATTTTGACCCTATTTTTATTAAATTAAAAATAATTTGCCTGAAAATATATTCATAAATTATGTAAGCTGATTCTCACAATCAGCAAACTTCACATTCGCCTTGAGACTTCAGCCCTAATGACTTTTCTTAAGTAACTTGTTCTCATTACGAACTGCTTCAACCTTTCTGATAAATTCAACTTTTGTATAATTGCCATGTATGAATAATTTTGAATTACAAAGTAGTCAACTATAATAAGATTTCTTTATTATAATCACTCTCTGTCTTCGTTCTTTGTCATATAACATCTTTTTAGACGTTTCAACCCTGAATTAATTTATTAAAAGTCGATTTTTTGTTTCATCTTATCAATTTTATTTGCTGCTTGTCCTAAATTTTGTTTCTCTTTTGCATTTACCATATTTTTACATTTATGGACTTAAAAGGATAACAAAATAAGACTCATAAAAAGTCTTAGGTAATTTTTCTACTGATAATTTAATTTTTTATTTTTTTAAGACGTTTTCTGTATTAAAATTATATACAGAAAGAGTAATGCCTATGGTTTTAATTATTAATATTAATTATTGTTTGCAAATTTTATAATGTTATTATTAATTAAAATTATTTCAAATATTTTTTTGTGCAACGAACTTCAAAATTATTTTCAGGCTATAAAATTTACTTAAAGAGTTTGGATGCTCTAATTTCTTAGCCACAAAGCAGTCCTTGTGGCTTATTGGTAACGGCCTTAGGTTATATTAGGTTATTATATTAGACAACTATTTCTAACTTTTGGTTTATAAACAAAAAAAAACGAACTCAAAGAATAATTTATGAGCAGATAAATTTTATTTGATTATGAATAACCAAGCACACGATATTTATTTTATTGGTTAATATCAATTATAGAAATCATCGTAATCGTATTCATCGTCGTCATCACTTTGGCATGTCTTGCTGTTAGCTTCCAGTTTATAGCTCTTTAAATCATTGGATAAATTAAGGACATCTTCCAATTCTTCTAGCTGCTTTTTGTAAACCCTTCGGCAAGAGTCCGACACATCATCTGGCCGATCGATTAATATTTTTAAAACAACATTAATGCGTTTCGATATGCGCTTCTCCAATTGTATACGATTGTTGTTGTATTGTCGGAATCGGTCATAGGAATGAAATTTGATATCGATTGAATTTTCATCCAAACCGATTGCTTGTTCAAGAATACTCAAATGCGTGCTGTATTCCTCATTATCCTCGTAATGACCCTTCTTTGAAGAATCGATCAGTGTTTTTATTTTCATGTTAATTTTTTCATTCAATTTCTTGAGACCGTTTTTCTTTTCGTTTTCCTCCTTCTCATCCTTTTCTTTCTTCTTGGTATCACCATCCTTTCCGGGGGCTTTAGTTGTTGACGGCGATGACTGACAATAGATGTGACAAAATATTAATATGATTTTATATACCCATTAAAAAAAAAAAAGTTATAGTTACAGTAGTCGTCTGCTCGGATGTGGTCAGGTCCTTTTGAGTTGTTGGCTGCAAAAATATGTTAAAATTACCAATTTTAATTTTATATATCTAAAGTTTTGTTTTCAATTACCGTTGGCAACGTGCTTGAAGTGGTTGGCGCCTGGAAAGAGATGTGCGGTTTATTAAGACGATTTTATATTCCATTCCATGATTAAAATATGGCAATTGTATAATAAACAATTTTAAATATTTCAAAAGTATAGAAGTAGTCGTGGTCGAGTCAGTTAATATTTCAGTCTGTTTCATGAATAAGATATGACAATTATTTAATTAATTTTATGTGTTTTAAAGGGATTTACCGTCGAATCCGTGGACGAGTCGGTTGATTTTTCAGTCTGTTCCTTTTCTGTTGAAGGTTTTTTCGTCTATTCCATGAGTACGATATGGCAATTATTTAAACAGTATATGTATATGTACAATTATTTAGTTACCGTAGTTGTCGTGGTGGTCGTTGTGGTCGTGGTAGTTGTGGTCGAGTCGGTTGTTGATTTGTTTTTTTTATCCTGAAGTAGGATATGGAAATTATTTAAACAATTTCATACTTTACGCTTTGTTTAGTGTTCACCTCACCTCAGTACTATTGTCTTGACTTCCACCTGCTTGTTGGCGGGCCAATTCGGTCCAGGGATCACTTTTTGTTTGCGGCAATCCCTCGAGCATTTCAGCAGCCACTATATAAGAAAAACAAACGAACTAAATAAAATCCATCTTTCTGTGTCAAATAGAATCAAGTTTACTTACGGACTACAAACGTAATCGTCAAGAGTAGTTGGCAAATTGAATTGAATCCCATATTTGCCGGCTAGTTCGCTGTAAACTGTGCTTGGTGAACCGAATCCTCGACTTTTATACTCACCTAATTTTTGCACTTACATAATGCTATCAGATAAACTTAAATGAAAACTGTCAAAACATAAATTATTTTGCGAGTTTTCATAAATATAGATTTCGTATATTTTTTTTTACAAAAGTAAAGCTTCTAAAATATATAGATAAGAAGTTTTTAGAGCCAATGTTAAATTGTTAATAAATAAATATTATCAGAAGGAAATGAAATTGAATTTCGCCGATTGGATAATTAACAAACGACGCCAAGTGTCGACATCTATGTCAAGGCATTGTAAAAATTTTGAAGAATTTATTTCGTACTGCTTAAGAAAATCAATTTTTGAGTTTTCAAAACATGCTACCATAGTTTTAAATCCTTGGTAAATTCTAAATTAAATATGTTTCGAAGAGTCTGGCTTTCTTATCGCAAAATGTATGCTTTGCTAGGTTGGACATTCTTTTTAATTAACGTTGAAAACGGCCATTTGAAGTTTTTTTCCCAAATTGTTTTTTTCTCATGTCACACTGGGCGTATGTGGAACTTTTAGAAAATAAAACAACTGTACTTGGTTCTGAATAAATTGACTTTTAATGTTCTTTGTAGCCCTGTAAAATTATTAGCATTTAATAATCATATTAGGTAATATCACTATGGCAGAATAATTGTATCGATTTCCGTATTATCGTTGCTCACGAGTATCGATAAGTAGTCGGCATCGTGTGGAGCTATCTCAAGATAACTGTTGTTCAAAGTTAATCAATCTGTAAGGAACAGCGTGTGCGGTGCCACTTAAAATATATGGGAAATATATTGCACAGGCATGATCGCCTTAAACAGTCTAACTAGCTAGTTAGTTCTTACACAGTTCTAAAGGAAATTCTGAAAATAAGCGCTACAAAGCATTACAAAACCAATTTGTTATGCTTCAATCGACATTTTAGAAAATATACATTTTTGTAGTACCAGAAAACTTTTAGTTAACCACCGCACAACTAATTGATTTAGTTCTAAAGTTAAAAATCTTACTTAGTACTAATTTCAAAAAGAATTTAAATAATTTATGCAGATCTGGTAAATCGACCAAGGACAGCAAAGTCAAATTCAGTCAGAGTCAATTCTTTAGTATTCGGATTAGAACGGATCTTAGAAACAAAACATATGTGTATATATATAGCAGTGAATTAGTGAATTTTATTTCAATTTACTCTTCGATTTTAGAATAAATCGAAATCAACTTCAAAGGATCTCCTTGACCTGCACATTTTCTTGTTTGTAGCAAGACTTAGCTTCTTTCGGCTATTGGAAGATGTCAGAGCCCTGCGCAAACTATCCCTTTGCCGCTCATAGAATCGCTGGCATTTCCTATTTCTCCTCATATCGGGTATTAAGGAATTCAGTGTATGCACCCGATCATTAATCTCTTCGTCCAGTTCGTTTCGCCGCTTATTGAAAATATTTAATTCGGTAGCGACTCGTACCTTGTCGGATATTCTATATTTACTCCATTTTATGGCCTGCCTGATACGTTGTAGGAAATCTCCCAGCTCACTGGTGTGATACTTTACGAATCTATTTATTTCCAGAAGAGCTTTCAATTTCCGGTTCACATCGTCATTCTGTTCGATTAACGGATCCTTAGGGAAAAGAAAACGCCTCTTTAGATCTATCTCATGGGCAATTTAGGTTTTACTTACAACTGTCGTCGTCGTTCTTCTAGTTGTAGTGGTAGTCGTTCGTCTGGTAGTCCGTTTCTTAAAAAAAGAAAAGAAACATTACAGCTATATCTAAGGGATTTAATAGTTTACCTACAGTTGTTCTTCTAGTTGTGGGCTTTGTCGTTGTTTTTTTGGTGGTAGTAGTAGTTCGTTTCTTAAAAAGAGAAAAGAATCCTTGTACCTATGTATATCCAAGTGAATTTAGATTTAACTTACAGTTGTTGTCGTAGTTCGTTTAGTCGTATTTGGTTTCTTGAAGATAGAAAAGAATTGTTAAATCCTCTCTAAATAGGTTTCAATTTTAACTTACAATAGTCGTAGTTGTGACCTTGTGGTTTATTTTTTCGAAAAAAAGAAAACAATCGTTACATATGTTTCGTATTGAGTTAAAATTGAACTTACAGTTGTTTTGGGAGAGGGTCTGGGAGAGGTCAAATGACGGTGGGCAAAATTCCTATCTATGTGATAAGAAGACACATAGTGATTTATGCAGCTAAGAATGGCTAGAAGAATTATGCTATGCAGATGCATCTTGATCGAGTGGAAACCAAATTGCAACTAATTTTAACGATTTAGAGTTTCTAAAACTATACCGAGATAAATATTAACTGCTCTTCTTATGGCAAATTCTCTATACTCTACAAAAATACATTTTTTTAAACTATCAACCTTTAAAATCTCATCTTCCTTCAATTTAATTTCTACAATATCGATAAGAAGTGTATCCAAACCTTTAAGATAGAAATAATTGAAATGTTGGAACATAAAAACCTTATACACCATTCCATTCGTTAAATGTATGAATAGGGTATAATCCCTATAACCAGATTACGATCTGTTTAATTTCAATTCCACGATTTGCCATATGCTTTGTGGCCCTACAAATTATATTAAATACAATTGGATCCACATTTTATAGAGATTATTAACCGTTTAGGGAACTCAGATATAGAATAGATATAGAATCGGCTATTAAGTTTTATTGAAATATCTCTGGAAAACCAAAGTGGCTATTTTATTGTAACTTATAATACAAGAAATTACGAATGAGAGTCTGGATGGATCCTGTAACAGGTTAAAAGTTTCTTAAGAACTAATAATAGGATAAAAAATGTATTCTGGAACTAAAATTGTTGCCTTTGAGGACTTGGCATATAATGTGCATCAAAAATATTTGCAATTTCGCAACAAGTGATTGAACATTAATAATAATTAGTAGAAAAGCGAAACTTAATTTGTGGAAAAAAAAGGCAGACACAATTTATTGAGACATTTAGTTATCTATCACGATTTTCAGATAACCCATATAATCTAGTCATCATCCTCGCCAGGAGTCTCCTGCTCTTTATTGCAGGCTACAGAATTTTGTTGAATAGCCAAGGACTTCTTTGCATTGGATTGCTTCAGGGCCTTTCGCAGAGCATTCCTTTGGCGTATGTAAAATTTCCAGCAATCGCTATATGGCTTTTGAGTTGGTATTACATCATCGACCAGAATTTCTAAACGATCGGAAATCTGCTCCTCCAAATCTTTTCGCAATGTATCGTACTGATTGAACATGACATAGACTTGTCCTTTTTCAACCATTTTGTTTTTACTCCATTTGCTGGCCTCCTTGACGAGTTTCAGCCAGCCGTTAAGTTCATTATTTCCATGGGCTTCACCCTTCGCATAGGTCTCTAAGACATCCAACAATTTCTCTGTCACAGCTCTATCCTGTTCTGTAATGGGATCCTCCAAAATGAAGAAGATACGTTAAAGCCATTGGTAAATGCGCTTTTTTTTGGGTTTTAACTTACCAGAGTTGTTGTTGGATCTACCGCAGGAGGTTCAGATTGGCCAACTGCATATGAGGTTAGCAGAATAATAGTCAGTAACCTATACCAAAACATTTTGCTAACACGTTAAGGCCAAAAAGACTGTTGGTTGAGGAAAGGCTTTTCGGCTTTTATATAGAGAACAACATGGCGCATATGTTCTTTTAAAGGTATTTCTTTAATTTAGATAACTTTTAAAATATATGACTAAAATTTACGTAATTTACACTCTTTAGTGTGCTATTTGTTTAAGAGAGATAAAATACTTTTCGTTTGTTCAAGTTATTTTTATTCCAAAAACGTGTTAGACGTATCAAGTGTATAAGGTTCGAAACTTGGCTCCAAATTACATCATTTTATGTCTCCGCAGAGCCGGAATCGGCTGCATCTGAAAACATAAGATCATCAAATTCATCCGAATCATCATCATCATCGTCCCCATGAGGACATTTAAGTGAGTTCTCTTTGATTTTCGCCATCTTAATATCATTCGAGGACGTAAAGGCTTTCCTCAGAGCATCCCTTTGCTTTCTATAGAATGCAGCGCATTTGGTATCCTGTTCCAGGCGAGGAATTATTTCATCTGTGAGCTCAACTACCCGCTCGGTAATCTCCCTTTCCAACTCCATGCGACGACGATTGTAAGCGATGAAAAGAAGATGTACTCTAACCTTGTCCGATAGTCTATTCTGAGTCCATTTACTAGCCTCACGTACTTCTTCAATCCGATCGGCAAACTCTTGATTATTGCTCGTTTCTCCTTGCCACGGAGGTGTCAAAATATGTTTCAATTTCTCATTTATATCGTTCAATTGTTCCGTAATGGGATCCTACATAAAAAGTTAGTTCATAAAATAGTTTCAAGCTCAATGAGAGTAACTAACCAATGTTGTTGTACCGGGGGGATTGGTGGTATCCAGTCCGAATGCCACAACCAACAAATTACCAATTAACCAAAGACTCCAGAACCACATAATTTGCAACTTAACACTGACTGCTTAACTCACAAATAAAGCCATTTTATATGAAATATGAAATGCTGCTTAATGTAGATAATGCCGTTGGTATTTCAAGAAATTTTACGTGTAATTTATAGATTTTCATTATCAACTGATTTCCATTATTTACTTGTTTATGTTTCTCATTTATTAATTTCGACAAGCTTATAGAATACCACAAAAAAATTAAGTAGTATAAATATATCTACATCTAAAAAGGTAGTTTAATTCTTTTAAAACTAAAATGAATAAATAAGTTTTGTTTTGAATATAAGAGTTGATAATGTCTCAAATAAGTAGACCTGATAGTATTGCTACTTATTTAAGACTATTCAAATGTATACTACATATAGAGCAGATGAAGGAATCTTTGAAAACGTAGATACATAGATACTCATAAGGCAGTCAGTTTTATCAAATGATTTTCTAGCTTTAATTCAACTTGCTTAAACTATTTTGCTCTTATCCACAAATATGTTGTAATATAGAAAAAAGAATTACAAATTTGACATTACGAATGAAGCGGAAAAAATCTGAAAAAAAAACGACGAACTGAGCCACTTCAGAATTATCTTTTCCTGCAGCAATACCTGATTTGAAATTTCGCTTTCAGAAATTTAGCCCCACTATTCAAAAAAATTGGGTGACCCTCCTCTCTCCTACTTATGTACATTTGTACGTTCTTTATCGGAAAAAATCTGAATTAAAACTGTCTAGATATTCTTTAAAAGTTTTCTCTTATATACAAATGCAATTCACATACTTCATACGCCAATATACCGATAAGTATATATATTACCAGCTGATATAGGAACAATAGGTTAGGCAATTAATGTACGATATTAATTTAATATGAACAAAATCAATTGCCACCAAAGTAAAGCCAAATATAAAGACGTTTCCAGCAAAACCAAACCTAGTCGAGGATATAAAAATCTAAAACATAGATTAACTTTACAAAACCCATTACATATGTATCTCCTGATTAATTTAATTCGACTATTACATCAAATAGAATCATAGTTTGAAAATAGAATTCAGTTTTCATGGCATTGACTGGACTTTTGATATGACTTTTCTAATCAATTTTTGTTTTTTAATGGGATATAGTCGTTCTTAGCTTATAACTCTCAAGGGAAAAACTAGTTAAAAACACAAAACTGTCAAGATTTTATTTCACTAAATTTTCAATAAGGTAAATTTTTTTGAGTGCCCAACATAAATAAACTAATTACTACCATCCATAACAAAGTCAAAGTCAATCAGGAATAAAATGCAAGTAGCTTAGTCATATAGTAATTGGGTCAATCTAAATTTGTTTTTTTAATATTTTGCTAACATTCTTTTCGTTGTGTTATCCCGCTTGAACCGCTTATAGTATAACCGTTTCAACGGTTATTTCGTTTGTAATTGAAATCCACATCTGGTGGAACCTATGTGACGGTGCACAAAGCCAAACAGCTGCTCTGAGAGCAGCACACAGGTGAGCACAGGTGAGAGTCGTACTGAGGAAGGCAGAGAACGAGTCTCTGGCACAGGGCACGATCCACACACACAAAAAACAAAAAAAAACGAGTCGTTCACTTGGTCCGGTCTCCAGCTCCATCTTCGTCGTTGTCGTTGCCGCCGTCTGTGTCTCTTTCTCGGTTTCGGTTTCTTGTCTTGCAGTTTTTCCTCAAGTTGAAATTCAGTTCTTAAACGACTGCTGGCCGTGTTGGTAGCAAGACGCGGATGTGTGTGGTTGTATTATATTGCCAAAAACAGAAAAAGAAACACAATTTATAAACACACACAATAACGAGATGGTAAAAAGCGGACGCGACTCTAATTTCAGTTACTTTTTAGTTGGACATTTGTGAAATGCAAAACACAAAACACACATCAGCAGATTATAAATACCAAAAAAAGAAAGAAAAAAAGCAAAACACAAAATATAATAAATAAAGCAATATTTATGAATCAAAGTGAAATTGAATTTTAATTGGTCAAAAAAAAAAAAATAATAAAAAATCAAAATAAAAAAGGGCATAAATAATATGCCAAATGAATAAAGAAATCAAGAAAGTCAAACCAGTTCGACGACGAAGAAAGGTGCAAAACAACAACAAATACACAAATAAAACACAATCAATAAATGCAATGCGAAGTGCGATCACAAAGTGCAATTGAAATGGTGAAGAAATTTCAACAAATTATTAGAAACAAAATAATTAAGCAAAATTAATAATTTCACAACTCGAAACGAAGATAAACTTCAAAAAAGGTGCGTAGAAAATTTTCAATAACTTTGCATCTAACAAAAAGTAACAACAGCTGAGAACATAAACAGTTTATGCAAATAAGAATTGGTAACCGAAAATCAACCTTTTTTTTTTTTGTTTCTCAAAATCAACTGTCCAAACAATCAAATTTGTCTCAATATGAATATGAAACTTAAGAATCAATTTTTTAATTTTGTTTTTGTGTTGTTATCGTTGTTCTGGTGTAATGCAAAAATAATAAAACAACAACAACAAATACAACAAAATTTATAAAGCACAAAAAAATCAAAACGAGGAGAAACAAAAAAAACTGTTAAAACCAGTTTTTCAGTTGAAACGACAGCGACAGCGGCGGCGGCGCTTGCGCCAAGAGAGGAAGAAGAAAAGTTGCTAGGGCCGAGGCGAATCTTTGAGCAAACTGTGAACCAATGAAGCCGGCCCCAGACTCAGACTTTAGGCCCAGGCTCGACGGACTCATTTCCAGAGAGATTTCAGAAGAAGGAGGCGCAACGGAAGCCGAGCCAGAGAGCTCTTTTTGCTGTTGTTGCAGTTCCTCGTGGTCAGCTGCAAACGGTCGGACACACGCACGGGGGAAAGATGATAAAACAGAGATTTCAAAGAAATTTTTACGAGTCTCCCAAAAAATAATAAAAAAAAAAACCAAAATTAAAGAAGCAGGCAGAGATAGCCATAGAGAAAATAAGATAGTAGAAAAAAGAAAAAAAACTGAAAACTGTGCGAAATTCAAAAAATGAGTTGCATCTTTTCTTGAACACTGAAAAGGCAAATCTTCTGGATAAGTAGCATATATTTTTGTAGCATCATAAGTAGCCAATTTTTAGAACAAATTTCGAAATTAATCTCCTATAGTATATTTAGTTTTGAGCATTTGTCAAAATGGGATGACATTGCTATAAAAAAAATAAATTTATACTACAAGATTAAGGATTACATTTTTGGTCTGGAATTTGCCATTTTTAAGAAAGCCATTAGGCTTTCGAAAGATTTAGATAGATAAAAGCTTAACTTCTCCAGCAAAAACTTAGCTGATTATTGATTAACAAAACTTCTTAAAAATCTTACTTAAATTTCATTTAAGAGTTTACCTACTTCTACTAAAAGTTGAAGGGCTTTTTTATGTACTTAAAACTTGATCCACATTTTAATTACTTCACCCACTTTTTTTGTTTTTTGTTCTGGCTTATCAAGAGACTTTACTTTAGTGATTTCCGTCACAAGGTCTCACCTTAGCTTATCTTAGCCCATCTGAAATCCCTTACATGAAAGAAACTTGCCTCACCTAACCTTACTCTAAATGGAAACCTTTTTTTTTTTTTATTATTGACAGAAACGCAAATGATTTGGGTTACACTCCTTGAATTAGATTTTTTTGCAGACAATAGATTACTCACTTTTTTTAAATTTACCCTACCCACTAAATTTTAGAATCGTTTAGCAGGGTATTTTCCCATTTTCGAGCCAGCAATTTCTTTTCTTAAAAGAGGGTGATGCCTATTGTTAAGCATGTTTTCTTTTGAGTCCTCTGACTAATTTTAAATCATAATGCAAATGTCTAAAATATCTTTATTGTGGCCTGGTACCCCAACCCAAAAAGGAGCGCCCATTTTTATGTTAAGAACAAAACGCGGAACATGATCAAATTTCATAGCTGGACAATCGTTGTTGTTTGACTTCATTGAATTGCATAATCTAACCCGCAGCTTAAAGCCTGATCTTGAAGTTTAATTATAATCATAAAACTCTTTTATTATGACTATTTCTTTTCTGTTTCTGCTGTTGTGTTCACTGATCTTTGACATGCCTCTGGCTGTGGCAGTGGTTGGCGGTGACTCTGATTGAATGCCTTGCCTCTACTCCACTCCACTCCAGTCTATTCCAACCCATTCCGAATGGAGAGACATGGATAGCTTAAGATATACAAAGATATCGATATAGCTATAGCTTATGGGATGTATTATAGTAGTTCAACACTTTGTCTATAATAATAAGCATTTTGTTGTTGTTGTTGTTGTTGGTGTTGCTGTTTGGAACGGGGGCTTTATTTTGTGGGTTTGGCTACAATGAAAGTTGTTGCTCGGCTGCCTTATGACTCGGCATGACCCTGGGCAACACTGGAGCGACACACAGCACCGACATTTCAGGAATTGTGGTTTTAGTTTTGTTTTATGTTCATTGTGTTAACTCTTTCTCTCTCTCTATCTCTCTTTCTCTCTTCTACTCTGCATGCACACTCAACGTAATTCTATATACCAAAAAAAAAAAAAACGAAAGAAAAAAAAAATCAAAACAAAAATTTGCATGCAAGACAAAGAAGAACATGAAATGCATGAATGAAAAATGTACGAAAAAAGAAAGAGAGATCCCACAAAAGAGAGAAGAGAGAATGGTCAAGGGAATTGGTCAGGTGTGTGACTAAAGATCGTTCCCAAAAACCCAAAAAAAAAAAAAAGTACCTACTACATCTTTGCCTCTCTCTTTGTTTTTGGCAGCTTATCTGCCGCTTATCTTTGGGACCTGTTACCGCTGCCGCTGCTGCTGCTTCTTCTCACCAGATAAAAATTTAGAGTTCTGACATTTAACTGTTGTGTATTTACATAAGCCATTGATGGCGTGTGTGTGTGTGTGTGTGTGTGGGGCAGAACCTTGAAATATATATTTTTGTATATGCACAAGTGTTGCACCAAAAAGAAAAAAAAAATTGATCTCTGGATTAAATGAGTTCCTTAGCCCATATAGAGACATACGTAACTGTTATTATACCCTTACAATGTGAGCATATTGGTTTTAGCCAAAAGCTGGCAGGATATGTTCTCTTTAAAAGGCCATTTTGTGTCTACTTTACCAAGTTTAGTTAACTCTTTAGTCAAAGCATCTTGGAATAATAAAAAGGAGAGGGATACTGACAGTTAAGAAATTAATCCAGCAAAATCAATTCAGAATGGCCATTGAGCTTACGTATATAGAAAATGCCAACCGAGATAAGCCCTGCCCTTTGGTTACATAGTTTAAATCGGTTCTATCTCACATGAACCGCCCCACCCCACCCTTCCCGGTTAATCAATCTTACTTAAGCACCCCCTTGTCCTTCAACTGTTTGTTTTAGCCCGCAGTAATTAAACGCTGTCATTGGCTTTTGGCTCTTGGCTCATCGCCTTAATTAATCATTTGCCTGAAAATGCCAATTTGAATTTGATTTTGTCTGCCGTTTTTTTCTTTTTTTTTTTTCTTACAATTAAGCAACTTTTTTGTGCAATTGTCTGTGTGGTTTTTTGATATCAGAGAGAAGAAAAAAAAATTGTTGTTTTTTATTTTTTGTGTGTGTGTATGTGTTTTTTGGCTTTTGTGTTTATGGCGGCGAGGTTAAACTTTGACCTAGTTATTCAATTCAAATCCAGCGCTAATTCATCAAAGATTGTGCAAATATTTGCATAGCGAAAAATTATACTCACACACACACACACATTATACGCACGCACACAGACACACAGTATTTCTTTTTGTAGTTTTGACGTGCCCCCAGCTCCTAAAAAAAATTGGAATGCCAAGCATAAAAATAAAAGTGCAAAAATATTTATATTGTCTTCTTTTGGCAAGAACTTGGCCAGATATTTGTCTATAAATAGTTAAGGAATTATGATGCCCAAACACTTGAAATAACACTCGTCCGAAGATAAACAAAAGAAGTTAATTTTAAATAAAAAAGCCACCATAAAAAATTCGTATAACGATGCTTGATGATGTACTTGAGTCTGTCAACGCGTTGAATTGATAAGTTGTGGGCGTATTAGAGATGGTAGTAAAAACATAAGTCAAAGTTTAATAGTTAAAATCGCATAAAAAAAGATATACAATTAAATTAGATTAGAAGAAGAAACATTGGCAGCCCATACCATTCGCTCAACGCTTAAACTAGTTGTGAATTACAAAACTAAATGAAGTGAAATGTCAAAAAAGTTAAAACTCTGTAATCTTCTTAATGTTAAGAACTATATATATAAATTCTAAGCTAGAACAGAGTTATGGCAATATAAAAAAATAAATATTTGTCTTGCTAAACTTAAGAATAACAGATTATACTTGTTCTGGACTTCCTGGCAAAAACTTAACTTAACTAAGAACTGTCAACTAATGAAAAAACATCATCAGACTAAGGACATATCCGAAGTACAACACAAAAACAACTAAATACAATATATAAGTTCGTCATCTTGACAATGAGACATGTGGAACAAAAGCAAATTGATTTTAGTTGCCGCTATCCATTAGTTCTACACACTAGAAACAAAAAAAAAAAATTTCATTTTGTAATTAAGTTTTAAGCAACTAATAAGTGTTC
The DNA here is from genome assembly GCA_024703675.1 of Drosophila nebulosa. Taxonomy (NCBI): domain Eukaryota; kingdom Metazoa; phylum Arthropoda; class Insecta; order Diptera; family Drosophilidae; genus Drosophila; species Drosophila nebulosa. The sequence goes on along the minus strand of CM045724.1, from coordinate 3,224,433 downwards.
AAATTTACTTCCGCTTTAAAATTCTAAATAGAATTCACCTCAATTTCCATGATGACTAGAACATCATAAATCAAATCAAATTGGTAACGATAGTTTACCCCTTCCCATTCCAATTTTGGCCCGCCAATAGGCAAGGAGCGAAGTACTCTTTGGAGCACTTGACAGTTCATTATGGTCTAAATATGGGCAAGACCCATTCAACGAGGTGTTATACATAGTTTATATGTATATCAAAACAAGACAAAAGAAAAAAAAAAGAGCAACAGAAACAAATTATTTCTTTTGAAAATTGTATTCGAATGTTTGCGGAAGCGAAGCAATCAAGAAAAGACAATTTCATGCTACAAAATTCAGGGTCAATTTAAGCTGGCTACTGGTAAATTTTGGTTTTTGGTTATTATAGATCGATTGAATGCCCGGCCGCAACAATTAGCCACTGCAAGTGCTTTGTTCGAATTGGGCTACAAGTGCTTAAGAAAGATAAAAAAAAAAAAAATATATAATAAAAGAAAATGACTCTTAATAATAACTATAAGATTTATGAATTTTTAAAGGTCAGATTCCTGTTGCTTGGTCAGCCAAACCAGAGTCAAGGCAAGATAATTCTATAGAGAGGGATTTCATGGGGCAACACTGTCCGTTATACTGGATAAGTCGAGGTTTTTATTTTTGTCGTCTTTTTGGGTTAATTCCCATGTGGGAAATTATGTCACAGCGCAAAAAGGAAATGATGAAGTTGGAAGTTGGACGACTTTTGCGGTCATGTTGCAAACGGAAAGCGTTAGTTGTTGCCTCTTGTCATAATCACAAAATAATAACCTCGACAAAAAAAAAAAAGTCTGCAATCCAGCTAAAAGTTACATATATATATATACATAAGTAGCTGACGGGAAATAGAGGGCAATAGCGGTTTGGTAGCTGTCGGAGATAGAGATAAAGCTTTAACCTAAACGCCATTTAATTGTATGAGAGACATGGCGAAAGGGAGATAGATAGAGAGAGAGTAAGAGAGGGGAGGTGGAGGGTAGAGAGATAAGCCAAGTAATTTTGGACAATTGTTGACCTGGTTTTCATACCTCATCGTCGTCGTCGTCGTCGTCGTCGTCGTCGTCGTTGTCGTTGTCTTAGTCGTCGCCGTTGTTGGGTTATGTAAATGAGTGCACTCGTGAGTGCACTTACCAAAAATTAGCTCAAAAGGTTCGTGATTGCTGGCATTTCATTCAAAGTATATTGACTTTGTAACCGACTATACATATAAACTTATATATATATAAATATCTATATGAATTTATATAAAAGAGAAGTTTAAGCATAGACTAAAACTTTTTGGCCATAAATTTAATAAAATCGGTTCTAAATTTTCTTTCATTTCAGTCTTTAAAGTTGTTCATCAATTGTAAAGTATATTCGGCTTTGTCTGAACTTAATTTCGAACGTTTATTAAGCTTTTCCTCTACCGCTTTTATAGGGCATGGGAACTCTTTGCTTCTTCTTGTCGTGATGAATTTTTTTTTTTGAATGTTTGGCCAAACTATCGACATTTTATATATAAATTTACATTTTAATGTTTCACTTTGTGAACATGCCAAAAATTGCTCTATTTTTAAAATCTAAAGAACATAATTTCAGGAAAGACAATTTATTAACATAATTTTTATCAAATTTTCTACTTGTGGAGGTTTCATGTAGTAAACGAATCTGTATATATATGTATGTATATATAAATGGAATAGGTGCCCTGTAGACTTCCTCTACATTTTTTTAACAGATTTAGTCTACTTTATGCTTTATCTGTTTAGATTGAATAGTGTAAAAAGTTTTTCTTACATCTTTCATATATGTTCATATATAAGACTTCTTGAGATTCTTGCCAGATCTTTAATAGATCAGCACGCGATTTTATACATATCCTGATTTTTTGCCATTCTGTTTTGCTTTTTCAACATAGAAAATCCAGCTTTATTATTAGATTATTGCTTCTCAATAGTTTATAAAAAACTATCAAGTAAATCTTTTTAATTTCTTCTACAAGTCAACTTATTTATTAGGCTCATATCTGTCTATGTATGGAACGTATACCCCGATGACGTTAGTTTTCCACTTGACCAATATTGATTTCCAATAAACGTAACTTACACCCAATTGTTATTTAGATTTTATAGAAAAATATCTATATTTGTTTTATAACTTCCATTTAAAGGGGGCGACCAATCGAAAACACTTTAGTAAATATTTTTTCACAGGTGCTATTAATTTAATCAATCTGTTTCTTTGTCTTTATGGATTATTGCCAGAACTTAAAAGTTTCAAAACAAAAGAAGACACTGCGATTCTTAATAGACTTCTGTTCGATCAGTCTAAAGAGTTAATCAACTTTAACTATATCCATCTGTTTTCAGAACTATTAAATTTGTTTATGTTTTAGTGTAAACTTTTAAGAACACTTAAATAAATATCATAAATTATAGAGATTTAGTCTCCGTTTAATTTGATATCATTTAGTCTCAAGTGCCTTTAAAATTCTAATTAATATTTCGATTATCTGGTTTGGGACTGTTTCCAATTAATCTGGAAAAAAAGTAGTTGAAACGCTAGAAATCTATTAATAAAAATGAATTAGTAAATTGTTAAACTTAAATACTTTTAACTTTATTTAGTAGAGAGTATTTTCAAAGTCGTTGACACGCCTTTAATTTATTTCGATCTCTAGCGAATTGAATCTTTTACTTTTTTTATGTGTCTTAATGTTTTGGTTTGGAATTCGTTGATATTGAATCCAATGTTTGTTTCATTGTATCTTTTGGAATATGTTTAGATATTTTATACACGTTTTCAAACCACAACAAACAACAAATGGGTCAGCGAGGCACGATTTCTGGTGCATTCAAAAGTACAAAAGTATATATATATATATATATATATATATATATATACGTATATATACTTGTAGTTCTTAAGCACAATGTCGTGTCATATAAAAGGTATAAAAAGTAAGCTTTAAAATCGTGCTGCAATGCTACTTACAAATATTTTTGGTAAATAAACCAAAAGCAAACCAAAGCCAAAGACAAAACCGAAGCCAAAGACAAAAACCAAGCCAATGCCAATGCGGAACCTCAACTGGCTTTTGCTCTCTGCTCTGTGCCACTTCTCAGGCGACAAAAACAAAAGACAATCATCATGATCATGATCATGTCGATGCCGCTGCCGATGCCGATGTCGATGGATGATGACGCCAAATGCCGGGGCCATAATAAAGCAACATAAAATCGACAGGCCAAGAATGAAAGTGGTGAAATTTTCTTTCTTTCGATCTGCTTGGCTGACTGAATGACTTACCGACTGACTGGCAGAAAGTGAACAGCCAAGTGAACGACAAATGACAGGCATATACATACATATACAAACATAGTAGTATATATACATACATACATAAGTATGCATTAGAGAGAGATATATATCAGAGAGACTATAGACCAATTCAAAAGCTATAATTCTTAAAAGCAAAACCGAAACCGAAACGTGAGAGACTTTCGTTGATGATTCGTGGTTCAGAAAGCGCGTCTAATTACGACACGACAACCAAAAGGCCCCTTTGGCTATATGTTCAACTCGACATCGACTTGATTTCGGCACGCGGCACTTTTTCTAATGAGTTCTAACGAAATTAACGAAAAAAAAAAAAAAAAAAAAACATAGAAAGAACGGCAGTTGACAGTAGCGGACAAGCGCACATGCTCACAGCAAAACAGGGAATTGAGGCCAACGCTTGATGATCCAAAAGGCCAATAAAACGGATTGCATGACATTCGTTCAGGGGCTTCACCCAAATTTGAAGGGCATTTAAAGGGGGGGAAAGGGGATAGCGAACATCCTGTTCTTTAATTCCGATAAACCATTTTTGAGCTGCTTTAGAGCTTTAATTTGGTAAAGGTTCTAACTTAAATAAACTTGGTTTATATTTCTTCTTCTTATTGAACTCTTTTAGTCCTAACTACGTCTCTGTCTCTTGTCTTTAGCAGCACGATCCCTGGCTCCCTAAAGTTATTTCATGCTTCTACATAAAAACTCAGATATAAATGCATAGATGTGTGTGTGTGTGTGTGTTTGTTTTTATTTTTATTTGCTGTGACAATTTCGTGCCGCTAATTAGCCAAAGTTGCCAAAGTTAGCTTGACTGTTTTGGCCTTTTAATGGGCCTCGAACTTGATGATATATACATACATACATTCATCCCGAAACAGAGCAGAGCAAGTCCAATGAACGCCAATTTCCAGTATGCTAAATTATGTAGAAACGTGCAGTTTGTTTTATTTTTTGGTTTTTAGTTTTCTTGATTTGCTGGTCGTAAACCTTTCAGTTGGCAAACTCATCCCCAAATCCCGTTGGGTGACGCCTGGAACTCTTTGTCTGTGTGGGGCTTGTTTGTGCTCGTAGGTTTCTCAATTGTCTGCCTTTAATGGGCTTCTGTGGGACAACTACCTACCACTGCCACTTGGATGGTTGCTTGGAAAGCGTGGGTAATATATTATATATGTACATATAGTATGTATACATACTTACTTAGTTATATGATTATGTCTTTGGCTATATTCATATTCAACGCATTTCGCCATATTGTGAGAATGATGTCGAGTCACTTTGCAAACAGCGAGGAGAGTGTTTGTTTTTGTTGTTTCTTTGGCCAAGGAAGTTGTGCAATTTTTTTTTATATGTCTGGACTTTAAGAAAATATCTACGCATGACTTGTCAAAAACAAAAAAAAAAAACACACAAAACGAAAGAAAACGGCAAGAAAGGAAAAAAAAAAAGAAACACCGAAAGATCCCAAGACAAACAAAAGACTTTCAGTTTTCAATTACTTTTGTTCCACATTTTTCTTTCGCTTGAAATTTTTGGTAGGTATTTTTTTTTTTTAGCATCCTGTTGCTTCCTTCTTTCGGGTTTTTGTTGTTGTTGATTTTTACAAATAAAACCCGTTTAATGACAGGGCGCACTCATTGCTAATTAGGTGATTTTTTTTTTGTATTTTTATTTTCATCTTCTTATTTATTACAATTTGTATTTGCTTTTGTGTAAGTGTGTGTGTGTGTGTGGTGGGCGATCTCTGCTCCGTTTCTTCATCGCATCCAGATCGGTTGTTGTTGTTGTTGTTGTTGTATTTTTAATTCATTTTTATTGCAATTACAATAAAAGCGTTTCCAGTTTTATTCAATGTTCGTGATGTTGCTGCTGCTTGTTGCAGTTGCAGTTGTTGGTGTTCGGTTTCCTGTTACCAAAAATATACAACAACAGCAACAACAACAACAAAATGTGATTGTCGATTGCTCTGGCACTTAATGAATTGCCAAACCGAACGAATGCTCTCCAAAGGCACGTCTTGGGCTTTTCTGCTGATTAATTGTGATAAACACTCTCACACACACACACACACACACACTGTTGATTGCAGATGTTTTTTTTTTAAGGCATCCCAAATGAAGCTGCCTTCCTTGTAAGTTCCACTATATATTTTAATACCTCGCATTTATTTAATCAACATTAGCATATAAGGACTTGCAGGACTAGCATATCAATAATATTTTAGTCTTTTCTCAAGTACGAAAAAGGATAAGAAATAAAGAAATTATCATCATGTCATTGAAATATTTTTCAACAACAAATTAAGTAAACTAGCAATAATTTGATAAGCAATCTAATAATTAACTTGAAGTAGTCTTAAACATTAATTAACCACATTAAATGATTTCCAAACAAAACCTCAAACTACAGAAATAACTTTTTTTTTATGCTCTACAACAATTCTACAGATAAAATGCGTGAATTTCTAGTTAATTTAGAAATGATCGATCGGTCGGTCGATTAGAAACCAATGTGAGAGCCAGACAATAGATCACTGATCGTTGTTCTTGTTGCTATTATGAAATTTCATCTATCTCTTGTTCAGTCATTAACTCAATTCTCCAAGCTTATGTTGTTACATAATAAAATTCAATTTTCTTCAGACAATTATTACATAATTAATGAAAGACCAAAAAAAAGAACTATCATCAACCCATTACGATTATGGAGAGAGAGATTTCCACACATTTTCATTTTAAGTTCTTATCTCTGGAAAATTGTTTGCTTAGAAAGTGTGTTCAATGCAATGACAGGCGATGAGTTCGTTTCTCTCTCTAATTAAAAACAACAGAACAGAAAAAAAAACAATATTTTTTTTTTTAAAGAATTTTTCATTGCGCAAGTTCAGAGAGCTAACAAAACAAAACGAAAAAAAAAGACCACAAGAAAAAGTTGAAAAATAAACAATTTAAGTGAAAAACTCAGCGAGGGGTAGTCAAACAAAAGCCAAAGCTGTTGGAAAGGGAGAGAGATCCTATCGAATATTATCAAGTCGCCGCTTTTGAAGCTATTTGTGACTTTAGAACTTTGCCGTCTCCACAAAACAAAGACATTGAATGCAAAGTACAAATTTACATATTTTATTAAAAAAAAAAAACACAAAATTTTTTTAAATTCCCAAAAAAAAAATGAGACCAAGTAAGAACTGGCCTAAGATGGTGGGTCTTTGTGTGTGTGTGTGTGTTATATAATCTTAGCCAGTTCGTTGCCTACAAAGATATCTGGTTCCAGACTCTGAGTCACTGCCTTGTGACATTTTTTTTTTTTTTTTCATTCGGTTTTTCGGTTTTGTTTAGGTTTTTCTTAAAAAGTTTTGACATTTGCATAGAAGCAAACGAGCGCGCAGGCTGACAATGAAAATTAATGAACTGCAAGTTCCATTCCCCACATGGCTCTATGGAGCCTGCCACCGGGTCTCTCTGAGTGCCGATCGGGGCCGACTTATGTATAAGTCTAGTCTCTTGCTTGTTGCGGTCTTTGTGTGCCCCATTGAACAATTCCAAAGTGCATATGAGTCACCAAGTTGGTGCCGCCCCCTCCGGCCCCTTCCTTCTGTCAGTCCATTTTGTAAAGACAAATATCAATTGTTTGCGCTTGACTTTTCTTTTCTTGGTGTTCTCCAATCTCCTGCCATATATGGCTCAAATTGTCTATATAGAATTTAGAGAAAAAAAAAAAAAAATTAATGGTCTTCCAGGGTGAAATGTGTGCGAGTGTGCCCACTAATTTTGGGCTTGGCCCATCAAACCGGAAAGTAACGGGTAGAACTTTCAAAGTTTACATTCTCGAACGTTGCATTACTTGCTAATGATTCCTCTAAATATGTTACGTGCATAATCGTGTGGGTAAGTAAATGATCTGTACTTCCGTTTCGGTTTTTGAGGCTACTGCATGTTCAATATTTCCACCTCTCGATGAACACAAATGATGTGTTAACTTGAAGATCAATATTGAAATTTATGAGTGAGTTTTCTACAGTTGAACTTTTAGAATTTAACAACTTGAAATGCCTCTTTTGGAATGACATTCTTTTGGTGGCTAACCATGGTGCTAATCAATGGAAAAACTTCTTAATGGAAAAAACTTATGAATGACATTAGCAAGTTTTCTCTGGGGAATTTCTACTGTTCTACAATTCTACTTTTTCCCATTTTCACACATACATATTTGTCACCAACTTTAAGTCGTGTAGGTGGTCTCTGACTGAGTTGCTTAGTGAAAAATTACCTTAATTTAGACACACACACACACACACACATAAAAAGAAGACCAAAAAGAAAATAACTGAAACAAAAGTGAAAACTTTCACTTTTGATATTTCTGTACAACAGACATTTATGTTTAGAGTCAGTCAGTTTTTTCCACACGATTTTAAATCTTTTATATTACCATAAATTTGAATTTCGTTTACATCATCAACAAACGCGACGAGACGAGACCAGACGAAGGTTCGTATACGCTTCTTCTCACTCTCTCCCTCTCTCTCGCTCTCTTTCTGGAGTATAAAGAATTGTGGTGACTTTGTTGAACTTCAGAGGAGGTTTGGGCCAGGGGGTCAGGGGGGCTGGGCCTTTCTTTGTAGCCACGCCATAACACGTCGTATTGTTTTTTTTTTTTAATGCGATGATTTAAAACTTTTTTCGCTTTCATTTCGTTTAAGCTTTGGCTATTAATCAGTTATGAGTCGTGAGAGTTCAAAAGCCCTACGAACAACAACAACAACAAAACAGTTTCATTCCATGCGTGGCTTTGATTAAACGAGCCCTGAAGAATCAACTAAAGCTTTGGCGACCAGCTGATGCTGCAGCTGATGATGATGATGATGATGATTGTGATGTAGATATTGATGGTGATGGTGATGATGATTGCGCAAGCATGAACCCCACAGAGATGAAGTCCATTCTCCCCCCCCCCCCTTCCACCACCAACCCCCTTCTTTTACTGTGCCATTTATCTTACCGTTTTTCAATTAAACTTTGCCTATTCGAAATGCGTCGTTCGAAATGCTTGGCTGATTGTTTTTTTTTTCTGCTTCACATTGCATAGATAACAATTGTAATTTTTTTTGTCGCTTTTCGCACTCACTTCTGTGGGTATTTAGTTAGGGGGGGACCTCATCGTAAAAACTGGGTAACATGCATGCCAAATAGTTTAGATAAAAAGCACATTAAAACTTTGCCAAGGTGAAACAATGAACAAAAAAAAAAAAAAAATTACAAACTGAAAACAGTAGAAAAACAAAAAAGAAGCGAATAAACAATTTTGCGGAAATGGCAAATGAAATGCGGGTAGACAGCAGAAGCAAGGTTAAAACATTGTAAGGGTCTCAAGTGAACAACCTATCTAGCTACCTACCTATCCACCGATACGGCTAGCTTCTTTTTGTGGAATGTGGCAAAACAATCTTGAATAATTACATCTACTTCTAGTTGTCTTGGCAAGTGCAAACAAAAGAATTCGAAATGTGCTACATTTTGTAACCTTTTCATCATCATCATCATCAGTTAACCATTATCTTCAAGTCATTCTTATAGACTTGTGAAATTGCCTACCGTATACAATGTTTTATTTCATATCTGGTTTGCAGAATGTAATATGAAAAATTATTTAAATGTGTTTAGCCAGAATTATATGTGTCTTAAGTTGACTATCGTGGAGAACTTGGTTAATATATAATATTATTCTACTGAAACCTATTGACCCACGTTTAAAAAAACATTGAAAGTTTTAACTTTTGGCCGTTTCTAGATATTAAAAAATAAACATTAGAAACCTTTCTAATTGTCTTATTCGTTTTCTATGGGAGTTCTATTGATTGTGATTAAATTTTAGGAATTGTTATGATTATTTATTCAATTTATTTAATTGGCAGTCGAAATATATACTTTTTCCCCTTACGATTACATTAAGTATTAATTACCTTAAAAGACTGCTCCTCTGACTTCTATCATATATGTACGTATAACAAACGATCTTAATATGTGAAAGAATTCAATTTTCTTGACAGGCCCCTCTTTTCCGCTACTCTCTTTAGTGTTCATTTCCAATTATTGCTATGCAACGTCAAAAACCAACAAAGACGACAAAAAAAAAATAAATAAGCAGCAATAAGCATAAAATAAATTTGTTAATAAGTAAAGACAATAATTAACGATAAGAGGGGAATAACAGAAATAAACAATAACAACAACAAAGACACGAAATTCCCAAACAATACAACAAATACAAATCAAATAAATTAAGTCCAAAAAAAAAAAAAAATAAAGAGGCAACCAGCAAAAAGAGTGAAGTGAATGGTAAGGGCGGTGAAGGGAGACGAAGAGAAAAATGCATTTGTATGAAATGCATTAAAACATGTTCCCAACCAGTGTAAATTAATGCCCCAACAATGCAAAAAAGGCAACAAAAAATAAAGCGACAACTGCACCCACAGAAAATGAAATGCTGGAAAACAAGTTTCATAAGTTCGAAAACTGAAGTTTGTAAATTAAAATTAAAACAGCCAGCAGACATCAGTAGCAGCTGTACACATGTGGAGCGACAGCAATAATAAAAAAAAAAAAAAACAACGAAAGTTCAGGGCTATTATATGTACGTCTCTACATATCGAGCAGTCGAGTCGACTGACTCTTCTCTAAAGAAATGCCATTGTAAAATAACTGAGGGACAACCTACCCAAAAAAATTGGCAACTGTTTCAAGTGTCTAAATTTAAGCGCTGTCTAGCCATTGATCAAGGCTTTTGTTTAACTTATGTATATGGGGTCAGAAGTATGCCAAAGAATTTCAACTTGAAAGCGAAAAGAAAGTTGCTTAAGAAGTCAATGAATTATATATGGTGAATTTCAAGATCAATGGAGCAGAGTTTTTATTTCTTTACTGTTTTGTATGTGAAATTCCTTTTTAATTTCTTACATTCTTCTCCTTTCTATTCTTCTTTATGTATTTTAATCATTAGCATTCCTTCCAAATAAAATTATACCTATAAAAAGATTCAATGAAAGATCTTTCAAAATTCATTCATAATACAGGTTTCTTTTTTTTTTTTTGGTTTCCTTTTGCATCCTGTTTCGAATAGGGAAAGGGTAAACCCTTTGTAACCCTTATTCTTGCATCTTTTTAGGTGCCGCCACTAAAACGTCGGGGTCACCAAAATGACAACGTTAGTTTTTCCAAGTTTTTAGCTCTTTAAAATGCAAAGCGCCGTCTTTAAACTCGTCTCAGACAGAGACCAAGAGGAAATTCTATTTGCTAAAATACTTGGCATGCCCATGTTAGACGCGCCCCAGACCCGCACTCCAGCCTTTGACCAGCTGTAGGTAGTGCTTTCTGGGCATTGGGTTACCATTGTTAACTCGTTCCTCTGTTTTTGCCTTTACGCTTTGCTTTCGTACAATATTTAAATAGGAAATTAGGGTCGACATTTGTTGGTCTCCTCCTCTCTTGGTGCGCATTGGCTTCCGTCTGTTGGTCTAAGGTTTCCCGCAGGTTTGGTGGTCACACAAAATGAGTGAAAGAACTTGGGGAACATGGTCGAAAGGCATACTAATTAACAACTTAGTTGTTGTCTACATACAACTACAACTGCAACAACAACAACAACAACATACATACATACAAAGTGTATTTATTTATTGCGATTCTCATTTAATTAACTGTTTTTACCGTTAAAAGCAAAACTAGTGCAGTTACATCTGGACTGGTTAACACACACAAACACACACACACACAAACACACATTTAGTCAGAGACTAAGATACAGACACTGACTGAGATTAAAGGATGTTCAAACTAATTCCTATGATTTTTCTTACTTAATTACAGATCTCTTTGGTAGACAGGCGCCACAATTTGTATGAGACGAGGAAGCTTGTGTGTTAAGAAAAAAAAGAGGTAAATTTTCCAATGGAATTGTAGTCGAGAACAAGTTCTACCATATTACCAAAAAGCATATTTCACCACCAGAAGCCAATAAAATAACCCAGCCGGGTAAATGACACCATTCACTAAATGTGTTGGCCATCGTGACTAAGAACGTTGGCCGACCAACTTAACAAATTTCCCAACAAATTGCAATCTTAGGTCTACACTAGACAACAAAAATACTCTATGCCAGCCTCTGCCAGTTAATGGTAGTTAACTTTAACCGGTTTACTACTTACTACAACTTACAACTCACTAATCGTTCTCAACTCTTTCACTTGAAATGTTTCACTAAAGTGTTTAGCAAGAGACTTACGTAAGGGTTAACTCAAAAAGTTCAACAAACTCAACTCTGCCAGTGATAATGGATCAATGTAATATTCATTAAGTTACCGAAATGGTTGTTATTAGCAAATTAATAATAATAGTCACAACAAAGTTGGGTATAATCTTCTTTAACTATGATTTGCCACACTGAGAAATCGAAGTAATTTTGTTTAATAGCAACTATCTAAAATAATATTTAGTTAAGTTGATGTTATGAGCTCGTTTTGAATGCCATTGTTAGGGGTCTTAAGTCAAATGCTTTAATTTTGGACAACTCCTTAACATCTTAAAGCATAAGATTTCTTCTCTGAGAGAAGAGAAATATCTAGCTCAACATATACTTCCATAATTCAGCCACTATCGCTTTGAACTGCAAAAATTGAATTGAATGTATGTAACATTTTTGATCGAGCAATAGGGGAGTTCGAACACCCAAAACTTTCCCCCTTTTTCAAGACCCTAAGCCTACTACAAAGTATAAAGATTACCACTCATTGATAGCTTATCATGGCCAATGATAAAATTTCGTCTATATAGATAGGTATACATTTTCATATTTAAAGTAAATATTTTTAAGATTACCCATACCTAAAACTCTCATAACTTAAATGAAGATAATTTAGAGCAACTAATATCATATCTTAATATTTTAAAGAATATTTACTGTTTGAATTTCTAACATATTCAGAAATTACATAGTTTTTCTACTCACTCTGTGATCTCTTGAGGAAAAAATAGACATTTAAAAGATGATTCCAATGACCCTTAAGAAAACTAATATACCTGACGTAGGAAACTAAAAATACCTCTTTAACTCTTTCTATTGATATGCAAAATTCATAATTCATTTGTCATAAACGTAGCTCATTTACAGTGAATCATGTTTATAAGATAAATTACTCACTTATATTAGAACGCATCTAAAAATAACTATTGAAACTAACTTGTAGAGTTTCATCAAGAAAAGATTCGATTGAATGATACGATGAACCAATATAACCCAAAACGTAGTCCATGGCAAATGAGTGTTAATTAAATCTCAGTTACGACAGTTAGAAGGGTTTAGGTGGGACTCCTCAGTTACCTCCTTCACCCAAGTCAATGTTTGTGTATTACATTTATATATTGTATCATCATCAATCCCGTCTCATGGTTGAGCCATGCTCTGTTTTTTTGCTCTTTCGCAAGGTTCCCGCAATGCCTTTTAATTGGATTAGAAGATTGGCAAAGAGCGAGAGACCGAGAGCGAGAGGAACCTTTTCAAAAACGAAATTTCAAAAAAAAAAATAAATAAATAAGCGTAATGCCCGTTGCTATTTTTGCCCCGTTTCTTTTTGCTTTAATTTAATTAAAAGGTCAATAAACCTTTTGGCAGACAAACAAGCCAAATCTCTTGCCAAGATGATGATGAAGAAGGAAAAAAAACCCTTTTCAGAAATATACTAAAAGCTAAATTTTTTTTTTTTTGTTAATCATTTTACAATTAGTTGATGGCGAGCGAGAAATCAAAAAATGTTGTAGATCAAGTTTGGGTTTGTTTTTTTTTTTTTGTAAGTGTTTTCTGCAGTTGTTTGTTGCTATTTTTTTCTCTCTCTCTTTTTTTTTTTTGTTTTTGGTATTTGATTATTTTTGTTTCTAAATTTAATTTGCATGTTTGAAATTCGTTAATTTGCTTGCTATTAAAAAATTGCTGCCAGGCGAAATTTTACGCTGAGTGTTTTCGGTTTTGTTTTGGATCTTTCTTTAATAACAAATTAGCCAACGTTGCTGAAACTTATTTGCATTTTTTGTGACTTGTTTTTTTTTTTTTATCGCATGTGTCTTGGTTAAAGCGCTCTTAGGGTAAGTTTTAGGTAGTAGTTTCTACCTGCAGCTAACGGATCGTAAAATTAAAGCCTTCAACCGAAAATTGGTGAAATTTTTTTAAGCTCTCTGTAACGCCACAATGCATTTTACTTTCGTTTTCCGAGATGCTAAGGAATTCGAAATTTATGGCAAATATGAAAGATTGTGGGTGGTGGATATATGTAGGTAATTAATCAATTATTAGACTCTTATTTAATAGTCCAATAGAGTCAATCAATGCGGAAGTCGAAACACTCTTATGACATTTGTCAAACTTGCCCCGAACCGAAACACGCGTCAAACAGTAAGACAAAACTTCACTGGAGCTAATCAATCATGCTCGAAACATTCACACACAAAGTCCCAAGTTCCAAGTCTATTGCAGATTGAATGAAAGTAATTTGAATAGAGTTTGTTAGTTTGTTAGTCGTCGTCGGTGTGTGGATATATCTATGACAGGTAGTTACCTCTACCTCACTTCGCCGCCCTACACTGACGCATTCACACTTTAGCCAAATGGTGTTTGTCTTTCCCCCCTCTCTCTCTCTTTCTCTCTTTGTGTGTGTCTCTTGCTGAATGAAGAGCTGCACGTGTCAGGTGTATGTAAGGAAAATTGTATGTATACACACACCTACAGCTACAATGTATCTGTATCTGACTGACCCAAAAGTTAACTTCCTCTTTTGCACACTCAAAATACATTTACGTTTTTTCTTTTATGGCTTTTCTTTCGATTCCCGTTATGCAAGATGATTTAGGGTTTCTGCCTAGAAAAATACACAAGAAAATAATAATACAAAAAAAATGACTAGTTTTTCTACAATTTTTGTTTTTATAGCTTTGTCACTGCAGTTTCTCTGAAATCAGGTCAAACCCAACTGTCAGTTGGAGTCAGACAGACAGACAGCCACTGGATGACAATTTGTCAGCGTGAAAAGAAGGAAACCGAAAGATCGATGGAACTTTTGAAAAGCTGACAATTTAATTGACCATCTATGAGTGTATGGAGAGTCAAAGTTGACCCATTTCCATAAAATTTACCGTTCATTGCATCATTTTTTGTAAACCTCCCATCCCCGCCCGCTAGAGATCGCTGAGAACTTCTCCCGCATGTTTTGTTTCAATCTTTTCGAATGGTTCTTTGTCTGTTCTTGGGGGATATCATTAAGTTGACCATATAGAGATCGCTGACTTTGATTTTCGATTGTGTCTATGTGTCTATGTGTGTGTGTGTGTGTGTGTGTGTTTGTGTATTGTAGCTAGGATTTCATTGAAGACGGCAAAACCTCAATGGTTCACTAATTAATGACGGCAAAGACATCCATCCATCCAACCATCCACACGCAGCTAGCATTAAAGTGTCAAACATTGAAAAATTTGACTGCGATCTCTACCTGAAATTGGGCTTCCAAGTAAGGCAAACAAATGAAGAAATTACAGGTAGTTTTTTTTTGTTTACCTTCCTGCCTGCTGCCTGCCTTTCGAGTGTTATCATTGGAATGTCCTTTGTCGTATTGTTTCGCATATTTATGCAATGCCTATTTCGGTGTCTTTGTTCTTTTAGTTTTTGCCTTGCCCATCTCTTATTTGTCGTTGATTTATTTCAGACCAGAAACGAAGGTCATCAGAAATACGTGAGCATAACCCCGAAGAGAAACGCCACCCAGGGTGTGATGTAGGGAAAAATGTAGCACAAACCCCTCCCCTCCAGGTGGCTTAGCACAAACTGTCAAGCCTTGGCACGTCCCTAGGTTCATCCTAGGGTGACTCAAAGTCGAGCTCACACTCACACACAATCGTGCTCCTTTTGGTCCATTAGCCTTTCACTTTTTATCTACTCTAACACACAGCTGGATGCAATGCGGGTGAAATGCTCGTAGCATGGCAACCCAAAGTGCTTTAGAGTCGACCAGGTCCAGTGCTGTGTAGGTGGTCAAGAGATTAGCCAGAGCTCGTGTAATACCTAACAACTGTTTGGACTTACTTTCAGGCTAAAAATTCAAATCCATAAAACGGTTTACTTTATTTTTTTTTTTTTTGGGTAAATCAAACCCGCAGGGAAAGTACTTTCAATGGGTCCAAAAGAAGATTTCAAATGTCGGTGTCTTTTGAAACAGTTTTCAAATCTTCCAATTCCAAAATATCTTGGATTTAAACGAAGTGGAGGTTCTTTACATTACTACTTAGAGTCACTCTGTAATGGATAGTTAGAGAAATCCTTTAACCCAACATATTCTCAGTTATCCCTTTCCCGTCTTCATAAGTTATTATCGATTTCTGCTGTCACTTAAGGCCCTTAATACATTTCGAAAGATTTAGATAGATACAACTTGGTTTGGGATACTATATTCTACAATATCTGTTTTTCCAACAAATTGTGCCATCCTGAACTCCTCATAATAGTATTGCTATAGGAAAACTTCTACTTTCGCCTTTGGGTGACAATAGAATATCTTTATGTGTAAATGTATGTGTGTGTTTGGGTGCAACAAGTGCCTACCTAGTTGAGCCTTAGGTCAATATCGTGACCTTTCACTTTTTATCGGCACAGACACACACAGCAGGAAGCGGACATCTCAAACGACGAGAAGGTGCAGACTTTGTACCTGTTAGTTACTTAGGATATTTTCGGACCTTCTCAAATTGAACCAAAGCTAATCTTTTACAACTGTTTGGGCTTGAAATTGGGAGGTTGAGGAGGAGTGGCTCAGTGGGCGCTACCCATAGACTGTTTATTTTAACAAATCCATAAGATTTAAGGCATTAACAAAATTTTAAGTTTTTCCCAGTTTTTAAGTTGCTTAAAGACACATAGAAAGAGAGACCGAGAGATAGACACAAAGTAAACGAGGGGCGAGGAGTTCGGAGTGCGTCGCCAGTGGCAATCTTTTAGACCCAAAAATGGGCAGGCCAAACTCAATTCGTCTTGGCCAATTAAGACAAATTTGTTTTTGAGAGTTCTGCCTGGATCTGTCAGCAGCAACGCTCGAATTTATAATAAATCTTTACTCCGTTGACTAATGCCACATACATACATACATATATAAATATTTTATAAAGCAAATATGGTAAAATCTAGTTAGAGAGACCAAACGATTAGATGACATCTGGCTAGTTAGTTTATAGGCATAAACGTAGATAGATAATTGGTAAGGAAAATAATCGTTTTAGTCTAGCCGATTGATGGCAAAAGATAGCCACATGATATTCATTGCTTACATTCACTATAAGAAACTAAAAATATTAATTTCAAAACTTTAAAATTTCTTTATATCATTTTGTTAAAACAATTTTTATATCAATAACGTAATATCATATAATATTACACATATTAAATACTCTGTGGGATACAAGAAGTTAAAGATTTTAATTTCAATTGTGTTACAACGAAGCTTAGATACCCTAACAACTTCTGTTGTCTTATCGAAATGTTAAGCACTTTAAATGCGATTCTGAGGTGTAATTTTCCAAAAACTGAACGCTCCCTTTAAAAAAATTATATAATTTGAAATACTAAAATATTTTTATTGAATTTTTGTAGAAAAATAACTAAGAAACTTCAATTGGAAAAGATGTTTGGCCCATAATTCGCGTTGGCCCAAGCAAAATGTCTAATGAATTTGGTTATATTCGAACTAGCCTAGCCTTCTTTTTGGAGTTAAACAAAGTAAATATACCTGCCTAAGAAGAAAGTTAACTCTGATTGATCAAAAAATTTCCTGCCCATCAACGCATATCAAGTGTTGTCTGGAAAACTGAAATGGGGGAAAAACTGCTGCTGCTCATTTTCATTGGTTTAAATGCCTACAAACATCAAATCATAATTAACTGCATGATTTTTATGAATATTTTCTTGGGTTTTCTTTTTCGTATTTTTCTCTTATTGTTAGTTGTTTGGTCAGAAATATAATTTTGCAGGCAACTTTCTACATTAAGTACATTTAATTTGGAAATGCTTTACGATTTACTTTTGTTTGAAATCACTTTTGCATTGCATTTCATAATGAATATACGAGTGCGATGCAATATAATATTTTTATTCATTTTTCGTTTCTTTTAATTGGGCTAAAACACGCTCAGGCAAAAGGAAAAGCTAAAACAACAAAAACTACTTCAACTGCGACCGACTCAAACGCATGCGCAGGCGCTTTTAATTGCCTCTTTACAGTTTCAAAAATTTATTGCTAAAGCTTCGTATTATTATTACTACATATTACTATTACTATTACTATTATTATTATTAGGAGTATGTGTTATTGTTGTTGTTGTTGGTATAACGTGGGGGCTGGCGATTTGCTTGTTCGCGGAAGGGCAAACAGAACAAAGCTTACCACACACAACCGTTATTTGGGGCTTTGGCCTTTTCGGTGTGAAGCTTTTATTACACATTAAATTATAGTTAACAGCACCAAGCACAAGAACCTTCGGCCTTATAAATCTTACAAATGTTTTCAACCTCTCCACATATATACAATATATATATCTATATAATTTGGGGCCCCAAAATTTCAAGGTTAACCCACAACAAAAAAACAAAAATCGAACATTTGGACAGCCTCAAGAAATTCCCCAATTTTCAGCTTGTTTGTAAAAAGCAAAGAAAAAAAAAAGAAACAAAAATTAATAAATACAATAAATGAGCTATTGTTGTAAATTAATAGTGAAAAATGCGTTCGACAGTCAGCGACAACAATAAAAAAAAAAAAAAACGACCACAACATGGAGTTGGAGAAGGCTTCCCAAAATGCATTGAAAATTTTCAACTTCAATGGGACAGAGGGAAATAAAATCAAATATATAAAAAAAAAAATGAATAATACCATAGAGTTTAAATTTAAATTTAAAGTTTATGCGTTGCAGTTTTAACGAAATAATTCAATGGGAAATTTGTTGGGAAGTCGTACAAATTTGTTACAAATTTATTAGGTGACAAGCAGCCTAAGCTAAGTTTTATGTTAACTTTGATACAACATTAAAAGGCAGTCGAAATTGATCCAGGTATTTTTTTTTTTTTTGGGTGTTTTGTTTTCGGAATATTAAGAGTAGTTTCAAAAACTTTCCAAAGCTGTTTCAATTTTTTTTGAAACATGGAGATCTAATCTTAGTTCTGAATACATTTGTCGATCTACAAATCAGTTCAACTCAAATTTTCTATTTAAAATCCTGTAACTTGATTAACCATATTTCTATGGATTTCTCAATGTTTGCCTCTCTTAGTGGCGTTCAAAATTGATACCACAATGAAATGTGGTAAAAGTTACAAGTAAATTGTAATATAATTCGAATCGCTTTGACAGCTTAATGATTGCAACATATCCAATCGAATGACACATTACAAGCGTTTAATTGGCTTAGTTATTACATGAATTTGAATGCAATGGAATGTGAGATTTTAATGGCATAACTACTAAAATTTTATTTGTTTTTTCTTCTTTTTGCAGCACACACTGAACCTCAACAAGATGATGTGATCGAAACCAACCAGCCAGCTAGTATCATCCCAAAATTCTCCTTCTTAAATCACAATGTTTGGTCTGTTGAGCAGTTCCCAAATCTATGGCCTTCAACAACAACAACAGCAGCAACAGACGTCGGCAGATCAAACAGATAATCCCAAAAAGAGTAACAGTTTACCCCATAAAAATCACAAATCCCAACAGCAGCAGCAACAACAACAACAACAGCATCGACGATCGACCAGTAGCCTCAGCGATACTGGAGGGAAATTCTTTGCCCATTTAAGCTCGAAATCTCCCAGCCAGTTTATAGAGAAGTTCATTAAGAGTGAATTACTCAACGGCTACGACACACTAAAGTGTCAGGCGGGCGGCATTGCAGGTGGCAAATCACCCACCAACCAAAAGTCTCCCACGGAGGGTGCCAGTCCCATATATACGAATCTTCAGACCGATTGGGGTGGTTTCAATTGTTTGCAGGGCAGCTATCGTAGCCACGGCGACGGTGAATTCTATGAGGCCGTTCAGGTGAAATCACCGACACAAGAAACTCAACAACAGCAACACAACGAACTGACGTCAGTGACAATGCGGACCAAGACAAATACAGGCAGTGAAGGTGCCACACTGCAGCACTATCAAAAGTTGCCCGAGACAAATCTGGAGTTGCCAACGTTTAATACCCAATCGGCAGGACATACGCCAGCCTATAAGAAGCTTGGATTCGGTGCCCGTTTGCAGAAGCTGAGTGCAGAGCAAGTGAGTAGCACAATTAGGATAAGGTGTTTACCATGGTCTAAGTCATTGATAGGGATGATCGTCTAAGTAGGATAGATTCTGTCTATTCGATTTCTTCTCCTTTGTCTAAAAGTTTACCTAAAGCTAAACTTGCGCTGGTAGTTCAGTGTTGGACAATACTTTCATCAACCCCATTTACTCAGCTTATTACCTAAACACCCCCTAATAAGAGAGGTTACTTCGAATAGACCCAACTCTTCATAAGTTTAGTTGACATATAAAAATCTTATCTAAACTGAGATTATAAATGTGTTGGGCAATACTCTTAGATTGCTTCTGTGTGCAGATGCGATCGTGAGAGCTTTAAGAAGTTATGCGCCGGCTATAAATACACTAAGGACTATAAAGGGCGGCCATATGAGCTGCATTCAAGTATAGGACTCCAACTATGAAAGCTCAAAAGGGCGATCAAAGCTGCAAATTAAAGAGAAAAGGCACTTTAATATGAAACTTACGCAATATCTTGCATAATGCTTTCATCATTTGTCACTTTTCATCTGACTTGATTATTTGTGTAACTATTATAACTAGGCAAAACAAATCAAAGTTTCTGTTATTAGCCAACTTGCGCGTGCAAGTTACATATATATACATATATATATCTGACAGATAGATTGCACGTGGTTAACCATTTGCTTATCAAGAACATTGCGAGCCGTATATGTATATGGGTATAAATTGCAGCTGCCCTTGATTGTTGTTTCTTGGCTTTCTAAGTAATTAATGAGCGTAGAGTTGCTTGGTGATTGGGTGATAAGCCCAATACCAATACCAATAACAATGCTGAGTGGGTGATTCGCCTTGGCCGCAATTACAATAATATTTTCTCTTTCGAAATCTTACTTAAAATGTTTAGCATAGTGCAAATGGCTGCAGAACACGTATCTGTATCGGCACAAGAAGACGTGTCATGATGAGAGTTCCTCCAGCAGCACGCAGATGATGCGGCAGATGATGACAAGAGTCTTCATCATCATCAGTTGGGTATACAAAGGCCTTCAATTCTTGGGGGGGATTGAGGAAAATCCATTGAAAACAAAACAAAATAATGTCGTAAATATTCGTACAAAGGTGATAAAATTATATATGAGAGCATTTAACGTATTTTTGTACCTGTGTAGATATATATAATTTGTTTTTTTTTTGGGAATAAAGCTAAATACAGGTGATAAGATAGACAACAGAGGAGACCAGCAGCGTGTGCTCCATGACGAAAATTTGCTACTCTACTGTAAAGGTTTAGAAAGAGGAATAGAAAGCAATTAGATCTTAGAGCCAATTAAAGTTTTGAGATGTCTTCAATGACAATCGAAGACCCCGATGAGATAAAACTATTACTTAAAGCCTATTCCTATACACATCATATAGTAACTTTATCTTAGTCATAAAACTAACTTGTGACTTGTGTAAGCAATACTTAATATATTGATTGATATATACTTTATTGTCCCAATTGTGGGTAAGGGTATGAAGTGCTTAGTGAGGATGCATGTGCATGGTGTGTGCTCCCAGGAGGAGAGCGAATTTCACTTGTCAACGACCAAAGTTGAAGTGTGCGTCATTCGTTTTTAGAAAATCAAGGGGCCTCTACCAGATAACAATGGCCCCTTGGTTATCAATCAAACGGCAGACGTTTGCATACAGTCCAAACGACGTCCAAACAGTAACAGCAACAGTTGTCATTTGTCAGAGTCCAAAAATGGTCGGCAAATGGGGTTTCACGGGTCACTTTCATGTGTTGGGAGGACATCATTCAAAGGTGCTAGACTGGACTAGGACTGATTGAGTTTTGATATCTAATTTGTGTTTTTTTTTTTGTTTTTTGTTTTGGTTCATCTCTTACAGAACTCGGACAATTCACAGTCCTCGCGAAACACTCGCAGTAGCAGCAGCGAAGTTCAACGCAGCTCCTCGGGTTCCAGCTCGTCGGGAGGTGGTAGCGGTGGCGTTGATGCCGATGCTACGGCCATGGGCAGCAACTCACCGGAACGTCTTCAGCGTCGACGACTATTGCAAATGATCTCTAACTATGATCAGCAAAATAAGCAGCTGTATCGTGAGCTGGCCAAGGAGAAGCGTCGCCGCACCGAGGAATTGGCATGTGTGGTTAAATCTCTGCTTCTCTTTGAGTCCAAATTGAAGAACGACATGAAGACGGTGAATCAACGTCTGCTGGACAGGGATCATGAGATATGCCGACTTCTAAGACTGAATCGTGCCCTACGCAAGCGTCTTAACGATGATCAGCAAAAAGATGAGGGCATGGTGGCCGATGCCGATCAGGAAACGAATGTGAATGACGAATTGGACAAGTGTCTGGTACTCGAGGCTTTGCAATGCAATAATTGCCGCAAGCAATTCTATGACATTGAGCTAAGAGCGAATGCCACACAGACCTGTAGCAAGGAAATGGGCGTAAGCGCTAAGGGTAAGTACAGACACACAAACACACACACACACACACACAAGCACACTAACACACACACATGCATAAGGACATTAACATGATGAAGGGCATTACATTAGCAATCAAAATGAATTGCTTAAATGATTGGATTTACACAATTTAAGAATCTTTATCAGCTAATACGACTAATTCTGTGAGAAAATCAAAACAAACTCAACTGGAATTGGTTTTATCTTATATAAGACTTAACCGATTTGGGTTTTAGTTTTATATTCTTGAAGAAAATGAATCCTGTTAGTTATTTATTTGTTTAGATACATTTCTTCATGAACACTTTTTCACATTACTCTCTAATTCAATACTATATCAATGCTGTCTTTTGTTATATTATATTCAGAAATTTCCTCAAAATAAGTCTAGAGTCTAGAGTCTAGACTGTTTATAGGTAATTGTTAGTTAACCAATCGATTGAGTTTAAAAGATTAGATAGGTATTCTTCTTTGTTTAAAGCAAACGATTCATTTACGCAGTTCCAATATTAAAAATTAAATATCTTGCCTTACAAAAACGTTTTAAAAACATTTTTGATGTCCCTTAATATGATTTCTTCTAAAATGTTTTCAAGATCTTAAAATAGTTTTGCTAATTTCATGAACCTTTTGTGCTTTGTGTCCATTTCAGCTGAGCACGGCTCTTCCAGCGATGACACCGTCTCATCGTCGTTCTATGGCGCCCGACGAAGCGTTCGGTATACGAGTAAACGTACAGCGGGCACATTTCGGGATTATATGCGTTCAAGGGCCATGCACATCGATGATGCCGCTTTGGAGCAGCAATCGGAGGAGAATACCAGTAGCATTAGCCGGGAGGATTCTCAGACTAGTTACGAGCATTTGCATAACTATGCGAGGGCCATGGAACGTATGCATGGAGTGAAGCAATCTCTGGAGGATGGTGACTATTCGGAGCAAAGTAGTCTGGAAATGGAGCAGCAGCAGCAGAGGCGTCGGAACAGTTGTTCCAGTCGTAGTAGCAGTAAGACGACAGTTTCTTCAATGGCCGCCCAGCTAGAGGAAGATGATGGCATATTTTCGCCCACTCAAGATGATGAGGATTTCGATGAGCTCGATGTGGAGCAGGAACAACAGCTTATGTCCAGGGGAGCTATTAAAATAGTGCAACGCCGCTGTGCTGACTTCTCGGAGGCTTCACCCAAGCAAATCTATGAAACGACTACCGACGATTGGTATGCCAGCGCCTCGGATCAGGAGGAGGCGACGGTTACGGCAAAACCCTATGGCCAGGGGGCTGTGAATCCTGTGTTGGAGTGTGTGAATCAGATTTTACTCCAACAATCCATGGAGGAGACATTGAGAGAGCCCACACCAAAATCGGCTATGGCCATAAAGGCAACATCGGCCGGGTCCTCGAACACTGGCTCAAATCTACCCAGACGTAGCTCTCTAAGCGGACGCAGTGCATCCAACGGGCGCAAGCGTGTGCATTTTTCTACCAAAAATAGCATGGTTCATGTGCCGCGACATGATGATGAGGAGCCGGAGGAAGAGCAAACTGAACCATTGATCTCACATTATCATACCATGACCTCATCCGGAGACATTCTCAACTATGAAACCATATACAGCAATGAATATGAGCCTATAGGCTCTGAGAGAGCATCCAATCTCTATGTGGATATGGCTGCAGCTAATGGAGAGGTCTTGCACAGCGGAGCCAATGGAACAGGTTCAAAAAACCAGAAGTTGCCTCCTGCCTTGCCACCGAAGCCGGCAAATTTGTTGAAATTTAAGAAATCCCTTCATCAATTAGAGGAACAAATGGAGGAGGAGGAGGCCACCACAACGACAACTTCAGAGCCAGATTATTGTTCCATTTCCGAAGTGGGCGGCATGACCAGTGTACAAATTGTGGCGGATGTTCATCAAGCTCCCGAGTCCAATAGCCCGCCAGCACAGGAACGGGACGGAGCGGATCAGGAGGATCAAGTTTCCGATGACAACCACTCGCACAAGACTGAGGAAATCGAAGAGATTTTCGCTGACATACCAAAGCTACCCAATGTGGCTGCCATTATAGCACCCAAACAATCCGCCTCCGACTATCTTATGATGACACCCAAGACTCCGACCACAAACCTGAATGCATCACTTCGCCTCCAATTGCCGTCCACTCAGACCACATCACAGTACAAGCGCAAGCATGTGCCCAATATTCTGGCCGAGATCAATAAACGCATGAGCCTGCCCAGCTCCCCGACCACGCCCACTACAGCGAAGAGCTTACCCACAACTCCCACCTCCACCTCCACATCCACTTCAAAGTCACAGTCGCTACTCCAACTGGCCGAAGCATCGAGTGATCTGCCCCTCCAAGCTGAATTCGATTGGTATAATCTCGATGCGGAATTCGATAGGAGCCAAGACAATGATATTACAAAGAGTCCACTAAACGAAGGCATGCTAGAGGAGATCCGTGAGGATAATGAGTGTCTAATCAATGCTGCCGATGAATACAATCTGGATGAGGAGTTCCATGAGGAGGAGGACTTACTTCATCACATGCATCATCATCATCATCATCATCCGAAGCTGCAGTCCGAGGAAGCGGAACTGGATGTGGAACCTCCCATGCCGGCCAAGGCAAAGCAAATGAAAAAGAATTTGGCTAGCTTTGAGAAATTCATTGAGGGTTCAGGTCTAAGCACCAAACCATTGCCCAGCAAACGAAAAATTTACTTTAATGCTCCATTCGTCTAAAATTGGAGATGAAGCTTATACTACTATGGTTCATACCTATATACATATAGAACTAGTTATGTGCTAGATGTCAATATGGATTTCCTTTTTTTCCTTCATTTAAGAAATTTTGTGTTTTACGAATTTAAGTTTTTTTGCTTATGTATGTGTTCCGCCCCTGCCCCCAGCCTCACAACCCATTTATTGTTTAGTTTTTTAAGTTTGGCAAAAGAAAAAAAAAAACAAGGGAAAAAGTATTAAAAATTGTTTTAGAAAATTTTTCACACCAATAAAAAGCAAGTAAAGAAATTGTATTTTTGCGCATAATTAAAGTTTCCTCTTACAGTCCTGACTTTGCGTTGAAAAACTTGTTTGTTTAAAAATGTTTACTTCACATTTCTAAATGGGGTTTTATAATTTATGAAACATGTTTAAGTTGTTCGAAATTTCACTTTAAATCTTTTCTCGAAGGCAAAACGCAAAGCACCAATCAATAGGATAGCAGAATTGTTGAAAGAAAAGGTTCCAAGGAGCTGTTCGGAAATTCAATACGTAATGACAAGAATGTCTTATGTTAAAAATTTGGTTTCAATAAAACTGTTTGGACTTTATACACATATAAAAAGAAGCTAAGGTAGAAACACTTATGCCTGTGAAAGACACTATAATCCAGCTGAGTATTAAGTCAACAAACTTTGTTGACTGTATCATATAATCCCTTAAAGAGTGATTGAGTAAAACAATATAAATGTCCACAGTCCATTCTCTAAGAAGTCTAGTTAATTGTGTAATAAACATATATATATATATATTTCAATATATTACAACAATATTTATTTCGCATTTCACAACATTGTCTTGCAACTATTTAAATGTGGTATTATCCATTATCTGAGGTTATTGTGCAAAAATACAGCCGGTGCATTTACTTCTTAGCTTGAAACACTGCGAATGCATATAATATAGTTTTACATAATTGAAGAAGGAACACAACATTTTCAACTTACACGTAAAGCACAAGGTAGGTAATCGAAATAAAGAGCCCTTTTTGAAAGCATTTCGTGGCGAGTACAATAAATAAATGAGCTTAACTAAAACTTAACAATTAAATATGTTTGACTTAGACATTTACAAAATACAAGGAATGCATCTTAACTTACTACAAATAATTGAGAACGAGTGAATCCTTTTTGGAGGGGATTCGCCCTAATACAAACTGGTCTTTTTCATAATACGTAGAAATTCTTCCTGATTGACCTCACCATCGTTATCCAAATCGGCCTCATCGATCATTTCGCGTAGCTCTTCGTCCGTGAGAGTCTCACCCAATTCACGGGCCACACGTTTTAGGTTCTTAAATGAAATTTTTCCCGTCTCATCATCATCGAATAGGCGAAACGCTTTCAGTATCTCCTCTTTGGTATCCTTTTCGGCCATTTTTGTAGTCATTAGATGGAGAAAGTCATTGAATGCTATACGCCCACTGCCATCCTTATCGATTTCGGCAATCATACGTTTGATTTCCTCCTTTTTGGGCTCGAATCCCAGTGCTCGGATGGCTACCTTAAGCTCTTTAACTTCTATAAAGCCCGTGCACTCGTTATCAAACAGATCGAATGCCTCCTTAATGTCCGATTTCTGGGAATCGGTTAACTCGAATTTGGGTCCAGATTTCTTACGTCCTTGTTGAGTACCACGCTTGGCTTGGGCAGCGGTTGCTGTTGCCGCTGTTGTTGTTGTTGTCGTCGTTGCGGGAACGGCAGCTGGTGCTGTTGTTGACTCCATATTCAGTTATGAACTAAATTTTATAAAGGAATCAAATTAAGTATTTTATAGTTTATAATTTCATAACACACGCAAAGGTAAAGAAGACGAGTAAGACGTCACTTCTATTTACCTTGACTTTGACTGGCCAACTAAATATATATATCCTTGTACTTGCACTTGTACTTGTACTTGGGGTTGTCCCACCCACACCTGCTCTCACTTCTCCACCCACTTTGACTCCCACTGCTCCTTTAAGGGTGGCTATTGCTGTTTAGCTGCTATAAATAAACAGCTGCAGTTTCAATTTCGAGTTGCACCTGTCTCGGGTAACTCAAACTCCTTGGCGACTGTGAATGAAATTGTTTTCGTGTCGCTAATAACAACAAATGAGACAGCGGTGATACTCCTGCTCGTGGTTTTTATTGTCGTCCTGTCGTTATCGTCTCTCCTTTCCGCTTTCAGCCACAAGTTTGCAGTGTGACCGTAGTTTAAAAGTTATTCAATGACTCGTTACTCGTGACCCACAAAACACAATCACAAGGTAACGAAGTCTCTTATTCAGTTGTGACGTCAGCAATGTGCATAAACATTTCACAATTTCAAGATATTAAAATTTGGAAGAGTTTCTAGTCCATAGTATTATTTGCGGCTCAAAAACTTTAGTTGAACCCACAGTTTGCCCCAAAGACTCTTTGTAAAATAACAAAATGAAATACATATGCACGAGTACAAGATTTGCCAATAAAAATTAACAAAATATAAATATTAACACTAGTGCCGCTATCACCTGTATAAATAGAAATGTCGGTTACATTCAAATTATGTAAGTATGAAAGTATTTTTAAAAATACCGCAAGTATCTCGTGTCACGACAAAAAAATTGTTTCACACACACCCAGCACTAGTTTTGTAGCACGAATACATAAACAATCGATACTATCGATATCACCAGCAACCTTTTGCCCAGCTCTATTAGTCAACATAACACAACAAAGAAGAATTGCAAAAACGTGAAATTGCTCAACTAAAAACTTATAAAAAACAGAAAGCAATAATAAAAACTGATAAAAGGTAGGACAAATAAAAGTGAATAAGAACTGCAAGTCACTTATAGCCAATGCTTAAGTGGGGGATAAGCCTGCATTCCATTTTGCAAGACCTAAAAATACTCCCTGAGTGTGTGAGAGGGAGAGAGAGGTAGAAAGTAGATACTGGGCCAGCGAGCTAAAGCAACAGAGTTTAATTGATTATTCAATAAACTGCGCCATATACAACATTAACAACACACATGTTTTGTTTGTGTATTAGTCTGCGTCATCGAATAACAAAAAACAACGTTATAAAATTATAAGCAAGCTGCAAATTTCATGTTTAAATAACAATTCGTCAGCAAAAAAACCTGTATATATATATATATATATATATACATGTATGTATAAATGTAGAGAAACGTTCCAGAAACAGCTGGAAAATATGTGAGAGAAGAGACGGGGGAAAAATAGATAGTAATCTTAAACATTAACGTTTTTGTTTGTGTAATTTCTTTAGATTAAAGATTGTTCATGATGGAGTCGACTCAGCTCAGCTCGGAAGGCTCAAACGCTTCCAGCGAGTATGCCATGGACGGTGGCAGCGGCAGCGGAGGTGGATGTAACACTCGCACTCGCTGCCTGGAGATGAATCTATTAAATAATGGACAAT
Organism: Drosophila nebulosa; assembly: GCA_024703675.1. Classification (NCBI taxonomy): domain Eukaryota; kingdom Metazoa; phylum Arthropoda; class Insecta; order Diptera; family Drosophilidae; genus Drosophila; species Drosophila nebulosa. The sequence continues at coordinate 3,196,052 of CM045724.1, read as the reverse complement.
GTGGTGGCCCAAACAATGGGAATGAGGGTTCCCTACTTACTCAAGAGGTCAAAGATTTATATAGGTAAAGTGTTTCTTTGTTTTTTTATGGTGAAATTTGACCATGACGAATAAATTTTTCTCACTTCTGTAGAACACTTTACACTGCCTCTAAGCAGCTGGATGATGCAAAGAGGAATGTGCAATCAATCCAGCAACTTTTTCAGCATGACATTGAAGAGAAACGCTCAACACTCGTTCAACTATGCAAGCAAATCATATTTAAAGACTATCAATCTGTGGGCAAGAAAGTCCGTGAGGTTATGTGGCGTCGTGGCTATTACGAGTTCATTGCGTATGTCAAGAAAAACTGGCACAAGCAGGGACTACAAGACGGTGGCATTACGGCGCAGGAGAATATCTTGAAATTGGAAAAATTTCTATGCGCTGGCATATTCAATTACAAACGTCTGTCCTCCAAAATGGAAGAGATATACGATTTGGATCTTAAGTACCTCATCGATTTCTCCATAATAAGCGAAGGTTACATATCCGATCTGATGTCAGAGGGCTCTGAGGTGAATACCCAAGCTGTGGACAAGAGCTTGGAGGCCGTATCCTTTGCCCTAGACACCATACATTCATCTCTCCTGAGTCTGGGTGATTTACATCGCTATTTTCTGGACTTTCGCATCGATAGCAAGTTGAGCATCAGCAAGGAACAGGTGGCCAAATACTATTTGGAAGCGTTTAAGCTTAATCCAGCCATTGGCATGGCCCAAAATCAATTGGGCACTCTATTCTATGGTCAGAACTACGATTTGGACTCCACCTATCACTATCTATATTCGCTGGTATGCATCATTCCATTCGAATTGAGTGAGAATAATTTAAATAAATTATTCGCCAAGCATACGGAATATTTGGAACAACTTGATCCAGCCAAATTGGAATTTAATATTGAGGATTTTTTCGCTCGCTTTTATCTAATCGTTGATATCTTCTTTTTCGACAAAGAGGTGCCCGATTTTAATTCGCTTTGTCATTGCGTTCTAATCGATTGGCGTAAAATCTTGTGCTCCCAGCAATTTCGTTTGCCCGAATCGAGCATATTCAAGATCATTTCGATTCTCTTTTTCTGCTTATCGAAATTGAAAATGATTAACTCACCGAAAGTGTACTCATTGCATGCCTTTCTGGTGGCTGCCTGTTCCGATTTAATGGATTCGTGTATTGTAAGCATTGAGCAAACAATTCTGGCCCGTGCCGCCGACAATGAGAAGTTCCAGACGGAATATGAGCAACGTTTCCAGGAGTTTGATACGGTGGTGCGTAAGTCACGCAATGAATATAAAAACTGGTTAGCTGCTGTCGGTGAATGTGAGCGAAAGGATAAGAAGCTTATGACGCGTCCGCATTCGCTCAAGGATTGTAGTTCGGATTCGCGTGACAGTCAGCACTCGGTGGATGATGTCAAGACCCAAGAGGCCCAGGATGCCGATAAATTGGGTGAGCCCATTTCAACGCGTTCGAGTGATGAGGCCAAGGAGAGTGACCTTAAGACGCCTCTGTCATGTAAGAGCAAAAGACGTGGCATGCGCTTGCGTCGACGTCGTCGCAAGATTGCCCAATCGGATGATAGTTCTTGCTATGACAGCGAAAGTGACATGGATACGGATTTCTACAGCGATGAAGAGGACTACACCGATTTGAGTTCCAATTTCGATACGGACTTTAGTGACATCGATGCCGGAGCCGGTGATCAAGGTGGCGAGGAACCCTATGAATCAGGTAATTAATCAAATCCTTCTGTTATTTTCGCCATTTTAATAATTCCCCTTTATTGCTTTAGGGGCCTATTGCAAAAAGGAACGCAAAAATTGTGGTGGTGGCAAAGTCTACTCGGACAGCGAGGATGTGGTTATTGAAGAGGAGAAAATTGTCTATCCCGAGGAAATGATGGAACGCAGACCCAATTCACAAGAGATTGACTCCGAAGAGCTTTTACGTAGCTTCGAGGTGCTTCAGCTCAATGTCAAGAGTGGCGAAGAGCAGCAAAATGACGGCCTAACTAAATTATCTTTGGAAAATGTTCCTGCTGATGAGGTTCCACCGCCTGTGGCACCATTCACCATTTCGGAGCCACCTAAGAAGCTCATCTATCGCAACAAATACACGAAAATCAATCCCAACATTATCATCGACTGCCTCCACAATGAACCGACTATTCGTGCTTTGAAAATGCTTTTCGATTGGCTGCGCATCAATCCGGAGATACTTATCGGTTGCTATCACTCCAATCCGGAATTTGTGCACAAGATTATGAAGTTATTGAACTATTGCAACATTGATGTCTTCACGCGTAAAGTTTACTTTGAGCGTGAGCTTCTGACCACCAGCAATGTGCGTGAGGCTCTTGTCGAGCTGTTCGATGTGCGTGCCAATGTTCCATTGAGTGAGGACTTTGCTTTCAAGAATTTCGACATATTCCAAAGCACTCAGATCACTTTGGACTGGGAGACCATTATTAGGGAGCGTGTTACCCCACAGGAGGAATCTATTTTGCGCATCTTTAAAATGGTCGACTTTGGTTTCTTCATATGCAAACAGAAGAAATTTAACTATCGCTTTTGTGTGAAGACGCGTCGCTTTACCGAGAATCAAAAGAAGAAACAACGCGAGGAGAAAAAGGGCGGCGGTTCCAGACGTCGTGAGAGGCGCACGGCTCCAAAGACCACACGCAAACGGAACGAGGGACGCACCCGTCGCTATTCGGATCGCAAAAATGGCATAGTTCGCAAGAGCTACACCAGCAACGAGGAAAAAGATACGGTTGAAGAGTGCCGCAAATTGCCCCGCAAGGGTTATCTACGCAATCGGAATGCCGAGAAAGCAGCAGCTGTCATAGCCAGTGCCACGGGCACCTCTGTGGCTGGTGGCACTTCAGCCTCGACCACCACAAACAGTGTGATTGAGAAACTAAATGTTGCCTCTAGCTCGGGAGCCGATGAGGAACGCTCCGAGGCCATGTCCAAGAAATGTGAACTAATGGGCAAACTTTGGCTACAAAACGAAGTTGAAACACTTGAGGAGAAACTACGCGATAGTCCAGCTCATGTGGTTATGTCACCATTTGTTGTGGTCGATTCCAAGGCATTGACGGAATACAATGGCATTGTCAAGTCTTTGGTGAGGACCAAAAAGTGTATTGTCCTGATACCCAATGCAGGTGAGCTTATCTTTCGTTCGATAACTATATACTTCTATACTAATTGATTTTCTATATATTTAAATAGTTCTCAATGAATTGGATGAGCTAAAGAAGCGCAGTGAAAATGTGCGTCATGTTATACGTTGGTTGGAACAGGAATTCAAGCATGGTAATCGTCATCTTAGAGCCCAGCGTGAGAACGAGAGTCAACCCCTGACTTTACTCAAGATTTCCAGAAAGATGGGTAAGTCTGTGAAATATATTAAGAAAATAAAAATATATTAATATTGACCATATTTAAATTGTAGATCGCGATGCTTCAGTTTTTCTGCAGATAGCACAATTCTGCAATCATCTGGTGGCTAATCATGCCGATCCCCATGTCAGCGAGTTGCAAAAGAATGTGGTCACTTATCTATCTGGTGACAATCTGCATGAGAAGAATCGCCAACAGCAGAATTTTAGTTACACAGGCATATTGGACTCAATACCCGTACGCTATGCCCAAATCCAAAGTTTCTATGCGAAATTTAAGGCAAATAAAAAATGAATGATTCCATATGGCGGCAGCAGCGGCGATACCACAAACATGTTTCTACATAAACGGCAACTGCAGCAGAACCAAAATGATGCTAAATTGCAAGCAAGTAGCGAATGGATGCAAGCAAAACAAACCAACGACGCGACATGCAGTTACCAAACAACAAGTTAACGAAAGTTTCTCTCTCAGGCGGCGGGCAAAAACTAAATTCAAACAGAAGAACAACAACAACATAAACAACCAGCGAATTGCTGCTGCTACAGTCACGTAGTACTTTCACGGTTCCCCCCGGTGTGTGGGTTAGAAAAAAATATCGCAAAAAAAAAAATTTAAAAAAAAAACAAATTCAAATTTCAAGCGGGAGCGTCCAAAGTACTCCGATCGCGAACCCCGTTTCCTTACCCCGACCACGTTCTGGCAACGGCAGCATTGCTTGGAATTTGCTTGTGTTATGTTTTTTCTTAGATAAAAACATTTATCGGACAACAACAACAACAAAAGAAACCAAACAAAAAAAAAACAACAAATAAAATGAATTCGTTTACTTTCAAACTCTATGGCAACGATGACGACCCCAGAATTACCCCTGAACAACCCAAAAGAAAAAAAACCAAACCTATCAACGGACAAATGGCCAAATCACAACAAACGGATAAAAAAAAACACAAAGCAAAGGAAAAAATGCAAAAAAAAAAAGAGAATTAAAAGGGAATCCCCAAAAACATTAAAACCCCTTAACCCCCTCAGAACGCAGGATACTCGCAAAAGGAGTAAAAGCAGAAGGTTATGGATTGTATCCATTTTCTGATCATTTGTCTTGCCTCAACGTTTACGAGGAACAAATTTTTCGACCTTCTCCCCCCTACCCAGCACTGTGTTTTCTTCATTTTGAGTTTATGCTGTCGGCGCTAAAATTTATTTACATCTTCGCTCTATATTAAACAAAACTTATCTAAACAATTATTCTTAAAACCCAAAACCAAAATCAACTATGTCGGACAAGCGCATATATTAACGCCCAAAAATCTAACAAAACAAAAAAAAAAAAACCAAAAGCAAAACCTAAAAGTTACCGTTACATATAACTATGTAAACCAATGTATACATCATTTTTAAATGTGCTTTCATCAATTGCAATTGTTTCACTTATATTTTCTTTCAATAAAGTGCCCGACAACAATTTTATCAGCAAATAAGTTCAACGACCTTTTATTTATCATTAAATAACTCGGCTCAAGCTGTCGCAGCAAAAATAATGGAAAACTACTCAAGCGATGATGCAGCAAACTGGAGTCACCTTTGTGATAATTTCGCAAAGGATTTGTGTCATGATTATTTAAACAATAGAATGTTAAATTTGCAATTTCACAATAAAACGAGAAGGAAATGTTATTAAGAGAGATGATTTTTAAGGAGACAAATTGTACATTATTTCTATGTTCCGCTTAGAAAAGCTTTTGATTTCTAGAAACTATTTTGGAACTTGGTGGGGAAGACTTTCCATGTTCTTCTCATTTAAACAAATTCTTTCTTAATATTATCTAGGATTAAAACGAGTAATTCTTTTTTTTTTTTTTAATATTTAAGTACACGAAGGAAGTGAAAAAAGTTGGTTTAAAACGCCAAAAGAAACTCAATGTATTGTTTATTCTTTTTTTTTCTTCGTTCAAATGCGAGACATTGTCATGAGATGAATATGTGAAGTCATAAAATATCCTGATTACAAAAAGAAATCTTGTTTTTACAGTCACAGTATATAAGTTCTTAGTAAACTTTACAAAAGTACTCATCAACTCGTTGAAGTTTACTTTGGAAAAATTTTCCTTTTTACCGACACACCGAATAAACAAAGTAGACTAAAATTTATTATAATAACAAAAGATTTTAAATTTCATTATCTAGTAGGCCACCTTCAGAGTTGTCAACAATAATAAGAGAGATTTTTACTGTTTTTCAAAATCTACCAGAAAAAGTACAGAAAACATTGAAAATAAAAACTAAAATCTTTTTTTCTTTTTCAAAATTAGATATGGAATCCAACTGCAGCACAATTCAAAATATTATTTCCTCGATGCTTCAAGACAATTCAAAATTGTTCAAGATACTGGAGAATGGAAAAAATGGCAAAACGAGTCCACCAGAAGCCATATGGTTCAAGATACTTCAGTTTAAAAATATTTTGCTATTGCTCAATGAATATAGCAAGGAGTTCGTCGAAATGATGCCGGGCAAACTGGAAACTTTTGTGGACTTCCTTTCCATTTTGGCGCCTACAATTGGAACACTGCCAGATTGTGACAAGGACAAGTTAATGGATGCCATCGCAAACTTGAAAATCTGCACTAGAAGTGTGATATTACATTTCAGAGGACGTGGTGCCCACTAAAAGAAGACTTACCGCCCATACCTAGCAGTTCATCATGTACAGCAAACGACTCGAAAGTGGAACGCGTCGTTAATTTTCTTTTGTTTCGTTTGTACTTTTTGACTCTCAGCAAGATTCTCACTTTTACCATCATTTTGGGATACTCTTGTCATACCATTTCAAGATTAATCAGCAGTACATTTCTTATATCAACAAAAATGTATGAAGAAAGTTAACAATAATAATGAAAATCATAAAAGAAAGACTCGAATGTTGTTTATAAATTATCAAGAAAGTTTTTTGCACGTTTTACCTCTTAAGATTCATCCAATTGACTGAAATTTTCGCCTTAAATATCGGCTTTTTGCATAGATTTTCCTTGTTTAAACAAATTTGGTAAAATTCAAATTTTTAACATTTTTAAAACCAAAATGCGTTTAAAGAATACAATACTTTTTCATCTAGCTAACAAAATACCTTGTAGTAGCAAGCTATAGTAGAAATTCATGTAAAGGACAACTATTAACTTGCATAAAAGAATTCTATGTTTTTTAATTGATTTCTTTGTCTAAATGTCTAGGAAAATCTAGACTCCACCCATAAATTTAAATAAATTTAACTATTAAAATGTTAGTATATGTTTTTATTTAAAGGTTTTTGTGTTTTTCAGTTTTTTTTGTGGTTTTTATCCAATTAGATTGAGTTTCTCGTTTGAAAGCGCACAAATAGAGTACACAATATAGAGTTTTTTTGGGGGGTGGTGTATACATAGAATATTTTGGTTTACATGTATATATATATATATTGTATATAGATTGATTTTTGTTTGTTTAATTTTACAAATACCTTTTTGCTGTCTGATATTTAGCTGTAATTGTTTTTAACGTGCTGTCATTATTTGTGGTTTTTGTTTTGTTATTTAATTTTGCGATTTGAGGCGTGTGTTTTTTTGTTTTGTTATTTTTTCTGTCTGTTTCTCTAATCGATTATCAAGCAATTTCAACTAATTTTTGTATATAACGTTTTTAAGATTTATGTATATTGATTACTGTATATATGTATATTGTATATAGTATAAGTTGTTGTTGTGTTTTTTAATTTTTTTGTTTTTTGGCTTTAATCTTAGATTCACTTTGCTTCATATATATATATATATATGTATAGTATATATATTTATGTACGTATTTTTTCCCTTTTCTTTTTGTTTTTGCCTCAGCTTAAGCTTAATTGTTATATTCATAAAATAGAATTAATTAATTAGTTGTTTTGCAAACAGACAATTTAAAAATAATAATAATAATAATAATGATAAACCTGCACACAATAAAAACAAATAATTCATAAAAATAAATTATAAACTTGAGATTACAACAAGATTTCTGTACAGGAACTAAGTAAACTAAAGACGAAAAAAAAAAAAAACGCCAACGAACTAAAAGAAAACCGGTGAAAGTTGCACAACATTCTTAAGGATAATTAATATAAGAATAATAATAATAATTAACTTTAGCCACACGCATTTCCTTTTTGTGTTTTAACTAATTTCCAAATTTACACACATCATATTTTCACACAACGATTATATCAAAATGAATTTTTCATTCTTATTCTTAGAGGGAGGGGGGAAAAAATTTAACTAATTAAAATTATAATTTATATTGGTTTAATTTTGTTTAGATCACTCCCGAAACAGATTTCTCATAGGGCGTACCCAAAGTATCCCGCCGTCTTGGCAAGGTGCCACTTGCTGTCATCGGCGCCGATTCGGGACAGCCAAGACCCACAAGAAGATCAACCAGAGCTGTTGTGTCCTCCACATTGTATTGGGGTGCAGGTATGCCGCCATTCGATGTTGTTGTTGCCGGCGGAGGTGCTGGTGTCGCAGATGGAAGAGCAGTGCCACCAGCAGCTGCAGCAGCAGCAGCCTTCATCGATTTGGCCGTGGCCAGAGATTGAGCAGCCCGAGCATAGGCCAGACAGGTGCGTCCTTCGTGATCCGTATGCTTAATGTTTGCTCCATTCTAAAAAGTATTGCCAAAGTTAGTTTTGGTTTTTATGTTTTGCCATCGCAGTTGGAACTTACCCATATCAAGAGTTGGGCTATGGCCAAGTTGCCTATGGCACAGGCTAGTAGCAAGGGAGTGCGCACATCTCTGGCACTGACATTGGCATTAGCCACCTCAGATGGACAATTGGCCAGAATGGCAACAATTGACTTGATGTCCGCTCGTATTACGGCCTCAATCAGTTGCTGTCCGGGACTGGGAGCGGCATGGCCAGTATTCAGAGGGGAAAGAAATTCTTTGGCCTCGTATTTGGTGCGTATCCAACGTTCTTTCTCTTCCCGACTGGCCTGAGCTGTGGGTTTGACCCTTTGCCGTATATTTGATTCCCACACGGAGTTGGCTAGACTGTTGCCTATGGCCAGCATCACACTGAGATGGGCAGCTCTGTAAGAGATTGCAAAATTAATTATAGAAAATTCGAGATATCCTTTATTTTGATTACTTACGGCCAGTCATCAAGTCCAAGGGAGCGCACTTTGCTAATGTGAGAGCCGAGATTACGATGAATTCCTGAGCATTCTATGCACATAAGTACACCCAGATTCAAGCTGGCCCATTCGGGATCTGTAAAAAAAAAAAATGGAAATTATTATGAGTATGCCAGGCGTAGAGATGACGTCAATCCTCCAGCAACTTACTTGCTGCTCCACAGTCCACACAGTGACCATTGCCTGGCACCCGCTGACGTATGGCCAACATGGCAGCCACCTCGGTGCTTGTCGCCTGCTTTGTCTTGCCACTCTCTATGGTCTGTAAGCTCTTGAAGATTTCCTGTTCGACAGCGGCCACCCATTCATCGCGCTCCTCTGAGTTGGCTGCCTCGAAATGCCATTGCTTCGAGTCCAGGGACACAATGTAGAACTCATAGCCATCATTATCATCCGCCTCATTGGCCTTGACACTGCTGCTCTTCATGCGGCGATGTCGCTTCTTGACATTTGGCGTCTGGGCCTCCAGTTTGCTAGCCTGCAACATTTCGGTGCCGGCTATAAAAGTCTGTGAATTGGAATTGGACATGGCAATGCCCTCGTCTCCGCTCGTCTGTTGCGAACTATTCGACTTAAGGGGCTCCACACCGCTTATGCCGGCAGCTGCCCCAACACTGCTTCCGGCCACAGAGCCACTTGTCGCTCCCGCACCCAGCAAGGAGAGTTTCTCGCTTAGTTTGCGCTGATTATCCTTGGCCAGGGTGAGGCAACCAATGCCATCGCTTAGAGCACTTTGCGCCCGCTGACCATTCGCCAAAAGAGAACTGGTCAGGGCACTGTTGGTTATAATGGATTTCGAGCCCCTCGGCTTCTGCCCTGGCACCTTGACAGTGACATATTGCAAGGGTATCTCCTTGCCATGGACATCGTCCATGTAATCGTGCAACGATGGATGATAGGTCAGTCTGCCATCATCACAGAGCGTTACATATTTCTTTTTCCACTCCTTGTTCAGGGATTTGCTAGATCTTTTATAGAGATAACCCTGCTTAATCGGAATGGAGCGGCCACTGCCCAGTTCGCTGCTCTTGGCGTCCTTATCTTTGTCAGCCTTCTTGGAGGACGAGGGTATAAAGAGATTCGAGCGCCGACGACTCTTGCGACTTGTGGTTGGAGTTGAAGTGGGCGTGGGCAATTCCTTACCCGGCGGTGGTGCCAAATCCCGTGGATCTCTTAGCTGCACCTGAGAGCAATCGCCCAGCAAATTTGTCGAGGAATTGGTATTAGCGGTAATTGCTCCTGGATTGTATTTGGTTACATTATTATTCTCCACAGTGGAACCAGCCGCTGAGCTTGTCGCCTGCAGGGACCACAATTTCTGCTCAGCCTGGGCAAAGTCCGCACTCATTCGCATCGGCAATTGCTGTTGTTGCTGCTGTCCACGCTGGCCATTCAAATTGGGTGGCTGATAGGGAGCCAAGCCCAATCGTGTGCCTTGCGGTGTTGTGGGACGCGGCGGTTGCACTGAGGCGGGTAGAGGCAGACGCTGGGAGAGGACCTTCTGGCAGGCTGAGTGAAAATATAATACAAAATGTTAATCGTTTCTTTTATTTATTATCGTTTGCTATCTGCTGCTGCTGCTGCTTACCATCTTGGAATACCCGTTCCACATTCAGGCCATAAGTAGCGCAGGTCTCGTAGTAGGAGCAACGCTTCAAGTCACTAGCCAGCTTCCGGGCTCGTGTGTCATCAATAACGCGTGGATTACGTTCGCTAATGGCATCTGCAAAACAGAAATTAGAAAACCAAATGCGTTTTATTCACAGAATAACCGTTTCGAGAGGCCCTAAAAAGGAAGTTGCTTAAGCTTTCATGAAATAGATTTCAATAGACTCTTTGGACTTTAGTTGGCACTTTAATTTATAAACCTTTAATAACAATTAATATTCGAAAGAAACTATTTAGAGCTTGTTATATATAAAGGAGCATGGATTTCCAATATATTAATTTGAGTTATGCTACAAGTAAAGTTAGTTCGATGTGTTTTCGAAAGTTTTTTACTTAAGGTAAATCCTTTTGGAGGTACATAGACCCAAAGTCAGTGAGTTGATATGTTTATAATCTAATCCTTTCGATTTAAATAGTGTAAATAGATTTCTAAAAAAATTTGTCAATTAATTTACTTACCTTGCGTGCCTACCAATATCATTGGTATATCCTGTCCATTACGAAAATGCGCCATTTTCGTATAATAATTATAAACGGTATTGAAACTGCCCTCGTTCTCCAGGCTGAATACAAAGATTACCGCATCCACCCAGCCAGCGAACTGTAAAGATAAGAGCAAGAGAGAGAGAGAGAGAAACGAAATGAGTAAAAGGCGAAGGAACTCGAAAGACTGAAGGAAAACAAAAGCAAGCTAAAAACAAACGTCGAGTCCTTGACTTTGTAAGCCCCTCATCAACAACAAAAAAAAAAAAAATAACCAAAAAGGGTTTGGGGGTAGAAGATTCAATAAAAAAAAAAAAACTGCAGCGTCTGGCGGAAGCGTGCAAAACAATGGACACGCCACACAGAGCATTTGGAGGCTGTTCACAGGACATACATAGGACACAGGACTTGGCGGCAGTACACACACATACTTGAGAAAGTCGCTAATGAAGCACTTGAATCCTGACTCTCTGGGAGTAAGAAGAGAGAACGAGAACATTTTAATGATTCTCATCTTTACACAAAAACAAACCAACACACACACACACACGCACACACATAAACTCTAAAGGATAATGAACTTCTGCGCAGAATTGAAAGTTAGTTAAAGTTTGGCCTTCCTCTCCACCTTCTCCTATCCATCAATTGATACCATCGATTCGACCTCATCAATTAATTATTTATTTATTTGATTGTCTTTAACGTTTATCCGCTCTGCTCTACCTGTCCTCCAAAGGAATCCACCAATGAATTATTTATGTAACTCGAAACGAAGAAGTTACTGGAGCCACAAAAAACAAACCGCCCGCACGCCAAGCCAGTCGACAAACAACTGGCGACAGTGAGAATATATCCTGGCAACACGGCGCGTCCTTTTTCAGCTTGATGGGTGGGTGGGTGGTTGGTTGGTTGGTTGGGTGGTCTGCATTTTGTCTGACTACCGCCGCCTGCCTGCCCCAGAACGCCATCATTGCCACTTTTTATGATTTGTTGTGAAAATGTATGCAGAGAAGGAAACAGGAAAGCAGAAAAAAAAAAAAAACAGAAAAAGCAGAGGACAAAAAACCCCCGAAAAGGGGAAACGGAAAACGACAGGAGCAAAAAAAAAAAAAAAAATTGCACATGGCCAGAACTCGATACATATGTGCTATGCTGGAAATGATGGGTAGAAACAGTTGCATGAGAGCCAATGTACAATGTTAGTACAATGGGGGGCACACAAATAGGTTATGAAAAGTTTTACTTTCATAAAGTTATCAACATTTCCATGTAAAAGTTTCTTTAGGCACTTTTTGTAACAAACTTTTAGTTAATTTAGCATAAAATTAAAAGCGTAGCGTGAACAAAAGTTCTGTTATATATGATGCTGAGATATTGATTATTAAATTCAATTTGTTGTCAAAATGTTCTTAAAAATTACAAAAGAAAATAAGGAATTTTAGTTGAATTTAATACATTCTTCTTGAAGATTTTTACTGAAGTTTCCAATTTAAAAATCTGAAATTCTTCAATTATCTTAAAAATCCTTTTGTTAGCTTCCATACAAAATTATGTAAATATTTAATAGATGGAAACATATAAAGACAATTTAGTAGTAACTTTTCTACTTTTGTCTTAAATTGAGATTGAGCTTCGATAAAGTTATCAAGTGATAATATTGTATAATTTACCTTACCTCGAAATATAATTAAATAGATGAAAACATATAAAGACAATTTAGAAGTAACTTTCTCACCAATGTTTTTCAATTAACTTAACTAAGGTTAAGCTTCGATAAAGTTATCGAGTGATTTTAAAGAGATGAATTAACGATATTTCAATAGTTTATCTTGCTTCCATTAACGTAAAGGTATTTTCATCAAACTTTAAAGTATTAACAAGGTTATGTCAACAAACTATTGATTGTTAATGATATACCTAAGATTATATCGATTTTAAAAAACTTTATAAAATTCTTCATATTCTATTAAATGACACCAAAGCTTTCCCAATCGTTTCTAACACGCTAAACACAACTGTTTCCCCCACCCACACAATAAGAAATCGACAACTCGTAGTCCTTGCATGCAATATTGTCGTCGTCGCCGTCATCGTCCTTTTCGTTCTCGTCTCAAATCGTATGGTATATGGTAATGATATCCTACTCCGACAAAAACAACAACAAACATGTACTTATGTACAGAAGAGGAAGAAGAAGAAGAACAACAACAAAATAAAACGCGACCGAGTGGCGACGCGCCGCCATTGAGTGAGTGATTTGAAGCAAAGTTCTCCATGAATTTTGTGTGTCTACTGTCTGAGAGGGTGTGTGTTTTTTTTGGGTGGCATTTGGGATTTACTTTGGGGAGGAAACATTTATGTTTAGTCAGACAAAAAATCGAGGGTTATTCTATGTAGTTTTTGAATTATGGGTTTATTATGTTGCATATTACAAAATATGCGAATGACAGAAAGTCAGCCATAAGATGGTAGAAAGTGACATTAAATTAGTGGTAAATGAGTCAAATTTGGTCAATTGGAAAGAGAAAACTGTCGCAAAATTTGTTACACATTGTGTTTGATGGAAGGGTACAATAACAGAGCGCGAGGGGGGGACAAAGAGAAAGAAGGCGAAAGAGAAGGGTCATTCATGTGTGAGTGAGGGAGGGAGGTTGGTTTGATTGACAGTTTGACATGCAGTGTGGAAATTCATTATGCAAAATGTGCAATCAAGCGTGAGAAATGATTTAGAAAGTTATTCAAATCAACTTGACTCTCAAACTGGGCATGTTAAACTGTTGGAATGTAAAACTGTGCACAGTGCATTCAAAACTGTATAGGCAAACGTGTTTCTGCATGCCAAACTGTGTTGTTTAAGGGAAGTTGTGGTGGCTTTCAAACTTTTACTGTGTGGTAATGGGTCAAGAATGGATTGCATTCGAGACTAATTTAATTCGTTGAATGTTAAACTAAATAATGAGTTAAGTAAAAGGATGCCTAAAATTAGATAAACAGTTTGACAACAACTAGAAACCATTTAATGAAGGGTATTACCAAGCCCTAAAGCGCTGACTCATTACCATTAATTAAGGCTTAACATTTTTAGCGCCTGCTACGCATATTGAACAGTCATTCTCAAACTGTAAACCCTTCAAGCCCCGCGTCAAGTCCCTCAAATTTAGGTCAATCACATGCTTGACTAGCAAAAAAAAAAAAAAGAAGCAAATGCAAACAAGGAATTTAGCGTTTCAAATTTCGAATAAAAAATAAACACCAACTGCAATTTAAATAAATATAGAAGGATCAACAAGCACAAAAAAAAAAAAAAAAAAAAAATTGCTAACAACGGGAGACAGTCAGTCCAGGGATTAGAAGGATATTATTAGGATTTCGAGGGTCGCAGTTCGCGTGTCTGGCACATTTTTTATGAGCCTGCAGCCCACCTTTTTTTTTAGGCCCACCCCTGCGCCACAGCCTCCTCCCGGCCTCCCTCCTCTTGTGGATAAATAGAACCGCAAATAAAAGAAAGAGAAAAAAAAAAACGCGAATGAAAAGCGAAAGCAGCTTAAAAATTATAATCCACACTTTCACCCTTCACAATTTTTAAGCCGTCATCACTGCCGCTGCCGCTGCTGCTGCAGACTCTAAAGGATATTTTGCAATTGCAAAAAGAATCCCCCCTCCCTCCACTCTTCATAGCCGCTATCCCAATTGTGAATCAAAGGAAGCCGAACAAAACTAAAGCTCAATGAGTCAAACGAACACAAAAAATAGAAATGTAAATAGCCCGCAGTTAAGTTCACTTTAATTATGATTCCCCATATATATATATGTATATATATATATTCCCTTTTATCGCAGATTTCCAATTGCATTTGCTCTTTGCTGCAAGAATGAAAAGTTTTGCACAATGTAGTGCAAGGGGTTGAGCCTTGCACAGTCTAAGGTAACCCTTGAGGGTTGCTTGCCCCCCTTCTCTCACTCTCTCTCTTCTCTCTTTTTCTCTCTTCCATTCTTTCTTTCTCTGGGGTAATTGTATTGCCCAGTTATTGGCTTTCGGCCAAAGAAGGTACAAAAAAAGAACCCACAACAAACTTTTACTGCATCACGTTTTGTCGTCATAACCTTTGGCCGGATAACAAGACAGAGAGAGAGAGAGAGAGAGAGAGAGAGGGGGAGAGAAAAAAGTATTTATCTACATTGCGACAAAGTTTTTCCTTACTGCCAAAGGTCACAAGTCGATTGAGTGACTCATGCCAGTGAGGCTGGCTGGCAGGCTGCTGCTGCTGCTCCTCCCTCCCGCCTGGCAATGTCCAGTCCCAAGGCAAACTTTGCTGCAAGCTTGACCAAAAAAAAAAAAACGAACCCAATTAGGATAGAAAGTTGGATAATTGATTGAGTATGACAATAGGAAAATCAAAGTTAGCTTCATACTACACTTCTAAATGCCCTTTAAATTTTTTTGAAAATTGCTTACAAAAAGGTCACCATTAGGTTGTAAGGTGAAACAAATATTTCAAAATGCACTTAACATAATTTTGTAGAATGAAATATTCTTATAATATAGCTTTCGATTTGTTTAGATCAGCCAAATGATAAGGAGAATAAATCTTTTTATTCTATTTGAACTCTAAATATTCCTTTAGCTTTAAACAATTGGCTTTAGCTTAGATCAATAATTTATATAAACGCAATTTACTTAAAGTTCTCAACTGCTTAGAAAATTGTATATACCCAAACAGTTTGCAAAAATATTGCAAACATAAGCAATTTCTCTTAAGAAGCGAACAACTTTTCTTGAATATTCAGTTTTTTTTTTGCTCTTGTCTTAAAGATATTTTATTACGATAAGTTTTTATAGATTTGCCAATAACAACAAGGCTCGACTTAACTTGAAGGCCCTTTATAGATAAAACTATAGCTCAATCAGAAAAATTATATTTATGACCAACAAAACAAACAAAAACCGATAAACAAATTCAATTCTCTTAGGCTAACTTAGCCAACCTGCCAAGACTACTTTGAACCTCATAGCAACCCCAATAAAAAGAAGAAAACAAAACTTTTTCCGAGCACTCCCCCAAAGTTTCTCATACCCCTTGTCAGTCAGTCAGTCAGTTGATCCCTTGCTGACCTCAATTCAAATATTTACCAATTGATAAGGGCAAAAAGAAAAAATTGTAACTTTGCTCTTACATTCCATTTCATTTCTGTGTTCTACTAGCAAAAAGAACACATGTTCCCGGGTCATACATCATTTTTCCATTTCCCCCCCCTTTTCCACAACCCCCACTTTTGTTTTTTTTTTTGTTAGTTGAATATTTTATGAGACTTACCTGCATTTCAGGAGCTCCACCCTCATCGCGTATTAGAAGCAAATAGCTCTGACCATCGATAAAGACTTCCTTCTTGAAGCGACCACCCTCCGGGGACTCCTCTTGCATGTAGGAACCCGTGAGATAACGATGTACAAGAGCCGATTTGCCCGAGTTCAAAGAACCCACAATACCCAACCGTAGATCGGGCACCGAACGTGAAATAGTCCATTCTTGACTGTTTACAAATGAATCTGTAAGAAGATCAAAAAAAATTAAATAATCATTAGTAAAACAAAAAAATAAGTTCACAGCGTAATTAGCTCAAACTAGAGTTGAAACCAGTTTCGGATGATCTACAAAAAAAAAGAAGAGAAACACATCCCAAGCATCCATCATTAAATATAAATGGTTCTTATGCAAATGTACAATATATATACAATATCCTTCATCCTTTGATTGACAGCCTGAAGGAAGAAGGGAAGAAGTAAACCTGAAGCTTCCTTGCCATTTTTTTTTTTGTCCTTCTTTGGTCTGGGACTTGGAAATTGTCAGTTGCCATTGCCAGTTAAACATTATTGTTCGCTTTCTGATTTTGAATTAGCTCAATCAGACTGAAGATCTCCTTTTCGTGTTTGCCTTATTGGCGAACAGCTGCTGAAGTCTTTTAAGGTTTTTTTTTGGGTTTCTTTCAAGGTTAAATGTTTTTGCACAACAACAGTTGGAAAACGATATAAGTGTGGAGCATAATTGGAAAAAGTTGAACTTGATTTGAAATCGATTTAACAACTGTTGGACTCGAATTTACGATTCCGAGTTCCCCTCACGAGATTTCGATTAAATTTTACGATAACATTTGAAAGTTTTGATTGATCGTTCACATGAAAAGCTTACATTGAGACCTTGAGGTAAAAGTGCAAAGTACAGTCAAAAGGCCAATGAGTCATCAGATTAAAGTAACAGGCATGAAATTTAAGGTATGAAATAATCGAAACCCTTTTCAAATAAACTTTTTCTATTGAATACGAATCCTTATAACTTGGAAGTTAAAGAACGATGTTTTCATAGCGTTATTTATTATATTATTTATTCAATTTCAATCATAAAGATTCATCTAAATAAATCTTAAATTTTCTTTTGAATTTCAGAGATGTTCCTTCATCTAAATAACTCTTTAATTCTTAACTAAACTTCCTTTTAATCCAAATGTTTGTCAAGTTTGCGTAAAGTTGAAAATTGTATTGAAATGTTTGTGATTATTTTTATGCAAAGTTGTTTAGTCGCCACAATTTATGATCCACTTCACGCCCAAAAATCTAACTAGGTGTTAAACCGTAAAAGGGAATGCCAACAAAACCATATGAAAACACTATAAAAATGACAAAATAAATCTTCCCAAGCTCAAAATGCCAACCCACCACAACCAACAGAGAGTAAAGCCAAAAACCCAAGTGCCACGATCAATTTCACAGACGACCAAAAAAGGGGGGTGAGATGGCGATGGCTGGCAATGGGTAGGGCGATGGCAAGGGCAAGGAGTGACAATGGTAAAAGGACAATCCCTGCCTTAGACAGGAACAGTGCTTGACCAGTTGTGATGATTTACTAGGACTTTCAAGGCAAGGACACGTGAAAATTGCTCTATTATGAGTTGTTAAGAGTTGCTTGAGTAAACACTGAAGACAAGGACTTTCGGACAGGGACATGGATATGAACACAGATATGGATATGTTTGCAGTCTGTCTCAAGGGTGGACGGACCTTCTGTATTTTATTATTATTATTATTTTTGTTTTTGGAAACTTGTTTCTTGGTTTCTTATACTGTTTTTTTTTTCTTTTTTTTTTTTGTAGTTGTTAATCGACTAAAGGAGAGCAGAACAAGTTCAACTGGTTTCACTGACCAGAGCGCAAAATTACAAATTAAAACGAAATAAATATGCCTTTTGTTAGATCATTTTATATATAAAATAATCAAAAAAAAAATTAAAGAAAAAAGAAGAAGGGAGATGACTGAAAATGATATATGCCGGGGATAGAAAACAAAAAATTAGCGCGGTTTTGCAATTTGCCATGGACAACAAATCAAATATGGCTGCCAAATGAGCAAAGGATCCGTAACAGAATCAGAAGTCAGAGAAACAGAAACAGAAACCAGTAATCGAATTGGAAACAAATCTCTTTTACACAATATTAATGACAATCATTAGGAGAAATAGAAGGCTTAAAATTACAAGCCCAGTTACAAATGCATCTTTAAGATTGACTAATGATCTAAGGATGCGTTACGGGTTGGCAAGGAATATCCTAACCAGGCAAAGGTCGTCTCTCTCTCTCTCTCTCTCTCTCTCTCTCTATGTGTGAAGTTCAAACCGCTAGCGAGTTTTTTTTTTTTTTTTTTTTGAACCCTTTGAGTTGGAAACTATATTCAAAATCTTTCTTGCAGCACTGCGGGATCGTAACTCAAACTCATGTCAAATGTCGCCATAGTTGTCAGTAGTGAATGGAAAATTCAAGAAAATTCCCAAACTAATTATATATGCAAACGAGTTGAAGAGAAAAAGGAAAACCAAATGTCAGAAAGAGAAAGTGTAAAAGGGGTTTGTTTGTTTGTTTGTGTTTGAACTCGATAAGAAAGGTTTTTTCATTGGGATTTCCCTTAAGTCTTTTGATGTGGGTTAAGCATTTTAATTAGTGTACAATATGAAAATTGTATTTTGCCAAACAGCTGACCTTTTGAACCTCCCCCTCTCCCAACACTCCACCACCCTTTCGCATCTATTTCTCAATTTTAGGTTACCCAAACTCAAAGATAGGCTTAAGTTTTATGCCTTGAGACAGCTGTAACCAGGTCATATAGTTTATAACACCAGCTTGAAGCGTGCCACACAGTTAACTGATACATTCTTAAGGATGTCATACATACATACATAGATGATAAACAATTTTATGGCCATTTTTACAGTAGCCACAAGTAACCAGCAAATACAGCTGAAACTATTTACCACAGAAAAACCAACTAACCTAGCCTTTGCCCATTAAAAAAATTGTTTGATAATTGTAAAATACATAAAAAGAAAAGGAAGAGCCACAGGATATTTTGGCTAAAAAATGACATCAAAATGGTTGAATGATATATTGCAGGGAATGTTATTTTAATTGGTTGATTAACCATAGAATGAAAGGAGTCAAGGTGGAAATGTCTTTATAGGGTGCTATATAACAGAAACTAAATCCTTAAACTAGGTAAAAAGCAATTTACATTTCTTCTCTAGATTTGAGGATATTGAAAATGTTTAATTTTCATTCGAACAATCTTTTTTACTTGTCTAATAAATAGAAAAACAATTTAGTTATATGTAAATCAAACTGCTTTAAATGGAAAACGGTTGACAAATCAGAAGAGTTAAAGGAAGAAGTCTTACTTAAGTTAACTGAAACTAAGAGATTTACTAGACTAATCCAGTTGATTCTATGCAAGATTAAAATATGTGGACTATTTTTATCTAAGACTAACTGGATTCCAGCTTTTGCTATTCTCCAGTTATGGAAACCACTGCAAGGATATTAGAAACAAACAAAGTATTAATTTAAACCTTAATTGGTATTCCCACAATCAGCCATTATGTTCCTTTTTAATCATCTATGAAACTATCCCTTGAGTTATTTTGATAGTTTTTGGGGTTTCTGGGCAAACAAATGCATTTTTAATAAGCCATAACCAAAGTAATGGCATTATGATTACCAAAATATGAACTCATATAAATCATATGTGTGTAGGCCATTTCTCTCTATTATTTTGCATGAGCCCGCGCGACGTCTTAAATTGAATTGATATGAAAATATTTAGGTAGGCTGATCGTGTCGACAATGTCCGAAAAATAACAATAATAAATCAGAGAGCAGAAGCCGAGGAGAGGAAGCCCATCCTTGTTCAGGTCTCTTGGTGTTGGCGTCATCATCATCATCATCATTGGGATCGTCGTTTGCACATCTGCTCCCAAATCTGATTTACTTTCTTTTGTCTTCTTCTTTGTCCAAGATCACCCGAGAAACGGTAGTTCAAGACAGAGAGAGAGAGAGAGTGAGAGGCAACGGAAGGAGGAGAAAGGAGAGTTGAAATAAGGTTTTTCTATCCAAAATAACAAAAGGTAAAAGAAAATTAGCAAAGCCCACAACGATTTGAGCAAAAAGGGCGATCGCACAAACAAGATTAGCCAGCCAAAATGAGGAGAAAAGAAACAGGAAAGAGCAGAAGGTCCACCTATATACATACATATATACATATATATATACATCCTACATGCCTATATATTTACTTGTCAAGAGCAAACACCAGTTGGCTTTAACAGAGTCTTCAAAATCAATGTTAACAGAGAAATTTGAAGATGAGAATTCAAATTGAAAGTGAATATTGTTTAAATTTTACTTAAATTTCAAATAACTCGAAAAGGAAGGAAGGTAGTATCCCAGGGCTAAAGTTATAAAGCAGAATAAATTAGAATTATCAATTTAACAATCTAAACTTCTCTCTAGAAATAATAAAAAATAAAACATTTCTCTAACAAATGAAATATTTCAAGTCTCTATAAGACAAAAAATCTGATCCACAAGATTCATATTCTTATTACGGCAAGGAAGTAAATATATGTTCTAGTTATTTAGGTCTATTAGAACTCTATACAGAACGATTCCGTTTCAAAACCCTATTTTAAAGTGAATATTAGCTTATCATTTCAAACTTAAGCCTCAAAGTCCGAAAATGCAATTATAACTTTGTTTTAATTTCCATCTACTGAAATTAACAGATTGTAAATGCCTTTAATATTCAAGTTCAAAAAACTCATTCGAATTATTTTATGAACAACTAAAATGTTTCAAGCCTCTATAAGACGAAAAATGTGATCGCATAG
Source organism: Drosophila nebulosa (assembly GCA_024703675.1). Classification (NCBI taxonomy): domain Eukaryota; kingdom Metazoa; phylum Arthropoda; class Insecta; order Diptera; family Drosophilidae; genus Drosophila; species Drosophila nebulosa. The sequence continues at coordinate 3,175,046 of CM045724.1, read as the reverse complement.
ATTTATGTAGATGATTCTTTTTAGAGCCAATGAACTCCATGAAAAGTAGCTGGTAGTATCTTGTTTGAAATATTTGAGTAGTTTGCCATTTAAAAACCTATTTCCTGAAGTTTAAAAACTATTTTCTACATACAATAAAAACTAAACGGTTATACTTAGTCGTAATTAGCAGGCAAAATAACTAATGCAAACAATATACATGAATGTACATACACACATACATATATGATATATGATCATTTACAACAAAAAAAAAAAAAACCTAGTTAGTTACCTGTGGCCAGGGGGTAAGCTCAAACAACTGTTTGTTCGAAGTTCTGCTCGAATGAATTTCAGCGACACTTCAAGGTATCGTCACGCAACTAAGAGAACGAGATGGCGGGGGGTGGGGGGACGACGACGACGACGACGACGACGACGACGACACATATCGCACATATCGGGGCAAATAGATATGTATAAGTATGTAGATGTCACGTGTAGGAATTTAATAGTGAACCAACTGAGTGGGGGGTCAGGTACACTCTACATGACTTCATCATCAACAACAACAGAATGAAACAAAGGAAATTATGATAGAAAACTAAAAGTATGAGTGCCACCACTTTCGGTTACTCTGCACACACAAAAAAAGTGGGTGTGGCATTAGGCATACAAAGAAATGGACATAGAGATACCTATTTATGCCTGCTGCAAAATATCTAAAAAATATATAAAAAAAAATATCTATCTAAAAAAACTTTGATAAACTTCTCTCTAAAAAATAACAAAACATTTCTCTAACAAATGAAATATTTCAAGTTTCTATACAAGATTCATATTCCCGTTATGTCCTAGATTTATCCTTTGCAGTTCGTTATGGAAATATTTTTACTTCATCTGAAGCTGAAACTGAGGAGTCCCATGGAGTTGGCTAACAGAGTTTAAAACTTGCGAGAAGCCAAATATACTCTTAAGATTAGGAGGTATCAAAATTCACGCATCATTAGAATATGAGCAAAACAGAAGAGGAAAATGCGAGGGAGTCAAATGAAAGTGAAAATAGATATGAGAACATGTGTTGGATTTTGATAAATTGAATGGAATGCCGACTCTCTCGACTCTCGACTCCCGGACCCGACTGGCAATTCCTATTAATTTGCTGTCCAAACACACACACACACACACACTTACACAGTGTGTGTTGGGAAAGAGATGGCACGACAAGGTAAAGTTCTTTGAAGATTAAGTGCATGAGAGAGACCACGCCCCGAGCAATTAAAGGGTTAATTCTTGGCCTCTTAAGGATGCTGCTCAGTCTTCCTGCCTTACTTCCGTTCTTCCTTTTTTTTTTCCTATTGCCTTGCCTGTCTGTCATTGGCTGCCGAGATTTATGTGGCCTCAGGTAATAAAGCATCTTTTGGTTGGCCCAAAAATTTATGCTAAACATCTACTACTTGAAGGTCATACTCCATTTTTGGCAAACCTGTTTACCATATATATACATATATATATGTATATATATTTCTTTGTTTCAGTTGGTTTTTTTTTTCCTTCTTTTGCTTGACTCATTTATCTTGTGTGAATTGCAACACACGCGGCAGTAAAAACCGAAATAAAAAACAAAGAGGGGAATCGAACAAAAAAACCAAAGTAAAACATTATATATAGGTATATGTATGTATACCTATTTGTTTATAAGCTCTCTTATCGTACACTTAAGACCGATTTCCAACATAATGTGGGGAAGGTAAAAGAAGGCTTATCAGCTTATCGAGAATGTAAAACCAATCGTTGTTTTTTTGTGCCTGTCTTTGTTTCTTTGTAATTAGACAGAAATTGTGATAAGAAATGTTCAAAATTTGCTTAAGTTTAAATTGTATTCTTGAACTTTTTCAATGAAAAATTAGTTCACTTCACAACGATAAGTATTTAACGGAAAAAAATATTGTTAATCATTTAAATTAAATTACTTAAACTTAATGCCTAATGAAATGATTAAAAGGTAAAAAAGTTTTATTTTTTTTTGGTATGTGGCATGGTCCGTAGTACCACAAATTCTAGGTCTAACAGTTTGGCTATAAGACAAGTTGAAGGAATTAACGCCAGCTTGATACCTTTTTCTGAGTGCTTAGAGAACAGTTCTATTTAAAATTTCATGGGTTAACAATTCCTTGCCTAGAAGATAATGGTGACACAACAATCTATAAGTTTCCCCCATTGCATCAGCTGATTTAACCATAACGCAATGTTTAGTAGGTCAAAACTGCACTATCTAAACCAAATGACTTAGTCTCGTCGTTACCAATAACAATCTTATCGACAGACACTCAATCTAATCTATTAAAATGTTTCAACGGAAACGAAATGAATCTGCAATAACATTTCTTTGTAATGCATTCGAAAGACCTTTCCTAATAATTGATGAGGCATACTTTCAAATATTTTGGGAAACCATTTTTTTCTACCAAAAATGTAAATTTTTATCTATAGTAAAAGCAAAAAAAAAAAAAAATAGAAAAGGTAAACGATTAAATGTCAAATTTATGACAACGATCATCTTACAATGATAAAAAGCAGAAGGAATACATGTAATTTTTCCCAAGACGGGGGGAAAAAAATGATATTTTTTTTTTAGAAAAAATTGCGAAATGAGAAAAAAAAGACACCCGGTCCCAGGGAGAGTCAATCAAAAAGCATAAAGAAATTTGACAATAGAAGAAAGCAAGTGAGATGAGGTGAGCACGAAGGAGAGAGTCAGTCAGTCAGCAAAGGAGGAGAGGATAGAAGAGGCATCAAGGATAAGTCAAAGCAGGCGGTGGTGCGGTGGTTGGTCGTCTCAGTAGCCTGCACTCTATTAAATATGACATATTTATGAAGTGTCAGTGGTGCCTGGAGAGGCACAATTGTGAAAAGAAAATTTCTGCTTTTCCTTTTATTTTTTTTTTCTCCGTTTTCGTTTATCGTTTTTGTGTTGTTTTTGGGAGGAAAAAAAAAAAGACAGCCAAAAGTCTCTGTGTGTGATTCTTGAGATTTTCGTTTTGCAGACGCACGCGTGTCCTTAGACAATTTTCAGCTGCTGTCCCAAAAAAAATCAGAAAACGGGGGAAAATATAAAGAAAATTGCATTCGTATTTATGTTTTATATTTATGCGGTGAGATTTTGATTTTGATTGTGCGTGTCCGTGTGTGTGTGTGTGTGTGTGTGTGTGTGTGTGTGTATGTATGTGGTTATGAGAAGTTCCTTAGAGGATCAAAATATAAGCAAAGAAGTCAAACGTTTTGGAATCTAAGTAAATAAACTATTGGACTTTTATCTTTAAGATCTTTCTCTTGCTAATTTCCCACTTAGTTTTCATGAAATTTATTGACCATTTTTTTTCATTTGCATTTTGTAAAAGAGCCTGGGAAAATTCATCTCAAGCATAACCAAATTTGTTTTAGAATTTTCTTTAAGTTGACGTATTTTCAATTAAATCCATACCAAGACATTGCCTAAGACACAACCTGTCAAACCCGGGTCGACAGACAGGGAAAGAAGGCATGAAAATTTAAATGCATTTTTATTGTAAATGAAAAATAGCTTGAAAAATATGCAAATTAGTTTTGAATGAATGAGACACCCAAACGACACGTTTCAAATGCCGCTTCCGCTTCCAACTTGGAGTTGTGGTGAGTGTGTGTGAATAGATGGACACTTGTTGGAGGAAAAGTAACCACCACCAACAACACAAGCACCACCACCATCATCATCATCATCATCATCATCATCATCATGAGCATAAGCAGTGGCCATCGACAGTGGCAAATCAACAATCATTGAGGGGATTTTCTCCCCAAATAAAGCCAAACCAGGCGGCAATTTTATTGGACACATTTTATTGTATGTGTGTACCTTCAGTTCCTACTCTCTCAGATTATACGCAGAATACAAAGTGTATCTAAACAAAACGATCGAAAAATTGAATTTTGTATGGACAGTTGAGTGACCAACTGCCATAGATGGTCGGTCGGTCGGTCATGGGTTGGGCCCACCAAAAACTTGCAACGGAAAACAAACAAAAAATTAAAGCCCTTGGATTGCCCTTTGTTCGTTTTCACTGCTCACTCCCCCTCACTCTACTTCTTCCCTCTCGTCGTATATGGATTGTAAAAAGCGGAAGTTGTTATTTAGGTTCCCATTGAAATTCTAATGTGCAACATTGAATCGCTTAGTGACGCCAAATTCCATCATATTTTTTTTTTTTTTTTTTTTTTTGTTTCCACAAATGGCAATTCCAAGGTTTTATTTGGTTTTGTCTTTCTAGTATCAACATTAGGTTTAAGTATCGCATATCCGATGGGAGGTGAAGGAATTCCCTTTTGGAATTATTATTATTATTTTATTACATCTCTGATTTCCTCTACACACTCAAAAGTTCAGTCACACTCAAGTGATTCTCTTTTCTAAAAAAAAAAAAAAAAAATAAACTTACATGAGCCTTACAACATACATAGAGTATAACCGGTTCAAGTTTTGGTTTTCTTCATGTTTTGTTTTTGTTTTTTTTTCATCTTTGTCTTTTTTTTTTTTTTGTTTTTCGGTTACTGTAAGGTAAGAGATGATGATTGCGTGTGTGTTTGAAATTAACACTGTGCTGCGGGTTCATCATAAAATCTGATATTTAATAAGATAGCAAATGGCAGTTAAAGGTTTATAGTTGATTTAGATAAAGATGATGATTTAGGAGTTATAAATTCAATGTCATTAGAAAGGAATTGTTTGCGTCTTTCAAGGTTTCAATAAAAAGTCTCGATTTGCAATTCTTTAAACTCTAAACGAGTTTATTTGAAAATTAAGAATCTTAATTGATTTTGGAAACATCAGATACATTCTAAAATTTAAATTCAGCTTTCAAATTTGTTGTAGAACACAGTGAAGAGTGAAGGTGAGAGGTGTCCTAAACATCACGAAATTTGCTCAAGCCCTTAGAGCTTCTAGGCAAAGTAGAGCCTAGTTAATTTTAAGGGCTAAACTATGCTTAAGAGTCTCTGAAGCGTTTCAAAGTATTCGTTGGTTAAAAATGTATTTTTAGCTTTCACAACTTTGAAATAAGATGCCATTCTATTTGTCATTTTAGTAGACGACTAAATTAAGAGCTTGTATATATTTTAAACTACTGTGAGAAGCATTTCAATTGTTTGCAAAAATTAATTGCCATCATGCATATTGTAGTAGAGTGTAATTCAATAGCCTCCGCATTCAGACAGTTGGCGTATATGACTGATAGCAGTAACATCCAGCCGGTAAGTGCCCCTGTAAGCTCTTGCAAAACAACAACAACAACAACGACAACAGCAGCAGCAACAACTAATGGCCAACAAGTCATTGAACCGCAACAGGCTGGCCAAAACAGACAGAAATCAGAGAGAGAGAGAGAGAGACATATCTCAGTCGTTTCTCGTTAGCTTGGCCAACACACAGCAGCAAACAGACACAAGATATAAGTCGACAACTTTTGAGTTAATTTAATTCAATCTTGAAAAATCGGGCAAAAAAAAAAAATATATCAGAAAACGAAGGAAATCGTTGAGGTCGAACGCACACGTTGCTTGTTTACGATGACAGTTTGGTCCAGCCTAACAAACTCCCCATAAATAAGATTGTAATGGATCGATGTCCGAATCAACGTGAATTGGGCCGGCAAGAGAAACAAAAGAGAATTAGCTAAGATTTCTAGGTAAAAGGTCAGCAGACAGCAGCAGCAGCAGCAGCTCGTTCCAAGGCGTTTGAATTGTTATAATTTAAAATACTACCAAAAGATCAGTGAAAGAAGAAAGAGAGAGAGAGAGAGAGAGCAAAGAAAAGTAAAAGTAAGCAATTAGACAATTTGTTGCGCCTGACCAAAGCAAACCAAACCGATCTAAGAAAGCGGAAAAAGTCAGCTGTTTCCTTGGCATCCTTGGATCTAGGCGCCTGACCAAAGAAAATCGATTAATTGCTACGAAATTTATGAGCAAATATGTATGTAGCTGAAAGATGGGGGGTAGGGGAAAAAAAATAAAAGCAATAATTGCAATTTATGTACAAAAATGCAAAATACATTTTCTATGCCAACTAATTTCAACTATATATAACATGACTTTCATTTCCAGTCTTATAAAGATATCAAATGGAAAATTATCATATTTTTAATAACTAAGTGGATACTTCATTAATTACACGTTACGCACTTTAAAAAAAAAAAAAAACATATATGTTTCTCTTCATTTTTTATAGAAGAATTTAATTACAGGGCTATAGCCAGCCACTAGAAGAAGAAAAGGTGCATTTTCTGTCTGTATTTGACGTAGCACTTTGACTTTCAGCCGCAACAAAAGGCGCGTGCGTTCAGCTAGACAATACTTAACACCATTTTTAGAGGCAAAGAACCATATAAAGAAGCGTCTCCAAAAAATGATTAATGATCAACGATTGGTCGCTCGATCGACGCGTTAGGCGTGTGCTCGCTTCTCAGTCAACTGACACACAAAAAAAAAAAAAAAAAAAAAAAAAAAATAATCTTCGAACGCCAACAATTCGCAGTGTGGCCGGGGAAGGAATGACTCAAGAAGTCTGCCCAAAATAAGAGTTATAAGGAAAACCTCTGTCTTTATATGGTTCGACTGAAATCTATGCTTATGACTTATTTCATGGTTAGTGGGCGTACGGACTGACTTTGGTAGAACTACTAATTAATGTGGGCAGTTAAAATTAATTCGAATAAAAAAAAAACACTGAAATATTATCTGTAGAATTTTGATAGAGATTAATTAAGGGCACACGCTTTGAGGAAGTTGTTAAAGATGTCTTAGAGGTCAGAGAGCGTGGGATGTAGATTAACTTGTGTGATTCATTGTGTAGTTTACTGACCTAACTAACAAGTCAAGGCATAGATGTATACTATAGCTAGACTAGCTTATGCAAAGTGCTCGCCGCCCCACCTAAACATTATTATATTAGGCGAATTTCGCCATGATCTCATGTGCCGCACCATGTGCTCATCAACTAAACGACTCATCAGCAACAACATCATCATCATCATCATCATCTTCGCTGTCTTGCATTTGCCCACTTAGATACAACATAGAAGATACTTCAAACTAGAGATGACAGCGTGATAAAAAGTAAATTAAAGAAGTTTTCTTTCTAAAGTTACAAAATATAAAGCAGTAGTGAAAGAAGCGGTTAAAAGTAGTCTTTAAAGAGTAAGAGTAAAAAATGTTAGCTGATAAGTCTTAAAAAGAAAAGCTTGAGAACTCTTTAAAACTGATATTTAATATGGCTTGGAAATGTTAAAAAATAAATAGCAGAAATTTATAAAATGCTTTTCAGATCGAACAAAATGCTAACTAATTTGTCTAAACATTTTATAGGCTCAATAATAATTATTTATAAGACAAAAAGACCAAATAACTACTAACAAATCAGACCAAGTCTCTTAGGTCGCACCATAAACATTTCAAATCACGTGACAAATTAATTTAACTGTATTTTATCATCTCTGATATTTGTGTTCTAAGCGTATAACCCGTTCATGTGCCAACAACAAATACAATTGCGTTTTAATTTTAATTATTTATACATCTTCCATTCATTCCTCTTTTCTTTTTTTAAATTTTTGCTCTTGCTTCTTTGTATTTCGCACACAAAATGTGTTAAATGTGTTAAATGTTATATATATTTTTTTTGTGTGTTGTTGTTTTTGTTTAGTTTATTGTAGAGTGCAAACTTAGAGAAGAAGATATAACAAATAAAGAGAGAGAAAGAGAGCGAAATAAAAACCAAATAAACAAAACATAAAAGAAGCAACAAACGATTTTGGTCGAAACCATAAAAAAAGTGTCTATGAAAATTGTCTTAAATCGCACGAGGGGTCTAAAGTTGTTATATCAAAAAAATCGAGAGATCTCCCGACAATGAGTGACGTACGGACAGCAAAAGCTGTCAAGGTCTTTGAAAAGTCACACAGCTTGGAAGAGGAAATTGGAGCACACACAGACATCGTCGCATCACAACATTTGCTTTATTCAAAAATTTTCATACATATATCCAACGAATATATTGTTAGGTGCGGATTCTCACTTATCTGTTTACGGACGTACTCTTATCGTGGCTAGACCCTTGGCCAGAGACATTGTATTTAATTAACGAACAATCGTTTAGATAGGCCTCTGAAAAAGGGTAAAAACACTTAGTCAAGTAGTCAAATTTGTTATGGGAAACATTTCTTTAATTCCTAACTCATCATCGTATAGGGCATAGATTCTTCGGCTTAAACTAGTCCTTTAGTTCCCCTTCTTTTGCAGTGCACGAACGGAAATAAATAAAAAAAAAACCAAAAAAAAAACTTATTTATAAATTATATTTGCACTCTTATCTTATCACTGCGAAGACCTAAGGCCCCCATAATTGTCGACAGCTAGACCCAACAGATATAGACACACTATGCCTATAATAAGTGAGAAGAAAATGGAATTCGCAATCTCTATAAGATTGTAAATTAATGAGCCAAGGCTTAAGGCTCTAAAGAAATACGCATTTTTTTTGCATTCAAGCGCAAAGTCAATTTAAAACTCTGGCAATTTAAATTGTTTAAAAATAGAAAATTACACAATGTTAATTAAATAGAAATGAAATGAGGAAAACTTTTGTGTAGCATATCTAATCGCATTTTATAACTTAATTCAAGTAAAATGTAAAACAATTTTTAACAAAAAACACTTACTTTATTGTTTAATAAAACGCCAAAATTAACTATTTTACCTTTCACATTAAAATGTTGTTAATTTAAATTCGTGTTAGGTAATTTTTAATAACCAGCCAAAAAATCATAAACAAAAGGCCATTGCTAAGGCCTGTCTTCTTATTAACATTTAATTTTGTTGTATTAAGAGAGAGAGAGAAGGAAAAATAATAAACAAATATAAAATAAAAATGGCACATCGCGTGTCGTGTCATGTGTCAAAAGGAGTTAAGCAAACTTTGACAGCGACTTGTGTAATATCTAATAATGCAATTTGACATAGTTTCACTTCTGTTTTACTTTTTTTTTTTTTTTGTTGCAGCTTGGACCGATAGATTATGACAGCATTATGTCTAATTTGCAAAATAAAGCTCTTCATTTCGCTTCAAAGGGGAGTGAAAGGTCGATTAAAAATCACACAGAGCGAAAGAGAAAACGAAAGTAACTTTTAAGGGTTCGAGGTTCGTAACACTGACTCACATCCAACTTGGCCCTGGCTGAAGGAAAGTGTGTTTTTTTTTAGCTGACAATTATCGATTCTCTAAACGATGCGGGTCGGTGCCACTTTTCAAGAATAATAGAGGTGATATAGCGCCAAAATTCAATGCCACCTAATGACAGGGGGCGCGCAAACGGAAGGTGTGAAAGTGTAAAGGTGCCAAAATGCACATACATATAGAGACAGGCTGCTCTGTCACATGATAACAATTAGCAATGTATTTTGGTGAGTAAATGCAAGTTAATGCTAACCAATTTTTGATTCTATTAACAGTTTTATAGACCTAACGATACGTAATCGCTTTAAATATAACCTTTAATGGCGGTTATAAACAGTTAAATATATTTTTAAATAGCTACCATGACTTTACAAGATAAATATATTTAAAACAGTTAAATATATTTTTAAATAGCTACCATGACTTTACAAGATGATTCATAAGTTTGCTTTAGGGAATGAGTTTGACATTTTATAAAGTTAAGAAATATTTAACTGTTTTTGGGTCGCTTCTTACATCGACACTGTACCTCACCTGATTTACGTTTTTCCGTTCGATCGGGTACTACCAAGCTTTTAGCTCGTTTTACTCTCAAAGAACGTCTCCGTATGGATCGCAAGAATGCCTCGGGCATTCGTGAAAATCTTTGCGGAGTTTCTGGAGCCTTGGTACGCTCTGGCAGAAAAAAGTTCTTAACAGCCAACATTATTATGGATAAAGTTAACGACGAGTTGAATATGAAGAATATATACAATCACTCAATCGGTTTTCGCTTGGCGCGTGTTGGCAATGAATAGAATTTTTTAAGCTTTTTTTCTATTTATACTTTTTGTTTTTGCTCTTTTGTGTGTTTTTGTTTTTAAATAATAATCCTTTGGGTTTGTCGTGTTGTCGCCTTGTAAAAATTTCTACATGCTTCTGCTATTAATTATATAGACTTTTTTTGCACTTTTTGGCTTCCTTAAGCCACATTGTTGAGTAGACACTTGTTTGGTTTGTATATGCATTTGCATTTTATTTCTTAATATTTGCCAATGTGACTAATGTTCATGCACAATTTCTTGTTTTCTTAATTTTTTTGATCAAAAACAACACACATACACACACACGCAAATCTTATGACGGCATTGCCCAAAGACGAAAACAAATGACGAAAAATTACGCGAAGACCCTACCTAACCACAAATCGAAGAAAAAATTTATCCGCTTTAGACGTCCATGTAGTGCGCTGGTCGTAACACAACTGAATTGCGAGAGAGAAACTGAAGAGAGCCATAGCTCGAGCCAGCCGGAACACACCAACCAGTGCCGCCACGTTAAGTTGAAGAGGGTGCAGAGGTGAACAGTGGCTCACTGTTGGACAGCTGCTGCTGCTGCTGCACACGTACAGAGGGCAGGTAAAACTGTAAGAGGCCAGGCCAAGCTCACTGCATTTATTTGAATATTAAGAACTTTGAGCGCTAAACTTAGCTTCTTATTTTACTCTAACTAGAAATTGAAATTTAAATGTATGTGAATTTTTTATTTCAGAACGTTAACTATAACATGAGTCTGTAACTTCAAGCTACGAAAATTTTTATAATTTAAGTGAACGTTTAAAAAAGCTTTTAGTAAGTCTTATATTGGCTTTAGACAGATAAAAAACTTCGTTTCCATAGAAGGTACTTCAAAGAACTTTGCTTCTTACAGGTCTTAAATAAATTTGAATTAAAAATGCTTTATTTAGTTGATCCATTTTTTAAAAATATAACAGGCAAATTCGACAATAAGGAAACTAGTTTTATACGTTTTGTAATGTTTTTTTTAGAAAACACATACACCTACACATTAGTTGGTCAGAATAACATATATATTGTAATTAATTTGGTTAAGCACCTGTAATACCTTGATACTATGTTAAAGTACACGATAGATATACTTATAATATGTATATAGATAGATAGATAGGGAAGTGTTTTTAACTTTTACAAGCGTTACGTAGCTTTTGATTATCAAGAAAAAGTATATGTTACACCTCCATATATTATACTACCTTCATAATAAGTTCGATTAAAATATTATATTTTTAAATCTCAGTACATAGTGCACTTTGAAAAAAAGGGGCAAATTAACTTTGATATTTCAATATGAAATAATTCCCATATTGATAAGCTTAAGTTTAACAGAGCTCTGTTACCTTTTAAAGAGAGTAACAGACGGCACCCCCGAGACCAAACGGCAAAGAGCAAAGAGCAAAGAGCAAAGAGCAAAGAGTAAAGAGCCCAAGAGAACGGAGTCTTTGGGAGAGAGCAAAACACATCATACGGAAATCGAAATGCAAACAAACAAAACATTTTCCAACGCTGTTGCTGAGCTGATGATGATGAGAGAGAAGATGATGATGATGCTGCTGCTGCAGCAGCTCTTACTTGCTTGGCTGATGCTGATGATGATGATAATGAGGATAATGATGCTGGCTGGAGGGGACACCCGTGTTATATGCGGTGATTGTGGTTATTGTTTTTTTAGTTTGGGGTTTCGGTTAGTGGGCCTTGTCTATTGGGGGCCGAGCGATATGCAATGGTATATAAATTCACTTCCCGGGAGTTGAACATGTGCCATAACCACATAAATACACACATATAGACACATTTATAATGCATGTTTGTATGGCATATAAAATGTAGATATATTATGCATTATAATTTGTCGATTGTTTTCTATTATTCACTTGAGGATTTATGCAATGAGTTGGTTTGATTGGAAAGTGGAAGTGGATGCACAAATTATAATATGATTTGTAGCAAAACGCAATCAGGTGAAAATTTATGTGCAATTTAATGGGTGCTGTTTTTTTTTTTTTTTGTTTTATTCTAATGCACCCTGTCGTATATAAAGTGATTAATTTTAACGGCAAAACAAGTACAATAAAATTAAGAACCTTAAATAAATAATAAAGTTTGTTTTTGTTGCTGCATTTTTTATAGGTGACTCAGATGAGGTCATTAATTTGCCATTAATTGGCATTAAAATGGCGTTAAATTTTTATCATCATCATTGTATAATAGTGTTGAGTTTTAATGGCCTTGGTTTATATACATAGTTGGTCCAACAAATATAATATATAAAAAATATTGATCCTTGAAACCAAATATTTACCAAAATCGTTAAAAAACAAGAACCTTTTTTAGCATAGTTTAAAACGAAAGTAAAGGAATTTCTACAAGAAATCGTAACTAAAATTAAGTTTTTTATACCACATTTCATAAAGAATCGCATGAGAAAATCACAAAAATCTAGGCCATTAAACAAGCCATTAAAGCAACTAATAATTCCTTTATAGGGAACTACTACATTTGTGACGTAATTGGCCAAAATACAGTAATGCCAAAGTAAGGTGCCGCATGGAATGTAAGAAAAAACCATAAATGAAGCACAATGATTCCAAGAACCAAAGCAAATGCACTTCAAAGTACCACAAATTAACCTATTTAGTTCGCAAATTCGCAATGTAGTATTTGGGTTTATGAGTTTAATGAATAGTATTAAAATTCGATGAAAAATGAATCATAAACAGAATTAAATCGTTGGCAAACTCGTATAATTCATCATTTATTCATATAACTTTTTTTTTATTGTTTAAATCATTCACAGCAAAGCAAATTCAACTCATTTCTATTACGCACAAGATTATAAATAAGCTAAATAATCATTTTTAGCAAATTATGGAAGATCTTCTGAATCATCTCATTTGGAAGAGGACATGTGTGACCCACTAAAAAAAACTACGCAAAATGCTTTAATGGAAAGGCAATTTTATTCTTTCACTTTTTTTTTTATAGATTGTGTTTGCAATTTTCTCGCAAATTGACGTAAATTGTATAGCCACACACACACACCTATATATACATACACACACGCTCATTCATAAAGAAAACAAAGTTTAAACAATATAATCAAATAAGCAGCAAATATACTCAACTGAATGAAATGAATGAGTTGTCATAATTTTTCGTTCCTTTCGCCTGGAACATGACAAATCACAAGGGAGAAGAGAAGCCCAGACACGGAGTCAGAGTGTAAAAGTCACCATAATGATAAACTTGATAAGCCTTGCAAATATTTGCGCAACAAGGGAGCGCAACTCCGCAGGAGAAGTTGGAGTGGGAGTGGAAGTTGTACAAAAAGTATCGAATGACTTTCAGCAGGGTGCAAAAATTTGGTGGTTAGCCACTGACCAAGCGAAACACTGAAGGGAAACCTAATTTGTTTGCACACACATCCACACAGGATAGAGTGACATTTTGCCAGCAATTAAAATTGCTAACAAATTGTGCGTTAGGGGAGGGAATAACGCCCCCCCACGCGAATCTAAAGGAAGGACCGACCGACGGACCCCGATCGACCGAACAAACGCACCCTCTCAAATGAAAATTGTTGCGTTCATAATTAGCCATCAGCGAGAGAGCTTTTAACCCTTAATGTCATTTAAGTTACTTTTGGGTATTTTTATCTCGATGATTTCAACAGAAACTAGGACAATTGAAATGAAAAGGGAAAGTGTTGCCGCCACCACCCACAAAATGCAACCCCCTCAACCGAAAGGAATGGAAAAAAAAAATCTGGGCTAGTCTGGTTAGCTGGTTAGGAATCCTTAACTTGGGGTGCGGCAGCCAGACGAGACGTCTGGCAACGTCTCTGTCACACAGGTTGATTAGAAATTCCATTAAAATTACATAAAAAATACAGTAGCTGCCGCACCCTGTCTCCTGCCAATACTACACGCATCATTCTTGGGGTGGTTCCCACCAACCAACCATCCAACCACCCACCCACCACAATCACCCACCAAGTGCCTTCGATGCAATCGCGTGCGATGTCTTGCTGGTTTCAACTTACTTGCCTCTACATCTCTTTTTCTCTCTCCTTCTCTCTTTATTTTTTTTGTTTGTTTCTTTCCCTTTTTCAATGTCGCCCCGATGTTGTCTAATTAAGTCGCAAAGTGTGTCCCTGCTTGGGATGTTATGGATTGCCTCAGTGCGGCATGTGGCTATGGATAAGTGTCGTGAGCGTGTCAAATTATCGAACATATAATGCAGTTCACGTGTCGCATTTTTCGTTGCGTTAACGTTTTTATGCTAGGCTAAAAGCAAATGCAGATTTTTGCCTTGATTTCATACTCCATAATAAGTAGCTAATAGAGTAATCCCAAATGCAAGAAACGCGATAAGATTGAAAAGCGCATTTATTATAACTTTTTAAATATATTTCATTTCTTTCTCATAAATTTAATTATGAATCATTTATACTTTCCACACAAAATCAAAATGATTTATATTTTCTTTGCAGAATCAAACTTAATTGATTAAAACATATATAAATCGAATGCTTTTTGCTCATATGAGTTGCTTTTTTTGACCTTATGCTTAAAAATTTGGCTTGTTATCTAAGCTTTATAAACCGTCTTTATAAAATAAAAGATTTTAACTTTTAAAGTCTCCATGAATTCTACTTTAAATATGTTTAAAGTTTTATCTTATTAATTGTAAGCTTTGTTATTCTTGAACCATCGCTCTAAAGCTATCATATGATGATAAAACTGACTTAAAAGGTGACTATAACCCCAAAAAAAAAGATCACAAGCAACTTAAAAATACGGTCTCCGATTACCAGCATCAAAAGCTCCCATTAGATATTGCACCTAGTTCAAATGGTCACAAAACAAATTATGTTGACTTAGCTTAGAGAAAAGAATTTGGCCTACAGAACAATTATTTGCGCTTATCAAATGTCCATAGATATTTGCTGAAAAGAATTGATGACTGGCCTAAAAATTATTGCATTTGTTCTATATGCATAAAATTTTATAGTTGAACAAACTTTAATTGCCTCTTTAACATTTTTTTTTTCCTGCTAAATATTCAATATTCATATAACAAGCAATTGGCTAAACTCAATTATCACTAAAAAATTTCAATTGAAAACTGAGGCCTGAGAATCCACACGTATATCGTATATCGTTCATGTATGTAGATGATATATTGCCTATATATATTGCATATTTCATATTTCACAATTCACTTGCTATTTTTCCCATACTAAATCCATCAGCAAGTTTCATTTTGTTTTCTTCGCCTCTTTTTTTTTTTTTGTGTGTGTGTAACGCAATTTACAAAAACACAAACAATGTACAACAAGGGCCCCCCGCCTCCCCCTCTCATTCTGACCCTGAGAGAAGAGATGAAGACGAAGGCGCTGCTATTGAACGTTTATCGCCATTTCGAACTTGCGTCACTTGTGATCTTGCTCTCGTGCTTATATATCTATGTACATACGTATGTATATAAGTATATATAGGTTGATACAATTTACTTAGGTATACTTACGTATGTAAATAATTGAGTTTTGCACATGAAGGCAAATATAATTTAATTGTTTCAGGAAAAGAAACAAAACAAAAAAAACAAGAGAAATTAAAGAATAATTATAAATTTCAAAGAAATGAAAAGCAGCTGCTTTTCACTTGGCAGCGATTTTGCATGTAAATTGCCGACGGGTGAAATGGAAAATGTGGAACCAACAAGCAAAAGGAAAAGTTAAACAGAATTTAACTTTTTTCCTTTAATGTTACAGGGGAATGTTTGTGTTAATATAAGACTTATTATATTTTATATGCAACTTAACTTTCTACAAAGTTTGGCTAACGAGAAAGTTTTAAGCTAGTTTTTTGGCTGAGAAGTAAGTATTAAATTTTCAGTTCTGTTTTTAGCGTTTATATAAAGACAAGGTGTAATAAATTTTACTCTTATTTGAAAATAATATTTGAAACCCTCATTCAAGTCTTTTTCTAGACCCTTTAAAAGTTATCGACAAACGCTTTTGGTTGCTTAGCTCAGGGCCTTGCCTAGGGGAAGGATTTTGGGTGTTTAATCCCCGAAATAAGGAAATTATATTTACATATTTTACGTTTATACATAAATTAAACATACATTTAAAACAATTTTAATGGCCTGAAGCTATTCAGTAGTGTTATGATGCACTCCATATTTATAAAGACAATATAGAAGCAAGATTATGCGCACGGCCCTGGTTTAGCACAAAGCTTCTCTATTGAGGACTGTTCGGAAACAGTTTTGAATAATACATTTTTAAAACAATTTATTTTTTTGAAACTGAAAGCAAATTGGTTCCTTTTTTAAGAAATTAAGTGTTTAGGCAGACCTACATATATACTTATTCAAGAATTCATCTGCCCAATTTTAGTTGTAGATTAACAAAACAAACGATGTCCCCTTCAGGATGGATCTGAAGGAAACGGGGGTTATAATGAGCTCTTAAGGAGAAGTGTTCAGGCAGACCTATGTACATATACACGGTCAAGGATTCATCTGCTCATTCATAGTTGTAGATTCAAAAAAAAAAAAAACCGACATTCTCTTCTGGCTAGATCTGAAGGAATTGTTTTTTAATGATTTTACATTGCAATAGATTAAAGCAGCTAAGATTCAAGAATAAAATTATCAAAAAATTGTGTTATAAAAAACACTTTTTGATTGCTTTCAATAGGAACAGCTCCTCTAACCATTAGCTTGAGCTTTGAACTCGTTGAGCTGCTAATGTATTGCATTAGAGGCTTCTCTATCAGCCCTTAACAAAATCTTTTCAAATTATATAATATCTCAAGTTCTGCAGGGAGTTATTGCTTTTACATAAATTTGTACATTCCTAAGAGTATTTCAAGCAGTGTTGTTTACTTTTCAAGTTAAAAATCTCTTCATCTTTTTTTTTCTTTTGCTTCTTTTAACTGAAATTGAATTTGACTGCCATGTTGCCTAAGGCTCCCCAAATGAAGTTGCGAGTCTTTCAACATTTTTTTGATAAGGGGCAGCGCAATTGGGGCTGCTGCCACATACACACTCCATTTTATGCCCCACCGGCAGGCAGTAACCATCTTCCTCATCGTTGTCGGTACTTAACATATTTGCATTAACAAGCAGAGACACACATATATATACATATATATACACAGAGATCTACATATACATATATATATATATATATATATAGGTAGTTGGTATTCATATGCCTGCAGATTTGTGAGGGGGTCCTCCGCTGTCTCTCTGGAGGGCAGGGCCCATTAAAATTATTGATTTTCTGCCGTCTGCAATTTTGCCCTTTGGCCACAGCACAACTCCAACCGAACCCCACACCACACCACCCCACCCTACTGTTGGCCCCTGTGCTCCCTATGCTGCTGCTTCATCGTTGCCACATTTAAATTAATCAACTCAATTTACTTAAAAAGTGCAAATGCAATGATGAGTAGAGCAGAGCAGAGACAGATATTGAAAGGGAGGGAGAGAGGAAGGAAGAGAGGAGGGCGCAAAAAAGAAGTTGATTATATGGACACAGTAAAGCGATGTCATCATCCACCATTTTGTAGTTAGATCAGATGCCAAATGGAGGGGTTACAGAGGAAACTTCTTCTACTGCTCTGCGCCCCTTCCCTATAATAATTATGTCATGTCTGTTCTTATTGCAAATTATAGCATAGCAGTTTGCTTCTTCTTCTTCTTCTTTTTCTTCAATTTCATGGATTTCTGAAGACGTTTTACGCTTCATTAAAACAAATTGCCAAAATAGAATTTGCCAAAAATGCCCTCAGTATAATATTTTATAAATTTCACTTTGGTTCATTGAAAATTATGAATTATTATTAATAATACGAACGCACAGGGGAAGGGGGGATGGGTTAGATGCGGGGTAAGCCTATTTGGGCGTGAGAACTAATGCGCTTGTAATTGTCTCGAAAAGGTTAAAAAAAAAAAGGGTTACCCAGTCGCCATGCAAATTATTAAATTATGAATATGTAATTATTTTATTAGGTGAGGCAATGAGAAATGAATTGCATGGATTGGGTATCTTTTGCGGATAGTTGAAATTTATGAGATGACTTGGCAAAAAAAAAATGTTGCCAATCTTAGGTTTACAATTTATTTTATTAGATGCTGAAAATGAGAAACTCTTGTCAGTGTGTGTGAGCTCATGTAATCCTGAGATTAAATTTTTTGAAAGTGGAAGGGGTTTATCAACTTTCGAAAGATTTTTATCTAAAATGAGCGTAATATCTGATATAAAGCTCGCCTAATAATTAGAATTAATTAGTAAAACTGTCCAACTTGTGAAAGGAAAGAAGTAGCTGCAGTTAAAGTTTAAGCGGGACCTAACTAATTGCTGAGTTAGCGGCTCTTATATTATATTATATTATTATTTTCTAATATTTCAAATGTCCAAATACTTTCAGTTTCTCGTGGTTACATAATTGAGTCCTACTCTTCGTTAATACCCAATTACAAAATAAAGCGCCATCATTTGTTTGTTTATTAATAACTTCGAACCGCGAAAATGTATTTGAGGATATGTATAATTCCTATATGAACGTAAAACAAAGATAATTTACTAATTTCGATCAAGCAATTGGGTGGGAGGGGGGGGGGGGGGGGTGTTTGAACAATTAAAACTTCCCCCTCTGCGCACGGTTTTTGGCAGAAAAACCTTTACATGTACATATAGAACTGGTCACATTAAACTATCATTTGAGGAGCACAATACTTCAAGTGAAGCTTACTAAGCATCGAACACCAATTAAACCTTAGTAAAACACCTAATTAATCGATAATAAATTAAGGCACCTACAATTTAAATGTAGCAATTTATTACTTTAAATACGAACTAGCCGCGTATTAAGCGTAATTTTTATTGCTTTTTTTCTCTATTTTAAAAAAGATTATGTTAATATCATTATAAGTTAGAGAATGTCAAAAGTTTGTTGAAATGAAACAATGGGCAAAGGTATTTCGCTCATGTTTTGAAGCCATTTCATTGGCGGGGATTCCAATGCTAAACATTTCGGTCAATGACCTCAAGAATGCTCTTAAAATGCTATTTTAAGCATGCACAATTGCCGTATGAAGTAGTAAAGAATTAAAATATTTGCTATTTTTGAAAAAGAGGACACTCAGAGAACAGCAAAAAGCAGGAAATAAGTATAATAAAGAATGTTGAATTTTATGTTTAGTTCGTTTATCTTATAAACACGTATAGTGCCTAAGACTGAAGTAAAAAGTCTTTAACTTCAGTGTTGATTGATCGGTGACTGCATCAACATATCAAATTCCGCCAGTCTTCCCCTCCCTTTACCATTTCTTCTACACAGACAACTTTTGTCCTACAATTTGTGAAAAAATTGCCATATCCCATATCACAGACGGCCTTTACATTTCACTTACTACACAAATTGATTTTTCTTCGATCAGTTTAATTAAAATTTCACATTTCTCTTCCTTATTTTTTTTTAAGGGGTGTTTCTCACATATAAAGTGGGCAGAGCCGCACGCTCGAATAGTTTTTTTTTTTTTTTGTTCCTTTTGCAAGGTCAAAGTGCGCAACGAAAGATTCTGCATGAAAATGTTGCATCTTTTTGCCAACATAAATTCAATTTTTGATCCCAAAAAAGAAAAAAAAGAGCAAAAGAAATCAAGGGGTGTAACTGCAAATCCTTTTTGCCAAGGAAAAGGATCCTTTTTCTTAAATGCCGTGCAAAATTTAATATTGCAAAAATTATATTTACGTGCAGTGAACATTTTTTAAGACATTTTATGTGGTGTTGTGAGATCAAATGACAGTTTTATGAACGCATTAACGAAAATTATCAATGTTCTCAGGCTTTTTCGAGTTTATGGATTTCACATAATATGCCATGGCAAATCGCAAGTCACGGCACGACACGACGTCTACATATGAGAAGAGTTTTATTTTAATCCAATACTTTCACTTAAACGTTGATTTCATCAGCCAAACTTTTGAGTCAGCATCTTACAATGATATCAGAGTGAGCAAAAATTTACATGTTATATATATTAAATACTTAGTCATGATCGGGATGGATGACTAGAAGATGTCTGAGTAAGCAAAATGTCAATAATGAGGCAATCGAGACATACCTGTAAAGAAATAAATATATAAAAAGTAATTAATTATAAATTTGCATAAAGTTTTCGAGGTAAGTTTTAAGATATTAAAATGTTTAGTGGAAACTTATTTATTTTTTTTAATATTAATGTATTTCTAAAACAATTTCCAATCAGTTTTGATTGTAAACCACATAGTTTATTGATCTAAATCTTATAAAACACATAAATGCTCTTTGATGTTTTTTTCAAGCTATTTTTGGATTTTTATTTAAGTTCCATGTGAATCATTTCTAGAAACAAATCTTTTGATAGTCTAAAAAACAAAAATCACTTTGAAATTCAAATATAATGCCAAATTGATTGCAAATTTGTATATAATTTAATACAATACAAGCCAAAAGAGAATATAATTTTAAAACTTAAAGAATATTCGAATAATTTAATCATCGTTTCAAAGAATGAACCATTTTTTACCACAACGTCTACTTAAAACTTTTTTCTATCGAAACCAAACAGATCTTTAAGAAATCAGAACAATCTGTTTTAGTATTTCTAGTGCATTAATAATTCTAAATTATTCACCGTAAATTCCCATAAGTTCGCATAAAATAAATTACTGGAAATTATTCAAGAAAACGGAAACAAATATCTTACCCTGAACAAATACATCACCTAAAGGCCCTCTGTCTCACCATTAAAGAATAAACAAATTTTGTAGACCATGTGTAACCAACCCCGCACAACACACACTCACACACACACAGACACAACCACACTCTCATGCAGAATTGCAAACAAATTGGGCTAAAAATGAAAGAAAATTTAAACCATTTCTCAATGTGAAAAATGTGAAAATGTATAACGAATCTTTTTGCAAATTTTCTATTTGCACAAATCAATCAAGGTTAGAGGAGAGAAAGCAATGAATTTAGGGGAAATGATCTGTTTGAGCAAAAGAAAGGGAGAGGGACATCTGAGGAATCCAGTTTGGTATTATTCAATGTCAAGACATAAACATATTTGACATTAATCTTGCGGCTAGCCAAAGTTAAGGATTTTACGCAAGGCTAACAAAGAAGATTGCAAGATCAAAAAGATATGGATGAAAGAAAGAGATATAGGAAATTAAAAAACCAACCACACACACACACACACTCAGGCACAATAAAAAAGGAGCAAGAATTTGTGTACTGTACGCACATAGTAAAGGACATATGACGCGTGTCCTTAATTGTGGTTTCCACTGACAAATCGTTGGAAATTAGTTAATTATATATAGCGTTGGAAACAAGAGAATACCCAAACGTAATTAAAATAATTGAAATTGGGCAGCCTTTAGCAGCAAATGAAACACAAGAGACCAACAACAAACAAAGTACAAAAAAAAAGGCAATTAAACAATAAAAATTTACACGGCATTAAAAAAATGCAGCCATGAAACAAAAAGAAAAAGTTTTTTTTGAATACGCCAACAACATTTAACTGAGGCGAGGATAACGAGACAAAAGGACAAACGGGTTCTCTATACAAAAAAAAAAAAAAAAAAGGGAAGTTAGCTACCCCCGCCTGCCGCTTGATTAAAACTTTAGTCCGGCATTTGATTTCGCTTGATGGACATGCGTCGCTTTTGTCACCACACACACACACAATGCATGTCCTGCAAAAGGATACCAGTTTTTGGTTCTCTTCATTAGCGCACTAAACAAATAATAAATGCAACTGACTGACTGCTTCTGGAATGGAAAATTCGCTCAAGTGTGCTCATTAGTCAACAAAAAAAAAAAAAAAAAAAAAAAAGCGGAGAGGAGAGCAGAATAGAAATGAAAAGGGGGAGTAGTGCCGGAATAAAGGGTTGACGACTTGATCCAAATACTAGATGTATGCCGAGCACGTACATAAATATATGCCTCGGACGTAAGCCTTATCAAGCAGACACGTTCCATCAGCGCATCATCCCATCAACCCTATCGCCATTCCTCCTGCTGATGCCCTAAAGGCGATCTCTTTGATAATACAAAGCTCATATCTTGATATTATGAAAATTCATGTAGTCCGAGAACCGCACAAATATGGAAAATCATTGTCATCATCATCAGCGGAACAGCATCCATCCATCCGTCCGTCTATCCGTCCGTTTTCCATTTCCATTTCACTTTTATGTTTGCATTAAACGGCACCTACTTCAAAGTGTTTTTTTTTGTTTTTGTTCTTTTTCGGTTTTTGGGTGGTTTTTGGGCAGCTGCTGGATTTACTCTCGTTTTGTGAAAATGTAAAAGATGGGTCATGGATAGTCCGCTTATGGGCGTGCTACGGTTATTACAGCTGCCACTGACCAGAGAGATGAAAGTCCTTTTACAGTCAAATGGAAAGTAAAAACATGTCGTTATGCAAACTAATTGGTTTGAAAGGGAACAGAAAAACTGTGTCATGCAATGGCAATGGCGATGATGATAGTGATATCATTCGTGATGCAATGTAATGGAAATGAGTGGGAATGGGTTTAATAGGTATTAAAACGAGACGGTTTTTAAGCAACAAGAATCAGATATGGCTAGACGTAATGAGACATCTTAGAGTAACTGCAAAGAGTGTAAAAATTCCTAAGTTTATCAAAGCTCTTCAAAGTTTTTGTTAAGAACTTCAACGAAATGGAAAAGATTTAAAAAGTTCTAAAGAACGCTCAATTATTTTTAAGGGAGGCTCAGCACTTGTCCTAATCCAGGTCCTGTTTAAATTTCAAGCAACAATGCAGATATGGCTAAAAGAAATGAGACATTTTAGAAAAACTAAAAAAAAATAATACAAAATTCTAAGTTTATCAAGGCTCTTCCAAGTTTTTGTTGAAAACTTCAATAACAGAATAAAGAAGATTAAAAATTTACTATGGAAAGGCCCAGCATCTATCCTAGCTTAGATTCTATTTAAATTTAAAGATCACCAATTAATATTATTAAAGAAAAACACTTCTAAAATGTTAATTACCGGGATAACATATAAGAAATTCGGATACCAATAAAACGTAAAAAAATGGACAAATATATGTCTAGTCAAACACATGATTATCTTTAACTAAAATGAACTTTTTACCAAAGTAGGCGCCATTAAAGAAGTCTCTATCCCTACTTGGGGTTGGCTTTAACTTCACTAATTAACAAAATATTCTTTAACTTATTATTTACTGAAGTTACTGTCTTGTTGAAATTAAAATTCTTAAGAAATTTAACTCATTGATATCCTGAATCTGACATCTGCCTTATGACGAGGATCCCATCTTGAGTTGCATTTACATCTAAATTCCCATAATAGAGTCAAGGCTTGTAAAAATTTTCCACTTTGATTTAATATAATTTCCGTTTACAATCTGTGTTAATTTATGTTAAAGGCGCAGGGCATAATTTGCTGCAGTTGCTTTTACTGCCGAAACAAGGACAATGACCGTTTGGCCAAAAACTGGCCAGAACCAACACATAACCAAGGGAATGTCAGCCAGAACTTTACACTTTATGGCAACTGTGTGGAATGGGTGTGAGTTGTAGTAGTTTGCGTGTCGAATGAAAGGCAACTGACATGGATTGCCGTTACAGCTACCCGTGGTGCAATTGTCCTGCATACGAGACACGCGTCATATTTTAATTATGACAGCCGGCCGGTTGGTCGGTAGGTCGGTTGGTCGGTTGGTCGGTTGGTCGGCTTTTTGTATTATGTCGGGGCGTACGGTCAGTAAGTCAGTCAGTCAGTCAGTCAACCAGTCTCGTCCAGTATATGGACACGCAATGCAGCTAGACAATAGCAAAAAAAAGAGAATCAACCCCTTTTTAGCTGCTGCTGTAACAGGAAATGCCAGGACAAATGAGAGAACGATAGGACGAGAGGACGATCGTTTGTTGACAGATTAGTGGCCTTGAATTCATAGACTCACATCGGTCCATCTAGAGAGGAGTCCATAAACTTGACAATTTTATTTGACACTTTGATTGTCTAAGCTTGACATAATTTGGTTTCTTTTTTTTTTTGCAACTAAAGCCCACATCCTCATAGATCGAGCACGTTCTTTTTCTTTTGCATATGTGGTGTGTATACCCCGTGGTACGGTCCTCTTTTGTCTCGACTAAACAAACTAGAACTAATGAGTGCACTTTTTTTTTTTTTTTGTTGTCGCCTGCGCTGCGAGTGTGGAAACATTTTGCAAGTTGCGCAAAATTTTCCAATTATGCGGGTCATGCAAAAAAAAAAAAGAAAAGAGAAATATATTTCATATATAAAGTCAAGGTGCAAACAAAAAATAACGCGGCACTTGACGACGCAAGAGGAGGGTGACTTCGGGTACCATTGGAAGTTTTGATGCACATGCCCAAGCAGCGGGCAGTCTGTTGTCCTGCCACCACCACCCCCCACCCCAAAATGCATTCAATTCAGCCCCCTCCCTCACTCACTGTCCTTCTTTAGGTTCGCTTTAATTTCATTATACTGCATTTTACTCTCATTACAAGAGTTTTATGCATATTTTAATGAACTTGCCCCGTGTCGCGTGTCCTGTGTGTAGGATTTTTTACAGTACGACTGAAGCGCAGGCGCAGACAGTTTAAGTGCTGGTCACTAAGTGCACATTTTTTTTTTTGTTTTGTTTAGGGTTGATGGACATTGGTCAGTGAACGTTGCCGATCTGGGGTAAAGTGAAATGAGCACCGGGCAGCGCAACGGAGGGGAATATGCGCGACCGAGTTTGATTGATTACTCAACTGACCGTTAAGTGTACTTGCAGTGCAATGGAAATGGTTATCAAGCTTAATGTCATTTGTCATTGCACTCATTTGCATTCATGTTAGATTTACTTGACAAGCAAATTGACATGATTGGATCAAGGTAATATCTGTGTATAGATATATCAAAATAGACAAAAGAAGGGATAGAAATTATGTGTACAATTGAAATGAGAGCAAACATAGCAAAGGGTCAACTGTACTTTCATTGGTTATGATAGCAAGCAAATTTACTAAGTTACTAGGTATAAAGGTTACACAAGACATCCAAATATATGCCAAAATAGGCTTTTTTAGTGTAATTTCCACGAAAGTTAACAGAAGCAATGAAATCAATCGAAGTTCCACGTTTAAAATTATCTAACCCTATACCTATAGGTTTAAAGGGTATATAAAAGGAAAAAAAGACAAAAATATTACGAAGAGGACACATTTTTAACTGAGTACAGAAAATAGCCAAGTCGGTGAGGCCAATTTGTTTACTTTATTTGCTATGAAATTCCAAAATAAGCCATACAAATAAATGACCCTCAAATAATGGCTTATCTTTACACTATAATCCCAACCATCTGCGTTGACAGCTTTATGTTATGCTGGTCTGATCCGCCTGGTTTTGCGAAAAGTTAAAACAAAGTCTATTTCAAATAGTTTAAAAAACTAAGAGAGTAAAAACAAACGAAAAGATGGACATGTATATTTCTTCGAAATGTTTCTTCAAATCGAAAATCAGAATTAAAAAGAGATATTGGAAACGCTCTTCCTAAAACTCTACTTTTAACATAAATATTTAATATTATTATTATAATTCCACTTTATACGATGGCCAGGGAACTTTATTCTTATTTTTCAAATCATTTATTTTCTAGCATTTTCTTATCATTGAAAAGTTGCATAAACTCAATTGTCGTCACAGCTGTTGGCAATTTTTCAAAAATCGATCCTTCACAGTTAATCAAAATCGATCCAAACCGAATTATGTGCAGCTGGAGACTGATCTACTACTGCCTAAACTATTGAATCTGGCAAACTAATCTCACATTCTTGGCGTTACCTCGTAAATCAGGATGGATGCTACATTTAATGAAAGGTGTGAGAGAGGCCCACTCACAATTTAAGCTAATTTGTCAAGATGTGTGTGTGACAGACGAAGGCGAGATTGAAGAAGTCTTCTTCTATAGAAGTATTTTTAGGTGTAAGTGTGTGTGTGTGTTTGTGTGGGCATATGTAGCACAAAGTATTGTTTGTCTGTGTGAATGGGCGACAACTTTTTGCTCAAAACAAACCGCCGACCCACTTTTCATGCACAATGCAAAGGGGAGAAGGATAAACAGGATGACGACAACAACATGCTGGAGTAACTGCATCGTAAAGGAAAACTCATTTAATAGCTGCCACTGCTGTTGCTGTTGCTGCTTGATGTTCCTGATGTTGACTGACTGTCGCTGTTATCCCTTTTATGTAGGGCCTACTTTTCTGTTCTGAACTCAGATAATGAAATGTACAATGTAAGCGGAGCAAACAAGCCACATATTGTACACAGCATCACATGGCAATTTCTCATTTGGAACGACAGGACAGTAACGAACATTTCATCAAAGTAGGTTGTTGAACGCCTTTCCAAGTAGGAGAATCTCTTTTATTTATTATATATTTCTCTCCATCTCTCTTTTTTCTATCTTTTTTTGCATTGTCTTTCATGCCTGATAGATTGCGTTTTGCTGATGTTTTTTTCTGTATGTACTTTTGCGCAGGTGCTGAAGAGAAAATCCGTTTAGCTAGCCAAAATGCTGACAGGCGACTAATTACTTGGCAAAGAGCAAGGCTAAAGGGATTTCGGGGTACTGCAAAAATGGCCCATACCACGTGCGTGTGTGCAAAAACCCAAAAAAAAAAAGAAACGGAATTTCCTGCAATTGAACAAGTCTATGAATGACAGCAGAGAAGTTTCGGGCAGGTAGATATAAAGGTAGCAGTTAGAGGCTCGTGATAAATCCCAGACTGACATTCTGTCAATGTCACTGTGTATCAAGGCGGGTTACTGTTAGTTCAAAACACACTCTCACACACACACACACACATACACTCATACAAACAACAGGCAAACAACGCCCTTAAACCAAAATGCGCTTAAAAAAGTGCAATGCGAAAATTACTGGAACGTGTTTGGGTCACATGAATGCAGCCAAATCATTCACAGTTTAATATCGATATATATATATGTCATTCTAATATGCTAATATACATACATATATAATATTATTATTATGTAATTTAAGTCTAATTTATAAAAATAAACACAAATCCAGCAAACAAGTGAACAATCTTTATTTAGATTCAGACTTTTGTTAATTTAAAGCATTTATGAAAGTGTGCCATTAAAAAAAAATTGGTAATAATTAAGAATGAATTCAAATATTTAGGTATTCTTATTCAAATCAATATTCATTATTAAAACTAGTCTAGAATTAGAACTAGAATTAAGTTAATTTAAAGCATTTATGGGATATCCCATTTGGTCAATCAATATTCATCATCAAAACTATACCAGTCAGTTGTATGATTTGTTCAAAATTTTGGAAAAATATTTTTGAAATTTGATGTTTTTTTTTCGAAGGAATCTTAAGTTATTATTTTCGAATAGAGTGGGAGTGAATTTCGGTTATATAGAATCTTATATTAACATATCTAGAAACCTCTGCATCCAACAATAGTTAATCCCAATAAAAGTTCATCAAATGCATAGTCAATGTTAATCTTTTACATCATAATAAACTGTGAATGATAGAGCTAAGGTAAAAAACATAACCAAATACGGCAAAAGAGAAATACAAAAAAAAAAAAGAATAGTCATGAGGCAAAAACAAAATATTCCAACAACTTCCTTGACACGGAACCTAAATAGTTAATCCTCTTTCCTTGGGCCTTGCAGAAAATTGCAAGCAAAAAAAGGATGCCGCTCCCAGGATGCTGGGTTGAACTGGGAAGAACAAGCCTGCGAATTTGTCAAAGAGTTGTGCAAACACGGTGCAAAAGAAGAAGAACAACGAAAACGAAGACCAAAAAAAGAAGAAAACAAAATACGAAAACAAATCGAATGCAATCAAAATTAAAGCGCTTAGAGCTCAGTGTGTGACAAACAATTGCAGAGCACAGAAAGCAAAACATGAACCAGAGAGCGGCAAGGAAGTAAAGGAAGCAAGGATGACAAGACGGGGGCACACACACACACACACACTCGCACACTTCGAATCCTTACGGAGATTTCGCACAAAGAAAAAGGATTTCCCCTGTTTTTTTTTTTTTTCTTGATCGGTGTCCTGCCGGCAATTTAAGCGAATTAAAGCTGAGTTCGGTATTGATTTAGGTTTTTATATTTCTTTTACGTTTCGTAGATTCGTTTTTGGGCCCAACCCAAAAGTACCAAAGACATGTCCTGCTGTGCACATAAGAAAGAAAACAGAGAGAGAGAGAAAGAGAAAGAGAGATGTGGGGAATACAACGTGGCAGTACGAAGGTACAAACAAAAACAAAAATACAACACTCAAAGCGTTTAACTTTGGCTTAAGTGTTTGCCAGGACGTGCCAGGAGGCAACCCTTTACCTTTACCTTTGCCTGACAACAACATGCAACGTTGCATATCCTTCCGGTTATGGCGGGCTGCGGTGAGGCAACCAAAAAAAAAAAAAAAAAAAAGAAACCTAAAGTAGAAGTAAAAATCCCTCCAAGTGTCATCGACACTTGTGCGGCTGCCTCTTAAGGGTTGTGTCCCCACCCCCCTCCCTCCATCCGTGGTAGAAACTAGAAATGTCTCCTCGGTGCGCAAGGCCTGAATGTGTCGCCTAAGTGCTAATAATTGTGCCCTCGCACAGTTGGCGGTCGAGAAATTGAGATCGAGTTCGTTTTTTTTCGGAGACCGGGACCATCTCAAAGCAACGGGGTAGAGGAGAGCAACAAGGTTTGCATACCACGACGAGATGGCAATAAATTGTATTCAAAAACTCCACCCATTCTATTTATTTAAATCAAGTTTGTTTAAGATCTCAAAACGATCTTTTAGAGCCTTTAGAGCCAGAGGCGTTATATTTACCTAAAACAATAAACATTATGCTCGAGATGAGAAGTAGATCTGTGGGTTTTAATCAATTATGATAATTAAAGGATGCGCAACCAAAGAAACCTCATACAACAACCGATGCTTAGTGGTGGAGAAGACTTCGTCGTTTCCCCCATTTCACTTTGATGATACTCGCCATAATCTCAGACGATATGTAACTTCTGTGGTTGCGGTTTAGCCTTCTTTTCGATCAGATAACCGATGCGCTACACTTTAACTTTACTTTGTCATAGACGAGCAAAAGAAAAAGTTTCCATTACGCAAAACGGTCTTGTAAACATACGCTTCAATGGTTTTTTTGGGAAATGTTTTTTGTATTATTCTTGAATAAACCATATCTGATCCGATTACGCTGCACTCAAGACACACACACTCACACACATAGTAAACGATCTTCATGACGACAATAGAATGAAAGGAAATAAATCATAGACATTTGAGGTAAGAGAAAGATCGATCTCCGCCGCCCTTCCTCTTTCTTGTTCTCCCACCCCCAAAAAGACAACACAAATTATGTGAAAGTAATTTTTTAGATGAGAGCACAATGATAAAAAAAAAAACGACAAGAAAGACACTAAAATCTTGTCTCTCATTTGATGTGTCATCAAAACTCAATCAATTTGCGGTTTTGATTTATTAGTAACGGTTCAATGGGCCCTGTTGCACTTGAGTTCTACACGCAGGCGCCCAACAGGAGCATCCCGAAGTGTAACCGCAGATCATTAATCATCCTGCAGAGTGCAGAGTTCATGGCTAATGATGAGTTTTTGCAAGTAACTAATGAATGGAATGGCAGGCAGTATAACCGCAAAATATATCCAACTGCTCGACATCTTTGATGAGAAATATCCTTGAGCCATTAATATGACTTCTGGTCAATGGAACTGAACTCATTCAGCTAGCAGACAAAATTCATGCAAAACATTAATCATCTAATAGGGAAAGTTAAATGTGCAAAACCCAAAAGAAAAAATTACAATTTTTTGTGGGGGTTACGAAATATGCAAAGTCTATACTTGAAGTCTATATAATAAAAATGTAGAAATACCAATTTACCGATAATAGGTTTTTGGGAAAAATTTAATATGCGGATTTTGTTAAAGGCATATTAAATTAGCATCATTGGGCTTGATGATAAAATTGTAAGCTGACGTAATGCAAATGATATACTTGCTATTCTTGGATATGAACAACAATCATATTTCAAAGATAAATCATAAACGTTAATTGCCCTAAAAAATAATCATGTGAGGAATGACAAAATATGACATAATTTAAAGAAATATGGCAGCTAAGTTATCCTTGTACCAGCTTGATATTAACCCTCAATAAGTATTCCTACAAGATTTAGGTCTATTCATTGCATATGTAAAATCGATTTGATTATAAATTTCTTCTTTTCAAAGTACAAAATTTCACCATAAGTTCAATCTCTTGACTTGCTTACAACTTTCGAAATAAATTTAGTAGAATCAAAATTGATATTCGATCTCATTTTGGTTTTCAGTTGGATTTTATAATGTTTCTGTTCCAAACAAATAACTTTACAAAGAATTCGCTGTACAACTCCAATTCAGATTCAGTATGTAAAACTGAAAGTCTCCATGATCTACATTTCTTCTCTTAAATAAAATGTTTAGGCTTAACATTATTAATGAAAATCAAATTTACTTTTCCTTATGTTTTGCTGGCAATGTTGATTATTGTAATTCTATCTTGCTCATAAATGATATTCCATATCCCATGCAACATCCTTTGCACGCAATGAACTGTCAACAAACATTACTAAAATCCGCTTGACTCCTAAAACCCGACAACATGTTCTTCGTGGAAAGCTAAAAATGAATAAAAATTGTTTGGTATCCTCTAACATTTCTGGGGAAGGAACTTTAATTACGGGCAATTATTCAAGCGTAACTGACTGACAGATCAGACAGACATATCGTCAGACAGGGTGGTGGTGTCTTAAGACAGTCTGAGTTCCGTTCCGTGCTCTGGCGTGTTACAAATCCAGGATTAGAACATATGTAGATCAACGGAGTCCAGAGTCAGAGACTCTCTCTTAAACTTAGGGGGCTGATTTTTTTTTCAGCTTGAGGTATAGAAGGAAAAAAAAAACCTTGGCATGGGTACGTGTGCATCCTGCAGAGGACAATGCTGGGCTGCATACAACAGCATCCTTATGAGATTAAAAATGCAAATCAGCTAAGAAAGGCAGCCGCAAAGAAAATATGACGAGAGCCAGAATGACGTGGCAAAAGAAGAAGAAAAAAATGCTTGTGTAATTGTTGTCTGACAAAATAAAAGATACTGCAACTGCGGTCGGTACACTGAAAGATACTTATGTTTGCCCAAAAACATGACAGCTTCATGTCTATCCTCCTTCCCTCTACTGCCTTCCCTTTACTTTGACTCGACGTCTCCTTTTGGCAGCTGCACATGCGCCCCTTCTTGGCGGTTTTTCTAGACTTTTTGGCATTGATTTTCATTAGCATTTACAATTTCTATTTTTTTTTCCTCATTTTTTATGAACAGCCGCTTGCATGATTTGACATAATTTTGATGAATGATTCGAGAATGGATTAGGTTATGGTTTTTGAATTCGGTTTCGGTTTAGATTCTTGGTGAATTCTGTTGCCAAAGTTGCTGACAAGCGGCAATAACTTCATTTCGTTGTGGTTTCTTGGTTGGCATAGAAAAAGAAATCATGGAAATTTTGTCAGGGTTAAGAACCAAAAAAGGGTTTTTCAATCCAGAAACTTTTCAAGGTTTGCCTCAAAATCTTCTTTGAATTGATATCTTTCTTTAAATTATTTAGAGACAGCCAAATCTAGATAACTTTTGTTCTCGACATTTAAAACTTTGTTATGACTGTTTGATTGACACCTGCTATTAGAGTGAATGCTATTTAGCGTTAGATATTAGGTAATAATTTGGAAAATCTGAAGAGAAGCTGAACTCAAATCTACTTCTTAAAATCATCGAAATTTTTCACTCCCTATAAAATCTAAAGCAAAATTTCAGCAACCGAGTTTCCTTAATCCTTAGAATCAATATTCCTTTTAATGCTCATATTTTTTTTTACTACTGGCTAAGCCCATAAAATCCAAACAAATGGCACTAATTAAACATCAAATTAACAAAAACATCCACAAACAATTCAGAGTAGATTGCATTTTATGCACATTGTATGTAGAGACAAGGCCAAGGCCATAGAAAAGGGGTCGTAACCCCTATTATACACTGGGTTAAGGGGTTAAAGGTGTAAACATTTGACAAAAGTGTCACATCAAATCGTACAAGATGTTTCTTTATATTTCTTCTTCTTTTTCTTCTTCTAAGACATCTGCCCCATTTCTGGGTTTTGCCGTGGCTTCATCATTGTCATGCTAATGGGAGCACAGAAGTTTTCGAATTACATTTGTTTATACTGCGTGTTTCACAATTTCAGAATTTCACATTTATTCGCCCCGACCAACTGCAAGTGGTTTGACAGCTGTCAAAAGGCTAATAAGTCATATTGAATTCCATATACGAGAAAGGATTAACTGATTGATTGATTGATCGATATGAAGTGCACAAACGAGCAACACATGTGGGCCGTTAGATGAGACTTAAAATAATTGAAATACCAGCAGATTCCCGTTAATATATTATCCTTTGATTAGCGGTAAATGTGGGCAGCCTTTGAGAAGAAAAGAATATATGAAAGACAGCGAGAGAGACCTTATCCTTTATTAAAAGAAGTAATTTTAATAAAAAATATTGAAAGTAGCAAACAAGAAAATGAAATGAAGTTAATTTTAATTTTAAAGTGCGAAACTTCTGCCATAACCATAAGTATCGATGGTTAACATTATTCAGATATAAATTTCATGGATTTCTTACAATCTTTCCATTTTAAATAGCTAGGCAATTGAAGTTTAGCACATTATTAATCACCATCACTCAAGTAAATTTTCATTTTCAATTTCGAATGATTTTCCCCTTAAATTCGAAACAATTTTTCACTTTCCAAGGGAGCTTTCGAGTGGCAGCTTTCCCCCACACCATAGACAAGAAATTTCTCAATTAGAGCAACCAACAGAGCAATAAATTGATTGATTTCCAGCATCGAATTGAAAAGTGTCAGGTCGTAGAGGCGGCTCTGACTGAAGCAGGCGCTTGCCGACTTGAGATAAGCCAAGTTGCAGACGATGCAGGCAGGAGATACAGGCACCATCACACCATGCAAGTCGAGAGAGATGTAATCCTGTTACACTAAACTTTACAATAAGGCGGCAGCGGCGGCTGCTCAACCCTAAGGGGCCGTGTCTCAGCTTCCACAGCAAATGCGCAATTTTCAGCTTGACTTGGCGCATAAAACAAATTTTGTGATGAGCACAAGGAGTGGAATGAAGTAGGGAAGGAGCAGCAACATGTCAACCTTAATTGAAAAAAATAAAAGAGAAAAAGTAAGGCACAGCATCCTCGCATCCTTTCGTTTTACTCTATTCTATTTTCTTTTTTTTGGTAGCGGCTGTTCATTTACAGGACAACGCACCTTTTCTTCGCGTGCGATTTCTTTCGAAAGTAAATTGCGCTGCTCAATTACAGCGGATCCCTTACTTGCTTACTCCCATTTGAATCCTTCACCGTTGACTTGGCCGGAACAATTGCTAGGCAAAACGAAAAAAATAAAAAAAAGAACGAAAAAGGGGGCCAACCATCGCATGTAACTACGTTGCAAATTAAATTTTCATTTAATGCGCAACAAGGAAAACAAGAACAAAGTCACCTTTGAATCAACAATAGGACCAAATATTCGATTCACCTTTTCTTATCTCTACTTAAGATTTATTTTCATCTTGTTGTCGTTTTCGTTGCTTAATGAATCCTAATTCTACTATTAAATAATTCTGCGCATAAATATTAAACTAACCCTTTTCGCAGTGCCTTAAAGTATGCAGCACTTTGCGAGCAGGCAAACATTTACAAAGAATTTGGTGGGGGGGTTAGAGCAAAGAAAAGGAAATGCAAAGCGAAAGCCTATACCGTTGGCTTTTCAATTAGCCCCTTTGGCATGGCTTCCACCGTGCATTCGAAGGAACCAAAGAACGGCAGAAGTAAAAGGCATTGACAGGCTTTAAAACAAACCGCAAGGCAATTAAATATTCCCCTTTGGTTGGGGTCCCTCAAAAGAGCCGGCAAAAAACGAAGTTGGCAAACTTTCATAGAAATTCGATTGCGGGCTTAATGAAAGCGAAATGTACAACAATTTTAGCAGGCACAAACCCTGCAAGTGCTCTAAACTATAGAATTATTTATACCTTAATTAGAATGAAAATATTCTTTAATCTTATCTTTTCCAATGCTATTAAAAGTGAATACACTTAAAAGATGGTTTATAATTCAAAACTCTTTTGAATAGTTTTTTGAAATAAATACAGAAAAGTAAAGTTTTTAGGCTTGAAACTTTCAAAACTAATTATAACTTTATAAACTGTTCAAAACAAGTTTCAAGCAAATGAAACACAAGATAAGAAACTACAGTTTTTTAAACTCTTTGTACCTACAATAAAGCATTGAGAATTAGATTTAATGTGGATCAAGGGGAAGAGTGTGGCTTTAAAATATGGTAACTTTCGACTTCAAGGAAAACCTTATTTCATATTATAAACTCCATTTCTATTTAGTACTATGGTAAGATTGGGAAGAATGCGTTCAGCGATTTTCATAAGAAATCGGAATATAAATGAACTAGTTACATATATTAAGTTTAGTTTTATAGTGACATAAGTGACAGATATGGCCAATAGGTGCGCTAAAATGTTCGTTTTGCTGTTATAAGTGAGTAAGATAAAAGTAAGATGACATTTAAAGAAAATTTAGTACATAAATTTAGAGCTACTTTAATTTTTCCAACAATTTTAAAATCCAAACAAATTTCTCAATCTTAATGAGCGACTCCATTATAAGAAACTAATTTTTCTCACATATATAACGCCAAAATTTCAGTTTTGCTTATTTCTTTTCAAAAACTATAACTTTTTATGTTAACATTAAGAGAATTTACGACATTTCTTTTCTTATAGGTTTTACGACATTTTTTCTTTTATCTATCTATTTTGCCTTTGGCATATGCAATTACTCGACTTTGGAAATCCTTGTCACGTATTCTATGCACTTACATATATTCAGGTTAGCTGTAAGTACTTTTCATTATTTTCAGCAAGACAAAGCGATCTTTTGTCCAGTGTCTACCCCCAACAGGGCAGTAAGTAAACCACCCAATGAGCCTCTCGACATATGCAAAATGAGTTTTTCTTTTTGTGGTCATACATAAAATCGAGGTTAATCAAACTGGGCCAAACAAACGAAGCCCCAGGCAGAGAGAGAGAGGAAGAGGGAGAGACAAAGGGAAGGGAGAAAAAACCCAATTCGAAAAAAAGCGAAAGTCTAGCTAAGATTTAATGACTTTTTTTGCCATCGTAAATGTCAACAAATGGATACTAGAAATAACTAGAAGAGAGGTGTGCAAAGCAAGCCACAAGGACGCTACTAAAACGGGGACGACAATACGACAAATATATGGATGGGTTCTCCTTATGGAGGACAGACAATACAGCCAGTCGGACGACAGCCTGTCCGGTAGGTCATAAAACTTGAAACAACAAAACAATGGATACACCACACCAACACACGGCAACTCAGCAGGAATGAGAGTTGTATAAGAAGCACGTACTCGACTGATCAAACCGATTTTCTTTTTTCGTTCGAACCGGCTGTGTTTCATTTTTGCATTATGACAATTTCAAAAGGTGACTCGGCTGCAAGGTGAAAGAAGAGAAAGGGCAGCCATAAGAAATGGAAAAACAAAATGTCTCATAAATTGCAAATGAAATGAGCCAAAACGAATTCGAAAATCTCTTTGGAGGAGAGCGAGAGAAAGAAGAATTATTCTTGGCAAAAGGATGAACGAGTGGAGAAGCGAGAGTTTTGCACTAATTAACAACAAATGATGACATTAGAAGAGATTTTCTAACAAAAAAAAATAGAGAAAAAAAACATCTGCCAGATCTCAACAAAAAACACACACACACACACAGAGAGAGAAGAAATAAACGAAAAGTAAAAACCACTCGCAAATCTGAGGCTAGAAAGTGTTAGACCAAGAACACAAGGACCACCCGTTGACCACATGCTGGGCTAGGGCTCGTGCTTAGGTTTCTGAATTAAGATGTCCTGCTGGCAAACGTTTCTCTCCCCCCGCTCCCTCTCTGTCTCTCTCTCTCACACGTACTCTCTGTGGCATTTGCTGCAAATCCGATTATGGGTCTCAGCTTCCTTTCCACAATACAGCAAAAACTATAAGCAATTATTATGACCATAATTTATGATTGAAACGATTAGAAATCCCAATACCAAATGCAATAAATTGAAACCTTGATGACATATGTATGTACATATAAATATAGTCAGAAATCTAATCAACAAAAAATTAAATATAATTTGATTATAAGTGGGCAAGTAAAAACGAAACTCCATTTCTTTTCTACCAAAAAGGCATTTATTTTGCGTTTAGTCACGACTTTTACAATTTTAACACCTGGGCGCTGGGTGGCTACTAACAAATGGGCTCTACAGGTAGTAAACCATCGGCTAGCCCCAATATGATAGCTGTAATCTCATACCAGCTGATATATTGAAGTACCTCATTTGCAGCGGGCACAATTAATTCTTCCATGAATTGTGATATCTCAGTGGGATTATCATTGATCAAAAGTTCCAAGTAATCCTTACAGAATTCATTAACAAATTTCGTATACAAACGGCTATTCATAATGCCCGTAGACTGAGATTGAACCTCACCAACTGACCAAGTGACCTTCCAACTCTTGATATAAACTCCACTGGTCAGCGAGCTGGGACGTATTACAAAACTGCCAACGCCCCTCAAATTGCTTAGACTCAGAGCAAATTCACCATCGCCCCAGAGCGTTAGATCTGAACCAAAGAGACGACCCAATAGATCGAGTTTATAGTTGGCACTGTTCACGGCCAACTTGGCAAAATTAATATCAAATTTAATAGTATGCAAAATGTTATTCCATTCCAGTTTCGCGAATTCAAAACTATCAAGTCCTGCCACCACCAATTCGGTAAAGTTTCCTTGAACACTGTGAAGAGGTCGGAAATTAGATAAAGAAAACAAGAAACGCAAATTCAATGGATTTACCCAAAGCTATCGGTTTTGGTGTCAATCTCTCTGTACTGAGCTTGGGCAGGAGCTAGAATCGGTACTCCTTTTGCCGCATAACCGCAACGCATTTGCAAACGCAGAAATTCGGTTAATTCACGTAATTCATCGTCAAAGAGTTTAGCCGAGCTCCTACTCCAGGAACAGGAAACAAGAACCAAAAGGAATATACCGAGGGCTAAGCGCATGATGTTAGCGAGGAAACGTTTCAAATTTAACTAATCTTTGGTATGTGGAATAAACCTTTTGCAAATCTAACCACTTAAACTAATGGCTAAAGATAAGATTTGGCTTAGCTTTTTAAAAGAGAGAGCCATTGTGAGCTCCTAAAAGTATACTACAATAAATTTAGAAAAATTCTGCTTCAAGCTTTATTATCTGCAAAGTTGATTAGGCCCAGGGATCAGCTGGTGGTACACAATCAACAACAATTGGATCAT
This sequence comes from Drosophila nebulosa, assembly GCA_024703675.1. Lineage (NCBI taxonomy): Eukaryota > Metazoa > Arthropoda > Insecta > Diptera > Drosophilidae > Drosophila > Drosophila nebulosa. Next base: position 3,137,299 of record CM045724.1, on the reverse strand, counting down.
CTTCACTCTCACCATCGCTGCTCGACAAAATCAAATCGACAACAGTCCAAAAGTCCTTGCCCTTGAGCATTTTGTTAACACGTGGCACCAAAGTATCCTCAATGGTATCGGATATGGCCTGTTGATTGTCATTGATACCCTTAACGACCAGATTCTCCAATTGACTATTTATGGCACGATTGATCTTGCCATTGCCCATGAAACCGGTAATATCAGATTCCCCAGACTCCAACGAGATGGTTGTCTTCAATGAGGTTATTTTGGCGGAACCCCACAGCATGGGCAGTTTGTATTTCAAAGTGCCAGCGATACGCAAGTTAATCAAATCGAAAAGCAATTCACCAGCTCCCTCATATTCCACCGAGAGACCCAATTGGCGCAGAGCATCGATTAGAGTATCGGTATCATATTTCTGGGCGGTTGTATCAATGTTCGAGAAGAGGAAATCGAAAGTGACCTTCGATGTGATTATATTCAATTTGAACTTCTTAATGGTGAAGTCATTCAAGCCGGCAATCTTCAAGCGGAACACATGGTTAAGGGTCTCAAAAATGCCACGCTTAAAGTCCAATGTAGCCTCATTAACACGAAGGGGAGCCAAAGCTGGAATACCATACTGGGGCCAGCCGCATTCCATTTGCTTTTGAAGTTTGCGAATGAAACGACGTGCCTGCCAGGATACAATAAACTGGGGAGCAACTAATTAGATAAAGAGAGAGAGAGCGAGAGAGCGAGAGAGAGAGGGGAGAAAAATATTGTCACTATCTAAGAAATAATGTTATCTTTTTCTTTTCTTTTTTTTTACCATCAACCACACCCTCTTCCGGTTCGGCAAAAAGCTCAATGTCACCATTCTTGTCCGCAAATTGACGCAGACGCTGCTCAATATTCTGGGCATTGGGTAGTGCGGCACATATGGCCACTAAACTGGCTAAGACTATCAGGAAACGCATGATGTTGTTTACTGAACCGAACAACACTTTGCAACTGAATTATTCTCATGTTTGGCTAGCTGTTTTTATAGCCGAAACAGTCTTAGTTGCTTGGCCCCATTGGCCAAGATAAGACAAGTGGCTAATGCCCGATCGATCGATCGATAGATAATAGTACGGGGTAGCCAATTGCTAATTAATTACTTTATAGATCGTAAAATAGATTTATGTATGTTTTGCTTTATTGACAATTAGACTCCAACTCCAGTTGTAAATCAATTCTTAGCAGCTTCAAAGGCTAGCCAAGGAGCTGGAGTGGGATTACAAGTTCCGCTCGAACTACCCAAAAGGCTAAACAAATACCAGATCTTATGACCCTTTAGCTTGGAGTTCACCAATGGGACAAAGATCTCTTCAATTTTAGCACTAATCGACTTCTGATTTCCATTAATGAAAGCCGGAATTTCATACTCAATTATATCGTTAATAAACTCATTGATGCGACCATTGCCCATGACGCCGCCAATGTTGGAGGTGACACCACCCAGACCGACAATACACTGAAATTTGTAGATCTTTATCGAGCCAAAAATGAATGGCATCTTGTACTTGAAGGAGCCCTGGATCGAGAGATTCTCCAGCGAGAAGGATAGTGGGCCAGAGCTCTCGTAACGCACTGACAGACCCAATTCTTTAAGCAAATCGACGAAAGTATCGGTGTTCAGGTAATGAGAGGTAGCCTTCAGTTGCTTGAAATTGAAATGGAATTGAACCTTCTTGCTGAAGGTGTAGCTGACCTTCAATTTCTTAATCTCCATCTCATTCAAGCCATCGAAACGGAAACGCAAGAATTGCAGCAAAGAACTAAAGCGAAAAATGCTATCACATTAGAAACAGAGAAAAGAGAGAATGTTGTTACACGGGAGGGGGAGACATACTCAACAACCGATTGAGCCAAATGGATCTGAAGATCAGCATTGGTGTAGGGGGCTAGAGGTGGTATGCCATATTGGGGCCAGCCGCAGGGCATTTGATTCATCAGATTTTTCACTGCCTTCTTGGCCTGCGAGTTTAGGACCAGGCCATGAGTATCAGGCTGAGCAGCTGTAAAATAATAAATTACCAACCAATTAACTAACATTCTGTCTCCTTCTCTCCTCCCCCACTTACGATTCTTTTCGACCAGGCGATTCCATTGCTCCTCGCTCAAGAATTCAACATCGTAGGCCGCCACACAGGCAAAAAGGGCCACAAAAACATAGACGAAAGCTCTCATTGTTAGACTTTGATTAGCTTGTTCAAATTGACTTAAGTCAACGCCTTTTATAGCAACCAACCAACAGACGTAGATTTACCAGCCACTCAATCTATTTAAGTGGTAATCTGTAAACGCGTTTTGATTAGCACCAATATGATTATTTATGATGTGTGTGTGCTGCTCGCTCCTCGCTCAATTCTTATTTTAGCCAACCAAAGAATGCAATTAAAAGAAAGAAAAAAACCAAAGAAAAACCGATAAGTCACTTCATATGGGGGGGTACAATGTACTTGCTACTGGCAAATGTGCTTCCTTAGAAGGAGTGCAAAACACTTGTTGGCCAACACATAAGTGGCTATTGTTTTTGTATTGATCTAATCTTTCGGCCAATTGCCCAACGATTGGGTTAACGATTTAGAGTAATATACAACTTATCATTGCGCCACAGAAGTGGGACATAGGCAAATCAACAATGGAGTCTCAAAAACAGAAATCATGCGCAGGTGTTCAATATTACTCTGCCCAATTAAGAGTCAATTGGCCAACTTAATAATTCAATTGAATTTGAAATTGATTCACCTAATTGTAATTGTAAGGGTGTTCCCTAGCAAATTTGTTGATGTTGGGATAGGGTTAGATTAGAAGGAATCATTTTTGGAGGTTTCCCCCAGACAGTGGCAAAAAGTATTTTTTATTACCTTAATTTTAATTATAAATGATGGACAATACCATCAAAACTTTATGTTATGTAATAGTATTTTCATCTTTGATTAATACGGCTTAGAAAACAGCTAAAACAAACAATTAATCAATTGCAAAAAAAACAGTATTTTTAGCTTCAAATTTGGCTAGAATTGCAAAGGTTGGGCAACCTGTCTCTTATTTGTCTTAATGTTTGTTTAAAATTTAGTTTCAGTCAAAAAGCCGTTCCTTATTTTAAGGAGAGTCACTAAAAGAAAGCCACCTCGTGATCTTTTTAAAAACCTGTTCCAAACTTAAATTTAGCCGCAAGAAAATATCCGTGTCTTAACTTGTTTGAATATTCAATATTTAAGCAGATAAACCAATGCTTTTTGATAAAAACTGAATTTCTCTAATACTCAATCAGGCTGACCTTAATATTAGATTAAGGACTTTAAGAAATTTCAAATCTTAAGATATGTAAGCCTAAAGAATCGTCATTGTAAAGGGCTCTAGCTCATATATATCATGGGAAACTTAATGTAGAGCATTTCATATTCCTCTTTTTATATGAAATGATGTTCGCTCAAATCCTTAAAATAAATCACTCGAGAGCAACAGGTGTTAATCAAAATACAGGTGGCGTCTTTCCTTAACTGTAAATCACAAACAAACATTTTACAGATAAAGTTAATTTCGTTTGAAAAACACACGATGTATGCGATTTAATCTAACGCCTTATTAAACAAAAATTCCATTATTTTCACTTAATTTAACTGATTTGTGTTCAGCCTTGTCACAGAAATCTCTAAATAATTTGACGTCAGAATAATTTCAAGAAGTCTCAAACAAAATTTTAATGTACTCGAAATCTTTAATATGCATTTTTTTTTATTTCGGAGCCAAATTAACAAAGTCAAGTGCAGCCATTTTGTTTTCAAATCAAAATGTTTGTAGACTTTAAATTTACTCACTTTATGAAAGACTTAATTTTTTCCTTTGAAAAACAAAGCACTTAAAATTTACCAATTTGAGTTATGATTCCATTATTTTTTTTTTAGAGATTAAAAACAAAAAAATTTCTGCATTTGTTTCCCAAAATATCATAGCTTATTTTACTTGAATTTTGTTTTATATTTGCCAAAGCAATATTAACCAAATTTAGATTGAATAAAATATAAAATATTTAAAATTACTAGAATATTGCCAGAGATTTCTGTAACATCCTCTACGAAGACCATTCAATTAATTAAAGAAAGCAGTAATTAACAAAGCAGGTACAAGAACTATCTACAAGTTAATTAAATTCCTTTATTTTTAAAAAAGTTCTCCAATAGTTTTAGAAAGTCATAAAGTTAAAATTTGTATGTTGTCACGCTGTTTGGGAATCAAAAATTAAAACCAAGTAACAGGAAACATTTTTCCCAACTATTGACTTGTTATTGATACGAATTTTCCATAGATTTATCGAAAAACTGAAGCGAATGGGAACCTGTCTAAATTCGCAGGCAACCTAATATAGAGCATTCAGTGTTCCTTCTTAAGTGACCATTTTCAATCAAATCCTTAAAATAAATCACTCGACTTTGACAGGTGTTAATCAAATCCATAATAAAACTTGGAGGGGGGGCTCTTCTCGTAACACGAAATCGGATTGTAAATCAAAATTCAAACTGTTTTGTAGATAAAGTGAACTGCGTTTGATGAAACAATTCTATTTTAAGCCATAAAAGACTTAGGTCTGATCTAATCGGTAATGGCTTAGACAAGGACTTGGACCCAATGAAAGGAAATTTCCAATATTTTCAATTGAACTTTGGCCCAAAGAGTTTTGTTTTCCAACAGTGTGACAACATCTTTGGCCACTTCCTGGACATTCATCAGATTGATCTATATCGTGCAAATTAAAAAAATTACAACAAAAACTTTTCAGCGAGAGATAAGAAGACAGTCATCGAAAAGACTGTTCGAAATACCACCCATAGCACCCTCCAAAAAAAAAAGAAAAAAAAAGCTAATCAAAGAAAATCGCTCGCTTATCGGGTCTATAAAAGGCAACTGCCGAGTCAAGCGATTGAGTAGTATAAATACTGTTGGTTCTACGATCAGTAATAGGACACTCAAGTCGAAAAGCAATAATGAAAATCTTTGTGGCTCTCTTTGCCCTTGTGGCTATTAGCAATGCTGCTTCCGTGGGCGAGCCCATCGGTAAGTTCTCGATCTCTCTCTGTCTCTCTCTCTAAAGAAACTTAGAATTAATTGCGCCACATTTCATTTCAGACAGCATGTCCATCTCCAGCACAATTGTGGATGTGATTGAGGGCGCCCAGGAGCAAATGCCTTGTGGTTTTCCCGGTTTGGGCATTCCACCATTGGCCCCCCTTAGAATCGATCACCAGAATGTTAATATCGATACACCTGCTCTAAAAGCTAAGGGCACCATCGATCATTTCCGTCTAAATGGTTTAAACGATTTCGATATCGATGAGATGAAGGTCAATGCGCTGACCAGCAAGGTCACCTACAAATTCAGTTTCCGCGATGTGAATGTGGACACTCAGTATGATTTGGAAGTTTTGCTTAAGAAATACGGTTTCACCATTAACCTGATCGGTGCCGGTCACGCCAAATTCGCCATCAAAGATATGACCATCTGGGGTACATTGAAATACAGTTTGGGTGTGCTGTCTGGCAAGCTGTCGTTGAAATCTCTTGAGGTTCGCACTCACATTGGTGAGGTTGATTCCGAGATTGAGGGTATTCTGGGTGATGGTGGCATCAATGAGAAAATGAACGTCTATCTGGCCGAGGCTGTTGAGTTGGCTGTCAATGAGAATGAGGATTTGATCACTGATACCATTGAGGCTATTGCTGTGCCCGCTGTTAACAGTGTTTTGCAGGAAGTGAGCATTGCCGATGTCATCAGCGGCTCCGGCGGTGAGGGTGGCGAGAAGGAGACTTGCATTCCTCCAGAATTCGAGTGGTAAACAAATCTTTACCGATTAAAGCTGCTTTAACTAGATATTTTGAAAATGACTATTGTTATTTTTCTGGTGTGTTGGGTTCGTGGTTGCTTTAAATTCATTCACAAAATTTAAACCATTCATAGTTCCATCTCTAATTTGATTGATAAATTTCAATTATCTTTGGGTTTTTCCTTCAATGGGGGCTATAAGCTTGAAAATTGTTGAGTCCTAAGTCCTCAACTCACAACAATCGATCTGAACAGATTTTGCTTATGCTTCGTTAATTAGAAAATCAAAATTACAAAATTCAACTTGAGAATTTACAACTTTATGTCCACTGAACGGCGAAACGTTAAAGATCTACTATAATTATTGTATTTATTGGGGCCACTTGAGTTTAGCTAATCTAGCTTATATTGTGTGTCTTATCAGACATAAAACATTCAAGAAATTATACGCCGATTAAAGCTACCGAAGCCATATATATTTGTGTATATATTATATTAGAGATACATTATCTCACTCTAAACATTTGGCTATATAAGAGACCACACTTTCACTGGATTAGTTAGTAGTTTCACTGGTTTAAGTGAAGAAGTTTCAAAGTGAAAATGAAGTTCCTTGCACTATTGTCAATTGCTCTGTTGGCCAGCTGTCATGGCGCTGAAATAGCTGAATCCTTGGCTGGTAAGTCCTTTAGACGAAAACAATTAATTCTCTTCTCAATATCTATAAAAACTGTTTTTATTTCTAGCCCAAGAACGTTCGGTTTCCAGCAATATTGTGGCCGGTTTGGAAGCAATGAAAGGTGTAATGGAAAATGGCTCAGAGAAACATAACATTCCAATTGTATCGCCACTTCGTTTGGAACAGAGAAATTTCGCATTTGGTACTGGCGAATTCAGTGCCAATGGCGAGGTTCAAGATTTCGTGCTAGAAGGACTCAGCGGCTATGAAATTGTCAGCATGAAAGCTAGTCTAGTACTTAGCCGTATCGATTACGAATTGAATTTTGGCAGCTTGAACTTGACCACTCAATATAAGGCTGATGTGGGCAGTGGATATCGTATGGCACGTGAAGGCGGTGCCTTTTTGGCCCTCGAGGATCTGAACATTTCGGGCAGAATCAGTTATTCATTGGGCGTCATTAGTGGAGAGTTAAAAGTGAAAAGCATTGGTATTAATGTGAAAGTTGGCAATGTGATCTCCCAAATTGAGAATCTATCCAAATATCGTATATTCAATCGTAAATTGAATGAGGTCATCGAAGAGTTCATTACGTTGTCCATTAATGATAATACCGAATGGTTTGCCGACTATCTAAATGAACTGCTGACCCCCATGTGCAATAATCTAATTGATGGACGTTCCCTTTCCGACATCCTGGGAATGCTCACGAGTCTGTAAGCTGCTCCAATAAAATAAACTGTGAAATTCCTGAAGTTAAATATAGTTTCTAATCAAATCATTTATAAGTCCAACTATGTATGTACATATAAGTATAAAAACGTTTTTACCATAAAACAACCACCTGCGACCCATGTGCAAAACACAACACAGCCATAAAAACACTTAAATGAGGGGTTTAATCTAATCATTAAGATTAGTATGCCGATTTGTGGTTTATAATCACATTTCCCGTTGCCAATTTGATACGTTAATAATAACTAATGTCGGTTATTCTGAATCGAAAAATGTTTAATCCCTAATGTTTGCACCCAGGAAATCACATTTTTGTGATAGCATTTTAGGGATGATGTTAAGTTTGGCAGCTAAAATTGTGCTGCATACTTTTGGGCATAGTAGATTTAAATGTGCTATGTTAACTTACATACCCAAAATGTAATCATTAACAGCTTTGCTAATGTTCGAAAATAAATTTAAAGAAAAGTTTTAACAAAAATCAAATGTTTGACTTAAATTTTAATTATAACGCAAAGGAAAAACAGTTTAAAATTAAGGGTAAAAATCGTTATAATAAGGTGACACCAAGATAAGCAATTTGTATTGGATTCGTTTAGCTCTTAGACAGACGAAAGCTCAAAAGAGGATATCAAAGGAAACGAACCTTTATATAATAGCTTGCAATAACTAAATAAAGACTGGCCTGTACAGTCATTCTAAAAAAATAACGAAAACAAATTTTTAAAAATTCTGCGTAATTTAGTTTTTTTTAACCTAAGATTGGTGTTGCAGTACCAAATTGTTATTAAAGTTGTAATATATTATAGTAGAAAGACTTTATGCACGCTGTTTTGTCGGTGTCGCACAGGTGAACTTGACTGTCTCACTTAGTTGTGGATGTTTAGTTTTGCGGTATAGAATCGCAAGTGATAAGAACAAACAATTTCAACCCCCGCGTTCAGATGTGTGACCTTGAAAATCATTCTATTTCAGCCCAATTTCACTCTCACCGTACGAAAACGTGCCATGGAAAAAATCATAATAATAATTTTGCAGTCATCTACGACGCAAATAATCATCTAAGACAATCTCCAAAAAAAAATAATATGAATAAAATCGTCGTCTCGCCTCACAAGTTGAGGTATTTTTTTTTTTTTTTTTGAAACATTAAAAACCTTCACATTGGCTTATCAGTTAGCAGTCTCAGTAGGGAATATCATCTTCATTATCATTGACATCCCATCCCACGGGCATTGAAATCAATTTTTGTTTTGAAATGATCAGTACGAATTAAATACTAGGCGAAGCTAGACAATTGAAGCTACCAAAGAAATAATGTTAAAATATTTAATTTTACTAAGTGTTCTTGTTCAGGTATGTGTAATCAGAGAAAAGGAAACACCTGTTCTATTATCAAAAACATTAAACATAACTGATAACAAGAAAACATTTAATAGTTGAAATAACATGTTTTTTAACATGTTTAACAAGCGAATTAATCCCAGTCACGTTTGCCAAAATAACTTTTCAAAGTGTTTTCTTTTATATTTTCATTAAAAACTTGTGTTTTTTGTAGTTTCTTGTAGCTGCACCAACATCAAACGCGCCGCAATTAGATGATGAAGTACAAAAACAATTGAAAGCAGAAGCTCGTAATGAGACAGTCAATCTACTGAATGCTCTATTTCGAGCACAAATTTCTTACTTCAGTGAAGTGCGAGCCAAATTGAATCCACAACTAAAGCGAGCACAGGATATTCAACTTTATATAGCGCGCCTCAATGAGGCTATTGCCGTAAATGAGCTGGAGAAAAAGGATGAAATGTGGCTAAACATATTTGAGGAGGTAAGTTAAAGTGTCGACAATAAATTCTCATTGAAGAGCGAATTTGATTCTTCTAAAGCAAAGTGCGAAGACAAAAACTATTTTAATTTAACCTTTTGCGACCATAAGGAAACCAGCATCTTATCGAAAAACATTATACTTGTTCTTAATTAAGGGAAACTAAAAAGTATTTTCGAATTTTAGTTATAAAATTATCTTTCGGTGCCCATTTATTTATGTGTAGCTAAAATGACTTCATAGGGTTTTATTTATTTTTTATCAATTCATTATAAGACTTTTAAATTATTTCGCTTTTCTGAATTTATAAGGTTTTATCTATTGCATTGAAATACAATCATTTTGCGGCTTATTAGCTTAAAATCAATTCATTGGCTTGATTTTCTGAGATTAAGACTATAAGCAAATGTTCGGAAAACTTTTAAATAATACTATTATTATTATTAGCTACTTTACTAAAAACTTCTAAATAAAAACGCCGCAAAACTTTTTTTTTTAAATCCTTTATAAAAATGAATTCACAAAATCGAACAATTTATAAACGGTTTATCCAGTAATTAAAAACAAAAATGCAAAATATAAAATTTTTGCCAATTTTTGTGCCCGATTTTTTATAATTTTTTAATTACAAAATATATTTGCTGTGACCTTAATATATTTTCTTCATTATTTCGTAATCCTAGTGGAAGTGTTCGTTCTTCTTATTCACTGTAATCGGCCAAGTTATTTGTGGATCTATTTAAAATTAAAACCAATGCAAATTAATGACTATTCTAATAATCTATTTCTTTTTAAATACAATTTGCAGTTTAGTAAGTCACCTTTATTGGTGAACCGAGAGTCCGAGACGGGTCTTAGCAATGCTGCATATCAGGCCCTATTGACCGATGATAAATTACAACAGATTACAAAAAGTTTTCTCACCGATGTGGCTAGCTATTTTTGGAAAATGGCCAAGGTTAGTGGGAAAGTTGTGGGAAAAGCATTTGATGATTATATTGAAAGAGAAAAGCAAGAGGCAAATAATGCATTGTCTAAAATTAATTGATAAATAATTATGTACGCCCTTCTCCTATTTCATCCTCTACCAAATCGTTCATAAAATAAAACCATTTAAAAATAATTTGTTATTAAATGTTTTTTGTTTTCGTAAGCGGAAACTATATGTACAGACGAAGAGAGCATCAGTTACAGTTAATCCACCATATAAGTCCAACAATATGATAAATTTCTTATATAGCTGTCACGACTGACGATGATTCATACGAAAATGATTTCCAAATTTGGCTTGGCATGATGATGACTTAATTTGCTTAAGTGCAAAAAAAAAAATTATCGAAATGTTTCGCATTTCTTTTTGTTTAAAGTTTATTTAACTTCTCCTTTGGTTTTGTTGTTCTTTTTTTTTGCCTTTTTGTTGATTTGCAACAAATTTTTCTTCTCTGTTTTTTTTTTTTTTTTTTGTGTTCTGTTGTTTGCAAAAGCAAAGTGCAGAAGGTATTTTTAATGCAATTTGTGTTAAAAATAAACAAAGGTGCTATAAGAAGGGTGGCGGAGGGGAGGCAGAAGGCATGGTTAGACGATGGACACGCATGCCTTCAGCTCCGCCAGCGTTTGTTGCACATGTGTCGTTGTCGCTTGATATTTGCGCTTGTCCCCCGCCTTCTACCTCTCCCCCACCTAGGGCTTGGTCTTCACCCTCTCCTCTCTCTCTCTCTCTCTTTCATTCACCCTGAGTCTGTCTGTATGTATATTTGTCCAAGCGTATCGACAGACAGACAATCGCACCACAAGAGCTAAAACATGGGTGTAACGAGGGGATTAATTCCAATAATCTAAAACGATTTACAACAAAGTCATCGATTTTTTAGAAAACCAAGATCAGATTAGATCACCGCGACGATAATGTGACTTATAATTAGCTGTTAATTTCTGTTAATGAATCGATTATAAAACTGATAAGAAATTCGTTAAGCTTTTATTTAGCTATTACTGTTTTTTTATAAAAATTTTAACTTTAAGTGTATAAAAGTTTCGCTTTGCTTTTTATGCTGTTTCCAACTTTTTTTATACCGGAAACTTGAGCTATGATATGTCAGCAATATCTTTTCTAGACTCTGCATTGCAAAACACAGCTAAATATAACAAGTTTAAATAATAAATGGACTTTTGTTTGATAAGGGAGGATATTCTTTTACTAATCCATGGAACTCTTTTTAAATACGTAAACACAAGGTAATTTTTTCAATATATTTAGTTTGGTATACGAATTCCAGAGTGGATAGTCTAAAGTCTATTGAGAAGACAACTTGGCAGTAACTGCAAAAGAGAATTTTGCTAAAATTTCTCAAGGTAAGTCTTCTAAAGCCTGCTTATTCGCCTAATTAGAAGTTTAAGTAAAGCTTGGGTATCAGAAGAGGTACCGAGCCCCCCGTTGGGCTTCCGACTACGCCCATGAGTGGGACTACAATTGCTGCTACTTCCGAATGTCACACATAAACTTTTATGAGAATGGTAGTCAAAACAAATATAATATGTTTAAAAATCCGTTTGTCAATATTATTGTACAATTTTAATATTAAATAAATAAATATAAGCTTGCCCCCAAAGCATGCCGGCAATACGATATACATACATACATACACATAGACAAACAGACACATTAAGCAAGTGAGATAAGCGGAAAAAAAGACTAAAGACCGAGGGAGATTATGAAACTGAATAGAATGGCAGTAGCAGATGATGAGATAGCAAAAACGCAAAATTTGTAAACAAACATGAGAATACTCTTTTTCCATTCATAAATTTCCTAATAATTAGAATTAGCAATGCTTAAAATTTAAGTGCAAAAAAAGTGTCTGAACTAATTAAGATTAATTTAAGAAATTAAGCTTTTTCGAAAAAAATACCAAAAGTTTCAAGGCGGGTTTAAAAATTTTTTTAGGGAATTTTCCAAATGGTTTTTAAATTATAAATACAATTTGGTCAAAGAGCAACCTTATCTTCTAAAAAAAATTTAAGTTTGATTTGCTTGGATCTTTATCTCAAATATTTAAAATAAATTGAAGAATGACTATTTATGTATTTGTAAACATTATAAATCAATTAATTTACTAACAATTTTTTAACTCAATCAAAATATTAACGAAATTTGAATTTCTTTTATCAATTGATTACAAAATGAATATACCTTTCGCTTTGTATAGAGTAATGCGAAATAAAGTCGATGAGGCTAATTGCAAATGCTTTAATGGGGGGCAGTCGCCACAGATAACAGAGAGGAAATTTGTTTTTGGAAATTCGTTTTTGCCGTTAGCGTTTTGACTTGTGTTGTTATTGTTGTTGTTGCTATGCTGACATCCATGTGCTCGGACAATTACTACATCTATAAAGATACACATACAAATACATATATGTATATACATACGTACATACATATGTACATACATATGTACATATATCTAAGCATATTGATTTCTGAGGTGAGTTCATTTTGAATAGCTATTAAACGCTATTGGTAGCTAAAATAATCATTCATTGATCAATATGTTTTTCAATATGTTTTATTCTAGCTGTAAGAAATTTTGTTTAAAAAAGTGTAATGTTAATGGAGAACGCCTTGTATCAAATTAATAAATAAATAAATACATAGATGGCTTAGCCAGTTGTGATATCTCCTACACAGTCAAACAGGCCAAGGAACTCGATTGAGCCGTAAATTCATGTTAAATAAAAATATAAATATAAAAACTGTAATGTTGTATGTAGAACAAATCAACACAAAGAGTTTATTATTATCTCTAGTTTATACTCTCTAATAAGATATGCTAATTCTAGTCCACACATGGAGCAGATAAAAAAAAACAAAAAACAATAAAATGCCTTATAAAATAAATATTTACGAAAGAATTTGTATACGTAGTTATGTAAATATTTTAAAGATTTCAACCCATTGATCTTTGTGAAAAGATGGTCTAATAAAAGAATATCTTTGTTGGTCTATTTGGTAAAATTCTTTATTGTTTATTTTGAGAGAGAGCGAGAGAGAGAGACACCTTGACCTCTCCTCCATAAATTCATAATTATTATGCTCCGTTATTTGAACTTCCAATAGACATCATCCATCTTCATCCCCAACCCACAGGCACAGGCACAAGCACTCCGCACCGCTGACACTCTTCCACATCGTGTGTTCAGGTCAATGCCAATAAAAAAGTCGCGTGCAAAAAAAAAAAAAAAAAAAAACCAACAACAACAAAAAGGAAAATAAAACGGTTTATGAGCTCCCCATTCTTGTATTCGTGAATTTCGTATTCTGGTTATAACGATAAGGTGAACAGAACAGAACAGAACGGAACGAAATGGACAGAATGAACAGAACTAACAAACAGATCCAACAACAATTTTGTTTACATTTTGTTGTTGTAGTTGCTGCCGTTGTTGGTGTTGTTGTTGTCGACAGATTTTCTAATAAAGCATTTTAGAACCGGTTTTTGGGTTTATATTTTGTGAACGGTTTCAGTTTTTATACCCTACAATCCGCAAAACGTAAGGGTATATCAATATCCTTTGGATTGAGTGCAATAGGCAATACGATGGACTTGTAACGAGATATTTTTTGAAAAAATTTTAACTTGTCTAAATGAACTTCCTGTTGCCTTTTTCATGCAACGGGGATCTGACATAGTTCCCTGGGGGTCAACTTGGGCCTCCTTCGAAATTACTTAGCTGAAGTGATCAATTTTAATTGATCCTTGATTCAAATAATGTAAATTAATTTGAATTTCTGTAATACTTAAAGGTTAATACAATGGACTATCATCTATCATAAGATCAAAATAGTGATAGGGCGTGGACAGTGCTCGACACGCGATTGAAGATTACGTGTTTGCATAAAAATATGCCTTACAAGGGGCAAGGGAGATGATTCTAATTTTTTGTAATTTTTATCTCATTTAACGGGATCTACTTTTTCTCGTAGTCGACTTAAAGCAAGTAAAAGCCTAGTACAAAGGCCTTTGCCGTAATAGGGTATTAAGAAGTTGTCATTCACCAGAACTAAGGTACATATGTACCGATTTTTTTTTTTTTTTTGGTGCCGGAGAGAGGATGATGATGACAACGAAGAAGAAGGCGAGCATCAAATTTCATGCCTTGCATACACACACAGGCAAAAAGCAAGCGACAGAGAGTGAGAGAGAAAGAAAGACACAGGGGAATATATGTATGTATGTATGTATATATGAGCATGAAAAGCTTGTTTTAAACAAAAACGAAGCTCTTTCTTTTTAACATCAACCGACACTTTCAATAGCCCCGGCTCGCTTCAATGGACATTTTGGCAACACACAACACACAATTGCCGCATTAAAACGGGGTGGTCAGAGGGGTTGGTAGTTGGCATTGTTGTTGCTGGTTGCCTCATAGATTTTTTGGCCAAAGATTAGCATAAAGTACACTCAAACAACACACACACACATCACTCCAAACAAAAGCAAACCACAGAGTTTCAAGCAAATAACAATAGTTTGGACAAACAAAATGAAAAGAGGTGTGAAGGAAGGGTCGGACGCTGGGTCGATCTGTCGGTCGGTCGTCCTGTTGCCTGTCTCGATTGTGATCGAGACTTTCTTAAGCATTTATTCCGCTTGTTTTGCAGCAAACTGTAGTGGGATCCGGTTTACATTCGTAAGATCTTCATATTTAATATTCATAGAGCACAATGCAAATGTATTCTTAACTATAAATCAGGATTAACGTATTGATTGAATTTGCATTCTTATTGTAGTCAACTGAAAACTATCCTCACTAGTTCCGACTTCCTTAATGAAATTGTCAAAGTGAGTTTTAATTTTGTATTCTCTGCAGATTGCAGAACTTCAACAAGTAAAACCGTTAAGAATTATTGTTTACGACTCATAAGATACATACAATGCCTTCTACCTTGAGTCGAAAAACTCGGAGGTTTCAATAATCAAAACTATCTTACTACTAAAATAAATATTTTGTTAATATACAAAGACTGAAAGTTTTCAATTTCTAGAGAATTGGACTACGACAGAAAGTCAAAAAAAAACTGTAATAAAAACCTACATGTAATGGTTTTCGTAGGGTAAGAGGAAAGCCATAAATAAACTTAGGTTTTTTCCCTACAATTCAGGAATTTACCTGACAAGGGGCATTTGTTTACAGTGAAAGGTAAGGTAAGGTAAGTTTAGGTGTTAGTGAAAGTGTGGACTAAGCGAATGAAACCAAAAACTAATAAGTTTCCAGTAGCAGTTTCGAAAATGCATTATCTGGGACTCAAATCTTAAATTTCCTTGGCTTGTTTTAATTTCAAGATGTTATAATAACAGAAACAAGAAATCGTTCGGCGTTAATTACTTTAAGAAATCGGGAAAAAATGATAAAATAAAAAAAATTAACCTTGGACTTAGTTTAAAGTACCTGACTTAAACATTTTAATGATTGACTTGATATGGATCAAGCAAAGTAGTTTCCATCAATCCGTGTTATCCAAGTTTCCGCCTACTCGAGCGCCACTACTAGACAATATCTTGGATAAATGGACCACGACGTTGGTATGAATATTTTTATAGCTCATAAATATGACAAAGACAAAGCAAAGTATTTCCAAATTTGCTTAAAATTAGGTAGCAAATAGTTTAACGGATCTTTACTGGGGGTTTATGTTTCAAGCGTCAAATTATCATAAAAATTATTGGTTGAAAATTATAAATTGAAGGCTTATTCTAATTTTCGAACATTTTAAGGGACAAATAACTTAGTTTTTTGTTGAATTTATGTTACATACCTTCAATGCAAACAACATGATCCCTTATGGATTGGGCTATCTGGGCATCCGACAGTGGCAGCAAATCGATTAAATCATATATAGCATAAATCGAAGGATGTACGCTTTCAAAACGTTGTATTTCCTGGCGTATGGCCAAGGAATTGCTTATCAATGGCTGCGGCGGAGCTGGAGCCACCAAATGTGGATTAGATGTGGGCGTTGAGAGATTATGGAGACGTTGCTGCTGCTGCGCGGAGGATGATGATGATGATGATGCTGTCAAATGGTGATTCTGTAGCTGGAGATGCTGTTGCTGCTGTTGTTGTTGTTGCTGATGATGATGATGTTGCGGATGCGACAACGAGTGGGGATGATAGTTACTCATTGCGGAGGTGGCAAATTTTCAACGTATTTTCGTATTATTTTCTTTTTTTTTTTTTTGTTAATTAACTTAAATTGCTGTCGATTGCAATTGAAGAAGAGAAGAGGCCGCCGCGGCAGCTAAATGTAAACTAAACACACACATACACAGCCACAGCACACACGCGCACGAAATTCTTCCACAACAACATTTTTGCTCTCTTTCGTTAAAGCAACAACCAAATATCAACAAAAAACGACAGCACAAGTAAATATTGAAAAAAAAATGTGAAATTTCTTGCATGTATTTAAGTGCAGTTTATCAAAACATGATTGTGTTTTTATTGATTTTTTATA
Source organism: Drosophila nebulosa (assembly GCA_024703675.1). Classification (NCBI taxonomy): domain Eukaryota; kingdom Metazoa; phylum Arthropoda; class Insecta; order Diptera; family Drosophilidae; genus Drosophila; species Drosophila nebulosa. The sequence continues at coordinate 3,120,702 of CM045724.1, read as the reverse complement.
TTTATTTTTGGGCTTAGATCGATTTTTACACCTGCACAAGAGCAACAATCAAAACAGATAGAAAATTACGATATTTAAAAGCGCAGCAGCATTTTCTGCTGGAATCTGAGCTAGCAGTGTGACCGTATCTGTTTAATAGGTTTATCTTAACAGCAATATGACCCAATTGGAACTTAGAGAAATGTTGTATTTACACTATTACTAAATAAGGGTATTTACATTGTATTGCGTTTCCTATCGAATCTGTTATCGGACGCATAATAAAGACGTAAATTACAGAATTGGGTTGGATTTTTTTTTTGGGCCATTGCCTAAATTCTACACTAATAAAAATTTTTAAAATAACTCTACACAATTTTTCTCTTTCACCTCAAATTATGTACTAGCTTTTTTTAGCTACAAAAAGCTAAACCGGCTTTTGTTTTGGCTGAGAGTGACCATGCTCAGCATTGCTTAAAAATACCTATGTGTATTTATGTCGTAATCGGCATTTGTTAATAATAATTATTTTGTTAAAGTTAAATTAAAATAAACAAATAATGGCCCAAAGTAGGTTGGAAAAGATTGGAACCATCTTTACCAGGTGATTTACTAACTTTAGTTAAAACTTTCATAATTTCTAACAAGTTACTTTCTTGCAGAGTTCAGGGACTGCTGCGAGCAGGAGCCATGAGACCGGAGGACAAACCAATTTGGTATGATGTCTATGCTGCATTTCCACCCAAAGCAGAGCCGAGTTTTGATAGACCGGCTTCACTAGTGCCAATACGCAATATTTTCTACAAAGAAGATGTGACTCGAGCGTAAGTTGCTTTCGAGAGTTTTTGGAAATCCTTTCGAGCCTAATCTTGTTTTTGTTGCCCCTTCAGGAAACTCCATAAGCAGAATAAACCGAATGAGACCATTTCGTTGTTTGATCACAGAAGACAAACGCAATCCCAGCAATTTTTACAAATCTATGGAGAACTAGAGAGCCAAGGAGCCCTAGATGACCAGAAGATTTATGAGACAGCTTTAGATTTGTTGGCGGAGCAAAGGCAACAAAGCAAGGCTCAGGTTCAGACCTTTGAGGACACCGTTGAAGAGCCCCTAGTTGAGAATAGGAGTCAACTACTGAGTGATTTTCAAGAGGCAGAAAGCAAAGTTCCGGCAGAAAAAACGAAAAAAGAACCCAAAGACAAGGGTGTGGGCATTGACATAGACAGCTTGTTTAAGAATTAATCTGTTTATTTTTTATACAATTGTTGATGAATTGATAAACTAAAATATATCTACATATGCCGGACTGGGTTTCGATATGTGATACTTAATGGAAAAACTTTATGTTTCGATATAATATTATGTTTCCCATAAAAAATTTATATCTGTCTTCGCAGATATTGTCCAAACGCTTTAATTAAATCAATGGTGTTTCCTAGATATGGTCTAGCTTCAATTGAGAACTCTGTGAAGAAATGAAGTCAAGCAAAATATTTTTTATATTTCAAAGCTTTAAGGAACCATCCGAATCCATATAGAAAAAACCCAGTCAAATGTGTATACTCAAACGGCCAGCGCATCATTCTGGGATTCATGGCTGAGTTGAGTCTGCAGATTGGAAAGTTTATTCTTGAGCACTTGAACACCCATAACAACAATATTCTCAGGCTTCAATGCACCCGATGACTCCACATTGAAAAAGAACTTATTTGGCTTGGCCTCCCAATTGTAGGGTGCCTCGAATTGCTCATCATCCAGCTCAGAATGCTCACTCTTTGGCCACTCATCGGGCTTGGGATAAAGTGTGTGTCTCATGGAATTATCTGGATCGTATTCAAAGCAAACACCTGCTGTGGGATTCCATTTAGCATGCTCTTTGCCAAATCCTTTCTTGGCATACGCTCTTAGTTTGAGCTCTTGTCCCTTACGAAGCTTTATAATCAAAATTTCGTCGTTACTCTCTCCATACTCATTATCTTCTTCACCCTGATTTCGTGACGTCACTGGCAATACCTTGGCATTGCTGGACTTTAAATCGGCTGTGGTCACATGGCGGGTCTGCTCCTCATTGCACTTAACATCCAGTGTAAATTCCACACTACATTCGGGACAGAAATCCAAACAAATACAATCGCGTGTATATTGCAAACGCTCGACCACGTCGTCAGAGATCAATGGTATGAGACCAATGCGATGGGCCAGGAATTCATCTGACAGCACTGTTGAATTGGCCTCCAGTTGCACCCAATCTATGGCCAGAGTTGGCGTCTCAGCAATGAAGACACGACGCAAACTATTTGCCACGCTCAGTTCGGTATCCTCCAGAATGAATTTCACATTGTCATCGGTGAGTTCGGTGATTTGTACCGATGGTTGATTGGCATACGGCATTGCACGTAAGATTTATTTTAATAAAATTGTAAAAATCTTTAGAAAATCTAATGAAATGGCGCAAACACCGGCAATGTTTCGATATCACTTAGAGGTGGGAGTTACGTCGATAGAGCCTTTGATGTTTCGATGACTTTAAAACTATCGATATTATTATGAACTGATACAAAAAACTTAGTCTAAACGCAGTTCAAAAATCGTCTCTGTTTTCTGTTATTTCTTTAAAAACACATAGAGAACCCACGAACTGGTTCAATTTATTGAGAATGTAACAATATCCTTTTATATTTATCAACACTTTTGCTATTTATACGTACTGCAATTTCCAACACTGAACCATTGGCGGGGTTTTGCTATAGCGATGGAGAAAATCTGCTCCTCTTTGGAGCCCCTATTTCCTTGCCGTGAATCTACCATTAACACTCTAGCGGAGCTTATTGGGGACAGTCGAGAAGCGTATCCTTCAGCCATTCATATATTTGGACACAGTGGCACCGGCAAAACCGCCTTGACCAAAGCATTTCTAAAACAATGCCAACGCCAGCAGCATGTGAGAATTGCCCAATTGAATGCCATTGAATGTTACACCACCAAGATCCTCTTGGAATATGTGCTGGACGGACTGGCTCCCCAATCCCAGGGTGAAGGTGGCATTCGGGCCGATAATATGCTGGAATTTGTAGAGAAACTGCGTCAATGGCATAATCAAAGTGAAGGAAGTGATGCCGTTTCGCAGGCGTTTCTTATAGCTGTGGACAATGCCGAACGATTGCGTGACATGGATGCTAATGTCTTACCAGTCCTTTTGCGTCTCCAGCAACTGACAAGCCTTAATCTCTGTGTGATTCTTTTGTCGCAGTTGCCATTTGAAAAATTCTACAACAAAACTGGGTTGAGCGAGGTGATTAGTTTGCATTTGCCTCAATACAATAAGGCGGAAACACAACGTATTCTCAGTACGGATTTCGCGCAAACCCGAAATCATTACTTGACTAATATCTCTGGCCAAGATGGGCGCCTGGAGATTTGTGAGAAAGCTCTAACCGAGGAGTTCTATAGCAACTATTTGAATCTTTTTCTAAGCGTTTTCTACAAGGCCTGCCGGGATGTTCCCGAGCTGCGTTTAACGGCACGAAAATGTTTTGCCATCTATATGGAACCGGTGCTCGATGGCAGTGTTGAGGCCACAGATATCTCACGTCTATGGCGGCATATAGCTGGTCCCTTGAGATCAGCTCTCACACAAATCTATATGCGCATTGATAAGCCCATAAACGAAGCTGAAGATGGCGGAGGAGGTTCCGCATTGGAGGATCAGAGCGTACGTAAATTAGCTCAGTCTTTGGAGTTGCCCTATTATGGCAAATATTTATTAATTGCCGCCTTTTTGGCCAGCTACAATTCGGCCAAACAGGATAAGCGTCTCTTTGTGAAGCATCATGGCAAACAAAGGAAACGCATGCAGACTGTCAACGCCAAGGCAAAGGTAAGTACACGAAAATGTCACGCCTGTTCTAAGATTAATCATTATCCTGCATTTGTTTTCAGACCTCAGATAAGATGTCCACTGCTTTGGGCCCAAAATCTTTTAGCATTGATCGCCTGCTTGCCATTTTCTATGCCATACTCGAGGAGAAAGTGGGACTCACTTGTAATCTACTTTCCCAGATCTCTACTTTGGTGCATCTTAAGCTGCTAAGCTTTGTCTCTGGTGAACAGAATATAATGGATGGCTCGGCCCGTTTGCAATGCACAGTGGGCTTGGAGTTTGTTCTGTATATTGGCAAAGTTGTTGGATTCAATGTGCGTCAATATTTGTGTGACTTCATGTAAAAGAAAATCCCATATCATTTTCATTTTAACATTTAAATATATTTAATAAATAGTCTGGTACGTCGCTTATGTGAATGGTCTCTTCGAGCTTGGTGTCACGACTGCGCAACTGCAACAAGCCATTTTGAAGGGTTTCCTTATCTAGGACTAAGGTGTAGGGAACACCCAACACATCGGCCTGTGCATGATGCTTAAACAGGTCAGAGCGATCCTTAGCTAAGCTATAACCATCGCCCTGACACAAACGTAAGCCAGAGTTGTGTAAAATATGCTTAAAATGCTTACAAAGATCACTTAAATCCGATTTTTGGCTAGAGTCACCTTGAAGACAAGCAATGCCACATTGATACGGAGCCAAATGTCGATTTAACAGCAGGGATTGGGTCTCTCGATTGTGATCACAGCCATCTAGAAGTAGAGCTAAAGAAACAGAACAAAATTATTTATTTTAAAGAACTATTATAAAATCAAGGACTCACCGCTAGTGGCAATTTCCAATGGTATGGATGATCTGATAACTGCTGGTAGCACATTTTCTCCTGTCTTGGCATGAGGTAATTGGAATTTCTCGTCCTCTGGGATTAACAAGGTCAAGTGCTCGATTGTAATCTCATGATCGGAATCAAAGGTAGCTTTAATATCAATGGCCTGGCCATTGTGATCATCTCCCTCTAAGACATCATATGGTACAATGCGATAACGACTGGGATTAGAAGAATAACGCATCCACCAGATCTTGCTCTCCCGTTGTACATTATAGAAATGCTCTAGTCCACGTTGGGGCTGGACCAGGAAATCGGTTATTAAATAGGTATTACAGGAATTAGAAGTAAACAGGGAATCATTGGACTTGGAGTTTAAGGCAGAGGCTTCGTGTTTTATTACTGCTGGACATTTGGCTTTGCGAGGGAACTTTTGGCAAAGTTTTTTAAAATGATCGGAAAATTGCTCCGACTGAACGAAGGAGAAACGTTTGCTGGATGAAGGCAAGTAGGTGGCACAGCCCATATAAACACCCAAGGGTCTTAAGCCTAACCATTGTTTTTTCAACATATTAGCATATTCTTGACCATGCTCAAGTAACTTCATTTGATTATTATCTTGCCTAGACAGAAATCCCGAAGATTCCAAAGACTTAAGGCAACGATTCAGTCTACTTCTCATTTTGTTGCTGTTCTAGTGGAATATTTCCTGGCGGTGAGACAAAATAGTCCTCATCGGTGATCTTGGCATTCATCAAGATCTCCTGCCGGCAATCTCCTTCTGTGACTTCGTCGTTGCGTAACTGAAGTTGTTGCTTTTCCAGAACAGTGTAAAGGGCTGGCACTCCCTCAGTTGGAATGCCAACTATCCTGTTAGCGAACTGTATGCTACTTTTCAGAGTAGTCAGTGCTTCCTCACTGTCCAAATCCACTAATGATAGGCGTTCCAGCAATTGAATTGTCTTCGAGTCGATTTCAATTTCTGCGCCGTCGGAGCTAGTGTCTAGGTCTGGAAATGCATTGGGCTCGGGCTGTTGCGGAACTTTGGTGGGATGCCTCAACTGTGTGAAGTCCAATTTGGATTGGAGTGATTTTAAATCACTTTTAGCGACTTTATTGCAATAAAAACGTATTGTACTAGAAATTCGCAACATTCTGAATGTGAACAGTGTTGAAAAGAATAATACCCAAGACGATGTTTTATTAATGCGATGTTATTAAGTATATCTGGAACATTGTTCTTTAACTATGGAATGTTGTGATTATGAGTTTTGTTTTTTAAATAATAGTGATTATTATTGACTTGTATTATTTTCCTGCAAATCAGTCCTTGGTTTGAGATTAATTACTAAAATATAATTTTATCATATTATATATTATATATATATATATTATATTATATAAGTGAATTAAAAATAAAACCAAATTTGCGATACTTGATTTACAGTTGTCACATCTTTTTTGCTCAATAAATTTTAAAATTAAACGATATATAAATTGGGTCAATCAATATGCCGATTGTTTCTATTTCTTTGCCCATCGCCGGCTTTTTACAACCAGTGTTTAAAAACATAGTAAGTAACAGTGTTAGCTAACTCATCATTTCGGGTGATTAATTTCTTTTCTTGGAGTTTTTCGAATTCAGATTTTATTGTTAATCTTAACTTTTATCAAACAGGAAACGTGCAGTTTTCCTCACAAGCTTTATCCAAGCCTAGACTTAATCGTGTTGACGGCCCAGAGTCCGCGATTAAAACTAGAGGAGAACGAACAATCTTCCAGGGAGAAACAACGCCCTCGACCTCAAAACCGAATTCCGGAAAACTAAAAAGGAGACGAAAATCTACGTGTGTGGTAGCCGACGGAATATTTATTTCTAATCATTAATTAACCATGGGTGAGACCTATACTTTTGGCAATTCGTTGGCCTCAATTACCTGCCACGCCTGGAATAAGGATCGCACGCGTGAGTAATCATACATTTGTCGGCCGATGTTGTTTTCATTCATAACCAATGACTCATTCTCCGCCAGAAATTGCTTTATCGCCGAACAACCATGAGATTCATATCTATAAACGAGATGGCAGCAGCGAATGGAAATTATTGGATATACTGAATCAACATGATTTACGAGTTATGGGCATCGATTGGGCCAAGAATACGAATCGAATTGTTAGCTGTGCCGCGGATCGGAATGCCTATGTGTGGACCCAGGGTGATGATGGCAAGTGGAAGCCCACATTGGTATTGTTGCGCATTAATCGCGCAGCCACTTGTGTGAAGTGGTCACCGGCGGAGAATAAGTTCGCCGTGGGATCTGGGGCGCGTCTCATTTCCGTTTGTTATTTCGAGTCCGAGAACGATTGGTGGGTCTCGAAGCATATTAAGAAGCCTATACGTAGCACGGTCACCTCCTTGGATTGGCACCCAAATAATGTGCTTCTCGTGGCAGGTTCCACGGACTACAAGGTGCGCGTGTTCTCCGCATTTATTAAGGACATCGAGGAGCCGCCCTCACAAACGCCGTGGGGCGTTCGTAAACCACTTGGCCAGCTAATGGTTGAGTTCCGGAATTCGGCGTCCAGCGGTGGAGGTTGGATCAATAGTGTTAGCTTCTCTAGCGATGGCAACAAAGTGTGCTGGGTGGGTCATGACAGTTGCATCAGCATTGCCGATGCCACCAATGGCAACACCGTAATCCGGTGCCGTACAGGATACTTGCCGTTCCTTTCCTGCGAGTGGGTCTCACCCACTTCGGTGGTGGTGGCCGGCTATAGTTGTGTACCTCTTGTTTATAGTCTAACTGGAGATGGAAAACTGCTGCTTAGCGGCAAGTTGGACAAGTCACAGAAGCGCGAAGCGAGTGGCATTTCGGCCATGCGTATTTTCCAATCCATGGATCGAAATATGCGGACTGAAAACACCGATACAGTAGTGGATTCGATTCATCAGAATGCCATCACCAGTGTCCGTCTCTATTCCGGCGACAAGTCCAACGCCACAAAGGTTTCCACCTCAGGTGTGGATGGACAATTGGTCATCTGGACTGTGGAGCAGGGAGGCATCAATGGCGGTATGCGTAATCTGCAGATCTAGAATCACATTCATAGGCGTGGCATTGTGGGCGTGTGTTTATCGTGTGCTTGTGAAAAGTATTCAATGTGTATGTTAGACGTGCACAGTATTTGCCAAAATGTTTTCCAAAATCACCTTTTCCCTCAAAAGAGTTTCGTGTGAAAAATGCTTTTTTACCTTTATATATATATATAAATAACTGAAGAGATTACAATTGTCTTTTCTCACACTTCCACAATAGTTTCAAAAAAAAAAAAACAAAGTCTGTGTATTTTAAAATGTTTATTGAAAAATTGAATAAAAAATGTTTATTTGAAAAAGGCGGGCTTTTTGAAAAAGTGCTTGACGTGATCGATATCCGAGTATCGATTTTTCAGCTATCGAACGTCGGGATTGCAGCAATGTATTAGCGTCATTAATTTTTTGTTTTAAATTTTTCATAAATATTTTTATATAATATTTCTGGAAAAAATCCTTTGATTCGGATTAACTGTGGAACTTTTTTTTATCACTTTTAAGAATATCCTAATTATGTTGTTGTATCATTGTTTTCAAACTTAGTTGGCAGGGTGCTCAGTTTCAAAACTAAGATTTTATTATTATCACAGTACGGTCACTCTAAACTTATTGCTTGTCATCATTTTGCATTTGGGGAAGACAAACTTTTGGATTTAAATAATTACTTCTCAAGTTAAAAACAAATAATTGCAAAATGGAGACGCTACTGGGTATCAAGGGTCCGGATTTTGTAATGCTTGCGGCAGACTCAACTCATGCTCGCTCAATTATTGTAATGAAGGAAGGTAAGAAACTCTGTCCTAATCTAGCCTTTGCGGCTTCCTTGGCTCAGGTTCATTTAAGCAAATTGGTAAATATTTTCAGATGAGAACAAAATCCACAAGGTTTCGGATAACCTACTAATATCCACAACAGGCGAGTCCGGCGACACGGAGCAATTTACAGAGTTTATTTCCAAAAATATTTCTCTGTATAAAATGCGAAATGGCTACGATTTAAGTCCTCGTGCGGCTGCTCATTTTACGCGTAAAAATCTGGCCGAATATTTGCGTAGTCGTACGCCGTATCAGGTCTTTATGTTCGTAGGCGGGTAAGGATATATATTTTCTGCATATTTCATCCTAATCTTATCTAAACTCTTTCTATTGTTTAGCTATGATCCTCAAGAGGGTCCCGAGCTCACATTCATTGATTACTTGGCCTCTGCAAAGTCGGTGAATTATGCCGGTCATGGTTATGGTTCCATCTTCTGTTCAAGTATCTATGACCGCTATTGGCATCCCAACATTACTCAGGAAGAGGCCTATGATGTATTTAAGAAGTGTGTCCTGGAAATTCAAAAGCGTCTGGTTGTCAATCTGAAGAATTTCACTGTGGCTGTGGTGGATAAGGATGGTGTACGAAATTTAGAGCCCATCAGTGCCAAGAGTTTGTCCGAATATAACGCTGCTGGATTTTAAGTTTAAAGCATTTCAAAAATGTTAACAGATAGACACTTCTGCAAAATTAAATAAAAACCTGGATATCTTTGGTATAAATGGGTAGAGTTCCTAAAATTTGCGTACCGGTTGCAGGTTTTAGGCATTTTTTGCGTCCGATATACGGTCACACTGATAGTTGCTTAACAGAACAAAAACATTTTTTTTCACACAACATACAAAAATGAGTTACAAGGAGCAGGCCCAGGAACAGGCGTCAACTATTGATCCCCGAAATCCTCATGGACTTGGTGAGTCTCTTGCTGGCACTCCGTATAACTTGCTAATAAGCATTTCGCTTGCCAGGTGATCCAAATGACACAACGCTACGAAAAGTCGAGCGTGAAGTGCTTATACCAAAGATTATGAGAGATCGGGCCAAAGCGGAACTCTGTACAAAGGAAGTGGCCGACTTTAACGAATGTTGCAAATCCAGCAGCATATTCATGGTGGCCACATGTCGTAAGCAAAATGCAGCACTACGGGATTGTCTGACAAATTGGTACCAAAACGAGGCCTTCAAGGAAGAGTGCAAAAAGATTTATCTGCAGGAACGTGCGGATTATCGCAGCACTGGCATACCCAAAAAACATCGAGTAGAAAAGATCTAGATATAATATCTGTATATACATTATTAAATGGTTTTCTTTTTTCTTTTGCTTTGCACGAAAGATGAATAGTTAAAACGACGTACTACAGTCTCTTGAACGTGAATATTTTGTATAGCCTCTGTCGGGGTTTGAGTGGCATAAATTTGGTTATCTGCGAAGTGTTCAACGGAAAGCAGTAGCACATCTTTGTCAGAGGTTTCCGCCACCCGTTGCACTCCTTTTAGGTTTTTTGCTAAAAAGTGATTCCTTTCGCTGGTTTTTTGTATTAGAACTAAAAAGCTGGCATGAAAGTTCCTCGGGCTTTCCTTGTAAATAACTACAAAAAAAGGTAATATTTAGTTACAGTATCCAAAAATATTACTTCTTTAAACTTACGGAAATCTCCTCCAAACTTTATTCCACTTTTGATCACCCAACTTTTTGACTTGAGGTAAACATAGGCTGCCAAATGTTCAACGAATCTCTCGTTTAGCTCCAGCGATGTGTTCAGAAAATCATTCCATTTCATATCCTGTCCGTTGCAATCCTTTATTTGTAAAACCTCCAAGAAGTAAGCCAAAAAACATGCTTCCTCTAGGCCCAACCGCAAAGATTCATCTGGATCTCCAGATTCTGGGCCTCCTCTTGATTTGCTACCCTTACCAAAGCAACCATTTTTGTACAGAGATTGGATTTGATAAGCTTCTGTTACCTCCACACTAAATCCCGTGAATACACCTTGGTATTGGGTTCCAGATTCGAGTAAGGGTAAAGGCGTTGCATCGGAAGTTTTATGGTTACAACGTTTTCGCTTGCATTGCACTTTAAATTCCATTTGAGTTAATTAACAGAACGCTGTTAGCCAATATGTTAGAGATGGCACTTCAGGGACATGAAGGCTCTGGTGTTCGTGCTAGTGACTAAACGATATACAGGGTGACGGAAAGTAAAGAAATTTTCAGCTCGTTCCATAACAAATAGTATTGATTGGGTTGTCATAGCACAAACAAATTTATTTATGGTGGATATCACGACAAATCGCATTCTTATGTTCACATTTTTGTATTGTCCACCCTAATTAAAAAAAAGTATATTTTTGGTATTTTAAAAAAAGACCGTAAGCAAGTAAATCCAATTGGCAAAACTGGTCACTCTAAAGAAGTCACAAGACCAGTCAGCTGAATTTTCGGTGCTGGTGTCGCAGTAGTGTGAAAAAACACTAGTTAAGTTTGATAAATTTTCAATTTTTGTGCCAAAACAAGCGGCAACAATCTTTTTGGCGTTTGGATCTGATTAGTAAAAGCATACCATCAAAATGACTACCGCCCTGTATTTGCCCGAGGAAAACATTGGTAAGTTTTTCCCCTCCACCAGCTTCATGACCTTTGTGGAAAAATCGAAGTATATATGTGTGTGTATGTGTGGGGGTGGTGGGGTGTTACACCTCGCAGGTCAAATGAATTGAAGATTTTTCATTGATATATTTTAGATATGATTGCTGCCACCTCGGTGCTGCAGCAACAGGCAGCTGATATCCGAACTCGGACCATCAACTGGGCTTCCTACATGCAATCCCAGATGATTAGTCAAGAAGATTATCAGGCCATCAGTGCTTTGGACAAATCACGCGCCGCCTATCTAGCACAAAATTCGAGCCAGGTGGTTAAGACTTTGTTGAATCTGGTCTCTCATCTGTCTAAGGATTCGACAATTCAGTATATTCTTGTATTATTGGACGATCTGCTACAAGAGGATCGCTCACGTGTCGATCTTTTCCACGAGACAGCAGGAAAATTGAAGCAATGCATCTGGGGTCCATTTTTGAATCTATTAAACCGACAAGATGGTTTTATTGTCAACATGGCATCGCGTATCTTGGCCAAATTTGCATGCTGGGGACATGAGACTATGCCCAAATCGGACTTGAACTTCTACTTGCAGTTCCTCAAGGATCAATTGGCCACCAATGTAAGTTTATTATCAGATGGCTTTAAAAATTGTCATGATTATTGTATGAAAGGAAAAGCATGAAGCATGAAAGCATGTTTATGTTGAAAATGTTTCAAGGGCCATAAGATGCAGTTGTACATAGCATATGATCAGCTTGATTTGCATGATTAAGTCATTATATCTTCGGCTATGAACTGGAACTTTAAAATGTGATGTGTTATAAAAATCAAGAACAATTTAACAATCAACCAAAAATGTCAGGACTAATTGTTTATGTTTTGGTTTTTAACCTAAAATATATCAGTTTTAGATTCACAACCAATTTCTAATATTTCAAGACGTTCTCATTTGCAATTGTGTAGAATTTTCTAAATGTAACTTCTGGTTTAGTGTTTTTTCTCTTGACAAAAAAATGTTTCATTCGTTATATTCGTATTAAAAAAAAAATCGAATAGTTTACAGAAAAGTAGAAAGATATAGTAAAATTAATTGAAATTCAATAAATTTACATTTGAGAACGTTTTAAGAATTTAAGTAGATGCGAATAGGTACGCAAATACACAGTTTCTTTGGGTTGAGTTCATGCTCTCTTTGCTAAAACTCAAGTAAACTGTGTGTTTGCAAGCTTTATAAAAAGAAAATATACTTTTAAAGTGCAAAAAAATTAACCATTCCTAAAATTGTGAGCATGTTAAAGCTGTAATCGGAATTTCAAAAATGTTAATATTAATTTGCCATAATCCAATTTGTTTTTAATCGTTTTTTTCTTTAACTTGTTTAACGAATTTCTAACCAAACTGTTAACCATAAGCATCGTAAAACTTAAAATTGTTTTTGTGCATGCTCTTACTAGTTTTGCTTGCTTAATTAATTAAATTTGTAACATAATATTGAAAATGTTAATTGAAAAGTGACACTAAATTTGGTTATTTTAAACCACTTGTGAAAACTCTCTAAAATGAGTCCATGGGAACTCATTGTGGTCTCATCTGTTCATGCACCAACAACAAAATCTGGCACTCTATCACGTTATATACGATTATAAATATATATGTATATAACTTCAAAATCTTCTCACCCTCACACTGAACATCACGTGTTGTCCCTAAGCAAGAGCAAAAGAAAAAAACATCGTTTATTATTATTATATAACTTGTGTTCTTCTATATAATGCACAATTTTCTTTACTTCTGAAACAATTTTAATTTATATTGCAATTTACCCATTTTGTGATATTAAATGATGGCCGACCCCCTTCGATTCCCCACGACAAAATCACAAAAATCGAAAAAATTAAACAAATCCAAAAATCGACCACAAAACAAACACATCAAACCGCTAAATAGAGCACAGCCTATTTGCAAGAGATGGCCCAATTGGCCAAGCGGGCACAAACGATCATTGTGCACTCGCCTGGACAGCATGCCAAAGACAAAGATCATCATGGCCATCAATACAGTCCAAATATTGCTCAGCAAATGCAGCAGCATCAGCACGAACTGGCCAATGAGAGTTATCGCAATATGGCTGGGGACCAGCAACAGGATGGCAAATGTGTTATACCGGTATTCCAATATCCTCCAAACAAAAACGAAACAAACAACCATCAAAACAACCAACACACTCACTCTTACACACAAAAACCAAACACTACCAACAAACACTAAAGCAAAGAAACGCTCTCAGAGAGTGGTAAATTGAGTAAAGAATTATGGAATACCTTTTAGAATGCAGATCTTAAAAATTAGATGAATGAACAAAAAACTATAACATCCAAAAACAAGTTAAAATTGAGACTCTAATATTGATCAAGTTGTTATTTCATAAAAACAAGTTAGTTTAAAAAAATAATAAACGAAGATCAATCTAGAAGATCTACGTTCCAGTGTTGCTCAACTCCAAAAAATACGTAACAATAACAAGAACCAAAAAGGATCGCCGCTTTAGTGTTGATCAACATTATAAAAAAAATGTGACTTTAGTTTTAAATTGCGCAAAAGTATTCCATAATTCTTGTCTCTTGCCTTTGTGTGTGTGTGGGAATGTTTCTTTAAATTCGTATCCCTTAACTGTTACTACTAACCCAACTAATTTGTAAGTTTTTTAAACGAGTGCGAGATCGAGGCGAGATAAAGAAGAAACCCAAACCCCCCTTTTCCAGTGTTGCAAAGCAGTGTATAAAGCATATGTGTTTGTGAAAATGGTGCAAGGGTATCCCACAGGTGCTGGTTAAACAAATGCGTAAACGACACAAAACTCTAGACATATTCATTTCACTTCGTTTCCCCAAAAATAAACAAATCAACAACAGATAAAGGTGCAGGGGACAGAGGCAAATTATTATTAAACCTCTTCTTTTCTTTACGTTAATTCTATTTTCTTTCCCTATTTGCTCCTTTTTTCTGTGTGTGTGTGTGTAGCTTTATAGTGACATTGTTGTTGTAGCTGCAAAAGAACAATTTAGATATTGTGAATCATAACTAACCAAATGCTAACTTAAAAGTGAAATAATATATGATACTTATAAATTGATATTGTATACAACCGCCCATTCTTAGAACAACGAGTACATCCAATCGGTGGCCCGCTGCCTGCAGATGATGCTACGTGTGGATGAATACCGTTTCGCCTTTGTTAGTGTGGATGGCATCAGTACATTGATACGCATTCTGTCCACTCGTGTCAATTTCCAGGTGAGTTTGAAATTGAAATGCCTAAATTGTTTTGTGTACAATTTAAATTCGATTTCTTATTCATAGGTGCAATATCAACTAATCTTCTGTCTGTGGGTGCTTACCTTTAATCCTTTGTTGGCTGCCAAAATGAACAAGTTCAGTGTTATTCCCATTTTGGCTGATATCCTTAGCGATTGTGCCAAGGAGAAGGTTACACGCATCATTTTGGCCGTCTTCCGTAATCTGATCGAGAAGCCCGAAGATCTATCAGTGGCCAAGGATCACTGTATTGCCATGGTCCAGAGTAAGGTGTTGAAACAGTTGTCGATTTTGGAACAGCGTCGTTTCGACGATGAGGATATCACCTCCGATGTGGAATATTTGAGTGAGAAGTTGCAAAACTCTGTGCAAGATCTTAGCTCGTTCGATGAGTATGCCACTGAGGTGCGCAGCGGCCGTCTGGAATGGTCGCCCGTCCACAAATCGGCCAAATTCTGGCGTGAAAATGCTCAACGCTTGAATGAGAAGAATTATGAATTGTTGCGCATTCTGGTTCATTTGCTGGAGACATCGAAGGATGCCGTTATCCTGTCCGTTGCCTGCTTCGATATCGGAGAGTATGTGCGTCATTATCCACGCGGCAAACAGTGAGTATCTGTACTTATATACAATCGATTTTGAAACAGAATTCTAAAAGAGATTTAAAGTCGTTTCTACTACTTGGCTTTTGAACATGTTTTTTTTATTGACTAACCATTTCAAATGTCTTTTTTAGTGTTTTGGAACAACTTGGCGGCAAACAAATTGTGATGCAGCACTTGGGTCATGAGGATCCTAACGTACGCTACGAGGCTTTGCTGGCAGTTCAAAAGTTGATGGTACACAATTGGTTAGTAGATTTTGTCTTTGTTCACTTTTCTTATATAACTTCTCATAGATGCCACATGATGTACATGGTAAAACTCATACATAAGCTCATTATATTCAAGATTCGCAAAGAAATGCTTATAAAACACCTGTTCAAAATTCTCTGTATGTTCAATTCTCTTTTTTGTGTCTTATCAGGGAATATCTGGGCAAACAATTGGAGAAGGAAAACGAGAATCAAAAGCAAGGCGCTGCTCCTATTGCTGGCAAGGCCTAAAAGCCACAACTACAGTAAACACAACAACATCATGTACAATCTTTAAGCCAAGGCCGCCAGCCTTAAACAAACACACACAAAAAAACAAAACACACGAAACACCCAAAAAAAAAAAAAAACACTTAACTAACAATAAGAGTTGGAGAGTTGAGGGAGAAGAAATTTGTTTGTTCCCTTCTTCCGCCAACTTTCTCTTCTCCCATTTAAAAAGAGTTTGTTTTTCTTCATAAATTTAAGCGCATTGTTTTTTTGTTTCTTTTTTTCCCCCCCCACTGTCTGTTAAAATAAGTTTAATGATGTTAGTCCATATCCACCCCACCAGCCCGCCTCCATAGGATTTGATTTGGCATTCCAAAAAAAAAGAAATAAAAAACATATACAATTTCTATATACATGATTGTTCATTTGATTGTTTCTATTCTGTTATTATTATATTCAATTTTTATTTCTGTAACTGCGCTTCGATTTATGCACTTCTATATTGTATTATAAGGCGCCTAACGAAATGTAAAAAAAAAAAATTAAAACCTATCAAGTATTTTCTTTCAATATGAATAATAAAACAAATTGTTATTAAATTGTACTATAAAAGTTTTTGTGACTGTAAATGAATAATAATATTATAATAATAAATTAAATGGAAATACATATATAAAGCCAACCGTTTGCTGTATCTATCTATAACTGGACGTTTTTTTGCTTATCAGCAACTAAAGCACGTGAACTAACTACCTAAGAGTAAAATTTTAGTGACATAATAACTAGTTACGTTTGGTTTTATAATCAGCCATTGGCCTCTCTTTTTATAGTTTCTCTTAAGGCTGTTAGTGCATGTGTACTTCTAAGAGTATGGTTCTGTAGAAAATGTTATCAAAGTAACTCCTCGGAGTAATTTAATCTTAAAATTGTATTCTCTTTGAATGACACTCTTAGCATGTCTTTTACGTTTGTTGCCAAGTTTCTTTGGCTTTATTTTTACCTGATTTCGTTTTGATTTGCAGATAATTGATAAGTTCGTCCCTTTTGTTGTTGGAGTTGGAAATCAATCTGAGAATCTTAGGTCTATAAAAGAAATTTATATTGCTCGTTTTTAAGAGAAAGTAAAGTTTCTTTAGATTGTCAGTTTCAGACTCTCGAATACTCCAATATACCTAAACTCAATTGTATCTCTATATTCCTGAAGGGTTTATTTTTTCACACTATATAAACGCTAGAAAATGATAGACAAATACTAAAATATTTAGTTTAGATATCGTTTGGCCTCAAAAATTGCTCTCAGCTCACATAAGATCTAGTCATACATATATTCTAAATATAAGAGCTTTTCTTAGGCATTTCGATTTTACATTGCAAATTGAAAATCCCAAATGGACTAATGGTCATGAAAAAAGTTTATAAATCCAAAAGTTCGGGGAAAATAAAAAACATCCAATAGATTTTATAGTTTTTTTTTCTTCTTTTTTTTGTTATTATTTAATTGTTGTGGTCGTCACAATTTATATTCAGATTTAAATAAAATATTTCCACTTTTGTTTTTCAGTTTCAGTTAAATTAAATAATAAAATTGTCCTATTTAAACTTTATAATTAACATAATTGTAGTTTCTATAGGTCTGTATTTTGTATTTGTTGTTGTTGTTGTTGGGTTTCGTATAATGTATATATTTGATGTTGTTGTTGAATTGTGACTAAACACAATAATAATACAATAGTTCCTGTTGCTGTTGTTGTTGTTGTCGCTATTAGGGTGATGGCAGTATTTAAAATATTCTAAGCATTTACTTAGTAGCCGCCTTCAGGTAAGCGATCAGATCACCACGCTCATTGGGCTTCTTCAGACCGGCGAAGATCATCTTGGTGCCAGGAATATATTTCTTGGGATTCTCGAGGTACTCAAAGAGTGTGTCCTCATTCCAGGTGATACCCTTGGCTTTGTTGGCATCTGTGTAGGCAAAGCCGGCAGCCTGGCCGGTCTTGCGGCCGATCAGACCATGCAGATTGGGACCAACCTTGTGCTTGCCACCAGCCTCAACGGTGTGGCACTGAGCACAGCGCTGAACGAAAATCTTCTTTCCCTTCTCAACATCACCAGCTGGTACGCCCATTTTGCTTTATGTATATGTATTTGACTGATGTGTTAACACAGACTCGACTGAAATGAGTGAAAAACAAAGAAAATCAATGATTGTAGCCACAAAATATTTGTCCCATTGCCTCGTTATGCAAACAATTGATAAGCTAACTAACGGAAACAAAATGTTTAGCGAAGGTTAACGTGCATTAAGGCATGTGTGAAATATTGATAACACACACACAGACACGAGCTGACAAACCATTAGTAATCCGCACATTTAATTGGAAAAAGTAGTTAAATTTAATATTTGTTTGAAGCTTGATATCAACATTACTTATATAACTCAAGTTGGTTAAACGAAATAAGAGCATTTTTATATGTACATATCTACCAATCAATGGAAAATTTGCAAATTCTTCACATTTTTGTGGAGAAAAAAAAGTTTATAATAGAAACAATAAACAACTGTATGACATTGTATAAAAATTATTGTTTACTCTTATAGAAGCATCTAGCAAATCAAAGTACAGTTCGATTATAGCACTCTTCTAAAGTTCTATGTCTGGTTGACGTAAAGTCCAGAAAGTTATGTTCTGTTCCAAAGACCTTCTTGGTTATCATACGTTCTTTTTATAACAGATGATTTAAAGCTACAGTTAAACTGCAATTATTCGGATTAAAACGGTAAAAATTTCCGATTAAGCTTACATTGTGTTTATAAAGTTCTCTTTAGTTCTTAATCTTATGACAATTTGGATTATTTAAATTTTCCTTTATATAATACATACATATATGTATGTATGTTTGTCTGGATCGGATCCAGTCCCCAATATTCGCATGAATCGGAGATACATATGTTTGCCATTTTCTTACTTTGCTTTATTGGGTAATATTTACAACAAAAGAGTTTTCTGTTATAATGACAAAGAAAGATTACTAATAGTTTATATAATTTTTGTTGCAGTTTTATCTTTCATCTTGCAGTTCTGTTATCTAATCCGTTACTAGACAAAGTTCACTTCGATTCCACGCGTGAGCAATGGAGCGACGTCATCAAAGCTTCAGCCAGACACAGACGATGCCTGGTCACATGTTATTGCCCTCTCCCCACCATACGCACACACACAAACACAAAATTCTCATTAATTTTTTTTTTTGCTTATTCCCCCAGCAACAAGCAAGGGAAATGTTTCGATTTCGAAGCTCTCGCGTTGAGGTATTTCACTTTTTTTATTGACAGAGAGTAATTAGTGTTGCATGCAACGATTTGAACTTGAAATTGAATGCGACAACAATGTCAACAACGGCTATTAACGGCCTTGGAGAGAGTCTGGTGTTTTATTTTCTTGTGGAAAATTTATAGAAAATGCTCTTGAAATCAGGCCAAAGAGAATAAAAGAGAAAATGAGAAAGATATGAGTGAAAATGGGGACAACCTGCTCTCAGTAACTACAACAACATAAGAAGCCGTTACATAAGACATCTCCTGCCAAGGTGAAAATGCAATATATTGGCCAAACAAGAATTGCAGAAAAATCATAAAAAAAACTAGTCTAGCAACCACGTGGCGCTCATTTAAAGCTCGAAAAAAAATTCCCAGAAATGGAAGTGACACGAGAGAGTCAGCAGATCTCACTCTCCGATCATGTAATCAGCACAAACACACATACATACATACATACATATGTATATACATATATATGTATATGTAAAGAAATTTTCAATGCCAATTTGATGACTTTCCGGAGCAAATGTTAATAATACATATGACTGTATGTATGTACATATATCTAAATATTTAATAGCTGCCAACTTTAGCACCTTGCCAACGCAGTCACACACACACACACAGATACATCTATAGAAGTCACCCTCACTTATACACGCACAAGGACACGTTTATGTAACCTAGAATATCAACCCTCGCATACAAAATTGCTCACTGGTCCATTTTCACACTATTTACGTAAAATAAAATCAAATTCAAGTATTAGTTATTAATATAATTTGAATAGAACACTTCCTAAGTTATTGGAATTTTTTTTAAATTTACGTCACTCAATCTGGCAAAATTAACCGAAATACCCGTCTTTACTTACATTGAACACAACCCTCGCGTTTCGATGGCTATATTACGAATGTGTGTATAGCGAAAAACAGTTTTTCGCCAGATTTCACTCAAGTTCGCTTGCTTGCGTTAGCTTGGATAGGCGGGAAGGAAAAAATATCGCGTCGAACTTTCTATACCCTTGCAATTTACTCATTTTAACAATTATTGATACAATGTGTAGTAGCTATATTTCAATGCTTTCTCATTTTGTTAAGCAAAAAATATATTTCTCAACGATTTAAATATTCTTATCGTATTTCACCATCTCGTCTAAAATAAAAAAGAACAAATTACAAGTTGCAAACCTCTGATAAAAAAAACATACTCTTTTTGCATGTTTATCGATACCGATAAATGCGGAAACGACAAACAATTTGAATAGTTGTTGGTTTTGAATACTATATAACCAATGCAATGTTTCTTGTTAACTTAGATAAATTTATTGTAGAATTTTAATTTAATCCAAGTGAATATCACAACAGACCAAAACCCTTCACTGAATATCGATAGGTCACACATTGTTCTATCGATATACGCAATTGGCGTATCCTATAAACAAAAATCAAATTTTCATTCAATATCAAGCAGAGGCGTTATATAGAACTGGACATAGATGTCCTCTTGATTCTCCGTTTGCATCATAAAATGAAGCTCCAGCAGACCACTGGTGTCGGTTTTAATGGCCACTTTTGTGGCCACCTGCAGCGCTTTGTTGGTCATTCGAATTTGTTGGCTCTTGTAGCGGGCCACAGTTGTGGCCTGGCAATTGAACATTAACATCATATCAGATGTCTTGGCCACCTCCACACTCGACTCAGACTGGATGACACCAAGTGTGGTTATTTTAAAGTGAGGACTTTTCGGGGAAATAGTAAACTCAAATTCCTCGGCCGCCTTGTCCAATTCATGGAAAATGTTGGACAAATCAGGACCGCGTATAAAAATCGTATTCAAAGTCGAACTGTTGTCATCCAATTCGTATTCCATAGGTTCATCGACATTCATAGTCTTAATGGCACATTCAGTACTCAAATCTTCATCATCATGTGGATCCAGGAGAATTACTAATGGAGCCCCCTCGCCTTTGTAAAGCACTTTCATACCGCAATCAGCTAGTCCGTACAAACTCAAACATTCGGCCAGGACGTTCACTTTTATACCAAAACTTTGGAAATCTTCCACATAGAATTCTTCAAAGAAACTAGGCACCATAAACACAGTGGCTTGAATGGACTTCGCTTGATCGACCGTAATGCGCATACCATCTTCACTTATCAAGAGAGTGCCAAACTGAAAGGAAAAACATTTTAACAAAAAAGGTTGAGTTTAATGTTTAATTTTTGTTCTTACATCGCTGAAGCAAATCGATTTGATGGCTGCGTGGAAGGTTTTTATATGATTCACTCTGCAGACAAATTTGTAGTCAGGATATTGAGATTGCGTTAACATCTTGCGGTTTTTTATTATGCCTTTTTCAAAAAGACTTTTCGAATGATGCATTAACTCTTCATTTATAAAACACCAAGCTCGAACGACCAATATTCGATAACACACACACGGTGGCTATCGGCGCGAGTTTTTCGATTCAAATGATTTTTCATTTAACAATTGTGTTTTGCTTTATTAGCCATATATATATAGCTATATATATGTTTAATCAAAATTATTGTTTATGATTCACCTATCATTATACGGTACGCGCTGGCGCGTTTTAAACATTGTTTTAACGAGCAGCAAGAGCATGGCTCTCCTGACGCTGCCAGATGTACGCCATTTTCAACTGGGTGGCAACTCTCCCTTGAACATCGATGGTGCACGCCTACGCATCAACATCGACCGGAACCTGTGCACAAAAACAACAATAGGCTTTCGTCAACAAATGGACCACACAATACCGCCTAAAGAGTTTAAATGGACGCCGGGTGATTTGATTAAAGAGAATTTCAAATTGGGAGAAAATGGCCATGTTTGCGTGGTGCTCAATCGAAGAATCCAGGTCCCAAGTCACGTGGTAAAGTTGTTATGGAAGAATGGTAAGGTCAAACGGAGGAGAGATATTTTGAAGATCCCGTTAAAAATGTATTCTTCTTTTTAGCTATCGTTCGTTGTGCTGTTGATGGCGGATCAAATCATTGGCGTGATTTTGTCTTGTCTCAGGGAGATAAAAAAAAAACCACGCCAACGAAATCCAAAGGATCAAAGGACGCAGACAGCACAGGAGCAGAAAATTCAACACTTATACCACCCCCGGATGTAATAACTGGAGATTTTGATTCTATCACCGAGGAGACGGTGGAATTTTTTAAAACCACACCAAAAATCCATACACCCGATCAGGATGCTACAGATTTTACAAAAGCCATCAATGTCCTTCAACCGGTGATGGAGCAGCGCAAAATACAAGATGTGGTTGTATTTAATGACAACTCTGGTCGCCTCGATCAGATTATGGCCAATCTGAACACCCTGTACAAAGTGCAAAAGGATAATTGTAAAGTATACATATTAAGCGGTGATTCAATCACCTGGCTATTGCGACCTGGCAAACATACCATACAGATACCTCTGGATCTGGTCACTGGTCAACGGTGGTGCTCTCTAATGCCGATTGGGGCTATGGCTCACAATGTAACTACTACTGGCTTAAAGTGGAACTTATGTAAGTCGAGAAAAAAATTATTTGTTTAATATTTTCCTCCATTTTATCGTTTGTTCAATTCCAGATCATGCACAAATGGAATTTGGAGGCATGGTCAGTACATCGAATACTTACTCCACCGAATTCGTTCAAGTGGAGACGGATGCAAATCTAATTTGGTCCATGGGTGCCTACGATTTTGAGGAAAAACTACGCTAGGAGGCTATTTGAAGAAGACTTAATTAGTACTTACGTGCAATCGAATTACATATGTGTGCACTTACATATGTATGCATGTGTATGTTAATTACTTAACTTATCATAAGGCAAATGTTATTTGTTATTAATTTGTTGGCCTTTTTGTCATTTATCTTTATTGGGTGGCCAAGACGGGAATATCTTGTTAAATGCCTTATTTTGAGGCATATATAAGATGTAATATAAAGTTCTTTTTCCTCTTAATGAACTTTTGAAAATATTTAAAAACATATAGAATTATATTTCAGTTTAGCCCTTGTTAGGATCAGATTTTAGTGTTTGTAGTTTTTATTGATCTCTGATTCAAATGCTTTTCAAAATTTTTCCATTTTTTTCTAATATTTACTAGAATGCAGAGCTTTAGCTTACAATTTACAAAACCAAAAACCCTCCTTAACTAATAGCGAAATATTGATTTTGAACCTAATATAACCGAATATTTTTTAGGGAATAAAAACATTTCCGCTCTATAAACTAACTGCTGTTTTTTCCGCTGATTCATTTTGGAAATAGATGTTTAAGATAAGAATTTATTTAGAGCACCTGGCAGCAGCACGTACAAAATGACTTGACAATTAATAAGTCAGCAATTTTTTGTTTTGTAAACAAAAACAAGCCAAATCATTTTGTTTTAATATTTCCAACAAACAAGACCACTAATAAGACCATTTTTGGTTCAGATATTCGTTAGAAATAAAGGGTTTTCCTTTAAAATCTATATTTCCAATGATCTTTTTAATTTTTGCAAAAATGGCTTTTTAGGTGCAGACAGGCAAAGCTTTTTGTTTGACAGTGTTATCAGCTTCAATATGCATATGTATGTATAAATTTATTAGTTTGTGTGTATTGTATTGTTTTGCTCTCCTTCTCTTTCTAGAATTAATAATTTCACAATAGCCAGTCACAGCTGTTGTACAGTTTCCTACTTAATTCAGTGCTTAGATGTCTTTGGGTGGAGCGGTTGGGACATGGCGGAGCTGAAGTCTGTGCCTCTGGTGGAGATTCCTCCAAACGATTGGCCAAAGTTAAGGGATCTTTGGGCAGTTAAACCAACCATTTCGCCTGGCTATTTATGTCTGAGTAACTTCATTGATTGGAAGAAAAGAGAACCGGAATTGCAAATAAAAATACTCTCTTTAAACGAAAACTGGCAAATCGATGGAACTTTTCTTATATGTGTGAGTGTATGACATTTGATTTGTTGTTTATTTATTTATTGCATATTTTATTTCTCAATTCAGCTGAAACTGAATGATCAGATTCAACATCTGTATTTCAATTCATTAAACGACAATCTAGATGGATTGACAAAGGCGCTTCAAATTATTCCAGCACAGGCGCGTCAATATTTTTTATTTGGCTATTCTTCTCGTCTAATACCCTGCGCAAATAGTTTTAATAATAGATTTCCCGAACTAAAAATACATACTAACGAGACAGTATGGTATCATGCCAGTAAGGAGCTTGTATCCAGTTTTTCAATTGAGTAAGAAAGTATATTTTTGTTTTTATTATAGAATGCACTCATATAAAGTGTTTTTTTTAGGTCTCCTCCTGGCATTATTTTAAAGAACTTGAATCTTAAGGATGCCAAAACTATCAACGATATCTGGCCACATCGTGAGCCTGGTTCTATTGACTTTGTCAATCGTCTGATCCAATACAATGTTAATGTGGGAGCTTATGATAATACTGGAAAACTGGTTGCCTGGTGCTTGAGGTAGGTCTGGAGTATGAAAAGAATCGCTTATCTCTTGACGTCTTTATCTTTTTGCTAGGCTCCCCATTGGGTCATTGGGTCTACTACAGGTTCTGGAGTCCCATAAACGTTTTGGTCTCGGCAGTTTAATGGTGCGCTATCTTTTAAAAGTAATTTCTGCCCTCGGGGATGAGGTCTTAGCCCCGGTGGTCGATGTCAATACTCCATCCCGTAAAATGTTTGAGAAATTGGGCTTTCAACCTATCGATCGGGTTTATTGGAGTTTTGGAGCTGCATAAAGTATGCCCTAACAATAATTCAGTTGCTAACAAAAATGCCCTAAATATATTCAATTTTGTAAAGATAAAATTGGCAGAAGCTAAGGACTTAAAACTAGAAATATTTCGATTTTTAATATTAGCATGATGTTGTTTTAAAGCTTAATGAATTAATAAACAGTGTTGTATTTATTACGTTGCTAATCTTATCATATAGATTACTCACACTTGAATCTAACACTACACTTAAAGAGGTAAAAAACACATTGAGCATATAAAATAAGGCACTTGCCTGAATTTATAAAAGAATATTGTTAATGCTTATGTGAATAACAAAATCACGCAATAATGCGTGATCCTATTTTGGAAAAACATCATCGACACAATGATAAGAAGTGTGCTTAAACATATATACATATAAGTAGATACATATTTTATCTTACTTCCTACAGAATCAACAGGTGTATTTCAGTTTTCAGGTGTGCTTTTAGCTGGTAGGTTATGTCGGAAACTGAAGTTCTATCTTTAGTGGAAATACCACCCAAAGATTGGCCAAAGTTGAGGAATTTTTGGGCTATTAAATCAATTTATATACCGGGTTATCAATGTTTAACCAATTTCATTAATTGGTTAGACAAAATACCGGATTTAGATATAAAATTGTTATCTGTCAATGAACACTGGCAAACTGATGGGACTTATTTAATAATTGTGAGTAGACATTAGCATTTCTTTTTTGTCGCTTTTATTTTAGGTTTTTCTCTGTTTATAAAGATAAATGGCGGTGACGGTAACAAGGCGCATAATAAACACCTTTATTTTAATACCTTGAATGATAATCTGGAATGCTTAACAAAGGCTCTTGAAATACTCCCGGCATCAGCTAATGAATATTAACTTTCTGGCTATGACTCACGATTAGCGCCAGCTGCCTCAGCATTTTTCAAGAGGTTTCCCGATAGAGAAATATGTGTTAGGGAAATCGTTTGGTATCATGCTAGCAAAGAAATCGTGTCCAACTTCCAAATTGAGTAAGTACATGCATTTAGGATTCAAGAGCCTTAAACCCCTATATGTATATTCTTTCATTATAATATTGTTTACTCCAATTAAATATATTTCTAAACATGGGGGCGGATAAGAAAACTAGGTTAAATGGCCTAAAACTAGGGGTATTATCACCACCCTTTACACGTTGTCTTCCACCAATATTAATTTGAGTCCTTTTCTAGGTCTTCGTATGGTATTACCCTAACCAGTGTTAAAGATGCTGAAACTGTTAATGATTTGTGGCCACATCGGGAACCGGGGTCCATCAATTGGGTCAGACGTCTGATACAATACAATCTATCTGTAGGAGCTTATGATGAGACTGGCAAATTACTTGCTTGGTGCTAGAGGTACTGTAGCTATAAAATAACAATCTTTTCGTTCATTTGACATAATGTTCATCCGTATTTGAGACTTTCTATTGGTTCATTGGGTTTACTACGGGTTCTGGAGTCCCACAGACGTTCGGGCCTAGGGAACTTGATGGTTCGCTATCTTTCAAAAACTATTTTAACTCTCGGAGATGAAGTTTGGGGTGCCTGATCACACGGTATCACGTAAAATGTTTGAAAAACTGGGATTTAAACCTATTAATAAGATTCATTGGAGCTTTCAGGAATAACAACTGGGAATTTTATCTAGATTTTAGGGTGTTACCACCCATAAATTTTCAGGAATGTGCTTAGCCATAAATATAAAGATTTTGAATTTTAAGTGATGTGCTCATCCATAAAAATACTGCAAGCCGATGAAATTTGATGTCCCTGGAAAGATTTAAAGTATTAATAATGTGCTCTGTCGTAAGTCTTAATATTAATGAGTTCTGCGTGATGTGCTTACCCAAAAATGTAGATTTCTTATATGATAAATCATTTCGAACTAGGCTTGGCAATTTGGCATAAAAAAAGAAAATTTAATCGTATGAATAAATTATCTCTATAAGGCTATGTCCCGGATATTTTTGACAATCAAGAGGGGTAAAAGATGAAAGTTAACTGTAAA
The DNA here is from genome assembly GCA_024703675.1 of Drosophila nebulosa. Lineage (NCBI taxonomy): Eukaryota > Metazoa > Arthropoda > Insecta > Diptera > Drosophilidae > Drosophila > Drosophila nebulosa. The sequence continues at coordinate 3,093,978 of CM045724.1, read as the reverse complement.
CTAAGTTTCAAATTAAAATGGAGCCAGCAAATTGGCGAATACGATTCCTTGCAATAGGATTCTAACCATATCTAACAAATTAATTTAAAGTGTATTGTTTCATTCTAAAATATCATCTTTTAACCGGATTCCCGGCTTTTACCATTACATTAAAATGTCATTCTTGATGTAGAAACGAAGTGGGGAAATCACCAAGCTTTTGTTTTGATCACAAATGCTCATTTGGTAATGGCACAAACAAACTTCCCCGCACTCAGAGATGGATGACAAATCCATTGACGTTCATGCAAATATAAGCATATTCCACAATTTTTTAGAAATATTTAAAATATTTGCTCAAACAGTTATGATATAATGTTTAAAGAAAATATATACAATGTATGTCCAGATAAATGAAATTAGTATGCAGAATGGAGAGTGAGCTTTAAATGGATTTCCGTGATACGCTTCGCAGAACTTTGGAGTTTTGTTTTTTATCTAAAGCGCGAAAGAGTTAATATACATTTGTATAAATAAGTATCTACATATTTATGCAGCGATATTAGTAATGAGGCTACAGCTAAGTGAGCTGAACTATAGCAGAAAGTACACGAGACGACAAGAAGCATGTAAACAAAGCCAGGGTATAACCCAAGCTCAATGTAATGTGATTCGTCACTGCACAGTGGGACAATGATTAAAATATCTTTTAAAAACTATTTCCATAATATCATTTAATAAGGTTTCGAAGCATCAAGTATAAATCAGAATTTCTTTTATTTCATGGCCATAACGAATGGTATTAGCTTTGGCAAATGTAATTATTAAATAATTGTTGTAGTGTATCCCAACCAGTGTGCGGCATTGGGAAGAGCTTTCTGAATAACAGCTGAGAGGAAGAGAGCGAGCGCATAGACCTGGAGCTGGGCTTTATTGGGGGCTGTGAATGTTGATAACGAGTTTGCGATTCCAGTTTTATTTTATAATGAATGGCGCTGGGTGAGAATCACTCAGTCTGAGAATAACAACGAAGGCGTATCAATCGTATTCGGTATTTGTGTAAATCTTCTCTATATAGAGAGACGATCTATCTGTACTATTTTTTATATATATAGTATAACTATAAAAAGATAAGCATATAATTTAATAATTAAAAAAAAAAAAAATGTTACGTTTGCTTGTATTGGCATCGGCCTGTGTATTGGCTTTGGGACAATCGCCTGGATTGAACATATGGCGAAAAGATATACGAACTCCAGAGGCAGAGGCAATCATTCAGCGGTTACAGCAACAATTACAACAACAACAGCAGCAACAGCAGCAACAAGAACAAGAACAAAACCAACTGCAACAGCAACAACATGAAACACAATATCAAACCTTTAATCCCACTCCAGTTAATCAATATCCTCCTAACCTTGGGACTAGTCAAGGCTCACGACCTGCTATTGGTAATGGAGATGCGTATGTTGATGTGGCCGCCTCGAATGCGATAGCCAGAAGCGTTTTACACTTCGCTCAGAGTCTGGGCAACGAATTGGCCACATCGTATAGCGAAACCAGAATATTTTCACCACTGAGCATAGCTTCTGCATTGGCATTGTTACATTTGGGTTCTAAAGGTCGCACTTATCAGGAATTAGCCTCGGTATTTGGTTTAACCGATGCAATTAATATGCATGAACAATTCGGCCTAATGCTACACGATGTCCAGCAACCGACAAAGGACACAATCTCACCACAACGACAAATGGATCCTTGGCGTCAGTCATCGACCAGTGGCAATCAGAGACCCAACAAACGTTATCAACGTCCCGGTCCCCATGAGGTGTATCTGGCCAATGGTTTATTCACACAACAGGGCTACTCACTCAATGCCGATTACAGGTGAGCACAAATTAAATGCAAAAATACAAAACTGGATCGCTATGAGGTTCAATTATGGAACTGGAAATACCAAAGCGATTACCAATACATTCTAAGCAATGCTCAGGCTAGTGATGGGACAATGTAAAGAGAAAGATAGGATGTACGATGAATATACATAGATTGAGAAATATCCCGACTCAAATATATAACAGTTTTTAGTATGTAATTGCTTGTGAATACGGTTTTTTTTTTCATAACACCTCAATAAGAATTTCCCATCACTTGGCTGCCGCTTATAAATTCTTGCATATTTCACAATACTTATAATATCTTTTCTTAATTACAGACAAGTTGCTACTGGCATCTACAGTTCCGAGTTGCAACAATTTGACTTTGAGAGAAATCCGGGAACAGCGCGCTACAACATTAATACCTGGGTGGATGATAAAACCAAAAGCAAAATTAGGGAAGTGATCACATCGGATATACCACCAAGTACCCTCATGATTTTGGCCAATGCCCTGTACTTTAAGGCATTTTGGGAAACGGAATTCATTCCAACGGCCACCAAGCCCGATAATTTTTATCCCAATGGCGAGGGCGCTGAGCCCGTGTTACGTGTACCAATGATGGCCACTGGTGGCAGTTTTCCCTATCACGAAGACCCGGAATTGGGATGCAAAATAATGGGTTTGCCTTTCCGAGGAAATTTGAGTACAATGTATATCATTCAGCCGCTACAGTCGTCCATAGAGCAATTGAGGTTTTTGCAGCAGAAATTGACGGCGGATAAAATCGAAGGGCTGATCAGTAAAATGTATAGACGATCAGCTTTAGTGGCTCTACCCAAATTCCATATAGTTGAGACCCTCAATCTGAAGAGTATCCTACGAAAAATTGGTCTTGGCGGTGTGTTCAGCACTGATCAGAATGACTTATCATTGATTGCCGCTAGTCCGGGAACAACACCCAATGCCTCGGGAAGATCAACATCGGCAGCCCGACCTCGTCAGAATCTAAGTAACACTAGCAATAGCTTGCGTAATCTAGATGCTCAACGTAAAGCTTCTCCAGCTCCTTCGGGTGGAGCAAGATCCGATCTCTTTGTGAGTGAGATCGTGCATAAGGTTGACCTCACTGTCAACGAGCAGGGCACAGAGGCAGCAGCAGCTACAGTCACATATCTCAAAAAATCAGGACCCGATATCCTCTTCCGTGTCGATACTCCATTTTTGTTGCTGGTTCGTCACGATCCAACAAAACTGATTCTCTTCTATGGTTTGATTAATGAACCACCAACAGCTACTTAAAGAGTTCAACTTTTTAAGACTTTAGTTAATTAAGCTCGTTGACTTTTTAGTTTACCTAAATAAGAACACAAAATAAAAAATAATTAAATACTATGTACTTAAAAAGTATATAAATTTCGAAAGTAAAACTTAAATTTATTTCTATAAATGGCATATGAAAAGCCAAATAAAAACCTTAAATATATACTATACTGTATATACGATAATTGACAATTTCTAACGAGAAGTTTTTTATCATTTAGATAATAATAAAATTCGAATTCAAATGTGATCCATTTTGTCTTATATAAATATAGTTAATAAGAATGTTTTTTACTTTTTATGATAGTACTAAAATATTAAAAAAAGTTTTTAGACGTAACGACGTAAGTCTTACTGATCTATTGTTTTGACAAAACCAATACACCAATTTTAATAGTGTTTTATAGCTCACACGACTAAATTTTGAAAGTACTTTTTTATTTATATTTTTTTTTGGCGTAAACTTTAAATTTTAACGACCTTTTATAATAAATCGAGGTTTGGAGTGGGTTATCGATAAGTTATCCCAAAAGTGAGTAAAATCGCAAAACTGAGTAATAGTGGTTTAAACAGTGGGAAACAGAATATAATGGCATACAGTGAGACAATAGGCTAAACTCGCGGCACTGTGAATCGTAAGAGCAATAATAAATCCAAAAACATATGTTCGTTTTGCCATAAAAGCAATGCGTTTGCTTGGAAGCCACACAGTCGACATTTCGAGCCAGAGACAAGACGTAATCAACTGAAGCAACAAGTGAAGAACTAACGCGGTATCACATAATCTTGCATAATATTAAAGAACAAATTTCAATTATAAACAATAACAAATATGCAGTCGATGGCGAAACAAAGTCTGCGCTCTTTGCCGCAAATGGGCAAACAAGGTGTGTGTGAAACATCTTGTGTTTTTTTAATACATATGTGTTTGTGTTTATGCCTCAAAAAAACTAAATCAAATGCAAATTTAATAAATTCAAATTTCATTATTATCTCTTATCAGTGAGCTATTTGTCGACAAGCAGTGCCTGGCATGCCAGAGATTCAGCCGGCACGGTGGTGGAAATTAAGGAGCCAAAAACCAAATCGGAGAAATTCATGGCCTTCCAAAAGAAACTGAGAGCAAAGACGCCGCTGGGCAAGCTCGATGAATTCTCCCGTCATCCCTATCAGGAGAAGGAGCCCCTCAAGCCCTGGCCCAACCAGACAAATCCCTATACTGGTGAAATTGGCGGTCCATCTGGTCCCGAACCAACACGTTATGGCGATTGGGAGCGTAAGGGTCGTGTCTCCGATTTCTAGTCCTATAGCAAGTACTCTAAACTAGGATGTAATTAGGCTGTTTATATTTATATTAAGCAAAACTTACTTTGTATTCGAAAATATTTTTTGTGTAGTATTTTTTTTTTTAATTTAAAAAATCGTAAATATAAAAAGACAACAAAAAATCTATATAAATTTATTGACTTTGCTCTGCTAGTAATTCCTGAATTAAATTTTCGCTCAATTGCCATAGACTTTCCTGCAGTTTGGAGCTCTTGGACAATTTACTGGACTCACAGAAAAAGCAATTATTAAAGTAAAGTCCTGATAAACCAGTCAATTCGTTGGCTGTGGCGCAATAAATAGTTGTGGCAGCGGCTTGTTGCTGTAAATTAATACAATTAATAATATGTACATAAATATTGTGGGTGGGTATATCAGTTTGCCATTAAACTCACCAAAGTCTTGGTAAAAGGTCGTACTAAGGCAAATAGCAGGCGATAGAACCAATAGTTTCTACTTAAATCAGTGGAAACCATATTGCCAGGATGAACCGAAAACACTGAAATACCGCGTTGCTTCCAGCGCTAAAAAAAAAAAAAAACAAAGAAACTGGGTCAATTGCATTCATTTAAGTAGTGCTTCCTTTTATGACTCACTTGGGCCAATTCCTGGGCAAATAAAACATTGCATAGCTTGGCATTGTTATAGGCCATCATACTCCAATATTTCTCTGGCGGCGGCGATAAATGATTAACACTCAGATTCTCCATGGGCAAATTGGCAAATCTGTAACAGGAGTAGTGTAGGCGATTAAATGTTTATTTTAAGACGCAATTTGTGGTCGCTCTGTGTTTCTTTTTAGCATAATAGTGTATGGTGGGCACACACATCCATCCACCAGTTGAACTCACTGGACTTTGCACCCACACAAACAACAAGCAAACGAGTCTTGATTGGTTCATTCGTTCTCGTTCAATTCTCGTTAATGAGATGCATACGCGGGGGGACACACTCACACAAAGGTTCCATCAGGCAATGACAATGGTTAAAGGCCCTACTAAAAACAATCAAATAGCCACAAAGTGACAAAAAGCCTATGTACAATGCTATACAAAAAAACAAAGACATTAAATCAGTAAAGACCATTAACCTGACCGTGAGGGTTCACGGTGAAGATCTTTTTTAAATCTAGATAGACAGATATATCTAGATATCTATGGTAAACAACTTATAGATTTTAGACATTTGAAATCGAAATCACTTGTATGCCTTTCTGCTTGATATTCCCCAAAAGGATTTTATTCTTCTTATAAAACTTTATGAAATTGTATTAAACTTGGGAAAAGTAATTCTAAAACCAACTAATTTCCTTAAGTTTTATTTGCTAATAATCGAAATTTCCAATTACTTTGAGTCAGGTTTAAGTATCTCTAATAAAAACTATTGTTGACGTTGACTTATACCTTCCTTTACCCCTTCATAAACTCTATGTAACCATTTGACAGACAAATTTCTACCTAAAAGTCAAACTTATTAACGTTCTCATTTTCGTTGCATTAACTTTTAATTTACAACGACTCTAAAGAAGATTCGCTTCAAACGTCAATGTTAGGTAACGCATTGTTCGAACCACCAATTAAGTGACGAAAAACCTAAAACAGCCCGAAATAATATTGATAAATTATTATTAAGTGATTAGAAAACCTATATTAAAAAAAACATATGCCAAATGTGTTAGTAATATTAACAAAATAAAAGTAGCGTCGATAAAAAACATATGGCAAGTGTGTTAGCTATATTTCTATACTCTAACTTAATAATATTAACAAAATAAAAGTAGCGCATGCGTCAGCCTCATAAAACCTAGAGAAAACGAGACTCACTGCACAAAGAGCGGTGCGCACATTTTGGACTTTGGATTTGTTTTCATTTTATTATGCCCCCGGCTTGGCTTGGCATGGGTTGGCTTTGGCGCTGTCTCGATATGTAAATGGAACGACGCAAAAATGTAAGCGAAAAATATGCATATATATTTTTAATTTATGAATAAATTCTCTCCTCCTCCATTGATGAATGGCGAGGCGAATTGTTTGTTGATTGTTTGCTGGGAGCAAAAACTCATTGTTACATTGTTGCGGTAGGTACAACTATGTAAATTTCTTAAGTACTTAACCAACCAAATTATCAAATTGCTAATTCACTTAATTACCGTTATCAAATTAACACTTACTAATGATAAGTTTGGCTGACCCCAATAGAATCTAAACGTTCAGAAATTTCATCAAAATAATCACTCTCAGCCTCTCAGAGTATCTGTCTGGTTTATGGCATACATGACTTTCGGTGAGTACACCACCAAATGGCGCACGCGACTTTTAGTTGCATGCCCGCCACGAGATACAGATACATACATCAAGTAACAACCGTGGTCCCAATCAGATACAAAATGTTGTACGTGAGCCGAGCAACGAACGCAACGAGCAGCAGCAGCAGCAAAAACCACCTTCAATGGATCCAGCAACAACTCTTCAGTTCAATTGCGTTTTATGCTTCTTCCGCTTGTTCACGAGAGTTTCGATGATTTATGTGTGTCAGTATGCACAGTGGTTTGAAGTGCACTTAGGTTCATATGTACATAAACTCGGGAACTGGTTATTGGGACAAGACCTTGTAGCTTACCTAAAAACAAATAGGAAAATGCCAAAAAGTAAACTTTGGATATGCCAAAGCTAATATTCCACTTGCAGTCTATGAATATGAAATTCTGTTAAGCTTCAAACTCTCTTTTTGTGTCTTAAAACGATACGCCACACAAATAAATTTTGCTTATCTTCCCGTGAGAAGAGTTTCAAAGCATTCAAGCCAACAAGCTTCTATGTAAAAGATCGAGTCAGTTAAAGAATTTTTATAATTAAGACGGGCATGACATAAATAAGAACCAATATTTTTATATTCTATAATTCAAAAAACATTATAGAAATTCATCTATGTTAAAACTGTGCAGCTTAAGTTCTTTGATTTGACTATTAGATTCTATTTTTTATACATATAAGCTATAAATAAGAGGGAAAACTAGTTTGTTAGGTCGCAGATCGAGCTTTAAATGCAAATTCTTAATGCATTTTAAATAATACTCACAAATTAAACATTAGTAATATTAATGTTTAGTTATTAATCCATCATTATCTGATACAAAATGATTTGACGAAAAAAGTTTTTGATTTTTCTTTAAATTTAACATTAGAAATTAAATTTCTATGGGATTTATACATTTTAAGAAATGTCTTAACTTCCGCCAATTTTTTTGACATTTGTTTTGAATAGTTCTGCGACACTGTGTGTCTGCACGTGAGGGCGACATATGAATTAATTTACGTCTGGGTGTGGGTTTTCGATTCTGATAGTATAATCTGTGGCGTAGTACTGATTGCGTCGCACAATACGAGTATGTAAACGAAGCAGTTACAACAATGAAAGCGACTACAAGACAAATATTTTCTAAGCTGAGTTCACTTGGCTTCTCTTTTCTGCCTTGAAAAATTGAACTTTAATTATCAGCAAACAACATTTGAATACTGTGCAGCAAAAACCGGTGATGAAGATAAGAGAAAGAAAAAAACAAAAAATAATAAAATGCCTCAACTCGATATGCATAAACTATAAATAGTTTCAGCCACAAGCGGAGCAACACCAACGCCAAATAAATAATAATAAAAAAAAAAAACAAAAACACAAAATGAAGGAGAGAGAGAAACCGGTTGGTCCAAAGTCCAAATTGCCGATGCATAAAAGTGCAATCAACTTGCAAAAAATAAAAGAAAATAATGTCAAATGGCTTGGCCGGCCGGCCAAAACCTAACGATGAGACTACACTGGCGTCCACTTCAATGTGATACATAATCGGTGGCTGAGTCAGAAACAAGTTTATTTTAGCTTTGTGTAGCAGTTATCACAACTTTCAGGCTTTAATCCTTTTTCTCTTAGTAAATGGCTTGTTATTTAGAACTCCGATTTTCACAAATTTAATGATATTATTTCGCAAGCAGCTACAGTAAAGTTTAGTAAAATTAGCGAATAGAAAAATGTTTCTTTTTGTCATGATTGGTTGCTACAATATATTGACTTTCGATGGAAGAAATAGGGATTAGTTTGGTTAGGTGGGTAGAATAAAGGATTACCCCAAGAGCTTTCCAGCTTTAAAGCATAATGAATGTATCCTTATTTTAGTATTAAAGTGGTTAAGTTCAAATGTCACATAATTTCATAAAGTTGAAATGAAATAAAGAACTTCAATACAGGAATATATGTATATTGGATAATTTTGCAAACTAATAAGATTCCCAATTAGAAGATTGTGATCACAAACTATTTTCAAATGTAATAATAAATACCAATTTTATTTTCAGGCAAAAGTGTGTGCATTAGTCGTGACGAAATTCGAAAATATTGTAAAATACAAATTTTTAGGAGGCGCTCATAAATATGCAACAGTTTTCGTACTCTCTTCCTATAGAAAAGTCGCTTACATTTTAATGGATATTAAGGAGGGAAGGAAAAAAGTCTGTCAAGGTAAAAGGGCAATATATTTGTAAACATTCGAAATGCTTTCCTTTTTGTCTATATACTTCACCTATCTATTAAACCGCAACTTATAAAGGTTAGGTTTTTTCTGTTCAGTTGTAGGACATTAATGAATTTAAAATTATTTTAATAATCTCTCTTTAAATAACTGAAATAAAAATCTCAGATGATCCTAGTGATTTTGTTTCATAACTGTAATAACAATACTATATTTCTCACCTGTGCGACTCTGATGATAAGACAACAATGCGCGTTTTATAATCAAATAATGCCTCCAGTTGTAAGGTCAAATGGAAATGTGATAAATGCGACACTTGGAATGTTGTCTCCAGACCATCAACAGTCTTTGTATAAGGCAGAGCGAAAACGCCAGCATTCAGTATAAGATAATCAATGTGGCTAAACAAAGAGAATAATTATATAACCAATTTTTCTGTAGTATCTTCTCACTCTTATTTACCTCACACCGCTATCCTTGATGTCCTGTACAAACTGATGAACGGCTCGTAATGAGGCTAAGTCCAAAGACATAAAGCGACATCGAGAACGAGCTGCTGGACGTTCTTGAGCAATGCGATCAATGGCCGCTTCAGCTGAGGAACGATTCCGACAGGCCAAGATTATCTCACAGCCATGTAGGGCCAAGGAACGTGCCGTCTCGAAGCCAATGCCACAATTTGCTCCAGTTATCAGCGCCAAACGTCCATGCAAATCCTTGCCATGAAGAACTTGCAATGCTGTGCTGCATGAATCGAAACGCTGACGCACTTGGGCGACATTTTGGGTCGGTTCCTCCACAGCAAAGGCCAGGCGTGGATCCACATTGGTGCGTTGCTGAGTCTCCTTGTTGTGGAACATGACTCTTTTCGTATGGTCATCGTAGTACTTTTCCCAGCCCAATGGTAAATCGCCAGTAATGCGTTTAGAGCGGCCTGTTCTTGGATGTGTCCACTGGGAGGTCTTGTTTTGTTGGCTAGATCAAGGAAAACATGGTTTGTCTTTCATTGCCGGTGACTTATCTCCGAGTATGCAATTTGCTTACTTCACATAACAAACGACGCCATCATCGGTGGCCCGTTCTTCCCATCCTGGTGGCAGCTCATCCTCGCTGTCCGTATCTGGCATTGACATCATTTTTACTGTGTTAACTAATTTTTAAAAATCAAAACAAAAATTTGTGATAAGTAGGGATGGACATGGACTGCAATTTTTTGGCCCGACCCGAAAAAGGCACGCACGATTCGAAATTTTCTTAGCACGACCCAACACGGACTACCACGAAATGTTTTATTATAAACAGAATCATCTTATCTGTATAGCAATTTCTAAATATTTGACCCTTAATATTTTTCGTTCTTCAAGCGTTCTTTTGGGCAAAATTTATTTAAATTATTGACATTAATTTAGGCCGATTTCGATTTACGTATCGTAACACGAAGAAAGTCCGGCACAAGAGTCCATCTCTAGTGCAAAATAGGAAACAGCTGATTTTAAATTTGAAATATGGGTTCCACCCAAGGTGGCGACATCTAGCGGTGGCGAGAAAAACATTATTGTAGTTCAATTGCCAGTCACTTGGCCTCAATGGCGTTTTATTTTTTCAAAAAATACTGGGCACAAAAACCAACCGTTGCCATTTCTTGGTTGAAATTTTCCAGGTTCTTTGTAAGCATTTAATGTAAGAATATTAAAAGAGAGCCGATTTTTTGCCATATATTGTTCCACTCGATCGCCCCTAAACACATGCTCCAGTTAAAAGTCCAAAACCCACTCTGGGCGGGAAACGGTTGTATGCCCACTCAAGTGTGTAAATGTCATAATGAAGAACAAATAAAAAAAATGAGCAAAAAAAAAAATATATGTATATATTTTGTAGGCATTTACTTGGATAATTGGCATTTTGGTATTTGAATTCCTTAAGCATTCTGCCGTGAAATGAGCTGAGCAGACTTAAGTTTCAGTTTCGATATTAGTTTCGGTTTCAACTTTGCCACGGCCGCGTAAACAATTTGAAAAGTGCATATCAAAATACATAACGTTATACATACATACATATGTATGTACTTACATATAACGTCGTTTTGTAAAATTATTCTAAATTTAAAAGCGCATATTTTATTACGCTCTTGTGAGCATTTTGTGCATAAATTAATAACCAAAATTGTAATTTCGTTTCTCGTTCAATGCTTGCGTCCGTGTGCATGTGTTGTGTGTGTATGTGTGTGCGTGTGCGTCTCTGTGTGTGTGATATATTGATATAAATTTTCATAAAAACGACAGGCCAATTCAATTGTACTCAAACAAACAAATAAATACGCATTTTGCCATTCTTTTTATTATTGACGCAGATGTCATGCTCTGGCTGGTGGTAGGACAGGACAGAAGGACAAAAACGGAAACGGAAACAAAACAGCATCAAAAATGCAATGGCGTTGGTTCGATTCAATTCGATTCGATTCGATTCGATTGGCTTCGATTCGTTTCGGCTTTTGGTAACGGTAATGTCATATAAAATATCAATCATCATCGAGATTATTGTGCATTGTGCTCGCTGGCTCGCTTAATTGATTTCATGTTTTAAATGTCAAAAAAGAGGGCGAGAGCAAAAGCGAACAAGAACAAAAAAAAAAGGAAAACATATAATTACGCCCATTGGCCGGAGCGCTCAACAGGAGATTCTAATTAGCTGGCAGAGATAATTGAAATTGTTCATTATGTCCATTTTTGTACGGCCTAAAGCACAGAAACTGGCAAATTCCAACTATATGCACTCATATTTCGATTATGTTCAATAGAATTTGAAAATAATTGTTATTAATTTAAAATATACATATATATTTGTCCATAACACATAATACATAAATCCTAGCTTAGAACTTTATTTTTTTTCAAAAATTTAATACCAAATGAACAACTTTAAATTGGCAAAATCGAAAGAAACTTCAACTAATTAATAATGTCTGTTTGCTTGCCATTAAAGGGAAATCTGTTATTTAACAAGCATGGGGCCAACTTCATTCCAATTTATGGCATATTAATGAGAGAATATTGTTCAATATTACACCTATACTACACCATTTAGCCTCACATTTCAAAGGCCGGCAAAATAAAATGTAACAAAATGAAATGAAATAATACTTAATAATAACAAGCGTCAATGAAATTGCAAAATTAATGCCCCATCGTGTAAATATGAGACATGCATATTTCATGACACAGGGCTAAAGCTTCAAAAACAACAACAACAGCAACAACAGCAACAGCAAATATATATAATATAAATGTGTGTGTATATAAAATATGTAAAAAATGAAAGAGCATTTAACTTAATGGGTCGTGTCTTTATATTCCACTGGATTGGTCTCGTCATCTTTGTATTTATGCATTATTTATATGCATGCATTTGTTTTTATATATATTTCAGCAGTGTGCGTTGTTTTTATATCATTTATATACATATTAAAGAATATTTATTAATATTTACACAGCAGAATGCAGTCAACCAACAGAGATAGAGAGAGAGAGAGAGAGAAAAAGAGATATTTGTTTTTAAGGATAAAAGAATTGTTAAATCGATGCCATTGCAACAATTTTGTTTACATTGCTTTCATAGCGCCAAAAGGAATCGAAAGAATGTCATAAAAATACGCATTAACTTTTACACCTATGTATGTTGATCTGATGAAGTCTGAATCATATTTCTATTCAACCAATCGCTTGTAATATCAGATTTTGCGGACTCTTTCAGTACACGAGTTACATAAGCCTGCAAAAATGAGCCGAAAACCAAACCCAGAGATCAGAGTAAACTCTTACAATAGATTATAGTGCGCTAAGTCCAAAATCGCGCTACATTACAGTAAAACATAAAGATATTTTTGTAAGTTTTCCCATTTGAAAGAACGAAAGTCATGTTGCTAAAAAGTGGTTTATTATTTTGGCCAGACACCATAAATTTTTTTTTTGCAATCTGAGCAAATCGAAGTCCATTAGAAAAGTCTAGTCTAATCTCTGGGTCTACGTTTCTTCAGCCTGTATAATTAAAAGGAATATATCAAATCGTAATAAAGCTGATTGAAAAATGGAGTCGATTTTTGGCGAAAAGTATTGCACTGGAATTTTCGACTTCGCTAATAAACCTTTTTGATTTTTGTTAAATATTTTCTATTTCCTATTATTAAGTATTAATTTTTTTGTTATAAGATGCAGTATTAGGATGATTATTCTGGACTAAAGGCTGATAAGCAAATCTGAGGCTTTACGTGACCTGCTTATAGAGTTGTGCAAATCTTTGCAAGTTCTGTACAGGAGCGCAGGAGGGGAGTTTGGGTGTTCAAAGGCCCCCCTATTGTTTGCTCGAAATTAGAAAAATATGCAAAAATCGTACATTTGTACATTCAATTCAATTTCGCGGTTCAAAGCTATTGAGTAGTGTTGATAAACGAACAAATTATGGCGCCCTACAACGATAGTCGGTTTTTACGAAAAAAAAAATGCTAGAACTCCCATTTAAACGAAATAAATCTTCTTAATAGAAAATAGGAACGCCTCTTGTGGTAATGTTTACTTTCTTGCTATATTAAAACAATTGCTCATCCTCACGTTTTACAGCAGCAATCGATAAAATAGCTAAGGTTATCGATAGAAGAAGCTTTTGCTTACGAATTCTATAGCTAAAAGCCACTTTCAAATTGTCAATCCTAGTCATTTTTCTAATTAGAGTTTAGCCAAAACATTTCTTAGTGCGATTTATAAAAAACTTAAGACATTTTTGAATTAATGCTTTTGAATTGAATTTATTAATTGAGGCATTTTGATATTTATGAATATATGTTTAACAAACAAAAAGAAAAAAGGGCCTAGCCATGATGTGTGTTATGGCCAGAGACCGGAGAGTGTCCAACAGAGCCGTGACCAACAGGAACATGGCTAACAGGGCCATGACCAACAGATCCAGATCCATGGCCAACATTACCATGACTAACTGGGCTGTGTCCTGAGTTATGTCCTCCATGCTGGCCATATACACCCATGGCCAAAGCTATCAAACCAAAAATGCAAATAAGCTAAGAAAGAAAGAAAAAATATACAAAATAATATCAGAAAATAAATGGATGGATTGACTTACCAAGAACTTCATTTTGAGGAGTTTTTACGTTGAATAACAAATTCGAACTGATAAATATTTAAATCGCATCTCTTTTTATACACAAACAAAAGACAATGCAAACAAAAAGAAAGTTTTTGTGTGTGTTTTTGTTTATATTATTTCCACTCAAAACGAGCCCCCAAAAAAAAGCAAATTTTAATTGACATCGACAATAATAAAAAATGCAAACTTTATGACCAAAATATAAATTGCAATTGCAAAGCAACAATACAAAACTGGAATTGATCACGAACAACAAACATGAGCAACTTAAAATGGAAAGGTCAAAAATAGAAATTATCATTTTGATGCGTTTTATTTTTTTGATAAAAATGAAAAAGTATATTCATGTTAATTAACTTATTTGTTGGTTTTTTTTTCAAACATCTTAGCGGAAAAGAACAAATGAAGCTCTATGAGATTTACTTGTGGGCTAAAAGGCATCGAAAGATGTGATACCTAGTCTATGGGCGATATATACAAAAACCAAAAACGGCGTTAGTATATTGCAAGTAGACTTATAGTAGACTCTTGGAAATGTTCAGTTGACGGACTTCAATATATCGCTGGAACATTGAGATTTTCAATTGAAGCCTTCGAAGGTTTTTCTGTTATATGTACATATATATCCATTTTATTCTATTGTCCCGTCTTACTACGTCCCTGATTGTGGCATGTTTTTTTCCATAATTTGCTTTAATTGCCGACATCTTTTATTTCGATAATTAAAACTGGGACAATTTTTTTACTCTCAAATCCAGTTCTTATAATTCTTAACACAAGTCTTTGAATTTATTTTTTCAGTGTTTTTCTTTCTGCTTTCTTAAAACAAATATGTTTTTATATTTAGCTTCTAAAATAAGATTTTTTATGCTTTAAAAGTATGGTTCAGGAACATTGCAATGATAATGTCGAGAACCTTTAACTTATAACTTTAAAACAAAACTTTACACTACGATTACCTTTCGTATTAATTAGTTTTTGAAACGCGCAAAGTTTGAAAATTTAAAAAATTCCAAACCAAAATTCGATTGAGTTGTTAAACGGCAAAAAAAAGTCTTGCCAAATGGTTGTTTGCCAAAAAGTCACCTAAAATAAAAGTAGTGCTAAATGGGTCCAAGAAATTACTACCTGTAAATTTGCACTACGCCTAGAAAAATGTTAAATTTAATGTCTCAGATATTCCGATAATGATAATATCAGATAATGTTGTTTCGTCTTTAATGGATGTGAAACAGAGTCAGAAAGAAATGCCAACAATATTTGGCAATTAAAACCGCTTCATCTCACAATTTTCAATTTTTTCTCAGTGTAAGCTAAAGCATATTTTTGGTTTTTCCTTTGCAAACTTCGTATCATATTTGCCGTGGCAATTTATTAAAATTGAGCAGAACTGCAAGCGAGTTTGGTTAACGAGTTTCAGTTAGTCACAATTTGTAGTCGATTGTTCTACATATTTGTGTACTCTCATTCCCCCCTTCCCTCTCTCTCTCTCTCTCTATCTTGATTTTTTTTATTGGAATTTTGTAAAGCGATATCGGAGCCCTAAGCCACCAGGACCAACCAATACTATAGATTTAGCAGATTTGACAATTTATCGCCCAAAAATGTAGTAACATTCGACAGCTAAAACTAATTGGAATGCAATGAAACACTATGTGGTCTCTGTATGTGTGTGTGTGTGTGTGTGTGTGCCACGCCCCCATCCATTCGCAAAAATAGAGAAATATCTGATAATTTTCTGCTTGCGGTAATGGAACAAAAACTTACATTTTGTTCTATCAGCTTTGTTTTTGGTTTTCCTTCTTTTTTTTTTGTTCTTTGGGTGTTTAATTGCTTTTTTCCGCTTTATTTGCATAATTAGAATTTGATAAAATCCATAGTTATTGACCACGCCCATTGCATGTTGTGAACCAAATTTGATTTTAAATATTTTCTGATTCTCTCTTTAGAAGGGAAAGGGGCAATGTGGAACACGCAGTCAGCTCATGGGCGTAGTTGTTAAGGATGAGGATGAGAATCGGGATGGCAATGTTAAAGACACATTTACGGGTTTAATTGGACAACTTTTCTTTAGACCAATTTCCAATTCAATTTAATATGTGTGTTCATTCTTTGACCTACTTGGCTTAGACTTCTATAATAGATTAAGGCGACAATAAAAAGCATTTCCTAATCTATGGATAAAATAATTGGAAAATTCTCTAGCAACACCCAGATGGGAGCTTTAAGGACATTTGTCACCAAACTTGGCTACGTTAAACAAAATTCCGGATTATCAAAATTGACAGAAAATATTTATTAATAGTTAATTTTAATTTCTACATATCAGTTACTAGTATTTTCTTTTCTTTTCTTTGGCTTAGATAGTCATTTCATCAAGAGAATTTCTGCTTTACTTATTGACAGATCCATCTTTAAGTTGACCGTTCAAAGAACAATTTAGAAAGGAATACTTAAGAGAACTGGCTTGGGATTGCAGAAATAACTCTTTAGAGGGCTAAAAACTTGGGTGAATAAACTAGAAAATGATTTCTGTATGCCATGAAATGGCTCCTAGCCAGTTAAGCCAATATCAGTTATTAAGACTTAAGCTGGTAAACTTAAGTTAAGCTTAAGCTTGCAAGTTATTGGTATAAGTAATTCGAATTATATATATATATACGGTGGTGGCCAATAACTTAGCACACTTTTCTTTTTTTCAAAATTTCCAATACAATTTGGCAACTCTTAAACAACATTTTTTTTTAAATTTTTTTCGCTGTTGCCGTTAATTAATTGGAAAGATATGTTGTAAGTTTGATCACCTAAGCGTATGGCTTTTTTTTAGGTGCGTTGAGTAAAAAAACCCCTGCCCCAGGAGTTTAATTTAACACACCTCATCCCAAATGTCTAATACTGAAGATACACCTATAAATTTTTAAAAGAAGTTGCAGAAAAACTGCATATTTATATTTGTTAAAATTATCCCCACAATTAGGTTTGGAACCAATTAGTAATGCGACTTATTGTATGGGTTTTTTTTTTTGTCATTTTATGTATATGACAATTTGGTCAACGGAAACCCATCAATCTTCAAGGTCTACATATTCTTATTCCCTTACTTTATATTCGACTAGAGCCTAATCGAACTGAAACTGTTTTAGACTAAACTAACTAAAATCCTACAGAAAGCAAGATCTTTTTCTCTCCTGATATCAATCAGGACCAGGGTTGATCCAATTTAACAAGTATAAAATTATGTGGCTACGCCCATGATTGAAATAAAATTGTTTTTTAATAGTCGAATGTGATGCATGATGAGTTTTTGTTCATGCAGAATGATTTTTTGTAAAAGTTGTTAACTGCCGCTAACAGTCAAAATTCTGACTTTATTAACAAACTTGATATCTGTTAACATGCGACATTTAAAACTGACATTAAGTTGACAATCACACACACACACACACACACACACATACACACAGAGGAGAGTGCAACTGAAAAGTAATAGGATGCCATTTGCAGCAAATAGGTTCTCGATTCTCTCAGACAACTTTTCATTTGAAATTGCTTTTCGCAATTGTATTGACACATTGACTTGGTAATATTTTACTGATAAATTGACAGGGCTCGAAGGGGCATACAATTTTGTGCTTATGCCAATAATTAATGGAGGAAAATTGTAACGAAGGTTAAAGATAATTGCGTTTAGTCAGCGTTTAATTTTTGGGTTGGTTATGCATTTAGTTAAAAATTTTTAATCTCATTGTCAATTTGCCAAATGTACAAAATTGAACATTGTTTTAGGTATCTGTAATCATCTAAGAATCTGTAAACTTAATTATTTGTTTCTTTATTATAATAATATTATTTGCCTGTCTGGCTGTGGCGTCATTTTTTTGGCAAATCTCTCTTTAATTTGTTGTAGAAGACCAACTTGAATTCTGTTAATAAAGGTTTTAAGTTAACTATGATTAATTTTAGAAAGCATTCTACTTACTTCTTGTTTACAATGTTTAGGATTTTGCGCATGGACTTGAATTTAGAAGAAATTTAACCTTAAAATATGTAAAATATATTAATATTGTTTGAGCAAACTTTACACTTTGTTTAAATATTTTCAAAAAAATATATATAATTACGACTTTTTAACTTTATAGAGTCCTCCTTAATGCTAGTTGAGAGTAAGTTGGAAGTTCCCAAAGGTTTATGCGTTAAAAATTTGGGCAAAATAAATTTCTGACATGAGTAATAAAGCTTAAAAAAAAAAAAATACACTCATATGGTTGTTAAGCGTTGTGTGGGGGGCACGAATGGAAGAAGGGAGAATGGGTTGGCATTCATTTTTTATGTTTATTGTCGCTTATCGTTTGCGTTGTGCAACAACGGAGGGCAAAACACTAAGGGGCGTGTCATTAGTTAGAATCTCCCCGGCGTCAAGACGAAAAAGAGTAAACACGGCTATGAAAAAAACGTTAACAACTCTCTTGGGCTTTTGCCACAACGCACAAAATGTGTGTGTGTGTTGGTGTGTTTGTGTGTGTGTTGCTGTGTCTGTGACTTTATTAGCAGCAGTCTACAGTCCCTTCTCCAGTCGTTTTTTGTCCCCCTGTCTGCTACCTGTTACCTTGTCAAAGTTATGAAAACGTCTAGGGGGACCCGCATCCTGCCCCTGTTTGCTCCGCCAAAAGCCACATTCATCTAGTCCTTATCCTGTTCCAGCCTCAACGCCTTGCTCTCTAGCCGTGTGTGAAATTAGTTTATGGCTAAAAAGCGGATGCATAATCGTGTTGAATCCAAATTATGAAACAAAAGCAAATCTGTATATATGGAAAGATTTATAAATAAAAATAATTACTTGTTTTGGAAGGAAATTAAGCCCATTAAAATTAGAGTCCAAAAGGACACAAACAATTATTCTAAAATGGGTCAATAACTTTCTTTTTGGTAAGTGTCAAGATCTTTGATAATTTAATTAAGGTATTCGATAATTACTTTAGGTAACAATTTCCTTTAAGTCCATGCTAGGAAAGTGAGAGAATATTTAGAATATTTTTAACATTCGCCATCTTTGTTTCATAAACTAAGTCTTATAGTCCAATAGATTTTTTTACCCTGGCAAAGGGTCAAATGTTTGTAACGCAGAGATGAAGACATTTTTGACTCTACTAGGTATATATATTCTTGATCAGCATGAGAAGTCGTGACAACATAACCATATCCAGACTCTGACCCGAGATTTGGTATATGTTTAAGCTTTTTATTACCATTGGGAAATTAAGTTTTTTGCCCGAATCGATTTAGTATTAAATATAATTGTACTAGGAAAAGAGTCCATCTGGAAGAAAACCTTTTTCTTTCTTAAGTTTTTAGATCCATCTTCATCACTTATGTGTATCGTTGTGGTTCACAAATTTGTACCAAATTTTGTAAGAAGTGTTTCGATTTTAAAGGAACACTCGAACAAAAAGATTCTATCCTATATTGTATTTGGATCATTTTAGGTATGTAGACATTATTTTATGAAGTTATATCGTTAATGTTGAATGGCAAGGGTATGCAAGCTTCGGCTATGCTTTTAGACCTCTATTTTGTTTTTAGTTCGCGGCTTATCTCCCATTTCATCAGTTACCTCTCAGAAGAAAGCATTTGGTTTTTGTTTTTCTTTTACATCAATCATTCTCGGTTTTAATTTTTCCTATGGTCTTTATCAACCTTCCTATTTTTTTCCTCCCTTGTTTTCTTCATCATATTTTCAGTACTGCTAAATTTCCTTACTTGACTTTCCTGCTTGGCTTTCCGTTTTCTTAGCAGTTGGAATAGAAGCCAGAATTTGTTCTTTCTTTCTTTGATATGTTTTCAAGGTTTCTCTTCTGACTTTTCTCTTCTTATGCCATCTTTTTTGTCTATCATCTGTCTATTTCAATGATTGCATCCTTTTTTTTTTTATCTATTCCTTTGGCCTATTCACAGTTTTGCTAACTTTTTTGATCTGGTCTTATACTCTGGTTTCCATTTATTTCCATTTTCTAATTCTTTTGCTTTTTTTTTTGGCTTCATAAGTTCTTTATTCTATTTGTTTGATTTTCCGCATTATTCTCTGGTCTGTGAGATTTTCTTTCATTAACTTTTGTCCGCTTTAACTTTGCTCGCCCAAAATGCATATCAATTGGCCAAGCTAAAAGCTCATTTGTGGCATGGTCATGCATAATTCCTCGGAGGCAAACATTCAATTGAATTCTATTCCGTTCTTTATTTATGCATCTAAAAAAAAAAAATCTCAGTGTTGGCACCTTCTTGCACCTTTTTTTTTTGGAGTAATTTAAATGCAGATTGCAATGAGCAGCAGCAGCCCAGTCTGTCCACTTTCAACAAACGGCTTGAGGGCCAAGTGGGTGGTGGCGGGTGGTGGGTTTTTGGGGTGTGAGACATTTGCATAATGGCGGCGACACATTGCAAACGGAAACGGAAACCGAAACCCATCCGCCAACTCTTCTACTTCTGTAGCTTGCACCTACTTCTCGCCTCTCACCACTTTGTGTGTGTGTGTGTTAGTGTGTGTGCTTGGAGTGTTGTGGTGTGTGTGTGTGTTTATGACTGCTTGAGCTTCCATGTGGCGTCCTTATTGTCGTTAGTAAGCGGAAACTCGTTGGCATTGCCGGTCATTGGGATGCGAAATGAAGTCTATGCCGACACCAGGTTGACTCTTGAAGCAGGAGACGGTCCACTGACCGTCGTTCTGGGTAATTTTTCATTTTAATTGAACTGCAATAAATAAGCACTCAGACAATCGTATGACCAGAATTCCAAACTATAAGAGGTGGATTCTACAATTTATTTGAAATTTGCATAGATTGAATATTAGTTGAAATTCTACTAAAGGGTATTATCGAACTTCGGATGCATTTTACTTCATATACTGCCACTGTTTGTTGTTGGTTTTTATGTTTATGTTGCCACAGTCGGTAGTCGGTTGGTGCACGCATGATACCTTTGCCATGGCGTCCCATATAAACGGCATTCAGTGGGTGTAGAATGCTGCAGCTGCAACTTGGAAAGGACTAAAGAATGGTTTAGCTAGGAGGAGGTTGTCAACCATTGTCAGAGGGTTTGTGGCAAAACGAGGACGGACACCAGAGCCGCGTCATGTATGCAATGACTACTACACTGACATCAAGTAAAGCTAACAAACCTCTCGTAGGATCTTTTAATGGAGCGGAAACCTTAAACCATTTTTATAAGCTTCTTTCTTTTTAATCGAACTAGTATATTATTAGTTTTTAGTCAAAAACTATTAAAAAGAAAAAGGAAAATAATTTCAAAACTTCTTAATAATAATTGAAAATAGTCAAAAACTTTAAAAAAGAAAATGGAAAATAATTTTAAAACTTGTTAATAATTATTGAAAATATTTTTTAATATTTTTTAAAGACTTGGGGATTCGCTGAAATAAACTTTTGTTTGGAGTCGCTATAAAATTAACTCGAAAGTGAGTTATAATTTAAATTTTTGGTTCATTTACCATTGAAGAAGTAAAGGGGGGGAAGCAGTCAACTGGCCCTCAATATTTCCAACTAAACATACAAGCCAAAAAATGAGCTTAAAAATGCATGGAGACATCCTTTGCTGTCAATAGTTAATTAAAATATTATTATTTAAGGAACCATATAAAACAACTACAGTGTGGCATAGAAGAGGAAAAGTATCGATAGTCCCAAGAGCAAGCGTTTTATGCCAGACACGAAGAATAATACTTTTAAATGCAAAAGGGATATTCACTAAAAACCCAAAAATATGCGTTTCTTATGTAATCCTTTCCAATTGGCATTTAGAAGTGGTCCACCTAGCATTTTTGAAGTTCACAGATCATAAGCGAGTCTTTTTTGAGTCATCAGATAAATGACTCTCGTTGTCTCGATTTCTGTTCATAAATAACTCTCCTGTCGCAAGAAAATGGTAACCTAGCCGTGACTCTTGTTGATGAGTCGTCTATGATTGATTTGATTTGGAAATTAATCAAATTTTGAGCATATCATTTTCTCATTTTGGAGTCTTTTTACAATTGCCTATAATATTAATCATTTCTTAATCATCAAAGGGATTCAAAATATAAGAGCAAATGACAAAAATAATCGGTTTACGAAATGGTCTTAATGTTTTTCTTGGTAATATTAAGCAGTACAAAGGAAACGACTACTTTTAGGCCTTTTTGGCTTTCAGAACAAGTTTTATTCTTCTTGTTATTCTTCTTGTCAGCCATCAAAGCAATCACAGTTATAGTTGCTATCGACTATCCATCTCTATCGACTATTTGAACTATCGATAGCTTTTCACCACCTTTATGCTCCCTAATGTTTTGCTAGGTGGCTGAAATTTATAAAATATTTAAGGATATGAATGAACGAAATTAAAAATTGCTTTTCTTTCAAATCAAAGTAACTAAAATACATAAAGTTTATCTTGCTTTAAAAGTTTTTTAATATTTTACAATTTTACCATAAGTTGTTAATTACTAAAAAATGATTGGCAAACATTTCTTGTACTCATGGTCATAAATTTCTTTAAGTGTATTGATAATGGTGTTCGGTTGCGTTCAACTTCTGTTGGGTGGAATGGCATAAATTTCGGTTGCGGTTGCACGTGAAAATTGCATTTGGCTAGCAGTTTTGGTTGTATGCGTGCGTGTGTGAGTGTCTGTGCCTCTACGCGCTGTGCAAATTGTGGACTTAAATGTTTATGCCCTTTACTACACACACACACACCCTCACACCGGCCACACACCCCACCCACACACCCTTCTAGCCCATATTGGGCGTTTGTTTATTAAGCTTTTTCTGACTACAACCAAAAAAGAGAACAAAAATATAGGAACAAGAAAAAAGCACAGGAATACAACAACAACAAAAAGTGAGAGCCAACAAAAAGGGCAAAAAATAGAGGTGTTGAATACCCACTTGGCGGGGCATGGTTTTTATTGCCATCGCACATCTAAGTGCAGCAGCTGTAAAATAAATATATATTTTTATTTTATTCCACTTTTTTTCTTCTTCTTTTCCACTGCCATCTTTCGTTGCTCTCTCTCTCTCTCTCTCACCATTTTGGTTTCGTTTCGCCAAGGATATAAATTAAACGCGTTACAGCTGGCAACCGCAGCGATTTCCTCCTATTCTCGGGCATTAATTCGCTTTTTTTGTAAACCACAAAAGCACTTAATGCAAGCGGCCCCCCTCCCCCCCCCCCCCCACAACTTTTGCGTTGTCATATACAAAATTTAAATAAGATACAAAATCGAAATAATGGCACAAGTCCCCCCACTTCCTTCTTTTTCCTCTATCTCTCTTTCTCCTTATCTCAATGAATGCCAAATGCCAAGTGTTCAATGTAGTATAAAAAAAAGAGGAGTTCGCTTTGTTAGTGTTTAGGGTGACGATTGTGGATTACCCTGTACTAAATTCAAGTTACTTTAATCTCCTACAACCCGTAGACACCTGCCAATTGCGACTCTAATATGCCCATAGCTAGAATTTGGCTAACGGGTATTAGAACGGGCAAATAGAACCGAATAAATAGAGGCAAAAAGCACTTGGCATAATGAAAAAACAAAGTGAAAAAGAATGCTCTAGGCAAATGGAGTTACCGCTAATCTAACAAAAAGAAAAAAAGTAAAGGTAAAGCGATCACTATTGCAATCGATAGTAAAGCGAAATTCAATTTGTATAATACAACAATTGGCTTAACTTTAACTTTCTCTACAGTTTTGATACAGAGTATCGACAAAAAGCAAAAGGAATGTCTTAATTAAAGAAATCGCAATTTATTTTTATCTAACTAACCAATCTTGTGTCGGGCTGACTTTTAGGATAATTCATATTTAAGAAGTCGTGCACAACAATAGGCGTGAGAATTGCAAAGATTACGAGATAGAATACATTATTTATTTGAAATTAGAATCAATAGGTCGTAAAGTTTATTATCCAATTTTTAAACCT
Source organism: Drosophila nebulosa (assembly GCA_024703675.1). Lineage (NCBI taxonomy): Eukaryota > Metazoa > Arthropoda > Insecta > Diptera > Drosophilidae > Drosophila > Drosophila nebulosa. Next base: position 3,069,832 of record CM045724.1, on the reverse strand, counting down.
GGAAAAACGTGCGAATTTTTTTTTCATAGCTATCTTCAAATAGCTCAGTAAAAAATTAAGATCTTTTAGTAAACTTACGGAAACGGAACATTTTAAAAAAATGTTTTTTGTCTTTCAAGTTCCGTTTCCGTACGTTTACTAAAAGATCTTTAGATCTCGTTTTTTCGGCCCGTGTTATCGATTGCTAACTATTTAACAGATCCACAGTTATCGATCAGCATTCATTCAAATAACAAGATTTGTTGTAATGGATCCCGGTTTTGAGGTCCAAACTTATAGATTAGGATAGCGTGTGTCGATATAAACATTCGGATCTCGCACTTAGATCAGGCGTCGACACAAAGAGAGCCCACCCAGTTTAAATGTGAATGTTAGTTGATTTGCACTAAACGCTCTGAAGAATGTTATGAAACACTTGCCCCCCGGGGGCTATGGCCAGCTTTTTAGAAATGTATTTTGGTCTCCAGGTCTGCGTTTTGTCGGCCTGTGTTATCGATTGTTAGCCATCTAACAGATCTACAGCTATCGATTAGATCCGCTTATTACTATCACAATGGTAAAATTATTAGCACTTTAGAAAAAGAAATGGCTATAACCGTTTATAGCAACTGAAACCAATCGATCACAAACTACTTTTATCAAAGTTACTACATTAACTATTCAATGCACATTACTTTTCGTTGAAAGTAGGTACAATATCTTTTAATTTTGTTATACAAGCATATCGAATTAGAAATCTATATTAATACCATTTGTATCTGCATAAACGAATCTCTCTGTATTTTCACATTTGATTTGGCACATTGCTGCAAAACAAAAAGCGCAATATGATCGTTTAGCTGTTGCAATTGTAATAATAATTTACTTACCTAAGGTTTTTTTTCGACTAGAAGAAGTTGGGTGTAGTTAGAAGTCCTGATGGACCTGTTACATAGTTTTCATTTTCGCGAAATAGATGGATGCAAATCAAACCAACAATAAAAGCCAACATAAGCATCAGCAAAATAATAAACAAGATCGTTAAGCTCGACTGGGCACTCATATTGAATCAGGAAGCAAGAGGCAAATGAATATCGGAATCTGGGAATTTTCTTTTCGTTTTGTTTTACTTTTCGTAACTATTGATTGTTGCTTCTGAAATAATGGAATATCGTCAAGGGATTGAATCGAATTGAAATTTATTTCAGGGCCTACTATAGGGGGTAGGAGGGGCTGACTAAACCAACAAAATTTGTTTGAAAATGGATTGCCTGAAGTAACATATGAGCCAAGAGAAAGACAGAGACTTATTCACATATTAAAGTCGTGAAACTGCAAGGCAACATATTGATATAAAGTTATTTCCTACTTACCAGAATTTATATTAAAATTTGCTTCCGGCCTCAAGCAATGTTATTGTTACTGAAATGATGAAATTATAATTTCTCTATAAAAAATAAAAATTGAATAAAATTTTAAACCTACGTTCACTAGGCCGATGACCAGTTAAAGATACATAATCTTGTACAGCAGAAACCAGAGCATTGAAACTATTCTTGGGACTGTTTTTACCAATAATCGCAGTCAGATGATCCGGTTCCTTGAGCATAACTGCCACAATGGCCGCCAATAGAAGTATATCAATCAGCAAAAGGGTTATACATAAAATAGTAAGGTACGCAATGCTTGTTTTGCCCATTTTGATCAAAGTAGGAAATATTTTCGTTTTCTTTTGTAGAGATTTGTACTTCAAAAACAGTTTTAAGTGGCAAAAGAGGAAAAAATGGAAAACATCTGCGCTAAAAGTCAACGACTACTTTGTATTAGTTTTCAACTTACTTTTTGGACAGGTTTAATTACGTGAAAGAGAAAGCCGGATGATATGAAGATAAAAAACTGATGAACAAATTTGTATTACTTTGAAAAAGTTTTGTGTAGGTTTTTGTTTTTTATTTACTTGAGCTACTCGGGTTCAAAGCGGCGTTACGGTACATAAATCGGAAGCGCTGATGAGATTTTAGCAAGAAAAGCTCGATAAATAGCTAAAACTAGCTGTTATCGGCTAAGTAAGGCTTGGAAACTTGCGTTGCCAGATGCAAATTTTCGGCTACAGCTGATTATAAAATGCGCGGGCTATTTAACCTATTGATGTTCGGTAGGCAACGCTAAGGGTGGGAGCGGGAGGCAACTTTTGTCCAGTTTGGCAAAGTTTAGAGGGCGGCCACAATCATCTAAAGGTCTCAATTACGACAATTTAGTTAGAAGTTTTGTTGAAATAATTTTTGAAAAAAATGTTTAAAATCCTCTTGGAAAATGTTTCCTACAGGCCTAAAAGCCTTCTGGAAAAGATAATAAAAACATAATGTTAAATTATTTTGCATTTGAAAACTTTTTTTTTTCAAAGAGATATTTGTGGCTTAAAAAACTTGTTATAATCCATTTATTCTTAAAACTTAATGTTTCTCTTAGCATTCAAGAAGCAAGTCCCTACAAAATACCTTCATAACTTTCTTAAAATACAAATGACATTTGATTAAATGAGTAAAATGCATGAACTTGGGGCGACTCTATGAATCATATATGAATGGCTCTTATGCAGATAAAATAAATCTGATATTTTATCAATGTTAAACACATGCCAAACAATAACTTAAGAAGATCCTTCATTTTGCGTTGAATGTCAAGTCGAAGTAGTTAATTATGTCAAGAACAATGTCTTCTAAGAGACAACTTCCAATATGCAAGAGCAAGTTGTACTATTATGTAAACACTTACATTTTGAGGCTGCTGAAGTGGAATAAAATTATCTTAAATTAGCCAATGTCTTATTAGGATTTCAGCTTATTACATATTACCAACAATTTGCATTATACATGACATGTGAGGCGTGTTATTGGAATCGTTGAAGTTTGCATTTAGCCCCATGGACAGACATGACAATTGTTTACCTTGAATGGACAAAGCCAAACACGTGCTATCTCGCCGGCTCATATGACAGGCAGGTAAATTTATCAAGATTTATACACACACACACGCACACACAAACACATAGATGAAAGTGTCACTCAAAACTTTAGTAATCAAATGAAACCAATACAGGTCATCGGATCGGAAGCAATTTGTTTTATGGGATATTTAGTTATTTTCTATTCCAACTCTATCTATTGCCAGTATTTAAGTCGAATGGTAGTGAATAAATGTACATTTACAAATTATTTATGTAAATTATATATAGTACATACTATATATTTAAGTATATATATATTATATATATTAAAGTCGCCACAATGTATGTAACATGTAACAGGCGTTTTTGACCCTATAAAGTATATACATATATTCTTGATTAGTACAATAAGACGAGTTTGTATAGCCATGTCCATACGTCAGTCTGTCTGTCTGTCCGTCTTGATCAGCGCAAACTTCTCCTAGACCACTAAAACTACAGCATGTATTATTCTTTATAGAGCAGTCATTGTATATCTCGATAAGATAAGATGGATCGAAAAAAATGGAGTTTTGGATTTCCTTCTTTTTAATTAAATAATTATACAAAATTTACAAAACTTTGTCTTACTTCTAGACGTCTTTTTAAGATCACACGACCCTATCAAATAGGTACCATAGGAACGATTGGCCCAAAAACCGATTTTGGTTAACAAAATTAGCACAAAAACTTGCAAGAATATACAAACTTCGTGGCATGGCAGAGTCTAGAAAGGCCGTCTGGTATTTTTTGTCCTCATTCAATCTTTGGAGATAATCCATTCGATCAGAAATGAATCATATTACTAGCTATGAAAAAGACCTCAACAAAGAGTTTCTCTCATGGGCCATAAAGCCTACTGGAACTGGGCTTTTCTAAAGCCCTTATGCCAATTTTTTTTTCTCTGTCCCAAAAACTCATTGTTTTCGGCAAAGTAAATAAATTTGCTTAAATTTGCATATATTACATAACAGCAGTTAGAAACTTCAGCAAAAAATACAATTTTTTTTTTTCATTTTTAAATAAGCCATTTCGGGATAAGTCCTCAAGAAATTTGAGATGTCAGGCCAGTAGTCGTCGCAGGTGTCGTGGGCGGAGTAGTCGGAATTGGCTTAGTTGTCTCAAATACTACGAAATATAGGATAAGGCCAACAATTAAAAATATTCCAATTAAAATGCCTAAGATCGAGTAGAGCAGATGACCTGCCATGGCAGCCCAGCTATGAAAATGAAAATCAAGATAAAATAAAGTGGAAATGGAGATGGTATCTATTAACTACACTTACCAGGCTGCTGCAGCTCCAAAGCAATGGCCAAACATTTTGTTAATGTAGTAAAGAAAAATATCCCAATTGGCTAATATCGAGAAGTTTGACGCAATTCCCTTTGCCTAGTATGTCGGACAAAATTTATAGCCAAAAAATAATCAATTGACATGTAAATTTAGAGGGGAACAAGCGTAACAGAAAATTAAATTTGGCCAAGTTCATTTTGCTTGAAATGAAACATTTTGGACTCAGTCCATCATGGCCGAATGCAGGTCAAACCATAAGCGATCCTCCTTGCCATTTTGATCTGCTACAGGGTCCTTGTGTCTCGATAGTAAAACTGGTACCCATCTGGACCGTCAAGTCTATGTTTTTCTTTTTTTTCGTTACTTAAGATGATATTTCGCCACTCTAACTGGCAGATCTAATTCCGACCGAATCTGGGATGCACTTTTGTTGTCTTTTACTGCTATGCTCTTTGCGACTTTTTATAGTAATTTTCAGGATCCTCTACGAAATTGTGGATTAAGCTCAGACATCCCCATTCTATGGTAGGCCAATATTCAAGAGCAATAAAATGCAAATTAACTTCCAAAAGCGATCGTTTCTTATATAAAATGAATTTCTACCTATTTCGTTTTAAAGTTCGAAGTAAGCCAGCTCTTTTAGAGAAATAACGGGACAAAACAGCTGTGACTGTTACGAAATAGGAAAACAAAAATGTTGAAAACTTTCGTACAGTCAGCTATTTATGAAAAAATGTCTGTGTACCAACTACTTTTATCGCGGAAAATGCATTCCTACTTCCTTTTTTCATAAGTAAACATAAAATTTTCTTATCGCCAATACATATTTATATATACTTATATTTTTTTTTTGAATTTGATGCAGTCAAACTTTTACGCAAAGAATTTTAATTCATTTTCTTAGTTAGTCTTCAACGAACTTTGTTCTGATATAACCCTTGACCGATGTTTCGAGCATCTTCGCTGGATCACTTGTATTATTATAAAAGAACACAAAATATATGATCAGGCCAAGAACGATCAATAATCCAACTATAGAGAATAAGACCGTGCAGATCAACTGTATTCCCAGCTTGGCGCAGCTAAGAGAAATGTGAATAGTTAAGTTAGATATAGACGAGATCCGTTACTCACCAGCATAAAGCAGATCCCAAACATTGACACATTCTGTCTAAGCAGTAAATAATATATAAGTATCTCTGAATATAACTGAATGACAGAGCGTTTGCCCACTTGGTTAGAAATATCGAAAAATGTTGACTTAATTCTCTTAGGTATAGTGCAATAAAAATAGATATATAAATATATATAAATAGAAGAGTTGACCCTGAAGGGGGCGCACCTCGGTAACGTCTACCAGAATCGGAATCTGCTATAAATTCTAAGAATATTATACTATGAATAATTGTATTTTAAATCAGCTCTAAGCCTAAGCTCTAAGGTCGCCAAAAGATGAAACAATTTAAAATAACAAAAAAAAAGAAGGATTTTTGTTTATTTAATCTTAATGTAACGCTGGCTTAAGTTATGTAACATTCAAAACAATTTTTATACCAAAAAAAACTAAGATAGTTCTAAAAACAAAATATTTTTTTTTCATAGGAACTTTTTTTCGATTTTTTCAATGGGGTCTGGTAGTCTGGTAGTCCCAATCGTCTGTCCGTCTGCCTATTATGTTCATCTAATAAAATGGGATTGAAAGTCAAAAATTGTTCATTTTTTATTTGAGAAAAGAAATATTTGAAAGAAATATTTTATTTTATGTCTCAACGTGAAATCTTTACGCTGCTCAGCGGGTGATAGGAATTGACTCTAGATCCAAGATTTCATGGTAAAGTAATCTCAGAATTCATCGAAGATGCCAATTTCGATTACGTTTCAAACTATATAAATTTGCAATGAATTTGATTGAAGGTTGTCTAAGTAAATTTTAGAATGATTCTTCGCTATTGTTTATAAAATAGTTTAAAGAATATTTTTATTATTATTGTTGTTAAATATAGGAGTGTTAAACTATTTACCTATTTTTAAAAGCACTGGCAATAAAACAGCACTCATAGCCTGGGGTCTGGGACTTAAATCAGAAAGCTTGTTGTTTAGTTTTCTTAATGACTGATCCACTTATCTACCGAGTACTGCAGTTTGAAGATTAACAAATAATCAGGCTCATTTTCTTTGACGGAATAGAAATTTATATCTGCTCTTGCTTTTGTTTTTGTATTTCAAATCGTTTGCCTTATAGTCAGTATATTCCAGATATTTCCATTCTGGTTATAACCTCAAAATGATACGTAAAATAAAACCAATTTAGGTTAGAAATTGATAGAAATAGAATATACATACTTTATTATAAAAACTAATTGTTTTTAGAAATATTTCTTTTATTATATGATTTTATTGTTCGTCAAGACAATTTATATATGTTTAAATTTCATTTATTTTCGCAAGAAATCAATTTTAAAATGTTCATTATTTAAGGGGTTATTTAAAAAATAAACATTTTAAAACAGCCTTCTATTGATTAGTCTTAAAAGAATTTAACCTTTCGATACGCTTAGCGCTAATCGACTTTAACCCTCAAAATGGCACTTTGCGGCTCGACGCTGCTCAATTCTTCGGTGGTGAGGCGCCTCTCATCATCTTGACTTGACGCATTATGAATGAATACGAAATATATGACGATTACAATACAGATTACTATTACCACGCAACCAATTACGATTACGCAGATCATCTTGACCGCTAAACCAGCAAGGCTAAGATAGAACTAGATTTAATAAAAGTATTAACGATTTATTAGGCAAACTTACCACAAGCCAGGTCCGAAACAAGGACACATTTTGTCTATATGGATAAGTGTATTTTTGTGTAAAACTGAATAAATGAGCGTTTGCCCCAGTTGGGTTGGATATATTGAACAATTTGACTCAATTCTCTTAGTCTACATAAAAATCAATTGATATATACATACACATATATGTATTTGAAGCCATAAAACTCAGTGAGACAATTACCACAAAAACATAAGCAAATTATATTTTATTTTATTGTATTAAAAGAGAAAAGGAGAAAGATGTTTATTGCCATACTTTCGTATTCGATTAACTTAAGCCTGCCACATTTTCTTCATACACTTGCCGAAGGAGCATATGCATTCTGTTTGAAGCTTGGACAAGAATTCTTTTTGCTGTTCTATCTGTTCTTGCTGCGAAATCTAATTTGGAATTGAAATGAGTTATACCAAATCTTTCTTAAGGTGAATGCAATTTGAAATATTTTAAAGAAATTAATCAAGAAAGCTTTAGTTTGCGCAAAATACAATGGAAAATTCAAGTTTCTGAAACCATTATCATTATTTTCAAACCTCCCCATCAGGTGCAAACATTTTGGATTGGAATTGTATTTATTTTTTAAATTTCACTTACTTTAATTTTTCAATAAAAGAAAAGAAAGTCTTTTAGGACCTCAAACTTATGAGCACAAATATCAATAGTTAATGTCAACAATAGTTGGATTAAAAAAAACCCAAATCAAATGATTGTGAAATTTTTTAGAATAAGAGATTTATTAAAAATAAATACCAAACAAATTATTTATTTAAGCCGTGCTTTTTACCAAAAGGTGTAGAGAGGAGAGAGCATATTTTATCTTTGTCCAAAGCTGCAAATGGAATTCTACCTAGTTTTATGGGACCTGAGTTTGGGGTTCAAATACGTCCCTTTCATTATCTCATTGACAAATTGTTTCTATAAAATGTTTTAAGTGGAATTATTTACCATTTATATGCAAATTAAAAAAAATACAAAAAAATAAAGTCTTTAGAAAATGTTTATGTATAAAAATTCATAAAAAAATTAAGTCTTTAGAACATTTTTTCATGATGTTAATATGTAAAAAATTCTGCAAAAACGCACAAACCAAAGCTTAACCCATGAAAATAGACTTTTTATGATATGTTGTGCATATTAAACAAAGCATATTTTAACACCTAAAATAAATATGGTTATATAAAAAAAAACCTTATATTTTTAGGGTGTAAAAAACTTCGTTGCTTTTCAAATTACATAATACGTTCGGTTGTGGTTGTTGTTTTTTCTCTTGCTGCCCGGCAGAGACACTCAATTGTCGTTGAGGGGGCCACGCCAGCCAGGTCGCAATACAAAAAGAAAAATTTTACAAAATAAAAATAATGTTTCTTTTTTCGTTTTTCGTTTTTCGTCTTTTCTTTTTGCGCGCATAATCGAAATGTGTAAGGTGTAACCAGCAAATGGAAACGAAGGAAGGAAGCGAACAAGGGGGACAAGAACAAAATTGATAGGCAGTATAAGGATTGTGTGGGGGGGCGATAACAGCTTTTTAACCGCCGTATGGTCCATTTAGGCAACAAAAAACAAAAAAAAAAGGCCGATTACGTTGAGTTTAACGAGAAATTATGACCACTGCGTCCACCGGGTGGAATATAGAACTTAAGAGCCCCCCAAAAGTACATAAAGAGAGGGGCCTGCCAGCCCCCATCTACCCCCATCGAGTAAGTAACTGCCAGTAAGACCAAAATTTGGGAATAACATTTCTTTTAAAGAGTTTTTTTTTGTGGATAATGACTTTTTAGTTGATGATGGCGAAAATTTCCACAAAATCGGTCCAACTTTTTCCACTAACCAACCAATTTAAGGGAATAATGTTGTTAGCTCTTGTTTTAATTGTTGCACTAACCCAAAAAAGAAAATGACGGTTTTTTTTTCCTGCTGGTGAACGCTTGATGGATTTCAGGAAAAAAAAAACCAAGAGGGCCGGGCAGGAGGTTAGGGGGAACACGATACAAAACTGAAAAACCAGAAAGGACAATAACTCGCTGCGTCAGGAATCTTGTGCATTATTGCGATTTTACACGCTGCTGCACTCGAAAATGAAACGGACAATAAGCTCCACTTGGCTATAAGTTAGTGGAGGCGGCGGACAAGGCGTGGCTGTTACTGATGCTGTTGCTGTTGCTGTTTTTCATGCTGCTGTTGCTGCTGTTATAGTTGCAGTTGGCCATCATTGCCACTGTCCGCCGCTAAAAGCTTTTTGATTATGAAAAATGTTCGAAACATATGCTCCAAATGACTGCGAAGCGTGCAAAAGAAACTTGGTCTCTCTGTATCTCTTTTTTTGTGTGTGCTTTTTACACTGTACTACAAAAGTTATGTATCTGTGTGTATGTTTAACACGTACTTAAAGCATTGTGTAAGCATAAGCTATTTTTATTGTATTTACCAACTTATTGCTGGCATTTTTTCTTCACAATTTCTCTTAGCTTGTTTTCTATGGTTGTAGCTGCATTTTGATTTTCAAATAATTAATGTGACCAGAGATCAAAAGCTAATGATGATGTTGGTATTTTTGTGTGTAGAAAATGTCACAGACACTTCTATTGGGTAGACTTCTCTCCCAAGTGGAAAGCTTATACAATTTCTGAAGGTCTTCTCTTTGAATCAGAATCGGTCTATGTATTTTAATGAAATTTAAAGAAAAAAAACATCTTGGGCAGATTAGAACCTCTTTAAAGCTATAACAAAAAGTTTACCCTATATAATACGCTACTCTAACGTCTCTGGGTCTAAGAAAATCTCTGGTTCATAAAAATCCAACAATATCTACAATATAGGAACAATAATTTTAAACAATATTAAAATCTACAAATATTATTAGCATTTGGGATCTACCATGAAACCATCTTAGGATAACTTCTTCTTTAACCTTTAAATGAAGGTACGACCTTATTACACTTCTCTGATTCTAAAAAGGTCTTTTTAAAGCCACGCAGGTAAAAATTTTAAGTATTCGAAATGGCGGATTCAAATGGATGTTTTAAAAATTATAGGTAGTCTTTAAGAACGATTTCAGTTTCATCAATTAGAGTAGAAATCATTCTTCTTTTCTTTAAATCTTCTTCTTTTCTCCTTTTTTTTTTTCTTATAGGATATAGAATATAGAATAGGTAGAAGAAAGAATTCGTTGGAAGAAAGAATTCGTTGGAAGAAAGTATTCATTCAATGAATATAGTCAACATAAATAATTTACAATTTTTTTTTTCACAATTTTTAGAGTTGAGTAATCGAAATATTACGAGATATAACAATAAGTTTTGAGGTATGCCAGTTTCACAAGATTTTCTTATTTCAAATGGGTTAAGTAATACATACATATATGTATGTATGTATGTATAAGAGTCCTATACATCTGTAATATAAGATCGCCATGTGGTGTGTGCCTAAAAGTTTAAGTTTTTTTTTCGTTTGTGCGCTTTTTGTTGATAACCGACAGTCCATCTAGCTGGACCAAATATAGCAACTCCATTCTCTATATTTAGGCCAGATCAGACCAGAAGCACATGGACGAAGAACTTCATGTGGTTGATTGTGTGCGTGTGTACCTAATATATGTGTGTGTGTGTGTGTGTGTGTGTGTATGGTTTCGGCTAATGGCTTCATTTGGTCTGGCATCGCTCTTCTCTATAGTCATTATGCCCCCTCTGGGACACTTGATGCCAATGCAGTGTGTGTGTGTGTGCGTGTGTGTGTGTGTGTGCTCTTAATGCACTTGACTTCGCCTGCAGAGCCGTTTTTACCGTTTAAAAATATCATAAAACGATCTCGTTCAGGTTCTCTCACCAGATCTTCCTCTGCCTTTTCTCTCAGTGGTTTGTCTTGCTTGCTCGACGTAGCGTTGGTTGGTTCTTTTTTTTCCTGCTTTTTTTTTTTTCTATAAATACAAAAACAGAAAATGTTTGTTCCGGCAAAGATATTCTAGATGTTGCAGCTACTATACAGTTACGTACCCCTCCAATTCCCCATTCCCCATTCCCCATCCCCATACATACTACAGAAGAAGAAGTCCCCCTACTTGGGAATGTTCTTGTTGTCTCTAGACAAAAGGCTATTGCACTTTTGTCTATATTTGGTGGGCATTCAATTACCAACGCGTTGACAAATCTAAAGTTAGTCCAAAACATGGAGGGAAGGGTGTGGGGTTTAGATTATCCCATTGACAATGCTTCTTGTTGAACCCCCATATCTTTAGATTCCCATTTTAATTGCTTACTAAGTGCCCACTGATGACTCAGCACGTGGTGAAGTCACAACGTGGGAGGTTGTAATCAGAAGTTGATAAGGGGGGAGGGGGCACACTCATAAGTGAGAAATTTTCATAATATCATATGGCACTTGACTTCAAAAGGCTTGACAGTTAAATTATATTATGAAACTCGTTTATTTATATCAAAGAAGAAGCGCTCCTTGGCTAACATTAAGGAATAGTGTTCATATAGTGAGATAAGCGAGTTGATCTTATCATAAGTTGCACACGTTAACGTAAATATAGTAAGCCTTGCCCTATCTTTATCTCTCTTTTCCCAAATTAAAATCAATACTTTTTCCTTTTTTTTTCTTTGAGTGTTAAAGGTTATTTTTGGTTATAAACTGAGCTAAGGAAGACTAAACTGGGTTTGCTAGCTTATCGAAAAATTAATGCTTATAAATAAGAACAAATTAAAAAATTTATATACACCCAGCGACAAAATAAAGACGGACTTAAAGTTTAATACAACTTTTGCCTTCTCTGGAATGAATTTTTGGGAGACCCCCCGCTATTGCTTTCTTTACTTTTTGTGAAATTTTCGGCGTCTATAAAAAGTTTGATGAATTTTCCAGTCTGTATTTTTCGATATTTTGTCTGACTTTATGAAAATCAAGAAAATTGTTTTCTTTGGTCATTTGGTTTCATTTTATTTCACTTATTCAATTTACAATTTTGTTTAATGTTTTTTCTTTTTCGCCTGACTTGGCCTTATCGTAGACCTGAAAACATGAACATGTGTCGACGTTGTCTCATCCGCATCTTTAGTAACTTTCTCAGTTAAAGGAACTATGTAGGTAAAAGTATGTATTAAGTATATTCCAGTCACGATTTGGCATTTTTCATCAGCTCAGCGATTTTCATGTCACGTTTTTGGGCTGACAAAGTTTCTTTCCCTCTTCGTATGTCTCATACCATAAACATTTTCTTCCCTCTCCCAGTCCCTCTCCCAATCCCCCTGATTTTAACGTATCCGCCATGTACCTACTTATCCCGGACTCAGTCACTGTTTTGTCTAGGCGAAAAGTTTGAAACATTCGCGTCTTTTGTCTTTTGTGGCAAATGTAACTATGTGATGTACATGTACATATACTTATGCCACAAACTGTCATCTATGGAACTTGTTGGGGTGGTGGTGGAAGGGAGGAGGAGAAGGTTAAGGGGATATACTGTTTGTTTGCTGTTTGCAAAGTTTGTCAACTTGATGTTTAATTGTTATTTTGTGCCTGTGTTTTATGTCTTATGTCTGATTTCATTTTGAAGTTGTTCTCAAAGTTCTCAAGAGTTACACATTAAAACACTTTAAGATGGTCTAATTTCTACATTTTTAATATGGCCAACTAATTGGTGTCGCATCTCTGACTAAAACACATGCTGAGTGAGAGAGAGAGAGAGAGGGTAGAGGAGGGATGCCTGCCGAAGGCATGTTCATGGGTCAACAGCTTGAAAATTGATATTTCTCTTGTGTTCTTTTTGCTGCATTTATTTTTTGCCTGATTTACGATTTGTATCTGCGCATTTTGAAGTTTCTGTTTCGGTATTCTTTTTTTTTTTTTGTGAAATGGCTCGTAAATACATCGAAAATGCCGCCACTTGAGTTCATTCATATACAAAAAGAGAGGCGAATAATACAAAATATTCCCTTTATACATACTATGTACGTATGTATGTATATATAACAGTTTTTGGTACATATGTAGACATGTTGTACATGTGTCTGTTTGCCGGGCTTGACTTCCACGTAATTACGAAATGCCAGACATAAGCCAAAACAACCAGCCGCCCATCACATGTGTCTCGCATTTTCGATTTTGCTGCTGGGATAAGAGAGAGAGAGAGTATGAGACAGAGAGAGAGAGAGAGAGAGTGAGTGAGTGAGACAAAGTAGGAGTGATAGGAGTGTGTCTCTCTCTGTGTGTGTGTGTGTGTGTGTGTGTGTGTGTTACACATGTAAGTCGTTACATCTTGAAGTGGAATGAAGTGGAAGCATTATCAACCATTTTTTTTTCCAGAAATCAAGAATTACAATTGCTTTATAAGGTAGCAGTTACAGCAATTGATTCATTAGAGAAAAAATATATAGAATTTGTCATTTCTCTTGAACCAATAACTTCTACACTTAACTTACTTAGTTACATATGTATATGCCAGTTGTTTTAAAGGTCTTTTATCTGCAATTGGTCTACGAAATCCTGGCATTAGGGCCATGCGCAGGAACTAGCTCTTGGGGGATCTTGAACTCAAAGTAACATAATTTAGCCATATTCTTCGTATATATGAACGTTAAGCTAAGATAAACATTCTAATTTTGACCAAGCAATAAGGGGGCTTTAACTAGCATCCTGATTTCTTGACGGTTCATTTTCTTCTAAATACCAAACACTTATCTAAGTCAAATTAGTTGTCTTTCTTCGATAATACGATAAAACGGAGCAGCGACCTATTCATAACCTGTAAAAAAATAAACAATTTATTTGTTTTTAGAATAAAGAATAAAATTAAAATTTGCTAGAATTGTTAAACATGTAATAAATATTAGATACATATCTGCTTTGACTATAACTTTTAAAGAGGTTTTGCTCTCTAAATCTTAGCACATATTGCAAATTAAACAAACAAGAAGAGGTTTAAAAGTGCAGAGTAGGTCCTACCAGGACCTTGCGCAAAATCTATCTCAGGGGGTGGGTTTCACTCATCTAGAATTTTTTCTCTTTGTAAATACCGACTATCGATGGACGGCGCCATAATTTGTTCGTTTATCAACACTAATGAATTGCTTCGTACCACGAAAATTGATTTAAATTTATATACAATTTTTTGTATGAACCTAAAAAATAAAGAAATTTTTTTAATTCAATCGAGCAATACAAAATGAACACTAAAAACTAATCCATTGCAAACGGTCCTAGTTTGCAATTAATTTGGTCAACCATCCATTAAGTTTTTCCTACATCTGTGCCATTAAAAAATGTTCTCATTGTCCTTAATGAATTTAAAATGAGTTCTCTAAATTCGAACGTCAAATAAAAGTAAATTTAATGTGCTATAAACTGACACATTGATTTTCCAAATCGTCCTTAAATTGGTCAAGTTAGAGCATGGCAAAGTTGAGGTTTTATAGATATGGTTCATACATATGCCAAATTAGATCATTTTTTGCAAAATAAGCTCGAAAAGTGGCTTTAACATGGAAAAGAGGATGTCTTAGGAACTCCGTAACTAATGAGATTCTAATTTAATGGTAACCAAAAAGGTTTTCTATAGACCTCTTCCTTGTATGAATCTGAAAGAATTTTAGCAAATATTTTGGCCATATTCATCGTGTTTGTCAACAAAAAAAATTCTCTGCCAAGACATTTTCCTGAGCTTTAATCAAAAGTTGAAAAGTTACGAAAAATGGCAGGTAAAAATTCTCAAGGAAAAATACAAGAGAAAATTTCATAATTTGTTGAAGATTTTTCAAAAGTTTTTCAACATAATTTACACCCAAACACCAACACACAGGCACACAAAAACAAACACACACACACACAGCTAAACAGTTGATGGAGGAAGTTTGTTCAATGTACCATGAATTGTGTGTTAATTCAATTAGGCATCCTGCCCTAGCCAGGACTTTCGGACCAATCGCCGGGCTAGGAAGCATTTGCCCGGCACTGTCGTCTCACCTGTCTGCTCTGTTCTGTTGTGGCAGATGCGTAATTAAAATACCAAAAAATGTTTATTCAGGTAAATAATTTCAAAGTGCAAGCCAACTGCAATAACAAAAATTGATACCCGTTTCTGTTGGCTGTTGCCCTGACTTTTGGCACACTCACACACACAAGCACACAATCTAATGTCAGCCAGCCAGCCAGCCACGCCCACTTCCCTCACTCTGACCTCTAGCGTCGGCCTTCATTGAAGCGTTGAGATTTTCCAGCGTGAGCGCGGAAAACTTTTTAACAAAACTTTTCATTAAAGTTTTTACTTTTTTTTTTTTTTTTCTTCTTCCCTTTTTGGAAAAGATGCGGAAAACTTTGCCTCTGGCAGGCGTAGTAAACGTCATTTTGGTGGCAGCAAGGGGCGTGGCCGAATGCATGTGTGTGTGTGAGGTTTGTGCAAGGTTTTTCTCAAGTTTTTAGTCGCCATCCGCAAAATGTTTTTCTCGCATTTCAATTCACCACAAAAACGTTTTGAGAAATTATTGCAAAAGTTTTTCATAAAATGAAAGCGCATAAATTTAGTAAAAAAAAAAAAAAAAACACAAAAAAGGAATACAAAAATATATATTTATTCCCATGTCTGTGTGTGTGTGTTGCTTGATAGACGGGGAGCTTTGGGGGGTGGGGGTTAGTCTGGTAGTTTTTTCTTTGGTTGAGCCAAATATCAAACGCCAACCAGGGGCAATGTTGCAAGAGTGCGATATGAGAGAGAGAAGCAAAAGCTAAAAAAAAAAGCAAACACACACACACACACACACGGACACATACACCCGCACACACACACACAGAGACATAGTGCACCTTTGTGCGACACGTTAAGTTGTAAAAATAACAACAAACAACACAGAAGCCCGGCAACAACAGTTGCAACAAAAGGCAAGCAGTGCGAAAAACTTTTCGTTGGCTTGCAACAAGGCATTTAAGATATTATACCATGGTCAAAAGTTATACCCTAACTTAAATATGTATACAAAAGAGATTTCCTATAAAAAACCTATAGAATCAGCTTTAGCCAATTACATTATTAAAGTAATTGTATAACTAACGATTTTAAAGCCTATATTTACTTGCTTTCATTATAATTTTAGAAATATTTAAGGCTTTTCAGTTTGCAAGTTATATTTTTCAGTTGCATATCATAAGAAAAAATTCTTATCAAAGTTGATCTAATCCCTACTAAAAACACTAGAACAAAATTTATTAAAATTATATTCTAAAAGCAAAATGTCACTTTCTAATAGATGAACCGTTCTTCTATATTCTAGAATATATCAATATATCTGAAAAATTTAAAAGCACCATAATTCGATTAATTCTCCTAAGCTTAAAGCGGCTAGGCTAGGTGCCGGGGTGCCTATCTTCTGAACTCACTTTGAGATGTGGCCAACAGGACGCCATAGGAACTTAGAACTTAGATCTAAACGGCCATTAGCTACCACACAATCCGATTGGTCTATGTGGAAACTCTTGTAAGATTTCCACTGGTTTAACCCAACCTTATACCATTCATTATCTTTTTTTTTATACATTTATTGTTATTTTACATATTTCCATTCCAGTAGTGGAAGGAATTTTATTTTTAAAATTTTTTATGAAAAAATTTCATTTGCTATTATAGATTTTATTATTTAAGATCATTTTGTATTTGTATTTTCTACCGATCTAATTATTTTAGATGAATCTAAGTTGAATTCTACTTCAAATTTAAAGGGCTTATAAATTGACCGTAATTCAATGTTTTTAATGACTATTTATGAAATTTTGAGGTAACAAATGTGATAATTATGCAATGAAAAAAAAAACACTAAATGGGAAGCCCGATAATATGGTCTAAATATTTTAGAAGATCAACCGTGTTGGCACTTTTATAGTATTCCTAAATTTTAATATGTAAATGCCGAGGAAAAGTTGTTCACTTTTTAAACTAATTTGTATCTACTAGTTATAGGTTTTTTTTTTTTTTTTAAATCAAACACTTAGTTTGTTACTTTGGTAATTATTTTTTTTAATTGCGATGTTGGATTAAGAAAATTAATTTCTTCGTTTACTTAAGTTACTGTTAAGGCATTTTCGTATTTTTTATTGGAAGCAAGTATCTTAATAGGACAATTTTCACTTGATTCAGCAAATGAATGAGTTAAAAGAGCATACGAAATTCGTGTTAACACAATTTTTTTGAAACTAAATTTTCCGCTTTCTGCATGTATACACGATATATATATGTATATACTAAGTGCGTTTATATACATACATATATATGTACATATATATAAATATAATTTTTGTAGTTTTGTCGACTTTTCAACTTGCTGCTAGTGGGTTGGGTGGTTTAGGTGGTTTGGGTGGTGTTTCGGGTGGTGGTGCGGTGTTAGTACGGTTTAGTTTGGTTGCCTTTTGGCGGTGTGCATTTGAAATATGGTCGCCTGTGCCACAAATAAATAACGCTTTGAAATCGCTCGCAAGTGGATACACAGAGATAGAGCCAACATTTTCAAGTGTACATGCGAGTGTGTGTATGTGTATCTGTGTGTATGTGTGTGTGTGTTTGTTTTCCAAAACCACTAAAATAAGTAAAAGAAACAGAAAAATAAATACGTAAATAAATTAATAGAAACCGATGACTAATCCAAAAGTCTTGCTAAATATTTTCCCTGATTTTGATTTCTCTACTCTCTCAATCAGGACCTTTAAGCATCAGTTTATCTGCCAGTTGCCTGTTGGCCTTAGGGCTCGTAAATTCAAGAATTGTTTGTCACGTTTTGCCCATAAAAGGATTTCAATTTTCTCAATGTGAAACGGAATTTGCATATAGAAGCCCAAGCACAAGATGAGGACAAATAAAATCAAATTTTATGTATGAACCAAACACAACAGTAACGACAAAAATAACAACAACAACAACACAACACACAAAAACTGTCATGCTGTCATTTTGTGCCGTTGTTTTTTTTTCTCCTTTGGTTTATTATCAATAAAATAAATGAAATCAAATTCTTTAACATTTAATTGCCATCGTAAAAATCTAGAGATAATTCATGTATTGTTTATGGGCTTAAAGTTGCCATATGAATTGTCACCTCAACTTTAATTTGGATTTCATTGTTCAATTGGTTGGCTTGTCAATAGTTTTATGGCAGCAACTGTCAAGCGCATTAGTTGCTAGGGCGAGAGTCGGCCAAAGCCTTGACTAAAACTACTTTCTTTAGATCATTCAAGATGAACAAATATGAGAATATTTATTTAACTAGAAACTTGCAATTCTAAAATTGGTTTGTCTATTATGAAACATTTAATAAAATTATATATACAGAAAGTTATCTGATTGCCAAAACTACAAATTCGACTAACTAAACTTGGTCCTGAATTTGTCTTAATGATGCTTAAACAGTTTTATTTGTCTTAAATGGCCACGAAAGAATCAAAAAAGTATATAACATATATCCTTCAGACTATGATGAGTATGTGAATTGAGCAGGATTTCAAGGCTTAAAATGCTTTCAATGTGAGAGGTGAAAAGTCTAAATGCTTGACTTGAAAAATGTTCACAACAAATTTTCCAAAAATATTCCCCTCTTTTGCTCTTTAGTTAACTTTTTCAGCTGCCCTCTTATTTATCAATGCATTTGCATAAGTCTGGGAAATATATGTATGAGTGGGGAGTCTATATGTGTATGAGTGGGCTATGAGTGTGTGTGGTGTATGGGTGTGTGTGGGTGTGCACTTCTTAACGAGATTTATTTGTAGACAACAGTTGGTGGCTATGTTTTTGTGGCAAAACAGCTAAAAGAAATTCATCAACGACAATCAGTCAGCCATCTCGTTTTGCTCGTTTCTTGATTTCTCTTTCTATTCTTTTGGTGGGGGAGCTATTTTGGCCACCCAAAAATACAACACATTTTGATATACGTAATGCCCGAGAAGATGAGGAAAAAAATTAAATTGCATTTGTGTGTTTCTCTTTGCCAACAATTTCACCTCCCTTTCTCTATGACATCTTTCTTGCTGCCTTCCTTTGCTTTCTATTATGCGTGTGCAATTTCTATAAGTGTGTGGGTGTGAGTGTGAGTGTGAGTGTGAGTGTGGGTGTGGGTGTTCGTGTGCTAGTGTTAGTTAAGCTTTACATTTGCACATTAAAAGGCGAATTGTGTTTGGTAGCATTTTTTTTTGTTTGCACTTCGTTTTGCATCAGTTAAGGCATGGGGAAAGCTCTTTTAAGCCTTTGAAAGGGACACAAAAAGAGTTCGCTTAGGCAAGCCGGCATTTGTCATGGCATAACTGACACATTTGCCATTTTTCAACTAGAATATTTAACACATTTTACTTAAAAGCGGAACTACCTTCAAGTTAGTTCTGCAAATAGAAATGTTCCATAGAAAATCTAGTTTGAAAGCAGGAACAAAAGAACTTTTCGAAATCTACCTCTTTCTCTGCTCAAGCTGTGCTTTAACCTGCTCCAATGTTGCTCCATCTGCTAAAGCTTTGCTGCTTCGGAGCAGCACTACATGGCCATCCTTGATGAGTACCATAGAAAGCTAAATAGCTTTTTACTTATAATATATACAAATTAGGCAAAAGATTGGGACAGAGAGTTGAGCCAAGGGAGGCAACATTAAGTTCTTAATTGACCTACGTGGCCATCCTTGCTCAGAACTATGGAAAAATAAGTTAGTCATAAGATAAGGCAATAGGCATCTTTTTTAAGAAATTTCACCTGGAATTTTTTTTGAGAATTTAAATTTGTTTTTTCGAGTTAATGCACGGCAACATCTAGGACTAAATGTGAGACTAAAATTTCTCTTTCGTCTAATCAGTTTTCTATAGAGAGTAAAACAACTGCTTGCCCTTTCGGTTACTTATAATCTGGCATCATTTATATACCTTCTTATATTTCCTTTGGCTATAATAAACAGTTAACATCCTAACGACATTTTTCTCGGATATTTATCACTGATCGATCATAGTTTCTTTTAAATGTCAAACCTATAACGTAACATAAATTCAGACAGATGAAGAAGTGGTATGTCATTTAAATTTTGAAGTGGTTAGCGAATGATCCTGATGAGAAAACTTAGAATTCTCGAAATAGCGCAGGCAACCTGCTCATCTTTGTTTGTGAAAATAAATAAATGACCTCAACCCGGCTCAATCGAAAGTTTAGGAGAGTTTAAGTTAGCTAAAAAACTGAGCCATCGACATGGCTTGGCAGCAGAGAGATAAACTAGGTTAACATAGAACTCGTTCTACATAGAACTTGGTCAACATAGAACTTGGTCAACATAGAATAGTTCCATTCTCAAATGATCTTTTGTCCTATGGAAATATTTTTGTATTAAAGTTTGCCGATCAAAATTACTTCAAATCTCGTTTGGGCAATAGTTATTAGAATACTAAAATCCCTAACACTTTTAGTTTTTTATGCTTCAGGTAAAAATAAAGTAACACCTTATTTTTAGAGTTTATTCTTAGACCCAATAAATAAACAAAAGGCTCTTCTAAGGATTTAAAGCATTATACGCCACTATGGCCATTAAAATCTTGAAAAGGATAAAGTGAATAAGAGATTCATAAAATTCAAGAAACAATTTTTAAGATAATTTCAAAGTCTTTCAAGTTTAAATTGAAATGTCTAAATAGTCTAAATAGATAATATTCTTTTGCTCCATGTATAAATAAACTTTGAAGAATCTATTTTACAGATATATCAATAAGAATACTGATGATATATGTACTAAAATGATTCGTTTGGCTGGTAATCTAATTATATATCTCTCCCTCTATCTCTGTCTATCTTATGGTTTCTGCTTGCCAGATGCTTGACGACAAGAGCCAAATGGTTCCCCTGCCGGCGACAGGCATATGACATGGTTAATGGATCTGAATGATATAAGGAGTCCAGGAGAATAGTTAATAGAAACTGATAGGAGTAGAATATTCGATTGTTCATTCTAAAAATATTGATTTTTGTAATCGATATTCAACGATTAGTTTTCAACAAGCCGTAAAATTGTTCCTTCAAACGATTACTGACCAGTAGAAAGGTTTCTACATATATTTTTGCTATTGCCAGATTTTTTGGCCTTTGGCCAAATATCAATGTACATAAAAAGTAATTAAGCAATTTTAACTCATTTTGACATTTCCAAAAATATGTCAAACCAGATTCTTGAGTGTGTGCGAAAAGTACGGAAAAAAAAAGAATAAAAAAAAAAGCAAACGCAAACGCAAAGCGAATGGCAAATCTGATGCCGATGGCATTTTAGTTTTTGCCGGGTTTTGGCTATATAATGTGGAATGGATGGATGGGGCTATCGGTTGATATGGCCAAGAGAGTGTGTTTCCTCTTCTTCTTTTTCGGGTCTTTTGCTTTTCTATGCCAAAAAGCCGAACGAAGCTAAATCGTTGAAAATGTTATTTTTAAGCCACAAGACGCGAGATGAGACGCGTTGAGATGAGGCAGCAACAGTTCGACGATCGGTCGGCCTTCCGTATATATGTGCGACTATATAGTAAGGGGCTAAGTATAGATAATGAATGTATATGTGTGTGTGTGTGTGTGTGTGTGTGTGTTTGTGTGTGCATAAGAGCGCTTGCGCAGGAATTAAGTTTTGGCTTTGGTTGAATATTTTGGTCGGCAGATCGTTTTTTGCTATATACCCAACCAAATATATGTACAATACATTCATACCAATTTATATGTATAAGAAAAGTTTGTTATATATATATATATATATGCGTATACATATAGATATATCGGCAGCAAGTGAAGAAGACGAGACAAAGCTATAAATATGTATACATATACGAAATGAAAGTTCTTCGGAGGCGATCGCAACTGCTCGGCAATGCCAAAGAATTAATTTGAGAATATTTTTTGCATCCTTTAGTGCATTACCGATTCTGTTGTCGAACCGTACAGATCGCCATTATCCGGCCTGCCCATGGGCTATTTATTGTTTATAATAATTCAAAGAACAAATAAACTAAACTAAACTGAAACAAATTTAAGGAAAAAACCCTTCCAAAAAGAAAAAAAAAAGTGCTCCAAAAATCGTGTACTCAAACTGAGAGAAAAAAATCGGTTCTTGTTTTGGAAAAGTGAATGTGATATTGCGCGAAAGATAATGAAATTCAATTACTTAACTCAACTTTTTTTGCCTTGTTCGCGCTAATTATGGAGAACAGTTTGAAATTAAATTATATGTATATACATATATCTAAACAAAATTTTCGACAAATTATAAATAAAATGCTATGAATATCTCAAATTGCTCTTTTATCCCATGGTATGTCTTCTACATGTGACTGTGTGTGTGTGTGCTTGACTGTGTGCGTGTGTGTGTGTGTGTGTGTGAGTATCTGATACTGGTATGCGATGAATAATACTCATACACTCACTCACTCACTTACTCATCGCTATTTTCGTGTTGCGGAAATATAAACTTACTCTATATAATATCTCTCTATATATGTGTATATACATTTATATATATATATATACATTCCCCCAGTGAAAGTTGTCCTCATCTATATTTCATTTCTTTAATTTAAAAATTATATAAAATATTTTGAAATACTGAAACCGAAAGTTTAAATTTATTATCAGATTGTTATATAATCATTTTTAAAGTACAGTTTTACATAGAAAAAAAGCTCTTAAAAAAATAATAATTTTAATTCTAAAGCTTTTAATTATTGAATAAAAAAATAAGGGTAGCCTCAATTTATTCAATAATAAAAAAAAAACTGTTTAATGCTTTTTTGCATTTAAAAATTTTTTTTAGGGCTATCAAAATTCAATAGAAAATTTCAAATTAATAATTTAATTTTTTTTTTAAATTGAAATTTTTTTTTAAGGCTATCAAAATTTAATGGAAAATTTTAAACTAACATTTTTTGCCAGCTTAAGAAGGACTTGTAAGAATTTCAAAATTTTTTTGAGAATTTTAAAGCAAGAGAAGTTTAATTAAAATTAATGGAAAAAGGAAAAAATTATAAAAAAGATGTTAAGAATTTCAAAGCAAGAGAAATTCCTAAAGAAAATGCATTCATTAAATAGTTAAGCACATATTAAAATTATTGAAAATATATTTAAAGATAAATGGATGAATATTTTTTTTTTTTGACTAAATTAGATTCATTAATAATATATTGCAACAATTTTTACTTGACAATTGTGTTTAATTATCTACCCATCACAAATTTGTTCTGAAAGTGGTTAGCAATTTATTTAATGCATTTAATTTTCACTTTGATTTGGTTTTCCCATAAATAAAATAGATATTTTTATTGTTTGTATTTGCTCTTTACATGATCATTAATTTTAAGAGTCTTCAATGCTATCGAAAACGTGTTAACATTAACGATTTCCAAATGAAGCTTGTTAATTAATTTCAATTAAAAATCTGCCTCCATTAATGATTGTAATAGCATTTAAATAATTAGTTACACGATGACCCCATAAACCGCTTTGGTCTTCTCTCTGTGACAAAATATTATCCTCGCCCCCCCCCCACTCCACACACGCCCCATTTGAAGGGCTTGCTCAGTGCATCAAATATTCACCATGAAAAATATAAAAAAGGAGAGAACAAATTGCTAATTAAAATGCAACGATTGTAAACTTTTTTATTCATTCTCATTTCACCAGCTGAAACGTTGACAATTTTCATTACAATTCGATTAAGTTTGGCACACACACACACACACAGAGAAGGGCAAAACTGTTAATGTTAATTGCAACAAAAGGCCAAACTTTTATCAAATTTAAGCGAACTATTGTAAAATCATTTTCAATAGTTTCCAATTTGTAACTTTAGAACTTTATTTCAAGTAAAAAATTAGCTCTACAAAAAATATATTAGAATTTAATTTCAAGCAATGCAAATGACGAACTAAAGTGAAAAATTGAATTTACAAACAATTCAATTAATTTTTAGAATTTTTTGTCATTTCAAGCAAGACACTTTTACTTCGGAAGCTTATTAACTGTTCATACCTTTCCTTTCATTGCGCTAAGATTAATTTAAATGAGAAAATTAAACTGTATTATGAGAAGTTATGGGTTAGTTATTTCTTTTAAGACTTTGATTTAATTTTATATTTTGCAAGCACATTTTGTATATTAAATGAAAGAAGAAATGGATATACCTTATAAAAACTTAGAGACCTATTTCACTTCGTTTTAATGTGAAAATATGATTAGGAAAATATAGCTAGAAAAAGTGACTTGATTCCAGTCTATATACCAAAAAAGTACATAGGAATAATTATAAATTTGACCACTTAAATTAAACTGATTTAAAGTACATTTCTTAGTATGTGAGGAGATCTCTTATAATATTGAAATAAGGTGATAAATTATTGGTTGATGCAAATGTAGAATATATATATTCTTATTCAGTTATTATATACTTCACGATCTTGCTGAAGTTTCTCTTGGTTGTTGTTGTTGGTTTTTTTGTTATTATTTGTGTATGATTATTGAGAAATTCCTTTTACATATGGACAAAGTCCGTCTGTTGTCCTCCGCATGGGCAGATTGCGCCGCGTGTGTTTTTGCTACACTTAAGGCAAGGCCTGGGAAACGCCTGCAGATTGCATCCATGTGCCACATCCTGCATTCAGTCGGCGCACTCTTTCTCCTAGTCCTCTGCTCTCGCATCAACCGTAACAGTCAGCGCGCCGCGTGTGGGTATTGCCAGTCTCTTGGGCTCAGCTTCAAGTAGGTAAAACTAAACGGGGAACAACAACAGCAGCAACAACAACAACAACAGAAGGAAAAAAAGAAGAAGAAAACATATGTGTGTATAGCTGTGCTCTCTTTGGGCTTGACATGACCCCGACTCGGGGTCGATGTCGATGTCGACGTTGGTTCTTCATGTGGGTCTTAGATTTAATTTTAGGCACCTATATAAACGCATGTTTACACTGCGCCAAGAACACAGTCGCCTTCATCAGTTCGCGTCGTAAACTTCTACGTTTTTGAACTCAAAAAAAGAAATTCGAAAAAGCAGAATGTAAAATAAAACTGAAAACCGGAATTCCGTTTTAGTTTCTAAATCGAAATTGCATTTTCTGTGGCAAATTTTGTTGAATGAAAAATATTTCAAACACCAAAAAAGAGAGAGAGAAAAAAAAAGAAAGAAAGTCTCTTAAGCTCAAAAGCCAAAACCGTGAAGGGACAGAACACGTGGTGGTGGGAGGTGCTGAAGTTGTGTGATACGGGAGGGGAGGGAGTGTGGGGTGTGTGGGGATGGGACAGGCCATGTGGCGCAAAATATGTGCATAAAAACAAAAAAGTTGAACAAAAAAGTCGCAATTTTATTACACGAGAGAAACAAAAAAAAAAAAAAAACAAAACAAAAAAAAAACCCCAACAAAAAAACAAGCAAAAAGTTATGAATTTTTTGTGCAGGCGCGTGAAAGATGCAAAGCAACACACCAAAAAAAAAAAACACAAAAACAAAATAAAAAGTACACCCAAAACAGATACCACCAAGAAGAAGTAGACGACACGGGACAGGGAAGAGAGAGAGAGAGAGAGAGAGAGAGAGAGTGGTAGTCTGATATGGGGAGAGTTGAAGGTGGAATGGAGAGCCGGATGAAGGCTGCCCAGTCACATATAAACACACTCCAGTGCGCTTAAAAATTGCTTTATTGCAGTTGGACTATAAAAACGCACAAAACCCAAACCCCAAAAAACAGGAAAATTTGCATGCCACAAGAAATAAGCTCAAGGATTTAAAGAAAACAACGGCAACAAAACCCATGGATGGAGAAAATGTTGGAAAAGATTTCCAAACAAAAACACACGCCCCAAAAGCCAGCCACAAAACTCTTTTACAATTTTGCAGTTACAGTTATCAAGGGAGATGAAGAAACATGGTCATTATTACACACATAGTAACTACGTGTGTGTGTGTGTGTGTGTGCCATCATAAAACTAAAGTGTTAACGTGTGAGTGTCATAAAAGTGCAAAAACCGAATTAAACTATCCACAGTGAAGCATAAATTTATGGTAGATCCTTGGCCTCTTGAGAGTTCCATGCTTCCTTGCATTCAATAGTATATTAAATAAGCATATGGAATGTAAAGAAGTATGGAGCGAAATCTGGTCAGACATCATCTACCATATATGTACATATATATAATAAAAGTGAAGTGCGAGTATAACTATGAATTCAAATTCAATATAAAGTGAGTATGCTCAGTTAATGAAGCTCATAAGATTCTAAAAGAATCTAAATTCTTCTAGCCTCTACTTTCTTATATCAAAGTACTGAGTTAGAGTTGAGAAGGAGTTAAGAATATTTTTAATATTATCCATCTACATGGGTCATGTGACTTGGACCATTTGTCTTATTAGAAATAAGTATGTAACCAAAATTCGATCAAGTGAAGATCTTAGTTAAAGTTGAAGTCAACTAACTCGAAATAAATATTTATAAAATTTTATGTAGGCCTGTTAGATAATATTTGTATTTAAGTGCTCATGTATTTTGCTTATATGTTCGTTCTACACGAAATTCTAAAATCATTTCATCACATTTATAATAGATGCTAGTTACCTTTGGTTATAAAAAGACTAACTGAAACTTAAGATTCTAACTTCTAGAATCCTTTTACCATCTTACAAAATAATTTTGACTAACTAAAGTACAAACAGATAATATTAGTCATGGGCCTATTGTAAGTGAAAAGTTATGTAAGAAGTAGGATAAAGAGCACCAAACTAGCTAAAACCTAGCGTAGGCGTTGTAAGGGGAAGGCAATCTAAATGAAATCTGCTCCCTCTTGATGCGATCCTTAAACACACAAAATATTAAGTTATGTTAATTTGTTTCTTTAGTAAGCAAATAGTTATGAGATTCATAACTCAAAAGTCAAAATTCCTAATCATTTTTTATCATTTTAGTAAAATGAAAATGTTTTAAGCGTTTAACCTGAGCCCAAATGCCATAAAAAAAAAAAAAACAGCAGTCTGATTTAGCCATTCAACAACTATTGAAAATACCACATATACATGTGTATATATACACTTATACATATATGCAAAATATATATGTAATAAAAAATATATGTAGAGTAACAAAAATATGAAGAGCAATTGAAATACTTTTGGGCTGCTCATTTTAAAAATAGCAAAATACGTAAGCAGAAAGAGATAGAGAAACAAATAGAAAATTGCTGAAAATATTTATATTTTTTATACATATGTACATATGTTTGTTTGCATGTATGTACATATATGTATGTATACATAGATATAGTATATATACTTATGGATTTTATCTGTGTAATATGGATCATATTTCACTAGTTCAAGTGCTTTTAAAATAAAGTCGAGTGAGCGAAAATTTGATGTTTCACCCACACACACACACACACACGATTAGGGTCCACGGTGCAATATTGTGTATGCCACACGTTGTGAATGTTGTTTAGTAACGGTAAACTGTAAACGGTAAATGTATTATATAACCACAGCTCGAATTACAGTTAAGCACATGACCAGGGCAGACACTAAGCCCCACCTCACACGCCCTCAACATGTGCGCCAAAGTGGATTTACCAAGTTGAAATTATCGCTGAGCACATGTGGCGCCATCTACCGGCAGCGGGTGGCTATAACTTAATGCAATTAATATGCAAAATCGTGACACACACACACATACACACACACACACACATAGAGAGTAAGGACTACTACGACGACGACGACGACGTGCACAGCATGTGCAGAACATTGCAGATGCAGTCCAGATCCAGGAGTTCAGAGTTCTGGGCACATCCTCATTCTAACAGCGCATTAAAAGCACGGCAACAGCGGCAGCAGCAGCAGCCCCAGCTTCACAACCCCCTCTGCCCCAGCCCCCGCACTAGCAGCAGTAATGGCAAGTGAGGAGCTAGGTAATGGCAAAGTGCGCCAAATTGATGAGCGTCACGTGCGTTTTGCTCTCTTTGTGTATGTATGCATGCATGTGTGTGTGTGTGAGTGTATGTGCCACGCCTGCAGGCAGCGAATGTAACGGTGGCCATGTCATTTCATGTGGGTGTGATCTGTCAGTGATGGCAAGCGAAATCTAGCTACAAAACAACAATTTGTTTTTCAGCTTTACTTATTTACTTGAAACCAAAAGATTTACAACTCTGTTTGAACAATCTTTAGAACATAAAATTATAAAATATATTCTTTTCATATTTTTAAAAATTTTACAAAACATTATGTAGTTTTTTGAGCTAAACTGCAAAGGCAAAGGTATAAAGTAACGACAAGAATGGAAAGGGAGTGTCCTATTAAATGTTACAATGAGTTTTAGAGTCTTGTTTTCTGAGGTGAAATTTCTTTAGAATCTTTCTCAATTGACTTTCAGTGAAACGAATATGAGAACGTAAACGTAACGTTGGCTTTACGATGAGTTTTGCAGCCTTGTTTTTCAAGTGAAACTTCTTTAGAATTCTTCTTAATTGTCTTTCTGTGAAATGAATATGAGAACGTATATATAAAATTAGCGTTATGATGAGTTTTGTTGGTTTGTTTCTGAGGTAAAATTTCTTTAGAATCTTTCTTAATTGACTTGCTGTGAAACGAATATGAGAACGAAAATATTTCTAACTTTTTACGGCGCAGTTTAGGATAGAGAGATGCGGAAAATTGCTTGGTGTTTTACATGAACGTTCGCTAGGAAATGTTTTTAGAATGTACCTTATTTTCCAGGGGTATTTTGATTAACTTATGTGTAAGGATATAGTCTAGATATAACGGGGTCGAGCGCAGAATGTAGCTCTCTTTATTAAATTCCTACGAATGATTCATTTGAAAATTTCAATATCTTTTGCTAATAGAAAGATTTCTAGTGATTACTCATCTTGAAATATTTTGCCATCTCTGATGGTTTCGTATCATTTGGTTTATTTTAAGGTTCTTTTTAGTTGTAGTTGTTGCTTGCCTTGGCAAGTCGTAAAAGTAAACAGACCATGTGGTGTAGTAGTATGCTATAAAGCGCTTAATTTTTCTTCTTCTTTCCTATTTTGTTGGCATTTTTTTTTTTTTTTTGTGTTCTTTTGGTTGTTCAGCAGGTGAGAAATATGTATTGGTAGAGGCAAAAGTAACTTCAAATGCATATTTTAAACGGGGGATTTGCTTTAAAGTTAACCGATATTATTGTATATAGCTGCTGACCCAGATTCAATGGAAACAGCTGCCCACATACCACTTAAAGCAGGAGTCGGGAGGGGGCGGTTAGTTGCCACAAAATGGCAAATTAGTTTCAATTAAATAATGTTGTCGCAATTTAGAGACGACAGCAGGCAGGCAGCAGGCAAAATCCCAGTAGACAAGGGCTAGTCGCTCTCATCCTCTTTACTTCTCACCCCCTGCGCCAAGCTCTCACTGTATGTGTCTCTTAAAACAAATATGGAGACTCTCTGAGTTCATGCATAACGCAAATGCTGGAAACGCCACAAGGAGCAACAGCGTCCACAACATCCAGAGTCATTTCAACGTTGTCCTTGCCGTTGTCCTCCCAGCATGTCCACGCAATAACGATTGTGGCAGCATAATGCCCATAATGCCCTCATAATTACTGCACACACACACACACACACACACACACCCGATTCGCCCTTTCTCTGTTCGTTCATGGTCTCTCTGGCAGCCTCAAAAAATGGGCTTGGGGTATACTTGTACGTGTTGACAGGACATCACAATCTATGCCAGAACGCGCTCAGACAGAGTCCTGGAGAGTCTTCTTGGTCCATGCAATTTGCATTTAATGTACGCTTTGTTTTATTAATTTTGAGTGTACTCATTAAAATACACACGCAACATTTATGAAATTAATATTGGTCCAGTGTACAAACACACACTCGAACACACACACACACACACACACATACACCCAGCCATAAGGAGCATAAGCCGGAGAAAGCCAGACCAAGAAATGGTCTTTGAGTTTTTTTTTATAATGAGCAAAATGTGTTGTGCATAAATTTTCATTTCTATGAAAATTAAATAAATTATGCTTATTGCATATTTTTGGGGGTTGCTTGCTTTAACCAATTTGGCTACTTATGGAGGAATAATATCTTGAAATGTACCTGAAAATGCCTTCGAAAATATCATTATTAAATAGTATTAGCAGATTCCATTAAATTTAGATATGCATAAGCAGATATAGCATCCCTTTTCCAGTTGGTTATGTCTTGGAATTTTCACTTCCTAGAGAAATTCTTATAAGAACTGCAAAGAGACTGAATATATGTAAAATCTTTTACTTTAAAACTTACTTAAATTTGTTTGTCTGTTAGAAGACTTAATGTGCTTACTGTGGTGACTAAGATAGCTATACTTTGTATCTATGTGTGTATGTGTTTATGTCGAATTTCTTGGTAATCGTTTGATATCAGACATTTTAGTGAGAAGTGAGAGGTATTAGCTCTGCTTGGAATTGCTTTAAGCTATCGTTTTGCCTCATGTCTTCTTCCCTCTTAGGCTCTTTGATCTCTTTTGTACGTTCCATCCTTTTCATCAATAATTCAAAGTATTATAAAAATGTTTACAACAATATAATTTGCAGAACTTAAGAGTTACATTAAATGTCTTATTAAAGCGGTTCAATTGCTGTTATTATTATTTAATTTAGCCACTAAATCAACTGTAAAAGAGCAACTAAAAGAAATCTAGAGCAAATTTTTATGGCATAATCAACATTCTTGAGTAAAAACCTCAAATTCATTAGCTGGACGACGTCTTTCGGCATTATCTGACTTAACTCTCTAAGATGTAAGAGTACCTTAAGACACTTATTTACATTTTCTCACCTTACAGGTAAACGAAAGCTTCTACAATTTTTTTGAGTACATATTTGAGTTCTGAAGCCCCATTTCACTAAAGAAAAAATTATACGAATACATTTCTTCTATTATTTTGGAAAGTAGTCTTAGATCGTTAATAGAATTGATTATTGAAACCCAAAATTTAAAATTTCACCCGGTTAAGCGTTGATATACATAGCTGGAAAATTCTCTTAAACTCAAATTCATTCAGCCCATAAAATTAATTAAATTATGTTTATATATGTTAAAGCATTTGGGTAACATGGCTTTCCTTAAAGGCCATATTTCTCTTTGCCTTTTTTGGCTAACTGTTTAATGAGCTCTCAATATTTTGAGCAACAAGTTGTAGAGATTCAAAGAGCATTTCTCGATAGGGAAATGTTGATGTTTGTTCTTAGTTTTAGAGTCTAATCAACAAGCGGTTTCAATAATTTATTGCTCTCGGTCATAATCTATAATTAAAATCTGTTTTAACTGTCGCTGGCGGTGCATTTGTTGTTATTTGGGTACATTAATATTAATAGCTAATATTAAGCTCACTTAAATGGCTTAATTAAATTGCCACTTGAATAAAAATACATTGTCGCATTGCGTGTTTTCGTGTTTAAACCAAATGCATACAAAAAAATATTTAACCCGCCACAAACAATTAATCAGAGAGAGAGAGAGAGAGAGGGGGGGACAAAAACGTTTTTGCAACAAATTTGCATAAATTAAACAAACGATACAAAAAAAACAAAAAATTCTCGTAAACATAATTAGAAATGTGATAGTCCACAATTGATTTATGTAAATTGCAAAACCACAAAACAAAATGCAAATTTTGTAATATAACAAGAAAAAGACAAAAAAAAAAAAACAAAAAATATTACAAGTTTTACACTAGGCGAGTAAATAAATTAATATAAATCCATATATGAACATAAATAAATATTATTCGAGTACAACTTATTTGCATGTTAGATAATGGTTTGCTTTGGTTTGTCAATTCCCAACTAAATATTAATGCATTTTGATGCTGCATGTTGCATGCTACATGCTGCATGAGTGTGAATGTGCCATGTCGAATGTAATATCGAATGTCGGTTTCAGTTCGAAGAGCTGTGTGCAACCAAGTGCAAAACCAAATCAACCAAAAATGTGCGTAATAAATATTAATTGAATATACATTTTGCACTTCCATTTACCCTTTTCCTCCTCTTCCTTGCCTACCAATTGGATGTAATAAATTCAGTTTCAATAAATGAGAAGAAAACATTCCTCCATCAAGTTTGCTTTTCTAAATAACTATACTCAACAAATGACATTTGCATGAAATCACTTGCAATTGATTAGATGCTCCTAACTCAAGTGACTTAGTATTAGCTTTTTGTATCTCAAAGCTGGAAAAAGTAATTGTTCGTACAGCATTTCATTTGTATGGTCAGTTTATCAATTACCAACTTGAAGTGGCTTCAGCTTTTCATTTATTCCTATTCATTCCTTTGCTAGATTATCTTCTACTTCTTCTATGTTAGTAACTTCTTGAGTAAAAGAATTTCTTCTGTTCACCCAACAGAAAGAAAGATGGTTTTTTACGGTGGGTACATAACCGACTAAAAACTTGCTTCAAACATTATAAATTATATGGCCAATAGATGCGGCAAGGTTTTTAAGTGCTGTTGCATTAAGTGCAAGTTAAGTGGAAAAAATGTAGCATACTTTTGACAGTTCACAACGATATAAAAACGTAAACATTAACGCTGCCTTGCACCTTTATTAGAGGCGTTGTGAATAGAAAGTTTGTGAAACGAAAACATGATTAAACGTTAAATTTTTAGTCATAGGCTAAAATTGTTTGCTGATGTTTTATTTGACTTTTTAGGGATAAGAAAGGCTAAGCAAAACACTTTGAGTTGGTTGTACGAAAATTCTAATTAAACCGAGAAAAAATTGAAATCCCAATTAAGTCACTTAGGTCCAAGTTATTGAACCATCTACTAGGCCTTGCTCTATGGGGTTTGATGTAACTCCTTCAGTCCTTTTGAAAAATAAAAAATTATTGGGCCAAAAAAATGAATAAGATAGTAGTTAATACAGTAGTCTGATCTTGATGAAATTTGGCAAGCACGTTCGGAAATTGATCCAAAACTTTAATCTCGTCCGATCGTTCCTATAGAAGCTATATGATATAGTGGTCTGATTCGTGTAAGTCCAAGATATACAATTCCTACATTCAAACTTTTTAGCACTATAGCTTTCGTAGTCTATAAAGAGTTTGCTGATCCAGACGGACACGTCGCATCGTGCTGATCAAGAATATATATAATTTATATGGTACTTTCTTCTAAGAGAGGTTAAGCA
The DNA here is from genome assembly GCA_024703675.1 of Drosophila nebulosa. Classification (NCBI taxonomy): domain Eukaryota; kingdom Metazoa; phylum Arthropoda; class Insecta; order Diptera; family Drosophilidae; genus Drosophila; species Drosophila nebulosa. The sequence goes on along the minus strand of CM045724.1, from coordinate 3,036,572 downwards.
ATACACTTTAAGTTAATTGTACGAAAATTCTTCTGAAACCGAAAACAAGTTCAAGTTCCAAATACGATACAAATCAACAATCAAATAGGCCCTAACTCTAGCAAATTATATAATCTTAAGGTAAAAAAAATTGCATTGAGATATTAATAGAAGTGGCGGCACACAGCCGTTCAAGTTGATTAGAAGGACTTAAAACTTAATTTTATGTGACTTGAAATATGCTTAGACGATTGATTGTTAAATCAAATAATTTTTGAGAAAATGGTTTTAGTATTTTATTTAAACAGCTTTGTGATTATTCTAATTAATATGACTGTCATAAGTAGATAGATTAAAGAACTTGAATTTATTAAAAGTGTGGATCATTTAATTGAAATAAATTTGTCAAATGCAAAATTTGTTAGATTTCAACGTCAATTTTAGCTTAGCTAGCGATATTTGCTAGACCGTATGGAAATGCTTAATTGAGTGCCTATACCAAACAGAACTCCGCAAAAGCATTGCACACACCCACCGCAAACACACATACACACACACACACACACCTGTATATGGTCTAACATTTCAACACCTGAATGGTTTTGGGGGAAAATGCACTAGACATTTCGATGAGGGGCAGGTGGAGAGTGGGGGTAGTTGTCAAGTTGTCTTTGGCGTTTGCTCAAGTTGAAATGGCATAGAATCTGTTTTTGGTGTTCGAGTACATATTCAATCAATTCCAACTAAATAACATTTTCATGCATAATTTGCCATTGTCTGTCTATTTAGTAGGTGTGTAGGTGTATGTGTGTGTGTGTGAGCATGCTTAATATGGCAATTAAAAGATGATTCCAATTAAGAAGCAACTATTGGATTTTGCATAATCATGACACAATTTCTCGCCTCGGCCTTATTACGTTCAAAGCAAATTGTATTAGCATTCGATAGAGCTAAATTTTAATTGACATAATAAACTTCAAATTGAAGTGGTAATAATTTAAACAATGAAAAGGAAGACAAAACCCATCAGCTAAAAGGCTTTTCATTTAAGAGTGTGCAGTTGCGCTCCACCTTCGAAAATTCATCTCTTTAACATGGATCGCCTGAGCTCTTCGCTTAGAATTTCCATTGACCTTTGGCCTTTGCTTACCGCAGATGCGCTTAATTGGATATATGGAAACAAATGGTTTCAATTTTATAAATCTAATCATCTCCTAAAGGGTGGGTATTAAAGGCTTATTAACTCACCACCACCAATACGGCAATGGGCGTGGCATAAATAGGCAATTAATGTCTGGGAAAATCAAGTAGCTGACTTGAAAGTACTTTGTACCAAGAAGAGTTATAGCTTTAGGTTTATGATTGTAAATAATTTTGAGTTAAATTTTCTCCTCTTGGTTCATAAAATGAATTAATACTTTTTTGAAAGTATTAGCTTAGCTTGTCATTACTTTTTTCCATCTTTCTGGCAGTTTAAAAATTTCGTTCATTTTCTGAAACCAAAAATGAATCGGGACATTTTTTGACATCCCATTCTGAATTGAAGCATCATCTAATCAAAGCGTTCTGCATCGATCGATCCAAATGGCAGTCGGAAGGCACAAGATCTGGGCCAGCACTTCACATTTTACAAAGCATTCAAAATTAAACTTATTGTGCAAAATTCAAAGGCTTGTAATCGATCTCAACACTTTACGATACAGCAAAAATCACCTGTCGCCTTTAACCATTTACAGCACCTAGCGCCATCTTTTGGAAACGGACTGAATTAAGTCGTACACCTTGAAAATGTTTTTGAAATTTCTTCTTTTTGATTATTATCAAACCTTTGGTATGCCGGTTCGCAGTCAATACAACAAAAACAAGGTGATTCTTTGAAAAACCTCTTGAAAAGCTTCCAATTCGATTAGAATATCGATTCAGAGAATAAGAGCAATATTTCAATTCCCGGAGACTTTACTGTTCCCAAGATTGTGGGTCTTTTGCCTTTAATCCCCATTTTAACGAATGGGTCTTGCGTCTGGGGGTACCAGTATTGCGAAAGTATTCAAAATTCTGCACAACAACTTGATTGAAAACAAGCGTCATAATTGAACAATGGTGTCTATGGCTTTGGGCAAAGGTCTTTAACTTCCATCATATCGCAGTGGTTATAGCTTAGCTACTACAGCATCAAGGAAAACCAAATCATAGGAATACCTTGTGCTTCATTTATTGATCACACACCGGCAATCATAATGCTTTAATATTTACGAAAGTTTTTTAAATCTACATAGTTTTTGCGGTTATTCCCCTTCCCATTTTAAAAAGCCATTGGTCAATAGGTTTTAAAAGCAAAACAATATTTCTGTATTCGTGCCTGACTACTGCATTGTAAAAAGCAGTTAAAATCCTAATGGATGTTCTATCTTTTCGACTATTTAAATTTTTTATCTTTTGTCCAAACAATGAAACAACTTTAAATTGGAAAATTAGAAATGAGTTGAGCACATTATGAAAAGAACGTATTAAAGGACATCAGAAGATTTGCATAGCTAAAGATGAAGGAGATTTTACCAGTTAAAAAAGAGCAACAAATGAAACTGCAGTTTCCATTAGAAAACATTTTCATTCTAATGTCTGCTACTTCAATCTATCTTTTTGGTATTTTAATCAAATTTTCAAGTTAATTCAATTTGCTTTTCACTGATTCACACGTTTTTTGACTGGCTTAAATTTACCAAAAAGGCTTTTCTTCCCCTCACACACACTCACACACACACACACACACACACGTTAGTGTTAGAGCATACACACACACATACACTCATACTCACACATAGATAATTTGAAGCTCATTAAAACACATTCGCAGTCAACTGGCAAAAGTAGAGAGAGAGAAAAAAAGAAAAAAGAATGGAACATAAAAAATAGAGGAAAACTTCAAACTAAAAATGCCAACGCAGCGGCTGCTATAATGTGTCCATGTGTGTGTGTGTGTGTGTGTGTGTGTATGTGCCCTGTATCTCTTTTGTGTGAGTGTGTGTGCATTGTGCATTTGGTGAATAAAAATTTTGTGCAACGAAAATGAAATTTGCAACGGAAGTTATTTCACGCTTTGGAGCTCGCTCCCGCACGTCAAAACTAACTAACGAAGTAACAGGCAACAGGCAGCAGACAACAGGAGTAGAAGGAAGAAGCAGAAGCAGTAGCAGTAGCAGAAGCTGGAAAAGGATCAAGTGCAGTAAGACATGAAGGAGGGGAATTAAACTGTAAAACATGCTGTCAGTATGTCCATGTCAGTGTCTGTGTGTGAGTGTGAGTGTTAGTGTGGGTGTGAGTGTTAGTGTGGGTGTGTGTGTGTATATGATTGCCACATAATTGGTTTCAAGTTGCAACAACACCAACAGCAAGCCACATTGCAACAAGTTTAATTAACATAAAATATGCAACAAGGCAAGCCAAAAGAGTGCAAAGGGAAACAGAGAGATAGTGTGTGTGAGAGAGAGAGAGAGAGAGAAAGATTGGTGAATTTTTATTTTTTTTTTTGTATTTTGTAAATCGAATTACATGAGAAAATTATTATTACAGTCAGCCCACCTCTGAAAACAACGCACCTGAATATATATTTTGTTCCTTAACATAATTTCCAATAATAACGTATACTTATTTTTTCTTCCCCCTCCCCATAACCATACAACGTCCATCATTACGCTCATAATTACAACAACAGCTTGGCGATCCCAAATTGCGCTCTCTAGCGTACGTAATCAGCAAGAGAAAAGCAGTTTTTTTTTTTTTTTTTTTTGTTTGGTTCCTACAGACGCCGCTCATTTATTAATTCCAATCCATTTGTGCTCTTGATTTACGGTCCCTCCCCCCCACCACTCCTCTAGCAATAAATTGCGTAATAAATGAAGCTGTTGAAGGATATTGGTTAGCCTTCGACGACCCTTCGGCATCGGAATAGTTGTATGTCCGCATGTGTGCGGACAAGGACACTCACATGTGTGTGCGTGTGTGTATGTGTGGGTGCAGATTTTTGGGGCGTAAACATTGGAAAGTGAAAGCTGCTTTGCATTAATAAATGAAATATACGAAGGTAAGCAGGAATGGAAGAAGGGGGATGGGGTAAGTAGTTTTTGTGGTAACATTTGCCATGAAATTCTTTCGCTTGATGGCTGTAAAATTATAAATGTCAGTATATACGGTTAAACGCATTTAATTAAAAAAATTTAGTATTTGCTTTATACGAATTTTTCTGCATGTCGTAAGAAACTTTCTGATCTGTTTTTAACAACATTGTTTATATCGCGAACTTCTCGAAAAATGTTTGCATCGTATTTTCTTTAATTTTTTAACTATTTCCCTTGTTTTTGAAAACAAAATTGAGATAAAGGTTGGTTAAGAGTCTACGAAATGGAACTAAAAGACCAATTTTATAGTTAATACTTTATGATTTCTTTGAATTCATTTGTTTGCTTACAAAACTTTCAAACCTTTACTCAACGTTGATTTCAACTAACTTTGCTGCATATATTCAAAAAAAATAAAAAAAGAAAAGAAAAATGTAATTTTCATGAAACTCTTGAAATTCGTATTTGAAATATTCATTCCCCTATCTCTTCTCTTCTCCGCTGAAGTGCCTAAAGCTGTACCGAAAAGTGTTGAAGTGTTACACAACTTAAATTAAAATGACTTTGTCAAGTTGTTTTTCATTCCCTGCTACTCCTCATCCTTCCACTCAGCCCCCCCATACATCTTTTGTATTGCCATCCTCCCACTCAGCCCACCATACATCTTTTGTATTGCCATTAACTAAAAAAAAAAGTGCTGTAAATAATTTGAATTTAATACTTTATACTTATTTTTTGGTTTCTTTATTTTTTATTTTTTTTGTATTTTTTTCTCGTGCTGTTTGCTGCCTTTTTGCTTTCTACTTTGCCAGAAGTTTGTAATTATTTTCCTACTTCGTTTGCCACAAGTGTGAAAATAAGCACAACTTTTTCGTGTGAAGCCATTTTCCTTGTTTTTGGGTTTTCCCCCTCAACTCCCGATTTTCTTGCCACAATTTTCCTGGCCCTTGCAACAGTCACAAAAAGTGTGGCAAAAGTTTTTTTTATGGCTGCCGAGCAAGTTTTGCATTGTAAAATGGTATGAGTTGGTGGGCATTTTGAGGGGGCAAAGGGGGTGGTGAAAGGGAAAATGAAAAGAAAATAGGGAGCCATTAAAAATTGTATAGTAAAATAATACGGTCAATGGTTGGTGTCTGAACTAAAAGTTAGTCAAGTTTCCACCCAACAAAAAGAGAGAGAACAAAAAAAAAAAAAAAGATCAGAAAAACAACCACCAAAAATGTAATAAAAAGAGAGCGAGGGAGGTAGGAGTGATACAGAGTAAAGGTGCTAGAGGGCGGATGGGAAGGGAATACTTTGATAACAGCTGCTCCCTATAGGAAACCGGTTTTTCCGTCTATATGGGTTTTCCACCACTATCGAATTTTCATTTATTTTCTCTTAGATTTCTGCTTGGAGTGCTCGCAATTCTTGCGGTCCACAAAAACTTCATCTTCAAAGAGATCCTTAAAGATATGGCCACTCTAGATAATTATTTTTATAAAATAAATTCCAAATATCCCGACATTCAAAAGGATTTACTTGAGATTTTTCGAAGTGAACAATCTTTTACACCTCAGCGTTCGTTGACCTTAATACAGATACGTGGTAAGTACAGTCGATTAAATCCACACAATTTTCCGTATTAATTATACAAATATTTCTCATTCAGCTGCCTATAGTGAAATAACTGGCAATAGGTTTCCCGTAAAAGGTGGCACTCGTGTTCAAATGTGTTTCATTTTGACTTTACCATTTGTTTGCTGCTATTCCAATACAATTGGTTCACTTTGTTTTTATTTGATGAACTCAACTGACCCTGATGAGCAACATAACTACGATGAGAAGTAGGGAAACGGTGTGAAAGGAAATGGAGTGAAGGGCCTTGGCAACATAAAAAAAATTTAGTCAAAAATGTGCTACTTTAAATAGTTTACAAATCATTTAATGTTTAATTTTGAGTATTAAGTTCAATTCAGCTATATATTTTTATATCAAAATATATTTAGTTTATTTTGTAAAATGAATTTCGTCTTTGATCTTGTCTCTTTTTTGTTCACAGCAAAGACATTAACCAAGCTCAAGAGGAAAGTGGTTGTGGTCTCTGCTAACGGCTGTTATACAGATCTTAAAGGAATTTATAGCAAATTTAATATCAAAGGAAATTTGTGCATAAATTTTCTGTTTTTGATAAACTTTTATTTTAACCAGAATCAAAAATATAATTATTTTTTAATCGTTTACACTGGTTTACAAATCTAAGCGTCAACGAGTGAACCTTGAAATAAAATAACTTTTGATAGTAATGTGAGATGGCAAAACAACAAAATAGCATACTTTTTTTTTTTTGAATTGTTTTCGAGCCTAAAATAATATTTTATAATTATATATATTTAACGTACTCACTCAAATATTTTTCTCAACCATTTATGTCCATTTCGGTATTGTCTAACTTTTGTTCTGTTTCTTTAGTTTAGATAAAATCTGGAAAAAGTAAATTGTTAGAATTAGATTAGTTATTTTATAGAGGAATAGTTGGCTTAAGTTGGCTTACCTGTTTCCATATATCCAATGATCTCAATAATTTTGTTAATTTCTACTCAGGTTTGTTTGGATTCCACATAAACTTGCTTTAAAGTCTGTAAAATTGAAAATAATAAATAAGAAAAATAAATTTAACAACAAAAATATTGATTTTATCCTAAAATAATATTCAACAATGATCGAACGATCGAGGCGACGCCTCAGCAGTAAGTGATTTTACCTCTGCTAGCGTCGCTGCTTATATACCCTAAGAGCATCAGAATGTGAATAAGAAGCAGCGCTGCATTGAACAGCTGCATTGGCGCTCTCAATCGCGCTCTCGCGCTCGCCCCCATTCACTCACCCTCTCCCTCTCGACCACACTCAGTAGCAACTGCTTTAAGAAGAAGCACAGCTGAAGCAGCATTTACGCTGCAGCGAGCAGCTGCGCTAGCGCTCTCGCGCTCGCCCCCATTATCTCACCCTCTCCCGCTCGACTCCACTCAGTAGCAACTGCTTCAAGAAGAAGCACAGCTAAAGCATTTGCGTTGCAGCGAGCAGTTACGCTGGCGCTCTCTCACCCACCCAACACACTCACCCTCTCTCCCTCAACCTCACTCAGTGGTGCTTCTTCTTCTTTTTCTTCAAGTAGGAAATAAGCGCCGGCCTGGCCTTTTGCTCGCTGATTCTTCGAGCTGCTTTATAGTAATTTGTTTTTGTTAATTTAGAAAAAAAGAAAACCTAGAAAACTGTATTTAGAGCAATCCGATTGCATTTGGAATTTACATACCTCATATTAGTAATTAAGAATGTTCATATATGTTTTGTATTAGCGTATAATAACCTATAACACATCAGTTATGCCGTCAAACTGATTTCCCGCAATTAGTTTAAAAAACAATTCAATTAAAAGAAAAAATATTTATCAATGCATGAACAATTTTCTTTTTTTTTTTTTTACAATTTCAATTTCAATTTCCATTTAAATTATTGCTTACCACAAAACTCGAACTGAAAATACAAATAAATGATTGGATGACAGCATGTAACTACATCAAATCAAATGAAATGTCGCAGGACCCGCAGTTTTGTGCCAAAGCGAACCAAATCGAACCAAATACATTCAAAGCCAAACAACAATCCACAAATAAACAAACAGACAGACAGACAAACAAAAAGCAGACCAAACTAACCAACTAACAATCAAACAAATAAACAGCAAACTGCTTTCCAAGCAGACCACAGTGAATGGCTGGTGCATGGCAGGAAGGGAGTGGGTGGAACGGAGCTGAGTGAACTTAGTTGGGTCACGCAGTCGCAGAGCAAAGCATAATGAAACTAAATGCCGTAGCAAAGAAAAACCTTCCCCCCCCCGCCCCCAAAAACAAATTCATTACGGAACTACACCTCAGGGGGTGATAATTCGATTCAACGAAACTTTGGTGATTATTTATTGCTTCATGCGGTGAATGGGTCTCGGTCTCGGACTCGGACTCGAAACCAGTTCGGATTCGGTTGGCCATGCTCTGCCGCTGTGGGTGAATTGGGTGACTGGGTGAATTGGGTTGTTTAGAAGGCGGCATTCTGTTGCCAGCCGCCTCGAGTTGTCCCTGTGGTGTTTGGCTCTGCAAGTGTCATAAAATGTTTTGTGGCACAAAAACTGGGCACTGAAACTCATTATTTTGTTCATTAACACTTTTTTCTCCCCTTTTCTCTTGGTGTAATTTCATTTTTTTTCTGTTTCATTGGAGTCGTTGGTTTTTTTTTTTTGATTTTATTTAACTTTTTATGCTAGGTACCAAAAGTCATTCAAATGGGTATGCAGATCTTGATAGAAATTCTATAGATTTTTATACTATAAAAGCTAAAATCAATTAGTTAAAGTTAGGATGGACTTTAACCAAATGCAACAAATCGCACAAAGCGTTAGCTTAGACAATTAGTTTTATTTTTTAGCTCAACCAACTTTTGTTTCCAAGAAAAGTCCTCAATAGATGATAAATTTCTTTTTATCCATTCAGGAATGCCTTAGATAATTTGGTTACTTATGTATTAGTAAAACAAAGCAAAAGGACTGAAGCCTGCTTCCATGTTTAGTGTGCCATTTTTACGTTACAAATTTACTTAGTCAGGATATCCCAGGATATCTCTAAGTCGACTTCGAGAGCTTTATTCCGCGCCTGTACTTATATACATATAAGTTTTATTTTTTTTTTGTTGTGCCTGGCCACCGGGACCATCAATTAAATTATGCGACCTTTGTCTTTTCCCCCCCTCCTACCACACTTAGCCCATATTGTGGTCACCCTCATTTCATTTTGCCGTGCATAACAAATTTTATTTATGCGCCTAAGACAAAACCACATAAAATTGTTTTAAGTTTATTTTTACAACCAAATTTGTTTTTTTTTTTGTTTTTTTTTGCTTTGTTTTGTTATTTGGTGTTTTTAGTTTTCTATGGGCATAAACATTTTTTATGTTTCATTAAGTTGATGTTGTTGTTGGTGTTGTTGCTGGTTGTGTTTTGTTTGTTTGTTATCAGTCGCCATGTCGGCGGTCTTAACTTTTGCCTGTATATGGAAAGCCTGCTTTAATTCATTAGTGGCAAGGACAAGTGGAGTGGAGTGGAGTGGAGTAAAGTGAGGCTGGGCGATCCCTTTTTGTTTTGCCACTGCTGCTGGTTATGGGGCACTTTGGCAGAGGAGTTATAAAATGTTATCGAGGGCGCTGGTTTTTATGTCTCAGGGTCAGATAAATGTGTTTATTGGGCACTTTTTAGGCAAAAGTTGTCCGCCATTTTCGCTGCCCGAATGGCTACGGTAGCTTAGGCATTTCCGTTTAATTTTTGTGGGTCGTTAAGACAGATTTGTTAAGGGATTAGTCAAACGCTGGGGTATCATTAAGACAGCCTAAAAGTTATCCCAAAAGTACTGAAAACAAGATAGAGAGAATGTAAAAGAAGGAGAAAATTAAACCCTTCTTTGAATTTGTTACTTCTCCACTTTAATAATTTAATTCAATTTAACAAAAATCTTTCACTACCTCAACTCAAGAAAAAAAATAACACGAAAATCACTATCAACAAAATTCAATTTATTGGTAACGAATAAGAGAAAAACTTACACTGAAAAAAATTTAGAAGACTTTGTTATATTCTGAAGGGGAGACATACTTGTAAAATCCTTCATTCTCACTCTCGGCCTAGATAACTAGAAGAGAATTTCATTTTATTTAGAAAATTTTCCTGCGATTCGATACGATTTCATTTTATTGTAAGCCTTTTTTTTTTTTGCTGTGAACATAAACAACTTTTATGCTAAATGACTTAAGCACATTTGAGGATTTTATGGACTCAATTCCAGATTTTCACCATTTTCACATTTCTCAAACACACACACACACACACAGGGAGAGGGAGAGAGAGAATGAAACAAATACAATTGACAGTCGAATATGTTGGTAATTTAAGATTCATGTCAGAGGAGAAAGACAAAATTGAAGAAACAGAAAAGTTGCTAGGAGGGTTAGGCTACGGGCGGGATAAAATAAGTGGAGTATGCCCAAAGTGATTTTATTTTTCATTGACAATTGTCTACGACTCACAGAGATAGAGATGGAGATAGAGATAGAGATAGAGACACACTCAAAGTTCGTGTGGGAGTTGTAGTTGAAGGCTTTTTATTATGCCTGCCGGGAAATATATTGGAAACATTTGAGTGAATTTATTAGCGACACATATATATGACATTTGACACATTGTCTAACTTCCTATGCGTTTGCGTGTGTGTGTGTGCGTGTGTAGGTGTTTGTTAGTCGCATTAGATGACGCACAGCACGTGTTATACCCCATGTTGTTTGTCATTTTCCCCCTTTTGTTGCTGTCATCTCTCTTTGGCTGCTCCTGTCAACAATGCTCTCATAAATCGCAAATTATCCACGCAGCCACACCCACGCATATACCCACACACACACACACACACACACACACACACACACTCACACACATCAATGCACACGCAAACACACACTAGAGATGCATGTGGCTTGGCTTTTGTTCATTTTCTTTGTTTTGTATGTGTCTCTCTATACCCCCTCTTTTCCCCGCCTCTCTGTGTGCATTGCATTTTCAATTGTGCATCATCGAATGGCATTGAGCATCGCTGCGATTCTTGTGCAAAAATGGAAAATGCATTCGAAAATTCAAACACTCAACTTCACACATTGTCTGCATTTTATTGCATTAGTAAGTCGTCCTCTCAGTAGTGCCAATGCCAGTACCCCCAACCCATGCCCTGTCCCACAAACAACTGTGAATGGGCCTCATTGCCCTTGTTGTTGGCTATTGGTGTTCGGTGCCGAGAGCCTGTTTTATGGTGGCTCATATCAGATATGGATACTGTCCCAACTGAAACAAACAATTCGATTCGTTTGTTGCAGCTCAAATGTTTCCAATAATTAATATAAAAACCCAACAGAAAACAAACAACTATTTTTTCTTCTTATTTACGCATGTTAATCAATGAAATGTATCAAATAACAATGAAAATTACATTTTATTTTTGCGCAAAGCTGGCCTTAAACAAATTTAATGATTGAAACTTATACAAACCATAACTTGCTTAAGATGGGCAAGAAATTAATCTTTTTAAGGTTCTTACTCTTTCCTAAGAGCAGCAAAGTTTTAAATATTTTATATATGAATTTTAGTTTTCCTTTTCAAGTAAAGGCTAGAAATAAACCTTTTCTACTTCACTGGACCCAAACTTTGATGACATGGATACGATACTTAAGTAGTTTTTTGTACGCTAAACAAAAATTGAAATAAAAATAAATAACCTTACACAATGGAGGAGGTATAATAAAACTATTAAAAGTAATATTGTTCATGCCATTATTCTATACGTATGCATAAATGCACTTATATGAATATTTATAGCTATTTGTTTTGGGAAAATAAATGCGCCATTAAAAAAAATATAGCATACATTTAAGCGTCGCAATAGGCGACAGGGCCGCAAATGCCCCAAAACTAAATGAACTGCAAACAGAACAGGCACAAGGCGACATATAAATATAAGTTTCTCTATGTGTCCATTGCAGATGTTTGTAGTTGGACCCTCTCCCCACCCACCCACCCACCCATCACCCACTAGTAACTTGCTACTCGCAACTTCCTAGCAGGCAAGAGAAAAGAAAATTGTCATTGAACTCTATGTAGTAGATGTAGGAAAACAAGGCGTGGCCGCCCATTGAAATCTATTTAATTGCAAAATCACAGCCAAAATGTCGTGTGTGTGTGTGTGTGTGTGTGTGCTTGGGATTGTTTTTCTTTGGTGATTTCTTTCTTGGCTTAAGCATCATTGGGTACCGGCTCGTTGCCAGAAACCTGAGCCGGATGAAGCAAAATGCCGTCGAGATGCTTGCCAGCATCATCGTCAATGCAATCATCATCTGTGTGCGTCGCTGCCGCTGCCGCTGCCTCTGTCTTTTCGCTGTTGGCTTGGCACTGAGCTGCTGCGCAACGAGAACTCAAAAAATAAATAGAAAAATAGAATGCCGACTACAACAAAACTGCATAAATTTAATGCGGATTTTGGCAAACGTTGCGACAACGCTGGGTTCACGTGCCAAGTTCTGGGACAGGACATGGCCAGGAACGGACACGGATACGGACACGGACACTGGCACGGGCACGGGCACGGTCAGGACAACGACGTGCAAGCTAAACATCTCTCTAGGCCTCGCACCATGAAATTCTATGCATTTCCGTGTTGGCATTTGTCGCTTAGTTCATTGTGTGAACAACTGTACAACTGGCGCAGTGACGCAAAATGCCTTGAAAAATATGTCAAATATGAAATATGTGCTATCAAATGATTTAGGCATTTCACTTTTTCACAAGCAATTTGCCAGCCTTTGAAGTAACATCGTAAAAAAAAAGGTAAATAAAATTTAATTATTTAAAATTTTTTTCATTATCAATTATTTTCTTTTCGCACAGCTGCCAAGATGTCGTATAGCCTATTGCTTGTTAAGATAACTCCGGACAATCGTTCACGCATTTTTGCCAAATACCAGAGCGTCAACGAGTGCATTGAGGGCGTTTGCAAATTATATGAGGATCATCTTAGGGCCCGAAATCTGAACCCGAGTTCAAGTACCGCTACCTACAAATTGATTCAATTGTTTCAGTTCATTGACAATCTGGAGGAAATCTATTGTATGGTCTATCAAAAGGGCAGTGGCACCTATGCTCCCTTCAAAAGGAATTGGATCAAGGAGAAGATTTTGATTCTAATGCAGAATGCAACATTGAAGCCACATTAGATGAAAATCGCAAATTGAATGAAAAGAAAGAAAAGGGGTAAAGGGACAGCACACCAAAACAAATGAAATGAGCGAGAAATAAAAAACTTTCAATAATCTTTAATCTTTTATCAGTCGGGAGTTGTTTAATGTTTTAAAATTTTTAATGTCGATTTGGCTTTCGAATTCATTGAGAAACTTTGTAGGCATTTGTCAACAATTTAAAGTATTTAATGTAGGGCTGGGAAACTATCGATGGCACAATCGAGATATCGAATATTTACTTTTTTGCGCCATTATCAATTGTATTTGGCCACTATTGCTAGTATAACATAAATTTAATTTATGTTAATTGTTTTTCTTTGTTTTTTATTTTTTTGCAAGTTTGAGACCTGAGGTACGTTAATTTAATTTTAGTTTGGAAAAAATTAACAATAAATAAAATTTTTGGTTTGTTAACTAAGATAAGTTATATTTATATTTATGAAAAAAAATATTTTCGCATTCATTTTTTGAAAAATTATACTTAATGTATTTAATTTCTTTTATTTTTATTTTGAACTCTTTTTTTGTTTGTTTTTTGCTAAAAAAATGCAAATGATTCAAAGCTTGTGTAAATTTTTTTTTAAAAATTTTTTTAAATCCTATTAATGTAGGTTAAAAAGCACTATCGACACCAAAAATATCGAATGGCGCCACTATCGACAGTTTCCCAGCTCTAATTCAATGGCCTTTTTGTTGCCTGCTTACAGCAGGAGTCAGTTGAACTACCCGAAATTTATCGAAATATTGCAAATAGTCCTGAATAGTCCTGGCATGCAATGCGCAACGTAACCGCTGCATAGCTAATTGTGGGGATATATACGCCAGCTGCAGATGCAGGACTGGGGCTAACATGCAAATTTCGAATGCCATCGAAACAGGCGAGGCCATTGATTAGGCCAACTCATTAACTGAAATGGCAATTAACCAGGGGATTAGGATTCACACTCCCATTCATGAATTTGCAGAAGATTCATGAAAACCCGAAAGGTATTCCATATTGTTATACATTTAGTGAATTATTTGAACAATTTTGTTTTGGTAAATTCCACTGTGAGTTTTGGGCAACCAGCAAGAGAACTTGAAACCTCCACTATCCTCTTAATATATATGTATGTAGGTAGGTATGTATGCATTATAATTTGAGTGGCACGTTGAGAGTGGCTTTTGTTTTGCTTTTAATTAGATTTACATTGGCCACTTTTCAGTTCAGTTCAGTCCAGTCTCAACCGCCCGCACCCTACTCCTGCAGCTTCTGCTCCTGCCACTTGCCACTTGCCATCAGAGCCTAACTAGGCAATGCGCTTTGTTTATTTTGGCGCCTTCTGCAGTGGTCTCCCCTTACCCTGACGCTGGCTCTGGCTCTGGTTCTGCTCTCAATCCATTTGAGCAACTAACCAACATCATTTTCATTTGCCTTTCTGTCTCTATATATATTTTTTTTTCGTTTGTTTGTTGTTTCTTTTAGACTTGTTTTTTGTTTCAACTTATTTTCAACAGCTTCACTTTTTGCACTTCCGCTTTGTGTGTCACTAATTGCTTTTGTGTTGCAGTATTTACAATTGTTTTGATTCATTTCTTGCTGACCCTGCCCATACTATACTGCCCACCCTGCCTACCTATCTAACCACCCATCCACCCATCCTCTCTTCCTCTATGCTGGCCTCAGTCAGCATACAATCCTGCTTAATTAAATGCACTTTGAATGTCCTGTCTTTGGCTCGGCTCTTCAGCATTTGGCTTCTAGGCATTTTGTGTCATGTTCACTTTGCCCTCTCTTCCCCCCGTCTCCTTCTCTCTCTCTCTCATCATCAGTTTCTCTAAATGAAATTTAATGAAATTTTATTGCTGCATTGTTAATTGGCAGACACGCATAAACACACACATACAAACACACAGAGAGAAACGCAAAATTTGTCTAAATTTTTTGTACTTATTCTTCAAATTCTTGTCTTTCTTTTTTCTTTTTTGTATTGAAACTTAATTAGCTGCAAGATCCCAAACTTAAATGAGGAAAATAACTCAAGAATAATATGCACAAGCCAAGTGAAGGCACTTGATGAGGCTGCTAATTCAAAACCGGAAAAGCTTTTAACCAATTTACATAATTTGCCCAGGACTCTAGACTTCGCTCGCTCTCTCTTACTCTCTCTCTCTCTGTCTGTTTGGTCAGGCTATTTTTCTTCAAGTCTCTACGGCGACGACCAACGACGACGACAACGACATCTTTAAAGAAATTAATTAATGAAATGTTGATTAACTTTTGCCAGGCCAACCAACCAGCCAGCCAAACAACCAAACAACCAACCAACCAACCAACCAGCCAAGCAGCCGACAGTCCAAGACTGCGTCTACGTCTCCGTCTCCATCTCCATCTCTGTCTGAGATTTATGTCATGGCATTTATCATGGCGTAAAAGAGTAAACAACTGTTGGGCGTTACGGATTTTCAAATAGTGGGCGTGGGCTTGCGCATGATCCACAAAATTATGCGCACTAAAGCAATTTACAATTCGTAAAATTCACGTTTTTTATGTTAATGTTAATTTTTTTTGTTCCTGTTTTTCTGAACCCTTGCAAAAAAGGTTAAATTAACTGTGACCAAATGATGATTACGCTTAAAAGAAAACTGAATTTTATAGAGTATACACATTCGTCATTAGCAAGATCTCTTCTTGGCTTAGCTATCTTAATCTTAACCTTTGGTCGCTGTCATATGACTATTTCGATTTCTAGGATTAACTTTTACTTCCGAGGGTATACAAACTTCGAGACGCTTTAAAAAGTGTGTTCAACATTCACGTTTTTTGGTGTATTCTATTTTTTTTTGGTAATTTCAGCCAAATGAGTAAGGCGTGGCTGTTTGGATTTGCCTTCAGTGCGAGGCTAATTAGTGTAATGCACTACAAAAAACAAAACAAAAACAAAAAAAAAACAAAAAAATGGAAAGAAAAGCTTAATCTGCAATCTTAAGAGGTTAAAATTCAGCGAAAAAAAAGGCTTTGAGAATTACTCTATAAAGGAGAACAGATTAGAGGTGGAAAACTATCGATAGCCTAAATAATCGATAGTCCAAAAAACATTTAAGAAGTGAGTTGCTTAATACCTATTTTTGTGATTTAGTTGCAATCAGAAGTGTTTTTTTTTGTGTCTGGCATATTGGGACTATCGACTGTTTTGACTATCGATAGTTTTCCAACTCTAGAACAGAGGTGCTTTTAAAATGCTCTAATCAATCAGTCTGCCCTTTAAGTTTAAATTAGAAATAATTAGCGATTAGCATATTTTGGGAATGGCAAACGAAATAGAAAAGCCATATGGAACTGAAGTGAATTATTTGAGAAAATTAAGGGTATACAAAGCGCATTGCGAGTCGGGCAATGCGATTAATCATTGTCGACCAGGGCAAGGATTATTCCTGAATGGGGAGAATGATGTATTTTGGTTGGTGGTCGGGTGAAAACTCGTCAAGTCGCCTGTTGTTTTGTGTGTGCCTTTGCTTTGCTGATTGATTTATGTTTTAAAGCCCATTGTGTGACCATCTCGAATGCCATGTCCCCTCCCCCCTCCCCGCTCTGACGCTTGGCGTAGGCTTAGGTGAGGGCGGATGAAGTTTAATTAGTTTGACCAGGTGCGCAGGGATGACCTGAGGCCTCAAGTTACAAACGTTATTAGTCAAAGTCGTGTGATAAGTCAAAGGAATAAGTCTTTTTTGTCAAACGGGTGGAGTGAAGACGGTGTGATGGGTGTCCTTTGGCGGATGTCGACTTATCACCCGTTGTCTGATTATAAAAATTGAATAAAAAATGTTTAGCCAATAAAACATTTTGACGTGCAATTCATACCTTTTGTCGCATTTACGGCCAAAATGCCAAAAAGAAGAAGACCAAAAAAAAAACAAAAAAAAGTCATCCCTTACCCTTTTTTGAGCCCTTTTCGCGCTATTACGGCCAGACTCCCCCAAAGCGTCCTCTTGCCCTATAAATAACATGACACAATCTATGGCAGGAGAGAAGGAATAAAACATTATTTGGCAATAAAATGGAAAATGGAAATCGATTCCGAGCATGGGGCGAGGAGCAAAGTTGACAAATAGCAGCCAAGGAACAAATGGAGCGCCGTAAGAAAAATAATATCGACTATCAAGGATTTTTTCCTACAAATTTCGTTGCGTTGTACTCCTGGCTCCTGCCGGCGTTGCTGCTGCTGCCGCTGCTGCTGCGACAATTTACATGCCCCAATTGCAGTTGCCCCGCCCCAATGGCTGTCCTTGTCGCCTATACCAGTCATGGCCCTAGATACTCGTCCATTGCCTGGCACGTCGTTCAAATTGAAAATTTTTCGTACTCGTCGCACACACACACACACCACACACACACACACACATCCTTTGTGATGCTGCTGCTTCTCCTTCTGCTTCTGTCTCTCCTTTTGTACTTGTCATTTATGAAAATTTGTTTATTTTCGTAATGCTCCATTTGCAAATGTAGCCAAAGTAAATATTGCTTGCTCTTCTCATATGGAGTAACCATTACTCTTCCCCTTCCCCTGCACCATTCAATTCATTTTTTTTTGTTATGCGTCGCATAATTCATAGACTTTTGTTACCAATTTTCCATCTACCCGTGTAATAGCCATTTGTGGCCTATTGAGTCATTTGAAATAATTTTTAAAAATTCATTATTGATTATTAATTTTATATATTTATTTCAAAGCATAAATTATACTATAAGCTTTCAGCAAGGACATCGAGCTTATAATTAATGTATGCATTCGCCAGGACACAAGGACAACAACAGTTAAATTAATTGGCAATTAATTATAGTTTATGCTAAATGCTGGCCAGCGGCTCTGCCATTGTTTATGCCCACCAACAAAAGGCAATTAAATGTCTTTGTTTGTTAGTTAGCAAAAAAAAAGAGAAAGCAAATAAATTTTAAATACAATTCAATTGATGAGCATCATAAATTAGAGATGGAAAACTATCGATAGTCCAAACAGTCGACAGTCCCAATAGCATTTAAAACTTATTCAAATATATCATTCTTCATTTTGGTATCAAGCAACTCACTTCTTAAATGTTATTTGGACTATCGACCGTTTAGGCTATCGATAGTTTTCCACCTCTATCATAAATCATACAGATCAAGAGGGGGAGGGAGAATATTAAGATTTCTTTTTTTTAGAAAAAGTTTAGAGTCGCCAAGTCTCAAAGTTGCTTATATTACCGCTTATTGCATATTAAAATTAAAATTTTGTATCCTTTTAGGAGCCACAGCAGAAACGAAATAAAGTACTTTCTTCCTGGCCTCCATTGATACGATCCAGGGCTTCCGATGTGGAAAGAGAAACCCCACGGGCTTTGGCTGATGTGAGTGAGGGAGAATGTTTTTGCTGTTCCAGTATCTGTTGGGTGAGCAATTCAAAGAGTTCGGTAACGCCCACATTCTCTTTGGCGGACGTTTCCACATATTGAGCACCTACGGTTTCAGCATATTGCGAAGCTAGATCATAGTCGATGACACGCTGCTCATCCAGATCAATTTTATTGCCGACTATAATGAGAACAATATCATTGCCCATCATCTCTTTTAGTTCGCGCACCCATAATTTGACTTTTAAAAATGAATTCTGATCGGTTATATCGTAGACGAGAAGAGCGCCATCCGAGCCCCGATAATAGATGGGACCCAAGGCATGGAATCTCTCCTGACCGGCTGTGTCCCAGATATTCAACTGAGCCCTTCTCTGATCTGGCATTATAATGATTTTGCTGACAAACGATGCCTGCAAAGTGCTCAGGTTTTGGCTATTGAACTTGTCTTCCATGTGACGCAACACCAACGAGGTCTTGCCCACAAATCCCTCGCCCAGCAGCACTGCCTTAAAATTGGGCATCGGTTTGGTCTTCAAGCTGCGTGTGCTCATTGTGTTGGCCGTTTTTTTTTTTTGGAAGTGGCTTAAAGTATTTGTATGTGTGTGTCTAGCAATTCAACCCATCAGCAAAAAATTGTGGTGCAACTGGAAAATTTAGATTGACTTTGCCACAACAACTATGATTGAAATAAAATATATATATGAATATACTTTATAAACTTAGTTGTGTCTTGTGCCAAAAAGCTCAAATCAATTATGTATCTTTATTTATGTATTTTAGCAGAGATTTACAGAATTACAGCAAATAGCAATGATATATATTTCTATCATAAAGCAAAAGTCCAATAACACACAAAACTAAACTTCCGCCAGGCATAGATTTTTTCATAAATTTTCATAAACTAAACCGAAGCAGTAGCCAACAACAAACAACAAACAACAAACAACCAACAACAACAACAAGAACCACCACCAACATTCACCACAGAAACCAGCAAAGGAAAACTGTAAACATATTTCCCATATTACGTCACAGTTGTAGTTGTAGTTGTAGTTACAGTTAGTTTTGGGGAAAATCAAATGAAAATGCCAACGAAAAACAACAACAAAGAATCGGTAAAATGAATTAAAGTGTCGATTCAAAGATACCCTTTGACTTACTTAAATATTTCTAAAAGCAAAGACTATTAACAATAGACAGACCCCTCTCTCTCTCTCTCTAGTCAAACTGTTTAGAAAAAAAGTTTACAGAAACCCACAAAGTTAAATTAACTAATTTTCAAACTTAAATCAGAATTATATAAATACATATATCTACATCAAGCTACATCTTTATATAGACGCATTATTGGGGCCAAATTCGAAAGTTTCTTCTTAATATCCTTAATGACTTTTGGGCATACCCTTTTTGCTTTATGAGGACAGGGTATCAAAAAACAGCAAAATGCGAAATCGAGCCATAAAAATGACTGAGGCTAAAAACAGTCAAACTTATGTCGTGTGCCCCAAACAATTCCCCCGCATAGACAATTCGCGACTGGGGTGCTTATATTTTATTGCTATTATCCTGTTTACTTCATGTTTATACACACACACACACACACACACAGATACTATATGTATATGGATATGGAATGGTGTGCGAATTAGTTGTGACAGCAAAAAAAGGAAAGTGATTTCCACTATTCTTATTTTTTTTTTTTTTTTGGTTACAATTGAAATGAACTTCGAAGGGGAGAACAACGATTAGGAAGGGAGTGTCGGGGTTAGAGGAATAGGGAAGTAATGGCGTATGGCAGAGTGACGTGTTGATATTTACTTACAAAATACTGTTAGATGAAAAGGGAATCAGAAGTCAAAGTCAAAGTTAGAATCATATGTCGCCGTGTGGTTTTTATGACTCGAAGCATTCTTCGTTTTTCGTTTTTTTTTTCTCCCCCTTCAGTTTTCATGCTATTTGATAAGAAAAGTGCTAGCCTTGTACCTTTCTGTTTTTCCTTCATTTCTCTTCTTGTCCTTTCCTGTTTTGACTGCAAGTATACAGTGGAAAAAAACGCAAGTCATGTACTCGTAAAATGTTATCTAGTACCAGTTTCTTTTCAAAATTTTTGCACCCAGATGATATGATGAAGGAGCGGCGATTGACAGTGGCCCACTTGCATTTTTTAGTCCTTTTTTGGTGGACGATATTTGCAGTAGAGACTAGAATTTTAGAAAGACAGTAATTAGCATTACTTTTCTTGAAGGTCCAGAAATAAAACCGAACGATGCAGAAAGTTTCTTCTTTTGTCTTGGCTTTCTAGTTAAGAAAAAGTCGTGAATGAAATGCCTACTTTAGGTTTAACAGAAACTCTTGAAACAGGTAAAAAAAAAATATTTTTCTGATTCTTTTGCATTGCTAAGATCATATTGGTTAACTACTTACTTCAGCTAGTCGGTCCAAAAACTACTTTACGATACCAATGGTTAACGGTTACCGAAATTGCCTTTGAAATCTAGCCTTTTTTAATACTTTTAGCGGTTTCCAACACTAAAATGCGAGTAGCTCAAGTAAATTACTTAAGTACGGCTTACATTCTGAGTATATTATTTGGTGTTCTTCTTATCGAAGTAGTCCTTTATTATTTGTTTTCCTTTTGAATAAGATTTAGCCGTGTTATAAGTTAGAAAGAGATTGTAGATGTGCCTTCTAATGGACATGTTAGTATTTATCGATAGCACTTGATATCGACGCCGTAAAAGGAAAAAAATGTTCGTAATTTCAAAACAAAACTCCGCGTTGATAAAATAGTCTACTGTTTAGACATACGGGCACAGCAGTTGTTATAAGTGAAGGAAGGGTCGATTCAGCAATATCCATAAAGAAAATTACATCAGTCTTACACTAGATACAAAAGATAATATCTTTTTCAAAAACTTTCAGTTCTTGTCGTTAATTAGGATTCTGAAAGAGTTTAAAAGATATTGAAAAAGCAATCAAAAAATGATATCAGTGCAGAAGTATAAAGTACAACTGATCCCATTGTACAGCATACTAATCATTTTTTATCCCCATCTCTTAGTTTGGCTTAGTATGTACATATACTATATGGAGTGAGTGTGATGGAGTGTGGAGTGTGTGTGCGTGTGTGCTCTTGGATTGGGGCGGAAGGGGATAAAAGCATTGAATATATAAGATGACGACAACATTGCCATATTTTCAAATTGAGTATACAAGTGCTTTTGGCTTCCCCTCGCAGCAACAGCAGCAACTGTCAATGGGTTTTTGCTTTAATAAACATTTCCATGACTTTTGTCCAAGTTGGCTTAAAGTTGGGACGACAAAAGTGTCCGCAAGAAGCAAACAAATAAATTACTTTGTCATTTACAAAAACAAAAAAACAACAAATCACGTAATGCATGCATAAATTTACACAATTTTCACAAGTAGCCCACAAAAAGTGGTCACAGAAGTCTCGCCCACACACTAGCACAGAGTTGGGGATAAAAAGAGAAACGAAAAGAGAGAGAGAGAGAGGGAGAGGGGGGGGGTAGAAAGACACAAACGCAGATACAGAGACACTTTCCAAGGATCTGGTGCTCTGGCTCCTGCTGCTGCTTCTGCTGCTTTTCCAATGACTCGTTTTCTAATTTATGAGTCAAAGCAAAATGACAATTTTCGGCACAATTTTCGCGCAGCATTCAAGAGGAACTATGTCTGTCTGGAAAATTTTCAGTTGATATATAAAACTTTACGCTGCATAACGAGCTAACGATGCGGAAACCTGAAGAAAGTTCTGTTATCAATTTCAGTGGCAACAAATAAATTTGAATTTAACACGAGGGCGGGCCATTTTTCAGTCAACTCTCTCCCTCGCTTCAACTCTCTGAATTATGGTTGCCACCTACAAAGCAGGCTTAAACAGGCCTTGTCCTTTGTTCTGTGTCCCCCTTCTTGACGTCTCTTGGAGAAGTTTTCCTATTAATTTTCAAAATAATTAACTAATTTATCAATTCATGTTACCTTTTTGACATGCTAATCTCAGGAATTTGAAATGAAATAAACTTTAGAATTGCGTTTTTTTTTTGTTTTAACCCTGTTTTTTTGTTTGAAAACCCTGAAACTATTTTAAAAATGTTTCACGTATAAAGCATTTCCCTGTCGGGTTGCCTTCAATGGAATTCGGAATGCATTATAAGTAGATATAAAGCTTTGTTTTTAAAGGTTCTACAAATGGACTTAGCTCTCACTTTCTCTAAAAAAAAAAACTACTATAAATTGTTTCTTTCAAATGATAAGTTTGCATCTTAAAAAAAACCAACTAAATCAATTTTTCCTTTTTGTATTCTTCTTTCGGCCTTATGCCTTTCAGTTATGCAAGTGTTTTGGTTATAAAATCAATTTCCGTTAAAGAATTCAATTTCCGAATGCAATAATTATGGCAAGTGTCAAATGCAAAGTAAGTAAAGAACGTCGTCAACGACTTTGCAACGACTTTTAGATACCGTGAATTTTATGTGGCTTAACTTTCAGGCTTACTTCGCATGTTTACAGGGTATACTCTGGTCGAATGCATCGAATTGCAAGAGAAAAAAAGCCACAAACGAGAATTATCTTTCCGTGTGTTTTTTTTGACCCCACCAACTGGAATTGTGTTTCCATTTCGTATGCAGCGTCAATTAATAACTTTTTTTTTTTATTTTGTTTTGTTTCTTCTTTTTGTTTTCCATTTTGAGAAGGTAGAAATATCGTATAAATCCTTGAGCATTTAATTCGAACAATAAGAAAAATAATTACAAGTGCTGAGCACGTGAGTCAAGAGCACTTTCAGTTGTTGGGATAAGCCGTGAAAGAATTACGGAATGACTGACTGACTGGCTGACGTAAGGACGGAGAGACGAACGGAGAGTAGGCGAACTGACAGTCAGCCGCCGGAAGCAGCAACATAGTCCGCGTGTGTGTGTGTGTGTGTGTGTGTGTGAGTAAGTGGGTTTACTTGTCAGGCAGTTAATCTAAGCCATCAGGAGCCCAAGCTGAGCTATATACAGATATCCACAGAAGCAGGCAGCCGGCAGAGTCAGCGGAAAACGTTGTACACCAGGTGCAATTAAGAATTTTGCACGGAAGCCAAGTCGAGTCAACAGAATCACCACTCCCTGCCATCTCCCTCCTTCTCTCTCTCTCTATCCATCTCACTGGATTCCACGTCTAGGCAGTCGTCAGCCGTAGTCGCCGTCGTCGTCGTCGTCTTCTTCTTGCTATCTTTTTACCCTATCCAACAGGCGTAGTAATCCTTCCCTCACCTCCTTCTACTCCTACTCCTACTCCTACTCCTTGTTCGTTGCTCGTTTACTATTCATTCTAGCGTGCCATTAAGATTTGTTGTTTGAATACATTTACCATTTGTTAGTGTAACTGTGTGTGTGTGCTGGTGTGTGTGTGTGTGTGTGTTGGTGTTCGTGTTTCATTTTGCACTCACAGCAATTATTTACCTGCGCTTAAAGCTAAAAGGCTTTAATTGCGCGATTATTTGTCTTCTTCATTAAGCGAAACACGCAAATCTCAAAGGCAATAGCAAAAGCAAAGGAAAGCAAAAGGCTTTGAGCATTAAATGAGTTCACAAGGAGCACTGCAGTATGAAGGAGTGAAGTGTGTTGAAAGTGTTTTGGCATATAGTAGACACAGTGTGTCTAAGAAGTAGACACCTTGCCACAGGTGTAACAATCTAATCCTAAAGATTGAAATTGACTTGATGCATTTGCATCTCAAGTGTTCACTTGAAATAGGAGTTAATGTTTACGTTGAGAAAATTTAGGAAAATTATAACTTTATAACATTATAACATTAGGTTTGTTTCTGAAATATGATATTGGGATAGCTTTTAGTGCTGGAGATATATCGTCATTCATTTACATCAACATTTTTATCTTTCTTATGGATCCCTCATCGATGTATCGATCTTTGTATCGAAATATTTAAACTCCCTGAAATATGTGATAAACAAAGTTAAAAGATGAAACATTTTAAGTTTCAAAAAGATTAAAGACTTAAAAAATGACAGTCAAGAGCAAAAGTCAGTCCATGTTCACAAAACCCATTTTAATCATTGATAAAAACCAAACAATATTGAAAATATTAAGATATTTTAGTCTAACCATTTTATTCTTAACAAATAAAGTGTAAAACAACAATCAAAAATCTGGTAGAGTCAACAAATTTGAATTATGAAACGTGTCCTCGTAAATTGCAAGCTACTTTTCTAAATCTAATTCTTCTCTAATGAATTATGGCGCGTTGAATCTGAATCTGAGGTCCAATTGTTTACATTAAGGTAACACAATCGATAACTAAGAAAATAGGCAAAAGCACTTAAATACAAAAACCCATAAATCGAATATCGATGTTTTCAATATTTTTCAATATAAGATCGATTTTATTCTCGGCACTAATATCTGTAACAAAAGAAGACTAAGAGAATAAGAAAGCAAAGAACATAAATGTTTGCTCAATCGGTAGTTTAACTCTTTTACTGTGGCTCTTTTCTTTTTTTAAGCTTTGACTTAATAATATTTATTTACTATTTTGTTGATTTGTGTGTAAGTAGTAAAGAACACCAGTTGGATTCTTGCTACTGAATGCTTGAGCTATTCGGAAGAGAGAGACTTGCTTCGAATAGTTACTCAAATGATCACAGATTTGTCAATTTGTAAGAGGAAAAGGTTGCGATCTCCATTAAAACACCATAAACATAAACGTACCTAGCGTCAAAGCACTTGCAACACTCACTGTAAGCTGCACATACCCCATGCACATGCCCCAACGTGGCATTCTTTGTCTAAAATAAGAACAAAAAACCAAAAAAAAAAACAAAACACATATATTTCAGCGAAAGTTTCTAAATTATTGCTAAACAAGCAGTCAAACACGCAGACAATAGTTAAAATAAAATGCCAAAATAGCAAGAACAACAATTTGTGCCAAATGTGGAATAGTGTTTGAAACACGGATGTGGACGCGGATGTGGATGCGGACATTGTGCTAAATATATCGACGCCATTGCGCGATGTCGATGTCGTTGTCGTTGTCGACGAGGACAATTAAAAGCACACCTTTTGCAGCCACTGTGTGTGTGTGAGAGAGAGAGAGAGAGAATGACACGAACCAGGAGAGCCATGCAGGAAATTCTCAGCTGGGTCTTCAATAATTGACGCGACTTCCCGTGCAACCGTTGCCTATCCTTTTACCACAATCTTCCTATGGACTGACTGGTTACAAAGTGAAAACAAAACGCAAAAATGTTGCATATTGCCAGGAGGCGCTCGAGCGGGCGGTAGGGAGGTATGAGGAAACTAACACATATGTATACATATGTCTATCACTTGGTCCCCTTCTACGCCCTGTGAGGTGCAACGTTTTTAGTTTTAATTTCTAGCTTGGCAGGGACCAAAAGGACACGCCCTGAGTCTAAATGGTGTAGGGCGAAATGGAATTTAACCTTAGCACCAAGTGTTTTATTATGTAGTTTCTGTTGTTGGAATGTGTTAAGGATGCCGCACGTGTGTTGCCCCACACCAACGTCCGCCAGCAATCTTAATACTACTTCGTGCGCGAAATTAAGCCAAAGTTGAAGTTTGCCAGCAGCGGAATGAGAAGGAGCCCGCGCCTGCAGCCTGGAGACGAGGACACGGCTGGTGGGATGAGCTGATGGCAGCACTGCGGAAGCAAACAGCGCAAAGGCAGCGGCAAAAAAGAAAAGTTGCTTCCTCTTTAGGCGGCTGGCGGCAATCAAAGCGCTGAGTCAGTTAGTCAGACATATTGAATCGGCGGGTGGGTTTAGATAAGCAGTTGGCGGGTGTTTGGGCCCTTTAGTTGGGATAAAGGTAGTAGCTAGACTTTTTGCCAATTGCATGATAGTCGCCATTGCCGTCGCCGTCTCTGCTAAGACAATGTAAGCGGGCATTCAGTTAAAGACTTTTAGTAATATAGAGAGAGAAAAAAAAAAACGGAAAAAAGGGGGCGAAAAAAACAAAACAAAACAAAAAAAAAAACAGAAACCGAAACTTATGTGCGTGACTAACGGTATTTAAAGCCGCCGGAAGCAGTTCCAATTTAAGTTGCAACTAGGACTGGGGCGCGAAATGGAAAATGGTTTCTGGCCCTGCCCTGGCAGCACCAGCGGCTGCCATCATTAAGCTGACTCAACAGAGGCCAGAAGTTTAAAGTCTTCTCCAAAAAAAAAAAAAAAAAAACAGGCACAGTAGACGCACATTTAAAGATGGCAAAAACAGAAAAGTTAGAGTAACTGAAAGTACAGTAAAGAAAAATAAGTCAACATATATTACCAATTTAAAAAGAAAGAATTAAAAAAGTTGGTATGCCATTATTTAGAACACTAATAGTTATCATTATTTCGGACAAAAAAAAAAAAAATTAAAAAATGATGTATACCAAAGTTATTAGCAAAAAACAAAAAATGTACTCAGAAAAAAGTCTATATACAGCGAGCAAATCCGCTTTTATAACCCAAAAAATAGACATAATTCCCGATTATTTTTCATATTATTGTGTATTATTGGTGACAGTAATTATATTGGTGCTCTTCTTATTGCAAAAAAATGGAAAAACGGATTGAAATTCAGTCTTCTGTGCGTAATTTGATTATCAGCCTTCGAAATGATAACAAATCATATGGACGAATAGCGGAAATTCTATATTCTATTCTATTCTATTCTATTCTATATCTATTTACAAGCTATTAATTTGAAAAGATTTCGATTATTCATTCACTGACTAAAGTTAAAAAAAATCTTTGAAGTGACTTCAAAATAGATTCATTCTCTTTTCAAAACAAAAAAAAGAGACAGAACAAGTTAGACAAAAAGAGAAATGAAGTCTGAGTTAAAAGCGTTTTCTTCTGTTTTTTTTTTTTGGTTTGCAACTAATTTAAGTGCGAGACGCGACTTTGAGTTAGTCCCAAGTTGCAAAGACTCATCTTGCCGCCGCCGCTGCCGCCGCCTAACCAAATACTTACTACTATATAGATAGGTGCACATATACATATCTCACCCAGAAGCAGCAGCCACATCATTAAGTCGAAGGCGATGTTGCCGCCGACGTTGCTATCATTTTATTTGTTTAAAATTTCATTCAAGATGCGCTCATTCTTGCCTTGCGGCGAAATTAAAACTGCTGGTTAAGAGAAACCGCTTGGCGCGAAAAACTTTATCCTGCTGCTGGCTGCTGCGTATACGTTTTCCTTTTTCTTTAACCTTTTTTTTCTCCCTTTTCTTTTTGGTGGGCACACACAATCATTATACGGCAACTTTGATTGAGGCCGGGGGCATATACCAAACCGACTTTTACCATTCTCTCTCTCTCTCTCACTCTCGCTCTTTCTCGCTAGCCAAACTATTTACACAGGCTGTCGCGTGGCAAAGCAAAGTTTTAACCCGAACTGGGATCCTGGGATCATCATCCTAGCAGCATCAGCATCAGCATCAGCAGACGCAGTCGCAGCAACAGCAGCAATGGCAGCAGCGTTTGCCAACTTTTAACGCACCCGCATGCAATTTTAACTTGCGTCAAATTGTTGCAAATAAAACGCCACTTGCCGCGGCCCCGTTCGCATTCCGCTTTTCCGTTCCCGCTCCGGTTAAACATTTGAATCAGCTCGTAATTTCTTTAATAGTTGTTCATCATTGATGCCAAACGGTCTAACGTGCAAGAGGTAGCCAAGGGGATGGGAGAAGGCTGGCAAAGGCTGGTAGGCGTGGCAGTCCTATGCTAAGTGGTTGTTAGCATGCATTTGCATGTGGGTGTGGCATAGGAGCAGAAATACTTGTGTTAATTTATATAGCATACAGTCTAGCGCATTCACCTGCCCATCCACCCGAACTGCGGGTGTGACTATGTGGGTATCCTTGTGTGTGGTGTGTGTGTGTGTGAGTGTTTTGCGGAGAGATAAGTCTATGTTGCAGCAGATTGCATTTGCTTGTTACGCACAGATTTGTCAATTAGGCCGCACAGTTAACTGGTATATAAAAAAAAAAAAAAACAAAGAGAAAACGACAAAACTTCTACACAGGGTGCCTCGCACTATTGACTAACATTTTTAACTCTTGATCTTGAAACTCCTAGAATTAAGAAGGGAAATAAGAGCAAACAATCGTTAAATGTATTTGCTTATATAAATTAGTTTGCAATCAAAATATTCTGGCATAAGCAGGAGAATTTAAAAAGAAAGATTAATGGTTTTTAGAATTGATTTAGAATTTAGAATTGAAACACATGAAGAAATCTACCAAAAAAAGTTGTAAAAAAGATCGCCAAAATCCTAACCCCTTATTTAAACTAAAAGAAAATCCCTAATTGAGTGGTAAATGCGAATATTCAGAGAAAAATTGCCTATATGGCACGAAATGGATCTGGCCACAGAAAAGCGTTGCGTTTTGCTGTTCCGGCTAGGATATTGGGACGGGGGCATCTCATCTAATCAACCAAATTTAGTGTCATTTGAGCTCAGCATGTGTGCGTGTGCCACATGTAAAGAAGCAG
The DNA here is from genome assembly GCA_024703675.1 of Drosophila nebulosa. NCBI lineage: Eukaryota > Metazoa > Arthropoda > Insecta > Diptera > Drosophilidae > Drosophila > Drosophila nebulosa. Next base: position 3,007,719 of record CM045724.1, on the reverse strand, counting down.
CCAAACACCATCACGGCAACATTTGCGGAGTATCAGTGGCAGTCACAAGGGGAGGCGATGTCACTACGGTTGACGATGACGTCGCTGCGGGTGTCATCAATTTGAGTTTGTTCTGCCCTCCATGTCTCCCTCTCTATTTCTCTCTTGCTGTCTCCCGTCTTCTTTTGGCCTCTTCATCTATACGTTTGTTACTGATTTGCGCTGATTTTGCAGCCGCTGTCAGAGCATATATAGGAAGCAAAAAAAAAAAAAAAGTATCAAATCCATCAACGGGTTGAAATTGCAACATTCAAGCTGACAAAAAAAAAATAGAAGGGAAAATGCGATGCCAAACGACAACATGCTGATGCCCGATCCTGATGGCTATGATGCTGATGACGCTGCCACCCGTTGAGGATGTTGCTGCGTGACACGAATCACAGAGCAAGAGACGCTGGCAGAGCTGAGGCGGCAGCAGCAGCAGCAGCAGCAGCATCGGCAGCCTTGTGTCAAAGTAGATGCCGCTTAAAAATTTAAATTGTATTTGCAGCAGGGTGGCCGTATTTTGGGCTTGGATGATTCGGTCAGGTGGCGTCTACACACACACACACACACGCCCACACCCACACACACACACACCCACACACTTGTGTCCTAAATCATCGTAAAAGCACTTGGAATAGTGTAAGATTTCGAAACGACTAGTTGATGACTTTTATGGCTGGCAAAGTAGTAGAAGCTACATTTAATGGAATGCATCAAGAAAAACGACTTTAAGATTGAGTCAAGAATATAGACAAGAAGAGAATTTATCTAATTTTTAATACATTTTTTCAAGAACAATTTAAATGTAGTTCTTTTAAATAAAATATAAACTGGCGAGACAAGACATTTTTTAAGTTAATGTTCTGTTAAAGTTACTTGAAATGATTGTACAAAAAATTGATGACTCATTATTGCGAATAAACTAATTGTGAATTGAAAGTTCTTGTTCAAAGATAATTTTAACAACATATTTTCTTTATTTTCAGGCTTAATGTTAAACTAAAAATGATTTTTTAAAATGAAGAAAGCAAAATTGAAAGGTTTTTTATCCCTTTTTTTAAACGGGGACGATTAATATTGAATATTTATTAGATTTTACCGTTCGACAGGGCATTTCAAGCAGTTTCGTTTATTTGGTAGTTCAACTAGTAACTAGCATTTTAAATGAATTTTAGTAACATAAAATGACGTCAATTGGCTTCAATTAGAATTCTGGTGATTTTAGTTTCTTTTGGTCTTGCTTTATCTGCAAGGTTTATAGGTCTATCTTCAACATAAAGCATATTGGATCATGTGTCCAATATGGGGGGTCTTTTAAAACAACGCCAAAATCTGAGTTATGTCTTCTTAACAAAACGACGAACATAACCTAAAAATATGTGTTAAACTTAAAGTAAAATTAAAAAGAAAATGGATGGAAAAGGAAATTATATATATTACACACTTTCTAAAAATAAAAAGTCATTTACAAAAATTTTTTAAAAATTGACTATAATTATAAATAACTCTAAGAAGCTTTTGAAATGTAAACCTTTCAAAAATCATTTTACAATAGATATGATCTACAATATCACTTGAAATGTCAACCAATTTTCAATTATTAAGCTATTTATTAACTATATTGTGCACTGGCATTAATTTTAAGTTGTTGTTCTAAAATTTAAAAGAGAAAAACTAAACTGAAATAACTTTCTCACACACATAGTACATAAATAAGGCAAATTCTTAGTCTAGTCCTTAGGAGATAAATGATAAATATTTAATGAAATCAAAGTAACCTCTTATGGTCTGTTACATGCCATTCGTCCAATCTAATCTACTAACCCACCCACTACACCCACCAAATCCCCCCGCTGCTTAACGAGCCACCAGCGACAGTTGCCATTCCCTTTGCCGCAAAAAGCAAAAAAAAATAAAAAGAGACGAAGAAAAAAATTGCACATAAAAATTGCAAAAGCTGTGCGTTGGTTGGTGGTTGGTTAGATTTTGGTTTAGGTTACAATTTTTTTTTTGTTTTTTGTTTTTTGGTTTTTATAAAATTCAATCGTACATTCTGCTTTACAAGCGGGCACAACACCTGCTGATGATGAGTAAATCTTAAGTGCAATAAAGAAAGCAGACGATACAACGACAACAACAACAACAACAACAAAATCCAAAGTACGTGCAGCTGAACCCAAGCCCAGAGCAGTATCAAAAGCTTCCAAGCAATTCCAATGGTCGTGGGAACGAGGGGGGGGGGGCTTCACTTACTTAGCGGGATTTTTGGTCGTGTTGAAAGTTTGCCATTCTTTTAAGTAGATATATATGTATGTACTTGTACCTGTATCCTCTATATAGTGGTACATAGTTAAATATGTACTATATACATAGATAGATATGTATATGTATGCAAGTGTTTTTTTTTTTTTGTTCTCCGACTTGTTGTTTTGCTCTACTTTAACGTTAAATCGTAAATTTTGCAAAAATGAAAACTTTTTGAAGCGCCTACGTGACGCACTGAAGCAGATTTCTGTTTTTTCCGTTTTTTGTTTCACCATCCTCTCTTCTGTCTCTCTCGCACAGGTATAAAAAGTAGTTCACTGGATTCACGGCACAAAAGTTACACGCTAAAACTCGACTCACAAGTGTTAAGTGCGTTTGGTTTAGCTAACGTTAAGGGCGATGGCGGAAGGGTGGGGGGAGGACGAGGGCACGACGTTGAGCCAGCTAGTTAGCAAAAAGCCTCTGTGCCGCAGCTGAACTTTTCGAGATGCCAAGAAAATTGCAAAGCTACTGCATGGAAGAAGTTTTTTGCTATGGAAACAATGACCCGAGGAGTTTAGTTTGTTCGCCAACTGTTTAAAAGGGTTTGCTCGTGAAATTTTCTTCTTTCACGGAGCAAAGGTCGTCGCGTTTATGCGAAAGGTCAAATGATTTTAAACACTATTTTAGATAAAGACAATCCTTTGTTTGCAAATATATGTCGCTAGTTGATTTCAACGATTTATATTAACAATTTAAGGTGTTCTTTACTTTTAATAATAAAAATTGTATCCTTAGTCAGTTTAATATTAAAATAAATATTATTGGCGATGTATTCCACCTTATTTCTTCTAGAGCTATCATAATGAAAGTTTGTTTAAAATTGTCTTAAGAAACATTTAAGCAATTCTGTCCATCATTAAAGTGGATTTAAGTTTGAGAATCCATTTAGATTTAGTTTGAAGGTCTGAATAAAATGTCTATTTCTAGATTTAAGTTGAAGTCTACCAATTAAATTTCAAATTATATTATCTATATAAAGTCAGTTTATTCATATATTATATGAAAATATTTCCGTTTAGTAGTTCAATGAGCATTCTTTTGGAAATAATTGACAAAATGCAAATAAATTTTTGAATACCTAAACAATTCAAAAAAGAGCAAAAAGTTACTTTTAAAAGATTTTCTCAAGAAATAAAAAAGTTTATAGTGAAGTATGACAATTTCTACTTATAATTAATTATAGTTGAATCATCATTCGCGTCTCTTTTAAATATCGTTCTTTATTGGTTTTACAGAATTTTTTATAAACATTTGTAATACATTTAAAAAAAAAATGGGTTTTCTTTGTAGCTTGATGTTAGGTGTTAAGAAATTAAGAAAAAGTTAGAAAGAAAATATTAATCTTGCAGTAGACTTTAAATTTGACCACATGGAGCAGCCTCACCAATCAAAAGACTCACACACTTGAAAAGTAAACATTAACTTCTAAGGAAAATGATGTTTTTTTTCCAAATGTGTGAGCAAGAAGTCGCCATTAAGGAAGTGTTTCTTGCATTTCCCGATGCCACATGGTAAACAATTGGGGGTGTCACAATTGCCGAAATGAGTGACATATTCCAAGTGACAATCAAATTTGAACATGCATGTGGGACACTTAAGGATTTTGGTATGCTTCTTTTGAATATGACATTCAAGACGTTGGCGGGAGTTGAAAGTTTTGTCACATTTCTTGCAAGTTACCGGCTTTTCGTTAGTTTCAGAATGGACAAAGGATTCTAGTCTAGTTCTCTTATGTGGCTTTACTTCCTGGTTGATTCCATCATAGGTTTTATCGACTTCTTTAGCTATATTTTTTGAGTTCAAGGAAGAGTTTGATATATTATCATTGTATGGGGTGATATCTACTTTGCGTTTAGTCGTTTTCTTTAAAAGTTCATGGTCCAAATCAGAAATGTCTTTTTCTTGCGTTTCAATAGATTCATTTTGAGTTTTCAGGTCAATTGAAGTTTCTTTGTTGTTCAGGAGAATAATATTTTCTTGTTTGGGTGATTCTTCAATCTCTTCATGCTGGTTCATTAAAGAGCCTTCCAATTCCTTTACTATAGATGGGCTATCTGTCATTCCAGGCTGTTTCAATGAAGAGTTTTCCGACTCCTTTACTGCATTTTGTTCCAAGGACTGGCTGAGGGTCTTTTCTTCGCAATTACTTTGCTGCTTTAAAGGAATAGCTTGATTTGACTTCTCTTGCATTAGTATTACAATATTTTCTTGTTTAGGTGATTCTTCAATGTCTTCATGCTGGTTCATTGAAGTGCCTTCCAATTCCTTCCCTATAGATGGGCTATCTGTCATTCCAGGCTGTTTCAATGAAGAGTTTTCGGACTCCATTAATGCATTTTGTTCCAAGGACTGGCTGAGGGTCTTTTCTTCGCAATTACTTTTTTCCTTTAAAGGAATAGCTTGATTTAACTTCTCAAATTGGTGCTCTTGCATTAGTTTTACCATAATTTCTTGTTTGGGTGATTCTTCAATCTCTTTATGCTGGTTCATTGAAGAGCCTTCCAATTCCTTCACTACAGATGGGCTATCTGTCAGTCCAGGCTGTTTCAATGAAGAGTTTTCCGACTCCTTTACTGCATTTTGCTCCAAGAACTGGCTGAGGGTCTTGAGTTCGCAATTAATTTGCTCCCTTAAAGGAATAGCTTGATTTGACTTCTCTTGCATTAGTATTACAATATTTTCTTGTTTGGGTGATTCTTCAATCTCTTCATGCTGGTTCATTAAAGAGCCTTCCAATTCCTTTACTATAGATGGGCTATCTTTCAGTCCAGGCTGTTTCAATGAAGAGTTTTCCGACTCCTTCACTGCATTTTGTTCCAAGAACTGGCTGAGGGTCTTGAGTTCGCAATTAATTTGCTCCTTTAAAGGAATAGCTTGATTTGACTTCTCAAATTGGTGCTCTTGCATTAGTTTTACGGTTTGTACTTCCGAATCGCACAAATCAGCTTGAATGTCCATTGGCCCGGCATCGCTTTTCGTGGACTTGGGTGTGGTAATACCTTCCCCAACATCCTTTAAAGTGTTATTAGAGTTGATGCTAGTCTCAGGCGGTTCTTGCTCGACTCCCGTATCACTTGGCGACGACAGTTCCTCCCATTTGGGCTTAAGAACTAAAGTGAAAGAGTGCTTTGAAATTGGATCATCCTTTGTCTTTTCCTTCGAATCGGCTGCATCCTGTGCTTTGGTTATGTCATGGCTAACCAAATGCTTGGCAAGCGTCTTTAAGACGCCAAATGATTTGTGACAGACGTTGCAGAAATATATTCTCGGACGTTGTTGATAGTGTATAGACTTGAGATGTTCTTTAAGTGGTCCAGCAGTCTTGCTTTCGAAATCACAAAGTCTACAGGCAAAATTATCCATGTATATTCCTGGTCTTTCTTCAACATCTTTCTCCGAGGCATTGAGATCAATGGCCTCACTTGCTCCAAACAGCTGAACAAGAGTTTGCTTTTTTATGGCATAATCATTAGATGGTATAAGCTTTACAGCATCCACATGATATATTGGGTTCGGTGGATCTGATTTCTTTTCCGAATTCTCCATCTCTTTGAGACCCTTGTCAAGCATCGACTTAGTTTTCTCTATAATGTCTGAGGCGCACATTAAATTCGAAGCACAAATATTGCATAGTTTAATACCAAGGCTGGCCGGCAACTGAAAGCAATTAGATTTTAATTAGAATTTGAATTTTTCTAGAATAAAAAATATTTACTTACCCTGCGGTGTGACACAATTTGCAGCAATTCAATTATTTTGCGTCCGGCAAACACATTTTTCTCGGTATAAATATCATAAGCAGACATTTCCGTTTTGCAATAGGCACAAAAAACATTCTTTGTACAGTTAGCCATTACTTCTAAATTTCTAATGTGCAATTTTTTAGTTTTATATTAAGCTCAAGAAAATTTGGCTCAACAAATTCGACCACGCTTTGTTTTCAGGGTTGCCAGATAGTGCAATTATGGCGATAGTGACCATATGGCTAATCGATATATGTCTATAAATATATCGATTTGAAATTGTAAATCGATAATTAAGGGCCTTGGGCGACTTATCGATAAGTATTTTATATATATAGAAAATGCTCTTGCTATAAAGCGGAAATTGAATAAGATTTAATTTTTAATTGACTTTCTAAGTTTACTCTTATTGATGTTAAGTAATTATACGATTTTTTATACCCCGTAAAAAGCTTCTTTGTAATTAGAAAGGTTTCTCTCTTCCTTCTGAATAATTGTGAGCAAAATTTGCCAAGTGAAATAAGGTAAACGCCACATTAATTTATTCTATCCCTAAAGTATCCTCTCATTTGGCCAAAACTTGATCTGCACATATTAAAGCTTTTAAAAATCATATAAAAGTCATAAAAAAACAAAGATGCTAATAAATATTTACCCACAAAAGGGAGATTTTCCCTACGAATTTTTTATGCGAATTTTTAAATTTTCAAATTAAATTGTGTAATCTGAGGGATGAAGGAAATGGAAAGGGATGATTTGTACATATATGTATGTAAATCTATGTAACATTGTATTACCAAAAGATCTGACTCCACACAGAATGGAAGATTTTTGCATATTTACTTAAATATATAAACCATTTTAACGATTTACTGCGAAAATTTCTTGCATTTTATGTTCCTACGTGTATAAGTGTGTATGTGTGTGTGTGTGTGTGTGTGTGTATGCTTAAGTAAGCATGTGTGCGTATGTATTTGTATGTATGAAGGCCCTTGACCAAGTAACCATAAAGCATGAAGCATGCTGCAAATAAGTAAGGCTAGACAGTCTTATGGATAACATAGAGATGCGGAGAGCGGGGTTGGGGTAAAGGGATCTCTGATGATGATGGTCAGGAGTCTCTGTGAGCCATATGAGCTGAAAGCTTCCCAACCATCTACTACCATCTACTACTCATGCTGCTTCTCCATCGGCTTTTACTTCTTGCCCATGTTTCGTGTTTCATGTTTCGTTACGTTTGCGTTTTGAGTGGGCGGTTTATTGGCGGGGGGAGGGTGGGGGGATGTGAGCCAGCATGGTCGTGGCATGGGCAAAAGTGTAAGCGTCGCTCATAGCAGGAAACATGAAATTTTAATAATGTTTATAATGCCAAAAGGATTTGTTAGTTGACGCTGCACACTGTAAACTGCATATATAAATTGCGAGGGGCGTTTTGCTTATTTGTAGTAAATGAAAGAAGAGAAACTAAGCCAATAATATTGTGGCGAATGAGATTAGAGTTTCTTACATAGAAAAATTGTAGATTGTCCTTAGTCTTCCAATTGCTTGAATATATTTGTTGCATACTTCAGGGGATATTTCTATTTAACTTGTCATAATGTGTATTTCACATACTCCAAATTGAAATTCTCGAATCATTTGTTTTGTCTATTGATATATCTTGTTTACACATACATATAAAATATTCTCTTCTAGATTAATGAGATTTTGAGTAGGTGGAAACTCTTTGGCCAACTCTCGCTATACAAACACAAGTGTGTCGATGTTCATGTGCTGTGTTTACTTGAACGTACATTGCCATTAAGCGTGGTCCTTGCTGCTACTACTGGTTGTTGCTGGTTGCTGGTTGCTGGTTACCGGCTCCTCCTCTGCTCTCAGTTGGCTTTGGCTGCCATCTGAACACTGAGCAATGCAATGACATATTGCACAACTGCACAAATCCGCAAACAAACTTTATATGAGTGCCAAAGGATAAGAACAAACAAGCTGCGCTTGCAGCTACGTCATTGACATATATATTTTTGAGCCCAACCAACGACGATGATGACGACAACGAATTGGCTGATGTTGCTCGGTTGACCCAATCCCAGCCCAACAACAACAACAACAACAACAAACCTGATGAACAAGCCTGGTGGACATACATACATTGCAGCCACTTGTCAAACTGTCCCAGCGTTAAGTCAACATTCAAAGAACAGACGACTCTCTGCCTACTATAATATGTATGTATGTATGTATATAGTCCGCCACGTGTAAATGTATAGATAGTCGATATGGTCAGAAGAGGCGGCCGTTCTGTTATTCCTGCACTTCCACTTTTGATATTGAAAGCGACTTTGGTCAGTTCCTGAACGTTCGTTCAATGAACCGCATGATTTTAATGTCGGACCAGCCCAAACATTTGGTCGTGTTATTAACTCCTGAGCTTTGCGAACCCTCCATCCGCCATCCTCAAAGTATTATTAAAGCCTCGCTGAGCATGCCCCCAGGGAGCCACAGAGAAAGGGAGAGAGTGAGAGAAAGATAGATGCAAATCTCTGTTGCTGGGCTTTGGCGGTTGCCTCAAGTGGAAAACTGTTTGTTCTGCTGTTGCTTTTGTTGTTTGTGTTTGTCCTTGTATTGAATTTCTCATCTTACGATATTTGATATAAAATTTAATTAGGCAATTGACTGGAAAAGGTACTATAATATTCGAATACTTTTACCAAAGAACATTTACTACGAATCTATACTCGAGCACTCAGTCGTACTTGATGCGGCTTAAAATGAAATTCAATTCAAAAGCGGTCCAGTAGGTTGTCTGCAGGATTGAGTTAGTCTTTGAAATTTTTGTTTTGTTTAAAAATGTTATAAAAGTGTCTAATATTAACTTTTACCAAACGCAATGCATAGTGTTAGATATGATTTCTCTAAATTTTTTTTAACAAAAATTATAAAAAGTCTATGGCAGACCAAAAATTTGTTCACCCAGCATTTTTGAAGACCATAAGCGAATCTTTTTGAGAATAGTCATATATATATATATTCTGATAACTAATGACTCTTCAGTAGTTGAAAAATGGTATCCTAGTCGCGACTTTTCTTTATAAGCCGCCTAGGATTCCTTCATTTAATCGGTTTCGACTCTTTTTCGAGTCATATTTTTATAATTTTGTTTTTGTATTTAAAACCAATAATATTCTGAGCATATGAAAGACTCAATTTTAAGTTTTTTTTTTCAGTCACTCATGGGATTAATAATTTTTTAATCATCAAAGGGTCTCAAAATAGAAGCATTTCTGTTAAAACCTGTCTTGCCATATAAAACATTGTAATGATGCCCAAAAAAGTAGGCTATAGACAAGGAAAAGTTATTAAGATATTTGGAGAGCGAAGCAAAAACATGGAAACATAAGAGAAAAACATGAGTTTCAATTTAAAAAAAAAATAAAAATCGATGCATTAAAAACTTGGTCAATTTCTAAATTCATTGTGGCATTTTCTATTATTATTGAATTGTCCATTTTATTTCAAACTAATTTCTATAAAAAGAAATCTATCAGGGAAACTAACTTTATGAAACTTAATATTCTGTAAAGTGGTCAAGAGTTTAGAGAAAAAGCACATAAATCACTCTAACTATAGAAAATCATTTCGTCTGTATAATCTGAGTTTAATCAAATGGGGATATAGCTCAGTGGTAGAGCATTCGACTGCAGATCGAGAGGTCCCCGGTTCAAGCCCGGGTGTCCCCTAAGTATCTACTTTTTTTTTGGTTTTCTATGATTTGTTATGCTTAGATATGATATGCAGATATATTTTGCTATAGACATTTGAGTACTCACAAAGATTTATTATTTCAGTTGAAAATTACATACCGTATCAGTCATCTGAAACGAAAATTTTGGAAATTAAAAGTTTGTATCATAGAAAAACTATTATTGTCAAGTAAAATCTATTTAAAGTTAATTTTACTAAGATAATTCATTAATATATTTCAATATTCATAAGCCCACATTAGCAATTCCTTGCTTTCATTGGTTTTCATTTTCGCCTAAATATATTTATGTTATTTTAGAAAAACTTTAAATCAAAAAAAAAAAAAAAAAAAAATCATCATAAAAATTAACAATTTTCTTACATTCAAATTTCATTGCCAATTTGGTTAAGAGTATTTCAGAATTCAATGCTCATTTCCAACACTCAACTTACCCTGCTATGCTCTATATAAGAAATATTTTTTTTAGTCAGTAACATAAATTTTCCAGTTTTATCTTTTTGTTGGCTCAATCGAATGCTTTAAACCGCCCCCCCCCCCCCCTCCCTGTCCACATCTACACTCAATTCACGAATCATACCTCTTATTTTATATTTTGCTAACTTTTGCCCATTTTGAATTCCCATTCCCCTCCCACCATTTGCCTGGCTCATATTCACCCACCCATCGCCCTTGTTTTGCGCCGTTGCAAAATAAAGCAATTTCCTATCTATCAGATTAAACTATAAATTTCATAAAGTTGACTGCATATTCACGCCAATCGAAACGTAACGAATTTAAATGGCCAAACGAGAAGCCGAAGCGTTGGCCATGGCCAACAAAGAGACAAAAAGTCAAGAGGCCACACGATAACTGGCAAAACGAAGGGCCAAGGGGCATGTGGCTGCCATGTATGGGGTATGCGAGCCAGGCGAGAGGGAGCAATCGAAATGAAGCTTGAAGCGATTTCAAAAACTCAATGGCTTGAATTTTATGACTTTCGGCTGGAGAGTCGAGTGTGAGGGAGTGTGGGAGGGCAGTTACGAAGAGAAAGTTAGAAAGCGAAAAAGTGCGAAAGAGAGGCGCAATTTTTGGTTATTAGTTTTTCCTTTTTTTTTTTTTTTTTGCCAACTTCTGTTCATTTTAGTGATTTTATACACTTTCAAGTCGGGTATAGGAGTATTTTAACAGGATTAAACTCTGGTGAACTTGCACTTTTAAGCACTTGTAAACTAAAATTTCAAGAACCTTAAATATAGATGGAAAGGGTATTTAAAGTACGGGTCTTCTATGGTACATTTAGGTCGTTGTTGTTTCTTTTTCTGGTGTGATGTGTTTTGTTTGCCTTTGTGTGAGCCGCTGTTATTGCCATGGTTGTTGTTGTTGTTGTTGTTGTTGCTCTTGCGGCTATGCCTCGACATTATCGACTTTTTGTCAATGGAGTTTGGGCAGGGAACAGGAGAGATGGGATGGAATGGGATGGGATGGGATGGGAAAAGGGCACGTGCTTCTACAATAACCATAACCCAGACAAAGATCCTTTTGCCTTTTTCAGCCTCCCTCTCTCTCTCTCTCTCTCTCTCTCTCTCTCGTTTTCTCTTCAGTTTTTTTTTTCTCGAGGCTTAAAACAACGCGGCTAATTATCAACACAGAAACTCATTTCCTTTGCCTTTCTATTAACAAAGTTCAACATTTATTGTTGTTGTTGTTGTTGTTGTTGAATTGTATTTTTTTCTTTTTTTTTTGTGTCTGTTATATTCGAGGAAAATTATTGCCACCAAAAAGATTCCTTTACAAATTTTCAACAACAATTTTCGTTTTTGCTGTTTTCCATGTTATTCCATTTAATAAAATCGAATCCGCCTTCCGTCCGCACTTTGATTAGCAAAATTAGCGACAAACGCGGCATCGACTCAGAAAGTGTGGGTGTGGGGGGCGTGGGGGTTTAGGGTGGTAAAAAGCCAAGGGTGATAGCTTGTTGCCGTCTATAAGGGTGGCGAACACCATCGCCCCAACTCATCGAGCAACTTGAGCGTTGAGTTAATTAGCAAAATTGTAACGGCAGATAGCATTTGAAGAGAAGTTTTTTGAAGCAATTTACAAAACGTAAATTTTCTAACTTTTTGACTCTTCTTCTGTATGGGAGAATATGTAGGTTTTTTTGGGGGGTGGTGCGGGGTGGTTAGGCTTTGAGATGATAACGTGTTACGGTTGAGCATGAAAATGGGAAAGGATAACATAAAGAATATTCTTTCTCAATTTCTCGGTTCTAATTTTATTTAATTAAATAATGAAAAAGTTTGAACCTAAAATAAATCAATTCTCTCTGTTGATCTATAATTTCATTTTGTTTTTTTTTTTATGAGAGGAACCAAATATTATTTTTGGTTGATTGCAGTGACTTGATCAATTGCTTAGTTAGTTTTAGTAGCTTAAAACAATTTCACGATATTTTTAAGTCCATAGGTGCCTTTTTTTTATGAAACGGCATTAGAAAAAATTACTTTAATAAATCGAACTGAATATAAACTTATATTTCATTGACTCCGCCGCGTTGTCGAGTCATATAAATATTTCCATTCCATCCAAATTTTTACACTTTCTACCTTTTCTACTAACTAACCTTTCCGTAATCCTGTGCAGCAATCGCAACATGTTAAGACATGTATTTGGCACGAAATTTTCTCTTTAAAAATTTAATTCTGTCTTTCCTTTTGTTCATTTCTACTCATTAATTTAGTTTCAACTTTTGTAAATTTATATTTAATTTCAATAAATAAATTTAGTCTTACATTTAACAGGCCCGGACCTGGTGTCGCATACTAAATTCCTTTTTCTGTCAAAAGCGCCAAGACGCTGTAGATAATTGTAGATAAGTTTTTTTATCTATAGAATCAAAAGATACTCAACTGGGGATATAGCTCAGTGGTAGAGCATTCGACTGCAGATCGAGAGGTCCCCGGTTCAATCCCGGGTGTCCCCTGAATTTTTTTGCTTTTCTCTTTGTTTAAGGACTATTATATAAGGACTTACAAATACAATTAAAAAGTTTTGGAAATTTAACTTATAATTGGCCAATGATGGCTGAAATGTGTTGATTCATTAATTTTAATACTGATTTTTACTTCCTTAAGTAGTTGCTATGTTAAAATCCCCTGAAATGTCAATTTAATGATTTTGCTGAAAGTCCTTTTCAATAAGCTTAAGAACAAGGCTTTGCTTTCTACTTTTATATAGGACTCCTTAGCACCTCTTAACTTATTATCAGTAAACTTTCCTTTCTGTTTATTGATTCAGATTTTTGGCTCTTGCTGAGGTGTTCATTATTACTTATTCTATAATATCTCGAATATTGAACATACAGCTGTGTTCAGAAAAATAGGAATGCATATAAGTATGACACTTATAGCACTTTTTTAACAAAAAGTGACCATTTACTTGATCATACGCTTACACATTTTAAGGAATGATGTCTTAACGACAAAATAGAGAACAACTTTGGCAGGCAGTTCAAGAAGAATAAGGCAAAATATCTGTGCAACGTTGTCAGGACTGTGTCGACTCCATGCCAGATCGTTGCCGCGCAGTTTTAAATAATAAGGGTTATACAACGCAATACTAACCATAACCAATAATAATAACCGGTTTAAATTAATTTAAATGAATTTCCTGGTTTTTTTTTTTAACTTTTCAGTGGGCATTTCTATTTTTCTGAACAGACGAATTTGGGGATTCATTTTGTTTTTGAGCCATGAAAGGCAAACAAATATAAAGTTTTATCCAAAAAATGTGTAGTTATTATGAGAAATATATACAAATTCTTATTTTCATTAATTTTTGCAGCTATTTTGCCTTATTTCTTGTTTCTGTGCAAGACAACTACGTTCCTATTTTTCTGAACACAGCTGTAAGTTCTGATAAATTTTTCGTACTTTATTTTTTTCTTACCACTAAGCAAACTTTTGAATCTCTTCTCATCTAACGAAAATTGTAGAATAATGATTCCAATGAAAGAAATGCTAATCTTAAGGAATTGTTAAAATTTGCTCATCTCTAATTGTTGTTAAGTTGTTTAAGATGATGGTTGGAGGTGGAGGGCGTGGCGTTTAGCGAAAGCAAAACGCTTGTAATTTGTATATGATAAGTCATTGAGGGAGAAGCGAGGGATAGTGGGTGGGTGGTGGAGTTGAAAAACTTGCAAAATTGTTGAAATGCTCTCGGCTATTAATTTTAGCTTAGTTTTTCGTTGTTGCTGTTGGGGCTTCCCCTCTTGTTTTTTGGAATGCTGTGCAACAAAGTCAGAGTCAGAGAGATGAAAGCCAGGCAAATTAAAGTCGCAGTTGGCCCCGCCCACTCAATTATGCAGAACAGAGACACATGAACACACATACACACACACACACACACACACACACACACATACACACATCGATGGCAAGGGTATTTTTGTATTTGTATTTGTGTTTGCTTCGTTGTTAAATATTTCGTTTCCGCTGGCAGAAAAGTTGGCTTTGGCTTTTGTTAAAGAATGAGAGAGAGAGAGAGAAGATGCTGAAGAGGGGTGGCGTGTGGAAATGTGCGAGTGCTTGGTATGCAAAACGAGACGCTGGCAGTGTCAGGAGTTCTCGTCCTGCGTACGTAATAGTTGCAGCAGCAGCGGCAACACCAGCAGACAGGATCTACTCTCCACATGGAACAGGAACAACTTATGCCTCGACACTTGTGTGTGTAATATTGGGTGTAGTTGTAGTTCCTGTGCCTTTCTCTCTCCCCTCTCTCACTCTCTCTCTTACTCTCTCTATATATTTCTATCGGTATCTCCGTCTGTCGTCTGTAGCCTTGGCACGCACACTTGGCAAAGTCGAAAATTCAATTTCCTGTTTTTCGTGTGTATAGATGTGAGTGAACAAAATACACATACACGAAACACTCACATACACATTTACATCTCTCTTTCTCCTCCTCCTCCTCCTGCTCGTTGTTCCTTTTTTGCATTTTTGTTTTGTTGTTGTACCCTTTTTGGCGTTTTGCATTGTATTAGATTTGCATTTTGCATGCCCAGCGTGAAGTGAGCGAGTTTGAGCAAAAGCCACAGGCAAAAATGGGATACGAAGATCTCACACACGCGAACCACTTCCGGCCTGATGCGTGTGCTCCTGGTTCCAGCTTCAGCTCCTCCCTGAAAGTTGGCAACGTTTGCCAAAACAATTGTTAGCACTTGACGCTAAAGCAGCGTCTACCAGAAGGCGTCGTCGCTGCACTTTTCAATGCAATTTTTGTATTAGAAATTCATTTCACAGCAAACAATGGGCGTGGCCCAGGGATGGGTTTGGCCAAAAGGGTTACGGCATGGAATGGTAAGGGTTTTTCCTTTTTTTGGGATGTGGCAGCACCAGCTGAGTTGCTTGCCGCATGTGGCGTTCGTTTGCCAAACGGAAGCTTTTGCTATCAGCACGTCTGGGCAGAAGGCAAAGAGTTGTCCTTCGAGTGCAAAGAATTGTCGTGGATTTAAATTTTGTCTTGTCAACCATAAAGTGTTGTAGCCAAGAGCTAAAGCCGTAGAATGCCACGCCCTGGTCTTAACTCGATTTTCCATAAATTTGTTGGATGTTCTTTTAACTGTGGAATAGTTAATTTTCTACTCACAATGAAGTAAATTACTTACTTATTTAATTGCCTTTAAGAAAGTTTATATAAAAAATGCCTCAATTCATTTTGATGTTGTCTTTTAATTAACTGAGACTGAGATAGTAGAAATCAATTTATTTATTTAGCTACTGCAATCCCTCTCTCTGCCCTCCCAATGAGAGAATGCTGCGAGTAAAATATAAATTCCAAACGGAGAGCTCACATGAAATCGGAGCACTCGTGCATAAGTTGACGGTGGCTGGAAGTTTTTTAATATCGATGGACCCCGAGGCGAAACTCTTCAGTATATGGGATCGAGCACTAAGGTAAATGACAGTAAATGATGGAGCTGTCTCTGGCGTCCAACCCCAACCCCAACACCAAACCCAACCCCCTTTCCATGACCAGTGACAAAGTAAGACTGCTTACGTGACCCTCACATGATTTCAAATTCCATGCAGGTAAAAATTCTTCAGCTCCAAAGATTGCAGCTCCAGTGAAAAAGTGAGAAAGCAATTCAGATTACTGCAAGAAGCTGGACATGGTATAGACGGCAGATGCAATGAATTGAGCCAGAGCAGAAGCTACTGCTGGAAAAAATATGAAATATAACTGCGGCAAGTTCGGAAGCGAAGGAACAATGCCAGACCAACCAGAGCGAGAGAGAAGAGCACGTGCCTGGCCTGGCCTGGCCCAGTCTTAGGGTATTACCTCACTGGCTAGTTGTCCCTCTTGATTTCCCTCTCTCTGTCCTGTTGGTGTGTCCTGGATTTGGCTTCAACGTATTATTCATCATCATCGACAGGAGCAGCCAAAACCAGTCCAGCCATTAGCCGCTGCCGCTGCCGCTGCCTCTGCCGCTGCCTTTACTCGTGCTGCATTTTCAAATTGCAGTTAGAGCAGAGCAGAATTTACGCTTGAAATATTTGCCCATTGTTCGTTCGGATAAAAACTATAATACTACAGCTTGTAATACGTGATGGTGATTTACCGCCATTCTAGTTACTATCCCTGACTCTCTCTCCGCCTCTCTCTCTTTCTCTTACACTTTCTCCGTCTCTTTTTGCTAGGTATAATCAATGAAATTGTCACATAATTATGAAAAAGCGAACACTCTCTTACCACTTTTGTCACAGTTTGCACAAAATGTAATGGATTTTACCCTAATGGGAAAGAGTTCTTTTATTTTGGCACTGCATTAAGAGAACTAATTAGCATCCAACTGGAATGCTTGAATTATGATGCCAATTTCTTTTTTGGCAATATCTTTCTGCTTGAATAAATTTGTAAAAGTATTTCATAAAAATTTGAGTGCTTCATAAGTTAGTTTTTTTTTTTTAGTTCTATAGAAGCATAGGATCGTAATCTTATAAATTTACTACAATTTGACGTACAACTCTTAACTAAAAAAATTAGAGAAGTCTTTTCTTAAATGTTACCTATAAAGGGCATAGGCTGTGACTCGTTTAAAAATTGGGAGAAGTATTTTTTGTCACGTGTATCATTAAGAAATGTCTTTGATTTTTTTTATTAAGTTTACTTAATTTAATTTTGGTTAGATTTAGAAAACAAATGCCACTTCAGCTAAAGATTGATGTCGAAATATTTGTGTGTGGTGAAAAGTTTTAAGTAGTTTCTACAGGCCTTTTACCTATATTAAACTTTTCAAACTTTAGTAGAAATTTAGTTGACTTTTATTTAATTAATGCCATTAATTTCTTGTATTAGTTTAAGCAGCTCAACAAAGATGTCAATGAAAAATCAAAAACTTGAATGCTTTGGCTTGATAATATTTTTAGCTTTGAAGATTATTATTGATGTTCTTTACAAGCAATGCCTACAAATTATAGAATAAATGCTATTTGATCTGCAAATTTAAAAAATTACAGTGAAAGCTTTAGTTAAATAGAATTTTTTTCTGCCTGCGGGAGATGTTTTTTTTTTCAAAGGTTTGACGTTCAAAATTCGTATATTCAAATGATAAATTCAAATAGCCCCCAAAAATGTATCCCTAGAAATGTATAGGTAAGATTCTAAAGACAATTATTGGTTGAAGTGGCTGGCTCGATTTTTTTTAAACAAAAAGTACATTAAACAAATCTTACAATATCTCTGCTTAACCTTTTGAAAGAGTGTATAAGTAATCCGATTTAATTATTTTGATTTTTAACTACCAATTACCACTTTTATAATACAAACCATCGGCGACTTTAATGACCTTTTGAAAGGCATTTACGAAATTTTCATTAGGAGAACATTTATCAGAACACATATACAAATTGTATGCCATATATGTATATACATATGAATGTATGTTCCACTAAAAATGACAAAACAATATAAATAATTGGCATGCGGCTAACATACACACGCACAAACGCACACACACGCAGTTCCACTTTGACTAGGACTAAAGTTTTATGAAGGGGATCTCGTCGCATATTAATATGAAACAAGGAAAGAAGGGAAAAATATTTTTTGCATGCGCTGCACAAACAAAACGTATAAATTCATGAGCACCAAAAACGATTTAGTTAAGCCGCTAAATTGCCTAAATTCGATGGCAAAAAAAAAAAAAAAAAAAAACAACAAGAAGAAAAAACTAGAAAATCAAGCAGAGTGCTAATGGAGGAAAGAAGGAGCCTGCGGTTAGATGAGTGTACATTGAGCTGAGGTAAGAGAAGAAAGGGGCAGACAGGCAATACACGCAACAAAAATATTTGAAGTGAAATATTTTTGCTACACACACACATACACCTACACACACACACACAGTTACACACACATAAATAAAATAAAAGGGCACCAAGGCAAAGGCATAAAAATTTCATCGATTTCCGGTTAAAGGCAAATATTGTAACCATAAATATGAGCTGACTATAAATATCACAAGGCAACCCAAAGAGTGTGTGTGTGTGTGTGTGTGCGTGAGGGTAGTGTGAGGTGACATGGGTGTAAGGGGTATACGAGCTATGGGCGTGGAGCTTTCACGCCAATGTGGCGATAATGCGATTGCTTTTGGCTTTCGCTTTGGATTTGCTGCGCGCGATTACATTTCGATTTGATTTCGATTTGCAGCCAACGGCAGAGACATCGAAGTCGACATTTTCAGTATTTTTTTTTTTTTTTGTTTTGAAATTTTCTTTTTATTTGCGCTGGCAGAGACAAAATTTAAATTGTTTTTGCCAGAGGCTGCAAACAACAACAACAAGAACAACAACAAAGTCTAAATAAAACGAAACGTGACAACAAAATAAATTTGGTTTTGCTTCTATTTTGCTGGTGGCTGGCAACGAATTTTGTATGAGCTTTTGCTTTTGGTTCAATCAAATTGTTTATGCAAATAAAACGAAAGTTTTTGCAACTTTTCTCATTATTAATTAATTTTCAATTTACAATATTTTTTTTTTTAATGAATTGAAATTAGTTTTTATTAAAACTTTAGTTACATTCAAATTGGTTTGAAAACTATTAAAATATATGCAAAAAGGTTTTCATTTTAAAAAAATTATAGAAAATATGTTTTCTGTGTTTTAATTTCTTGAATAAAGTTTAATACCTTTAAAAAAAACTAAAGAGATCGGGTCTTATTTAAATATTGTTTGCTGTTTTGTCCTATTTAGCTCAACGAGAAAAAGGTTAATGAGTCAAATATGGCAAGAGACTTTGACCGAAAAACGAGAGAACTTGCTAAAGATGAACATATTTTTGGTTATTTTTTACTTACATCACATAAGTGCTAATCGAAGCGTGTAAACTCTATTCGAAAGGGTATAGAAAAAGAAAGAAGGCAAAAATACGCCTGCTTTTTGGCACGCATATTTGTTTACCATTTGGCTTGTGCAACAAAAAGCTGCCAGTTTAATGCTATTTTTATACTTTTAGGCAAATTGCAAAGATTGCCAGGCAGCAGGCTGGCAGGCAGGCAGGCAAGGCAATACGACTAAGTGCCCGACGGCCAAATCTCCCATTCATATTTATGTTGTTCAGAGCACAGTGTTTGTGTTTGCATTTGTATTGTGTATGTGTGGGTGTATTTAGATTATTGGTATTGGTGTTGGTGTTGCCGTTGTAGTTGTGGTTTTTGCTGGTAAACAACATTTTGCAATTTAGCTGTAGAAATTTTTTAAGGCATTTGCCATTGAAAACCATTGAAAAACATAACCAAAAACCTCCCCCCCTGGAACAGAATAGAACAGTCTCTGAATTAAAATCATCTTCAAATGCATTTGTCAATGGGAGCAATGGTATTTTCAGTTTTCCAGTCACACACTACGGGGTTGGCCATTGTTTGAGCTAGTGCATTGTCATAAATCAGTTTTGCACGCAACTCCACTGCCTTTCGCATTCCCTCCCCTCGCTCAGTCCTCTCGCTATTATCATTTCTCTCTCTCTCTCTCTTTTATAGAGCAAATATTTGAGATGAATATACGTCTAACATGAAAAAGAATCATTTGTATGCTGTAGTTGTTTAGAATATGCATTCATTGGGAGTTTTGTTGCGGTATTATACAAGATATGATATTTGATTGCTTTCACACACTTAGAAAAAAATACAAAAAATAAAACATTTTAGTCTATTGTCCTAAGGCAATTGTTGTAGATAATTCATTTTAGAATTTGACAATTAAATTGCATTTTTTTTTGCCTCTACAATTTTCTTTTTATATCATAACATGACTTGAGCGAATTGGCACCCAGACCTCGTTTTGCGTTGGGGTTACGTTCCAAAAAAACACGACGCAAAGTAAATACAGATTACAGAAAGATCGAAGATAGGTTCCAAAGTTACGAAAATACTACGTTAAAAAATGGGAGTTCAACAAAGGAAAAAAACTTAAAAAGCGATAATAATTACAAAATTTTTAAATGTTGCCAGCTTTTAGAATAAAAAAAGAAAATTTTAATTAAAAGCTCTAACCCAAAGAGCGAATATTAGTACTCATTATGCAGCAAAGCAAATTCGAAAGTAATGCAAAACGAAACGACGCAAAGCGACGTCTGGGTGTATATATAAGAATTGTAATTATGTTCAATAACATTTATGTTCCATTTCTTATGTACAAAGTAACTTTTAAAGCTGTTAAGTTATAGACATTTTGAAAATAAAAATAAATATGTATGAAATATAAAAACTTAAATGCCTTTTTAAATAAAAAAGTCATTCATTTTTTCGAATAATTTCGCTTTTTAGTAAAATGTTTTTTACAGCTCTTCAATTTGTGCGTACAAATTTGATAGGTAAAAAAGTGTTGCCTACTTTTTTGCGTGCATTCTCTGATTTGATTGCTGTGTATTGTTGGCCATTTATTTGAGCTTTATCCTTTGGTGTGACTGCTGTAAAGAGTTGCCATGACTATATAGCTGCCTGCAGCTCTATTCTTTTTCACCGACTACTACTACTTACACACATCAAATATGTATGTATTCACTTTTGCGCTTTTTGGCCCCGAAGCTATTTTAATTACACATACGCCGTGTAATGACTTTAAAGCAGAGTATAACCAGTTATACACATACTATATATCGTTTTAATAACTAAACTTTAATAAGCAGCATTTCGTTTTCACCCTCACCTAACTAGGCCCCAAGCCCCCCTTTTTGCCTCCGCCCCCTTCATAAAGACCACAAAAACCTCGCCGAAGGCTTAAAACTGATTAAAATGAATGACATTAAGCGGCGGGCATATTTTAATTATTTAATGCTAATTAATATGTTTTGTAAAACCACAGCAGCAGCAGCAGCAGCGGCAGCGGCAATTACAACAACAACAGAAACAGCTGCTAGCTGTTAACTTATCATAATGAGTTTTGCATTTAATTTCACCGAAGCATGCTAAGCTCTGTTGACAGGCATATAAAGTGTATCTCTATCTGTGAGATACATGTGGCAAACTATTGAGACTGGCTGTAATTAATTTGTTTGTTGACTTGGCAACCCACTCCCACGCCCAACGCCCAACGCCCAACGCCCACACCCAAAGCCCAACGCTTGTCTTTACACAGCGCGGAGCAGGGAAAAGTATGGGGGAGAATAGGTCGCATCAAGTATATGTGTGAGTAATTTGCGGGCATCTCATCAACTTCTACTTTTGCATATCTCACAGCTGTCAGAGAGACCGAAAACTGTTGGCTTACTTTTTGATGCAGACAAACAAAAGACTTAGACGTGAAAATTTAACAGAAAATTGAAAAACCAAGCAATTTCAACAAGATGTTCTCACAAATAATTTCGTTACAAAAATTATGGAGAATTTCTTTTGTCCATTTATGGCTGAACTCTTTCGGCTCTTAGGCGCTTGAATTTCGAAAAGTTTTAAGTTATTAGTGTGAAAAATAATTTACGGAACATCCTAAAATTACTTGACTCGCTTTCTTCTTTGCTTCTTTGCGGCATTTCAAGCGCCCATCCAATTTCATCTCCAACTGATTTATGCAGCACATTAATATTTTAATGTCTTCATTGCGGGCGGGGGTCGCCTAGGCTCAGAAAACAAAAAAAAAACACCGACGACGAGTCCTTCTCGCACTTGAGTTCCATGCAATCCATTAAACGTTATCAGCCAGTGACACAGTCAGCAAAGTCACTTTTGGGCCCAGAGGCAGCCACCCACATAGATTCGTTTACCCATTCCTCTTTCACCCCACTCGACGCACATTTGTCTTGTTGCCCAAACAGAGGTCTAAACTTTTCTATGGGCTATCTCTCAACTGCAACAACAACAACAACTAGTCCGAATGGCTGAAATTCAATTATACCAAATCGTATGCAAATGAGTTTCGGGTTACAAAACGTTAAACAGCAAGCAACTGACAAAAAAAACCTGAAACTGAAATAAAACGTTTTCAATTTTCAAATTGCATTTCTTGTGAGGCAAAAGTTTTGCTCACATACTTAGGATCTAGCACCTACACACATGTTTACGTCTATCCATCTCAGTCGCCCATTTTCTCCCTCTCGCTCTCTCTCTCTCTCTCTCTATCGCTCTGTGTCTGTCTCTCTTGCATGACCATGCCCCTTACCCCTTAAGCGTACACTGCCATTATTCAATTTTCACTTTGTTATTCTGCCTTGTTTGCAAATTCAATTTACGTTTCTAATTTAATTTGCGTAGTAATTTTTTTTTTTTTTGTTTTCTTCATTTTGTTTTATTTTCAGCGTTGGCAACAAATTAGAAAATAGAAAAATATTTTTGCTAGTTGCATAGTTTTTTAATTAGTTGAATAAAAATACTTATATGAACACATACATACATATAAGCAATTAGGCATACATATACATATACATAAATAGTTTTCCAATAGAGACAGAAATTTAAGTTACGGTTGATATTTGCCATTCTAATTAGTTTTGTTAATTGTTTTTCAATAACTAATTAAACGGAAATATTGCGCTTTTTATCATTGTGAGAGCAAAGAAGCTTTTGCTGAATTATTAAAATTTTAAATATAGCATAAATGTCGAATTTATGATTAGTTTAGCCACAAGGGAAAGAGGGAGGACCGTAGGGAATTAAAGAAGATACGAATGAATTATGTCATAACGAAGTAAAATTTTAAAGCACACAATTTTGAACAAATAGGTCTAAAATCTAAACTTTTGGCTTGACGAGCTTAGAGCTTAAAGTAATGTTAGATCTGTATCTGAATTTTAGAGTCGTTTGGTAGCGCTGAATAGCTAGATTCCTGGCCAAACAGCTGATCGACTTCGATGACGTGGCAAGCCGAAACGAAGTGTCAAGTCGAGTGAGAGTCGTACGGGAAAAGAGAAACGTCTAAGACAAGTGTAGGAAGAAGCTAAAATGGATTAAAGAGGCAATAACGTTTTAAGAGTTTCTTCAAACAAACATTTTACTTATTAGTGATACCAAAAACTTATAATAAAACTTAATATCTCATGCTAATAACTTAATCTAATAGGCAGAATACTTATTTCTCTTCAAACGGTTACACTCTGTTCCACATGAACTTGAACGAAAACAAATCAAAGTCAATTGTATTTTTGAAGGAATTTTAAGCTAACGCTCTAGTTTTATATTGAATTTGAGTCTACAGATTTAAATTCAGGTTAATTGCTGTCTACAATAATCTAAAAGTGTCTACAATATTTTTTTCTTTCTCTTAGCTTTTATAGACAATAAATACTTCAAATTTAGATAAGGTAAAATAAGTTAAACAAACTTTTCCTTAATCAATTTGGTTTAATAAATAGAAGATCTAAATTTAAAACAAATATTCCAGAAAATATTTTCCTTTCAGCTTTAAATTTAGCATAGAAATTGTCAACATATCAACATATTGTCAGGGCATTTTTAATCCAACCTAAGCGAGCTTTGCCCAATTAAATGCAGCTTAAATTTTTTCGGTTGACGAACACACACACACAGACACACACACAGACACATTGAAACTGCCAACCAACTGCACAATTTTTCAATCAACTAAAAATGTTTAGAATGGCTTATATTCATGCGCTGGCCGATCGAACTTGGCTCCCCCCTCACCATGCCCCACTCGAAAATGTGTGCCACTGATTGAGTGTGCGAGTGTTTGTGTGGTGTGTGTGTGTGTGCTGTATTTGAAAAAAATTCCATAAAACAAAAATATCCCCTTGAAAAAGAAAGGCAACTGCAAAATGTGAGGCGACAGAAAAGTGTGAGTGAGTGAAGGGGTAGAGGGTTAGGGAAAGGGAGCTGAATGCAGCTACGTTTGCTCGTCTGGGCGCATGAAATTGCCATTTCCAATTAACGCCATTGCAAAAATAGTTAAATGTTCATGGAACATTGCAACACCAACAGGAGCAACAACATCGACAAAAAACCAAAAAAAATCAACAGCAAAAGAAAGGCAAATAGCACAAAAGGCAGAAAAAGAGAAAGAGCGACAGTGAGAGAGAGAGAGAGAGAGAGAGAGAACTGTATGGATGGTGACAGTGGCCACCAGAGGCAGCTGGCGTTCATACTTTCTCCAGCTGCATTTCCATCTTCTTCTCTCCTGCATCCGCTCCTGCTCTTGCTCCTGCTCCATGTAACGACAGTTGTTCCCAATTCTATACCAAAAACGAGTGGCTTACTCGCGATTTTTTTTTTTTTTTTGTGTTTTGTGGAGCTCTCTATGTGTAACTAACTCTATTAACAAAGCGGAAACGGAAAATACACACACCCACACCCACACACAGAGACACAGGCACCACAGAGATGACACACTGCACGGCACACATGTTGCGGACGCATATCGAGGCCAACCAACATATTGAAAATTTAATTTCAATAAAATGTTTTATGATTAGTTTTTGAATGAATTTTGACAAGTTTGCGCAATATCAATGCAGCAATTTAACAATCTTTGCGTTAACTGCTATGCTTTTTGGTATTCCAGTTGTTGTCATTTGGCATGGAAAAACAAAAAAAAGTTTGTGTATCTCTATTTTTTTTTTTGGTGGGTTCTGCATGGTTTTTGCTGCGATGACTCTGCAGTCCAGTCATCGAACACAATGAAATGTTGACCGAATTTCGCATCCTTTGGATATTTACAGTGGTGTAGTCAAGGGGGTTGCTGCTGTAGTTTGCATTTTTGAAGTTTCTTTTTTGATGCTCGAAAGTCCTGATCAACTGAATAATTAAAAAGTATTTAAATAGTTACGTTCTAGATTGAAATATAAAGGGCAGAGATGCCATCACCAATTAAAAAAGTGATCTAAGTTTGTTGTACAGTTGTTTGCAGGGTTATCGGTAGATTAGCAGTTATCGATAAACGTCGTGCTACTTGGGACTTGTCACAGACCCTCTAAAATAACTTTGTTCATCTGCACAACACTAAACTATTAGAAATCTTTCAAAAATGTTTTGCTTTTTAAAGTCTTCACGTACTTGAACGATCTAAAACTTAGTTGCAGTTAGAGTGTCACCAAAATTCAAGGAGAACTCAAGAGAACACTTCTTCTTATCTGCGCCTGAGATAGGAGAGTGATCTTATTGATATTTCTATCATTTCTATCACTGGGCTTTCGCCAAACTAAAGTGTCACAAGACAGTGCCCAAACATAAAACTTCAGCCCTGATTAAGTTGTATAATATGCACCCCTGAGTATCTGTAAATGGTATCGAGAAGTATCGATATTCTTGGAAGGCCATTCGGACTTCAAGAGTGAATGGAGATAACATACGTCCATTGCTTATTGAGAGATATATGAGAGATACAGTTTTTAATTACTTTAATTAATGTGATGTATCGAAAGATGAATAGTTATATAGAGCTAAACATTTGATCCCTCCTGCTACTTCGCTAATGATTGACTTCTTCTCTTTTTACAGCTTTACTGCCTTCTGTCTCTCTTCTGACATACCTAGACTTCTTACTATATTTTTTTAAACTTTATCGTCTATACATATGTAAAATAACTAAGTTAATGTCATTAAAATAAAAGTAAATTGTGTTGATCTCTTCTTCTGGAAACCGCACTGTTTACACTCTGGCCCTCTGGCAAAAGGAATTTGAACTTTAAAAAAATATTTCAATATTCATAAGTCACTCTTAGCATTCAATTGCTTCAACTTTTAAAACACAAAAAAAATTTTTTATATCTAATCCAACAAAATGATTCATCCTAATGTGAGATCTGAATTCCGAGCTGGAATTAAAAGCGTTCTAATTATGCGAGTCTCAACTCAACTCTAGGCCTTAGAAAAAGCTCTATTGATTAAGTACAAAGATCTTTATATTTATCTATTAGATATTTATTTAAGGAAGTGCGTCAAAGTTAACTATTATTTGGTTACCGTAAATGGAAGTGTATCCTTTTTAAACCAGTTTACGCCCATGGCTATTGGTGTTGATAACGGTTCACCATTTAAAGGAACAAAAAAAAAAAAAAAACCTTCAATGCCTGCGAACTCCTCTCAATGGACCGCCCCTTCCTTTTGACTCCCTGGACAATATTTGCACGTTTCTATTGTGTTGTTGCGTTGTAACTGCGTTTAAAAATGCGACTCGATTTTTATCGATTTAATCAAGCGGCGGCTACTGCTGCTATGAATATAGCTGGAGTCTTTCTCGATTGGGTTTTTTTTTTGTGTGTGTGTGTGTGTGTTTTTATTTTTTTCACCCGGGGGATACGCGGCCAGAGAGAGGGCAACCAACGCCAACGATTTCCATACGTAATTGCACTGTAATTGACAATTTATTGTGTCAATCGCAATCGAGGCGTACTGCCGCATCGCACACGTTTAATTAACAAGGCGACAACGATGCCATCGATTGAGAAGGTGGGCTTTGGTGAGCTGGCATGGACCGGGAACGGTTGAGCCGGAGATGCAAAGGCGAAGAGGGCACAGAAATTTAATCTGGTTTTCTTTTGCTTTTTTCTCTTTCTTTTTTTTTTTTTGTTGTCTCTTTTTAACGAGCTGTATAAGTTTAAGCAATCAAGTGGAAAATCAGTAGCAGCAACAACAACAACAACAACAAGAAAAACTGCATTCAATCGTAATCGCTGTTAATCTAAAATTTGAAATTGAGTTGGAAAATGTTAAAGTAAAACTTTTTTTAGACTTGTTAAAGGGTAGATGAAGACATTGGGTTTAGTATTAACGAAATCAAGACGAAATAAATAAAGATATAGAAGATCTTCAATATACTTTTTGCTCTTTATGTTTTAAATTGGAATCCTGTAACTTCTTATCTCTAATTAATCGTAGAATGATGCTTGGTAATATTTTTATTAAAAACTTTCGAATGGCGAAATATACCCCAATGACCTATTGAGCCAGTTGATCATATGTGTACCTTATAGGCCTACTAGAAACTATATTCCCCTATCCTTAAAACACTTCTAACTATGCCTTTCATGAACCTTTTTGGGGTTCTTTGCCTTGTTTACAATCTTCTCTGTTCTATAATTGGATCAGGGTAAGAGGTAAGAGAGAACTCTTACTTTACTTAAAACCTCTATTCTCTTCCATTTACATTTTAGTTAGCTGAACTGGATCTGTCCAGGTGAAGTGGGAGTGAGTGGGCTGAGTGGGGGATGGCGCAAAACAGGCACTGTCCTGGTATCGTATGGGCCACTTGAGTGTACTGCTTATAGTAAGCGTTAACGTTCAGACATTTAGTATGAGAAAAATTAAGCTCTATAAATTTTAAACCCGATATTATCTTGATTTGGTATTGTGTATTTACAAAGTCTTCAATGTGAGTTCACAGTTGCAAAGAGAGTCGATTACTTTCGCAGAATTAAAATAGTTTCTAACAACTGTACAAAGTCAGCCCCTTTAAGTCTTCAAAATGATTTCTTAGGACAATTATTATTATTATTATCTGGTTTAACAATATTTATATCAGGTATAGGAGCTAATTTTGAATTTGATTTAAAAAAAATTATTGCTTTGTCTACTTTAAGTCAATTAGGTTTAATAATGAGAATTTTATCTATAGGTTTTTATAAACTGGCTATATTTCATTTATTAACTCATGCTTTATTTAAAGCATTATTAAAGTGTAATCAAAATGGTTCTTAGCTCGAGTTGAATCAGTTTTTAGTTAGTTTTAGCTGCTACTTCTCAAAGAAAATGAAACTGTTTTAGCCAGTTTAATTAGTTTGCATAACAATACTGCAATTCAAGATGACTGTACTACATAATTTTAGACAAATACGGTTTCTAAAGGGTTATAATAAATAAATTCTCTGTTAACCAAATCAAGTTATTAAATACTTTGTTTGGCTAAGAATTGGCCTTAAAGTAAAATTAATTGGGTTGAATTTGCTTCTCTTATCTTTGCCAAAATTTCCTGATGCATCTTGTTTTTTTGGTCTATTCCTTTTTACAGCAAAAGGGCAAGGCAACATTTTTCAGACTTGCAGCCAAAATTTATGGCTGCCGCTCATATCGTAGCTAATCAAAGCCCATCAACTAGAAGGCTAATAGTGGCCTCTTGGCTATGGATATTTATTGTTTTGGATCCCTGTAGGGCCAGGCAACGGCAACGTAGGCATCAGTAGCCTCATCAGCATCCATCTTCAAGGCGTTCAACAACGTTGTGAGTGAGTATGAGTCTCTAATTGGCCAAGGACCGTGCCCCATTTCTTGTTTATCGATGGGGACTCCAACTTTTGTCCCCAACTCCTGTGTTGATTAACGTGCCCACCAATTACGCGGCCCATATATATATATATATATATATACACACACACACATCCATATATAACTGTTTTGTATGTATATATCGACATGGCCAGTGATAAAGTGTGCGTAACAAAAGCTAATAATTGCCCAGGCAACGTTGCAGGAGGCCATGCTGAAAAGTCTCCATCGTTTATGTGATTGTTGTTGTTGTTGTTGCTGTTGTTGGTTCTTGCTTGTTGGTTGTTGTTGGTTGAGTGGTCCCGCACCAAAAACTTTGGCATCATAATTTATAGCTGCGTTAAACAAGCGAGGATAACAAATTAATTTTGTCTGCTTCGAAGAAAAGCAGAAAAGACGAAGGAGCAAAAGAAAAAAAAAAAAAAAACGAAGAAAGCCACAGAGTAGCAGAACGACGTTTACTCTCGAATTTCTTAGTTGGGCCAATTAATTTCTAAAGTCAGCAACGTGGACCTTCACAGGACGTGCTCAACGCTGAGTATCTCTCTCCCACTTTTTTTTGTGTGTGTGTGTGTGTGCCTTGTCGTAAATCTTAACGAGCCAAAAGCAAAATTCCAACGCACTTTCCACCAACAAGCACACGCGAATGTCCGATCATAAATATAAGGTTTGGCGGTACCATCTATACCTTTTCAGGTGTCCTTTCACATATCCTTTGATCAAAAGGTATGCTCGATTTTAAGTAAGTCTTTGATTTATTTAGCATTTGGCAACTGATCCATCTAGGTTGATTGGAACCAGAATTCTATTTTCAAGGATTCCAATGGTCTTAACAGTTCTTGAATTTTAGACTTAATCAATTGGTTTTATAATCAAAACACTGAATATTTAAATTTTCATTTTCATATTGAATTTGGCTTCAAATTTAGACCAAAGATTTTCGATAGGACTTAGAGTATCAAGGATTCGATGCTTAGTTTACCATTGATAAACCTTTTCACTTGTTATTCTACGATTTGGTGGCCATGGATGGTTTCGAATTGGTGACTATTGTCCGCCAGCCCCTCCCCTCCCATTGTTATAGTTCTTCTTGGTTGTCTCCGCTTGAAATACGTCAAAATATTTGGCATTCGATGCTTGGCCTGGCCAAGGACCTAAACCTGGGCTAACCTGGGATGTGTCTGCCATGATATTTATGTCTTCGCAATGCTCTGTTACTGTTGTCTCCCTCTTTCACCTTCTCCCGCTCCTTCTTCATTTATATTCCCCATCTTAGAACGCCTCCTTTAAGTCATAACTATGCGTTGCCATCTAATCGCAAGTTTTGTTTTGTTTTATTGTCACACACAGCAACAGCAACAACAACAACAACAACAACAACAACAATAAAGAAAAGCAAAATCGCAGCCAAGCAAAACACATAAATCTCACTCATGACTTGGACTTGAATGCTGATGCTGGGTGGCCTCTGCTTTCTGCTTTCCATTTATAGTCCGACCGAACGCCCGCCCGCCCGCATTTTGTGGGCAAAGGTGTTGATAACGTTGTTTTGTTGCTGTTTGTTGTTTCGAGACATTTGCTGTACATCTTAATCGTAATGCAAAAGTTGTCAAGTTGATATGTAAACGAAAAACGTGCTGCAAATATTTGCTGATTTGGTATTTGGTTTTTGTATCTTCCTCTTGGAGTGTGAGTGAAATACGAACAATGTCAGAGTGAGGGGGGGCGGGTTCTTTTGAACAATAGAAAAAAAGCTTGTAGATCTTAGATTGAAGCTCAACTTAATGGGGATTCATAAGGACCTTCAGGATCGAGCCGAATAACTTTTAGAACCCTTCTTGAGAAAAATAAAATAAACTATTAGACAAAAATAATAAATTTTGTTTGCCAAACTAATCACAATTTGATTGCCTTTTTTAAATATTTTCTACGTCTTTGTTTGAAATATAAATTGGATGCGAATTGTGACATGTCAGTTACATTTTTCTAATTTTTAAAAACTTGCCGGAGGTGAAAAAACATAGATAAGATTATAAATGGATATAAGTACATACATATGTAGTATGTTGGTTTTTATTTTTATTTCTATTTAAAGATTTTTTTTGAACAAAAATGTCATTAGCTAACTGAATAACTAAAGTTTCGCACTTTGTGGGTAATTTTCATTCGTTTCCTAGAAATCGTCATCTCGCTAGTCCCTTGTTCCATCAAATATTATAAACCAAAAGTCAGTCGCACTCATCTCTCGCCCTTTTAATTACAGTTGAAATCAAAAAGCTTAAAACTCTTAACTTTTATATAATGGTAAGAGGAAGGTAAGAAGACTTTTTACTAAGCCAAGCCAAATCCTCACACACACACACACACACACACATACACACTCGAACTATTAATCCACATCCGAGTTATAATTCATGGTGATTGTATGAACATTTGCAGCTTTTATGTGAACCGTAAAACTTTACTTCCTGACGTTTCATCAACCAAAAAAAAAAAAAAAACAAAATGTGAGAAAAAAAAATAGAAAAAACCTTACCTCAATCCTCACCTGGACAAAGTTTCTTTTTTTTCAATATTTTTTGAGTGTGGTTGTGTGTTTGTGTGTGTGTGTGTGAATGAATAGGTTTTACTTTTTGTTGGTTTTTTATTAGTGGTAATTCCAGTTACAGTTATGGCCTAGCTAGGGGCTTACAAAGGGCTTATGCAGAAAATGCAGTAGAGGATTTTGATCAAAACCATAACCCAAACCCAACCCCGACGCAACCCATTATCATGACATGGTAGTGACACACATACACTCATAGGAGTTCCTCTACTCTCTCTCTCTCTCTCTTTGGTCACTCGCACTTGTTCTGTATGTAGTTGTTTCCGTTTCCGTTGGCAACTTTGTCCTTTCAGTGAGAACGATGGATGCATCGTCAGCTGCCGTACGCCCTTCCCTTCTCTACCTTTACCTTAACTCCCTTTTCGACTTCATCTCGACCAGAACCAGCACTTAAATATCATTATTATTAACCCTGCCAACTGTGTGGCACTTAACAGGCCGCCAACTCGTCGGGTCTTGGTCTCGTTTCTCTCTCTCTCTCTCTCTGTCAAGTTGAGTGGCCCAGACGTTGGTAAGGTAAATTATATTTAATGCCTACCTGAGAGCGAAAGTTATGCCTCGTTAAGGACTCTCACATACACTCACCCACCCATTCTTGTGTCCCTTGTATATCTATATACACATACATACATATATACACATTGTAGCCGCACACATCCTCACGTAGTTGTTAAATGCCACGTTTCACTTGAATAATTGAGAGCGATTAGGCCAAAAACTTTTGCATTGATTAAGGTTTAAGTTGGCCAAACATTTGCCCAACTTCTTCTTTCATTTTACCTGACTCTCCTCACGCCCCAAAGTGCCCATTGGCTGTCATTGTTTTCTATGGCCTCATCGCTGTCCTCTAACCTGTCCCTGTCCCTGTCCCTGTCCTGTCCTGTTATTCTTCCTCCAACTATTCTTGGCTATACTGCTCCACTGACTGTTCCTGTTGTCTGCTTAGTCCCACCTTTGTCATTTGCTATCAGCAAATGTTTAAATATGCATTACGTGTGTTATTCTCATGTTCAGCAGCACTTGGGGATTACCTTCCCTGAGCACTGCAGATGGGGAGCATCTGATAGACCCAATAGGGAAGTTGCTGTGTCTCTTGCTAACTCCTCTTCCCCATTTCTTCCTATCCATATGTCTGCCCGTTTGCCTGTCTGGCTATCTCTGTCTGTATTTGACTTTAAAAAAATTTAACACTTTGGGGAATTTCCATTTGTCTGTAAAAAAAAAGCTAAATATATTGCATGACTTGGCAGAAGAACATCATTTTGGATCTTTTTCAATGTGCCTGACCAATACTATAATGCCGAAACAATATAAATAGTTATCATAGGTAAATTATAACAATTCTTCGATGTGTGCTTCTGTTTCTTATAGTCACTACATAAATCTAGGTTTATAGAAGAAATTCAATTCAATTTTGTCATTTTAAAGCAGTCACAGAATTATACAACAATTTGTTGGTTAAATTTGAAATATGCAGCTGCTTCCAATTCGCATTGTGTTTCCTTCATATGAATTGCATGTTGCTCTAGCTTGAATCCTTCTCGAAAATCGGAGAGAACCAATGGAGGCAAAAACACTTATCATAGAGAGTAATTAATTAATGCTTAATAGAGGTGGAAAACTATCGATAGTCAAAACAGTCGATAGTCCCAGTTGATGCTAGACAAAAAAAAACGACACATCAGATTGCAAACAGGTTATTCAACTAAATCACAAAAATAGGCGTAAAATAATTTAGAAAAACATTAAAACAATTTAGAAATTCTGAATAAATGACTCATTGAAAAGTATCATTTTTCATTTTGATTAAGCAACCAATTTTTTAAATCTTATTTGGACTATCGACCGTTTAGGCTATCGATAGTTTTCCACCTCTAATGCTTAATGTTATAGTTAGCTTTATTTAAATCAGATTTTTCCACATTGTCCAGAAACAGGCAAAAGTGAATGTTTGCTGATATGGTGGATAACGAGCCGGCTAGACTAATTACACATTGAGCAAGAACCCTAATGAAGTCCGAAAAACGTTTGAAAATATCTGAGAAGCACCTACACACAATGGACACACCCGTGCACCGGATTCGAAATGCCAAGAAGCATAAATTTTAAGCCAGAACCAGAACCAGAACCATGAATGAAGACACGAAGAAAGAATGTGGCCAGGCGATATGCAAATTCAAATCAAACTGCAGGCAGCTTCAAAGTTAGCAGTAACAAGGAGCAGGAGTGTCCTTGCCCATCATTATGCCAGGTCCTCCTACCCCGGCACCCTAACAAAAAAGAGAAAAAAAAAAAACCTCATGCAAACTATACGAGGGGAGGACCAGAAAAATGGAAAAGAGAATTGCTAGAGCAATGCCATGCACACAAAGGCCACATTATCTCAAGGAGAGAGTGGAGACGAAACGAGAAGAGATGAGAGACAGCAGCAGCAGCAGCAAAAAGAAAAGGCAAATGTCAAACGTTTTGCCAGCGTTGAAAATTTGCATGCAAAGCCAAGCGACCGCCCATTGACTGCCACGCCCACACAAATGCATTTCAGTACCGGTGTTTGCTTTTGTGTGCGATTTTTGCACAAATGCAAACACTTTGATTTTGGTTTTTGCTATTTTTTTTCCCTCGCATTTCTCCTTTGCTTCAGAGCAGAGCAGAGCAGAAGAAGAGAAGAGTCTGAGGATCAAACCAGGCCAGGCCAGGACACACAGGACTCTACATTGTATATGTATGTGTGTGTGTTTGTGTGTATGAGTATTATTTATGTTCTACGCTAGAAATCTATTTGCACCGCACCACAAATCTCAGCTCAGCGAACAAAAAGAAGAAAAAAAATTGGCCAAGGGTTGAGTAAAATGCGACAGGCAAATCCATTCCAGAGGCTGGCTGGCTGGCATTGGACAACGCATCGCATTCGCATTAAATCGAAGTCGTTCCCCCCTGGCAAAGGCTACACCAGAAGCGGATTCAAATAGACACACACACACACATACACACACACACACACACAAAGATGGCTGCATATAAACTTTAACCATTTTGTAGGCTTCAGGCTGGCTAACGGAGATGAGTTCGTGAGTAAAAGGTTTTTGGTTTCATAATGAAACTTTTTGCGGTTATTTTGGCAAACAATTTGAAAGTTTTTTCAATCCATCCAACATTTTCACTTAGGTAATATGAGTAGCTGTGTTAGTATATTAATTAAGTTTAAATAGTTTATCTTTATGTAAAAAGAGTTTATAAAGTTTAAGTGCTCTTTTTGTATACACAAATTCAAAGTATTGAATTCCATTTTAAAAATTTCTTTAAGCTTCTTTAGGCAAATGACTTATATGGTTTAATAAATGCAATTTTAGAAGCATACAAAGCAAAAGTTTTCAATTATCCAAAGCAAAAATTCATATTAAATACTGACTCCGAAAAGTATGCTACATTTTTGATAATGCAATTTATAAAACAAATTGACAATTTTGGCAAATTAAATTCCAAAAAGCACTTTATACTTTTGCTGATTCTGCGTAAAGAAAGAAAGAACAATCATTTTACTACTTACCTTATACCGAAAAACACATCCGTTCAAGTTTTTCCATTGTCAGCTTAGTGTCTTTCAATCACACAGTTATATCCCTTCAATGTATTATTGGAAATCATTCGATGACTGATATAAGCACGTGATCATCTCAATTTTTATAGTCACAGTCTCACTTCAATGAGATTTCCTTTTTTGAGTCGCGTTCGTTTTTTGCTCACGTTCAGCTCTGTTTGGTGTGTTTGATGTTGCTCCTGTTGGTGTGGGTTAGTGGCGTCTACACACACACACACACACACACACACACACACAAACAAACATACACACGGTCGAGGCACTTGCATATCTGTGTAAATTTATGATTGCCCCATTTCCGTTTTTTACAGTCAGCCAGAGCTATTGACTGTCTTGTCTGTCCCACTGTCCCACTATCCCTCTGTCATTCTGTCTGGTGGCTGCCGTCTCTGTTGCTCCTACAATGCTTCTGCTTCTGGTTGCTTATCCTGTGACCGGCATTATTGTGTGACCCCCTTGGGCCCTGCTGCACTTTTCTTGCTTCTTATTCTGCTTGCCGTTTTTTTTTTTTTTTTCGTTCTGTACTCTTCTTTACCATTTTTTTGCAAGCTCTTTTTTTGTCGTTGTTGTTGTTGTTGCTGTTGTTTGGTTCAAATCCAAGCCGCCTGCAGCTGACTTGCGACCGGGTTATGTTCTGGACTGCCACGGGTATTGACTCGTCGTGGCTGGCTGCATCTCTCGGTGCCTGCTGCTGGTTCTTCTGGCTATGGCCGTATGGGGTTTTAATTTTGACAGCTGCAGATAAATTGTTAAATGCAGGCCCGTTCTGCTCTCTGAGTGCTTTATGTGGGCTTACGTTTGTAGGTGTATATAGTGATGTATGTGTGTGTGTGTCTGTGTGTGTATCTGTGTGGTTGCATATAAATTTATCCGCTCGTTTTTGCCTCAGCCATCGATGCCTGTGTACATTTTTCAACATTTTTCTTTTGGCTTCTCCCTCGCTTTTGTTGGTTTGGCATTGACAGGCCCACATCAAATGCAACTTCAATTCCACCTCCTGCCTTCGCCTGCCGTTTGTTTTTTTTTTTTTTTTGCCGTAAAAAGACACTGAAAGAGATAGCAAGAGCAATGGAGAATGAGTATCGTTGGCACTCCAAAATGCATTGTATCTATCAGAGTTCAGTTGCCATGAAATATGCTTGCCCCGCATTCAGTCTCATAAATATAAATGGCGTTAAACATTTTTCAGTTTTTTTTTTTTTCTGCTGGCCAGTTGCCGCCTTGCCGAACAATTTCCCCAATTTATGCAACAACATTTCACACAATTTAAATTTACATATTTGTATATTATTTAAACCCCAAAATGTAAACACTTTTAATTGAGGCTAAAGGAAATATTTCAGGTACACTTCATCTGGATTTTAAATTGACCCAAGTTATTGATTATTATTAAACTGACAAACTATTTCCGCGGATTTGCTTTGAGTCTGAGAGAATGCCTTATGAATTAGAAGTTAAATAAAGAATCTTCACTTAGAAAGACACCAAGTTCTTAATGTGTATCGTATCTATAAGCAAACAAAGGAAACTATAGTTGAGTCCGGTTATAGCGACTCCGCTTATAACGTTTGTCAAGTCATTGCAACGAAAATTCGATGACTTGGTTGATGCCCCACACAAACCTATATGAAAGAGCCTTCGCTTAGTACGTTTTCGCTTTTAGCGACAAACCGCTTATACAGACGATATTTTTCATAATTTAAACAGGATATTGCGATGTTTCGAAGAAAATTTCAGCGAAAGAGAAAGCAAAATGTATTTATCGGTGATCGGTTACCCTTGCGAAGGTTCTTACGCTCTCACTACTCTCTTTTGGCTTAGCCAAGCTGCTAAGAGAGAGAGAGAGAGAGAACCTTAGTGTAATGCTTCGGCCACGCAAATGCTTACTGTGTGCGTGTGCATAGTCTATTCCAGGGCTTCTTAAACTTTTTTATATAGCGATCCCCTTCAAGCTTAGGAAATTCTAAACGACCCCTTTCGCCATATAAAGATATATATATTACCCGTAGATGTTACAATATAAATAAAATAAGGATTAGGGATTCATTTCACATTCTATTCCACCCCCTGGGGGTCGCGACCCAAAGTTTAAGAAGCCCTGGTCTCTTCCATGGGATGTCCCTTTAAATTTCTATTTTTTTAATTAAAATTTAATTTAAAATAAAAAAAAAGAGTTTTTTTCCCACTTTCGGTTAGAGCGTCTTCTGGGTATAACTACGTAAAATGTTTAATCCCTTGACTGTCATTATAACCGGATTCTACTGTACTTCCAGTTGTCCAAAAATCAAAAGGGAAGTAAAACTTGAAACAGATTCATTCAGTGAATAAACTTTTTAGCCTTTTTATATCATGTGTGACTCTCTATTTCTTTGCATCGTTAGTTCTATAAATTAGACCTCATCAGTTTTGTTGTAAAGTAATTTTTGAAATTTATTTCAGTTGACCAAAAATGTTTTTTCTACTAACTGAGAGGCAAGTTAGTTTTGCTTTTTTTTTTTTGCAAATTATTCTATCGTTAGAAGAAGTAAATGTGCAACTTTTTGGCTAAAAGTAAAGCAGTTTTCATTCTGTTCGTTTACGATAGCCAACTCGTTAGCATGGCCTTTGAGGCAATTCAAAAACTTCAAGTTGCTGGCTTTAATAATCCCACTAGCAATACCAAACAACAACAACAACAACAGCAACAACAATAAGAACGACAAAAACTGGAAGCTAAAACAAAAACTTTAGACTAAGTTGCTGCTGGGAGCCTTGAAGTACTACATGGGGAGAGGGGGGCTAGCAGAGGTTTAAGACCACAAGTAACATTTGTAAAATGCACATTTAAAACTCACAGGACAAAAAGCAAAGCAAACTCAAACTCGAACACACACACACACACACAAACACAGGCACTCAGCAGGAGGCGAAAGCCCAAAAAGGATAATAAGAAACGCCTTGACTTTAGCATCAAGAACAGCAGCAGCAGCAGCAGAAAACTGTGAAAACTTTTCAATTTATTGTTAAACTTTTGCACCGAAGCGCACAATTATAAAGTGTCATTTAGGAGCAAGACTCACGAATCTTCCTTGCTGCTTGGCTTGGCTTCGCTTGCTCGTTGCTTCTTGCATCTGCAACTGCTGACAAGAAATTATGAAGTGTGTTGGACGCTGACACTTTTGCGGCAGGCCACTTCCGGTGGTCCTACTCCCTCCTAACTACTGACAAAAAAAAAAAAAAACAAAAAGGAAAAATAAAAAGGACGAGTCGCAGTCGGACATTGTTGTCCCTGTCATCCCAGCATCATCGTCAACGACATCGTCGACCGTTGCTTTGGGGCATTTTTTGGGGTATTCCATTCTCATCTTCCACCAACCAACCACATCCTCAACTTGCCACTCAAGTGCAAGCCAGTTTCATGCGGCGCATTCAAGTGCTCCTGTGTTCCTATAGCCCAGACCACCGCACCCCCTCACCCCCTCACCACACCGCGCACTGCTAAAAAGTGTCACAAACACAAATAGAGGAAACGCTCAGTCGCACTTGCCCGCCGTTTCTCCTGCCAGTGATTCGGCTCAAGCATTGCCAGCTTCTTCCATTTTGCTCTTCGTGTGATTTACAGCGTGCGACTTTTATTTGAAGTGGGACATTCATTTTACGCTAAAGTGAACCTAAATCAACACCAACAAACGCAGCCCAGCAAAACCAAAAAAGCTTCTGAAATCCTTGTACATACAACAAACCCTCCGTTACCCTCTATCCCCTCGTCAATTGGCAGCGTAACGCTTTCCAAACGAAACGTAATCATAATTATTTTCAAATATCAATTCTTGTACACAGAAAAACGCACACTTTCCAAATATATTGCCATACAATATTGAAATTTAGTTTTGTCTGGTCAGTCTTCAAATATTTTTCAGGATTAAAAAGTTACTGCAATTTATTGAAGTTATATAATTAGTAGATTGATTCTTAATTAAAAAACTTTTAGGTGCTTGCAGAATGATCTTCCACAGTGCTTGTCATATTTATAACCCAAACGATTTAAACGAAAAGAACTCATTGGCTGAAAATTTTCCACAAATATTATAAGCACTGTATAAATCTCTAACGTTTAGATTAGCCGGAATATTTTTGCAATCGCGTACTTTCCATAGTTTCAATACAATCTCTTTTAAACGAATGATTCGAAAACGATCTAGAAATTTACTACAGTGCTTATCATATTTATAACCCAACCAGCAGCATTAAGCTTTGAATCAATTTTAACAATGTTTTTAGAGTTTTTCAAAAATTTGTGTTCTATTTATAGAATCGTTAAGTTTTGCTGTATGCTTGGCATCTTTGCTTACATTTTTGTGTATCATAATTATAGCCCACGGTAGCAAATTAGACTTAATTAAGTGTGGAGCAGAGTTTTGGATATACAAATAGTCGTCAATTTAAGACAGTTGAAGATCTTAAAACGCAAATTCTTAAAGAACAACAAAGTCTCGAAAAGAACCTTTTACTAAATTAATTCCTCTTCAATGAGGAAGAGAATTTTTTAGTTAACTAAGGCAAATGTAGGCCGCACTAAATATTAACATAATAATAGTGGGTTATAAATATGATAAGCACTGTGTGTACAGTGCAGGAGTACTGCCATGTACAGTGCTTATAATATTTATAACCCACGGTTTCGAATTTTTTTTTGACCAAAACATGAAATTGGGCTATAAATTTGATACAGCAAATGGGTCCATTTTTTCTTAGTTTTTACTTTTTTTTATGAAATCGTTATTAAATCGGTAATTTTATGTGAAAAAGTTGTTTTTCACTCATATTTCAAATATTGAGCTACGTGTTTTTCAAGATTTTAAGGGAATATGTCATTTAAAAGAAATTTAAAAGCCAATGTGTTTTTTAAAAGTGGGTTATAAATATGTCAAGCACTGTAGAATACACAGACAAACAATTGTCGAACTTTTACATGGATTCCACTAATAATGTTAAGCATTATTTGTATCCCTTAAAAAAGCATAAAAATTATAAAAAATTTCTTTTATATTAAGCACAGTTGATCCATAAGTAATTATTGTATGATTTAATTTGATCAAACTTGATCGATTGAAATCTTTATTTCTCCAGTTAAACAAAATTAAATTTTTTTTATTAAAAGTTAAGAAATTTTAGTTATGAGAAAAAATTTTT
This sequence comes from Drosophila nebulosa, assembly GCA_024703675.1. Taxonomy (NCBI): domain Eukaryota; kingdom Metazoa; phylum Arthropoda; class Insecta; order Diptera; family Drosophilidae; genus Drosophila; species Drosophila nebulosa. The sequence continues at coordinate 2,967,828 of CM045724.1, read as the reverse complement.
CCATACGAAAATTTGTAACAAAAAAATGATCAGTTACATTTACTAAAAAACTTTGGATTTTGAAAGTTTTTTTTTGTAGTGTTTTAGCATTTATTTAAGTGTTTCGTGGCGCTCCCCATGGCCCCTAAGCCATCATTTTGGCATTCTTGGGCAGCTGCTTAACATTTTTTTTGTTGTAATTTTTAGGCGGGTGGTCCTCTCTTGTGGCATCTCTTGATTGAAATGCCTGGTAGGCCATAGCCAGAGCCGAGGCGGTTGCTGGAGCTGCAACAGCAACTAACCAAACGCCAAGCTGCTGTTGCTGCTCTGCACTTAAGTTGGCTTAATTAGTTTTTGAAAGTTATGCCAACACCACAGCCACGCCCACTTAATGCTTTTGGCTTTTATACTGAAGCGCTGCTACTTGAAGTGATTGCTGTTGCACCAGAGAGCAAACGAAACACAAAAGGGAAGACAGAAAGAGAGAGCATAATGAGAAGGGCAACTTCATTGACGTCTTGGGCCTTGGTAACCACAACAGAAGCAACTACGCTGCTTGGTGAAGCAAGTTGCCTGAAGCTTTGCTGCAGTTTCATCAAATGATATGCATTTCCATTTACAGGGTATTGCAGTTAGTAGGAGAATATGCAATACCAAAACCAGAGTTTAGTTGGTATCTAAAACTTTGAAATTTCTATGGAAATTCCTTTCATCTCAAAGGTTTATCTTTGATGCAAAAGGAAACTAATTGGATTTTTCTATTCATCAAATCGACTACGAGAGGCTAAGATACTCAATCTAACTAGGCAAAAAACAAGCAATTTATTTTGTCATCTTTTGTTCAATATGATTTTTTGTTGAATTAAATAGTTTGTTTTTAGGTCATCGGAAAGTCTTCTTATAAAGTCCTTGGAGCATGTCTCACACTTTGTTGTTGCCATGACATTTTTCCTTGTCGCCTTCTTATTTTTTTTTTTCTTTCTGCATTTTTCTGCCAACAATTTTCGCTCAATTTTTTATTATATTTTCTTTTTCTTTTTTTTTTTCTTTGGAGCTTTTCTTATATTTAATTATGAGAAATTTGCATAAAAATTGAAAAGTCTAGGGAAAACCGCAGCAAGAAAATGAAGAGGAAGAACTTAAGAAAAATAAAGTGCATATTACTTATATTGTCAATTGCATTATTAAACCAAATTGTCAAAAGCTAAAATGCAGCTATCAAATTCACACACTCAGATACACACACACACATACGCACTTGTCACTCACACACACACACACACACACACACACACACAGACGCACATGAAAAACCGAAACGAAACCAAAATGCTTTTATGCTTTGGCCAACAACAAGAAGAAAGGGGTCAAACGAAGGGGGTAATGGAAGAGAAACCTGGTTGAACATTCATTTCCAATGAGACTCATTTTGCGGTGACACACGACACTCTCCTACACCGCCCGCACGCCCGCCCGCCACCTTACCGCACCGGTCACCGCCAGCAGCAGCAGCAGCAACAGCAACCAACAAACCTCTTATCCTCTCCAGCCTGATCCTGAACTGACTGGTTGGCTTTGCCCAGCTCTTTTACAGCCACAACCGCAGCAGTCGAGTGGATGAATGGAGTGGGAGTGGGAGTGGGAGTAGGAGGTGAATAGGCGTGGGTGAATCCGAGATAGAACTATTGGGGCAAAGGCCAGGAAAATTAACTTTACTACTGACACCTTGACAATATTTTCAACGATAGTCAGTAGCTGGTAACGGGCAACTCTGCTGGTTGGACATTAAATAGGCAACCGCATTTTATATACCCAGAGATAGAGAGAGACAGAGAGAAAGAGAGAGAACATCATTTGACATTTGGCATTTGCGTGCATTGCATAAGCTTAGGCGCCCAGGCCTTGACTTCAACGATGATGTTGATTTTTGCGCCGCAGAGTGACACAGGAAAACCTGACGTTGAATTTTCAATTTTATTTGTTTTGCTCCTTTCTGTGTGTGTGAGTGTGTGTATGTTTTTTTTTGTTTTTTGCTGCTTGCCATTTTGGGGTTTTTCCTGCTGCATCAGCATCAGAAGACATGACAGCAAAAGAAACGTGCCTATGTCAAAATGCGGTTAAAAGATTTTCCAACATGCGACGCAATGTGGAAATTTAATTGAAATTTAAAATATTTACATACCAACAGACATATATCAAGATTAGTAACAAGTTAAGAAGTAACAAACATTCAATAGAATATCCTAAATAAAAGTTAATTTCATAAAACAAAATGTTTTCTTATTGGAGATGTTAAATATTATATATAAATATTAAATATTATATATACTCTAAACTGGTTTTAAAAGTAATTTTTTTTGGCTTTGCCATAAAAATTGCATATGGACAGAGAGAAGATTGAAAAATATCATCAATTTGATATCGATGATGTCATGTGAAAAATTATCTGCATATTCAGTTTGCATTCCACATGCCAACCAGAAATAGAAAAAGTTTGCATACAAGTTAGTCGACTTTTAGTTACCCTTACCCCTACACTTTCTATTTATATTTCATGCTGATTCTTTGTGTTTCTTATCTACATGGTTTGTGTAATATGCTTGAGTTAATATTGGGATTACAGGATACGGCAAGAGGAACGAGTGTCATGAATCAATAAGATCCTTGGTTGGAGTAGCTTACTGGCTTTGCTAGTTGGCTGGATGGTTGGCTGGCTGGCTGGCTGGCTGGCTGGCTTGCTCATTCATTATGCCAACGCCAGACGCGCTAGCACTTTTCAGCAGAATTATGCAATAAGTGAAATTTTTGCCAATATATTCACGCCAGTGGCGGACTAAGTAAGCAAAGTGCATGACAGTTAAGCAATGCGTTTTTCTGTGTCTAAAATTTCATATTCTATTTTTTTCTTTTTTAAGATTATTTGCATAAAAACTTAATGCTTATATTTAAATAGGCAAAGAAATATGAACAAATAAAAAGAAAATGTTTTATGGCCAAAATTTAAATAAATCCGCTACTGTTGCAATGAGTAAAGTGTTGAAAGCATTTGCCTGTTGCTGCTGCTGCTGCTGCTGCTGGCTAAAAGATGCAGATTATTTTATTTGGACATGTTTTGTTGTTGCTGATGCTGTATAAATGATTGCCGGCAACATGGCGTATGTGTAATTTGCTACCAGCAGCTGCTGCTCTAGTAGCTTAACTTTGTTACAACGAAAACGTTGAAGATGCAGATGACGATGACGATGACGACGACGATGAGAAGGACGACAACTGCATAAAGTGCATATTTGTTACGCACTAGAACGATGAACACCTGTGCTTACCTGTGTCTGTACTTCACAAAAATTACTTTGCGGCAATTCCCTCTACCTTTACCTGGTCCTCCTTGTTCCTGGTCTTTATGTTTTTTGGGCCAAATTGGCAATTTATATCAGCAATGTCAAGGCAAGTGCATTCTTTTATTGAATGCAGCACTTTTACACATGATGTAGCAGGTGTGTGTGGCAGCTTTAGAATATTTTATTGCAAACATTCTTAAGAATGCTTGAGGCCTTATGGCTGAATAACTTTTGGCCAGACTAATTAGAATTTTGCATGTAACTGAAAGAGCTGATTTAATTAATTTTGATTTTTATTTAGAAATCAAAATAGAATGAAACTAAGTGAATAAATAGATGATTTCTTTACTTTCTAGTTCGACTTCAATGCAAATTTAAGTCTTTTCATTTATCATTTTGGCAGTTCAATTAAAATAAAACAAACACTTTTACCTATTTACACTTCAATTACTCTCTCTCTCTCTCTCTGTTTCTCTCTTTTGCCTAGAGGTTTAAACCAAACAATGCATTTTCTATTTGAAATTTACACAGACCACCAAAGGTTCTTTTCATGGCAGGTTTTGCTCACATTTAACCGCAGGGTTCTCTCATTATCTTTAACCGCTCGCCAACATAATGTGCATACATTAGTCATATCTGGCACGTGTATGTGCATGTGTGTGTGTGTGTGTGTGTGTGTGTTAAATGGTAACCCTTAGGGCATTTAACCAGAGAACATAATAGAGATATGTAGCGCGCATAAAAACAATAACCTTAAAAATAAAAAAAAAGAGGGCAAATCTAATTACGACAACAGACAATGCAACGAAACGAATGCAAAATATTTTCACCGATAAGACCAACATAATGGTTGGTCGGATCATTACCAGAATGTTGTCGACCTCCCTCCAGATGGCGTTTAATCATTGAACTTGGGCGCTCGCTAATGGAGCAGAAAAAGGAGCAATGTTCTGTAATAAACAAAAGATATGTGGGTGAATCTCTAAGCCTGCGAAACGAATTGTGCTTCAAAATTAAAAACTTTGCGGAGTACCAGGCAATATTTCAAAACCTTTGGTTTAAAATAAAGATTTAATATTTAACTATGATAAGTCAGGGGCCAAATATTCATGTAGGACTGGCCAAAAGGGTTTCATTAATTTTTGTCAGAAGTGTGCAACATATAAAAAATATTTATTCTTGAGCAGCGCGATAGGACGAGTTCCTATAGCCATGTCTGTCCGTACGTCTGGATTAGCGCAAACTTCTCCTAGACCACTACAGGCTACAGTGCTGAAATTTTGCATTCTATATACCTCAGGCATTGTATATCTTGAATTCAGACGGATCAGACCCTCTATATCACATAGGTACCATGGTATTATTCGACGCGAAAATCTATTTTTGGTTAGAAAAACAAAAAAAAAACAGCAAATGCGCCAGCTTTTTCACACCTATTTAAAGGAACACAAAATATTTGCAAGGGTATACAAACTCTGGCATGGCCGAGGTTTTGGGTTTTGTATCATATCAATTTTTATGTGCATAATATAATTAGTTTTAATAGAATTATTAAGATTAATTCACATAGATTTTCTTTTAGCAATTTTCAGGAGAGAGCGAAATATCGATTGTTTTCTTATCGATATTGTATTAGTTAACTGCTTTAATTAACTTTCTGAAAACTGAGTACTGCGACCCCTAAGGACTGATTAACTTGTAGTCCTTCGTTGCAGAATCTAGGTCTAGCCATAGTTTGAGTAGGCCCTGTAAAAACATTCATTGAATTTTTGCATACTAAACTGAATCAGTTTTGGTGTATATATTAAGAAAAACATAAAGTCAACTATCGTTGCTAAAAGTATTAATAAAAAATGCATAGAAATGGATTCGAAATTAAAAACGACAACGATCTTTAATGGGACTTAGAAGAAAAACGTTTAAAAGTGAATATTTCATAAGTTTGCAAAGTGAAATAAGTTGATATTAAAAACTATTAAAAACTATTCAAAACAACAGAACAGTACGAATTAAAAAAATTGTAAGTAAATTTAATTACAATGATAAATCATTAAGTAATGAGTAATTAGAAGTTGGCTTCTGATGCTCCTTCTTCTTTCTCTCCCTAACTTGACACAATTTTTTGACTTATTGAACGCCTTTAAAATATATTACAACATTATCTTTATAGCCAATTTTGATAGGCGTCATTGTCAGCATGTCAACTAATTCTGCCGGGCAACAGTTAATATCTCATCTAAGTTAGATGATTGTCACGTAGAGTTAAATGGCTTCGAAACTTGGGCAAAACTTTTACTACTACTTTTGGCATTGTTTTTTTTTCTTCTTTTTTTGTTTTTTAATTAATGGCTATTGCTTAACTAAGTATATAACTTGGAGCCTAATAGACATTTATAGCCTTGACAACAACAATAATTTCTTTATTACAGACGCAACACGCGCCGCAACTTTTCGTACTCAATCCAAGTTGGCGCTGGTAATTTTTGAAGAAGGGCAGGCGACAAAAACAAAAAAAAAAAAACAAAAATTGTTCATCTTTTTTTTTTTTTGTTTTTTGTTCTTTACAGCTTAGTGAGTGCTTACAAGGGCTTTGCCTTGTTCTTTAGCAACATTTTCTTCTGCTTCGTTTTCTTCTTCGACTTCATCCGATGCCATGGCCGGGAAATTATAATAATAATAAAGAAAAAAAAAAAGAGAGAATGAAACTTTCTGGTTGGGGGAAGGGGAAAAAAAACGTAAAAAATTTCTTTAACTTTTTGTATGCGCTACTTAAACGGAAGCACTGGGCAGGGGGCCATTGTGGATTTCCGTTTTAATTAGTCGTCAGCGGCGAGCAGCACCGGAATCTGTATCTGAATCTGCACTGTACACAATGGCCGGGCCGACGAGCCCAAAGATGGCAAAAGTTGCCATTGCCATAACTGTAAAATGTGTGTGTGTGTGTTGACAAAAAGTTACCAGGCAGGCAAGCGGCAGTGAGAGAAGTAATAAATGAATGAAGGGGAAACCTTGGGTTATCTTACGTCTTTGTTGCCACTGTCTTGGGCTTCCACTTCATTGCCCGAGTATCTGCGTGTGTGCCTGTGTGTGTGTGTGTGGGCAGGAAGTTCAAGTGATGTGCATAATTTAAATGAAAATGTCAACGCGGCTTTCGGCAGCTCATTGCAGTTACTTTTACCATTTTTGGCTTGCATTTTCATTTCGTGTAAGTGTGTGCTAGGAGGACGCATTACTCCGGCAGAAGGTGAAGGCATTGTAACTACACACATACATACATACAACAAAGAAGACAGGAAGCCACAAAAGTTCTTGCAGTAAGCTTGACGGGCTTGTGGGCTGCTTTCTTGTAAATTAAGTTAAATGGAGCCAAGAGAGAAGATAAAGGAAAAGTTATTGCAAATGTTCAACAAAATTTCAATAATATTTAAGTTGAATTTCAGGCAATGTCTCACTCCAAAGAATTTCTGGCATTTTTGTGTCATTCACCAAGTTCATTTAGGTTCATTAGTTACGGAAATTGTAATACCAATTACACGCCTAATACGCGCCATTACATAATGCCAACAGCTTGCTGACAGCAAGTTAGAAGACAAAAAAAAAAAAAACATTGAACCGACCCCTCACCCCCTGAATTGCAGTTTGAGTACGCTGCAAATACTTTTTTTGCAGCTTTAAAGTTTAGCTTCGTCTGCTGACTCAAACAGCTGCCATCATATACAGCAACGGGATTATGCCCATTCAGTGTTGCCCATTTACAAGAAAACAATGGTTGCCAGCATTTCACAGAAACAAACAAAAAAAAAAATATAAAAGAACAACGCCAAAAGTTTTTCTTCGAAAATGTGCATTCGCCTCGAAAAAGGACAAAGTTGGCTAATAAAAATATAAAAAGAGTAAACTTTAGCTATGACACTAGCCACGATGCATGTTGTAAATTATTTGCAGGGCATTCAGATGGGGTATATGCACTTCTCTGCACATATTGAGTGAGTGTGACCGTATCCAGACTAAAAAAACTAAGCTAACATTTATCAGATTTCTCATCATCTGTACTCAAGAAATTTGGTGTATTCGGAAGACCACAATATTTAAAAAATCAAAATTTCACAATAAATGAAAACATCTAAATTTAATTTAACCAACATAATTCGTTTTTTGGAATCACAAGAGTATTCCAAATTCGTTAGCGAGTTTTTTTTTTTTGGTTCATGGTTTATTTTTTTTTTTTTTTTGAAACTTAATTTTTGTATGCATTTTGTGGTCTTTTGGGTAAGTTCGAGAGCGAGGTGTAAAAATAATGCCACTTATTTTTATTGCCTGCCATAAAACGCAAAGGAAAATGCTATACAATTGTGTGGCTTAAACTAAGAAGTTTTCTTCTTTTTTTTTCTTTTGCATTGTAGCTGCCACATGGGGGTTGTTATTTAAGTTTTGGTCACACACACACAGACACTAACACTGTGACGTACATCTTACACACACATGATGGCTTACGCCTGACCAACTGACCACATAATTACACTTTGCACTTGCCCCAGTTCACCGATTTGCGTTGCTTTGCTTTGCCTTGCGGTCAGCCCAATGCCAATTATAAGCCATGGAATTTTACAAATTAAGCCTCATTACACTCACACACACACACATGGCCACACTCTCACAATTGCACACACACACACACACACACACACACAGAGAGAGAAGAACCACAAGCCAGTGCAGCGGCAGCAGTTTTGGCCCTGTTGACACATGACCCTCTACTCAGACTTCACTTAGTTAGTTAGTTGGCTAAGCCATTTTGCATTGCTTGTGGCTAGCCTAATTGGCCATAATTTTAACCAGCTCTCCAGGCATTTTGCTTTAGTTTTAATTAAAAAATTCCATATATTAGTTATACATATCGAAGCAATTATTTAAATACCCACAGGACTAGCATAAACTGAAAAGATAGAGAGAAAGAGAAGAAGATGATGCACGCGTATTCCCTAAGGATGACGGAACATGCAGCTGCAAAACTACGTAAATATTAAGATTCTCTCATCCTTACAAGGATAACATATTGTACAAGCAACCAAACCCCATTTGATGTTCAGGTTAACCCACGTGTGCAAGTTTCTAAGTGAATCTTTGTATATTAGCTTATAAGGTAGATGGGAAGCTCTCTCTGTAATCTAAATTTAAATTAGAGAATCGTATGGCTGAGAACATTAATCGATATATGTCGCGGAATGTGATCTGGTCAGCGATTAATCTTTAGCTCTGTATAATTATTGAAATGGAGTTAAGCTTCTCTCAAGCTTCTTCTTTCGACCAAGAAGGACATACTACGGTTAGAATAAATTCCTCCTTTATATATATAAATGCTGTCTAACAGTGAATTTGCAAAATAAAAGAACCAGTAAATGGCGTGTAAGGCAACTGAACGAATAAAGAAAGCGACAATATAAGATTCTTGACAGCTTTATGATATAACCAACTCGTTTGCTTATAGATCTTCCAGATCAACTTTAGTGTAGATAAATTGGGCTATTTAAGGAGCTGATGTATTAAATCTTCAATCACAATACACTTGGATATTCTTTCTTTTATACTTTTCGCTTTCTCATCAGTCTTAGATTAGTTTAACAATTTCAATTGCTTTAGAACTTTCTTAAGAAAACACGCATTGAGTATATTCTTTACCTTTCGATCAAACCCATCATCTCAGCCATTCGAATTCATGGAAAAACTTTAGTCATTCTCTCGAATATTATACTTTAAACGAAAACTTTACATTCACAGCAAATTTAGCCAGCTGCCAATTGGAGTCGAGTGTTTATGGCTGCTGTTTGTGCTTACCCTCGTCTGCGACCAACTTACTCTAATCGCTTCTAATAACGCACAAAATTGAAAAACTTATGCGATATCATTGGGGACTTCCCTTCACACCAGCCGCAGCCGCCCACAATCTTCCGACAAATGCAGTTGGCTGAGGGCTTGGGGGGGTGAAGAGATGGGTGAATCGTATGAAACCAAAACCAAGTAGAACTGGACCCGACAACTCGAACAACTGTGACAAGTTAAAGCACAGGAAAAAAAAAAAAAAAAAAAACAGAAAACAGGGGCAAAATGAAAAAAATTATACGAAAAAAAAAAAACGAATCCCAAACAGGAGAAAAGGAAAAGAAAACTGTCATGATATGCCGTAAACATGACCAGCTGTAGATGCTCAAGGACTCTGGACTCTGAATTCTCGGAATGGACATACATAGATATTGATCCTTTTGGGTGCGGGCGCGTATTTACTTTGCACTGTGTCACTTTGGAAATTGTACAGATTGTTCAGTTACACACCAAATGAAAGAGAAAGAGAGAGCGCGCGCGAGAGAGAGAGAGAGAAACTCTAGCTGAGAAAGAAAAAGGCAAGATGCAGAGGGCATCTGTTTGTTTTAATTTCTCTTATCGGCAGGCAAGCTGAACTCCTTTACTCCAGTCTCATTTTGTGCTCCTGTTCTTGCCATTGCCTTTGCCTTTGCCATTGCCTTTTTCCCCAGTGCCATACAATTTTAATTGCACAATGGCAGTTTCTTTTGTTTTCTAACTGCAACAACTTTTTCTTCTTTTACGTTTTTCTCTTCCTTGTTTTTTTTTTTGTTTTTTGATTTTTTTTTTCAAAATGAATTCATGGCCTGGTCCGTGGGCTCTTTTGTTTGACGTCTCTAATTCCGTAAGGACGTGGTGGCGGTGGCAGAGTCGGGTCTAGCCTCATCTCTGGCCATGTCGAGCTATTTAATTGAAAGTTGCTTTGTGACTCCGCTGGGTGAAGCTAATAAAATGTTTAACTTTGATTTAGTTAAGGGATTTCAAAAGTGAATGCACTTTAAGGCAATTTAAGAATTAGTGTCTATTTTTAAGCAAGTAAATAGAATTCTCAGCCCAGAATCTATATCTATAAGTTTTTGAGTAGCAGGACATTTTTTATCTGATTTTTTTGCACATCAATTTTCTTGCATATTACTTAAGAAATTTGCATATTATAACTCCATTTTGGCTCCATCTGGCTCTAAAATAAATAACACTTTTGTTTCAACTACTTTTTGACCGCAGTATCCAGCTGTTGCCTTTCAAATGCTTTATTAACAATGGGCACCACTATTTTTTTTTTTTTTTTTTTTTTTAGTGATTTTTGCCATCATTTTGCCTTTGATGCATTCCATAACCCTGTAGTTGTTCGTATTCTATTTCAGATTATTAAAATTTTCTAACAATGTGAGGCAAGTAGCAGCAGGAAGCATTCCAGCTTTCAAGCCAATGCCATTTTGTCATCCAATAGTGCGTATGCGCAATATGAAATTGGCTTTATTGAAATTCACATGAAAATCAATTTGCCATAAAGAACAAAAGATATACATATAGCTCATATATATATATATATACATGCAAAAAGGAAACTAAAAGCCGACACGATCCTGAGAGCTCTCTCTCTCTCCCTTCTATCTCATATTAGTCCAGGGATTTGGCAGCGAAAAAAAAGGGAATAAGTGAGCACTTGAAATGCGTTGCAGCAGCGATTTGCTATCAATTTTAATATCACATAAAACTAAAGGCCAAACCCAAAAGGCAATGCGAGTGTAAAACAACAGAGACAAAAAAAAAAAAATAAAAAAAAACAAAAAGAGGGAGTCAAAGTAACGACGACAACGACGACGACAAATGCCATGAAGGAAGGGGGTATGTAGGGAAAGCGTGTGGGATTTCAACTATTGAAATTTTATCAAGTGCACATACAACTCAAAAACCCATGATGATGTAGCTTGCGCAATGCGAGAAGCAACTATTGTAAAACATTGACAATTTCCGTCACATCTCTCCAGGCGGCATGAGCGGCGGCGGCGGTTACAGAAGAATCAGCCATCGTTGGGGTTGGAGGGGGTGTAGTGCAAAATGGCAAATCAATAAAAACAAATTGAACTCGAATTCAATAAAAAAGACGACAGAGTTCTATACAAGTGGAAAGCTGGATTATTTGATACCTTGTCTACGATTTGTGTGTGAATCAAAATAAAGTGGGAATATTTTTATAGATGAAGCTTTAGTTTAACTTTTATTAGGCTTAAAGAAAAGATGATAAATTCTTTATAAAGTGAGCTATAACTCAAAATCTCTTTACATTTAAAAATAGCGACTTTTTTTTATTGTGAATATGGTTTCCAATTGTACAAAAAAGGTAAGTATATAGTTAAGATTTGAGTAAAGATTAAAGATTACTTTTGATTTCATTTTTGTAATTTGCTAACTAGTTAAACATTGTTTTACAGAGTTTTATTCCAATTCATTTTTAACTCTCTTATTGAGAAAACGAAACTACCCTCTGGATAGCGGGTAACGATAGCGATTTACAAAGGGTTTGAGTAATGAGGTTGAGGGTAAGGGTTGCCAATCAGCAGCTGAAAAACTATGGCAAAACTTTAACAATGTTTTAAAAAGATATACTCTCGGCTAACATGGTTGGACGTGATCCCATGCCACTAGCCAATGGATTACGGCAATTGCAGTTGAAGTGCGGAGAACCCACATCGATGAAGTGAAGTCAAGCGAGACACCGCCTGGAATCGCCTTCGCCTTTGCTTTTGCCCTCTACCTCTTCCTCTTCCTCTCCCTCTTCCTCTATGTATATGTACCATTCTGAAGCTGCTGCTTTCAGTTGCTCTTGCCATCTTGTTGTGCAGCTAATAAAAGCCAAAATCAATGCCATTCCTTTTGCCCACTACCCCCTAAACTTTGGTTCACCCTCTTTGAAAGTGTTGGTGTGTGTGTGTGTGTGTGTGTGTCAAATGCGATAAAATTTGGTCAGCATAAGGTTCAAATACTTTTATAAGGTGCTGTTGAAATGTATTTGTTGATTGCTTGGGTTTGGTTTTTATTTGCTCATTGCTTTGTATTTGCTTTTTGGCTTAGCTTTTTTGCGGTCAACTCGTTCGTAGCCAGGAAATTGCCAAACACATGCCAACAGAGCCCACTACCAAAAAAATAAAAAATAAAATAAAAAAAACCCCAACAGCACCGACAACAACAACAAAAAAGGTCAAGTTAAACGAATTGTGTGTGTGTGTGTGTGTGTTTGAGTATTACGAAAGAAATTCAACATGGGATCCAACATGAATGTGGGTTAGATGAGCCACTGCATATAGTAACAGCTTGGTGAAAAAGAAAAGAAAACAAAAAAACTCACTTAAAACGTTAAAATGAAAAACTAAACCTCAAAAAAAAAGGTCAAAATATATGTATAAACCACATCAATAAAGCAAAATTTTAATATAAATAACTAAAGTTTAATATGCTTCTCTGCGCCCACACATACACACACACACACACACAAACACACACCCACACATATGTGAAAAAGGGCTGCTGGTGGGTGGTAACTGAACGAATACCATTGGCTGGCTTTGTGTTTATGAATTACATGAATTGTTGATGGAATATTTCAGGACTGCGGCCAGGCATAATTATTTATACAAATTGCATTTCGGGTTTCATATTTCAATTTTCAAAATGAACATTGGAATGCAGGGCAAGAGCAGTGAGATTGAACAGGATTAAATGAAATATTTTTTTGTTAATATACGAGGCACAAACATTATCTGCATACACTTGGAGAAATCAAAGAAAGTTGGTTATGGACATTCCAATAATTATTGGTTATTGAATACTATGAAAATGAAATGTCTTACGAGAAATGACAATTTCAGCTTAGTATTTGTATACTGAATTCTGCATATAAGTCGAGTGACTTTTTCTTACTCATTGTTGTTAATTAAATCTTTAAGTGCAATCAATGGAAAATAAATTAAAGTAAGTAAATGTGGCAAAATCTTAAAAAATTTCTGTTAAATTTACTTAAACAAAATGTCGAAAAGAATTTTTGTTTTAAATTCTTTAAGACAAAGCTTCAACTTGAGCATAAGTGGCTGAGGTAAGTGTGTGCGTGTGTGTGTGTGTGTGTGTGTGTGTGCCTGTGTATGGGACAAAGATCACTTTACAGCTGGTTTAATGTTAAACAAAAGTCAAGTCAAGTCTCAGCTACCACGAGATGATGATAATGATGAGGGTTTTGTTTACAAGGTAATACAAGCATAAAACACACTCACACACACACAAACACGCACACATGAACACGTAGTGACACACACACACACACACACACACACACACACACAGCACATCACACAATGGCACATAGGGCAAACAAAACGCGAAACTAGCTACCGAAAATTTCTATCTCTAACAAGAGAGAGAGAGAGTCTGATAACAATCATGACGGAAAACAAAAGCCAACCAGTCTTAGAGCCTAACAACATGGTCAAACAAACTGAAGTGATGAGGAGAAGTAGGGACAGGGGCAGGATAATTTTACCTTTTCCCTTGGCCGCCATCTGCCACTTGCAGGAAGCGACGAGCCGCAACGCGTTATCTTTAGCCAAAAGCTTTGCATAAATCAACGTAACTAAAACACAAAAGTATTTTTCTTTTTTTTTTTTTTCTTCTTTTGGTTCTAAAACCGAACTCAAGCGTTAAATTGAATGTGTTTTTTGTTTGGGTGTGTGTGTGTGTGTGTGAGTTTCGTAGTATTCGGGACAAATTATCCAAAGACGTCCGTTACCCCCGGCCACTCTTATGCCCCCCTTGCTCCACGCCCGTCACGAGCGGAACACAACACACGAAAAACAAAATGAACTTTAACATTGCATGTTCTGGTAACAAAATCAAAATTGTAAAACAAACAAAACACGTCCATGGCCATTTAATTGGTTTACATGCCAACAAAACCCCCGGGTTTTTGCATGTGTCCTCCATCACCCCCTCAACCAAACGTGTATATGGATGTGCGTGAGTTGTGTTGTGCGTTGCATAAATTTGCCCAAAATGTACAAATAAATTACGCGCACGATTTTAGTCTATAATTGGCAGCTAGTTAAGCCAGAAGCAGCAGATTTTAAAAGCAAAAAACCAAACATATGAAAAAGGAAACCCTGAAAAGTATGCTATTAATAATTATACAAAACTTTTTCATTAGTCGTACATAAACGAAAACTAAGATGAATCTATTAATTATCTAAACTATGCAACAAATTAGATTAATTACTTATAGAATTATAAATTTGAAGACAAAGAGCAAAATTTACTTTAGAGGTGCAAATTATATAGAAAAATAAAGAAAGTATGAAATGCAATTTTCGAATTTATTGCAGATTTATAATGACTTTTGATCAGACTTATATGGTCTACGCACCCTTTAATAAATAGAGCTACTAAAAAGATCACACGAAATCCAGCTTGCCATTCTTAATTCTTAAATTCTTAAGAATTCTTAAATTAGTAAACAAGTTTTAAGCAACCGATTCCTCTTCCTTATATTTAATAACAAACCAAAACTTAATTGGAGGTTGTTCACAGAAATTATTCTTAGGGAGTAGAATTGTTCGAACAGATTATGGGGCTCAATAAATCTGATCGAATTTGGATGTTTTATAAACAAAGAGATGACTTTCTGCTTAGAGTTATATTTAAACAAAAGCACCTCAATAAGGGTTTAGTTTTTTGAATTCCATCTTTGAACTCAAAAAAAAAACTAAGAAGTTTATCTTAAATAAGCTTACATGACCAATTTGATTTTTCGATTAAAGTTATTCCAAGAGACGGTTAAAGGTGTGCGCTATAGCGACACGATCATTCAGTTTTCGTGCCAAAATTGCAAGTTATAAATGTGTATGGCTTGTGGTTTTAATAAGACGGTGCCAAGAAACAGTTCTATTACTTCATGAGTCATTTTCTAGTCGTGTGATTTTTCATTTTGGTAATCAGAATTGGCCACCCAAATCATGCGATTTAAAGCCTTTCGTTTTTTTTTGGAGTTTTTTTTTAAAGATTACGATTTATGTTAACTAACCCACGACCACTCACGCCTTAAAGAAGGCGTTAAACTGAATGCAGTATCAATAAAATTCAGCCACATTTATGCAAAACAATGATGAGCAGCACAGTCGGAAGCCGATATAACCCCAATATTGTTTACTATATAAGCCAATGAAAAAATTTATAATTTTTAATTATAATCCTGTAGGATACGTTTTAAATACAATAATGTAGAAGTCCTGGGCAAAGTATACAAAGTTGATTATGATGATGCCGAACAAGTACAGAATCTTTTCATTCGCAAGCGTATTTCATTTATATTGCTAAATTCTTTGCCAATCTTTATTTTCATACAATTCTTTTGCCTGAATACTTTATTATTCATTGAAATTAGCTTTATACTTTGCAGATAAATACCTCCTATTCATGTATGTATGTATGTATATGTCCTCCATTGGCATTTTGATTAAATGCAAAATTGACAAGAGGCATAAAATGCCAGAGCGACTTAAAATTGTATTTAATTAATGTTTCATTTAACATTTTCAGTCCAAGAAACAATTGCTCTTGATAATATGCTTATGGCGGTTGGGGGGGGGCTTGGGGCTTGGGGGGTTGGGTGTGGCCAATGGGAGATTGGGGTTGACATCGGGGCAAGAATGGGAAGCCGTGTTATGAGTGCCGCAATCGAGAACATAGCGCGAACGATGTTGAGTTTTAATTTATGCACATTCGCACAACACATACTCACACACACACACACACACACAAACACACACACGCACTCATACTCATGCAAATTCATATGTGCGTGTATGAGTGTTGCGAGGTTTTCATCGACATTTAATTGAAAATAACTCAAGCGTGTCAGCAACGCGCGCGGTTAATGAGCGAGAAACTCGAATGTCTGTCGCGACTTTCTCTCTCTCTCTCTCTCTGTCTGCCGCCAACTTTCAATATCTTTTCCGTTATTTTTTTTTCCCCTCATTTTTTTCGCTTATTTTTTTTTTTTTTGCTTAGCCAACCAGCCAGCACGTGAATGACATCAATGACAGTGAAAAGGCGTTTTTCTGCACTTAATGAGCACCACGAAAGAAGGCGGTGGGTGTTGTGGCTCTTAGCAGCAGGTTGGATGCTGGCAGACGTTCTACATACATCTACTTCACCACTTCCCCTTCAACCCACTTAACCAAAAGCTAAGCAAGTTTTTGGCTTTTTATCTTTGCTCACTGCTCCGTGTGTGTGTGTGTGTGTGTGACAACTTTATTTATGTGTCTGCAAGGCTCAACTAAAAAAAAAAAAAACAAAAAAGTAAGAAGAAAGAAAGAAAGAGAAAAATACTATTAAAAAAAAAGAGAAAAGCTTAAACTTAAAAGACATTTCCCGCACTATACTTTGTTTTATTTTTTTTTTTTTTTTGGTGTCATTAAATCAGTTTGAATGGGTCTCGAGGTGAAAGCGAAATGCAATTGAAAGGCATCTTAAAGAGAAAGTGAGAATTAGGCTAGATAATTTAAATTTGCTGCAAATTGTATAGCCTCAAACCTTACCCAAGAGATCTGTCATGAGATTCATATATCATGCATTTAAAATTTTGACAAGGGCAATCCCATTGCAAACTCATAAATATGTGTTAAGAGTCCCCTATGGCTAGTGTCTGAGTGGACCTTGGAGATATTTATAAAGACTCTCAAAGGCGAAACTTAATGCCCTGCAAGGACTTTAACAGAATCAAAAAATGAAAATAAATTGGCAGAAGAAATATGCTAAGTTAATTTACTTTATATTGTCTGAGTGTTAAACAAAAATCTAGCAGGTTAGAATATGAAATTAGAGAAGGTACAATGAGAGCGTATTACTTATTCTAATCAATTTTATATTAATTAGCCTTCAGAAGGCAATGAAAGCTTAAATTATCCACCAAATTTCTGAATCTATTTCACTTTTTATAATGAGGATAGGGCGTTTATGCCTCTTCTCATTCGTTTTGTCTCGTTTTTGGAAGGTCAAAGTTAACCACAAACTTCTTAAACTTATGGGATGCAATTATGCTACTCTTAATAACGAAGATAGGTGGTAAGTAATATATTGCTGCAATCTATTTTCCTTTGTCCCGCCTCTAACGATCGTCTCTAAGAAGTTATATTCGATTTGAGGATTTCATTTAATATTGATGAGCTGATAGCATTTAATGCGAATAGCTTTTGCCTAAAGTATATAGAAACAGATAGCTCCCGTAAGGTGACTTCATTATCGCTGTTGTTCAAGAATATATACATACGCATTATGGGCGTGGCCATGCTTAGCTGTCTGGCATTCATATACTCTTCGTAAATAGCAACTATTGACATTAAGCTTTTTAATTCGTTTGTTTATTAATAATAAGGAATAGATTCGAAACGCGTTGTAGTATGTTGTATGACAGAAAGGCATATACCCACAGTATTGTAGAGTATACAATATAACAAGTGATCATATCCCCAAATTAAAAGATAGAGTATGAGCGCATAAACAAAGTGACACTTTGTCACTCGCTTACACAACCTAGCCAAGACCAATGCCGAAATATGATCAGCCATTTATATGTAGACTGGCCTGCAGCGTGAGATCTGCAACGTAAGCATTAACGGGTCACATGCGCAGTCCAATGCCTTCAGCATACATACTCCACACATACATACATACGCCATGCTACATGCTCCCGCTCCGCCGCTGCTTTGATATATAAGATATACATAAATACATACTACAGCGGCAGAACTTATATACTTAAGAATTCTTAGGCTAAGCTGGAGAACATTTTTCCAAATAAAATTCATTCGTATTTCTACCATCAATCGAACCACACTTGTTATTCCTTACAGCGTAAATTGATTTCAATGTGTGTGCAATTTTTGTATGAAGGTAAAACTAAAATAGTTTACTTATACATATTAATCAAGTAATAGGAAGGCTTTGAACACCCAAGACACGTTTTAAGCATAGAAAGAGATGACTCTACACTAATCATGGGGTAAGGTAGTCTATAATAAAAACAAAGAGCTCGAAAAGGTTTAATGAAAGCATAGGCAAAATAGCATTTTATATACATATAATAAATAATTTCTCATCGGTCACAAAATTTGGTTGTATCCAGCTGGTGTATGCTGTCATATTCTATTCCTATAAGAATTTGGCGTTTAATACTAGGCTATAAATTAAGCAGAACTTGCTGATAAAGAAATAATGTTTGATATGAATTTTAACTTAACAAGTCCAGCATTTAAGATTCATTATTAAAAATTGATTAAGTTTTGTATTTTAAAGCATTTTACTTAAGCATAAAAAGTTGAGCTCTACAACTTAGATATTAGACTTATTAGCGGTTAATTGTTTCATAAAAATAAAGCATATAATATATTTTTATCACGAAAGTCGTCGTTTTACATGCTTTATCATTGAATGTAAATGTTGTTGTTGTTGTTGTTGTTGGTGTTGTTATTACTGTAGCTGTTTATTATCGTGATGCCAGCGTGTTGCCAAGCGTGTAGGAATTAAGATTTACGCTGTGACGAGGCCAAGAGGAAGGAAGGAAGCTACAGCTACTACTAGCGTTGCTGCTGCCGCTGCCTCAACGACTCTAACCCAGCTGCGACACATGGGTGCACCATTTCCGACAATATTCGGAATGTAAAAGCCCCCAAACACCCGCAAGACC
This sequence comes from Drosophila nebulosa, assembly GCA_024703675.1. NCBI lineage: Eukaryota > Metazoa > Arthropoda > Insecta > Diptera > Drosophilidae > Drosophila > Drosophila nebulosa. Next base: position 2,948,922 of record CM045724.1, on the reverse strand, counting down.
GAAAAGTGAGGCAAATATGGCAATGGCAGAGTGCCGGAGCTGCGTATACCTCAATATGGGAGGCCACACCAGAGCAGACCAGACCAGACCAGAACAGAACAGAACAGAGCAACACCAAGAGCAAGTCATACGTTGGCATAGCACTCGACATTGTCGACTGCCGCCGAGATGTTGATGATGCCTAGACAACGACAGTGGCAAGGATGACGGAGGCGACGACGACGACGACGACGACAATGGAGAATTGTGGTCGCTACGTAATATTGCTGAAAACCACAATGAAGAGACGAAGGATACCAAGAAGAAGAAGGAGGAGAAGAAGCAACATTGCGTATACGTAATATTTCAGCATTTGCTAGCACACGCTTCGCTTCCTTCTGTTGTGCGTGTGTTTGTGAGTGTGTGGTGTATGTTGTGTGTGTGTGTGTGTGTGTGCGGTCTACCATTATCTGTCTGGGAAGCCATTAATTTTTCAAGATTGATCCGGTATGCAAATTACTTACACAGAATGTGTACGAAAACGCCAGCAGCGCCATCTACCGACCGGCATGCTTCCTATTTTACTTGACTTTTTACTACTTTACTTTCTATTATAATCCTCGACCCCTACACCAAGCGAATCCGCCCCCTTAAACAACGACGTCCAACGAGTTCGTGCTCAAAAATTTGTGTAAAATTTTGTGTAGTACTTTTGTTTTCTGCCTTTTGATATGGCTATTTAATTATATGGGCGTGGCCATACCACATACACAAATTTCGTAATGTTTTTTGTCGGTCTGCGTTTAATGCGTGCCAGGATAATTACTCGCTTTTGGCATTGATTTAATGCCCATAAATTGTTTCATTTGTTGCAATTTTAATTACCCTCCACTTTAGTCCTTGTGCACACACACACACACACACACATACCCTCTCTTGCACACACACACACACACATCCATATGCACTCAAACGAACCGCACTCGATGCATACAAATACCAGCACATTAATCCATTGAATATCCTTGAACACATTGATGAGTGAGTCGCAACTACTTGGAATATGTAGGTACCGGAGACCAGGACGATTATTCACATCGATAAAGGGCTAAACCGTATCCAAAGACAATTTTAACAGCAAAGGATTGCTTTTGTAATCCCACAAAGAGATATTCTCATTTAAGCTCAGACTGCATTTATTTCAATTACGCATTGAATTCTCTTCTCCTATGGCAATAAATAATATTTCTGGATAAATTCTTTTACAATTGCATCTCTGTTTATTTCTTTTCACAACGTATCTTATTTGAGTAAGAGATTTATCTCAGCTTTTGGCAAAGGCTTGTGGGGACTCTATGCAAGGACTTCAGGAGTTCATTTCAAAGGTTTCACTTTTTTATTTGTGTTGTTAATTAACGACATTATAGGCAAATGCAGCAGGGCGTTTTGTATTAATTATATTATATTTAAGATATATATATATATATATACCAAGGATATATATCCTTGGTTATCGTGAAATATAGCTTTTTACCTTTGTCTCTTACCTAATAAATTTAAGACAATACAAAACGAAATGAAGACATCGACAACCCAAATCCCGCAAAGTATGCTATACAAAATTGTAATAAATTAAAGGAGCTTATTCAATATTTCTACAAACAATTTGGAATTTATTAATAGGCAACGCAATAACAATAACTGAAACGCCACTTCATCTAGGGAACGTCGCTGTTGCGGATGCCAAAAGTCTGACGCAAAATCTCGATCATGTTAGGGGACAGATATAAGAGAATGATTCTAGCTTTATTTTCTCTATCTTTCTCTTGCATTTGCTTTTGTCTTTGTCTTTGTGGGAAATCCTAACTTAATATGGTTCAGTTCACAAGGATAAGAATAGACGTACAACTTCGTCGTCCTTGGAATAGCTGTGTCTCTCCCTACTAAATGCACTGAGTGATTGCAGAGAGTAACAAAAAGAGCAAGCAGCGCTCTACTCCTGAACTACTCTTACTCTCTCTCTCTCTCTCTCTCTCTCTCTCTGGGCCAAGAGAGCCACCAAAGATTGTCTGTTAAAGTAGCAGTCAGTGAAGAAGTTTTGCTGTAATAAACACAAATAGCTCAGCCGGCAATCAAATGTTAGAGAAAATTTGAGAAAACAAAGCAAGGAACATATTTTCATGTGTAGCCTCTCAGCAAAGCGACATAGACACTCGCGTTAAGAGCCTGTGGCAAATTAAACGATCTGAAAAATTCCATTTGCTGAATCATAGAAACTTCAAAATGAAGAAGATATCCATTCGACAAATTTCTAAAAATTCTATATCTTGAATTTGAAACTAATGGGTTCATGAATAAAAAAAAAACCTCAAGACTAGTCAACTTAGAAAGAAGCCAAAAAAACTGGCCAAAAAAGAAGTACACATTAGCTAGATTAAATTTTAAAAATTTTACAATTGTCAATATGCCAATGCACACAATTCTCGAAACACTTTCCAGCTAGACATAATAGTAGTCTATATAGTTTCTTTAACTATCAAGTTTTTAGTAAAATAAAATAAAAGGGATAGGTGCAAATGGAATCAACTTTCAAGCGTCAAAACTTTGCCAGTTGCCAAAGTCAAATTCTCTCCATTTTGCCTCTCATTCACGTCGCTCAATTAACATTTCAGTAATAAATTCTCGAACTGCCTCTTTTCGAGAGCCGGAGAGCCTGGAATCGCCCAAGATGGGCTGGGTTTGTGCTGCGCTGGGCTGCATTTACGCAGATAACTCATCAGACTAAGCCAAACAGATTCATCTAAAACTCCGCTAGCCACTTTCATTTCGGGGCATAGAAACTTTGCACATAAATTCTGCGCAATTTATTCATGAAACAAAAAAGCGAGAAGCGACAGAAAAAAAAAGTATGCTATGGAATGGAATAGAGTGAAAGACGTAGAGGATGACTAAAGTTCCAAAGGTGCGTCGTCGCCTTTGCCTGCAGTGACGAAAGTTTTCTTCTCGACACAGATGAAAAAGAGACAACGGCACAGAGACTGGGGACTGCGGGCTGGGGACTGAGGATGGGAAGATGGTAGAGGGACATCAAGTTGTAGGCAAGATTGATATAAGACTTTTATATTCCGACATTTCAAAGCTTATTCCTAAGGAGATAAACAAGTAGGTACACAGATCCTTCAAAAACAAAAAAAAAAAAATGAACTATACAAGCAAGAGAGGGGAAGCTGAAGAGTGCGAAAGAGGATAAAAGTTAAATATGCTAATGTGTCAGACTTCTGCTGGCTGCTAAAGACAGCGGCGATAAGGGGCCAACTGATGACCTGACGGACCCTGGCCCCTGGAACGAGATGGCCCAAAGAGCGCTTAGCGCTAGCTGTGGGGAATTAGGCAAATGGCAATTAGTCCTCTTACATTGCCGCTACTTTTCTCTCTGTAGCTCTCTCCACAGTCCACAGACCACTTTCAATCGTCAGCGTAACTCCTTTGCCTCGTAAACCAGATCCAAAGTTTTCAATTTGCAACAAAAAAAAAAAAAAAAAAAAGCAAAAGAAAAAAATAACATGAAAACTGCAGACAAACCGAGAAAGCAACCGACCGAGCAACCACTTCACCTACTTCACGCTTGTTGGATTTAATTTTATTGTGGCATAACCTTTTTGCTGACACAACTGCATGAAGGTTGAGGATGAGGGGATACGAATGATGATGATGATGATGATGATGATGATGATGATGATGATGACGATACTGATGCTGGTGGCGGCCAGGGCCAGATAGAGAGCAACAGCTGCCATCTCACAACCCGCTCCCTTTTGTTGCTGTTGCTGTTGCTGTTGCTGTTGCTGTTGTTGTCGCCTGTCGCCTGCAGTAAAACTTATTTTATTGCGCTCTTATCATTAATTTTATGTGAATGCGGCAACTGCGCGACATTAGCGGTAATTGGCAACAACCAACCGGCAACCGACAAACCGACAACCCGACAGCCAAACAGTCAGTGAGACAGACAGTAAACAAACCTCCAAACAAAAGTCAACTTGTCGACATTGTGCAAATGTCCCAGTAATAATTAATTTTCTTTCCTTATTTCAAAAATTAATTCAAACTCATGCTCAATCACTTAACTGTTGCTGTCGCTATAAGAAGAACTTAAGAGAGTGAACCATATAAATGAACTTTTAAAAATACGTTTTCAGAAATGAAATAAACAGCTTCTTGATTAAAACTAAAAATGATAAATGGGCAAAAATGCAATTTCATTTAATTGACGTACTACAATGAGTAAAATTTGGTATGCTCTTAAAGGTAAATGATTGAGATTATATGGTTTATGGTCCCATGTACAAGGGAGTTATCAAGTCCATTCTTTAGTCTGTACCAGAACCCAACAATTGTTTAAGATTAAACACAGTAATATTTAAGCCAAAGTTATTTACAAAGAAACGTGTTTAAGATACAAAACATTATCAGCAGATATATAGGTAAAACACGTATAAAATAATAACCTATGGACCACACAAGCAGGTATAGAAATCCTGTCAACAGCCCGATATCTAACGACCAACGAATGTCGGATTAAAAACAGTTTTAATCCCCAAACACTGGAACGCGACCTTAAAGCGATCGTGCCTAGAATTAGAATAAGATCCCCCGACGCTAAAAATGTCATTTTTTAGAATTTAAGAATTCCTATATAAGCGCAAGAATTTGTTAAGTAAAATTAGTTTAGTTTTTGAATTCATTAAATAATGATTGGTTTTTATTTCTTCTTCTAACCGGACTCCCTAATCAACTATGAACAACCAGAACTTGTAACTCGACCATAAAACTCATCTAAAGTTTTTAAGAATCAAAATGGTAATTTCTAATGTGTATAAATAAATATATTTAAAATACATCGTCAATAGAGATACATAAATGCAAACACTTGTAACAAAAATATCCTATACACCACACATCAAGGTACATAAATATAGTGAATGACCAGCCATCTAATGACCAACGGATGTCAGGTTAAAAATAATTTCAACCCCCGATTACTGGGACGTGACCTTTTAGCGATCGTGTCAAGCATTAGAATAATATCCCCCGACCCTAAGAATGTCACCCATAGAGTTTAAGAATCACTATATAAGCTGAAGATTTTTGTAAATAAAATCAGTTAAATATTTGAATTCAATAAATGAAGATTGGGTTTTATTTCCTCTCCCCGGAATCCCTATTCAATAAAGTTGTATGTTATGTACGCAGCTAAAATTTATTTCCATTTTTTTTACCTTATCTGTGTCCTTATTCCTCCAATGTAGCATTAAAATTTACTTAAATTGGTTTAAAATAAACCTAAGTCTTTACTTTAAGGTTTCACTAACTCCATTAAGTCTTTCAGCTGTAGTTTGATCTGTTTCCCTATTTTCTTTTAGCTTTTAAAGGACTTCATTGTCTTGGTCACGTAAATGTCACTTAAATACAGGTTGCTGATATTTTTTAACTATATCCAAATTCGCAAAATTGTATCAATTTAAGCCCGGTTTTAAGGTATATAACAATCTTATAAAATTTCTTTCCCTCTTTGATGACCAATAATTTGAAATCAATGGCAAACCATTTGTGATTTGATGATGACCATGCGTTCTATGTTTATTTTGTCACCAGCGCAAAATCCGATACACTTGAAACGATATTATTTATATAGACACATGTCCACTACATTCCTCTTACTGATACTTACTAAATAATGAAAAAAAAAAAAAAAAATCGCTACCAGTTGTCGATAAATGAGCTTTGGGATGCTGCGAGGTAAAGAAAGTTGGACAAATTGTCTAAACAAACATTTGAGATGTTCGTGCGGCTTTTGCTGATGCTGTCAACAACATTGGCCAACAAAAACCAGTCAAATAGACAGACAAATAGACATTTAGACAGATGGATGATATACATAAATACATAGATAGAGATAGATAAAGAAGGCAGTGACAGATAAGGAGGACAGAGATGGAGCAACCATAACCGAAATCCCAAAAGTGGACCATTGGATACAGTTGACGTATTTTGTTTATGTGCGTACAGCATTGATGACAGCCGGGGCGGAAAGCACGTGATGTCATTAGCAGAGCAAAAGAGACGGACTAACGCATTTGTCATAAACTAACGAAAAATACCACCAAAATCTCCCACCCCCCCCAACGAGCTGGCCGAGGGGTATATAGTGGGATGGGTCGTGTTGAGATAACCGAAACTGAAAACCAAACCACAACCACAACGCGCGGGCCAGTCACACACACGCCAATCATCGTCAACATTGGCAATATTGCCAGATGCAGTTCCCTGATGCTGATGACCCCACACCGCCCTCCCCCCCCCCCCACGCTAATGCTTGGCTTTAGAATGTTATAGTAGGAGCCGAGAAACGAGACGGCAGGCAGAAACATCGTGGCAAGCCACTGGAGTGATCTATGCCACCCGCAGGCCGTTTATTGAAATTCCTTAATGAGCAGCTCTCTCTCTAGCTTTTTTTTGGAGGAGGAGGGGGGTGTAGGGGGTTATACGCTGCGACATGGCATGCCATTCAAGTGCAATGCAATTTCCAATGGCACTGGCCATGGTTTTATCCTCCATTCTGCTCTCCTTTTTTTTTGTCTTATTTTGTCGGTTTGGGGCATTGTTGCATTTGGACACTTTCCCGGCAATTCAATTAAAATTGAACAAGCACATACTATATTTTGAGTGGAAACAAATTACAACGACAAGAGTCTCTTCACATGTTTATAGAAGAGACTGCAACCGAATGGTAAATGAACATTTTTAACTGATACTTGTTTAATTCAGTTGAAATTAACAGCACATTTAATTAGAATTTAATGTTTTTTTTTTTTTTGGTTAAACTAAAATTTTTCTAAAAATACAAATTGTTGAATATTTTTAGCCATATGCGGTATGGAAATCATTATTCCATTGACTTGTTGGATCACCATCTGGTATGACAAGAAGAGTATACTTTCCTAAAAGTTAAAAAGAAAACTCTAAAAAAAGAAAACTCAAATTAATTAAGCTTGAAATATGCTAAGCAATTGTATAAACTACTTTGGTTTTGTCTTCTTCCGCTCTCTTGTAGCGCATCATTCATGACAAGATTTCATTGCGAAAAGGTCGCCATAATTACTTTGGCCCATGGCATCGATGAAATCAGCAGAAAATCACAAGGCAAATTCAAGGCAAAGGGAAATTAACTCATTTCCACATAAATTAGTTCCGAATTCCGTTCTCGCTCACTCGAATATTATGCGTCGATTATGATTAACGATCATTGGGCGAGGCAAGGCACGACAGGGACAGGGGCTGAGGCTCCAGTGGGCTGGCGGGGAGGCAGGCATAACGTGGATACATAAATAACTCAGCAAGCCGAGAGATTTCGTTTCCTTTTGACTAGAAAATATTTATGAGTCGCGGCTTGCGGGCAATTTACTTTTTTCTACTTTCTTTCCCACTCACTCTCTCTCTCTCTGCTCCTCTCCTGCTCTCTCTTTTAGTCTGATACCCTGTAGCTATGGATAAATAGGTATAATGAAGAAAATATAATATAAATAGACCCGAGACTCGTTTAAAAAAGCAGTTAATCAGTTTAACTAGTTAATCAGTTTAGCTTATTTCAAAGAAATGAAATGAATTCACGTCTAAACTTGTTGCTGGGTATTAGGAAATCGGTTCATTCTCCTACTAGGGGTTTTTTTTTTGGCGGACACGACAGGACTACGCTTTGGGTTCTGCTCATTGCGCTAGCAATTACCGTTAGTCAGAGCAAAAAAAAAATATTGCCAAAGTCATTGAATGGTTCGGTAGAATGGAGCAGGGCCCCAATCCTGCTTGGGATGAGGGGGCATTTTATGAATTATAGAAGAACTAGAAACCAGAAAACCAAAGGCAAGAGAATATATATGTTCGAATGAATGGATGAAAAAGTGAATATCAATGAATATGAGTTATTTGCACGCATCTAAAAAGTTTGCTGTTCGTTCTGCTCGTTCCTTTTTTTTTTTTTTTTGTTTGCTGCTTCTTTTTGTACTTTACAAACTCATGAAAAATACATTAAAGAGTCTGCCCCTCCGGCCCATTGGCGAGTCAGTCGGATACTGAGAATATGGCTGCAAATCTGCCGAGTTGTAAAAAGCCCCTAAAAGGCAAAAAAGACATTCCTTGAGGCGGCAGCCGAGAATGTCATTAAAAATGAATTTGTGCCCAGGCGCAACTAATGAATAAAGAAATCTCACTTCATTCCAAGAGGCTCCCTCAATTTTTCTCCTTTTTTTTTTTGCCAATCAATCAGTTGATAAAATTTGACCAAAGAGGTTTGTTTGTTTGCCTTTCATTGTGTCTGTGTGTGTGTGTGTGTATGTGTGTGCGAAGGACATTTTCAACAGCCTCCATTTCGTATTATACATTTGACATATTAGTGCTAGCCGATAAAGAAAATTGATTTCTGCCTTTCACTGGCAGGCAAACTCGAAAGGGAACAGAAAAAAATTGAGTTATTGAGTGGTTGAAGGTTGGAAGGTTGCCATTTACTTTATATATATATATATATATGTGTGTGTGTGTTTGTTTGTGTGCTAAGGGATGGGTCAGTTTGTTAAGATATTTTTATCGTTCGTTAAGGAGCTGAACAAACTTGAAGCATATGTCTATAAAGACATTGAAAAGATGAGGAATACATTTTTTATTGACTTTAAGACTTTTCTTTCGTCTGTTCTGTAATATGTGGAGTTAGATTTTTGTGGTAATCCAAAGGTCAGATTGATTTTTAAATATTTTTAAATAATAAAAAAGATTTGAATACTTCTGAAAGCCAAACTGGAACTGTTCATTCAATTAATATTCCTAGCCGTATGTCAAACATACTTTTTCCATGCATATTTAGTTTTTCCCCTCTGTATTGCCTAAAAAGAACTTTTGAAAATAAAATCTGTCAGTCACACTAAACGAATTAACAAAATATCAAAAACAAGAACAGCTAACAAAAAAAAAAAAACGCAAAAAAAAAACTTTCTTGTTTGCTTAAAGCTCATTTAAGACATTAAAGAAAAGTTTTATAACAACCTGGCATCAGGTAACTCCGCCTCCGCCTTCTTCTCGCCCCTGCTGCCCCACACCCAGCTCCCTGTCAGACACAAGGTGTCCGAGACCAAAAGCTGTCAAAATAAAGTTTTACAATTCACGCGCATCTCCCCCATAAAGCAAAACAACAAAACACAAAAAATGCCCAAAAAATAAAAGAAAAAAAAAAAATAAGGAAAAAAGTGAAATGTTTGGCTAATTTGTGCCGTTTGTTTGACACTTCAGGTGGAATGACAGGCAACATGGCCGCAACAAGAGACACAGAGACACAATACAAAACAACATGGCCAAAATGTTGTATGAAATATGTATAACCATAAGCTAAGGGCGTGTCCGGCCTAATGGCTATATAATTGCCAATTGTAAAATTAAAAAAAAAAAAACAGCAAAGAACTCAACTGAAGAGAAATATACAACAGAAAAAGAGAAATCTTCTTTCAGGTCAGTTCTATTATACAAAGTTGTCAGTTGTAGATATCGTCTTGGATTTTGTAATAAAAAAGTTTCCATAAACACCTGAGACCAATAGCATGGAGGAGGGGGGTGTAAAAGAAGAAGGAACAGTAGCAGCTTCACTTCGATGGCCAATTTTCAATTGATTTTCTTAGCTCTTTTCTCGACTGTTTTACGTTGACAGATTGTATGCCATTTTTTTTGTTTTTTGTTTTTTGTTACTTCTGGAAACTTGCAACAATATTGGAAGAAAAGGCAAAAGTTTTACTGTAAAAAGCAGCTGAAACAAGCAGATGAAAAACTGCTTAAAAAAAAAGGAAAAACCAAAAGTAAAAGCCGAGAGGAAGAGAAACTTTTTAGTTAAAAAGGTGAAAAAGAAGAAGTTCCGAATCCTTTCTTCTTGTTGTATGAGTATAAATCATCGAGTAATCATAAATTGTTCGGTTAAGGAACATAAATTATAATCAAAAAAAGCAAATGACAAAATAAGTAGAAAGTATTTTTTCACTCGGCAGGACATTTGCCAGTCGCCTGTGGCGAATTCTTTGTCCTGCCACATGTGGTGTCTGTCGCAGTGCCACCCCAAAAAAGTAGGCAACACAAAATTACTTTTGCACTCACTTAAGGACACAAAGAAAAACACAAAGAACAGAAGAAATCATGCAAAAGAGCAGCAAACACTTATTTTATTTAACATAAACTGTTGTTGGCCAACTTCAGCACACCGGCCTCTCGCCGCTCCAACATGTCCATAATTTTAGGCACTACCTACTATGTATATATAGTCAACGCCTTGGGTTCTTTCGCTCTGCCGCTCTCTTCCACTTTCAAGTGCTTTGTAATTTATGCAAGCCAAATGAAAAGCATTTAATTAAGTTAAAAGAGAGGGGAAGCGGAAGCAAGGGGCAAACGCCAGAAATGGGGCATGGGGGCGCAGCCTTGAGGAATGTTTTGTAGCAAGTTATTTAACAAAAAAAGAAGCAAAAAAAAAAAACACACACACACACACCAAAACCAATCAAAATACCTGCCATGGGAATATTCACAAGTGAGAAAAATAATCATAAAAGAATTGGGTCGCTATCATTCAGTGACGGCATCGGTGGCGGCAGCGGCGGCATCGACAGCGTTCGGGCAGCCAAATGCTTCACTGATAACAGCAGCTGCTTGTAGCAGCATCATCCACAGCGGCAGCGGTAGCCGCAGCAGTAGCAGCGACGCTGGCAGATGGACATGGGCTCAGCTAATGGCAGCTTCTCTGTAATCTCCCTCTCTCTCTCTCCATGCAAGGGTGTATGTGTGTAAGTAGGGCTAAAATATGTGGAGCAAGTTGCGTTCTATGCGCTATCCGAATGCGATGACGACCGACTCCGATACTACTTACTCCTCCCCTAAAAGCACGAACGTTGCTTTTTTTTTTGTTGTTTCTTTTTCACACTACATCGGCACATAGTGTCGGAATTTTGCAAGAGTTTCGGCTTTTGGAGCAAATTGTTGTTGCCCATAACGGTTTGGCGCACGCGCTTCTCCTGAGAAGAGATGGTGTGAGCAGCGTCGGAGAGCGACAATCGAGAGCAGAACTGAGTGAGAGCGTAAGTAATGTTTCAATTTCATTTCAAACTGTTATCTCTTTAACATAGGACCAGTGGCGGTTAACAGAGTCGTGGAATGTTAAATACAATAGGCAGGGGCAGGCTTAGACTAAAAATAGAACGATAACAACAGTTTTAATAAGATATTTAGATATTCCAAGAAAATTAGTTTTTGTATAAAGAATTACATTTCTTGTCACGTAAAACAAATAAGCTTAGTAAATTTAAAAAAAAATTATTTTCAAGAAGAAGTAACGTTGAACAGATTTCCAAAAAAAAAAAGGAATCTACGTTCTGTGAAAAATAATTCACTTATGCAGCGTTTTTAAATAAATATTTATTTTTTAGACCAATAAACATAAAGAAACTTTGTATGTTTCCAAGAGCCTTTATCAAGGGGCGATATGTGGGAAGACTATTTATAGATTGTATGTACATATATCTCTATTTAAGTCTCTAGCAAAGTCAAGCATCAACTTTTGGCATACCTTTACACACTCTAAAGCTAACAGTGGCAGCTTGTTGGTGTTCCAATTCCATTGTGTACCCCATTGTGGCAAGTTTCTTATTTGACCAACTCTCAGTTGGGTATCATCAGGAGAAGGAGCAGCAGCAGCAGCAGCACAAGATAAGCATGGACAAGTATTGTGGTGTGTGCATTGTACTAACAATTTTACACCCATGCATCGGCCATCAACAACAACAACAAGAAGAACAAAATCTCCCAGCTTCGGCACAAAATGCCGATGCGCTACACAAATTGCAGGCTAACCAAACAAAAATACAAAAAGTAGCAATAACAGCAACAACAGCAAAATTGCCATAGTTCGGGTTCGTGTCTTGTGTTTTCTCTCTCTCATTTAGCCGAGATTTTCTGCTGCTGCTGCTGCTGCTACAGCCATTGCTGCTGCTGTCGCTGCTGCTGCTGCGAAATGGCGACGCAACTGCGAATTGTGCCTTGACTGATTTCGGGGTTGTGATGTTGGTCCTTTCGCAATCGCTCGTTCAGTCGTCGTTGCGTGTTGTAGGTGGTCTGGTCTGGTCTGGTCTGGTCTGGCTTGGACTGGACTGGTCTGAAAGTTTGGCAAGTTTTTTTGCTCTGCCACTGCCACAACCAGTGTGTCTTCAACTGCTGTCTCTGCTGTTGCTGCTGCTGCTACTACTACTACTGCATCTTCACCTGCACACATAGCCACGTCGACTCGTCGGGGTTACCAAAAATGAAAACATATCAACCACAAAACAACATGTAAAGAAGAAAAAGAAAATCAAAAAAAAAAAAAGAAAAACAGTCGCGTCGCGTTCAGTCTTCGTTTTAGTGTGTAACGCAATGCAAGCAAGTGACGCGTCAAAGCCTCAAAATTGGCTTCGTTAGCCAAACACACACACACACACACGCACACACACAAAATGTAGCATAGACTAGACTGATCCTGCCATAGGCTTTCATCAACCCCAATCCTACTCCAGTTTAGTTGGTGTCAAGTGCCGCCACGAGTATGCCGAGTTTATGTGTGTCAATTAAAAAAGTTTCGCCACAGTGAAGTCGCGTGTTAAAACTGTATTAGCAACATCAAAAAAAAAAAAATATATATATATATAATTAAACCTTTATCACAAACTACAATGATGAATGAAAATTGTGAAATTAAATGCAATTATGCTTCTGGTAAGTTTTTAATAATCTATAAATTGATATACTGTATACCATATATCCATGCATACATTATCATAGATTATACAATTTTCTAGTAATGGAAGATTTTTGTCGTTTATGGTGGTTATGGACATGCAAATTGCATTTTAATTAATTACGTTTGCACTTCGGTCAAATGTGGCCAACAGAATGAGGAAGAGAGAGAGAGAGAGAAATGGTGGTTAGAAGGGGAGGACAATCGAATCAGGCAAATCGATTGTCAGATTTGTTTAATGATTTGTAAATTTGATTTAGTTTTTGTGACTGACATTTGTGGGTTTAAAGTAAACCACATTAACAGTGGCTCGGCTCAATAATTGGCTTCCATTTTGTGTGCTGAATTGTTGTATTTTGTTTGCTCTTCCAATGGAAATTGAGACAAAATAGAAAATTGTGAAAAAAAAGATAAAATTTCAAAGCTATTTTCTATGTATGAAAAATTCATCTTTTTTTGTTTGCTTAAATCTCAAAAGTTGGAAATTGAAAAACTTGATTGCAAATACTGATGAGTTTTCAACAAAATGGGTTTAGTCGAAAAGCTCATAAGAGAAACCAATTGTTTCATCTGCACTCATAAGTTTTTTTCGACCTTAAGTGATAAGAGTGTTCCATACTCTGCTTATTGGAATATTTGTTAACTTTGATTAACTTTTTTGGGTTCCTAGTACTTCTGTTTACTTTCTGGAAATCTAAAGAGCAAAGCTCTATAAGTGGTAGTTCTCATCCTAAAATCTATGATCTATTAGAAATATTTGACATAGTCAAGTCAAGAGCTAAAATTTGAGTTTACTATCTCGCTCCTTGTTATCTAATTTGCCTAATTTGAGAGAGAAATATTTTCACCAACAAGAAGCAAATTCATTCACCAGAACTAGACTCTCTTCTCTTTCCTCACTCAGAGAATCATTAAAAAAATAAACTTTCTTATACAAAATAAAAACTATATTAATAAATTAATTACGGCTTCTACTAAAACTTTACATTTATTTCTCTTACCAAAGTTGCTACATAAATCTACAAGTATCTTTTAATCATGCAATTACCTTCATAAGTGGCTCGCAAACGTATTTATTTAGTTAAGTTTAATTCATTTAAAAGTATTTAGCCATAAAATAAACGATTTTCCTCCTTTCAGTTTTATAGACCACTTAAAACATCCTTCTCAAATTTTGAAGCAATTCTCATTCATGTAATTTGCTCGAGCAAAAAATAAAATTACCTTTTTCCCTTCGGCTGCTGTTCACGCAGCCAGCTCCATGCGCTTGACTGCACATGAAACAAATTTCATTAGGGCCAATATAAATCAGCTTGGAATAGGTAATAAAAGTAAAAGAAAAAGCAAAAAAAAAAGGGAATGAGGAGTGAGGTAGAAAGGCAAAGAAAAAGCAAGCAAGCCAAGAAAAATTACAATGCATTACGCATACGCCAGGTGTGACAAATGTATGTGAGTGACTGGCGGAAGGAATACGTGTAAGGAGAGTGGCTGCTGTTGCATATAAATTGCAAAAGCATCTTATATACGTACGTCTACTTTAATCAGTTACTTCTTCTTTGTCTTCTTCTTCGCTTGTGCCATTTAATTATAAAAAATCAACGACATTAAATATTTGCTTCAAGTAGCTTGGCATTTCTATGCTTTAAACTTGTAACATCGTCGTGTCCTCATTCTGACTCTGCCTTGTGTCTCCTTGTCTATTTCTGTGTGTCATTATATAGGAAAATTAGATGTGTGTAAGCCTGAGTCTGACAGCACAAGACATTGTAGATGCTCGACAAACGCGTGTTGAAATGTAAATAAAACAAAAAGCAGCAGCAGCAGCAACGGCAACAGCAGACAGCACCAGCAGCGGCAGCTCAAAAAAGGAAAGCGGATGGTAAACACACACAAGAATGTATGTAAAATAATAAAAACCGACATTTACGACATAACATGGCAGCATATTACACGGTGTAGAATGGCAGAGCGACTGTGGCTGCGGGTCTAGAGGTAGATGAACGGGCAGTGGGGGCGGGGAAACTCTAAAACTGCCTGCCCAACTCTGAGTTGTGTTGATTTCGAGCTTGCTGAGAAACTGATGTTTGGGTTGCAAACAACATTGCGTATACGCAATACAATGTTTTCTCGCACTGATTGTTCTTTCGCCCTTCTTCTTCTCATATCCACAAGCTATTTTTCTCTTTCCCTTCCGCTCTCTCTCTCTCTCTCTCTCTCTCTCTCTCTCTCTGTCGCTTTCTGTCTCTGTTTGCTGTGTGTCTCTGACTGTTTTCCTGTTGCCATGCAAATGTGTACAAAGTAATTATATGCTCATGTGTGTGCGAGTGTATCTCTCGGTGTGTATCTGAGTGTGCATTGTGTTCTACTAGTCATATAATGCCTAAACCCTCAGACAGAGGCAACATCCATTTTGCTGGTTGCTGGCTGCCAGGCAACAAAATGCCTTTTTAAAATGCTTCAACAAGCGAGAGAGAGAGAGAGAAAAAAACTGAAAAATGAAATGAAAATCTTGCAAGTAAAAGTAGATATATGAAACGACTTTTTATAAATCAGACAAAAATAAGCACCATTGTATGGGAAACAATGTGTACGTATATAAAATAAGGAACAATTAAGATTGTCCCTCAATCTGAAATAAAATCTATCTAAAATTATTTAGAATATTTTACAAAAATATTAGAATTTACACCTTAAGTTTCCATCTTCATCTGTTTTTAATCTGTTTTTGGGAAATATTTCAGGAAAAGTTCTAAAAGCTACTAAAAGTAGTAGCAAAGCCAAATTAGGATCACAAACGAGCAAACCATCAAGCTTGATTATGAAAAATGTTGTTAGTTCATATGATTGCAGTTAATTTGGTCCTAAATATCACCTAAATTTTTTTAACTTAATAAATATATATATTAATATTCTGTAGTTTACAATGTAATATCAAATGTGAAGATCAGATTCAAAAGCGAAAGCTATTAACATGAAGTAGAAAACACATTGAAGTAGAAAAAGATGATCATAAAATTGAAATCAAATGTTATAAAATCAAAAATCTTAGCCTGATCGAAAAATAAATAAATGGCATTAGCATACACAGATGACCTAAATTATCGTTTTCTACTTCCACAAAATAAGTCGTTTAATTTTGAATAGATTTTTCCATACACAAATCGTCTGTAGTCATAATTTTGTAAGAATTTTTGTGTTTACTTTTTTTTTTTGTAAGATTGAGCCATTGTTTATTTGAAGTCTTATCAATGAATTCGAACAATATTGTAGCTTAAGTGACTTTGGTTTTAATTGATTGACAGAATTCCCTGCAAATTAGGTATGCTGGCATCTTTATGACAGTTTAACAAGCGGCAACAATGTATCTTATTAGCACAAAACAGCTTTGTAAATATGTTGCCTTCCCACACACACAAACACACACAAACACACACACATACACACTTAGAAAGTTGCTGCTGTCTGTGCTGGCAAAATATTCAAAGCATTGTTTGGTTGTAATTTTTGGGGATACTTTTCAACAACAACAACAAGAACAAGAACAACAAGAAAAGCAACACGAACAAGAACAACAAGAGCAACCATCAGTAGATGGCAAACAGCAGGGCAAAAGTTTCGTTAGCAGGGCATACGCCATGAATTTTCATTTAATTAGGGCGCGTTACACCCCCACATCCAGTAACACCAAACTCCCACCCTCTCTCTCTCGCTCGCTCTCTCTTTCTCTCTCTCTCTTTGGGTTTCTCATACCTCTACGTAGATTCTCATCCCTTTGATGGTTAGACAAATTTGTAAAGGAAAAAAGGAAAGTATAATGAAAACCCTGTTCTGGTTTATTGTTTGCTTGGGCTTGGGCAACAAAAACGACAAAAAAAAAAGGAGCAAAGGGAGATGCCAACACTTTCAAATGATTTCATTTTGCGTAAAAACCACACACACTGCAGAAGAGAAATGAGAATGGAAAAGACTGACCAATTTGTGGCTCTCCTTTTTTTGTCCCTTTGTCCGTGCCAAACATTTGAGTTCGACCACATCCTGAACGACATAGAGCCAGACAGACTGACATTGAAACCAATTAATTTTAAATTGTTTGAACCTCAACAAAAAACTGAAACTCAGACTTCTTCTACTTGATAATGAGCGTTCAATTGGCCAAAAGGTAAAAGGCGCAAAAGACCAAAAAAAAAAACGAAAAGGAAAAGGAAAACGTAAATTGGGTCTTGGTTTAGGGTTAATTGAACTTTCAGCACCAACAAAGGAAAGGGTCATAAAAATTTCCCCAAATAGAAGACAATTGTCTGTGTGGCAAATGTTGGTCCCCCCTTTTTCTTTTTTTTGTTTTGGCCAAAGAGACCAATTTGCACACATTAGTGAGGAAATAGGAAAACGTTCAGGCCGGAGCCTGCTGTACTTTCTTTAAGTATATGTACATATATGTATATACATATATAAGAAGCTATTGCTAGTGGGAACCTGTGGAAAATAAAAGAATTTCCAAGTGCCTTGTGTTGTGCCTTGTCTACAGTGCATAAATAAACTTTTACACACATGCACACAAAAACAATTTCACTTGGTAAAGGCAGCAGAAAAGTTGCCTTTTGTTTCGCTCTCGCTAAGCCCATCAACTAAAATAACAAACTAACTGAAGCAGCTGGCTGTGTGCGACCAAAATGAGGGTGGGGGGAGGGAGGGGGGTATAACGAAGAGGCGCAGTTGGGAAAATCCTTTTATGTTATCAACGCTTATGTAGGAAGCAATTATTTGCTACTTTTGGTTCGCTTGCGTAAATTAAAGCCCAAGTATTATGAGAGGGAGAGAGTGAAGTGGTGAAGCGAGTGTGCGGCAGATTAGAACTTGCCGACTTGGCTACCCCATAACGTATGGTAATACACACTCAGTTGCCCATCCTCTAACCTAATGTCTTTATATACTTTACTTACATATACACACACACACACACACACACATACAAATACATATATATGTATATATATTTATATTTTGGGTGTATAAAGTTGTCTACCCTCAAACCACAAGACTATAAAATTAAACTAGTGCATAATTAAACACTCGCAATTAGGCGTAATTTACTCTCTGGGCAAATACTGTGTGTGTGTGTGTGTATTTTACCCTTACCCTCATATTTATGCCACATTAGTTTTTAATTAAAAAATTCTGACTTGGCATTTTGTTTCCTCCAAGGAGACATCATCAACTTTGGCATCAGTTGATTTTCAAGCCTCGTTCGCTCATTCGCTTCAATGATGCTGCAAAATGATGGCCAAGTTAAGTGAGATGAACGAAACGGAATGCGAAAACTTTCCACTTATACATGCCATTAAGATAAAAACAAACAGACATAAATAAGCAGTACAGCAGTAGAAGAACTAAAGTCAAGACATGGCAAACGAGTGAGGAAGACTATAAAAATGATAAGGACAAAACAAAAAGCAGCCAAAGTGAAGCTGCATAATCAGTATCAAAAGAAAAACCAAAGTCAAGTTAGAGAGAAAGACCACTACCAAGATATGAAGCTTGTAATGGGGGGGGGGGGGGGGGGGTAAGAAAAGGGGGTAGAAAATTCATTGTAAACAATTCCAACTTGTAATAATTAATCCAACAGATTTACAAAAACACACACACACACACAGACAAACTGAAAACATAGACAGACATTACTCAAAGAAGAAGTTTATTCAGTGGGGAAGAGAGCAAAAGTTTTCCATGCTTTTTGTTGTTTCTAGTTTTAGCATTCTTAAGAGCCTTAACCGCGTTTCCTTCGCTGCAGCTGCATCTCCATCTCCATCTCCATCGGCTTCTAATTGTACTTAGTATGCGGACTCCATTGCTTGACTGAATGACTGACTGACTGACTGACTGACAGACAGACAGAATGACTAACCGATTTGTTGAAGGCATTTTGCGCATTGCCAAGTCAAATATTTATGCAACTTGAGCTGCGGGAAAATGCAAAGTAAATTACACAAGTAAATTAATTAATGCAAACAATATTTAAATTCTCGCAAAAACCTAAAATCTAAGCCGATTTACCTCAAGCAACCAAGATGGAACAGAAAGGAGTGGAAAAACACAAAAGAGAGAGAAAGAGAGAGAGCGAAAGAAAGAAAAGTGGATAAGTAAAGAGTTTAAGGGATTTTCATTGAATTGTAAACGTAATTTATGCCTTAATTGACAGCTGACAAATTAATTATGGCTAATTGCTATATCTAATTAATGCTAATGGAATTCAAGATTTTCCCCATATAATAATAGATCAATCAATATGTTTGGCTTAAACTGATTCACTTATTTAGGTCAACTTTATTTAAAGTTAGTCGATTGTCATAAAAGTTTTAATCGCTAAGATTTATTCGAAAGCAACGCAGATTTCATTTAATCAATTCACAATTATCGACTTGACATTCGATTAAATAACACAATTTTTGACTATTTATAGAAAGCTTCTAAAAAGATAACTCTTTGCCTATAAATTTGGTTCTTATGCTTGAAGTGGTTTTCTTTTGCATTTGAATACCAGTCATTTATCATATGATATGATAATACATATCACAGAATATTGGTATAGATATCATAGAAAATTTCTATTAAAATACGAACAAATAATATTGAGCAAGGAATATGCTCAAAAAGAAATATATTCTTCGATAGTCAAAAATACAATAATAAAACCTTTAAAAGTAAAGTGATCTCTATTATAGATTAACCTAAAAAAGTTTCTGGTTAAACTAAACTTTATGGTATGCTTAAAAATAAATTACAATCCGACAAAGTTGTTTGGCCAGAATTACATTTTGAAGACTGAGAAGTTGAAGCCGTTAACTAGGCCATGAATCAAAATGTTCTGTCAAAGTTGAGCCGATTGTGCATGAAAATTCCTAAGCAGATTAACAAATCAAATTAAATCACAAACTATATATACAAATTCGATTTGATTAATGGTCAGAACTATGTATAAGCAGAGATATATATTAAAGATGCTGTGCCAAAACCAAAACATAAAAAAAACACAAAAAGAAAGGGACCATGAGCATGGGCAATCATTTGAAAAACCATTTGTAAATAACATAACCGAAAAGCATTAAAAGCTAATCCCGTTTGAGCCAGCAACTGGCAGCGAAACACGTTTTGGCCAGGGCTCAGAGCCATAGGAAATCCATGGCCATAATTTTTGGGCGGTTTTCCTTTTTTCTCTCTCTCTCTCGCTCTCTTTGCATATTTATGTGATTTATGGTAAAAAGTGTTTTTGGCCGCAACCCTGGAAATTGAACTTCAATGTGGAGAAAGCAAAATATGTTTTGGCCTAGAGCGACAGTTTCGCTTGGGTAAAGAGAAGGCCGGAAAATTAGGTACACCCACCTGACGAAGACGAAAATGCAGAGAGACACAGACAGAGAAAGAAGGTAAGCAAAAGCAGACGATACAAAAATCCTGCTAACCTGCCATCTGCCACCTGCTGTTTTGCCTTTACGTTTGTGCCACATTGATTCCGCGGGGCGTCTGTTTGATTATTAGCCTGGCTGCCTTGCGGTTATAAATTCAACTTGGCAACACTCACACACACACGCACACGCACACATCTTTTTTTTCCCGCTGGCTTTTTCTCTCTGCCTTGGGTGTGTTCCATATTGGACAGCAACAAATCCTCTTTTAGGCCTTGCCATTATCCTGTTTCTGTGTCTCTCTCACTTTCTATCTCTCTCTCTCATCGTGTCCGTGTCCTTTGTTGCTGTGTTGCCTTTTAAATGTTTATGCCAATATTTACATTTCTGAGGTTTGGCCCAATGATAAAATATTTGATTTTAACACGAGAATCCAGCACGAACAACTGACAGCCCGACACAGTCAGTAGACAGAACCTTTAAATAAAATGCCAACGACCCACCGAAAAAGTATCAGGAGGAAGGAAGGAATAGAAACAGAAGCAGCCATCAGAGCCAATCGTGATAAGCAAACACTTGATAGATGGCGCTAATGGCGCCTTATTTATTTCCCCCCCCCCGACGCCAGCAACCGACTGATTGGAAAGCTCTGCTCGATGCTCTGCTCGATGTTGTGTGGTGTGCATTTTAATTGAAAATCGTTAAGAGCGGCCAATATCAATTTTAAAAGTGAGTTGTTAAAGGATTTTCTCTTTCGGTTTTTCGTTAAGGCTTTACCATAGCTCAGTGCTCAGTTTGGCAAGTGAAAATTGTTCAGATGAAGAACAAGCAAAATACATATAGAAGGTAAATTAAATTTTCATATTTAATATGCCCATAGAGTTAATCAGTCATTTGAGATGAATTTGACTTTAGACTCATGTTGTAGATGCATTAAAATTTATTGAATTTCATTCTAAGCATAGAGACTGAACTATTTCCTAGAGATTTCTAGCACTTTTCTTTTCCAATTCTTTATGTGGAATATCTGCCTCACAGAATCTAAGTTAAAAAGGGCTCTAACAAGACAAGTCTTAAATGGAAATGTTTGAACTAAAGGATTGAGGGGGAACAAATTAAACGTCTATCAATTTGAATAATGGTTTTTTTATAATCGTAAATAAATTGGGAACCCAATAGACTCTACATGATATGGAGAGTTTTTTTATTCAATAGTGCGTAGGTAAGAAAAATAAATTTTCAACTTGTTAAGTTGTAAAATATTGTGCAATTAAAATTTCAATTTTTTTTTTGAAAATGCCAGAGGGCATGACATGTATGATATAGAGCATATGGGGGATATCTTCATAGGATGTATGTGTGTGTGTGTGTGTGTGTGTGTGTGTGTGAATGACTGACTGTCATTTGCCTGCATTCATTTCCTTCTCCTGGTGCCATACGCTGGTGGCTGGTATGTCCTTGCCAACGCCTCAGCTTCAGCTGTCAGTCAAGCGTTCAACGCGACACAGCGCGAGATTCATAATTGTTGCAGTTTGCTGTATGTATGTTTATATCCCACCCCTTGCCCCAACCACCTCTTACTACCTTCTCTCCTTACCACTCTATGCATTTCCTCACATTCCGATTCAAACTTTTCATTCCCATTCTTATACTCATTCCCATGATCATCATCATAACTTTAATACATTGTAATTATGTCAGCAGAGAAACGACGACGACGACGATGACGACGACGACTGCCTGGCCATAAGGTTGGTTTATGTATGTAACGTATACGCAATGTATACGACCATTTCTTTTTTTTATATATATTTTTTGTGTTGTCTTTTTTTTGTCGCAATCTGTGCCAGCAGCTTCTCTGTCTCTCTTCTCCCGTTCTTGTCGCTGGCTCACTTAACGGCTTAATATATTGTTCCGGCAGCTGGCATGGCATAATATCCACACAATGCACTCACATGACTGCACATGGCATATACACATATATAAAGTTTATATACCTCTCTCTCTCTATATATATATATATATATATGGCATATGTATAGATAGATAGGGCCATGGCAAGAAAAGACAGCAAAATGTAAAAACCAATTCAATGCAGAACTGCGACGGGGACACACTTAAAATTTATGTCTATGTGTGCGTGCGTATCTGGCGAATGAGCGAGTGTGCATGTGACTATTCTGTAATTTAATTACAAACTTTGCGCCATTAATTTCAAACTTTAGGCCAACTATTGAGCACAGATGCCGCTAGCGCTGTTAGTGCCGCCGCATTGGAGGTCGAGACTTTCACGTGTTTATGTTGGTTCGAAAAGCCACACCCTAACCCATTACCTCCATAACTCCCTCCACATGCTGTCACAAGCAGTTGCAACTGCTACAATGGATGTGCATCCTTTTCTACTTTATGTTGGTCTAAAAACATATTGAAAAGCAAAGCGTTCGCTATGGTTTTTTCTTCTTTTTTTAATTTCCTTTTCAACATTTTTCTGGTCCCTTGGTTTTTTTTTTTTTTTTTTTTTTTTGCTGCTCTTTAGCTATTTTGCTTACAACTTTTGTAATTAGATAGAGTGGTCCAGCAGTTCATAGAAGATATGTGTGTCTGTGGTGTGTGTGTGTGGCTATTAAATAGCCCAGGAATTTATTGTCTTAATTATGCTGATTAAGAATTTAATTGGAATTTTCTCTAAATAATTCATAAAATGCAATGGAAACAAGAAAAGGTCAGACATAAAGCTAACTTTAAGAAAATTCAAGAGAATATTTAACTCATTTAATGTTATGAAATGCATTAAATTAGGTGGGCAAATTTCTTCTTTTCCTGCACCTTAAGACTGTTTTTTGGTAAAATAACACTGCTTCATCTAATTTAATTAATTTAATGTACTAATTCATTAACTTCTCTCACAACAAGAACCATATAAAAAATGTGTTGAGCCAACAATTATGCATAACTCAAAGATTTGACATTTACCGGTTAAAGTTTTATATAAATTTGCATTTGCCAAAAATGAAGCAACTAAGTTATTAAATCAAACTATAAGAATACAGTTATAAATGAAACTTTGCGCACAAAATTTGCAACAATAGCTTAGACAAATTTACCAAAAAAAAAAAAAAACTAAAGTTGCACAAAGTACGTACAACTTTCGAAGAGCTAATCAAGTTTGCTAGTCGGGAAAAGTCTTGGCATATAACAAGCCAACAACATCAACTTGACACATTAACCAAAAGAAAGGCTTCACATGGAAGTCTACCTGCTTAAGTTGATGTGATATTGCACGTCAAGTGAATGGATGAAACGATGGATAGAAGGACGGACACGGGAGGGAAACAGCTGGTTCGAGTGAAATGAGAAATTTCAAGAGCAGAGTGCAGAGAGAAAGAGAGAGAGAGAGAGAGAGAGTAATGGAAATTTCTTTTCGTTTCTTCTATTTTTTTTTTTTTTGCTTCATGAGTTTGCAAAGAGTGTTTTATGGTGTTCGACACCTTCGACATAGAAAATGATGTGTCGAAAATGTGTCTGATCCCGAGTTGGAGTAGTAGCGCTAAAAACCCCTGACGACGACATTGACAAGATGATGCTGCTGCTGCTGCTGCTGCGAGTGTAAGGTTAAGTTGACTAGCCCCCACACGACCAGCTGGCAAGGATTGGCTAAGAAAAATGTAAGGAAGAGTTGATTTATTACAAGCTCACAATAAGGAGTGGGCAATGGTAAGGCGAAGAGACGGATGTGAAAGTAGATGGCAATGGGAAACAAGGATAAGCCGCCAACTTGGTCCGGGTATAACAAGGCAAATGCAATTGGCAGGCATTATAGCCAGATCAGAGTGGAGACTTCATCAAGCTGAGTGGCTTGAATTGCACTTTTAATGAAATTTTCCTCTGCAGACATAAATCAGCTAAGGCGAAGAAAGCTAAAAAAAAAAGGGAAAAAAAACTCCAAACTCAAATGTTGAACTCTAAAATTTACATAATAAGCATGAGCCAAAAATTGAAGGGTAGAACTTAAGGCAAAAAAAAAAAAAAGAAGAAAAGAACTAAGAAAAAGCAAGTGATGTGAAAAAAGAGCCAACGCTAAAGTAAAGTAAAGGTAGGAAAAAGATAAAGTAAACCTGAGACTCCATTAATATTGTGCGCTCAGGTGAGGATGCTCTCGACTCTCCGAGTTGATAAGATGAAAATGCAGTCCCAGTGGCAGCTTTTCAGCGCTTGGCTTGGCATTTAGTTGAGTTTCTGTTTTGAGTCTGAGGCCGAGGCCGAGGCTGTAGCTGAAGCTGAAGCTAAGTTGATGTTGCATATTTTAAGCTCGGCGTTTTGCCGTCTCTCATTTTTGTCGCTTTAGGTTGAAATTCGTTTTTTTTTCTTTTTTTTTATGCTGATTCTTTATGCCATGAAATATGAAAAATGATACCAAAACGTTGCAGAATATGCAGCAAAAATAATGGAAAAAATAAAGTAAATGAAATTTAATAGGTTTTAAGTGATGTAATTATAAACATTTACTTAAGTCTTTTAGTTAGTCGCTTGAGTTAGCTTCGAGTTAAGTAAATAAGTCAAAATTCATTTAGAAAAGAAAATGAATAGTTGTTGCATAAATTAAAAAGAAGTAAGAAAATGCTTTTAGATTAATCTCTTTAGCCATAACTTGGCTTTGCTCATTTACGAAATTTGGAATTTCGTAAGAAGTTTGAATTGCCCTTTGGGCTTAGCATTTGGTTTAAGCATTTGCATATTACATTAGGAAAATTTGCTTAGAGCAATACAATAATAACAATGGGGAACTATGTATGTATAATAATGGCATTAAATTCAAATTTACATTCCAGACGAAAGCCGTTTGCATGAACAAATTCATTTTCGTTAGCCACAAAATTTTCATTTTAGATAAATATATCCATAAAGAGCAATCTAACCTAAATGCATATACATACATATATAGATGTCTAGGCATGCCTATATACTAAGCAGACATATGTATATAAATGTGTGTACGCAGCAGATACTTTGCATAATCTTTTAATGAATGGAACAGGACATGTTGTAAAGCAGGATAATTAACGAATGAAAAAAAAATAAACAACCTTTTGTGAATTGAATTCAAAGGACGAATCAGTTAATGAGGGAAGGTGGGGGCCCAGGGTTTGGCTGAAACATCAAGAGTATTTGTTAATTAGTCTAGAGACTATGTATGTATGTATTCTTGCTGTAGATTAAGATATGCTTTGTGTAGAATGAACACTACTAATAGGATTAGAGAAAAGGGATAGAAGGCAAGTTTGGAAAATCAATCAGCAAGTTGGTTGGCTGATGATACTCCTGCAATTTTTATAAGTCCACACAGACTCCTCTTCATATCTCTAGCCTCAGCCTGCATGCATTTTGAATGCTTGTCAACTTTTCTGTCCCTCAATCCCTTAACACCCGCCCCTCCCCCCGTCCAGTCTCTGACTGTGACTCCGTCTGCTGCTGGTACTACTACTACTCGTTTATTTAACACTGATTGCCAATGCACACAGAGATTTTGGCAACATTCTAGTTTTACTTTTTTTTTTGCCCCCCAAAAGTCACAGTTCACCGAGATATAGATACGGTTGCAAGTGCAATTGCAGAAGTGACTAGTACAAGAGTTTTGTGGATTGCTAAGTAAACTCTGAACTCAACTCTTGTTGAAACTGATGCCACATTCCTCTTTTACTTTTGCTTTGGCTTTTTCGGGGCAAATCTTATGTTTAAGCTCTTTAGAACTTAAATTTATTGCAATTTCAATTTGAAATTGATATTTTAACTTGCTTAATTAATTCTGTATGTCAGGACAAAAAGTACAAAAAAAAAAAGCAGGCAAACTAGGGCAACAAAATAATAAATTTCCTTGACCATCAAAAGAATAACGCATAAAAATATTAATTAAAATTGCACAATTATATCATAATTTATAAGCCAGGTGCAAAATAAATTGCATCAACAGGACAACAACACCAAACTAAAAAAAAAATATATATATATATAACAACAAATTAACAACAATAGGAATGTGAATATAAATCTCAAACTGATTTCATGTGTCAGAGGCAGGAAGCGGAAAAAAATATAAGCCATAATTTATGACCCACTGTTCTCCCTCAATCTTCATTCCTCCCCCGACATAGTTTCACATTATTTCTATATTCTATAGACTGGTGGGCATGTGTCCACCTGGCCTCAAATTGCAAAACCTTTTCATAAAAATAGCTCAGGTAAAATGAACTTTTCAATCAATTTGAGATGGGTATAAATTAGAAGTCCTCGTCTGAGAGTAAATTCATCAATTTAATAAGGGTCACTCGGCAAAGCGATGGGAGACAAGAAGAGAGGATACAGGACTTAACCTTATTTCAAGCATCAGTAAATTTGTCCTCAATATACATTAAATAAATTGTTTTGGGAATACCCCTACAGAAGGCAAAGAAAAAAAAGTCAAAAGATTTCAAAAAAGTGTTTTAGGTGCATTAATAAATTTTAAATTGTGATTAAGTAAACTGAAAATATATGAGTTTCTATTTTGCTTTTTTTTTAAAAGCTTTCAAAATACTAGACCAGAGTGGCAGATATTCTTGAAGGCCTTGAAGAGGCTCAAATTTTCTTCAACATCTCTAAATTGGGCTTTTTTTTTTGCATTACAAGCGCTTCCATATGCTCTCAACGCTCTCTTCTTTTGTGATGACTTTCAACTATAGATAGATAATCAAACCACAATCTACTTGAAATTACTTCTACTGATGCTGATGGGTATGCTTATGTCCTTTCCCGACTGGCACTCTCCAAATCAAAGTGGAAAAACTGTTTGCCTTTTTCTACTTGCTTCTGGCTATTCCTCTCGGTCTGTCTCCCTCTTTCTCTCTCTCTCTCTCTCTCTCTCTCTCTCTCTCTCTCTCAACATCAGGCCAATTATTATGCAAATAACCAAACTGCTTTCTCCAATCCCTTAAAATGTAGACATACGTAAGAGCAAAAAATTTCAAATAGCAGGAAAAAGCATAAAATGAAAGCAAAGGGCCGCACACTAAATCAATATGCTGGAGTATGAGGGGAATGGTACGGAATTCCGGTTTTGGGGTTTCGGGCTGAACTCTGGTTTCGCTTCTAGTCATGCCGCTGCAGTAAAGAAAGAGATGGTCCTGGTTCTGGTCCAGGTAGACAAACCAGAGGTCCTGGGCCACAAATCAACATTTGACTTTTGCATAAATTGCAAGAAGCAACAAAATTGCTGAAAAGAAGAAAAGTAATTTTCTCGCTTTCGTTTGCAGCTGCAGCTGATGCCCACCACGCCCACGACCCCCCCCCCCCCCACCTTGTTGTTGATGCGAGTGGGCGGTCACTGGAGATGCTTTTTCTATTGCACTCAGCTACACTAGCTGCTGATGGTCCTGTTCCTGCGGCTATTGCTGCGGCTGCTTGAGTTCCTGCTTGTGTTGTTGCTTGGTTGGATGGTTCGTTGGCTGGTTGTTGATGCCGTTGGGAACTGGGACTGGGACTGGCATTGCGCCTTCTGTGGTTACCTGCACATTTTGTTGTTTACTCATTTCCGTACTCTCTTGCACTCTTTTGCTCTTCTCCTCCGACCAAAACTCATGTTAATAAGATGGCAATGAGTATTCTGGGGTGTGGTCATTTTTGCAGATACCAGAAATCAGATGGATGAAGAAAAAGCCAATGCCCAATACAAAAAAAAAAAAAAGATCTCACTTACACCTCGATAGTTTAATCTGTGCTAAAAAGCCCTTGCAAATCGAGCTAAGCTTGGGCGAATGGGTGAATGAGAAAAAAGAAACACACACACACACACACACACAGAAGCGAGAACAAACAAAAACAGGAAATGGACGTTGTGTGCTCAAGTTTGTTTCCGCCTGCGATTCTTTTGACATTCAATGCGTTGGAGCACGACCAGATGCAAACGCATTGTGTGTGCGTGTGTGTGAGTGTGTAGGTCGATGTATGTGTCTGGCTCCTGTAACTGTAAATGCAAATTTGTTCAAAGTTTATTGAGTGCACGTGACGGCAAACATACACACACACACACACACACGAAGGGAAGAAAAAAAAAAATTGAAAAGTTTCTTGTGGACATGGCCCCAGTTTGGGGGCTACCATTTTTTATCCTTATGGCCATTGCCTTTTTTATGGTTTTGCCACTTTAAGAAACATGTTAAGTTTGGCAAAAAAAAGGTCACATCTTAACATTGAATTGCAAATTTCTTACATCAGGCCCCAAAATATACGGAATTTAGTAAGTTCAACATTTTTCATGTTCAATATAATTAGTTTTCTTCTGCATTTTGTATGACAAGTGGGGAACATTGCCATTTGCATATTCAAGAATAGGTAACTAAATCACCAAGCAATCAGCTGAATCAAATACACTATAACTTAGGCAAGAATATGTCGACTGAGATATCATTAGTTGAGCGTTTCAATTGCCCAACTTCTGTTTATCCTTTTACACTTTTCAACATTGTTGCAAGTTATTAAAAGAAAGTTTTAGCATACAAAATATTATTCATTCGTTATGTAAAAGTAAGTTGCATTCCATTTCTATTCCCTGTTCGAACATATCTAAATCCAATCAACCCGATTTCTTCTTCACTCCTAACTACCCATAACATTTCAACCAATAAACTACATAGCTAAAAAAGAAGAGGAGAGAAAAAACTTTCCATTACATTAAACGAAACTTTCCATGGCCCAAAAATTGAATATAAAACTTTTATGTATCAACTTGACTAGAAAAAAAAAAAAAATTGAAGAGAAGAGAAAAATGGGGGGATAAAAAGGGGCAAAACTAAGTACTATAACTAAATTTAACAACCGAAATATTTTTGCATCATTGCAGACATTTTGCCACAAACTACAAACTGGACAGAGCAACGAGCAACGAGCTGTGGTAGCAGAAGCAGCGACAGCACTGAAAAACCAAACCCCCCGACCACAAATCCAAACCCAAACCCATCCCTGAAAAATCAATAAAATGGTAAGTACTTGGCCAGGCATTTTCTTCAACTTATTGCAAATGCTTTTATAAATTTTATGACTCAATACTTCTATTGTCGAACCACGACGATGTCGGCAACGACAACGACAACGACATTTAACCTATACAGGACTTTTACTCCCCTTCTAGTTGATTTCTTTTTTTTCTTTTTTTTTTTCTTTTTTTTTGCCCCTTTCCTTATTCTGTGTGCATTTTTATGCAGTCGACGCATCCTTTCGAATCTAACCAACTATAATTTTAAAGCCAGAATATCCTCGCTAAGGCATGGCCAGAAGGAGGTGAAAGTAGAAAGTAGGAGGTAATAGGGAGCGGTAGGTGGAAAGGTCGAACAAAGTGAATTTGTGGCTCTGGCAACCAAATTGCGCATAACTTGAGCTTGAATTTTCAATTGAAAACCATGTAAACAGCAAAGGCGAACAATAAAAATGTAGAAGAGGGGAGACGAGAAGAGAAGGTACAAGGAAACGAAAGAATGAAAGCAAATAAATGGCAGGAAACCCGATGAAAAAAAAAAAGGAAGAAAGAAATCGAATCGTGCAGGCGGAAAAATCGTTGAGGAACATCAATAACAATGCAATGCCAAAAGTAGTATATGTTCCCGATAATTTTATGTTTCTCTTTCCAAAAAAAAAAATGAAATTTAATTACCTTTTTCCCGAAAACGAAAATATATATCAGCTACATACATATTTCTCTATTGGTCTATAATTCAATTGAAGCTGCCGCACAAGACGGAAGTTGAAATTTCAATCAGTCCTGGCACAGAAAACGCCAACCCAAAACCCAAAACGAAACGGGGATGAGAACGAAAACGAAAACGAAAATAATCTGCAATAAAAATGTTTTCCTTTAATAAAAATTCAATTTCCTTCAAGCGACACATGTTACAGAGTTAGGAGCAACAGCGACTGTCAGTCCGGATGCAGTTAGGTAAAAAGGAACGCATCATGGAGCAGACAGAATGATGCTGCCTCCTCGTTCACCATCTCCTTCTCCCATCCACCAATCCATCTATTCCAGCTCTAAGCAGTACCTATTCCTATACCTATACCATTCTCATATAGCCTTGGGCTGGACTTTTACGCGAAGTGAAGTGCGCGCTAGAAATGTCTTTCAATTTATAATGATGATGTTGACATGGCAGAGAAGGGAAGGGAAGGGTTAGAATGAAAGGTTCTTGGGTGTGTGCTGTCTGTTGCATTCGCAATTCCGCATCACAAATGGCAAAAGAAGCACAGTGGTAATAAAAAAAACAATTCGAAATTATAAAATACAAATTACGAAAATATTTATAAAAAGGTTTTACAAAGATCGTTCAAATTATCAAAGTCAAAGTCTAGGCATTTCCAAGCGCCACAAACATAATTCAAGTTTAATTTTGAATTAGTTTTTGTTAAATATTTTGTAAAATTTTTAGCTCTTTTTAAGCGAAAACCTTTTAAATTTGCCTACATCAATTTTGCTTAAAAAACAACTAAGCCAAAAATGTTTGTAACATGTTATACCTATAAAATTCAAGCCAAGTTAAAATAAAAGAGGAAACCTATTTGTTTTTCCAGCAATTACATGCCCTTTAGCTCCACTGTGCAACAAGTATGGTCTCTCATTTTTCCTTTGAGCTTAGCAGACAGTTTTTGTTGTGGGCTGCTGCTTGGGTTGGTGGGTTGAAACAGTCTGCGGAAATGCGGCGCACATTCTCTGCTATAGACGAGTCAAAGATCAAGGCAGAAAGAGGCGAAACTGCATCAGCGAAACGTCCCGGGCAGACACATCGATGATTGCATGGCTTAAAGACCGTACAGGGCCAGAGTCCTTCCTTCTCCGACTCGACTCCATCTCGCCCCACTCCAACGTTTCCTTCTCTCTTGTCTGCTTTCACCGACAGAAACATCAATTGAAAACGAAACGCGTCTGTGGCAGACAGTAAAGTAACAAGGGACATGGACTTTAGTTCTGACTTCAGCGAATCCATACAGGCCGAGCTGAATGTGTTGGTTCGCTCGGACACATCTGTTGCATTCTCTGATTTTTAAGTTGGCAATTTGTTCGATTTTAACAGAAAGCCAAAGAAAGCTATATGAAGAAAACGTGTTGGGAAATATGCATTTCTTTATCACACAGAAATGGATATTATAAGAAATTTCTTTTAGTTTAGTGACCACAAAAACCACTCATTTGAAATGGGTGATTAGGCAATTTGATTTCTGTTTTTTTCTTGTAGTCATAAATTTATAAAATGGCCAAGCAATTTATACGTTTAATCCCCCACAATAGTCAATCGGTTTTTCTTAGCCTAGTATTTAGTGCTGTTTTTTTTTTTTTTTTTTTTTTTTGTTTTATGCTCTCAATTTCTCAATCCGCTATCCATTTCGCTGAGACTGCAGATTATCGTCAGAATGTTCAATCTATTGCAGCATCTGTCAAGTTGGACAGCTTAGCCATATGTCGGTTCAATATATCACGTGCCATTCCATCCAATCGCCTCCTTCCATTTTTATTGGCTAAAGCCCGAAGGGGGCCAAAGTAAACAAATAGCGCAATTTTCATTGCTTTATCGTTGAAACGAAGCCAATCATCCGAATGCCTTAATACGTTTAGGCTGCTCATAATCACGCTCCAGCTATAGGATATATGAGAGCTTTTCAAAGAGACAGACAGAGAGAGAGAGAGAGAGAGAGAGTGGGGGGAGATGATGTCTCGGAATTCCTTATTGTTCTTATCTCATTATTACATTTCTATTTGCTTTGCTGAAAGAGAGTGAGAAAGAGGGACATGACAATGTTCTATGGCTTTTCACCATCATCTCCATCAGTTTTTTTTCTTTTACGCTTTGGCTTATTTATAAGCGTTATTTGTCTTTATGTCTGGCCAACTAATAACTTTGCTGTTCTCTCTTCCTTTTTCGCTGTATTTTATGCTTTAGCTGCATTTATGGCGGGTCTTCGTAGTTGTCTTATAATATCATTAGTCGCTGTCCTGAGTATACTTCCTGGTCTTATCAAAACGCAACTTCCGCTACACGCACACACACACACACACACACACACACACACACACATTTGACTAGAGTCCGGCTCTGTTTCTGTCTTGTACTTCCGGCTATTTAGATTGGCATCCTGCTCAAGGTGCTGAGGTGCTTCCTTCCTGTCCACTTGCCCCCATCTCCCACCCGCCTCATTTCCCCTTCACCTTAACCATTTCACTCGTTTCGCATCGTTATCATCAAATTCAATTTGCAAAATCATTAACACATTTAGTCAATAAGCTCTGTCTTCCGCTTTCCGCTCTCTCTCTCTCTCTCTCTCTCTCTCCTTTTGTGTCCCTTGTCAATACTCTTGAGACGTTCGAGCATCATTAAAGATTATTATTCATTTTTATGTAATTATCTTCTTAGCCAAAGTGCCAAGGGAAGAATGAATGCCACACAACAGAGTGCCAAGGACACCATAAAAATGTCCAAAGGGATCATAGCTTTTCTCTTTGCTTTTGTTTTTGACCAAAATAAAGGAAATGCTTTCTCAAATTCTGATAACCTGAACCACACACAGTGTTTAAGTGTGTGTGTGTGTGTGTGTTTGTGTGTTTTGTGGGCATTTGTGTGTCTCCCATATTAAATTATCTATAACTAGCTAGGGGGAACAAAAAAAAAAAAATTCTGATACCCTGATATCCACACACACACACACACACAAACACACCCACACAAGTATACTATAGTAGCCGTGAATTATGGCCGCAACGTGTGAGCCCTCATGATGTAGTTACATTTAACGGCACGCTGTCTGAATTGAAAGGGACAAGAGTGCGAGTCCTGCACATTGGGGCCAAGCAAGACTAAACTGAATTGAAGAGCTATTCAGAAATATTTAAATAAAGTCTACACCTCTAAGAGACAAACATATTAAAATAACTAACAACTTATTATTACAAGTCTCATGATCTGATTATTTGTATTATTCTTTTGGAGTTTCTAAAGCTGCTTAAAAGACTAATAGTATTTTTTTTACTTTTGACAAACTCTAAAAATTATTGGCTTATATTTAAACTTACAGTGTTACTAGGACAAAAAACAACTCCACTTAATTATCTATTAGGTAAAAATGCTTAGGTTTTTGAAAATAATTTTCAAAGTTTAAGTAGCTCAAAGCTCAAGCCAAATAGAGGTTTTAGTCAAGTTATAACTCACATAGCGCCAGAAGATCAATTTTTAACCTAAGGTAATACTTTAGACTAAACTTCTATATACCCAATTACGTTCAAATTTCAAAAGGCTTCAAGGATTGAGAGGAAAAGTGTTTAGATATCTTGAAAATTCTTTAACTTTTCAACAACTGTTAGAGAAAACATTTTCTACTGTGCAAAAAAGGCAAAAGAATTTTAAGAGGACCAACCATTTAAGTTTATGTGTCTATGTGAAAGTATGTGTAGATTCATACATGTATGCCTATGCGGCTCCCGCTTTAATGTGTGTGTGTGTGTTAGTTTCATAATGTAACCGGATGTGCCAACACAATGCTCGCACATCCGCTTGCCAGACAACAGAGAGAACAACAGCTGTCACACACACACACACAAATACACTAAATCGCACACACACACACACACACGCAGACAAATACAAACACATTTAAATGGCATTGCGCTTTTGTTTGCACATCTTGAAGAGGACTCTATACGGATATATAGTCCTTTGTCCTTGTCCAGCAGCCCAACTGACAGCAGCGGGCGCATTATTAGAAGCACCAGAGCATATAATAGGGGCATTTCATAACAAGAAGGCGTGAGTCCACACACACATACACACACACACACACTAACGCACACACATGAGTCCTGTCGAGTGACATAATTATTAACTGCATATAAGTAAATATAAAGCAAGCAAACGGCCAGAGATAACAAGGACATTGTGTTCCTCTCTCAATCTTTGCCTGCTTGTGTGAGTGTGTTTTATTTTGTGTGTGCGTGTGTGTGAATACATGAACAAAGTAGTAGTAAATGTGGCTGGGCCACATTTCGCAGACATGTCACGTGCCAGGCTCATCATTTATGTTTTTAGTCCTTACTTTTAGTTTTACTTACGCCAGCTGACAAAACTTAATTGATTAAAAATAATATTCGCCACACAAAAAGCCTTGAGAGACGGGCGAAAGGGATTGGGCCAACTAAGGGGAAACTTGGAATACATGTCCGGAATTTTTATGAGCCTCATAATTATTGATGAAACGTTTTTTTTTTTTCTCTCTCTTCTCCGGAAAGTTTTTTTTCGCCTTTACGTCTTGGTTGCCTCCTTCGTTTCGTTTTTCTCGGGCCTTCGTTTTGCTTGATGCTTATCAACAACAATTTTTAATTTACTGCAGCATTTCCTCTTTTTTTTTCTTCATTTTTTGCTTAACTTTCTTTGGGCTTTCTCTTTTTTTTTTTGTGGTACTCTGTTGCTAATTATAAACTTTTTTAAGTGGCTTATTGGGACTTGTGGTTGGCCGTGGACACGCCCTGCGGCAAGTCATCAAGTGCTTTTCAAGTTTTCTCTTCCTCTCAAGATGTTGCCATTTTCCTTCGAGTTCATTTTTTCCTCTTATTTATTTTTTTTTTTTGTGCTGTTCTCTCTTGTACTTTTTAGCTTTGTGCTGGCGCTTATTGTGGATAAAGGAGAGCATGGAGCATGGAAATCATTTATAATTTACAACTTATTGGTTTCTCTTTGCTATGTGCAATATTTC
Organism: Drosophila nebulosa; assembly: GCA_024703675.1. Classification (NCBI taxonomy): domain Eukaryota; kingdom Metazoa; phylum Arthropoda; class Insecta; order Diptera; family Drosophilidae; genus Drosophila; species Drosophila nebulosa. The sequence goes on along the minus strand of CM045724.1, from coordinate 2,913,945 downwards.
AAAGGAGTGAAAGTTCTTTCCCCATAAGTACAGAACAAATATTAAGGATTAGTTCGATTCTAATTGAACAATAGGAAAATGTATTAAGAAGTATTTCAATAGTTCAGTTAACAGGTTTTGGTCTGCTTATGTATTAGGAGTCCTTTTTCGCTAGGAATATAGTCGTTCCATTGGAAAACTCAGTTGCCCAGGGTAAAAAACAAAAAAAATTTTCCCACTAATTTGGCTCTAAATTAAAGGCTCTAAATTATCCTTTCAGGCTTCACTTCATTTTACTAATTCTTCCACAGTAACTGAAAAATGTAATGTCAAAAGAGTTGCACTTGGTTTAGTTAGTTTCTTTGACGATAAAATATGAAACTTTCCTTTCATTTGAAGGCTTCCATTTGACCCTTATGTGTAGGGAAAAAAGTGACGCTTAGTCATGGAAAACTACTTCGATGGAAACATTTCATTTTTAAGCAGGCATTAAAACTTGATAAATGTTTCTATACTACCCATTTTCCTCTCTTGCTTCTAGTTTCTCTCGTTTGCCTTTGCCATCAATTTTCTTTGGCCTTTCTTCTTTTTCCACTTACTTATGCACCCACTTTCATGTCTTGCCTTGTCTTGTCGTCTTGTCTCTTATGCACACTTTCTGTTACTTTCTTTTTGCTCTCTCTCTCTGTTGCTTGCCATAAATCAGCATTAAAAGCATAAACACATCCGCCTTTGGCCATTTTTAACAACATGCTCATAAATATAAAATTATACATAAATGCGCAACAAAAATCACATCAGACAAGCAACGAGAATGCTCCTCCCCAAAAAAAAAAAAAAAAAAAACCGTCATGCCCCTGCCGTATGTTGGTTTGCCACCCACAAATCGTAACCCCTCTAACTTTGACCTTGCGACTTGGTGGAGCCATCATAAGCATAGTTGATGGATCGCAATTCGATTTTTAGTAGACATTAAGCTGACTTCCGCTTTTCCTGCTAGCGTATGTGTGTGTGTGTGTGTGAGTGTGTGTGTGTGTGAGTGTGTGTGTGTGCCACGCCCACAATCTTAACTGTTTGCTTTTTTACGGTAAAACAAATATGCACATAAAAATTGATGACGCCAACGGATACATTTGCACCTACGAAAAACTGGCAGTGGGGAAAAGTGAAAAGCTCTGCAAAGAGCGGTTAAACATGAAAGCAAGCAGCTGTTCTACGGCATGACGTTGCGTCTATAAATTTATGATGACAATGGCTACACGACTAAGGGGAAAAGCGGTGGTTACGGGGAGGACGACGGGCTAAAGCTATTGCCAATATGCAACAAGCAGCCATATTGAACTTACTATATTTTCTCGTTTATAACAAAGCTGGAACTATGTAACGACAACTTGATATCCTATATATCTTGCAGCTGATTGATAGGTTTGGGTTAGGGTTAGCTGCTTCACTTAGGCATTAGTGATGAAAATCACTTTGAACCCACTGGCCACAGTGGTTTTAGTAAGTCGAAGCTTTTGCAGTGGAAAATGAAGAACAGAAGATCGATTTAGGCGCAGTTTAACTAATGCAAATACTAGAAAAACATTGCCAAAGACAAACATTTCTAATAGCTTAGATTATAGACTGTTTTGGTTAGGAAAATCGCCACTTGAACCTGTTGACTTACTTTTTAAAAAATAAATTTTTTGAACTCATTTACTTTTTTTCATTGCCTAACTTCATATACCCCAATTTAACATTGAATGATTGTGATGGATATGTAGGACGATGTCAGTTTGTGATAATGGCGCATTGAATGAATGAATTGGCTGTAGGGTATGGCATCAATTTTGTTTCATTTTCCCTTTCGTTGTTTTTCTTCATTTTTTTTTCCCCATTTTGAGAAGCTTTCATCAATATTTACTTAAAATATTCCCCAGGACCAATTGCGTCACCGAAAATGACAGGGGGAGAGGGATGAGAGATGGCCGGGCTTAGGGTGGGTGTAAGCAAAAGGGAATATAAAACTTTATTCTCTCACAGCTGGTCTCTGGATGTAAATAATTTAATATGGTTATATTTTTTTTTTTCTCGTTTTTTGGTGGCTGGTTCATTTTTTTTTTTCTGCATACTACATGCAGCATGATAAAGTGCGTGGCATTGGGCAGATTAATCATATCCAGGACCTTCTAGGGACACCACGTACTGTGTATATGTGTGTGTGTGTGTGTGTGTGTGTGTGTGTGTGTGTGTGTGTGTGTGTGTACCTTCAGTACACCTAGTTGATGCAGCTGCCATTGTTTCTAGCTACTTTTTGCTTTTTGCACATTATCAGCATAAATTCAAATAAGAAAAATTACATGGAAGAAGCTGAAGAAACATACAGAAAACAAAAAAACGAAGCTGCCTGTCGGTAAAGCTAAATAAATGATGTTATAACAGAGAGCAATGGAGGCAGAGACAGAGACAGACAAACCTGACAGGACACACACACACAAACACATACAACAGGACTGAGCTCAACTCCGCCGTCTTTGCCTCTACCTCCAAAAATCATATTCTCATTTTTTTTTTTTTTTGCGCCCTAACTTTTGGCAATTTTTCTTTACCAAGTTGACAACAGGCAAAGGCAAAAGCAATGGCAGCCAGTCCAAAAAAGGCTGGTTTGCTGACTGGCAAGGACTAAGCCAGGACACGTATTTCAGGGCAGCAGCTGTCAAGTTTTTTTTCGTTGTAGTTGTTGTTGTTGTTGCTGTCGAGGGAGAAGACAACATGATGAAGCTCATCAACAGCTCAGCGGCGGCAACAACAAGATAAAAGGCAAAGGCAAGCATAAAAATTTCAACGGTCTTAGGCAAATGGAGCTACAAAAATTGAAGGTTGAGACGAAACGAGGCACAAGACTCAAATCCTGAGGCGTGATTGATTAATATTATTCCCGGCTAATCTAACTTAAATGGGCACACACACACAAACACACACACATACGTATATAACTTATTCAGCAACTTTTCTCTGACTGAATGAATGAGTGTGCGTGAGTACGTCTCGTTGACGATGCTTCATACATAATAAACACGTGGGAGCGTGTTAAGTGCACAAGAACAACAACAACAACAAAAAAAGCAACCGCTGATGTTAACATTTGCTATAAAATATATACACATTATACGATATATCTATATATTCGTAAATATGTATTCTGGCATATGCTTTAAGCCAAGATGTCTAACTTTTAATACAATTTACCAAAGTAATATGTTGACATTTGTTTAGAAAGAAAACTATGTATCTATTTGCTGCAGATCATTAAAAGGGAAAAAATAAACACAAGATTCACATGAAATCTCTCATTCGAGATTGCATACAACAACAGGAACAACTAAATTCCCGGAACCCAATTAGTTAGTTAAGAACATTTTTTCATTATGACCTTTAGCTTGTTCTCTTTTAGAGAGCCAATAGACTAAAGAGCATTAAAGTAATAATAAGAAAAACTATTTGTAGGGCTAAAAGATATTCCTTAAAAGTACTAATTGGTTTTACATCTTTATACATAGTTTTTTTGATACATCTTTTGATGTCTTGCTATGGGACTGTTTTCTTAGCTTACCTAGAGGTAATAGGAATTACATTTGATCCGGCTCAAGTGACCAGGTTTGGGCCTCAATGGATCTGTCTTTTAGTGATACGTCTTTAATGTTATCGTCTTGTTATCGAAAAAGAACTATACGGGAAAGCGTCTTGTTATCGAAAAGAAACTATACGGGTTAGTTAATAATAGTATAACTTTATTCAAAAGCAAACTTGAGCCACTTATATGCGTCTTTTGACTTTTATTTTCACCAGAGCAATTCACGTATTTTCTTAATACCAAAATTAGTGTTACCGTGTGCCAAATTGGATCTTTTACCAAATAAAATTATCGATTACAAGTATTTTACAAAACAAAACTTGTGACAAAAGAGACTGCATCCGCGACAAAGTCTATTGATCAGGCAAGTGACATGAATGCTAGTAAAAAAAAAAAATCAAGTTATTTGCATAAAGACAAACCATATATTTAGAATTAAATCTATTGACACTTATCATCAGTATGCTCAGTCTTCAATTAATCTAAAGGTCTTGTAAAAATATGATCAGAAATTTTTTTCATTTATCGAAATGGCGCTATTGACCAACATAAAAGCAATATAAAGAATTTTGAAAATCCTTTACTCTTGACTGAAACGTTCTACCAGAAGGCTTTTGAAAACACTTTGCCATAATTATGGTCTACAGTTGCCTACTTATGTATAAAATATTAATTAATTTTACGTGTGTAAATTGCCGCTGACAGCGTTTGTCTTTTGCCACAGCTAAAGTTGCTGTTGTTGCCGCGCCCAGAGGCTGTTGGCCAACATCACACTGATTGCTCATTTTATGAAGTCATCAATAAATGAAACTCATTATTAATTAATGTGGAAATTGCGGAGAAAACAAAAGCCAGTTAACTTTTCTGATGCGAATTGAACAACTGTCAGCAACATGTGGGTCAGGTGGCGGTGGTGGTGGTTCCTTTTTTCTTTTTTATATATAAAACGAACCTTTGGCCCAGGCATTTGACAGTTAAATCATTTATTTGCCTGAATGAAGCAATTAGCCACCTGGCCAATATTAAGGATAAAATGTTGACTTAATTAAAATAATAAATGATTTTGGTTGCGCATATCATAATTAATGATATGCTTATAGCATATTTCTTGGCCATCTGCTAAACATTTATTCACTGTCATTCAAGCCATGACAAGCGCAAAGAGCAAACCTTTTAAGCTGACTAAAATTTGTTATTCTATTTATTGGTATTTGGGAATAAAAAAGATTAATCGTAAGTTCTCTTTTTCCAAGGAAGAGATTTTTTTAAAAAAAACTCTTCAATTACTCTAAGGGACAAAATTGACTTCTTGGAAAGAAAATAAAAGCTTCTACTGTTCGCTAGTCCCTAGCGATTTTATGTCACATAGTATAATCAAAGACTGTTTGACCGATCGAGTATTTAAGTGATGAATATTTTGTCGTAAAGTTTACATTTTGTTTTTTTATGTGCAGCCCTTACAATTTTTAATTATTTCTCTTGTGCCATGTTTCAGTTTCAGTTAAAGAATTTCATTTCTATCTGTGTGCACAACTTTCACTCAAACATGAATGTGCATCAACCTGCAGAACTTTCACAGATATTTACAATAAATATTGCAAGTCTATGAGAGCTGGCTCTTTGACCCACAGCTCAATATGCATACATCAGAGGAAATTTCAATTAATTTCTTCGTTTTCCCATAGACAAATAGCTTGCTGTATACACTCGTTAGTTATGAATTTCCAATTTTTTTTTATTTTTTTGCCTTACATCAATAATTGTTGTTTGCCCTTAACCGATGAGGCATTTTTTTCATTAGCAAACGCACAAAGTAGAAAATCGTTTCTGCCCGCTGCCCACTATCCGCTGCCGTCTGTGTTGTGCGTTGATATGGGCGTGGCAGGTTACTTGCAACGTGATGGTAGCATGCTTCATTGGCTTGTGCATTATTTGTGCAACCTGGGTTCCTCTGGCATCGTAAAAAATGCACGAGCAGCACATGAAAGTGCAGCTGCTGCTCCAGCTCCAGCTCCAGCAAAAGACTTGGGCAAAAAGGACTTGAGTGTGGGGTGTGTGGGGTGGAGTCAAAAAGGTATAGAGTTGGTCTGGTGTGGTACGTGGCAGGGCGTGTCGACATGGACATGCGAGAGAACAAGCCACAGTATTTATGGTCCTTGTGGCCTGGCAAGGGCAACACAACATGTTCCATGAGCGTTGACATGAACTGAAGAAGGGTGGATCGAGAAGGAGGTGGGCCGAGCTGGGCTGGGCTGGGCGGGGGTGTCGCCGTCGTCGTCGTCGTCTGCTCTATAAAACACAATCAAGCGTAAAAATACAGGGCAGGCACTTAACCCACCAGCCCCAACAACGAACGGCACGTCACATTTTTTCCATTTTACTTTACTTTTGCTCCATTTTGTCATGTTTTTTTGTAGTCTTTTTTGTGTGTGTGTGTTTTTTTTTTTGTTTAATTTATTTTGTTTAAATATTTAAAAATGTTTGCTTAGCAGCTGACGTGGTTGTTGTCATTTATTTGCTTATGCAAGTGTTGGCATTCTGTATTAAAAATGCATGATTTTAATTGCAATTTACACAGCGCTGCGTATGCGTAACATAATTCTTGCAATGCAGTGCATTTAATGATTACGCATACGCCGCGTTATCCATGCTTTTATTTGCCTGGAAACAATAGCAAGCAAGAAAGAGCGAAAATGTGAAAGCCGAGATAGAGCTATAGAGAAATAGAGGGAGAGAGAGAGAAAGAGATTTTCCTCTTCTGTTTAAATATTATTTTTGCCATTAACTGTGCCTTCCATTCACCCCACACCCTCACCCTTCTTTCATGCTCTTATTGTTCATTTGGACTTTTGTTTATTTATTTGTTTGCCAAATGCAGCAGCAGCAGCTGTTTTTCTTGTTGTCTTTGTTGTTTCTGATGTGGTTGATTGTTATTTTACTCTGTGGAAAATGTGAAAGCTCAAACCAGCAAAAGTTTCGTACTTTTCTCGTACGCTCTTTATTTTCTGCACATAACCTCAGGTTTCAAAATCATTATAATGACACATAATTAAGGAACTTCGATTAAGCTAAAGATTCATTTTAGGTTGAGTTTTTTTTATTCATTTTTAGGTGAAAACCAGTCACTTTGTTGACTGTTTGCCTTGTTCAAATATGAAAAAATTAATAACTTTAAAAAAAATTGAAGTCATTATACATCATTACCGTCGAAGTAATCCTCTTTACTTTAAATAATCCCTACTAAAAGTAAATTAATTAAATTAAATTAAATAAATTTATTACTAATTTTTTTTTCTCTTTTTCTATTTGCAGAAAATGTATTAAAAGAAAAAACTTTTGCTAAAATGTAAGTAAACCACATTTAATTTATTGTTTTCGGTTTTTATTTGGTTGCTTTTTTTAGGATTATTATGAAATTGTTTTAATTGTAAATTTTTACAATTATGATTTAAGTGTTAAATTTTAAAGTACGAAAGGAACTACTATTTCTATTCCCAAATTCGGATCTTGTTTATTTTAATAAAAAGAATAATTAAAACAGGCTTTACTTTTATTTCTTGCAATGAACTCACTTAAAGCCATATCAAATACTCAACTTTCAATTAGGTTAAAAGCCAGATAATAAAATCGGTAGAATATTTCTAATTATACTATGTGGATTCCGGAAGCTTTTTCATTTGATGCCCAATGGGTTTAAGCTGAATTAATACAATTTTGGGCATCATTAAAATTGTTTATTCTTTCTCTTTCATTAAATTGAACCAAAATGTGAATTTCATGTGACATTATTCCGAAACATTAACACAACAAAATGTTTTGCGTATTTTCAAAGCAATTAAATGATATTTATTTTTATATCTGACACACATACAGACCAGACAATTAGAGAGATAGAAAGAGAGATAGACAGAGAGAGAGAGAGAGAGAGAGAGAGAAAGAGAGCAAGACAGACAAGCATTCCGACTTGAGCGCTAAATCCCAGAACATTTAATTTAATGAAATAACAAACAACAAGAGTTGCCGGCAACAAACAATGTCAAAATAGCAAACATCAAAACCAAAAGTAAAGGAACACAACGGGGAAAGGAAACACTAATGGCAACTTTAAGGCTTTAAGGCACACAACAGTCGTGTGTGTGTGTGTGTGTGTGTGTGTGTGTGTGAGCGTGTGACTGTGTGTGTGCCCCTGTTTGTGTGAAGGCATAAGGATGCGCATAATGTGCAAAGTTTGCGACGCAAACTAATTTCAAAGTAATTACGTAGCACAAAAGTGTTGATATTAGAGACTGCAGAAGAAGCAGAAAAAAATATACGCCAGAAACGGTTGGGAAAATTCCGCCCCAGCTGCAAAAACATCATGACAAAATGTCCTCGCCAGATACATCAGCAGCAGCAGGAGTTCAAAAAAAAAATATCGTCAAAAAAAAAAAAAACGCTGAAGAAAAACTTACCAGCAAAACAGCTGCACAAATGCAGCAAGCCAACTTCTCCTCCCAGCCGACTTTTAGTCCTGGGACCGCATTCCCTTGCCTTGCAACAACAACAACAGCAACAACAAGCAACAAGGGAATGCGCCACGTCAGCTCAGCATCATCAACTTCTCTTGACGGCGACTTTTTGGCGCTAAATGCAATAAAGAAGCAAAAACCCATAACACAACTTTAACTATGACATTCGCTCTATACCCTGGCAAAATGTTCAATCTCCAATTGGCAATAACAGCAGAGAACAAGCTGTGGATTTTATTTAACTAAACCTAGAAAGATCTACAAATATCTCTCAAAGTCTTTGCCCAAAACTAATATACCCCGAATCTAAACTGAGGCATTAAAAAGTCACAAAGTAAATGAAAACAAACCCCAGAACGGGAAATTTACCAACAAATTATATCCCAAAATGCTGTCAAAGCTTTAACGTTGTGGGAAATATTAAAGCCACAAGCTCAACTTTTCTACCTCCGTAGCCCCCTATTCCCCTTTGACCGTGTTCATTTTTCCTCTAAGTAGCTTCCTTCTCACACTCTCTTTGTTTAGCTATTTATTTGTGTAATATTTTACAATTTTATAAAGTAAACGAAATGCGGACAAGCGAAATATGAACTAGAAGCAGAGACTTGGACTCCAGAGGCATACAAACAGGAAGATACAATACACAGGCATTCCTATACAAACACACACACACACACACACACACACACACACACATACATACATACAAACACTGGCACACTCACAGTCAGCGGAAACGGAAGCTGCAACGCCAAAGCGAGCAAAAACAAAGAAGGAAAAACAGCTGCAGCTACACAACAAACGAGAAACGTAAACTCCAAAACGCAAAACGTAGACATAGTCGATGAAACAAAGCAATAGAAAAACAACTGGCGAAACACTCTCATACCTACATACATACATACATATGTATGTATATCTATGCATTAGTAGGTACATATGTACTGTATTATGTAACTCACTCAGTCAGTTTCGTAGTATTTTCTAGCTTCACTTTGTTCTCAACCAGAGAAGACAAAACGGGGTAAAACGAGTGAGAGACGAAAAACCTTTCAACAAGTCAAGCAAATGTTTGGAAAAACAGACAAAACCGAAAAAAAAAAAAAAAATCCTACACACACAAACGAAATTTAATTTGTTAAAATCCTCTCAAGTTCCTCTCTCAACAGCTTACACAGACAACGTTTAAACAAGAAGTAAATTTCATTCTTTAAACCAAATATTTAAATACAAAATGGAAAAAATACTATATTAGACGTAAAACTATTTAAAATAGAGGAACGATTAATAGTGAAATGTCTAAAACATATTTTGTAATCGAGTAGTTTATTTTAGTTAAGTCTAAGAGACATTCTACATTAGCCACAAAATCTATCTTTAACTTTTCATAAATCCAAATTCATTTATTATTAGAGGTGCCAAATTATCGATAATCGAAACAGTCGATAGCATATAAAACGTTGTTAGCTTTAAAGCCAGATAAACAAAAACACTTCTGTTTGGACTATCGATAGTTTTCCATCTCTATTATATGTAGCTCATTTTAAGAGCAACTAAATGCGATTGATACGCTTGTTCCCAACTAAAATTTAGTCTGATACGTTGCTAAAGTGATCATAAATCAATTTTGTAAAGAATAATACACAGAAAACTGAACTTTTTAATATAAAGTTCACCTAGAACTTTTTAAAATTTAACCAAATTTTCTTTAGAGGATTTTTTTTCAATTTTGTACAATTTAACTCAGAACTTATGGACAATCAAAATCATGTACTTTAGTTGGCTTGGCATCTTGTTATGCCAACAAGGCTTATCATCAGTTGTTACATTTTCCACATCCTTTTGAGCAGTTTCTCTGCTTTCACATTCTGGGCACGTTCATAAACAGGCATTTTATGCCCTTTTTTCGACATGGACATCTGTTGCCACATGGTGCAAGCCCATAATGAAAATATTTACAAGACGAAAACTTGTTTCTGTTTTCCAGGAAAACTTGGCTAAAGGCTAGGACATAAAATTAGCATTTTAATGCATGGACAATGTCCAGCAGTTTCACCACTTGCGGAGCAAAATGATGAGCGTTGTAAAATTGCCCACATAAAGTGAACTTTAATGGTACAGGTAGATACAGATGGACTAGGAGGGGAAAGTAGCCAAAGGTTTCGGTTAGCTCCTCACATTTACATGGGCATTAAATGGATGTGAATGGATCGAAAGCACAGAAAAAAAAAAACAAGAGGCCCAGACAGGGAGATGCTAGGACTCTTTCTCGATTTGCCAACGGTCATTATTTGCCAAAAAAACGTTTAAGTTTCGGTTGAAAGCTAAAGGGAATAGAGGTCGTGGTCCCCCCCGCACCCCCTGCTCAGTGTTTTAATGGCCCTGACTGCAAACACTTGGAGTGTCGTTAAGAGTGGCGATAAAATTCAGACGGGGCGTGGCCAGCTGTAGCGGATGCTGTGGGAATGGTAACGGTTACGGTTGTCTGACTGACCATTGCCTGCAATTAAACTCACACCCATGCCGCACCCACACCCACACCCATACACACACACACACACATATGGCTCGCATTCTGCATTGAACTGTGAATGCAACTACGTTTTCCCCTCCTTCCCCTTTTAACTTTTTCTCTTTTGACCCAGCTGGCGTGTTAATTGAGGTAAATTACTCGATATTTTTTTTCTCCTTATCCTGGCTCCTCTCATAGGTTTATGCGCAAAATTTATTTGTTTAATTGTAAGAGCGGGGAAAAAAAACAACAACAACTGTAACAAAAAAAAAAGAAAACTGAAAACCTGTAAGCTATAAAATTTTTTTATTGCCCCGGCCATAAGCTGCAAATTTATTGCCCGCATCGTAATGAAATTTCCTGAAATATTTAAGAATAACACAAAAAAAAAATAAAAAAATAGAAGAGGAAAAAACTGAAAATTCCGAAATAACTAGCCAAGTGAAAATTTAATTACTTTACAAAAAATTATTATATTGAAACTATCTCTGTGGTTCGATGAATGAGACACCCATATGACACGCATAAAGTTTGTAATTAAAATCGAAAATGTAAACCATAAAAAATACATGAGTCAATTTGTTTTACGCCAAAGATTAAAGTAATTAAAACCATAACATTTAAATAGACAACAAAGTATTTAGGATCAATTTAAATCAATGCAATTTTAAATTAAATTAAGATTTACGTCAATAAATTGTTTTGAGTTTTCCAAGAGTCCATTTGAGTGTGTTGACAAACATTTTACAAGTACTTTTACCTACTCAACTTAAAATAAACACTTTTTATGTTTTATGTTGACAAACAAATTTTTAATTGAAATCAAAAATTATTGTGGCAATAAATAATTGTACAAATCGTTTTATTTTTGGTTGTATTTTCTCTCTAGGCCAAAACTAGTAATCCCTTTAGAGCTTAGCTTTCATTTAGTTCGATTTAGTTGCTTTGCCAAATCCAGCTTTAGAGCTTCAAACTGGGTTCTATAAGCTCCTCCTAAACACACACACAGGCCACACACACACGTAGAAAAACCAATCAATGAGCGGGCTAAAAACGAGAGGGCAAAAAAAAAAATGTTTGCCACAGAGTGCTGTCTCCAGCATTTAAGCCTAATTTAAGGGAGAGGGTACACAGGTCTTGGCAATTACAGTTAAGGGCAATTTTCGCAACGTGTCGCTCCACCACACCCCACCACCCCGTCACCACGTCACCGCCCTTCTCTGAATCTATTGCCCCTCGCCACTCTAATCACATACCAGCTGCAATCGGCTTTTATGCTGCTTCTTCAACATTTTGGGTTGTGAGGAGCAGTAGCAAGCAGCAGTGGCGCATCCTGTTGATGACCTCGTTAGCTGCGACTTAGAGGGGATCCACACAATACAATCAAACTGCTGCCAACCAACACACACACACACACACACATACATACACACGACAGGTCTGGGTTGCAATAAAAATGAATGGCCTAAGCAAACAGCAACTACAACAACAACAACAGCCAGCAGCCAGCAGCAAAAGGAGGCCAACAAAATGCCATCAACTGAAGGCTTTCAACTTTTAGCTGCCATTTGCATTTAACGGGTTCTTCTCTCTTTCCCTACCTCTCTCATTTTTCTCCCCCTCTAACTGTCTCTGGAAAACAGGAAACTACAACAACAAATTGAATGACTTGAAAGTAAAATGTTTTTCAAATTTAATTAAAACAAACTAAAAAGTTTTTCCCCCAAAAAAACCGAAAAAAGGTGACAACCAACAAGGCGATGTTCGCCTTGTGTCTGATTTTTTTTTTTTGGCATCATTTCATTTAGAAGCGACATGCAACTGGTAGATTCTTTGGTTGGTTAGTGCATTTTGTTCCCTCCCCCTCCCCCTCCACCATCCCCACCCACATTTAATGGGGCAGCATTTTATGGGAGCCATGAAAAATCTATATATAAAAGATAAATCAGAGCTTTGCACACAGCGACAAGTGATAACCAGCTCAAAACGACGACGACAAGAAGATGAAACTGAATTTCAACTTGATTACAGACCAAGTATCCCACCCCCCCAACGATTACTCCAGCCACATGACAATTCTGTTCAGTTGGAAAGAAGGAAGAAAAAAAGCAAACTATAGAAGAAGGCAAATAATAGAGAAAGAAAGAATGAAACACATATTCTTGTTGGATTTAAATCTTAACTGTCATTAGTGCAGTTCTCGAGACGAAAGGCAGAGCACTCGGAAGCATTTAAGTGCACTTGAGTGGATTTTAATGGACTCTGACTCTGATTCTGAATCTGATTCTCAGTCTCAGTCTCAGTCCCATTCTAATGCTGACTTTCAACCTCTCTCGTTTTTAGCCCACCCATCTGGACGACCATCAGCCATCTATATAGCAATCCATCGGGTGTGTTTTGTCGCTCTAATCAAGGCTTTTGTATCCATCTATTTGTGTGTGTGTGTGTGTGTGTGTGTGTGTGTGTGTGTGCATGTGTGTATCATTAAGAGCAAGACAGACATGAAGGAAAAAGGGAGACAGAGTAAGAGCATTTGCTTTGGTCCAACCAAGACCAATCTAAAATGTCATTTTGTATTGTCCATAAAGTTCGTATGTCTTCTCTAATGAGCACACTGAGTGTTTAATCAAGTTTTTGCTTGCTTGCTCCGACCAAACTAAATGACACAAACAATTAAGCAAAATGTAGAAAATTAAAAAGAACTATTGCAAAAATAATCTATGTAAATTCATCCAATATTAAACCTAATGCCTGCCTAACTCTTCGAACAGAAATAATTTCTTCAAATTTTCATAAATTCTATGATAATCTTGAGCAAATTCTCATTTCGGTGACTTTTTTAAAAATCAAAGTAAAAAGTAACATTTATAATACGCAATTTTAATTAGTTCGCATCAAGTTTTTGTTTCTATTTGAAAAGTTTCAATATTAAATGACTCCCCTGGGAAGAAAAAAAGAAAAAGAAGGAGAAAACTTAAAACATTTTGTTAATGCTAATGCAGAGACAATGCCAACTAAAACTACTATTAACCCATAGTCATTGTGGCTATAATGGTTAGCCATTTCATGGATCATTTAATAACCGAAAACGCGCAGCCACATCTCTGCTAGGCAATTAGGCATTAAGTATACACACCATTTTGAAACCAGTGAGCCATGACTCGTTGAGATTCTGATCCGATTGTTATATGCATATAGAAGGCTATGGCTATGGCTATGCGATTACTATGCAAATAAAGTGCCACCGAAGTAGATGTAAAAGTTCAAGCCATAGAAAGAGAGAGAGAGAGAACTGCTGAGAAAAGTTGTAAATAGGCCAGGATTTCTTGTTACAAATGCAAAAACGTTCAATACAAAACAAGAACTCGACTCTCGGCTCAGCTCGATTCAACTTAACTCGTCGCACTTGTATGGCCTACTTCATTAATATTTATACAAAGCAAGTCCTTGCTGCCGGTAGCTGCCTCCTGTGGCTGCCTTTGAATTTCTAATGGGGGCAAAAGAGACTTTTTGTTCTCATTGCTGTTACTGAGAATAAGAGAAACGTTTTCACTATAATTGAACTATAAATAGGCAGCAGCTTCAACAGTTTATTTCTTTTGTTTGTTTTCCAAATATACCCTATACTCTTGATTGTATGCCGAACACGTGTAGCCAATAGACATTAATTATTGCTTATAAACAAGAATATTGATAAGGCCAAATAAGAAACAAGTACGCAACTTAAAGGCAACTTTTGCCCTAAAGTCGACTTCAATATTATACTAAGCAAGAAAGGAGAAGATTCTATAGTATTTGCTACAGGGTATCATTAAGTCGCTTATTTCATTTGCTAAGGTCAACATGGCGATTATTTACTCTATTTTCGCTTAGCTGACTTTGCATTTATTTTGCTAGTTAGTTACGCACAAAAATTATATATAAACCGAACAAATTCAAAGAATCAGAAGAAAAAAAAACAATCAATTTATATCTATTTATTATTGTATGTATTTAAATGAAATATTTGCATAAATTTATTCAAGCATTTCATTTGTTTTTTTGCTATCTCTACGCTGTAGATTGAAAATGATTTTAATTATTTTTGTTTGTATTTACAGAACATCTCAAAAGGCCTTTTGACAAACAAATTTGTTAGATTTTTGGTAAGTAAAATATAAATAATTGATATCATTAAGCAATTTCTTCAATTTCCCAATAATTGAATCCAAATGATAAAATATTTGAAAATAGAATTCTATTATTTTTATAAATTGGTTCATGTGGAAAATTACTTGCTGAGAAGAATATAGAGTAGAAAGAGATTGGCAAAGAAATTGACTAAGTCTTTTTGAAGCTTTTTGGCTGTCGAAATTAAATTGAATATAGGATAATAAAGTTGTATAAGAATTTGCATTGTTTTATCTCTATTTCTACAAGTAGTTAGCCATATAAAGTAAGTCGTAACGCCGATTTCGGTTTACGGTGTACCAACTATAACCAATATTTCGTATGGTCGATTGCATATCTATATAACAACCTTTTAAATTTTAGGTTTTAATTGAGTTTTGCAAAAAACTATAAAGTTATTAATTAAAAACAAAGACTTTTCGATGGATGATTAATATGGTAGCTATATATGTACTACATTTATTTGATTATATACCCATCGATTAAATAATATCTTCCTAGAACCAAAAACTAAGATGAAGTTTTATATAAAATATAAATATATAAGGAAAGCTATTATTAAGCTTCTGACAGTCAATTGACAAATAATTTTTACAAAAATTAAAACTCTTCTAGAAAGAAACTCCGTTACCTATTCTCACGATTTTCTAAAGAGTTCTATAAGCTCTCTGTGCTCTACTTTTTAAAAAAGATCTTGGATAAATAGTTTTAAAACTTAAGCTGATCTCAACCTTTTTGAGGCACTTTCGGCGTTCAGCTAACGTTTTTTAAATCATTTTCAGGCCACGTCTTAATAAATTGTTTATTAAAATATTTGTCTTTAAATGCATAAATGAGTACAAATTTGGTTGTCTTGTCTGACCCTCGCAAGTTTCTGTTTTTTGCATATTTTCAAAATCTTCGCCAACATAAAACGAATCTATTCTATGGGTCTCTGTGTCTTTTGTGAGTCTTTCATTTAGATTGATGTTTTGATGCTGGCAAAATCATTGCCTTGGATGGCCACTGGCGCAACTTTCAATCAATTCGTTGATGGCACCATACCGTGACCCTTGTACAACTCTTTTACCTTGTTTGGCCAAAAAATAGGGTTAAAGTTGGTTTTATGAGTTCAACGTAGCATGGTCGAGTTGCTCTTGTTGCATACTCTGTTGCTCGCTCTTCTAGTTTGTTGCCTTAGCGCAGCTCTAGTCCTTGCTCCTTTGCTTCTTGTACATCTTTTTGTTTACTTTGTGCTCTGTTGGCCATGTAACTAACTAACGTTAACGTTGCCCGCGACAAGGAATTTAATTTGCCAGCACAAATTGCTGGCCAAAAGACATGAGACCGACCCAAGACAGAATTGCACACATTGTAAACTTTGTTTGCTTAACACAAAAATTGTGTGCAATTTTTTATTTTTTTTTGTTGTTGTTTGTTTGCAATTAATTTGTCATTTCTCGTATGCAGCTTAAAGTTGTCTTGCTTTTTCTTTTTTTGGCCAAATGAAATATTAAATAAAATGAAACACTTTTAAAAGCAGCCTGAGCAGCAGCCTCAGCAAGACAAATGAAATCCTTGTACCGTAATCCGCTCGGTCAACTTTGACTTTCTTTTTACAATGCATTCAGTGCATTTGCCGAAGAGTTTCTTGTAGTCAACTGACCGTAAAAGGACATCTGCATATATGCATATGAAATTTTGTGAAAACTCAAACAAAAAAAAGATCAACCGATTGTGAGTGTGTGTGTGTGTGTGTGTGTGTGTGTGTGTGCATACGAAAAAGTTGGCAAAAATATATTTCTGGCAAAAGGACATAATTCTATTACATGGCTTCTTTTTTAAGCGAAATAAAATACAAGTTTCAGGGATTTCAGTTGAAAAAGCTTACATTTAAGAAAAGCAAAAATAAATATATAAAACTTTCTTTTTAAATGAATAATTTATTTGCCCACAAAAAGTAGAAACCTTTTTTTCATATTTAAACTTCGCTTGTGTTTCTTTCTCTACAATGTCCATTAAGGCAAACGGCCAATGCTGGCCAATATTGTTTCAAATATTTTCGAAAATTATATAGTTCTTCTGTCAACAAACCAAATTGTTTATAAAGGCATTTATTGGATATTGAAATTGAAAATACAACCAGGATCAATGTGTGTAAGTGTGTCGGCATTCAGTTCTCTAATAAGACAAACGACAAATGGCCAAGTGATTGCCTTAGTTACAGTTACAGTTGGACTAATACAAATACTGCTCACAGAAGAAAGAAAACTATCTCTTCCTAAAGCATATAGGTACATACACACATACAAACATATGTACATATTGTATATATCCGGCATTGGTTTGGTTTATTTGCATATAAAAGCTTTTGACTTTTGCTTGAGCATAAAAAATAAATGCCAAATAAAATAAATTATACACATGTATGGCAATATGGTTACAGGATAAACACAATATAACAAAAACTACAATAAGAGAGAGAATAAATATACAAAATATATTTACATATAAGGAATATGTATATATCATTCACATACAGAGAGACCGATAGAGGGACAGACAAATGCAGAACAAAGCCTCAAGCAAATGGAAAATCTAGTGAATGTATTTCATCTTCATGGACTTTGATTGCCATGTCCAAAAATGTACAATACACAATTTTTGGCCAGAACAACAGGATATGCCGAATGCGAGTGTGTGTGTGTGTGTGTGTGTGTGTGTGTATGTGTGTGCGGGTTAGTTCTTGGCATCTGACAGCTTTCAGCTCTCTACGTGACTGTGACACGACCAATTAGTGTACGCCTGCCTGCTGTGGCCTGTCAGCCAGCCGGTCTACATCCTGCTCTCTGGTAAATTAAAGACTTAAAGCTTATGTAAATCTATCAAGCAACATACTATGGTACACACTCCATATCCATCCATCGACACAGCCACTCACTCCCAAGCAAACGCAAACCTCTTGCAATGTCTCTGTAATTCAAAGCAGGCATTGAATTCAACACCTTTTATGAAGAGCCAACACATGCATATGCATATAAATGAGGCGGGCGAGGCTTTGGTAAGAGTTTGCCATTGTCTCCAGTGTGTGGAATGGTGTGTCTGTGTGTGTGTGTGTGTGTGTGTGTGTGGTTGAGAAGCTGCAGGAGCTGCTTGCTGCTTCCACTGTTTGTTATTTGATGACTATTTTAAGGACACTTTGCTGCCATCGTTGTGCCTAAGTGGCACCAAGAAAAAAAAAAAAAAAACATAATAATATAACAAAAAAAAAAAAAAAAACCCGGAAAACGGAAAAACTCCCGGGAGTAGGGATAAAAACGTCAGTCTACTGTTAACTCAGTACTCAAATTCGACAAAAGAAAAGAGCGCCCCCAAAAGAAAACTATGCAAAAGTATACAAAAGTCATAAAAAAAACAGAGAATATAGCTTCACTTCGAAATACGCTTTAAATTTGATTTAAAAGTTAAGTTTTTGCATTTCGAGCTCATCTTTAACGCAATTAAAAAGGTTTCATAGTAAATTATAACGAATTCTTAAATAGAAAGATTTTTACCTTGTTTACCTTGTTCACAAGGCTATCACAATTTGTGTTTTCAGAGCCTTTTTATAAAAATATTTAATCAGAAAGAACTTGAAAGTAGATCAAGAATATATATCTCCCTCGTGAAAGGGTTGCTTTAGGAATTTGGGCACAATATTTCAATAAAGTGAAATATAGTATTTTTCCTATATCGTGGGTTAACTCAAATAAGTAGAAATTAGAAGTTCTATTGCCTTTTTGATTTTGAATTAACTTAAAATCATGTCTCAAAGATGAAGCACTTGTTTTTTTAAACTCTAATGCCCATAAATTTAATAACTCCTGCCAATTGCTTTGCCTCTATTCCGTTTATAAAGTAATAAAGAGTTGACAAAACAATTTCTTGGCCAATCATCAAATTAAATGCCATTAAATTGTAAATTTTTTTTGGTCTCGTTTGAAAGAAAAAGTCATTATGCTCACTAAACAAAGAGTATAACAAATGAAATTTGGTTAGCCAAACATTGAAAACGGCAGCAGGCCGAGGCCGAGGACGATGATGATGATGATGATGATGATAATGGCACCAACAACAAGAACAACAAAAAAAAACTTCAAAGTGAATGAAAATGGCAAAGAAAAATTTCACACAGTCGGCTGAAAAAAAAAAAAAAAGAAAAAACGAAGGGAGAAGAAAGAAAGTAAGAGAAGAAAAAAGAAAGAAGGTTAAAAAGTAAACAGCCATTATGCACTCGACATAAACGGTGGGTGGTGCTTGGTTTGCTTCAGGGTGGTGTTGGGAATAATAATATTGAGAGGGTAGATGGTAGTTGGGCAGCATAAACACATTTTATGGCCCCACACACCCACACACCAACAGCCACACACACACACATCCAGTGAAAATAAACAATTTCATAAGATATGCGCAACAACAAGAAGAAAATGTTGGAAAATATCTGAATATATATATATATATACATTTATATGAAAAGACAAGAGCCATGGGGAAAGGCAACCGCAAGGGAAGGCAATAACAAAAAAAAAAAAAATGCAAAACAAACAGAAAACGACCAAGGGCAAGGGAGAGAGAGAGAGAGAGAGCTAAAAGTAAAGAGGCAAAAAGGAAAACTCAGGCGACGAGACACTTTGCCGCCAACGCAAATAAACCCACCAAAGTGCTGAACTGAGGGGAAGGCGGAGGACCACCGTCGTGGAGTTCTGCCGGAAACTGCCGGCGACGGCAATGGCGACAGCATTGGCCACTCAGCAACGTTTGACACTTGAAGCAAAAATGACAACGTGGCGGACAAGGACAGCGTAAGGACGACAATGCCTGTAAAAAGACCAAAAGAAAAAAACCGAATAACTTCCACAAGCCAAAGGACAGTGCAAAGTTTTTTGTGAATACCCTTCCCTTGCAAGAAGTCCTATTTTGATCTGTCAAAAATTGGTAAAAAGATCTCGCCTTTAGCCAATAGATCAGCATTTAGAAATGGAAAACGTTTGCTACAACGATCATGGCCAAAGGCAATGTCAACAAGAAGTCTGGGTTCAGGCGACAATGTGTATACTCTCTGACTTAGGGTATCGAAAAGAAAGATATGAAGTAGAGAAGAAATAAATATATTTCAATTTTTGTGCAAAAATTGTGTGTGTCATCTCAGTAAAGATGAAATATTGAGCGAGCATAAAATTAAATCCACACGCACACAAATGCTTTTCCACCACACTTACACACACACACACAACCAGTCATACACAAAGTGCTGATAAAGCGAGAAACTCACACGCGAAAAAACATCTGCGGGTACAAACAGTCGTAAATAAACGTAAAAATGGAGGACTCGCTGAAGGGGGGAGGAACGACATGGAATATAAATTTCTGTTTCAGTTTTGGCATCCCCCTCCACCCCTTATTTTTGGCTCCCTTTTTTTGTTTTTTGGTTTTTACCAATTGGACAGTGACTGCGGTTCGCTAAGCAAGCAAACCACACACACACACACTCACACACACACCAATCTACACCCATCTATTGGGGAGCCACTGGCAGATGGAGATAGATCGCGTTGAGTGCCAGCATATGTGCAATTAGGCAACAACTAATGTCAGAGAGGGTGTGTGTGTGTGTGTGTGTGTGTTTGTTGATGTGACAAAATGAAATGGAGAGCATTGCCAACAGCTGAAATTGCTAAATTTTCAAATGCTTAAATAAAAGCAAAGCATAGATAGGTACATACATGTATGAGCAAGTGAATTAATGTAGAATTTGCAAATGTTTTTGAATGAGCCAACAGTTTAGTTGCAACATTTAAAATACTTCAATGTTCTTCATAAAATTGTAAAAAAATTAATATAAATTCTTTTTATACTTTGCGACAGGCTATAATATGTTTTAAATTAACTTATTTAACATTTAGTTTTTCTATTTTACGTTGTAAAAGTTATTGGAAAATACTGAAATAATTTCTTTACTTGTAAATTAATCAGTCTTAGCCTCTAATTTGTAAGGTCAAGATGTCTGTTAAGCAGTATAGAACGTTTAATAGAAATCCATTTTTAACCTGCTTAACATACTTCTATTTTGTTGCTCTAAAAGACAAATTTAAATGTGTATTATATAAGGATAATCGAATAAATTTGCCTCTACTAATTATTACAAACTTCTTGTAGGTAGAATGAGGTAATGACATTTTCATGAAATTGGATTATATAATCAAAATGATTGTATTCCTTTATATCAAAACATTGAACGCGATGTATGGCAATTTTTGGACTTTCTTTTCTTATCTCATGCATAACTGAATAAATCATTAGAGTTGGGGCCACGCCCACATGTGTGTACATACATATATATTCCATGCATTTTTTGCCAACTCCCATGGCAATCAAGAATCCTGTATAGCCACATATCTAACTACTTTCATCTACATAAGTTTCTTTTGTATTTCTTTCCATCAGCTGAGTCCCCTTAGTCAAACTGCTTATCAATGAAGGCGCAACTGAGATGAGCATTGAGTGGCAGCACAACCATATCTATGTGTGTGTGTGTGTGTGTATATGTATGAATTTGCATGTGTATTTTCCATTTTCTTAGCTTGTTTTTTTTTCCTCGTTGTAACATTGACATTTACGCAACATGTCCCTGTTGCATGTTTGCAATTTGCATTTGCAAATAGTTGCAAAAACGAACATCAAATGCGGCAAATGCGGCATGACAAGAGTTGGCTAGGGGCTAGTGGGGTCGAGGATGGTGGTGGTGATGGTGATGGTGTCGCTGTCGCTGCCGGAGAAATGGTATTGGGTGGAGTTGCTGGAGTAATACAAGTAGCTAGTAGGTGTTGCCCTGTTCCCATGAACCCATCGGACTAACCCACGAAAGTTTTGTAAATATGCATGCAAATTTTTACAGTTTTTTTTTTTGTTTTTTTTTGTTTGTGCTTCTTCTATGCCATGTTTTCAATTTTGACTGCCTGCCATGGCGCATCAGAGGCGTCTACACCTATAAGCAATATGGGGGGGGGCACACATTGAGAAAAAGAAACACTAATGATCCCCGTCAGAACTTCAAATACTTGACCCCCTTTTATTTGTGGAATTTTTGTCGCTACATCCATGCCTTCATCTACACATTTACACCCACACATTCAGTGGAAAATGATGTGTGTGGGAGCCTAGATATTCCATAGTTTTAGTTACGGTTTCGGTTTTCATGTTTGGCATGTTGTGGGTTTTGCCTCTTGGCATGCATTTTGATACTTTCTGGTTTGCCTTCCTCATCAGCTCTAGCACGTTCTCCTGCAACTAAACTACTACTACTACTACTACTACTAACTATTGCATAATCAAACTTGACTTTTTCCATAAATGCAAAACTCTCGTTTTAGCCTCTTGTGTTCATTGCATTGAAATGTTATGAATCGGAATTGGGCATATTGCTTAACTGACAGTATGAACATCATACAATATCGTACTTCAATATCCTCCTATTCATTTTCATGTATGCATTAATTTGCATGTCCAAAATGATTCATTTTTTACCATTCTTTTATTTAGACTCTTATTTGTGTTTGTTTTTTTTTTTGTTTGTTTCTTTATTCAGGAATTTGCATATAGAGAGTCACATGGGTTATTTTCTTTTCCTTTTTTTTTTTTTTTGCCAATTTCTGCATAAATTCTGGATTTGCTTTTAAAGAGCAAGTTACAAGTATTTAAATTTCTTACATTTTCTGTTTATATGCAATAAAATATTCTCTTAATATTCGACGAAAAGGTCAAGCAAAGTATTTTAATTGGTATTAGCCTCTTACAAATAAGTAACCTTTGGTTAAAAGTCCAGCATTTTAGACTCTAGAATCTTAAAAACTTATAATTTACGAGCTCATTTGCTTTGCTTTGAATATAAATTGACTTGAACCAAAAAAAAAAAAACAAAAATCGTAAAATTTAGGAAAACTATTTTAAATGAATTTCTCATTTTCATTTTAACCCACAAAAGAGTCAAAAAATGTTGTGTAGCAGAGCATAAAATTGGTGTTTTCGCACATCATTCAAGTGCAATCATCTGGGCCATGAAAGTTTACGTTACTCCTTAACAAAAAAAAAAAATAAAAATAAAAAAAATCTCAACATTTTGCAAACCAATTACAAGAAACGTTTCTGATACAACACATTCTGCTAAATCACTTAAAAATATTAACAAAACTCGCACACACACACACGCCCAAAAAGTGAGGAAAACTTGGTCGACAACTTTGTTTACTTCTAGACAACTCAACTTGACTCGACTCAGCTTTGCTCTCAGTATGCGCCTCCATGACCATACAGAAAGAAAATGCCAAAAAGAAAATCACAACCAAGGAAAGCGAGATGAAAAAAAAAAAAAAGAGAAAGAGAAGTGCAAATCAGAGAGGAGTAAGTTAATGTGTTTTTTTTTTTTTTCTTTTCTCTTTTTGCTGACTTAACAGCATACAAATGATGAAAATGAATGTAGTAAGTGTGAGTGAGTGAGTGAGTGAATAAGGGGAGTGAATGAGTGAGTGAATGAATAAATGTATGAGGCTGAAAATGTTTGCATGTGGAACGCGATGCTGAAAGGAGCTTACTCACGTTTGTGTAATCAGTGTGAAAACCAGCGTAAAGCCAAAAGCAAACCAAAGGCAAAGCAAAGCCAAAGCAAAAGGAAAGCCAAAGCCAAAGCCAAAAGAAAAGAATGCGCCAAGTTCAATATACATAATGACATGAGGCATGAGGCACTTCAACAATGAGAGCTACACGAATCCTTGATGAAAATTCCATGTGACAACGCTGTAAGCTATATGTATATACCGTTAGCGAAGCCAGAGCAAGGGGCTGGATGTGAATGGGAATGGGGATGGGGATGGGGATGGGGATGGGTATGGGTATGGTGAGAAGGGAATGGCAAATACCTTTCTTGTATGTCAACGTGTCAAAGCCAAAAAGCGCCAAAGTCAATTCAACTTGCGGTTGTCGTTGTCGTCGTCATTGCCACCATTGACTTTTTACTCCTTTTCTGTAGTTTCTCATTCTTCACTTGAAAGATTTTACCCACAATGTTAGATTTGAGCATTTTAAAGAGAGCGAATGAGTTTTAACCGTTCTCCCTTCAAAATGTATGTACAATGGCAGTGATGATGACTCAACAATGGAAGCCATTAAAACTACTTAACGAGCAATTAAAATCAAAACTCACCCACTCAGCGCTCCTGCGTTTGCTCTCTGCTCTTCCCACTCCGGCAGTAAGTCCGCCCCATTTGCCATGTTAAAAATGCAAGTCAATTGCATTTATCAAAATGCTGCTGCCAATTAGAGCACAAATACGAAAACAAAAGAAGTAGAAATTTTTGTTCGAAGCAACAAAAGGCAAAGTTGGCTGGGACAGAGGCAGGGGCAGCGGCAGGGGCAGGAGTTAAGCCGGCATGGTCTGGCGGGGATCTGGGCATGCCAGAACACTAAAAATTTATGACAGCAACTAACCTCAAAATGTGAATGCCACGAAATGCATTTACGACCGCAATGGAAGTGCCAAAGTTGAAATTTTTTACACTAACCAATAATCAAAGTTGCTCAATTTCATGCCCGATTTGGTAGAGATAGAAGAGATTAAAAACTTATAGCAAAAGTTGCTTTATAACCACATAAATGCGGTTCGTTGATCAACACTACTGACAAGTGTGACCATCACTATTGACAAAATGTGATCAGCTTTTTTACACTGTTTAAGGTTAAAATTCTTTATCAAACGAATTTGAGGACTAAATTAAACGGCTATTCTCTATAAAGAGAAGGTAGGAGATCAACTTGAACTTGCCTTATGCATGACAAGAGTTAAGGACCAGTTGATAAGTGTGACCATCACTATTGATAAGATGTGACCAGCTTTTTAACACAGCTTAAAGTTAAAATTTGACGACTATTTTCTATAAAGAGAAGGTAGGAGATCAACTTGAACTTGCCTTATGCATGACAAAAGCTAAGGACCAGTTTTTAATCGGCTGATCTTGCCAGAGTTACTAGAGCACAAGGGAATAGGCTACTAGAGTCTGGTAAGCACACAATAAACATAAGAGTATCAAACATCCACCAGTTGAGATCTGAAATTTCCTCATTTGTATAAAGTACTTACATATATATTACTGTTCCTTCGTTTGTGGCGCCAATGATGTCGAAAGTTGATTACGCTTTAATGGCCAAGGCGTTGCTCGAAGTTTTACCATTCCACGCTTAGCTAATTCTCTCCCTCTCTCTCTCTCTCTCTCTGTCTATCTTCTTTTAGGAAAAAAAAAGAAAGAAAAAATACATTTCTAATTATTTAATGGCTGCACCGCATGCAGTTTTGTTATGCAAATGGTCGGCATATGGTTGGGCTCTGCCAAATATTTACGATGTTGAAGCGAGCCAAGGAAGAGTTTGGCAGTATATTTTATCGGGTTTTCCTTTTTAAAGAAACTTTTCAATCGTTATTGCAATGTGTACAGACACACACAAACAAACACACACACATACACACACACACACACACTAACAAACACACACTTGGCTAAGCACGTAATGGCCGCCTCTTCTAGTTGGTTTCTGCCTTTGTTCAGTGATACGTGCCAGGCAAAACAAAAAGCCAAAATGGAACAAAAGGCGTTCCAAATGGCGCTTTAAAGTGCACAAGTAAAGTGTTTAAAAAAAAAAAAAAAAATGGCAAAATAACAACCTTTAAATTGTCTGAATATGCAAATTAAATGAGGGCGCGGCATTATTATCTGATTTGCCATTTTCTTTCTGGTTTGAACGACTGGCATTTCCGTTGAAAGAAAAAAAAGAGTTCATCACTTATTTGATGTTGGACTAATTGAAATTCAAAAAAGTCAAAGAAAATTCTAGTCTATAACTTTTTCTATCCACACACACAGATGAAAGCCACCGCATATGGGGAAGTGGTTATCGGATGCATCCGGCGGCAGCTGTGGCTTCTTTCACTTGACTGCCTCGCCAATAGCAAGTCTCCTGCCCCCAGACGGATTAGCCATCTAGTGAAAAAAAAGAAAGCGAATTGAATAAGCTTGACAAAAGGAACAAAGCATAAAAAAAAAATCCCGTAATGATGCGGAAGCTGACAAAAGGCCGCAACGATACAAAAGCCAGACCAAGCAGCAACGAATCGCCAATGGCCAGTTGGCAATGGGAAAAAAGGCATTCTAAAATTGCGGTCAATTGAAATGGCAATCAAGTTAGTGGCACGTCCACGTCACAGGACTCACACACACACACACTCAGAGACAGAGGAGTCACAATTTGCTGAAATTCACACCCACAGAAAAGAGACACAAAGCGAACGAGCCACAATTATAACAAAGGCAAGAGCAAAACCAAAGCCATTTGGCTTTAGACCGTGGCGTAAAAAAATGACCAAAAACCTTTAAAATGATTTGAAAAATTGACAAATTAGAATTGGACTAGAGAAAAGGCGCACTGAAAATAGTCGAGAATGGTCGAATTGCGTAATATTAAAAAAATGAAGTTAAAGAAAGGTAAAATATAATACAATAATACTAATCATTAGCTTCCCACATTTCGAGTTGAAATAAAACATTCCCAATTAGGAATGCATCGATGTATTGGTTCCTACATAATAGTACTTAGATCACAAATTTGGTATACTTAAATTGGTTGAATTACTTTAAGAATTGTGCAGTAAGACGGTCTGTGTACCCTTGCAATTTCAAAAGAAGAAAAATCAAGTATATTGAATACCACAAATCAACTTGAACCTGACAACATCTTGGCGCCTGGACGAGCAATTGAAATATATCTACAAATTTTTGGGGTAGAAAAGGAAAGGGGCCATGAGAGCCAGGCGAGGATAAAAGGGGGAAAATGACTGAAATTAATAGTGTCTAGCATTTTGTTGGTGGAGATGAAGAAAAAGCGAGAGCAGGAAACCTTTTTCTGGTTGTGTTTTCTCTCTCCATTCTTTGCCTCAGAATCGAGGTTAGGAAATCCATTGCCTACTTTGAGGCGAAGGCAGCAGCATTTAGCTCAGCACTTTTCAATTTAGTTTGCTATCGCCTGGCAATTTGCACAGACAAACTGCAGCTGTCCAACTACAACTACATTTACAACTACATACTACTACTACTACTAACTTTCCCTGTCTTCTTGCACCGCCAAGTGCAACCTTGCAACATGCCTTAAGGCTAAGGCTTCTCTCTGCTTTTCGTTGTGTTGTTGCAAAAGCAGATTTTCAGTTTAGCTCTCAGTTTGATGGCCATTTTCAAGCAATTCACAGACAAATCCTTGTGCCAGGAAGTTTTACTCTCGCGGTTGTTGGTGTCGGCATCAACAAAACAAAAAAAAAAAATGTTGAGAAAACGAAAAAAAGAAAAACAAAAAAAAAATTGTAGAGAGAAAAAACACTCGAAACCCCCCAAAAAAAAAAGAAAAAAAAAAACAAAACGCTTTGCGGTTTTTCCTCACTCTGTCTCTGGTGCAGTTTCTTCTTCTGATTTCTGTGGCAAAAGTTTCGCTCTTAAACGTTTTTCACACAAAAAACCCACACACAAACACACATAGAATGCCCGTAGTTTTCCTAGTCTGTTCATGATTTATGTTGTTGACTGTTCCATGCTGGCAAAAAGTGCTTATAACAACAGATGAAAAAACGATCAAAAAATGCACTTGTCAGTCAATGCAATGCAACTGCTCTGCCACCGACTATACACTGACTTGTTATGAACTTAACCGCAAAGCACACACAACATCAAAAACCAAAAAAAAAAAAAAAAAACAAAAACAGAAAACCAAATAGTGGCAAAGAAGTTAAAGCCATGAACCCGTTTACAGTTACCCTGTATCAGATAGTTTAAAGGATCGTAATTTAATAGTAATCAAATTAGATCTACGTTAAAGTTTTGGCAAACCCAAATGCATATCCTTTACTATAGTTATAGGGTATAGCAAAAAAGAGAAAGCTATATGCAAAGTTTTTGTGTCTTTCTCAAAAGTTTTTCGAGATTGTTTTGTTTGCCTGAGTAATTTAAGTGAACCTAATGGGATGATGTCGATGAGTGTGTTGGTTTTCACTTTGCGCTTCGGACAATTTAGTTAAGAAAATTATTGACTGTTTGTTGAGTCCTGCTGAAGAAGGGTCCTCTTCACACACACACACATGTTATCATGTAAGAGACCCCCTCTCTGTGTGTGTAAAGATGAGTGCTAGATAAGCAAACGTTTTGTTGTAAAAACTTTTCAAGTGATTGAGTTCTTTTGAATATGTTTTCTTCACTTTAACTTCGCCTCTTGAAATCAATGTAGGAAAATGGTTGTGGAAGTTAGAAATTGCATACAAAAAAAATGTTGGCAGACAATTATTTATCTAAGCTTAATTTATTAATTAAAGCATACGAATCGTGTCAGCAATAATAATGAGGGAATTGACCAAAGAGTAGCAAAACTTTAGTTTCGTCCTCCTGTTGTAGTTTGTTTGTTTTTTTTTCTGCATAACATGATATACAGTTTATGTGTTTACACAACGGATTGAACCACAACAACTAATCAACTTTATTATGTTTCATTTTTCTCCATTTCATTTTAGGTACCGAAAAGAACATACAAACATATACTCCCCATGGTTGTTGGCTCAAATTTTCTCTGGCTAAAAGTTTTATGGTATGTTTTGTGTTGTGCAAGCGTACAACTTTTCCGGAATCCACTTAATATATGAAATCTGTGTAAAATTATGAACTTTCCTAATTAGCAAAAACTTACATTACATGCGTATGGTTTTTGTGTGTGTGTGTGTGTGTAGCCAGAGGTCAATTGTGTGGTGGAACAAAACAAAACAGAAACTCAAACCGTATATACGTACATATGCCACATGTTTAACGTATTTGTTGCTTGTTAATGTCTTAACATTTACATAAGTTCATTAGAGTAGGCAGGACACGGGGACAGGACTGAACCATCAATCAAATCAACAAATGACCAAGTTAGAGAGAAACGACAGTCAGCCAGCCAACCAATGCCAAGGAAATGAAATGAAAATTAGAATGCACACACACACACACACACACAGAGGAGAGTGGTAGAGGCATAGATAGGGCTGAGTTAGAGTAAGCGAATGCGATTGCGAGCAAGTGAACCAGTGGTCTGGTCTGGGGGAATGTAAAAGGCGGAGCAGGGTACAAACCGCAACGTCAACTTGAACAATGCCCAACGGCAGTGGCAGCGCGTTGTCACGTGAGCTTGAGCAAGGCAATCAACGAATCAGGCAACCAATCAAGCGGCGTGTGACATGCAACTGAAGCGTGTGCGTGCCGCTTGCATGGATTCAGGGACCGGGACAGGGACCGGGACAGACACCCACAGCACACGATACGGGCATGGGACGACTAGTGAACAGTGAACAGTGGTTTCTACAAATGATAAACAAATTTAACTTCTATTAAAAATTTAAATGGCAATAAGTCAATAATTTACTTCAGTTTAGTTAACTAACATTTATATATACTTTTGCAGTTGTTAGTAAATTTTTTAAAACACAATAATTTTTAAGTGTAAGATTTGCATTTCTTTTAAAAGGCAGAGCCCTTTAAAGTAAAGGCTATTTTTTTCAAGAACCTTTCGTTTTAGCAATCTACTCAAACGACTCTGGAAAGGTAATTCTATTCTACTTCCTTTGAGCTTAAACCAATTGTGAATTTTAAATTCAACGTTACA
Organism: Drosophila nebulosa; assembly: GCA_024703675.1. Classification (NCBI taxonomy): domain Eukaryota; kingdom Metazoa; phylum Arthropoda; class Insecta; order Diptera; family Drosophilidae; genus Drosophila; species Drosophila nebulosa. The sequence goes on along the minus strand of CM045724.1, from coordinate 2,884,430 downwards.
AAAAGAAAGACGCAATGTAGACTTTTATACCCAACCTTTTAACCTTTCTGCTCTATCCATTAATCTTATTTCAGATTGTGCATATTATATGCGTATAATTCCATCGATTTTTAAAACAAAACATAAAAAATGTACCTCTTTATTAACTTGACTTTTAGACCACTGTTTTCAGAATGCCGCGTTTTGCTTTTGTTGTTGCCGTATATGCATTATCGACACCGAGACTCTCCTTCTCAATGTGGTGAAAATTGAGTTAAGGGATAGGAGGGACCAGAGAGAGAGAGAGAGAGAGAGGGAGGAGACAACAAAACTACTGGTGCCTGTCAAGAGGCATGGCCAACTCTTGGCCACTATCGAGTTAGTTTATAGTCAGAGTGTAGTTTGGGTTTTAGTTTGCTTCGCACGTTGGCACTTTGGTTAGGTTCCTGTCCGTTTAGTGCCGAGAGACACGTCAATGCCTTCATCATTTAATTAACTGTTTCGTATAGCAAAAGGGGCCCAGACATGGCGTCCAGTGTGACTGCTGAGTGGGTGACTGGTGGCCGTTCCACTACGTGTCCATCATGCGAAATGCGATGAAAATCATATTTCAATATGCATCAACGAGATGGGCATAGGAGACTGAGACAGAGACTCCTTTTCTCTGTGGTGTCACACATTTCCATTAACTTTCTGATGGATGTTCCTTTTTTTTTTCGCAGAGTGTGTAAGTGGGGAAATTAAATACTTTTTTCGAGAAATTAAAGCAAAGTTCCATGTGCAATCATTAGCTGCAACTTACTTTGACATTCTCATTATAGTTAATTAGTAAATTTTTAGGAATTAAATGTGTGGTATTATTGCTAATGATCTATCAATGCTTCGTTTGTACAATTTGTTTGCATTTTTTAAGCCCTTTTAAATTAGATTATTTAACAAACAAAAACAACTTTATTTTAAACTTCTCAGTGGGGGGAGGGAGAGGGGGAACTGCCTGTCTCCTTGAGTCTTGGAGAGATTTCCTTGTACCTTTTTCCATATTTGATTGTATAGCCTGTTGCCAATTGTTGTGCAAACAACTATTTTACTTGACATTTTCCACTACACGACGACTTCACTTCCATTGCCATTGTGAGTGAGTGAGTGAGTGAGTGAGTGGCACTTGTTTTCCTTTCGTTTTTTCTTATTCTCTGCTGTATTGTTGCTGGCGAGAAAATGCGCGTTCTTTGTCAGCCTTCTCCCTTCTCTCTGTCTCTCTGTCTCTCTCCTTCTTTTTGATCTCCCTCTATATCCTTTGTCCCCACTAAGGGCATTAATGTCAACAACTGTTACCTTTGCTGTTCACCTGCCAGCTCTTCGTCTTCGTCTCTGTCACAGTCTTTGGAAAGGCAGGAAGAAAAAAATTGTTTTACGTTTTTCTTGCATGCATCTTGAAGACAATTTAAATAGCTCACGAGTTCTTGATTTAAAATGTTGTCCAAATATATAAATTGCAATATAAATTATACGCACACGGTCTGTCAGTCGTGTGTGTGTGTGTGTATGTGTGAGTGTGTGCCTAAACGGAAATCATGTGCGAAATAAACTGTGCACAGAAAGCCAGTTGGTAGTTTTCCCTTATTTCCCCTTGTTGTTGGCGGCGGCGGCGCCATTCGTTGCCGTTAACATTTCCGCTTTATTTGTCTGTCTGCCCTTTGCGCTTTATCTCTCTATTTCTCTTTTCGTACCCTGTATTCAAAAGGTATTTGCGACTCGACAAAGCTCTTCTGAAAAAGTATAACATTAATGCCATAAAAATGTTTCATATATCCCATAATGTCCTTTCGAGAATCTTTTGTCATTTTATTTCTCAGAAGAATGTTTCACATTTGGTTATGAAGAACATTTTTTTAATATTTCAAGTGTAAATCCTTAAGACTGAGACTAGTTTAGTGGTCACAAAAGTTAGCTTAACTACAGGGTAACTCATAGTTAATACTTTAAATTATTATGGATATTTTTCTGTTTTTGGGTCTCGTTGTCTCTGATTGTTGGTTGTTGGTCGGTTACCTACATTTTTATTTGTTACTGCAGTTTTAGGTTTTATCTCTCTGCCTCTTCCACCCACTGCCACGGCAAATGTTTTAAATATAAACTCCGAAATAACGTCGAAAATAAATACATAAATCTCTTACGAAATATCACGTTGAATTTTCTTTTCAATCTGCCGCTTTTCGGGTTGCTTGTGATTTTGTTGTTTTCGTGTTTTCTTTTCCTTTATTCCTTTTGTTGTTGTTTTGAAGCCATAAATTTATTGCTTACAAGTTTATCTATTAATTCGATAGTCATGGGATTGAAAGTTGTATTTTGTTGTTGTTTTGCGAACTGAATTTCATTTAGTTTTATACAGATAAGCAAGTAAAATACTTTTGTGTAGAAATAAGAAGAGCAAATATAAAAAAAAAAAATTGATGAGATTACTTTTCCGAAAAGTGGATTAGAAGAGCTTTGTATAGTAAAAATCTTTTCATATAAAGGGCGAAATTAATGGAATAATTTTGTTAATTATAAAATGAAGTAACTGCTGCATATCCCACACGTTGCATTAATTATTCAGCGAGCATCTCAAAAATGACTAACCAGACAGTTGGGTATCCGCTTTTAATAATGCAGTAGACACCCAATTTAATTTATACAAAAACTAATGTACAAAAAATTATTTATTTTTACTCTTTAGTTTTGCAAAAGACGACCAGTTCACTGCTGTTAAGTTATTTAGCCAATTTCAGGTGATAAAATTAGATGATTAGCCATTAAAGTAAAGGCAACCCTTTTCTTATATTTTTTTTTCTTTTTGATTTTGTTGAACAATGTCAGTAGAAGTGAAGGAAATTTTCCGCTGAACCTAAGCTATTTTTATACCTTTATCATGTTATATGTATCTCTGATAAATTGTCTGATGCCTGGCTGCCTGACTATCTGCCTGGCTGGCTGCCATTCCCCACTCGAGTTTAATTTGCCTGTCATTTCAGGGACTAAGCTGACATTTTGCCCATTGCCCGTTGCCCCTTTTTCCTCAATCCTCTGGCGTGACCCTTTCGTGATCACTGACTAAGCTGAGCGAAAATTTTCTGAAATGTAAGCGAAAAAAAAAAAACATGGCGGGTTGGAAAAGTGGAAAAAAAAAACAACCAAGAGCATGAACAAGAAAACTTGCACAGGTTGCCATTTCATTTCATTTGGCTTTCGTTTCAAGGACCGGATGAAGGGATGAAGAGATGAAGTGATACGAACATGGCCAAAAATGAAACTAATTACGAGAAGGACTTTTCACGCAGATAAGACTTAAATCACCGAAAATGAAATGAATGAGGCAAACAGACAAAAAAAAAAGGGGTTTGCATATCAACGTCATTAGGCCAAAGCCAAGTCGCATCAGGCAAAGCGTGAAAGCCGAAAAAATGCGGGTTAATTACGCTACAAACAATAAATTACTTCACTCAAAGAAGATGCAAAAACCTAGCACAACACACAAAACACACCCCACCAAAAAAAAGAAAACTTACTTAAGTCGGACTGTTAATACCCTAAGTAATCTATATTCCCTATATTTCTTTTTGTTTAAGCCTTGAGCAGTCTCTTGACCAATTGGTCACGTTTCTGAAAAGCAGTTCGTCTGGTGGATCGAGAGTACATATAATCTGTCATTTCATTTGAGTCAAACGTCTGGCCAAATGTTCCTCATTTACCAAGTGTATAATGAGTAAAGAAACAAAAAAAAAACGAAATTAGTAAAGAGAAACAACCGTGCCACGGCATTCAGCTTTCAACCCTAATCAGCTTAGAGTTCCACCACCAACCTTTACCCTAACCAACCACAGAGAAAGATGATTAAATTTCCCCCATGCTGGACCTTTTGCGACACGTTCTATTCTATGTATTTCATTTCTTTTTTCCGTTGAAAGAACATTGCGTATACGCCATGTGTTGCATTATCTTTGAGTTGTTCTCAACTGACATTCTCGCTTTTCGAAAAGAACTTCGCCTCGTTTCGCCTCCTGCCATCTGTCTGTCTCTCCATCTATCTATCTATCTGACTGACTGTCAGTTCTCTAAGCTGCATCTATCGTCGTTTTTCTGGCATTCAGTTGCCTTTTTTTTTTTATTTTGTGTTGAGTCAATTTCTCTTTTTTTATATTCCTTTTTTTCTTTGTTTTTCGGTGTTTTCGGTGTTGCTGCTTTTGTTTTTCATTTTCGAGCTCGTCATGTTGCAAAAAGGAATTTTTTAATTATAAAATGTGTTTATCCGGAATTAATTGTTTTTTGTTGATGCTGTCCCATGGCAAGACCAAACAAAAATAACTCTTACTTGTCTATATCCATCTCCCTCTCCCCCTCTCTCTCTCTCTCTCTATCTCTTGACTTTACCCCTCTTTGGTATACGCTTTGTTTCTTTTCTTTATGTTATCTAGGTCTCCTGACTTGTTGGCAAATTATACGCATTTAGTTTGACTTTTCATTTAAGAGGATTATTTTCTTTCGAGAAAAGTTCCAAGAAATGTTTATAATAAGAATTGCAAGAACGTTAACAAGAAAATTATAGTTGCTGGCGGGATCAGAATCACTTATGTCAAGGATATAGAGAAACTCAAGGTGAGGCATTATAGTATCTCTTTAATCGGATAGTGGGCTAGCATAGAAGGAGCCAATTAAAAGATTAGAGCCACGAGAAAAAAATTGTTTTTTCTGTTTTTGGTTTTTTAAAATTTTTTCCTTTTTCATCTGCTAATTAAATTGGCTTACAAGATTTGTAAAATGAACAAAAAATTTGGATCAACTCGTTTATCGATGTGAACAACAGATAATTAAACAAATGTATATTTGTTGTCCTCGATTATTTTAACGATTTTACGAAAAATATTTTGATTGATTCAAAGCGAATTCAGTGGGATCTTCGTTGTGCGAGCGAGCATCATTTCGGGATTTGCCTTCCATATGTTGATTCTTCTCCATTTGCTGAGGATGCTGCTGCTGCTGTTTCTGCTGCTGTTCATGCTGAGGTGGGGCAGTTGGTGGAAAGAAATGTGCTTCCAACTGCATCACACCTTCGGGTGTAGTCAAATCGTAGGCAAACTTTAAATATTTATCAAAGAAGTTTTTCGTATGATTATTCGATTTTTTGTCACGTTGTTGACGCTGCTCCTGGATAAGATTTGCTGCCATGTCGGTTTGAATCACTGGTTTCGATTTCACTTTTGATTTCGTCTCCTTCATGGTAACCGTATCCGATTGACGTTTATCGATTTTAGTGGTGGTGGTTGCGGTGGTGGTGGTGGTTGTAGTGGTGGCCGATGGTTTCGAATGACTCTTGAGATTTGCTGCTGTAACACAATTCGCCCCGCCGCCACAACGTTGCATGCATCGGGAAGATTGCGGTTGATCCAAATGATGATTATGACGATTGTCTTGTTGGTGACATTGATGATTGCTATGGGCCTGACCCTTGGCCCCACCATTGGAACGTGGAACATCTGTACGTTTGGCATCTTGTACTAATTTGGTTAATTTTGTTTGACGCTGCTGCTGTTGCTGTTGCTGCTGCTGCTGACGACTTTGGCTGGAATTTGTTGCTAATTTAGCTGGCGTCTTATCCTTTGGCGGCAGCTCATAGAGCTCCCCATTTAGTGGTAACTTTGATTTTGTCGATTTGTTTTGATAACTTAAATTTTTATTAGCATTTTGGCCAGATTTGCGTGTGGACGGCTGACGATGTGCCATAATTTCTTTTTGAACTTAAACTTGACTAAATTTTCTCTCACAATTTATATTCAACTAAAAATAACAGCAAAAAAAAAAAATTAATAAATAAATAAATAAATTCCACTACAAAGGTCAGAAATTTGAGTAAAAACCAAATAACAATTGTGAAAAAGCCAATGAGATAGAACGTGTGTGAGAAAAGGCTATAAATAATACTGAACGTAAACTCACTGCCCACTTTTGTTCAGTGTAGAATATGCTAAATTTGTGTGTGAGTGAGTGTGGGAGTGGAAGTATTATGCGTGTATGTAGCTTTATTCACACATTCGGCCACAAATACAAACCGCAAGCAACAGCAGCTCATTCAGCAGTAAACAACAAAAGCCTCGAATTCAGAGCATTGTAAATCATAATCCGAACAATAGAACAAATGAAGCTAATGTGGCACAGGCAACCGACAACAGCAACAACAACAACAACAACAACAACAATAACACCATCAGAAACAAAAGGACATAACGTTGAATGTGTGTGTGCGTGCGTGCGTGCGTGTGTACAATGGTGTAAGTGCGTGTGTGTGTGTGTGGTCAAGACAAACTTTAAAAGCTGGCAAATTAAAATCTAGGTAATTACCATACAAATAATCAAATTACTTTTTGCACAGTTGAAATATTAATTCTTTTTTGCAAAAATTCTATAAATTATATTTATTATCATATAAGATCTCAAAAGGACATAAGTACATATATCATTTCGTACTGAAATATGAATTATTTTATGCAAAAATTCTATAAATTATATTTAGTATTATATAAGGTCTCAAAAGTACATATATTATTTCGTACTAGATCCCAATTTTCCACCCAACCAAAACCAAGTATTAATATTATTATAATTAATATGGGGTAACATCAAATGCAACTATATGACCAAATCTATAGCATACATTTTGGGGTTCTTTGTGAAAATTGGACTGTGAATAAAGAGCAAAAATTGGCAAATGTTATTCCCTTTTTTTTCATTTGCTAATACTGTTTGCGTGATTTACTGCATGGCTGATATATATTTTATTCAATTAATATTGTTATTCTCACAAAAGAATCGAAATATATGCATTTTCATGACAATGGCGCGTAATTAGCGAGAATTGATTTATGCCTTCCAAACAATCAATACACGTTGCACTGCTGCTTAATGAAAGACAAACACACAGTCTCTCTATACAAATTCATTTCAATTCAATTCAATTATGTGATGTGAAAAATATAAAACAAAAAAAGGTGCAAAAAAAAAAAAAAGAAAACGCCATCGATAATGTTGATGGCGACGATGATGATGATGATGTGAATTGTTTTACAACGCTGAATGTAGCTGGTTGACATCGGGTCAGATCTATTTATTTGAAGCATTTGGTCCCCTTCAACCAGCTGTAGCAGTGTTTGATGCCAACAAAGTGCAAAGTGACAAAAATTGAATAATTTAAATGGAAAATTTCAGTGAAAAAAGGTGGTTTAAACAAGGATTAGTCTTAAAAAATAACTAAGAATCATTTGTCGATAGTAGAAGTTTTTAAATTAAAGTGTGCTTGAAATAAATGTCAAATAAAGTGAGATCTCTCCAAAAAAAAGTTTACGAAAAATGATTTCATCTACTAAATTGAATATTTGCGTTCATGGTAAGAGCTAATAAAAATCCTTCAAATTTTGGGTAATTTCTTTTTAAAGTCAAAAACTTTAAAACATCATAAGTGCAGTCTAATATGTTAAAATCTTCAGGACGTTTTCTATTTTAGCAAAAATAACTGAAAGAATTAAGAATATTTACTTCCTATTTCAGAGTGTCACCTAAACAAGCCATTGTGAGTTACGAATTGACAATCAATACCGAAATAATTGATTTTCCTGATGATGATAACAACACAGCTTCCTTTTATGTACTAAAAATATTTATTTCATGTTTCAGATCTCCAGTAGAAAGACCATTTGCCTTTGGTGAAATAGAGTACAAAGAGTACTAATAATTGGGCCAAAACTTAAATACAAAACGAGTCGACATATTAGGCAAATGACACAATTATTAATATAAAATTTAGCTTACCTACAAAACGCTAAAATTTAAAGCTTCAGTTTCCTAATAGGTATAACTCACTTCGCAAATATATTATGGAAATCGATCTTTTTATACTATATTTTTCCTAAGTTGGTATTAAGCAAAAATTTAAACTCAGTCCAGAACTGAATTGTACCCATTAACAATATTGACAGCAACACTAATTAATGTATTTGCAAGAAAGAAATTTTTGTGAAATTATAATATCGTTCGAGTAACCTTAAAAATTTTTTACATGTATGTGACGTAAAGGCGTTTTTTTTCTTGAGATCCGTTTTTGTATCATATATATTATTTTCAAGGCAACGCACTTACCCATTATTCAAACGATTGCTGATTTCCTTTAAACTTTGAATGTCCACTTTGTTATTGTGCGATTGCATAGCATCTGTTTTGTTTTTCACGATTGCATTTAGAGTTTTTTGAAATTTGATAAAATCTGGAAAAAGAAAAAAAATTCAATTAGATTAGAGTGATTAAAAAGGAATCATTGGATTAAGTTGGCTTATTCGTTTACATATTTGCAATGATCTAAATAATTCTTTAGGCTTCTAGTCGTATATTCAGGATCTTCAACTTTTAGCAAGTTTAAATAATCTGTTAAATTGAAAATAATTAAGTTAAAAAAAGCAAATTTAAAAAAAAAATTGCTTTTACCTTAACTTGATGTGCAAATTGCGGTCGAAGGATCGAGGCGACGCCTCAGCAGCAAGTGATTTTACCTCTGCTGGCGTCGCTGCTTATATACCATAAGAGCATGAGAACGTGAATCCATTCCGCTCTCTCTTTCCACCCTACACAGCAGCATCTGCCTCAAGAAGAAGCACAGCTGAAGCAGCATCTGCTGCAGCGAGCAGCTAAGTCGCACTCACCCGCACCGACTTACTCTTTCTCGCTTACACCCACTCAGCAGCATTCAGCTTAAGAACGATCCGCTTCAAGAAGAAGCACAACTGAAGCAGCATCTGCTGCAGCGAGCAGTTACGTCGACGCTTTTACACTCACTCTTTCACCCTCAGCCTCTTTCTTCCTAACGCCCACTCAGCGGTGCTTTTTCTTATTGCTGCTTCAGCGGTGCTTTCTCTTCGTTGTGTAGGTTGACATCAGTTCCCGCGACATATTTACAAAAATCTGAAACAAGTTCCTAAAACTGACTTCTGGGAATTATCTCAAAACACAAGGATCTCTTTTTCGATGATAGTCCCATTAAAGACTTTTGATTTGAAAGTTTATTTTTGTTGTAAACTAGTAAAATTTACAGTCAACTTTCAACCTACAACATAGCCCTTAGTTCTTTTTATATTAATTAGCTTTGAAAACATTTTCAATCCACTAAATCTGTTATCTGTAAAACTCGTACAAATGGTAACATCAGTTTTATCTGTAAATTTGCATTAAAAGTATCTGAAGAAAAAGAAAGAACTTACAAAACTAATTTAATTTCATTTTTAAACAAAATCAAATTTCTAGAACTTAATTAAAACTGCGTCAAAAATGAAGAAGCAATAGATTTCTCAATCCATTTTCCATGTAATAAATTTACAAAATTTGAATCTGCACTCAACTGTAATTTACTGCCTAATACATTAAGTTAAGAGCATTAAGTATTTAGAAGTAAACATTTGTTGGCATTCAATGGGCAAATACATTCATACATACTTGTGCTTTGGAGAAACTTCTAGTAGATCAAACATTTTGCATTATTGAAATGAAGCATTTTATGCAAATGTAAGTCGCAAAGCTTGTAAGCCATATATTTGAGTTGCCGGGACGCGAAGTTTGTCAAACAAAATCGAATTTAATTAATTTTATGGCCTTTGGGAACTTGATTTCTACGCACACACACACACACACACACACACACACACAAACATATATGTAGACATTGACGCTGTGGCTACTCAATTAGTTAACAAGAGTTGAAGTTGAATTTGAATTTGGGATTTGAATTTAGTTGCAAATGAAGTGAGATGCAAATATAACAACAATTAACGAAATGAAACGTAGCGCAGCAAAGAGTGGACGGAAATCGAAATGAATGAAATTCATTTCACTCGAGTGTATGTATAATAAATTGCATAATCCAATTGAAAATGTAAAGTTGGAAATGGAAAAAAAAATAAAAATGGAGAAACCAGCAAAACTTGATCAAAGACATTTCGCCTAGGCTATAAATTATTCAATTATGCGAATTTCGTATTGAACCGAAACGAAATGGAATTGAAAGTGGAGAGGAGGAGAAGTGATGGTTTACGGCGGGTTGGAGCGAGAACTGCATTGAATTTCAAAATGGTCAGCATTTAATGAAGGTTCTTGCCAAATGGAGCAGAAGCCAAAAGAGGGCAAAATAAATGAGAAAACCTCACTCACTCACACACACACACACACACACACACACACACACACACACACACACAAAATAAATAAAACAACATTTACTTACTCATACATATAGCGAAAATTCAATTTAATGTAGATTTACATGCAGTCGAGGCGTAATTTTCGTTTCTTCTTTCTTTTTTGATTTTTTTTCAATGAAAACGCTTGACAAATCACCGCACAGGATCAAACCAGAGAAACAGGACAGGAGTCGGGTATGGCAGCAACAGCAGCAGTCACCGTCATCGTCATCAGAGCAGGCCTGCGGCCGTGTCATGAAATGAAATCGACATGAAACCAACGTGACCAACGTCATTAATTATCGCCGACGAATGTTGTGCGCTGCTAATTACGACCTGAGGGGGAGTCAGCGTTCGACTGGCCCAACCAAACAGTCGGCCAAAATCAGGCGGCCGTAGTAGGAGACGTTGGAAATGGAGTGGAATAAAGTGGAGCAAAAGCAGGAGGACCAGCAGGACGAGAGAGAGAGCCAAACAGGCTCTTCGTTGTTGAACATGATGGTGCACATTTTGCATTTTGGCCACGATTTTTAAAGTGTGCGGCTAGCCGCAATAGCAATATGTATGTACTACAATCCAAGAGAGCCTGAGGGCTAAAAAGGGTGGCAAAGCAAGAGCAAGAGAGGCCCAGATTGGAAGTAAGTTTTTACTATGTCGACTCTTAATATATCTCGCAGGCATAACAAAAGTAATTTTCGCAAATATTGCGACAATTCCGTCGAGCGATTGAGATTCGTATAAAAAATTATATGGATCTAAAAGATTAAAAACTTGGTAAGAACTATATCTTTGGCAAGCAGCGATTATTGTAGATTTTATGTATGCATAAAAAAAGAAGTCTAAACAATAGTTACTTTTATTGCTTATATCTAAAAGATAAAAATTAAGTCTACTTTTACCTTTGAATATTAACTACTTGGCATAGACTTCAGAATATCTTAAGAATTAATATTAGTCGATAAAAAAGTTATAAATTTTTCTGAAATGTTAAGTTAACAAAGGATATTACTTTAATAGGTAAAGTGAAATATCGCCTACGCGTTATTAAGTAGTTTTCCAAATTTGCTACTTTTTATTAGTACCTAATTATTTGACAAGCCATCAAAACTTTCAGAACGATGCCACATGAAAACTTATACCTTACTGCAAGCTTGCAATATCCTTTAACAACATTTTCAAAGCCCTTTCATAAAAAATAAATGTAACATTTCTCTTATAATGCGACAGACTTCAAATATTTTTATTGTACCTGACTTTTAGCAAATTTAGCACAATTTTTAGATTTGTAACCCAATTGCGTCTTCATAATAAGTCAAACTTTTGTATGACGCAAATCCTTTTATGCCCTAAATATACCCCATAGACAGAATATTTTTCGGCATACATATTCCATGAGTTTTGAGTGCGTGTGTGTGTGTATTTATACATAGATACATTTTCCGGAACATTTATACAACATTTTGTAGTCGCTAACTCTTGTTGGAGAAAAATTGAGGGCAGAGTCAGTGGGGAGTGGATAATGGGGATGCTGGTTTTACAATTTCTCATTCAATGCATTGCATTGGCTTTTGCATTGTGTGTGGGTTTTGAGCCATTTTGTGGGGCACTCAACGTCAGTTGTAGTTGTCAGTCAACTGAATTTGATGAAATGCTCAGCATTGAAGAGTTACAAAGATGAAGAGAACTGCTTGCTGACCGCACCATTCATTTCATCATTTTACAAACAACTCGCTATAAAAGATAAGTCGTCGCATCAAGTACGAAAACTTAAGCCAGTGAAGCGTAAGATACACAGCAACAACAACCACAACAACAACAACAACAACAACAACTGCAACTGAGACATCGACGAATGAAGCAACCACAACGACACAGCGCACAAAGGACACAGGACACAACCACAAGAAGCGACTGAAAGCATGGCAAGGCAAGGCGAAGCAAGTCAAGGATGAGGTATTGGATTATTTATTCTTTTTTCTTCACCCTCGTTTTTTTTTTTTTTTTTTTTGGTGGAGGAGATTGGTGGTGAACGAGAGGGAGGGGTTGCGGTTATGTCAATATGACGACAATAGGATTTGCTACGATAAGCTTTCTGTGGCCCCCGGACTCAGTTCCACTCACTGTCCTACGGCACCACTCTGACGTCTGAGTTCGCTGATAAATGAAATTCGCAAATAAATGCATTGAAATAAGCCCTCTTTGTGGTGTATCCCCCAAACCAGTATTTCCTATGTCCCTTATCGCATTTTTTGCCATTTGATGTTGTCGTCAGAAATTCATAAATATTTCGCCTTATTTTGTCATATATGTAAGTAAGTATTTGTATCTATTCGGACTACTTACTTACTTAGTATTTTATGGCCACTTTGTCATATTAAATACCAAAAAAAGAAAAGTGGCACTCAATTTGCTTCTGATTTCAGTTGGTAAAAAATCAAATGGATAAATTCCAAGTTTCAAAAATAAGTTTATAAAATTATTTTTTCCATTATTGGCAACAATTAACTATTAAGTGCATTTTTTGAGAGAATAATGTCTCAGAAATTACGCAAGTAGGTGTCCTAGGTTATTTACGTACCGATGCATCACATTGTTATTCCTTTAGTTTCTTCAACGAAGAATAGTAAAGATAATAGTAAATCAAAGAAGGCTAAACTCTAATAGAACAAAACTTATATTTTCTGTATCGTTAAATCCATTTTTATCACCATTCCTGAAACATTCATTTTGGAAATGAAACCCTACTCACCCATTGACACCCATGTTATTCTGAAGAAGGTCAAAAACATCTTATATAACTTATATTTAATTTCTACAAAGATAACAGTAGAAGCGCATTAAACAACCATCCGAAACTTTCACAATGTGCTTAAATTTCTATTCTAAAATTAGTTAGTAAAAGATATGCAAGACAAAAAACATTCATGATATATAAAACTTATTTTAAGAATCTATGAAAAAACAATACAAAGTCAGAAAACGACAAGGACAGGGACATAGCTGAAATGTTCGCGCACGGGGAAAAGATGTTGCTGCTTTTTTCAAGTTGTTTTGAATTCAAAAAAATAACTCGAGTCTGAATTTTTGGCAAACAAAGTTGAAAATGACCATGATTGTACTTTTGCTGACAAACAGTTCCAAATGTTCCATGTATGTAGCTTCTATAGAAACAATAGGTTAATGAAACAATTTAAAAAAAAAAAACTCTTGCTAAAAATGCAAAGAAGAAGATATATTCAACCCGATAGAGTGTTTATATATATTTTCTTGATCAGCATAAGACGCCAAGTCAATAGACCATTGTCTGTCTGTCCGTCTGTAAGTTTCAGTGCGTCGAAAACCCTTTTCTTTTTACCATATGTGGGTTGAGTTCTCGAGTTGACCTGATCAGATTACTATAAAATATAACTGCCATAGGAACGATTGGTCGAATAAATCAGTCTAAGTGAGAATATATTTTTTTTTCCCCCTAAGCTTTAAGCGCCCTACTTGTTATTAAAGTGTATTTGTTCGTCAAGGACTACTTAAGCATAAAATCGGTATAGAAACCATTAAAAACAAAAAGGTAAGGAGCTCTAAGGGTAGGCAAACATCGGCAAAATCGAAGTAAGCTTCTTTGATAAATATTTTTTTGTTTGTTTTTTTTTTAGGTGTTTTGTAACTAGGCCTAAATTCATTTAAAGCCAATTTTCCGATTGGTTTGCGTTATACTTGCTATTGCTTGCACAGTTATACGCATTTATTTGTTATTTATGTACCTACCATATTTATGCATTTCGTCTCACACACATAGTAGAATACGTTTTGTGGCCATTAAAAATAATAATGTTCGTGAACTGAAGGCAGTTATATTATTGCATAAGTACTACCACACATACACATATATATACATTTTTTTTGTGCATATAGGACATTAACATTAATTAAAGGGATATTTTAACAGCGGGACCAATTTAAATAAACTTTTTTTTTTCATAATGAACTCGGCAAACCATTAAAGATATAAAATAAATTAAAGTAATTTATGGTTGAAGGGTAAGCAAAAATATAATATCAATTCAACAGCCACACCGAAGTCTGTATGCCCTTAAATTGGCAAAGAAGTTGCTCGCCTTCCAGTTTAATTTATTAAATTTTACTCTTAAGCCAAAGCAAACGAGCTGATTAACAATTTTCATATGTATGCAGTTTATTTTTTTAAGCAAATATTTCTCTTCAATTTATGCAATGCAAACATTTAACAATAATTGATATAGACATCTTGCAAGAAGAGTATGAAAATGAAAATTTCAATGTTTGGCTTTCATTTTGGGTGAATTTCAAATCCAAAAAGAAATCTCAGCTCACACACACACACATATGCGGCGAGAGAGAGAGAGAGAGGGAGCGAGATTGTCCTGGTTGAGCCTTTTAAGGCAATATTTCTCCTGCTGACATAACTTTTTATGCGCGCAAAAGAGAAGCACACAAAAAAAAAACACATCGCTGTGGAGACGGGCAGATGGGCCAAAGGACATAAGATGTGAGTGGCAATGTCGTCGGAAATACGTTTCACGTTTTACTTGAAAATTTTTGTGCAAAATTTGAAAATTATTCATGAGCATGTGGAAATTAAATTCAGGTCCACACAAAAGGAGATTTATATCTGTCCGTCTGCCCGTTGGTCCGTAGATCCTTTTTGGCTCGCTCAATTCTATCCAACTTGGCTATTTATCTGCCTGGAGCATCATCTAATTTTTTCTTTTATTTATTTTTTCTCCAATTTTTTTTTTTTTCTTTTTTGTTGTTTTGCTCCCAACTTATCGCAAGTTTTCCATTATAAAATTAGGTCAGCTGCAAAAATAACTCAACTCTCGAACTATTTTAGTAGCCAGTTTGTGTTCGTTTCAAGTCCTGCGAGTCGGTAGTTTTTTTTTTTCTCTTCAGTTCTGTTTAGCTCCTGCGGTGGCCGGACAAATATTTAGTTGAGCATCTCGCACAAAATGGAAAAAATGCTAATTTGTCAGTTTTACGCTGACATTGGTCCAAGCCCCGGACCCAAAAGCGAGTGTAGAGTGTCCCATGAAGGACTTCTGCCGAAAGGAAGATTGCCATTTTGGTGGTGCCTGTGTCTGTGTCTGTGTGGGTGGTGTTCGCTATATGCTGCTTCTTTTGGTCTATTGTCATAAAAATTGTTTCCATTACATTATGCTGATTTCGTACATTTATTCTGTGCCTCTTTTTGTGGCAACTTAATTTCCATTTTCTCCTTTTTTTTTTAGCCCCCCTTTTTCCTACAGTATTTATATTTTTTTGTACTTTATTGATATCGGAATGTCCAGTTTGTTTGCGTTTGAGCAAAAACCAATTTCTATTTTCACACACACACACACATACACAGGAAAAGAGTGAAAAGTTTATTTTGCTGAGTTGTTGCAATAACAACAACAACAGCAAAAAAATCATACCGATAGAAGTCCAAACAAGATTTTAAAACTTGTAGTGCAATCATATTTTTCGATTACGCTAAGCAAAATGAGCAAAAGGCTTAGAAATAGTTGTTATTTTCTTTTCTTGCTTGCTTACTTGCCTTCCTTCCTTCCTTTTTATCTCGTCTTTGCTTCATAATTTATAGGCATTTTATGCATTTGATCGGAAGTAACCATTTATTTATTTCACCGAAGAAAAAGAAGAAAAAAACCAAAACGTCTATCAATATAAATTATAGAGCATCTAAAGCATAAAACCAATAAAGTAGATTTTTAAATTTACTACAGGTCAGAAGAGATGGCAAACAAAAAATGTGTGTGAGAATTTATATGCACTTTGGGGCAGTTATTTAACCAAACCAATTGCATGTTGCTTACTTTTTTGTATGCAGTTTGTAAATAATCATTTTATAATTTCACATTTATTTATATCAATTTAAAAAATGAGTGATGCGTTTTACCATCTTTTGAAGATTTATTTTTTAAAAATAAATCTGTGATATTTTCCACAAAGCTCAAGAAACGAACCTGTGTATGGTCAAAATTACATTAGAGAGATGCAGGCATATAATATGATTTTGTGAAACTTTAAATTTGATCTACCTTTAGCAAAAACTCGCAAAAAGAAGTAAAACTAACCAAATTCAAACTCATCAAACTGGAAGCCAAATAACCAGTGACTTGCACCAGCAACGACAACTGACAGGAACATGCCAATGCAACAGCCCAACAACATGGAGTTGGGGCAAAAAAAAAAAAGCAGAAAAAAAAGCAAACATGGCTAGCAAAAGAAACTGTCACTTTACGCTGATTGCATCAATTGAAGCTCCACTGTGGCGCACGTCCATTCATCATCCGGTTGGTTCATCAACATGATGACATGACAGCGGCGGTTGAGTCCACCCGCCATCCCTACCCTCTCCCTAATTCCCAGCATTGAATACCCCCATCATCCCCTTCCTCTTCCTATTCCACCAACTACGCATGGCCAAACTAAACGAAGGTCTCCAACTACAAAAAAAAAAAAAAAAAACGGCAAAAAAAGAACGCCAAGTTTCCAACTTCATTTTGTTCTGGAGAATGGGCACAAAGAAAATAACGGATTCTTGCGCAAACAGAGGACTAAACGAATTTCGAAAATAAAATTACAACTTTTTCGCCCAGGACACAGGATGAAGGCAAAACAGAAAAAAAAAATATACAGAAAACCCCGAAATAAAAGGATGCCAACAAATTTGTTCGGGGACTCAACCAAAAAAAAAAAAAAAGACCAAACAAAAAATACAAGATGAAGAAGTTGAAACAAAAAATTTTCGCTTGTGTCTGTTGGAAATTAGTGCACAAAAATGGCGGCGGCGTCCCATGGTTTACGCACGGCCAAATCCAAGCTAGAGATGAGCACAGAAAATGGCTTAATTTCATTCCTTAAAGCTTTCTTTTGAAGTAGCTATCAAGTTGACATTAGATTTTTTCAAGAAATAACCAGTTTATTCATAGAGCATTAGAAACTTGAGCTATCTATATAAAAAAGTCCTCCGGAATCCGAACACAGGAGAAACTTCGCACCGAGGCGACGATCGTATGTTGAGCTAAAAGGCTACACAAATAAGTTCAACCATCTGATACCCTTTGCCTTACTTAAACTTGAGTTATAATTTATAGGCCATTATCTTAGATGTTCATCTTGTTATTCTGACTTTACTCTAGTTTATTTACAAAAATTTCAATATAAATCATTAAACCATTTTTGATCTACAGTTTAATTCACAAAGCTTATCAAAAGACTACATAAATCTTTTAACAATTATTCAAAATAGAGAATAATGTTCATAATGGTTTTTCATATACATTTCTCATCAGCAAATTTGTCTATTACATGCTAAAACGTTTCATCAACTGCTGATCCTTTAGTTATTTGTCTGGCCTAATAAACAGATCTATGAATTGTTTTGTTAATAGATCTGCCAACTGCTAAGCCTTAAGTAGTTTGGCCTGCCCTAGATCTATCAACTGCTTTAATCGTCTATGTATTGTTTTTACAACTTATTTTTCATTTGTTTTTTGGATCTTAAGATTTGGGCGGTATACACTCTATGTTTTCTTTATGACTCCACCTTACCCTTTCCTTTTTTTTGTGTTATTGTATGTATGTGCTACCACCAACAATTGGCCAAGTAATCAGCAAACGAAAATGAATTTTTACTTGATGCTGAGCAGCTTGAGCAGCTTAATTGCTTTCATTTGGCTTGGCACTTTGGTGGGGATGCATCAATATGACGTTGATTTTTAATGCAGAGGGAAAAACAGTGGAGAGAGGAGGATGAGAGTCGAGGGTAGAGAGATTGTTGAATGGGCAGATGCAATGGGAAAGGGAAAAGGCAACTGATGGCTTCAGAGGAAATTTTCCAGTGCACTTCACTTGGCAAACAATGATGCAAGAAATTGATTTTCAACAAGCTCAAGCTCAAGTATGCTTTCTTAAAACGAGGGAGGGCTTCGCATCAATTCGAGAATGGGGACCATCCCAGAATGCCCCATGCACCTCCAACTTTTGCTTCTTTTCCGCCAACTGCTCCTGTTGTGTGTGCATTTGCCACTTGAAGGTTCTGTCTTCGTCTTTGGATTCTGCTTCGACTGATGATGATGATGATGATAATGATGATGGGGAAACGTTGTCTAAGACAATTGCTTTTTGGCCCAAAGTGCAAGAAATAGATAAAATTAGTCAGAGGCGGAGCTTCTTGACAAATTCCTGAGAAAATCAAAGAACCGATTTTGTTCAAGTGGCCAAGACGGGGGAAAAAAACACAAAATCCTTAAGCAGGTGCAAAAATTGCTGGAAGGTTTTCCTTTTTTCTATTTATTTTTTTATTATAATTATTATTAAACAGTCTTGCTACATTTGGCATGAGCTTGTATTTTGTTTAATTGGATTTTTCATTATGCCTGAGTGAATTTTCTTTGCAGCGTCGGGATTTTCCCAAATGCATTTGCATAATGCGCAATTATAAACAGCTTTTCCACTCTCCTCTGTGTTTTTTTTTTCCTTTGCCCCCTTTTTTCTTTTTTTCTCATATGAACTTTACACTTCTGTTTTTCACTGCCCCCTTTCGCCTTGCTGCACTTTTTGGTCAGAGTCTTTGTTAATTAAAAATTATTGTAATTTTTTAATGCGTAATTATGCTCAAGCACTCGGTCATGGACCAACAACAACAAGCGCGACACAAACAACAACAATCACCTTTATGTGTTTTAAGAAGAAAAATGAAAATGCAAAATGCAAAATGCACACACGCAAATATATGTGAAAAATGGCAGAAAATTTCATTATTGCAATGCGTAGGCTGCATACATATAAGTTCATATACATATGTACAGATATTTTTCTGTGCATGTACACTTGGAGAAAAACCCATACGTAACTATTCTCTTTAATGTGAATATTTAGGAAAAACGTTTGTAATTGTAAAAAAGAATATAACTAAGTAGTAAGCGTATCTAACTCGCATATTAAATTAAGACAAATATATATTGAGCAAGGCCTAAGACAGACAGAAAAGTACTTAAGGTAAACAGATATGAGATAAACAAAAGACAGAAGAACACTAGACAGAAAAGTCTCAGATAGACAGAGTATGACCAAAGAGAGACGAAGAAAGACCTAGGACAGACAAAGATATTGACTAACGGACTTCTTAATCTTACTTTCATTAACTTGTATTAGTAGACAACCGGGAATTCCCTTTACTTTTGTTTGTAGTTTAACAGAAAAGATAATTTTCAATTAATTAATACAATACATTAATAATATTAACAATTCCAAGTATGCAACTTCTCTTAGTTTGTGCTAAATTAATGACCACCACTTTTTGTGGAGTTAGACTCAAATTCAAATAAT
This sequence comes from Drosophila nebulosa, assembly GCA_024703675.1. Classification (NCBI taxonomy): domain Eukaryota; kingdom Metazoa; phylum Arthropoda; class Insecta; order Diptera; family Drosophilidae; genus Drosophila; species Drosophila nebulosa. The sequence continues at coordinate 2,864,838 of CM045724.1, read as the reverse complement.
TGCTACTTTCCAATCTCTCTTCAAAAACTCATCAAAAGTAGAATTCTTTGGGTAAAACTCAAATTTAATTCACTACTTTTTAGTTTAAAATTTTGCTTTAACAATAAAAATTATTTTTAATTGTGCAAATGGGCCGGAAAAGCTATCACATGTAAGCATATAGGAAAATGATAACCACCTTAAATATTACGAATATAGGCCGATTGCAGTTTCAAAATATAACCGTTACGATAGATGCTTACATACTTCATTTAAGTTAAGCAGGAAAATTGTTAATTTTTGCTTTAATATTTAAGGAATATGCAGCTTCTGGGCAGAAAATATTAACTCTGAGTTTCAATAATCAAGTTAAAAGGTAATGTGGTTTCAGATAATCTTTAATAGTGCAGGACTGAAAGTGAGCTGCAGCTTTTGGCTTATATCAATTCATTAGAAATAGAATAGAATAGAATATAGAAAGACAATAATCCCCACGTTTTACCAAAGCAGCTTTACACACCCACAGGTAAACACACACATACACCCACACACGAACACACGCGTTAAGATACACATACTTAGAAGCACGCACATTGTTGTTGTTGTTGTTGTTGTTGTTACACAATGCAATCGGGAATAATAGGCTCAGGTTACCACGTGCATTAACCAAATGAACCGCATCTGATGCCCTTGCCCATGCTTCATCTTCCCCATCTTGCCCTGCTTTTTCGCACAATCTCTCTCTCTCTCTCTCTGTTTGTGAGACCAAAATGTGTTGGCAAAATTTCCATTCGAGTGAACAAATAATAAAAGCAAATGAAATCATTCTATTTTAAAGTTTTACTTTGGCTATGTTTCATCCATCAGGCAAAAGTTAATTTTTGGACAGTTTTCAAATAATAAATAAATGAATTTTGTTCAATTTTCATGCTGACAGATTTGAATATACAAATGTGTTATTGAAATCAAAACCAATTGTAAATTTATGTAAATTACTTATAACAGCAAAATTTATGAAAAACAAAGTGAAATTAATAATAAATTAGTTTAGAGTTTGTTTATTCAACCTGCATTTTGTAAGATTTATTGTGTCACCGATAGAGAATATTTGTGCATGACCTTTGCAAATGAACAAATTTGGCAATTTTCCCCTGCTTTTTTATTCCTATAAAAGTCAAATGCAGAATTAGATTCTCCTCAAATTTAAGATACTTTCGATTGCTTTGAAACACCATGAACAAGCCCCGAAAAAGAAAAACTAATTTAAATTTATAGTAGCCCCAATGTGCAAGTGTAGAAGTAAGTATAAATAAGATCATAACCACTGTACGCAAAGCACCGTTATCATTTCTTACTTTCGCTCTGCCTCTCAGGCGTAGATAGAAAGATGCGCTCTCTCGACCTCTCTTTGAATAAGTTTACCACTTTGCCTGTGAGGGAGAGAGGCGAGTTAGTTTCAGATCAACCCTTAAAGTGAGCACAGATCAATAAAGATAACGGAACGATATCTTGAGCAAATACACCAACATAAAGGTTATTATTATTCGGTCATCAATTCTCTTATTTTGATTTTCATTTTCTCAAGCCAAAAAAAGTCAGTTTAGTACACAAAAAGTTTGTAAGAATTCTACTTCCAAAAAAATTTCAAAAAAAATTCTTTTGTTTTGCATATGCACATTTATTTTTCAACTTTCTTTACCTCTCCAATGATGACAGGGACATGGCTTAAATTTTCTATGATGTTGCCTACAGGTATAGATATAATTCTGACGACATTTTTTGGCTTCTACAAAAATGGATCGTCCTTGAGCATTGCCGACAATTAGAAGCCATAAGTATAGCCAACTAGTGAAGCAAATTAATTTCATTAGTGAGTCGCTCAACTTGTGGCCAGAGTGTTTCCATTTAGATTTGTTTGCTTTGTTTGGGACCTTTTCAGTTATAAATTAAATACTTCATGACTTAATACGTTTAGTTGTGGTGCGGTTTAGTTCTGGGCCACAACCAACTAAAGTTTTATTTTCTCTTATTATTTATGCAAAATAGTTTGCCCGCCTAAAATTAGCTGGCCACAAATTGAACAACAAAATCCACATACATACATGGCCATGTAAAAATTATTTTACTATGCGGTCGCTCTTCGGCGCATGTCAATTATGCAAATTCGTTTTTCGGGTTGTCCTTCTTTTTTTTTTGTTTTTGTGTTGGCCATCTTTTTAGTTGTTGTTAGAAAATGTGGTTTAAAAATTCATTAGAAAAAACTAAGGACGAAAAGTTTAGTTTAATTTCATTTTTCTTTTTGCGCACACAAATTAAATTTTAAAGTTTGAAATTTCACAAAATGAAATTATAGAACTGTTTCCAGGGGTCTAGCTAAGAATTGACAAAAGTTTGTCTTTGACTCAATGTTTCAATACCCTTGCGAACTGGAGTTAAGTTCGAATTTGATGAATTTCGACAAAGTCATTTATAATTTGATCAACCAAAACATATGGCCAGTAAAACGTCGCACGAACGTCGTTGAGTAAAAAAATTCGTGTATTTCAAATTCCCCTTAGGACGTAGAATCCCCTATTCTTCAATCCACAACGTTTAAAGAAAACTACGGACTTTATACTCAAACTAAAGTCGGAAATTCGAGTGTATAAACAGATTTAAACCCAATTCCAGTTTCAGCTCTGCTCTGACCCAATCCCAAAATGTTCAATTAGAAGTTCCTTTCAAGTTAGACAAAGAATGACAGCAAATGCAGCATGAAGCGCCACAAATTGATAAGCAGCTTAGCATTGCAGGGAAAATCCATACATTTCCATATTACAAGATAGCAAGGAGCAATTAGGCTCGGCCTAATTGGAAAATTAATATGCCACGCCTATCAGATCTGTGTTTTGTGTTTGGTCCGTGTGTGTGTGTGTTGTGGTTTGGGATCTCATCATTTTCTTTTTTTTTTTTTTTGTGGGGGGGGTATACCACAGAAAATCGCATTTGATTCAATTGAAGCTGAAATTATTGATTGAAATGGCTGGTGCAGATGCAGACGCCGCAATGGAGTTTTCTTTTGCTTTGAAAATTGCTCGTTTGCACATGAGCTCAGCTGAAAATTGCAACGCGAAACACGTAGACAGAAGCCTGTGAATGGTATGAGGTAAAAGAAGTTTGGAAATGGAGATGCAATTGGTGATGGAGGTGTGGACATGGATGTGGAGGAGAAGGCAGAAGGCAGAAAGAATTTGAAGCCAAATGATTGGCTCTGTCAGAAAAACTTATCACGAATCGCTTGTACAGTCCGTTCGGTTTGTGGATTGCCAGTTTATCAGCAACGGCCATCGAAGAAGTTTTCATGGAAATATAAGTAAACACACAGAATCGAATGTACATACATACATATTTTCAATTACGTGCCACAAAGTGGTTCGCTGATGAATTGGATTTTTATATATATAGATTCAAAAACATTTGTCATCCGAATATACATACATACAAAATAATCTATATTTTGAACACATAAAAGTTTACCGATTTGAATTTCGATAGCCTACTATAAGAAGTTTCTATTTAAATCTCATTTTTGACCTCCATATAAAACTGTAAAAAAGAACCGAAACATTTTCTCTTTAGGAAGTGTCGCTGATCCCCAATTTTCATTATCCAACACCGACTTAAATGTATTCTTCTTTGCTACAGTATAAAAAAGAGGGTATCACATCTTACATTAACTTTTAACTTTTAATTTGTATTTTACACTTACCTCACCTTTGCTCTCTTCCTTTTATTTTCACTTGCACAATTTTACTTGCACACTCACACGTTTAAAAAATATTAAAAAAAAAAAAAACAAACACATAGACTTGGGCCAGCTGCGATCAAACACACATAAGCACATATATGTATGTGCATATAAACTTACATTTTTTTTCACTCTTACGCACACAAGCAAAGCCATAACTTTACGGTGAATTCAATTACTATCTCTTTCTAACACATTTACTAAGGTATACGCTGGCTGCCGGAGCGCCTAAAACAAATTGGTGAATTTTATCAAAAATCAAACCGATTTCATTTGCGAATAAAATATTATAGCAGCTTATTACGTAACTTTAATGCCGATTCAATTTGTTCACACTTTAATTCACTTTTTCCACTCAAAAATAAATAAAACAATAACTCCTTGCATTGCGTAACGAACTTTGGCCAAACAGAAAGTGTTAATGTGACCAGATGCTGGAACTAGCTCTGATCTCGACTCACAAAGCCCGCCAAATTTAAAAAAAATACTAATTCCAGCTAAAACGAAAATAAGTCAGTGAAATTTACTTTTAAAGAGAAACTTAAACATTATTTATACTAAAACATCAATTCTTTTTAACAAGACAACAAAAGAATTTTATGTGCCAGTAGTCGCACGGCCGAAGGGAAGTTTAATTGCCGATTAGAGGTGTGAATATTAATAGTGGATGCCTGTTATATCGATACTCAATATTTGCGCTAATCGATACTAAATAATAATCGTTTTGCTCAGCAAATCTGCTTTTGAGATTGAAAAAGTGAGAGAAAGCCACAACCCAACACCAAAAAATACAACAACAATATCAGATTTTTGTTTGCGTTGTTGTTTCAGCTAGCGATTTTTGACTTAAGAAAGATAGCAAAACGGCTTTCTTCGTCTCCTCTTTGTACCTATTCTTTAGAAGTAAGAAGTTTCTCTCTAAAAACTTACTAAGCTTTGTCTTTAACTAGTTTTAACTATTCATAACGCCTTACAAATATATATAATTTGTTGCCAATTAAGTAGAATATAAGGATATTGCGTAGGTGTAATTTATAAGGTTGAATTAAAATGTAAAAGGTGGATACCAATAAAGCAAAATACTTGTGTCCCCTGCAGATATTGGTGAATGCATTTGAATATTGTATGTATAACCATTTGGAGAATATATTTGATAATGGAACATGCAATTGAATGTTTTTGTTTAACAAATACAACACTCTGCACTTGATTTTTTTTTTTATTCTGCTTGTTTTGCCTGTTACGAGCATAGGCGAAATTTGTTTTGTAGATTTTTAATTATTGTTATTTGGCCATTGGCTAAATGTAAATAGAGCACAATGTACAAACAAAGAAAATGCTTCAATATATATTTTTGGGAGCAAAATATTTTAGTTGGTTGGGATATGGTTGTTAAGCTGCTTGTAAGCCGTAATGCAAATGCGGCTTTAATCAATTAAAAAATTTTACCCCAAATGCCAAAAAAGTTTCTCTATGTGGGCAAGCAAATAAAGCAAAAATCAAACACACGGGGCGTATGAGCAATTTTTCTGCTTGGCCTGGCTGTCATGGTGGCAAAAAGGCTTTGGACCAAAAATTTCATTGTTGTTGCTGCTTGCTGGTTGCTGGTTGTAGTTATTGTTGTTGTTGTTTTTGCTTTGCGGTCTGTTGGCTTGACTTGGCTGACTTTTGGTTGTTTCGTCTGAGCCTTTTGGCTTTGTTTGTCCTTGCCTAATGTTGCTCATCATCATCATCATCATCATCTTGTTGTTGTTGTTGTTGCTGCTGTTGCTGAGTCTTATTTATGCCACATTTTTGTTGTTGCTGCTTTTGCTGCTGTTGCTGTATGCAAAGATAATAAGATAAATGTTCTCAAAGGACTGCACGACATCGTTGCTTATGCGAAAAGGACATTTGCACAAATGTTTTGTGATAATAAATATTACTCTGTGGCATCACTGGGAATAGTCCGGAATGGCGCGAATACTTCTTCTTTTTCTGTTTCTTCATGACCCATGTTTAGGGAATGGTAACTTTTTCTATTTTGCTCTCTTTTATTTTGGATTTTTTTTATTTTTTGGTTTGCGTAACAAACAGAAAAATGTTGCATTTATAGTAATTTTTGTGTGTACTCTGCGGACTGAACTCTAAGATACTTATATGCACATTTTGCAAATATCATTTGTAATTGAAATTTATTTTTATCATTTATCATTTGCCTCACAGAAAAACAAAGAAAATCCTAACTTTAATTTTAATCATTGTAGAAGAGAATTTTGCTTCTGTTCTAATTATAATAGTTTTTGCTCTTCTAACTTTAGGATAGTATATAAAATAGTGTTTCTATGAAAAATTTAGGTTAGATCTCTGTGGAAGGCTGACTAGTTTGAATGTAACACGTTGCCCAACACTGGCCTTTAAGAGAGCAGAACAGAACAGAAGTTGTAAGATGAAACAGAGCGGAAAGTCAATCGATCAGGCAACCGACGCAAGAATCGGAGACAGACTACAAAAATTATCAAAAGTACATTAAATTATAGATTAAAAAACCAAACAAATTCCTACAGATCTAAGGTAAATGGTCAATTTAAGCCTTGCTTTTCCCTTTTTTCACACTTATTTGAGCAAATTTTGGGAGCAATTTCGGTGACCTTACAAAAGAAATAAGAAAAAAGTGTTGAACATAAACCAAAATATTCCTTTCGAACTAAAGCAAATTGAATCCGATGGCTTTAACATTAGCCAGCTAAGTTGATTATTTTGATCTTTTTTTTAATGCTAATATTCTTTTCCCTTTTCTGTTATTCCTATTCGGAAATACATATAATCATTCAAATCAAATCTATAAGGAAATATCATACAGAATAAGCCTTTTCAATGGACAAAAGTGACGTAAAGTAATTTCAAGCCAAAGAACCCAAAAAGTCCATTCAAAGGTCACAATTTCCCTTGGACCCGAAATAGTTGTTACAGCTTTTACACATCATAGGCTTAGAAATAAGGTTACAGCTCAGAAATAACTGCGATTTTTGTGTTAATTTTTGAGCCTATTGATCTCGGACCCCTTTTAAAAGTGCTTGAAATCAAAGGATATTTTGTTATACATTAATTGAATGTTACTATATCCTCATTATGGTTTCCGTTTCCAGCTAGTTTCCAGTTGTTAAGATCTCTTCTTAAAGCTTAGGAAGCTAAGTATCAAAAGAGGGATATCAGAACCAGTTGGCGCGAAAAGGAATAAAACAACGCGTAGCTCAGAGACAAATAATGAGAATTCAAGAAGTCATGTTGACGAAATCACAGAGGATTCAAGTTGTCCAGTTAAAGTCGTTTAACCTAAGCTAAGTCGCATTGCATCAATATCACTCGAAAACATTGTCGTCATAATTTTAATTATCAATCATAAAATATGAAAGGAAAATACATTAAATTTTAGAACTAACGAAACTGTTCGACTTGTTCACCAGCAAACATGATGCTTTATTTTGCATGGAAATTTTTCTTAAAATAAATTTTAAAAAATTTAAGATGAAAAAATAACTCATGATAAAAGAAAAGCTTTGCCTATGTATTTGCATCTGAGAAAAATTGCATTTAAGTCAGACCATAATTAAACCAGCAAATGCATAATGATGCCTTAATGGCTAATGAGGAGGAGAAAAAGAAGAGGGAAAGGAAACCAGACAGGACTCGTTGCCAGCATTTGCATTTTTCTCTGCCATTCTCATTACCCAACCCAACTCAAACCCAATCCAAAAACAACAACTAACAACCGACTACAAACTGAACGCGCCATGGAATTGAAAATTAAGTCATTAAACCGAACCAACGCGTTATTAAAGTGGCAAGTGCAAGGGATCTCGCTCTCTCTCTCTCTCTCTCTCTCTCTCTCTCTCTCTCTCTCTCTCTCTCTCTCTATCCAAAAGTAGATAAATAATGATGCGATGGATGAGATGGTGATGATGATGATGTTTCTCTTACCACAGATCTCTGTGGAAATTTGCATTACAATTATTTTCATATCCAACTTCAATGCGCCGTGAAAATTCTCGCGAATGAAAAAGTGATTTGCCGTTGTGACAATTGTAATTTTTCACTCGCTTGATTTTCGGCCATCATTTTCATAGGCAGCAGGATGCTGATGATAACCAGGAGAAAAAGATGAGCAGAGAAAGAGTGATAGAGAGAGTGAGAGAGAGAGAGAGGTCTTTGTCTTTTGCTTGCATTTTCATTTAAATAAAGGCGAATTTTTCTCTTAACGTTACGTTTTATTTTTTCCTCTTTTGGGTTGACCATCACGTGAAGCATAAATTTTTCATTCATCTCTCACACTTTTTATTTTGGGTATATATTTTACACTCCATTGCCAGTTAAGGACAATTGTCCTGTTGTTGCTTTTGTTGTTCTGTTGGACCCATTGGTTTTATAGCTCCTCTTCTTGTTTATTCTGCTTTCTGTTTATTTACGTTGACGAATTTTCATTTCATTTTGTTAATCAATTGCTGGACCCAAACAATAACAAGATATTGAAATGGAGAAAACAAAAAAAAAACAAATTTGTTAAATGGAAATTCCTAACTTGACAAAGGCCTATTAAATTTTCCTACTTGAGGTAATTGCAATTGAGCGGCTAAAGGACTTCTTTGACCTTTTTCTAGTTCAAATAACATTTTTTTCACTAATTTATAAACTATATCACGATTTCATCAACAATTTTCGACTTTAAATTTATCTTTTCATACGTAAAATGATGGTAAACAGAGAATATGCAAATTTCATAGTTGAGCCAAATGTAGCCACATGAATACGCAACATGCCGCCGGCAATGGCTGTGCAATGTTTCAGTGAGCATTCGGTGAATATTAACATTTTCTTCTTAAAACTCAATTCCTGAGGCAACCAATTGCAACTGAAGGCCGCATAATGAAGACGACCAAACCAGAACTCATTATCGGTGCCAAAGTAGCAAGTGGGAAAGATTTCCAATGCCAGGGCCAGGCAGTAGAAAAAAAAGTATGCCCCATACATGGGCTCCTGGACATAGAAAATAACTGCAAAGATGCCAATGCAAATGTTAATGCCAGTCACTGTGATTTGTATGAACAGGGGAATAGAAATAAACATTTCGATTAGGCGAAAAAGTCTGCAAACAGAGAAAAATTTTAATTTCAGTTCAAACAAGGAAACTTGGACTCACTCTTTCAAACATCTGTGATCCTTCATGCAGGACTCCAGCTCGTATTCAGCATTCTGTTTTACATCCTTGCCAATTTCCTCAAAACGTAGATAAAGCATTTTGATGTGAGCCGATACAAGGCATAGATTAACCGGCGAAAAGCAATCGTTGACATATTTTTGCAGTAACATATACGAGATGCCCACAATCTGATAGATATTGGCTATATAGAAATTTCTTGTGGAGTCTAGCCAATCGAAGGGAAACCAAGCGGGATACAGAAGTGCTCGCTGCCTCTGAAACAGAAAACCCAATTCGGCAAACAGTCCCACAGGTAAATAGATACCCATAAAGAGATACTGTAGCCTAAGTTGCTGCTTTCTTAACTTCGCGTAGACTTGCATTTGTCTACCAGACTGACTCACACGCTCTTCCATTTTCTGTACAAGTCTCTCAATGTCTTTAACCTTTTCAAAGTTATACGAATAAATCACAAATTTCAAGGCACAGGTAAAACAGGTGATAAAAACTGTTAAATTCAGGACATTCTCTGTTTGTGTTGAGCTGCGAAACAGGGCCAAGCCCAAATGCAAAGGATGACCAATGGTAACCAGTAAATTGATCAGGATACTATAGCCCACATAAAGCCGTCGATAAGTTAAAACCTTTTCACGTGCCAAGCCCAAGACAGTCCAAGCGAACCAATGACTCTTGAAGAAATTTAAACTATTTATGCTTGTTGTTTCCATTGCCGACCAGAACTTTAGAAGGACTCACAGGACTTCTCTCTCTTTATATGCATAAGTCTCTTAATTGGATAATTACAGTTGCGTGGCTAAAATAATTACCAAGACACAAAAAAAAAAAAATTATCTGAATATCAAATTGACTTCAATGAAAGCTGATGAAAGGTTGCCCTAAAAATAAAAGTTACCAAATTGGAAATATTTCTTTTTTTGCCAGCGTTTAAATAACTTGGCAATCAAAGAATATGACATTTCTTCTTACTTCTCTCGTCTCTTTTTTTTTTCTTTGTAATACTTTCTCTCGACTTGTGTGCGGCCCCCAAAAGAAACAAAATGGCCTCGAATTGCCCCAGGGATTGCAGTTAAGGTAGAGATTGGCAGAAAACGGTAGGGCACATCGCACGTCTGCCCCTTCGGAGTCTTTGTCTGTGTGTGAGCCAATCTGCTGCAAATGGAAAAATAATAAAATCAAAAGGCAAACCAAAAACCGACCCATCCATTCAATGATTTTTTTACCCACACACACACACACAAACTTTAGCAATAAGCCAAAAGAAAAACTTATACACATAATCAGGCGGCAAAGGTCGAAATGTGTTTACCTTTAGCATTCTTTTTGTTAAAGAGTTTCTGCCCTGGGCTAGGGATTTGAGGTAGACGTCTCCTGTACATTTACATTCTACATTATTTGATCTAAATTAAAGCGATTTGCCTAGAAAAATGAAAGCAGCCATAATTTCGCTAGGCAAATCAATAAAACAAATCGGTCGTAGACTTTAAAGAAACTATAGGACATCTTGAAAAGTTACTTAAGTCCTTCAATATCAACGTATTCTCTCAGATTGTAAGGCATATAACTAGATTATCTTAAGACCAGGACTTTGTGTAAGCCAACGAGGCCTCTGTCGAAATGGCGTTGCAAAAATTATCTATGTAATCAACAGAGAATATCTCAAAGATTATGAATTCCAAAGATATTTCGAAAGAGGTTAATAATTATAGGTGCTAGAGCTCTTCAAAGTTGACTTCTCCTCTTCCTAGTCCGCAAAGTTTGGACTTTTTGGTAAGTTTTAAAAAGAAGGTGACTTTTTGCAAAAATTCACAATTTTCAAAGTGAATATTGGGCAATGTAAACAATCGATCTGATCTGAGAAACGACATTTTAGATAATCTGTTGCATACATTTTTAAAATTACCAAAATATTTATTAAACTTAAATCGTTTAAAAAATATACACAAAATTTAGCCATTTTTTGATGGAATAGAACTCTTCAAGTTCTTGATAGGAACGCCGCGCCGTTTAAGTTAGCTTTAGTGAATGGTTACATATTTGATTTATTACTATAAATTATTTGCATTTTCTTAAACAAGAAAGTGAATATGATACCAGGTAAACAGATTTCCATAAAGAAATACAAGATCCCGAAATAGTTCAAGCGAAATAAACACTTCTAAACAAAATCAAACAAAACTTAACTCTCTTAATTGGATAATTATAGTTGCGTGGTTATTATTATTAAAAAAAAAAAAATGGTTACAAAAGGTTTTTCGTAATAATAGAAGCCAACAAGCCCTCAAACTGAATTTCAAGTCGAGAAATTTAAAAGGATAAGCCACATGCAAAAACTTTTGCGGCAAACTAAGATAACCCGAATTTGATTAATTAGATACAAAAAAAAAAAAGATATAGCTTAGAAACTAAGGGACTAGTTTTGTTGCTACTGACAAGGGTATAATTATTGAAGATTTTAACCAATTTTATTCTTGGCCATTACCTAAAATGAAAATTGATTTTGTGATTTAATTTTACATATTTAAAGCTAACTAAAACACATCATTAAATTTCCAGCCAAAATTCAAATAACTTTCAGGCCAACCATATTTTGTGTATTTTATTTTACTTTTTACCCGGTTTTTTGTTTTTGTTTTATTTTTTGTTGTGTTGGTTGTTGTTGTTTTCCGAGAGTATCCTGGCAATGTTTATGCAACCGCGTGGGCCAAAAACCGCGCAATAATGGCAACAACAACAACAACCAGAAGATGGGCCAAGTAGTTTGCTTGTAAAACATACAAAACATTTGGCCAGTTTTGCCAATGGCTGCGCCTCTGTTCCACATTATTGTTGTCATTCTCGGCGTTGCTCTTGTTGCACAATTTCGCTAGACAAGTTCGCTCCCCCCCCCCCCCCCCCTTTCCGACATTTACTTTTTTCCTTTCGCCTTTCTCTCTGTGTTGCCCAAAGCCCTGGCATTTTGTTGTTTTTCAATATTTTGCCGCTCCTGTTGTCGTTGCAGCTACAGCCACCAAAATTTAGTATCGATAGCAAAATTGGATGTGAAAGGTATATAAGACCTTTCTCAAGGTAATCAATAGCTGCAAAATGTGATTAGCAAAGGATCACAACCAAAATTGAAGCTGTCTCAACTATAAACAACATTAATTTAGTTTTTAAAAATTTTACAGATTTTCCTACAAAGTCTAAGGTATAGGCTAAGTCGTTCTTTATTATGCTTATCATTGGAAATTTCATCTATTTCTTTTTTTTTTTTTTTTTGTTATGTGTTTTTCTGTTGGCATTTTTTTGCTTGCATTTTGTTTTGTGTTATTTTTGCGTCGATTTTTCTTTTGCCATTCGCACAATTTCCGTTGTCAGTTGTCTGTGTGTGCCAGTGTGTATGCGTGTGTGTGTGTGTGTGTGTGTGTTTTGTGTGTTTTCAGTTCGCTTCGCTTCTAATTTTTGCCGCATGTTCATGAACCAAAAAATTGCCGTTCCCATTGGCTTGGTAAACTTTTTGGCATACGCTGCGTATGCGTGTTATAAGCGCTTACAGTAGCGCAGTAAAGTCAAATTCTTGTTGTTGTTGCTGTTGTTGTTGTTATTGTTGCTCCTGCTGTCCAACAGTTTGGCAGAGAAAATATTAACATTACTTTGGCACAGCTTTCAAATTCATTCTTTCCTTTCTTTCCTATATATATGCTTATTGTTATTTTTGTGCAAAGATTATGTTCATGTTTTTTCCGTTTCTTTTTGACTACTTATTTTTACGTAATTGATGAAATTTATATGATTTAGGTAGAAATAAACAAAGGGTTTAACTTCCTTTTGGAGTCTCTTTAGGTATTTTTAATTCTTTGTGGGGAAAAGTTCTATATTTGAGGTATTACAGTAGAGGTCGTTTATAACGATATACCGCTTATAACGTTAAACACAGAGAGACTTGGTTGGTTTTCAGACAAGCCCGTATGAAAGCACAAACGGATATACCGATATCGCTTTTAACGATATATCGCTTATAACGATACAATTTTGACAACAAATATCGCTTATAACGATGGCAAGTAAGAAAAAAAACAAAAGAAAGAACTGAAAAAAAGTCGCAATGTATTTTTGCGAGAGTTATTTCGTTTTGAAGCTCTTAAATACACATCGTATAGACTTCAGCTTATCTGTCTAAAAGAGAAAGCGGCGTTGTTTGCATATATGAAGAAGAGGAAATGCTGTTTGTGAGTCGTCGTAATCTGAGAATTAAAATTACAGATTTTATTAAAGATGCCTACAATTTTTACACTTTTAAACAATCTGAAAAAATAAAAGAAAAAACTAAATAAAAAAAACGTTTCTTTAATATCGGCTATAAGAAATAAAACGATGCTTTATGGCTGGTCATTTGAGTATCCTGTTATGACCGACCTCTACTGTATATAAAAACAAGTTATTACCTTACATAGATGCAGAAGTTTATATCGGGTTGGATGACAAAATAGAAAAGAGTCGTAAATTTAATGACTTTAATGACCAAGAACGATTTTTCATAGACCAAAGGTTAGGTTAGATTAGGTTAACATTCCACATAGACTCACATAGGCTTACGCCAGAAGTTCATATGGCTTCCTGTTGGCCACGTCTTAAAGATAGGCTCTTAGGTACTTATGCCTAGCCGCTGTTAGTGCTGGGCATTTGCATAGGAGATGCTCAAGTGTCTTCTGGAAGTCGGGCTGCCTGCATTGTGTTGCCGTGAGGCTCCATAGTCCAAATATAATAACTGAATATCTAATATAATTAATTAAACTTCTCATTTTATAGAATTAATTTGGTTTTTAAATTGGTTTCTTCTACATTTAATAAGGAATTTTAACTTAACGATTCGGTCCGAGTAATTATTGGGCGAAAAAAAAGAAAAAACAGAACCAAATGACTCGAAACAAGCAACCAACAATCATTATGATTGCATGATGGTAATGCAATTTAATGGGCAACAACAGCAGCGGCGGCATTCACTTTGAAGTGTTGCTGATATTGGTCAAAAGTGCCGCCAGATTCACAACTCAACAAAAACCCACAGACATCACACACACACACACACTCCCAGTGAAGAGATAAACGCCCACATGAACAGTTATCACACGGTCCATGGACAGGAACACAGCACAGGACGAACAACAATGGCGACAAAGTGCGTTCACATAATAATAATGGAAATAATTTAACTTATTGGATTTTAATGGGATTACACATGCGCAACATGGCCACTGCGGGTATTAAAACTTGGTCAAGTTTGGTAATGGACACACGAGCATATCCTTCCCACCCACATTCCCACAGTTCCATTGAAAGAGAAACGGAAACGGCAGGCTCATTTGATACTGATTGCATATCCGTAGTTCTACCGGCCATGGATAAGTTTATCGATTATATTTGTTTGTTTATTTGTTTTTTGGTTTTTGTTTCTTAACATATGTATATACTCTGAAATTATGCCTTGAATAGCGATACAAGATCCTTTTTCTTCCTGCAGACAGACAGACTAAGCTAAGGTGAGTTGAGTAAATTTGATTGAAAAATTTGAAAATAAAACCTTTTTTTTAAGAATTTAGAAGCAAAGACCCTAAGAGAATAATTTTTAAAGATTTTCCTTTTATTTAGCTTTCTATAATCTCTTCGTTCTGCTCTATGCTAAGCATATTCTCTTGAATCTTTAATATTTTTTTAAAGATTCAAGTAAAAAGTTGAAAATTATCTTTAAAACAGCTTTTCTCTCGTTTCTGAGAAATTAATTGATGAACCCGGTTCGATCGACCGATTATGTTTCCGGAAGTGCGTTGTAGCACCCTCACAAGTAAATTTAAAGTGGATTAATGTTTAAGATCTTTTCTAGTAATAGATTCTTTATTGTATACGAAAATAATAAGATTTTGTAACACACTTTTTTCTATATTATTTTTTGTTCCACATATTCTCAGTGTTACCAGAGTTGTTCACATTAGAAAATCTACAAAAAAATTCCTTTAAGAAAAATGTCTTAGTTTTTAGATTAATGAAACTTTTAAGTTGGTACTACAAAAATTGGTATTCCTATGCCTTAGACAAAAAAAAACGTCATAATTCAATACTACTCAGAGACTCCTTATCTGAAACATATCTCATTTCATAAGATAAAAACTTAACTTTTACTAAAGCATTCGAAAAATATTTTGTATGATGAGATTAGTAGAAACTTCACTTTTTTTTATAAAACCATGCAAAAAGGTTCCAAATTTGGCTATATTTTCTTTTCTTAACGAATAAATACTAAATTCTCGATAGAAGATCTTTAAGTTATGGACTGGTCAACTAGATAAATTTCCTTTATTATTTCATTATTATTGTTAACCTCAACAATTTTAGCTACAACTTGTGACAAGCCTGCAAACAAATTTCTCCAATTCTAGACATGTTTTTGGTTATATTATATTTATTCAAAACCAATCAAAAATTTAACTTTGAGTTAAACAGAATTTATTGCTATTTGTTCATTTATCGATGCGTACTTGAAATTATACAAATAACTTTTGGTAAATTTTAGTGAATATTGTGCATATTTGAAAATGCTTGGTCCAAATCCTATTTGCCTGTTACTCCTGCTTCAATTGCTCATATATACACACATACATATGTTTGTATGTTTGTCTGCCTGAGGGCTGTCATATTTATGTACATGAATGTATATGTCTTTCATTTGAACATGACCAGTTGGCTGACCTACTGCTGACGGGCAAGTTTAACCGTAACCGAAAAAGAAAAAAAAAATAAACCTAAACGAAACAAAAAAAAAAAAAGTTTGTCCATCAAGCTGAAAGGCCGAGGAGAGTCGTCATCATCAGCATCAGGACCGCACAAGCCACAACTAACCACATCATTTCCAGGCGCAAACTGCCCAGTTCTCCATATCCACTTGCACATCCTATGGCCATGTACATGTCCATGTCCATATCCCTAGCTCGCTCGTCTGTTGATGACTTTCATGTGTATGCGTTAACTGTGTCCATGTGTGTGTGTGTGTGTGTGTTATGCAGTTTTAGGCATCAAAAGGCGCTTCTGGACTACATTCAGAAACATACATTTAAGATACATATACACACATACATACATATATGTATATGTGGTTGCTATATCCCCTGGGACTCATGTTCATTATCAATCTGACCGCGTTTTTTATTGCGTTCCCATTTGTGTGACCACACTTTAGCTTCATTTACAGTTATTTGCTGCGTTTTGCCCTTGCCACACCTTCAAACACATTTATCTCCCAAACTATCGCCCATCGTTTGCCACCCACACACACCCACATACACCCACTCACACACATAGCCGAAAAACCGCAAATTCAATTTTGGTTTTAGAGGCCTACAAACATTTTGCATTCGTGTTTTCATGTGACGAGAGGTGGGGCGGGGGCGGATGTTGAATGCTTTTGTGTGTGCTTTTAATGCAATTTATGTGAAGTGTTTTTTGGTTCTATTGTTTACTTACCGCCGTCTCCATTCCCCCCCCCCCCCCACATTGACCACATAACGATCTTTTGTGTTTCAAACTGAAAGTGGAAAAGCATAATTTGTATTTTTTGAACTCAACTGCTTTCACTGCTTTAAGTGGCTAGAGAGCTCTGCTTGCAATTTGTTTCTCTCTTCGTTAAAAAGCTCTTATAGAAAGCTCAGCGTTTCCAAAAGTTTGTCTGATACTTTTCAAAAGCTACTGTAAAATGTATCTAGGGCCATTTTAGAATAAGTTTATTTTATTTTCAATTAAATATTAAATGTAGATTTGATTTCAACTAGAAATAGCTTAAATTTATTTTCTATTTTTATATATACATGATACTTATGAATATTTTCAACAACTGAACGGTTATATAATGCCATTGCATTTCATGACTATATAGTTTTCCATTAGATTGTGCAGCTAAGATAAGCCTTAAAGAGTTGTTTAACATTTTATCAAAACCAAAGCATTAAAAGCTACGTCAACCTAATGAAAGATTTAAAATATCGGAACTTTATAGGACGTATTATAGAATTTGAATAAAGTATATTTCATTTCAGAAAACTTCTTTTTATTCATTTTAGCCTTTATAGTTTTAAAGAGATTTATTTATTTCATAGTTTCAACTTTATAAAAATTTTAATTTGAAAAAGTTACAATTATTTAACTGCCCTTTGTTACATCAAAACTAACATCTGCCATTTAGAAATATTCAAGGTTCAAAGTTCAATCCAAACTGGCGCCAAGAGAAGCAAATCAGCTGTGAAGAAATTTTTTTAAACTGCTTGCCAGCTGTTATGAAAGCTTTCATCTTTGAGGTTGCCAGTCATTTCGATTCGCTTCAGCAACTGAAAAAAAGCATAAGAATACGAAAAAATACATAAACAATACGCATGTACTATGACCTTCGAGCAAGGTGACTGGGCCAGAGAGAGGGAAATACAGTGAGAGAGCGCATTAAATAAGCCCAAAGAGTATGCAATTGCAAAATTAACTGCAGTTAGGCATTAAAGAGTGCAATTATTGGTAAGTAACGCTGTCTAAGCAAAGCCAAGCGAAACGAAACGAGAGCAGCCAAATAAAAAATACCTGATAAGAAACGGCAACATCAGCGCGATACAATTCGATTGTTGTTTACAAGAGAACAAGAACCAAGAGCAGTGAACACTGAGCATTGAGCGGTGAGCGAAAGCTTCAATCCAAAAAAAAAAAAGCTCCGACTAGTATAATTATAATTTTCGTTTACTTTTTTTGAGAAGTGCTCCGGAGTTTGCAGTGAACGGTCGTCTAAACGGTTGCGTCTCCTTCTTCGATTTTGGGCCCTTAAAAAAACAAATAGTGAAAGAAATTTTTAAATCATAATACTACGAGAATTATAATAAAGGATAACAAATATGTCGAAGCCACAATCGGACGCGGATCGTCGCAAGCAAATCTCAGTGCGCGGCATTGCCGAGGTTGGCAATGTGACGGAGGTGAAGAAGAATTTCAATCGTCACTTGCATTATACTTTGGTCAAGGATCGTAATGTATCGACATTGCGTGATTACTATTTTGCCCTGGCCAATACGGTCAAGGACAATATGGTTGGCCGCTGGATTCGCACACAGCAGCACTACTATGAAAAGGATCCCAAGGTGAGTGACTATTTCAAGTTCACAGTGGAGTGGGAGTGGAAGTGGGAGCGGGAGTCGGAGTAGAAGCAACGCAGAGGCTAGTGCCCCTGTAAACGTTAATTTACGTTTTAATTTAAGAAAAAGAAATTCAAGAATTTTTCTTCTATTACGACATTTTCTTTACCCCTCTTTTTTGGGGGCTAATTTATTGCTTCATATGCTTTAAACCAAAATTTCTTTTTATAAGAGATAGACTCATCAAAAAAGGAGGAGAGACAGAGAGAGAGAGAGAAAGTGAGGAGGAGGAGAAAGAAAGAAGTAGAGTGAATGCAGTTTACTGCATTCTCTTCTTAGTTTTGTTTTTCGCAAGTGTTTTCTTTCTTTCTTTTTATTTATTTATTTCGTTTGTGCAGTTTAGTTTTTTTCATTATCATTTGTTTAATTGGCCGCAAACGTTTTAATGCTTTGGGATCAATGCCAAAAACATGTGAATTTTTGGCCCAATTTAATTGTGATACTTTCACTAGACCATTTTGCAAATGCAAAAGTTTAGAATGCAGTTTGTTTCCACATGGGAAAAAGCCGGTCACATTCTGAGTCACATATTATCATCTACCCAAAAGTTTTAGTCTATTTAAACCCATTTTCATTTACTAAAGTTAACTCATATTGAGTGTTTCATATAAGAAAGATATCTCTGAGTTCTAGCTAGCTAGCTTGCTTATATCAAGTAACTTTTACTTGCTTGCAAAGCTTAAACGTATCCATCAGATACACAAAATACAATTTGTATCTGGTTGCTGGTTGGCGTTGTTGTTATTTCATATGTAAGCACGTGCTTTAAGCGTGCCATTTGTCCTTGCCTGAATGTCAGCTTTAAATCACTCTCAATTTCTATCCAACAAGAACAAAAAAAAAAGTATCTATTAATTGTTGATCACCAGTTATCAATTCCAAAAGTAGAATCAAGCTACCAAAAGGCAACTATATATATATGTATATATACAATATACTTCGTAGATATTTTCAATTTGACTAATTTGTGGAAACTGCCTACTAACAATTGGTTATATGTTATTTTTTTCATTTATATATTTGTCCGACACACATATTTTCAAGGTCAATCAGAGGTTATTAACGAAAAACTAAAATTCTCTGTGCAGCTGACAAACGACCGAAAATATCAAGGAAAATTTTTATTTTATTTCTCTCTCTTTGTCTATTCCGCCCTCTCTCTCTTTCTCTCTCTCTCCCTTGCTCTTTGTGTGTCTCTTTATTTATATTTTGTGTGCCGTGGAAAAATTGTCAGAGCAATGGAAATTTATGTTTGCCTCATACAATTTCTCCTTTTATGCCTTCTCCATAAGATAGCTAACTATAACTAAATGGCAATTAGCTCACGCAATGTTCAATGTAATTTTGCCTTTCTTTGGATGTCGCGAAACCAGTTACAACTCAATTCAATTGAGTCCAATCAATTGAATTTAAGTTCTATGCAAATTATGCAAAAGTTCAAAGGGGTTCATCAACTTTATTAGATGTATGTATATATGTTTGAGATGTATGAAGAGCTCAACTCTTTGCAGAAAACTCACTTTCATCAATTTACTCAATTTTTCATCAATTGCTAAATATATGCTTCGAATCAGTCACCGTGACTTTGGTTTTAGGACAAACATGAAAATCAAATTAAATATGTTAATAATTTCAATTGTAGGTTCTTTTTTTTTTTGCTTTTGTTTATTATGTTATGTTAGTTCAGTTTTGTTGTTATCATTTTGCCAATGGCAAAAAGCCGCAAAAATGAAGCTATTTCACCCGTCTGGTCGAGTTTACATTTGGCCTGCATGGTTATTGCTATCATATAATTGCTTCACAATGCGATTCGATTAGATAAAGCAGATTATTTTCCATATAATTTCCACACTAAATGAATAGTTTTACAAAGGCAGAGTTCAATTTCAATCTAATCTTCCTAAATAGTCCTTTCAAATTAAGTTAATTAAGGCTTGAGCCTTGTACCCAGACTTTGCAGTTAATGTAGGTCATTAGCTTTTTGCCTTTAATCAAACAACAACAAAGCGATTCAATTTCATTTCTTTCTCTTAAACATAAACAAAACAGTGTACATACGTGTAACTGTATATCTAGATAAAAAAAACTATAGAAAATATGGCAATTTAATCTTAAATCTGGCATATTGGCCATAAATCTATGTTTATACAATATTATTTTTTCTTATCTCTCATGCATATTCAGGTGGTATGCAGGGCCGTGCGCAAGTGCGGGGGGAGTTTTGAGCTCGGTCAAAATTACAAAATTATCTTTGTTTAACGTTTATATAATAATTTGCATACATTCAAATCAATTTTCGCGTTTTGTAGCTATTCAACAGTGTTGGTAAACAAACCAATTTTGGGGCCCCAAATCGATAGTCGATAAACTCCCTTAAACTCCCTTCACCTGTGTCTGTGTGTATATCTTTAATGATTTATGATCTAAACAAATGGCCCCTGTAATCTCAGACCATAAATTTCAATCATACATTTTTCCAAACATTTTTCAATTACGAAAATATGTTCTATTGCGTATAAGTTATTAATTCTCTTTTAGATCACGATCAGAGAAGCCAGTTTATAGGCAACTTTTTATACTTTATTATTAGAAACTGAATATTTAAAATTTCAATGTTTTAATGATGAAATGTTATAGAGAATATATATTTTAAGGCGTATAAGCCAATGTTTCATTTTAAAAATTTTTTATGAGTTAAAACTCTACCCAATCATATGATCCATTTTATAGCCGACTCTTTATGTTTTATTATTACAAACTGAATTTGTGAAATTTTAATATTATAATGATGTTTTAGGACTTGTTTTGTTGATCTTTCAAATGGAAATATCATTTCGTTTAATATAGAAACTCATCTTTTGACTTTAATCAAAGAGATAATGCCAAAAACAGAACATTAACAAACTTCAAACAAAATAGTACCTGAATAATATAGAGAAACATGACATAATAGGATTTGAATGGTTCCAAATATATAATATATAAACTTTTAAGTATGAAATATTGACAATGCCAAAGTCTGAATAGAGGAAAACATGACACCAAGGAAAAATGAGGAATAGGATTGGATTATCTAGGTTTAGTATACCTAGTATACGTATTGTATATATAGGAAATAGATGAATTCAAAATTAGTTGTTGCACATAAGTTTTTGTAGGTATTTGTAATGCCATTAATATATAATTTACATATGATACTATGTTGCTTATCTGCGATTGAGAATCTCGAGAACCCTTGCCATATGCAAACAAACAAACTAATTAGCCCATACCTTTAGCTAATGTTTTCCACATGCGTCTGAGGTATGCGTTTTGTTTAGGGCATAGTTTACATAGACATTCTCCTGATAAGGAACATGGCATAATTAACTGGCGACACTGAACTAAATAATAATTATATTATTTTTAAAGCAAGGCAAAGCAAAGCATTGATGATCGAAGATTAATGATTAAAGGTTTTTAGATTTAGCATGGAGATTCATGCTGCTGCACTTGCAAGTGCATTCCATAGTCTATCCCTCTCCCTCTCCCCCTCCCTCTCTCTCACGCTGATAAGACAACATCTTGTTGCTGGGTGGTCAATACAAAATGAGGGAGAATTGAAAATGCATAATCAGAAAACACATCGATCGATCGTTCGTTCGTTCATATGGCACCGGCATTAGACCGGTAAATGGAAAAATGACTATTAATAGAATTTAACAGTTTTAGTTACGTTGTTGATCATCTGATAACGTCACATTCGATGCGATTTGATTGGTGACCTTCTGGCCAGAGCATTAGCTGAGCATATGGGCGCATATAAAGGGGGAAAAAAAAACTAGGTCCGGGGCGTCTTATCAGCTAATGGCAGCTTTGGCTGTACAGCTAAAAACCCGAGGGAAATGATGTTACATCAACCTTGAAACTAATGCTCTCTCTCTCTCTCTCTCTCTCATTTGGACTCTTTTTAGCGCGTGTACTACCTGTCCTTGGAGTACTATATGGGTCGCTCTCTAACCAATACCATGATCAATTTGGGCATTCAAAGTGAATGCGAAGAGGCCATGTATCAATTGGGTCTCGATATTGAGAATCTCGAAGAGATGGAAGAGGATGCCGGCTTGGGTAATGGTGGACTGGGTCGTTTGGCTGCCTGCTTTTTGGACTCAATGGCCACTTTGGGTCTGGCTGCCTATGGCTATGGCATTCGTTATGAGTATGGCATCTTTGCGCAAAAGATTAAGAATGGTGAACAAGTTGAGGAGCCCGATGATTGGTTGCGTTATGGCAATCCCTGGGAGAAGGCACGTCCCGAATTCATGTTGCCCATCAATTTCTATGGTCGTGTTATCGATACACCCGAGGGCAAGAAGTGGGTGGACACCCAAAAGGTTTATGCCATGCCATACGATAATCCAATTCCCGGCTACAACAACAACCATGTGAACACCCTGCGTTTGTGGTCGGCCAAGTCGCCCATTGACTTTAACTTGAAGTTCTGTAAGTATCGCCTTGCTTCTTGATCCTAAATCCTAAATCCTTGTTCATCATAATTGGTTTTTCTGATCATCGGCAGTCAACGATGGTGACTACATCCAGGCCGTGTTGGATCGTAATCTGGCTGAGAATATCTCACGTGTTCTGTATCCCAACGATAACTTCTTCGAGGGCAAGGAATTGCGTCTGAAGCAAGAGTACTTCATGTGCGCCGCCACTCTGCAGGATATCATTCGCCGTTACAAGGCCTCCAAATTCGGTTCGCGTGAGGCTGTGCGCAACTCTTTCGATCATTTCCCCGATAAGGTGGCCATCCAGCTAAACGATACCCATCCATCGTTGGCCATACCCGAATTGATGCGCATTCTGGTCGATGAGGAGCATTTGGACTGGGAGAAGGCCTGGGATATTACTGTACGTACCTGTGCCTACACCAATCACACTGTCCTGCCCGAGGCCTTGGAACGCTGGCCGGTCTCCATGTTGGAGTCGATTCTGCCTCGCCACTTGCAGATCATCTATCACATTAACTTCCTGCATATGGAGAATGTGAAGAAGAAGTTCCCCGAGGATTTGGACCGCATGCGTCGCATGTCCTTGGTGGAGGAGGATGGCGAGAAGCGCATCAATATGGCCCATTTGTCCATTGTGGGCTCCCATGCTGTGAACGGTGTGGCTGCCATTCACTCGCAGATCTTGAAGGATTCCCTCTTCCATGACTTTTACACAATGAATCCGGATAAGTTCCAGAACAAGACCAATGGTATAACGCCACGTCGTTGGTTGCTACTGTGCAATCCTGGACTTTCCGATCTGATTGCCGAGAAAATTGGCGACGAATGGCCCGTGCATTTGGATCAGCTGGTGGCTTTGAAGAAATGGGCCAAGGATCCCAACTTCCAGCGCAATGTGGCTCGTGTCAAGCAGGAGAACAAATTGAAATTGGCTGCCATTTTGGAGAAGGACTACGGTGTCAAGGTCAATCCCTCGTCCATGTTTGACATCCAGGTGAAGCGTATCCATGAGTACAAGCGTCAGCTGCTCAACTGCCTGCACATCATCACCCTGTACAATCGCATCAAGAAGGATCCCACCGCCAATTTCACTCCCCGTACAATTATGATTGGTGGCAAGGCTGCGCCAGGCTACTATGTGGCCAAACAGATCATTAAGCTGATCTGTGCCGTCGGCAATGTGGTCAACAACGATCCTATTGTTGGTGATAAGCTTAAGGTTATCTTCTTGGAGAACTATCGCGTTACTTTGGCCGAGAAGATCATGCCCGCTGCTGATCTATCGGAGCAGATCTCTACTGCCGGCACAGAAGCCTCTGGCACCGGTAACATGAAGTTCCAATTGAACGGCGCCCTCACCATTGGAACCCTGGATGGTGCCAATGTGGAAATGGCCGAGGAAATGGGTCTCGATAACATTTTCATTTTCGGCATGACCGTCGAAGAGGTGGAGGCCCTCAAGAAGAAGGGCTACAATGCCTACGATTACTACAATGCCAATCCGGAAGTCAAGCAAGTCATCGATCAAATCCAGGGTGGCTTCTTCAGCCCCGGCAATCCCAATGAGTTCAAGAATATTGCTGATATTCTGCTTAAATACGATCATTACTACTTGCTGGCCGATTTCGATGCATACCTCAAGGCTCAGGATCTGGTGTCCAAGACCTATCAGGTGAGTTAAAAGAAAACGGAAATTTTCTCTATCAATGTGAGCTCTAATATTTGACATTTTCTTTAGAACCAAGCCAAATGGTTGGAGATGTCCATCAACAACATTGCCTCCAGTGGCAAATTCTCATCGGATCGTACCATTGCCGAATATGCCCGCGAAATTTGGGGCGTTGAGCCCACTTGGGAGAAATTGCCAGCTCCAGAGGATCAGCAATAAATCAATTGAACATCATCCTTTTGATATTATCTATATATTTTATTATTATTTTAATGCCCAAAGTCCAAGTTTTAGGCGCCAAAAAACAACAACAACAACTAACCAAGTAAAATTGTTACTATTTTATTTAATAAAAAAAAAAATCCCAAAAAGAAAATAATTTAAATAAAAACATTTAAATAAATTAGCTGAGCAGCGACTACAAGCAACGGTACCTACCATTTTACAAAACAAAAACAAAATCACCTCAGGAACACTTTCAAAAGAAATTTTATTAAATTAGAAAAATGAATAAAATTATTATTCAACAAAAAATGAAAAAGCTTCGTTAGTTATCGATATTGCGTGTTTAAAACAAAATGAGTAAACAAATAATAAAAAAAAAACAACAACACTAAAGTTCAACTGTTAAATGTAAAAAAGAATTATTTAATTAAAATAAAAACTCAATTCGAAAAAAGACAGAAAGTGCGTGTGTTTCTCATAATTGATACTAGGCAAAAAATTTTTATCTCTGAATGAATTCTTGATGTATATTTTCCTTTAGTTGTTTATTTTCCTTAGACCGCTGGGGATATTGGAACTTCCCACAAACTTTAAATTTCGTACTTTAGCCTTTGATTAATAAAATTTAGAATTCAAATTTCGCGCCTTTCAAAACATACAATCGCTGCGTAGTAAAGCTCAGAAACTGTTCAACACTAGGCAAACAAAAAAGTGTGACTTATTTTTAGGTGAGCGCGCTTTAAGTTTTCGATGTTCTCAAGCAAAAGCTACTCGGGTCCAAAAAAATATATTTTTTTTTAAACAAAATGCAATTTTGTAAGGTATATAAGCAAAACATCGATAGTCGATGTCAAACATCGATGGTTTTTAAAAATGCGAAATATCGATACATCGAATAAATCATCGATGTTTTTCTCCACCTCTACAGGTTAAAGCAACCAAAAAGTGCCGGTAATTCTCCATCAGAAAAGCCATTTTATAATTGAAAATTGTCTAGCTAAGTTCGGAAATTCTGAAAAACTAAAGTAAAAATGTCGACTTGGACACCATTGGAATCTAATCCCGAGGTAGGTCTTAGGGATCTACAGTGGTAATAATGCTTTTGTACATTTGAAATGTGAAATTAAATTCGCGTCCCATTCCAATTTCTTAAAATTTTCTTCCTTTTTTTTACCCCTTCTTTAGGTTTTGACCAAGTATATACACAAGCTGGGCGTGTCGCCGTCTTGGTCGGTGACTGACGTCATGGGCTTGGAGGATGAGATGCTTGAATGGATACCACGTCCAGTGAAGGCTCTGATATTGCTCTTTCCATGCAGCGAGGCGGTGAGTAGGCCTTTTATAGCATTTATCGCAGTCTTTGCTAAGGATTACTCTTCTCTAAATTTTTAGTATGAGAAACATCGCTCCGAAGAACATGAACGCATCAAGGATATCCAGGAACAGCATCCCAGTGACCTTTTCTATATGCGTCAGTTTACTCACAATGCCTGCGGTACTGTGGCTCTCATTCACAGTGTGGCCAACAATAAGGAGTAATTTAGTTCAGACAAACCCTACCAAAGATTAATTTACTAATCAAAATTTCAATGCTTTTCCAGAGTGGACGTTTTGAGCGGTGTATTGAAGAACTTTTTGGATAAAACCGAGTCGCTCTCACCAGAGGATCGTGGCAAGGCCCTGGAAGAAGACAAGGAATTCACAGCTGGGCATCAAGAACTGGCCCAGGAAGGTCAAACTAATGCCTCCGATCATGAGACAGTAATTCATCATTTCATTGCATTGATCAACAAAAATGGAACTCTTTACGAACTCGATGGTCGCAAATCGTTTCCCATCAAGCATGGTGAAACCTCTGAAGAGACATTTGTCAAGGATGCGGCTAAGGTTTGCAAGGAATTCATGTCCCGTGATCCAAATGAGGTGCGTTTCACTGTATTGGCTCTAACTGCTGCGCAGGATTAAAAGACTCCCCAAAAAATTCCTCGAATGCGTTTTATAACGATCTCCGACGATCCTACCTATATTACTCATACCTATTTATATATATATATATATTTATGGTTTTAAAGCGCTTGAAGAACCGCTTCTAAACCGGATTGCGATACTGATTTCATATGCATAAAGCCATCAAAAAGAGATCAACCAAAAACTGCTAACTTCCCAGTCCAGCCCACAAAATTACTCAAATGCCATTATATTAACGATCTTGTCAGATCTATATTTTGTATTAGGAAAGCATTTGCATACCAAATTGGGTCACTGATTCAACATGCATTTAACCAACGGAAGGATTTACCCAAAACTGCTATATGTCTATGCATCTTTATTGAACATTCAAAAATCATTATTGTATTGGGAATATTTAGTTTATAATTAAAAAATTGCATTAAATGCTTGAGCAAATGAAATTCGTTCTTTTATTAGGATAATAAGCCATCAAATAATTTGTCCTGATTAGCATTTCTCTAATGAGAGTTCGAGGCAGACAATCATCAAAACACCTGAAGGAAGATTTTAGTATATTTTTTTACCACTGTATCATAACAGCTGGCTCCAATGCCCAACTACCGCACTGCGCATGTCCCAACCATTGGTCATGCTCCACGTAAACGTTTGACAGTTGATATATAACACACTTCACTCCCCCCCACACCAAACAAACCGAAAAAAATTTAAGTTTTTCTTTTAGCTGTCAAACTGCACCACAATTGATCCAAAAATAAAGCCAAGAATTAAAAGCTATTATAGTATTAACCCTCTAAGAGTAAGTCCATCAGATAGAAGGAGTTTCATGCTCGAAATTATCAACGGTCGAAGGAAAAGGAAGAGCTTGGCCTGAGCCCTAAAACATTGGCAACACAATGAGGCTCCTGCTAAAGGAACTAACGCGTCTGACCACTCAGCATCGCACCTTCTATTGCTATATGTTCCTTAGTGTATGGATATTTATCTTAATAGCGGGTAAATCGATTTTTGAAAACTAAATGAAAATCGACTAAGATAAAGTTTTTTTGTTTCAGGCATGTACCGTTATATGGGAAATGTTGAGATCAATGGCAATAGTCCAGGTCCTGGACATGGTGGCTTGGGCACAGCCAGCTCGGACGGAGATGCTGCCTCAGCAGCGGTGGCATCTTCTTCAGCTCAACGTTTTGCCAAATATAGAGAACGTTGTTCTCCTTTGGGGCAACTGTTACGTTTGGATGATGGCGGCATCTTAGAGGGTTGGAAACTTCAGGGTGTGCTCTTGGTTATACGACATGGTGACCGTGGACCCATGTCGCATGTTCATACCAAAGGGATCAATTGTGGCGTGGGTACAGACACTTTTGTCAATAGGTATGTATTAAGGATGAAGCTAATCCTTAATGAGTAGTTCTTGCTAAATTAAATTGAATCATTTCGTTTCAGATATCGCAGCTTTTTGTATAATTCAAGCAGCTCAGCTTCGGGCTCAAATCATTTGTATTGGAATAAGGTGGGACCATTCCATAGTTTTCCTCTGCTTCCGGCCACCGAACACGGTTGTCCTTTGGGTCAATTGACTTACAAGTAAGTGCGCTAAAGAAGAGCTCTCAAGCTATTGAATCGTTTTGTTTCCATCTTTTTTTTTTAGGGGCATTTCACAGCTTCTGCATGTGGGCGACATAATGCATCAGATCTATGCCCATCCTTTGGGCTTGCTGCTGAAGCCCAACCCGAATAGAGTTCCTGGCCTGGAGACAACACCGCACACTCTGCTCAATTCCGATGAAGTGGTGGTATACACAACACGCTATCGTCGGACCTTTCAGTCTGCATTGGCTTTGCTTTTTGCATTCCTGCCGGCGGATAAATGGCTTGGCCTGAATGTTAGAGAATCGCATAGCATGGCCTTCTGCTTTGGCGATTGCAGCTGTGCCCAATCATCACTGCTGAGAAAGCGTCTTCAGATTCTAGGAGATAAACAAGTAATGCAACGACCTGAAATTCTTGGCGTAATGCAATGGATTGGTGGTACGCTCCTACAGAATACTCCGAATGGCATTAGTAGCCGTAACCCATTCGAGGTGGTCGATGCCATGTTGACGGTGTTATGTCATGAGGCACCTTTACCCTGCAGACAACGGCAAGGCAGCCAGCAGCCCAAGTCGGTGAAAAGAAAATCGCAACAGGAACTTGTGGATGTCATTAATATCGATCAAGACGAAACGAATGCCAATGTAATGCCAGATGGCGGTGTTCCTGCTCTGGAAATGGACGACAATGATGCGGATGGTAATGGTAGTCCATTGTCGTTGGCTCCCGAAGAGCAGCAGCAGCAGCAGCAGCTAACAGAAGGCTGCGTGGAGCCAAACCATGTTGACCTGCTGATGTCGTTTGCCGACGAGTTATCCCAACGTTCGGCAGATCATCCTTACTACAAATTATCTGGTCTATTGCGCGCCTATGGCATGATACGTCACATTGTTAGCTATATGCTTAAAATGATCTCTGGAGATCGTACCAAGTTTGTACTCTATTCCGGTCACGATTGTACTCTGCAATATCTCACCGCTGCATTGGGCATAGCCAATAGTCAGGGACAGACCATAGCATATGCCTCACGCTTGGCCTTTGAGGTCTATCGCAGTGCCCATACGGATTACTATTTCCGTGTGGTCTTCAATGGCCGCGATGTCACATCTCAAATTGATTTTTGTGAAGGTGGCAAAAGTCTTAGAGTTACGCGGGACTCACGTGGCAATAAAGCCGATTTGTGTCCAATTGAAAATATAATTCGATTTTTACATGAAGACTACTTTTCTCCGCTTAACGCCACCAATTTTAAAGAAGCCTGCGGCTCATTAAATTCACCTCCTAAAGCTAATGAATTCTAGACAAACAAACACCTACACACACACACACATTTTGAACTGTGATAAGTAATATACATATGTACATATATGTACATATATGGTAGTTAAGGTTCCCATAACGACCGCTCTTTGCGATGATATACAAGATGATGTAGTATATATTAATTTTTAGCTAAATTGAAACCTGAAGTGAACGAAATCGATACATATCAAAAGTTGGATTTCTTTATAAAAAAAAAAAAAAAAACATTACCTACATATCAATAAAGTGTTTTAAATGTAAGCAAAGTCCCAGATCTAAACAAGATCTGCATCGTAAACATATCGTATATATCGTATCTTTAACAACCACAACTATTCCAGATTAAGTAACTAAATCCATGTTACCCTTAAACCAAAAACTGAATAAACATAAAGTAAATTAAATGTTTATAGTTTATTTATTTCTCTATAATTTGATTAAAAGACCCGCGGCAAAGCCTTGAGTGAAACCCAAGCGCTACAGTGGTGGGTAACAAATTAAGAACACTTTTTGTTCACGTATTTCATTTGAATTTTCTTGACTCCCAAACAACTTTTTTAAACAATTATTTTTGCGTTATATTAGTCATCTTGTCAATTTAGCTTTATTTTAGGTGTGATTTAGTAAAATAACCGCGATTTTAGAACACTTTATTAAATTATTTAATATTGATGATACTTATGAACCATTTGAAGAAGTTTTTAGTCTAGTAAAAGTAAAAGTATTATTATTATTCCCACAATTCGTATTGGGGCTAATTGATAATATGGCTCTTTATATAAATTTTTTTTAGGTGCTTCGGCTTAGAATCATTTTGCGATGCTTAGTTATTAAAAATGCTATTTTCCTATAAACAAAGAAAAAAAAGTAGACAAAATTTACCGTCGAATGAGACATTGTTGATTAAAAAGAAAGAAAATTAAAAAAAAAAAGTATGACAAAATGCAAAATGGGTATTTTTTTTGTGACTTCTTTTGTCTCTTTCTTTACACCTGTCCGTAAAATAATTTCTTTTTGTCGTCTGAAGGAACTTTAATATGCATCTACAAACCAAAATAACTATTTAAAATGCACATAATAATTAAAAATTGTTGAAATTTATTTTCCAATGAGCTTTTTTTCATATTCAACAATATAAAAGTCGTCTAATGCCGTTGTGGGAATCTACTTTATTTGGATCTCATAAACTTTTTGCTAAACATTTATAAGGAATAGACACTGGAACAGATTTAAAGATTTAAAACAATATTAAATTAATTGAATTTCCAAAAAGCAGTAGCCATTCGAAAGCTCACAAAAACTAAGCAAAGTTCGACACCAAAAATTCACAATAATAATTATTAGTCTTTCAAATATTGCCACTCTGTCCCAAAACCCGAACATTAGATTATTCTTAGACCTTCCCGCTGTAAGACATTTGAGCCATTTCATTTAGTTGAAAAATCTTTGTTGGCCAAGTTACCACAGCGGCGGCCAAATGCCAACTGAATGGAGCAGCCAAAATGCATTCGCAAAATTTAATTTTTCCGTAGCGTTTGCGAATGTCAGTGTATGAGTGAGTAACTCACACAGATGCAAAAGCGCATCATCAAAAGTAGCGACAAGAATGATAAAGCAAACGAGGGCAAAAACCCCGCTAAAGGCGGTGGAAAAAAAAAACCAACAAATAACACAAAAGCAACAACAACAAGAACATCATACGGGGAGTGGAGCCATTAAGCATTATCTCTTAGGTAAAGAAGGGGGTTGAAGTCGGGGGGTCGGAGCCAGAGGCAAACGCAAGTAATGCGCACATATACACAACAACAACAACAACAACAAAAAAAGCAATACAAACAGTGAGTACCCAACATGGTGGAGAGAGAAAGAGATGGCAATGGAATGGGGGGGAGGGACGAAGGGGGTTGGAGGTGGAGGCAAGTCGCGTCGCGCAATGAACGTGTACAAACAAGAAAAACGAACACATAGCGGCGTAATGTAAAATCGTTGTTCTATACAAAACTGAGAGCCTGTTGACATTCAGTACATTTTGTTACTTTTGTGCACGCAGACGGCTTTTGCTGCTAATGATGATGATGATGCCTACTCTACAGCAGAGACCCCCAACCAGAGCAGGCAGGAGAAGCAAAAGGAGTCGTCAACGTCGTCGTCATCATCGTCGTCGTCGGTTATTGTAAGTGGTGGCTTGTGTAATGTTCCCTCCATTGAAAACTGAGGATTATCTCTCCTCCACTTGCTCCATACGGAATCACAGCATGTACGTACGTATGTACGTACATGCGATTTGCTGTAAACTCATTGTCGACATCGTGGTCGCCATCGTTGTCGTAATGGAGACACCCTGGGGGCAAAGCAATCTTCACTCGCATGGTGCATGGTTGTGTTACATTGGGAAAAGGAGCCCAGATTTTGTAGCCAGCAATGCACTTTAAACAAAAGCGAATACAAAAAATACAAGCCAACAACAACAGCAGCAAAAAGTATAAATGCAAAAACGTATTTCTCTCTACTGCGAGCAGCGAGAAAAGAGAGAGAGAGCCAACATATGGGGCGGAGCAGGTGCGGTGCGCCCCCGGCGAGGAGGTTTTCTTAAATAACCTCGAAAGCCGAGTTGGCGTTTGTATACCCTTGCAAGTTTTTGTGAGACGCGTTCCTTACATTTACGTAAAAAGTAGAAAACATAAGCCTGACTAAACATTGGTTTTCGGGACGATCATTTCTATGGGTCCTATATTATATAATAGATCGATCTTGATCAAATTTGGCACTAACTAACAAATACAAATTTTTAAAAGCTATATGATATAGTAGTCCGATCTTATTAAAAATTTTAAGGACGTTTGAATGCAAAACAAATTAAGATTGGTCCAGGTTGTTGCTAATGCCATTAAAAGCATTCGAGTTACTGAAACGAAACACTACTTTCGACCGATATGGTCCGATCTGGCTGAATCCAAGATAAAAGTATACAAAAAGCTGCAAGACCGCTTTAGGAGGAGTTTGGGTTGATTCTGATC
The DNA here is from genome assembly GCA_024703675.1 of Drosophila nebulosa. Taxonomy (NCBI): domain Eukaryota; kingdom Metazoa; phylum Arthropoda; class Insecta; order Diptera; family Drosophilidae; genus Drosophila; species Drosophila nebulosa. Next base: position 2,832,414 of record CM045724.1, on the reverse strand, counting down.
AAGAATAAACTTACTTTTCAGGGTCGAAGACGCTTCCTTCTTAGCATAGCAAATCTCTGGCCAAAATAAATTTACCCTTTTTGTAAGGGTATAAAAAGGCGACTTCTCCTCTATGTGTGTATGCGTGTGTGTGTGTGTATGTTACGATTCAAAATCTGTGCTGCGGGATCGGGGAAAGATATAGTCACGTCATTGCTCTCAATTTTCTGTCAGCCGTTTGCATTGCCTTCGTCTCTTTGAATGTATTGGTATGTGGAGGTCTCTGTTCCGTTGCACTTGCATTGGAGCTCTCTCGGGTTTTGAAAGTATGCGTGTGTATGTGTGTACGTTTAACGAAGTGAGCAAGAATGCACTTCTACAGTGGGCTGAAACCTAAGTAAAAAGGAATATTGCAAAGAACTGTTGATATTACAAACTTATTGGTAGGATCTTTACCTGATAACTAAATGAAAATAAAACAAGCAAGTAAATCAATAAATTCAATTTTTATTTAAGCACGGCATGGCTTGTCTTGTATATGTGTGCCAAAGTCAACACGAAGCATAGCTCTAAAGCTTTGGAACTTTCAGTCTGTATATGTATGGATATGTATATAGCCAAGAAAATAGCGATATCTATATCAAGAAATATGTCATATTATTACATTGCGTATCAATATCCGAAATCTTTTTAAAATTATAACTGTAAATAACAATGAATATATATATGTTTATATATATTTCCTTCTTCAAATTAAATATAAGTTACCTTTATGTTCGAACATGACAAATTGTTCACTAAGGTTTCCATTCGAATTATAGCCCTCTGTTCTATCTGTCTTGTTAACTGATTCGATCGTCTTACTCTGTTTACGAGATAAAGATTCAAGATTTTGTTCCTCTTTTATACTTGCTAAAGGGAAGTTTGCTCTATGTGCCTGGTAATATTTAAAATTTTTTTGCGTTTCTATTTTAACGTGCGAAAAAATTTACCTATTCAAAATATTTTATATTGCTGGATCGTTTGGCGACTTTAATATACCCTTCTGCCCTATGGGTGTAAGGTATAATTACAAACTCTATGTACATAGATAAAATTGTTTTTTCTTAATTCACCATATAGCTTGACCTGTGGGTTAAATAAATTTAGTTTCACTGTGCGTATACCTTAAAAAAACGTTTAACTGCATTTTTGTTTCCGCGCTCTCAATATCGTGCTTACGAACTCACTTTGAACAGAAAAAAAAAACGGGCAATGCACTCACTCACACACACACACACAAGAACTGGGGCGCTGCTTTGCGCTCCCCAATCAACGAAGCACAACGAGTGCATGCATTGCCAGGTTAAGGTGACTGCTCTCTCTCTCTCTCTCAATCGTACGTCGCCCCCTCTCTCCAAAAGCCCGTTCACTCGTGTTGCAGTTTTATTACAAAAAAAAAACACACACAACATCGGTCGGAGAGAAGCGCTACTTGCGTGTCGGTGCTGCGGCTCTGTTACAAAATATTGACGAAGAAAAATCATACAACGTTTTTTTTTTAAACTTTTTTTTCAACCATTTTTCATTGGTACGCAATGCAAACGCTATGCATTAGCTGGGGGAATCCACTGATGTTTGGCTTTGTGGCCCGCTGGTTGCTCAATCATAGGCAGCAAGGAGAGGTTCTAGCCTTGCACTTGCATCTATTATTTTTCTTTTTAGGGGAAAACTGACAACAGGAGGATAGGAGTTTTCCTACAATAGGAGGAATGAACGATAGATGCAACCATGTGGTTGGTTGGACTGGTCGTTGGTCTTGCATCTCTGAGCTCCATCTAATAGAAAAACTGAAAGAGTTTTCCACAAGCAGTCAAACTACGTTTCGTCTGGGCCTGTGTCTGCGTTTGCTTTTGCGTCTGCGTCTGGGTCTGGGTCTGGGGGAGATGGACACATCGGGAGATGCACTTTTTCAAATGTGTGTGCAGCGGGGCATAAAATTTTCCATGAGCTTGCTGCAAACACTCCGCTCGCACACAAAAAAAAAAAAATAAAAAAAAAACAGCGGGAGGAGCACCGGCACCACAACTCACACATAGATCAGACATGCATAGAGAGTGAGAGCGAGAGACCCGACCCGAATGGAAGAGGCGTCGATAGCAACGGCGCTCATAGAAGAAATTGCATGACGACGTTGTCGGCAACGTCAATGTAATTGCATTTTGAAAGGCAAAAGTGCAGTAGGCGGAGCCTTAGGCGGGTTACAAAATAAAGGCATAATGTAGTAGTAGGTTCCTTGTTATACCCTTTCTAATACATTTAGTCAGTCAGTATTCTGTCAATATATTTCGTTTACATTTTAATACATTTAGCGCACACTGAAATTTTTTTTTTTTTTTTACAAATTTTTATCAATGGACAATCTTTGGCGCATTCAACTGTGGGCCGCAGAAAAGGCCCGCTCATTCACATATTCCCCAGATCAATTGATTGAATTATATATCAATGCATATCTAGCAAATATGACTGCCGAATTTTTTCTTAATCCTCTTAATATATCGATGACCCGACTTCGAATTATAGACGATCAAATGGATGATCCCCTGGCAAAACTCTATAGAAATCGTTGTCTATTTGGGTCTGCTCAGCGTTTTAAGGAAAATTGCTTTACAAAGCTTTACGGCGGCGGCTTCTCAACTCGGCTAGTTAGATATATTTACATGGATAGTTTAAAGATGATGGACTCCCAGAACTATATACGAGATAGATTTACTGTAATGGATGCTAATGGCAAGCCGCAATTAGGAATTTATCAAAATTTAACAGTGGGCTTTATAAGTAGAATGACACTGACGATGGTCGACAATAATCCCATTGAAATGATTAAATTGCAAATGCAGAATGAAAGACGACGTCTTAAACTGGGCGTGGCTACAGGCATTATACAGAGTCTAAAGAATCTCTATGTCAAAGGAGGAGGTAGGCATACATACATATGTAATTAACGAAATTTGATTGGTTTTTTATAAATTTATTTTTGTTCAATTTTTTTCAGCTGGTTCGAAATATTTTCGCCTTAGGTTTCGATAAACCTAAGCAGATGATGGTCAAAAGCATCTTATAAGAGTGTTTTGCTGAAACCGATGATCCAATATACCCTGCTTACTAAGTTTGCATCTAAGTAGGTTTGCGATCTTCTGGCTAAAAGTGTTGCAATACATGGAAGCTTCTAAGGCCTGTATCTGACAAGTGTATTTGTATATTTCTACGTTCTCAAATGAAACAAAAAAAAAACAAATCTTACGAAAAACGCAAAAAAAAAAAACACAAATTCGCTAAGAAATAACGTTAAAGTGCAATGCACTCACTGGCCGAGTACATTGGCCCCAAATGGTAGACCTGATATCTCTCACACACACACACACACACACACAGAAACACTTGCCACTTTAGCTCATGTGTTTCGTACGTTCTCCTCTTCAGATACACTCACTTACTCACTCAACAACGTTGTACGACCTTCTGCTTTTGTCCTATTGCCATCTCATTTTCACTGCGACAACGGCGACGACGTGCATCTATCTATAAGATACTGGGCGCCTGATAATTTAACATCGCATGACGCAAACTCCACCGAGAACGTACATTTTTTGGGCCCAGTGCAATCGCGTTTCGGAACCGGATAAAAAAAAAAACGTGTGACTTTTGCGGTGGTTGTGTGTTTGTGGTGTTGGTGGTTTACGTTTATTATTATTTTTTTTAAACCATAGAAAATCATTAGAAACGACGCCACAGCTACCAAGTTTTCATAGAAATAGCAAAGAGCAGCAGACTTTTGCGCCGACAGTTACCAACGCCGAGTTGAGTCCCTTTCTTCACCTGAGAAGACTAGGAAATGGGCTGCTGCTTGGGTCTGCATGGGTGGCTGTAAAATTAACATAACAAAACAAACGGCAACATACAACATTCATTTTGGCGAGGAGAACGGGGGGGTACATCATCATCATCATTATCATTATCATGATGATGTGAAAGATATTTCCTATGATGAGAAATGGGTGAAATTGCTTTCGAATTTTCAATTATACACTTCTTGGAGCCTGTTCATTTATATTTTAAACACACAAACGAAATAATGGTTTATGCGCCTCCCTCAACGCTGTTAAGGCACTGCTAAGGGCACTGCTTTTGTAACGTAGCTTTGGCTAATTTTTTTTTGATTGAAGTTATAGTAGTAGCCACGCCCATGCCTTCTAAAATTATAATTTATTATTATTATATTTCGTTTGCTTAATTACACCAGGAAAACAGAAGGCACAAGTTACACAGAAAACCAAACCGAACCAAACCAAACCCAGGCCAGAAACAGACGACCCCCTACCAAATACCACCATATGTATGTACATACATATATCCATAACCATGATTGTTCGTTTGCTTCGTTTGGAGCAAAAAATCGAAAAAGATGGCTACTAGCTGGGCGGGCTAACAGAAATCATAGCAAAGTGTATATTGGGGTACAGTTTTATGGCTCCGATTTGCTTTTGCTGCTGCCAGTTGGGGAACCATGCTCTTCTTGGGGAAGAAGAACAAACGATAGAGAACGAATTGAGGAGACAACAACGACGTCTCAACATCGTGAACGCCCCCTCACGTAATATACTACATACCCCATAAGCTTTGTCAGACGGAGCCCCATTTAGTCGCAATTGCGGCCCGCGCACACACGCCGACATGGGGAAGGTCTTGACTAGCGTAACAGGCATACAGAATTTAGATGGCATAGTCTGGCTTGCTTGTTTGCTTGCGCGAATGGTTGACTGGGGCCCCACGTGTTGGCCGACCCCCACAATCGCGTATCAGTAGCGTTTTGTTTTGTTTGCCCCTCCTCCTCCTCCTGTTGGTTGCGTCACAATAATGTGAAATTTTTTTCTTTTTTTGTTTTTTTTGGTGGTGTTGTTTCTAAATTACCTTAAACGCCAAATGCCAAATATGAGAAATGGGTTGGTGTGGGTGGGCGGTTTGTTGTTTTGTGACATTTGTAAATGAAAATTATTTTCTTTTCCATTGAATTGAGCTTAAAAGTATGAAATAAAATCAATATTCTAATGCCCATAGATTCTTTGTTAAAAAAAAAGTCCTTAATATTTTTTTACATTTGTTTAAATGGTTTCGTGCAAAACCCTCTGAAGCAGCGTTTAGCCACGTCCATGTATGTATGTATGTATGTATGATACGGCTAACCGCAAGGTCTGATCAAAATGCATTTGCCAAAATTTAAGTGTTACCCCCCCAGAAAGGATACTTTCATTTCATGCCAAACGAGAGAGTGCAAACAATTTTTAGTGAAATTTTCGAATAGGCGAACAGCAAATTTGTAGGGTTCGGTTTGGTTCTGTTCTGCTCTGCTCTGCCAACACCAGCGCCAGCGCCAACGACACCGCTGATGATGATGATGATGATGATGATACTCATATATACTCGCATGTTCGCTGTTGTATGCCCGCCCCATTTACGTTTTTTGTTCATGCGCACGCCGAGGAGAACTGTTCTAAATGATGACGGGAGCAACACAGAAAACCAGCCAGCCACGGCCACTTAGAATGATAAAAAAAAAAACACAAACAACACACAACAACCGCGAATGAGCACACACACACACATGCATATGTATGTTCAGGGGAGCACAAACACACACACACAAAAGGAACATTAACAAAAGGGCGCTAAGGCAGGGGGCAAGGCAAGGGATCTCGAACTCACTCACTCACTCACAAGCGTGTCGCTCACTGACTTTGAAACACATTTGACAGGGAGCCTAAGTGGTCAAACAAACACAACACAAGAAGAGTCAATCCCTCAAAGGAAGCAATATTTCTGTTTCAGTTCAAAGTTTTTAAAACGGGGTAAAGCAGTGTTTACTGGCTACAGAAACAAACTATTACTATCTCCTTCTAACACACAAAACAAGACAACAAACAATCTAATTCACCTCCAAATGTTTCAGGAGGAAAGGTAAATGAACTACTACACACATGTGTACATACAAGTGTATATGTATTGGTGTGTGTGTGTGTGCGTGTGTGTACGTCCATGACTCTCTCATTCAATGCCAAGGTGACCGCGTTTGTTGTCTCCATCTCACTCTCGCATACACAATTCACTCAATTCGGTTGTGATTGGGCGCCAGGCGCATGTCAACCTGCTGCATATTTCTGCGTCACTGTTACCGTTAAAACTTAAACTGAAAACAGTTCAAACATTTTTTACAACATTAATCGAAAACACAATCCCTGTGTGTACCCGTGTGGTTCGTTTCAGTCTCACTCGTGCCAATGCCATGAGTTCAAGAGTTACAGTGGAACTAAAAGTTGATTACGGATCACCTTTAATATTTGTATACTTAAATTTCCACACAATGTTAATTTTCGCGTTCCTGCTTGAAATAGGAAAATTATTTAGGTTACTGCACCATTTGTTTTCGAGAAAGATATTTAAAGTTTTACAAGCATTGTTTTTTGGTAATGTTTGTTAGGCAATTCCAAGCCACTGTGCGTTGCCATGAGCCACAAGAGCGAGTGAGTGAATAGTGTGAATGCGTTATATTCGTAGCGGTTTTGTGAATTTGATTAGGCGGCCAGAGAGAATAGGCAGATCAAATGCATACGCTCGTCACTAGCGGCGGCAACTGTGACCGAACTGTATAAACTACAAGTGCAAAAGAGATGAATATACTACATGTTTGCTCATCATTGAGTGGTTGACACTGGAATATTTGCTCTTTTCTCTGGGCGCCTGTTAACTGTTTTAGTTAAAGAGCAATCCATTTTGTTTTGGCGAATTCGAAAAAGGAGCACCGCCATTGTTTGCCGTTCACATTGCTTGTGTGTGTGTGTTTACGTGTGGTTATCTATCTATCTCGCACATTCATGTAGAACTAGGACAAAATTGCTGAAAAAAAAAGGGATTAAGTAGCAGAAAGGAGTTGTTGTCAGTGAGTAAGAGTGAGTGGAACGGGAAAGATGATTGGAATTTCTTCTTTTTTTTATTATTTATTTTTTAAGCTTTAATTGTTGTCAAAGGGCCTTGAAATATTTAAAAAATATTCACTTAATGTTTAAGCTTAAAGCGCTATTAAAGACGAAAGCGCTAAATAAACAATTTTATTGTTGCATTTGACTAATCCATGAATTACTGTGCAATTCACGTTGTTTTAACTCGTGAGTACAATTTGTTTAACAATATTAAGTCCTATATATGTATGTACATACATATGTATTTATGTATGTATGTAGCTTAAAACACAGCAATTCTAAGTGTCTGCGAATTGTTAAGTGTTTTGTTGTATTTAAAGAACTTTGCTTCTCGTTCTTCTTATTGGGTGTGGCTTTTTAAGCTTCTCCGGCCAGACATGAGAACTTTTGTTTTACCAAAATGAGCTTGTGATTTTCATTGAGAACCCGGGATTGTATGTGGGTTACGCTCTATGGACGTCGCGATATGCTATGCTCGTTTCTTCTTTCCCTTTCCCTTAAGTATTATGGCTTTTGTGATAAAACTTGCAAACACAAAAAAGCATTAACCTAGCGCTTTTTAATGCCAAGTATTGAAGGTGTTTGTGGGTGTAAGTATACAGTCGATGTGCTTTTGGATTTAATCAACTTTATATATGTATGCATATATTTTGGTGCCTAAGGTAAGTAGGGAATAGCAATTTATGATGTACATATGTATGTCCAATAAACCAATAAAGCCATTTCACATTAAGCTGTATGACATGCATTCATGTGAATTTCTTCTTAAAAAAGAGGATCAGCTCATTGACTCATATGTACATATCCTTGTGATATTTGTAAACTATGCATATTTTAACGATCGTACACATTTATCAACTTCCTTCGTTTAAATTTAAACCTCCTCAGAGCGATCGCTTTCACTTTGCACTTATGTATGTTTGTGCATAAAATTATTTGCAATTATTTTCTTTTTTAATGCATCGCTTTTGGTTAAAGTTCTCCGAACGCTTAAGAACTTTTACCCAATCGAAGGAGAAGAGAAGCGAGAGGGGGGCTGCAGCTTGCAAAACAAGTTTAGAACTTAAAATGATTTAGCTTGAACTTTCTGAGAGGGAGAACAGCAAAAAGAGAAATAAGACCCTACCATCAGAATATAAAAAGGGGGTGAATCGCAGACAAAACCGCGGAGACTCTCACAGGTTAAGAAGAATCCCCAGAAGTTTCGGACCGAGCGATTGTCCCCACGCTCCCGTTCAGACACCGCCAATACATACACACATGTGTGTAAAAGCACTCGGAGGTGAACTTGACAGATTTAACTTTTTTCAAGTTTTGCGTTTCGGAATACCAAAAAAGAAAAAACAAACAAACTGAAAACTTTGGCAAGTTAATTTTGTATGGAAGCTACAGTTTTTGAAAGTTCTTGTACTGGGCGCTGAAAATCGTCGAAGGCTTTAGTAGGGCGATATTATGTTTTATATTTGAACGAACAAGAAAAAAAAAACAGGTCGTTGGCCAGAGGGAAGCGGAATGGCGGGGCTCGATCCGCATTCGAGCCATGAGCTTAAACTTAAACAGCTTTTATAACAACAGAAAAAACACACTTATTTGTATATTAATTATCTGTTGCATTTCAGTTCAACGAGTCCTAAGAATAAAAACAAAATACAAATACAAATTTCACTCGCAATTTCAATCGTTACTGCTCCACCATTTCGGAATCTTTCCGGGAATGTAGCCTTCGTTGTGTCTACAAAATAATACGTTCAAAATGGCCTGCCTGCACATACCGACGACGGCGACAACGACAACGGAAGCCACCGCCGCCAAATTGCACAACTCGGTGTAGAATTATTGTAATCCCAACCAGGCGCACAAAATGACTCAGCAAGGGGCTCTCCCCAAAAAAAAATCATGCTTCGGAGTGCTTTTCGTTCAAGTGTGCGTGTGTGTGTGTGTGTGGGTGCGAGTGAAATGGCAATAGTGTGTAGCTTTTATCTTTAATGGCCGACACTCTCTCACTCAAAAGCACCCCTCTCTGTCTGTGTTGCATTGTGGTGCGGCTTTTGCTTACTAATTTGCCTGAGCGCCTGTTGAGAAATTCACAAAATGCCAAAATAGCGCGGAACGTATAAATCGGGTACACGTTCCCGCAGTAGGGAGGAGAAAACGCTGTTTTATTGGAAAAAAAGTGCTAAAACGGCTAAAAAGGAAATGAATTTGCGATTTCACCTAAAATGCAAGCAATCGAGTGAGCAAAACAAATAATTGTATTTCAAAAAGGAATAAATTTCATTTGACAAACAATTTCACTTTAAATAAATGTGAGTTTTTCAAATAAATTTGAAATTTTAACGTATTTGCTGTTGCATCCGTTTGGCAATTTTTGTTAGTTCGGTTACTCTGACAACTCTCGAAACATCTGTGTTTCTATATTTATCACTTGCAACTGCAGCCATAAGAAATTGCACATTTGAAAACTGCAAAATAATTGTGGAATCCGTTTATTTTGGTAAGTAATTCTTCACAAAATTTTATTTTAAGCGAAATACTAAAAACTTAAGTCACTCGTTAAGGTAAATATATTCAAGTTTGATTAAAACTTATTTTGGAGTGCCGTTTTTTTTTTGAATACTTTCAGCAATTACATAACTGACAATTAGAAAATTATGGCGCTACCTGAGGGACTATCAAACAAAATGAAGACTTTCCAAGTGAGTTCTTTAAATATTCGTAATAAAAAACGATTTCCATGTTTTGTTTTTCTTACTCCTTGCAGGCTGTCAACGATCTACCTGTTTTCCTGAAGGGTGGTCCAGCGGATAAGATTCTATTCGGCATTACAGCAGGTCTGTGTGGCCTTGGCATTGTTAGTTTTGTACATTTGGTGTACACTATGGGTTTCGCCAAAAAGAAGGCCTAAATTGATGATTTTGGTTTTCCAGCTAAACGAAACAATGAATTAAATAAATAATTTACTTATTTAATTGTAATGATATAAAAAAAACATATTGGTGGAAATGCTTACAGTGATTTTTCAAAGTGACAAAATCAGATTTGAACACTGGTAATTTGAATATTTAGAGAATGCTGGTTAATTTTTAAAGGCACTGCAGCTTCTTAAATAAGATTGAGATTTGTATTGAAATTTCGCAAAATTCCCAAAGAAAGTCGAAGGACCACAAACGATGGTCCTTTTGCGGTTACAGAAACCACATCCATTGCTTTTGGAGCAACGTTTAATGCCTGTGAATCCATTTAAAACTTTCTACTTAATACAGAAAAAAAAACAAATTAGTTACAATATTTAAGACTAAGACTATCAGAAGACGCCTTAAAGAGCTTTTTACTTGGGTTCATAGCACAATAAATGTCCTAAGTCTCGAATTAGAAGAATGTGCAAGCTTGAATTTAATTCGCAAGGGAGCAACAAAATAAGTCCATGACATATGCAGGTATTAGGTACTAAGTATGTGATGCATTTCTGTATGATTCATAAAATTTTAAACACAAACAAAGTTAGTGTTTTCTACGGTTTTGGGGGAGAAACGGACAAAAAAGCGTTTGCGACTTCATAATTTAAAAATTTCTAACAGTGCTCCGAAATGATGCTGTTAGGCTAACAGTAGTGCTCAATATTGCCGTTAAACATCTGGCAGCGCTGTCTTTCTTTATTCCGTGTGGTGAGTATTTAAACAGTGTGGCGAGTTTGACATCGGGTTTGTTTTGTTTTTGATTCTAAAGCAAGAAATTAAATCACCGCATACGCAAGCAATTCTAATTGCCTTTATTAAAAGAAATATGGAGCCGAATGATGAAGTTGTCGAGCGCCAGAAACTAGTGCCAAATGATGTGGAAACCGAAGAAGAAGCTCAAAGTCAAAGCGCACCCAAATCCACCCAAACTCCAGCATCGCCAGCTGTGCCAAATGTACGTTACGTGTGGTTGGGGGGGAGGACTATGATGGCTTGGGCGGGGCATTGGCAGCAATCTGTAATATTAATTGTTATTAATTTGTTGCAGATCAAAATCAAAGGTATTTCCAGTGGTGAAACGACACGCAGTCGCAACTCGGCCTCCTGTTCCATAGAGCGTACCATATCTGAGACAAATAAGGAGAAGGGCAGCAGTGGGGGAGGCGACCAAGGGCAGGCAACAACAGCCGCTAAAGTCACATATGTAAATGAACGACGACCACGCCCACAAGCCAGTGGTGGCGGTGGAGACGAACGTTTTGAATTCAAAACGCGACCAAGAAAATTGCTCAAAGGTTTGTTTTCTACCCAAAATAATAATTTAACTAACGGCTTTTCTCTTGCTCCTTCTCCAGTTACTGTGGACGCTTTTGTCGCTGTGGTATCGATAAGACACACGCACACGCACACACACACACATATTTTCATAGTTCTCATATGATTAATTTCCTTCAAGCCTTTTGGCCTTCATTTAGCCGATGACGCACTTAATCCAATGACCAATTTGCCATATGTTCACTTTTCACACTCTACTCAAACTTTTCTGTAATTATAACCATTTACCACCTCCAATTTGTCTTGAATCTAGTCTACATATTGGGAATATTCTAGGGGATTATGGCAAGCTTCTACTAGTTTTATTCGGTCTTTTGTTGAGACGTTTGTAGGCAAATTGTTTATATTTATCGTTAAATTTCTAGAAATTTAACTATTTTATAGATAGAAAACGTATATATTGGTAATTATTGTATCTATCTTGCTAGCTTAAAATTTCTCAAGTTTCCCAAAAAACAATATTTCTTCATGTCTAGTTAAGGTCTTAAGAGATCAACTAATGTGAATACATCTTTTGCCCTTAACGTTCCGGTGTAAAGTAGTGATGATTATTAAAAGTTTCGTGCGCATTTAGAAAATAATTCTAAAAGCGTTCTATCCTTTCATAACCTTTTCCATCTAACTAAAAGAAGTTTTGCGATTTGAATAAAGTTTAAAATGAACCTTTTCCTTTGTATGTATAGAAAGTAGTTTCTTCTTCAATTTTACTTTATTTATTTTATTGTAACTTTATTTTAGTAACTTTGTAACAATTTTACAACTTTCCATTACTAACATTTAATTTGTACTTAGTTAATGTATTAACTTTTATGTTTTCAGCTTTTAATTTTTTTATGCATTTGATTTTTTATTTGTATATTTCTTTGATTTGTTTATTTTCATGATTTGATTTGATTTGTAATATTAAATTATGTTACGGCAAGCAGATCGAGATCAGTTGGAACCCACCCATAGCAGTGCACATAGTTTGAATAGCATTACACTGGTGAGCAGTGAGTGGCTATCGACAGATCCTAACCTTAGCAATGGCAACAACAACAATAACAACAACAATGATTCCACCAAGATCAATAATAATGATAGCAATGCGAATACACCGCGATCGCAAAGGCGCAAAATTCCCCCATCGACGCTATCAATGCCAAATGCCAATGACAGCAGCGTTCACAGTGACAAATTTGATAATCGTCCGATTAAACATCATTCCTTTGTTTCCGAAGTGCCCGATGTGAAGCATATGGAACGAGCCTTACTTGGTCTACTCGATGATTTTCATTCGGGCAAACTGAAGGCTTTCGGTGAGTTGAATTGAAATCTAATTGTGCTTCAGTATAATTATGATTTCTTCATAATTTTATCAATCCCAAGCAGGTTCGGGTTGCACCATGGATCAGATGACCAAAATTCGGGAGCAACAGGAAAGTCTAGCCAAATTGCATTTTGAATTGGCTGCCGCCGAAGAAGATTCCCTTGAGCATGGCAATCAGTTTAATGCGACCAAAGCTCAGGAGAATATGTTGCAGCTGATGCAACGATTGGAACAATTGTCCATTTCCATTGAACAGCTGCAAACAAGTCATACGGGTCTCTGAAATATGGCCCACATGCAGACATTATCCACACGAATTAAGGAACGTCTGCTTTGGCTTTGAAAGAAGCAAATTAAACTAACTTCGGTGCATCGAAGTTAATAGCTACCCTTGCAGTAACGCAGTGATCAAATGTGTTCTACCTACCAACTCCCGAGTAAATAGAGTTAGCTAGAGAATATAGCTAACATGTTCTTAACCTTTACCATTTAAAGACACTGAGTTACCCAGTAGGCAAAGTGGAGCTCACTTACTCGATACACTGTCTATACTTGTCCAGATTTAGATGTATAATTGTTATGGAAGCCCATTGGGTCTAGGGCTGTTGGATTTTCTTCTGCAAGGGCGTATCCAAATTTTTTACACGAGATTAGCAATTATTTCCAAATTGTAATAAGAAATCATCAATTCACTTAGGACTTGTGTAAATATTTAAGTTACATACATGAATACATACATTTAAGTAGTAAGATTTAATAAGCTTCTTATGCTAAAAAAAAAAAAAAAAAACAAAAACCAAAACAAAACAAAACCTATGACGATGATAAACAAAAAAAAAAAAACTAGAAAAGTCAACACTCGCAGTGATTCAATTTTGGATTCTTCTTGAATGGTGCCAAGGTCAAATTGGTGCTAAAGCTTCAATATATTTGTTTAAACTATTGTTTGTTAATATAGTTATTTGCAATATTAAAGAAAAAAAACTGTAAACAATAAACAAAAAGTTATCATTTTTATAATAACACAAAAGTTTCTGATTAGTGTCAATCAACGAAATTCAATCTGAACTGTACTTCAACCTTTGGACAAGTGCATTTCTCGTATATAGGAAATTTGTGTTTTGTGGTTTAATTTATGCATTTGTATTCAGTTGGTGTCCTCGCCGTTTCGACTTGGGGAGACAACGTTCTTCTCCTCCTGCTTCTTAGTTTTTTTTTTGTGCTTCTTCATGTTTGTTGGCTTTTATTTTTCTTGCGGCTGGTTTTTGTTGTTGTTGTTGTTGTTGTTATTGTGATTATTGTTACTTTTTGTGATCGGGAAAAGTAATTTGTTGCTTGTTCTTCTTTTCTCCGTTCGTTTTTTTTTTTGTTTTTAATGTTTTTGGGTAAATCCGGGTTTTAAATAACAAGAATCATACACTGAAAGAAATTTACAAATATTTTTGCTAGTAGAGAATATTTGTTACTTAAATTGTAGATATGTATTTCTCTTTTTAATTTGCAATTTCTTAAAAGAATTAGCAGTATTTAAATACCAAAAAAAAAAACAAAAATCAGATTTAATTGTTAATTGAAAGTTTTATTTCCTTTGTTTTTTGACAACTTGTTTTATGAAGATTAGGATCAACAAAGCTGCTATATTAGCTTACAGGATAATTTATCCTTTATAAGTGAAATTTGTCTTTGTAATAACAAAAATTTTGATTAAAAATGATGCTATTGACATTGAAGGATCGTAAAAAATATTAGTGGGCGCCAAAGCCGTGCGCAGAGGGGAGTTTCCGGTGTTAGATTCTGCGCACAAACCTGGTGGATTACCAAGTTTCCTCTTGAAAGGATTTTTTAATTCAATTTTTTTTTGATAATTTAATCTAAAATATAGTTAACTAAGAGTCTTAGACTTAGACTAAATCCAGTTTGTTTCTTGCAGTGTACTCCCACTTGTTGTGCTTGTTGTTGTTGTTGTTGTTGTTGGCCGACAACCGGCCATTCCCTTTTACATTTTCTCTGCGGTCAGTAAGAGAACTTTTGTGTTCATTTCGGTGGTTCGTTTGCTTAGGTTAGCGGTTTAGTGCATTCCACACGCTGAACATCATTTGCGTCAAAAGAAGAAGAACAACAACAACAACAAGAAGAATAAGAAGGGGGGGGGGGGGGTTAAAAGAGAAACAAAAGAACAACAAAAATGAAGAAATAAACGCTTGGACCGACGCATCCGCTACGCTGCATACAAATGCAGTTTGGCTGTCTTTGAAGTTGGAGGCGGGGCCATCCCCATCCCCATTCCCATCACCATCACCATCACATATCTATCCCAATTGCCAGTGGCAATGCCACTTCCATTGTCCGGCGTTCCATCACGCGCCAAAAGGGTCGCCGGTGTTTGTTGATGATCGGTTGTTTTGGTGGAATTGGAATTGGAATGGGAATGGGCAATGGGGAATGGGGAATGGGAATATCCGCGCTGGCCCAACCCTAGAATGCGACAAGTGTCTCTCGAGTTGTGGAGCCGGTGTCGACGTCGATGTCGATTGCGCTGGGTGCAATCCAGGCAGGCGCAGGCGATCAGGCAACAGGGAGGGGATCGTTGTCGTCGGATCGTTGGCAGTTCATCGAATCGAGCGAGTGTTATGTAAAATTAAAAGAAGAAGTCATTAAATATGTGAAGCGCATATCAAATTTCGTATGAATTGAACTTACTTGGCTTTTGGTCACATGAGAATTTGATGAACTGCCATGAAAGCCGGACAAAGTCGTTGATGCCATCCATACCTTGATTGATGGTGGCGGGTGCGGTTGGGTTAGGGGAGGGTAGAGAATTCAACACTTGTTGCAGGTTTCCAAGGCGGTGGAATGAGTGCAAAAGACTGTCAGAGATTGTGTGTGGGTGTGCACTTCATTACCATGAACTTTGGAACTGTCTCTCTACTGCAAAGTTAATCCTCTCTTGGCATCTATCTGAGGCGGATACGGCAGGCAACAGCAGACACAAAAAGCTTTGGCTTGCGGAAATTACGTTGCTGATGAGTGGAGCGAGAGCACTGTGAAAAGCGGAAGAGCACGAAGCTCTAGAAGCCAACTCCACCTACATACATCACCCATCACCCATACACCCACCTCCTACTCCTTTCTCGTGCTCAGTCTTCTTCAGGAAGTGCGACAAAATTCAAACGTACTTTGTGTTCAGTCCATGGGCATCCTGCCTCTATCTCTACCTCCGTCTACGTCTACGTCTCCATCTCCATTTCTCTGTTGCGGAAGCAACGGAAGAGCAAAAATTGTGGGTGAGGCTGACAAGGGGGGGGAGCAGCTGCTGCTGCTGCTGGTGTGTGTGTGTGTATTGGTGGGTGTCTCATCTCTCGTTTTGTTGGGCTGGCATAAATGCGCACACGGCGAAAGGCAAAAAAGTTTCCTGCTTTGCTCCTGGCTTCCAGCTCCCAAAAGAGGAAGTGTCTGAACCAGGGGCGTACCTTAAAGAAGGACTCAAAAGGGTCATTAAATGCTTATGAACTTTAAGAGAGAGAGAGCGAGAGAGAGAAAGAAAGAGGGAGAGATTTACAAAGGTTTTTAGCATCCTCAAAGATCTCGGCCTAAACTATTTTCATCCTCCGCCCCTGAACTAGTGGCAAATGGGTGTTTGTCAGGAGGGAGGCTTTAGTGGGTTATGGTGATTTCTGTTATCCCAAAGCGCACAAAGGGGGCGGGTAGAAATCACAAAAAACCGTTTGCGAGAGGGCGACGTACTTTATTTCCTGAAAATGTCCTCGAAAATATGAACATTATATCCCGGAAACGGAAGCTGCAGCATTTGCAAGGAAGTGACGGGCAGGCGCAGCTGGGAAATGGAAATGCTATCCTATGCCTCCACCTACAACGCAACTGCTCCATTCCCTTTGGATGGGTTGATTAAAGTGGGTAAACAACTGACGATGACGTTGAAATGTACAAACACACACAGAGAGAGAGAGATATCGTAGTTGTGTGTGTGTGTGTGGAGGGGGAGGGCGGGGGGAGGCAGTTGGACAGCTGACTTCGTTGTCGCATCCTACAGGAAGCGTAACGGTTGCCGCTGGCTTCTGGCCATCCCCACGCCCCATGCCCGCCATCTTCTACCAGCATTCTATAAGGAATGCGAGTGGCAAAAGCCTTTACATCAAGGAAATGACGGAAGCAGCCTCAGCTCCGGCTCCGGCTACTGCTACCGGTTCTGTTTCTGTTTCTGTTTCTGGCATCAGCAGACTTTCTCCACTGGCATTGGCGTCTCCGGCCTGCTTTGGCAGGAAATCATCGTCCTGTGGACGTAAATTAAATTCCAAAACAAAGTCAATTTTTCTATACGAACATCAACTTTATGCTAACGGATGGATTTCTACGCTTAGAAGGCTAATGATGATTTATTAATCATTAATTTCTTAAGGTAATCTCAACCTGACAAAAAAGTTCAAAAGTTTTCAAAGTTTCTTTAATAGGCCATTTTGATATATTCATTTACAAAAGTTGAATTACAAATGTGGTAATAAAATTTGCAAAATTTCAAATGGTGAAGAGACGTAAAGAAGATATCAGGTGGTCTGCTCTAAGGGGCAGATCCAATGGGTGATACCTTCTTAGGCGGTGGGTCCAATAGATTTCTGTTGATCTAGATGAATCAGATGGGCCTGGGTGTGTCTTGATATCTCGTCTAGGACCCATTGTATACCGAGTTCGTTGTGGATTTCCATTCTAAGAGCCTTGTTTAAAAAATATTTGAATAATTTCACAGTTGGAGCGAATGTCTTTGAGTGGCAAAAAGATTTGAAAAATATATTTTACTAATTCTAATTTCTTAATCTGCTATAAATTGAAGGCATTTAACTGGAATCAAATCTTAAAAAGATAAAGTACTTTAAGGGAAATTATCATCCAGAATATACAACCAAAAACACTTGCGGTTAAAAACTAGTTGGAAAATAGTGTATAGCCCAGATCATGCCACTTCCGACTACCATTTGTTTCGATCGATGCAGAACGCTTTAATTGGAATTGGCTTCAATGCAGAAAAGGACATTAAAAATTTGATCGATTCTATCGCCAGAAAGATGGGGAAAAGTAAGGGCAAGCGTTGACCAATACTTTCAATAAGAAAATAATTTATAAGGATTTAATTTATAAGGATAATAATTTGTGTATAAATTATTTGAAAATAATCCCAAAATGTGAAAATGTGTCACTTTTATCTCACTTGCTTAAAGTCTTCTTTAAGCCAATTGACTAAGAATTTTGTAGATCATATACCAAAAGTAAGTAAGAGATTCTAGAACAGAGACATTGCTTTCTCAATCAGATTGGCTTCACTGGTTTCTATATACATATATGTATATATATGGGGGATGGATATGTAGAGGATAGAGTAATTTAACAGCAATGATTATCTGTCTCCTTTTGCAGCAGCAGAAGATCTCTTCTTCAATCTATGGCCAATGTACCGCTAGATGCCTCTAGACGACCATAAACAGAGATGTGAATTGCGAATTGAGTTCCAACAACAACTGGAAATGGTCAATTGGTAAATGGCAAAATGGCAAAAAAAAAAAAAACAAACTACAATAAATGTATCTACTGGCACACAGGCTGGGCGAGATCTGGCCTGGTGGTAAGCCAGTGCAGGAGATTACGTGAAAGGTGAAAGTTGTTGAGAACCGCAAACCAAAATAAATGAAAAAGAAGCTGCGTAAAAGAGAATGGTGTGTGTGTGTGTGTGTGTGTGTGTGGGAGAAGGGGGAGAACGGATGAACGTATTGTAACCTAAACATAGCAGGTCAGACTGCCAATCCGAATGTTGTGAGAAATTGAGAAATCGAACCGGACTCCACCTGTCGTCTGCGGCTGAACAGAGATTTCCGTATGCGAATGTGGAACAGTGGCACACACACAGTAGTCAATTGCTGTTCGTTCGTTCGTTTGTTCGTTTGTTCGTTCATCTTTTCATCTTCCTCTTGCCATTTATGGCGCTTGCGCCAAGTGCAGAAGTCGCCAAAGATGACGACCCACAGACCTGCTGATCCTCTCTTCTCTCTCTTACTACTACTTCTTCTTCTTCTTCTTCGTCTTGGTCTTCTGGTGCATTACCGCATTGCAAACCTGAATTCTTCGCGTCTTTCTTTTGGTCTATGTATCTTTTGTGATTTTTGCTTTTTTTTTTTTTGGCATTACGATTCCGGATGCTGTCTCTCGAGAGAGGCTCTCTCTCCCTCTCTCTTTCTTGCTCATTGTTGTTGCAACATGGTGGCAAAATAGATTATGAATGTAAGGCAGTGGGTGTTGGGATACCGAGTACATGATATGCCATACGATTAGAGTGTCTCGGTAGCGTGTCTTTTATTTATTTATTTTTTTTTTTTTTGGTTTTCTTCTCTTTCTACCTGGTTGTGTGTTTGAGGAAGTTATATAATCGTCTGCACCATCGCGATATATATTTTTTTATGCCTCAATCAGTTTAACATTTATAGGCAAAAGCTTGCGGATTATGTATGTGTGTGTGTGTGGGTGGGTGGCACAGGGTGCTCAGTTTGGCATTCAAGTCATCGTTAATACTAAGACCAGACCATGTAACCGAAAGTCTGATATGACTGTTTCCTCGTTTATGTATTTCACAAGCTTATTTCTAATAACTGTAAAGAGGATCGAAAGATCATAAAAGTGACTAACATTTGCTTTGGAATGCCATCCAATGGGGCAAACTACTTAAATAATTCCAAATTTATTGGAAATTCGAGATAATTTTTTATTGCAAATTCATCTTCAAATTCTTTTGCAATCGACTGTGACTAAAGGAATTTTAGTATGTACATTTAAAGTTTTACAGTTTGCTTTTCGGGCTTACTTACATATATAAAACTTTAAACAGTTTTCCCATTGTTTATTGGGGGGTTTTTTTTTTCTATTTTTTATTATTACAGAATTTGCATTTCCAGTGAGCCTAATAAAAAATTTTCATTGACCAACATTTATTCCTTCTCATTGAACTGCTGCTGCTAAAATTGGAGGGCACTTGAGGTCTTGAGGCTCAGGTGCCCAGGTGCCAAGGTGCTGAGAAGTGCTTTTAATTTATAATTTGTTAATATTATTTTTTATATGAATCTCGAGTGATTGAACAATTTTAGGTTGGCGGTTAATTTTATGACAGAACGGCACTCAAATCTGGGACTAGATTTACTAGTCTCGATTGAAGATTACATTTTAAAAGTTCTATTGCAGTTACAATTTATCTTAGGATAATAAGTAAATTATATGAGAATTACTTTTCTGTGTAGGCTCAACGATTGTACTTGATATTATACGGAGATTTCGAAATACAGTAAAAGCGATGGTGGTATGTCAAAATTGTTTATGCCTATTGATGCAAAGCAACTGAATATATAGCCAAATGTAAATATTATTTTTATAATTTTTATATGCTTTTAACAAATTTACATTTTCAAAATTTTGCTTAATTGTAGACTGCTTAGACTTCTCTTGTTTTAAGGCTGAGTTGAAGGTGCTTAAAGTGATTTTTTAAAAGGTTAATGTATTGGCAAGTTATAAGATCAAGGCTTACTAATTCTTTTAATCGTTCTATTTGTTACAATGCCTCGTTTTATTCGCCTTATGTTCTGTTGAAAATTGTTTTTTTTTTTTATATACATTTTTTGTATAAAAATATTAAAAAAAAGTCGTGTCCACGTCCGTCAATGAGAACGGATATTGTATGAAAATCTTGCTAAAACTCTTGGGACTGTATAATTCGGGACATGTCCGTCTAAAGAAGTTGTCCACGACTAAAGCTTTCATTGTATTGACCTTCCATCAACCAATTAATTTGTTTGGAGTCCAAATTCGATGGGTTGTTAGCCTTGCATGAAAGTGTAAGGTATTAAATTGCTTTGAGGAACTGTTATATCATCTCTTTTCTTCTTCTTCCTAAAGCTTATGTTGTTTTGGCAAGCTTTTTGCATACAAATTTAATTTAGTGTAAAGTTCCTTTAAGGTAATTATAGTATAAATCTTATAACAAACTCAATTTTGTAGAAAAATAGTTCCTTCAAGGCTTATAAAAAAAAATTATTTTGATCTTGAATTTTGTGCATCCATTGGGACACATTTGTACAATAGATCTTTAATTTTATTGTTCTTCTTTTTTCATACCATGGTGTGATAGACAATTTCCTTTTTATCACATTTTTACGCGCCATAAAGTCAAAAGGAAATCCAATGTCTTCTCAAAAAAAAAAAAAAAAAAGAGAAAAAAAGAATGACTTCCTTATTCCTAGCCTTTGCCTTTGGGACGTTCCCAGGCACTCGATGTACATAGATACTTAACAACAGCAACAACAAAAGAATAAGAGCAACCTGCTGCTTCTTTTCTATAATTAATTACACAGCATTTTCATTTTTGAGTGCCGAAGTGCACACAACAAGTATGAGTCCGGAGTCCGGATAGTCTGGAGTCCTCATTTGCTGCCATTTCCACGCTCCGAAACGTTCAATCTTTGGTTTTGTTCTGCTTTTAAACGATTTCCAAGAAATGCTCGAGGAGAGGAACATCATCAACGGATGTGTGCTAGAGATGTGCGTGCGTCTCCTCTCTCTTCCCCCACTCTGTCACTGTCTCTGGTTTTCTATCTCTATCCGCTTTTGGGCCTTAGGCCAGCTGATGATGATTAAGATGGGGGGAATAGAGAATGAGAATGGAGGATGAAAGAGGCCCCTTCGATCTTTGTATTTAATTGATAAAAAAAATTTCTACATTCCGTTGAGGCTCGAGAGACACAACAACAACAACATAGTTCTCTCTCGGTTTGTGTGTGTGTGTGTGTGTGTGTGTGTGTGTGTAAGTGTTTATCCTGAGCCACATATCGAATCTCAGTTGCACAATGCACTCGACGAATTCATGTTCCTCTTGCCTTGCTCATTCCACTGAAATTCGAAACCTTTCACCGGCTCTGACCCTAGTTTGTGGCTCCGTGGTAAGAGGTATATAACCTGCCAACACACTTGTAGATCTCCTTCGATCTTCATCCCTTAAGTGCACACACACACACACACAGCCAATCTGGTGTCGTTCTGGTTGGCTGGGGCCAGCCATAATCCTTACCAGCAACGATCGATATATGAGCGTTCGATCGGTTTTCCGTTTGGCTTTTGTTCCAGACAGTTGCCAGTCGGGTTTCCCACGGTTTCTTGTTGCTGGGTGCACATTTCATATCCTGCACGCACACACACACACGCACATACACACTCACATCCACACACTGATTCCTTTGGACCAACTGTTAACGTAAGCAGAGAGCGCAAAGAACTTCGATCCTTTTTTAATGGCGGCAAAATTCTTACAATTTACTCATTGTTGCCAACGATTGAGGGGAATGTGTAACAATTAGGCTACATATTTAGGGTCGGAATCTTTGTTTTTGACAAAAAAAAAAAAAAAACGAGAGAAAGAAAAAAAAATTCAATTATAAAGTGTAACGAAAAGGATTTGTTACGTGGGTGGTTATGTAGGCGTTTAGGATCATGTTCTGCTCCGGAATTTAATTTGGCTTCTGATAGAGGCGGAAGAACCCTAAGCGATTTGTATGGCAAACAACACCCCAAAAAATGGGAAATAGTTTGAACATTTTTGAAAAACTTAACAAAGCGAGTAGTATTTGAGTTCCTATACTAGTTTTCCATCAGAAAACTCTTAAATACTTCGAAATGTAATAGAAATAAATTGATTAGAAAGGATTTATGCATTAATATTACATACATTACTTTGGACTACCATATAAAAATTTTTAAATAGGCTCTCTGGTGTAGTCGCTCCTTATCAAGTCTTTTTGATTCTATCGGAAATACTTGTCCTAATCAAAGTTTTAAATAAGATGGACGACCATCTAGATAACGTCACCTGACTCATACTCCGATGAATCATTTTAAAGCAAGCCGATTTTACTAAAAAAGATTAAAATATGAAAGAAGCTATCTTTAGCAAAAGACGGAGAGACAGATATGGATACATCGACTCGGCTTCTCATGCTGATCAAGAATACATATATGTATGCGTTACAAACATCTGACGAATTTTATAATACCATCTGCAAGGATTTTTAGGAATCGGTTATCTGTAGAAGGACAGGAAAGTCAGTTTTCAATAAATCCAGATAATTTTAGAAACTGTTTTAAATTTGATTGGAGTGTTTAGAAATCGGAAACGTTGTAAACAAGGCAAAAAAGTTTAAAAATTGGTTAAAGGAATGAGACACCATTATCCAGTGACCTGATATATAAATAATAAATGTCGAATGCATAGACATTATGTGATATATAAATACATGTTACATACATATACATAAATGCCAGACATGAATACCTTTTCCCGGATATTAATATTTTATACTATTGGCAAATTACCAAAAAAAAATTATATGAAAACAAATCTTTGTTGCTCACAACAACAAAAAAAAAAGAAAAAAAGAAATGAAACAAATCAACAAAAACAGAGCGTCTGGAAATACTTCCGCATCTGAAGGAGACATTGACGCCGCCGTCGCCGCCGTTGGCCCGGTACGGGCCCGGCCCAAGACGATCGACCAAAGTGTATTTATAGCCAGTAGTACGAATATAGTCTGGCACAAGTGGATGCCACTTGGATGAGTTGTGGGGCCCTCTGGACATGGATGTCTATTCTATTTAAATGACTTACACTAGGCTAAATAAAATAAAAGCCTTTCTTATCTCCTCTTACTTAAAGGATGCTTATCGACCTAACCTTGCCTTGGAAATTTTTTTTTAAAAATTGTAAACAGAATTTCTAGGCATTCTTTAGTTTATGGTATTTACTTAGAATATTTTGTTGCACAGTGTTTATTTGCACTTAAGAATATATCTTAAGGATGGCAAATGACTAAAAACATGACTAGGAAGTATTGTAACTAAGTACATATTGAAAAATGCGTTCATAAACATTTATAACTTATGTATGCATACACCCACTCAAGGAATGAAAGAGAGCAAAATTGTGAAAGGGGGGTGGTGAGAGATGGGGTCGGGTGGGGATAGACCCAGAAATAAAATGCAAGATCAGTTGGCGAAATATGTTGATTGGCTCAATTGGACGACTATTTGAACTCTGACCCGGACCCATCGGTTCAGTCTCTTCCTCTACTCATTACTTTACTTGGTACGCACCATGACCAAAGCTACTAATTTGGGCCACTGATGGCGAGGCGGAGACAGAGAGACAGAGACTGAGGCGGAATTGTCATCGGCGTCTCGATCGTGAGCCGTTTATGGGCATTTGACTTCAAATGTCAACGTTGCTTAAGGGGAAACTGGTTAACGAACTGACAGAGGGAGAGCAAGAAAGAGAGAGGGAGAGAGCGCGAGAGAGATGGACAGAGAGACAGGGAGAGTCTCACAAACGGATGCAGTGCAACTGAGCGCATCTTTTGGCCAACCTGCTCCTCTCCCATTCGGCGGCGCTGAACCAATTTGTGTGTGTTGTGTGTGTGTGTGTGTGGGGGGGGGGGGGGGGGCGCGAAACGGGGTTTCCAGTCCTCATCGAAGCGGAAATGTCTCAACAATTTATAATTAAAGACTGTCAACCGATCCGAAGACCAAAAGAAGATATCCCAACTAGCACCTTACCTTTAAAATCGAGAAACAACAAAATCTATTACAATACCCATCAGCCCACCATCGTAATCAACATATTGAATTTATCATGATCGTTTGAAATGTTTATTTAAACTTTATCTTGTATTGATTAACAACTAAATCGACGGAGGCGCCCCCCTACGCATCACGCCCACGTAGTTTGTTCACATTGTAAACAATAAGAAAGAAAATTCGTTTTAAAGTATTTAAATTATGGGAATTTGAAACTACAAATGTATATGTATGTATGTATGTGTGTTGGCCTAGGAAGTCCAATTCAAAAGATATGTACATACATACATACATATGTATGTATTTACACACTTAATGATCTGTTTTGTTTTCTGACTGATATACCTACCACATCAAAATATACAATTAAATAATTGATTTAATTGCTTGAATCCCAAATGCGAGACATGGTTGGGGGGGGGTTCTTAAGAAATTTTTGTTAAGGTAAAAAGAAAGGCCAATTGGAATTTTATTTAACATTTTCGTGTATTTCTGATTTCACCTGTACCAAAAGACTATTTTTGAAATCGAATGAACTATTTCTTAAAATAAACTATTATTATTTTATTGTGTTTATACTATTATTTGATATCAATACAAACATATGTACGTACATACATATGTTTTATATACGTAATTTAAGCAATTTGAATTTTCTTGTATTATTCTTCCGTTGGCGCCAGCTTG
Organism: Drosophila nebulosa; assembly: GCA_024703675.1. NCBI lineage: Eukaryota > Metazoa > Arthropoda > Insecta > Diptera > Drosophilidae > Drosophila > Drosophila nebulosa. The sequence continues at coordinate 2,807,467 of CM045724.1, read as the reverse complement.
TGTAATTTGCTCTTTCTCTCTCAATTTCTCACAGTCTCTCTTTCTCTCAAATACAAATACAGTGGTTCAGCTTCAGGTTAAAGACATGGGAACTTTGATATAAGAAATGCACCTGAGTCTTTAGCGATTTGATTAGATATGAGTGAAGAAAGCTGTTAGATTATGGCTGCAATAAACATACACATTTTTCAGCTAACTTACAAACAAAAGATTTTGGTAGAAATAATAAAGTTAAGCCTTTTACTATATCACCTATTCCACTGTGCATGGAGTGACTCTCTTGACTTCAATGCGCATGCTTTTCGTTTCATTGCCACAACGTTCCGTCTCAAGATGAAATTGGAATTGAATTCGTTTCTTCTCTCTCTTGGTTTGCCATCTTCGGGAAAATGTAGGCATGAAATACAGGGAAGTAGGCATCAAATACAGGGAGCAGAGAGAGAATTCTCGTTAAATACAGGGTAACAGTTGCGGGGTACAAGTCGGAATTATTTATTTATTTGTTGTTTATTTCTTCGTTCGCCTTCTTCGTTCATTCTTCTTTCATTCTTCGTGGCGAACGGACGTGGGAGTGCAGCAAAGAATTACATTATTAATATAAGACACAAGACATTGTTGTACAAAAAATAGCGTATATGTGTGCAAAGAAGATTGCAAAACGAGAAATGAAATTTTAAATTGATTAATTTACAATTAATAGAATTTAAATTGCAATAAAAAACAACAACAAACAGTACGAACGGAATAACTCAAAGAGATAACGGTACAGCTTGCGCTAGTGTTTGTCTGTGTTCAAGTGCTCGTATGCTTGCGCGCGTATGTGTCGGAGTGTTTTGTGTGCGTGTGTTTGTGTTAGTGTGCGAAACGGAAACAACAAATAAACAAAAATGTAAAAGTTAAAAAGAAAGAAAAAAAAACGGAAGAATTTTTGTTGTTGAGAAACAGAGGAAGAAAATAAAAGAAAGGGGTGAAAATAAATAACACAAAAACACACAAGTGCATCAACGCGTCACAGGTCCGAGTCCGAACAAGACGGAAGTACTCTTGCGCTGCTGCTTCTTCTTCATCATTATCGTCATCTGCTCATCCTCCCTCCGTTGCCACCATCTATTACTCACATAGGAAGGAAGGATTACAAGTCACCACAACAAATCTTACGTAGTTGCTGCTGCTTCTGCTGCTGCACAGTGCTTTTGCAGTTGAACAACGCTTGGCGATTGTGTCAGAGAGCCGCCCCCCACTCGCATACACGCACACCCACATAAACAAACACACAAGCAAACACAAGAAAGAGCGAGAGAGAGAGGAAAAAGTAAAATCAAATAACAACGCATTCTGGATCTGGACATATCCGCTTCCGCGTTGAGCGTTGTCGCTAAAAAGCTTAAAGAACAGACAACGACAACTCTACATAAACACACACACATACATATGTACGTCACCCTGCACAGTGGAGCAGACTAGGTAAGAATTTGTTAACATTGTTGATAAAAAAAAACCCCCAAAAAAAGAAACACATTTTGTTTTCATTTAAAACATGAATCTTTAAGTAGATATGTAAGCATTTCCCATAACTACATTTATACGTCATGTTTAGTCATGAAGTGGTAAATTGTATCTTCTTTTTTTTTGTTTTATTTCTATATGTATATACTTAACTTTTGTTGTCTCTGGCAAACTGATAAATGTTCACGTTAATCTTTATGGTTAATCTCTTCTTTTTTTTTCGTGGTTATTGTTGTCGCTAGTCGTGGTAAAAGTTTACAATATTTGGGTCTCTGTTGGGTTGAGGTCAACAAATTGTCAAGTCGTCTACACGTGTTAAAAAATATATCATTTTTCACATTGCTGGAGTTCGGATTTATTTCTTGTTAAATATTGCCAAGAAAAAAAGGTTTTAACAATTTAGAAATCGTCTTTAAACTCATGTTCAGTACAATGCAAGAACTTGTTTTTAAATACATCTATAGGTTCATGAAAGCAATTGGAATACAAATTCGTAGGGATTATTGTATTAATAGCATAGAAATTATTACATATGCATGCTATCTTATTGTCATGAGTCTATAAAAACTTAATTAGAAGAATTATTTTTCGTCCATAAGACGATTTCTAAAGGTCCCTAAAGGTACCGTTTTTTTTTAGAAATTATAGTCTTCTATTGAAATTACAAGCGGAAATTTTTGTGCTTAAACATGTTTCTTGGGCCTAATGGACCCTTAAATTCATAGCCATTTTTCTAAGGTACATATACAGTCTTGACTCTTACGTATCAAAGGCAATTGTTTGTGGCTTTTGGTTCACTTGGGTTGGGTTCGACGAGTCTCTTGTTGCATGCACTTTTTTCTATGGAAGTGAAACAAAAGCGGAGCGTTAAGCTCCAATTAGGGTGCCTGCTGCGCGAGACACTGGCTCACGTCAGCGAAATCTTATCGCACTATGGGGCGCTATACCAAGCAAGCATACTAAAGCAAAAACAAAAACAAAACAGCAAATAGAATTGTGTTTATTTATTTGCCTGCCTGCCACGACGACGACGTCGACGACGTTGGCGATGCCGAACGAATTAGCCAAACAGTTCCTGCTTCTGCTTTCGCACCTGATCTGCCCTGAACGAAGATCGTAAGAGCCCCTCTGCGCCACACCCCCTAGCATAGCCTGGTGCTCTCCAATTAGCGGAAAACGAAATAAAAATTATAAAAGCTAAGATTTTTTTCTTCATAGTTTGCCTTTCCTGGTTCTCTTACCTCACTTTCGGTCCCGCCCCCCCTTTAACCCAGTCGCTCGTGCTGCTCGAGTCTCTCCCGACTCTTTTAGGTGGTGGCCTGGTGACCAGAGACGGCAGGGGCAAGCGTAAATACAATAAATTAAATTCACTTCCGCATTGCGCTACTCGCGACATACAACAGTGCACGGAAGCAAGACGGGGCGGGAGGTGGAGGTGGTACGAGTGAGAGAGTGGGGTATCAACTAGAGAAAGAAGCGGGAGGAGGGAGGTAAGACAGAGGGTAAAAGGCAAAGCAAACAGGTATAAAAGCTGTTGATCGCACAGGCAAAGGAACGAAGACAGAGCGGCGGGACAGAAAGAAAGAGAGAGAGAGAGAGAGGGAGAGAGGGGAGAACGACGACCTATTCCCTCATAGACACACTCACACACACACACACACACAAAGACGCTAAATCTCTCGCACTCACTCACACTCAACTTGAGTCGTGTGGCGTACTGACTCACTCACTCACACGATCGAATCACTGCCAAGAAAAACATAAACAGCAGCAACAACAACGCGGTAAAGTAATAAAAGAAAGAGTAAGAAATACAAAACACAAAAAAAATATATATACTTCAGGACAAACAACTAAAAACTAAAACATACGCGAGATCAATCTTGTTTAAATTTGAACAATTTTTGGCAAAATAATCTTAATTCACTGACAACTCTAAAGTCCACAAGAAGTATGTAACAGGGCGCACTCATTTAAGAATTCGCCATATACATATGTATGTACATATGTAAATGGTATATATTCAAATATTGCAGATATTGCAACATTGCGTATGATTTTCGATAATTATTGCTTATGTTAACTCCGATTCCATATAAAAGGCCATACATATGTCAATTTTTTTTAGGCTTTAATTATTTCAAATGTGTTTCAATTAAAAGCATCCTTTTTTAGTCGTTTTCTGCAGATATCAAATCAGCCAAATGTGCAGTGGTTAACTATTTTTCGTATCTTAGTGAAGCGATAATATACATATGCACCTAAAGTGAATATATATGTATGTATGTATGTATATGTATAGCAAAAGCCACAAATTTTATTTTCATTTTATTGCAGAACCTTTAAAAACTCGTTGGATTAACTATTATAAGTGCCCCAAAAGAGAATGTATTGAGTTAATTAATTTCAATGCATTTTCTTACATGACTTAAAAAAGAGGATTAATTGGTCTCTTACTACGTTTCCTAAAAGTGACTTACAGACGTCGATTCTAATTGACAGACAAATTTCAACTTAAGAAAAAAGACTTACTAATCAAAATTAGATATATAAAATAATAATGGTTGACTCTTAAATATGAACTATTTATTTTAATTAAGAGTTCCATAAGACCATCTGGATAAATATTTGGAAATCAAACTATTCCGCATTGATCTTCCGCCTAGACCTCGGCTTTAATTTACGTTTATTTCTCTTAAACACATATACAAACGATTGTAGAGTAAATCGCTGCTTAGTTAGGGTAGTGATCCATAGAGACATAGTCATTTGTCTGACTTACGCATTTCTTGTGCATTTTCTTTGCCTTTGCCCCGATGCGCCTCCGCCTCACTATTCTGCATTTGAGTCACTGGCAAGTGCAATGAATCGACGACGTTGTTGCTTTTGTAGTTTTTTTTTTGCTGCTACTGATGACTTTTAGTTGTTTATACTTGCATGCGGAAGCAATGCAATGAGTACATTCAGTGCATATACTATATATACATACATACATACATACATATTTATTTGTTGCTGTTTTTGTTGCGTAGTGGTGGTGGTTATCAGACCCTAGACTCTAGGGAGTAAAGCCCAGATGTTGGTCGCTATTGTATGTGGCCATATTATTGACGTTTTGTAATATTACGCATCATCATCATCATCATCATCAACAGCATGTATCCATTCCATACATCAATCCATCCATCCATGTACATATTTATGTACTTACACATTGGCAGGCACTTTTATGGAGCCACTTGTGTGCATTGTAACCCATTTTATAGTGCAAAAAAAAAAAAAAAAATCTCACTAACCTGAATTTGCCGTAAATGTGTTTAGATGGCGACGACGTTGACGTTGACGTCGACGTTAGCTTTGACTGCGCAGCATCTCGAATTCGCTGAAAGAAAGTATAATGTGGCAACTTTGGTGGCAACACACAAACGTCGGGGGCCAGCCGTTGCTTATCTTTCATCTTTATATCTCATGCGCTTATGCAAAAGACGGGGACCGTGTAGGCGGAGGAAACGGTGTTGGCGGTAATGGGGAATGTTGAGGGAGTAAAGGCGGTCCAACGATCGTGTGAATTTGGGGAATTTACTTTAGAGCAGAAAAAGACCTTGCTTGACTCTTCAAGGATGTTCAATGAGATCATTCTTAGATTACTCATACGTATATACATGAGTACTTATATGGATTAGAGATAATAAAGTTCCGATAAACGAAACTTGCCAAAAATTGTGTTGCACAGCTTGCATAACTATCCGATTTGGTTTAAATTAAACATAATTACATTTAGATTCAGTTTTAAGTAAATCCTTTGAAAACCATTAAAGTTATAAATCTGAAACACTATTTTCGATCGATTTTTTTTTTTAAGGGAGCTACAGTCAGACATGTTTTTATTTTGTCACTTTCTTAAACGGACAGCGATCGTTGAAAAATAACGTTTTGTCCGCTCAACAGGGTTAACAGTTGACAACATTTGCTACTTGCTCAAGAGAGTTTTCTTTGGATGCACAATGATGTGACTTATTCTAAAATTAAGGAAGTAATTTATGAATTCGACTTGTAAATGTAATCAAGATTTCATTGGACTTTTCTTTCTTTGCCGACAACGACGATCTTTGACATACAATCAATATTGGCGGCGCGAGAGTATGTATTATTATTTCCCTATACATTTTCAATCTATTCCCGCACATTTCATTTCCAGTTGTTCCTCCAAGCCTCTCAGTTAGTTAGTTATCTGCCTCTGTTGCTGTTGTTGTTGTGGTTGTTGTTGTTGTTGTTGTTGCTGGCTAAGTAACCTGTTGTTCGTTTGTTGTTGGTTTAGCTTGTTGTGTGAATTATGTTACGAACGTAACGTGTTTCAAAATATAGGAAGTCTTGCTTGAGTTATAGTGAGCTTTTTGGTGGTAGTGCTACAAGCCCCTTCCCGGCAACAACAACAACAGCACACAGTCACTGTGTGTGTGTGTGTGTGTGTGTGTGCTTTAACGGTCGGTTGTGTTGGCTATTATCTAACTCCACTAGCCAAAAGCCAAAGAGAAAGAAAGAAACGAAGCAACAAACACAAACATACGGAGCATTTTGCAGTTTTGTGGCACATTTTCTTTTAGCTTTTGGCACACATACGGGTGGGGATAGTAGAGAGAGGGCGCAAGTTGCGGCGGCGATGGAGGCACTAGGAAGGAGTGTATATATATATATGTGTGTGTGTATGTGTATGTCTGTGTCAGGCCAAGAAGTGGAGTAATGTTGTGGAAAGCCGTCGTCGTCGTCGCTGTTGTTGTTGTTGTAGTTGCTGGTGTTGTCGATGCAACACAATTAGGTAATTTTCTTTCTTCTTATTGAACCCGAACAGAAGAAGGGGAAAAAATGTTGCGTGGCATAGACTCCACTCTATTCCACTCCAACTTGATGGCGTAATGCCAAAAAAAAAGAGAAGAAAAACCTAAGTAAGTAAGGGGAAGTATCTATATCAGTTGGTAACCAAAGAGCGACCTAACCTAACCCTCCAATTCAGGAGGCGTGCAGACAGGGAGGGAGGGAAAAAGACAGACAGAGAGGGACAATTCCCAGACCATTGTTGTTCATTATTATCATCGTGTAACTGTAAAAACTACCTGACCAACCCACTTACCTGTTGAACAATGCGAACATTTCGCTCGCTCTTCCGTCCTCAACATTGTAGGTGGTCCTGACACTAATTGTTCTCGCTCTTCGACCACCATCGACCACCTAGCCCCTAAAGTCCTTAAAATTGTGAGTTCACAATGAATTTGGCATTTGGCACTTCTTGGAAATTTGCTAGCCAAGCGGAAGGAAGCGGCTGGAACCAATGTGCAAAGCAAAGACACTCAAGTGCTTAAAAATACAATAGAGCAGCAGAAAATGAGGCAAGAGGCACCCCCTAGGGGACCTACTTCAAAACTCTGCGGGACATTTTGCCGACTGTATAAATATATGTTAAGTCCCTAAGATCAGGCCATGGTCATATCTCTAGTGTGTGTGTCAAAGGAATTTTACTACTATAATACGTTCAAGAATTTACTATGTACATACATATAAACATATACAAATATACATATATATACTGAATTTTGAAATCGCTTTTTTGCCAAATCGTCCATAAATCAATTTGATTTTAGTCTCGATAGTATTTTGATAAGGACAAACAAAAAAAATTTCCTTTTTTTCACGTTTTGCTCGTTCCCTTTTTTTTTCTTTTTTGTTTTGTAATCTGTGTCGATAAGAACACGGCCACAATTCGGAACGAAAGTCGTTAGTGTGTGTGTGTCGGGGGTGGGTGGGAATGGGGGTGATGTGGCGTAAAGTGGAGAGGTGGCAAAAATACAAAAAAAAGCAGTATTTATGATAGCGGCACAAAATTTTGGTGGTGTTTGGAGGCGGGGATGGGGAGACAAAGAAAACCGGAAATGACGCGGGTCCACGAAAAATACGCTATTTCACTCACCTGCTCCTCGCACGTTCGCTCTCTCCCGCTCTAAGGCACTTGACTGTAGAGCATGGGGTCTTAATTGATAGACTAATCAGTCGCACTTCATACCACACAAATGTAAATTATTATTGCTTGTATTTATGGCCGCAAAAATGGAAGTTGACAAAATGAAAACAAAACAAAAAAAAAACAAAAAACAAATCGACAAAAAATATATAGAGTTTTTCGTTTTCTAATCATATCGTCCGCTGCTTACCTAAATGGTATTCACAAGTGTTATTATTATGATGATTGTTAGGGGCTGTTCAATTATACACACCTTGATACGCAAAGATAGATTACTATAAAGAAACAACAGTTGGCCCAATATGACAAGGCATATATGTATATATATATTTATATATATAACTGTGAAACGCATACTTGAAAATGTGTTCGTGCGCCGATATGAACTATATATATATATTAAATGCTAATCAGGAACTGGGTTTTTTTTTTGTTGCATTACAAGGTCCGATCTTTGAATGCTATACTATGAAATTGAAATTCTTCATAATTTGCTTTTGCAATTTTGTCAATTTTCAATTGAAGTAACTGCGGATAGATTAACAGATGAAATTGTATCTTTATATTAGGATTACACTTTCGAATTTTTAAGTGATCCTTATGATAAAAAAAGGAAGAATCCACGAAAAAGTCACTCACAGCTTTTATTTCTTTCCAAGTTTTTTAAACTAAACTCACTTCTGTTTCTGTCGTTATTATTTTATTTAAAAAAAGAATTCAACTTTGGGTAATTATGGGTTCAAAATTCCAAAAAGGTTGTCTTTTTGCTACAACTAGTTGAGAATTACTACCAAATGCAGCGAAAAAAGCGAGCCAAAGCTGATAATAATTTATATTACTCCAGTAAGAATGGTTTTCCAAAGATCAGATTTAGTTTGGAGACTTATAGTTCTATCTGTCATTTCAATAAATGGGTAAAAAAAAATCTTAAAAATCCTATCCTAAATCTTAGGATTGTGCAATCCATCTAGACTGATTCAGAAGAACATTATTGGTTGACAAATTTTTATGTTGAATTGAACGCTAATAACATTTGAATTCCAACGAATATTAACTGCAATGTCTAATACTCTGGACCAAGTGTCAAATAAAACAGAAAAAAACAAAAAAAAAACAAATACATAAGAAATGCCCAGAGGGCCAACAAGTCAGAGAGTATGCGGAGTGCTTCTTGAATCTCGGTATAAAGACATTTCTCTATAAGCATGTGGGGGCAGAGCAGAAGGGAGGGGGTAGGTAGGTACAACCAGGAGATTATATTATAATTTTTCCAAGTAAAGCAGACAAATTAAAACATACAAACAACAAAATTGACACGAACATCACGTAGCAGAAATGATGTGAAGGAGCGCGCACATATAGCCCAAGATGACGACGATGATGCCACCAAACAGCAGCGGCGAGCACAGCTCAAGAGAGTTGATGATGTTAGTACATATGATGGAGATGGTGATGATGATGACTGGACAGACAACCTGACGAACTGACTAAATGAATGACTGTTGCAATTTCCTATTGTCGCCAAATTCATAATTAGCAGAAAAAATGAGTTCTTTCTAGCTGGAGGCACTGCAGCAGTTGTCAAAAAGGGGGATGTCAAAGAGTTGAATGCTGTTGTTGTTGTGTTACCTCCTCTATTACAATAGTTAGTTCTTATGACAACTTGAGTTTGCTGTCTGTTTTCACATTTCTTTTATTTTTTTTTTTTTTGTATTTATCTCATTAGGTCGGTTTGCCACGTTTTAGTGGCCAACTTGAGTGCAACTTGGAATTGTATTTAAGTGAGAAGCTGCTTTGTCCGTGCTTATCAAGCTTTCCACACACTCATACACACACACACTCTCTCTCTCTCTCTCGCTTTCTTTATCTGTCTCCCACTTCCTCTCTCTTTCTCTTGTTGTTCTACTCATTTGAATTATCATGTTAATTATTTTGTTGTCCTCTCAGAGATAGAAAAGCCTTTTTAAATTGCTATCAGTTTTTAATAAATTGTTAAAGTGCATTATATATAAGCTCTATATATAGTATATACTTTATAATAAATGAATCAAAAGTCTCTCTTTCGCCTAGAAACAATTGTACAATTGCATCCGCATATGACGTTAAATGTTATATATGTAGAATTGATTCAATTATTCTCTAGTACTCATAATGATGATTAACAATTGTGAAATGATATTTATTAATAGAGTGGCTTGGGATTGCAATAATTCTTAGAATTGGTTTATTCCTTGTTCAAAATTTTTAGAAATTTGGCTATTTTGCCTGATTACCTATAAAAAGCACTTGCCATACATAGTCTCTCCAAAGTAAATCTCTATCAAAAGATAAAAATAACTAAAGATTTATGATCTAAATCTTATCGTGTCACACTTCTTATGTCTGTAATATCGTTGAAACTATTTAAAAATACATTTTGCAATTTCCTCTAAATAAAATGTTAACACTTTAATTTTTGGAAAGTGGTCTAACTTATGTTTAAGTCAGTCCCAGTCGACAGTATATGATAGTTCCCTTTTTTTTTTTTCTCCAACCTGAAACTTGATTGTGATTATAGACAACGAGCGTCATCGTTGTATTCGTCGTCGTCGTTGTCGTTGTTGCTTGAACATCCGCTTCCGCATTTATTAAGTGTCTTTCCAAGCGACGCGCAAAACGTTCCACGGTTCAGATCGTTCGTTCGTTTAGAACGTTTTTACAATTCAGGTTTTCTCGAGCTACTACTACTACTACTACTAGTAGACCTAAAGCTTTTGTTTCTTCCACTTTTTTTTTTTTTGCACACACAACTTTAGCCAGCTCTCTGTAATTAAGATGCGAAGCGCGATCGTCGACAACAACAAGAACAACAACGAACGATCATGCCAAAGTTCTTTAGCTTCCAGCTGCTTGCATGGCTCCATGGAGCTCAAAATGGCATGTAGGAGAGTGAAGAATGTGGTGGTAGAAGGAACGGGGTGGATCTCTGATCTGTCTGTCGTTTCCATGCATGCCTAGATCTTAGTTATGTGTATGTATGTATGTATGTATGTGCTTGATTACTAGTGCAAATACTAACTACCGGTTTAGATGCTTGCCCAGATACAGATACACGATCGAGGCGATCGCTTTTTTCTTATGCCTGAATTTTTTTTCTCAGATTTTCTTCTTCGTTTCTTTTTTTTTTTTTTGGTCGCTTGGTTGGCTGGCTACTGATGATGAAGCTGCTAGTTTAGCTAGCTGTAGCTACTGCTTCTTTGATCTAATTGCCCATTTGTGGTACAGGAAGCTCACTTGCCATGATCAATAGCAATCGGAGCAGGAAGTAAAGTAGTTTATTCTTTCTCTCTTTCTCGTTTTTTTTTTTTTCCCCCCCTCAATTTTTTGCAAGCCAAGGAACGAACCAAACTCATGTCGACTTAAGTCAAGTATGTTGTGGTCTCTTCTCTCATATGGCAAACATACTTAGGTGCCTTCTATTTATATGTATCTATGTCTTATCTTATCATTGGCATATATTTGTTATGAACTTACTGAAACTCAAGCAAATCGTAAACATTTCGTAATACACATAAACATTATAGTGGAAGTATGAAAGAGAAAGAGAGAGAGAAAGCAAGAGAGAGAGAGAGAGGGAGAGCGCGAGTGAAGAGGAAAAGAATAACGACGAACGGAACATGTTATATCTCTATGGTATATGGTTGGCGGGGACTTGTTGTCTATATCTCTTTTGCGTTTCTTTTTATCAAAAGCAGCGACAACACGACACCTAAGACAACAAGTAATCCTAGTTTATAAATATATACATATGTATATGTATATGTATGTATGTAGTTAGAGGTATATGTTAAAGTGATTGTACGCCCGTAAATGCTGTGTTGAGTTGAGTTGGGTTGGCATGGCACAAGGCCCGGAACGCAGGTGTCGCCCACTGCGTGCGACGCCTTATCAAATTCTAGCTGACTTGGTGCTTTGATGGACAAGGTTCAACAGTTGATCCTCTCGTACTTCCATATGAGGGAGTTGAGCGTGATGAGCGCTTGTCTTTACTACGATATGACAAATTGATAAGCTCTAAATTTAGACTAATTTTGGAGTATCTTAAAAAGATAATCATCATCATCACAAACGAGAAAAGAAATCTTAGATTTAAAGTTTTTGTTATTAAAATGACATCATCAATATAAATCAATTAAGTTAGGCCAAAAAATCTAGAAAAACGAGCTCAAATTAATATGATTTGATTTCCTAAAAGGTTTGAAGTCAAATGGGAAACTACAACATTTAGTCCCAGGAATCTTGCCTCTGTGTTCGCCCACTTTGGTATTCACTGTAAATGTGTTGTAAGAACAATTCTTTCAGTCCGCTGATCAATTCAATTTTGCCACTTCCCCTTCCACCCTTCCCCTGTCTATAGAACTTATGACTGACTTGTGGTCTCTTTAAGTAAAACACGGAAGCCTTCCACACACACACACATGTCAACCAACTCAATTGAACCACACACTGACCCCGACCCCTACACACACACACACACATAGACACATGGAATTAACACCCCTTTCTACCCCTTTGGATAGAAAGCTACATTCCTTGCTGCAACGACTAACTACAAACTGACTTTTATTAAGTTTATACAGAGAAAGATAGAGAAAGAGAGAGAGAGAGAGAGAGAGAGAGAAAGAGAGAGAGAGGCAGAAAGAGAGGGACAGCAGGAGCATTTTGCCACTAATTGAATGTAATGGGCACAAATGATGTGGTTGATGCTGCGGCTGATGCGGTCCCAGGAATGATTTTGTTGAACTCAGCTACATTTCTTGTCTAGCGTTTGATGAACTCATCATGATTAGACTTAACTAACACAGCAATGAGAGTTCTAGGTAGATATGTACATATGTATGTATGTAGCTAGGCAGCTACCGATCTTGTTCATTATCATGATCACATCAACAATTCGAGCTTTTATTCTTTCTCTGACCAAATGATCATCATCAGCATCAAAAACAACCATTTTTGGTGTGTGTGGGGATAAGAGGGTTTGCATATTAAAATACCCAAAAGGTTATCGAACGTTTGATATCATTAAGCATTTTGTGTATTCAAAAGCTATGCGCAAAGCATAAAGATGAACAATGAGGCAGCAAAAAAAAAAAAAAAAAAAAAAACGAAAACGAGACAGAAAGAAAGAAATACAATCTGAAGTTTTTTTGTTTCCCCTTCATCTTCTTCTTTTGTTTTGTTTTGCTTTCTGAGCTACATTAGAACAAACATGGCACGTAACGCCCTTTTTCTGGAGACCCAAAAAACCGAAACGAAATAGGAAAAAAATGCGTAGAAAAGAGAAAGAAATTAATAATAGGTAACTCAAGAAAAGGGGTAAGTCAGCTGGCAGAGGAGAGAGCAGATGGAGCAAGAGGAGGCGGAGTCTGAGCCCGGAGTTGAGTTTCGGGTTTCGCCTTTCTTTACCTTTTTTTATTTTTTTATTGTCTACGGTTGGGGCTACCGCAAAACGGCATAACGATGATTGATTTCCTAGACCTATGAAGACTAGAATGACGACTACCAAAAACCATATTGTGTCTGAATGATCTACAAAAATAATAAAATAAATTTGCCTATGGCAAATAAAAAATCATGAGTTAGCTAAAGAGCGTGGACTTTGATCATACCCTGTAGGCGATATTATGGTCTAGTGGTAATCGGTAGGTAACTTTGAGGCAACTTTAATAGGGCCTAGAAACCAAGACATATCTACATAGATGTGGTGAGGAAAGAGACACGACAAGCAGCTTCTCGACCTAAATTTACCCAACTAAGCGCCCAAATTTTATTGAGCCTTCTCCCAAGTGCCATATATATTTTGAAAGTAGGACTCTGGTTTTATGACCTAGCTAGACTCAGACTTCCTACTGGTTTTTTTTTCACACTGTTGCGGGCCTATAACGTATATATAGATGTACCCTTTACCCCCCACTTGGCACATAAGGTATAGAAAATTGACGATCTAGACAGAAAATGAACCGCACAGACATTTGGCTCGAAATGTTGTAGGTATAGAGGTTCTTCTTCTTGTTATTGTTGTTGTCGCTACGGCGCGAAGAAGAACCCGGAATTGGCGTCTTACCAATACATATGCAAGAGAAATATATTGTATAGAGAGAGAAAGAGAGAGAGAGAGAGATACCCGATGATATAGCCAGCCAGCCGCTCACGCGCTTGTTATGCATGCTCAGCAATCGCAGCAACCAGAAGCAGCAACAGCAGCAGCAGCAGCGACTTCTTCTAGGCATGGCAAGACTGCGGGGGGAACTGGCTTGTATATATGTTTAATTTGTTGTTTTTTTTTTCTTAAATATATGAAGAGACGACGACGATGTCGGCGACCAAGGTGTAAAAGTATGTGTGAGCAGTTATAAAGCAAAAGCAGGTCGTTGACTTGGTTTGAATATTTTTATGCTTATTAATTGAGTATTTCGATACGATCGTGTATCGATACAAACTATAACCCCCGACTCACACACACACACACATACACATGCAGAGACGATCGACAAGTAAACTGAATTGAATTACAGTGTACATACAAATATGTACGTATAGATATATATTTTAGTTTAAGGGTTGATTCACATCTAAATCGAGAACCCAGGCACTTGTGTAAACAACAACAAAGAAGACGAAGACCTCATAAAAGAGATCAAATGTCAAAAGACACCAACCACCATCAACACATCACCTTACACTACACTATACACTAGTCAGCATGGCATGCATGCATTCAACTTTCCGTTTCCAAGAAGTCCTTCAATCATGTGTTTTGTTGTAAAGTGCATAACAGGTAGATGTAGTTGAGTGCCAGCCAATAGCCTGGTGTGAGGAGGGGTGGGGGAGGAGGAAAGGAGAGAGACATTCATTTCCTTACCTGCTGCAACTAACCTAGAGTGATCATCATCATCATCATCAACCACCATCACCATCAGCAGCGGCAGCATCTCTTGCCAACGTTTTTTTGTTTTCCAATCCGCCTTGTGAAGCCGTTAATCTTAATGCGCCGTGGCGGCTGTCGCTTCTGCTCTTTTTGTATGTTATCAGATTTGTCTGTTTTTTTTTTCTCCTCTTCTCCTTCTCCTTCCCCTCTTTTCTTTTCATCATTCTTAACTGCGCACTTGATGCGGCACTACTGCACACTGAGTACTAGGGAGAAGAGGATGCTGCTGGTGCTGCTGCGCCTGCGGAAATTACTCATTAACTCTTAGAGTTGTGCATGGCATGCAACTTATATATATGTTCCTTTTACTACCCCCTCCTGCTGCCGAATGCCCGCTGTGATTGGGACTAGAGACTAGTTGAGTACAGATAAAGATAGATATAGAAAATGAGTGATATATCGAATGTCTTTTCGAGTGTCATCCTATAGGCATTACAGATAGATAACTAAATCGTTAAGTGCCTGCCTGCCAGACTGACTCTTTAAGTGAACTATATTAAATAACAATATAATTGCGAAATTTGAGATTGACTAACGTTCAATATAGAATCTCTATCACTAAGAGATAGAGCAATATAGTAAAGAGCAAAATCAGAGTTGGAAAATAACTAACCAAGAACTATCTTCGCATCTGAAGAAAAGGATTAAAACGAAAAAGGTTAAACACAAAACTAAAGATCTTAGAGCCAATTGGAAAATCATTTTTCGTAGTGTTTGTTCTATATTTCTTGGAAAATGTGTCCTTTCTACTTCTTTCATTCAGTAAATGAACAACAAAGTAGGATTAACTCAAATGCCTACTCCTTATGCAGCTTATGCCCCTTCTAATCCGTGTGTGTGTGTGTGCAAGGATGTTTTCCATTATTATCTTTAAAGGAAAATTTGGGATTAAACTCTTTTTTTTTTTCTTTCACTTCTTAAAAATGACAATACTTATCTTTTCTATGATCTAGCTAGCTAGCCTCCAAAAGATGGTGTCCCATTTTCTTCTTTTTTAGCTAGCATTTCCGATCCCACGGTCAGAGAAACCTGTCGTCACCCCAACAACAGCAACAACACACACACACACACGCCCACCACAAATCTTTTATGGGTGTGTTAGTTTGTGTGTGTGTGTGTTCTTTCGCTCTCCCCCAAAGCGGAAACTTGTGCAAAAAGGAAAAAGATATAAAACGACCAAATCAACAAATTCTTTGGTATTTGGTATCCCCCTTCAAACCCCAGCGTAACCCCCACTAACTCCTCCACTCCTTGGCTTCCCTCCTTCATTTTTTCCATAGCCTCCTTCTTTTATTTCTTTTCATCTGCCTTTTTGAACGTTTTTCTAAACTGATCGTTTTATAATTTTCGTTTGTAATTTCCGTTGAAACCGGTTCAACATCATCCGCATACCTCTCAAAACTACCTGAGTCTCTGACAGAAAGAGAGAGCGAGAGCGAGAGCAAGTGGGAGCAAGTGAGAGGGAGAGACGCAAAGCAAGTGAGAGATTGGGGGAAAAGGAAGAGAATGCTGCTGCTGCTGCTGTTGCTGTTGCTGACTTGGTTGAGATTTCAGAAATATTCTTTTCACTCTTCTTCTTCTTATTGTGCGTTTGTTGCCTTCTTTCCACATTGTTGTTGTTGCTGTTGCTGTTGCTGCTGCTGATGAGCATTCATTTGTCATTTTACTACGTGCCACCGACTCTGCTGGGCCCGCCGCCGCCGGTCGGAATCTGAAATGTTGTTTATTTGTTGTCGGATGGAACATGTGTGTACTAGAATCTATGTACATACATAAGTATGTATTCTTTTTTATGTTATATGATGATGATTTCTTTTTACAGAAATTCAACCATGTGTTGTGGCAACCAAAATAACACGTAGGATCATCATACGCACACATCAAAATGTACATACATACATACATATACATATATCTCTTCTTATATCGTCGCAATCAACAAGCCTCTTTAAAACAAATAGTGAGAGACCCCCGCTAAGTAAAAGACATAATAAAATATTCAAGATGATCAGCATCAGCATCATCATCATCATCATCATTAGCGCATTAACATCATCATGATCTCTCCCTATAAAGCTCTCTACTGTCATCTCTTTTACACTAACAGTGGTCCCCAGGCGCTAGCCCGCTCACTTGTTGAAATGCTTCCCGGAGAATGAGGAAGTTTCTTTTCCTTCTTCTCAGAGAGATAAATTTAAACGCAAACATATGTGTTTGTGTCTGTGTGCACGCGCGCGTGTGTGTGTGTGTGGTGCACAAGTACCAAACGAAAGGGGCATGGACAGGCAGGCAAGCAAGCACAAACACACACACATATGTACATAAACACAAAATACAGGGTGCCTTTAACGCTCTTGGGCTGCTGTGCCGACGATCTGCTTCTTCTTGCTCTCTTTACCCACTGGCGGATTTATTAGTCGTCGTTGCCGTCGTCGTCGTCGTCGTCTTTCTCCCAACATCATTTTGAATTTTTGAAAACGGGTTTTGTGATTGGAATGTGCACTTCCGTTTGGCTGTTGTCGATGCAAGCTCCACAAAAAGTGGGGAACGGGAACGGGGAATGCGCAATCGGGCACGGGCACGGCTTTTTCAAGTTTCCATCATCATCACCATCATCGAACTGAGAGAGCGAGAGACGTTCGTTCGTAAGTTCGTTTCCCCTTCCGTTTCGTTCCTTTCCGATTGCGCCCCGCCTACTACTTGCCATCAATATATGGTACGCACACACACACACACACATACATACATACATACAGTCGATCGTATGTTGAAATCTTTACAACAAAATGATCACCGCCAAAGATACATATACATACATATGTATGAATGTATGTGTGTATTTACTTTGTACACATCCGGAATATTGTAAGGCAAGTACTGCTGCTGCTGCTGCTGGCACGCTGGGCCTTCCATACACAACACAAACATACACACACATACATATGTATATGTATACATATATCTTTATTTATATGTATGTATGTATGTACATTTTTATGGAAATTACCATATTGAGAAATTTTTACAATTAAAAAGTTGAATTTATATGAACATTGTTTGGGTTATAGGTGAATAATTTAGGTCGCTACAATTGAAATTTCGTAACAAGAATAAGCAAATCAGACAAACAAACTAAATTATGGAAATCAAAACAGATCAAAAACACAGCAATGCACAGTCAAAAAATTCTAAGCCTGCAGGTCTCAAGAGAATCATATTTAAGAAATTGCTTTAATTAAAATGATAGTAAACTTTACTTTTAAGTGCAAAGTATTTTCTAATAGCACTCAGGACCCCCCAAAAGATTGATATACTGTCGTTGCAGCGCATTTACTTGTTCTTCTATGCCTGACAACCTGCCTCCGAGAAGATCTTTCGCTCTTGCTCCAAAAGAGATATTTTGCTCTCAAAAAGCAGACAGACACAAAAACGCTGCGGGGGTGTGTTGCCCTGCTAAAGAAGAAAAGGCAGAGAGAGTGCGAGAGTGTGTAGGAGAGTAAGGGAGAGAGCTTCTACATTTTTACTTCTGCCAGCGACGACGTTGGCATCGTAGTCGTCGTCGTCGTCGTTGACGTCGTTGTCGTCTCTCTTGTCTCTGAGTCATGCCACACTTCTTCTCGGACTCTCACAAGATTTCAGGTCCGGTCGCCAGTTTTCGCCAAGTAGTGCTCGGATGCGCTTGTTGTTTTTATTGTTGGCTTGTGTGTTGTACCGCTTGCGCCGCCGCCGCGTCCAAAGATATATTATTTGTTTATTTCATCCATCGACCACGACGACGACGACGACGACGTGCGCGTCCGTCGTTGCTGCTTGCCGTTTGCTGTGCTGCTACCGCGAAGATTATGAAGAAATCTGATTTCGTTGGAATGCGAATATGTCTATCTGACTCTGCATGCGCCTCTCCTCCTTCTACCGCGCTATTTGCCACGGTATGTGTGTGTGTGTGTGTGTGTGTATATGTGCGTGTGTGTTGGTCTGCTAGGTGATGTGTGTGCTAAGCTATTTTCTGGCGGAAGTGTGTCGATTGATGCTAACATCCTTTTTATTCCAAATGAACTTTGGCCAACTGGAAATAACTTAAAATTCACATTCAAAATGAACGAAAATTAAAAGCAATATTCGTTTATCTTTTTGGTAAACACCTGTACAATTGGCTACAGCCAAAAAGTGTTGAAACCTTTAAAGATATTGAATAAATAATTTCCAATAGTGGGCAAACCAAACTAAAATCTAAAATAAATTAGCTTCAGTTTTAGTTATAAAGCCAAGACCAATTGCATATGTCTCTGAAGGATCTTTTTTATAAGAGAGTCTCATTTCTAAAATGGTTATATATATTTAAGATAAAAAATTCTCAGTGTGTGTAGGTTACAAGTTATCTAAGGGCTACCACCTTTTCCGGCACCCTCTGACCCGGGCATTCTAACAAATTAGCATGAATATCTAACACCTTAAATCAGCTTTCGCGATAAAATATAGATAAATAGAAAAACCCGAAATGAAATCATTTCATAATTAAAAAAAAAAAAGCTTTGTAAAAAGGTTAAATATTAGCAGTAAAGCACTTATAAATGTTGCTCATACGACATGTTAGCCAAAATTTAAATTTATTTACAAATGGTTTTCTTCTTGCTATTTACAGATCTAAAACAAACAGAAGCAATTAAATTGATCTCGTGGCTTCACTTTGCTGATCCATCGACCAGCAGGATAGAGGACATTTATTTCTTCAAACTGTCGCTGCATGTCCAAAATGAAAATGCTTCCTGTACAGTTACAGTTAAATCCTAATCTCTGGAGTGAGCTATGGCGTTGTCCGCCAGCACCATCCAGTCAGCTGGCCGAGCTGAAAACACAGTTACCCCCCTCGCTTCCGTCAGATCCGCGTCTATGGAGTCGCGATGATGTTTTGGTCTTTTTGCGCTTCTGTGTGCGTGAATTTGATCTGCCTAAGCTGGATTTTGATCTCTTCCAAATGAATGGCAAGGCATTGTGTCTGCTGACACGTGCCGATTTCGGACATCGGTGTCCTGGTGCCGGTGATGTCCTGCACAATGTTCTACAGATGCTGATCATTGAGTCGCATATGATGCAATGGCATCTGCCACACAGTCCGGTGACACCCACCAGCCGTTATCCCTTGTCACCGCACAGCCATCCGCCGACACCCACATGGCCCCCGCTTAATGCACCGCCCGAAAGTAATCCGTTCCATAGTACCGCTTCCCATATGGCTGGACATCATTTTATGGCACCCAATTCGGTGACTCTAAGCCCACCGCCATCGGTCGATTCACAGGCCAGCAGTCCGCCCCAGGCAACGTATCAGAATGGAGGAGCTGGAGTTGCTTCAGCTCCTCCAGCTGGTAACAATAATGGAGCAGCATCTGCTGCATCTGCTTCTAATGCCGCCGTGGCACCAACAGCTTCATCATCGTCCAGCAGTACGACCAGCACAAGTTCTGTGCTGGCTATGCCCATGAAGGGCATCAGCAGTGCCAGCAGCAATCATTCGGATTCTGAGGAAGAATACTCCGAGCCAGCTGGCAGCCAGAAAATGCCGCCCGCCCCTCTATCTGCCTACGGTGCAGGCAGTCCGCCAGGCACACCGAAGGATATTAAACCCAATTGGACCAATAGTTTTGTCACCTCGTGGTCTCAACAACAACAAGCAGCTGCAGCGGCGGCAGCGGCAGCAGCAGCAGCCGCTCAAGTCCAACAGCAACAGCAGCAGCAGCAACAACAGGTTCAACAGCAGCCACAGAAGCTAACCCTGGACAATGCAGGCGGTCCAGTAGTGGCTCCCGCCGGTGGTTCGATCTCAGCGCCCACCACGCCCAGTTACATGTACAAAGCGAAACGGGAATTCTTTCCAGAGAACTCGGAACCCAATACAAGTGAGTTTAGTTTGTTTTCCATACGATCCAACTAACATATGACTAATAATCTAATTACCCTTCTCCCTATAGATGGCCGGCTCCTATGGGACTTTCTGCAACAGTTGCTCAATGATCGCAATCAAAAGTATAGCGATTTGATTGCCTGGAAGTGCCGCGACACTGGAGTCTTCAAGATTGTCGATCCGGCTGGCCTGGCTAAACTCTGGGGCATACAGAAGAATCATCTTTCCATGAATTATGACAAAATGTCGCGGGCCTTGCGCTATTATTATCGTGTCAATATTTTACGTAAAGTTCAGGGCGAGCGTCATTGCTATCAGTTCCTGCGCAATCCCACAGAGCTGAAAAATATCAAGAATATCTCGCTGTTACGTCAATCGACGCCAACTAACGGTGCTGGTGGTGGATCATCAACATTGCCCACACAGGCTAACAATCAAGCTGCACCAAGTAGTCCAGCTGCAGTTCAAAACTGGAGCCAGCAGCAACAACAACAACAACAACAACATCAACAGCAGCAGCAACATCAACATCA
Source organism: Drosophila nebulosa (assembly GCA_024703675.1). NCBI lineage: Eukaryota > Metazoa > Arthropoda > Insecta > Diptera > Drosophilidae > Drosophila > Drosophila nebulosa. The sequence goes on along the minus strand of CM045724.1, from coordinate 2,786,546 downwards.
GCAACAACAACAGCAGCAGCATCAGCAACAACATCAACAATCCCCCCAACGTCCTGCCTCACGGAATGGACCCATGAGTCTACCCTCTGTGGCTGCCGTCGCTGCGGCTGCAGCCGCTGCTTATGGCCCGACTCCCTCATCGCCGCTCTTCTTGCATGCCATGAACGGAGCATTCCATTATCTGTCCGCCAATGCAGCAGCTGCTGCTGCTGTAGCCCCGCCACCAAATTCCCCAGCATTGACCACTCCGGGTTCAGTGGGGCCAGATAAATTTCAATTTCATCCGCTGAAAATGGAAAATCCCGGTTCATCTGGATCGGAATCGGCCGGTGAGGATCTCAAGCCCACAGACTTAAGTGTGAGCAGCAAAAGTGTCAGCAATGAGGACTGCTATCCGTAAGTAATAGATCGCAAATACTCCAAAAGGAATACCAGAAAACTTATGCATTTCTTTCTGCTGCAGGCTAATTCGTAATGCTGATGGCCTGACCACTATTAAGCTGATACGTTATAATGATCCATCGCCCGCCGAGCCACAATCATCTATGTCATCGCCCAAGCCAGAGGGTCATGAACCATTGCCCGCTGCTTGTAATTCACCCAAGCCCATGGAGGATCAACATTCGAACGGAACGCCACAACATATGCCCATGGAGAGTGATTGCCAAGTTGGCGGAGAAACGGAAGAGGCGGCATATCAACATATGCGTCAATAAATGATGCCACCCACCCCTCTCTCCACTCGCACCCCAAACACAAATTTACCTGAAAGAAATGAAAAAAAAAGAAAACAAAAAACTTCTAATTATGGGACCAGCACACAAAAAAAAAGAAGAACTTCCCGTCACTTCATCGCTCACCGCCCTTCCCGTCCTTACCCAGCTGGATGTGGTTGCCTTTTGTACATAGCATTAATAGTATGCATACATAACGAAAATATTTTTTACATCAATCATTTACATACATACTACATCGTAAATGCATCGTACACACACATACATATAAATATATATACATACATTTATATAAATAGATACATATACATATATATATATATTTATTAAGTTTAAGAAGTAGTTCTTTTTTGATCGGCGCAGCGCAGCCTTCGTTTATGTGCCAATTTCTACATTTATCGATATAGATTAATAAGTTTTCCACACATCAATCTATCAATCAATCAACCATCAATCGATGATTTTAATCAAATCAATCATTCATTGTGTAGCCAAGTAAGTGTTGCCACCTTTGAGCTTTACAAAATGTTGCCTCAACAAAAATGGTTTCAAAAAACACAAAAAAAAAAAACAAACGAATTGTTAATTGAAAAAAAAAAAAAAACAAAACACAAAACAAAATTGTTGGCATAAATTGTTAATTAGTAAGTGAAAGTTTTTTGTATACAAAATGGCAAATTAATTTCTTGTGATACCAACAACAACAGAAGAATTAAATTTGATTCTTAATAATATTTTTTTTTATATTCTTTGGCTTTTTGTAAAGAGAAAAAAAAACTGCAACAGTTTTTCCTTTGTGTTTGATTTTAGCCTTAGCAAAGAGCTTTCAAAATTTCAAATTTCAATTGAGAACCCGCCCCCCCCCCCCCTTCTAGGTTATAGAATAAATGCATTAACAAAATTGGCTTCCATTTTATAAAAAGAAAAACAAAATAAATGAAAACTTTTCACTTTCATCATATATATATATATACATATGTATACATAATTAGTTTTATATTTTGTAATTAGTTTATTTTAGTTTAATCAGTGGAAGACAAGCAAAGTAAAACAAAAGGTGTTCATTTGAGCTAGGATTGTTAGTTTGTACAACGCCCCACCCCCATTTTCTTCCTCCATCACCTTTGATCAACATCAATAGAGCCAATTGTTGTTCTGTTTTTTTTTTTGTGTAAATTTCTGAAGCACTTTATTATTATTATTATTATATATAGTCGCATATGCACGTATATGTATATGTATAATCAAATCAAATCATCTACATAAACACACACACGCTCATACAAATTTAGCTTATAGTGCAACTGTAATTACATTATTATTATTATTATTATTATATAATTATTAATTTACTTTAGCTTAAAATCTATGCAGATATCTATATATATATATATACATACATATATATATATATATATACAATTTTTCTGTTTCTGTTTTTAAGTTTAAACACCGCCAATAGCTAATAATTAGCACTCTAGTGTCGCCACAATACCTGTTCTTCCATTTGAGAAACCTTCTTTTCATTTTGATTACATACATACATACATAAGTTATGCATATACATATATATATATTATGTATACGTATGTATGTATGTATCAAAAATAAGTAAAAAAAAAAAAGTAAAATGAAAAAGATTTAAAAAGAAAAGAAAGAGAAATCAAACAAATTTATATGCAATTAATAAAAATGAAATGAAATTCAAATCTTTTCCTGATTGTCCAAGAATTCACGTATCATATTTCGGCAGGACTTTAGCAAGGCCTTATTGCAAGTTTTGTTATCATTACGAGCAACCAAGGCTGGCACCGGTGTCTTGGCCTTGACCTTGGCCTTAACAATAGCAAGTGAATTATTGCTGATGTTGTTGTTGTTGGGTGGTGGTGGTGGCGCAGCTGCTGCTGCTGCTGTTGGTGCTGGTGGTGGCGGTGGCTTAGCTGGTGTCACAGAACGCCTTAATAGATGTGATGGAATAGTACGCTTCTTCAATGGTTGACTACTGGCTGTGACGCGTACTTGCTGCTCCTTGGGTGTGCAGCTATCCATCACACATGGCGGTGGTGGTGTGGGGGAACGGCTACTTTCAGTGATCGCTGTTTCAGTGGTGGTGGCGGTGATAGCGGTGGCGGCGGCTACTTTGGCAGCGGCCTTTAAATCATATTGATGGCGTAACATCAATAGAGCTGCAGCAGCTTCCAATTCCAAAGCACTATACGTGGTGATGGCGATTGAGTTCTCGTTACTGTTGGGACTAGGAGCGGCATTTCTCTCTGAACTGTTGGGACTAGGAGCGGTATTCCTCTCCGCATTGTTGACACTACGGGGATTTGTCACTGCAGCATTAATTACAGAAATGTTGATACTGCGAGGATTTGTAGCCACATTTCTCTCCGACAAGGGTTTTGGCTTCAAAATAACTTTCTTTAGCACACGATACTTCATCTTAGAGATCTGATGATTAACTGATGGTCAACTCTGTACAAAGGGGTGTTTTATATGTGGGTGGCATTTACCTGTCAAAGCTGCATTCTACCTACCAATTGGTGCCTAATCCGCTCTGACCCCTAATAAGTTCTAGGTATACGTTTCCCAATAGCAGCTGCTCAAGTTTTGCACCTTTTCTTTATTGCTAGATTCAAGTGATGTAAATCACTCAGGTAAGTTTTCAACAAGATATTGTGACGGAAAAAAATTTTCATATTTCAAAATATATCTATAAATTCTAGGTAAAATCATATTTCGGTTTATCCCAAAAACCATAATTTGTTTGAAGTTAATTTAGACATCCTATGGTCAAGTTTCTTAAGCCGAAAATATGTCACATTTACCAGGTGAAACAAAAAATTCCTATGCACCATAGCAAAACTAACATTTTACATAAATATACCCTATAAAGTTGTATTTCTAGTACATGATTCCAAGTCAAATGGTCTTGCAGTTAGTGCTTTGTTCTTACTAATACTTAATAAGAAGAGAACTTGTTTGGAAAATTCACCATAGAGGTAGGACGCTATCAGGTTTTCAAATTTCAATTACACGTTTGGTATTGAAAAAGTTAATGCTTACTTTGTGTGACCGTGTCCTTCTTCGATAAGAATTAACCTGAATCACTAGATTCACATAGGAGTTTGCAAACAATAATTTTCTACATTTACATAATTGTTGGGTTTATTTTTTGTGTTGTTTTTCTTTTACATAATTCATTAAAATAGTTGCTAGAAAATTGTAAACATTTCAAAATGATTTACGTTCTTTGTCACAATTAAAGTTTGATAAAAACAATTCAAAATTCTTAATTAATCAGCAAGAAAAATAATTCAAAACATAATAAAATGCGTTTCACAATGCATGATTCGTGCTATACACATTTCATTCGTTTTTTCGCATTCAGTAATTGATTCTTGAGGAGCGTGTGGATTTGGACATACTGTACTGACGATCATCGCCACGTGAACTGGCACCTCTTTCCCGATCAAATTTCTCATGTGATCGTTCGCGCGATGATTTGTCCTAAATGGGGAAAAGATATTAGATTACATATCTTAGGCAGAGGAAGATCTTAATTACTAACTCTATGGCGTTCCCGTTCCCGCAGATCATCATCATTGCCATTTTGTGCTGAAATTTTGAATTACATTGTTAAATTGATTTCTTGATCGTTTGCCATGGTTTTTATGTTTGTGCCCACCATCACGACGGCGCTTATGTTCGGCGCCGCTGGACTCGTCGTTGCGATCTCGCTTGCGTCCCATTTTGCGATCCTTGCGGGCATCTCTTTCCTCATCGGATAACTTCTCTTTGTTGCGCTCTTTGGTCTTGAGTCCACGCGCCTTCTTCACGCTGTCAACGAGTTCCTCAACCTTCTGCAATGGTAAATGATTAATAGAGATAGAACAAAACAATAATTTACATTTTATTGATGACTAAGTGTATTGCCTGGATCACCTAAAAGGCTCACGAAAACAACTTAAGGAGAAAAACAACTTGTATTTTGTAAGGATGATTGATATGCGTGTGAGAATGTGTCTGTGTGAGTGTTTTTTTTTTTTTTTTTTTTTTGTGTAAGTTTTTGTGTGTGGAGAGCAGCCTAAAGCTATTGGTGGTTTGGAGAGTCCCTAAAACATACGGTTCCGACCTGTCTCACATATGCTCATCACTTACCCGTCTTGGGGTGTGCAAACTGTCGAGATCAACGCGAAATTTACAACTAAACTGCAGTCATGGGTGTTAAGGTTGATAGTCGCACCAGAAGGTAGCGCCTGATTGCACAGGATGTTATGGAAGTGGAAGTCCAACAATAGTCAATTATCCACCACACCGGCATAATTTAAGGTCAGAATTTAGTAGCAACACACAAGACACAAGAGATTCAATCCAATCGTTCCAGTAGCTTTCCAACTTGTCCTTTATAGAAGGAGTCCACACTTGTCATTTTTCAGGAATCTATTGAATTGTTGATTTAGTTTTCTTTAGCAGCCCTTTTTGAGTAATGGAAGGGTTCTCTACGAGATTTTGGATAATCCGGCGAGGTTTTTGGGCGATTGATGTCACGATGAAGTATAGTAGTTCTTAATGTTCGGCCAGTGATGATCTCCCATAGTCACAAAATTGTAGTTAATGGCTTTTTACAGATGTCCCAAAGTCATGGCTTAAGAAGATCTCAGGATTCAGTCGTTTTGGAGATGTCGTGGAATAAGTTTACATTAAAGGAATTCTAGATGCCTCCTTTTTGCCAGAGTTTAAGCGTTGGCCGAAGTTTCGATACGAGCGCGTGGCTTCAAAGCAAAACGTTTAGTTTACATTTCCATCAGCTTTCACCTGATAAAGTCATGGTGAAAGAACATCCATCTTCTTTGGGTTTTTTTTTTTTTTTTTTTTGTGGTTTTGGTCAGAAGTAGCTGAATGCGTTGCATAACAAATGACCTTTAGCATGATTTTAGGTGATTTTTTACACTTTGAAGTTGTTTTTCCAGAGGTTCTTTTAGCGTCTTGGTTGTTCTTTTTCTTGTCTGAAGTCCTTAAATACACCATCTCATTGTCATTTCAGGAACTTGGTTCTTCTCCTCTTTTCTATTTTTTGATTTGTGTCCATTGGGAGGTCCCGTCCGTTGCACATATTGGTTCTCCTTTTTCATCTCGAAATGAATTGCCATCCACAGTATGATTGGAATGTGTGTGTGCGTGTGTTTGTGTGTGTGTGTGCGCGCGATTAATTGTTTTCCAATTTAAATCTTATGTGACTACCTTAATTATCTAATAATAAACTAAATAACAAACTTTTTTACATTACAAAATACAAAAAAAAAAAAAATTGATTGGAATTTCCTTTTGATAACAAATTTGCTTTGGTCCTCTATATGGTATATAAAAAGTCATTCTAGCAGTTTAACTGATATGCGACTTAAATACTAACTTCCCGAGATTTGCATTCCATACAGTTTATGTTCGATACTTAAAAATTAAAGACTCGATTATTGATGATTTGAAACGAGATCCAATTGTGTCCAGTTTATGGATGATTTGTCGGATTGACGTCGTTGTTGTCCGATTGTAAACAATTCTTTTGTGTGCTTTCTTTCAAGACTCTCATATTATAATTGGTTTAGAGTTGTCCATCCTCCAGGATGTGGTTGGGTCGTTGTTGTTGTAGTTTGTTGTTGTTGTTGATGTTGTTGTCTTAGCGTAATATGTCTGCATAAGCTACTAACCTTTGAACTGCTCGTTGATGATTCCAATTTTCGACGTTTTGAATCTGAAAAACATTAAAAAAAAAATGGTTTTTAATCCGCTAACAGCGATGGCTACAAATCCTGCAATTACCTCTGTCATATTCAATCGTCTCATGACTACGTCGATGTTGCAGTGATCCATTGCTCTCATTGGAAACGGAGCTCAAGTCGCGATCTCTTATCCTACCTTCATATTCGTCATAGTGCCGCTGATGCTGATGCTCGCTATTGCTGCTTGTACTGGCCACCAAATCCACAGTCTCCAACTCGTGTCGATGACGTGACTGCTGCTGTTGCTGCTGCTGCTCGTCGCGTCGAGATATCTTCTTGCGTTGTGTTGCTGATGCCGCTACCACCTCTATCTCCTCCAGACGATGTGAACGCTCCCGAGAACGTAATGGTGGCTCTGCCTCTGATCGATCCTTAGTGCTGCTGTTACGGTTGTTATCCCTTGAGTTACGACGCCGTTCTTGCTCTCGTTCCTTCTCGACCTCTCGACTACGTCGATCACTTTGGCTGCTATTGCTGCCATTGTTGGATACCTGCGCATCTGCAGCGTCCTCCTTGACAGCGCCCAGTGATTCCCTGGAACCGGGCAACTCATGTGGCTGTTTGCTGCTCTCACGTTCGCTGTTGGAATTCGTAACAGAAATGGACACTAAATTGGAGGAGGAATTGCCATCGGTCTTGTGGGATTTCGTTTCACTGCGATCGCGTGGAACTGTAAAAGGGGAGAAGATCAAGATCCAATTTAATATTTTGTTGTTAAACTGCTTTTTGGCATATAATACTAACCCGATTTTGATTCTGGCTCCTTGCTATTCTGCTTTTGTTCGTTGGTATTGTTGTAGAACGGCGTTGATGCAGTTCCACTAGCTTTCGTTGTGGTGGTTGTTGCGTTTGTTGAGGCATTTGCAGCTGATGTCGCCTGGGGTATCTTTTCTGACGACAGAACTTTAATGGCATTTCCACCTGCCGCCCCATTAGCTGTTGCTGTACTCGCCTCTTTAGCTGGCCTCTCGGCCACTTGGTGGAAATCACTCTCCTTGATCATATTCGAAGTCTTCTGCTTCAATTGTCCGATGTAGCTAGATGCTATTGCATACAAATCTGGTCTTTTAGTCTTCTCCTCTTCGCGCACCTTATCCACCTTTCGTTCAATGATTTGTGCCAACTTCGCCAACACAGGATAATGGGGTAGAATGCGCATTAATATGATCAAAGCATTGCGTATCTGCATAAAATCCTTGGAGTCAAGGCAAAACACAATCGCCTTTGTGATTTTATAATGCCATTTATGGCAGACATGCCGATAGTTCTCATAGCCCACATGATCGTTGGCTTCCGAGAATTGATTGCTCACACGGAATTTGGTCACAAAGCCAGGATAATTCGCGCACTCCTTATTGAAGACAGCCTGATCGGCATGCCAACGCATCACGGTCTCTAGCATGGCACACAAGAAGCGGCCATAGCGAGTGGCCTCGCCCTCTGTGCAGGAAGTAACCGAATACGTAATGTCACAAAAGATCTACCAAAGAAAAAAAAAAAGCGTACTTATTATTTTGCACCCTTTCCAAATTAATTAACAATATTTAACAAAGCTCAAATTAGTAAGTCTCTGAAGAGAAAACTCTTCAAACTTTTACTATTTGGCCGTATCTAAGATTCTTACCCGATCATAACATAACAGAGTGGAGAAATTTGAAGTCTTTAGATTGTGGATAGTGTGCACAAATTTGGCACAATATAGAGCATCCAGAGCGGTAAACGTGCAGCGCGGGAATAAACATAATTGAAGGAATTGCGTTATTGTGTCATTTTTCGCTGATTTGGCCGATCTTAGCAGGAACCAACTGTCTTTTTGCTCTTGCAAACGCTGTGATATCTTATCCACATGCTCGTGTTGTTTCTTACGCTCGTCATTCAGTTTCTCCATTAATGCTATATAACGCTCTTGCTCCTTCTTATTCTTCGATTGATTCTGGTAAAAAGAAAACAATATTATTTAAAAAAAAAAAAACTATCTCAATTGATATGGCCAAACATACCGAATCCTTGCCCTCAGCTGCCTGTTGGGCCAACTGTTTAAGTTTGCCAATTTCTCGTTGGTAGCTGTCATTGGGCACATGCAAATCGTACATGCTTAAGCTCCAAAAAGTAACCAAAAACTGTGGACTTATGTCCTCCCACACTTTCGCACTATGCAATGGACGCACCGACTCCACAATGGGATTCATTATCAATTGTGTGGCCTCTAGATATTTTTGTAGCTTTTGCGTTGCGGTCAATTTCTTGGCATTTGGATCAGCTTTACGTAGTTGATCGTATTTTTGCTAAAAGATAAGATATATATTTGTCTCTGTATACTGATCTGTATTTAACTTACATTGATCTGATGGGTAAACATGGGCCGGGCCAGAAAGAAGGCGACATCTGTATTAATGTGATACTCTCTTAACATAGTGATAATTGATGGCAAACGCTCGACATACTCATCCACCGAGTATGTTGAGCCCAAGAAGGTTCCAAATTGCACTAAGGTATCCTGACATTGATCATAGAGATTGCCCACCAATTTCAGATGACTATGGGCGGCAGTTTCACGATAAATCACGCAATGCTTTTGCTGGGCCATCAACAGGCAAATGGTCACGGCGAGATCATTGTTGGCCAAGGCCTCTTTGAGTCGGTTCGATGACTTTTTCATATTTCTCACTTGACTGAAATAGCCAGCCTCTCCTCGCAGTTGCTCACCCCCGCACATGGCTTGCAATTGATCGTTTGTCATCTCCTCGCATGACTCCACGCCGGCCATTTTGTGGACGATCTCGCGGAGTATCAAGAGGTCCAAACTTTTTTGGGATTTCAATTGATTGGCCACATACTGCAACAAGCCACTCAACTCGATGCTATATTTCTTGTAAATGGTGCCGCAAAAGGAGGCAAGACTTTGAAGCCAAAGCGAGAGGGAGGTGCCGTCATCCTTGAATCTAAGGCGTCCAGTTAAAGTCAGCGATTCAATAATACAATAGCCGAGACAATCAAACGACAAGGCAGTCAAATATTTAAGCATATCGCAAACTGGTCCAATGAGATTGTCATAGATTTGTATTTGCAGCAAAATCTATAAAATAAATTTAAACAATTGTTACTATTCTGAATCCAAATCATTATAACTTACATAGTCAAAAAGTAATCCGGGAGCACAGTGACTATATTTGCCCACTAGACGGCCCAATTGCTTGACATTCTCCTTGCTAACTCGTTTCATTAAAGCCTTGATATCTCTCTGGGCTAGGCCATAACGTCTTATTAGATTTGGATGCAGTTGATAGCTATCGTTCTTCCATCTCGCATAAAGGCTATAACGGAAATGGTATGGAAAATACTTGAGCACAGCCCAAATTTCCTCGGACATGGAGCAATTGTTATCCAAATAGAGTAGAGATGGCAATATGCACGAATCCATGCAGGTCATTATGTCATAGTAGTGCAGTTCCGCCTCCGAATTGGGTGGCGGACTATTTAAACTATCAACGCCCATGTCCACCATCAGTTTACCCATAATTCGTATCAATTTGTACATTAACACCGTGTCATAGTGCATGGCTGGACCCAACACATTGGCCATGGGCCAGGTGTATTTCCTTAAATCACTAAATTCGCGTGCCTGCATCTTGGCCACAAGTTTGCTATCATCGTAAAGGCGACTCCGACTTGGTTTACGGCCGGCAGGCGCTTTGAAGCATTTGTTATAGTAAATCTGTTCGACAGACAGATGCACCAATTCCGCAATCGCCTTGGAAATGGGCTCTTGCACTACAACCGATTGATCTGGCAGTTTTTGTATGATCTTAAGCGCATTTTCCCAATCACCCACACGAAGCAAAGCCTCGCAGAGTCCAAACTTTTGATTGGCATTATATTTATCCTCATCAAATTTCTTAATGGTAGGCGGCGGTGGCGGTTCTTTATCTTCCTCCTTCTTGTTGGTGGTAATCAAATGCAGTCTGCGTACCATTTCCCTGGCATCGGCCAATTCTTCTTCCCAATCGGCTTTTATGCTGCCATCGTTGGGAGTTAACCACAAGTAGACATCATTTAATTCGATCACTCCATGCTTTAGCAGCAGCGCACACACATGGTATAGAGATCTAGGAGTGCGCCCATCCTTAAAATGACAGAATTTATAGCCCAAAACCTCACAAATAATGGCACCGGTGGGCATATAGCTTCGTAATAGAGGTATAAATAGCTGCCAGCGATCGGGACGGGTCTCAAAGGATTCAATTATTATGTCAAGCACACGATTTGGATCCAGATTAAAACATCCTGCGATTAAAATAAAGAAAATTTAGATATTTGTCATATATATTTAACAATACTCAGCGCTTACCTATTAAAGATTTAATAATGTCCATAATGCTTTCAGGAGTTGTGTGCTCCTCAAAATCCTGATTTAGCTCTGTTATCAGCTTGGCAAATCCCTCGCTTTCTTCACGAAACAGATTAAATCGACGCTGCTTATAGCTGTTTAAACATTATGTAAGTAATCATCGTAGAGATATATTGTGCTCATGTTTACTTACTATAACTTAGTTTTAACCTTAATGAATTTGGTATAGAAACTTTTGTTCTTCACTATGCCCACTTCCTGGAGTGTGTCGATTTCTAAACGCTCCTTGAGCAAACTCTCTGGCACTACCTTATCCAGATCCTTGACCATTTGCACAAAACCATGACGCTCTTCATGAAGACCTTCAGTCATTAGAGAAGTTTCGCTATCCAAGATGTTAATCACATCCAAAACAAGACTGGGAAACTCTTTGTGAAGGGCCTGCAATGAGTAAATATTTTAATTTTCATTCTGGTTTTAGTTAATTCAATTGACTTACCACCACTTCGATGAGCACATGGAGGACCAGATCCTTTTTGTGAGTGTAACGTATGGCTTGCCAAAGTAGTTCATAGATGGCATTCGATATTCCCTGCTTAAATATGCCATTGCGATCAAAGACGGGACTATCGGGGCAATCCTGAAGTTGTTGTTTCAGATATTTCATACTGAAAGATGATTGCAAATATTTGCAAATTGATAAGAATCGGAAATAAAACAGTTTTATAAATTTGTTTTATTAATCTCTTTCTTAAGATTGAATGTACTACTAAGCGCAAAATCGTTAAAGTTTTTATATAAATAAATGGAGCACCCATGAAACGCGCGGTTTTCTGCTGGTGTGTGTGTGAGTGTATAAGAGGAGGTGTTGTATGTGTGTATGTTTTTGTTGTATTCACGTACAATTCACTTCTGCCGGACTTATCAAAATGCTTAAAGATGTCTGGATTCAAGAATGTATCCTTGCCACCGCTTGCACTTCCACTACCATTGGTAGTGGTATCCATTGCCGTCGCCGCCGCGGAAGCCGTGTCGCCGCCTTCCCCTCCACGCTCAATTGCTGTTGCACTTCCATTTCCATCAATTTCCAATGTTCCCGTCACACTGTGACTTTTGGATAACTTCTTCAAACGCCGCATACAAGCAATTTATGATAAAACACGCGGGCAATATTTTTCTATTTCTATTTGATGTCTTTTTTGATACTTTTACGAAAGAACCTTTTTTTTACAAATTTTTATTTTTTCTCTCCTAGAGATGGGAAACACAAAAGCGTATGAGTTTATCGATAGCAAATTGTGTTTGTGTGTGTGTTGTGTTTGAGATGGAATGGAATGAAACATCAGCAGGGGTATTTAGCGGGTATTCCGAGTTTCGAATCTTCTTTGTTGTGGTTATTTGCATGCGTGACAACGATTTTAAGAAGAGATTTCCGAAATTAAATTTTATTTTTCTTCAATAATTATGTTTACAAATTGTAATTTGTCCAAAAAAATCTGATAAGCAATATGTGCATTTATATAAAAACAGCTTTTAACATAAAAAAGCCATAAGAACAAACTTTTATTATTCACACTATTTTCCAAATTTGAAATTATATTTGGAAAATGTTAAATTGAAATAATTGAGTAAAAAATTAATGCGATTTATCAGCATTAAAAACCCTTAACCTTAATTAGGTTCATAAGGCATTTGGAATAAACATTTTAGTAATTACATCTAAGGGAAAAAAAATGTTTTTCCTTTTAAACCTCTAAAACAAAGTCTCATTTTCTATTTTAACATCGCATTCGATCATTGAACTATCCACGTATCCCGAACTGGATATGGCATATTTTGATGGTGGCTCCTCCTGCATCTTTTGTTGGCGCGAGCGTTTGCCTACGGGAGTGGGAACAGGTACCGGAGCAGTTGAAGATTGAACTGGGGCTGACGTTAGCTTTGGTAATGGTGGTCTTGGTTTCGCCAATTCTTGCACTCCTGCCGCTGTCTGTTCATCATGTTTGATGTCTAATAGAATGCGGCTAATTTCCATTCTAAACTTGAGATTTCCGATGTCGGACAGCGACTTAACGTGCGGCAGCAAACTGACCAAAAAATTGTAGTCGGCATCGTCCTTGGAAACCGAAATAGTTGTCGAGTCCGATAGTGATACCGATACAGGTGTGGACAGTAGTCCATTCGATACATGGCTGTTGTTCTCACATGGCGATGAAGTCTTTCGTGGACGTCCACGCTTTATTGGCGGCGGTCGAGGCAACAACATGTGATTCGGTGGCAACTGCATGGGGGACAATAGGTGTGGGGATACATCAGCGTCTGCCTCCAAATGATTCGATGATGTGGTAACATGTGTGTTTATATTGAGGCTCTTTTTTACTGAGAACTCTGAGCCAGAGTCCTGGCCCGCGGACGATGAGTCGCCACTGGCACTGCCGATTCCAGCGACACCGACAACGACTCCAGCACTAACACCACCTCGAATTTCTCCGCCACTACCTTGTTTGAATATATCTCCCATAATTTCGAAATCAAAGTCATCATCATCGTCCACTTCTATAACGAAATCATCCAATTTTGATTGATCGAGGTCCGTCTGATTGCGTGTTGTTGCTTGTTCGAAGTCAAAGGCTTCCGGTGGAAAAGTTACCATGCCTTCGGGATCGAAGATGCAGCGTAAAAACTCCAATGAACGAAAGTATGGCCAGTGTGAGGTACCGGATCCTCTTTGTTGAATTTTCCTTATCTCAGCGCGATAGGTATCCCGCAATCTTTTGAAGCGTTTCTTACATGTCTGAACTGTAAATTGATTTTAAATTATTTATAGCATATTTAATTTCATGCCATGCAATATACATGAAAGACTCGTACCGTCAACTTGCATTATTGAGGCCACCTCTTCCCATTGCGAGATCCAACTATCCTTACGGTCGGCCAGCGTTATGCTGGTATTCCATAATGCCTGACGTTTGGCCACTTGGCTAATCAGCAGAAAGTTGTCGGATTTCATTATCGCTTACAACTGACTAAGAAAATGTGGGAAAACTCGTCGATGCAGCGTGCAAACAATGCACTTGCTGATTTGCTTCCAGGGCTGGCAGATGTGCCAGGGTGAGTGTAAGAGCTCTCGACAATAGAAGACACTTTGTATTTCGTCGCCTGAATATTTAATATAGTTATTTTTTATTTTTCTTCTTAGATATAAATAGCTTTAATAACAATCCAAAGAGAGGTGGAGAACTACAACTGTCTTTTTCTTGTACTGCTTTTGTCCATCCCTGGTATTTGACAGCTGGCAAAACAAAATTCGTGCGACACTGGAAACGAAATGCAAACTGACCAGCCGTTTCAAATGTAGGATAATAAAAAATGTTTAAATGCTAAATGTGAAAGTACTTTATCTAGGAAAACATTAAAATTTTAAAATTGCAATTTATTAAGCCTAGGAAGATAAGGTGTTTTAATTTTTATATGACATATTTTTAAATCACTTTTTCGCGCCATGTTTGCCAGCCCTGTCGCCAGTGTGAATCATTTGTCTACGAGTGAAATCGGAACACAATCATTTTCTCTGTTTTGTCTGTTGTTGTCGTCTTTCTGCCGGCTGTTTAGGAAATCCTTGAATTAGTTGCCAATTCACAAAAATGCTGCAAAGCGACGAAGTTAAAGATGACGATCTACCAGCGAATACCCTGGAGCACTTTACGGAACTAGAGCAAGTGCTGCAGATGATTGACCAGATAAAGCCAATCGGGGCTAGCTCATTCGAAAGAGAGTTTGAGCAATACGCCCAAATGTTGTCTCGTTACCAGGAACAGCCCCACTTACTTGATCCCCATTTAGAGCTGCTTTTGTCCAGACTGCTGGCAAAAATTAGGCAAAGTGATTTGCCAGATGAAGAGCGACATGCTGCATTTAAATATCTCTATATAATTTGTAAGGTACGCACCTACAAAGTCCTGGTCAAATTCATGCCCCATGAACTAAGCGATTTGGAATTCGTGCTGGATCTGCTGGATCAACAAGATCCTAAGGAGTTTGATCACTGGGAGACACGCTATATGCTACTTCTTTGGATGTCCATATTGGTGTTGAATCCTTTTCATATGTCCCGTCTGGATGCATACGAAACGAACTCATCCTCTGCAACCACGAATTGTGTGGTAAGCAATCATGTCCAGGCAAAGACCACCAAAATGGAACGCATCTTTAAACTTTGCCAACTGTATGCATCCACCAATGATACTTGCAGTGGAATGGCTGCCTATTTGGCTGCCAAATATTTCATACGTTCCGATATTAAAGATCTCTATTTGGAAAGATTTCTGGATTGGATCATGGATCAACATCAGGCCGATACTGTACAAGTAAAATTTGGTCAATTGGCTGCTGTGGCGGCAATTTTGAAACATGGCAAACGCGAAGATTTGTTGCCATATGCTGATAAGCTGCTCCTATGGATTGGCTCGTGTAACTACAAGGATGGGAATGATTTTTTAAAATATAAATACTATGTGAAAATCATACAGCGCATAGGATTGGTCCATTTGAAGCCGAGAATAGCCAGCTGGCGATACAAAAGAGGTAAGTCTTATTATCCGAAGATTATTATTAAGCTGAAGCATTCATTTTGAGCAGGCACACGCTCTTTGGCCACCAATCTCAGCCAGCAAGTGGCTAGAGGGACTGCCGCTGATGCAGAGACTGAGAACAATCCAGACTTGGAAGAGGAAATAGTGGTGCCAGATTCCATTGAAGAGGTTATTGAAGAGCTACTCCAAGGCCTACGGAGCGGCGGCAATGATATTCGCTGGAGTGCAGCCAAAGGTTTAGGCCGGGTTACCAATCGTTTGCCTAAAGAATTGGCTGATGAGGTTATTGGTTCTGTAATTGATATACTTAACCCTCTGGAGCCCCATGAGGCTTGGCATGGTGGCTGTTTGGCCTTGGCCGAGCTGGCAAAAAGAGGACTACTGTTGCCATATCGCCTAGAAGAATTGGTTCCCCTGCTAATGCAGGCGTTGTTCTATGACGAAATGAAGGGATACATGTCGGTGGGTCAGCATATCCGAGATGCCGCTTGCTACATGTGCTGGGCCTTTGCCAGAGCTTATAATCCAGACGATCTAAAGCCATTTGTCCAGAAGATCTCATCGGGCTTACTTACCGTGGCCGTTTTTGATCGCGAGATTAACTGTAGACGCGCTGCATCGGCTGCATTCCAGGAGTCTGTGGGTCGACTGGGCAATTTTCCATTCGGCATTGAGATCTCCACTACAACAGATTTCTATTCTGTGGGCATAAGGCAAAATTCCTACCTAAATATTAGTGATTACATAGCTCAATATCAAGTTTATCGCGAGCCACTGATCAATCATCTTGTGCAGCGTAAAGTGGGTCATTGGGATTCGGCAATACGAGAATTGACAGCCAAGGCTTTGCATAAGTTTACATTTCGAGAGCCAGAGTATATGGCTGGTGTGATCCTGCCACAATTGCTGGCCAAAACAGATACCATTGATGTCAATTCCCGACATGGTTGCGTTCTGGCCATGGGCGAAATTACTTTGGCCCTGCGGCAAATGGAATTGGCCTCTCAAGATGCTGCAGTGCATCTTTCCAATCAACGTATAGCGGAATTGAATGAACTGATCAAGAGTTTTCTGGAGAGAAACTACTATCGCGGCATGAGTGGTGAGCTTATGAAGATCTGTTCGACACATTTTATAAGGAATTGCAGTCTGGCCAAACTTCAGGTCACTGAGCAATGTCTGAGTAAGTATCTTTGGTTGAATCGTATCTCTAGTTCATTCATTCTAATCGTATTATATCCTTTGCAGACACCTGGCAAACCGTCATTGATTTGTGCCTGGTCAGCAAGACGACTGCCATAAGAGAGTCAGCTGTGGAAGCTTTTTCTGAACTGTGTCAAGCCTTTTATTGTGTAAATGAACGCAACCAGCAAAATGAAGTCATTATTAACGCCTATCTGAAGGGGGCCGAGAACGATCTGGAGGAACACATACGCATGGGTTATATAGCAGCTGTCGGAGTGCTGCCTGCGTTTATGACACGCCAACATTTAGCCGCAATTCTGGATAATCTAGTCAAGCACGCCTTGACACCACTGCAGGCAGTACGTGTGGGTGAAATGACCGTGCAGGATCATGAGAATATTCAAACCTACAGATGGAGTGAAGCGCGCACCGAGAGCGTCAAGGCACTAACGAAACTTGTCCACAGTGTTGGCTATGCAGAAAATTCAGGTGGAAACTCCTATTAGCAAATCTTAGTTCAAAAAATTTAACTCGTTGGTACTCTATTTATAGATTCTTTTGGTAATCCCAACAATTTCAACAAGGTAATTCAGTGTTTACTCAAAGCTTTAGATGAGTACACTCTGGACAATCGCGGCGACATTGGTGCTTGGGTACGTGAGGCAGCTATGGTGTCGCTATATGAAATTGCCACCAATTGTCCACCAGATTTGCTTTCCCCTATGCATACCCATCAAATCGTTATGGGATTTATGCAGCAGGCGGTGGAAAAAATAGATCGTACACGTGGACTAGCTGGACGTTTGTGCTGCAAGCTAATTCATTTCACTCCGGCCATACCACATATACGAGAACATGCCAAATTGTTGGAGATATTTCCAGAGGATGAGAAATCTGTCCTGTGGTTATTTGCCGATCATACATTCCCCCTGTTTTGTCAACTATTGTCCTTTGAGGCCTATTCGAAGCGAATGCTATTGGGTTTGAGTGCCAGCATTGGCCAACTGACTGAGTCCTTGGTAAGTCAAAGTCCTTTTGCTGGATTATTTATAACATAAAAATAATATTTGCCCCTTTGCAGATTAAATACGCTTCAACAGCGTTTTTCCAATTTTTGCGTTCCAACACCGAGACAGTGCCTCGCCTATGCTCCGAGATTGGACAGAATTTCGAAGAGAATCTCTTAAATGAACGTGTTACGTATCCCATGCTTAGTTTTCTCGATATACTCATTGGATCGGGCACCATTGATGCGGTACTTCATGACGAGAGCAATCCGTTTGCCGAGGATATCTATCGCCTGCTTAATCTGGAGGTGAAGGGCTACAAAAAGCTCTACAAGACAGCCAGTAGTATTAGTGCCTTTTGTCAACTGATTCAAGTGCCGCGACTCAGCCGACGTGTCCTGTCTAAAATGTCCGTATTTCTGGGTCTGCAACATGTTCATGTCCGTAAAACAGCGGCCACAAAACTCTACGAAGCTTTGGCTCTGCATGGCGATGCCACTGAAATTCCTGAAGAAAACATGGATGAAATCCTAACACTTTTGTCTGAAACGGATTGGACTTTGCCTTTGGTAGAAGTTCGTCCTTTGAGAAACGAACTCTGCCAATTAATGGGAATAAAGCCTCCTGTCAGTGGGGCTGCAGCCGCAGCGGCTGCTAACAAGTAAAAAGGCGGATAATAAAGACACGCACACGTGTTTATAAAACTTGTGTACCAGTTCCATTATTTATGTATTTATCTTTCGCACATCTAAACAAATTTTGTATTGCTTTGACTAACTCGTTGAAACTAAAATTAAAGAGATTAAAAAATCACAAAAATGTTTAATTGTTTTTTTGTATTGGTAAGATTTTGTTAACATTTCATATTATGGAATCCAAAAATATATACATATATAAATAAGAAATAGCATACGGCTTTGCATTTTCGAAATACATTTAGCTATTTCTAGCTTTTTTTTAGATTAACAAATTTATTTAGCTTATTTTTGTCAGGCCCTGGTTATTGGCAGCCCTTCATTTGACAGGCCAGAATGGTAGAGAGAGATAGGAAAGATAACAAAAACAGTTGAGCAGATATTCGAACGATTTGCCAAAAAGAACATACGGGAACCAAAGATATAGTTCATTCATGTCACAAATTTATAAGTTAAAGCCAACGTGATAATCCCAATGAAAAATTTGTCATACAAATCAGAACTTTATATATATTTTTTTTGTTAAGAAACAGGCCGTTCACACACGAACACGTTGAACCGTACCCCCCCTCCTTCTCGTAGTTACACAATTGTAGAAAAACAAAAAAGGAATCGAAACTCTTGTTGTTTTTACTCCGAGCCAGCATTTATTTAAATTCCGATATGAGTATTTTGAGTGTTCGATGTTTAAGTCAAAAGTTCTGCCGGCAGGCATATATTTTGGCCAACAGAAGCATACTGTCGCCGACCCAGAAGCTTCCGCCGATTAATGGTGAGTTTACATATGAAATCTCTAAGAGGTTATGTTAATGTCATGTTTCATCAAACGCAGGTATCTGCCGGCCGGCACACAACAGTTTATATCAAATGGTAAAGAAACGAACGCTCGAGGCGCGTACAAAATTGCAAGCCAATAAATATCCCAATCATCAAGCCTGCCTAACCACACCAAAGGCGGGGGAATATCAGACAGAATATGATGACCCTCCCGGCTATGCATCATCAACAAATAATAATAATCCCCCATATGTTCCATTGCCATCGTCCTCATCATCACCAGCGTCCTCATCATCCCCATCGAGCGGCAGCAGTTACCAAAGTTTCACCACCACTCAAGAGCCACAATTCAAAGTGGTATAAAATGATTAATCATTTCATTATTGCCCACATTATTTTCATCATTTAAGCTAACCCAACCCAACTCAACTCATTTGTTAATTGTGTGTTTTTCTTTTGTTCTTGCAGGGCTATGCGGACTGCAGAACTGTGTGCTCGGCATCTGAGGTACTGAAGTCATCCGAGTGTGAGAAATCCAAGCCAGTGATTGATCCCTGCAAACAGTCGGAGAAGGATCCTTGCGAAGAATTTCATCGTATACGCCGGGAGACAAACACCATCGGTGGTGCAGGGGATGGTTGCGATGGTGCTGGTGGTGGTAAAGGAGGAGACAAGGATTGTGAAGAAAGAAGCAAGGCTTTAAAACTTAAATGCTTGTTAGGAGCACTGGCGGCTCTTCTGGCAGGAGGATTTGTAAGTCTCAGTAATTAAAGATTTCAAACGACAAGAATCCGTAATATAAACTTGTTTTTTTTTTATATATTTAGCTGGCCTGGATGTACACAAACAGTTCCAAAGATGGTTCTGGCAAAGGTGCGGGCGACGGGGAAGATGATGAGGATCCGGAAACGGCTCTAAAGCGTGCTCAGATTTCCGGAAAAATAACAAGTCAGTGGCATTTTCCTCTTGCTTTATTTTAGTTTTAATTATTGTTGTGTATTACAGCGCCGCCCAGCTCCGCAAGTCTACCAAAACATGTGCCCTATCTAATCATTGGTGGTGGAACAGCCGCCTTTTCGGCTTTCCGTGCCATCAAGTCGAATGATGCTACTGCCAAGGTACTTATGATTAGCAATGAGTATCGCAAACCATATATGCGACCACCGCTTTCGAAGGAGCTGTGGTACACGCCCAATCCCAACGATGATCCCATTAAAGATTATCGCTTTAAACAGTGGACAGGTTCCGAGCGAAGGTGAGCTATATAAGATGTGAGGATCGGATAGATATTCAGTAAAACTTTATGATTTTTTTCTTTTCGTCTTTGTAGTTTGTACTTTGAGCCCGATGAATACTTCCTGGATCCCGTAAAACTGGAGAATAGCGTAAAAGGTGGCATAGCCGTCGCTCAAGGTTTCGCCGTTAAGAAGGTGGATGCCCAGAATCGCATTGTCACATTGAACGACGGCTATCAAATCGGTTACGATGAGTGTCTCATAGCGACGGGATGTGCACCTAAAAATCTAACCATGTTTCGCGATGCTCCGCCTAGTGTGCGCGAAAAGGTGATGGTCTATCGTACACCGGAGGATTTTGATAGGTTACGTCGCTATGCGAAAGAAAAGCGTTCGATTACCATAGTGGGTAATGGTTTCATTGGCAGCGAACTGGCTTGCTCTCTGGCTCATTTCTCAAAGGAGAATGGCGGAGGCAAGGTGTATCAGGTGTTTCAGGAAAGAGGCAACATGTCCAAGGTGTTGCCCAACTACTTGAGTGCCTGGACCATGAAGAAAATGGAGGAATTAGGAGTGTGTGTTATACCAAATGCCAGCATTCGATCGGCCTCCCGCGATGAATCGTTTTTGAAGCTGGATCTGAATAATGGCATGACTTTGCTATCGGATATTGTGGTCGTTTGTGTGGGTTGTACTCCAAATACGTCTCTCGCCAATCCTAGCCGACTGGAGGTAGATCGTAGTCTTGGCGGTTTTGTGGTGAACGCAGAATTGGAAGCAAGACGGAATCTTTATGTAGCCGGAGATGCCTCATGCTTTTATGATCCTTTGCTGGGCAGGAGACGAGTGGAACATCATGATCATTCGGTAGTCTCGGGACGACTGGCGGGCGAGAATATGACAGGAGCAAGTAAGAGGGCTTCGATCTCATATTAATATATTATTTATAATTTTTTTTTTATTTTTTTTTTTCAGAGAAACCTTATCAGCATCAGAGTATGTTTTGGTCAGATCTGGGACCGGAAGTTGGATACGAAGGTATTGGTCTCGTTGATTCTTCTCTGCCCACAGTTGGTGTTTTTGCGCTGCCCTCTGCGTCCGAACGTCAGGAAGATAATTTAACCGAATCCCCGGAGGCGCGGACCGCCGAAAAAAAAGTTCAGACTTCCGATGGCGATTCCGATACGCCACCTCTTGAATGTGAATCCGATGAAAACGAGGAATATGGCAAGGGTGTTATCTTCTATCTCAAAAATGACAAAATCGTTGGCATTCTGCTATGGAATCTATTCAATCGAATAGGTCTGGCCAGGACAATAATTAATCAGAATAAGAAATATGATGACCTCAATGAGGTGGCTAAACTTTTCGAGATTCATTCGTAGAATTGCTGAGACAGAAAATGCGAGTAATTGCGTGCAACAGACAACAACCTTGTATATAAAAACTAGAACAAAAACGGCACAAAAATGCAACAAAAATTTTAGTTTTATTATTTTTGGAATAAATCTGTTTTGTAGTTAAAGACGACATTCGGGTGTAATGTGGCTCCAGTGAGTATAAGAAAAATTACCTTGTTGATGTGTGCTAAATTCTGTTTTTCCTTAATTAAATTCCAAAGCGAAAAATTGCGTATCAAATTATATTTCACGTATTTCACCTGTTGACTACTGTGTCACGATGTAGCCCCTTTTATTTCCATCTCTAATTGTCACGTGCGTTTTTCAACACTAGCATTGTCGTAAGAAACATTTTGTGCTCACTTTCTGTTGAAATTGTTAACTGTCAACAATTAGAACATATCCTTTTATTTTTTATTTTATTTGTGATGTTGCCCAAGACTCCCAAGCCAGCTATTTGGAGATTTATTAAAGGAAGCGCCAAGACCCTGTTTGTAGTGGAGGCGGTTTGCTTTGCTGCCACCTACGCTGTGTACTATCGCATGAACACAAATCGAGGCAAGTGGATTTACATAAGTTGCGGCGTTTTCACAATAATTTTAAATATTCCTTTAGAATTCCGCCAGCACATCAACGAGAACTATCCATTCGTTTTGGACTATTACTATAAACTTGGTGAAATTGTTGGTGATAGCAAAGCTCGTCAAACGGACGCAACTTACTGGAATTCAATCAAAAAGAGCGAATAAGATTTCAAAAGACTCAGATGGCCAGCAATCCGTATGTTAAATCTCTCCTATGGCTGGTTTCGTTTGGTGGCCTTGGTTATGGTTTAATGCTATTAACTGAGCCGAATGCAGAAAAAATTGAGCGCATTAAAGCCACTACTTCACGAGCCGCTCTAAATGCCGAAGATCAAAAGAAAGCTTTGTTTATGAAGAGAATGCAGGAGGCAGCCTTAACCAATGCTCCCATTTATAGGCCATCATCAACACCGGGGGATAAAAAAGATTCCTAAGAGCTGTTTAACTAAAAAATACCTAAATATAAAATGTTAATTCTTTTTTACCTAATCGGTGTTTGATTTGCCGGATTAGAAATGCCGTGAGTAGCGAAAGCTAGTTTTTTTTTTAATGATAGTTATAGGAACATTCGACTTTATAGCAATGTGTGTATTTAAATCTTTTTCTTCAGTTGAACTGTAAAATATTCAAATGTAGGATATTTGTAGTGCTTGTTTCGATTCCGTTTATAACAATCTGATTTTATATTGCACATACATACATACATACATACCATCGGCCATCTCTATGTGGAAGTGTTGGAAAACTACTCTATTTGCTTGCAGATATTGCTGCATTTTGATCCGCCTTTTTAAAATTTATAATCTGCATAGTAAAATCGACAATAATATGACTACAGAGAATGCGATGGATTTTCCAAATATACCACCGGCTGTACAGTTTTCAGCCAACAAACAATTCCATTCACACACTCAACAACAGGAGCAAGACAGGGCTTTTATCGGAAACTCTAAGAACTTGCGTGCAGAGCGTGAGACCATTAAAACGCTAATGTGTGCAGGAAACTCGCAGACGAATTGTGCTAACAATGACAATTTACCAGATGATCTTGGTATTCGCGACTTGGCTTCGCTGACTGCAGAAGATCTGGAGCTATTCGGGTTTACAAAGCCTTCGGAACAGAAAGAGCTGCTGCAGATGTTTGCCAAGCTGCCCAATCAGGATCCAAGCTATGATTACATTTGTCAGGCTGCGGCGGCCAGAGAATACAATTCGCAAATTGTTGGGAATTGCTCCAACCATTTAATGTATTTGCGTTCCTCAATGGCTGCTACCAATTACAAATTGCTGTCAATACAGCCGGAAGATGTGATTGTTAACGAGAAGCGCTACGCTAGTCGCTTTGTCCTAGAAGCCTTAAAAAGTGTTAAAATGATAGCCGAGGAGTTATCCCTAGATATAAAGAATATTGAAGAATTGCATGGCAAAGCCAAGCAGAAGCAGCAGCTGCAAAAACAGTCCCAGTTGGGAGATTGCAACAAGGTAAGACATCTATAGGAACGGATTTGAAATATGATAACAAATTTTGTTTTTTTTACAGAAAAAATTTAATTTGCTGACTTGCATCTACTATTCAAGTATCGCCCTGGGGCTCTCCTGTGCTACTTGGTGGTGGTGGTCCAAGCATCAGTTTACATCCACCGCCAAAGCCAATTTGGATATTATTTCAATTTAAAGACTTTAAAACAAAAGTATTCTTTCTTTGTGAACAAAATTTGCATCAACTGAATCTCATATAACATTGATATGCCACAATGTATTTAGATAGGTTTACTTATAATATAAACAAAAGACTTTACATTATTTAACTTCTTCATTAAGTAAGAGGAACCCTAACTTTACATAGCCATCCGCATGCTGAGGGTATTCCCATTGAGTGGTCTCAGCCATAAGATCGCCACGGTCCATGCAGTGGGCAATTTTCTCTAAAAAAAAAAAATTTAATGCAAACACTATCATGTGCGAATATTGAGACTTACCCATCACATTTTGCTTGACCAGCGCCTCCTGTTCATATCGCTCGGTCAGCTCTTTGGTAAAAGCCACAAATTGAGGCAATTTCCAACTTCGATAGAAAATTGTATTAGCTGCCGCTCCTGGCATCTTACACAAAGCTCTTAATTGTCTTAAGCAATCCTTTGTGTTATTCGTTATATCCATAAATATTGTAGCAATAATGGCTAACTTCTTGCAAGGCAGGATAAGATCATCTGAATAACAACTACCGCCTTGCTCGTCATCTAAGTCCAACTTTTCCAAGCATTTTGTCTTTTTGGCTTCGATGGCATAACAAATTCCGGTGCCACGCTGCTGGGCGAGTTGCCATTTGGCGTAGTTGTCTTGGAGTTGCTTGATTAGTGTGTCCAAGCGGGTTTTACAGGTAGCCAAGTTGGCGTCATGATTGATGGAAGATGGAGATGTCTGCCTGTCAAGAACTGAAGTGAAATATTGGGAAAGGTTTATCTTAGTCAATTAATGCAATGGTTTATTTTTGTCCACTTACAGCGCACGGGTGTTAAGGATTTATTTAATTGTGCTTCACTTTGCTTTTGAGGAGTTTTAGCTGGTTTGGTCATGTTAGTATCCTAGGTATGCCCTTCGCGAGTCTTAACTTTGTTTTTATTAGGCGCTCCATAGACTTTTAACCAGTGTTGCATAGCGTGCAAATGTTGCCGTGAAAACAGCTGTTTGCCGGCCTGCGTGTGACTGTGTGTGTGGTTGTGTTTATCTCACGTTTTTGTTTTTGCACGCTGATAAGAAGCGACGCAATTAGTTGCAATCTGGTCAAGAAAATTTAATTCTTTTGAGAGAAACAGCAAATGGAATACATTTTAATATGAGTGGAATTATACATGGCCTCAGTTGGTTTCCCAACTTTCCAGATAGGTTTGTCTCCTGGGGCCAAGAGATAAATTTATATGAAGTGCGCAGCAGTAAGGATGACGGTGCCACGCCAAAGAGTGAGTCCAAAATAAATTTAAGAATTGAATTGCATTTATTTAATGACTTTTTTATTGTAGGTCGACTGCCCTACATTTCAGTTAACTATTTGTCCAATGAGTCTCGATATCAATACGCTCGTTGTGTGGCCGCCTCCTATCATAGTGACCAACCGATTATTGCCGTGGGTTTGGGTGATGGTAAAATTGGCATATGCAATTTTCGGGACAGTTATGATAGCAGCTGGGAGTACAGTGAGTTTCCAAGATGTCTGAATATGTTAACAAAATTGCATACGTTTTTTAATGGTTAATCTTTGTCAGCTCCGCGACAGCAGCGTATGTGCACATGCTTGGCCTGGAATGAGCAATCTGCCAACATTTTGGCCATTGGACATGATCGTCATCGTTCGGATTCATGTATAACTATTTGGGACATTGAACATGGAGTGCCCAAAGATACGGCTAACTTTTTTGGCTTAGCTGAATCAGCTAATTCGGTATGCTGGGATCGCAATCATCGTCTGCTTATAGCGGGCATGAGTCAAAAGATGATCAAGTTGTTTGATTTGCGACGTAAGCACTCAAAAATTTATATCAGCAATCCTATCTTACAGTCAATCATTTTCAGAGAATAATGCCACTTGCCAGAGTATTCAAACCAAAACCGTCCATGGCCTGTCTGTGGCACCAAATGGCCACTATTTATGCAGTTATGTCGACTCCATTGTTATGCTATGGGATTTGCGATCCATTGACCGTCCCTTGCGCCAAATTCAATCATCGAAAAATCATTTACAAATCGGCTGGTGTCCCACACGACCCAGTCTGCTCTCTTCACTGCAAAGAGATTCACCCTATTTAACTCTATACGATATACGCAGTGTGGATAATGAGAGTTCCCGTGAGATTTATCATGTAAAGCGTCAAATTAGCCCATTTCCAGCCAAATATCAGCAAACGAAATTCTCTAATCTCAATTCCCTATCATGGCATACAAGAGTTGTGGAGAGAGCACTACTGCTGGCAGATGGAATGAATATAATGGATTTTCGTTTGCCTGCCAGTTTGCATACGGCGTACAGTAATCGCACGAAACTTCCATTCCTTATGCCTCCTCCGCCAATGGGCGCTTGTTCATCACCAACTACCACGACCACCACAACAACGACGACGGCATCACCCACAATTGGGACAAATTCTAGTGGCAGTTCCTTGGATTATACAGGTGGTACTAGTTCAGCTTTTAATTTTGATATTTTGGAGCCAGAACTAATGAAACTCGACTTGGAGGATAAGATACGTCAAAGGGCTCTCGAGGACTATGGCATGAAGCCGGATAATAAGACATTTGCTGAACTTCATTTAAGTCCGTATTTGAGAAATGTCTGGACCACATTAAAAAACGTCTTTTGTGAAGATCGATTGACTGGACTGAAGTCTACATTGGGCATAAATCTGGGACACACTTCGGAGGCTCTTATGGCTAGTTCCCGCATAGAATCCCAGATTCTACAATGGCCGGATGGCATTAATAATTCTAATAAATTGACTTGTTATCGGTAAGTTTACTAAACGTCTTAAAATAAATGGTCACTATATTTTTTTTCATATGATATACAGAAGTGAGCAACGCCATCTCGCCCTACAGCTTTGCGGCTGGCCACAAGATCAGGAACTGGAGCGTTTCATTGATCAACTGTTTGCCAATAAGGAGTTCAGTCGCGCTGCCATGATTTGTGTATTCCACTTGAAAATTCTCTATGCCTGCAATATTCTCTCGTCGGCGGCGGATACGATGAGTGATCCGAGCATGTATCGGATCACAGTGATTGCCCTATCGAGCTTTAATGCGGATCGCTGCAGTACGACATGGAGAAATCAGCGTTCCAATGCAAATATGCAGATTCAAGATCCACATTTGAGAGCAATATTTTCATTTCTTACTATGGAAAAGGATAACTTTGAGGGGGTCCTTAAAGAGGAGGGCGTATCACTGGCCGATCGTATGGCATTTGCCTGTAAATATTTGTCAGAGACCAAATTGGCTGATTATGTTAAAAACCAGATTCAAAGAGCCACCGAGTGTGGGGATCTAAATGGATTGTTATTAACCGGAGAGTCCTTGGATGGTATTGATATACTGCAGGCCTACTTGGATGCGAGTTTTGATGCACAGGTGAGAATTTTGAAAAACAAGAAAACAAAATGAGAAGAAAACATATTGATCGCATTTTTTAGACTGTAGCTCTGGTGGTCATTAACTACTTTCGTCACGAACATTTCTCGGATAGTCGCATTCAATATTGGATTTCCAGTTATTTGGATTGGCTTAACAGCTGGGGTCTGTGGGAGAAGCGTGCCGAATTGGATATCAAAATAGAAAGCATTCGTTTCTCGTCCAGAAGTTCGCGTACTGTTTATCTGTCGTGCAATTTCTGTGGCAAATCTGTATCGAACGCCTTGTTGGATGAGCCGCGTCCACGTAACACGTCAACAAGCACAAATCGTCTATCCTCGTGTCCAAGCTGTCGTAAACCGTTGCCCCGCTGCTCACTATGCCTTATGCACATGGGCACGATGATGAACATCAGCAATAGCGGTGAAACTCCAGCATCCGATGTACAGGGCTGGCAAACAAAACCATTCTCTAAATGGTTTTCCTGGTGTCAGACATGTCGGCATGGCGGCCATACAGAGCACATTATGCAGTGGTTCAAGTAAGATTCCAACTTTTCCACTAATTTTAAATCTCTTAATTGTTTTTGTTTTGTTCCTATGCAGGCAAAACCCGGAGTGTCCTGTTTCCTCTTGTAACTGCCGCTGCTTTGATATGGATGGCACTAAGCCAAATACTTTGCGAGACATTACCTAGCTTACACGATATATACATATATATTTGTTATACAATTTGTTATTTAATCTGTGCGCGCCTTAAATCTGCAACATACAAAAGTGTTCATTGTACTTAGACAACGCGAATGTGAATCATAGCATTTAGTATTTAAATGACCTAACAGCTAAACAGCTGCTCAATTATGCATTTTATATACTTACATTATAAAAATAATTATAAAAAACAATAAAAACAAACTTACGTTATATACGTAAAAGTCCTACAGAAATTTTGAAAAGACCGCCAAATATCGCGGCGTTGCTTAGTTGATTTATCGATAAGTCTAGAATTCAACAACCCTAAATCCACAAAATGAGCAATGTCTAACACTGGCAACTAATACGCACGCGGCCTCTTCTGTTTTTGTTGCTTGGCTGACGTAAATTTACAACAAAAAAGAATTAATTACAGTGCTTCCAATTTAGAAATAAACAAATTTAATGCAAATCATTGAATTTATTAATAAAACTAAAGGATAAGACTTGATTAAAGCTTCAGTGGGTAAGTTTAAGTGATGAATGACACGAATGACTTTAACTTATCTGGTGAAAGAGTGGATAAAAGAGACGGCACAATAAACGGGACTTTTACTATCAATTGACATTGGAAATGAAATGAAACCGAAAACCCGTACTTTGTACAGCTGATCCTTTGCCATTCAATATATTTATGTATATATGTATATGTACTTATGCTCATACATACATATATGTAAAGATTTCTCCAAATTGACCTTTTCTGGTGATGACGTCGATATTCATTGTTGATTTACGGTTTTATTTAGCCCACAACTAAAACATTTGAAACATTGCCAATAAAGAAATAGCAAAAACAAAAATGCTACATATTTAAGAAATTTTCACCGCGTGACCCCCTTCTATATGTACGCACAATTCTTGGCAGTCAAATTATGAAGGAGGGGGTGTGTGATAGGTTGAGACTGCTGCTTGTGGCATGAAGATACAGAGAGTTAATAGCCTCTGTACAATTTGTTAATAAAAACTTAAGTCTAATAAATCATCGGGCTTGAATGCTGTCGGCGTCCTTCCTAGAGCCACCACACACAACTTGAATAGACAACAAAAACGAACGGTTTATTATGTCATTTAACTAAATTTAGCATTTTGCCGCACGCTCTCAAGCCCACCGCTCGCTCTCTCTCGCTCTATTTTTCTCTCACTCTCTGTGTCTGGCTTATTATATCTCTCTTTTTTATTCCAATACTCGCCTTAGACAATATGTCGCAATTCATTTGTTTGCTTATTGTCCAAGTTCAGTTTTTTTTTTCAAGTAAACCGGCAAAATGCGCCTGTGGGAGAGAGAGGGAGCCAACGGGAGAGAGCGAGAGAAACGTATGTTCGGAGAGTGCAATCAGCTGTTTTGTACGGTTGTCGAAGATAAAATTCAAATTTAGTTTCTCCAACAGTCAATGCTGAAATGCGGCACCTAAAACATCTCTAAATAAAAACGAGCAATTCGATTGATTCCATAACGAATAAACGAACGACGTGAAAATGTAAAAACAAAAAGTAGAAAAACCCCTAAACCAATAAAAACGAACGTGCAAAGTAACAAATTGTAACGCTTCAATTGATAGCTAAAGCTAGCTTAAGGAAGCAAAAGCAACTTTGAAATTCAAGATCAAGGTCAGACAACTAAATCAACAAATCAACAAATGTGAAAACCGGGCATTAAAAAAAAATTGTTATTAATTACTTAATATTATTATGTGCAATTGGTTTATTTTCGTTTGTGTATTTGCTTATTATCAGCAAAAAGATAAAGCAAATATTTATGCAGCCAAACGGCGGAAGAATGTTAATTATAAACCGGTCTGGGGTCTCCTCTCCCTCTGATAACACAAAACAAAGAGACACAGGCAAACTAAGCAAAAGACAACAAGAGAAAATGCATATGATAAACTGGTTTTACCAGAATCAAGAACCAAAGCCAAAACCAAATACATTTTGTTTAATGTTTTGCATGGATTTATTATCTGTATATACATAGATAAATTTATTTTCTATATATGAAACTGTTTATCGGATAATTGTACTTTTTATGTCTCGCAATCTTTTCTCCTTTCCTTTATTTTTGGGTTACGTGATTTATGGAGGCAAAATAATAATATGCTAAAAACTCTTTAACACTAGCCAACCAAATTCATATATTTGTTTTTGAAAATAGTCTTTCTAAAGCGTATAAATTGATTTGAATGAAGCAGCGATTGGGACCAGCATTTTATTCGTAGTTCCGGAATAGTAAAAATCCATAAGAATCCGGATTAGAGGTTTTCCGCATTATCCGTGCAGACAGTTTGGTTATCTCGATGTGTACGAAATAATCGAGGTTCTACTGTAGGTTAAAATTGGTTGGGGGCCGACTTGCTAATGGAAACCTTTTCAAAGTCCCTCAATTCGTTGCTGTTGAAGAATGATTCTTACTCATAAGTTGAGTATTTTTAACTTTTTATTACTTAAACATACTTTAATCAGCCGCAAATATTATTATGTGAATGTTAACTAAATGTTTAAATAGCAAACAGTTAACGGTTTCTTTATATGACTATATACATATCTTATTTTCCAATTTTTTTTGCAAAGCAAAAGATTAGAGGGTCTTTTAGCTCAATTTAATATTATTTGTTTGACAAATGTTTCTAGGAATTTAATGTCTTTAAATTTTTAAACAAAAATTCCAAATAATGTATATGCATTAGATGAGATTTCGGGTAGGTCATTTTAATTGCATTTAATCGCTGTTTTAAATGTGAGTACACAAATTTGTGTTGGCTAGTGTTAACTTTTTTTTTTGTTTGTGTTGCTTAAGAAGGTAACGTCACACATCTATTTTTTCCTACAATCTTTTTCTATGGTTTTTGTTGCTTATGAAGTCATTTCACATTTGTTTATCTGCCAATTCGTCAATCCAAAGATGTTTATTGGGAGAACAAATGCAATTGAATTTTTTTTTTTGACTTAATTTTTGAGATATGTAATTTTAGTTGGGCATTAATTATGGCCTTTCCTTTTGAACTGCCTCCCTTCCCTTTCACCTGTCAAATGGTATTAAAACCTCAAAAGTGCTACGAATCTCATTAACCTTAGACTTAAATTTTGATTTCATTGCAGTGGAAGCTTGACATTTTAATTGAACACACAAAAGACACAGAAAAACACATCCAGAATGTTGCGCAATTCGCCATTTGCTGGGACGCCCACATACAAATTACTCCTGGGATTCGGCCTTTGTTCCTTGGGTGGTGCCATGCTCTATGCCTATTTCAAGAATCGTCAAGATGACACGGACGATGAAAGCGATGGCCAGAGAGAAGTCAAAAGAACACAGGATAAGCCGAAGGAAATCTGTGTTAAAATTGTAGTTGAGAATGACCATGTGCCGCTCATTATGGGACGCGGTGGAGCCAATATTAAACTGATTGAGGAGAAGACCACGACAAAGATAAGATTACGGTAATTATACAAACGGCTAACAAAACTAAACCTTATTACAAAAACGTGTTGTCCGTTCCAGCGATAAAGACAGTGGGCACAAATTTTGTGACATTAGCGGTTTGCCCGATGCCGTGAAAGCGGCTCGTTTCCTGCTCGTAAAGGAAATCGAACGGGCACCCATAGAGAAAGTGGAAATACAGATTTCACAGCGTTTGGCCAACAAATTGAATGGCCGTGGCGGAGAAATTCTTCAGGATATTGGACGCAGCTCTTTGGCCAAGTTGTCAATCGATCCGAATGGACGCAATGGCAAGGCCAAAATCACTGTGATAGGCAATCAGAAACAAGTAAATATTGCGCGTAAATTGCTGGATGAACAGATAGAGGAGGACGAAGAGCTACGTCGCGCTGTCGAGGAAGTTGAACAGCGTCGAGAACCACGCCGATCGCCGACCAATAGTGTGGCCTCCAGCCTGTATTCGTCGCAAACCTCACTCAGCTCACATACCCAGCCCAGGGATAAATTGATGGCCTCCCGTACCGATGAGAAACCCATGGAGGTTTATGTCTCTGCCGTCGGTTCTCCTTCAAAGTTCTGGGTTCAATTGGTTGGACCGCAAACTAAGAAACTAGATGATATGGTCCAAGAGATGACTACGTATTATAGCAATCCGGAGAATAGAGAAAAACATGCCCTATCAACTCCTTATGTGGGACAGATTGTTGCCGCTGTCTTCAAATTCGATGAGAAATGGTATCGAGCTGAAATTGTGGACATTATGCCCAATCAATATAATCCTGAGGAGAAAGTGATTGATTTATATTTTGTCGACTATGGTGATAGCGAGTATATTTCTCCTGCCGACATTTGTGAATTGCGCACCGATTTCCTAACGCTCAGGTGAGACTTGGGTGACATTAAATCTAATAGTAGTTGACTTCAAATTTTTTTTTTTATTACAATAGATTCCAAGCAGTTGAATGTTTCATGGCCAATGTGAAATCAACGATACCCAATCAGCCCAATACTTGGCAAAAGTCCTCTATAACCAAGTTTGAGGAACTTACAGACGGTAAGAAAAATTATATGGAATTAATTTAAAAATGTATGGCCAAACAATTGTTTTCTATTGCAGTGGCTCATTGGCGTAAGCTGATAGCTCGCGTGGTCACCTACAAGGAGCGACCAAAGACTACAAAGGCAGTGAATTCAGCTGCCCGTGAAAATACACCTCTGCCCGGCGTCGAGCTGTTCGATCCAGCCGATGGTTTGGAGATAAATATTGGCGACCTGATGATCACTCAAGGCTTTGCCGTGCCCTTGGATGATGAGTACCCAGTGCGTTCACGTTCCAGCACACCATCGACTCCAAGTGATTCAACTATTGAGAGCCTGGCACCATTTCCCCAACTATCCCCATCGAACGAAGGCGGCGATGGCAGCAGTTCAAATAGATCACAATCAACAATCAAATCGATAGCGCCACCAGAAGATGAGCATTTTGCCCAGCAACTGGAACACTTGCAGCATAAACTCAATGGCAATGACATTGCAGCCATTGATCCAATTAAACTGACAACAGCAGACTATCAGAATGGGAACAATAATAATGTCTCCAGCACAAATGTAACAAATGGTGATTAGGAGACACATATTTCAAGCTCATCGTGATTATTTTGTCAAACTACTATTATTATTTTTTTTTGTTTTTCCGTTTTATTTGTTTTATTTTTCACACATTTGCATTGTTAAGCGGCAGCTGCTGCTGTTCCACTCTCTACTCACGTAATTGTGTATATAAAGATAAAGAAAAACAAACTGTTTAGTCTATAAGTGAATTTATATAATTTAGGTATGACCAAATCAAATTTGTTTAATTTATCAATTCCCTGACATAATGATTATAACGAACAAATCAAGACGTTATGCTGTAAAACAGAGCACAACAACAGCAACAACAAAACAAAAATTTACTTAACTATTATTGTACCTAAAATGCCATGTTACTTATTGTTTATCAATATATGAACAACATTTCTATGTCCAACCTCAAAAAAAATTCACAAAAGAAAATGTTAAAAAAAATGCAAAATTTATTCAAAATTCAGTATTTTTTAATGGTGTAAAAATAGCTACTTGCCGGAAACTTTAACTAATTTCAATTAAAAAAATCTTGAGCAGCCCCTTACCTTTTTCTTTATAATGAGTATTTCAAAAATATTTATTACAAAATGGGTAATTTTATTTATACAAAAGATGAAGTAAAATGGCTGCACAAAATCATGATGAAACAATACTAAAAATTAACTAGGATCCTATAAGTCTTCCGTGATATTAACTATATGAGTATATCGTTGGTAGTGTTTATAGCTATAGGTGGCAAGTAGATTGCTCGCAACTGGCTGCGTAGACGTGCAATTTCCATGTCATCTCGCTCAAGTTCCCGGACAAGCTGGGAGAATTGTACCAGACCCTCACGATTGCCTGGGAAACCATGGACCTTAATCACCTCCAATTGAAGCTGCATGACCAATGGGAAGACGTTCTGCATCATTAAGAGCATTTCCTTTCCCGCAGAAGCCTTGGCTTCCGACAATTTCTTAGAATTCTCGGGCTGATTGACGCACCGAATTATGTCCATAAGAATTTGCTTGGCCACCTCATTGTTAAAATTGGCCAGATACGACATGACAAGAATAACAAGCAATTTTAAACAAAATCACAAAAATATGTGCACTTGTTATAAAGACGGCCGACAGAACTATCGATAAGATAAGTATCGGTAGATAAGTGAATAAACGGTTTAACAACACTGACAAAAAAAACCAGCTGTTTGTAAGTTGCAGCCATCGTCATAGCTATCGATATGTTTGTGAGTCGAAAGCGTCGATAAAGTAGCCGATAATAAAAATAGTCGATAGACCAAGTCTCAGTTTTTGTGTTTTGTTTTTGGGTTAAAAAGGTGGACAGAGCAATTAGTCATCTACAAAAAATTAGTCATCGCTTAAATTCACAGCATTTCAAAAGCGGCATAAAACATTTTAAACTTGGTCTTATGTCCAAGCGAAAAGCGGACGAAACCAACAGTGAAATGGCAGCTACAGCAGAGAAAACCGTTCCGGTAAGTTGAAAATAAAAAAAGTTTAACAAAACAAATAATAATCATATTGCCCTCGATAAAGGATGATTTTGCGATCAGTCTGGAACGACCTGCTACTGACTACCAAAAGCTAATGGAGACACACGTCCAGATGGATGAAATTGTCGACGATAAAGTAACTGAGCAAAATTTTGATCGCATTGGACAGTCGGCCCGTGATGTCATCTGGAAATTGCTGTTTAATAGCAGTCAAAACCAAACCGAGACACAAGCTAAAGCCGCAGAATTGCTGGAAATCTACAAGTCCGATGCCTGCTTCTACGCCCCGTGGCCGTACAACGAATGGATTCCCAAATTGCGCGATGAAGTCCTAAAGGAGAATCTTCTGGATTTCTGGAAGAATGTCATAGTTAAGAAACAATTGGGTCCTTGCTGGTCGAGGGACTCGGATTTGTTTGATTCAGATGATCCACCACCATTGCAATTCTATGCCAAAGCTGGTTGCGTGGCACCATTTGCTGATAGCGTGAGAGTTGCTGCAACAGCTTCTGGTGAATCGACAGCCAATCCAGTTAGTTAATAGTCAAAATTGCCTTTAGATTTCCCAAAACTAATGAGAATCATGTTTTTCCCATTAAAGGAGGACTTTGTGATTGGTCTCGAGCAACCGGTAAAGGATTATCAGAAATTAATTGAAGCGCATGTCCAGATGGATGAAATTGTCGATGATCAAGTTACTGAGGAGAATTTTAAACGCATTGGTCAAGCGGCGCGTGATGTCATCTGGAAATTGTTGTTTAACAGCGACCAAAATAAAGCTGAGGCACAGGCAAAAGCAGAGGAATTGCTGGAGGAGTATAGGACTGATGCGTGCTTCTATGCCCCGTGGCCGTACAATGAATGGATTGTCACGCTGCGGGATGAAGTACTTAAAGAGAATCTTTTAGATTTCTGGAAGGATAGTATAGTGAAAAAGCAATTGGGTCCATGCTGGTCGAGGGACTCGGATCTTTTCGATGCAGATGATACACCGCCATTGGAGTTTTATGCCAAAGCTGGATGCGTGGCACCATTTGCGGCTAGTTTAAAAGTCCGCGAAGCGTCTCATGACCAAACAGAGCACAATCATGAGGAAGATGAAGAAATGGCAAATGAGGAGGATAATATTGCAGCTAGCACCGGAAATTTTGAGGTCTCCATTAGCAAGGAATCACCACTGGCCGACTACCGTGATCTAATGAAGCGTTATGTTCTCACAAAAATTATCGTTCCCGATGACATACATCAGGGCAATGTCAATAAAATAGCCAAAGCTACTCGCGAAATCATTTGGCAATTGCTCTTTGAGAAGCCAAAACCCACCCAAGAGGATATGGACAAGATATCCGAGTTGTTACAGGAATATAGATCAGATGCTAGCTTCTATGGTCCATGGGATTATAATGAATGGATTCTCAAGTTACGGGATGAAATTTTGCAAAAAGAACTTTTTGATTTTTGGCGCGACAAAATTGTGGAACTTGAATTGGGTCCAATCTGTAACCGCGATTCTGATTTCTTTGATAACGATGATCCTGTGCCTTTTGAATATTACAACAAAGCCGGTTGCAAGGCACCATTTGACCTTCCACCAGCCGATGGCAACAGTTCGAATTGAGAATCTTTAATCTCTATAAAATAAGTTACATTTAATGTTACAAACTATTCACTATTGCGGAATAAACAAAGAACCCATTTTTTAGTTTTGGAATGCCAACGGTATTGTTATTTAGGCTGGAAATTAAAATATTCTGATTTCAATGAAATTTTTGTAAAGACAAGACACTCAAACTTTATTAATTTTTGACTTCTACTGTGAAATTAATTAAATTTGAATATCAATTGTTGGTTAATCTTTGTTAAAAAATTGTCACCTTTTTTTTATTTAAAACTCAGTTTATTTTTTAACTATGATTTATTAGTTTGACTTGTAACTTGATCAAACATTTGACTTATTCAAATTTATTTTAGAATGGAAAAAATATCTCTTTTTAACAATGTAAATTATTTTTATATATTCTTTTAATAATTTTTTTTTATTAACCAGCAGATCAATTAACTGCAGTTTTACTTTATTCACCTTTGAAAGCGTTTAATATTCATTTATAACCATGTCGAATTCAAATAAATTTTATGTAAATCTCCTTTTTAGAGGCGAAAGTTTTATTTTGGTTTTGCTTTCCTCCTTGCTTCGTTTTCTCAGTCTCCCATTTGCTGGGGATGGCGGCGTGACTCTTATGTAATATTTTTTGTAACGCGTTCCCATTGTGTGTAATAAATAATATGATATTTTTGTCAGACCAGGCCAACATAAAATATGTTATCCGATTTTCAGAGGACACTGCGAGAATGGTGGTTGGATGGTATTGGTGTTGCCGGTGAGAGCGAAACAGGCCAAGTAATATTTCATTTTTATTATCTTTCTCTCGTTTGGCAAGTGGGCAAGGAGAAAATCGACTCCGCAGCATGGGGGAGGGAGAGCATGAGCGGAGTAGGTGGAGAAGGTAAAAGATTTTATTGAACTATTGAGGATATATATTTTAGTTTTGGTCAGGTGCTAGAACATCTCCATCCACACCTTACGATGACTAGAAAGGAGTCGGGAAACCGGCCAAGTCGGACAGGGAAACAATAATTGTGTTGTACATAGGTCCTTGATAAATTTTCTCTTTCAAACTGTTTTCTTATCCTTTAATCAATTGGGAAACACAATATCTTATATTTTTTCTTGGGGTTATCCTGAAATTTGCTACATCCGGGTCTGGTGAATATCTAGAAGAGATTCAGGTTCCCGTAGTCCGTAGTAAGTACAAATTTTGAATATACAACCTTCTTCATAAAAGGTCCGAGTCATAAAAGAATTGCAAGTCCCGAGACTTATCTAAGTCTGGGCTGAACAGAAGGCGTGGCTGCAAACACCTTAAAAAAAGCTCCTTAATAAGCAATTAATCCAATAAGCAATTCAAAGCAAACCAAAGACCTTAAGTTACTTCCAAAAGGTCTCAAATTTGCAAAAACATTGAACATTAATCCAAAATTTTGTTTTTATACGGAAATAAAGAATGCATTCAAGTGTTAGCTTATAACTAATTTTTCTATATTTTATTCGAATTAATTTTTATTAAATAAAGTAAGAAAAAAAATCAGTTTAAATTGAAACTAAATACAAAATATCTTTGGTTCATTTTGTTTTGATTTCTGAACAGAAAATATGTTAGTACAATTTGGCCTCCTCTTTCTCATGTATTTGTTTCTGGTTTGTGTGAAGCCGGCAGCCCGTCAGACTGTACCATAATCCGGCTGATAAATTTTTTTATTTATTATTAACAATTTTTAGCTTGTGATTCATTAAAGTGATTAAAGCATTTTAAATTTTCTAAAAAAAAATAGTTACAAGTTGCCCAAAATAAAGTGATACAATGTTTATGACATTCATTGTATAATTTAATCTTAATTTAATTACATTTAATTTTGTCTTAAATATTTTCTTACAAAAGAATTAGAGAAAACATCTTTCACAGATTTGTTTACCATATATTTGAATTTAACTATATGATTAAATTAGAGAATTTCGTTTTGTTGGATTATTTGTTTTTTGTTCTTATTAAACGAAACTAGTAAATGTGCTTATAAATTTAAAATTTAATTAATTAATCAGATGTGTTTGCTTTATTTTCTATAGTTAAACTTAATGCCGAACACAAAAATATATATGGGAAAAACATTATATAAAATAAACTTAAAATTCAATTTTTAAGAAATTTTGTTTCACTGACTAGAGGGGGTGGGGAACACATACATACATCAGAACTATCAACTGGGAAAACAAAAATTTCACACGAAGTTGGCGGACAATGCAACTGAAAAAGAAGAACAAGAAAACTAACCAAAAATTTTCGCCCTTCACATGTAAATAAATATTGTTCCTATTTTTTTTTGTTTCCTTTGTATGACTTTCACTCGGCATAGAGAAGACGTGATCGTGATTTGCGGAGGGTATTCGAACCACCAATGCCACTATCGGCACCTCCAATATCATCGCCACTCTCTCCACATTGCCACGATTTGGTTTTGGCGCGAAAATAACGAAATTCCTCATTATAAGCTGGAGCCAGCATAGGTACATAACCGCAGGGTTCACACAAATCAGCATAGAGACTGAAGAACTCCTTGTAGCCATTGTGTAGGAGATAAAGTTCCGGATAATCAAGAGCCGGATAATTATTGCTATGAAAGTTACGATCATTTGATCGAAGAAAACGCAAGAGTTTTGGTCCGCGTTCCGATGAGAATTCACAATGGAATATAAAGATGCGTCGTTTTTGTTCTGTGTCCTGCGGTTCTAATGATGTCGATGGGAATGCTTTCTTTATATGAGCCTTGGTATAGATATTCTGGGCACCACGTATATGACCGCCTTCGAACTCGTAGGGATAACGACAATCGATTATCTGATAGATGCACTTTCCGAGTTTCTCATCGAATTCTCCATTGATGAGGCGAGCCAAAGTTTCGCATGATATGGTCCTTAAATCTTGGTGTCGCACAGCAGTCAGTTGAAGTGGCAAAGCGCATGGTTTGCTCAGATCTCCAATAAGTTGGGGTTGCTCATCGTCTAAAGCCGTAAGTATATCGGCATCGTTCATGGAAGCAATTCTTCTAAGAACTGGCTTGCCATGCGGTA
This sequence comes from Drosophila nebulosa, assembly GCA_024703675.1. Taxonomy (NCBI): domain Eukaryota; kingdom Metazoa; phylum Arthropoda; class Insecta; order Diptera; family Drosophilidae; genus Drosophila; species Drosophila nebulosa. The sequence goes on along the minus strand of CM045724.1, from coordinate 2,747,092 downwards.
AACTCCCTTGTTTGTGCACTTCGTCTTTATCTTGAAGAAGGCTTAAACAGCGACGGGCGAGGCGACGATTTTCAACAGGGCAAACACTGATATTTTTTGGTTTCTCCAGATTCTGCTCCATCTTTAATTGTCCGCTAATAAGGCGATCTAAATCACCTGGTAATGGCAAATGATCTTCCTGGTTTTCTACATCAAACATTGTCATATACTCATCATCCAGAGAGTTTCCTGAATCATAGCTGGACAGACTATTGAAGCTACGTAATGTGGAGGATTTGGGTGTTCCAGTTAGACTCGCATCCAGTCTGGCTCCACGCATATTTTGTGCCAACTCGGTGATGGGCGATAAAACTGAGTTGCCGCTTCCATTGACATTTTGGCGCTTAAGCATTCGGTGCAAAGGCGTTTTCGCGCCAAATCCATTGATACTCTTGTATCGCTTGGCAGACTGGGGTTGCTCTACATACTGTAAAGTCTCTTGGCTTGAGTCATCGTTGATCTCTTCGAGAATTTCGACCTCTTCCTCATCGTCAAACATCATCCGTTTACTTGCCATTTTCTCCTCTGTCCGCAGCTGTAATTATTTCCAAAGAAATCAGCTGTGAAATTTTCACACCTGTTCTGTAGCTTTTTCTTACCTTCCCTTAACTCCTTCCTGAAGTGAAGGAAACTTTTGGTACAATTTGATTGGTATTTTGATCGAGTTTCTTTTTTAGAAGATGTTGCATGTAAAGATAACTTTTCCCCGTTTTTTTCCTCCTTCCGCTGTGATCCTCGTTGTTTTTTGCGCGCTAGTCATTTGCCCTCATGCGTGAGTCGTGAGCTCAAGTTCATTATGTAAACAAAGGGCGCGTTAGGGATGTGCCCAACGACGAAATTCCTATTCTGTGAAAGTTACCTAAAATACATGTGATAAAATACTAAAAACTAAAAATACTGTATTATCACAGCTATGCCTGATATATTAAAATGAGCCTTAAAAAATTACCAAAAAAGTCATTTTTTCCAAATATAACTCAAATTGAGTGTCAGTAAAAAAACACGTATTTTTGAAAGGAAATTTAATTAACAGAACATTTATCCTTTAACACATTATTTATGCAGTTGCAAATAAGTTGATATGTTAATATTTATTTTAAAATTCGATGAGGAAATAAACTAAATCAGTTTATTAAGTCTTTTTTTGTCTAAAGGGTATCAATTTAAAGTATTTCTCACACCAGCTAAAGGGCATGGAAACCAAAACAAAAATTGTTGATCAATATAAAATATCACTAACTAAAAAAAAAGAGAAAAACTGGTTTCATCTAAAAAAGAAAACGAAAACCGAGTGGTTGGCATCAGTTGAAAAATAAACTGAAACGGTAATTATCTTTTGACAGCACTTAAGCTGAATTTGGTAATGACAGTCACACTAAAGATCGGGGCAAACGGGGCGATAAAAGCGGCGCTTTAACTTAACTGACAGTTAAGGTTAAAACGTGGCCGATTAAATTGACAGAATGCCAAGTCAAGCCAAGCCAGATCAGGCCATGCTAGAGCAGGCCAAGTTACTATTTTACCTCAGTGTGTTAAAATGTTTGTTGGACATGGTAAAAATTGTAGTGTTGGTGTTTCTAGAGCATGTTTTTGTTTTTTTGTATGTGGACTCAGACGAATAAGATTAATGGTTTGATTGTTATTTATGTGGGGTAATTTGAGTGTTGTTTGCATTTATTTTTGTCTCATTCTCGTTAATAAATTAAAAATCAAAATGTGTGCTAATTCGTGAGCAAATTCTATTTTCCAATGCCAAGAAAAAGAAATAACTAAAGCCGGATTCAGATGAGACATAACGCATTATTTCAAAGAGACAAGGATATACAGCTCTTGGGATCAATAATTTAGATAAATACCTATAGTTTTTCGATTGGGCTCATTTATTTCCTCCTAACACACACATTTATACCTATATTTTTTATAAATCTTGGTTTTCTTTTCTTTTTTTTCATTTTTGCTATCTCAGAGCTAAGCACTACTTTCTTGTTAGCAACGCTTTAACAACATCTTAAACATTGACAGGCAACTACTAAAATATATTGCATTTGTGGCCAATTCTCTTTCCCCTGCTTGTTGTCGGCCACGATTAGTAAGTAGTTGTCGTGGCCAAACCAGCGCCTGTCTGGTTTTCTGCCTTTCTGGCTCCTTAAGCAACCAACTTCATTTTAGCCAAACGAACGAACCATCCAACCAGACGTGCAATGCGGCAAACGCGACGCTTACAATTATTAATTTGATACGATATAATTGACATGTTGCCGATGCCAAAAAGGAAGCACCAACATGCAGACAACCTGGCCAACAAGCTAGCACTAAGCCAGAAAGCGAAGCATATTAACGCCATCACTGAGATCCAGCATTAAATGGCCCGTGGTCTTGATTTTAGAGATGGCACTTGTTAGCCAATACCAAAAATAGTTTCCCACAAATAATAATGAAAGCTCATTCAATACTTTTTCTAGTTTTTTTTTATTGAGTGGGATAATTCCTACATTTTGACTTTTCTCTATTCTCAGAGCTTTAATAGCATTTTTCTACATTAATTTATATATAGTAAAAGTAAAAGTTTTATAATATCAATTTCAATATATATAACTATTAATTTTGTTTTCCTAACTTTAATAACTATTGTGACTTAAATAAATTCTGAAATTTTAACGTTTAGTCGGATAACTTTAATTAAAAAGCATAGGTGTAAATTGTTTAATAAGTTGCTTAGTTAGTTCGTATACATACATACATACATGCTTCCATGTCCCACCTCTAGTTGGAGCCCCAACCTAAGCTTCCATGCCGACTCCCGTACAGGTCCTCCCTCTCTTTATCCATTTGCCACCAATTCGTGGTTAACTTAACTTCAACGTTGTCTGGTAAGGCAAGGCAGGCGTGTAAATTGTTTTTACTTAATCGTTACGGACACAAACGCACATGTTGTTGGTCAGGCCGCAAACAACAACGGCAACGGCAACAACAACAACAACAGAAACAAAGTTGCCGATCTCCTTTGATATCTCTTTGGCTCTTGTGGCGCGCTTTTGGTAATTGCCGTTCGTCTGGCGGTTGGCTTGGAGCTTCTGTGTTACCAGCCAGCAGCTTGTGGAAAATTGTTATTTGTTGTTGGTAGATTGTTGGCCAACTTTAGTCGGTCAGACATGCAAATTTTTCCTTTTTGTATCAAATACCTATTGATGCAAAGAGTATATTTAGTCAAACAGGAAACATTTACAGAGGCCTGTTAAATTTAACATAACCCTGTTAAGTGTCTAGAAACATATGTGCTAGCAACTTGTATGCATTTCAATAGCAACATAGTTGAGAAGACAAAAGAACTTGAAATTTTAAGTTATTCCATCGCTTTTTGCAGGGTATCTGAAGGTCTATAAATGTTTTATGAAAAAATATTTTTCCTTTTTCTCTTAACTGTGTCTAATGTTAGTTGTTTGTTAGTTTTTTTATGCAAATTTTCTTGTTTCTTTTGACAAATTGTCTGTTCGATTTAATGATGGAACGTATGTATGTACGTATGTAGGTTGCCTACAGAGGAGAGGAGGTCGGTCGGGTGGTTCGGTTTAGTATACCGTTTATGTGCATAATTGTGTGTGGTTATGGATATGGTTTTAACAACCTGTCGTTGATTATTTGGGTGTAGAAAGTTATGAAAAAGAGAAACAAAAATCACAAATTATTACAATATATAAAAAAAATGTGAGGTCTTATAATGGAAGAAGACCAAATGGATAAGCTAATATTAGACTTTAATAAATTAATGGCTCAAAAAAGATGAAAGAAGCAGATGAATGAACTACAAGTCCCAACTAGAGTGACAATTTAAAAGGAAGTTTAGTCAACGTTCACAATTTTTTAAGTAATGGGTTAGTCTTAAATGATTTTACAACTTTGCAGATCCTAATAATTATCCAATTCAGCTATACATTCTTCGGGCACTGTCTTACAGATCTATTGACTTTTATATTTTGTTTCTATCTTTTTCAGAGTACTCTGTTCGAGTTATTTGCATTTCCCTTAGCAATTTCTTTAGGTAGTTAGTATTAAATTTTAATAAAATACTTAATTTGATGTCATGCTTTCTCCCCATGCACTACAAAAAAAAAAAAAAAACCAACTACATGGCTAATTTGTATAATTATTTAATTCCTTTGCTTGGGCAAAATAACAGTAATTACCATGTACTTCCCCCTTTTTTGCATGGGGGCCAAATTGAAAACAAGTACCAGAGAGAACGATCAGGTTGAGAGGACCCGGCCCAAGACCATTGATTATATTACATGATATAGGCGGCGGCAACTTGAGCTTATGAGTGATATAAATGGCTTCATAAAATTTTGTAACCATCATTTGCTCCGACTCGAAGAAAACAAAGTAAATTGTTTTATCAGTTTGGGGCATGAATGTGTGTACGTCTGTCGGTATGTCAGTCGGTCTGTCTGTCTGTATGTACATATAATGTATTATGTGTGTGGCTTGCAGCTGCTGCTGCTGCTGCTGCTGGAAGTGTAGAGCGGAAATTGTTGATAAAAGCATTGAAGAGGAGCCCGAGCACGATGATAACATCATCATCATCATCATCAATATAGCGGCCGCCTATGCAATTATTTAAATTATAGAGATGCTCAGGCGAATTCTGTTTCGTTTAAAATTAAATTAGTAATATGCACAATACCCACACCCCTTTCTCTTTCCCTCTCTTTCTCTCCCTGGTATGCTACACCCTTTTGTAGTCTATAATCAGCTTTTAGATGAAGCAGGCCAACTTGCTCATAATTGGCAGCTTTTTCAACCATTTCCACACCATAGCCGCCGTTCGTGTTGCACCTCTCTCTCTTCTCTTTCTTTCTCTGTCTATCTGCTAATCATTTTCGATATGGCCAGTAATTATATATGCATGGAACTTGAAGTGTCGTTTGGGGGGGATTGGTCCTTTGTCTGCCCCAGCTGCCTTTTCAAAAGATAAGATTTCAATGGTGTTTGAGTCTTTGAAGTGTTATGACCATAATTGATTGGTTAGAGCCATTTTAACTTGTAGTTTTCCTCTTCGTGGTCCAAGGTGTGAGAGTGGCTAAATGTGATATAAACACGAGACGACGCGACGTGCCAACCCTTAATAAACATTACTTGGAAATTTCTATTATAGCTGAAATTATATTTTGGTATTACAGACAACTAACACTTTAGACTATCTTTAGCAATATTAAAACTAAAATCACTTATATTTTGAATACTTGCATTCGGTTGACAGTTTAGATAAATTGTAAGAAAAGTATCGTTTGTTTGTATCAACATTTTAAGCTCGTCCCCATTCGACTTGGGAGCTGAAAACTAAAAGAATTTCATATAAAAAACGTTTTTTAATAACCTCCAATCCTAAACAGTAAATTTAATTCTAAAGGAAGCCATTGTCCCAAATGAAAGACTTAATCACTAGTAGAAACCTTTTGTTATTCAAGTCTTTCTTTTAATGTCAATGTGTTATTTGGCAGACTCACAATTTTGTATGGAAAGTCATATTCCTTTGTCTAGGACATTCTTACTTAACATACTTTTAAGGCTAATACATAATAATTACATTATGTGCCCACAGGATCGAGTCTAGAATGGCGTGAGACGCAGCACTTGCCCCGGGCATATAAGTTTTAATTATGACAGTTTAAATGAGAACTTCTCTGTGTTTTCTAAGGGACTCAAGCTCTTTGATAACGTTGATTTGACACCTTCAGTTTTCTCAATTATTTCTTACAAAAATTTCTATCGATTTGGAGCACTTGAGCTTAATGAGCTTGCGAACATTTAACTCATTAAACAGCTGATTGTTTCGTTTGTCCTTGTTTTTACAAGCTTATTCAAATTGGCATTGCAGGATTATAATTTGCATTCCACTTTGAGAGTACTTTGAATACCAAGCAATGCTATTTGCTAACTACTTTTCCGAGTATTTAATGGAATTGTTAATAATAAAAAAAACCCATATATGTACATATGTGTACCTTCTCAAAGAAGAAAAAAAGTAAAAGAAGTGATTAGCTTAACGAAAAAATTACACTAAAACAAAAAGCAATTTTTATTTACCCAACGTGCGGAACCCCATTCGCCCAGTTAAACAGAGACAGAATGATAGAGAGACAGGAAGAGAAAGAGAGAGGGAGGGGGAAAAAGAGAGCCTAACACGAATTTAACACTAAGGCAGTGCCCGCCAATGTAGCCATCAGGCGTCATGCAATGTTTCCAGCTAACGAGCAAAAACAACAGCAACAACAGCAACAACAACAACAACAACAACGGCCAACAAACTACCAAACTGCCTTCTCTCGTGGTAATCAATTTTAAAATTTATGACAAAATTTGCAGCTTTAAATTATGCCATTAAGCACGGCATGTAACTCATATCGTCAGCCTGATGGCGGCTTAAAACAAGAAAAAGCTGAAGGAGAAACATGTTAACTCTGCCAGAGTGTGTGTGTGTGTGTGTGTATGTTGTTGGCTCATGCAATGGCGTTTGCATTATACGCTCGTATTTCGCCACATTCAACAACGAGCTGCAGAATGACGGGTGGCCATAACTCATACCCCATACCCCCTTCCCACCAAACCTCAAGCCTCAGCCCCCAGTACGAGAGCCCAGTCCCAGAGAGTTAAGAGTCGAGTTGGAGTCGTCGTTGTAGTCCGCAGTTGGTTGCAATTACAACTGGACACCACATGCTACAGCTGCCTCGTCTCACCCTCAGTGAGTGTGTGTGTGTGTGTGTGTTAAATATTGCAATTTATCACGCAAATGCGTTTTTCAATTTTAACATGCCGCCAGGCATCATAAAAACGTTACAAACCTACAATATGAGCCAACACACACACACACACACAGACAAGCAACAGGAAGAAGAATGGTTGAAGTGGCAACAGCAGAGGACGCAAAGACAAAAGGCTGGACTGGGCAGGCGGAGAATCAGGGAGTCGGGCGTCGGGCATCGGGCTTGGGGCTGGCTTATCGTCATCATAGTCACCAAAATAGGCAAGTGGCAAACATCCAAGCAAAACATACTTCCCATCCTTGATGACCACTCTTGAAATAGGAGTAAGAAGAAGTGCTTCTACATGATGATAAAATATTGATGAAAATGTTCTTCATGATGTCTGATGATGATGATGATGATGATGACGATGTTGATATTTAGGGGGGGCAGAGCAGAAACCCAATATAATAACTCTGCAAATGGAATTTAAGATGAATCAATATCAATGGTTGAAGCATCCTTGTCTAAGCCTAATTAAAATGGAATTCTACTTATATACTTTAAACAGAAACGAAAGAAACCATCAATAAAAAAGTGGGCTGCTCTATATAAATCTTTTCTTATAATGAAAATGCAAATATTAATTATCGAAAATTGTTTTTCAAAGTATTCTTTAGCCTGATTTACCAAACCAAAGCACTCTTTCTGCTTCGATTGAGACACTTCCAAAAATTAGTTAACTTCCTTTTTACTAGAAATGGCTTGAACAAGTTTTTATAAAGCCGCTAAAGGGAATAGAGCAAGAAAACTTTTGATTTGTCGTTTGAAATATTCAATGGCTTTTGAAATATTTCACCTCAAAATTGATGGATATGCGCTGGCTTAAGTGAACCTCTTCCTTAGTAAACAGACTAAAGATTTTAAAGGTATTTATTTTTCAGATGAAATCTTTTGGCGACCTGTGAAATTAAGCTTAAGAAAACTAAGAGTACAGAAATTGGCTTAGCCAGCATAGAACATTTATTACCCTGTTTCTTCTTCTTGAGCTCGTGACACGTTTTGACTATCAACATTAAAAAATATTTGAATTTCTTTTCAAAATGTTAGAGATGGTAGAAATTTATGATTTAACTGAGAAGTCGAGATACATATGTATATATATATATAAACCACCTTAAAGCTTTATTATTTCTCTTCATTGGAGTTTGGACTCCATTTTTGCCAAGAGAATTCAGTGGACACACAAGCGACATAATTTGAATGCCCGTTTAAAGTAATTCCCATTGTTTATACGACTCGTCTGGCGCTTGGACAAGAACTTGGTCCTTAACCCAAGTCCAATTAGCTATGCACAATATTCCCTCTGTGTGTGTGTCGTTCGGTATGTCTGGTCTGGTCTGGTCTGTCGATATGCCTGTCATCGAATGTCAGGACATTTTGTTTCGCTTTTTGGCATTTGGCAAATGGTCATAAAATGGTCGAGGACCTGCCACCATAGAAACAACATTGTCAATGGTTGCCAATGGTTGAACGTGATGGCAGCAGCAGTGGCAGGCGGAGGGGGGCCAAACTGGTCAAAGATACTACTCGGTTGAATGGAGAGTGGGTCGAAAATCTGCGTATTTGCTATTCAATCTGTTTGGTCTGTTTGGCTTCAGGCTTGAGTTTTTCCAATATCAATTTGTACTATGACAGTTTTTCTTTGATTTCCAATCGTAACGATGCAGATTAATTGCACTAGGAAATAAATATGGTAAGTATATATGTACATATTTGATTTATATATCTATCCTCAGGTGCATTTGGCTGATGAAATCTGAAAGCTAAACCCAAACATGGGTGTGACAATGATGACTAAATAATTTTCGATTAGATAATCGTTCCATTTATATGTACATATGTATATATAGAAACACCATTAGTGTGAGTCGAGCTAATGAAGTTTATTATACAATTTTATGATACTCTTAAAATATTGTATTTTAATGATTTAGACTAAAATGATCGGTAAAGGCCAAAAACCGATATGTTAATTGTCGCTGTTACCCTCAATAAACGTAAAGTGGGCGATGAATTTATATTGAAATAACATTTAAAAATTCATAATAGTCATCATTGGCGGGACGAAGTCCATATAATCTGGTATTTGCTTGCCTAATGATATACCAAATATACCCTACAAAGGGGCATAATCTCCCATGTGATGCGCTTTGTAAGCGTGTGAAGATCCCATCCCAATCTTGAAGACAAAGAAAAATAACTATGAAGAGAAAAATTCGAAACCTCAGAAAACGAAATAAAGAAAATAATTTGATAATTCTGTTTGTAAACAAATTTGGGATCATAAAGAAATTGTCATTTCATTTAATACCATTTTTTAGTACCTTATTTCCTGTAGCCGAAAATCCAACCGATTCAAACTGTATCGAAGGAAACTAAAGCTAAAACACGACCACACAATGAAATCTAAAGCCCATTGATTGATAAAACAAGAAGAAAAATTGTTTCTTAAATGTATTTATTAAATGATTGGAAATTTAAAACTTGTAGATGGAGTATTAGACTTAGGTTCTTTTATTATGGTTGAAAAAATAGAAAAATATATAAAGATTATCTTTAGTTTATGGGAAATATGTGTGACTGGGTACTAAATTTGGATGAATGAAACATAGTCTCGTTTATGTTTGTGTTTTGTTTGTTTAAATGTGTTAGTTTATAATATTAATTATAATAAATATAAGTTTTAAATGTTGAATTCGTCTTAATTGCTTTGTCTCACAAGTCTTTCTTATTTAAGGTTGTAAATATCAGATCTTCTAAACTAAAAAAGTAAAAAATTAAAAAAAAAAAACACTCAATAGAAAATTCCTCAAGCTCTTAAATGAATGTTCCGGAAGATTGCTAGGTAAAAGTGGTGCTTATGTATTTAAGGTCAAAGTTGAAAAATATATTCATGCCTATTTTACTCATAAAATTCAAAGTAAACATTTTTTCCTTTATCATAAATGACATTTTGTTTCATTTTTATTTACTACATTACATGTTTTTATGTTTTAATTTGATTTCTTATTATTAATACAAAAAATGTCGGCAAAAGCTCCACTCTGGTTTTCATCTTACTTCCTTTTCTGATACGCCTTGCCAGATCGTCGTTGGGGGGCCCTCAGCTGAGTAGACCAGGGCTAATTGTATTTAACTGTAGATCTCACACATCTAACTTTAATAATAATTTTAAAAAATTTAAATACAATTTTAAAACCATTTTAACTTATTAAAAAAAATAATTTAGAGTCCAATAAATTATCATAGTTAAATAAAACATTCTTTAAAACGTACTTGAAAATTAAAAAAATATTTATAATTATTAATTCACTTTTATTAGATTCACTTTAAAGTCAGCTTAAAAAAATAAGTGTATTAAATATTTCAGTTGAAATTAACAAAAATGAAAAAGAAATTATTTGGTTGTTTATTGACGCGTTTGTCATTTCGTTAAACAAAATTTGAATATTAAATTAACACAATATTTAATGTCAATGAAATGCGCACGCATCGTAAAATTCACTAAAATATTTTTATATCAAATTGTCTCTCGGACTTTTCGTGTGTGTGTGTGTGTGTGTGCTTTGCTTTTCTTTTTGTTTGGTTTGTATTTTTTTTTCAGCATTTTGTTTAATTTCTGCATTTTGTTGTTAATTTATGGTTGAAGGAAGATACAAAAACAGAGGGGCGAAGTTTCTATACCCTAAAAAAATCTTCAAGTTATATTTAAGTCCATTTGATCAAAATAATAAAAAACTAAATGAAATAAATATATAATTAGGTAAACCTACATAAGTTTAATATGGTAAATAAATTATAATCCAATTAGTAGAAGTTTTTAAAAACATTAATACAAATACCTTACTTCCAAAAAAGACAAAAACTTCTCTATAATTTCTTTTGCTTCTTAACAAAACGTCTATATCCCCTTTAAGAAGAGTATTCATGTGGTCAGCGGCATCTTTGTGCCTGAGTGTATGTGAATGTTTTTGGGTGTGAATGTTTTGGGACAAATTGAAATGTGTTAATATGAAATGCTATGCATAATTTATACAAACAAAAAAGAAAAAGAAAAAAAAAACACAATTTGCCGCTGTCTCTTGCCATCATTTTCAGTTGTTATTAAAACAATTCTTGCTCCTGAGCCACTCACAATGTCAAAAGACATTAGCATCATTTGTTTATTTAATTTTGTATAATTTATGTTAATTGTTTGCAAAATGCTCAAGCAATGACATCGGTCACGATATATATTCATTTTTATAATCTGTTTAGTTTGTTCTCATTTGTGTGTAGAGAATCCATTGTAATTTCGCTATTATAACTATATTTTATTAGTTTAGATTGCATCAATATGCCGGCCATTGTTCACTTCTTTTGTCACAACAAAAAAAAAAAAACTATTTATGCAAATTAAGCAGGAAGTGCACAATAGATTTAATTATGTAATTTATGATACAACAACAATGTAATCTGGATAATTTATGATATCAACACAGTTGCTCACAAAGATCGGATAGTTGGGGAGTGGTGGTAAGAAACTCTATGAAGCTTATTCAGTTCATAAGTTGGTTAGTTTTCTTTTAAAGATTAGTAAGAATTGTTGAACCGGACCTCTGGCAAAACAACTGAATTGGAACCGGAACGGGGTGGCAATTCTAGAGAGTAGTACGAGAATAGAGAAAAGAGCAAGATGTGTTTTCTAAGAAGGTTAAATACCATTTCGCATAAAAAAACCTAATTTATTATAGTAACATATTAATCTAATGGACAGAATACTAATTTCTCCCAAAACGGGTAAGATGTCCCACATTTTTTATAATCTCAAATCTTCTGGTTTAAAGCCCAGAGCTAGTTTTATTGTCTATTAAATATCTAAGGTCTAAGACATTTTACTTTATAGTTTAAAAAGCTTTTAAAATATTTATAACCATCTGTGTATGAATTATTTAAAGTCCTGGCTAAGGCTCTTCACATATTGTCATAATATTGAGCTTGAAGGATTCAAATGATTCTCATTTCCTTTCCCCTCTCTTTAGCACTCATTTATAACATACAAAAATTTGTGTAAAGTATTCACATATCAAAGAATCTTTTGAATATGTTAGTATTTAACGCCCTATTCTGGTTTCTCGGTCACTTTTTTATCCTTTCTTTAAAAATTCTATTTTTAAAAGCAAAGCCATATTTCTAATCTATTTTCGATTTTGTGTTTTAAGAAGTTCAAACTTAAAGATAAATAAAATATTTTTTGCAAAAAATCGAGGGCTGTTTGTATAGTTCTGTGTCGTCGAAGTTTAGTTTCATACAAAAACAAGGTGTTCGGCGGTGTTGGCTATCGTTTAAAAATTTTAAATCGATTTTTCAGCATATTTTTCTTGCTGTACTGTTTGAAAACAAATTGAAGAAAATTTTTTAAAATTATAATAGAGGCTTAGATGAGAATGGTGACAATTCTGCGTCGATTGATTTTGTTTCATTCAAATCGAAGTTGAACCGGAGATATCATGGCCGCCAGTTGTCGTGTAAAAGTCGTGTTTAAAGTGTGAAGTTAATAAAAATCAATCACATCAGCGAAGACATATCTTTAAGAGTATTTTGATTTTTAAAAAATTTAGGGAAGTGTTCTCAACTATTCACGCCATAAAAACATGTAAAAAAAAGTCGAGAAACTAGAATAGATCTTTAAAATGTTCTTTCAAAGGACTCGACAATGTTGATTTTCAAAAGTCATAAATTGCAAACAATTTTTTTTTTTTAATTGCTGCTTAATGTCATTTTATGTTTTTAAATTTGAATTAAGTCGTTAATAAACTGAAATCATTGCCAAGTTCCTTTCATATACTACATACCACCTGAATCAAGTAAGCTTTTTGCCTTTTATGATACACATATCATTTGCCATTCAATTAATGGATAAGTTTAAATAATAATCAGTTGTTAAACCCAATCAAACTGTCAAAATGTTCACTTTTCAGGGCACAAATTATGGATTATTTGTTGTACTTGTATTTCATTTAAACGAGGGCCAATAAAGTAATTAAGAATCCACAGGGAGAGGTTTTGAGAGAGCGAGAGAGAGAGAGAGAGTGAATAAAAAAATTGATAATTAATTGTGACACAATTTTTATGGCATTGCGTGTTGACAGATTTATGTATGTTTGTTTGTTTTCGAAACAATATTTGTGCGTTTGTTTTTTGTTGTTCATATTTTATTTAAATGTATATGTATGTATATACATATGTGTGTGTGGTATATTTTACTTAATGCTTAAATTACGTCATGTCGTGACATGTTGGCTTGTTTTAAAACCATAAATTATAGTCAAACATATTTGAATTATGCAAAGACCTCGCCTAATGCCTGCAAAATGAAATGAATATAATACAAAAAAAGAAAAACTCAATAAGCCTAATTAAGTATTTCGAGTATCAAAATTCCATTAATTTTTTGCATTATTTGATTGATTTTGATATACAAAACTTATCTATCTATATACATACATATATAATTTAAATTTGTATAAAGCCTAATTGGCAGGGCAGCTATCGTCCATATTAGACATGAGTATTTGCATACAAAACAATCAGCAAATACAATAATATAAATAAATAAAATAAACTTAACATTTTAATAATTTAATGCGCATTTTATTTACACCGCAGCCCATTTATATATGTCAAACAGTGTGCATAAATCAGTTTGACAGCTGAACGTTGCTGCTGCGGCTGTTGCCATTCGATGGTTGGTGAGGGGGAAGGGAAAGGAAGGACAGGTGTGTGCGTCTGTGTGTATACAAAAGGTAATGGAAGCTGAAAGGTTTCAAATGATCGACTGACCAAATGATCTATAAATGGCATGAATCTTTAAGAGACATGTGAACAAGGTTTGCATTGATGGTAAACAGGATAACCAATGACCTTGGATGCGATTACATACCCATACTCAACCAAAGGGTCCTTCCTAAACAGTCGACTTGGAAAATATTCAAAAAGGAATAGTAAATCTGAATCTCATTTCGCATAAACTTCTTAAATACTTTTTTATCTTCTTCCTTCCTTACGCGCTTCTTTATTTTGGTTCGTTAGATTGATAAAATTGCCAGTTGGAATCAATATTTGTAATTTTGCAAACTCTGCGATTAGTTTTCATAATGAGTTACACAGAAACTAGAATTGCCATGAAACAATCAAAGATATTGGACTGTTTTTGCAAGGCTAATGGCTTGGCTTAAATATGTTGACAAATGCAATATAGCATATATTTTAAACTAGCTACTTGGGACTGAGACTGATAGTCGGATGAACATGGCAAAAGTAGCTACCTTTGTAACGCCACCTGGTGGCGAGTGGCATCAATGAGCATACGGTACAAACCTTCTCCCTGGAGAAGTAATAGTCCAGAAGTCAGACAAATATTAATTATTTTTTATATAGAATTCGAAATTAATTTTAAGTAATTTTGGTACAAAATGTGTACTGTAAAGGAGTCCATGTCTCGTTTAAAGCGAAATTTTCTAGAGGGTATTTCAAGTTCTATATTATATAATCTCGATTGATGTATTTTACAAACAAATGTCTCAAAGACGTAACCGTCTGTCACTCAGATCTCTCGTCTGAGTATATATCCCAATCCCCCATCTCTGTCTATGAGTCTCCCTTGACTGTCGCTCTGTCTATCAAATGGTGCTATTGATTGATTTATGCATGCATTTAACTTTGATTTGTGATTTTTTTTCGTTTGTTGTTTGCAAAAAAAAAAAAAAAATACATTACAAACAACAAATTATCTTAAAATGGTAATTTGTAGATGGAAATGTTCCAAAAATCTTGACAATAAGTGTGGAGAATAGAGTAAAAGTTTTATATATGACAATGTTCGAGCAAGACGAAAATTTGCATACAACTTCCGCTCTTTCTGTTTCCGTAGCCCAAAAAGAAACATACACCAAACCGTTTATGAATCAAGAGTTTTGTGTTTGGCATAATAAATACATATGGCAAAAAGACAGAAACATTCATCTTAATACGAGAGGAAATACACTAACTTTAGAATGAAACAAATAGTAAACTGAGAAGATTGATTTGTATACTTCTAGCAAAAAACTTATACGATTAAATACGATTAAGATTAAAGTTCTAATAATTTCATAAGCTAATGAGCTCTGAGATGAGCTCTATTGAACGTATCTAGGTTCAAATTGCCAGCTCAAGTCAATGTACTTTCATTTGGCTTAAGAGTATTCAATATTATTTATGACTAAAACATAGAAAATGATATTCAGCATTGGCTTTTGACTTAGCACTTAATCATAATCAACTGTCGCATAACTTCCAAAGCCTCGACATGGAGCCTACCTACCAGACTACCTACCTACCTACCTACCTACCACCTACCTACCCAACTAACTCGGCTAACCCACTAACGGTTATTTTCATTGAAGCTGCTCGGCCGCTTTGCTTCCAGCTCCCAAGAGCGTGTCCAACCAAAAAAAAAAAAAAAAAAAAAAGAGGGGGAAAATACGGAATTGTGTACATAAATCAAAAAATGTTGACGGTATGATTATGGCAACAGAGCAATAAGAGTCTGATTTGATTCATATTTTGTTTTTGGGGGTAGCCTTCGTTTTTTTTTTTTTTGTTTCTTTTTGCTTTGGATTGGTAGTGAAAATCGTGTTCCGAGGTGTTACAGACTCTGACAGTTATTCTATAAATTATGACAACTGACAGCTACATTTATAAGCCACAACTCTTGCATTATGCATAAATATAATTTGTTGATACATAGCAACAGCAACAAGAGCAACAGCAGTAACAGCAGCAATAGCCACGACAGCAACAGCTAACAATGGCAAAAAGTTTCTACTGATTGAGCCCAGCTAATTAATTTGACCGCATTAAAAATTTATGCAAAGCAATTAACTTAAATATGACGATGGTCAGGAAAACCAAAGAAAATTTCCAATAATATTGTAATAAAATAAATTAATTGGCTCTCAGCGAAAAGACAACATTTTAAAGTCCAAAGCGGAAAGATTAAAAATTGCTAATAGCATAAATTGTATGCCCTTACCACATTCTATATTATAGTTTCAATTTAACTAATTGAAATTAGGAGTGGCAATCTATCGATAGTCAAATCAGTCGATAGTCCCATAAAACATTGCAATAGTTGATTGGTCAAAATATTGGTTCTACATTTCATAATGATATTATTGCTGTAGTATTTCGGTTCCTTATTTATACAGGATATTGACAATTTGATTAGTAAAGCAAAACTTAGCTGCTGTAAGCTCTGGTTCGAAACGTTTCCTCTCTCGTGCGCAAAAATAATAAGTTGTAATTTCAGTGTGACCGTTTTCTGTTAAGTTACGGGATTAACTACCAAGAGGAGCACTACCAAACTGGCTTTAAAACCGATGACCGCTTCTGGTGCTCTTACTTACTTTAGGTGCCTCGGTCCCCGATCCCACATTGTTCTTTAAGAATTGAGAATACTTTTTTAAGAATATCTTTCAAAAAAATAATACTGAAATGCTTGTTATATCAGAAATATTTGTTATGCCATAACGACTATTCTCTTGCAGTTGCAAAAAAATAAGAATTTTACGTTTATGATTTGCTTTATAGGCCTCTCATAAATCAGAAGAAGTAGTCCTCTTATATAAACCTCAATTCTTATTATTTCATTTTAGAAAAAACACTAGAATAATAAGCAATTGTATCGCCTCTCGACTGAGACAAACTACTCTAACAGGTAGTGCCCTAATTTCAAAAGGCTAAATTCAACACAAATGGTTTGAACTTACATACATTAACAAGAATTGACTTCATAAGTTTTTTCCAACTTGGCATTATAATGCATATACTCGTTTCGGAAGGGTATAATTACATAGACACCAACCGCATATAGGTTGAATTATCTGTTGGAGGCATCGCATCGTAATTAGCATAATCATTGGGTGAGGTAGTTCAGTTCAGTTCAGTTCAGAGGAGGGCATCTAGTTGAATATCCAACGAGCAATTAGGAATTCTATCGACAATTCCAATTAATTTAAAACGAGCGTATACTTTATAATTTGTATTTTATTTTTATTTTTTATAATTTCTCATCTTGATTGGAATAATTGAAAATGGAACTTGTTCTATATCGAAGCCTAGCAACATGATGAACATAGAGATTGTTTGCAAGTTGTTAAGAACTTAAATAAAGTCACATAATTGATATATTAGGAGTTACTATAGGCTGAATTAGACTTTGCCTAAAAGTAGTTCTTATAGAAGTGAATAGAAGTGAATTCTTGGTTTGATTTTCAGTAATAAACTAGATTTCATTAATTCGCCAAACCCATAAAAATGCAAGTCCGAAAATAAATGAAACTAGCTTTCAACAACTGCTCCAATCTAAATATAATAATTCACAATTTGCCATTAGCTACCATTAAGATATTCAACATTTTTAATGGATTCACTTTCATGATTCACGGCCTCTATTCAGAAGCATATGAGTGAGTGTGAGTGTGTGTGTGTGTGTGTGTGTTGGTGTGTGTGTTTATTTGAGGGGGCACAGCATCTTAATTTGTGTGTGCGCCGACTGGTTCACTCATTGAGCAATTTTAATTTTCATACAAAATAAAAATTCCACATCTCAGACGACAGATCTCAAGTGAGCCGCATAGCCATCACCCACCCACAAAAATTGTTTTCTGCGGGAACACGCACGATTAATAAATTAAATTAAAAGACACACGAATCGAGGCAGAAAGCGCACACACACACACACACACACACACACAGAGACACATGTATGTATATCCTATATGTAAACGGATTCTGTGAAAGTGAAATGGTTAAATAGTGGGGGCCACATTATTCTAAACATGTGCCTTGAAAAATGTCGCGACATGCTAATAAAAATATTTCGTTTCTTTACTTTTGACTAGATTTATATTAGCTCTTAAGGTGTGCGTGTGTTTGTGTAAGTGTGTGCATTTGTTTTGAGTTTTTATTTTTGTTTATTAGCCGTCGGCTAATAAAAATTAATTTGAAAATACTTTTAAAAGGGGCTCAAGGGGGGAAATGCTCTTTGGGAGTGGGCATGGGCCCACTGACACGGGCGTTGGTGTTGGAAAGCTTAAAGATTTTTATTTATTTGTTTTTCTAATTTGTGTTTTTCTACACATTATTTCATTCGAAATGTTTTGCAGTCTTCCTCTATAGATGTATATCGTCATATAGAAATGCTAATGTTAAGTACGTTGTATTTTGTGCGATTTATTTATGGGTTCTACGACTAGCTGGTGGCTTATTCTATTTGAAAAATGGCCCAAAATATATGACAATTCGTGTTTTCTGTTTTTATCACTTGCCATACCCTGCACTTGTGTGCTTTCAAAGGGTATATCAATAAAATGTAAAAGGCAAAAGAACTTCATTAAGACTGGAATAGGACGAACAAACCTGAAAAAACTTGGCTCTAGCAGCAATAATAATAAGGATCGTTTCACTCCTAGATATTGAAATTTTCCTTAGTCAACTACGAGGTTAGTAGTTAAGAACCAAAATAATTGTTGATTTTTACCCTAGGGAACCTAAAAAGCATCCAAAATTGGTAGTACAAAGTCAGCTCATGTAAGATTTTTGTTCTCTATTTGCATGTGATAAGCTTCAACCTGTGCATAGAATCAAGTATTAATTCCATTTCAATATATTCGTACTAGAATCCCTATATAAAATTTGTTGCTCTAAATGCCATCCAGGCGTTCTGATTGAGCTCTCATGTCAGGTCAGGATTAGTCAGGTAATAGCAGCAACGAAATTGGCATGCAATTTTTTTTTGCTTTGACCAATATTTTCATCTTGTCTAAAACTTCTGCGTGTTTCTGTGATATGAAAAAATAATGGAAAAAGTGTGTATTAAAAGTTAGTAATTAGGTTTTTTGCGGTTCATGCGACACTTTCGATTTGTAGATCAATTTGAGTTCGCTCATGCTGTCAATCAGGATATTTGGTCACTAATGAAAAAAGAGGTAAAATTAATAGAAATATTAAATTTTTTTATTTCTTGATTACGCATACGCCATGTTGCATTTTATGGGTGTTGAGTGAAACTTGAAACTTTTCTTATGTAAGTGTTGTGATTATTAAATATATCAAGTTTCAGTTCGAAATGTGTTATATTCAATGCTATGCCAAATATTTGTGTTACTTCTCTAAAACTAAAGATTTAGAGAAAACTTTAAGTTGAATATGGATAACGGCAAAAGAAGAAGCAGAAGGGTTGCCTAAACAAATATAGCATCGTTTATCGATTGCCACAAAAATGTTGATGCTACATAACCTTCAAAAAAGGCAATAATACCCTTTTTTATGTCCATTGAGTCTAAAGTTGAGACTCCTAACCAAGGATGGGCGTGAAATCTAGCGTCGGAGCAGGAATTTCGGCAACTTTTCGCGGAGAGTTTGGGCAGAGAGAAAGGTCGACCTTGCGAGTTCGAAGGATCTTAGAATACAAAGCTCCCGAAATTGACCTATCTCTCTGCTCTAATCCTGCTTGGCCCTGCTTTGACTTTGCTCTCTCTGCTGAAGCTCTGTTACCTGAGAGCAAATGTAGCACAAAGGGCCACTACGTGCGTTATTTATTAGAATGGCGTAATCTGGCCTAAAATTTGTCAGCATGAGAAGAATATTTCAACAAATTTCAGTTTAACTCATACAAATTTTTAATAATTAAAAAGGTTGAGAAGTGGTAATGGAAATGGTCATTTGGGAAACTCAAAGCCTTGTGTAAGTTTTGTGAAGTGAAGTGTAAAGAAAAAACCGTTTTAAAATAATTGGCATTAGCCGCCAGTAGTGCCAGCCAAATAGATATCCATTTCGGGAGGCTTTCGTGTGACCTGACGTCGCTTGGGAATGGGCTGAAATTGTGGTAATCTGGTGCCATTGACAGCATTCAAACTGAGTAGAGAATCGTCTTCGTCATCACCATCTGAGGATTGTTTTCGGCGCTTTCGTTTAGCAGCTGCCGCTGAACTTGCTGACGGTACTTCGGAGTCGGAGGAACTTGATGCTTTCTCTTCGGCAGAACGCTTTCGTGATGATGATGATGCTGATGACGATTGAGTGGAACTGACATCTGATATCCTAGTAGAGCTTAGAGCCTTCCGGTTCCTCTGATGGCGTATGGCGTTTCGCAATTTTGTAGCATACACTGTCTGCAATACGTCGAGGCAATTGCCACAAATCAGTGTTGTGGCTCGTAGTTCATTATTCAATTTCTTGGCAAATTTCAGCAAATGCGGTTCCTTGATTGTCTTGTGTGGCTCCTGGAGATAATGATTGCCCAGGCCGCAATAACGTTTGCCTTGATCGTCTCCTCTGGTTAGTCTCCCAGTAGTAGGTGCCATTTTTTGTTGTGTTTAACTGTTGACTGCTTTGTCAACTGGCTTGCTTTGATTCTCTTTCTGAATGGCACTAGACAGCAAGGCTTTTACAGGGTATCAAGATTGACAAGTGTCGCCCTTTAAATTGAGAAAAGTTAAGTTTTTTGTTCTAGTTTCTTAATTTCAATTATTACTTGATGAAATACATGGTCATTAGTTTGCTTGATTTATGATCTTGTTACTGGGCGGATGCTTCTTAATGTCATGTAGATATACTCTTCAAATCCTTCACGTCAAAATAAAGATGAGGTATTAGAAATGGCATATACGAATTAGGAATCAATTTGATTACTTAGTTATTTACCCAGAGACAAGTTTGGCTCCTTAGAACCTGTTTTCTTAAGTTTTGGTTTCGTTTTACAATTATTTCGTCGTGCCAATCGTTCCCCAAGTAGTTTCGGTCCTAAAGCGTATATCCCATTTCGGTATTATCCCGAAATTCGTATGTAATATGGACAATAATAAAATTAGAGTGCCTAATTTTCTTAGAATAGTTGTGAAACATATTACAATTTATGAGCGGATGAGTGTGTGTATGTATGTATATATGTAGATGATTTATGCCAACATAATACTAAGTATATATATTTTAAGTCTTGTATATCGAATGAATTTTTACCGCCTTGCCTCCACCTCCAACGAAATGGAATTTATTTTCGTCACACAAAAGCCATAAACAACTTAAAGTGAAACGGTTGAGGGTCATTAACTCAAATCCCGCCAAGAATTGAATACATATGAAACAGCTGTGCCAACAATTTGTCAGCCTAGCATACTATATAGAAAGATTCAAATCAAAATTTTAAAGACTTAACCTACAAATACAAAAGATATATGTACTCACTTATATGCCTTGAGTGATCTTTCATTGATGACAAAAATATTTTTGTCATATAAATTTTTTTGAAGCGAACATTTTTTGACAGCCACACGACAGCAAGTAAAAAATCTTGTTCACTCTGTTGAGATCAAAGAAAATGAAACTGAAAATCATATTATTAATATTTTTTCCTTTTCTTTTATGATTTGTTACCAGTGACAAAAGTCATTAGATGTGACAACAGATTAGAATAAAGCATTTCTGGAATGCTAAATGTTTTAGTTATTGAGTGAAATATTTTTAGAAAATTAATCAATAAATAAATAAAAGCTTAAAACAGGTTTTAAATTATTTTGCCCAATGCTCTTTGCAATTGAATTTATTTCTGTATTTACCAAAGTGTGACTATCATTTAATTAGAGCAAATCAATTGCCAACAGTGTGTTAATTAAAATGCATTTTTAATTTGTAATCAATTAAAGTGGAAATGCAACTGTAACGACAACAACTACAACGGCAACTTGATCTACGCAAAGCGAATAACTAATTTGTAAGTCACTTTAGCTTGGCTAAGGCTATCGCAAATCAAACTATTACATTCACTTTAGTTCTGGATGGTGGATTTAGGCAGTCGAATTGGCCAAGAGGCTAAAAATATTTTTTTTAATGTAAATTTTGGCCAAGCTATTTAAAGATCTTAATTATTTTGTACTTGGAATAATTATTAAATATTTGATTATATTTGAAAATAAAGTAATCAAGTCGGCGTACCGATTAGCATATACCCTGTACCAGTGTTAGATGCGTCATGTTCTCTTTATATTTTTCTCCCTCTTGCACGCATTGCAAAGAGCAAACACATACCTACCGCATGCTTTCCCCCTTACTGACCCTGCGGCCACCCTTTTGCCATTCCTTCTAAAACAGAGATTGGCACAAAGAGAGCCACCAAAAATTATCAATGTATTTGTGCGTTTAAATGGGAATGTCAGCGTTGCTTTACACTGCGCAAAATAAAAAGTAAAGATATTTTGCCGCAACTGAAACTGCGAGCGTAGCTGGCGATTAAACGCAAGAGAAAGATAGAGAAAAACAAAGCAAACCTCCTTTTTTTTAAGTGTAGCCTAAAAGCAAAGTGACATTCACATGCTTGCTTCAAAATGCTGTGGCGAACTAAATTTAAAGATTTGGTGTGAGGCCTTCGGCAAGCATTCGGCTCACATAGACACGAACTGCCGAATTACTTCGTCCTCCGGGGGCTTTGACTGCTGTTCCCTGATTTATGCATATAACTTGGTTATTCGAGTTAATAACTAGATAATACAAGTTTCTTTACAATATATATATTTATAATAATCAAACCTTATGCCAATTTCTTTTAAAATATTAAAATTTTTTCAACTTTTTTAGCAAAGAAAACCGAACGAGGCGTAGTTTTAGTTGCGTGTTTAATTAAAGTTGACTTTTATGGCAATTGTTCATAGACATGACATGGTTAACAGACAAAATGTTACCTCACGTGTGTAGGTGGTGCACTATCAAGAGAGTTGGGTTAACTAAGTACTTTCCACTTTAGGTACAATTTCAACAAGTTCACACCAAAAACAACAAAAGTTCAGCTAAAGTTCACTAGAAGTCAGGTCCTATTGTTTTAAGGATTTGTGCCCTTGGTAAATTTGTGGCACACTTTTTATATAGTAGTCAATTGAAACTGAAAGAAAAATATTTAGAGCAGCTCAAGGAATAAACTTTTTAAATAAACTTTTACTTAAGGTGCTAAGTGCTGTTTGCTTGGTAATAAATTTGGTGGTATTTAAGAATCTGGAGATTCCGACACAATTTGGCATTTACTCAACACCAAAGACGTCTTTAAAAAAAGGACATCCAGCTACTTTTCAAGTCGCAAGATTGATAAGAGATTGGTAAACAGACTAGCAGCATTTTATTGATTGATTACGATCCTGTTTATTGATAGTTCAATAAAAAGAATTAGACAAATGTATGCTCATATAGGATCAAAATGTGTAATAAGCGATTTTATTTTTCAATTTTGGATTAGCAGAAAGTAGGAAAAAAAGCACTGTATCTAGTTTTCCTTTTCAATGCATAGAACTCCATCTGGATAGATTTGCTGCTTTTTATGCTTGCGCCTGTCCCGACAGCTGCCACAAATGCGCATGCAGAAGAAATAGAGAAACTCGAGAAAACTTAAACAAGAGATTCCCATAAAGAGACCACAAATGCCGCCACAATTAGATATCAAAGTGGAGACACCAAACAGAATGGTTCGTTTAATGGCCGTAAATTGATTTTCCTTAAAGTAGACCGACAGACGCGCGCCCCTTGCACTGGAAAAAAATGGTTGATAATGTTTATGGATTTGCATTCTATGTGCTTAGTAACTCACTCGGTGTGCTCATATTCCTCACGAAAGGCTCGTATGGTCTTGGCTAAGTCATAACGTGCTCGGGATATTTCAAAATTATATTCCAAAGAAGTGCATGAGGGCATGCAATTGCAACTGACTTGGGTATTGGGATCAATCGACTGTTGAGCCGTTTCATTTTGCAAGAGGGCAGAAAGTTCATCCTGGGCGGCGGTGTAACAATTAATATCATCTAAGCCGCATACCGGTGTGCCCAAGGGCTCTTTAAAAGGCAAAGAGAAGGAAATATTATTTCCCCTGGAACAGGGAAAGAAATTGACATAACTCACTGGGCATCCAAAACTTGGCGCATTTGCATTTGGATATTGTATAATTGGCCAGACATTCAACTTGGCAATTACTTTGTGAATATGAACGGAAGAAGGTCAAAGTTCGCTCATCATCAAAGAAGCATTGGCGCCTGAAATACGATAAAAGGGTAAAACATATAGAAAATTGATTTTCTAATTCATTTCACACATACTTCTCAGGACTAATTTCATGTAAATTATCCGTTGACATGACATAGTTGGGCAAGACACTGACCATCACCTCATCGCCATGGGGGACTAGGATATAATTACCGGAGGTAAGCGGCACGCTCTCGGGAGAATTGAGAAACACCTGGAAATAATGTATTTAACTTGACTCTCACACACACTCTGACACACACACACACCTTATAGCCCTGCCTAAAGCTGCGACAATCGTAATCGAAATTGTGCTCAAGGCCCTGCAAGAAGGCAAAGAAACCATTTCGTACTGATGAGAAGACCGTACGCTGGGGATAGGCATTCTGTAGCTGATCCACATAGCCCGAATCCAATGACCAACTGCCAGTGATGTTATTCAATTTTGGCAACTCAACATCGAAATAATTATCGAAATTCACAACATCTGGATCTCTGTAGCTAATGAAGTTCTCATCTCGATAAATATCTTTTGGTCGTAGGCCATTAAATTGATAGCAAATTCCCTCATCGGTGGCCACAAAATCCAGGAGCTTATCACAAAAATAGAAACGTCCATTCCATTTGCAAAATGGAGCAGTTACATTTTTTGATATGGTCAACTCGATAAGAGTATCGGTAACATCGACTGGAGGCGGTTGCATTTGCGATATTAAGGGCATGAAACGTTGAACGACATCCGCGTCACAAATGTGCATAGAAGCGGCCATACGCATTAAACTAGAATAGAGATGCCGAAGAGAGCCTCAAATTCGAGAATGTCTTGAAAAAGGATTGAAAATTTTACTCAACTCTTCGTTATCGATATCCGATAGATTGCCATTCTTATAGTCCTGCCACATTAGACGCGAAACATTCGTGAAATCGAACATATTTCGTTCCATTTTGATCTCAGGACAAATGGTTATGGTCGGGAAGGGTATTTGATACACTGGCACCAAAGTCTCATCGAAGCCCAAAATTACCGGTGAGTCCTGCCATTTGAGATAAGTATCCCATATAAGCGATATGGCAAAATAGACCGATATGCAAGTGAATATCAGCCAATATAATCTGCAAAATATATAGGTTACTTCACTTCCCATTCCCCTCACACTCTCACACTCACTTCTCATAGATGGGTCTATGGACCTCGAATATATAGCGTATGCCGTGTATAGTTGTACTCTTCGAGTATTCCAAGAGCAAACCCTTACAAGCTGACAACAGACTGCCATAGCGTATTCTAGACTTGATTATCACATCACTGGGCACATCACTGAGGGCTGCCGAAGCAATGCTGGCACGCTGATCCATGCCAGGTATGGTTAGCAATTCTGGTCCTGGCAGGATACTGCATAGTTTCTCCTGCACCGGTTCACCTTTCACACTTTCGGCCATATTCCTGCTGTACGCAAAGCAAGTGACCAACTAACCCAACATGCACGCGTTTCTATCCTTTTATAGCTGACGTGACACTGGCAAAAAGGTAAATTACACAATAACAAAATAGTCACAAAACTAGGTGCGTCTTGTGGCGCCCCTGGGATGTGCAACAATGAGCTTTGGGATATTATTTCATGCGTAGCTTCGCATTCACCTATATACCTCTTCATTTAATTACAAATTATGGATAAATGTGTGACCACAATTGTGTTTTAAGGCACTCACTAAGTTGTTTTTAAAATATAAGCTCTTCAAATGCAATCTTAAGTGATAGAAAATGTCCAATTCTTCCCCGATTTTTGCCATGGAAGACACAGAAACCAATTGGCACGCTAAAACTTAAGCAGATCAGCATAAAGAATACATTACATTATTCCACCTTCACAAAAAGCTACAAACTATTCTGTCGAGTTTTGAAAAAGCAACCATCTTCTTCAGCTTTTGGAAAAGGAGAAAGTATTCGTAGTCCCCCTCTTAGGCTTACTGAAAGTCAGTTCCAATTTCTGAAGCAGCTGGTAGTTGAGTCAATTTTTGAGCGTCATTTATTTGAATGGTGATCAGGCAGAGTAAGAGAAGGAAGGAAATGCAAGTCGCAGTAAGCGATGTCGCCCATAAGCAAGATGAGTCAATTTTTGAGGGTCATTTATTTGAATGGAGTCAGGCAGAGAAGGAGAAGAAATGAAATGCCACTTGAAGTAAGTGATTTCGCCAAAAAGCAAGTTGATTAATTTTTTGAGGGTCATTTATTGGAATGGGCTTAGACAGAGTAGGGAAGTTTGTACCAAAATAAAATTAAAAGGTTATTTCCTTTGATTTATTAAAAGGATTAGTCCAAAATCTGTATATTTGCTACTCCTTGAAGAAGACTGGACTTGGCTCAAAAGAAAAAATCTGTTGCTAAAGATACAAAACGAACAGAATGTATGGATCTTAAAGACAGAGTTGGGGAAATATATGATATCTTGTGTTTCGTTTTTTACCTTTAAATGAGTTCCACATGATCGAATGCTCTACAAAAGAAAGAATATTTAAGTAGACGATGTTAAATGTGACCTAAAACATACTCCACTAAGCGATTCAATCAATTATTAAAAAATCTACAAAATAATTCCTATGATTTCTGGGTTAAAAACCAAAAACCAAAATGAAAAAGGAACAAAAAGAGGAAATATTGTTGTCACCCCAGCCGTATGATATGGGCATGGCATGGCATTGCTTACATTGCTCTTTCACTTGAATGCTCGACATGGTTTAAACATGTTCCTGGAATTTAGTGGCTAACTTGCGCCTTTTATGCTGGAGCGACTGGGACTGGTCGACGCTGGCCCGAGCCAACCAAACCAAATGGTGGTCACATCATCGACATCATCGTCTGCATTCGTGCGTGGCTTTGGTTTGATTTTGTCTGCGTACTAGTTTGCTTTTGGTGCGGTCTGGTTATGTGTTGTTGTTTTTGTTGTTTTTAATGCTGAAGACTCGCTCCGAGAGGAGCCTGCGAGTTGCGAGTTGTTTGGCACTTATTTGGCGACATTGTCATCGATATAAAACGTTCGTTTTGTTTGGTTTCCCTTTTTTTTTTTTTTTGTTTTGTCTGTTGGTCAAGAAGGCATCCGTTGCGCATATTTCGAATAGTCAGCCAACTCTTCATCTCCCCGAAAACATGCCCCCTACTTTTCATGTGTGTGTGCATATACGAATCTGGACTTTTTAGCATTATCGGAGTGTGTGCATCAGCATTTGGTTTCGCGTGAAATTCACTCACGACTTGTAATTATTTAATTTTATTGTCTTTGTTTTTTTTTTTTTTTGTGGACAACGCCCTATTTAGCTGAAAGAGAGAGAGAGAGGAGAGTGCCTACTGTTTAACAAGATTCTCAATATCAGATCAAACTGCACTAAATTACTATATATACATGTGTACATTCTGATATACGGATATATGTAAATATATACTTGGAAGTTGGTTTGGTTTGGGGCCGTTCAGTTTGTTTCACATTTTTTATATGGTTATTAATCATTAGGCTTGTAGAGATAATTATCGGTTGCTGGTGGGTTTTACATACCCTTAAATGAATTGATAAATGAGCTTAATGAGTATGAAACTTATTATTGACACTGTCAGACATTGACGTAAATGCAAAAGTCGTAAAACAGAAACAGAAACAGAAAAAATAAAAAATATTCCTATGACTAGATAAGGTTGTTGTTGTTAGTTTTGTTGTTGGTCTTGTTGTTGATCAATTTGCAAATTTAGTTACGTTTCTTTTTATTTTTTTTTTTTTTGCTTATATTTCATCTAAATTATTCACAATTTAATGGGATTTATAACGAATTCTCTCAAAAGTTTTCTTCATTTATTTGCAGTCGGATGCTGTACATAAGCAGGAGCGTTTTACTATAGCCAAGGTTCATGTGGGGCTCACATAAAGTCTTATATGAAGAGTGTCTAAATAGTAAACTTTATATTTTTCTTGTTAGAAATGTTTAGATATTGCAAACAAAGATAAACTTTTAAGTTTTTAGCTGTGCTTTTCTTTTTTCGCTTCATTTAGTTGGAATTCGCAACTAGTTTTGGCATTGAAGTAAGGTTATGGTTGTGAGTGAAATCGGTAGTTCTACTCAACTTTTTTGTTGCAATAAATAAACGACCTCGAGCCTAAGTTTAAGGTGCATTGAACAAAGATCCTGTACTATGAAATTATTATTTATTTTGTCTTGTTTTTGTTTAATTTTTCAACACATGGAGATGGTAGACATTCGATAACTTCTTTGATAAAAAAATCGAAGCCAAAAACGTATTAAGCCTAACCCAACCTAACCTTATATCTGTTAGCTTTATCTAATGGTAAAACCGGATGCAAACACTAATCATCATATTGTCGTGTCGAATTTTCGAGATGTGCCCTCACCCGTATAGTCCGCCCTTGTTTCATGCTGTAATCAAATTGATGAATGTTTGCAAAACATCACACAACAGTCTGGAAAATATGCATACATTTATAGATAGACAGATACATTTTAGCAATTCTTTTTGAATAATTGACGCAGTGTCCTCATGGATAACAAAAATTTGCTTTTATTTTATGTTGTGTAAAATATGAAAACGTTTGGAAAAAATTAAAAATTGAATATGAAACAGTTTGTCAAGCACTCCTCGCCTCGAATAATATTAGATTGATAAATAAGAGATATGCAATATTTGACATAACTTTGACAACAAAAACAAAAAAAAAAAACAAAAAAACAAAGAGAAAAAATTAATTTATCCGCTTGTTAAATTGAATTTTAATTGCTTTTGTGTAGATTTTTTATGCTCACTAATTTAATTTCGATGAACTAGTTTCAATTTATACATTTGAGAGGTTCCTATAGAGACACCTAAAAAGTTAGGCACAAGAAGGCAATCTAAGATAGCTTCCTGAGCATATTGTAAGTTATATTTTCCATTTGTATAGTTAACACTCGACTAAGCATAATTTGCAGTTCATTGAACTAGTTCATTTCCTTATATACATAGATGTTGCTTGTTGTTGTTTGAAATACAATTTTCATGCGGCCATATTGATTCTTCAATTACGTGTGGCAATATTTCTCTTAGGTATATCAAATGGGAAACTATCCTGGCAATCACATATACATACATATGCCTGGGACGTTATGATCCCATCAATTCATAACCAAACCTACACATACAGATTCAGACAATTCATAAGGCTAAAAACGCTGGAAACTCTGATGAATAACTGTTATTCGCTTCTGACCATCTCACTCCCTCTCTCTCTCTTTCTCGCATTTGTTTATAAATTATGAGCCAATGCCAAAAGCTGACTGCATCTGCTGATGAGTTGCCTGCCTTTCACTGACTGACTCTGACTGACTCCTTGTACGCCTGTGCTCCTAGTGCTCCTTCTTCCCATCTTTCTATCCTGGGCGCTCGTCTGTAGTCCGTCGTCTCCTGTAATAAATCAAAAGCAGTTTCGACTGCAATTGTCTGTCTTGGACTTTTGGACTGGTTACTGTCTTTTCGGTCTATCTGTCTTACCTGTCTTTGTGTGTGTGTGTGTGTGTGTGTATGTTGCAGTTGCAGTTGCAGTATCTTTTGCACTTGTAAGCCAAGGAAAATTTATGCTTGGTTTCACATTTCTTCGAGTTATCATTTGTTACGTAAATTATGCATGTTGAGCTCAAGTCGAAGTTGTTTTTGCTTTTGTGTTGCATTTACGATTAGCCCTGGGTAAAAGTGGTCGGTCATCTTGTCAGTTAGCAATTACAAGTTCAGTCATAAGGTAAATACCTGCTAAGATTACAAAATGAATTATAATTATGTGTATACAAACAATATACGCACACACACACACACACATGGATCTCTCTCGTTAGCCAGCTCATTTTGTATTTTGATGAAGCTCGATTACGCAAAATTTCAATTATGAAAATTACTCACAAAAAAAAAAAGAAAAGAAAAAACCTTCCAGAACAATTGTATCTAATTATGTTTATAATTCCATCAAGCAAATTGTCTATCGAATGAATGAATTGTTGTTCTTTGTTTTAATTATGATTCCTTTAATATTTATTTCATTTCAGTTTCGTAAAGGATTTACCTTAAGTTCGTCGTGGCTAAAGTACCGAAAATATGTTCTAAAAATATGTTCTAAAAATACGATAATTCTTGGCTTTTCCCTTTGCTGCGGAGTTGTTATAGACTTTTAGGAAACTTAATGTCTTTTCGGTTCAAAAACTGTAAATGCTTCTAAGTGTTTTTTACCAGTTTTAATTTTTTGTCGAGATATTTAGATTAAAGTATTGACGTTATAAGTTTATAATGGATAAAACGTGTTAACAAAGTCATCATTGACGTCACCTAAACGAGATCGAGTAGAAAGTCGCCAAATCTATTAATAATAAACTAATTATTTAGCCATTGATCTTCAGAAAATAGGCTTGCTAAAACGAATTTACCTAAGTCTAAGTCTTAGGTTGTCCCAGAGAGACCTTTCACATGGTTCTTTCCTTTAAAGAGTGCATTTTATAAGGCTTTATATTATATGCCATCAAATTGTGTATATAAAAGTGTAGATGAAGCACGATCAATATTAGTTTTTCCAGATAAAGTGCAAAAAAAAAAACACTGATATGGGGAAAAAAAAGCGACTTTGTATTGGATTTACCTAAGTTAGATTATATCCGCTGATTAATCTTGTTAAATTTATGAGGCAATTTATAAATATTTATTGACAAGAGCCATTTGAATTAGCTTTTAGAACTGGAGAACTGGTTGAAATAATTCAAAAGTGTATAGACCTCGAATCAAACACGTAAGTAGCAACAACTTTATTAATATAAATTGTTACAATTTATTTAATAACTACTATTTATTTAGAACAGTTGTTTCACAATTTATAAAGCATCTCGAGTGATTGTAATTTCAAAGACAGTTATGACTCGATGAACAGTATATAATAATTAAGAGTCAACTATTTATTTAGTTGGATACTACTAAGTCACAGAATGCAAACAAGTAACTAAGTATTCTGTGTTAGTGTGTGTGTGTGTGTGTGTGTGTGTGTCAATGATATCTATCATGAGCTTACATTGTCATTAATAATGCCGCCAAGTTAGTTGGTTGGTTAGGCGATAGAATTGTGTCGGTGAATCGCCGTTTTTGTGCCAGAGCTGGAAATGGCTCTCTGCTCTCTTCGCATTGCGAATGAAGTGTACAAATTGCAATTTCTATGCAAATTTATAACAAATAATTACTGACAGCAATATTTCATTAATAATTGCAACGTTCGCTCTCACTCACTCACTCACTTACTCGCTAGCAAGTAACAGACTCGTACAACACAATATTTTCGAAGATAAAATTGCAAATGCAGCCCAACTGGAACGTTGCACTTGCAGGAGAAGGAGGAGCGACGAGGAGGTGGAGCGAGGCAGGCAAGGAGTATAACGAGTGCAGAGTGTAGAGAGTGGGGAACAAGTGGCACAGTGAGGCAATTAAGCTGATGACGTTGATAAAAATCAACAGCATTCGACGTTGCCATAGCCCATAATTTATAGCCTACAGGCAACAGCAACAGCAGCCGACTTGCTGCTGCCGCCGGACAGTGAGGAAATTATCTATATATGAATATGTGGCGACACATTATTAAAAGGTTGCCAGTCTGACACTGTCTGTATAACATGTTCCATATCTTGTGTACAAGTGATATATGGATAGGTTAACAGGTGCGACGAGGTTTGTACATACATATTTACCTAACTACATATTTATTTATAATTAATAGTTGTATCAAAACAAATAAGTTAATGCTCGATGACCTAGTCAGGCGAGCAATAAGTCGATAAGATTGCACGGATCCATAAGAACTCCCTGGGCTCAAATAGCCCAGACCATTTCAATCTAAGTTAATTTATTCTTTAAAATGGTTTTATCTAGATTATTAAACTTCGTTTTAGTTCTCTTCGATTGCGAGGTCTACGCCATTAAAATGTATTAGTTATTTATATGATAATTAGAAAAATGTTATTTTTTTTTTGGGGCTCCTAACTTGAGGAACTTAAAAACCTTTGATTTTTGACATTTTAGTAAAAATATTTGAAGAACTCTGCAAATTTAAAGTTAAATTTGGTAATTCTATTACCAAATTGACAATCGATTCTTATCACTAATCTTAAATTCTAAAAACCTATTAGATATAAATGAATCATGGACCATTCTGTAGGCCTTAAAGAACCAGTTGTTGTCCTTAATTTACCTTAAGGTAATAGGAATTACATTGACCAAATTTTGGACTCGATAAATCTGTTTTCCAGTGTATCGATTTTAAGGCTCGAATTGTCTTCAAAATTAAACTTGCCACGTATAACACATTTTCTTATTGCTACAAAAATACCAAAAATTAGTGTGGCTGTGGGTCAAATTGTATTCTAGCGAATAAATTGATAGATTACAAATATTTCACCCAAATATTGTAGATTGTATATGAATTGAACTTCTAAGAAACTAGAAAACTCAAACACAGATTTTAAGCTGAAAAAGTGTTTTTTTAATTTTTATTAAATGGTCATATGCCATCCTAATGTCTTCAGCTAAGTTAACTGAAGATAACCTTATTTAATTTTGTATTGCCAAAAATCATATTAAGTCGACTAGCGACTAAACAAAGTTTAGTATTTTAGGGATAAACTAGAATTAGTATATTCAATCCTTTAATAGTTATTCAATGAAGAAATACTAGTTTAACATTTTACCTAACACAGTTTTTTGAATGCTAATATCCATAATTGCCAAATAAAATCAAATTTGATTCCGAGAATATCAGATTCAATACGACAAATATTGCAATCATCATATACGATGGGCTTTAAAAATTTCTTTTGACAATCGCGCGTGCTAAGTGGTTGCCATTAAATCGTGGCATATATATTCTCGTTATATATAAAATTAACATGCAACACGACAACAACTGATGACAGCAGCCAGAACGGGACTGCGGGGGGTTAGGGGGAGCAATGCCTACTACTACGTGGAGTGTCAAACTGCCAGCAAAAATTCTTGACAACATTGCAGAACGGCGGGAACATTGCGCTCATATTTAAAATGGCCAACGATGTTGACCACAATGGGTCTGGTTTGGTTTGGTTTGGTTGGCATGGGTTCGAGGAGGGCAATTGGAACTGAACTTCAGTTCAGCAAGCAAGCAACCAACCAACCAACCAACTCCTGTGGCAGGCAGTGTATTTCGTGCATGGTGGAGTCCCACTTTGGTTCCCTATCCCTCTAGCCCTGCTCCTCTCTGATGGCCTGTCAAATGTGTTTGGCGTTTCATGGCGGTCCCGGAGCTTGGGCCCATTCATTGCGTGCCTGCTGCCTGCCTGCTGGCCTGCCCGCCTTCCTCCCTGCCTTTCTCCCTGCCTGTTTCTTCTGGCATCGTCGTGGTTGTCGTGGACGCAAGTTTAACACCTTCAAACGGGCATCATCATTACCATCATCATCGATAAATGCATTTGCAAGCGCGCTGCATACAAACTGCTTGCTAAATTTATTTATATGTAATGTTCTCTCATGCATATTTAATGTCCACGCATTTTCGTTGCACACCAAAAAAAAAAAAAAAACAAAAAAAAAAAAGGAGAAAAAGAATAAATAAAAAGAGATAAAATGCAGTTACCGTGGCGACCTCAACCTCCACGACTCTGTGTAGAGAGCTCCCAGTGCCAGTGCCCCGACTCCCCCAAACTCCCAAACTGGCCGACACTGCATCCTTGTTCTCCACAAACAAGTAGCGTCTGCTATGGCTTTAGCTTCTGCTTGAGCCGTGTATCTGCTTCTGGTTTCCAGATTCGAATATTGCCAGCTACTCAGTAAGTAGCTGTCTTTCGACTTGTTGTTTGTCTTGTACCGATTGGCAGCGGACGATGGGTTTGGGTGTTGGTTTCTCTCGGGTTGCAGGCTTAAATGGAGGACACCTCCATTGGTGTGTCTTCAATGGCCTAAACTGTTTTTAGTCCTACTCTTACATTGTGATTATGTTATCAAGGCAAATGTTTAGTTCGATATGAACTAAGTATAGTATGTATTTAAGGCTTGGATGGTTGCATAAAGTGTAATAGATGGCTTTTAATTGGGTTGGGTTCAATGAACTGAATATTACTTTTACTACAAGTGGCTAGAAAAATGATTGTAAACCTTTAGAAGTAATAATATTAAGACAAAAATTCTGTAAACGCATTAATTTTGGTTTTTTGTTTATTTTCGGACTACAGCTTCTTACTGGCTTATTCGCTAGTGTGCCCGTATAGTCTTAAGAATAATGTGACCGTTTACAAAACAAATTTTAAAATCGAAGATCTTGACGCTAAGACAAAACAGATTTGGGCATGTTTTGATTATTCAAACTGATTAAGAATATGTAAATCTAAATGCTTTCTTCTGTCTGTCACATACTTTTGGGCGTATTTTAAGTACAAAGTATTTATAATAAAGATCGAGAAGTGTTAAACATTTCTTATCTCACTGTTTTCTTAAAGAAAATTTCAAATTGTAGTCCAACAAATATTTAAATACTGATTTTTGTGAAATGTAAATTTGAAAATGATATCAAAATATATCAGAAAATCAAAATAGTGATAGATTAACCATCATGCCTATTATGCAGTCCTCTGTAGATGGATTATCTAAGTAGCCCAGTCTTTTAGGCAACTAAACAAGAAGGATACGGGCTTGAATCTCAGGCTAGCTAGTGTATAGATGCGGTTTTCCTCTAAGCCAACAATCAAAAGACAAAAAACTAAATCCCATACAGCTGCTTCACTTTTTCTGTTCGATTTATTAAATGTAAATTGATCGATCAAAATGAGTTGATAAATTGTCAAATCGCAGTTACAATATCAATCTATGTATTAAAGCAATGGTTTAATAATTCTCAACACACAAAGTGTCAGTCTGTCTGTCATTTGGTTCTTGTTTTTTTTTTTTTGTTTTTTGTCATATTCTCCGCATACATATTCACTTTTATATGCGAAGCATAACGACTTGTACTTTCAACATCTCAATGCTCAATGCCCTCATGCAGGTCTCTCGGCTCACACCCATACAAGAGACTCATAAATCAAAGTGACATGACCAACTCTCGGTCCCGGCATTAATATTTCAACACCATAAATGCGGCATCAATTCGCACACGGATGGATTGTTGTTGCAGCCGAAGGAGACGTTGACAGGAACACACACTCGACGCGAAACTGATGATGTCTTGCAGAAATTTTGTTGTGTTGTGTGTGTGTGCGCATAATAAATAATAAATATGAAAAGCCTTACCAGCTGCCATATGAGGACAACCAGCACTGCACCCAACACTACTCAACAAAAACGAAGAAAAAAAATAATAACCGTAAAATTTGCAAACTGATCGTCGGAACAGTGACTTGCATATATCATTTATTACATATTCGTATACTCCTTAAACAGAATCTAAAGATCGAAAGTCATTATCTTTTGCAGTGATCCCAAAACGTGACAAATTTTTTAACTACTTCTTTACTTTTGGGTAAAAATAAGCTCGTAAGATTGAAATTTTAAAAGTTTTGATCAAATTTTGTGCAAATTTAAGTCTCAGTTTGACTTTGTAGACATTTTGAAGCGTAAAATGGTTGAAATTTGTTATAGAATGTCCAATTAATTACAGAAATTGATATGCCCAAAAGCCATATAGCTCCTCTTTTTAGGTTATCTTTACACTTATGTCTGTTAGTCTAACACATTTGCCTAACCTTTTCGTTACAGGGTACAACAGAAACCAGCATCTGCGATTTGTACAATGTCCATAACGAACTGCAGCACTTTGGGCATCAAATCAAATCAAGGCAAGCGTTGAAACATGCAACGATGAAGGAAAAGACAAGAACCAAGACACGCTCGACTAATTATGGAAATGTCATCAGGGATGGGCGGGGGGTAACGGGAGAGGGAAACAGTGGATTTCTCTGTGAGGTCTATGCCGAAAAGGAAAAATGCATGCAAAAGCAAACAACAACAACAACAACAACAAGAAAACAGGAAAGAAAAATAATACATATAGTCCGCATAATTTGCTTGCAATGCGTCAACACATGCGATAATTTCAGTTGGCACTCGTTGGGTAATTTATTAAACAATTTTTATGCTTCTCTTTTTGGTTTTTGAGAAAAATTCAAAATTACCATGTACATACGTAGGGAGGAGACCTAAGGGGAGCTTAGGTGACGACAGACATTGGTTAAGACAGCCAAGCGACGCCTTTTAAGTGACAAAAGTTCAGCTCGTGGGTGGTAAAGTCAGACAAGAAGCCTCGACTTGCCTGCCCCCTTCCCCCCTCTCTCTTTTCTCTGTCGTCATACACACAATGATATATGGTTTTGTCGGCTGTCATTTGGTTTTGAAAATTATTGTTGTGGCCTGGCACTTTGGGTTTTTGGTTGGGTTTGCTTTGCTTTCCGTAAAGACTGCTTTGTTGGCTGGCTCTCCCATTCATTTCTGGTGGGGGGAGTGCCTTTGGGAGTACTCTGCATTCTACTATACTAAATGAATATTATTCAGAAAAGTCTTGAACAATTGAATTGCATACGAAAGTAACTGCTAAAGTTTGTTTTGATAAGTTTAAATGCTATACTTATGTGAAGATGTACAAAATAACAACTCAAATGAATTTATATGATTGCTTGTTGTAAAAGATTGTAATATAAGAAAGAAAATCTTAACTTTTGAGCCATTTTTTTTGAAACTAACTGTATACCAAATGATGTGAAACGATTTCTTTCAAAGGTTGGTTACATAGAATTTATTATTAGTATTTTTCTTTATTTAAGTTACTTATCGTGTAATTGTCTTTAAAAATTTCCTAATAATGCTTTATTTTGTTTCTTATAAAATATAGGCAAGAATTTTTTTTGGCGTAATTTTAATGTAAATGCTTCGCTATTTTAATGTTAATTCTTTTTATGGGTTGACCAAAGTTCTTGCCTCGTTTGCTCGGCCTACTTTGCATGTAATTAGAATAAAAGTGAAAATTCACTATAAGAATGTAAACTTTGTTTAATAATTGTAAAATCCATTAAAAAGTCTTTGTCCGACGCATATATTTTTTTTTAGTAGTAAATAATTTTTCTCAAAACTATTGGATAACAGGACGTATGATTGATATTCAATACTAAGGCAGCTTCTAGAAGTATCTTTTCTGATCTATAACTGGGCGAATTGTTATACAATTGTTGTTGGGTGTAATAGTCAGAAGAAGATGTCTTATATTATGGTAGGAACAGTCTAGGTAAAGTATAAATTTAAGTCATTTCAGTAAGTTCTTAGGCATTTCTTTGAGTGATTTTTTAAAACTTAATAGCCAAAAATTCAATCTTTCATATATTTAGAAACCTATCCATAGGCAGTGGTATTGATATATATCTACAACATTTTAAACATTTAACAGCTTCTTAAACCGTTTAAAATGAATTAGTTTTTGTAAATTTTTTCTCGTTAAACTAAGATTGGGGCTTTATCTCCGTACCTACAGAATATAGTAAGGGTATTCAGGTTTTATGGTGCTGCCATTGAAATGCAACTCCTATCATTGTGTGGTTTTTCTTTTGTTTAGCCGTTTCTTGCAGTTGTTGTTGCTGTTGCTGCTGCAATCGTAAATTTCAATGAATTACGATTTTACCTGTTTTGCACTATGTCTGCATTTTAAATATATGCAGTCCCGCACACTTATCACGAAGGCACCAAGAAACAACAACGACAACAACAACAACAACAACAACAACAACAACAAGTCGTTGTCGTATTTCGTTTCTCTTAATGGCTTACACAGTAAACTTCTTTCTTGCCAATTGGCTTCTTTAAAATTTACATGCCAAACCAAATGGATGGGGTCATATATTATTTTTCGTTTTCTTTTTTTTTTTTTTTTATTGTATATAGTTATTTTTTTCTAGCCTTATCTTCATCTTTTTTTTTTTGCTGGTTGTTGTATTTTTTTGTTTTGCCGATTTTTCATCTCCATTATTTTGCAGGAAAAATATAAATTTGCAAACGGTAGAGAGAAAAGCAAAAAAAATATTTTTTGTTGTCCACAAAAATCTCGGAACGATAAATTTTTCCATACGCCCAACCGACCCACGCTTTCTGGGTGACAAGTCCAGCTTGGCGGGAAGTGAGGGGGTGCGGTGCATGCACTCGGTGATAAATGGGCACGGTGGAGGCGGTGGTGGCTTTCACCTGGTAGTAGTAGCACACACACTGATAGGAAAAAAAAGGCTGAAATAGCAGAGGGAGATCTTCCTCTTTCTCTGCTTGTCATAAGCACTGAACGTGAACATCAGTCTCTCTCTCTCTCTATCTCTCTTCTGGCTCAACCCTATGCCCCTCCTCTCCCTTCATTTTACCACTTTGACCCGTTCTTTACACTGGAAACGATTCTCGACTATATGTGGCGAAATGGACATTTATGAAAGAATTATTGATGCCAATGCCATATTTTTTATGATGGTGAACAGAGAGAATGAGATAGAGAGAGGGGGAGAGGGGGATTGGGAGAGGTCAGGACATGGTGTGGGTTGCCAAATGCCAAACTGTATAATACAATAAATTGTCAGGTAGGGCGGCTAGCTGTCAAAATGCTAGGGCATAACTCTCTTTCGCCTACGACCCCCTCCACCTCCTATCTACTCCTCCCTTTCACTCTCTCTCTCTCTCTCTCTTTCTCATGTCCTATTCTATTGCCAAAAAAAAAAGAAAAAATTAACGAAAGAAGGAAGGAAAATTTTAATTTATCGACACCATATGTGGGCAGTAGAACTATTGCTATTGCCTCTGCTTTTGGTCTTGCTCTGGACTGTAACTTCTCTACGCTATGGGTGGGGGATTGTTGGGGGGAGGGAGAAATATAAAATTTGATTTACAGCCTTTTTGCCTGGGTATTGGGTAAACGGGGAAGCAAACGGTAGTAGCTTCTAGTCTTTGTTGGCTTCGGGTATAATTTAGCTAGCCAAACGTAACCGTAGCCCGAATGTTATGATTTGTGTGCCCAATGGATATTCTATGGGGCTTGGCTTTTGCCTGTATGTGTAAGTGTGTGTTTGTGTGAGCATCAGCTTTAAGCCATTGAGAGATTCTGTTTTGCCGGTTTGCAATTGCTGGGGACAGTTAACACAATACAACCAAGGGAACAAGCTTGAAAGGTAATACGGAAATTACAGAACAAGCATACAGGAAACACTTCTTTATAAAATCTTACTTTTGGCTAATATTAGTTTCAAGTTTAAGGCAACGAAAGATTAAAAAGGATTCCTTCAAGTCAAGAAACAACTAGGTTTCATTTAAAGCTCCTCTCACTCAATAGGCCCTCCTCCTCTTACTCAATGTTAAACTTTAATCACAATTTAGTTTTTAGAGTAAATATATTTAGTAATGAATAATTAAATGATTTCGTCTATTTCACAATGTTTTTTCTTTCTCTCTCGCAAATGTCTTCGACGAAAGTCAGCACAACACTCGCGCACATAACCTCACTCTCTGATGGCTTAAACCATTATCTTCTTCTTTCTATATTTATCGATAAGTTATTCAAATCCGAGCTCAAAGGGATGTTCTTGGTTGTTCGACGTATTATTATTGAACATTTAAGGTACTACTCTCTGATCCCAATTCTTCATATATTTAGCATGTTTATATACTTTCTTGGGATATTATCTTGTTATATTTTAATGAAGTAGTCCTTATGATGATATGATTAACGAGAGATGGTTTATGTCATTTAGTTTCTGAAGGAAACCATTAGAATTGTATTATTCAAAGCATTAAACCATTTAAACTGAGACCTTCCTAATCCATATTCTTAATTAAACAACAGCGAATTTCAAATAATTATCAATAGCTCAAAGTGAAATTACCTTGAAATTTCTATTTATTTAAATTTCACTCAATTCAACAGGGGAAAACCCGAAATTAAGTGCCTTAAGTGACTCCAAAAAGTAAGCAAAAGAATTGTCCTTAATCAACAAAAGCTCTTTAACCATTTTCACTTAACATTGTTGAAAAGGATA
Source organism: Drosophila nebulosa (assembly GCA_024703675.1). Classification (NCBI taxonomy): domain Eukaryota; kingdom Metazoa; phylum Arthropoda; class Insecta; order Diptera; family Drosophilidae; genus Drosophila; species Drosophila nebulosa. The sequence goes on along the minus strand of CM045724.1, from coordinate 2,707,103 downwards.
ACTGCTGTTAAGGATCGGTTATTTGGCGTAGATTAATACTAAATATATATTTCGTGTCCGTGCTCATGGTCAGGCGGAAGAGGAAGAAAGACAATAGTTCAGAGTTACATGATGGCGCAGATCGATAACACATAAGCAAATGACAATCGAAATAACATACCATAACCAAATCAGGGCTGCAAACAGAAACATTCGGTACTTAAACCAATGAATGAAATTTTTCTAGAAATTCCCCATTTTAGATTGTCAAACTATTTATTTATGCATTTTGATTTCTTGTAATTCGCGCAAAATGAAAAACTGCACATTTGGCATGGATATATATAGTTTTTCTTTGATTTATTGATTTTTTGTTGTAGTGACTTAATTGAACATTAAAATGGTGTTCATAATACACATATACATATACATTTACATACATATAAGTTATTCATAGTTAATTATATTGTACAAGAATTTTACAACTTTAAGTTTTTTGGACAATCTTTTCATTTCATAATTGGTTTTTCTTTTTTACTTTTCTTCTTATCAATTTTCTCTCAAGTTCTTATTTTTTTTTGTTTGTTTGTTTTGTTTTTCAATATAATAAATAATATTAAAATTACCATAAGCATTAAATTACAAACACTCACACACAAAAATTAATGCAATTATGCATTGCATTTAGCCTTGGAATCGAGCTAGTATATATTAGATTTTGACTCCGATTCCGATTTAGATATATGTATGTATGTATGCATTTGTGTTTAGTTTCGTAGATAGTACAGATTTTAGATCTAAAAGCTAAACTGTAAACATTTGTATGTAACTAAAGTACATTAGATCACTAGCTTTTCGTTTCACGAGTGAGAAATTACAATTTTCATGTAGTTTTTGTTGTTTTTGTTGATTTGCTGATTTGCTGTTTGACTGAAATATGCTTAAACTGATTACCTATTACCACTACTATGGATGGGATGAGCCCATCCGTGGGCCATATAACGAATATGGCGCAAAATATTGAGCCAAAGCAGGATGCGGCGGCAGTCCGGGTAGGCCGGGCGGAGCCAAAGATGGCGGCAACATCGATGGCTTGCCATACGGATGATATCGCGCTGCCGCCGACAACGGACTGAGCGGAGGTGTGGGATATGTACGCTGGAATAGCGGATGATTTGGTGGTATGCCACCTGCGGCCGCAGCACTTAGCACTGCATCCGGCACCGAGGCTGTGTGTGTGCGCAGATGTTGGAATAGATCATCGGAGGTACCGAATCGCTTGCCGCAATAGGCCGCATCGCTGCCAATCCATGAGCAAACATAGGGCATTTGGGATGCAGCAGCCAGAGCTGCCAATTGGGCATGATACGAGGCAGCAGCCGCTGCCGCTGCAGCACTACTCGATGAGGAGCCCCCGCCGCCGACGCCGCCGCCGCCACCAGTGCTACTGCCGCCCCCTGCTGAGCCTTGTGAACCACTTGATTTGCCATCACCTCCACCTCCACGTCCGCCGGCCATTTCACACTGTGGACAACCAGCTGGACATGGTTGGCCCGATGCCTTGTTTATATAATGCGGACTGGCCGGACAACCGGTGCAATATGGGTCACGGCATATATTGGGTGCTGCTGCCATCATCGATTGATCCGTCAGACCCTTAAGGCGGGCATAATTCAGATACGGATTCATTGCCGAGGCCTTAAACATGGCATGATGTGGCGACATTAGCGAACTGGCTGTCATCAGATCCATGGGATAAGGGCTACCATAGCCTAGAGGATACAGAATACACAAAGAATTAAAAATAGAAATGTAAGTATAAAAAATTTTTGCATATTAAAGAAATCTAAACTAAAATTTTACTCGTAAAAGCCGATTAAGGAAGTTTTGTATATGATATTATAGAAGTTAGATAAATATTTGGCTAGAAAAATGAGTAGATTTTCGAAAATATTTGAACCTAATGCTGCATTTAGGCTTTAAGGGAATCTATTCCTTGGTATTCAGACAAAAACTTAAACCATATAACAAAAAGGACTTTAGTTGCTGATATTTCATCTGATTTTGATTTTAAGATTTCAAATTCAAATACATAAAATTCTTTAATTTGAATAAAGTTGTTTATAAATTTTGTCTGTTAAATGTATCTCACCTGGTGGATAATAGGATGCCGCTGCAGCCGAGGGGGGTCCTTGTTGGCTGGCCGCATGCAAAGCCTTCACATAGCTAGCCTCCTTGGCCGCTTGCAAAGCGGCGGCCTCCTGCAGGCGATTTGAACTGACTGCAGCTGCTGCTGCGGCGGCGGCGGCAGCTGCTGCTGCACTGGGACTATGCATTGCAGCTGACTCTTTGGAATTGCTGCGTCCTGGTGTGGACGCTGTTGGCAGGCCAGGACTGCCATTAAGTTGAGCTGATGCTGATGCTGCTCCTGCTCCTGCTGCTGAGGTGGATAAAGATGAGGTGGGTGTGCGTCTGGGTGATTCTCGCTGTGAGCTGGCACTTTGGTTCGAATCGCAGCGTTGTCCATTCGATTTTGGAGTTTTAACCCGTTGGCTGTTAGTGCTCGTGAGATTTGTGGCGCCGCAGTCGGTGTTGTTGTTATTGCTGCCTGTGTTGCTGCTGATGCTGCTGCTGATGTTGTTATTGGGCTCGTATGGCTTAAAGGTGCTGGGTGTTTTACTGTGCGCCGGCGGCAATTGTTGCTGTTCCACCGAGCCAGTGCTAACGCTGGATGAATGACTACTAACCGGTGAGGATTTATCGCGTCCGTTTTCTGTTGCTGTTGCCACCAGGCCAAATGCCAAGTTGTTGCTGCTGCTGTTGTTGTTGTTGTTGTTGCTGCTACTACTACTACCGCCCTTTGGCTGCATTTGCTTTGTGGCCTTTTCAATGTTTGCCGCCAGCAATTTGGGATTCGCAGTGTCCGCACCAATAGCGCTGCATGTTTGCGCCAATAGCGCCAATGGACTGCTTTTGTTGTCCAGCTGCAAGGAGACGAAAGAAAATAACGAATGAATACCAATATATATGTATTCCTACATATATTTGTATGTCTCTGAATGTATTTTGTGTGTTGGCAAACTTGTTGTATTCAATATCAATGATAAGATCTCATCTCATTTATTGTCTTTTCTTTGTTCCTTAAACACTTTAGCCAAACCCGTAACCAAAATGTTGTTGCTTTTGTCTGATCGTAATCGCAGCCGACACAACCCAAAAAAAAAAAAAAACAACGAGCAGAAACACAAAACATAAACTTATGCGATCTCGAAATACTCTAGAGAATTTCCATGCCTTCATTATTTATAATCCAAACAACGACCCATCCCACCCTACCCCATCCCACCTCACCCCACCCCACCCTACCGACTAAAAAACCAATATAAAAACGTATTATGCGGGGAGGCCATTAAATAAAATAAGCCAAATAAAACGTTGGAAAATATACATAAATATTATTATGCTCTGCCAATGTGGTGCTAAAGACATCCCCAAATGGGGGAACAAAATCTGCCAACTTAGCTTGCGGGGAGAAAACGGAGAAATAAAAAAAAATTGTAATAAAAAATGTGGCATTAGACAGGGGTCGAGGCCAATGAGGCTAAAGGGGAGGATAATATTTTAAGTGCCTGTAAATATGACAAAAAATATTTATTTATATTCAAAAGTAAATGTACTTTAGATTAAAAGAGATATGTAAAAATCGATTTTTGGCGACTTAACAAACAGTTTAAATTGTGTTATATGCGAGCACTAGAGAATAAAAAAAAATAATGTGTAAATATGATCTCGCTCCCCTTTGCCCCAAAATCACTCTAAAATGTACTTTCATTCGCACAGTGAGTTGAAATGAGTGAAAGCAATCTGTCTACTTCTTGAACAAGAAAATCAAAACTACCAAAAAAAAAAAAAACCGCCAATACAAAAAAAAGACCCTTAAATAAGTAATACTTAAATTATACCTATTACAATTTCTAAATATGTAAAACGAACTACCATGCAGCCAGTCTAAGTACTTAGTACCCAGCCTTTCATCAATGTATTATGATATTTGGACAGTGGTCAAAAATATTCATTTGAAGTCGCTGAACTTTCTATAATTTTCTTGACATTTTCCAAGTAACGACTGCATATATAAGATAAGATTATAGTTTTGCTCATTTTAGTGAACTAAAATCGCTCATTTTGTTCAGTTGCTCACCAGCTGCCCGGGGCTTGGAACTTTCTTTGGAACTTTTAGCCCGAAACGCATTTGTCATACTCTGCTGACTGATAGTCTTCCCAAAATGAGTCAAAATTTCACTATGTTTTCTTATAAACGACATTCTGAATTCTAAAAACCGAAACTGATCCGAGCTTGAGCAAAAAAAGGTTCTTGAAAATTCTTAAAAAGAACAAGTGAACAAAATTGAACAATTGAAAGAGAACTTGTTCAGTTGTTCAACTCTTTTTTGTTCACTCACTCATGAGTAATTCAACACTGGCAGAAATTCAGTTCTTATTCACCTTAATTGATAGTGAGATCTTTGAGATCGAAGCCAAGATTAAGCTATAACTCTATAAATCAAGAAATTCATTTGATAAGTACGAATTAAGTTAGGGTGACTCAAACTTTTATTAATATAAATGCAAAAGAAATTGTTTGCAAATTTGTTATATCCATAGGAATTTCAAGAGTTTAGTAAATTTACTGTCGAAACCTGTCTATTGAAGGTTAAATAAAGTCTATTAATTGCAAAATCAAATATAACACATCTTTAGTTAAATATACAAAAGTAATTATGGCCACTTAAGGTATAGATGTCGCTACAATGAGTCAACAGGCGTTAAACGCCTGTCAACCGTGCAATAGTTAAATGTTGATGTCAGCCGTAAAGTAACTAAACGTTAATTCCCATTATTATTAAATATAATCATTATTTCAAACTTTCGATAAATCAAATGATTTAATTCAAACAACCAACACAACTTTAGGCGATTTATTTACAAATATTTTTCAAACCAATCACATTGTATGTGGTAAGCTCTCATTTAATGAATGAGTAATTGCAATCACATAGAAAAAACATTGCCTCAATTATATGAAATTAAACACACACACACACACTGCGTATACTTGACATTTGCCCTTCTCCGCCACACACTCTTCTGTTCTCCCCATAGACGTCAATACTTAGACAAAACAACCAACTTCCGTCGTTCACACACCTTAAAAAAAAACTAAAATAAAACAAATTAACAGACTGTAAAAAAAAAGTGAAATAAAATTACAAAATGCGGCCAGAGTAAAGTAAATCATGAACAAGAGACTGTGTTTAGTTTTGAAGTGTCTAATTAAATTATCCGCATTTAACAGGCAACTGTGACTTGATTGTGCAAAAGGCATAACTAAATACACACACACACACACACACAAACACAGACAAGCAGCTGTTTGCGAGGGTTAACCCTTTAGTTTCGCTAAAAAAGTAAAAATAAGAATTGATTTGAAAGCTATGTACAGCATTTGTAAGATTTCTATTCTTGTTTAGTATTTCTAGTTGATCTACAATGTGAAATCATTTTTCCGAAAAAGAAAGAAACGAACAAAAAATTGTTTGTCAATCGATTCGTTGTCTCGTTGCTTGCACTCTTAAAACGAGTCAAGTGATTTTATGATATTTTCCATATACATAAATTAGAGGTGGAAGCATTCGATAGTTTCGATAGTTAACGACATTTTAATCGTAGTTTGCTTTAATACCTTTTTCTGAATGCAAAAAGGGCTATGTAACTATTCAACAGGCGTGTCTTAAGATAATTTCGTCGTTTGATTTACAACTAACTTTATAAATGTTATTGGGATTATCGACTGCTTAGACTATCGATAGTTTTCTACCTCTAACATGATTATCTCGAAGTTTCCGCTGGGATTTTGTCTTTGTCTTTTAAGTTTAGTAACTGCATAGTTAGTTCCGGCTGAGGCTTCCCTGGCTGAACTGCCTTACATAGCACTTCATTTCTAGCAACATTTATCTAGCATGTTCCTCCTACTTCTAGCAACATTTATCCAGGGAACATGTTGCTTAAGCAAAGATCAATCTGGCAATCTGTAAACGTTGCACGACAGTGTTGTAGGTCGCACTTTACGTATCAGTGTTGCATCTAATAAAAACAAGACAGTAGACTATGAAGTAGCCTTGGGTACACTTAATACCCTTTAAACACTCATTCTCCGATAAATACTATAATGATAAGCTCTAAGAAACTTTAGAAGTAACCCTTATATGACAAATCGCAGCAGTTACATTTTGAACTTATGCACTCATGGCTGCTTGCTGCTGGTTGTAGTTGTTGTTGCAAAATGGAAGTCGAATGCCTGTTTTCATATGTACATTTATTTATTTTTCAATGGCTAATTAAGTGTCAAAACTACAGTTTGTATTTTGGTTTTTTTTTTTTTTTTATTTTTTATTATATTAATGTTAATGGCGATTTTATGGCGTGCACTCAATAATCATTGTTGTTAATTAAGCTACTATAAAATTTAAGTTTATTTCACACAATTACTCTTAACCCCAACTTGGCCCAGTTAAGCACTAATTTTTGTTGTTCTCTGTTGCCCACCCAGCCAGCCAGCCAGGCAAACTGACGTGCTCGACACTGTACACGGAGTTCTCATATATTATACGGAGCTTCAATATAACATCTATTGTCCAATCATAAATTAAACAAGCCCCATATGGCGGCGCACCCCTCCCGCAGTTATCTATCCCACACACAACACAATATTTATAAACTAAATCACAAACCAACAAAAACCACACACACACACACACGCTCACACACACACACACAGACACAAATAGAGTGACACGTACTATGTACGAGTATTAGGCGTAATACAAAAAATCAATACGGCAACTTTATCAATATACAGAAAATAAATTATGACTAATAATTGTGCTAAAACTCGAGACAGAAATGGAGGGAGGGGCTGGGAAAGGGGCAGAGAAAGGCCGCAAAGGAGGTACCAAATCAGAGTGTGAATATGTGCCTATAGCCTGGTTGGCAATATTGTTAATAAAGTGTTAAACGGAGTGGCCCATCAATACGCCTAAACAAATCAAATAAATAACAAATTACAAACAATTTGCATTGACTATAAAAATACCGTAAGAAAACTTAGAAGAACTTTTTAACTTATAGAATTGGCGTTAAAAGCAAAAACTTTAAGTTCAGAGGGCCAAACAAAGCTTGCCATATACAAACTTAAGTCGAATTATTTAATATTCATTGAGCCTCAAACGAAATGATAGATAAAATCTAATAATATTCTAAAAAAGTTTCCATTTTAAATAGAAAGACCTAAATGGGAATTGGTCACCTGTCGAGCTAAGCTGAAGCAACTTATTTAGAATCAAAAAGGAAACATTAAAAATCGTTTGAAATAATACAACATACAAGTTAAGTGTAATTGCTGGCACACTAACCATTAGCCAGAAAAAGAAAATAAACGATATAGGGTATCAAAAGTACCCTTAAGTACCGATAAGAAATTTTGCCATTTTTACAATAGTATCATAATAATTTATGGCATCCCATTGAGTGTTATAAAAGCTTCAATATTTTGTAGTTTATGACTTGCGCCAGTTGGGCTTGGGCGTAATTACACACAAACACTCGAAGAGAAACAGAGAGAAAGAGAAAGAGAGAGAGAGAAAGAGAGAGAGAGAGTGAGAGATGGAGAGAAAGAGATTCATATATATATATACAAACTGTACGTCATTATTTTCAATGTGTTCAGTTGGGGCCATTGTACAATAGTTTGGTGCGATGAGTTATGGACGTTCAACTCTTGCCTCAGTTTCGCATTTTCTCCTCTCTTCACCTCACCTTACCACTCTCCACCACACTGTGTGGTGCCATAATTTATGGCATGCGGCGAAATGGATTTTATTGCAAAAAAAGCAAAAAAAAAAAAACAACAAACCATGTTTCGAGTTTATGGCTCAGTCGAACTGTAAGAGTGGGTAATATTCATTTCATTTATGTACACACTTATGAATATGACTGCACTTTTTCCATTTTACCTTTTAGTTATTGTTGTTGTTGTTATTGTCGGCATTAGCCTTTTGTTGTGTAGTGTACTTGAATCGGGTAATTTTCAATTTTCAGTGTTTTATTTTGAGGTTTGAACAACAAAAATAACTTTATGCAAGTGCCCTCAATTGATTAGCTTTCAATTGGAGCCTATAAACTAATAAATGACACATACATACATACATATATACATATATAATATGTATATTAACTTTGTCATTGTTTATTAAGCCATTTTATGATCAATAATTTCTATTAACTCAATTACCACTAATTTAGAAATGGCCATAAACTTTTATGCTGCCAAAATGGTTGCTTATATGTGTTCTATACCCTTTAATTTATAGTTAAAAGAAAGCATAACTTAGGTAGCTATATTTTTAACAAACTTTATTAAGATTGCACAATGTTTAGATTAAATATAAGCGAATAGAATTCTGCCAACATCACGAATGGCCAGCAACATGAATAGTAAGCAACATGAATGATATATAACTGAGATGCTTAACAATAAAAACAGTGATAACCAGCAACATCTTTGATTAGCAACATGACTTGCTAGCAACATCTTTGATTAGCAACATGACTGGCTAAAAATATGGCTTGCTGTCTTCATGTACCTTTCGTACCTATAAATAAGCGATTATAACCATTAAAAAAAAAAAATATATGATATAAAACTTCGACACATTTTTGTATAGACATTAAGACTGACTAGCAACCTTATGCCTAGCAACATTTTGGTGACCATTTCTTCTTAAATGTAAATCCAATTTGCATATTTTTGGCTAAATTGACTGTTGAAGTGAAAACTTAAAGACTTTATGCGGCAAAACTTCAAAAGGTTTCAGCAAAGCCCATCAAATATCAAGTTGAAAAGCAACATACAAGCTTTCAATTGATCTTGGCTTGTTTGCGGCTTGGCGTGTCGCTTTAACTGTCAGTTACCCTTCAATTGATTTTCTCCTGAATGTCCCCTCCCCCCCCCCCCCATTCCTCACACACATTTGAACTCATCTTTAGGCCACTGCTTTTAATTGTTTTTGAACAAAATTTCAACATTTTGTTTGTCATATTAACATAAAGTATGATTTTTCAAGTGGCCTTCAAGTGAGTTTGGTGTGATCAAAAGGCACTAAATTATTATTTATTTATGTACCTATATATATATATATATATATATATATTCATGCTGTCAGTGTGTGTGTGTGTGCTTCGCGTGCCTCAATTTGTTTGTTGTTCAATAAATTTTATATATGCAAGTAATGTCTACCTCGATGATGATAGTTAAAGGAAGGGAGAGGCGATAGGAGAAACGACTTCAATATTGTTTCAAGTGTATGTATATTTATTTGTACATTTTGTTTTCTTATTTTGTTGCTTGCCTATGCCCCAAAGTGTGTCGATGAGACATGTTGATGTGTCAATGTTGAGTGGGCCCTATCAAAATTACAGACAACCAACGGCAACGGCAACGGCAATGGCAATGGCAACGGCAACTACTTCGGCCATTATTACCATATAAACATAAGAAAACTAAAGGAAAGCCGCTACATTCAATATGACACATTTGGCCCTCCATAAATTGTTTAAATCATTTGCGTTTTTTGACACCTGGCCAACAAACAAAGACAAAGTGTTGTGCAAATAAAAGTCAAGTTGATGGTGATAAATGCTTACTCAGGATTTGAAAATAATGAACAAGCTACAAAAAAAAAAAAGAGACAATAATCCATTTGTTTAGGTTAAAAAAATTAACATTAACTTATTTGGTTAGAAATGGAAAATTATAACATCAAACAAATTTTTTAGTTTGAAATAATTTAACTGAAAAAAAAGGTAAATTTAAATACTTTATATAGTTAATTTTAACCTAGGCCTTCTTTTCGAGAGAAGAGAGTGTGAGAAAGTGAAATCACAAAAAAATATTGTCCAGTCTTTTGTTTGGGAAACTGTTCACGTGAGTCTTAAGTTTTTTCTTTTTATGACGTTCCATTTTCATCGTAAAGATTGACTTAACAAACTCAAGCACCAAATGAATCTGGTCTAAAGAAACCTAAAAACTCACGAATTTTTGGCATCTATGATTAGCAGTTATTTTCTATCGTAATTACTATTTGATTTTGTCTATCGATGTAGGGCGCCATAATTTGTTTGTTTATCAACACTACTGTATAGCTTCGAACCACGAGCATTGATTTATATGTAAGTACATTTTTTGTATGAACTTAGAAGAAAGATAAAGCATTAGGGGGGGGCATAAGCACCCAAAACTTTCCCCTGCTCACGACTCAGAGGTTCAATGTAAATGATTCAGTTCACAATTGTTTGCCAATCTTTTTAGAAACTATTGATTTAACTTTTTTAATATTTCGAAAATGTTGGACGAATTTTAGCAGAACTTTCAACAACGCAAAAAGGCCATGAATATTATATAAAGGCTATAAAGGATCACTTGAAATGGTTCTTGCCAAAAGTAAGAATAAAGTAAAAGATTAATGTTGGGTTGCAGTCCTTGCCAAAATGAAGAATTTAGTATTAGATAGGGATAATGTTGGCTTGCAGTTCTATGATCTTGTTTTGCTGTTCACGAGTAAATGAAACCAAATTTAAAATGCATATGCAAACATACTACTACACTTACAAATATTAACAAATTATTTATGTAGCAATAAAATTTATCTATAATGAAATTCAGCTTCCCATACCTACATACACACACACACACACACACACATGTATGTATGTATGTATTTGTGAAATGCAATTTTGAAAACATTTTCTTTTGCCGCCCAGGAAGCTTTCCCTGCTCCCAAAACATTACGATACAAAAATAGCTGCTATAAATATGAATTACAGGATAAGCATAAAAAGCGGAAATTGTGTGCCGCCGTTCACTGCCGTCGCGTCGTTCATATCGTTGTAGTTGTCGCTTTGCATAAGCCAACCAGACCCACTTCCTTTTTAACCATACTCAAGCCAAAAAGAAAAAAAAAAAGAAAAAAAACCTTAAGGCGCTTTTCCAGTTTTGCCGCAAGGGAATTATAAAATAAGCGATAAAAATTGTATAAAACTTTATGCAGACTTGGCAAATATTCTGCATGCCTTTTCCTTTGATACCCTTTGATAAGAATTTGAACGGAAAGCTTAAGACTAAGACCAAGACTAAGCCAAAGATAGTCTGCTAGGTGAGTTCTTATAACTTTGATAATTCAATTTTGATATCCTTATTGAAATCTTAGATTTTTTTTAATCATTTTCAAAGCCGAACTCATTATAGGGTATCCGCTAGTCGAAAGTCCTTCTTGGCTTTTCGCACTGTTGTTATAGTATTTATGTATTTATTATGTATATGATCTTTTTCTTAGCTGTTAACACCTTTTTTTGTTTTTGTTGAGGTTTTTAATAAATATGCTTAGTTTGCATGAAAACGTTTTATTACTAACGAGGCTAAATTCTTTTTTTTTTTTTTGTTTTTTGCTTCGTTTTGGTTATTTGATTCATTGGCAAATTTGGGCTTCGGTTTCGCTGCTTTTTTTTTCTCACAAAAGAAGTGAGAAAATTGTTTTCATGTCACAAATAAATAAATGCAAAAAAAAAAACCCAACTTATATACAATATTTTTTGTTGACTCGTCGGCAAGTTGTTAGTTCAATTTTTTGTTTTTGTTCTCATTTGGGGCAAGCAGCACATGCCCCTCGTGTCCCGCATGCCCCATGATGCCCCGTCTATGTTTTCTCTTCTCGTTTTTTTTTTTTTTTTCGTTTGACACATTTTTGTGTACCTTTGCCGGAAACCATGACAGCAAAAAAATTGTATTGAAATTGAAAACCTAAATTGATGATATTTCGAAATCAAATAATTGAATTTTTTTGTTTTTACTCTGATGACTCCAATTTTTAAAAGTTTTTTTAATAAATGAAAATGAAATACAACGAACTAAACAAAATAATATAACTTTATATAGTCAAATTTGGTATAGAGAAACTGTTGATAGTCAAAACTCTCTTGAGCGAACAGAGACTGTCGATAAATGATTGTAGTTTATCGGTTAATCGAATGAATTGAAACTTGAAAATGAACTTTTTCCCATAAAATTCATTAACAATTTCAAGTTTTAGACATTGCATTGTAAATTTTTCCCCTTTTGATGCGTCGCACATGGCCAAAACAAAAGCGAAAACCCCAAAAAAAACCACAAATTGCAATCCAATATGCCTGTTAGTTTATTTTCAAGCCGGCGCACACCAACAACACAAAAACACAAAACGCTGTCACATTAACTGTCAACTGCTGCAAAACTGACACTTGTCATATTGACAAGTGACAGCGTCATTTGACTGTCAAACTCAGACCAAAAGTAAATATCATGCAAGATGTTTGTGGTGTTGGCAGGGGCAGGTCACAAGGGAAGAGGGCAAAAAAAAAAAAAAAACTCACCGAGGCCATCTCTAGCCTGGCATAGAGTTGCCACTTAATTTGACGCACACTCACACACACTCACACACACACACACACTCAAATAAATACGAGGCAAAAGCTGAAGTGCACTTGGCGTTAGACAATGTTGCAATTGCAAACGTTGCACTGAATAGAACAACTGCAACAACAACAACGACAACTAAAAACTGTCAGCCATATCATTGCAATTGTCACAGTTGCATTTTGTTGTCACTGTTGTTGTTGTTGTTGTTAATGTTGCTCGAGTGTGTGTGTGTGTGTGTGTGTGCTTTTTGAGTGACACATTAATGCCATTTTCATGTGTCACTCTTTCTTTCATTTGAAGTCTCTGGCCTGAGTCAGTAGAGACGAGACAAGACGAGACGAGACAGACATGGATGTAGCGGAAATATGGAATAATAAAAGGTTTCTATGTTGATCTCTTTGCCAATGTCATAATAGGCTTATGTAAATGTCGAAACAAGCAACATTTAGTTACAGGATTCACCTTTTAGACACTGACTATGGTGGAATATTTTTGTGAAAAATTCTATCTATCTATATTATCCGAAAACTTTTAGCTAAGTTGATGAAATTATTAGGACAATGCACACAATCCATGGAAATATTTATCTAAGCCCCTCCTATGCAACGCCCATGCTTAGATATAAGAGACACTGAGTAGGCTGAGTGAACGCGCTTGGTGACTTCGTACTGGAAAACTTGGCTGGGGTTCAGTCGTTGGTTCGTGTCTTGTTTCTCTGTTAGATTTCATGTCAGACTTTTGTCAACATTACGTGTCTATTTAGTTGTCAGTTGGCAGTTGTTATTGCCATTGTTGTTATTTGGCCTTTTGTTGTTGCTGCTGCTGCTGCTGTTATATGCAAACATTTGTTTTAGTTTCTGTGTGTTTTTTTTTTGGCCGCTGCATTCCGCACTTTCGTGCAAATTACTTTGATATGTACTTTTTCTTTATTTGCATGGCAAATTTTTGTTGTGTTTTCTGTGGCATGAAGTGTGTCAAATTAGTAAATACGAAACGGCCGTAAAAGTGAGTGGTGTGCTGGTTTTTCCGACAATGTATCTGCTTCGGTAAGTTGATAAAAATTGAATTGGGTAAGTCCGCAATTCAAATTAAAGTTTTGAAATTGTCTTTATGTTATCTCTACACAACTCAAGATAAGAAAACGACTATAAATAATTGCTAGCAATTTTTAAGCTGATGCTGATGGCACTCCCTGGCATACCCCTCTTAACATACAGTGCGTATACGCAACATTTAAGTAATTAACCTCATTAACCTTGAGTTAATTAATTGCCAATGCCTGCTTGAACACATCCCTCACTTATATTCATTTCCCGTTTTCATTTATAACTACATTTAATTTATTGTTTGTTATTTTTTTCGTTCTTTTCTTTTTCTTTTATTTTTTTTTTTTTTGTGCGTGTTGTCAACGCCAATTGGCATATTCCATTATGCGGCTCATCACTCAAAGCTACAAGAACAACAAACGAGAGAGAGAGACAGAGAGGGAAAATTAAATAAAATAAATGCGATATTTGCTTTTACTTGAGAGACATAGCATCTCAAGGTTGTGGCACTCAGTTTAGCAGCTGCCGTTTTCTGTGCGCTGTGTAACGTGTTTATCAATCATACGCAATGTTAGCCTGTCACCTGCCATCTCTGCCATCATCAAGACTGAATGGGAATGCGTCAATTGTGGGCACTACATACACTTCCTCCTCCCTCGCAAACGAAACAACAAACGAAACGAAGTCTTTATAAGGCCAACACATAAAGAAAATACTTATATAGCCATGTACAAACAAATTATTTAAATAAGCAGCTGTGGAGTTATTTAATGTATAAATAAGTAGCTCATTGTTGGGCCGTTTATTATTATTATGCTTTTTTTTTACTGCTTCTATTTGCTCTAGCATTTTTGTGTATATGAGTTGGCAAATATTTTTAACGCTTACCGAAGATAGATATCTTGGCACATCAAATAAACAAACAAAAATCGCATATAGTATTGCTCTCAATTCCGATTCGTAATTACTCTGGTACTCATTTAAAACTTTCTCAATGTTTTCACAAGCATCTTGTCACCATTTAAGTAACTCGAAATTAACTTTTTCATTTTTTGTTTTTGGCTATAATCTGATCACTGTGCAAGAAGAAAGCAAATAAGTCTTTCTTCAATGATTTAGTATTAGCAACAACAAACGAATTATTATTTTGGCATCGAGAAATCAACTTCTTAAATGTTATTGGGACTATCAACTTTTTTGTCTATCGATAGTTTTCCATCTCTAGTTGTTGGCTTCAAATATTCGCTGAATTTTCGGGAAATTACCTTTTCAATTAGCCATTAAGCCCTGAGGGCACAGGCTATAGCTTTCCATTTAAAATTGTAAGCGATATTAGGCAAAAGATTATATTTAAAATAATTAGGTACCCACTTTATCTGTTTTTGTAGAAAGTTAATCTGATCTTAGTAACATGACAATAAGTAATTGAACTACAATATTGTCTTAATGTTTTCCCCAATAATGTTAATAAACACAAAAGATATGTATATTTTTATGATTTAGTTTGATTGCCTTTTTCGATTCGTAAGTGTTTTAATTTTTCTACCATACTATTCCGACTATCGACTGTTTCTACTATTGATAGTTTTCCACCTCTACCAACAACAGTTCGAGCAAAATCTTCAAGATGGCAAGCACTATTTGAAATGAAATCGAGCTAAAGTTAACCAAAATGATTGAAAATTTTATTAATAAATAAACAAGTTCAATTTATATTATTTCCATTTACTTTCATAGAAATATCCAAGCTTAAGTCAATTGTTTTTAAATTCCTATTTGCATTTCATAGTCTAAGTTAAATCTCAGTCTGTTTTTGAGTACTTGCTTTAGAATACTTAGTTTATATATAAAGGAATTTTAATGCTTTATTTAATGATGTTTAGAGTAGTTTATAGAATCAGAATTGGTTTTAACACAACTTTATGGACTGTTAGGAACTTTTAAACAGCTTTATTGACTTTTACTTATATTTTTGTCACTTCTTCTTCTGCTTAGGTCTTCTCTTTGTGTCTTGCCAGTGTTGCCACATTGTGAACAGTTGGGCTGCCACACCGTCTCTCACAAGTAGTCATATGAACCTTCATACATATTTTCTCTTACGTTAAGAAATTGATTCTCAAATTTTTCATAGTTTTCTTTTCCAACTATTTATCAACTTAAAAGTTATCGATCTTAAACATTGAACTATGAAATATGCATCAAATACTTTGTTAAATTCATTTATCATATTCATATTTTTTTTTCTCAGATTTAAGGCCCTCGCAATATTAATATTCTCGCTTTCAACGGCACATTAATTTCGCCACAAATCTTCTACACATATTAGAAGAAATATTTTATATACTTTATTATGGGCCCCGTCAGCAGAGATACAAAAAAAAAATCGCGTTTCGTTTGCCTTGCATGATTTGCACAAGAAATAAATAAAAATGAGAATAAAACGAAAAAATCTACATAGAAGGTGTCTGTCTGTCAGTCTGTCAGTGTGTCAACTGATTGGATGCCTTGTGCCCACTCGTACTACATCATATACATGGCATTCATTAATTCTTACTTTATTTTTAATACTTTGTTGTTGGTGTTTCTTTTTTTTTTTTTTTTTTGCATTTGTTGATTTTCAAGCAGCAAAATCTTTAAGCTGGCAGCTGACTAAATTAATTTGACAATAATTAGCATTTCAAGTTGTCAACGTTAATGAAATTCTGCGGTGAGTGCTAGAAAAAGATTTCTGTTGCTGTCGCTATCGCTGCGCTGCAAGATAAATCCCATGACACTTTTATAATTTCTGCATTGCATACGAGAAATGCTGCAGCAATCCTCTGGCCGGCTAACCGGCATCCTCACCGGCTGCCTGTCAAAATGCCAGCCCAGAAACAGACGCAGAAACCGATGGCGAGTGTGGAGAGGGGGAAGCGAGAAAGAAATCAGTTCGAAGGTGTCATTTGCATTTGCTGCGCGTTAATTATGTGTTATTTATAATTATGCGCCCCTCGGTCTACACATGCGTTGACATCGGTTGTCAGCATTGGCAAACAGACCGACCGACAGCCTGACCGACCGACGGCCGGACTTGTCCCACTGCCGGCACAATCTGATTTATATTTATACCCTTGCAGCAAAAGGTATATTCGATGCATTATAAACCGATCCCCAATTTTATTCGACATAACATTTAATGTTTCTTTAAATCTCAATTGTCGAAGGAATGATATATTCATTAGCTGATTTTATATAAACGACTTCATGTTCCTTATTTAGTTTGCATACCCTGCGTATACGTTATTATTGGTAGTTAAGTCTTAACCAAGTGATCGATGTGGCTTAAATTTATGTGCAAAAATATGGAGGATCAAATTGAACATGAACTTTTCAAGTTCATATATAAAGTTCAACTATAAAGAGGAAGAGCATGACTTTTAAAATAGTTTTGTAGGCTTTGCGTGTTTGATATAAATTTTTCCTTTTTTTTTTTCTTATATAGACAATTGCAAGGGTTAAAGTTGTCTAACGAAAAGTTTTATTGAAATGAGTTAATTCACTTGCTAAACATTTATTTTTAATTTCCGCTCATAACTTACAGTGTGTACTGCCTATGAACAAAGGAAACCTTATAGAAATATGTAAGAGTTGAAGACGTCTTACAAGAGAGAGAAAAGTCAATATAATATTATACCATAAAGTAGAATAAATTCGTGTTTTTTAATGAAAAAAAGAATGAAATAAAATGTCAGAAAATATATCAGAAACTTTTTAATTTCCAAGATAAGTAAAGGTATTTCAGGCGGAGTTAAAAAATAGTAGCTAAACTTTGATGTAATAGATTATAAGTTCTTCAAAAGTTTCCACATTTAAATGTTTAGAGACAGCTTTGAAGTGTTTAGTAGCAACTTTGTGGCGTTTGGTTGAAAATATTCCTAGAAGTACTTGAGATAAGAGTCTTCTGTATACTAGACTAGAAATCTTTTAATAATTTAATTTAATAAAATGACTATGTATTTGTTTAGTGATCTCGACTTGCAGCCATCATTCACCATACGTTCAAAGAGTTGGCTGAGCAAATGGACACAAGGTTTAGCTTAAGCATATATACAAATTGATGTTGCACTTCCGTTTTGTTATATTTTTTGTTTTTTTTTTTTTTGTTTTTGGGTTCTGTCTTATTTCTTATTATTCCTCTTGCAGTTGTTTTGTGTTGTGCTCTCTCCTTGTTTTTTTTTTTTAACGTTCATTTTAAGTCAACTCTGACATACAGAGAGACAGCTACCACTATTTTAGCACTCCTCGGCTTGGCAAAACTGACAGTTTTGTGTTGCACAGCTGTTTTTTTTTTTTTGTTTGACTCGTATCTTACAGATACATTTTGTGAGTGAGTGTGTGTGTGTATATAGTTGGCCTGTCTATCCCAAAAAAAAAAAAAAAAAAACAGTAAGTGAGTGACGTGCTGACGCCTCTCTTGCTCTCACTCTTTGTACTCTCTTTCCTATGGAAGTGTCTATCTGCATAATAAAATGCGAAAATATGCAAATAAAGGCAAATATCGCGAACAAAATGCAACGTAAACCCAACCTTTTCGCGGGAACAGAAAGAGAGAATAAGAGAGAGAGAGAGATTCTCCCCACAATTTTTCTATGTGTGCACCGCGAACGCCCTTTTTCGGTTGATTTTTATATTTTGTTGTTGCTTTTTTCTTCTTCTTCTTCTGTTTCTTCTTTCGGGGTGCGCGATAAGCAAATTTCGCAAAAGTACGCCAAAATGACAGGGCGACAAGCCGAATTGACAGACAGCTGAATAAATGAATTGCAGAAGGTAAATTTTACTTGCAACACTCCGCTCAGCTAATTTGAATAGGCAGGCAAGCAGCTACCCCCTACCGCCCTTCTAGCACTCCCCACGCCCCCACCACCCTTTGATGTTTTGTGATGATGCCATCTACCCACACGAAAAGTGTGGAAAGCTTTTGTTCGCTTGATATTTAACACGTGATAACGTGAGCTTGGGAAAATTGCAAAGGCGTGAGATGTGCCCTGTCGGGCATTGTGTGTGTGTGCGTATGTGTACGAAAATGCATTTTCACTTTTACTGTGTGAAGAAGCGGCACAAAACGGAAGAGAGCCCTACAAAGGAAATCTTGAATGAGATTTATACTTCTTTTTGAAGTTGCATATAAATTTGCTCCTCATGGGAACCTTTCATTCATTTTGGAATTAGTTAAACTGAAACATTAAATTTTGTATATAGATATTCATTGAACATTTTTTCCCAACTCAATTGAGAGTTTACACTTTTGTCTTAGGCATAAGACATGATCCAAAGTTGTTCACAATCAATAGCGAGTTAGCTTAAATAATTAAAAAACCCTTCGGTAAACTTTTTTAACATTTATTTTCAACTGTCACTTGGCACACAAGTTGTTTTGCTTCTTCAGTTTTCACTTGGAAGAAATCTATTACAAAGAAAATGGTGAAAAATTTGACAGTAAAAGTTCATTTAAATACAAAATGACATATGTCAAACTGACACCATTTTGATTGCTTGTTGGTTACAGAAATTCCCTCCACTCCGCCTTTCTCTCTCTATTTTTCTCTTGTCGTTGCCGTTGACACTTTTTGAACCCAACTGACACTACGTTGTGTGACACTTCAAGGCAAAAAAAAAAAAAAAAAAAACAGAAAAGTAAGCAAAAATCACAAGGTTAACGCAAATAAAAATAAAACAAATTAAAGACTATGTCAGAGTTGTTATTTTCCAAAAATGACATGAATGTCATGTCACATGCCAAACAAAAAAAACATTCGCCTGAAGACCGACTAACGCAGGGACATGCTGCTGACAGCCTTAAATCAAATGCAAAATGTTCACAAAATTAAAAACTCAAATCGTATTTTCTATTAATTTAAAGTTGACTTTTGTTTAAACTATGCCAACTAAATACATTTGATTTGCCTGATCCCTTGTCTATAACTCGATTAGGTCTCCAGATTTTAATTGTAAAATGAATTGAATAACTTCTTTCTTAGAAATTAGAAAACACAAATAATTTAGAAATTTCATTTCATTTTAAAATCGAGTTCATTGCAAGCATTTGCATTAATTTATAACCCTATTTTGTCTTTAACGTGTCGTGTCGGTGTATAATTTCCTTATCGCAATCGGTTTTGAAAGTGGACTGCCCCCGTCTGTCGTCTGTCGTCTGTCGCCTGACGCGCCTGCCACTTGCCCGTTGCCCGCATTGCTCACTTTCACTTTTGGCCGCCTGCAACAGGCCAGTCCAGGCCAGGCCAGGCCACGCAGAGAGTAATTTGAAACGCTTTCCAAATGGAATGTCTCTCAAAACTAAATGAATGGCCGGCAATCAGACACAAGCTCAAGTGGCGCCAATTAAAATGATTAGCATCGCCAGAGAATATACATATATAATAAATATCATGTGGGAAAACCAATACCAAATAAAGTGTCGCCTCCAAAAAAAAAAAAATAATAAAAACCCAAACAGCAACAACAATAAAGAATAAATTTGATAAGACCGCTTTGGACAGCTCAAAAGTTGTTTTAGCGCATAATTGATGTGATTGAGATTGATTGTTTATTTGTTTGTCTTTGATTGAAAGGCAGCAGCAGCAGCAGCAGCAAAGAAAAAATCGAAAATCGGAAACCAAAAAAAAAAAAAAAAAAACAAATCAACTAAAATCAACCATGAAAAGGCCACACGGCGCCAGTTGTTGCCCATTTGACCGCTTTGTAAGCTTATCATTATTACATTTCGTTCAGAGGCGAGAAGAATAGTGACTGCAGAGTGAAGAGGGGTAGGTGGTGTGGTGTTGTTAGAGATGGGGCAGACAATGGACGCCACATAAACACGTAGAGCTTTGCCTTTTTTTTTTGTGTGAGTGGCTTTGTGGCTTCTTTTGAAATTTTGCTGGGGCTTCAAAAGCAATTTGTGTGCATTTAGTGTCAAATGTTTTTCATTTCTTTTATTGTATATTTTGGGCCCTAATGATACCCTGGAGGCCAGACCCAAAAGAGGGGTATATAAAAGCCATTTCGAACTGATAAGACCATTAAAGAAAACGTTTTCTTCCGATTTGAAATAGCTATGGAAAACAGCCAACTGGAGCCACACCCAAAGTGGTTAAATCAAATCAATACCCATCCAATGTGCAGGGTATCATTAAGTCGTCTGGCTTTTATTTAATTTTTCGTTTAGTGATCTCTTTTGTGTGTGCTTAACATTTATATACCATTTTATGGCAATCACTCATATGGTCAACTTAATGATTGATACCATTTGAAAACCATTTAATTTTTTAGAGATTACCAAAGTATTAGGCAACAGCTCGGAAATGGTCAAGCAAAGTGTCTGAGGATTTGTTTGTTTTCTGTTTCTTTCTTCTTTTTTTTTTCTTTGGAATTATGGTTCTTAAGTGTTTCAGTGATAATATTCATATGTGGGCTTTAAAATACATTTGGAAAAATGGAACAGCTTACAAAATGAAATTTATGCATCACGTGGCTTAGGGCATGGGTTTTGGGAATTTTTTCGTTTCTTGTTAAGCCAATTTTAGTCTATTAAATTGCATTAGCTTTCAAAACTACTAAAAAATTGATTTATTTATAAATATGCAAACCTAAATTAAATATACTTAATTTAGTGTTTTGTTAACAAGAACTAGTTTACTTGTGGAGAAAACTCATTTATAAGAAAAAGTTTAGTTTTTTATCTATGAATATTTTTAAAAAATGTAACGGAACTCAGGAAATACTATATTATCTATAAAAATGTCTACTAAGCAGTTGACTTTGCAGACATAAAAGTGATTCTTTAAGTTTCTACTATGATCTGGGCTTAGTTAGGTAGAATTCATTAGTTTTTAAGGTGACAAAAGCTTGTGAATTGATTTTAAGAACTTGAACTTAGACGAAAGTTTGATTTTCTTTATTAGACTTTGTGTATCTCAAAAGTTTGGAATTTCCACTTTGATTATCTGTGAGTCATATTCGAGCCATATTCATCTATAAT
Source organism: Drosophila nebulosa (assembly GCA_024703675.1). Classification (NCBI taxonomy): domain Eukaryota; kingdom Metazoa; phylum Arthropoda; class Insecta; order Diptera; family Drosophilidae; genus Drosophila; species Drosophila nebulosa. Next base: position 2,685,493 of record CM045724.1, on the reverse strand, counting down.
TGATTCGTAATTTCTACTTTTAGCCCATTCCCCTTTCCTCTCATTTTGCTTTGATCCATCTATCATTTCCATCAATGCCAATTGACATTTATCAGTTTGCACATTAATATGATTACTTCTATATTAATTTATTGGTTAATTTGTTGGGGCTTTTTATGATTATTGGTTTTGCTGTGTTAACCCCCGCTCTACGTGTGGCACTCCCCCCGGTTGCACCCTTGCCTCACTTGATACGCTCACAGTGTGCGATTATCGTGGGCCATAATTTGTAATGCTTTTTTTTTTTTCTTTTTCTCTTAATATATTTTAATATTTTTTTTATTTGTTGTTGTATTTCTGTATTTTTGCCATAATGCCACTAAAAACTGGTTATTATTTTGCGGTTAAAGCGAGCGAATTGCAATTCATTATCGTAGTTAGTGCCTCGCGTGCATTTAAATGAATTCATTGAGTTTCACTCATTCAATTTGTACGGACGTAAGCATTTACTATAGTGTAGCTAGATCTGGGGGAAGGAGGGGATTTGAAATGGGAATAAGTATGTAAGTATTGGAAGCTCTGCCTAGGCGTCAATGGCGCACAAATTGACGGGGTCCCAACAATTTAAGTGATAAATGCTGTTTCTGTTACGTTTTTTTGTTTGTCTCTCGCGAAAAAAAACCAAGAAACAAAAAACAAAAAAACGAAACGAAAACGAAAACGATGTTCATTGTATTTATAGTTGCTTATTAACAAAATTGGCTCGTTAAATTTATGATGATGCCGTAAAAAGAGGCAATAAATTTCTTAATGAATGCCAATTGCTGACATATTCTTGTGTTATATGGCTCGGTTGGTTTATTTTTGAGTCTACACTTAATCGATTTCATATCAATTGATTAAATGTTTCGATAAGCCAAAATCTATGAAACGCACTTTTGCTGGCTAAATTGCTTGGAGTTCCATACTCATTCAAGCAAGAGAGAGGGATTCAGACTCAGCTAGATCCAGAAGCTTGTAGGATCATAAAAAGAGGGTGGATTTTTAGAAGAAACGCAGAAATTGAAGTGCTTACTGAAAGGGCAATGAAGACAAAACGATGGCTACTCTTAAAATATTTTTAGTTTATAAATGTTTCTCATTAATCCTAAAACTCTATTTAAACTCAAAGCAACTTAAAGGAAATCGTTATAAATTTGCATAAATTTTTGAAAAAGTTGCTTCTTACGGGGTTCTTTAGGCGTTCCATATGTTTATTAATAAAAAACGATTTCGAATCAGATACAATATCATTTCATAGCACTCACAAGTGTGTTTTCCAAAGTAGTAAACCATCTTGAGCTTATCTTCTTTTGAATTACTATGGCCCTTAGAACATTTAGTTAGTAAATTTACTAGTAGATAAGTTACCTTTGTAGTACAACACAATTTCAATTAAGGTAGCACACTCTGTTTTTGCCCCTGCTTTTTGATTTTGGGTATTTCCCTTTCAAAAGTTTTGTTGTTTAACAAATTGAAAATATTCCAAGAATTAATTAACACTTTTAAGACCAACTAAAAAACAACAACAACAAGAACAACAACAACAGCTAACCAACTATTATTTGTGTGTGCACAAAAAATTAACATGACAGCTCTAGACATGGCAATTTATCACAAACATGCTGAACAACTCTACTCATTGGTGTTGTTGGAGTTGCCGTTGTTGTTGTTGTTGTTGTTGTTGTTGTTGTTGCTGGTATATCTGCTGTTGATGACACTTTAATTAGAGCCACACGCAAACACAAAAGCTGACATATACAGGCAGAAAAGAAGTAGAGAAAGAGTATAGGGCAAGAGATATATACTGAATGAGAAATACTGCAAAAGAGTGTGGATGGCTTGCTAGGTAAAACGAAAACATGGTAGAGAGAAGGGGGTGGGTGGCAGGCATCAGGCTGAGACAGAGCCGTTATGTCAAGCGCACACTTTAACTGCCAGAGTAGTTGAGAGCCTGAACTGTTCGAAGCGCTATAACTTCAACTGTAGTTGTTGTTGTTGGTGTTGGCCTGAAAGTGATGGCAACGTGTGGTTAACTGAAATGAATGTCCGACTGCATAAATGGCTGTTTGACTGACACATTTAATTATATTAATGATGTTTGTGGTCATCTGACATTTGCACTTTATTCAATCTTTGTATACACTGTAAACGTGAAGTTCCCAATTAAAATAATGATTCATGTAATGGGCAATGGAATATCTAGTACTCCTCAAAGAAAAGTGTTAAGAAGTGTTCAAGCTCGAGACGATAAAAGCTAGAAACGGAATGACAACCTTTGAATGTGCATCTTGTACACTTAGTCTTAAAATCTTGCAAACTGTAGAAAGCTGCACATGGATCCTACTCTTATAATGTTTTTCAACACTTCGATTTTGTTCAAACTGTTATGACGCTTTGCAACACTTTGATTCTATTTGAACTCTTATGGCTTTTTGCAACTCTAAGATTTTATTTAACTCCGATGACCTTTTTTAACACCTGTGTTTTGTATAAACTCTAAAGGCGTTAAACTCTTATGATGTTTTGCAGCATTTCGTTTTTATTTAAACTCATTTGACTTTTTCAGCACTGTGTTATATTTGTTTCGAATAGCGTTTTTCAACACTACTTCCCATGAAATACTTTTGTCTATTCAATTTTAAAACCATATTCAACCATAAAAACAAAGATAAAGTGTGAAATGGCATACTTTTGAGAGTATCTACTAGTCGTCATGAAAAATGTAAAAATTGCTGCATTTTTTTTTTCTGTCAGTGCTCGTCTGTCATTTTAACTTGACTGGACTGGAGATTTGACTTTCACGTTCAACGTTGTTGTTTTGATTTTGGTTTGTGGTTGGTTGTTTTTTTTTTTGTTGTTGTTGTGTTATTTGTGAGTTATTACCCAACACACAGATCTTAGCTCTCAGCTTAGCTCAATTTAGGTGTCAGTTTTGCACACTTTTCAAATAATTTTTCATCCAATGTGACAGTAAATTATCAACAGTAAATTTTAGTTTCGTGTTTTGGTTTTGTTTTTTTTTTTCTTTTTTGCGGGCATTTTGCTGTCAGGGCGCCACAGGAACAGACAGACATACAAACATAAGTAAAAAATAAGCACACAAATGATGACACTGACAGCTGTCAAGCTTAGTTTATTCGATTTTATTATAATTAATTATGAGCAGATGTCATTAATCATTGAATAATTTATAGATATTCAAACCACAAGAGACAAAGAGAGTGAGAGAAAGAGAGAGAGGAGTAGGTAAATGGAATAAAAAATGGTTAGTCACTCATGTGGAGAAGACAAAAGTGTAAACAAGAATTATATTAAAGATGACAAGCTTTAGATATGCATACAACTCTAATCATATATAAATTATAAATGAAATGAGGTTGCCCATAGAAGTGGATAGTTGGCTAATAAATAAACCAGTTCGGAACTGGTGATTCCTGTTAAAAGTCATAAGTTCCTTCATTTTAAATACTTCTTTCTCTAATATACTTGTTCAACTATTTTATTAGTCAATGTCTAACATGGAAAATCGATTTAGTTGAGCTATTTCGTTTAATAAATCAAAATGGCCCTCATATTGATGCGGTACTAAACTGTGGTTATAACTTAAATCCATTTAACCTTTTCTATTATTTGTTGTTTTCATCTTTAGTCAACACTTTTAGTCATTCATTCATCTTATGGCGTCACATTCAATTTTGTAAGTAGTAAATCTAACTCGGAAAAATCCTTAATGAATGCCCACTCATCATTTGCCATAAAACGTTTCCGTTTCTTAATGCACAAAACTTCTACAAAAACTCAACATATTAACAAACAAAATTTATGAGACCCCAAGGCAAGAGAAACAGATCAAAACAGAGCAAAGCAGATAGATAGATAGACAGAAAGAGAAGGAGAGGAAGAGCAATCGTAACGAGACTTTGACTCTGATTAACTGCCAGAGTTTTCTCGCACTGGCAAAGCAAATTTCATGCGTTTGTGCAAAACTGCATTTGTTTTCTGTCATTATAAATTCAAATTTGGCGCGCCATAAATTCTCGTCAACAGTTTCCAGAGGTGTGTGTGCTCCTCGAGCTAAACACACACTCACACACACAGCCACATGGCATCGAATTGGAATCCCAACTAGCTAGACAAAACGAATTTACATAGTTAGTTGATTTAATATGGACAAACATAAATAAATTTTATGCACAAATATTGGTAAATTTATTGAGGAAGAATTGTGAATGTAAGAAAACAGCTGCTTTTTCAAGCACTCAGCCAAAAGTCTCGATATAAACCACAAAACTAAGAAATAAGCAAATCTTCTGTCAATCTTAGTTCTTTGTCGTGGTTACCCTACATTAAATACAGGGTATATTGAACTCGATATCTCCCACGTAGGAATTGCTTTTGTATCGAAGAATGAGATGTGAAGGAGTTTTATATAAGCTCATGGCAAATGCCATAATTGCTTTTCTGTCGACATTTTTATTATTTATGAAATATGGCAAGACCACGAGGGAGAGCGAGGGGTGGGGGCCGACAGCTAATAAATAATAATATCAAATTGTTTGTGATTAAATGCGCAACATTTTTTTTGTTATACATTTTTCTGTTGAAAATTAATGGGCACAATTGACATAAATAAATAACACTTATATAAAATATTACTTCTTAATATGTTTGTTTATGCATATTTCAAATTGTTTTCCTACCTAAATCCAATCAATATTTTACGCCTTAATGGAACTGGTTACGGAATAATAGGCTAAAATTAACCCCATTCGTTAGGGGCCCCCATTTGCAGTTGGAAATAATTCAATTATAATATTTTACACCATAGTGTAAAATGGGTAAAGTAATTATAACAATATGGTATTAGGGCATGATGTAATATGGAAAGGTAGGCTCATCTGTGGAGGAGAATATTCCTAAATGAGTCATTCTATCAAAGGATGACTTTGACTTACGTCAGCAAAGGAAGATCAGTTCTACAATAATCTGTTACTAAACTTTTCGAACGAAACTTATTTAACACGCGTTCAAATTGTTTTAAATTCGAATGTTTTCTAATGGGAATTTATTTTTAAACGAAATGTATTCAAATATTACTATATTGAAGCGTTTCAAGCTTTTCAAAGGGTCTATGTAAGACCCTTTTAGAGTAGAAATGTTTTCAACTTCAATTCACAAAAAACCCTGAACATCATGACGTATGAGTGATATGTTCTCAAAGCTCTTGAGTCACTGCTTGCTGAAATTTTTCGTGCTAAAACACTTCTCCCCCTATTTTCTACTTATCATTTAACCTTGATTTAATTTGCATTCCCTTTGAGTAGCTGGGATTAGGGGGGAGTGGACATAGGGGTTTCTGGGGACTGCCAACTTACCGCTGTTGGTGGCGTTGCAGCTGTCATATAATCCGGCCTTAAATAATGATGATTGCTGGATTGCAGCATTTTATTATAATTTGTTAAATCCACTTTGACGGCTTTTGTATATCTTTGGTTCGATATGGAGGAGCTAAGTTGAGTTGTAGGTGTTCGAGCTTAACGGCAAATACCAATTTATGTATGTTGGTATCTGTGTGTGTGTGTGTGAATGTGAGTGTGTGTGTGAATGTGAGTGTGTGCTGCCAACTCGTGTGAAAAGTGGCGCCTGCGCCTTTTCTCTCTCTTGGTTTATTATTATTATTATTATAATTATTTTTTGATTTGTTTTGTTGGTTGATTGTTGTTGTTGTTGTTGATGTTTTTTTTTCAAATTGTAATTCTTAATTAATTAATTGCATTAATAATTCAATTGTGACTTTCACGCCAGCGGCAGCAGCATAATAATAAATTAATTTGTTGAAAATTCATTAAATATTTTAATTGCCTGACATCTTGCGATTGCAAGTTTTGCGCGCAAACAAAAATGCAAAACACTTTTAATTTATTTATTTTCCTTTCTTCTTTGTTGTTGTTGTTATGCGTTTTTTTTTATGTTTTCTTTTACGCGATTATTTATATATGTATGTACATATATATATTTTCTTTGGCTTGGCCGATTTTTGGTTTCGCCTCGTTTGAGGCGCGTTTTAAGTTGAGGCACGTACGTTTTCTAGACACCAGGAGCAGGGGGCGGGGACTGTGACTTTTTCAAAATTACCCAAAATTTTATGGCGATTTTTGTTTTTTTCGAAAAAAAATTTACAAATTTTACTTCAGTCTAGAATTAAAGCACCTTTTTAGAACATCACTTAAAAATTATTTAATTTTTTTTTCTCTTTTTTTTGTATTTCAAATATTTGAAAATATCTGAATCTGATTTTTGAAATTTACACGTAATTTTTCGTGGGACACACTATTTTTTGATTGCGGGGACAGAGAATCCGTTTCGCAGCGCGCACGTACGTAGTTTATACGTGAAATACCAAATTTCGACTAAAAATCTATAAACAACATTTCAACTTTTGCTCGTGGCTCTCTTCACTTGCTCAATCTTTCTCTCTCTATCGCATATCGGCTCCACCACTATTTATCGCTCCCTCTCTATCGCTCTCTGTGTCTCTCTCTCTCTCTCTCTCTCTAGCGTAGTTTTGCACGCTCTCCGAAGTATTTAACTGAAACCAGTTCAGTTTGTTGTTTTTATTTTTGTTTTTTTGGTATTTTAATACTCTTTTGTTTTTGAGACCGTTTTCATTTTCAACAAGTGTGCTTTTGTTGTTGTGGTGACGACTCCACCACCGAAAAGCCATGCGCTTCACTCTCAGAGAGACCAAAAGCAAAAAAAAAAAAGAGAGCAAGAGGCAGAGAGTGCTCTCATATGTTGGGGGGGCCTCTTCTCTTTGCTGAGCGCGCATGCTTTTTGCTGAGAAATGAATCACAGTGGGAGCATTTTAGTAGTAGTTTTAACCAATTTAGTAGTAGTTGTGGGAAATAGGCATAAAAAGTAGTAGAAGCTTGTAACTAAAAGCGCATTAAAGGGCACGATCAGATTTTGAGACGAATTTGAAAATAATTAATTAAAATAATTTGCTGTTTTAGTGATTATGCATTAATAAGACATTAGTTAAGTTGCAAATTAAATGCAATTCGTGTTCCTATTTTATTTTATATAGTTATCAGTTATCAGTAAGCAATTTGGATCTGCCCGTCTGGACACATATTTCTTTTTCGAGTCTAGAAGAGTCCAGCTTACCAAATTTGTCTTATAGCCGGGCCTAATTGAATCTGATTTGTGGTTGTAAGTAATATTTTGTCACTTAAAAAATCATCTTAAATAATGACTGGAAAATATTTAAACATTACTTAACTATGGATCTTCAAATCTACGTCGAAGGACTTGTAGCCAATCCCCTAATGTTTTATTTTGCTTAGGTATAGTAAAGAATACGTTATCTAAAATTGTAAATAAATTAATTAACCAATGATCGTTAATTCCAAAATATGTATGTTCGACTTTCTATTAATGATTAACAATCTCTTTAATTCTTTTCATTTTCTAATCTATAAATAAATATTTTGTATCTATATCCTTATCTTTCTAGTTTATACGATTTTTTTTTATCTATTTATAAGTTTTCTAAATTTTTTTTTAGAATTCAATTTACAGGAAATTTACAGAAAATATTACAATTATCTAATAAAGGAAGCTTCAGGCTTTTAATATATTGTTATTAATTTAATATGTGGTATTACTTGTTTAATTAAATTTCGTTGATTAGCATTAAATGTTTATAATTTTTTTATATGCCATTTCCGCACTCAGTTTAAACATTTTATGATCTGGCAAAGAAACAAACAACAACAAAAATCGAATAAATATGTTTCAATAAGACAACAAATCAGGCAATCGGCAACAACAGTAATTCAATTTATATATCTCACCCATACACACACACACACACACACACACACACACACACACACAAACACACTCACAAACTAAGCTGGCAACACTGAACGACGCGTCGCTCATTGGACGATCGAGATTTCTGTGTAGCCATTTTGGGTAATTTTCCGTATTGTTGCTGTTGTTGTTGTTGTTGCTGCTCTTGGGGAATTTTTATTTGTGTGCTGCGTCGGCCATAATTGTTGAAACGATGTGTGTGAGTGTGTGTGTGTAGGTAGATAGGGGCAGATGGGGAGGAATTGCGGTCTATCCAAGTATTTAGTAAGTCAAATTTATGTGGTCAAAAGCAATATTAATTTCCAGATGCCAGATGCAAGAGAAGCAGCCAGAGAACATTAGAAAGAGAAAAAATGTGACAGAGAAAATGCCGAGAAAATTAAGAGAGAGAGGGAGAGAGCGTGAAAACTCAGAGAATTCATTGGAAAAGTTTTGGTTTTTCCCCTTCTTGGTTTTCTTTTACGAGCTGTAAACAGAAAACAGCTGCTGGAAATGATAATTGATGTTGAGCGATTTTTTACTGAAGCTCCATGTTGAACATGAATATAAATGGGAAGTTATCTATATCTATGAGAACATTATTTAACTTTAACGAAAATGTTTGAGTCACAAAATTCTTGTATAAAAATAAGAAATTTGTCTATCAATTTAAGATAGAATACCATATAAAGCATATCAATTAGGGCGGGTCAAAGCTTCCTTTACAATCGGAATCTACGAAGAATTCAATACAGTTATTTTCATTTAAAAAATCATCAATGAAACTTTCTAAAACAATTCTAAAATAAATAAATAATAGAAAATTTTTTTAACTGTAATAAAGTAGTAAAATCCCAACAAACTGACAAATCGTTGATTCCTTTAAGTCTATTTTAAATACATATTTTTAGGACTAGAAATTGGTTTTAGACAACGTTTCATGGTCAAATGTTCGAAAAATTTATCACAGATTCCCAATCTAGAGGATGTTTATTGCAGACAAAAATTTATCAACCATATTATCGAAAAATCGTAGGAATATAAGAGCCTTCGAGGACCTTCTTAAATTATTCTTAGTTATTAAAATCTTTTTGGAGAGAGCTTCATACCAATATTTGGCTATAACATGCTAAATTTAAACTTGATTGTGATTATTATTTTATATTAAAATTACGCTAAATTGGCGCCAAAAATCTACATATATAAACTGTATTTTCTATGTCTTTTTATCTTTGAAAGTTAATTCTTAGAGGCAAACGCTTTTAAATCAGTTTAATTGATTAAATAAAGCATCTAATTGTAGGCAATAAAAAGCGGTTTTTCCCCAAATAAAATCAAATTTTGTATGATAATCTCATCAAGCTTCTATACGGAATTTTTGTTCTTGGGTTATAAAATGAAATGAAAAATAACAAATGTGAAATTAATAGCAATCTCTTGGGCACAACTTTTGCCTTTTTAAAGCTTTAATCGTTTTATAGTTTAACTTATTTAAATATTCATTAGTTTTTTTAAGGGCTTTCCAAAAACCAAAAAAAAAAAATAAATAAATAAATATTCCCCTTACATTTATTTTTTTACTACTCTCATTAAATGGCCTTTGTCTTCATTGAAGAAATGATCAACCGAAATTTAATATGCAAAACGCTTAATGTCTAAATCATAAACCAAACACCTACTTGAACATTTGTATATATTCAATATAAATATGTATATTCCTAATGAATATATAACTCTATGCTCTTCGGAACATCGTAAAAAAAAGAATCGTTGAAAACCACAGAGGAAAAAACTTCACAAAAAGTCATAAAAAGCACCAAAAATAAAAAAAACTAAAATAAAATAAACTGCAATTATTCTAATCTTGTAGATGGCGCTTGGAATTTAACAATCAACATTTACATATTTTTTTAGCTGACTTCAGTTCAGTTTTTGCTTCTTTTTTGGTTTTTTTGGATGATGCTCTCATAATGTGGCTCATTAAGGGGCTTTTGAAAGTTTTTGGACAAAAAAAGGCGTTTTAAAATCGTTATTTATATGTCACTTTAATAGAGCTGACTCAAAACGTTTAATGGCTCCCGCTATTTTTTTTTGCTTTTTTGTTTTAACTATTTTGGTTAGTAAAATTGATAAAATTTCATTAGATTTAATAGACAACATTTTCGGTTTTCAATTAACCGCATTAAATTCGTTTGCATTTTGTGTTAACCACAAAATTAAGTGGCCACAAACACATTACAAAAACCGCAACCCAAAAACAAAAACACACAAAAACAGGACAAAAAAAAAGCGAAATGAAATGTACCCCAGTTTGTCGTTATCCTTTTTGTTCAAGCCTAAATGGAAAATTTCCCTTCTCCCGCCTCTCGAGTGCCGTTCGTAACAGAAAAGACAAATTGAGTTTGAGGTTTTTTTCGACCATAGTCCAAAATGCGGGGGCATTTTCCGGTTGTGCTTTTTATTTTGGTTGCGTTTTTGTTAGCATTTTAGCAGTTCATTTATGTGAACAACAAAAAAGCACAGAGCGAGAGAGAGACAGAGAGTGGGAGTGGGAGTGGAAAACAGACAAGGACATTGGGACCGGAAAATGGCCACATGAGTGGTATGTGAAGAGTGTCAGCTGGGAATCCCCTACTTTGGTTCCACTTGAATTTCATTTTGTTGAGATTCACAGTTTACAAATTTATTTAGTTACCAATTAAGGCAACATGTCGTATACTTGATAATGATTTGTTTTAAATTAACAATGCATTGTAGTTTCCTTAAATGAAAGCTAATAGCCAACTACTTTGAAGTTATTTTATTAAAATAAAAGAAAGAAAGCATTTTCCAATGATTATATTTTTCTCAGTAATGGCTTAGCAAGCAGCTTGTCTTCAGACTTTAATGTTTATTCAATTTTCGAAATGATTCTTCAAGATTTCTATTCGTAAAACTTTTGATCAGATTAACAAATTTTCTAGTATAAACGCATTAGCATACAAACTGAAGTCAAAATCCCATTTCGAGGAGTTGTGAGATCAATTTTAGACAATTCAATTTCAAAGGACCAAAATGAAGTCAACGTACCTACGAATTGTTAACTAAAAACTTAGTTAGTCTCTGAGTTTTAAATCAATGTTTCTTTGAGTGTTTCTCTCAGTGTTTGGATGGTCCTTTCATCTACTTATTTGTAACTCGACTGCAGTTAAACTGCCAAGCACTTTTAGCGCTCATATGTGTGTTTCTGTCCTGTTCCTGCCCGCCCCATTTGCCCTTTGCCCTCTGCTCCACCTTCTACATGTTTGTTTGCCCACTTTCGTGTTGTATGAATTATATGCTCCACACATTTCTTTTTTCGCCCTCATCTTTTTGCTTTTTTAACCCTTGGCATATTTTACTAGCTGCTTTACTTTTTCCCTTACTCTCTCTCTGTCTCTCTCTCTCTCTTTCTCTCTAATAAACATACAAACGCACTTATTGTTAGTGACTCTGAGCGTGTGTGTGTGTTTTTCTGCTCATATGTCGTCGACTCAAGTGCGCTGGCGAGTTCATAAATTTGCCCACTGGGGCGTATGAGTAATGTGCACAGAAGTGTTTGTCGGTGTATGTTTACGTGTGTGTGTGTGTGTGTGTGTGTGTGTGTATGATCAAAAAGGAAAACGATGAGAAAAATGCTAAAAGCCATAGGCCAGCAGGCAACATATGTTAGCATCAATTTCATATTTTTTAATATATTTTATTCCATGCAAGAAGTTTCCTGCTCGTTAGCTTTCAAGGGTTTCATTGAAGTGAAGACCTGAAGGTTATTTTCTATGGTTTTCGTAAGGGCAAAAACAGTAAACTATGCTTTGAGGTAAAATGGAAATTACAATTTCAAAATCCATGAACTTTTAAAGTGCTTTTTATTAAAGTTTCAAGTCAGAACCTAAGCTTACTTTTTCTTGAAGATTTTCAAGTTTCTCGATTTTGAAATGTAGAACAAACTGTCGGAGTTATTGTAACAGTTTTGATTAGATTCTATCTCAAAAAGGGAAATTATATTCTATCTTAAAAGTAATAACAAAACTGAATTCAGTCGAAAATTATCATATTAAATATTTTTCGCAGTCTAAATTCAATTTTCCTTTAGCTAAACTGTAAAAGACTTTAATTTTGCATCCTAAAAGTATGCTCTAGAGAATTTGGAGATTTGTGTTTTATCTTTTTGGAGTTATATGTTTTTTTAACACTTGAAAAGCTTACTTTTCACTCCTGTTTTGTGTCTTTTGATAAAGCCATCAACATAATTGCTCGGCACCTTTATATTTTAAATGGCATGTGCAGTAGTCGGTAGTCTTTATTTTTTTTCTCATTCTAGTTTAGCTTAGTTACTCATATCCGGTTGGTCAACTGTTGACGTTTATCATAATTGCAGTTCATTTGCATGCTGAGAGGCAGAAAAGAAAATGCAGCTCACTTTTCATTTGTATGTATGTGTCACTGTCGCCGCCTCTCATGCGGCAACAGCAACTGTCGCCGTTGCTGTCCGTTCATGTCGCAACGCATTAGAATATGTTGCAGGTTACATTGTCCCCTCTGTGCTCTGTTGTCGTCTCAAAAAGGTTGCAAGTTGCATATGCATATGCAAAATGCAGGCGCGCGCGAATTTTTATCTTATGACAGCTGCTGTTGCTGTTGTTGTTGTTTTTGTTGCTGTTGCTGCTGTCTTAGTTGCAGTTGCTGTTGGGCTAAAAAATATGCTGCTGTCGTGGATGTTGCTGCCGTTGTTTTTTCTCTATTTCTGCCGCGTTATATGTTCTGCTTTGTCACTCTAACTTACACACACACACACACATGCTGCAGGCTCTGCTGACTCACACACATGCGCACACATTTACATGAAGGCGCCCCGAAACAAATGTCAGCTGTAAAAATCATAAATTTAATGCAAAAAAAAAGCACAAAAAATAAATAAAAAAGTAGGAGCTCGTTGAGCTTCGTTGCGCTTTTATTTGCTGACAGGTGACCCTCCATTCATATGGCATTCTCTTTAGCAACTGTGCTCCTAAATGCGAGTGTGTGTGTGTATGTGTGCGTGAGTTATATGCATTTGAATAGGGAGATATTTTCCCCCATCTCCAGTTGTTATCCTAATAATAACTTGCTCAACAAGAACCAAAATATTCCGATATGGTGGAATAATGTTTTAATTGTTTAAAACAAGAATATTATATTAAGTTCTTTTCAATCTAAAAAATTATATAAAAACTCTAAAATATTTGGCAGATCGTTCATAAAAGTAAACTCTTTGCCCACTACGGAATAAACAATCAAGCGTTTCCATTTGATTGGCGGCTTGATTAAAGTTCTTTCATTGTTAACAATTTATTTTATTAATTTGTTGATGTATCAAAAATATATGCATTAAATTAACCAAATTAGTAAAAATGACTTTAAGATGCTTACCAAAAAAAATAATTGACTATAAACAGAATCAGAATTCGTTAACTGCAAAGCAAGTTTTCAGATGAATCATTTACCATATCAAAGCAAAATATGAATAATTAAGAAACTCAAATATAAATACATTAATCATTAACCAAAACACAAACCAAATGATTCACAAGCTAAATTATGAAGTAGAACTTAAGTATTCAAAACAAACCAGATCCCTAAACTAGGACACACTTCTTTCTAGGCAAGAGTGTCGCCTCTTTGGGACAATTATTTCTATAGGTAGAGTTTAAAAATATTTTAAAAAGTAATCTGAGTTCGATTTGAATAGTTAAAAGTAGGAGAAGCACCTTAAAAAAAATGAAAAAAGATTATTTTGGGCGGTTAAAAAATAACAATTAATATTTTCATTCAATTTCATATAAAGTATTAGAAAATGTGGAACGGAAATCGCGGAAATCTTTCTTTTTCAAGACAAAGTTTCGAGGAAACATTGCTTAAAATTTGCTTAATCTATCAAACATTTCGAAATCCATTTTTTTTCGAAAGTAATTCCTCCCACACTTTCCCCTTTGGAAAACGTCAATTACTGTACGAAGCCAAAATGGCATAAATAATTTTTAGCAACTAATTAATATTATTGACCAAGACTCACCGTTTGCCATTGATTTGGTATATATAGAAATTGATTGTATATAAATATAAATATGCATATGCAATCTTCATCTCCATTTAAACACTAAATACACTCATAAATTTTCTTTTGCATATTTCTCGATTTAATAAATTGCTGCATAATAATAAGTTATAAATTAAACAAACCACACAAAGGCAGCCGCAAATAAAAGAAGAAGAAGAAGAAGTTTCTCAAATGGTTTTTGTTTTTTTTTTTTTTTTTGGTTTTTGGAGTCTTCTTCATGATGATAATTAATGACTGTTAATTTATAACAAATTTATATATTTTTCACGAAGAAAAGAAAAAAGCAGATAAAAGATTTACGAAAATTTACTTGGTTGCTACTTATTAATACAAAATCGAACACACATTTATGTGTGAAAGAAAGAAGAAACGCAACAAATTGGCGCTTTTTAATGGGTATACGACTAGGACATACTCTGTAGGATGAAGAGAATGGGCAATTAAGTTTTGTGTGAATCGAAACAGAATAGAACAGTTTAGAAGATTAGAACTAGTTTCGAAACATTTTGTATTGCGTTTGCTATGTCTTCCTGGCTTGGCTTTTCGCTGGTTTCAAGTCTCCCTAGTGGTAAGTTGGCCATGATATTTCCACATTGATGGGTTTCCCCCTTTGACTTTCTCACCTTTTAAATGGATCTTGGTTCCCATGCTTTTGTTTGAAAATCCAGAATTGGAGGCAGTGATGACTTTAGAAGGATTTCAGACTTGTGATGATGGTTTTTCTGTAGACTAAGGCTATCTTTTAGATTATGATTTAGATTACTATTGTCCAATTATTTTACCTTTCATTTGGTGACATAAAAGCTTAGGTGACTTCATTGTTAACTGAATGGATCTTAGAAACAAACAAAAGGCAAAAAAAAGAGCTCAAAGGTACACTCCTCATCACTTGAATAGGACAGCCTGTACGGTCATTGTATTTTTGCGAAGAACTCAAAGAGCCAAAATGTGGACCTCCTAAGCTGGCCGCCCTACTCACCCGATTTAAATATAATTGAAAATGTGTGGGGATGGCTGACACGGGAGATTTATAGTTCAGGAAAACAATATTCAAGTGTTTCAGAATTAATAAAAGCAATTGAAATGGCTTGGGATTCCATTTCTTTGAATTATTTGGCCAGTTCGTATGAATCTCTTCCAAACAGGATGATTGAAGTCTTGGAACAGAAAGGTGGCTCGACACATTATTAAATCTTTTTTTTTTACTTTCTTATTTTCTATTTTTGTATGTTAACGAAGTTATGCATATGTTAAAACATTGAAACGAATTAAAAATGTATTTTTGTTGAGGTGTCCTATTCAAGTGACATACAATTTGACTGCCATAATTTGATGAAGTTTGAGAAAACCATTTTTGTTATAAACTATAGCAGTATCATGAAGTTCTTCATTTGTTTAAAACATAAGTATTAAATAATCTTTAATTTAAAAAAAAAATGGATCGCTAGCTTTATTGGTTGGGGAGTAGTGTGTCATGGAAAACATACGTTGGAGGTGTCCTATTCAAGTGATGAGGAGTGTAATACACAGAGGGTAAAGGTGGCTCTATAGTTAACTACTGAAACAAAGGACGAAAAAGAGAGTCCATTTATCATAGGCATTTCTCTCCCATAATATACCCACTTTGAAAAATCTGTTAGTGGGTATTGCAAAGAAAAAATATGCGTTGATATTGGCAATTAATTACCATCTTTTGAGCTTTTGTAATTTGCTTTTCGTTTGAGATTTGCATGATTTTGCAATTAATTTGATAATGTTTGTTGTCATTTTGGTGATATATATTTATTTTGTGTCGTTTGTGCCTTAATGAAAGCCCCAAGGCGAATCTGTAAACAAAAAAGCAAACAAACAAAATAAAATAAACCACAAATATGTAGACATACATATATAAGACTGTATACATATATACATATGTATTTATATTTATATATTGTCTTGTATATATAGTGATGGAAAAATGCTTTTAGTGTCAGATCGACAACAATATTAATGCGCCCACATTAACATTAATAGGGCGTGACATCATTGATTGGCTTTTGACTTGGCTGACTTTGTCTTCGTCTACCTCATCGCCGCTTGTCGCCCCTCTCATCGCATTATCTTTTTGAGTTTGGCAACTCTTCTCAACATTTTTGGCTTTTCATTAAGGCATTAGTTTCGCTTTGATTGGAATTTATGTTGTGTTTATTATGACCATAGTTTTGTCTAATGCCATTAAACATCTTTTTGTTTGGGCTGCTGGAATTTATCTATGCATTTCAGGCTTTGTTCGTTGCGTGATCGAAAATCAACTGCTGTTCACTTGGCATAAACTTAATATATCAATATTTTTATTGGCCTTTTTCTTAAGCCAATAAAAGCCATTTTTGGGCAAGATTTTTATTTCAATATTTCCGTCTTAAGCTTAGGTCCAAGTGACGCTACAAGTTTTTGATCGGCTTCATATTGTCTTATGTGTAAAAGTTAATCAACTTTGCTAAGCTTTTGCTAAGAAAAATCTTTAAAAATATTTCAAGATACTCGAAAATTTGCAAATTTGTTCATTACTAAGCAAACCACCAAAATTGCTTGAAAAAACTTCTTAAACCCACATAAATTCTTTGATTTTAAATAAATAGATATACAATATGAATAACAAGAAGAAAAACAAAAAGTTTAAGATTCAAGCTCACAATTTTAACCCCTTTGGACAAAATAATTATCAGCATGCAAGCCCAAGCAGAAAGCTGACCATTTCCCACCCAACCGAACGAGGGGCACAGTCTCATATCATATCGTACGACAGATAAGAGGAATACGGACATGCAGGTTAAAAATATTAATTACAGCTAACTACGAGCTTAATACAGTGCTTCTCATATTTATAACCCACCCAGCAGCTTTTAACTTTTAACCAATTTTAACAATATTTTTAGGGTTTTTGAAAAAAAAATGTTACTTTGTTGACAGAACTTTATTCAGTACAATTTACCGCAATTTGTGTTATATTTATAGAAAACTAAGAAAGAAAGAACCGTTAAATTCTTCTGTGTGCTTGCATCTTTGCTTGCATGTATCTACAGTGCAGCAGTACAGCACTGTACAGTGCTTATCATATTTATAACCCACGGTTTGGGCTATAATTTTGATACTGCAAATGGGGACTTTTTTCTTTGTTTTTAGTTCTTTTTAAGAAATCGTTAATTTTAAGTGTAAAACTACTAATTTTTTAAGATTTTGAGAGAATATGTCATTTGGGAAAAACTTTAAGTCAATGTGTTTTTTTTTTTTGGTTTAAAAGTGGGTTATAAATATGATAAGCACTGTAGGACAGCATAAAAGTTTTAAGTAAGGTAAAAGTGGATCGTATCTATCGAATCCTAATATAATGGACTTTTTTTTTCCAAGGGTTACAGTTCAGTTCTTGGAAAACAAACCAGCCTAAAATGCAGATGGTGTTGAAATGCTTCTTCTGTTGCAAGAAATTTAGAAATCCTTTAATTGTCATTGTTTCAGGTATTTATAATTATAATATATATAAATATTATTAAAATTGTGCATTTTATTGATTAGGTTATTATAAGACATGAATATTTTTTGCAATTTAATTTTGACGCCGGCTGACTGAAATGTCCCACTCGCTGTTGACACAGCTTAAAGAGAGAAAACTGTCTATCTCTCCCTCTCTTGTCGTTACTCCTTTACCTTCTCACCAATTTCTAGAGCAATTTTCCAAATGTTTGTTATTCTTTAAGACAATCGCATACTCCTTCGGATCTTGCTGTTGAAGAAGATATAGAAGCTCCATTGACTCACAACTTAATTGCCAGGAATTGCCAGACATTTTAATAACAAGACCGCCTTCTTTGGTGAAACGATCGTTGAAAAATTGAATAACTTCAGTATCCAAACTTGTCAGTTTGTTGTTTCGAATGTCCAGGTGGGTTATGTTCGGGGGCAACTGGTTAAGGCTCAAACTAGTGAGATTATTGTTGGCTAGGTGGAGGCCAGCGAGATTGGCGTAGCCTGGCAATGAGTTGTTGGGCAATTGTCGGAGATTACAAGCCTCAAAATCAAGGATTGAATTGCCAGCAATGGGAACGGGCAACTCGGGTATCTGAACTAACCCCGAGCCAGTGCAATTGATGTGAAAGTCAAAAGCCTCCGACTCATCCAGTGAGCCATCTGTCACGCATTTGCACTTATCGGGACAACGTCTTCCATGGATGTCCACGGTGAAGTTGCAGTTCACAGGATTCTCAAATGCACATATAAATGCTTTTATATTATTGTTAGGAATGAATGACTGACTTTTCATAAAAATGAACTGAAGTTTTTCATAATTTTGAAAATGTGCTAGATCGATTTCGGTGTCATTGCTAAAAACAACGGTTTTCAAATTTCTTTGAAGGAAGTCAGAGCTGAAATAAATGAAATTCGTATGGGAGTTTGTTTATCGTAAATTACGAGGATAGAAACTTACTTAAACAACGATTGATTCATTGTTGTCATATTACCGAAAAACAATCCTTCCAAATTTATCAAGTTCTCAAAAATTGCCGAACTAAGGTTGTCCGTTTGAAAAAACCCAAATACCAGACTTTTAAGGTTGTTTTTGCCTTGAAATACATTTTCAGAAAGAGACAATATGCCACCATTGCCTAGAATGGTAATAAACTCCGGGGTATTTCCAAGTTTCGGAATGTAATCATTCAGAATTTGATTAAAGAACTTCTCTCCTCCATACAAGCGTATGGAAACATATTTGGGTCCATTTGCAGTAATGACAAGATCCTTTTCCAAAACAGTCGTGTTTTCCGATTCACTAATTGGAAAGGTGTTGGTAAAATCGTCTATTTTTCCGAAACCAAGTTGCTGGAGATATTTAATGCCCATTTCAAAAGTGCTAGAGTTTTTGTTTACCACAAGAAGTGCATGCAAGGTTTCATTTAATGAACCGAGAGGCATAAGGGACTTTAATTTGAAATTAGAATTAAGTTCAATTTCCAATTCTGAGTCTAAGGTAATCGTATATTCGTCTGTTATTATGCGATTTGCCGATTTCTGGCACATTTTCGAACCGACACATTTTCCCGCACAATATTCTTCACAGTAATTATCCTTGATTTTTGGTAAATCATTTTCCAAATATGCATAAGTTTGACTTAGTAGAATAAGACCAAAAACATACAATACTTTCAACGACATTTTATTGATCAAGTTGCGATTCGTGCAGATCTCAAAGCGTACTGAACTAAGCGCAGAACATGAACTTATATTTAACTGAAAGATTGGGTAAATAATTCGACTCGTAATTGCTCACAATGATGATTTATCGACTATTTTAGGGGTTGTATGAGAAATCAAGAGAGTGGTTCGATTAGTCACTGATTCTTTAAGCCTTTAGCTTATTTATCATGGCTAAAAATAGCCGAGCGATTCTAACGATTTCTTTAGCATGATCTTATATAATCTTCAAAATCTATAATCTAGATGATAAAGCAAAGAAATTCTCCTCTACCCTTGCATGCCACCAAATGCAAATTTAGAACATGAATAACGTTTTATATAGAATATATATAGAATATATATTTATATATAGAATGACTTGTGTTGACTTTACTCTCAACTCTTTATGATTTCTCATGCAGAAGCTGACTAATCTCCCAGCTTGCTGAGCAGTTAAGGAACTTCAACTTATCTCCAGATCCCAGTTACCCTTTTTTTAGACTGGTAAACGGACTCCATTTATCTGTCAAGTAATAGACAATTGATCTAAAGGAAGAACTTTTTGCATACCCTATGCCCAAAGGGTAAATAAGCATGTTAACGTCGCCGAAATGTATGCAACTGAAAAAAAAAACTTTTTCAAGCTTCTAAAATATATTTAGGTGATGGGAAGAGTGATAAAAAACTTATATAGGGTATAGTCGAATTGCTCACGTTACTTTTATTTTTGGGCTGGATTTGGTTCTTATAATACTAGTATTGAATTATTACGAAATTTCAGTAAGCTTGCGGTAGATTTGTCATTTGTTTTTCGTGTTCCTATTACAAATTCATATTACAACAATAGCCGCTTGTTCATTTAGGAAGTATATTTGATTACATTTCATTAAATGAGTCATTAATTATTAACTATTAGTCATTATATTCATTATAAATGCTTTGTTATACAGGGTGATCCCTTGAAATCCCAGCAGCTGTTAGTTTGAAAAATATTTACTCTGCATGCCATTTGTGTTCGAAAATTTTTGATATGGAATGCTATGCGCATAGGGAAAATTGTAAAATATTAAAAAATGACACCCAAAGTGGCAAACTGAATAAAATTTAAAAGAAATAACCCAAAAACCTTAGTTTGTGAACCAAATTTTGGATTTTAGAAGCAAAATAAATTTTCGACGGTAATTTTTAAAATTTGTTGGTTACTCTAATTGCTGATAATGAGTATTTCAAAAGAGCCGATTAAAGTTTTAAAAATTTGGTGGAAATAGTCGATAGCAGAAGTTTTTTGGAATTTATTCTGTACTAAGTATGTAATACACTGAACAAAATATGTATGAGCAAATCTCAATTGTTAACAATTTGCTTGTTGAGATAGCGCATCAAGGCAAGTAAACGTTTTTTAATGTTCTTCTGATCGTCCAGGGTGCAGCCGAGAAGGGCACTTTCAAACTTCTTGTCAATTGGTCCCACATCCGATTCGAGAACGGCGTCCAAGTGTCCAGATGAAACCATGCTGCTGCTGCAACAGGCATTCAAATACATTTGACAGCATTGACGAGACATCACGGGGTCGCCCAGTCTTATCATGGTGTCGATAAGAGCGTTTATTTGGCTAAGCGAATCCTCCTGGGAAGTGTCGCGTAGAGTCTGAACACTTAGCTCCACTGTGGCCAGGCGGGAGCTGACACGCTTGATGTATAACATGCCTTCCTCGCGCTCGTCTTGGCTCATCTTCTGGAGCATTTCATTGCTCTTGATTAGATCCATGGACATGTGCAGGTAGTCCTTGATTTCCTGTAAGTTCAAGGCGTCCTTGCGAAACTTTTCCACATTTGCATCCAACTGGTCCATAATGCTAACGAATTTGGCATTGGCACTTGGTGGTCTGTTCAGAGCTCTGTTGACGAGTTGCTCACCAAGACAACCATCGCTATCGATACTGCTTGCTCCTCCGGCACTTCCGCTTCCACCAGCGGTATTTTCCTCATCAGACAATTGACCGGCGTTCAAATGTGTCCCATCCATCAGTGCCTTTAGGGAATCGAAATTCATTGTTTGCTTCCGACGTTTGGTAGACAAATGACTATGAGTTGTTTCGAGTGAAAATAATTTTCTGCTGTCGAAATGACAACTCAATTTCTGGTAACTTCGATTTCTGGAAAGCCTCTTGAGCGATAACCAAGACTTATGGAAGGCGCTAGTGATGGGAGTGCTTCTTTATCGATAACTAAGGCTTATAGAAGGCGCAAGTGATGGGAATTAAAAGTATCCAATCGATTTTTGTCACCAGAAAACTTATCGACACATTTATTTAATCTATGTACATATTATAGGCACTTTTCCTAAAACTCTCTCGAAAATTAACTCATTATTTGGCATTCAATTCAAAGTGGTTTTTAGTTTCTGGTGGCGTGTTTTGGCCGCGTGTTTTACTTACTCACCCGGAAATTCATCTTGAAAACATTATAATCAAGCGTAAACTGCACTTAAGATGAGAACAGCTTGCTGGCAAAGTAGTTATTTAGTTATCTTCCACCACAGCTCGACTGACTACCACTCCCGATGATGCCTTCACGACGAGTTGATTAAAAAGTAAGTGTAGCTGGAGTGGAGCTGCAAACATGGGTTAATTGTAAATTGAAGCGGTTGCAGGCAAAATTATAATTTCATGTTCACAAGCACATTTGCACGCACTGTAATTTACTTAAGCATTTTCAGCCGCTATCCCATATAATCTTGCCGATCCCTTCCCCGGTCTCCCATCTCCCGTTCTCTTTCGCTGACTGACTGACTGACTGACTGACTGGTTTGTGTGTGTGCGAAACTCATAATTTAGTTGACACGCCCATTAACAACAATCCAAGAGTAGCAGCATGGCGGCAGAGCGGTTGAAAGGGGGGCAGGGCAGGGGTAAGGTATATTGGTTTGGGTGGCATCTTGCGTCAGTGGCTCCATCAGGAACCACACCACGAGTGCCGACACAATATAAATTACATACAACATATATTAGCAGATGGTTTCCAAACTCTGGTTTCTTTGTTCAACATTTTCCCAACTTGTCCATGCCCCTAGAAATAGGCAAAGCTAAATATATATATTTATAATTTATGTAACTATGTTTAGCTTATAAGTAAAGTAGAAGCATTTCTTATGACTTTCAGAATCAAATGTTTCATCAAAAGTTAACTATGAGGTCTTCAGAAGTTGTCTGACTTTTAGCCAGTTGACGGCAGTGCAGAGAATCCGATGTCCAGTAGACATCGGAGCATCTCTTATACGAATGCCCAGTGCAAACAAAAACTGGGCATGGGCACCTGGGAGCCTATCTTCTGAACTCGCTTGAAAACGTGGCCAAAAGGAATATAAACGAACTTTTATCCTAACAGATCTAAACCGCTGCTAGCTACCAAGCAACGAGCCGGCATTACTGTGGACTAAGACAGATTTCCATCGGTCTAAACTAACTATAAAATAAAATCTGATTTTATAAAGTAGAATTTCAGCTGGCAAATTATTGAGAATTACTTTTTAAACTTAGATTCTGCAATTTGGACCTATTGACACTAACTCTAGGAATAATAAAAACGAATTATATAAGACTTAAATAATTTCATCGTTTTTTTTTTTTCAGCTGAATTTATGATCCTTTATGCTAAACAATTGCATAGCCAACAAAATGCAAAATGTGGATAACATAAACTATTCCAAAATACATATTTATAGGCAGCAAAATTTGAACAGCTGTTCCACCTACAGGTTAAATAAATATTGCATTTTGATTTTTGAATGAAATATTTTCTATATTCTGATTTTGATTCATGGATTTCGTGTTGTTTAGCGCGTAAAGTCGCCGCATTTGAAGCATTTGCATTCGGTGGGCTCCCTTAGGCGTATATCCATGGTGGCCATTTCGGGTGAGCTTAGACGAGTACCATCTGGATCATAGCAATGGGTGAGAGTGATGACCTTCTCTTTGAGAAAGCTTTCGCGACAGCAATAGCACTCCTAAAGGAATTTACAAAAAAAAAATTTGCATTTAACCAAAAAGTATGCTATGGAAAATTTAACGTTTTGTTTCGATGCTGTTTTTTTTTTTTTTTTTTTTTGTTTGTATCTTACTTTCAGAAACCCCGTTGGCGTTATCACCGATGGCTGCACCTGACTGTTGCACAATCCCTCACATTTATTCACTATGACATCGGCATTGCATGTCCGTTGCATGCGTCCCAGCTCGTCGAATTCCTCCTTGATCAAATGGATTTCTGATTTCAAAGTCTCGCAGTTCTCATCACCGGTGCCTTGGCTATAGCGCAACGCTCTTAAGCACGATGGCAACAAAACCGCAACAATCAATATCAATTCCTGAACATGCATGGCTGAACTCCCGACTTCAAACTGTTCACACATGGTTGCCTCTGCGGTGCTTTTATACCAGCCAGTGGGGATGGACTCGGGAGTTCAATGATTCAATTAGATTTCATGGGCTTTTGTTACTTTACTCAACTGATATATGTCAAATGGCTGGCCTGATGGAATGTTTGTGTTATTCACAGCGTGAGCAAATGAATGGTTTGAGTCGAATGGCTGAAAAACTCGGTTATGTTGTGGTAGGACCAACAAACCAAAATGTCGATATATGTTTCTGTTCTTAATTGGTGCTTAAATCAAATGACTGAGCCACAACTTATGGCATGTGATGATTGGCTTAGTTGAGGGTGGCAATTGGTGAGCCATACAAAAAATGCGGTTTGAAGATTAAAAATTTTAATCCTTATTATAAGTCAGTTAAAAGTTTCCTCTTCTCAGTGCTTGATTCTTAGAAAGTAGACTAAGTCAAACGACTATTGAAAATTCATAAGACCAACTGTTTTTACACATATAGCAAACGCTTGATATCTCGCTTACTTCTATAATCCGACGATCCAAAAGCTAACTCCCCTCAAAAGTCGGCCTTTTTAAGTCCTATTTCCTTGAAATTTGGTTAGGCGATAAACATTATTTACAAATACCAAACAAACTTTTGTTTGAGCAGGCTCAAGGACATTTATTTATTAGAACAAACAAAGGTTAAGCAGGTTGTCCGTTTAGAGCTATTTCAAATACTAGCAAGTTAGCATATTCTCTTAACCTTTATAAAATTGTAAAGGCATAACACTATTTTAACGCTAAAACTGATTGGGAATTCCAACCAAGTAAAGCGAAAAAGCACAGCTTACAACCTAAAAGTTTATCTTTGTGTTAGATTGTATCACTATATTTTAAAATTAAAAAAAAAATGTTTGCTTTACAGTTCCTAAGAACTAGATGATCATAATGATAGACAGACAGATGGACTTTCCGTGTGGTTATATGAATATTGGTCAAGAATATGTATACTTAATGGAATCAAAAATAAATATTTCTGCCTGTTACATATTTTGCAAGCGTTAAAGTTAAATTTCATTTGCAAGTAAATCAGCCTATATGAACGGTCGATATCTGATTTCTTATGCAAAGTTTCAGTATAAAAAACCTTCTTTTTTAAACAATGAAAAAATATGTACTCTTATTTGCAAGCTTTGGAAATACCACACAAAAATCTTTTTAATAGTTATTAAGCTAAATAAATTATTTTAAAAAGCTTTTCCCCCAATGAACATTACCAAAAAGCAGGCAATAGAAAACAAAATGAGCGAATTGCTCTATAAATTTTGAATTCCTCCTATGTAAAATAAAAAATTATAAACTCTAACTTAATTTAGATTGGGAAAATAGTATAAAAGAAATAACAGGCTTCTTTCGTATAGATTTAATAGTTTTATATTCATAATGGCCAATTCCACGTCAAAATACTTTAAATTCACATGATAGGTACTTTAAAGTGTGAGACTGGTTAGTAAACTAGGATAAATGACATATAGTCTCTGTTATAATAAAAACATTTTTATATTAAATTCATTGCAATTGAATTTCTCGCATCGTTGTATGGCCCTAAGGTGATTCCTTACACCTAAGTTATATCCTTGGGGCGTTATTTAAAAAAAAAATAGGCATAGTTGAGCTAAATTGTTGAACAAAGCAATCTTTATTTCTGGAGAAAACCCAGAAAATTATATAACAGAATGTCTGACCAAGCTAATGAACCATTTCTCAAGCATATTCCAGTAGCTCTTGCATCAGTTAAACTCCATGCCAAAAGCCCACAAATCATTTCTTATAACTTTTGTTAAGTCTGAAGCAATCAAAGCGGTATATACAAAACAAAAATAAAAAAAAAGGGGGAAAAACATATTTCAGCTTTAATCAGAAGCCAATAATATATGTTTTTACCTCTTTAGCTAACCGAAGAAGCCTTCACCTCAATCCCTCTCTCTCTCTCTCTTGCTGTCTTAGTCTCTGTAGATAAACAACGAGAGTCAGGTCTGTGGCCTGTGTATCTTTCCACCTCACGCATCCGCAAAACATCCGCAAAATCGCCTTTTCCCCCATGGCCGGTCGATGGGGCTGGCTGGCTGTGCGCTTTAGAATCATCGACGCAAACGCAAAAGTCTCAATGGCGCAGTAAATTATGTTTTATTATGCAATAAAGTCAACCATAAAAATGCAGCAATAAATTAAATTAACTACTAAAAATGCTGATTTTATTTTTACCCCCAGTTTGCTGTGTGTGTGTGTGAGTGTGTGTTTTGGCCCATTCTCTTTTTTTTTTTTTTTTTTTTGCAAAATATTCTTCTGCTGTCTGTGCCGGTGTCTGGTGTCTGTAGAACTTTCTACTTTTGCCTGTTTTTGATTCACTTTGTCTGGTAATATTCAAAATATTTATTTGAAATAGTTTTCTTTTTTTTTTCGTTTTTGGTTGTTGCATTTGGTTGCACTTATGCAAATATTTATTTTATTTTTTTTTTGTTGGTTTGCTTTTTGCCAAATTCTTGTTTGGTTTATTAAATTTGTACAGATTTTTGTTGCAGTTGCCATGTCAACTGCGAGTCTGCATATCATGCATGAAAGATATATAATTGGAATTGTAAATTTCTCATATAGTTATTTAAATTATTTTCATTTCAACCGAATGCAATATGAAATTTCAGTTCCAAAAAAAAAAAAACAATTGAATGTATAAATGTGAAATATTTTTGCATTTACACCTAGAACAGAATGCTGAGAACGCATCTGTTATATATTCCGTATGCAGGAAATGAACTCTGACCTCAGTCACTGAGATTGGGGAAACAATTGGAAATTGTTTTGAGTAAGAATATTTAACGAATTTAATGTAAAGTAAAGTATTTTTGGAGTTCAGAAATGAAATATAAATAAAATATTAACTAAAATAAGCTTATTTTGGGGGGATCATCATGAAAAATTCCATTTTCGTATCTTTTCGTTTCCTAGTTTCATCTTTAGTACGGCGAGCTGATCTCCGGTTGACGTTTGTGCCCCGAACCGGACTTGACTGGAGCGTGACTAGCGGTGACTGGACGTTTTGATCCTGAAGATGAAGCCGGATAACCGCTCACTGGGCTTCGAACTGGAGCTGAATGGCCAATCACTGGACGTCCAGCCTGAACTGAAGCTGAAGAATGACCAATCACTGAGTTTCTGGACGTAGATCCAGTCTTAGCTGGAACTGGAACACCGTTCACTGGACGTCTGGCGGGAGTACCCGCCTGAACATTAGCTGAATGACTAATCACCGAACGTCTGTTGGATGAAGAACCAATCTTAGCAGGAGCTGGAATGCCAATCACTGGGCAACGAGACGAAGAGCCAGGCTGAACTGAAGCTGGTCGTCTGGCGGGAGTACCAGACTGTACGGGAGCTGGAAGGCCAATGGTTGGACGTCCATTCACTGGCCGTTTGCCACTTTGACCAACTGAAGGAACAGGAACTGCGGCAGCTGCAGAAGCTGGACGAACTCCATTCGTTGAGGTTGTTGTTCCTGTTGGATTACCAACTCCGCTTGCTGCGGGTTTACCTGCTCCACTTGGCAAATAAGGAGCAGATCCTTGAACTGCTACTGCCAAAGCGAGACAACTGAAGAAAACAATGAAATAAGCTGACATTTTTCTTGATTGTTGATTGAGAGACAACTGATACTTCCACTATTGGAATTCATCATTTTTATAGCTCTTTAAAATGCCTGAACTTGCAATTAGTCAAGTAAGGAGGTAATTAAAAAGATAAGCCATCAACAAAACAGAAGCTAACAAACAAGTTGACCTCCTCTCAGATTGATCCCGTTCACATTCAGGTGAA
The DNA here is from genome assembly GCA_024703675.1 of Drosophila nebulosa. Lineage (NCBI taxonomy): Eukaryota > Metazoa > Arthropoda > Insecta > Diptera > Drosophilidae > Drosophila > Drosophila nebulosa. The sequence continues at coordinate 2,658,057 of CM045724.1, read as the reverse complement.
CTAAAGTTTCTTGAACCTAATCCTGATAATTTATGAAGCTAACAAGCCCAGCTAAATATTTTTATTAAAATTTATGGAATTTTTTTTAAACTTATTGATTTTTGCAATGAATAAAAGAGCCCAAACGCCCATCTCTTGGCCAAATTAGTAAATGGCTTTCAAACAATATCAAAACATCAAAGGAAGCAACCAACACATAACAAAAAATGATTTACCATAAAAAAAGGCTTTCAGGCAACTTTCAACTTGCAAGCGGATGCACATGAATGATAACGTAAAAAAAAAAAAAAAAAAAACAAAAAACAAAACAGCCAGCAGAAAAAAAAACAGCAATAACAACGCAAGCAACAAAAGCGCAATGTTTTAAATAAATAAATATGACACATAAAATACAAAGGCAACAATGCCATCGCTTTGGTTGGCCTTTCCAAAAAACAAAAAGCAAAACAAAAGAAAACTCAACCGAGAGCCGACTTTTAGATATCCTCTAACCCAAGCGTAGGCTAATCTTTTTCTCATTAAGATTTGGCAACTACCAGGAGATCAGTATCTAACGTGGAGATTAGAGACGATAGAGGAAGAAGCCATTTAGGATTGTTGTCCCTTTTAAATGGAAAAAGAATGTGAATTGGTTTTTCCTTTTCCTACAGCTAACTATCAGGGATCCTACTCGTCAGGTTAGCCATATATGAAGATCATTGAACATTAGCTAGAGAAATATTTCCCCAATCGTGTATTTGAAGTTATTTCTAACAATGGAGAATTCACGCATTATTAAACATATTTAAAATTATTTAAAATATTAATGTTCTAAATAGAAAATAGGAGTCAAAAATATGAAAATAATCTTAAGTCTTTTATATCATTTTTATTTTTATAGGTTGAACCTATTCAATTGAACGAAAAAAAATCACAAATTTTGATACTCTCTCAGAAGATAAAATGAATATAAACAAAAAAATGAAATGTTTTTAAAAATCATACTTCAGCGTTTTATTAAAATGATAAAATGAATATAAAATAAATCAAATGTTTTTTAAAAATTTTGCTTGAGCGTTTTATTCTAATATGATTTCAGAATTAAAAAAAAAAAATTATATGAATCGGAATACTGGTTTAGGAATTATGGACAAATTCCTACCTCTGAGATCATGAACCTATTCAGTTGAGCGTCAGTGTATTTGCCTAAGAGTCAATAGGTTTAATTTGTGCTTCAGCATTTCTCTTTTGAATGTGTAACAAATTATTTGAAATAAGTTAACAACAAATGAGTCACAAGTCAACATTCTGGTTAAAAGGGCTGGGGGGTCTGTGAACTTGAACTGATCTTAATCAAACTAAAAACTGAACTCTACATTGAAACAAAATTCCCAAAGATACATACGTAAGCAAACTAATACTTTTGCTGGACCTAATCATTTACTAAAAGTTCATGGGGTATAAAATGAATAGAACCAAATTAGTTGTTAATTAATTATCTCTGGAAAACTCTTTGCAAATCAGTTGAATCCAAATACAGGCTACAGGGCTAGAACATTCGCTTGATCAGCAATGAAATTGAATAATTGTTACAATGTTTTTCATTTTAACTGTTGCCAATTCGAATATACTCTTCTTAGTTAGCAGAGTATAGAAACGGCAAATACCGCTACAACAAAGCAAAAACCATAGGAAACCGAACGAAACCAAAGGACTGAGACCGAACGACCGACAGACAGTTAATTCCGCGAAAGAGGAAATTACAATTCATGCCCTTTGGCGGGACTCTCCATGATTATCAGATCGAATTAGTGTCTGACTGGGCTTGGGTTTTGCTTCCATCTCTTTTTCTTTTACGCTCTCTCTCTCTCTCTCTCTCTCTTTTGTCCTGGGGCCACATCCATATGTGTGTGTGTGTGTGTGTGTGCACACACACATTTTTTATTGCCGCATTTGAATGAACTTGCTGAACTGCCGCTCATCTACTTCTTTTGTTTTCCCGTTGAAAACAACAACCAAAATACAGACTGCGCCCTGTCGGCCTCTGTCCTGCAGCTTGTCCTGTCATGACCAGAGAATTTGCCCTTATTTTTTTCGGTATGTTCATTTGTTTGTCCGCCAACAACAACAACAAAAACCCAATTTTGACAGACTTGGCAGCTGGATACAAAGAGATAGAGAGATAGAGAGAAAAAGAGAGAGAGAGAGATACAGTGACTGCTCTTGCCACCTGCTACACAAAAAAAAAAGAGGCAAAAACTGGAAGCCCTTCCTAGACAATAGACAACAATTTTTCATTCTTCTTTTTCAATTAATTAAAAACCAATTCATGTGGTTTAAACTTTAACAAATCAATTCCTCTTTTTTTTAGTTAAATTAAGTATTGATATTTACTTTTTTGATGTATTTGATTCTTGACTTGAAATTTTACGACCAACAAAGTAAGTAAATCGATTCAGTAAACTAAGAGAGTTAAAAATTATATAATAAGAATTAAAAACTTTTCTGATATTATTTTTATGAGTTTTCTTGTTATGAATATAATTTTAAAGCTTATATTTTCTTTGACAGACATGACGTATGCGTAATATTATTTTCGTTATTAAACGATTATCTTATGATAGCCTCAATTTTATGTCAATACAAATTCCAGTTTCGTTTTCAGATCTCGTTTTCACTTTTAAATCATTCTTAAAAATCTAGCCGAATCAGGATTCCAATTTCTATTAGTTTTTAAAGCTTTTTGAGTGCCTTTCCCCTTTTAGAGTTTTCGATTTCAATTCATTAAGTTTTTTTTTTATGATAGCTTTCGAGCTACTCGTACGATTTTTAAGAAATCAAAATGCCATTTGATCTCTAATGGCTTTGTTTTGGCTGACAAAAATTCAATAAACCAAAAGGAACAACAACAACAACAATAATCAACAAATACATTAATTATAATAAATTGTCTTTAAGTGCCTCTGGTGACTTGGTCTACCCCTTCGTCTCTGACTTTAGCTTTGACTTTGACTCATTATGTTAAAGACATGTGTTAATTTATGTAACTTTCCCGAAAATCTGAATGCTGAAGTTTCATTAATCATTTCTATTTTTTTCGTATGGTTGTTTTTCATCTTCTTTCTTCTGGCTGGCTGTCTGGCGGTCTCTGCCTGTCTAGTTGGTTGCCTACTCTTTTATGTTATTTTTGTAGTTAATTGTTTGCCTGTAAAATGCTTATGCGCTTTTTCTTGTTGTCCATTTTGGCCAATAGCAACAACAAGAAGAATAGCATAATAACGACTTTTGGCTGCTTTTGGCCCCTTTGACTAATGTGTGCCGCGTGTGTTCACGTTTTTGTGTTTCAATGATTTATTATACTATGACCAAAGTGTTTTTTACGTTTTTGTCTTTTCGAAAGGTTTTTAGTAAAACATATCAATCATGTTGAAATTAATTTTGATTGCATGATAAACACAAAAGATTAAAGAAAAGAAACAAAAGAGAAACAAAAACAAAAATAAATTAAATAAATATATATACCAGCTTATACTTGGTTATCAACGTTGAAATATTGCATAATTAATAGTTTAATGCATTTTCTTACAGAAATTTTCATTCCGGCATAAGGATAGTTGGCCCTTCTACTAATCTCTAATATTTCAGTGAGAAAATTTTGATTCAAAAGGCTAAGAAATTTCTTCAAAACAGTTAATTGGATTAGGCAATGCTTTGTCATAACATGTAAACATTTATTGTTTGATTTGCCTAAAACTTTTGCTGATCTTTGTTTCAAGCGAGTTATTTCAAAGAGTTTAGAACTCACAAAAATATGTTATACAAGAAAAAAACCTCAGTTGGGATTTTTTTTTTTAAGCATCATAAGACTTAACTTAATATTGCTAACTAATTTCATTCTATCACAAAAATATTGTAACTTAGTGAAACAACTTTCTCAATATATTTGACTTGTTGTCTTATCTCCGATATATTAGTGATAAAGTTACAACATAAAATGAAAATAGTTGATTTGAGAGCTTCGTCCTTTGCCCCTTAAAAAAAAGTTGTTTGATTTCTTTAATATTTTCTTTAACCTACGCTTCCTGCGGTTCTCACTTCAAAACGTTTTAGAAAAGTCGGTTAGGTTCTTTATTCGAAAACATTTGTTGGTCTAAACTTGACCTGACTTCTAATTTGCTGTTTTCTTTTGTTATTTTTTTAAAATTTTCATAACTCTATTTGTTTAGGCATGCTAATAAGGCAGTGTGTTTTTATATACCAAAGGAAGCTTCTTTTTAATTTATAAAATTTTAGGTTTGTCCGAACAAATTCTGAAGATTTTGAGCATAGACCAACATCTGCTAGGGTCAGTAGAGTGTCTTGAAGAGGCAAGGTCTTCAATTTCATGGCTGAAGAAAGAGGTTGTCCTTTTTTTTTTGCAATTTGATTGGTGTCCCATCGTTTGGGAAGATGTATTCTGATTCAAATTTTCTTAATTAATGGAGAAAAGTACATTCTACTTGGAATCATCGTATTACTATATAAAGCTGTAAATATCTAGCCCAAAATTCTTTCTCTGTTCTAAGTCGAAGAGTCGGAGAACTAAATGCAACTATTTCTATAGTAATATATCTAGAAAGTTTCATATAAAAGCACATCCATTTGGTTTAAATTAGAAAGGCTTTTTTCCCTTTTATTGTCCAAAATTTCTTAAGTAAGTTGAATAATGATTTTTGGCATTTGAAGAAAGAAATTAAATAATCTAGCCACGACAACTAAGCAAAAAAAAAGGTTTAAAAATATATTCCATATATATGATTTTACAGCATAAATATTTTTCCAATTACATTTCATTGAGTGATTTATTTATTAAAGCCCGAAAATGTTTAAATGAAATCCGCATTGAGATAATGGTCACCTAGGCCCCAAATCCAGCAATTGCGTTTGTAACAGATGCCCCATGGCATCATAATAATGTTAAATGCTTTATAATAACCATATAAATGTTTAAAATCTATGTGCCAAATTGCTGGCTAGCTGCGGCTAACTGGCCAAGTGAGGCCGCCGAGTTAGACCCACCAGTCCAGTGGTGGTGGGGGTGGAGTGGGGTGGTGCAGGAGCGGTGTGTGGAACTTAGTCCAGTCCGCAGAGTGGCCCCGGCTAGTGGACAGCCAGCTGGGTCTCTCGACAGTTGGCACAGTGAGAGGTCTCCCCGCCATGGAAATTGTTTATGAACATTCGTTGTGTTTGTGTGTGAGTGTGTGTGTGTGTGTGTGTGTATATTTGAATTTAACTGATTTTTAATGTGGCAACGAGTAGTGCGAGACTTGTGGGCGGGCTTCTAAACGGGAGGCTGAGAGATAAATAATCACATGGGGCATAACTTTTTGGGGTCGGACATATAACGCCATTTGGTATTAGCCAATTTGTGGCAGTTTATTGGTAAAAATGTTGGCATGATTGGACGGGGGCTACTGTTTAATAAACTCATTGATTTATGACTAATTAAATTAGTGGCCACATTAATTTATGTCCATGTTTCACACACACACACACACACTCTACTTTCAATAGGTCATTGCTACAAGCCATAATGAGTGAGTGGTTTCTATGATTAATGATCAGCAAAATCGGTTCTGACCATGAAAAACTGAAAATTTTTTTTGATTTTCAAAGAACCTGCAACGCCTCAACTGTCAGTTGTGGATCACGATTTGGAATCGGGAAGCTTCCATCAACTCATCGTCGCACCTTGCCTTGGGTTCTCTCTTTCTCTCTCTCTCTCTACCTCGATCCTCTCCGTCATCCGTTTCGTCTTCGTCTTTGTCCATTGTTGTAAATCGTGCAAAATACCTTTTTGACTTTCAGGCACTTTCTGCTGGGGTGTTGCCATAGCTTCGACTTTAGCTTACTTGCTTATCCAATATTGTAATCAACTTAATAATAGGCTCCTCACTTAATGTTGATTATGGGTTTTGTCCGGGTTTGTGTGTGCTGTGTGTTGCCAATGTTGTGTGCGAAGTGAATGTTGCAGATTGACTTACGCATTGTAATTTAGCTACAAAACATAAATGCCGGTGTATGTACATATAAATACTAAGTAAATGGCTTGGCTAACGGGCACAGTTTAGTTTAGTTTTAGCATACTAAACTTTCGCTTTACCACCTTGAAAAATTGCCTACATCCATAAAGAAATACTCCCGATTGAACTATTTCCAAGCAAGTTTTGGCCTTGATCTAAACACAGTTACTTTAGCTGGTTAATGTAGAAAACAAAATTTAATTATGTTGTCATGCTTATTAAATTTTAAATGGTATTTCATGGGAAATGTGTCAAAAATTCAAATCAATTTGTTATATTTGAACTTAGCCCAAGTTGTTTGTCTAGTTAAGTGCTTAAAATATGGTGTATAAGAATTTTAAGAGGCATTCTTAAGAATTTATTATGTGAACCCTAAGAATCTCTCTAGGTCTTTGCTAAAAAGCAACTACTGAGTAAACGCTTTCAATTTTTGGTCTGTATGTTTTATATTTATTAACTTATTTCAATATCAAAGGAGCATCCAACAATAATTTGATCAGTAGTAGTCCATTTAGATCATGCCACCCAAGACCAAGCTCATATTAGAGGTGGCAAACTATCGATAGTCCAAACAGTCGATGGTGCTAATAGTAAGTCAGACTTTTTTATGTACTTTTCACGATTTTTAAATTCGATTTCCTATTGTCATTCAAAACTAAATTTGTTATTTTGGTATCGAGCAACCAACTTTTTAAATGCAATTGGGACTATCGATAGTTTACCACCTCAAGTACCTATAGAACTAATTTACAATAGAAAGAAGAAGAAGAAGTCCCAAATTTCACTCAAGTTTCCAACGGAGAAATGGAAACCAAAAGATAGAAGAACAAAAAAGTTTTCAAAATATATAAGTTAATTTTTGTTTAAAGACTTTTAAACATAATCAAAAAACTTAACAAAATTGTATGCCACATTGTTCTCTGATTTTTGTACTCTGTTGTACGACTTAGTTAATTTATTTCACATATTCTTGTCATTTAATCCTTAAAAACTAAACAAAAGAACCGAAGTAAATGGTAACAAATTTATAAAAAGATATTTCAAAACACTTTACTAAAAACAACGAGTCCAAAGTAATAATAAATAAGTTTATTTACCCTTAATATTATTTGTAATTTATGATAATTTTTTTTTTATACTCCATTGCAAGAATATTGAATTTCAGTTGACTTGAAACTTTAGTTAATTCATTAGTTTAGACAACAACATTTTATGTTATTGGGAACAACATTATAAAAACATTTGCACAAGCAGACCTCATCACCCCATCCGCCTGCCCCCAACCCCACTCTCCTGCCCCTAGCCACGTACTGGCTTATAAAAAAACTTGACAAATAAGTTACGCTTAATTTTCTGGCAACCGTTTAAAAAACCGAAACACGCAACACATTTGGACAGCGGCACAAGCACCTAAAGCAAACCCATTAAAAGCGACGCGCCACTTTTGATAAAAAATTCAAAGCCCAAAACCAAATCAACAAAATAACCAAACTAAATTCAGACAGAAATTCAGAAAATATAAAATAAAAACAAAACCAAACGACGAGTAGAAAAGGAGAAGAAGGAGGAGGAGGAGAGTCAGTAGAGTCATAAACTTTGAATTTTACGACGTTGTGTGGTCTCATTTGACATATTGTGGGCTTTACGATTCCAAAATTAATGACACCAAAGCAGGTAACGGGCGTCCGGATTGGGGGCGCCCGGGTTTGGGTAGAGTTGGCTCACTGTTTGACTGTTAGACTTGGAGCTCTCTGGCTGGTGCCATACCGGTTTGCAGTTTGTGTTTTTGTTTTTTTTTTTTTTGTTTTTTTTTTTGTTTTAAACGACAGCCTCATCAGTTAATAAGACACATACCCATTTTTATGGCATTAAACGACGACAAGTGAAACATAAAATATATATTTACTTTATTTTTATGCGAGGCCCCTAACGAAACGAAACGAGACGAACGCATGGAGAACAATTTGCAATGCAAATTGATCAACGCGTTTGGTTAGTTTCTAAAATTTCATTGGATTTCATGTGGGCATCATTTGCCATGGATTGGCCCCAAATAAATCGCAATCAACTTAATTTACGATCCGCAACAACTTCTACGTTGTTTGGAGTTCAAATTAATTAATTTCAATTTAATTTGAGTGCATAAATTTTCGTATCGCATCGCATACAAAAGTCAAGTGAAGTGAAGTGAAGTGAAGCGGCGCAGCAAAGTGAGGTTAAGTCAAGCGTTGAATTTATGATAAAATTGCATTTAAGTGCCTTGTAATTTTCCTACCACAAAATATAAGCTAATTAAATGAATGTTCGATCGGAACACAAATATAATTAAATTTATTATTCAATAGATTGAATTGACTTTAATATATAAAAAAAGGACTCGTTATTGCCAATCAGAATTTAATCATCTTACATCCCTTCATTCAAACTTTTATGCCAATTAGAACGAGTTTATTTTTAATTTTTAACTCTAAATTGTTAGATTTTCTCTTCCAAATATCGACATCTGACTTAAATCAGATATCGATCTAGGGTTAAGAAAAGATATGGCATAATATATGGCAAATGTTTGCTCTGTAAAACGTACTCAAAAAGCGGCTTAACTTAAAATTTAGTAGATTTTTTTTTTACCTAACTTGGCACATCTTCAAATTGCTTCTGCAAGGCTTTTGGCAACTTTCGAATCATTTTCATTTTTAATCAGGCAAACATATGTCCATATGCATGCTGATTGAATTCTGATTTATGAACTTACAGTGGCAACAAAAAGTGTAATCCCTTAAATGCAAACACGATGCTTCCCCCGAAAATTCTTTTTGCATGACTCACCCTCTCTCTCTCACAGTGACGAAGGGATAATTTGGGTCAAGCCAGACGACAATATGCGGAAAAATATATATCTACATAAATTATAAATCATATTCTCTACATAAATTATCCATCTATCGATGGATTGGTGTGCGATATACCCTGTATCTATGCGAGTGTTTATTGCAGGCAAAGGAAAATATTGGCTATATCTCTAGAGCTAGAGCTAGAGCTACAGCTACAGCTAGAGCTAGAGCTAGAGCTAGAGCTACAGCTACAGCTAGAGCTAGAGCTACAGGTACAGCTAGAGCTAGAGCTAGAGCTACAGCTACAGCTAGAGCTAGAGCTACAGCTAGAGCTACAGCTAGAGCTACGGCTAGAGCTACAGCTAGAGCTAGATCTAGATCTAGAGCTTTGGGTTGCCAAATATGTTATCATTTTGTAGGATCGTAGGAAGTCTACGAAGTATTTTCAAATAAAAATCATTCTAACATGATACAGTAAGCATACAAAGTATACAACTAGACGACGCGATTGTTATCTGTTCCTCAAAAGTTTCATATTTTCTGAGTCCTCAATCTAGAAATAGAATTGTTTCCGCTTGGGATATCACTCCAATGACTCATGTCTTCCCATCTCCACAGAAAATCTGTTTGTCACTATTGAAATTTCTTTATAATTGAGTTTAAAATGGTTCAAGATTGCAACATTACGTCCTCAGCATAAGCGAGGGTCATTGCTGGACTCAGCAACAGACTCCAACCTCCTATACACCCCTTCAAATAGCTTTTGATAAGATGTTTTGTATTGGCATTCGACTTCTTAGTAAAAAAAAAAAAAATAAGCAAAACTAGGACTAGAATGTTTTTCTCTTAGCTAAATGTTTTACACAGTATCGCAAAGTCCTTGCCTTAGTTTCATGCCTTATATCTCAGGTGTTTCAACGTGAAGGTTTAGAGCTTAATAAAAAAGCGAGAGAGAGAGAGAGAGAGAAAAAAAAACTTTTGCCATCTATTCGCATTTTCATGGGTGATTTCTCTTTTTAGTGGCCGCAGTCTTTTATTCATTGTCGCGCATATTCATAAATCAAGGCTTATTTCGCTAGCTCTCAGTTTTTTATGTTATTTATTCACCGTGTGTGTGTGTGTGTGTGTGAGCTAGTGTGCGTGTGTGTGTGCCTTTCTCGCTTGCCTTCCCCTCTTTCGCATTTGGTATTTGTTGGGTTGGCTACACAATTTGTTTAACAGACAGCCTGCACATCCTTGCGTTATCCTGTTGCCCCGGTTCTTCATGTTGCTGTTGTTGTTCTTGCTATTGCTGTTATATTACAAATGACTGTGGAATATTTATAAGCATCATAAATTTAATTTATGTCGCCGCTGCGCCCGCCGCCGCGTTTATTGTGCGCATAATAAACGCTCCTCCCAAATGCCTTTCCTCCTCATCCATTCGAGTAATTTATTATTTTTATACGTTCCATCTGTGTATGAGTGTGTGTGTGTGTGTGCGTGCGAGTGTGTTTGTGGCACGCATTTTATACATTATATAAAATATAGTGCGAAAATTGCAGTAGCTATTATTTTTATTTATTAAGGCATTTTCTTTTTTCACATTTTATTTTTTTTTTGTTTTGTTTCCTTGTGTGGCAAGTGATAAATATGTGTTTTTTTTTTTTTGTTAGGGGTTTGCGTTAGGCTTTTGTTTGGCATGTAAATTGATTGAAACATTTTAAGTTAACCAATATTCAGGGACATGCTTTTAGATATTTAGCACCCAAATTGGCGCTACAAAGAGTTAAAAAAGAGGCCGCATATCCTGCATCCTTGTTTACATAAGTCATATGGATTCGCTTTTGAAAAATATTTGCCTGATTTATTTTTGGTATATTAACAATTATAAGTGAACATTTTTTTTGGTATATGCAACAAGGGAATCCATAACAATTTTATCGAAAATGATGCAACTTAATGGTAACCATGTCCGTGCTCAAAACTGTGCTCATGGGCGGCATGGGCATGACCATGGCCATGTTCCTGCTTAAGGGAGTAGCCAGATGAGCTGCTGCCATGACCATGACCATGACCATAACCATCACCATGTCCATGTCCGTGGCTATAATCCTCAAGACCATGTCCAGCATGAGTGGCGAATTCCTCAAAGTCAACGTGACCACCCTCATAGCCGCTGTGATGGTGCGCAGCGGGAGCGGCGTGGTGATGCAACTTCTCGCGATGAACCTGAGCCTCGAAACCCTTGTGCTTGTCGGCAGTGTAGTGGACAGTGCGTTTATGGCCATCGGCATCAATCAACTCATAGTGTCCAGTAACCTTGTCGCCATGACGCGATTCACTCTGACCCTTAACATCGCCGGTTTTGTGATCCTTAACTCCGTACTTGAAGTCATATTCGGCATGCGAGTCATGATGGTCGTCGTGATGGTGGTGGGCCTCCTCATGATGATGATGATCGTCATGGGAGGTGAGATGCACAGAGGCATGACTTGTGGCACCACCACCGCCATGACCATGGCCACCATGTCCATGGAATGGAGCTGCCTGCAGGATCGCAAAGGCCGATACTAAGGCTAAGGCTGTGAAAAACTAAAGGAACCAATAGAACCTTTTGAGTTTGTGCTTCGATTCGATTGAATTAACTCACCATCTGGGCCATGGTTCTGCTGCTAATGTATGAGTTGATCTTAGCTAGGCTTGAGTAGGCTTCGAACTGTGTCTAAACCAAGTTCAGTTTGCCGCTTTTATAGTACCCAAAAATTAGTTTGAACTTTCGAAAGCAAACTCAAACTCTAACTCTTTAGTAACGCCCAATTTTTAGTTCAAGTTCAGTTTGCTTTCGCTTTAGAAAGAGGCTAAAGACCTGCAATTATGTATATACGTATTGCAATCGACCTTTTTTTTCGGATTGTGTATGTGTAAATCCAATCGAATTCAATCCAAGCCCAAAGTAGTAATTCATTGGCCTTTTGGCATGGCCAATTTAAAATGGCATTGTTTATGTTTAATCCCCTCCTAACCCAGGCCCAAGCAACTTTATACACGGATTGAACAAACGAGCTGGAAAAGAAAATAAAAAAAAAAAAACCAAAAAGAGAAGAAAAGATTTATATGCCAGGCGAACGTTGAGTCGTTGACGTCAATCAGGCCTGACAAAAAGTCATCAGAATTGCAATTGCCTTGAAGATCCCTCCAAGATCGAGGAGGACAACAAGGAGTCACTAGTCAGTTCACTCGCTGCAATTGCCTTGCGAGCAAGATGCGGTTGTTGCTTTTGTTGCTGCTGTCAGTAGTCAATCGGCTACCGTCTGTCAATGTCGTGTCGCCTTCATCAAAGGCAATTGACAATGGTATTCGCATATAAGAAAAAGGATCTCGGATTATCGGACTATCAAACAGTTGAAAAAGGGAAACCAAACAATTGTTATAATTTGCATTTTGATGCGTAAATTAGTTAGGAACCTGCAAAATTTCTCAAAAAAGGAATGCTAAAAGCTACAAATATCTTTTCTTAAGGATTTCTTACAAGGACTAGAAATGGGGAATCATTTATAAGTAAGGGTTCAATAATTTATAGAGGACTTTTTAGTTGCACATTTTTGCAATTACAAGTAAAACTTCCTTTTGGCCATTGTCGACGACGATTCATTAAAATCCCTTTTTCCATTGCCGAAATAGCCTTTTTTGCACACACACACACACACACACACACACATGCACAAAGCTGACTGACTGAAAACAGCTTTTGCTACTGTCAGTCAAAAAGGCTGCAGCAAAACGCAATGTTGTTCGGTCGGTTTCGTGGGTTTCGCTGGTTTTGCTGGCATCGTCAGTTGGCTTGGCTGGTTGGCTATTTGGCTGGTTCACTGTGTTGTCAGTGTCATTTCTGGCTGCGTTTTGTGGGCACATTTCGGCTGCTTGATTACTCATGTCAATCAGGCTTCCAAACAGCGACGACATGCTGTCAATCTTTGTGTCATGGCCGCTAAAGTTTTTCCCTGGGTTTTTTGGAGTTGGAGTTGAAGTTGAAGTTGAGGCCGGACAACAAGTACGCTTGATTGTTGGTGGAGGACCAAAAACGCAAGTAGGCAAAGAGATACCAGAGAAAACGAAAACAACAACAAAAAAAAAAAAAAAGTAGAGAGGAGAAACGTAAAGGAAATACTCTGATGATGCCACAAAGGTGCAGGGTAAATGGCAGTGACAGTGACAGTAGCAGTACTTGATGTTTGTTGTTGTTGTTGCTGTTGCCATTGGATTGATGTGCATTGTATGTAAATTGGGCGGTCGTTTTCGCATTTGATGCCCTGTCAAGGGATAATCAACAGCAGCAGCAGCAGCAGCAGTAAAAGCAACAGCAACCGCCTGACGTTGGACAACTTCAGTTTCAACATCAACTTGCAACTTGCAACTGCCAACTACCAACGACCGAACCGACAGTTGCTGCCACAGGCAGCGGCAGCAGCAGCAACTCATTATGCAGACGCATAAAAATTGCTTTTGCTCTCTCTCTCGCCCTCTCTCTCCTACTCAGTTTGGTTGGCATCGATCGTTTACTTACTATAACGAGCTTGAGAGCTTAAGCTAAAATATACGACCAAAATGTCTCGATAATTTGCAACATCTCAAAACGTGTCCCTCACCCTCACCCTCACCCTCACCCGCCCTTTGGCTTATACCTGGTACTGGTTTTTTTTTTCTTTAATCCTGACTTTCCATAAATTTCTTGGCCTGACATTTTCCTGTACCGAAAATTGAAAACGACATGACTGAGGCTTGTTGACAGATATTCCTTTGACAGGGCACCGTCAACTGTCATTGGCCAAAACCCACCGCAAAGGGCCAGCCAAGAGTCATGGCAATTGATGGCCTCTTGTTTAGGTTTCGGTTTGCCCATGCAATAGTCGTCATCATCATTAACCGATTGACTGCGATGAGGTATCTCAAGGTAAGGGCTTGTTTATGAACAAAAATTTACATCGATGTATTTGGTCTGCTTTGAAAGGATTTAACTTGCTAACTGAAGAGCTAAAAATAAATTAAAAATGGCCTTAATTGCTTTCTAAAAAAAAGTAAAATGTAATTTCATACTCGTTGTATTAAGTTTAAATATCGATACTTTTCACAATCGATAGAAATCGGCAAGCAAAATGCAAGGCAAGCATTGTAGCTTTTTCTAGTTATCGTTTCGAGTTAATTTTTATGAAGTTTGTACAACTTATTTTATCGAAATCGAAACATAACCTCAAATCTTAAAATAAGGATTAATTAAGGAAACTACAAAGTCGGCTGATGATAAAACTTGGTGATTCCTGATATATATAGATTGCTTTCGGATCAAACATTTTAAAGAAAAACGATTGTCTACTCTGGTACTCAATTAGTTGTTTTACAGGATCGATATAAGTTCCGGTCTTTTCAAAATAATTCTCTAATTCGATTACATTTCCATGTTAATCTATAAAATTAATTTTTATTGTTTTTTTTTTTTTTTACACTGAGATGCCAACATTTTCAACATTTCCCAAGAGACTAAATTATTTTCTTCACATCTATCTTAATAGATCTTTTATAAGTACGTTGTATGATGACAATAACCCAAAGGAAGTAGGCAAAAAACAAAAAAAAAACCAAAAAAAAAGCATCAAAAGAATTTGCAGCAATTGCTATTACAATTGCAATCAAGCAACAAGCAACAAGGTAGCAACAAGAGAGGAATTAAACTGGTTTGTCATCAACTTGGCCAGTAATCGGTAATTGCGATAAATAAAGTAAGTGGCCATCATCCACTAAGAGATGCTTAGACGGGTAGTGAAGGGAAGGGAAGGGAGGGAGGGTAGGTGACTCGATGCGAGGTGTCGTGTGCATTGTAGCAACGGGGGGTGGGGGGAGGGGCTACTCCAAAGTGTTGACAATTCTCGTCAATTACGTTGTAATGCGTCTGGCAGTTGGCCTACCATTCCTGTTGCCATCTCACACCCCCCTCATTCACTCTCCCCGCCACACTCTTGACTGTTACTGGGCATTGCTTGACACATTATGATGCTTGATTTGTTGTCATGGCAATTTTGCCACCATCCTACCTCAAATGGCATTTGCCAATCTTAATCGTCTCTCCACTCCACTCCATTCCACTCCACTTCACTGGTTTTTCTTCATATTTCGTTTATCGGTGCGTTCGTATGTAATGTGAATTTTTCACTATGGACAAATGAGTTTGTCGCGGCCTTTTTTTTCTTGCGTTATAATTACGTTTTTCTCTTTGGACGTCTTTGCGTCTTTTTGTCGTTGTCTGTGAACAGAAATACCATACAATGCAACAACATTGTTGAGGTTTTCAGTTATTAATGGTTAACTCTGCGCATGTTGGTATTTCGTGATATTTCTATATATAAGCACATATGTACATACATACGTATATATCTTTTTTTTATACGACTGAATTTTGTAATTTGTTTTGCTTGCAAAGTGAATGATGAGAGATGGGAATTTGTTATGTTCGGAGAGCGTAAATAAACATTATTTTCAAATATTTCAACTTGAAAAGGCTTTTTTTTACTTGCTACTGAAATTTGTACAAATTTTTAACATCCTGAAGAGGTATTTTGAGGCAAGCTTGGCTTTTTAGGTATTCAATTTTAATTGAGTTTGCTAAGATTATTTAGAAATGCAATGTTTATCGCATCTAATGAAAACGTCTTGCATGAGGTAAGTATTTTACGTTCGTAAAAATACATTTGAAATTTTCATTTGATGTTTAAAAAAAGTGTTGACAAGAAATACCAACAAATTTGTAGAGAAAGAGTTACTGAATTGGGGAATAATTCAAAGTGATTTGAACAAAACGAATCCAAATGGAAGTTCAACTTATTTTTGAAAATTTTCGTTTTTTCAAATTTTATTTAAAAACTTAGCCTGAATGCTAAGCTAAGATCTGTCTAAATTTGAATTAATTAATTAAAAGGATCTTAAGTAAAAAGGGCAGATCGATAGGATGTAATTTCGTTAAGAGTTAAAAGTGTTGGAAAACGCTTTCTGATCACCTCCCCAACAGCTCTACCAATGTTACATATTTGATAAAAAGATCTTATATATTTAATTAGAAGTGGATTATAAAAAAATTCTTTAAGTAATGCTAAGAATATTGAAAATTTTCGTATATAATTGAGATGCCAAAGAGATAAAAGGGCAAACGAAAAATAGAAAAAAAAAACAACAATAGATTAGCCACAGAAAAAGAACTTATCAAAATTAAAGTTACCTTACAGGAAGTTCCTCGATTAATCAAACTGTCGCTTAACCAGAAACAACACTGAAAGAAAAAAAAAAAAACCTTTAACAACTCTTGACACAGTCTTCACACTCAAATCAAGTCAAATGACTTGAAATTTTATTCAAATTGATTGTCAAAAACACAAAGACCAAACTTCAATCAACCACAACGAATTAACATAAAAATTACGTTAATTGATTTGAGAAAAACAAGAAATAGAAAATGAAAAAAAAATCACATCACATTTGAAATGAGCCGACGCCAATATACTTATATATGAACGCAAAAGGAAATAGTAAAGAAATCAAGGGAAGGGGTAGAAGGGGAAACAAAATAGAGAAACCCCATTTGACCAGATCACATAATCACATGTATATAGTATCTCCCCATGTGGGGATTGGGTCTAACAGTAGCCACGGTTCCATTGTACTTACATAGAGGCAAATTATACACGCTGTCAGTCAGTCAGTCGTCAGCGGTCTTACAGTCATTATAAGCAATTGTCATTAATGACATTTTGGTCGCCGATACTTGAGACATTATCATCGTGTGACTGAGAGAGAGAGGGAGATAGGGGAACAAATTAAGTAGCATTTCCTGCCACCACTTTGCCAACTACAGCAACTTGGAGTTTGAGTTTTCCATCTGATCTTTGGCCGGCAACTAATAATTATATGCGCCATAAACGCTTTGTCATCTTCGAGACAATGACGGGGGGTCTGGAGGTCTGGGGGCCTAGAAAATGCAGATTAATGCTCTGACTGGCCTTAACTGCCTTTTGTCATAAACATAATTTTCTCATCGATCTTGTGATTAATCATAAATTGTATGCTTTGGGCTCTCTCTCTCTCTCTCTGTGTGCGTTTGGATAATGCCGACATGTGTTTCATTAAAGTAACTGGCTTTTATTCCACAAAGGAACCGGCACAGCACGGCGGTCAATCTTATAGACGGGAATATATATGTATGTTTCTTTTTTTTCTTTTGCCCATTTTAAATTAATTTGAGGCCTGCGGTGTCTCAGGCAGTCGAGAGCAAAACGCTTTTGATTACATCTGCTGGCAGCTACCAGTGTTCCACTCATTTGATCGATCTATCAATGATACAGTATGAGGGCTATGTAAATGTAAATTGTTCAAAAACTATTAAAAGATCATACATAATTGGTTCACAATGCCTCAGCATGAATTATAATACAAAAATCAGTTAAAGAATCTATATATTCAGTTTCTTCATCAAGCAAATACAGTGGTTATATATGGAAATTCACTTAATTAAAATAAGAACTTTATTCACGTTAAGATAAATAGTTTTTTAGAGTCATTTAGTCTTCTTATTGAGACGCCGAGGCGAAGTTAGTCGCATGATAAGATATTAAACAAACTAGAAAATCATAAAAGAATCTATTCAGTGAATTTTCAATTGAGTGTAGTGTTCTTATAACTAGGAAAAACTCAACATTAAAAATTTCAAAAGTATTCTTTGTGAAGAAGAGCTAGCAAAAAGTGGCTACCTTTTTTTAAGACAGCATTTCAAATTAATTATCTCGGTCACCAGAAATATATGTGACAAAAGACAAATTTTCTTTTGCCTATCTTCCACATTGGGCGTTAACAAAGACAACAGATTAAAGTGCCTACCTATATGCTCGTCTAATCAAAGGTCGTGAAATCTTTGAAACCACACAGAATGCAAAAAAAAAAAATGAAAAGAAAATAAAAGAAACAAAGTGTTACATATCGAGTTACCTACAAACATCAAATTTCACAGTGGTAGGTAGTGGATTTTAGCCAAAAAAGATTATAGATCAGATTGATCTCTTATTGTTTTCTCTATTGTTTCGCATTGGAACTACTACTGGATTTCAACTGCTGTGATGTTTATCTTAATTCGTTTGTTTTCATCAAATTACAAAATTGCGTGTGATAACAATCCCAAAGAGAGAGAGACAGACAAAAGTTGAGTCGCTCCGCCTAATCCCCGAGAGCTGTCCATCATTGGAGGTATTAAGTAGAGAGATATTTATCATAAATGCTCAAAGAGGCGGACATACATACATACGTTGTAGGGGTAAAATCCCTCACCCTTGTGTACTTAGGTCCTGGCCCTGGCCCTGGCCTAAGTGCCATTGTATTGTTATTCGAGTGTTCCTGTCAGCAGCGCGCCCCTTTTTTTCATCACTTGTGTTATACATATTTTGTCAGTCGAAAGTATCTACATAGTAGATTTCTTCTATGCATGCTCGGCTTCGTTTAATGCAACAACAATTATTTCCATCAGGATTTCACAAAAAGTCGACAAAAGCAAACAAATTCCCTTGGCCCAAAACAGCTGCCAGACTTAACAATATTTTTCCAAAACGGGATTTATGTCTGTTTGTTTGTCTGTCTCACTGTCTCACTGTCTGTCTGTCAGTCTTTTTGTCTGAGTGCTTAGCGATTAGCACTGAGGTGAGAATATTTCTTTGAGACATGCAAAATGGACAAAAACCGCAAATATTTTTACTTCTCATACAACAAGCAACATTTTCCTTTGTCTCTTTGTCTAATTACTTAAAAATATCCATAGACATAAAATGACAAATAGGTAGAGAAATGCATAGCCATGCAAAGTCGTTGGGAACATAAAACAAAATCTAACAGATTTATATGCACTTATTAAATGAAAATTTTGCATAATATTTTATAAAAACAATATAAAGAGAAATGTTTACTCTTGGTTTTCTAAAGTCTTTGGAAGTACTTCAACTTATTCTTATCGAAGATGTTGTCGTTGATCAGTCGTCTAGGAAATAGGCGTTACCTTGTCTCTAGTTATATATTGAAAATTTCATGCTGATTAGGAGAAACAAAATATTTATAATAGCCCGATGCTTATGGACATTCTTCTGGAAAAGTTATCTTCAAATCTATGTTGTTGTACTCTTGCAAAAAGATTATATTAATTTTGTTCAGAAGTGTGCAACGCATCAAACGTAGCCTCTCCGACCATATAAAGTATATATGTATATACTTGATCAACACGATGAGACAAGTTCATTCAGCCATGTCCGTCCGTGCGTCTGGATCAGCGCAAACTCCTTCTAGACCACTGAAGCTACAGTGGTGAAATGTGGCATATACTGCAGGCACTGTATATCTCGGATTAAGACCACTATACTATATAGCTCCCATATGAACAATCGGTCAAAAATAATGTACTAGATCAATAACTCTGTTGTTTTCCATGGGATATTTTAAAAAATGTATACCTATAAGTTTGTTTTGTATTCAAACGTCCATGCCGAATCCCATCAAGATCGGACTGCTATATTATATAGCTCTCGTAGGAACAATTGGTCGAAAATTCAGTTTTAGTCCAATAACTTCCGTTTTTTTTAAGCGATTATTATAAAAACTAATATATGTTTGTTTAATTTACTCATTCATGACTGTGCCAAATTTGATTAAGATCGGATGGCTATATCATATAGCTCTAATAGAAACGATTGGTCGAAAATTCAGTTTTAGTCCAATAACTTCCGTCTTTTTTAAGTCATTGTTATAGAAATTAATATTTGTTAGTTTATTTAACTCATATATATCAGTGCCAAATTTGATCGCGATTGGTCAACTATATCATATAGCTTCCATTGGAACAATCGAATTGAAAACCAATTTTTGGTTAGAAAAACAGAAAAAATAGCAAATGAGCCAGCTTTTTCGACTTTTTACATAAAAGGTTATTCGGCATCTTTATAAATAAAGAGAAACACAAATAACTTCCAAGGGTATACAAACTTCGGCACAATCAAAGTTAGCCCGACTATTTAGTTTTTTCCTAAATTTCTAGATGGTGTTCTTTTCTTAGTAAGGAACGAATTCAGATCCAAGTTAAACAATATGATATCAAAATCTTTTTGGCAACTGTTGATAAAAACACCTCAAATTATACAAATATTACGTAAGAGTCCATTTTAACTCCTTCCTTTGAATAAATAATTCTGGTTGAGGTTGTTCTCTTCCCAATTAAAAACAGATAGAAATAAAAAATGAATTTTGTGTTTCGAATATCAATTTCAAATTCGATTTCTCAATGCGATGTTAACACATTTAATAGACCGGATGTTGTCATTATAAGTATTAGGCAAATCAATTAGTAGAATTTTTCAACATTTTATGATGCTCGTAAAAATTCAATCATTAAAATTTTGTATTTTTCGATTAGCCACGTTAAGCAATACTTTGCATGTCTCGTCACATTATGAATGAATGAAAATGGAAGTCAATTTAAAAGTTTTAACGCAAAAAAAAAACCAAATAACTTAGTTAAGCAAGACACAACCTTAAACGTTATGGGTCATTAAATGCAAAACAGTTTTGGATACCCTGGATTAGACGAAAGGTATGCTAGGCAAAGAATTGCAGTAGTTTTAGGAGTTCACTTTTACTTTTACTTCTTTCTTCTATATAGGATATATTAGGGTCGATTATTATTATTGCTCCATTCCAACCATTAAACGTAAATTGCTTGTAATCGTGCCAGGCAATAATTTGATTTTGTTCCTCCTTTTTATCAGATTTAATATAGGGGTTATATATATTGTGTCTCTTTGTATGTGATATGAACACAAAGAAGATTGTGTGAGTAGTGGTGGGGCGAGGACCGAGAATGGGCATACATAAATTAAGCAAATGTATTGTAGTTGCTGTTTTATTTATTATTTTACTTTCATATTTGCTTAAAATAAAAAAGCAAAGCACAGTAGGGGGAAGAAGAAATGAAGAGAATATTTCCAAACAAATCAAAATTCAGACGGCGCCAGCAATTTTCAAAACGAATTGCGGGGCCTTTGTCGGAAAGTTATGTAAATCTCAATGGATCAAAAAGAGGGGAACTGGTACTACTACAACTACTACTAAGACTTATGCAAACACAACGAAGAACTGACTGACTGACTGACATATTGACACATGTTGGGATGTTGACTGTTGGCTTTTCTTCTGTTGCTAGTTGCAGGAAGCGATGACGATGACGATGACGATGACGCTGATTCTGTGACGACGCCAACAAAATGAAAGTCAAGAACTGTGTCCATGTCAATACAAGCCATATATCAGTCATGCCTAGAAATCAGCCAACCTCAACCCCCCCATCCCTGCCCATAACCCACTTCGCCCATCCCCCACAAACTCAAACTCAAACCAATCCAGCCATTCAGTCAGTCAGTCAGTTAGTCAGTCATTCAATGTCTCGTCTCTGTTCTGTTTCTCATTCAGATTCTGAATTCTGATTCTGTGATGTTGTTTGCAATGCATTTCTGACATTTTATTGATTGAAGAGGCAACATTGACGCAACACATACAACACACAGAAAAACAAGAAATGCAAATATTTAACAACAATTCTTCTTCGTATTCGTATACCCTTTAGCGTTAGCAGGAATTGTGGGTATATTGAAATGATTGTAGGCAGAAGAAGAAAAGTGAAACATCTTTTATAGAAAGGTTTAGTTGTAGCGAACAAAAAACGCTTAGTCTTAGTCTTCTAAAGTCTATTGACTTTTGGCTATTAGCAAGGTGAATTATTTACAGGGTATCACTGAATTGTTGCTTTGTTCTAACTCTATGAAATTTGTACTCTACGTAAATATTCTTTTTATTTCTTTTGGTCATACGCATTGTCTCCAGTGTTGCCGTTTTGGCTTATTTTCGGCCAGATCTGGCTTATTTTCAAGAGCGATTGCGGATAAAATTGGGAAATTGCGGATAGCGGAAAATCTGGCTTATTTAAGAATCGAAACAGCTAATTTTTAGCTTATTTAATATATCTTTTAGTTGTTATAATAAAGTTTCCCAAATGCCGATTAATTGACAAAGTTACAGTCTGGCAACTATTGAAGTCTTACATCACTAATTTCTGCAATACTTCCATCTCTAACTACCTTGATTAAATAGATTGGTCATTTGTAAACATGCCTAAAGAAAATTATAAACAAAAAGTTAGAGACGTCTGGCTACAGAGCTCAGAATTCAAGGAATGGCTGAGAAAGGACTTGACTGATTTGACAAGGGCTTATTGCAGCTATTGCAAGTGTAGCATCAACGCTAAATTGTGTGATTTGCGGGTACATGCAATTTCCAAGAAGCACACCGGAGCCCTAAATGCTTTCGCCCAAAAAAACAAAATTGAATTCAAAAAAATGCCGACCAAGACCATAGAACAGGAAGTAGCACTGTGTCTTTTTGTGGCAAAGCATACAGCAATAAGCCCTGTTGACCATCTGAGCAACATATGCTCCACAAAATTTGATGACAGCAGTAGTGCTTCTCGCATTAAACTTCATCGAACGAAGTGTACACACATTATAAAAAATGTTCTGGCTGTCCATTTTTACGATGACCTCCATAGAGATATTGGAGACAAAAAATTTAGTTTACTTCTGGACGAATCGACAGACATAAGCTTTACGAAACTTCTCGGTAAGATAATTAGCTTATTTTTCAGCTATTTTTTTCTGGGATTTAGCTTATTCTGGCTGGTTTTTTTTGTTAATTCAGCTTAATTTGCTCGGGGAAAAACGGCAACACTGATTGTCTCTTTTCTTTCCTCTCTCTCTCTCTGTCTCTCTCTCTCTGGGGACCAACGAGTGCTCGAGGAGTTTGCTTTTTGGGTTTGCTCAGGGGATTGGGTATATGGAATGGAGGCTTGTAAACATTGGACTTTTATTTAAATGTAAACTCGCCTTCGCCCAACGGGCATGGGCATGGGCATGGGCATGGGCTTGGGCCAGGGCCTGGGCATGGGCATGGACAAACAACATGTCCAAAACGCAATGCGCCTTGCATTGAATACATGATTGAATATGACTCCTGAATGACGGATGGATTTTTGTGTGTTACATTGCCTCTTTGCCGCTGTTCCCCTTCAACTGTCGCTATCTCTTTGTCTCTGTCGCTGTCTCTGTCTCCAGAATGCCACACACGATTTTCAATTGTTGTTATTATTTGTCATGAACATGGCCATGCATAACTCATCTCGCAATTGGAAACGGAATATGAATGAATGAATGCACTTTATTTTTGCTGAGTTCAGTTTATTTAAGTTAAGTCGAATTGACTCGAATGTGAGAGAAAGTACAGTCTTGTAAACAGTTTCAAAATACATTTTGATAATAATGAGAAAAACCTCAAACGAATATAAAGAATTAAAAATACTTTCGAGAAAAAGAAGTCAAAAACTATTAAATTAAACGCTGGAAAATTATGCACTATATAAGGTTGTGATCTAGTTGGTTTTTAACAAACGGTTTACTTTTGGAGCTCATATCCAACCAAAATTATCGACCGATTATCTAAGACCTCTCTCTTCTAGGCCCCCAAGTTTAGCTTATAAAAATGAAGCAAAGTCCGATAAACTAAGCATTATTGCAGAACCAAATATATCGATAACAATAATAAAAAGAATTGGAATTTAAATTTATCTATCAGGAAAGTGAGTATAACCTTTCAGGGGAATATAATAAATTTGTTCAGTTGACTGTCTCTTTGTCTGTCTGTTCCAATGTAAACTTGTCTCTCATTTAAAAAGCTATTTAAACCAAATTTTGTATTTTAGCTTTTTATTGTTATAGGTAAAACATTTGTCAAATACGAAACGATCGAAACACTATAGTTATAGTTATAAACCAAGAACTATACCTTATATATACAAGCTTACACAGATCCTCTCTAAAAACATTTTTTGGCTTAATATTAACAGAAGAAAAAGGAAGATTTTTACGCATAACAAATCGACTAAAAAATATCCAAGAGTCTATTTGTTAGATACGATTGCGTGGCAGGGCAACATCTAACAAAGTCAATAAAGCGTTTCCTATTAATCGGGTTCAATGTTTAATTCAATTCCACAGTAAGTTAAACATCCTCCACCCTCATTATTGTCGGACGGCGTGACCAGAAAATTAAATGACAACTGCAGACGTTCTCTGATCAATTGACACTCACTAACCACAAGACCGAGGGACCAAAAGACCGAAGGACTAAAGGACCAACCCCGAGCCATTCCCCTCTAGTGCCTTTTACTCTATTTATGCCCCTACCCCTCCTAACTTGCCAGGACCTTAACGCTGCTCTATGATGCAATGGCTCTGTTACCTTCCACTCATACACTCACTCTATTCTCCCTCTATCTTCTCACCCCCTCTCGCTCTCTCACCATCTGCTTTACTGCGACTCGTTTATTCTGTCCGAAAGTGTCAAATTACCCAGAAAGCCGTAAATTTAGGCCTTCTGGCTGCTGTCATTTGACCAAGAGAGAGAGAGAGCAATGCCATCCTTTTGACTGGCACACAAAATTGGTTTCTGTGTCCATTCGCCTGTTAATCTGTGCAACAGAGATTAGCGCCCCCATTTTGATGAGCCCGAAAAGGTGACACAGGACACAACACAATCGGTATTCGTTCGGGTCTTCCCATATATATTTTTTTTTTTTGTTGTTGTCCTCTTGTGTCCCTTGTCCCTATGTGTGTTATCCGATGCGAACTCTGGTAAATTGATACCTTGTCCACTAGCCATGAGCTAATTATGTGCCCCTTTAGTATTAGATGGAGAAAGAGCAGGAGGAGGAGGAGGAGGATATACAATTAGTCTGTTGAGTGATTTGCCACATGTCCTCCATAGAACGCGTCAGGTAATTCAATACAAATAGGAACTGCTGCTGGTCGACTCCTGTATGAGGAGCAGGATATCTCACACCAGCAAACATGACTAAACATTTGGACTTGTGTTACAAGTTTTATACTCTCAGATGACAGTTCCCCCAACTCATGAATCAGGCTTGGAAAACTTCTTTTTTTTTTTCTTCATTAAACTTGAGAGTATTGGAATTTAACTCAGATTTTTTCGAAATAATGAGTTAAGGTCTTCAGCCAAACAATGACGTTTTTTTTTAGGGTTTGGCCAACAAAGTGCTTAGTGAATTGGCATATTCAAACTGTTGACAGATCTAACAAGAGACGTTGATTGGCAGAAGCAGAAATTGTTCTTTTGTCTGGCCTCATGTTTAGCTGGTCTAAGCTCCGGAAATCCTTTTGCATTCCTGCTTGAGGATTAGTCGCTACATACACAATAAAGAATGATTGTATTTGCATAAGAAATTTTTGAAAAAAAAACAGATTTATTTTCATTTTTGCTACTGAGTTTTTGCCCCTGCCCTCTCGGGGAATCTATATAAGCATTTAATTGGCTGTCTACTCTCATCTTTCATCTCTCATCTTTTGTCTCATTGGGACCGGTTTTTAACCTTTTTGCCTGATGGTCACCATATTTCTTCTCTCTCATTTTGCGAATTTCTATGTTATTGCATTTGTGTTTCATTTTATTTATTTTGAATTTATTTTTGCATTGTGTCTTTTTGTGGTTGTTGTTGGGTTTTTGTTGTGTTTTCATTAACGGACTGTCAGACCTTTAGAAAGAAGGTCGTAGTGAAGCTTCAGAGCCGTTGTCATCCTGATGATACGATTGTACTACTGCATCCTAAGAAAATAAAGAAACTGCTGCTGCAGTTCAACCAACCCTCCCCCCTCATCCGGCAATCCACCATCCTCCCTTGGATGTTTCCTCCTCTATTTGTATACAACACATGCTGCAGTTGTTGTTTCTGCATTTAAGTACTTTGTGAAAAAAAAAAGAAGTGAACGAAAAATTATTTCTTGTGTCATTGTTTATTTTTTTTTCAAGTGGGCTGCTTGTCTACCCTGTTCTGTGTCTCAATGCCCAACACTCTTCTGTGATAACTAATTCATTTCATTTATTTGTGTTTCGTTACCCTGTACACCAAGTGGAGTATATGGGAATTTGCACAATGCATGAGGCAGGCAATTAGTGGATGGAACTCTCTTGTAGCTATTCCTTTTAAATGAACTTTTATAAATCAAAGGAAGGCTGTGGTCTAAGGCAAGCAGCACCTGGAACATTTCCCTGGAAAATTTGTGAAAGGAAAAGGGTTTTTGGAATAAACTTTTCATTGGTAAAGTCTCTCAAGATTGTCGTATCTACATATATAGGCATATTTAAACATCCATCAAATGTTTTCAAAACCTTCTTCAATTTCTTTATAGTTGCTTTGTTGATTGATGGTAGAGTATTCCTTATTCGAGGCATTTGTAAATTCCTTTTGCGATCCTTTTTGAGGGCGACATATGTGCGCCTTTTGGTTCCTGTTCTATCTATCTATCCATTGATATTTACTTTATAAACACGAGTGGTTTCTTTATATGGTTTATTTGTGTGTGTGTGTGTTTTTTTTTTTTGTCATCTTTTTTATTGTTTGTTCAGTGTCTTGTCTTGAGTGTGTGGTCCAAAGTGCCTAGTAGTAGATGGGCTTGGGTTTAAGTATGTGTCTCATAAAAACGATTCGGCCATAACGGAAGCTATAAATTTTGAACAAGTTCTTAAAGCCAGTAGTTGCCTCTGGTTGACATTGACTTTAACGCATTTGTTCTTAATTTCCACGAAATCTCAAAACACTTTGTTCAAAGTCTAGTTGAGATTCATTCATAAAACAGACGA
Organism: Drosophila nebulosa; assembly: GCA_024703675.1. Lineage (NCBI taxonomy): Eukaryota > Metazoa > Arthropoda > Insecta > Diptera > Drosophilidae > Drosophila > Drosophila nebulosa. The sequence continues at coordinate 2,631,377 of CM045724.1, read as the reverse complement.
ACAGAAAGAAATTAAATAAAATTAAATTATAACTCTTTTGTAGCTCGGGTTTTAGTTTCCTTGGTTGCTTTTCTTTGGAACTCATGAAACGTGTAACATAATATATTTTATAATATGATTATAAATGCTTTGCACGTACTTGACTTTCGGAAAAGTTGTCCCCTTTCAATTTTAATTTCAGCGAAATTTCTAAATTAGAGGCTGGGCACAATTTCTAGTAGTTGTTGTCATTATCAAAATGATCTCATGTTTCGATCGCTGTCACGTCTAACCCAGAGAGACATGGAGTAAGGGTTCCCAGGGATGAGATTTTGAAAGTCACTGTTTAAAATGGACGCAGTGACAGTGACTAGAACACCTATTCGTTTGTATCTTGTCTTGCAAATTTTTTTTTTGTTTCGTTCACTTCGTCCGCTTGAGATCTTATGAATTCCTTTCAATTTTAAGGAAGTTTAAAAAAATTAATTATTTAAACCGTTTCTTAGAGTGCAGTAAAAGTAGAATCATTAATTTCTTATAATAAAAACATTTATTTTGACTCAAAATTTAATAGAAATAAAATCTACAAAAGCTGTTTTGCGCTTTCTGTTTCTAAAAAACGTTAAGAAAATATAATGAAGCTAGTAGAAGCTGGTTTAACTTCATATCTCAGATTCTTTCTCAGTTCTAAAGATATCATTTAGCAAAATTCTCAACTGCGACATAGCCATTATCCGTGCCATCTCTAAGTGCAACACCTTTGAATGGAAAAGGTAGCAGCTGATCATAAATATAAGTATTATCGCAAATACACGCCATGTATTTCGATCTCAGCTCGTCCAAAGAGGATCAACAAGACAACAGACAAGAGACAGACAAAAAAAAAAAACTACTTGAAATTTCACCTTTGTCTTGAATTATTTTCAATTACTTTGCGGGTTCGCATTTTTTACGACTTAGGCAACACCACAAGGGGAAATGGGAATACCATATTGAGGCCCAACCAATAACAAGAATAAGAATAAAGGAAAAGAAAAGACATTTTTGGTGTTACACTTGAAATTTATGACATCCTCTGGTTCCCCTTCCCATCTGCTTGTATTGTCTTAATGATTAGCCTTTGTGCCCTTTTGGCCTGCTGAGTTCTACTTTCACCCTGGTGCACACACACACACACACACACCCGTACACACTTACGTAGAAGGACAGAAATATCAATTTCTTGCATCTCTCAGGACCATTGAAAGTGTTAATTGAACCATAAGCGTAACCATAAATGGATTTTATTTCCAAGCCAACAGACAAAACAAAAGGAACGAGAAGACATATAAAAGTAGTAAAAAAAACAAAAAGAAGAAGAGAAACATGAAAAGAAATCCCAAAAACCAAAATTAATGAACCTCATCGCATCTTGTTGTTGCCGTTGTTGTTGTTGTTGTTGTTGTTGTTGTGTCGCACTGTCTGGTCTGGTCATGCAATCGTTTTATGGCCAGCCATGTCCTTAGTCCTTTGTTTCCGCTTTCTTATCCCTGGGTGCTTCTGCTTCTTTAGGGTGGGCATGTCCTTGCCCGAAAAGAATGGAAAATCCAAGACACTTATGCAATTTGTTGCAGTTTTCCTAAGCGGCAGCAGCAACAGCAACAGCAACAGCTCGTGTTATTTGTTTTTAGCAAGAAGGTCGTAGATATCTGCCAAACAGTAGCTGATGTAGGTCCTGGATCTGGTTTGTGTTCACGGCATGATTTAGGTAAGAATTACATAACCTTTTCCAGGTGATCAAACCCTGGCAGGGGGTTGGCTACTGTCTTATCCGTCTTCAGTTTCATTTCTATTTAAATTTTCTTTTCATTCCAGATAATCTATTTAAGTCCATCTCTGCCCCTCTAAGTATTTCAGATCATGAATTAGGCTCAAAAGGAACAATGGAAGTGCATAGAATTTATAAAATAAAACCAAAATGCAAAATAATTAATGATCATGGTCGTTGAAAGTTTTCTTATATTTCATAGAATTTTTGATTCTAATTAAATGGTATTTGTTAAAACATTTTGAACACGATATAACATTGGAATTATTACCTATAACTTGTTACTAAGCATAGCAACTTTACATCAAATTGTTTTTTTTTAAAGATATCATAGTCCATTTCTATAAAGAAAGATTTATCAAGATCAAATAAGTCCACCTATATTATAAAAAGACTTATAATTCCTTTCCCATACGACTAAGATTTACAAAATCTCGAAAAAAATGTACGAATATGAAAATCCTTTAGAAGTTAACTTAAAGAAAACTCTTTTAGAAGATTTACTAACAATTAGTTTTAGTACTTGTTCGGATAGTTCTTTTATAAGATTTAGCCTTAACTTTATACATATTCTCTTACAAAAGATTATCTGATTAACATTTTTGGAATAATTTTCAAGACAAAAGACTTGAAAGATAAAAAAGCTTTTTTTATAGTAGACAAAACATTACAAATAAATAGTCTATAATTCAGAGCAAAATATTTGCAAGAATTTGCATAAGTCGAAATTAAATTGCTTCTTATTTATTTTATATCTTTTTCCCACATTGATCAAGAGAAAACGATAATATCCTGTTTACAGTACAATTATAATTGTACCTAGAATATTCCATTAAAAAAAGGAAGAAATAAACGGCATTCATAATTTATTCCCAGAACTGCTTTATGGCCATCGTGATAGGTGTTTAGGGTAGGGTATGGCGTTTAACTAAACTAAGAGCCCAATGGCAACATGTGTTCAATGTGTAGAGTATAGAGGAGTGCCCTTGAGAGGCAGTGGTGGCTCTTCATCATGTTGGAGGCTCATCTCACGACACAAATGCCGTATAATCACTTGTCGAACGCTGCTCAATAATTATAAATGGCCAAGGAGGCTGGCACCCATTGCATGCAACTAGCTATTAGGGGTCGCTGATTTCGTTGAAACCTATCAAAATACATAACAATCAGCGGAGGAGGGCGCTGCTGAAGGTGGAACAGAAGAAGAAGGCCAACGAAACAGCAAGAACAACATCAACAGGCGATGATAATGATGATTTCAGAACTCTCTGAGCTCCGACAGCCACATAATTATATCGAGCAAACATAAAAGAAGCGTTGCGACTCCAACTTCAGATTCAAGCCCGTCTGAATTTCGAATCCAATCCCATCCATGCTCTCCACTCATCTGTTGTTACGCTCCCGGCCGCAAGGCGTTGCCAAGGCGCATAACAATGAAAACGTTTAAGCCGACTAACGAGCAACGAAGCTGTGTAATCTTTTTCCCTCATTCCGTATGAATTATATTTCGATGGCGGTTGTGGGAGGCGCCTTCAATGAAGTTTAACAAATTAATATTAAATTACGTGCCAAATTGGCAGACGGCGGATGATCTTCAAAAGGATGCCACTGGAATTCTATGCAAACATTTCATTTTTCCACCGTCTGCCGCCCGGACCCGGGTCCAACGGAAGTGAAAATTAAACTGACTTCGTTGTCAGAGGGTTCGACTCAAAATTGTAAATTATAAATCGCCTTATTGGCGCCGCATAGTCATCAGCGATTTAGCACACGTTTCCCCCTCCCCCCATCAAAAGTTGCCTTTCACTACAATTTTATCTTCTTCTCGTTTTTTTGTTTTTTTTTGTTTTAATGGCATCCTTTTTAGGGTTTTTATGATCGCAGTTTGCTGCAAATAACGGGTCTGCGTGCATTTTGAAATTGATTAAAGTGAAAGGTGGCTGCGGCAAAAGGTTTTACGTATAAAAATAATAATAACAACAACAATGACTGGACCCACAATTAGCTGTCATTCATCAAACTGGGACAAGTTAATTGAGGTGCGGCATAGACAGACTCTAAAGTTCATTGAGAGTTTCGCAATCAGAACATTTTAAATGCTTTAATCTCATTCAACTCCAACTTTCAAGATACAGATTAACCCCAAATCGCAGGCAATAGGCTTCTCAAAGAAAGATTTCTAGTTGTATTCGTGGAGGAACAGAAATTGTACACAGATTTATAAGTCCAAAGAAATAAGGTTTTTCCGTTTCCGAACCGAATTTAAATTTATACAATTTTGACACTTTTTAACAGCTAATATTTCCTTTTTTAATACTTTAACTTTAAGAAGTATCTACAGTCGTTGGTCAATTGTATGCCAAATCGTCTCAACTTAGTCTTAAATAATAAAGAAAAAAGTATTGATTGTTAACAATACATCAAAAATACCAACGTTAATTACTTTTAAGAGACCAAAATGAAACAATGCACATAAAGTTATTGACTATGAATATAACTATAATTTTTAAGTTTTTTTTTTTTTTTTGAGTTGAATTGTAGTTTGAAATTTTTTTTATTTTCCTATCTTACATCATACTATAAATAAAATCACATTATCAGAAATAATTTAAAAATAATATAGGACTTTTTATTTGCAAAATAAATGATGCACATATAATTATTTGTATGACAAATGATTGACACGTTAACCACTTGAACATTTTCGGATTATAACCATATTTCTTAATTAATTTTGGAAAATTGAAAGTTTATTTTAAAAGTTCAAGATTTCTTACCTTTTCAGGGTTGTTTTTTTAAAAAATATTTCAATAATCTTGATTCTAATAAAAGCTTTTACATCTCTTAACTTTTATTCCATTTCGAAAAACTAACTAAAAAAAGCCAAACTAAAGTCGACTTTCATTGGAATCTTTATATAGGCCATTTTGTCTACAATTCTAGATATCTTTAGAGTGATATATATTCTGTTAAAGGACCAGTGGAAATCATCATCTCATTCGAAATCGCAAATGACTCTCAATTAACGTTATCAATTACCTTTTGCAGCAATTAAAGAAGTGAGTAAAAAATAGTGCTAAGAGTACAATTAATTAACAAAGGTGTCTATTTGGGTAATATTTCATTTGTAAGTGCTATGGCAATGTCCCTGCATATGGACACGTACACGCATACACACTTACCCACACACACACACACACACCACAAACACACACATATACACACAGAGAGTGAATAAAATCTATTATGCTTAACCACAAACTGCTTGTTTGGGGTTTGTAATTATGCACCTTAATATCACCCTTCCCGATCCCAACATAAAAGACCCCCCCCCCCCACACCGTGCCCATTCCATCTTAACATAATATATAGAGAGAAAATAAGCTTTGCTTTCCTAATTATATATGCAGCTGGTGGAATCTTTTGGGCTAGAAGACATACATAGATTGTCTGCCTTGGTTGGTTATGGAAATTGTTCATTTTATTGGCGCCGTGAGCGCTGTCTACTCTCCATTTCATCCTCTTACGGCACCTCTCCCTGCCGTACACATCTCGGGCATACCAAAATCCTATAAGTAATTGTCAACGTACTTTGGCGCCCCCTCTCTCTCTCTCTCCATTTGTATTTATATTAATTAAGCGTCGTTGGGTTGGTTGAGTTGGTTGCCTTTTCCTGTTTCGGTTTCGGTTACTGTTACTGTTTCTGTTTCTGTTTCGGTTGCTGTCCTGTCCTCTCGTCTATTTGTGTGTTGTTATCTGCTCAGCTGTCGTCGTAGTTGTTGCTGTAGTTACTGTGGCATGTTTTACAAGTTCTATAGGCTTATGGGGTCGGTGGTCTCTGTCCTATCCACCTCCACCTCCACCTCACTCACAGCTTGGCCCCATCTCTTGCTCCGCTGGCCGGGCAGACATTTTAATTGCTCAAAATTGATGATAATTAAGCCAATCTACATATTTGTACTCCATTGGAATGTGTATTTTGCCATTGTTGTTATCCAAAATGGATTTAGGCTTATTGATTATGCAATTTTGTTATTCCCTCATTCCCATAGGTCTGTTGGGGGTTTTTCGTTCATAATTATTAGATCAGAGGGATTTGAATTTTATTAGGTTAGCTAGCAAAATAGATACATACATATATGTAGGCAATGTGTATTTGAAATTATATTCAGAATGAATATTTCATAGGCCTAAACTATAAGGAGAAAAAAAAAAAACTGGGCTATGAATGGAAAACATGAAACCGATTCAAATAATGTTGATATCTATTTTCTACTTTGATTTTCTAATGCATTCAATGAATATTCAACGTTTCAATGTTAGTTTAGTCTTATAGAAATATAACTTGTTGTTCATTCTTATATTTTCTTTTTGAAGAGGGCCCAAAATATAACTTAAAACCTAGAATAAAAGGGTATTTCCTCAGGTGCTTATCTGCTAAGAAATTAACCCTTTAGTTTAAAGAAGTTTTTGGAATTGATCGAAAATTAAGTTTGCTAAATTTGTTTTCAGCTTCATTTTACATTAAATCACATATAACAATTTCATGGACAAAGGATGGCCGAATAACGTAAAGTCTTCAATATTAGATATTATTTATTGGACTGCTCACTTTAAGGGTTGATCTAGGATTAACTCGGTTCTCTTCCCAGGCACAGTTACAAACATATGCAGAGAGAGAGAGCTCGTGAGAGAGCCCCTTACCATCTACGCAGGGATGCCAAGTCAAAATTTAAGAACTACGTAGCCAGACGCCAAAATCTACGTGTTATTCCGTAGCACAATTTTACTTTTTTTTAAAGCTTAAAAACAATAAAAAAATAAATAAATCATTAAATTTTTAAATAAACTGTATTGTACTTCGTTGTTTTTAAAACCATTTGTCGTTTTAGAAAGCAAGTTACATTGTTCAAATGATACAAATTAATTTATGTACATGTTTTACAAAAATTTATACACGTTTTGATTAAATTATTTTAGGTAGTTGTCAGAATGTTCTAAGTTTTCCTTTAATTGGTGGGAAGCAATCCTTTTTAAAGTCTCCGTGTCTAATTTGGTTTTGTATTTGTCTTAATTAAATAAATTTCTGAAAATAAACGCGATACCAATCTTTTTGCAATTTAGCGCTGCTAACCCATTGAAAACGGCATTCGTAAACATATCGAAAACGGAATTTAGTGCTGCTAATTCAATATAAATCATCACTTTTTTTATTTAATTCATAATATATTGATATTACTCAAAAATTTTAGTTTTTAGGGTACTTTACAATATTTTTTAAAAGTGCATACGTAGTTTTAGTCTCTTCACACGTAGGCACGTAGATCTCCTCTAAAATACAGAGATCTACGTGAGAAGACGGAGGGTTGGCATCCCTGATTACAGAGTAAGAAATTATAACGGAGCTTTGTGTACAGTGGTTATGATCTTACTTGTACTTCCACCTTTGCACACTGGGTCTACTATAAAAGGGCATATCTTTTGATATCTCGTTAAAGAAAAAATGTTCTTTATAATAGGAAATTTTATTTAAGAAGCAGGTAGAAGAAGGCGAGAAGGAAGAGGTTTGTCAAAGGCTTTTTTTTATTATCTTATTCATTTTCATCTAGAACATTTTATTTGTCCATTAACTATAGGAATCCCCCCATACATTTCTTTTCTATTCAAAGTAATTTCTTTGTTTTTAATGTTTTCACTTTAATTGCTTTCTAAAATCAATTTCAGTCTTGGAATGTCTTTCATTAATGAAAGAAATGCACTGAAATCCATCTAATAGTTTCTCTACCTAAATGCTAATTCCCTTTCTTAACTATCTACAAGTATTTTTCCCTTTTTCGTTGTTGTTGTTGTTGTTGTACCCATAGCGTCGGTCATTATCCACTTAAGCATAGTTTGTCATTCGACGCATTATCGGCTTTCAATGATCATAGACCATTTGTGTGTGTCTATGCAGTCAGTGAGTGGGCTTGGTCGTACTTGTAGGGTTTTACCGCTAATTACACTTTAGCCGGATATTTAGTTCAACATTGCATTTAATGCGTCTTAAATGGAAGCCATAGGAAAAATAATTAAAAAGCACCTTTCGTAACTGTGCGAACTGTTGCAGGCCCTATAATTTAACACCAAGGTTTTTCATTTATCAAGAGATAGACTCCTGCTAATAGGTTACAACCTACCATTAAAAGTCAATTTGGGTTTTCGACCAACAACCAACGTACGATTGGTTGGCATGGCATGGAAGGACACGGGTTTTTGCGTCATAAAAAATAATTTTGAGGGCAGCTGTCGAAAACCACACATTGCTAATTGTTGGTTGGCAAACGTATGTATATTTGATGAGATCCTTTCTCAGGGCAGAGCCAACCAAACAAAACGCCAGAAAGACACAGAGCCAAAGGTGAAGATGCAAAAATAATAGCAAACATTTTTGCACCTTTCGAATGTCATACGATCAGTTCGATACTTTATCTTTTGGTAGACCAAAACACATAAAAGAATCAACATAGCTTAAAAGAACAGAAAGTTTAAAATATTCTTACAATTTCAAAGTCATTGCAAAAGTCATCATACTCTATTGCCAAAGAGTATACAATGAAAATGAACTCCCTGGTGAAAACAGAAGAAAAACATGTGAAAACAAGAGTGTGAACAGACAATAGTCTGGGTCTGGAAAGTGACCTGAAAGGTTGCCTGCCACGAAGTCACTTTTCTCGCCCCTCGATAATGTGAAGGATGAGGATGCAAAATGACAGGAAGTGGCAACTACTAAATAAGTAGGTCCCTACAAATTAAGTAGGTGTGGCCAGAGCCAGAGCCAGAGCAGAACCTGTTAATGTTTGGTTGCTTTAGGGTCGCTGCCAGTGAAGCGCATGTGACAAAAGTAGGATGAGCCAGCCATTGGCAATGCCGCGCAAAACTACATACGTTTTTGGCTTGTCCGACTGTCGGTCCGTCTGTCTGTCTGTCAGTCCTGACTGTCTGCGCTAGTCTTGTTGTCAGCTTAAATGTGCTGGTAACGAAAAAAAGAAGAGGGAAAACGAAGGGCCAAAGTACACGTAAGTGAATAAGTGAGTATGCGCTAAAATTCAGTCAACCGCATTAAGTATTTAAGCACTCAACACGAGTGAGTAGTATCGTATCGTTTGCCATCGCGTTGCCAGGGGGAGTGTGAGGGGTTGGGGGGGGCATGGTGAGCAGCCTCTCGACAACGACGACGACGACAGCTGCCATTGCTGCAGCAGAATCGCTGGGTTAGCGTTTTTCCACAACAACGAATACACTTTGAGGTAGCTTTTCCCGCTAATGAACGCATTAGGCAGCAGCCTTGTTGCTTGGGCTTAGTTCCCACTCTCTCTCTCTCTGTCTTTTATGTGCCTATGTATGGGTGTATACGGTGTACAGGTACAGGTAAACCTACCTACCTACCTGTGTAACTATGCACTTTTTGGCTCTAGCTTTGGGTATTTTATTAAGTACTTTACACACACACACATAAACACACTCTTTTTGCATTTCTTTCTGGTAGACATTTTTAGGTACAATTAGAGACATGCTACCTTTGTGTGTGTGTGTGTGTGTGTGTGTGTATAGGTACGCTGAATTACACAACGTTTGAGGTTAAGCGGATTTTGTAATTATCCGACTCAGAAAGGCAAGCTTAACAGGGCATAAATAAGGCATGATGGAAGGGGGAAAAAATGTGAAAAGGGTGAATGAATGGGCAAATGAAAGAACTGCATAGGACAACATTTGCAGGCGATAAAATTAAGAAACCAAATAGAAAAATAATTTTCTCAACTGCATTTTGCAATTAAATGTATAACGTGTTAAAAAAAAGGTTAAGTGTGTGTGTGTGTGTAAGAAGACTTCAAAGAAAAACTTTTACGAGCCACAGCATACTTACAGGGGCGAAAAAAAACTGTTCATTGATTCATCTTCATTGTTCTTAAGAACTACTTAAACCAGGCGATATTTAAAAGCAGCCTAGTTAATTAACTAGCCAAGTGTTCCCTTTCAATCTTCTCTCTCTCTCTCTCTCTCTCTCTCTCTCTCTCTCTCTCTCTCTCTTCAGTATGCACACATTTTTAATGCTCAACGGTTAGAGCACCAACAAGTTAAGTCATTATATCTCTAGGTATGCCCGTTCAATTCATGGTTATGATTTCCAGAAATTACAACTACTAATTGTCATAAAAAAAAAAGAAACAGAAGAGAGTTGAAGAGAGGAGAGGAGAGAAACGGAAAGCATTAAATACATTACCATTTATTAAATGAACTAGGGAAGCGTGCCTAGACTTAGCCCTAGCTTCAGCTCTCTCTCTCTCTCTCTCTCTCTATCGTTGCACTCTAACCAAGTGCATTCCATTTTAATTATGCCACGTAGAGTGTCGAAGTTTTCTATGAAAATGTCCATGTAATTATTAGGGACGCGTTCCGTCCACGGCGCCAACTTGCTTGCACTTGGCTGGCTGGCTCTGATAATGACCCAATACCAACTTCAATTCCGACTCGCACGCTTCAGTATCTAGATAAATGCATGTGATAACAACATTGTCTATAGAAAAGAAGGCAGTGACACTCCCTCCAAACCTCGGCAATAGATTGAAGCCCACATGCCCATGCAAACGACGCGTCGTGCCTATCAACATCTCTTTTCGATGCTTCGTTCGGTGCTCTGCTCTCTTCTCTCTTCCCCCTTCTCTATGGTCTCTGTTTCTTTTCATATTTTTATGGCTTCGTGGAAAGGCGCAAAAAACCCATAAAATTTATAAACGCACACAAATTTGTACGTAATTACAATAAAAACCCATAAAATATATCATAAAAATAAAATCTAAAAGGCAAAAACAAAATAACGAAAAATGTGTGTATGGGCCCCCAAAAAAACACATCTCTCATCCGGGAGTTTTCGGAAATTTTCTAACTAAATTTATTATTATGACACAATTTTTATGTGTCGTGGGTGTGGAGTTTTTATATTCCCGTTCCTCCCTCTCATTTGATTTTTTTTTTCCACTTTTTTTTTTTTGGAAATTTATGAGTTGAGTTTTATTACGTCTGATTTGTTTATGTGGCAATTTCAGAAACTACCCAAGAACGTTTTTGTGTTTTGTTGGTTTTTTTTTTCTTGTTGGCCTCTTCCCAAAAGGTAAACGCGCGTGTAGCGCCAGATTTCCTGTTCACGATTCTATATAATAATCATTTTTTGGTTATTCTTTTTGGCGTGTCTTATGTCTTATGACAGCAATTATAGCATGTGGCTCATATTAATGAATCAAAGATATTGCGGGTGTTCCCAAACTAAAGGGGTAAATTTCGTAGAAAAAATTATCAATATAATTAAACAAGGTTAAGAATTGGTGGGAGTTTAAAAATTAACGCTTCAATGTATTAGACCCTTGATCACTAGTAAATATCATCTTAAACTGAATGAATCTCGTGAAAAGTCTAACACTCATTTACAAGTCACGCTTTTAGATTATTCATTTAAAGAGTTAAAATAGAGATATGTTTTTATCCCAAATTCAATCATAGAATATTTTGGGTTCTTTCATTCATTTAAATGTGTTCAGTGGGCAACTCAAATGGTCCTTAAAAATGATCGAACTAGTTCATCATAAGAAAGATTAGGCGATTGTTACCTGATTTAGTTGGTATTACGTTTAAAGAATAATTATGCTTACTTGTTTTAAGCTTGGCCTAAAAACTTAAAGAAACTAATGCTGCATTTAAGAAAATCCTTCAATCTAGCCTACCAATCGATCTACTAGATGCAAAGCAGTTGAACATTATCGATAAATCTAGAGAGGAGTAATGTTATGTCTAAATACCAAAAATGAGATAAGTACACAAGATTGCTTGTCATATTCCAACAAATAACAAATTTTTTCTCATAGGGCCTTTTTGGTTTGATTTTTTCTACGGGCGCTAAATGATATAGTAGTCCGATCCTTACAAAATTATGCGAAAAAACAGATTTGGAGCGGGTTTAGTTCGAACAACCTAAGAAACGAACAAGGTTTTCTTTCCAAAACTGCTTTATCGATCGATTGTTCCTATGGCAGCTATATGATATAGAAGTTCGATTCTTTAAAATTTGGCCAAAAAGTATGGACCACAAGAAAACACATAGGGGATGAATTTAAAGCTAAAAACTTAAAAAAAAATTGTTTTTTTCAAAAGGACTTCTTTTTTTAACCAATCGTTCCTATGGCAGCTATATGTTTCAGTAGGCCGATATTATATTAATAAAAAGCTTAAATACCTAATCTCGGGTTAGTATCTTCAAAACTAAGAGAGTGAGGAGTGTAGAAGAGTACATCCATTCGGCTTCTCACGCTGATCATGATAATATATACTTTGTATGGTCGAAAACGTCTTCTTCTCTGCGTTACAAACATCTTACCAATTTTATAATACCCTCCACAAGGGTATGAAAAGTTCTACAATTCAATTTCTATAACCAGTTGGCCATGTTGATCGAGAATATATATAATTTGCAAAGCCAAATATAGCTTCATTTTAGGTCTGGGTAACACATTATCGATTGGATAGGTAAATTTATTACCTATCATCAAGTTGAAAATAATTTTATTCAAATTGAAATACAATACACAACAATTTGTTCATATTTTTCTCAGATCGATGGCACACAATTCTATTACAATTTCCAGAACATATGTTCCTTGTGTGTATCGAATCGAACCCAATCGAATGCAAATCGTGTGTCAGCTGTCTGGCCCAACTCATTGATTTGTCGCCTGATTGTGAATTATTGCCCTTGACCATTCAGTGTGGAATGGAATTCGATTTTTCCCATTTTTCTTTTCACTTTTTTCTGCTTGTTGGCAGGGAACAAGGGCCATTTTTCAAACCGGAAGTTTTTGTATTGTATGCAATTGTTTATCTAAATGCTGGTCGAGAAAAGGAAATACCCAGTCCGCCTGATCTTAAAACATTTCATTGTTCTATTTAAGGGGAAAATGATTTATGCTGACATTCGAAATTGGTGAGTCAAATCAAATGTTGTTAAATTTTATAAGAAGCAGTCTCATTAATTGGCTGTGAGAATATGCATTTACAACCGAATCCATGAATGTTTTATGTAGGTTTTGGAAGAATCTGGCAAAGTAACCGAAAACTGGAACACATACACAATATGGAAATTGACTTCTATTGTCATTTTTATTGCCTTTACTAATGGTTTTTGGCTTGTCATGGTGAATTATGGTCAGGCAAACACACACACACACACACACACACACACGGACACTGAGAGGTGCCTGGACACGCTTACAATGCGAGGGCGGTCAAGGATAACGGCTGCCAGGCCATTGGACAAAAGGATCGAAGTGGTTTGTCTCTCTCAGTTGCTGTCGGCTCTGACTCGCTCTCTCTCTCTCTCTCTCTTCGCCCTCAAGCAGCAGGCAGAAGTCAAACGAATTTATAATTTATTGCTTTCCACATTCGCTGCAGTTGACCGTAAAGAAATGCATACCATGTCCAAGGATTTTTCGTCCTGGAACATTATTGTTTTCATATGCTTGCCAGTTTTGTCAACGGCAGATGTCTTTTTGCGCCCACCAAATATATAGGGGCGGACGCACAACAACGACAACAACAATTCCATGAAAATGTACCAAACCGAATTGCAAGCAATTTATTTTGATCCCACAAATCAAATGCTTAATTTGATGCATCGAATCGAAAAGTATACATTTCAGCAACAGCAGAAGCAACAGAGATTTCATAATAGACAAAGAGGGGAGGGGAAGTAAAACTAAGGGGGCCACAACAAATAGTTTACACAAAAGGAATTTTAATTGTTTTGTTAGTTAAAGTTGGTCGATGCCGATAGTCAAGGTCATTATGATTTGTAAAACTCAAAGAATTACCTTAATATCCTCGAAAGTGCAATAAGCCAATCTATCAGATAGACAATCCAGCAAACATTTGGAAGCATGTTTTAGCGGAAAACTTCCTAGTGATTTATCTCATAAGGGATTGAAAAAAAAGACTGAAAAATATGTCTATCATTTGCTCAAAATGTGATTGGTTTTACTTGAAAAAGAGCCGTAAATTTTGAAATGAAAGAATCAAAGGCGACTTATAAAGAGGAGCGGCAGCTAATGTCATTTGAAGGGAAAACAAACTTAAGATCATTTTCAATCATTCGAAGACTCAAAAAAAAGCTCGCTCATGAACTGTTAACTTAAAAATGAGTGGAGAAGAGAGGACTGAAGGAGAACTGAAATCTATCGTAGGGAAAATATTGCTACTAAAGCTCGCCCTTTATAAAATTTATAAGAATTGACAAAGAAAAGAATTGGAATGACATAAGGTGTTTTAAAAATTCAAACAAAATTTGGTTTTCACACTTAAATTTAGTTGAATTTCAAAGAAAGTATTAGAACAAGGACCTACCTCTCCAAAGACCCCAAGGAATGGTCAGCTTTCAACTAAAAGCCTTTTCGTTCGCCTAAGTTCTAAGAAATTGATGTCAAATAAATTTAGCAAATATTGAACAGATTTCAATTGTTGAGTAATGAACCTAGAAATTATCCTGATACATATTATAAGATATTTAACAATTTTCCCATGTGTGTCCCCTTGCTAGTGATGTCAATTTAATTTCATTTGCAGCTACAAGAAACAAGTAAAGTTATAAAGAAATTGGTAGTACGAGAGCGAGTTCTATCCCCTTGGTTAACCGAAAAATTGCAATAAATTCATTAGCGAAAATCCCCCAATGGGGTTTGACTTAAGACTGGGTGGGGGATGGGGAGTGAGGCAAACAGGAAATGGCGGCATGGCCGCAATATACAACAATTTACAACCTAAATCAAATGCAGTTGAATGACCAACACAGACGCCATAAATCACTGGCCACTGTAGCACACAGCGCACAGCCGTTGAGCCTTCGCCCGAGACATGTGAAGCCAAGCAATATTTTTAGAGGGAACGAGAGAAGTTGAGCGAAACCCAGTAAGTGGGGGAGGGAGGGGGGTAGAAGGAAAAGATTTCGACAAAAGGGCAAATGCAATATGTTATCAAATAAAAATGTAACAAGCGACGACAAGGAGCAAAGGGATACAAGAGAATAGAAAAACGAAAGAGGCAAGGGAAGAAATGTGTTGCACAAATTTATTAGAAACCTTAACTAACGAGCAATATCCTCCAGTGAGAGGGAGAGGGAGAGGGTGAGGAGAGAAAGGAGAGTCAGACAGAGGACGAAATCCAAGTGATGTGTCAAATGTTAAGACATTACAAAGCACTAAAGGCAAGGCACGGCGGGGCAGGGCATCACATCGCATCGCATCGCATGGCAAGGCAAGGACACAGGCAACAGGAAAACAAATCGAACGTGTGCCCAATGCCATCAATCTTTTGTTTTTATTGCCAGCTATAGGTCGAGGTCCCTGTCGAGCATTTCTTATGAACGGCCACCAGGACATGTGCGGCACAAGGACACACTCACTGACTGACTGACTGCGACTGGGTCTGAGGCTGAAACTGAGACTGAGACTGAGGACTGTGTCTGTGTGTGTGTGCCCGACATTAACTCGACAGGATAACAAATCTGTTAAATGTGACAAACGAGCTGTGCCGTCTTTGACAGCCTTGTAAGATGGCAGTCAAGTCCTTGCCCTCCTACTTTCCCCCCCCCCCCCCCCCCCCCCCCACCTTTTGTTCATGTGTCTGTTTGTCATTTCTCATTGACCTTTTCCCTTTTTCTCTGCATGTGTGTGTGTGTGTGTGTGTGTGTGTGTGTGTGTGTGTGTGTGGGTGAACTAGGCTGCTAGTTTGGCCTTAAAAATGCCTAACGATGATTTCATGGTGGTCAAAATGTAATAAATTTGTATTGTCACCTATTATTTGAGCGATAGTGCCTGGGCAGGTCAGCGAATTTATGACCAAAATCTCTATGCCCATGCCCTCGCCCATGCCCTCCTGCCTGCAATTCCCGCCTCTGACTTAGATTTCTTCTATTTTCGGGCATTGTCCTCATTGTCTATGCATGTCACAGGTTGTGACCTCTATTCAGTTCGGGTTCTAGGCTCTGGCCCTGAAAAAAAGACACAAAAAGGAAGATATCCAGCTGTTTTTAAGCCCAGCATCATGACAGTTTTATTAACATGTTTACGAACATTTTGGGGTACCCTGACTCTGGTTTCCCTTGTCCTGGTTTCATCCTAGTCTCCTGGCTGTTCAAGTAATAATGATGAGAATATATTGATATAATATAAGTGAAATAACTCAGCATGCCGGCAGACGTGCTGGGAGTGCAAGCTGAAAATGAAAATTTAATATTGAAAACCTGTTAACCAAGTCAACTCGTTGGATTGTAAAACAGTTGGAAAAGGACATTGAGTTCTGAATAATTTCAGAGTCATTTAATCGACTGACAAATGTAATCAATGAAATGTGTTAATAAACGGATCACAAGAAAAGGTTATAGAAATTGGTCTAATATATGTACTTATAATATTTCGATGCAATTAATTATGGCCGGGTGAACTTTTTAAATAAATAAACTTATACCTAAGACTATCTCAAAACTTTTTCCAAGGTTTTTAGACTCAGAAAAAACAATGATAGTGATCCAAAAACTAGCTTTTAGGAAAGCTTAAAAAACTTTTCAACTTATCAAAAAAGATCGGTCAATATAGTAAAGACAACTCCAGACACAAACGGAAGAGAAGATAGTGTATCTAAGTGACTTTTGATTACCTATGTATGTCTTTCTCTCAGTGTATCGATAGACCAAAAAAAGGTAACAGCTTCATTTTTGAAGTTTGAGAGCTACTTTACTAAGAAAATTGCATAGGGTCTCTCTTCCAAAGATCAAAGTGGTTTCTCTTCTGCCTTCTAAAAACTATTCAACTATTAAATAAATCTGCAAATACACAAAAAACTTAAAGATACTTTAACTAGAATCAACACTTTTCTTTCATAAAGGACTACTTTGAATAATAATTCAGCCTTTAGGGATTAATTTTTCTTAATTTAAGTAAAATAAACCCCCCTCATAAATTGCGTCGTCCCATTCTGTCAACTCATTTAACTAAATTGGAAAAAGAAATTCTGTGAAATTCTGTGACATATTCTTTTTGTTAGTTGTTATTTTTGAAATGTTTTTGTGTCATATTGTGTTTGTGTGGGCTTAAAAGTGCAGACAGTTTAGTTTTAGTTTTATTTATGCATTGTAAATTTCTATTTGAAAGAGTTTTTCTGTTTTTCCTCTGTTTTCCACCAAAAATATATAAATAGCGCCACGTCATGGAACATTTACGAAATGAGAAAGAGTAGAGAAGGTGGTGCCAGTGGTTCTGGTGGCGGTGGAGGTGGAGGCATCTGTAGGTTGGTCAAAAGTTTTTATGGGATCTTGGTCTGCCTTTGAGACGACTCTTTGTGGGATTTAATATTGTTTATGGGCCGCAAAGAAAAAAGATTTGCAATGTGCATTGGCCATGAATAAGAGAGGCTGGGGGAACATAAATTATGGCATTTAGTGTGAAAAATGGAATACAAAATGAATTAGTTAGTTGTCAGTGGGGTCACGAAATAAGGAAGTGGAATGTATACGGAATGGATAGACTCAGAATTGGGTATACCAGTTCATAATGGAATAGAAGTGCTCACTCACTTGACTTACCATCTTTGTCTAATCTCTAGCATTGAGACAATAAATCAATTTCAAATTTCAAAAGTCACTCAGCAATCATTAGGGAGGACATGGAACGTACGTACGTCCGTCCAATTCATCTAGGATAAGTTGCCTTTGGCACAAATTTCTGTGGTCATCGATGTGCCGACATGACAAGCGAATGTTTTTTTGTCTTGTTTTTCATTCCATTCATTTTTCTTTTTGCGGCGTTGTTGTTTCACTATGGTTTTTTTTTTTTTTGGCAAAACGAAAGTGATAAACGATATAAGGGAGAAAAGGCGAAATGAGAGAGCCTTGACACTTGGACGTGAGCACACAAATAACACTTAACACAATAACAAACAAACTTTTCGACTAATGACAGTCCAAGTAGCAAACAATTTATCCAATGCCTTGACTGGCTGGGCCCATCGAAAGGAGCAGAGAGGAGGCAGCCCCAGTTTCTTTTGCCAAGTCATTAATCTTGTTTCGCTTTGGTCGATACTGCAGTCAGCAGGCGGGAGACTTCCCAATCCCAATCCCAATCACCGTAGTCTCTGCCTCTGTCGTTTATCCTTTCAAGCGTGAACACATGCGATTAAGCTTGGTGTGTGTTGCCAGTTTCCGCATTTTCCTGCTTGGCGGCGGCGTCGGCGGCTGCCATGATTAAGTGCCATTTTGAAAAGTACTAAAATCCGGTACGGTCATGCCCTGGACCTGGACTTTCTCCTCTCTCTCACTCGTGCTCTCTGGGGCAATGTCAAAGTGTCAATGATATATGTTATATGCTTCGATAAGACGCTCGAACAGAACTCCATCCCAGTCGACTCGGAAGTGAAAAATATTGCACGTGGACAACAAAAGCCTTGCTGGTGGAATCAGTGCACGTTCACACAATAACATAATAGTTGGACATATATATATATCTACGTATATATATATATAAATGTGTACATTGTAGATTTACCCCCCCTCAAGTTGGTTGTCGTGTTTTCTGCTCGTAATTTTTTGGATTTTCTTTAGCATTTCTTTGGTTTACGTGTGAAATATTATTTGGCAATGACATGACACAATTTTCTTTATGTTTTCTTTTTGCTCTGCAATATATTTTATATGAATTATACATGCCATAATTGTTATAAAAAAAAAAACTTTAGCCAAGGAAATGATAATGATAATGTTCATATGAGCTCTTCAATATTTTGTGCTCTTATATAAAATAAACCAAACTACTAACTAAAGTGTTTAATTTTGGTATAACTATTACCGACTACTAATGAGACAATCTAAATAAACAATTAATTGCAATAAATTTATGTTTTTTATTCATTTTCTTAACAAAATTGTCTTCTATAAAGATAAAAATAAAATAAAATTTTTGTTTTCGCTAATAAATTGTGACAGAGCAAAAGTGTTTAGTTGTCTTATCGACAATATTTCTCTGGCATTCCACCAATAAATTTCACAATGTATGCACATTAGTCAAACTTTTCCATAGCATTCCATTGAAATTCATCCATCAGCCACCAATCCAATCTATTTACACCTCAAATCAAATGCCTCACCGTCGGCAAAGCCAAATCAAAGATCAATCACAATCAAATAAATGAGAAACCACAGAGAAAAACAAAACGAACAAAAAACAAAAACTCCCTCAAAATCGGTGTGGGGAAAAAAAGAAGAAAAGAATGGAAAAAAATTCCGCATAAATTCCAGGAAAACCACAAAACCAAAATGCTCTAATGTACTAGAGAACTTGCACCCACCGACCAACTGGCTGCTGGAAGCAAATTCGACATCTTGCTTAACTATGCGAGAACCGACAACTTCCTTCTCTCTGGTACTCGGTATACAGTCATCCATCAATTGTGATTTTCCTTGGAGAAGGCCTGCAACAATTATTTCGTCTATTTTATTTTTAAAATTTGCTGCTGCTGGTGGCTGTTAATGTATTTTTATTACGTGAAAAAGTAAGAAAAACATGCAAGCCGGAACATTCTCAAGATCATTTTTATAAGCCCAAAAACGGAGAAGCAGAAACCCTTTTCAGCCTCTCACCCGTCCGCCACCGTCTTCGCATCCAGCTGCGCTAGGTCGCCGAGTAGTAGGCGCTGATTGATAGAACAAAGTGAAAATCAAATAAAAAACAAAACATAAAACTCGGTACTGGCCACATTGCGCGGCATAAGATCAAAGACCGCCCCTCGATCTGTAATGACAGCTTTGATCATTGTTTTGCCTTTGATTTTTTCCGGTTAAGATGTGCCCGAGAGAGTAGGCAATAGGGAGACGTCGCCAGAAATAGAGAAAGAGAGATATATAGAGAGTTAGTGAATTAGGCCTTAAGGCCAATCATCAGTCAATAGTTTTGATTTAAAAATAATGAGGGAAAAGTCAATTCAACGGTTTAGCCGAAATGTTGAATAATTTTATACTTCTACTTGGAAGAGAAATTTTTGGAGCCAATATTATCGAAATGAAACGAATTCTATTTTTTTTTTCTAAAGGAAATTGTTTCTTCTCTTAATTAATTTACTTAAGCTTCTTAAACTTAAACTTTTGTCATCAATTCAAGACCAGAAATATGTAGCTGATTCCTGATTTAAGCCGATTCCGAAGCAAGCTTTGCTTTGCCGATATATTTCTGGCCTTATGAGTCATATACATTTTTCTTATATATATCTTAATTGATCTGATATAGTGATCAATTTGGTTGACATATCGTAAATGTAAAACAATTTGTTTTCTCTTGCGTCGCAAATAAGAAACAAGTCAAAACACCTGACTCTGATGGATTGCTCATTTAGAGATTACAAAACACACCCAAAGACGGGAAACATTTATACATTAATTGATAAATTGATTAATTGCCGCCTAATTAAAATAAAAATTGAGCACAATAAATTAATGTCAAGTCGATAATGAGCTCAATTACTGATCGGGAACTGAAAAATGTCGAGAGTGCTTTGCATTTGACCCGATTGTTTCTGATTGTTTTATATACAAGAGATCGATAATACCATCGATAGACGATGGCAAATGGTAAGCATTTGTTTTTTCAACTTTCTGTTTGAGGCATTGTCTAACTAATCAATGTTAAGACCCACAAAAATGTCAACAAAAACTTTGACTAAAGCAAAACAGCTGCGAATTGTCTTGAGCATTTCATTAGCCACAAAATTGTGTGCTTGACTTAAAGAGACAACATACAATTTATGGCATTCTAGAGAAACCCCTTTTCTTCACTTTCCACTCTCCCCCTTCCTTTCTCTCTCTTTAATTTAGGAAAAGCGAAAGACAACACAGAAAACAGAAGTTTTCTAATAAAAATCACGTAAAGTGTCGCCTTTTTGATTTCAAACGAATCGGAGCGAAGAGTCGCCTCTTGGCGCGACTCTTTCTAACTGAAATTACACATTCTGAATATTTTGGACTTAGGCACGATTCGTTGCCTCTGAACCATAAATAATTGTCTCTCTTCTCTCTATGGCTCTGTTCTGGGAACCCTTTCCCATCCCGAAAAGGGCTATCAATTTCTATTTGATTGCAACAAACTGACTAAAAGAGTGAGTGAGAGTCAGCAGCAATAAATTCTAGATAAACCACAAAGAAATCCACACAATAGATACGATATTTATGTAATGCCTTCGAAGAAGAAGAAAAAGAAGCACCGATGTGACAATGTGTTTCGAGTTGGAATTGGTTGGTGGATTTTGGGATTGGGATCTTGAACACGATCTTCCAGCTACCGGTTAGGAGAAAGAAGCACAAGCAAAAAGATGGATATTTTCTTTTCATGCGAAGTGTAACAAATTTTAAGTGCTTCTGTTGTTCAACATGCTTAATAAATCAAAGCAAATGAAGGGGGGACAAAAAAAAATAAATGATTCGTTGGTTTTTCCTTCTTTCTTCTTCGTTTTGTCAGAAATCCGTGACCCGCCCCTTGCGCTCCCAGTCACCGTAGCGCGTGGGTTCAGGTCCCGCTGGTCCACCAATTTCCCCAGTAAAAGGATTTGTATTATTCGGCCAGGGTTGGAGTGGCTCTTTCTCATGAGCCGGATGTGGTGCACCTTTGGGTAGACTTTCAAGAGGCGCCTCTGAACGTAATTTTTCCTTGAATTTTAGATATCTATCACTGGGCATGAATTTATTTGACTGTTGCTCTTGTTCGGCAACATTTTCATGTCCATTTAATTGTGGTTTGATATTGACCTTGGTATTGCTAGCTCGGAAATGAAGAGAAAACAATGTCAGGTGATCTCTTACTTTGGCTCTCAAAGCCTGGCAGAAGCGTATCATGCTATAGAAAATGATCAATGAAGAAAAAGGCTATATATATATATACGTTATAGCACTTACTTGATATATCTGATATATCTACTTGAAAATGTTAATAACTGTTTGTTATTGAAATGATTTTTCAAGGACTACTTAATCTATTTAGGGGCAAGCTGTAATTTTTTGACTTTCAAGTAGAGGTGGAAAACAATCGATAGTCTAAATGATCGATAGTCCAAATAATATTTAAGAAGTGGCTTGCTTGATAATACTTTATCAAGAAACGCCAATTTTATATTTATTTACTATTAAGTAGGTTCTACAATAACTGCCAGAAACTGTATGGAAAAAAAACTCATTACACACAAACTTTACTGTCTATAATATTAAAAAAAAAATTTTGTATTATGTCTAAACGCCAACAGGAACGCCAAAGACTTCAACGAAAAGTTCGCGCCAATTTGCCCCATCGTACGTTTCGGGAAATTAAATTTGATCGTGCTGAGATATGTCAGACGATTGAATCTTTGACCTACAATGAGGCACGTCGTCAGCGGGGACCCATTTATGAGGCCTTAGAAGATGAGCTTTATCGCGAAGGATGCCGCATGCTTCCAGAATTTCTACGCTGCCTAGCCGATAAGGAAAAAAACCTTTACGAATTAATCATTATACGCGACAGAATAACCGATGATCGTCCCTTGCTCTATGCAGTAATTGACAAACTAAGGGAGGCCGAATTGGCTTTGGTGCGTGATAAGTACAAGGGTTTCAAGCTGTGTTTCACATTGTTCTATGAAACAATGCTACTGCTGGAGCCGTACAAGCAAAAATATGAATACGCACTGAATGCCATAATGGAGAAACTTGTATCGCTGTGTCACAATATTCAGGGACAAGAACGAGATGCTGCCGAGATGATAGCCCGCATATATTTTACCTATGGAGAGTATTTAGAACGCATGCAACAGAGAGTAAATGCTATAAACTATTTGCAAATCACCATAGACTTGGTGCGTGGTCATGTGTGGACGGCGACAAGGGATATGCCAGCGGGTAGTTTGACCCTTCACGAATTAGTGGCTCAAAAGTTGGCACGCCAATTGCTGCTCTATGGCAAGCAGATTGTGCGCCATCAGCCCGAAGAAGCCATAGCATTGGCCAGGCGAGCCACCGTGCTTGTTGCGGAAAGTAAGTGATCAAAAAATTGACCCGAATGCGCCTCACCTAATTTCTGGAAAAACTTTTTTTTTAGTTGGCAAACAAAAGAATTTGGATATATTTTGTGAGACATTTATGGAACGAGCATATTTCCTTATGGAATCAAGCAACTATCATGGTGCCCATCAATGTCTGGAACAAATACGACCAACGGTTATAGCTTGCACGGAATTTCGCTTCGTTAAGCTGAATATCAAATTCTATCTTCTAGCAGGCCAATGTGCCGAGAAGTGAGTTTCTGTAATCTAAGCGCGATAGTTTATAACTAAACTTTACTTAACTTTCACTTTCTTTCACGAAGCTTCGAAAGTCCAGACAAGGCCATTTCCAGCTATAAGAAGGCTCTACGTCTCTCTCGTCTTTACAATGACCAAAAAAGTGAAGCAAATATTTTACTGCATTTGGGAAAAATCTTTGCCAAGGA
The DNA here is from genome assembly GCA_024703675.1 of Drosophila nebulosa. Lineage (NCBI taxonomy): Eukaryota > Metazoa > Arthropoda > Insecta > Diptera > Drosophilidae > Drosophila > Drosophila nebulosa. The sequence goes on along the minus strand of CM045724.1, from coordinate 2,608,022 downwards.
TACACAAAAACTTTGCCTTGCAAAAAAATGCTACGAGCAGGCCAAGAATATTTACATTGATTTTCATGATATGCATAGCAAGAAAATGGTTAACTATTTGTTGGCCAAACTCATGGCAGATGAGATAACCCCCCTGTATATGGCCATGCTGAAGGCGTCTACCACACAATATTGCGCCTTTTTCAATTTGCGGCAATGGAAAAATCGTTGCAGGCCATTCTGGAAAAAATTGGGAGACGAGATCAAGAAACAAGAATATGAGAATATTTATTGTCTTCTAGATGAGGAGAAACTAGATCCTAGTAGTGAGGCGACTGGCTTTCCCAACGAAGATCGTAGTGTCTTCAAATTGGAAAAGTCTTAATATAATGTGTAATAATGATTAATGTACATAACTGATTGGAAAAGTTTCATTGAATGTATTGGTAATGTGTGCATATTTAGAAGACTGAGCGTCTGATTCAGCGCGTTGTTGTTAGTGGAATGAATAATAAGAAATGAAATGAATACTATTTTTTCTAAAGGAAATTCTTTGTTCTCTTAATTAATTTACTTAACCTTCTTAACTTTCGTCATCAGTTCAAGACCAGAGCAAGATTCAAGAGGCGTCTCTGAACGTTATTTTTTCTTGAATTTTAGATATCTGTCACTACTGGGCATGAATTTATTTGACTGATCCCTTACTTTGGCTCTCAAAACCTGGCAGAAGCGTATTATGCTATAGAAAATGATCAATGAAGGAAAAGGCTATATAAAAATGTTAAAAACTGTTTGTTATTGAAAAGATTTTTCAAGAATTAATTAATCTATTTGGGGGAAGCTTTGACTTTCAAGTAGAGGTGGAAAACAATCGATAGCCTAAATGATCGACAGTCCAAATAACATTTAAAAAGTGGGTTGCTTGAAAAATAATACTTTTGAATGAATTTCTAAATTCTTTTAATTTTTTTTCTGAATAATGTCAAAAGGGAACATAAGCAATGCCTCTTTTTGTGATTTAGTTGAATAACCTCTTTGCAATTAAAAGTGTTTTATTTTTTTTGTGTGGCATCTATCGACTGTTTTGGCTATCGATAGTTTTCCACCTCTACTTTCAAGATCTGTATCACAATATTCCTTCCATTTTCCACACCTCACACACTCTTTGGCAGCTATGATACTTAGGAATGATATTTGATCTAAAGTCCATGTACTATTTCAAACTTGCAATTGATCCTGTCCAAACACAAGCCGACATTTGTCTAAATGACAGCACAGTTCAGATATCCGTGGACTTAAGGCATCTTCCATTGGAAAACTGGTAGTTGAATGTGCTTGTTGCATGACGAAATGCGATCCAGTGGCAAGAGTGACAGTGTGACAGTGTGACAGAGCCCCTAATGACTTTTAAGCAGGCAAGGCGAGAGACAGGCAGCTGGTCGATAGAAAAATAAATGTTGTGTTGTCCGAGTGTTTCTTCCGGAAATGAGTGGCTAAACAGCTAGTCAGTTAGTAATCTTGTCATCTTTGCAACTCCGTTACACTTATACAACAATTAAAACTGGACAAGTGAGGCGCATTGAGCAGAAGCAGCAGCAGCAGCAGCAGCAGCTTTACATGAAGAGCTGATCGCATCGCAAGGGGTGCCCCACTCCTTCTTTCGGTGACTTCAAAAGCGTTTCGGTCTTATTTTTTTTGAGATTCCAGTCTGCCTGTCTGTCACTGTGTTCTGCAAAATTTGTTCTGCTATCCAAACATCCCACTCTCGGCAGCAAACATTAAAAGTTGCCGGCTGTCAAGCAGCGCATTGCAACCCATCCCCATCCCCATCCCATCGCATTGCATTGCATCGCATCGCATCGCGTTGCATGCAACTTTCTTTCTTCCTCAAGTTGGGTTGAGATTGTTAATTCCCCATCTCGGCGGGTTGCCTTCACTCTGATTTGGTTTGGTTTGGTTCTGGAGCGCAAAAATTGAAATTGTTGCTTTAATGTCGGCATGACAATAATCTCGCAAATCTGTTTAAATTAAGCGAGACAAATGTTTCACTTCTTCGTCTCTCGATGCTGTGTCTTCGGTTTTCAGTCCTTATTTCCGAAATTGTGTGAGGGACTTTATCTTTTGGCATATGCCAAATTTAACATAGTTTTTATCGAGCTACAACGAGATTTTTATCTAAATGATAATGACAGAATCAGATCGACAGGGGAGAGCAAAAATCGTGGGAGAAATATGTGTAAATACTTTCAATTTCATTTTCGAAAATTTAATGCAAAAAAAACTAAACAAATGCCTTTAGATTTCAAGTCATTCAAGCATTTTTATTTGGTCATAAATTGTCGATCATATGTGGGCATATCCTCTGATTCTTTTGAAATCAACATTTATTTGCAAAAACAAAAAAGAAAATAACATAAAAATACCGAATACATATAACGAAAATATCTTTCCTTTTTTTTTTGCAATTTTAATTATACAAACAAAACAGCAACTGAAAACAATTTTTTTTTCTTCTGCTGAAAATATTTTATAAAAATTACAAAACACACACAGAGTGAGAGAGAGGGAGAGAGAGAGAAAGGGCGAGCAGGAGGTAGAGGTAGACAGACAATAATTAAATCGTATAAAATATGTGAACAACCGAAATTCCCGGTAGCTTTGATCAGCAGTCAAGTGGTTTGATGGATTCCTACAATAAAAATTCACCGACAACTTGTCCATAATGAAGATCTGTTGTAGTTGTTGCTGCTGCCGCTTTGGAGGCATCAATCACACACACACACTAACACACACACACACACACAGTTGTAGAACTTGCCACCCATAAATTTGTTTGATCCTTTTTTTTTCTCCCATTTTACGGAAGAAACGAGAATTTTCACACAGTAATAAAAATCTCAAACATGTTTGTAAAGTTGTTAGTGCTGTTGCTCTTGTTGCTGTTGTTGTTGTTGCTGCTGCTGCTGGTTGGGATTGGGGGAGCAGAACGTATAAATTAACATTTTGACTGCCAACTGGCGCGGCAAATGATCAAAGACTCACACTGGTGCCGTCATCGTTGCGTTGATCATCGTCATCATCAGGCCAGGCCAGGCCAGGCCAAGGCAGAGCATAAGCCATGAGGCAGGGGAAAGACAGTGGCAAGCCAGTGGCAAGCCAGTGGCAAGGCCGGAGGCAAGGGGCAGGGGGCAGGGTACAAGCAACAGCAGCAGCAACACCGCGAACATCATTTCACGTTTACGATCCATCAACACGAGCCATCAAATTGTATACAAACAAACGCAACAAAGATCAAAAGCCGTGTACCTACACATACATACATACATGCATACTCAGATGCACACACACACACACACACATAGACACTTATACACACAAACGGGTCATTTCGATTTTCAAATTCATTAAAAAGAAATCTGGTGGTTGGGACCCTGAGGCCTTTCAACAGCTACCGCAATCAGAGAACAAAAGAGACGAATAGAGAGAGAGAGAGAGGAAAATGCTGCTCCAGCAGTTTTTCCGAATGCATATTCATTCACTCTACCTCCCTGCCACCACCTCTTTTCCACCGTTGTGCCTCACTTCTAGCATGCTCACCTAATTATCATGATTGTTTTGCATTTTTCATGTGCTCTGTGAGAAGATTTTCATCCATCACTTGGTGCTGTAATTTGCACTATTTCTGCAAGCGCCATAACTTGTAATGAGGAGCAAGCAAATGGTATATATATCATACCTACATACATATGTAAGGATTTTATAACCACATATAAAAAGGATTAAACAGAACCCTCATTAAATCCATACATTTAACTTTTAGGTAACTTTTGTTATCCCATTTACTAAGGTTGAGATAAGGAACACTTTTTGTTTGCTATTCACAAATAACTTGGATTAATTATATATCAGTTTCGTTTTGGTTTAATTATCTATCTATTATTTTGAGACTGGGTGGATCTACATATTTCATCACATGTATCTGTCAAAAGAAATACATTTAGAAAAAACTTAACTCAGTATTACTCGAATTAGGTTTGAACCTAAAACTTCTTAAATTAATTAACATATTAGCTATTTATTTTCCCACTTGTTTAACCTCAAAATAACATTAGATACACCTTAAAACTTTCATGTTGTCTTAGTACCAACATAAAAAATAAATTCAAATTGAATTTGTTCTTTTAAATTTACTTTTATAAAGCAAATATTAAGTAGCAACAAATTAAAAAAAATTATTAAAATCCAAACTAAAATGTTTAAATAGTTTCCTGTTTTTTTTTTGTCATACCAAACTATATCTACTTCGATCCCAATCACTTAAGTCTTCTCTTCCCCACCATACATGCGCATACGCCCCCTTCTCTTCACTCAATGGAATTTTCTTATGTTCCTCTTCAAGTGCACTTCAATAAGAGAATTTTTCGGTCATTTCCGTTTTTGCGGTTTTCAAATTTGAGAAGACCGAAACCTATCAACACCTTCAAACAGGGTGTTTCTCGAGAGCTAACCTAAACCCTATAATCAAAACCAAACAAAAAATAAAATAATAATAAAAGAAAAAAACTAAAAATGAAAAAAAAAATGGAAAACAAAGGTCCACACACACACACACAAACACGCACACACGCATATCATATCAAATTTCAAGCAGATTTCAATTTGATTTTATATGCCCTTCGGACGAATATATCTCAACCACGCCAGAGACCAGTGAACAGAGAGAGAGAGAGAGAGAGAGAGAGAGAGTTGAGGGGAATTTGGTGAAACGGGGTAGTTCGGTTAGTTTCTACCCAAAAAGGATCTGGTGGGGTGTGTTTCCTGTGGCGGCCGTGTATAAAGCGATTTGTCTTCTTTGTTGTTTACGTTTGGTGTTATAAATTCTCGTCTGCCGTCGTCATAGACGTCTATAAAATTGCCTAAAAATTATTTGCGCATAACAGGGATAATCATAAATCTGGCTAATTGCACTTTATTGGGGTCGCTTGCTTTTGGTCTTTCAGTAGCCTGGTGGTTGGTTGGTTGGTTGGTTGGTTGGTTGGTTGATGCGCCAGGCTCTCCGTGTCCATCGTATTCGGCTTTTGAGGGTAAAATTGAATTTGACATGCCCGTTCATAGAGGCATTAAATCTGAAAATTCTTTATAGTGTCAGGGTAACATATAAATTTACAGCTTACTGACTACGTCGATGCCAGTCATTTGATATGGCTAATGGTGTTATGACACCCATCCAAACCCACACAAGCGCACGAGCTACACACACACACACACACACAAATTTTGGAAATTCAGAAATCGCAGCTAATTATATTTGATTTAAGTTATCAGTTTTAATAATAACCTTTTCCTGAATCTAGTTTTGATTTTATGTGCTTATTAAACCAATGAACTTGGCTTTTTCCTAAAAGAGTTTATAGATTTGAAAGTTGAAAAGGTAAAACTAGAGTTAGCCAAAAGGAAGCTACAACTAGTTTAGTTTAGGCCTTCAGCATATTTGGTTCTCTGTTAGTTTTGTTGATGAAATAGTAAGGATGGAATGAATAAATGATCTAATCATTAGGGGTATCATTTCGTTATTACATATGCTTTCATCACTAGAGACCCAACACAATGCTGACGTAAAAAGATTGTGCAAATTTTTCGATTTATTACAACTGAGAGCTGACACTTAAGTCTGATAACATTCAACATGGAGAAACTTTTGAGTTTTCTACGACACGCAAAGAAATGCAAACCCCTTGGGAAATCGACACACACACACACACACGCCCTCAACCCTTTCATGTTTCAGTCCTCCCCCCTCCTGTCACAGTGTGTTATGGCCCACACCACACATTTCTCACTTTCATGCCCTCCGTTTGCCCTTTTTTCCGGTGACGATAAGTACTTTGGCTCAGTTGTTGTGTTTGTACATGTTATTAATTTCGCGTAAAGGGCGACGTTTTCCTGCTCAACTCGAAAGCAAAAAAAAAAAAAGAAAAAAGAGGGCGAGATGGGCTGTCAATGTGGCCTTAGGGTAGATGCTTGTAGATGGTTGGCTGAATGGATGGATGGCTGCCTAGATGGATGTATATGGATTGCCCAGAGGCAATGTTAGCGGGCGTGTGCTGTCAAATTTGACAAATGTTGACAAATGGTTGGAAAATAATATTCCATCTCTCTCCCTCGCTCCCATTTCTATGCGCTTCTTTTGGAGTTTTCTGTTTTTTTTTTTGAAGGAAAATTAATGCTATTTGCCTTCATTAGTGGCATGTAACCTGAAGCCTTTTGCTGAATTGACATGCGTTTCGCTGGTAGTTCAATAATTTTTTTTCCATTTTGTTTTTTTGCATAACCAGTCAAACCCACTGCCCTACTCCTGCATGTGTGTGTGTGTGTGTGCGTGTCCTGTCAAATCAATCATTGTCTCTGGTTTTATTCTCTTTTTTTTTTTTTGCGGACTTGAGTAATTCTCTTTTTCTGTCTTTTTGTGTTGGGTTCCTTTTGTTATTGACATAAAGCCAGGCCATAATTTTTCATTGCATTGCACACGCATGACATTAATTTTGTTGACAGTTTTCTTTTGCTTCTCTCTGTTTTTTTCTTTTCTGCTTTTGCTGCTGCTGTTCGTGTTGTTGTTATTGCTTATTTTTCCTTTTCGTGTGTCCTGTCATCACGCATTTACATGTGTCATATATGGCAATCCAGGAGAGAGAGAGAGAGGGGAGATTGTGTACGGATTTTGTGGTTGACAATATTTTTTTTTTTTTTCTGTGTCCGTTTTCTTTCTTTTTTTTTTGCACTCTTGTAAATTGTTTGCATGTCCAATAATTCTGCTAGAGTTTTCCGCCATCGTAATTGAAGTTGTCGTTTGTCATTTTTACCAATGTATTCATTTTTTCTTTCTTTCCTTTTTGCCTCGTTTTCTCTGTGCTTCTTGTTTTTTTTTTGGGGGGGGGGGGGTGGTGAGGGTATTGGTTTTTGTCAAGAAATTCATTTCTCTTTGGGGGGATTTTAGCATGTGAACAATTACGAATTTGACATTTATGTCACTTTGACATGGGTTTTAGGGATTCCATTTTGTGAGGGTTAAGTTGGGTACAGAAAGAAATCGAACTATGTATGTGACATCGAAGCTTTTGCACCCTCGAAATATTTAAAATATTTATCTATTTCTTTATATTTTTTATGAAAAACGATTCCTAATTGAATTGAGGTTGATGGAATTATTAAAGATAAGGTTCTTGTGTTTATAGGATGTGTTCTCTATAAAGACTTTATTTCGTTATATCGTTCTTTTTTCATATGAATCATTTTAACTATATGTATATCCTTTCAATTTTCGTCCTATTAGCCATAAGGACACTTGCATTATTCAGAGCTCTGCTGCTTGAAACAAGTTTTTTAAAGCATTTTGACTTTAATAAAGTTCATTTAATAAATTTTCTTAATCTAAAATGATATTAAAAGAATATTTATTAATTAATTCATCAAGCTACCTATCATTTGAGTGAGATTATATATTCATATTCATAGATTCATAGATTTTTAAAAATGGCTTCACTTGACCTTATTACCTAAGGCATTTTTCTTTATAAAGATAAATCTGCTGTTGTATATATCTAAGATCTATTATAGTATCAAATTTTATAGGCCTGTTGTTTATTCTTCGGAGACTTGGTGTCATTTGTCATTGAACTAAACTTCAGTTTCGCAATTTTCTTTTAATTATACAAATGTCTATCATTAATAACTCAGTAAGACAGCCCACAGGTTTCCTCTATTATAAAATTTACAAATCATTAAACTGTATATCGTTTGTGAACCAAAAACCACTTGAAACAGGCTCACAAGATCAAACAGAAACCAAACACCTACCTACCTGCCTATCAAGTGTTCGATATAGGAAAATACTCTCAAAAACTGACATCCGACATGCATAATTTAATAGATTAACGACACGAAAATTGATTTCAATGCCATAAAAGATGTCGAAAATAATCTGAAAGAAACATAAAAACTTTTTATTTTGTTGTTTCTAGTTTTAGTTTTCAAAATTGATAGCTTCCTTTTTCTTTTTTTTTTTTTTTGTGGCGGCGGTGAAATGGAACACCATTTAAGTCATTGAGATTTTATGGAGAAATAATTTTTATGAGCCAACAAAATCAGGTCTAGCATCAATCCGCAGGGAATTCCAACAAGTCAAATGAATCCATTATAGAAACAAGTTCTAATGACTCGCAGTAATTGTCACATTTTGTTAGCTTCCACATTTGATTTGGGTTGAAGTGGCAGCCATCGATCCATAGCCTCGACATATCGTTGTCTAGTTTGTCTCTCTTTCTCTCTCACACACTCTTTTTATGACAATTTCTTTTTTTAATGCAATTTTCTCTAAAATAAAATGTATTTTTTATGACCCAAGAGACAGTGAATGAGATAGAAAAGGAATAAAAAATAACCTGAATACATTTTACGATTGGCTTCCATTTGCTTTTATCTTCGCTTTGATTTTATTTCATATCGTTTATTTAGTCTCTGTGTCTGTGAGTGTATTTCTGGGTGTCTCTGTGTGTGTGTGTGTGTGTCAAAGTTTATATTTTTATTTGTTTCGACAGTAAACTTGATGTGTTTATGACACATCTTGACAGTAAGTAGCTGCCGCGGACTTGGCTACTGTCAGTCAATTTGACCTTTTTTTTCCTCGTCTCTCTATGGTTCTTGCCTTTTGTCTTTTATGTGGGATTCGCTGCTCATCTTAGAGGCTAAGCACCCACTTATATTGTGATCTCTATTGGCTTTAACCTTGTTTCCACAATTGATTGATAGTTCAAGTTTTTCAAAACGCTGAGAAATCGATGTGTGATAAATGGCCACAATTTTTAATTGTATAAAATGAAAATAAACAGTTCTCAAATGATGAGATAAATAAGTTGAATGGCATAAGAAGTCCAACTTATTGTCTAACTCGATGCCAGCATGGCCTTACGGTCTTAAAACACGAAAAATTGTTACGAATCGAAAAAGAATGAAAGCTATAATAGGAATATTTAGAGTTAAGTTAGTAATAAATATTCTTACTTTGTTGGGAAAGCCTGCATAAAAAACAATCGACTATCGGTAATGTAAATAATCGTTTTGAAATCGATAACTTTCACTATTCAACAACACAGTTCGCCCTACAATAAAATTACAACTTGCCTCTTAAATGGGCGAACTCTAAAGCTCTGAAGTTGCGCCCAATCGGAATTTTAACATATGAAGAATGCTTTATTGTAAGAGATTTCCTACAACACTTCAAACCTTCAATAATTATTGAGGCGGAAAACAATCGACTACCACTTTCACGAAATACTTCCATCCCTTTTATCACGAGAGATTCTTTCCAAGACCTCAAACCTTCGATAATTATCGAAATACTTCGATCCCTTTTATCACCATAGATTCTTTTGAAGACCTCAAATCTTCGATAATTATCGAAATACTTCCATCCCTTGTAAAATTGTACAAACTTTCGAAACAGTTTTGCTCTATGATATTTTTAATAATTACTGACAAAATACCTTAACTTTGAACTTTCAAATAAACCCAAATAGAAATCTTGACTAAGCGAACTCTAAACCCTTCGCGTGAATCGCTGCCAGAATTTTTGAAGCTCTTAAAAAGCTGAAATTTACAAGTTCTTATGTCACATGCTGAGAAAACTTGCAAAACAAATTTACAACCGACTCGCTGAGTAGATTTTGTTGTATTTTTTGTTTACCTAACCAAGTGGCCCTAACCCTAGGTCAAGTGTTTTATAGATGTCCGTCAGGGAAAAGCTAAAACCATGAACTTTGACCACAAGTAAAACCAAAAACCAAATGAAACAAAAAAAAAAAACAAGAAGTGTAATTTGAAAATGTTACGAGCTAACTGGCCACTTAACTAGCTGGAAGGTTCTGTTAACGAGCTGTCCTACAAACACGCCGCCAGTCAGTCAGTCAGTTAGTCATTCAGTAAGTTCAGTTAAGCAGTCATGTGTGAAAAGTCAGTTATGGTGGCGGGGTTGTGTGTGGGGGGAGGGGGGGGGGCGAAACCGGTATAGGTTTGGCGCCTTTTGCATTGAAATTAATTTAGCTAGCTTTCAATTATGTGCCACAAACATTCATGCACGGCAACTAAGAGATGTTTAGATGGCGGCGGGAAGTAAGGGGGAAGGGAGTCGAATCCAGGGAGCCAGCATGACATGACAGGCCTGACAACCCCAACAACATATTGACATTTTTGCTATACATTCCACACGGCAGGGAGCCACAAGAGTTATCCCCTCCCGCCCACGGTCTAACCTACTACCTCCTACCCATCCATGAAACTAACATGTGCGAGTGTTTATGTCGGCGTGTCAATTTTCGTTGTTGACGTGTTGCCAGCCAGCCAGCCAGCCAGACTGACTGACTGACTGCCTGCCAGACTAGAGAGACTCTGTCTCGGTCTCAGTTCCAGTTCCAGTCTCAGTTTCGGTGGCAGCGTGTATCCACCATTCACTGTGTATAACAACGTCTCGCATAACGCCCCCAACTTTGACTTGTCGTTGTCGTGGACATATTATTATTAAATTTTACTTTCGCCACTCAATATGGGAAATGTCATCTGTTTATGATGGCTTTTTGACATCTCTCGTTATTGAATATGTTCCTTTGCCTCTTCTACTCACTCTCGTTCCCTCTTCTAGTATAGCGTATCATCGTATGCCGCATTTCTTTTATGATTTCCATTTTTTTCCCGCCCTTCGTCCTCCCACCATGTTTTTTTTTTGTGGCCGCAGACAACTTTTTGATGTATTTTCAATTTTGCGGTTTGGTTTTCCCTTTTTTTTTTTTGCTTTCCTTCAAATAAAAAGTTTGCCTTGAAGTGACTTTCAGCGAAATGTAGAAGGAAAAATAAATCAATTCACCTTTTCTTTATACTCTCTGACATTGTCTGACATAATTCCATTGTATTTTTTATTGATAATGAGGCACGGAAAAACAAGTTACCGCAGGATATTCTATAATTTGTTTGTGAACTCTCTGCACAATTTAGTTGGCTTATATAAAGGCAAGTGGACCATTTCGATTAAATGTATTTCTAATTGATATTCCATATCGTTTTTCACTGGACTTGTAAAGTGATTGTTTATGATTCTTTAGGTCCATTAGAATTAGCATTTATTTATAAATTTCAAAACCTTTTCTTTGCCTTTGTGTATCATTTCCAGGAACTCTGACTATAGATGCCACAAGGTCAGTTCGATACTATTGTTTTCCAAATAACAAATCAGCGGTATATGCATAAAAAAAAAAGTATCCTTTGAAGTAAAGCCGTTTGTATGCAGCAGGAATGTGTGTCACACAGAGAGAGAGAGAGAGAGAGAGAGAGAGAAAACGAGAGAGATTCAAAAACGTAAAAGGAAATGACTGAGCAAAGTTGAGCTTAGGCTTGAATCTGTGACTGAGTTTCAAGCCGAGTTCCGAGACATGACATGACACAAAGCAAAGACGACATTGTCAACCAGAGAGACAGACAGACAGACAGACAGAATGACTGACTTCAAAGTCGGTATGAGGCAGAGGCAATGGTTTAGCTAGCTCTCTCTCTCTCTCTCTCTCTCTCTCAATCTTAGGCTTACTTTACTCCGCCTATACACAGTAGCTGCTGTCAAAGATATTTGTATTTCATTTTGATGATGGCTGACTGACAGACCAACTGAATGACAAACAGACAGACCGACGAGAAAGACGAACCAACTGTCTGAAGAAGATTCAAGCGAATTGGGTAGCCAAAAACAAACACGGTAGCTGCCTAAATAAACGCAAAGCAATCAGGCTGAGTCAGAGATTCGGTTGGTGATTTAAAATAAATATTGGTAGCTGTCACATTGACAGCAAACAAAATGTGATTGTTCCCTGATTGTTGACATTTTGTGTGCTACCGTTCTCAGGGTGCACAGCGAAGACAACAACAACGAAGCGACGGCGGCAACGGCGGCAACCAAGACGGCCTAAAGTCAAAGGGATTCAAAAGATATTAAATTGTCTGCGTCGTTGTCGCATTAATAAGTCTTCGAATCTCTCTTTCGGTTTTGTGGGTCTCGTTTTTTTCCCCCCCTCTCACTCGTTCTCTCTGTCACATCTTCTCAATTGCCAAAAAAAAAAGAAACGCCAACAATGAAAAATTTCAAGCTGTTTTTAAATGTTTTATTGGCTTTTTAATAACGTTTGCACATCAAAAGAGGCCGCACAAGCCAAACCAAAGCAAACCCAACCAAACCAAGCCAAACCATTCGATGTTCGACGATGTCGTTGCTGGCTTCTCTACCAAGTTACGCGCTTCCAGATTCGCTTTGAGAAATGCAAAAGGAAGATATAAATCCTCAAGTGACATGAGTCAAGCTCTTTGTGTGCCTACGCGCCAGTTGCAACTTGAGGGGGGCTGCCGAGGGGCAGGAGCATAAGAAAAAGGATTATACTTTGCTTGATTTATGTGTTGAAACCGTTATAAATTATTTTAAATTAGTTAAGAAATACGAGCGCCAGTTTTTCTAGAACTCAAACATAACTTGTTCCAACACACACACACACACACACACACACACATAGAGAGAGAGAGAGAGAGAGAGATCCACAGATTGCTCAACATTTTCACAATCATTTACTAATTGCTTAGCTACACATATCACCAGCAATACTCGACAATCTTTTCAGATCCATCTGCTAATTTATGTAAAATATACTCAAAAAAAAAACTCATATTCAAAAATGAGACAACAAGAAAACAAAAAAACAAAAAAAAAACACACTTCTGAACACTTCTCAGATCAGAGGAGCTTTGTTGGTGGTCATCGTCAATGGCCAAGTTGAGGCACTCCCCAGTGACTATTTCTTTGTATTGAAAACGATTTGACTTGTTAATGCTATTTGATATGCGATTTTAATTTTCACGACAACTTGCTAAGTGTTCGAGTTTGAAGACTCGTCAAGTGATGCAAACCAAATTGATATGACCGTGTGATAAACATATTAAAGATTTAGCCTGCTCTTTGGGTTTGTGTGCGTGTGTGTGTGTAAGTCCCCACAATGGGATGGGACAAGTAACGTTTTATTAAAAATCATAAAATCTACACGCATCGGCATATCTTCCTTTTGCTTATGCCATAAAAATGTATCATAAAAATCTCCAAGTGCGTTAAAATGCCGCATATGACACTTTATGTCAGTAGTAAAGCTCAACGGAAATCTAAGGTCTGTACTGAATAATAAATGACGGCACTTAAGAAAGTTCCAAGAGTAATAGAATTAAGCTTTTTTCTTTAATTTTATGGAAGTTGATTAAGCATTATTAAATGCCTTCAGACTGCAACAAGAAACCACTTATAAAAGTTCTTAAAATTTGGGTTTCCATTTCTTCTTTTCAAGTTCTTCCTTTTTGGCGACCTTTTAAATGAATAATAATACCAAAGGTTTCTAAGTTCTGCAATATTAGCTAAAATGTCAATTAAGATTTTTTCAGTGGGGCTACGGAGATGATATGTAACTTGGGGTCACTGTGATGGAGAATACACAATTACAACTGATTCGACGGAACCTCAAATTCTATAAATATATAACCAATATAACTTTATTTTATTCATGAACAATATAAACAAAGGTGATCTTAAGAAAATTAAATCTCATTCTGTATATACATAAGACGGCAAATAAAACTTTGGAAATAAGCTTATGTAAAAAAATCTGGAAAATTCCAATCTGTCTGAAACGAAATCCTTGAAATTTTCTTTCTTTTTTACTAGGTATACCATTTAATTATTGATTTTGTTGTTGAGTATTCGTGTTTTCTTTGTCCAATAAAGGCTGCCATTCGGGGTTCTTGAACTTTTTTTGGCTGTCCAGGACGCTCTTTGTCTTCCACATTAAAATTGTTATTTTTGAATTGTTGAAATGACTACCTGTTTGATCTTTTAGATGGAGTGTTTTGGCCAAAAGCTTATACAAATAATTTGTGTGATTTTGCGGCACTTTTCTTTAAACGAAAATAAAAAAGTAATTCTTTTCACATTTGGAGCTTTTTATACAACAAACTGTTTATTTTCAATGTTGTTATCGATAAGTGATCAGCTATAAAACAAGCCGAAAAAGACTTTTCTTTAAGATTCCAAAAATCACAATCTAGAAATAGGATTTTTTTCATTTCCTGATCTATATAAAGTAATTTTTTTTTACAGTACAGTCCTAAGGCCGCCTTAGTTACAACCTTAAGCCCTTGGGAATGGTCACATATACATAAAGTATATGCCACAGATAAGTACAAAACGTTGCCAGCACATTTTTATGTATGTGTGTATAGTACCCCTCCCCCCACCCACCCCCCTTTGCTGGCTGCTTGCTGCGTGCTGCGAGTGCCAAGTGTAATAGAAATAGTTATTAAAAGCATTCAAGACAGCTGGCTGACTACTGAACTATTCGTAATAGTTGGAGTCACAGTTTATGACACTCGCTCGAAGAAAGGATGGGTAGGAGGAGCAGAGATAACCGCATTGAGAGGGACGGGACGAGAGTGGTAAAAACTAGTTACAATTTATGTGCTGGCCATGACAGAGCCACATATGATGCATGAAATGTCATAAAACTGCAATTGCGGCGAAAAAAGAATAAAACAAAATTATCGAACATTTAGCCAAAGCGCTGGGGCTTATCCATGGGTGGTTAGTTTTCATGATGCGAATCCAACAAGGACCTTTTGTTTTTTACGACCATGCGAGAGGCGAGAAGTTAGAGCAGGATGGGGCAGGACAGGCCAAGCCCATGACAGGACGAGAGGAGACAATGTCTCGTTAAGCAATTCACACGTACGACATTAAAGGCACTGATATACATACTTTTAATAGACCAAGGCAGGAGCAGGAGCAGGAGTAGGAACAGGAACAGGAACACTGAAACAGGAGCAAAAGCAGCAGCTAGTACAGGAACAACCCCTAGTCCTACAACGGCAAAGGACACGTTTCGAGGATGCATCATAAATTTGCTGAGTCGTTTTTCTTTTGGCTTTGTTATTTTGTGTTTTTATCTTTCCTCTTTTATTTGTATTCTCGTTGACAAAAGTGGCCAGTAAGTAGTTTAGGGAAACAGGAAACGAAATATGACAGAGCGTTAAATGACCACACACACACACACACAGACATGCACACAGACACAATTCATTGGAAAATCAACAATAGAAATCTGCACAATGCCATAAATTGAGCTCCTCATTCGCTCACTTGAATGAAAACAGAAACAGAAACAGATTGATATCTTTTTAATTGAATGAACAATTTTCAAGAGCATTCGAACTGAAGTAAAAAGTAGTTTTTAGTTTTCTACAGATCAGATTGGACTAACAGCTTATTCAATCATAACTCTTAAATATAAACCATAAATGCATCCATCTTGAACCCAAAAAAAAGTCTATGAAAAGTCTATCTATATTCATTGAAACATTTGAATATTATAAAGTCTTAACTTAAATTTTTTAGACGCTTTTAAAATCCTCTTCTTATTATTTTTTTTTCATAGAATAATTTAAGCAAATTTCTCGCCTAATTTTCCCATCTGTTTGAACTAAAATATTTCCCAGGCATATGCAATTTTTCTTTGTGTATGTGTGCAACCCTTAGTCCAAAGTAACCACATCACTCACTTCAGAATACACTCGAAAAAAAAAAGCTGAGCAATGGCCTAGATGAGTGCACTCCAATTAGGAGAACAGAAACTACGTACATACATACTTCACATCCATAACCAAAAATCAACAACTTTGAAAACTTCAGCAACCACCCAAAAATGGATTTTTGGCTTTCTTTGTGGGGGGAATGCCAGATGATTGACGTGACACTAAATGACGGCCTGAAGGCCTGACGGCACAATAAGTTTGACAATGTGTCTAATGAATGCCAGATTCAGTTTCAGTTTTGAGTTTTTAAAACTTGTTTGAAGGAAGAGCAACGAGTTATATGGCTTTTCCACTGCGGTTAATTGATGGCCAAGCTAACGAGGCATTTTCCTTTTTTGTTTTTTGTTTTGCTTCTAAATATATTTTCAACGCTTGAACTTTCTGGTAGCGTTCACAGGTAATAAATTGCCTGATTATCAACACTTGGACTAATTAAAAATGCATATAGTCGGTAGTTCAAAGCGTTTTATTAATCGCCGGCATTAGATTTAAATGTGTGGGATGGCTAATGCCCGAATCCCCGGCGATGTCTTGTAATAATCGTAAACTATTTCAGGAAAAAAAATAAAAAAACAACACAGAAGACCAGAAGACAGGCAACTACATGGATTGCGCTTCGCTTCGGTCTGCATCGTGCATAGGAATGAATGAATATATTTAGGTTCCCTGTACGTGCCTCTTTTTTATGGGTTTTTGATATATGAAAATTATCAAACAAGCGGCGGCCACTTTGTCGGCACATTTTTCTTTCGTTTCAATGCTCTTGATGAAGAAGTGAGGTCGCTTGGCTAGGAAGTTCATGACGTTCAAAAAGGAAAGACCTTTCGACAGAGTTCTTAAACCCTTTTCCTTGTAAACAATGTTAAATAGTCCTTGAAAAAGAACATTTTCGTCTATTTGTAGGATAGGTAGCAAAGGGTATACATAGGTCGGTCTCTTTAAAACGTTTTGCTCATTTGATTTCTTAACTGGCTCTCTTTTCTCTACTTTCGTTTCGTTTTCGCTTGGATTATTAATTTTGATAGCCGCTCCGTTTTGTGTTTATATTTTGCATATAAAATATATAAATGCGAATCAGTTTTTGGGGTATGCGTTGAAAATGATTAACCATAATTTTGTTTTAATATTTTGTAATTGTATAATTTTATGGGCATTTGCATTTCGAATGGTTTGTGCTTGATTCGTCTTCTTCTTTTGTTTCTTTCATTCGTACATTTCATTTCGTTCATTTCGAATTGAATGAATAATTCATATGGCGTATGAGTGATATTTGATTACCACTGCTTTTTATATATTTTCGGGGTGTGGTATCTGTGGTGCTGATGATGAGCATGAGAATGAAAGGTGTGTGTGTGTGTGTACAGTCGGTGGGATGTGATTGAGGTGAAGGTGTGTAGGATGGCAATTTTATTTTACTATAATGTGGAAATGTTTATAGGAAACTGTTTAAGTATCTTATTTATCTTCATTGACGGTTTGGTTGCTTCATGTTTTCATTTTCAGAAAAGGCTAGCGCGCAGCTGTTGCTATACGATTTTAACTAGCCAATGGAATGTGGGATTCGACTGCACTTAAAAACTTTTAGAAAAAAAAGGGTACACAAAGAACTCACATCTTTCCAACTGGTTAGAGTATTAAACGAACGGTTAGTCGTTTACTTGTCTGTTAAATTAATGTGTATGCGCTTCAGTTACTAAATCCCTTTTATGAAAATATCACACCACAATGAGAAATATGGTCAAAAGAGGAAAAAAAACAAAAAATATGTGTGCACATTTGCCAAATGTGTTTCTCTTTTAATTTTCTTCGAATTTCCGCTGAATTCACAGAACTTGAACGTACATAGATGAAAGCAGATCCATTCGAGCATATACAATTTCAAATTCGAAAACACAGCCAAAAGTAAGAGGAGTAACATAAATTATAGAAAAATGCAATACGCATTTTTGCTTTCAAGCAATTTCCGTACAACTTTTATGGCACTCGAAAAGTGCTTAAATAGGATTTCTTACCAACCAACCAAGCAGCAATCAACAGCAACAGCAACAGCAACCAACCAGCCAACCAACAACACAAATGCAATCAAATCGCAAGTGCCGTCAGCTCTCGAGTTAATGATATACACTCACTTCACTTCACTGGGGCATTATTATTAGGGAGCAGTGGCGAGAAGGGGGTTCTCAAAAGCCCTTGAAGAGGGTTATATATAGAGAACCCTGAAAACAAACACACACACACGCGAAACCCTTCCCCGACTTTGCTGGGCAACATTGTGTCAAGTTTGTGCCAAATTTAAAAAAAAAAAAGGAACCCATTGAAAAAACAATTCAAAAACCCGATTCGTAACGCACCCCTTTCAAAAAAAAAAAAAAAAAAACCAGGAGAGAAAAGAAGAAGAAGAAGCAGATGAAAAGAAGAAGAAATCAAAAGCATTAAGTTGATAAGGGTAACAGAGAGAAAAAAAAAAACAAAGAGAAGGGAATACTATGTGAGTACCGGCACTTAAGCGCGGTTTTCAATGACTGACAACAACCTCACCCCGTGGTTCACTTCACCCCTTCTGGCTCCTTGGATTTTGCGTTTCAATTTCGAATTTTCTATGCGAATTGCATCTTTGTGTGCGTGTGTGTGTGTGAAAACAATTAATCTCTAGACATGAAAATATTTTGTGTTAAATCCCTTAACAATAGCTTAATGCTTCAGTTGTTACATTCCCCTTAACATGATCCTATCTAAATCTTCTAGCTATTTAATTTCCATTAAGCACAACAGCATTAGACTTAGAGGGACTTAACGCCCCCCCCCCCCCCTTCCACTCCCCTTCAAGGTTGTAGCTTACAGATTCCCACGTAAAGCGGCACTTCCGAATCTCAACTTCCTAGAAATTGTTCTTATAAATTTTGACCAAAGAACCGAAACAAAGAATATAATAATAATAATATATATACATATATTTGAAACCTTGAACGCTCTCTGCCTCTTTGTATATTGTCAACAAGGTAAAAAGGCAAAAAGAAAAAAGAAAAAAAAAACCACAGCAGGGTTCCTATGAAAAGGTCCGACTTCAAAGGTTTCAAACCGACAAAACAAAAACCTGAAAAGAAGCAAATCAGACATTGATAAACGTTTGCTCAACTTCAACTTCATTCCATTCATTTTGGACTGGCTTAAAATGTGCAAATATTTTGCACTCGCAAAATTTCTTCATAATTTTAGCGGCACTTTTTTCGATTTTCTTCTCATTTTGCCTCTGTCAAATTAGCCGCAGCAGCAGCAGGATAACAAAGGATAATGACCCACATGCAGCACACTGTGCATAACACACAACGCACATTTGGATGAAAGGTTTTTCGACTGAGCGTGCTAAATGGCATATTGGCTAGGATCAGCTAGTTCGATGGAAATGCAAACAGTTGGAAATTTTCTATACTTATTTTCTCAATTGTGAAAATTGTGAAAATGTGTGTATGTGTGTGTGTGTGTGTGTGTGTGTGCGTGTTTGGTTTCCCAATCTCACTCTTCACAGTGGATCGAAGCATTGGGCGGATGCATTTCAAAAAGGAAAATTGCATAATTGCAGTCAATTCTAAAAAGTCAAACACAATGTCAATAAACGGAAATGAAATGTCAATTCGATACGCCTTTGAGACAAGTCTGAGAATTCTCAGAGCAGTCAACTAACTAACTGACTAATCAAAAGAAAATCTTTAAATAAATAAATGAAATAAATCAAAGAAATTTTAATCAGTTTTAATCGAATTAACTTTTCATTGACTAATTGCCGTTTTTTCTATTCTAACTGTAAATAAACATTTAATAACAAATTGTTTTCTGTTTATAAATATTTTTCATTTTTGTTGATCCGTTTAAATTAACGCGCAAATTATGAAACAAAGTTACACCACAGAAAAAAGTTCTTCACTAAAAAACTACGTAAATTTTTGCTTGTTTGTTGAGTTGCAGTTGAGAGACATGGAGAGAGAGAGAGAGAGAGAGAGAGAGAGAAAGAGCAATGGAGACAGATAGAGAAAGAGCGAAAGAACAGCAGCTAACTGACATTTGACTGTCAGATGCTGTTGGCTCTCATTCGTTAATGTCAGAGGCAAGAGTTAATCTCGCGTGCATTTCACAACAGTCAAGAAGAAGAAGAAGAAGGACTAGGGGGCGAGGGGTAAGGTACGCACTGGCCAGTTGGATATATTGTAATCAAGGTTTTGTTGGTTTTGTTGTTGTTGCCAGTTGCCACTGCGCTGCTGACATGAAACAACAGCCAAAGAGAAAGACCAACAAGCAAAAATCTGCCAACCAACTGCCAGTCGCCAGGACACTGAGAGAAACTCTCACTAAGAAGAATTTAGTCTAGACACGAGTAAGAAATTCCCTTAAACTCATTACAAGTTCCTTTATTTTTCTCAGTGTAATAACTGAACTAACTGATGTACTGGCAACTGGCAAGCAACGTCAGCTGATGGATGGTTGAAAGCCAGGGCCTGCAAAATGAATGAATGACATGGCAGGCATGTGCCCGGGTGGGATTGGGTTCGCTCGGCTCCATCTGCAGCGCCGATTCCAACAGCAACAGCAGCTCGATGCTCGGCACACGCAATGTGTTCAATGATGATGACCAAAAACACAAACATTTCAGAGATACACACACACAGACACACATAGAGAAGGGGCGGGGGGATGAAGGGTGTATTGGGAACTGGTCAGTGGCCAACTGAACTCAACTCAACTGTTCCGTCAGCTGCATTTGCATATGCCTTGCATTTTGGGGCTTGCAGAATGGAGTCTGGCATGCAAAATTGCTTTATGAATTATAAACAATGTCCAGACAGAGGCCCAGAGACAGACACACACACACACAGACACACACACACACACACACACACACAGACACACACAGACACACACAGACACAAACAGAGATAGAGATGGAGACTGAAAGAGCTGCTCGTTAGCTGCAAACTATATTTGTATATTCTGACAATCATCCCCGAGCCTTTCCCCCCCCCCCCTCCCTCCACCTACCGCTTACGTCTTTTGCTATCCCACACTCCTCTATCTCACTGACAGTGATTATGTCGCCAAGTGACATCCATCAGCAGCTGTGTAATTTATTGCCCTGAGCCGAGACCCGAGAGCCGGGAGCCGGGAGCCCTGAGCCCAAAGATTGTGGCCATGCAAACGTGTCTAGAGTTTGTACACAAAATGCATAACAGAAAATGGGTGTGGTTAATTACAGGTGGTGCAATATGCCATAATAACGCAACGATTTAATCACTGACCACCTTATCAAACGGCTAAAGTTAATAGGCTTATGGCTAGCCTGTTCACAAGCTGATTAAATCGTCTGAAAGTCTGAATACTTTTCTGATTCAGATTAAGCTATGATCCGACAAGTTTGGTAAAGAAGACTCCAATCCCACTTGAAATCTAAATAAGTGTATTTCCATTCGACTTGGAATGCAAGCATTTTACTTTGAATTATTTGATCAATCGACTATTAACAAAATTGAATCATACGCCAATTTGCAATTGAAATAGTTCTCAAAGACAATCAAGAGCAGACAAAATGGTTCATTAGTTTTGGCTTGCTACTTATTGGTTTAAGCGAGTAAATTCGATAACCATACAAACCTTACAAATTGAGCCTGGTTTGATCTCAAGATTTCCTGTAAATAGATAGAGAAAACAAATGATATTATTGATTGACTCAATCAGGCCTTAAAACTTCGATTTTTCCTTTTAATAGTAATTAGTTTATTTTAGTAATTTGCAAAGCTTTAATTAATTAAGTTTGGCATATCACTTAGTTTAAACGCTTTTTGTATTTACAATCTCGCCAAGAATTTGGATTAACTTTTCCTTTTAACTCTTTGTAAGTAGAGACACATTTGGCCCATGGCCTGACTGACTTTGGCACGACTTTGGCGTTGACTTTGGCCCATTTGACTGACTCTGACTGTGGCTCTTGCTTAAACTCGTCTCGTCTCCTCAACGAGCCAAGAGGAGCTGGCAAGACATAGTGTGGCAGCCCGTAATTTGAAATGAAAATTAATGACATGCAATCAATTTTCGTAGTCGTTGTTATTTGTTATTTTGATGACTTGCCTTGTACACTCTTTTCTGCCTCGCTCTCTCATTTGTCAAGAGCAAAACAATTGCCAGCATGAAAATGAAATATTATGTATGTCTGGCTTGGAGTGTGATGGCATGATGAGGAAAAGCGAGAAAAATGAAGAGAAAGAGAGAGAATGAGCGAGTCCTTAACCGAACCGCAATATGCTTAAGTTGTGGTTATTTATTGTCTGCATAGTTCGCAACGAACGAAAAGTGGAAAGCGCAAGAATTTTTTCATATTTTCTCCTTACCTCCCAAAAAAACCAAAAGAAAAAAAACACAAAAATTTGGTTTGGAGTTTTCCCCTGATTCGTATCGACATATTTTGCCCGCATTTTGTATTCCGGCTGTCAACGCCAAAAGTTCAGGACCTTCTGGACGGCTGGATGGCTGAATGACTGACGTGAGCTTACGTTTCCATTCGGCCTTATGCCGCCTGCGCCCGCCACCCCTCTTTTTCAGGCTGATTGATGGGCGACAGCAAAAAAGTTGGCACTTGCTTTTGCTGTTGTGTCGATTACACCCATTCCATGGCCATTGCCAACTCTCTTTTAGCCTCAGCTCCTTCTAGAAGCAAAAAAAAAAAAGTTTTCATGTTGGAAAACCGAAAAACGAAATGAGAATGTAGAAAACACTAACCGAAATAAGTCATCGCGTGCAGTGTAGACATCAAGTCAAAGTTAAGATTGATTAGTTATTGAAAAATGCTTCTCTCATCGTTCTATTGGTTGGTGGTTGAGAGACAGCAGATGGCAATGGCCAAAAGATGATACCCATTAACCTCAGGGTCTGAGTATTCCAGAGTGTTCCAGAGATGAAAAACAGCTTTAGGTCAAATTGGAGTTCTATTCGAAAAGTTAATTTTATGAGAAGGATCAACAGGGGCAACGGTTGATCATAATAATCGATAGTTAATCGATTGTTTTTATCGACTTTTTAATAGCAAGTTGAAAAGGCTATAAAAAATCGAGAAAATCTCAATGCAACCCACAGGAAGAAGCTAAATTTGAAGCCGAGTAATATTTTCTTTATTTCAACACTCAATTTTTTTTGAGTGTAATCACTTGCTTGTCACACACACACACACACACACACACACACACACACACACACACACACACTCATTACTTGCTCCACCAAAAAAGTGAAAATAAGTCATAATGATTTTTGATCGATGCGTCAAGACGAAGGCGTCAACGAATCATTAACAAAATCAAACCCCACCGCCCCCCTAAAACACATTGCGCCAACCCCAACCAATGTCAACCCTCGCCATCTCCCTAACCCACCTACCTGCCCCTTTTGCTATCTCTCAGTGCATAATCATTTTTAATAAATAATTTTTCGCCCCACCAAAAAGAAAGACCTTCAAGTTGAATTTTTTTTTTTTTTGCTGTTGTTGTTGTTGTTGTTGGTTGGCATAATGACAGCATGACAGGATAAATTACTGCCAAATGAATGAGGCAAAATAAGTCTTAAGCGACAGTCAGACAGCCACGCCCACTTTGGCACTGGCAAAAGCCAAACATCAGTTTTTCTTTTCCCCATTTTCGGTTCTCTCATTCTCTCTGTTGTGTAATTTACCACCAACAATCGAGAGAGAGAGAGAGAGAAAACTGCGACGCCCGCATGGGTAAAATTAATAGGCATAATAATTTTTTGACAGCACACCCAAGGATAACAGTCAGAAGGAATGGCGGGCAGGCGAACTGGCAGTCAAGTCATCCAAGAGTCCTTTGCATGCGGTGGTAGTATATACTTTTCCCCCATCCCCACCACTCCGCCCCTCGTCATCATCACACTCTTCGTTTTCCCTTCATTCGGTTTACTTGACTGACAGGCAGGTTGATGATAAATGATGTCGCTGATGTTGGTCTTGGTCGATCGCCCGTCGCCCGTGGCCCTCACACTCACACTCACCCTCGCCCTTATCCTCGCACTCTTTGCCTCTTTGCCATGTCATGGAGGCAATCATTTGGTTTGCTCCTCTATCACTTTTCCACTGACAGTCAGTTGTTGCCTGATTACTTTGATGACGTTGCCACATATTCATTTTTTTTTCCCCCTTTCTACTTTTGGGTTTTTTTCTTCTCTACTAGGTGGTGGAGAGGAGGGGCAAGGGGGGGGGGGGAGAGAGAAATTCATAATTTTATGCTTTCTCATTTTTTTGGCATTCATTATACCCTAAGGCATAAAATTGTTAAAAAGGTATAATAGTAAGCCATTTATTACGAGAGAGAAAAAAACTAATGAAATCTTAAGAAGGGAACTTGGATATCAAAACCAATAAAGTAAAGAAGGTATAATAGAAATTTAAGTAGGAAAATTCGATATCTAAGGACTTTCAAAATAAAGTCGCCAAATCTTTGAATTTTTGTTCTCATTCTATTGAAGGGTATTTCAGTTTCGTTGGAATTTCATTGTAAAATTTCTTCCATACACAGAATATTTATTTGATATGTTGGTGTTAGCACAAAAGTTGAATAATTAATTGATGAAATGTTGTGCGTGTGTGTGCGTGTGTCGCTTTGACAATGAGTGATTGGTTTCCATTTGCCATTTCTCTGCCAACTCCTACTAGTCTATGGACATAAACTTATGAGTATTGAAAACAAAAAAAAAACCAAGAAATAAAAATGGTAAGAGTCGAAAGTAATCTATAAATTATATGCCTAGTCATCAGGATCTAATTTATCAGTCCCCAAGGTTTACTGTGTTTTCCACGATGTGTCAATTTAAAGTGTGAGAAAATTGCTTGAGATGGATGATAAATGATGACGATGATGATGAGCAGAGAGAATTTAATTAGTGCGCTCTGAAGGATGTGTGAAAATAGCATTGGACTAGAGGAATTTTTTGTAAAAAATTGCAATATATTCAATTAAAAATTTTGCCATTTATCCATTTTTTTGCTCTTTTGTTTTAGGCATTGACCAAATTTAGTTCACAATTGCAATTTTATTCGCTTGCATTTATAAATCGATTAACACAGCCAACAAATGCAATAAAATTAGTTCTACTCACTAAACACTGCAAAAATAAAGCTAAATTGCCACCGGAAATATACTTTTAGTTGCCTAATTAAGGCCAGAGATATTTTAGTTAGTTCGCTGGCACTTAAAGGCAGGGAAAACAAAAACATTTTATGAATTTGGTTTGGTTTAGCGATTCATTTAAAAGAATTCAGAAAAGGAAGTTTTAAGTGGCTCTCTCTCTCTCTCTCTCTCTCGATAAGTTGGAATTGCGTATTTTTGAACTAAAGTTAACACAAAGAAAAATATTGAATATGTTTCAATAGAGTGACAATAGAGTCTCAGGGCTAAAACAATGCAATCTTCCATACATTTTATGCACTTCATAAAACTCTCTAGTCCAGAGACCATAAATAAAACAATTGAGTGGAAAGGCATAAATCAAACACTTAATACAATAGTTTCCGCTTTTATTATTATTATTATATATTGTTCTTTGCTTTTGTGTGTGTGTGTGTGTGTGTTGGTTCATTTCATAGAAGTTGGCTTTGGCATTCGAGCATTCGCATAAAATTGCCATAAATTAAAATAACAGTAAAATAAACCATTCAGATATGCGGGGTAAGCTTGCAAATTAGCATACAAACTGTCGGGCAGAAGAATAACAACAACAACAACAAAGAAAAAAAAAATAATAATAATAAAATTGAAAGAATCAAGAAAAAAGAAAAAGCCCAGTGGAAAAAGCAGATAAAGTCGCACGATAATATTAATATGTAGCTCACTTAATCATAAATGCCTGACGACATGCAAAATGGTGTACGAGGGTTCCGTAACGGAGATCCCTCCCTCCCCGTTCGCCTACCACATCACAACCCAACTAGTTAGTCTTTGAAATGCCTAGTGGCTAGGCACAAGTTGCATGTTGCTAACTAGTTAATAATAATGTTTTAGTATAAAAAACGAAACGAAGCAAGAAAAAATAGTGCCAACCTCCATGACGCATTGCATGACATGCCTATCGAATAGACTTGCCACCTTAACTGGGAACTAAACTAAGGCATACCAAATTGAAGGCCTAACAAAACTGACCTCCCCACACCGCCCACACCCACCACCCACCACCTACCGCTAACCTTGTGGAAAAGCCCCTCTTTCACTTCTACTCACTTTTTGTGTCGTGGCAGACATTTTTCATTTTCATTGTGTAATTTATGACCAGCACTTTTCGAGGCAATCAGCCAAGCGTTAATCGTCGTTTGACTCGTTTGTTAGGCCCCATACAATTGGTAGTCAGTGTGCAAAGAGAGAGAGAGAGAGAGTCCATAACCTGAAACTGAAACTGAACCTCAAGCTCAAGCTGAACTCGACTTAACTTAACTCAACTGAACTGAACTGAACTGAACTGAGACTGCCACTTTGTCGCATTGTTGTCGTGTGGCTGCTACTGTTTCATTATTATTATGGTTATTATTATTGTAATTTGCAGAAAGACCCATATGTGTGTGTGTGTGTGTGCCACCACGTTGACAGCCTGTCATTTTGCTATCGTTTTGTTTAGTCATACTCGAGAGTCTACCTAGAGTGCGCAATTTGCTGTAGTTTTTTATTTTTCCTGAGCCTCTCTCTCTCTCTCTCTCTCTCCAAGTATTCCATTCTTTAGCTGGTCTACCACTCTTTTACCCTTTTTTTTACCTTTTTTGTTGTCGTTGTTGTTGCCATATTTCATAATTAATTGTAAAATTATACAAAAGACATGTATGCAAAAAAAAAAAATGAACTGTATTGTCGAACAAAGTCATAATTTTTATGCGGTTGTCAGTTTTTATACCCTTACAAAGGGTTTTATAGAATTGATTACATAAGTTGTTGGTCATATAAAGAAAAATACCATCGGAGCCTCCAAGAGTTTAAAAAATGTGATTTGGCTATATACTATATTACTTTTAGAATGTTAATTATTACGATGTAAAGTAATGTTAACAAAATTTGATATCTAATGTTTTTATTTAGAAAAAATCTACTAGATCATTATAATAAGATGGGTTCTTAAGTAAAAATTCAGTCAATAAACTTCATTCAAGTCTGCACTAGTTTTTAAAGTTGTTCCTAACCAAGTTACGCGTTTAAAAAGTGAGGCAAAAATATAATACTCACAAAAAGTTAAGAACATAGAATCATGGAAGTCCTCAAATGAGGCTAGCAGCTAAATTATCTAACCAAAAAAGGTAACAACTTCTATAGAAATAGTTCCTAAACTAATAGAAAATTTGATAAACCTAATTGCCAGTTTCCAGTTGGCCAAGTGTTGCTTGTCACCTTAAGAAAATCCAAGCATTATATTTAATAAAGCTCTGACAAATAAATTAAACGATTATATATTTCCTAAATTAAATAAATTGCCAACAAAATGCCACCGAAGAAGAAGGGAAAGAAAAAGGACAAGGATGTGAACAAAATGGCCATGGTGGATCGCACCTTCTATGAGCTGACCATAACCGATTTAAATCAAAAGATAGCCCGCCTTCGCTCTCATGTGTCTGGCCTAGATGAATCCAATGTTGGATTAACGGAGAAGCTGCGCGAGATCGAGACCGATCGCACGGATGTGGCAGCCCATTTGGAACGCCTATTAGCTGATCGGAATAATAGCATAATAGAGCTGGAGGAGCAAGTCGTGGAGCTAACCAAAGAGCGTGAGGAAGAGAATCAAATTGCTGAGGAGAAAATAAATGACCTGGAGGCCAAGTACAAGGCCATGCACGATCAGCTTAGTTCAGAGATCAAATTGCTTAATGGTAAACTAAATTCACTGGATGAGTTTCGTCTACAACGCGATATATTGCTGGCCAAATTCGATAGGCAGGAGGCCGATCTCAAGGAGAAGGAGAAAGAGCAAAAGGAGGCTCTCTACAATATGGAGCAGAAGGCGGTGGTCGAAAAGGATGCCCTCAAGAAGGAAGTCGAACAGAAATTGCTACAAGTATCCGAGGATTTTACCCGTTCCAGTGAGATACGAAATGCTGGCTATACCCGTCGCCTGATACGCGAGAATATTGCTCTGCAAAAGGAGATTGACTTGCTGGTAATGTCCCAGATCAAACTCCAGCAGCAGTACAACAATCAAAAGGAGAAGCACAAGGAGATGGGCGAACAGTACAGTGCTCTGGATCAAATCAAAAACGAATTGGTACGCAATTCGGTGAACAAAATTAAAATAATCGAAGGTCTGACCACCAACTACGAGAAGCTGAAGGCGAAATACGTGGAAGTTCTGCGCTACCGGAAGGCCTACGAGAACCAGCAGCAGGCAGAGCAGTGTGAACAGGTCAAGCAGAAGGATGTGTTCGCCAAATTGAGGGCTCTGTCCAAGCGCATGGAGATCATGACTTTGGAGAACAAGCATCTGGTGGTTACCCACGAACAGCACGAGATGGAGATACTTCGATTAAGGGGAATCATTCAGCAGATAAAGGTGACAGTCCGCGATGCCATTATAGCCGAAAAGAGCGCCAAATTGTTCCCCGAGCGACTGATCATAGCCAATTTGGATACCCCCGAGGTCATTGAGGAAGTCCGCGAGGATGCCATGGCTCTTTGTAAATTGACTCGCATTGATTTGCTCTCCAAGCTAATGAACATTGTCAGCTCCCATTCTGAGGAGTTGCCTCGCACTCCTTCCATTGGTTCAATTGGCAGTGCCACCTCATCGATCTATGCGCCGGGTAAAATGGGCTTTATGCCACATAAGCCTAAACCCACACCCCAAGAAATATTCCGCAGCGAGGTTGTCGATCAAATTGTGGAGATTCCCGACTATTTGCAGAAGCACCGCGAGAAGCTCAAGGCCCAGGAGCGAAAGAGAGTTGGCGATGAGTGCTCTATTATCGATGTGGAATTCGGAACTACTCTCTATGTGTCGTCGTCGCGCGAAGATGATCTTGTTGAAATGGAGGAGGAACCTCTCGAGGAGCCCGAAGGATCTACCAGCTCAATGTCAATTCAAAGGGTCAGCGCCACCGAAGGCAGTGCTTCGCCGCCAGCCACAGCACCGCTGGTCAGAGAAAAATCCGTGGAAGCCATCAGGGATGGCACCGATACCAAATCCGTACGCAGCATTATTACGCTTACCACTCAGACAACTGGCGTAACTGCAACCGGACAATCGGGCGAAGAGGACTCTCTCGGAGAGGAGGAGGAAGGCGGTGACTTTGAAATAAATCTATTTTACTAAAGAAGTTTTCTGTTATGTCATAATAAAATTTGTGTTCCCGCTCATAACGCTCCAGAGTATGTAAGAGCATTCATTTGGCGACTATGCGAATGAACGCAGTCGTCGCATCCCTCCCCCCGCATATACATATTTATTTATTGTTCGCGCAGTGTCGGCATTCCTTTTGCAACTCCAGCCAAGTCGTCCATTTGCCGCATAACTAATCGCCACACAATGTGGCATGGCTCTTACAATTCACAGAAATTAATTGGTTTCACTGTGTCTGGCAGCGACGACTCATGCAAAACGGAAGGAACTACTTGCGGCCAACGGACAAGGGACAAAGGGGGAACGCGGACTGACTGACTACATAAAAGTTGTGTAAAAATCATGACCGGGCCAATGCAAATCGGAAGTGAGCTCAACACCTGCTAAGAACTTTGAGGGCAAACCGAAATGTTAGACGAATAAAGGCGAAACCATAACATGCAAGCACCTCCCCCCCCTCCCGGCCAAAGGCATCGAATGTGGGTCCTCAACTTCAACTTCAGCTTCAACTTCAACTTCAACTGCGACTCCTATGCCATGTGAAAAGCAACTGTCATTGCCGTGTTGCAAAGGTGGGAGGTAACGTGTCAGCTGTCAATTTGTATTTGATATGTCGTCACTATGGCGGTTAGTCCCTCCTGCCACCCCTCAATAAACACACACACACACACACAGACACACAAATCACAACAAATAAACGGCAATTGACAGCGACAAGTAGATTCCCGATAAGAGTGGGCGGCAAACGATAGACTTTCCGCACAGTAGTTGCTCAATAAGTAAATTGAGCAAAAATTTATGGGAAGGATTCCATATATGGAAAGTAACCTGCTAAAGTCTTTTATTGTTTAACAAAACTTTTGACTTTTTAACTAATTCCCAATCGATTAACGATAGTGAAAGCGTTTGTATCTGTTATCGATGAAGGCTAAAGGATTCGATATATGGAAAGTAACCTGCTAAAGTCTTTTATTGTTAAACAAAACTTTTGACTTTTTAACTAATTCCCAATCGATTAACGATAGTGACAGCGTTTGTATCTGTTATCGATGAAGGATCAAGGATTCCATATATGGAAGGTAACCTGCTAAAGTCTTTTATTGTTAAACAAAACTTCTGACTTTTTAACTAATTCCCAATCGATAAACGATAGTGACAGCGTTTGTATCTGTTATCGATCAATTGTGTCTATCATCTCTAGCAAAGATTTTAACAAACCAAACTAAAATGTTTCATTCTAGAATAAATCGATAAAAAAAGATCTCACCACAAATAATTTACATCGATTTCAAGTGTTCTTAACTCAAAACTTTCTAATTAAATTCAGTTAAATAATTTGTTGTTTAAAAATATAAATGACCTAATGAAAATGACAAATTAAACTCTGAACCCAAAAATCAAGTGAAATATTTTTGAAAAAATTTATGTAGCCGTTTATAAGAGAACTTTATATCCATAAATTTATTGAAATAAAACTAGCCATAAATTTAGCAATCTACATTTTTTTTTGTTTTTTCTATTTTATTAGCTAATTCTCGTTAACGAGCCTCCACTGTGCCATTTCTCTTGTGCCTTCTAATCTGAGGTCACTTGGCGCAATTGAACTTTGTCGCTGTGGCAATTGAAGAGGAATATTTTCACTCCACTTCCACTGCTAAAAGCCCGTGTCAAGACACTTTATTTGTCTTATTTATTTATGTTTATATGTTCTTCTTAGAGCTCTCTGTTTAGTCTTTGTCACTTCCCCCTCTACGCAGTTTCTCTTACTCGCCCTACCTCTCTGTCTGTCCCGGAGCATTGCTAAATTAGTTGCACGTCCGTATTTTTTTTTTTTTTTTTCTTCTTATTCGAATGGGAGTGCTCCATTTATACCCCACAAACTACGAAAGTCTCTCAGCAGCTGTGCCTAATTTATTTCACTGGACGTGCCCCCGTTTTGTTCGATGGCCCCCTGCCCATCTACCACCTACCCCCTGCGCTCACATTTAAACTATATACTTGTACACTTCGCATTGAATCAACCGAAAACCCGAAAAACCGAAAATGAATCCACAAAGTTGGAAGATTTATTTCATTCTGAAGCACATTAAAATTTTACAAATTGCTTAAATCAAATAAATTGCTGCGTTTATGGTGATAAATTGGGTTAAAGAGCAATGTTTTTTTTTTTGGGGTTTTATCGGTTTCATTCAAATTTGTGCTTCGAGTCGAACCAAAAAAAAAACACTTTGACTAAATCTAAAATGAATCAATCTCGAAAAATATCTCAACTCTCTACTCTACTCTACTCTAAAATTGATGCAGTTAATGTAAGACACAAGACGAGGTTTTTTTTAACTTCCGATAACTATAACCATCTAACGTAGTACATATAATTCAGTCACCTAAATGACAATGTTTTTTTTTATTCAGTTTTATGTTTTGCTTTTGCTTTGCATAATGTGGACGAAGAGAAGGAAAACTTAATGACTTGACATCTGCAGACATGGGCCACCATAATACTTTGTATGTAAATTTCGCCAATAAAGTAATTTCTTTTAATGAGCCGCATGCTAGCCAGCCAGAAGCTGAGCCAGAAGCCACATAAAGTAACAAAATGAATTAGGCCCCGACATGCTGATGGGCCCCTATCAAGCTACAAAAAAAAAAAAAAAAAAAACGAAGTTTGGATGCGCGGAAGTAATTGAGTTAAATATGCACAAGATGACAGCATAAATTATGTGCACAGCTAGAAAGAAAGGGAACACGAAGAGCAGAGAAGATAGAGAACAAAAAACGAAAAAAAAAGAGTTAAATGTGTGGTGGTAAAAGAAGAAATTAAAAAAAAAAAAACAAAACCCCGCCACCATTCCAGGCCAGATCCGACCAGACTCAGTCACAATTCAGCAGCAAAGGGCCAACAAATGAGGGGAAACTACGTAACTACTTATCAACAGCATGGGAAATTGGTAGTGCACTTAAGAATTTATTCTCGTATAAGGGTTGTCGGCCGAATATGTTTGTATATATGTATGTATGTAGTACATACTATGTACATATATCTGCCACTCGAAAAAGTATGCATAACAAATTTTTGATAATGAACTATGAAATTTTGGTATGGAAACCTACCAGAAATCTCTCACTCACTGCGTCGTTTCACATGTCACAAAAGTTGAAAGCGACTGTCATAAATATTAAAATAACAATTATTGCCAGTTAAAGAAAAAAAAGGGGTTTACCCTTCTTGCCCTATGCGAGAATGGCAACTGTTTTGCATAACTCACTGAAATGCCTTGCTTACCGGAAAACGTTTCTCATTTATCAATTGTCATAAATTCAAGTTGAAAATAACAAAAAAAAATACAATCTTTAGAATCAACACTTGAGCATGAGTTTTTGCACAAAATTAAAGCAAATTATATGGTTATAATGTGGGAATTATGTAGTGAACCTCTTGAAAAAAAAACCCCCCTAATAGATGACATCGCGACATGGAATAAGTTTCTTAAGCAAAACAGTTCCATATAGTACAAGAAATGCTTTAAAGAAATCATTTAAGTTAAAGATTATGTTTCATATTGCCAACTGCACTTTACAGTAAAAAAAAAAACATCTAAATGCCCAAATGTATAACATTTTAATAAGCGCGCACCTTGTCACCTTTGGGCCTCAGTGGCCAAATTATTGGCAAGAGGATTGGGATGGGCCTTAAGCAGATGCTGTAGGAAGGGCCAGGTTTTTATATAGAACTATGTTCCGTACGAACCAGCCTGCTCTTATGATACGATAACAGTCAACGGACAGCTTAGTATTTTTCTTAAAAATTCATTAATCACACTTTATTCTTCATAGTCAGCTATTAATTGGGCTTCAGTTTACCTAAAGTATTACTTATACACGCGAAATATCTTTGAAACTTTTACACACTTTATTCTTTATAATATTTGCTTCTTATCTAACGAGAGTTTCTAAATATAGACAAATTTATCATACAAAACACAAATTTTTCGTTTTCTAATTGACTTTTTGTTCGAATTGTCTTTTAACTTTTAAAGAATTTTCTCTTCTTTTTAATATTTATAGTTAAGATGTAATTAATTAATAAATGATGAAAAATATATTTGAGTGATTTATTCTACTTTATTGTTAATAACGGTTTAAAGGACAAAAACTCTTTCACGCTCTCTGCGGAAGTTCCAACCGAAGAAAGCAAATCAGTTTTTTTTGACTTTTAATATTAAGTATATTAAGCTCTGGTTACAAAACTCATTGTAACTTAGAATTAACTCTTTTTTACAATTAAATAATAATAATAATAATGATTTTAAGTTTCTCCGTTGCTTGAGAAAAAGAATTCTCTATCTTATAAATTTAAGTAAAGTATTTCAATAACAGTTTGGCACCTTCTGTTTGAAAAATTTGTCTATATTTTTGTTGGAAAACTTTTCTTAGCCTTAAAAATTTTATAAAAATCTTTTTTGTGTTTCAGTACATTGAGAGAACATACTTTATTTTGGACTTATAAAAACTTTGACTGAACGTAGACAAGCAAAATCTGTTTCATGATGATTTTTTACGATTATTACACATGTGCAAAAATATATATAAACAGATTTTATATATGCATGTACAATAAATACATATGTACATATATAAATATATATACAATACCGTATATATGGAAATGTATTTGGCAAGTTGTTGTTGTTGTTGCTGTTGTTGTTGTTTATGCAAAATTTACGAGCATTGAAGTAAATTTTTAATGCGCTGTAAACGACAAAAGAAACGAATGAAGAAAAATTGTGCGATAAAAACATGAAAAGAAAATGTATTTTCCGTTTTCTTATACTTTTCTTTGCCGCCTTACAAAATAAATCAACTGTGAAGAAGAAAATTTCTATGTGGCAATAAACTGGAACAAGAACAACAATTTTTGGGTTGTTTTCTACAGCAGGAAAAATATGTCAAAAGAATACACACACACACACACACACACACACACTCACACAGAGAGACAGTAAGTTGCCCATAATATGCAAATGAAAACTGTGTGAAAAGCGTTTAAGATTTTTCTGCTTACCCCAAAAACCGTTTTCATGTAAATTAATGGTCAGTTAAGCTGTCAGTTTGGTCAACCGTTTTTGCTTTTGATTGTTGCTGAAAAACACACAAAGAAAAAAAAATACATTCATGTTAATCCGTATATATATATGTACATATGCATGTAAAATAACTCTCATCACAGATTTGTGGTGTTAATTTACTGTAAAATGTCTGAGTGACCAGTGAGTGAGGCAAATTCATCTCACAGTTGCCACGGTAATTAATTGCCTGTGTTTAATTTGGGTTAATTTTATTTATGGCTGCTCGTAATTTACATTTTTAAACAGGAAAAGTGAAAAAAAAAAAAACAAAAGCCAGAGTGGAGAATGAAACAACAACCAAGGACCGAGGGATGGGAATAAAAATACAATTATAAAATCATATTTCACAGTTTTGTTGCCTTTTCTCAGCTGCTCTCTCTCTCTCTCTCCAATCTGCTGCTGCATCTGATGTGGCGCAACACTGACAGGACACTTCTGACAGCGCTGAGACAGCAGGGACTAAGCTTCTGCTAATGTCAACAGCAAACAGTACAAAATGTGCAAGAAAAACAAAACCAAAACCAAACTGAACGAACAAAAGAAAGAAATTCTAACTCATTTTGTGGCAACAACGAAGCACGATTACTCTT
Organism: Drosophila nebulosa; assembly: GCA_024703675.1. NCBI lineage: Eukaryota > Metazoa > Arthropoda > Insecta > Diptera > Drosophilidae > Drosophila > Drosophila nebulosa. The sequence continues at coordinate 2,573,266 of CM045724.1, read as the reverse complement.
TCTTTTTTGGTTAAGGATTTATAGATTTATAGCAGGAACTGTTTTAAGGCTCATTTCACTAGACGAAGCCAAAAGGAAACTAGATCTAGCCCATCGATTGCAATTTTTTATGTATGGTTAATTTTTTTTTTATAGCTCTGCAGAATACTCTTTCTTTTGCTTCGAGCCTGGCAAATATGAAGGAAAGTGACGGCTTGGAGAATGAACTGAAAAAGGAGGATACAAAAAAATGTTAACGAAAAAGAAAAAGGAAACAAAAGCCGTGCCAAGCCAAGCCAAGCCAAGCCAAGCAAGAAGCAACAGTGACAGTGGCACTGGCAGCTCTCTGACACTGACAGTTGTCAACTGCTGTTGTTTGTTTGTCTTTTATTCCTTATTTCTATTTTATTTGCTTTCTCTTGCTCTTCTATATATACATATATATATATCATATATATTTTCTCCTGCTCTTGTGTCTGTTTTTGAGGTTTTTGTCACATTTTTTTTTTTTTGCTACTTTCAAAAAAGCTGCCAACTAGATTTTTCATTAATGTGCACATTGCTCTCTCTTTCTTTCTCTCTCTCTCTCGCTCTTGCTCTCTCGGGACAGTAGTTTTACTATTACTAGTTCGCTTTTTAGTTTTTTGTGATTGCCATTTCCAATCTAGTTCAATCTATATCAAGTCAACTTAGTTCCCTACCTACCTATCTACCACATAGATCCCAATTCTCTGCTGCCATAAATTTCCTTTTAACCAACTCGGTGAGAGGAAGGTGGATCTATGTATGTTTAATGGAAGGGGGTTGCGGGAAGGGGCGAGGAAAAAAAATATCATAAAATACAAAATGAAGTACGCTCGACATGCCTTGGACGCTGTAAAATTTATGTGACAATTTTGTGCAGAATAAATGGTTGTGTACCCACACACACACACACTCTAGGGGGGGCAACAGGGCAAGTATCCCTCATATGATGACCATTTTGCTGCTGGGTAGATTAGCTCCATAAAACCATTTGTAACAGGTGACATGGATCACTCATTTTTACTTTGTTCTTTTGCCCAAAATAAAATAAGTTAATTGAGTTAAAACCTAAAATCAAAATTAAACCAAATTAAAATAAATTTTATTAATGAGTTGAGATCGTTTAAAATTTGTGGTTCTCTAAAAGGATATAGACTATTCCTAAGCTTACCCAAAAATTGGTTTTCTTTTCGGTGTTTTCCTTTTAGACAAAAATTAGTTGGTTTAAAAGGCACACACACACACACACATACACACACACAGATACACCAATTGCATTGACTGAGTGAGACAGAGAGAGTCTCTCCATTCTATTCTCTGAACGGCATTTGGCTTGGCTATTGCCATTCCACAATGCCCACAAAGTGGGTGCCCACTAAAAACTAAACCCCCAACCCCCTGACCTAAGTGGTAGATTGGTGGAATGGTGGGGGGAGGGGGGGGGGGGATGAGCGTGCAGCAGCTTGTGGCTTGGGGGCAACTTCAGCACTTGGTCTCGACGCTTTGGTTGTTGTTGTTGTTCTCGGTCATGTTGCATAAATCTCATTTTGGGCTTTATTTACTCTCAAAATGTCGACATTTGTGCCCACTCTCTCTCTCTCTCTCTCTCTCTCTCTCTCGGGTTTCTAGTAGCTTTTCCTCCTCCTAGCACTACCATTTGCCCACTCTTGCTGGCAAATAAATTCATTTAGTGGCATTTAGTGCCCCTCTTTCACCTTATTGCAGGACCAGGACTAGTCAGGACCTCGTCTATGGTTGTATGTATTGCTCTCTCAGTGTGTGTGTGTGTGTGTGTGTGCATTTTATGGCAGTTTCTGCGTTTTTGTGGCCAAACATGAAGTGAAAATTACACACATACGCACACACACATATGGAAAATGTAGCGCAATTGTTTTGCCCTCTGAAAACAGGAGAAGCGAGCACAGGAAAATTTGGCTTTAGTCGGCAGTTAATTTTCATATTTTCCAGCCACACACACACACACACTGCCACCCCACCCCCTCTGTAGCAGCACTTCCCCAACATAAAAGCTAAAAAGAAAAAAAAAAGAAAAAAAAATCGTTCTGTGAACATTTTGTCGTAAATAAATTTAACAATTTATTTAGATTGCAATGACAGGCGGATGCTATTAAGAGTGAAATTTATGAGACTCACTGTAACTGAACTCCAAATGGAAGCTGCTGCACCAATGAACAAAACGCAGACTCCATAAAAAGAAGTGGCAATTCATATCAAACACTTTCGACTTGGTTTAAATACAAATTCAAATGGCATTTACACCAAAGTCCAATTCGACAATAGCAAAAGCGATTGCCCATCGATAATAATCAGTTTGAAAATTTGAAATGAATCTTAAAATGGCAAGCAAAATCCAATCGCAAGTTTTTGGGCTTCAGGGTAAATGTTTCACAATTTTAACAATATTTTTTAACTCTTTATGGTTTGTTTTTTAACAAAAATATTATATTTATAATTGGCATCTTATTTATTCGAGGCTAAAGCTATTTTATTTATTCAATAATATATGATTTTTCTTTATTTTAGAACTTCTTAAGTGCATTTTTGTAGCTTTTGAAATATGGTCAAGCCTTATTCCTGCTGTGGTCCTCAATACATAGTTAATCAATTGCTTTCTTTTTACCTATTTAGTTTATCATTCTTTGTAGTTCACGTATGGATACATTCATTTTTATTCATTCACTTGATTCATTCATTTAATCAATCAAACCTTAAATAATTTTTTGAATGAATATTTTAGAAATAAAAAAATTGCAAGTGCTTTGGTATAAGGGGTGGAAAGCTATCGATAGTCCAAACAGTGCTTTTGACTGAGAGATGAAAAACTATCGATAGTTCAAACAGTCGATAGTTTCAATCACCTTTTAAAAGTTGTTCGCTTGATGCATAAATAGAAAATACTTCTGATTAACAATGGGAAATGGAAGTAAGAAATTGTCTTAATAATATCCTCAATGAAAAGTTTCGTCTGTTAACTATGCAAACTAAATTTAGTCGCTTTTTTTTTCATATTCCTCGCAATAGTTTTCGAAATCAATGAAAAGCTGTTGATTCCTTATAATTATCCTTACTTATTCTTGGATGAATTATTCTTATTCTATGCAATTTCTTTATTGCATCTATCTTAATAACCTAAATAAACTAAATCCTTATTTTACATGCAGATTACATTTAAAAAACATTATCATTAAATTTTCTATGCATTATAAAATCCTTTCCCTCTGATTAGTCCTACATATATTTTGTAGAGAAAATAGACATGTGAAATATCTGTAATATGAGTTATGCCAAAATGCCAAAACCCTCTTAGTGTTTCTTCTCATAAAAACTGTCTCAGCTAATTAGCTGCTGGAAAATGTGTGGTAACAAATGTTTGAAATTTTGAAATATTACATAACCAACTGTCACATATTGGTTGTTCGACTGAAAGAAAAGAGGGTTATTTTCTGTCAACTGGTAAACTATATATCCGACGCTGATGTATAAAAGAGACCAAAACCAAACAAACAAGGCCTGAGGAAAAGTTTTCGGTTCTCGGTTTTCGTTTTTCGTGTTTTTTTTTTCGTATTTTATTAATGTCTCAAATTACGTACAAATAAATTCGGTAATTTTGTGGGTAATCAGTCAATTTCAGGCAAACAAAGGCAATGGGAACCATAAACGGGGGTTGGGTCGGTTTGAATTGGGTTGGGTTTGGGTTGACAAGATTCATGGGTTCATGTGTTCATGGGGGGGGAGGAGGGGGGATTATACAGGAAGTTTGTTTAACGCACAGTTGGTAGCAAAAAGGGTTGCCAATGAACTGAGTTAGTTAACCCTTTTTACTTGCCACAGGTTCGACGACTTCAACTAAGTTGGCCATAAATTATATTACAAATGTTAGACATAAGTAAATGTATTTCTCAGTCTCTCGTTTCGCTTGTTGGTAATAAATATGTCACTGAAGTTTCTGTTACAAATAAGTGACTCTCTAGCGGTCTATCTGGTCCTAAAAAAAAAGAGAGAGTTCAGGTTTCTTATTAATGGCATTTCGGTCAAGTGCAATGTCAAACTAAATTGAAAATGCATTTCCGGTAGACGAAATTCCAGGAAACAATTGAAAGGACTTTGAATTAGTGTTTCTATTTTTAGATGAATGAATCATAATGCGTACTAAAAGTCTTTCAATAACTTTTAAACAAAACTTTCTATGCTTTCTATTTTCGAATTTGTCTCTCGTCAATTGGCTCAAGTGCACAATTAATTCTTATTTCAAGTGCCGGCGGAAGCTATGGAAAATTATTTCATCTTTTTTTTTTTTCATTTCATATTTTGATGTTTTTCGTGGAACTAATTGAGCGTGTCTCACTTAAAATACACAACTAAGCAGCCTAAACCAACTACCGAGAACTCAATTTACTTTTCATTAAGTCTCAAACAAAAACTCAAAAACCCAACCCAAGACCCTCGAGACACTTGAATGCAGCTCCAATTATGGAAAAACCACTGGAGCTGCTCGCTCTAAGGCAAGCTCAGGCATTCTCATAATGAAAACGTTTAACCTGTCGTCATCAGTCGTTAACATTGAAAATCATTCTACTTCTCCTTCTTATTTTACTTTTATTTTTTCTTTTCTCTCCTTTTAATGCCCTACGCGCGCTATGATCCTTTCGAGGAAGTGTGCAATGTGCCCGACAAAACACTTGAGAGAACGGGCAAACCCAAACGAATGAGAAGGGAAAAAACGCAGCATACTTGAGTAGAAATTGACAGGCACAGGATGAGAGACAGCAGAGAGAAAGAGGGAGAGAGATTTCTGGTTTTCAAGTTGAGTGCATAATACACCTTTTCATTTTACGCGTACCTCTTATACGACTCCTTGTTTGTCATTAATGAGACGTCTTCTTCAGGTTTTGCGGCCCCATTCCTCACCGCTCTCCGCTCTTGCGCTCAGTCACTTTCCACTTCAAGTTGTCAGGGCGCCCCTCTTGATAATGTCCCAGTCGTTTTGGTCTCAGACCCGCCGCTCTCAGTCGTCGTCTCTGGTGTGTTTTGAACATTTTGGGCATTATGTCGCGCCTACTGCGCACCGTTGTTGGCCCTTTGATCTTACGCATCGTTTCTAATTCGATTATAAACGCACACTCCATTCTAAGCATCTTCATTTTCAGCCCGAATGCCTCTCATCCTCATCCTCATTCTCATCCGCATCTTTCTGATGAGTACGCTTCGCGGCTTACTCAATGATGCATTGAAAGTGCCACGAAAATAAAAAAAAAAAAAATGGAAAAGAAAATGAAATGGAAGGGAAGGCCAGGACATGAAGACATTCAAGAACCCGCATCTATATCTCAACTCTCAAGACAACGGGCAAAGTCATGTCAGGTTGGGTGAAAATGAGATGCTTTCACTCTGTTGGTTGGTTGACTTTGTCTATCTCAAGTGAAGGGTTGCTGCTGCTGGGCAAGGGTCATGTCAGTCAGCTGACTAATTATAGAAAAACAAGAGCTTCCTGCTTTTTCTTTTTTTTTTTTTTTTTGGTTGAATTAAATTTGTTTACTTTTGATTTCGAATGATTCAAAGAAGAAAAATAACAACAACGATTTTTAGACAAATTGGCAAAGTGAAAGTTACATATAACAAAATTTTGGCTAACAAATTATCCGGCTTCGGCATCGGATTCTTATAAAGACATAACAAAATTGTAAACGTCAGGACTGGCAGTGCAAATGCTGCGAAACTTCTCAGGATGTTCCTCACACATCAGCTTGATAAATCGAATGGTAATGGAAACGATTATTTTATCGGTGATTTGGTTCTTTTGCAAGATTTCTATAGTGAGTGCCATAATCTTTTCAATGTAATTCAATGATTCAACACCTGCCTTCACATAGACATATTCAAATGCCTGTAGAATCGCTTCAGTATCGTCATATTCTTCGCGCAAGGGCATATGATTTATGAGAGCGGAGAATATTTGCTCCGACTGGACATCATTTCGATTGGTCACCACAAGACGGGCTAAAGCACCGCATATACGATCCAATACAGCCGGTTCGGTCTCTTTGGTTGTTGCTTCGCAAATGCGTTGCAAAATCACGGGCCACGCTTCCGGAGATTTATGTTCACCATAGGCTAATAGCTCACCGAGGCCATAATAACAAGGCTTACGCGCCTTGGCTTCCGTATCTCTGGTCCCGTTCATAAAAATGGGAAAGAGCGAATCGAAATAAGTGACCACTTGGGGGCCCAGATGTTTTATGGCATAGCTTAAAGTATTGTAGACAAGAGACTTTCGTGCGCCAATATTATTATCGAAGGCCCTCTTGAGTATTTTGGAGAGAATAACCAGACCTTTGTCAAAGAAAACAACATATTGTGGCGGTTCCGTGGCATAACCCAATTCGGTAAACAAGAGGGCAGCCAATTCAATTAACTTCTCATCCAGCTTACTGCCCTCGACAGCGGTTTCATTATCCTGCTGTCCTTCAGCGCTTTGACATTTCGTTTTCTCAGCCATTACATTACGGCTGGCCTTGAACATTAGCTTAACGCATGACGGCAAGGGAAGTGCGGCCGCTTGAAGATCGCCAAGAAGATCGATCGTCTCATCTAGCACATTGATAACCACAAAACGTTCCGGATCCTCCTCTATCATGCTATAGAATTTTCGCACCAGAATTTTAGAGGTATGCTCGACTGCCTCCAGATTTCCCAGACGATGAAAAGCTTTCACAAATTCACAGAGAGCTTCAATTGATGCCTTACGTATTCCTCTCATCGGATGCCGAATTACTTTGAAAACATTCTTAAAGGCCGCCTCAAGATAAGGAGCAAATGCATTTCCTGTAGTGTTTGCCAGTTCCTTGAGACAGTATATTGCCTCCTCTTTCTCGACCATAAAATCATTCTCGACTATGTCATCAAAGTCATTGTCGTCGTCGTCGTCGTCAGTATTATCACCACCACCGCCGCCGTCCTTGATGTCCTTGGGAACGGTCAGAATCGAGTTATGTGATATAACCGACAGAACAATGCGATCCATTACTTTGGGCAGATAACCAGCCATGTTCTCCTTGTACACATTGGAAAGTGCTCCAAATAGATTGTAAATGGAAAAACGTACTTCCGGATCATCTGGTCCTTCGGCCAACATCATAAGACAATAGCACATTGAATTATTGCTATAAGGGGCAGCAGCTTCTGGGCCCACATTTCTGATAATCGAAGACCAAGTATGAATTGCTTGAGCACGCAACTTATCAAAGCTCGGATCACAGTCCTTGACCAAATATTCTTGCACTGCGGCCATAACTCGAGAAAAATATGGCAACATAAGCCCCTTATTTGTGCTTGCAATGCCCGCAACAACCCATAGGCCGTACGTTCTCAAGTTAATCGGATAATTGGAATCCAATGTTTCATACAGACATTCCATTACCATTGGCAGCTGTGCCGCAATATTCTGCTCCAAAGATCCACAGCATTTTTCAAAGGCCTCAAATAAGTCTGCCATATGTTCGGGTTCGGGAGCTCCCATCTTCATTTCCATTAATAATTGCCGTAGAAACTGTATAAGTAGACACAATATTTCTGGAGCAAACTTGACCACATCCGGCTGCAGATTCTCCAGGAATTCACCAATCGCAAATAGCGCAGCGCTGCGAACATCAAGCACTGGATCCTCTGTGCCCTGCTTGATAATACGGAGCATACTCTCCAGATAAAGATTGCATATAATTTTGGGGCAGCCCTCCGTTATGGTGCCCATGACGAGATAGGCTGCCCGACGGCGGCAATGATCTGGCGATTGAAGAGCCGGCTCGATTAGTCGAAGTATTGGTGGCATCAGCTTTTCCGGTGATACAGTCATTGCTATATCGTCGAGGATTTGACTGCCAGTATCGGGCAGACTGGACTCATCCATGTCATCATCATCCGGAGGCATGCACATCGCTTCCCACAGAACATTCACAATGGGCTCCAATAAGTTTTGCTGAATTATATCCGTCTTCTTGGCACGGACCAGGGCACCGGCGAACATCAACAGCTGAACGCGTGTGCTCTTCTCGATTTGCTCATTCGTCGCCAGATTCATGGAGAAAGATACCAGGGCTGCGACATCTTGAAACACCTTCGGAGCATATTCGGCAATGCAATTCAATATTTCAAAGATGTTAATAAAACAGTTCTTGTCACCGTGTAAAGCATACTCATGTATTACTTTCATTATCAGAGGCATCGAATTAGTCATTTTCTCGGTGGCTTTCGGATCATTGCCGAGAAATGGTATTAGATATACAATACCCAGGCACATATTGGACACAGTTTCCGAAATTAAACTGTTCTGCGCCACAGCATTGATTAGGACAGTTTCAAACAATTGGCATACATTGAGCATTTGATCCTTGAATTGACATGTATCCGAATCGGCTACGGCCAGAAAAGTGAATGAGCCCATTTCACTGTCCATCGGATCGACTGAGGCGCAGCGTTCGTATATGAATTTCATCACATCACATATCCATTGATCCTTGGTCTCACCAAGATGTCGGACCACAGTGCCCACCACCCGACCGATGGCTTTTCTCACCGTACGCGTTTTCTCTGTAATCATAGCCTGCATTAAATATTGCTTAATACCTGCCTGCTGCTCCGGCGATAGCATCTGCCAGACACCATTATCGTGCAGACGCTTCTCCAGCAGAACGCCCGCCATTTGTCGCACTTCTGGGATTCGAGTCGATGTTATTATCTGGCATAAGTTCCACAAAATATCCGGTTGCTTGTACGCCTCAAATAATTGGTTTGTGGCCACATTTATCCGTTCGCTATCCGGACAAAGGAGTCCATCTATAATATTAGCTATAAGTTGTGTCATATTTTGAGATATTTAAGATATTTGAGAAAAAACATAAAATTAATAAATATTTTTTTACAAATTCTTTGATTTCAAGAGTGTGTTATGTGCTACTGATACGAAGTAAGAATAAAAACTGATTTCCCTTTGGCTTAGCCCCATAAGGCTACAAAATTATGGTTGCTTTGTTTACGAATTTTACTGCAATTCAAAATAAAAATGGCCTACTTTTGTTTTCGAATACAATTTGATTATAATATCGATAACCAGTCCCAACTACTTTTCTTGTTCTCTATAAGTCAAAAGTTTTGTTTCGTTTATCAAAAGGAATCAGACTTGAAAGCTAAACTAAAATCTGGATTTAATTGAGCAAAGATTCGTTTAATGATAACTCGAAGGACACCACAAAAAGTGATATTAAAATCAAAATTATTTAATCCAAAAACCAAGTTTTAAAACAAAAAGTTTAGCACTTTTAATTCGTTTAGTTTGAGTACTTTGAATTTTTTTTTCTTATTTAGAGTTTTGGCAAAATTTGGCAGCACTAATTGCCCAAGCCCAAGCCAAAAACAAACAAATCCTTGAGGAAGAGAAAAAAAAAAACAAAAAACGAAATGAACGGCTTTGTCGTCGGCATTTTTTTGTTGCCTCTGTTGATGGTTCTTCTATCTCGGTTTGTTCTTCTCTGTCTGTCTGTCTGTCTCACTGGTTTGACAGCAAAATTCACACTTCATTTGAGGCATCTCACGCTTATCCAGACGGCCGGGCCGGAGTGCTAATGTAGCGCATAATAATTTTGTACTAAATTAAATAGTGCGTGGGTCGGTGTCTGTCTGTGTCGGAACGATGGATGGTTTTGGATGGATGGTTGAGACGGATTGAGGGTTTTTTTTTATATGTTTGTTTGTCTGTCTGGCTGGGCAACATGTTGCTTCATTTTGTGTGTGTGTGTGATGCCGCCGTTGGTGCCGCAGACACTTGAACGTGAAAAGGATATAATTTAGTTTTTATTACACGAATTTTCTTTTTTGTTTTGTCTTGAGAATTCATCAGGTATGCATGACATGTTCGCTTTACAAGGCAAAGGAGGACCAAAGTCCTTAACAAATTTCCGTTTTGTGTGTGTTAATTTATTGATATGCCGGCTAAATGCGTCACGTGTCTGAGTAGCTGCAAATGTCAAAGTTCTTTTTCAGAATTAGTTTGGAATCAAAACTGAAAATGCTTTGGTCTTTTGCTCAACTGTCACGGTCAAATAAATGACGCGTGACTGTCAGTCAATCCATAAAATCCGCATGAAGCAGTATAGAAATATTTTGTGCCAAACCGCCCTGTCAGACGCAGCAGGCGGCATTCAACAACAGCCAAGGACAAGCAACAACAACAACAACAACAATGAAGCATGGACCTCGAGACACTTTGATAAATGCCTCATAAAATGAGCAATTATCACGTGCAGAGCAGCTGAGCCGAGGACAATTAAAAACCAAACAGCAATCCAAGTACTGTGTGAGCGTCAATAAAATTATTTGTCAAAGTGTCAGGACTAGAACTCTCGGCTCGGCATCTGACCGAGGGTGGGTCACGCCGGCCTCCGTGTGGAGGGAGTGACTTGTCTCAGGAGCATCAACTTTGATGGCTGGCTCACAATGGATTGTATGCCATAAATCAAAGGTAAAGGACGCTTAACGATGTCCTTGATTGACCGCAGTCCCGTTGCTTGATAATTAGTTTGATTCATTCTCATTTTCTCAGCAGAAAATATCTAAAAATTACTGACTTGCTTTTTTAGATGGTCACCAGAGAATCTTTCAATCGATCTCTCACATCTCCAAGCCGAATTCGCTCTTTGGAAAGTTCTGGAAATTGTGGTCCATTAAAAAGTTCCTCCTCCTTTTCATAATGGCTGTCTATCTAAATTTAAGATAATTAATAACCAATAGCAAAATGCCAATAAAATTATATAGATTCCTAATTTATCATTTCGGAATACTGCACGTGTCACAGACGGGGGGAAACTCTTCTCCCATTGTCAGCAACAATGCAGCGATTAATTTCCTAAAAACAAAAATGTAAACTTCTGTTACAGGGTGGCATAGCGAAAAAAAGGAAAGAAAATAATAAAAGCATTGCAAGGATCCTTTTTTACCGTAAAATTTCAATGTCACCATTGGCAGTTGTGCCATTTGCCAATTCTCTTGCTGGTCCCCTCGTCGTAACTATTACGAGATAAATTGTTGTCGATAAATTATCGACAGGCGAGTCTCGGTAGCCGTGGCTCTTCCTTCTCACAGCGTGAGCAAATGTGTATCCCTTCTTACTTCTTTATACTTTTATTTACCGCTCCCCTTCCCGCAGCCATTGTCCGCCATTCCGCATTTTTTGGGCATTTTGTTTTATGTGTTGTGTGTGTGTGTGTGCTTAGGTTGATTTTTTTTTTCCTGAATTTATTGCAGTTTGTTTTTCAATTTTTTAAATGGCATTCATTCGCCTGCTCGAAGTGAATTATTGTTTGTCTTTCATACACGGTGAGGAGGGTGGGGACGTAGCCAGATGAATCGGAAGAGGAAATATTGAATATATGAATGAGCAAATGATCTCATCAGGATATCGTGTGTATGTATCCTCAAAAACCTTTCGAAAACTTTCTAAGACTTTGAAGCGAGATGACAGCTTTCGATAAACTCGATCATGGCTCGACCTACATACCTCGAGAAAGGATCTCTAGTCTAGTCCTTGAAAAGTTTAAAGCTTAAATCACATTTGACTTTTCGCAATTGTTTTTCATTTCATTTTCCGGTTTCTTATAAAGTATTCATGGCCTCAACGACTTGTTCTTAGCCTGGAAAAGCAATTATCGTAGTTTTGCTGCTTACTCTGGGGAATCCTCTGCTCTCGCAGCTCATGCGTAATCCTGATGACGCCAACGACAACAACAAGGACTATGACAACGATGACTTTACCCGTACGAACTACATTCACTTCATATTGCCGTAGATAATGTCAAATTTATTGCATTATTTTTCGCTGCTTTTGCTTTTCCCTCTTTCTGGAGTTTCGTGGTACATGCGTGCCTCATTCTCATTCCAACTTCTGGTGCTGCCCTCCATCACATCCTCCCTCCCCTTTCACGATGTGCTCCTTCTCCTGTTGTTGTGCATAAATCAAAAGGTAAATGGCTGCATTTTTATGACTGCCTTTTCTGGCGTTGTTGCCGCCATCGTCGTCGTCGTCGTCGTTGTCGTCGTCGTCGTTCATCGTTTGCCTTTTGCTTCTGCTTTTATCACACAAACATTTCTGTGATAATAAATGCCATAAAAATGAAGAAATATGTGGTTAATTTTATGTGCTGCGGCGGCAGTTGCTTCCTTTTTATATTCTTCATATAAATGTTTTCGCGGCTACAAATTATACTCTCTCCATTTCGCAGCAGGAAAGCAGGGTATAATGGGCAAAACAATCAAGATTGATCTAACGACCATTCTTCATTGAAGCAGAAAGATATTGTTTCAAATACAATTGTTAACATTTCATTCTAAATATATATGAATCATGATCATGCTACAGGATAATGATAAAGATAAGGCCATTTGATCGTTTGTGATTCTGAAGCCTGAAGGATTCTTCAGCTTGTGGCTTGAATATTTTCGAGAGATTTAAACAATAAGCAAATAACGATTAGCATTTGATGAATAAGGCATTAATATAAAAAAAACCTGCCTAAATAAAAAACATAAGCATACTTTTGGGAGGTATACGAGGTATTCTTTACCTCAATTACTTGGCTTCTCTTTCGTTTTTTTTTTTTCTGCTACTTACATTCCTGCGTGTAATTTATAATATTTTTGTATTATTTATATGCCCCCCTCATACAAACGCTCTCTCTCTCTCTCTCTCGCTCTCTTTCGCACTCTCTCACATTTTGCTAGTAAATAATTCACATACAGCGGAGGCGAAATTTATGATGCTGACAAAGTAGCCGTAAAAAAAAAAATACGAAAGACTGAGAAACAGAGGGAAGGAATGAAACAAAATTTGAAGAATTTTAACGAGAGCAACGAATTTTAAGATACTCTTTTCGCATATAAATTGAGATTGAGAATGTAGTTTGGCTTTGCGTTTCTTTAGTTTGCCATGAAATAGTTATTGTATCCTTACAACTTAGAGGATATATCCTACTTAAGCCTGCAATAAGACAATGCATATTGATTTTGGTATTTAAAGCAAATGAGCAATTGTCTAAGCTGTGGAGGATTCTCTCAAGGATTATCACGATTTTAACAAATAAATCCATCAGAGATATTTGCCAAAGGTTCGAGTCATTGTTTTTACCTGCACAAAGCCATATTACCCAGCTTATCCAGGCATATTTACACAGATTTTAATTTACTGCCAAAGACTTGGCCTTAGCCAGGCAAAAACTACAAAAGCCTTCATACTACACTCTATTCCAGGATTATTAGGTAACAAGGAAAACTAAAATCTCTTGAAAAATATATTACATTTCATTTTCTTCATAAGTAACTTGGGATTTGAAATAAGAAACTTAATCCACAAGTAAATCAGTTGGTAAAACTAAGAGCTTAGTTGTAGTTACGTTTCCTTGAGATCACCAAATGTAAATACTGATTATATTTTTTCAAATGTTTGTCGAATATTCTTGAGTTGATAACAGATGGTTTTTGAAGAAATTTTTATACTTACATTAAGAGGATCATTCTGAGCAGTGATTGTTAGCCAAATTTTTTCTCAAAATCAAGATAGTGGCAAATTTTCTTAAGAAACTCCATAAACAACTAGAATTTTGTTCCTTATGAGCTCTTAAAACAGTCTACTAAGTTCATTGACAATGATGTTATCCTTTAAAATCGGCAAGAATTTAGAACAGGATATCCATATCCATTGTAGAACAAAGAAAAACCATTTGGGACTACATCATTTGAGATAAGCTAATAAATTATGCCTGCATTTTCAGCTAACTACAAACGGAAAACTTTCGACCGCAAAAACAAAAATACAATAAAACAATTAACACACGAATTAAATATTGAGCGATAAAAAGCCATTAAACTATTAAAAAAAAAAAAAACAATACAAGACGGAAGTTTCAAACTCTTCTACATTTGTTATATGTAGATTAATTAACCCACACAAGCACACATGAAAATGGAAATCGAGAAAAATGAGAGGGAAATTCGTTTGGGAAAAACTTTTTGATGCGACAACAAAACAACGATTTCCACTTAAACACTGATGACTTGGGGCTGTGGCAGAGTTGATTGTGGAGGGGTGCGGGGTGATTGTGGAACATAAACAGACCACAGAAGTTAATCGAAAAACGCTAAACAAAAGGCCACAAGAGCAGAACCAAAAGAACCCAAAGAGGAGCAGACATGGAGCTGGGGCAAAACAGATCTGAACTGCGCTGAGTAGGAGAGAGGAGAGAGAAGCGTAGAGGGAGCGTAGAGCGACAAACAAATTAATTTTTATATGACATTAAAACGAGCGAACCGAGGCGATTGTTAAGTGTTGAGTGGTTTTGGTCGAGAAATCTCGGCAAAGACAATGCGACAAGCGGGGAGCATGGCCTCCAATGTTGTCTCTGGTGTTGACAGCAGGCACCGACAAACGATGAGCGAGAAAAAGAGAGAGAGAGAGAGAGAGCGAAACGTAGCGACGGAGAGACAAGAGGAGACGAGACATATGTGCGGAAGATAAGATTAATGTGCGCGCAACCGAAATGATGGTTCTTCCGAAATGTAACTGAGCACGGCTCTCTGGCCCAACTGTTGCTCTCGAAATGAGTGTTGCCGTGTGGCAAAGAGAGTACCTGCCGTTACTTGAATGGCGCATGCGATTTGTGATTGGATAAAAAATACGCCATATTTGAAAATTACCATAGTTCCAACTTGCTCGCACACAGCAGTCGATACTCTTCTAACACATGCGAAGCAACCACAAACCGGTTCTGAGAGAGCAGAGAGCAGAAGAGCTAGCCAGCCACTCACACACACACACACACACACACAGAGAGAGAGAGCCAAAGAGAGTGCAGTGCCTGAGAGTGCCAAAAGCAGCAGCGCTGCTTCTGCCTTCACTTTACTGACAAGTCAGGCAGTCGGAATTCTAAAATTCAGTTCGAGTTTAGCCTTCGTTGCGTTCAGACCTGCTCGAAAGAATAGCGGAAAGCTGAAAACGGTTAAAGCAAAAAAAAAACAAAGTAATACCCCCCAAGTCAATCAATCTGTCATCACAATCAATCACAATTCTTATTTCGTCGAGAGTGTGTCAAGTGTGAAAAAAAAAAAAATTAAGTGCTACATAGAGCCAACAATTTGGCCCAAAAGTGCTATGCCTTATATGCATTACTCAATATAACAAGCAGAGCTAAAATATACTCAAAAAATCACAATAAAGTAAAAGTGAATCGTCTCGCTATCTCATACACAATTTGGATTATTGCCGTCGCACATTTCTGTGGATTACTTCAAAGTTATTTAAACTTATTTTGTGGATTATACTAACCAGAACAACAACTTAAAAATGGTTGTACTGGAAGGAGGCGGTGGCGTTGTTACCATTGGCAACAACCAATATTTGCAACCGGATTATTTGGCTCCATTGCCCACAACGGTTGGTACCTTTTTTTTATGCCCAAAAATGAATCAAATTTTTTGGAAAATATCGAAAAACTCTTGTTCATTTAGTAGTTAAAAGTAAAAAAAGGAAATTAAAATTTCATTTTTCTTTTTGAGTTAAAAATTCCGTTCAAAAAAAAAATCAATTTAGTTATTTTTTTCTCCATTTTTTCTCTTTTTAAGTCCTGAAAATTTCAATTTTTTTGTATTGCAACTTAAGCCTCTAAAATTTTTTGAAGAAATTTTTCCTGAAATTTTGAACTGTTTGCCTTTTAAATTAAAAATGCTTTCTTTACACATTTTTGGCAAGTTAAAAGTTGAAAGCAAACATAAAACATTTTTTTACATTCTCAAACCATTTGATGATTTTTTTTTTTTTTAAATAACAAAGTTTGAGTCGAGAAACTAAAATTGTTTGACGTAAAAAATCTAATTTCAATTTCTTTAAATTTTGTGTTTTTCCTACAGATGGATGCCAAGAAAAGTCCTTTGGCTTTGCTAGCCCAGACTTGCTCACAAATTGGAGCCGATTCATCGGCAGTGAAGCCACTTTTGGCCATGGATAAGAACAAGACAAAATCGGGAACTTGCTCCTCATCGTCCACATCGTCGAGCAGCAGCAGCAGCGCTGAGATATCAGCAGCCAAGTCGCCGCCCACACAAATTCAAGCCAAATCGCCAAAGTCATCGACGCCAATCAGTGCGACCACAGTGAACACCACCACAACAACTACCGGCGGCGGCAGTGAGTCAGTTAAATTGGCCTTCAAGCCGTACGAGACAAATGTGCTTAGTCATCAGAATCAGAATAGTTTCAAGAGCAATTCGTCAAGCACGGCCACTGAAGAGCGGCCCAGCTCAAAGAGTTCGTCCAGTCATGAGACTCGTGTGCCATCGAGAAATAAGTCCAATGCCACGCCCACTGAAATTAAATCGGATGCAGCAGATGCGAGTCGTAAGACAGTATCACCGGCCGGATCGTCTCAACGTGGAGCCAGTCCGATTGTACGTTCCGGAATGGAAGTGCTGAACAATGCCAATGGCACCGCCCAACATCCCAAGGAGATGAGCAGCATGGCAGCAGCGGCTGCGGCAGCGGCAGCTGCCTATAAGGCAGCCGGTGGACCATATGGAGGTCTTAACCCTCTATCGGCCCTGTGCTGTCCCCCAGGCATGGAGCAGCATGCTGCCAATCCAGCATTCCGTCCACCATTCGCCGGCGGCTTCTCCCATCATCATGCAGCCATGTTGGCGGCAGCGGCTGCCAATGGAGGCGGCTATCCGCCAAATGCCGGTGGTGCCGGAGCCCCTGGAGCTGGCCAGCCCAATCCCTATATCACCTATCAGCGCATTAAGACACCAGCCGGCGGAGAGGCCATAGTGCCCGTTTGCAAGGATCCCTATTGCCCCGGTTGCCCCTATTCGGCGCACACACAACAAATGCTAATGGGTGCCCCCTGTCCGGCGGGTTGTACGCAATGCGAGCATCAGAAGTACGGCATGGCCATGGCCAATGCCGCTGCTGCTGCTAGTGGACTGCCGCCATCTCATCCATACTCCCAGGCGGCAGCCGCAGCAGCTGCCAATGCCGCCGCTGCCCGTTCTGCTCCCTACGTCTGCAGTTGGGTGGTCGGCGATGCGTATTGCGGCAAGAGATTCCAGACATCCGACGAACTTTTCACACATCTGCGCACGCACACGGGCAATCTATCGGATCCGGCTGCAGCTGCGGCTGCTCTCGCCCAGTCTCAGGCCCAATCGCTGCTGGGCACACTCTTCCCGCCATCGGCCCTGCGTGCCGGTTATCCCACGCCTCCCTTGAGTCCCATGTCGGCGGCAGCGGCGGCCGCACGTTATCATCCATATGCCAAGCCGCCGGGTGCCATGGTTCAAGGTGGTCCATCGCCATTTGGAGCCGCCGGTGCATTCAATCCGGCAGCGGCAGCTGCAGCAGCCGCTTTGGGTCCCTACTACTCGCCGTATGCCATGTATGGTCAGCGTATGGGTGCAGCCCATCAATAGATATACCAAAAAAAAACAAATGAAAACAGCAGCATTGTTCAACACTAATTTTCAACACTACAAGCTACCAGCTGAATTTCTCCCATAGTGTTGTACACACCAAGGCGTTCTTCAAGACTGTCTCTCTCTCTCACCTTTGCTCCATGGCTAAGCAAAACTTCAAGTTTCGGTTAGGGAAAAGTGTGAAAAAGTGATGCACTTGAAATCTGTGCAAAGTTGTCTAAATCTTTGAAGTTTTGCAACACTGTTTAATCGTTTTCCCCATTGTTATTCAGTTTATTCAGCCATCATTCATTATTTGCACCTTCTTCAACAATGAACAAAAAAAAAAAACAAAAAAACTAAAAATGGTATAAAATTTTGAAACAAATTTCAAAAGTAAATTGATCGATGAATGCTTTCAGCATTGGGCATTCGCTATTCTGTGATACTAAACTGTAGTTTATCGAGCGCTAGTTACATATTTAAGTTTCCACCAAGAAGAATACAGAAAAGATAAAAAAGAACACTTCAGCAAATGGAACACATAATTTCTCATAAAAACACACACACACATACACATAATACCAACAATTATAATTGTCTACAATAATCAATAGTTGATAGTCAATCGGACGAAATGTTAAACGGCTCAGTTCTTTATTTGTCTATATCAATTCTCAAAGTTCAACCAAAGTTTTGTGTTTTTTAAATGACTTCCAATGGATACTTTTGCTTAAATATTTATCAAAAGATAAACATGATTTTGTTTTTAAATTGTTTTAGTTGTAATTGATATATATATATATATATAAATATATAAATATATATATATTTTTGCTTTATTCCTAAGTTGCACTATGAGATAATATTAAAATATGGCATAATTTAAGTCACTTTATGTGTAAAATAAGTATGATTAAACTAAATGTAAACTCCCAGAAATTAAAAGAAAAAGAAACACTACAAAAAAATCCACAAAAATAATAAAAAAAAACAACAACAAATTACAAACAACAAATTAATGAATATTTCATATAATTATGTACTGTGTGTAAATTTGCTATTAGTATGAATAAGATTTGCTAATCACTCAAAAGCCCCCAGCAACAATATATCACAAAAAAAAAAAAAAACCAACAACAACAACAACAATTACATGCAAACCCTTCATTCATACATACATATGAAATGACAAAAAATATACAAAGCAAAAACAATTTTTAAAAATATAAAAGAGCAAACCATTTTGTTTTTATTGAAACTCAATTTCAGCTGAATCATCAGAAGTTTTGCTTCACTTATACAACACAGTTTGGCTCAGCTCAGTTCAATTTAGCTGGTGCCCTCTATCCATAGAGTAAGAGGGTTTATTAAGGTCGCCAAAATGTGTGTAACAGCCATCTAGCCATGTCCGTCTGTCCGCATGAACAACTAGATCTAAGATATAGGAGCCAGGGTCACCAAAAGTTGGACTCGTTTAGTGTGTACGTACACCACGCCCTCTTTTTCTCTCGCAATATTTAAAATATCGTTATGAAATTTGATAAACATATATTTCTTAATAATATGTGTGGGTTAACCAAATTTCATGAAAATCGGATAAAAATAGCTTTTTTACAGGCATTTTCAGTGAGTGAGTGAGATGGCATGCGATTGATATGTGTTAGTTCTTTGCATGCGAGACGAAGAAAAAAATAGGAATAGACATCCAACAAAATATAGCGCCGAGTGTTATAAGGACTGGTAAAGGGTATAACCAATTCGGTGAAGCGACTTGCTTACTTTATTTTCATTATCTGTTCAACAACTATTTCCAATTAAATTTACATAAGTCCAATGCCGCTATAACCTTATCGATTCAATCGAAGTCCCATTACTCGTTTGCATTACGTTAGTACCCCTAGCCTTATCAACGGCAAACCTAATTGTAATAAAAATATAAATAAATATAATAGAATCTATTTCGTAAGCCAAGTGGATGTGGGGTAGAACTGAAAACTTATTGACCAGGCACCAACATGTCATCAAAATCAAAATAGGAATCATCTTGGGTGTACTTTAATCATTTTAAACTTTGCCTCAAATTGGCGACCTTTTAACTTATCATTGAGAAAAGCAAAAGAAAAGTCTTAATTAGTAGTGTCAATTTTTGAAATAATTTCAATTCCCTCAGAAAATCTGAATTTTTAGACGTTTGATGTTTCCTAAAATTAGGAAACCGTTTCGGAACACTTTAAATTCTGTTTTTGTACTGAACACATCTAGCTAAAAAGGCGTTTCCAAGTCCCCCAGGGCAATCATAGGGCCATAGGTTCTGAATAATTGGGTAAAATGGTTCTAATTTTAGAGTGAACTTGATATAAGATGCTCAAGAACTTTTATCTTTGGTCCAAGACAAGTTCGTTAGAACCGTCTACGCTTTGATTTCCATTTACTAAGATTATAGCTGGGAAAGGGACTTAAAAGTAAACTCTTGTTTCTCTCAGTGTATTAGTAAGAAATATTTGTATGTAACCCCTGAATCCCATTGAATTCTCTGTGAAACTTTTTGTGCCCATTGATTTGAAATTAATCTGCTTTTGCATTTTAAAGTCAAATTGCTGACGAAAAACAAATTTCGTATTGTATTTGATATTTCGCTTTTGGAAATCAATGCATAATTTGTATGCAATCCGATTCGAAACGAATTCATCGACCAACTGAAAATCACTCAAATCGAAGAACAAACACAAAAACAAAAAGAAAAACAAAAAGAAAAAGGTGGCATTTGAATTTCATGAAGTGGGCGGCGGTGGGGCGTGTCGAGAGCATTTGCACAAGCAATACGGCCATAAAAACACCCAAACTAAAATTAAAAATCAATAAAAATGGAAACATATTCAGAAAATCAATTGCCAGTCGACTGAAATCAACGAAAAAAATTAAAGAAATAAAATAAAAAAAACAAAAAACAAAAACTCAACGCAACAATCGCGGCTCAACTCAATTCGAGTGTGTGTATCTCATAAATAAATTAATTGTGACAATATTCAATTGATTTGATTTAAAATTATCGCATTCGAGCTGTCAAATGGCGCAACAACAACAACAGCAACAACAACAACAAGCGGGTTTTCAATTGTTTCAACGAACATTTCTTGCCGCTGTCTGATTTGATTTTGATTTTGATGGCCTGGCCTCAATTCTCGCGCATGCGAGACACAGCAAGCAATTCCATTTCAATTTCTACACTAATTTTCTAAGTTTTTTCCAATAATTTTTGTTCGTTTTTTTTTTATCAAAGCTCAGCAATCAGCGCAGCGACAGCAAATGAAGTGCTGAAGTGCTTATAGCTTTTGGGTATACAATATAAATTTGTAATCTAAGTGAGGGGAGAGTATGGAGCGAGGGAGGTGAAGAAGAACTGATTGAAAGATGGTAGAGAGCTGATTGATTTTACGTTGCTCTTGTTCGACAAGTACTTAAAATCAATTGTTGTCAAATCGTTTGAGAATCTTTTGAAAAAACCCATTAACACTCTTCTTTCGGCTTTTCCTATCAATGCTTTGCCAGATAAGTCCTACAACATTAATTGCTCCTACAAAACTGATTATAATGCAAATCAATCCTGGGAAATGAATAATATTATATAACATCAAACTCATCAACACGCCTAATATGAATATCCTTTTACCACAAAGTAAAACCAAAGTAAAATCTAAAATTTCTTATACTCACATAAGAACAGATGGGTTTTAGCCTAAGATTAGCCTAATTCTCAATTCATTAATGTTGGTTGGTAGAGCGTATTGCCGCATCCTTGCCCATTTTTTTTTTAAAGGAACTTCTGACTTAATATGAACAACGCCGGTTCGCTCTCTTTTTCAGCTTCAAAATATCCTTTTAAACGCATAATGTTCTTTTTTGGTAGGTTCATTTAAGCATTTTCTTTCTTTTGTGAAAATGGAAAAAAAGCTTATAATTGAACAGTGTTGTAAAATGCCCCCAAAAAACCTAAGACTTGCCACGACATTTTTTAAAGTTTCCAGTTAAAAAAAAATAAGTATAGATGAAAGCACACAATAAAAATCGGTAGTAAAAATGATTTATCAGTTTCAATTCAATAGTAAAAGTTTTTGAGAAAAAGAACTAAAACAGAAATTAGCTACAGTAGTAAAAGGAGTAAAGTTCGTGCTTATCTTCAACGCGCTAGTACAGTGAAATCCCTTGAAAACCAACCTTTAACGAGCTCGATGTTTAGTGATGAATAGATCACTTTATCTAGAAACTTAAATGAGCATTTTCTAATTTAGCCAAATCATTCAATAGATTAAAAAGAAAAAGATTATAGCCGGTATATTTGGTGTGGAGGTATCTCATAAGACTACTTTTACAGGGTATCTCGTTGTCGATATGTATGTAAGTAAATGCTTTGTCGGCGCTTTGATTGCTGTGCACAATCAGTTGGCAGCAGCATTTATTTTCCCTTGTCTTTTATCTCGTTTGTAGTTTCAAATTGAATTTATTTACATGCATCATATTTCTCTTGTGTTTTGTCGCTGTGCGTTGTCCATGTTAAACAATTTGTTTGCTTGTCAGCACTCGCCCATCGTTCCATTCCCCCTACTACCAACCGCCAACCGCTAACCGAAAGAGCTTTTTCATTATAAATAGAAACTCATCGAAATGTGTTGCATATGGAGCTTGTAAAGTTAGGACCCGCAAGGGGGCGAGGGGAAGTGGGCAGGCTTTCTTTTACTTCAGTTTGGCCTTCATCTTTTGTTTCTTTTTCTTCGTTATTTCTTACCGATCTTGGCCACTTGGCTTTTCAAGTTGAAAACTTGGCCAAAACCACGCAACTGGCTCGTTGGTCTAGGGGTATGATTTCCGCTTAGGGTGCGGGAGGTCCCGGGTTCAAATCCCGGACGAGCCCAAGTGTTAGGAAAGTTTTTTTTTATTTCCAAAACAAAAGTTAGGCTTATGTCAGATTCGTTATCACCTGAAATATCCCGTGTTAGTCATTCCATTCACCTTGTGATTCAATTTATATTTCTTTGCCAATTTATTGCGTCGAACAGTTTCGAGTCTAATCCTCAATGGTTTATGGCCCCATGAAAATTAAGTCTAATCAATGGTTGTGATTTTTAATTTTGAAAATATATATATACATTAGATGTTAATATATTTATTTGCACAACAAATATATGTACATATATAAATTTTTTTTGTGCTCCGTGATTTTTCTAAACCATTTTTTATAGTATGTATGTACGTACCTTTGGGGCTTTGGCATTTTATTTATGACCACCTTAACACTGACATCTTGTCGTCTGGTTATTGGCCATAGAGCCATAAAATACTATTTTATTGGCCAGATCGTATAGAGATCTTAACGATTAAATGACGCGAAGAACTTGTCATAATTTATGATCAAAATACTTAAAAACTATGCGACTTTTTGCTTTTCTGTTATGTTTTTGTATATAAATTAAAAATAAATTCATTTGAAATTGTTTTCTTTAAAATAAATATCTTTTGTACAAAATCCAAAATTGAAGTTTCTTGAAACCGAATCAGTTGAAATCTTTAGAGCTTTTTTTTTTAATTTCTAAATGGTTTAAGCTGATGCGGTTTATGAAACAAATTCTCTGCAAAAATCTTCAAAATTTTAAAATCACAATATAAATAAATATCTTTTGCTTAGAAAGAGTAGAATTTTGTTTTAAAATCTTCTAACAAATCAAAAAATTTTAAAGCATTTGCTGAGTTATGATTTTTATCAGATTTTGATACCAAAATGAATAGCACAATAAGTTTGGAAATTCTCCGACTTCAACTGGAAATACGACTTTTGATTGTAGATAGCGAACGCTTTTAGTTTGTATCAAATTCCATTAGTTTTTTCTTTTAAAAGTTAAATTGGCATTCCATTGTTTAGCTCAGCTTTATTTTTGTTGCACATTCATTCATAAGTACATATAAATTGTTTGTGGCAATCTCATGAAATGTATATGCCTGACCCCAAATATATTTGTCGACAGCTGTGCTCAGTGATTTTCGATTTGGCTACCCAAAACCAAAGGCAACAGCGCAAAAAAAAAAAAAAAAATTGATATACTAGCCAAAGCAGCAGACAACTTGACGTTTTAGATTCGATGATTTATTTGCGGAGCGATTTAATGATTTATGGGGTGTCCGTCTGAGATTAGCGTAGTTGACTCCCAAGCGGCTGGGGTTATATGTATGTTATGTAAAAGATAAGGCGGCACTGAGAGTTAAGTGTGAGGAGTTCATTAAAAATGAATTAGGGCAAATTCTATAAAATCTGAACGAAATGCGGAAATCGTTATTTAGTTCTGAAGAATGTTTAGAATAATTGTATCGGCTTTACTGGTGGCTTTAGTCCAAGGCAAACGTGCTGAGAATAATGCCACGATTTTTACCCTCTGCAGCTATACCTCGAGCAGTCAGGAGAAATGTGAAGCCCTACTCGATGCTGCGGATCAAAAGGGCATAGATCTTGCTTTGGATTGCAATCGGCAAGACAATCTCACAGAATGTTTGCGTTGTGTGAAATTCTATAATAATCATATTATAGTACTGGATCAATATGATTATAGGAAGGCTCGCAAATCGGGTCTTCGACCAGTGCTCTTTGCTCGTGAGAGAATTGACCAGTTCTACATAGCTGTGGCACCCAAAAATATCTCCCTAATCGAGTATAACGAACTTCCAATGTGAGTATGAATATTCTTTAAAATTATTGTACACTTTTCTAGCATATTTCCATATCTAAATTAGCCAAGTTAATGAAAGCGATTTGAATGCTTTGCATTCCGCTGTGGCCTTTAATGTCTTGCGGGGTCGTGATAGTTGCTCAGAACTTTCGCCCTCAACGATAAATGGAAAAAGTATTCACATTTTGAATTCTATCGATTATGAACCCGAAATCAATGATATATTGTTATGTCCCTCTGCCAAATATGCCAAAACGGAGCAGATAGAAACATGTAATGTGAATGCGGGCTTGCAGAATGCAATATTTATAGCAAAACCCGCCAAGGATAAACAAATTAAACAATTGGCAAAGATATTTTCAAATATTCTTGTTAATTTTCATGGCGGCAAATTCAATTTCTTTGATACCTTTGATGGTGCTGATAATGTCATATTGAAGGTAATATTTTAAAAGAGTTTATGGCAAATTTTTATTTACTCTCTCTTCTTTATGCTTTCTGTAGAACACAACAATAGGCTTTGACTTTTGGCCCACATATTTAAATGGTGTGGATGAGAAAACTTTTAATAAGTTACATTGTAATCACAATGATACCGTTCCTTCGTTTAACCGTATTAAAATAAAGTGTAAACACGATTGCAATATTACTGTGCACCCATAATTAAGTACAAGTACAAGTAAAGGTCGCTCTAGCGCTGAACATTTCAAAATTAGAACTTGTTGCATTATTCCCAGCTGTTCGGAGATGTCACACAGAAAAACACGTATGTACATTAGGGTGGCCCACCCACTATTTTTTTTACTTTAGTTGATGGTAGTAAAATGCCAAAATTTCAATGTTTTAGGTGGTGTGGAAGGCAGTGCTTAATGTCTCCAAAGTATTAAAAATTTAGTTATTTTTTTTAATATTAATTTCTGTGCCCCATTTTTTTTCAGACTCTGTTATTTGGAAATAAATTACAAGAAAAGTGTATTAAAAAATTAAAAATTAAATTAAAAATAAAATGTTATCTAAATAAGTAAACATTTTAAGTTTATTAGTCATAGTCAAATGCTAGCATGCGAAATATAAACACATTTTTATCACTTTATAAAGCAGTTTCGGTTTTTTTTCCGAAATACACTATTTTTCAAATTTATTCTCAACATTACATGTCCTTGAGCACTGTCTTTCAATTGGAATATTATCTTGAAGTGAAATAATGAGGGGGTGCCTAGTTATGTAAAAAATTTTTGAAATTTTGACTGTATAATATGAGCCACCCTAATGTACATACATGGATTCAAGGTGGGTCCGGTCCAACCTCTTCGTTTCACATTGGATACAATGACATAAATTACACAGCAGCTGACTGATGTCAGTGTTGTCGTCGCAGCTAATTAACAGTTTTGTTATAAATTACAAGACCAGAAAAGTCATTACAATTTTCCTTGTGTTCTTTTCCCCCATTCCCCCTTTCAAGAAAGTAATGAGAGTAGCAGCAGGAGGAGGACGAGGAGCAGTGGAGGTTAGCAAAAGCAAAGACAAGCGTCAATCATGCATAAAACTGACAAAGATATGACATTTAGGGGCGAGGTAAGTGACAACTAAGCGGATACATTTGTATCTTTTTACGTTGTTGCCAACTCCTTAATAACATTTTGTGTGTTCTGTTTCTGTTTCTGTGAATTTAACGCCCCCGCTGAGATCTGCTTGACGACTACTCCTTAGGCATCCCTTCACATCATTATCATCAACATCAACATCAACAGCATCTCTCTGACTCTCTCTGGTCTTGGTGTTGTGACATTGTTGCTGCCTGTTTTGTTTTAATATTTATGGCTTCCTCGTGTCATTTTCATAATGTTGCGTTTGACACTTTCCCTCTGGGCGCCTACACACACTCACACACACACGCAGCAGTAGTCACCCATCACACTCCACATTATTTTACATTATATGGGCGGTCGCTAGCTCCTCTCCCAGGCGCTTTGCATGTTGTATTTCTTTGTAAAAATTAAAAAAAAAAAAAAACAACAACACACACAAAAAGAGAAGAAGAAACACATGACATTTGTAGCTGACATGACAACTGTCAACAGGCACTTGGTAGTCATTTATTTTAGTTTTGTACAAATGATGGACAGCATCTCGGGTCCAAGGGGCAGATTTTATGGTTCACTGCAGAGAGAGAGAGAGAACAGAGCAGATTGTAGATGCCTGTTTATAGCTACATAAGCAAAACTGTTTTTCTTAAAAAATTTGTACAACATTATGAAAGTAACTCAGTTTCGGAATACGTTTTAAGTATTCCCAATCATCAGACTTATGAAAACTCTTTGATAATTCCCAAACTCGATCCCTTTTGTGCTTTACTTTCAAAAGAAATCAGATAAACAATTTACTATATGTATATAATTTTTAAAGTAATTAATCTTACCTACTTTCTCTGCCTTAGTTTATATGAAAATCTTCTGTCTTAAATCATCCACCAATCTAATATCTAGAATTTTTCACACATATTTTGAAGAGAATTGTGTTCCATATGGCAATTTTCCTATAGCCGACTGTCAGTCAATTTAATTCATTTCACATTTAATCTTTCTTTATGTTTTCCTGTATCTGGCATTTTGACATATTTTAATTAAAAATTATGAAAGGAAATGAACATTAATATGTCTGTCAGCGTTGATTTCCGTTATGTGTTCGATGATTGTCCCGATTTTTGTTGCTGTTTTTTATTTGCCATAAATGGATTTTATGCAAAAATAAAAGTTACCCAACAACAAAAAAAACAAAATTGGTTTTCTATTCGGTTATTTATGACACTAGAAATATCATCGAGACAGGGGACAGCCGAAAACAAATTTACCACTGGCCAGAGCTATATATATATATCACTGATATATCTATCAATAATATATATCTCAGTGCCAAGCACAAAAAAAAAAAATGTCGCTTGGCGGTGGCTTTTGAAGTGCCCCCCAAACTGATGACTTCGTACCTCGTAACCGATGAGAGGTATTTCTTTAGAGTTTTTGTTTCTGTAGATATTATATGCAGTCTAGTAGTTGGTGGGATGGATGGATGGATGGGTTTTAATAATAATCACGAGTGAAGTATTTATGCCGTGACTACAGTCTGTCTGAAGGCCCTGTAGGGCCATAAATAAACGCTGCGCTGCGTCTTAAAATTGTTGTTTTCTTTATACAATTTGTTGGACGTGTTCGTAGCTCGTTTTTCTTTTTGCGTACACAATTCATATCGTATATTATACCTTGTTTCCTTGCCCATAATTTACGATCAAATGGGCTAAAGTTGAGTTACTTTCAGATGTCATTTTGCTTAATGCAACTGACCGATCGGCATGAGTTTCGGCCGATTGTTGTGGGTGCTGACCAGATACGGCAGATATCGAATTGTATGAAGTTCAAATTATAGAAAGTCTGTGCTATGTTTAACTTGAAGACACCAAATCATTTTGGAAGAACTTGACTTAACTAGAAAATCGCATAAACTTCTCCGCTTTTGAATTGACTAAGAAATTATTGTCCATTATTTTGTAAGTTATATTTTTTCATGGGTTTGAATTTTAATTTTGTAATTTTCTAAACTAGCTTAGTAGCAGCAACTACTTAGGCCTTTAACACAATTCAAAATTTATTTCTTTTATATTATTCAAATGGAGTTGTGTAAAGTTTATGGAATCTTCTTCTATTTTGCAAATATTTTATTGACTTTAGATATTGCATTACTCAGAATTTTCTATCGAGTAGGGCAGCTGTTGAATGCAATTGCTGCTGCTGGCTGCCGCTGCTTTTGATGATGTTTCTTATGGTTGGCCACATTATTAAGCCAATTCATTCAGTTGGCCAGGCAGCAGATAAATAAATAAAATTTGAAACATTGCCGCAACAATAAACGGCGACAGTACACGATTTATTAAACGGGGCAGCATCAGCAGCAGCAGCAGCGGCGTCGGCGTCGGCGACGGCGGAACCCAAATGAAGAGGCAAACAACAGGGACAGCGGCAGCAGCTGCCACCGTGTTGTTGCTCACATTACTCTTTTTTGGCGTGGCACCGACAGCATATACACAAAGATATAGAAAAGAAGAGAGAAAACAACAACAACAACACATACAATACTCGAGGTTGAGGCCAAAATGACTAATGACCAGCGATTATCAAGCGATAAAAGGCAAAAGAGAGCCAACAACAAGCAGAGGCAGTGGCAGTGGCAGTGGCAGCGACAGCGACAGCAGCAGAGATAATTTATTATTGTTTTAAACATTTGTGTTTTGCGCTCAAACGAGATACATTTGTCTCTTCTCTTCTGTCCCCACTGTACCCGGTGTCCAACTGTCTTTTTGTTCATTAAGACAATAAAAATCCCCTATACATATTTATATAAAATATTCAAATTTTTTTCCCCTTTTGTGGCGCTTCATTTTAGCATATGTTTGGCGGCTGCAACTTGTAATTAGTTGGCCTTTTATAACCTGCTCCCTCTCCTCATCATCATCTTCTCATCTCGGTCTATGGGTTTCTTTTTTTTTTTTTTGTTAAGTTTCTGCTTTTTCTGTTTTGTTTTTTTTTTTTTTACTGCTGTCTGAGTGTTAAATTTGTTGCTGCTACCAGGCAGGCAGCGGCGGCAACACAACACAAACAGCAGCCACCAGCAACAATAATAAACTTGAAGATTCATGAAAGCGGCAGCAAAAGGAAAATAAACACTCAAAGAGACGTAAATTTTAGTCTCTCCGTATTTCATTTCTTTTGTTTGGCGGACCAGAGAGACTTCTTCTTCTTCTTTTTCTCCGCCACCCTTTTGAAAGCTAACAAGAAAAACTATTCCAAACAAAAAAAAAAAAAAATGCCAAGCAAAGCAAGTTAAAGACGAATGTGAATTACCCTATCTTAGTTATAATTTATTCTTAACTTTAAAAATCAATTGGAAGTTTGATTTCTAGCCAACCCCAGCAAGTGGTGACAAAATGTTCGACTATATAGTACTCTATCACATTTGGAAAGGGTATATAAAAGGGGCAAAAAGATCTCCTTCTGATATTTGTTAGTTGTTTGCGTGGCCGGTTCTCGGTGTAAATGTGAATTGGCCGAAATTAAAAATATATTTATGACTTAAGTGGCAATAAATTATGTTTCTTGTTAAAATTCTATTGTTTCTGCGGTTAAGAGGGGAATTTCTGTTTCTGTTTCGGTTTCGGTTTTAATTTTTCTCTTATTGTTTTTGTGCTCGGCTTTCTTTTCGCCTTTTTTTTATACCTCTTCTTTATTTATTTGCATTTTGGTTGTTAAATTATTCACCATGCGTTGGCTACATAAATTTTAAGTAATGCGTTTTTTTTTTCGTCTAATATTATTTACGACTCGTTAATGAATCTTATTTCTGCCACAAAGGATTATTGTTGTTAATTATGGTAAAATATTTAAAAATTTCCAAAAAAGAAAAAAAAAAACGGAATATCATTTATGATACTTCAACCACAATAGATCGCAATTACTTGTAAATCTGTCACTAGCATGCACAGGTTTTTGTCGATAAGGCAGCTTTTCCATTTCCTTGCCTCTTCCAGCTGGCGGAGGGGGCGACAATCACATGCCCAGCCCACTTGAGAACAGATCAAGACATATAAATTTTTTTTCGCAAGAATTGTTTTGGTTTTTTTTTTTTTAAATTTCTATGATTTTTTGTTTTTTTTTTTTTGTTGATTACAATTGAACTTGCCTTTAGGTGTTGATATTTTTAGTGTTTTTTTTTTTTTTTTTTTTTTGGGGGGTGTCTGGGGTGATTTGTTATAGATTAAATAATTCAATTGGCTTTGATTGCCCTTTATATTTGTCTTGTTACTTTCTCAGAGAAATAGAACTGATATTCAACTGGTTTCAGTCTGGATCGTGCAAAAGAATGAGCTGAGTAGAGTTTGAGTGAAATGAAAGTTCAATCCAATTTTTATGATAACAAACAAAGCGAACGATCGATAAAATCCTACCAACTGCATTCCATTCTCCATCTCAGCTGCATCTTGTTTTAGTCTCATTCTCCAATTCCTTCCTCTTCCTCTTGTTGCCTTAAAAATTGTTTTCAATTTTTATTGATTTTCGAGTATTTAACCTTCTCATGGGTTTGTTTTTTTCTGTGTCAATTGACACTTTTTGACACTTTCATAGCAACTGAACGACAAACTAAACCATATAGACAGACCATTATCATTAGTTATACATTTGTGTGTGTGTGTGTGTGTGTGTGCGTGGGGATTAGCGTTGTGAAATAGAATAGATTTTCGAAAATGACACAATTATAATGAACCATTCTAATCTCAGAAGGCAATTAAATCTTAAATTTATGGCGTTAATGGACTAGAGTTCAAGTTGACTCGACTAACACGCGCCTTAGCCGTCAATTGTCAGCTTCTGATATTTTATGAAATTTTACGATTTCCCCAGATAAGTTTTTAAAGAAAGGAATTTGTTTAGCTAATGAGCTCGAAAAGTGCTTACCAAATAGACACTGAAAATTTTCAAATAAACTCTAGATTAGCCAAATGGGAAAAACAAAATAAAAAAATTTAAAAACCTAAAGACGCAACGCGCTGCTGACAAGTGTCACTCGGTCTTCAACAAGTCTTGTATGCCACATAAGTTAAAATAATATTATTATTACCAAGACTAGCTGGCTACTTAGCTTTTTAAAGCAAACAAAATAAACAAATTAGGAATTTTGATATGAAAATACTGCCGTAAAATATTGTCAACACCAACCATCAACAAGAAAAAGAACAAGAACCAGATTCAGATGCAGAACCAACTCGTTCATCTCGTTGAGTCTCGTGAACGTGCTGCCTTGACAGCTGTGTTCCCATTTCCTTCCCGCCCGCTTCCTCCACCGAAATCTGTCAGAGTTGAGGGAGTTAAACAATCTAAATTTAGTGCAAGAGTTGGACGGGGAAGGGTTGGGGTGCTTATTAGATAAAGATTTATCATATAAAGATTGTGATATAACAGAGATTTGCAACAGTTTTGTCTGTCAGCTAAGTCACTGCGGAACTGTATATCATTTTGGGCATAGTTTTCATTGTGTTTCGTTTAAAGATCTCAGTCTGGTTTATCGCTCGTTTTACGACATAATTTACTTATTAGCCGGGGTGGGCTATATTTGGCGATTGTCTGTGATTTATGGCGATCTAGGTCGTGTTAAGCATAAAGAGTTTAAAACGTTTTTATAACATGACTAATGCCAGTTGGTAATCTCATGCGATAAGTTTCATATTCATCATCAGCGTAAAAGTTACCTTACTCAAGAAATATTTTATATGGAGAAATAAACTAAAGTGTCACAAGGCCTTTTTTTTTGAGAATTAGTTTAAATTCTTTTATATGAGTGTAATATGCGTATTACTTAGCGCATATTTTCCAACATTGCAAAATATCTAAAATACATTTCTCAACACTGATAAAGGTTTAAGTTGATGTACAATGTGTCAAAGTACGCTTTTCAACACTGATATATGTATGTGTTACTGTAGAATGCATCAATGTGTGTTTTTCAACACTGACATACTTATGTACTGTCGTAAAAATGATTCAAAGTACGCCTTGCAAAACTGGAAAGCATTGCAATAAATGCTATTGCCATATCCACTGATATACTGTAAATACATACATATGTGTACGCTTTTGAACACTGAAACTATTGCAATATCTACTGATATGCCGCATACGATGCAGTTAAGTGCGCTTTTCAACACCGAAAACATTGCAATAATTGCTTATCCTTATTTGAGTTTCAAAAATGCATCAAGGTGAGTTTTTCAACACTGAAAAAATTCAATTATCTACTGATATGCTATATATGTATATGTATGCGTTGATGTTAAAATGCTTCAAAGTACGCTTTTTAACAATGAAAAACATTGCAATATCATATATGTCATATATATGTATGTCATTTTCATTTTCAACACTAAAAACTATGGAAAAAAATAATAAAATTATTTTAGTATTATACGAATCAAAATAGACTCTTCAAGAGTTTTTTTGTAATTTATAAGCTGTGTTTGATTCCTTAACAATAATTGTATTTAACTTAAGTTATTTATGGCGTTAGTTTGCGCTTTTCATTTACCAATTCTCTGGTCTAGAAGTATCAATAATACTGAAAAAGCTTCGTCGTTTTTTTATAAGATCTAGCAGGGTCTATTTTGAGTTCGATATGGAAGTGGTTTTCAGAATTCATCTGTAGTGTATAAAATATCATAAAATTTCAAGAAAATTCAGTTTTATTTGATTTAATCCAATTAGGTTAGCGAACTTTTTCAACGATAAACGTAATATTTTTAAGCCTTAAGCGTAGTCTAGATTTAACAGGGCACTTTTCTCTTTTAGAAGGTTCAAGGTCCAATATCTGTAAAGGGCTTTTGGAGATCGAGAGGCTTTTAAATTTGTTTCGATTAAAGGATTGATAGTTACGTTTTACTCTCTCTCTCTATTTCTCGCTTTTTCTCCTTTAGCTTAACCATATTGGTCAAATTATTTATTCATTTTTCATTCATCTGATTTGGAGGCCTACTTCGAAGCTTACAGCTTATGGCCATATAACCAAAGTACGTGCCAAAATGACCAAAAAGCAGTCAGCAACAACTGTCCCAGGGGAGGGGAGGGAAAGAAAGGAAATGTCAAAATCCCCCAACGGCCAAAAAGCTCATCAGTTTCGTACAAAACAGTTAACAGTGGACACTGGTCATGGGTTGACACACAGGCGACAGTCGTCGCTGTTCGCTCGATGGATGGGGTGGGGGAGGGGTTTACGAGAAGTTAAGCCCCCTATTCGTTTCTTGTTTGAAGGTGCTGACGGCGGTGCTGGTGGCGGCATATTTTTTTGATATTACTTTTGCCTGCGCTGACCAAAGCGCAAAATCACTTTTGACGTTTTTATTCTTATGTCTGTTGGGGGTTTTACTTTTCTTTCTTTTGGTTTTTGGCCTTTTTGGTTTTGGTTTTTGTGTTTGTATTTGTATTTGTCCGTTTTTGTGGAGCGCGCGCGCCTCGTTTCGTTTTCATTATCCGAAGCGCGTCCGAATTCATTTCAAGTTTCGCCGCCGACTTTGAGGCGTCTTCAGGCCTGTCCAACTGTGTTGGCTTTTTTTTTTTTTTTCTTGTGCGCGTTAAGACCAACATAAGTCCGCCTAAGCGTTTAAAAGCCTAAACGAATGCATGGGCGACTCACTCTCTCTGCCTGTGTCATTGGGCAATGGCAAAAATACATAATAATCATCCTCATCATCGTCATCATCGTCATCATCATCATCATTAAAATGAGGGAGAGGGACTTGACTCAACTCAACTCAACTCAACTTGGCTCGACTCGACCGTTCAGCTGTCAAGTCGGCTTTTATTTTGTGCTCAAAAACTTAGACCAACTTGACAGTTGGAAGACAGTAGTGTTTATAACGTCGTCTCCTCCCCTTTACCCCCCCCCCCCCCCCACCACCACCCATCACACTTCGACTTCCCTCGCCGGCAATGGCCACAAAAATGAGACAAGAGTGACAGCGGCTCAGCAAAAGAGTTAATACTGTGATTAAATGACCAAGAGAGTGCCACTGTCAGACAACTAGACAGACACAGACACAGATACAGATACAGATACAAATGGCCAAATGGTGGGCGGCTTAAATGTTTGACAGCTTTTTGGATCGTTGCCGACGCTCAAAATGTTGATGGTCGTTTGCGATAGAAATAGAGAAAAAGAGAAAAAAAAAAAACAAAGAAAATTGCTACAATTTGTGCAACTGATTTCCCAAAATTCTAATTAATAAAAATGGGGTCAACATTTTCTTTTTATTTGACAAATTCCTTTCGGAAATGCTTTTTAATGCTAATTTAATCGAAAAAGAAGTTTGATAATTGAACTATAAAAGACAACACTCTAAGCACTTTTTTTTGAAATTGAATTTTTTTCCCTTAACTAAGTTTAGAAATGGCAATTAAAAGCCTTAAACTATGATTTATTGTATGAGGAGAATGGCCTCAATTTGCCTTGGCTGCCCACACCAGAAAACTCTCGCGGACACTGAGAAAAAAAAATATGTACATTGCAAAAAAAAAACAACAACAAAAAATTGTTTATAAATTATTGATTAAATGACAATGCGCTGTCAAAATTTTGATTTATGACCTAAGGCGGCGCGAGACACGCAACGCAAATGAGTAAAATACTTGGACGAGCGAGTAAATTGAAAAATTGTTTAAGCAAACACACAATAAAAGATGGCCGCCGACTCTAACGATTGCGACTCTAACGATTGCGACGATGACGATGATGACGGGGTCGTCTCCTCTCCCCACCCATCACAATGACACAATGATTATTGAAGAGGGTAACAAAGAGAGAGAGAGAGAGAGAGAGAGAGAGAGTGCGGAAAAATGCGTATCTGAAAGTTACACAACAACAAAAAAAATATTAAAAGCCAACCGAAAAAAAAGTGAATAAACAAAATTGCCTGTTTTTTTTATTAATTTATCATTGCTGGTCTGCCATTGCCATTGCTGTTGCTGTTGGACAAAAAGTGACATAAAGTCAGTCATCAATCAAAATTACGAAATGAACAACAAAAAATTGTGCCAATAAATTTACGATAAAAGCTTGATTCCATAGAGAGAGAGAGAGAGAGTGGACAGCAATACTAATAGAGAAGGAGAGAGTGAGAAAAAAAAAGAGTGAGGAAGAGGGAGAAATAGTTTTTAATGACTTTTCAATTAACACAAACTTAAACACATGAGCAACACTTGAGAGGCTTTGCAAGGAGAGAGCCACTCTCGACCTGGATTTGAGCCTTAGAGTAAAGAAACTTCTAAGATAGATATGTATGTAGTTACTCAACTCGTTAATGTATTTTACAGAATTCCATAATGAAATGCCAAAAGAAAACAAATTAATTTGAGGCTTCCTGAAACATCCTTGACTCTTTAAATATATAAACAGATCTTGATCTTGACATTGTCTCTGCCTGTCTGTCTAATTGTCTATCATTTTTGTATTTATCCTAAATATGCCTTCCAAAATAACCTTGTCACACGTGTGTAAACTTTGCAGATTGCGTCAAATGTCATCTTAGAATGTTTCTGTTGATAACCTTTCACTAAATTTCTCATTTCACATGTCTGAGTAAATATTTTGACACCAAAAAAAACAATAAAAAAAAAAAATGAGCTGAGTGACTTCGTTTGTAATGATTTGTGTATACCCTTGCGGACTCAAAATGGGTTTGGAATGGCTCCTAACTCATCATTAACAAGCGCATGCAATAATAAATATACCCACAATGAAAGAAGAGTATTAAAAACACAGTCAACCAAGTTGAAAAAAGGTTGATCATTTTTGACGATTGTTACTTGAAAGGTTTAACTGTTTATCTTAATGTTTAACTGGCTGCAAATTAACATTAATAACAAATCAAATTTAATGTGTTAATATTTTGCCTTTTAAAGGCTTTGTTTTTTTATTTGCTTGAATTGATGAAATTGTATGATTTTTTTTTTTTTTTTTGAATATTTCACAAAGGAAATGTGTTCCCGCCAAACTGTAAACAATCTCATTAAACCGCACACACAGACACACACAAACTTTCTCATGATCATCTAGAATAAATAGGTATAAATGTAAATATAGTATATATATGTATGCACATATAGATCATAAATTATCAACGCAATTATAAAGCGCGTTGTATTCGCTGGCATTTTTAGCGCACAGGCGTTCCACTTCACCACACTGCCGCTTCCCCGCCGCCACTCCATCACCGCACCGAGAAGTGAGCTAGTGAGTGAGAGCGAGAGACGAGAGGTTATCAAAATGCAATAAATCAGTTTGTTTAATATATTTTATAGCTATATACAACACTCGAACAAACTTGGACAACACTGAGAAAACTCTTTCCCGCTGCCCCTACTCGGCCAACATTGTTGCCGTTGCTGTTGCCATTCCTCCTGAAGTCTATAAACAGACATTAAGTCTGTTAAACACGAGAAAAATGCGCATTATATGGTGTAAATCAATGCCGGACGTCGCAATGTCGCCCCAACTGACGTGCAGATTTATTTTCATTTATTTAAACACAAACACCAAAAGCAAGGAAAGCAAAAAAAACAAAAAAACAAAATACAAAAACACAAAAATAAAAGTGAAAACTGGATATTACGGTATAACAGGGAGACGAGACACAGGCTTATAAATCTTTTTCCACTCACCGTTGTCTGTGTTATATTGTATCTCAAAAGCCAAATAGAAGCGCATTACGAGGGCCATTGAAATAGTTGGAATATGAACAAACAAGCAACAAATCTAAAAGCAAACACCAGAAGCTAATTTCAGATACTTTAATTAATCTTTATGATGTGCATTTTTTGATGAAAAAGAAAAAAGAGTTTATAATAAGAGTTCATAATGAATAATAATGGTGGCAACTAACCTTAAGGACTAATGTTTGCATTTTTGGGAATTTATATCAAAATGTGTGAGCCCATCACATTCGATTTTAGACTTTCAAAGTCAAAGATGGTCCTACTTAAAGTTCACCTTGGGTTGTTCATATCTATATTTACAGTGATAACATCCTTAGTGGACGCTTTTATTAGGCCCAAACCCCCATTACCATACTCTTACCTGTCAGTTTTTTGTGGGAATATCGAATGGACTTTTTGATTTGATTAACGAACAAGCCTTGCAGTGACTAAGATATCTTACCTAAAATAAACAAAAGAAGAAAGACAATATAGAAATATAAGTATAGTATCTTTATTGTTTGAGAATGTCATGACAAAATCATCTTCTAAGTGTATAAAATACGATCGATAAGTGTTATGAAACAAACTTTTGACTGGCTTGACTTGACTTTGACCCAATTGTTGATGGAAGAAAAATCATTTCTGAGTGTATTTATATGAGACCAAAATGAGGATCAGCTTATATGGACTTAGTTTTAAAGGTAAATAGATTAAGTAACTAACTTTAATTAAAAAAACTATGAAAACATTAATATTAGTGCACCTTTAATCTCAAAGCAAAAAAATGAATTTGTT
Organism: Drosophila nebulosa; assembly: GCA_024703675.1. Taxonomy (NCBI): domain Eukaryota; kingdom Metazoa; phylum Arthropoda; class Insecta; order Diptera; family Drosophilidae; genus Drosophila; species Drosophila nebulosa. The sequence goes on along the minus strand of CM045724.1, from coordinate 2,535,966 downwards.
TCCCATGTGTAAACACTTTTTTTTGTTAAACTGCATAAGATTGAGCCTGACATAACAATAAGTCGCAAGTTATTAAATTTTTTAATATCAAAAGACAAATGTTTGTTTTTAAAACACAATGTAAAAATATGTAATGATTTTGTAACTTAAACCTAGAGAAAACTTATGAATTTATGTGTGCTCTACAATTGTTGTAGCCCCTGAAGACGATCTTGTGTTTGATTTACTGACCAAAAAGGTCGCCAAAAGAAGAAAAGGTATTTCTTTACCCAATTTGGAGCACCAAAAAGTCGATCATATACTAAATGATTATAAAATCTTTTTCAAACTTAAAAAGAAAACCTCGCACATGTTAATATGGATTTACTTATACATGTGTCTGAATGAGTTTTGGATAAATATTCGTAGATATGTACAAATGGGTAGCATTGGGATTTGTTGTAATCAAGTTTTCCAGAGTGTTGGTAAACAAATGAAAAACTTTAGCGTGTTACACACACAAACACACACATTGATAAATATAAACTGTAAGATATAAGAGTTGACAAGGAGACACATGTGGCAAACATTTGCACAATTCGGTTTGGTTAAAGTGAATAAAACTACCGAGTTTCACGATTCGATTGTTTCTCTAAAAAAACCAACCAGTAGCAACATAATCCCGGGAATTTACACCTTTTTTACCCACAGTGACAGTTGCTTGTTATGCTGTGTTTGACGATTATAAATCTTGCTTTTACGTTTATCTACACAAATTCCAATCGGAGCACTCCTCAAATATTATAAAGTGATAGAAGATTAATGTTGGGTTCGCCGAAGAGAAGATTCGGTATGAAAATGCATTACAATGAAAAATGCTATTTGGGAAGTTTTATTATTTAAAATCTTCTAAACTTGGTTGGGCCCTAGAAAAAGTTATAATTCAATGATTTAAATCATTTTGGAATTGAATTCTTAAAGTGATCTGATTTTTTGATTTTACAGCGCCAGTTTTTAAAATGAATTTCTTATATTTTCAAGACTCTTTTTCCATATAAAATCTAAAAATTCGTTTGCTCGGTTTTAATAGGTGTGAAAAGGTTTAACATATTTATTTATACTTTCATTTCACTCGTTCTCTATTTATGTTAATGTTAATTTATTACTTATGTTTGTGTTTGAACTTCACTTCACTTCTCTTTTCTCTTGGACAAATCCAAACTGAAAATGCCTTTCATCACAGGATGAGAGACAGTGAGAGAGAGAGAGAGAGAGAGAGGGAGAGAGGAAAGATAATGTTGGGAAACAAAACAAACAACTTGGGTTGCCTTTTTCAGTCATTAAGTCATTTACATATTTACCAACAAAATGTCAGGCCATAAAATATAAACTAAAGCAACTGAGGACAACGCCAAAGATAAATGAAGACGCAGCTGCTGCGGCAACATCAACGCTAATTGCTCTTGTGCATTTTACAGATACAGATACATGAGCAAACGAATGAACCAACGAACGAACGAACGATGGAAGTAAGGAACAAACAAGCGAGCGAGCGAGCGAGCGAGCGACCGAGCGAAGGAACTCAAAACTCAAAGATATATTCAAAATCATAATTCATTTTTGTCATTCTTGGCTGTCGCCCCAAACCCCAACCCCGATCCGACCCCACTCTCTCACGCTGAGTGTGTTTCGTTATGCGAGTGACGAACTGTAGAGAGAAAAGATAATGATGCCGAGATGTAGTCGAAGAAGAAGCAGCAGGAGCAGACAGCAGAAATGTCAAAATGCATTAACATTTAATTGAGGCTAATTTAAGGCGAAATATTTCGCTTGGCATATATGAGAATTTATGCGTCTCATTTTAAGTCTTTACGGTTCTGTTTTGTTGCGTTTCGTTTCAGTGTTTTCCTTTTTGACTTTGGTTTTTTCGTTCGGTCTTTGAGAAATGAGCGCATTTTGTAAAAATGTCACATTACATTTAATTTATGCAACTTGAGGCATATGGAAGTGTTGCATGAAATTGTTTTGATTGCCTCAAAATATTATTCACTTGTCCCATTAACAATCAAGGCAATTTGGGTGACAAAACTATTTGTCAGTGCTTTTTTTTTCGTCTCTCTACCTCACTCTATGTTTTCCTTTCAACTGATTGATGGTCTTGTCATGCAAATATACTAAAATACTGGCAATTATTTTAAACTGATGAAAACTAATGCTAATGTCTTTTAGCTTATATATCAGGAAATATATGCATCTATTCCCGATTTCGACAAATGAAAGTGAAACAAAATGAAAGCCACTTCGATCAATTTTTTTACCTGGTTTCTCAAACCATTATATTATATAATATTATATATAATATATTTTGCAGCAAAACGAAATTAAAAATTTAACAAACATTTTTAACTATTTTATTTATTTGTTTTTTTTTTTTTTTGGGCAGGGAAACATTTGGGAATCAGCATACAATAATAAAAAATTTATATAGCATTCCATTTCAGGTGTACTTATGATTTATTAAAAGGGATTGGCCACTGAAAATTTTTACCTTTCTTTTATTGACATAAACCCAAAGTGAAACAAATGCTTCTATTAGGAAATCAATCGGTTTAAAAGTAATTTCTTGCATTAAAAACTATTTGTAGGACGAGAACTTCAACTTAAGCATTTCTACAACTTCAAAAATTGAGTGCCACTTTCTAGATATAAAACCCATTAGAATTTCTGCAATCCATCTAAAAACAAAGAAAAACCATCTATGTCTATTTATGGATGTTATTTGTCTTATAAATATTATTTCCAGCTATAATTCCTATAAAATTCAGTTAACTAAACTTTAAGTTAACTAATTATCCTTATTCTTGCTGGTTTATTTTTGAAACCAACTCTTTGGAACTTTTAACGATTATGTTAATTATAATCTTTACTTGTACTTGGGGCAAAGTTTAAATGTCTCGTAAAGAAATTCCTTTGAGGTTTTGAAAAAAAAAAAATAATCTACATGATATGGCAAACATTTTGGTTAACCTCAAAACAATTTGCAGCTTGACTTTACCTGACCATTGAGAGTAAAATAAAATATGCCTTTTTATAGAATATTGCTTTGGCCTTTTTGCCTTTTTTTTCCCCCCCTTTTGACTGTTTTTATTATCCTACCTCTACTTAACCTCCCTCGCTCTTGCTCGCTCTCTTTCTCTGCCCGTCTTTACACTGTCTCCGGTGCCGTTGCCGTTGCCGTTGCCATTGCCATTGCCTGTCTCTGTGGTTGTCCTTTTTGCCCTGTTGCGGCCGCTTGTCATCGTTACTGTCTGCTTTCGGCAGGGATTTGTAATATTATGCTGTCAAGTCGAACATGCCCACTGACAGTTACCAACTGTCTCTCTGTGTCTGTCTGTCTGTCTGTCTGCCAGTCTGACAGTCGGTCTGTCGCTCTGCCGGTTGGTCCGACAGGCTTCGCTTCGTTTCGTTTCGGTACGGTACGGTTGGACGCTTGACTTGAGTGTGTAAGACCGCCCCGCCTTGTGACTACCCTCCCCCGTGTTAGGTTTGGTGTTGTCCGCTTCACAGGAATACGGGGCATGGATACTCACATCGAGAGAGATCTACGGGCGGGTTGCCAATTACACTTTTTGACGCCAGGCGACGTGTGCAAAGGGGCGTTCTTGGATTGGGTTAGGTTAGGTTGGGTTGGGTTGGGTTGGGTTGGGATGGGTTGTTACCGTTTTTTGTTTGGTGTTTTTTTTTCTTCTTTTGGTTTTTGTCGGTTTTGATGCTAACAAATAATGACATGGCAATTTGCAGATTTCACAGCATGCCTCATAGAGCACTCTCCCTACCCCTTTCTCTCTCACTCTCTCTCTCTCACTCTCTTTCATGGGCCATATCTAATGTATATGTACACTTGAATATCCGCCAGTTGAGTTAACAAAGTCAATTCGAACTTTGTTTTGGCTGCCTTTAGCTATCAGTGACAAGTTAAGGTGGTTGTTGATGCTTTTGTCCCACAGCCATGGAAGGATCGACTGCCTGCCAAAGTCACTTAGCCAGGAGTCCTGCTGCGAGAGAGAAAATCAATTCGACTATGAAACGTTTTCATTTTTTTTTTTTTTTTGTTTCTCTCCTTCGTCTTTCTGTGGTGCGGTTCAAAAGGCTTGACAAGCTCCCGGACCAGGTGGTCGACTGACAGGGTTTTGGATTTCGAAATGAATTTTATTTGGGTATGGGATATGAGTGGCAGAGACCGCCTGCCAAGAGGCTTGTCAAAATTTTCTTTTGTCGTCTTAGTTTGACTTGAAGTTTTTTATGCTACGAGTTGATTTAGATCGGTCTTAGTTATGCCATTTGCCTTTCAAAAAAATGTATCAATTTCCACACTTAATTTGAAAATGATATGCAAGAGGAAGTGCCATAAATTTCTAGACATGTCGGCTAACCAAATCGATAAAGAAACATAAACTTGTTTGCTTCGCATTGCTACCAAGGAAACCAAACCAGACCAGAGACCAGACCAGTGACCAGCCGACTTACTACCATCACCATCATCATCATCATCATCATTATTATCATCAACTGGAGTGGCTCGTAAATGTTTCTATCAATTTGAAAAACGGCTCGTAAAATTTGTGAAATGTTGACCATACTATACACACATAGACCGACAATCGAAACGAGACGATTCGTTTAATGTTGCACAAAATTTATGTTTCTTTTCCTCCATCTCCATCTCCAACTCCCATCCCTGTCTTTGGGTCTTTAAAATTTTATCTTAATGGATTGCTACAGCCTTTGGTCTCAGAGCTAAAGTGAAATTCTGTTTTTGATTGATTGTGATGACATGAAAAGATGTGTTAAAAGTCACTTTGAAGTCCAAAGCGCAAAGTATCATCAATTTTTGTCATACAATTTTTGTAAATTTATTTGCATTTGCTAGGTACTTGTGCTTTCCTTTCGAAATATTTCATTTTAATGACACAATCGTATACTTAATGTCAACGAGTTGTTTTTATACGGTTAACCAAAAGGTGCTGGAGTGAGTTAATTATGTGAGTGATTGTTAGATTGACTAACTAAAAAACATTGAATATAATTTATATACATTAGTGAATTTGTTCACAATACATTAATAGTTCTAAGAAGTTTATATATTCACAATTTGACTGGATTTCGTTATGTCTGAGGTATCTCTTCTGTCCCTCTAAACAAGTTTAAGGCGTTAATCAGCTTAAAGTCCATTACTTCTCTTCTGCTATATGAACCTATTCAGATCGTAGTTGGTTGTAGCTTTAATTTTCAATATGTTCGTCTGTTTTTCTGTGCTAATATTTGTCTAAGCTCCATCGTCTTAAACTTAATGGAAGCCGACTTTTATATTATATTTCTAAATTTTTAGAATTTCAAAAATCAGTAGTCAAAGGTCAACAATTCGTTTTTAAAACCAAACTTAAAATTGATTTAAGGGCTGTTAAAATAAATGTTCCATGGATTTGACTTTTAATTAGATGAAACGAAAGTGAGAATATTCGATTTATTTAATGTTACTGAAAAAGCAAAGCAAAAAAGAAGTCCTAAAAAATGGGGTATATAATACTGAAACAGTCCTTTAAATCGATCATAGAGATTAAAGAACTTAAAGCCTTTTGAAAGCTAGGTTTACTTCTAATGTATCACATTTTTAAAGTGAAAATATGTATTTTCGAAAATTTGGTGGTCAATATTTATTTCAAGTTAATCAAATTACTCGAATTTCATTGTGAATGTTTAATTTGCCACTTTGAATGCATTCATGCAGATCTCTAAAATGGATAATATATGATCAATAATTGTTTTTCAACAAGTTCCTTAAATAGCCATACCAAAAGTTGGCCAGTTAGAAAGACTTCCCCAGGGAGTCAGTTTTATTCGCGACATATCGGAACCACTTTTGTGATTTGGTTTCATTAATTGTTGTTTGTCTTGTTTAATTACAACAATTTTTGCTGTTTATATGCGACAGAAGCTATTTGATAATTTATCTCTTGAAACATTCCATTTGAAATAATGTGAAATCTTGTGGGTGGATCATGTCATCCCCATCTCTTTCATATAATGAAAAGCGCAATTTTCGTCTGTTTTGCCTTTCATTCGGTTGACAGTCACTTCCTGCCCACCATACATCCGCCGTGGTACCCACTTTCACGGTGCCTCTGCCTCAGCCTCTGCCTCTGCCTCATTGCCTCGATATAGCAGGACAGCTCGTCTCCATTGCTGACGGCTCATTAGCATGTGTGTGTGTGTGTGTGTGTGTGTGTGTGCCCCTCCTTTGGCTGTCAGTTGGTCTGGATGGGGGGGGGGGGGGGGGGGTTTACTGCCATTAATTCTGGCTTGCTCTTAGTTGCTTTCTCTCTTTCTCACTAGTTGAAAAACTAACCTAACCTGCAGTGTAATGCGTTGTATTGTTCACGCAAAATTTATTTCCGCTGCGTCATGAACATCCTGCTGTCGTCGTCGTCGTCGTGGTAGTCGTTGTCGACGACACTGTTGCTGTTGTAGTTTGTTCTTGTTGTTGTTGTTGTTAATTTACGTAATAAATACGCTTGAAAATTTTGCACGCACATGCAAAATGAATTACGTTGCTGGGGAGCAGCAACAGCAACAGCAACAACAACAACAACATCAAGTTAACTGTCACTTGTCACAGGGACGTTTCATGGGCATGTCCTGGCAGCGTGTCGTCGTCGACGTTGGCGTCGTCTCTCACATGTCAACGGGCGTCGCTTTGCTTGGCATTTTTGTGATGTGAAATGAAGCAACGAGGTGACAGCAGCAACAGCACCAACGGCAACATCAGCAGCAGCAGCAGCAGCAGCAGTAGCAGCAGTTGCTGGTAGCTGGCAGCGGCAGCATAAAATGAATTACTCGCGTGAACAACAAAAACTGTCAGAAGCCTGTCAGTGTAGCTGTATGAAGAAGGCGTTGTCGTAATGTGGGTGGGGCCACATCTCATATGTTGCCACTGTCATTTCTGTCTCAGTATGTGTGTGTGTGTGTGTGTGTGTGCGAGGTGTCAGCGCATCGCATTTGAAATGCTCAAACAGTTGACAGTACGAGCGACCAGCCGTTGTCCATGCCAAAGGAAAATAATTTGAGCAATCTTTTTTGTGGCCCTACACTATAGTCTTACCTCAAATTGCTTGTGGCAATCAGGAAAAAAGCTATGCCTTCACATCACTTCTCTCACTCCCATCCCCTCCCTCCACCGCGACAGTTGTCGCAATTTTCATTTTCGCACTCCATTATAAAGTAATTTTTTTACATTACTTATGGCTGTCAACGTCTGAGTTTGCTTTCTTCCTGTTTCCGCGGCAACGCCTTGTCACGTCATGTCTATATCGTAACGTTTCTTTCTTTTTTTTTTTGTGGATATCCTTCTTGTTGGCAAAGATTAATATGTTGCTTCGCTCACTTTGTTTGCTCACTCGCATGTGTGACAGTTTGCAAATGTGATTGACAACTGACACTGGCATATAAATTCAAAGCTTTCACTCAGGCCCAGGCCCAGGCACAGGCACACCACTAGCAACCGTTGACAGTCTACATATACATAGGGAGGACAGCAGCAACAGCAGCAACAATAGCTGGAAGGCATGACAAACTGACTGAATGACGAACGTGCAGGAGGTCTACTGCTTGAGTCTGACTATCTGTCTGTCTGTCTTTCTGTCTGAAGTATTTTTTGGGTGTTGCCTCAAGTTAAAACTTGAAATTTAGAATGACTGAGAGAAAGCAATTCATCTTAGGTTTACGTTTGAATAGAAACAAAAGAATCTAAAATTTTGATTTGCTTGGCTTTAACTTGGGTTTCTCATTTATTCATAAATAATTAAAGTTGTTTTATGAAACATTTCTATTTAGGGCAATTCATAAATACTTTTTTTTTGTTCTCTGAATTTACTTAATTTTTTTTAACGAGAACTTTCTACATATTTAGGTATGGGCAATTTGTAATCGATTTTCTGCCTTAACGCCATTAGATCATTATAAATATTTTAGATGGGATAGAGTAATTTGGCCTTAGACCTTTCATAATTATGGTTATTGTTACTTTTTCTTACTCTCTGCTTCTCTCAAGTCATTGGCAAGCTGTTGCCTTTTTTACTCGCACACTTCCTGTCCTTCCCTTTCAATTACAATGACTTTTCCCAATGGTCGGTCTCTGTAGTAGAAAATAATTCCAATTATCATGGAGTACACTTCCGTCTTCGTTTTTGCCTGAAGACGACTTGCTCTGTGTGTGTGTGTGTGTGTGTGTGTGTGTGTGTTACCTTTGAACAAACTCAAATTACAATCTAATTGCTATTTAGGGGTTTTCTTTGGCTTCCTTTTTCACCAATTATTCAAACAAGAGAGACCATAAATGCTGACACAACGGCCCATGACTTGATAATAGACACATCAGGCATCCAGACAGACATTGGGTGCAGTTGGGTTTAGATGTTGTCGTTGTCGTTGTCGTTGTCGTCATCATCATCATCAAACATCAGACATCATCGACGGGGGCCAACACACAGCAGGTAGCAGCAGCAGCAGCAGTTGGTTAAGCAAGTCGAACTCATTTTGGTAAAGTAGCCAAAGGGAACCTGTCGCTCGTGCTGACGACAAATGTCTTCGGCGGAAGTGACACAACAAAAATGCCAAACAACAACAACAACAACAACAAGAGCAACGAGCAAGTAAAAAACATTTTTTATACTTGATTATAAATGCCTTGGTGCCTCTGATGCCGTCAAGAAAATAAAACTAATAAATTGCTGTTGATCAGCGATGCTGCTGTTGCTATTGCCGCTGTTGCTGCTGGTGTGGCTGCTGACGTTGCTACCGTGGCCAGGCAATGACAATGACAAAAATCAAACCGGAGTCTGACAATGATGAAAGTGACAATGACAATGAAGGCGCTGAATGACAGAAAGGAGTAGGAGAAGGAGAAGTTAGAAGGTAGAAGATTGCATGACAGAGTATAGTAGGGAACACTGGCAGCTGTTCGCTAACTCGACACTCTTGGCGTGACTTGTCAACGGGGGCATCATTCAACGCTTGAATGGATCGTTCGAGGCATCATCATCATCATCGTCGTCGTCGTCGTCATCGTCGTCGTTATGTGGTTTTATCTTTTGTTTATCAAGTTGAAATAGCAATAGAGTTCAAGTCAAGCAAACATGAAACGAATTTTAATGGGACTATACTTTTTCTCCTTTCTCAATTACAACTATTAGTCGTGAGCAACATGACGTATGTGTGATACTATTACAACATATTTTAATACTCATCTATGCTTGGCAATATTATGAATTTGATTTACATGAAATTTCAACTAAATCCAGTTATTAGCTATATCTACAGTGACTAGTTGACTATCAACAACAAAGCTCGATTGTAATGACCATCAAAGTCGAGCCAAGACAAGTCAGACCAGGCCAGACCAGGCCAGTCAGTCAGTGTACGTCAAACCAATCTCATCCATTCAGCCATCAACCATTCAATCATTCACTCATTGCGACTGTTGTCACTCACTCACTCACTCACAGAAACAACAACACAGGCCGACAGAAACGAGTTGCAAAAGGCGCTGTGACTGTGCTAACTCGAACTCTGGCTCTGGCTTTGGCTCTGGCTCGGCTTCGGTTTCGTTGTTGGGCTCCAATGTTGCACGATTTCGTGGTATGCTTCAATGAAAACAAACTGATATTTGCCTGACACTTGAGATTGATTGTCATCCATCAAGTGAGCTGCCTGTCTGTCTGCCGACTGCTGTCCTCTCTGACTCCGACTCTGTATATGTGATGTGATGTGATGTGAGTGATTGAATGAATGATGTGGCAAGGATGCGCTGTTTGCATTTCGTATTTACATGCCTTTTTGCTCCCTCGGTTTTATCATCTGCCTTCCTTGCCTTCCTCTGATGATATTCAATTACAAATCTGAGAAGTCTGACCGCAGCAAAGTCCTTTCGCTTTGACTTTCACACATTGAGTGAGGTCTCCATTACAATATATCGAAGACCATCTGCTGTGTCAGCATTCTTCAGTAAAAGCTACTCACGCAAGACCATTGTCGACCAAACAGATGCTGAAAGATTTTTTTCCTTGGAGAGAATCACGTTTGAAGAATGCAAATATTCCGCAAATTGAAGACAAATCAACATTTTTCATTTCGCTTCACCATTTTGCCTCTGCCATTTTGCAAATTGTTCAAGTAGCGCATAAAGAAATTGAATTCATTAAACATTAGCTTCCTGACACGATCATTCCCCAGAGAGAGAGAGAGAGAGAGAGCAGCAGAAAGTCGAGATGTGGCCAAGCGGATGAAAAGACAAACATTTACTGTCGCAATATGCAAATCCATAAATTTTTCCAATGTCTGGCGAAAAGAGAGACGCACCAAAGAGACATACACACACGCGATAAAGAAATTCGATTAGGCATCAATTTTAAATGAGACGCGCATTTCTCCCCCCCCTTCACACTCCTGCAGCGAAGCTGTCAGGCCGCCTGCTGCGGATGCCACGTAACCTGATATGGTGACACTCGTCCATGTCGATGTCGATGTCGCCTCGACTCACCAGTCGACTCCAGTCGCCTTGCGTCGCTTCGCATCGCGTTGCGGCTGCAATCTAATTTATGACTTAATTATCGGGCCATATTTAATGTGTCCAATAAACTAGTCTACAAAATTATACCAACACATCGTTGTCTTTTAGCCAGTACAACCATTTTACATTCTACACTGAACAAAAATTGCTCTTATTTAAACAAATAAAAGTTCTAGACTTGACAATAAAGAAGATTTAATCAAACTATAGATCGCCTAAGCTCACTTTCTGACAAACAAACTTAAGAGTTTTCAAAAACAAAAAGGTGTCTATTCCACAATACTTTCTACCTAGAGGTGGAAAACTATCGATAGTCCAAACAGTCGAAAGTCTTAATAACATTAAACAAATTGGTTGCTCAATACCAGAATAAAAAATAATACTTTTATATGACCATAGCAAATCGAATTGAGAAATTGTTAAAAAAAAAGGGAATATTTTAAGGTTTTAGTTGAATAGACGTTTTTGCATTTTCAAGTGTTTTTTTGGTCTGATAGGGACTATCGATTGTTTCTACTATCGATAGTTTTTCACCTCTATTTCTACCATGATCTTTCACTTTTCCCTTTCTTTTCACTGCTCAACAAATTTGCATATTTTAGTCTAGAAAACTTCAAGAACTATTCTTTTATCTTCTTGTTGCTTCTTATTCCTTTTTCTTTCAGTGCAACTCTTCACTCTCTCTCTCTTTCTCCCTCTCTCTTACAGCAACGATTAGACTTATTAAGCTTTTGCTTTATGCGTGAACGATTGAGAAGCTAAAGGAATGAAGGGGGCAGAACTTGAATTTCAGCAACATCAACAACAACAACAACAACAACAAGCAACAGCAACTGGCTAAACTGTCCATGGTGGCCTCCTTTAGTTTTGCGGTCATCAATTTGCTTTTAAATGCAACAATTTGGTTGCCATTGCGGGCATGGCTTCGCGTCATCGTCACCGTTGCCGCATGCAGCGAACGAAAATGAACTAAACTAAACTTAAGTCGCGACCAGCAACAGCAACAACGACACCGGGGCCAGGGTCTGACTGTGGGGCTCAGCAATAAAAATTTCGTGAAGTGGCAATAAAATTCCATTTAAAATGGCAGCGATTATGTCTCAACAGACCATTAAAGTCACTCAAATGACAACTACTACTTAGGCACTCACAATCAACCAACGCACACCGCAGCAACAGCAGCAGCAACAGTATCTGTGTGTGTGTGTGTGTGTGTGTGTATGTGGATCTTGGATCTTGCGGATCGCGGACATCTGACGATGGGCGCCCCAGCACAGTGGGATACATTTTATATAAAATGGCAGCGAAAGTGTCACAAACTAAATGAGTGCCAAGTGACGCAACAAAAAGAAAAAATTGAATTCTCATTTTCCAAATTACTGTCATGCCATTCGCTCATCACTCACTCACTCACGCACTCAAAGAAATATCCGGAAAAAAACTTCAAACCAAAAAAAAAAAAAAAAAACAAAAAACAAATTAAAAATTTACAGAAAACTGAAACGAAACTTGTTGAAAATCACACCTTACTCTCTCGCTTGAAAAATGCGTAGAACCAGAAAGAAAATATGTCACAGCAGCAGCAGCAGCAACAGCAGCAACAACGGCTACCAACAGCAACCAACAACGGAAGAGACAGCAGCTACAACAATGACAACAGTTCCACATTGTTGTCACATGTCAGAGAGAGGAAGAGAGAGAGAGAGACGAGAAAGCGGAGGAAGGCCGAGCGAAAGGCAAGTGTGAAATACGAGTCCTTTTGGCCTGAGCGAAAAATTATGAATGACAAAATTATACAGCAAATGCGCGTCACTCTGACATGTGACCACTAATGAGGATCAACTCGTCGGAGTATGGGAGGGGTTGCGAGAGAGGGTAGGTCGAACGACCAGACACATTGACATTTTATCTTTTTGTTTTTTCGTTTTTATTTTCCAGCCACTTGAAAGTCAAATTATGGCATTAAATTTCTTTACATATTAAATTTCAACTTTCGAAAATATTTGAAAATATTTTTAAATTGAAATTATGAATATTGCTTGCATATGCGAAACATAGTTAGAAAACCAAGTTCGCTTATCTAAACGATGCATGGCATGGAAAATGGTCAGGAAGTCGACCATAAGCAGGCAAAAGTCGTTTGCTAAAACGAGCGAATCGGCAAGAAAAATGTTCCCTGAATTCCCGTGCAACCGCCGCCAACCGACAATGTGAAGCCATGGAGCTGACGGAGCTGATAGAGAGAGAGAGGTGGACCACCAAGCAGACTGCCATCAAATAATAAAATGCAAAGTCAGCAGGAAATTCGCATGGGGTAGTTTCCACCAACTTGAGGGTACAGGAAAAAAAACAAAAAAAAAAAAAGAGCAAAAACGAAATGAAAATTAGGGAGAGAAAAAACGCAGCGCGTTAGGAATTTTAAAAACTTGCAGAAAGCTTTAAAGAAATTAATAAAATTTGAGGTATGAAAAATGAAACCCAACCAAAGGAGCAAAGTTAAATATTTAAAAATAGATTTAGAATCATTGTAGCGAACAGAAAAAATAGATTCTCTAATTAAAACATTAAATTTAAAAGGGTTTTTAGTTAACGTTAAAAAGAGATTCAGAATCGTCGTAGCGAACAGAAAAAATTGATTTCTAATTAAAACATTAAATTTTGAAGGGTTTTTAGTTAACGTGACAATTAATAAAACGGTTGATGAATAAATTTAAAACCTTAAACGTTTTTTTCTCTAAGCCTAGGCAAAGTAATCGTATGTCAAATCAATCAATCTTATGTCCGATTCCATTTGTCGAAAAGTCACTGATGCATTCCAGTAAAATTTGAATTTTTTAAAAAGACTTTCTTGAAGCTTTGAATATAAATTCTTCTTAAATAATAAAAGTCTTTGTTAACTTCTAAAATTAAATACTTTTTCTTTTATCTTTTTAAGCATTTTGTGGACAGATTAAATTTTGAAGGCTTTTGTTCTCGTTTTTGTTTCATGTTTTTGGAAGTGAAAATGATTATAAACTTTAAGCTCAAAGTTCCTTATGTAAAGCGGTGTAAAGCATTGTAACCTTTTACAGAACCAGGACAGGACAGGATAATACTTTGGTTAAAATAGTTTAGATTGCTATAAGGCTTTTTTTCCCACTAGCACTTAATTTTGTTTCAAATTGTAAGAAATATAATTGCTTACAACTAACCAATAATCGGCTATCGATAAGGCTATCGAACAACCCAAAATTTAAAGTTCGAAATTCATAAAGCAAACACAAATATTTTCCCTGAAGGCGAATTCCATATGCATTTACAGACCGTTTTCTTTGCATTTTAAAATTCAATATAAAGTTGCATTATCAATGAAATGAAAAATGGCGAAAAATTTGAATTAACTCAATTGAAATTGGAGCATTTTGACAGGCGTCTATTAACTTTTGTTTGCTCTCTGGCTCTAAATTCATCTAAGAGCCTATTAGCAACCGGATCTCAACTATTCAGTGACAAATAACAAACAACAAACTTCTCAGCCTCTAATTAAGGTAACTTGAGCTAATTTTCCATAAAGCGACGACGGGCATAACAATTGTCCCCAAAAACTCATGGAATGGGATTCAAAGAGAGGCAGAGAGATAGGCAGACAAGCAGACAGGATGCTCATCATCAAAAAGCCCAAACTCCAACCCCAAAGAAAATAAGAGAAAAGAAGCGCGAAACCCATTCAACAATCTCAATTCCAGAACCCTTTGGGTCGGTCGCTGACAAGCGCTGAAAAATATCAAATTTCATGCAATTTAATTGTAAAGTGGCAGCCAGGCAGGACGCGAGGAGAAAAACAAAAAGGGAAAAATTTGGCGCGAGGGGGAGTGGGTAAAAGGGGAAGAGAAATATGACGATGCCGTTTGAGTGACAGCCAGGCAAGACAGTCAGGCAGTCAGGCAGGCAGGCAGCGCGGCAACACCTAATTCAATTTAACAATTCATTTATCATAATCAGGCATCAAGCCGTTGTCACTCACAATTACGATCAAGCCGAAAACGAACCGTCGAGTCGAGTTGAGTTGAGTTGAGTTGAGAAACCGAATAAGAAATAAAATGAAGAAAAAACCTCTGATAAAGGATGCGGCAGGAGCGTAGAAACTTTGGCCCTTTGCTACTCGTCTTACTCCATCTCTCATCTCGGGCTCTCTCTCTCTCTCGCTCTCGCTCTCTCTGTCGTCTTTTCCATTGTCTCTGGCGTTTCCTGTCAGCCCATTGCCTGGGATTGTCTATCTGTCACTTGGCTGCCAGCAAGCAGCAGTGCCGCACAGCAGGCAACCAGCTGATGACGCTGCCGCTGCCAACTCATTGTCAGTTAAAATGTTAAGAGCCACTCAAAAAAACACACAAAAAAAAAAAAGAAGAACAAAATTTAAATGCGACAACAGTGAGAAAAGTTGACAATTGCCATGGTGAAATTTTGGCCCAGACTCTAATGGAGGGAGAGGTAAGTATATGGGTTTCTTTTAAAATTAGAAATCTAACGATCTACAACAAATCAATGTGTTTTGCCGAAGATTAGATGCCCTTTCAAGCCATTTCATATTTCACAATGTTTTCGAAGCTATTTTTAGATCTTATGATCATAAAACATAAAAAGTCAAGCATATTTTGGGTAACATTTGTTTTCATTATGATAGAATGTCTTCTTTTTCAAGTTTTTCAAAGTGAAAAATGCATTGCAAACAATTTATGACAGTCACTAGGTTGATAAACTACATGCCATAAGCTACACATGTTTGATGACTGACTGACTGGTTGACTGACTGACACTGGGGCTCAAGATGAGGACATGCAAAAAGGCAAACAATTGATGTCGATAGGTGGCGCAACAACAACTTACAAGAAGTCCTTGGCAAGGGAGCTGCTAGTTGCTAGAAGTTTGCTAGAAATGTCAACCCAAAGATATATTAGAAAGACAGATGGCAAACATGCACACACACACACACAGAGAAAGAGAAAGAGAGAGAAAGAGAGAGAGAGAGAGAGAGAGAAAGAGCGATGGCTGGCAGGATATGTCACACACTGCAATTGTAACAGAGTTGCCAAGCGTCACCGAAAATGGGCAAAATGCAAGTAAAATATATGCGAGTTTGTTCCATGTTGCATGTTGCATTTCTGCTCAGCTGCCACTTGCCACTGGCCATTAATTTTAAGGCCAACAACAACAGCAGCACCCAAGCATTACGTTACTCTCTGCCACCATCTACTATCTCATTCTCTCGCTCTCTCTCTCTCTCTCTCTCCTTGGCTTGCATTTCCCTTTTTGGAGCTGTCAGGCAACAATGCTTTCACTGTCAGAGACAGAGTCATGTTGTTGCTGCTGTGCAATTTGTTATATGTTGCCCTGTGTAACTGTGTGCGTTTTTTTTTTTTTTTTTTCTTTGTAAATTTTTGCAGCAGAGAAAGAGACGAAAGAGATGGAGTAAAAGAGAAAGAAAGAGTACGGCACATGTCAACAACAACCATGCATTCTGACAGCCCAATGACATTTTCTACATTTTCGTAAATTGCTTCGATTTGTTTGCTGCTTGTTGTTGCCGTTGCTGTTGCCGTTGCTGTTGCTCGTGTCGTTTGCTGTTGCTGCTGCTGTGCGGGCGTGTTATATGACCAAAATAGCAAAATGGGTTCTCCATTTATTGTTGTGCAATGATTACATGAAGCAAGACAGTAAAAATTGTGTACATGTTTTTAGTGTTGCACATTTTTTAGCCTCATCTCGTTGGCAAAGAAAAAAAAAATATATAAATAACGTGAGCATCAATTTCGGTTGAAGAAATATTATTTATTAAAAAATAATTGAATTTGTAATTTAGATTTCATAGCGTCTTTTGTAGTGGGTTTGCATTTTTCTGCCACATTTTTCACACGCGCCCCTCACATTAACCCATTTTAATCTCTACCATCCACACACACACACACACACACACACACACACACACACACACCGAATGGCACACTCATACATGGCACTTAGTTCTCAACGAACCATTCATTCAGCCTACAACAAAGTTGCTTGGCAAAGAAATTTCACACTGCAATTATTCTATGTGCAATTGTGTGTATTTCAGTTTTGTGGAACTTGCCACAAGCAAAACATGTGCCAAATTCAACGAGTCATAAACCAAAGACACAATAAAAACCAAATGGCAGATTAGTTCGAAAGAATTGTGCCATTACGCACACGTTTGTATGACAGATGAATATATGTACCTTTGCCGAATGTCAGATATTTTTCAAGAACTTGAAGTAATATTAATGCATGGTCAGGCCAGTCAGACTAATTGACTCATAAATTAGCCTCCAAGCGAAAATTAAAAAACCTTCGTTTTCATTTACCTCTCTCTCTGTCGCCCCTCCTCTAATCTACACAGTTTCTTTGACAAATTCGCCCGCATGTCGGTGACACTTACAGGGAAAGAAATCATGATGAGAAGTGCGACAGACAGTGACACAAAGTGCATTTGACAAATGACATTTCACAGACTGCCAGACACACACACACACACACTTAGATCTCACAGGGGTTAGAGGGGGAAATATTCTTAAGGCCCATCAAAACCAAAGTGTTTTTAAGTGAATTAGTTTGTTGCTGTTTTCTTTTTTTTCGTTCTATCTTTCTCCTGCAGAGATACTCTATATAGGAAATTAGATAGAGCAAATGCTTGGGATATAAATAGAGAATTATATTATCGTAAAAGAGCTATCTAAAAACAAGCAAATTAAGCCTCAAAGGGATATTAGAGTAATCAAATGGAAAGAGTATTTACTAAACGTGCAATTTATTTATGGATTCTTATAAGTGCCTTTTGGGTGTGGAGGTCCCTGCCATGCGAATATTTCTCATTTTTTTTTTTCTTTTATTTAGTTTTTCTCATCTCGCTGCTGCTGCCTCTTGTGTTCTCTTGCCTTCCCCATTTCCCAAAATACGAAAAAGAAGCGAAAAGAAAAAAAAAAAAAAAACAAGAAAAGAAGATCTCAATTTCCACTTCAATTTGTCTGCTGTCACTGGTAATTGAGTTCAATTTACAATAATATGCTCTGACGTCTGTGCGGCTGAGCGCCAGCTGAGAGACACAACGGATGAAACAGCCAGTGGAGGAAGGAGGAAGGAGCAGGCAAGCCAGCAAGCATGGTGACCAGTATGCTAGTTGGGGAAGGGGTGTAAGGGCTTTTGCCGGAGGTGTGGTGGCAAAGTGTACAAATGTCTAGAGCTTGCAATTTGTGTCCAAGACCTCCCCCCCAAAGTTCGCGATGTCTTTGGGGGTCAACTGATAGATACATTTGGGTTACAACAATTGTGGAGGCGTGGCTATAGTTGAGAGAAAGAGAGAGATAGAAAGGGAAAAAATGTAAAGTTTAAGTAATTTCTAGTTAATTCCTAAACAGTCAAATGCATTATAAATTTTAAGCGTTCTACGTACATATATTCGAAAAAAAAATCATTATCAAGTGCTTAAAACCTTGTTGTTTGTCTACCCATCCCAGAATACCTACCTAACCCCAAGTGAGTGTGAATTTTTCTCTGGTGAAACTTTTCAAATAAAGTTCAACCACTCGGCGGCAGCATTTTATAAAGGTAGAGAGGTAGGTAACTCTCAGGCATAATAAATCTTTTTAACGAAAACAATAAATCGTATTTCACGCATACTTTTGCACACAAAAGATTCGCAGTCACAGAAAGCAAGCGAAGAGACTCCAAAAAATAATATAAAAGAGACCTAGAAAAATAATGGCAAGAGGCAAAACTCTGTAAACTCCAACCCGAACCCAAACCCTTTTTGCCTAACAAAACTCTTTTAGAATTTATGCATAGGTTGGTACTCCTCACATACTTACAGGCATACGAGCTTTCCTTGAAAAAACACTTAGTGCAATTTTTTAAGCTGTGTGTGTGTGCGAAAGTGTGTGTGATTACACCTACTTGAAGTCATATATCTTTCACTTTGCGCTTTCAACAGTTTGTGACGTCGTCGTCGGAGTCAGAGTCAGAGTCAGTGTCAGTGGGGGCGGCACATTTCGTAACGCTTTGATATACCGACACAACGCGACGCGCTACGCTGCGACTCTCAAGACATGCTACCTACCAAAAGCACTTGAGGGGAGAGCCCCCGAAAAAAAAAAAAAAACCCACCTACCAACGCCATGTTCCTAACCCACCGCCGCCATCTCCGACTCTCTGCCTCATTTGCCTGTCTGCCACCAAAAAAAAAAAAAAAGCACAGAAGTGGGCATGTCAGCGAAAATCACCGTAAATTTTCCGCATTGTTTAAAATTTATTACACTTTGTGATTTTTTTTTTCCCCCTGGTCTAAGGGAAGTGCTTCTTGGCACGCCTTTTTGTTTGCCGGTTCGTTCTTGTGTGTGTGTGTGTGTGTGTGTGTGTTACTCTTTTTTAACGCTATCTCTGACATGTTGCTGTCTAATAAGTGTAACCAGTAATTTTCTTATCATTCTCAGTTGTGTCAAGAAAATGCTTTCAGTAGTCTTATGGTGGAAACTTTATAGGTGGAACAGGAAAAGCCCTCTGGTACTTTGCTTACTTCTAATAAACAAAAGTAAGGGAATATTTTCTTAAAGGAATTAAAAACATTAGAATGATTAGTTAATGCGTAAAGATTTTAGTTAAGGGTAGAGATTACTTTAACAGTTGTTTGAAAAATAAATTATTTTAACATTGTCTCCTTGCTTCTAATATGATATTTAAAAGTCGGCAATGATTTTTGTTTTATACCCTATTTTAACCCTCCTAATTGTGGTTATATTTTATCAAATTTAAACTGTGACTTGGCTAATGGAGCGGTTCCTGTAAATAGATAGTTTAGATATTTTTGCGCTAGAATTTTAAGCTTACAAAATGATTCTGCGTGAGTTTTAACTCTAACATGTCTTCTATCCAATATTTAATTTCAGTTTTAAGACATTATCCATTATTAAGGCAGATAAAATACTTGGAAAACAAAGAAAATAAACTTTACTTTCCTTACCAAAAATCTCTTAAACTGTTCCTTAAAAAAGCTAAAATAACTCCTTTTTTTAAACCAAGTTTGCTTATGGTCAATATAAAGAAAGTAACCATGACTTTTTATGCTTTTTACTTAAATTTTATTATAATCATAATTGTTTTTGAAAATAATGTTTAAATTGAATGATTACATTTGTTATTTCAATACATTTTCATTATGAATGCGACAAAATGTATTGTTCGATTTTTGAAATTTAATTGACAATTTGCATGGTTTCAAATGAAAATATGCTAATCCATTAAATGCATTTAATTAGCATTTCGACTAATAAATTGTGGGCAAAAATTTAAAAATCTTTTCAATAAATAAAACATATCTCATAACGGAGGCATAATTTATGTGCGATTCTCTCCTTTGACTCTACGCCAAAACGGTGTGTAGCTGTGTGTATGTATGTGTGTGTGTGTGTGTGGGCACTATCAAAAACATCCTGTTTTTGTGGAAAATACATTTATAATCGTATATATATATACTAAAAATATGTATCACATAATGGTTACTCTCGACGCTAAGCTCTGACTGCATCCGCTTGTAAATCATATTAAAATATTTATGTTCTCCACTATGTTTTTTTTTTTTTTTCTTTCTATATACAACCGATAAATTCAGAATAAATGACACTATACAAGCGCATGTGTGTGTGTGTGTGTGGTTTTATTTAGTGCATTTAGATAAAGCGAGCGAAAATGTCAAACTCTAGTTGACTCTGGTGTAAAGTGCTGCAATTATCATGCAACAAATCATGGCAACATTTGTTGTATTGCCACAAAATGGCCAGGGCTGAACTATGAGTTAGGTTCTCATCATTAAGTGGCAATTAAAATCGTGTTCACTTCTTATAAACGAGAAATGTCATAAGTTTTTAAATCTGATTCATTTTAAATTGTTTCTTAATTCGATTTTGAAACTGAGCTGCCTACATTTTAGTTACTCCTGAAAAATCATTGACTTCAAAGTGTTGACGTTTTAAAGTAGCAAAGAACATAATAACAAACAAAGCATAAATAAAAAATCACAAATTCTACAAGCTTCAAGAGTCATGAACTCATGTCTTAATGCCATTTTTTAAATCTTCAACTTTCTAAGAGAACTTCAAACCTTTCATCTTTCAAGCTTTAAGTGCATTTTCTTTATACCTTTTGAATTATTTAAAAAAAAAACTATAACCACAATCCACATTACCAAAAATTTAATATTCTTTGTTTTATTTTCTTGCAGGTAAATATACTTTTTTCGACTTCCAATTTAGTTTTTACTAAAATCTTAAGTGACCCATTTTCTCATATCCCTAATATGTCTCAATCCGCTCCTTGAATTTTATAGCTGCCCATTAAAAAAGTTTATGCCTTTAGACGCTGTGTTAATTTATGTCCCATTTATAAAATATTTACAAATTTATAACAACAGATTTTTACCCTCGCCAACACAATAAGTAATATTTGTAATAATTTTTACATTTTTTTTTTTTGTCGCATACCCTTTAAGCTTAGGGGAATGAAGGGGCTTTGGAACAGAAAGTATTCAGAGGAACCTGGAGTCAATAAATTTGAAAAAGTCTTATAACTGTTCCATTTTAACAATTTACAAATAAAAACTGAGCCTAACCATCAAGTACCTCTCAATTTCGTTCGTCTCTAAATGAAATAAGTGCGAAATAATAGAGCTTTACACACAAAAAATCAATTTTGTCTGGCAGCCTGAAATGAAATTAAAATTTCACAAATGTGAGCGTCAAAAGGCTTTCACATAAGTCAAAGAAATTCAACGAGTAACTTCTGTTGGCTGTTCAGTTATTTTGGTTATCCAAGTTTGCATTTTTTATAAGTAAAACAAGTCCTTAGCAGAAAGGTTTAAACTGCATACATATTTAATTCTTACATCATCAATTTACAAATTGAGCAGATAGTTTTATATACAAATCTTTTTTTAAGGTAATTTAGGGGTAAAGTACTAACTGGACTTTCTTTGAAAAGAAAATCTCAATCTCTCAAATCTCTCTCTTTTCTCAAGGGTATACCTCAAGTTCATGCCTCGTTTTGGTCTCTCGAGTTTTTATATCTGTTGGTATGCTCATTTTTCGCCTGTTTGCCCGTCAGCTGCCTGTTATTTATGAGATTTTTGTATTTTTGTGACCTCCGCCGGATGTTTAGCTGCAGTTTTGTATTCGCAATTTCAATTGTTGTTGCTGTTAATATTTATGAAAATATGCATACGATTTTGTCATTTAATTTATGTAATATTCAAGTTGAATATATATTGAGAGAGTTATGTCCTTGTGTGTGTGTGTGTGTGTGTGATTATGTAATTAGAATGGGGCAGAAATTTGAATCTACATTTAATTGAACAACTGAAACTCCATTAAGTACAATGTCATAACATTTCTCTCCAACTCAACTTAATTCCCACACAATTAAAGTTGATTAAGATGCTGATTTACCACAATCCTTTTCCCCTCTCTCTCTCTTTCACTCTCTCATACTCTTACATGCTTTATCGTTCCTCTGTCTTTTCAGTTGTGTAAATGTTTGTGTTATTGATTAATTACATTTACAACAATCAAAGTTCATTGAGTGATACCAATCAAAACAGCGCCAACAACAACAGCAACATCGAATGCACTGCAATGATTCTTCCAAGTTTCAAGTGGAGGCCAAAAAGGCGCGAGCGAATGGACATGACTCTGACTGAATGACTAAATGACTGACTGCCTGATTCAATGAGTGTATGACTGAGCGAGAGAATCAGCGGGTGAGTGACTGAGTGAGCGAACGGGTAAATAAGTGTGTGAGTGAAAGATTGAAGAACATCATGTCTAATGCGGTACTGGTATCCATCCCCTCCCCTCCTGCCTTTGTCTCCATGTCCATGTTCATGTCCGTCTCCATCTACGTTTCCCACTGATTGTTGCATGTTCGTCTTGTCGCTGCTTGTTGTATGGCATTTGTCTGTTTTGGCTCCGCATTGCCTTTGATCTTGTTTTTTTGATCTTCACTCGCTTTGATTGATCAATTAAATTCATTTGTAAACAACAACTTCAAACTGCGGCCCGATGACGGGGCATAACGATATCCGAAGGCACACAAGACCCATGCACAGAGGGAGACAAAGCGGCAAACAGAGACAGGCCAAAGGGAGATAGAGCGAGAGAGAGAGAGAGTGAGAGAGTGAGAGAGAGATTTATTTGGTTTTCTATTTTTAAATAACCACAACATGACAGAGAAAACATCAGTCACATAAGGGGGCAACCCATTAATCATTAACCCATTCTACATGAATTCACAAGTTTGATTATTTGGCATTTCTTTAAACGCAATATGCAGCCACACTTTTTCCCTCAAATACAGATTCAAAGCATTGTGATAACAATTTGAGTTTCTATTTTCTGCCAAGCCTTTTTTATAAGAATTGGAAAAGTATTTTGGTATACAGCCACACTATTTTAAAGCAACATTATTTTAGCATTATTTTCAATGCTTGTTTTACTTTGAATTATATGGCATTTTGTTCTTTACAATATACAGTCACCCGTTTTTGGCTTAATATATGCAAATTATGAGTTGAAACCACTGTGCGTGCCCCCATGCCATCCATGTATCTATGTATGTATGTACGTACATCGTTTATCGTTGCATTTT
Source organism: Drosophila nebulosa (assembly GCA_024703675.1). Lineage (NCBI taxonomy): Eukaryota > Metazoa > Arthropoda > Insecta > Diptera > Drosophilidae > Drosophila > Drosophila nebulosa. The sequence continues at coordinate 2,512,679 of CM045724.1, read as the reverse complement.
TATAGCTGTCAGTGCGTTGGCTGTCAAGTGTCAGAAACATTTGCAACTTTGCAACGCGCAAAATGCAAATGCACTTACGAGACTCTTTTGCAAAAATGCCTGACAATGACATGCCACCAGAAAAATATTGTATGTACACGCCAGATATGTATTACACGAGTCACTCGCACTCACCGTCATGCAATGGGTAGAAGCACAGAAGGGAATGGGTAGGTGTTGGGGCGGAGTGGGGGGGGGGGTTGTACAATAGTTTCACTCACATGGACGTTGACTAACAGATAATGATGATGATGCTCTGACATTGGCTTGACGCCTTGATTAAACTGTCATTTAACTTCATTTATTTTGACATAAAACTGACAAGGGGCCCCCATTCTAAGTGGCAGTTGAGTAAAAAGATGAATAAAAATAAAAATAAAAAAAAAACAGCATTTTCAATTTATATACAAGTCAGCGCGAAATATAGAGCACAAATTGAAAGGTCTTATAAATAATAGAAAAAAAAGAAACTAGTGCACAAATTCAATTGTAGAAAGAACGGCCACAAAATTTTAAAACGTTTGCTGATGACAATTTTAAACACAATCAAAATTTCGAGAGTTGTAACACAAATTCTAACAATCCAGTAGACAGGCGAAATGGAAATCGTTATAATAGTTTAATTAATGTTAATTACCATGTATGGCAAATCAATTCCATAAAACCCTTTTAATGTTACCCAAACGATTCGTCTTACCCTCATATGCAAGTCATTCGAAATGAAGCAACTCATTTATGCTAAATAACAAGTGATTAAAATTTCATTTTCGCCGATATAAAGCTGTCACTAAACATAAATTACAATATGTCAGTTTCAAGAACCTTTGACTTTTATTAATGTAAACATGAAAAGCAACACGCATGCTGAACATACACACACACACACACACACACACACACGCCCAATACACAGAGAGATAAGTTACCCAAGGCCTAAAGACGGAGATGGAGAACAAGACCGACCGAGAGACCGAGACCGCGACCGAGACCCCAAGACCCAAACTCCAGACTTTAGACCGGACAAGCTTCACTTCGAAGTGCGCGCTGACAGGCAAAAGTTTTGTCTGTGCATAAGCGGAAAGAAGATGCAACACTTGAGTCAACTGCCACGAAAGAGTCTGCAGCAGAAGGGGTGGTGGTTAGGGGGGGGGCAGTGGAGAGGTGCATTTTGATTATGGCATAATATAATTCTCTTTTCATTCGTATTCATCTTGGGGTTTTGTGCGCTCACTTAGCGATCATATCATTTTGACATGCTCGTGTGTTTAAGCTGTCAAATTGCCTCCTGTCTGCGGCTGCGACTACAACTGCTGCTGCTGCTGATGATGCTCTCTCTCTCACGCTCTCTTTAGCTATTTCTTTCTTCTTTCTATCCTGTTGCCTTACTCTTTGGGGCCTGTCTATTTGTATCTAGACAGGGCACTTCGGGCTCATGCCTTCTTAAGTTGACGTGTTACGCTGTCAGCATGGAGAAAACCTCAATTTCAAACTGTCAGTTTGTATGTCAGCTTCAACTGACAGTTCTCCAGCAAGTTGTCTGTTGTTGTTGTTGTCTCTCTAGAGTTCTCTCTTATGCTGCTCTTTGGGGGCTTTAGTTAGAGCATTTGAATAATGCGAATGCGCGCACACAAGAGCTTTTGAATTTTATGGCTTAGTTTGTTGTTCAACTTAAGTTACTCGATCATGATCCTTGCTTTGTAAGTGAAGAGTTATTTCAAACTAAGTAAATTGCCAGTGCAAAGTACTCTGCAATACAATAAAAACCAAATAAAGGCATTTGTAGAAGAACTAGTTCCATAATAGGTAAGTGAATTGCAGAAATGTTGAATGCCAAGGGCACTCAAAAAGGAACTAACAAGTTGCTCTATGCACTATGCACAATGTAGAGCCAAGAATGTTAGGAATGTTTGTTGATTCGATTAAAAAACTAGTTCTTATACAGTTGATAAGAATTGAGTTTTGTAGAAGAACTAGTTCCATAATAGGTGAGTGAATTGCAGAAATGTTTAATGCCAAGGGTACTCAAAAAAGAGCTAACTAAGTTGTTTGTTCACTATGCACAATGTAGAGCCAAGAATGTTAGGAATGTTTGTTGATTCGATTAAAAAACTAGTTCTTATACAGTTGGTAAGAATTGAGTTTTGTAGAAGAACTAGTTCCATAATAGGTAAGTGAATTGCAGAAATGTTTAATGCCAAGGGTACTCAAAAGAGAGCTAACTAAGTTGTTTGTTCACTATGCACAATGTAGAGCCAAGAATGTTAGGAATGTTTGTTGATTCGATTAAAAAACTAGTTCTTATACAGTTGATAAGAATTGAGTTTTGTAGAAGAACTAGTTCCATAATAGGTGAGTGAATTGCAGAAATGTTTAATGCCAAGGGCACTCAAAAAGGAACTAACAAGTTGCTCTATGCACTATGCACAATGTAGAGCCAAGAATGTTAGGAATGTTTGTTGATTCGATTAAAAAACTAGTTCTTATACAGTTGATAAGAATTGAGTTTTGTAGAAGAACTAGTTCCATAATAGGTGAGTAAATTGCAAAAATGTTTAATGCCAAGGGTACTCAAATGAGAGCTAACTAAGTTGCTTGTTCCATATGCACAATGTAGAGCCAAGAATGTTTGCAATGTTTGCTGATTGGATGTTATATGAATCTAGTTCTTATACAGTTAAGAGAACTATTTCACGTATAGCAGTTTTTGTGCAGTCAAAAGCAATTGATCAAAAGGAGATTTTTCAGTCGAAAAGAACTAGTTCACATAAAACATTAATCTAATTCACATTTACCCTCGACGATATCCTTAAAAGCTTCCTACGTGTGTACACAACTCCGTGTTCCATTGCGACCACCTCAATGTCCGCCTCTCCCACACACACACACACACACACACACACACACACACACACACACACACACACACACAATTCCTTTCTGCAATGTTCTCAAGCGATAAATAAAGTTGTGAACATTGGCTCGATTTGTTTTGTACGAAAGGTCCACTTCCATTCCGCCACACGGTTGTATGTGTATGTGTATCCCCACCCCCCTCCCCATCCCATCCACCTATCATATCGCCCCTCCCCCTCACCAAACAGCCACCAACCAACTGCTTTATAACTGCGCCGACCGACCCATGTCGTTCGTTGCACTGCGTCGGACACAAAAGATTTACGATTATGGCGCGACTATTAAAAAGTTTCGCCTCTCGCACACACCAAAAATTCAACTTAACTCACTCACTCACTCACACACACACGCACAGCCCACATTCAAAGTCAAAATATTGTTTAAAAAATACTTACAAAAATAAGGAAAGAAAAAATATCAAAAAACGGGCCAGAAAATCCAACCCAACCCAGGCTCGGCTCGGACTCAGCTTGCTTGCTGCTGTTGCTGCTGCTGCTGCTGTTGCTCTTAGCATCGATTAATTATGTGCGGAATTTGGTTTATTGAGTACGAACCGCCTTTAAATTGTCTTAAAAGACCCAGAAAGCTGTCAGGGTTCCCCCCTAACTCCAGCACCCGAGACCCCCTTCCCTTTCTTGATCGGCATCGGCAGCGGCATCGGCATTGGCGAACGGGTTTCAACGGCTGACTACGATTGTAATTTATGAGTTTAACTATAATTTTTAACATTTACGCTGCGCCTGCGTGCGCTTGCAATATGACAATTTCTGGACCTAGCCGCACGATGGGCAGAGGACAGAGAGACAGGAGATACATAGGAGGCAGAGAGACAGGTCACAGGACGGGTGGCGAGTGTATTTGGACTTTATGTGGACAGCTGGTCAATTGAGTTGGTCCCCAATGTCGTAGTCGTAGTCGTTGTTGTTGTTGTTGTTGGCGTCGGCAACCATTTTGTTGTTTTCGATTAGACTGTTAAGTTGTCAAGTTGAAATTGATTTGTAGCCGCTGAGTTTTTTTTTATATTTATCTGAAGTTTGTTTCAGTAGGGAGCGGACTTTTAAATTGGTTAAATTAATGTTACACAAGGTGTTCGGTTATTCGAGAAGTTTATGGCTACCAAAACTCAATGGTAAATCGATCTTTTTGGCATGATTGTAATATACATATATACATATATATATATATAAATCTATGTGGCTGTTGTTTCTGACACTCGTTACCAATGCGAATTTGTTTCAGTCAGCTTGCTCGTTTGCGATAACTAACTATCTTATGAAACTAATTCCATTTCATTTCATATGATTGAATTTTTGCTAATAAAGTGCCAATTGGGAATGGCTCAAGTAATAAAAAATTAACACTTAACCATTAAGTTGGTAGTCGTTATTAAAAAAGAAATGAAATGGGTTTGCTGAAATCGAAAAAATTCAATCTAAATTGCCTCAGAAATCTAGTAAAAATGGCTCAATAAAAAAACCATTTTAATCATTTATAACTTCTTTTAAGCAAAGAAACTTTCATTCATTATTAATTCTTCAAATGGGCCCGACGATCTGACAAATATCCCACATATCTAGCATCATGATATAACTTCAAGGGCGATGGCTGATCTATGGTATTGAAAAGCATACGGCCTTGTATGCTTAGAACACCGTTTATATAATCATCGGACAGCTTCTTATCCAATTGATTATCCGATTCCTCTGCTACAGATTGCTCTTTCTCCTTTTGCAATTGGCTTTCCGATTCCAGTGGCTGACCAAAACGCGAACTCTTAATGCAATCAAATGTTAATAACACAAATATAAAAATCAATGGGAAATCTTTGAAATACATTTTAAGTTGAATTTATTTTGACTTTTGACTGCTCAAATCATTTAGCTTGAAATAGAATTCCAATCGTTGTCGATCACGCCTAATACTAAGTGTTTAATCGTTCTCAACGAGCACCACTTGTGTGGTGTGCGGTGGTGCTCGGAAGTGCACATGTATTTGAGATTTATGCGATTTATACAATTTCTGAAGTGCCCCCGTAACACCCCAATTAAATGTCATTTCTATTTCATTTATATTTTTTTTCCCCCTTTACCTTATCTTGATGTGACTGGCTGGCTGGCTCCCCCCCCTTCAATAACAAATACTAATAATAATAATAACAACTTGAACTGACTAATCATTTTTCAAAATCCATTGCGATTACATTTAATCCCCAAGCACTAGAAGAGCATTTCCAGCTCACTGAACTGCAGATTATGATGATGGTTTTTGGACTTCAAACCGAGGTGAGCTGTGTGTGTGAGTGTGTGTGTGTGTGTGTGTGTGTGTTTATATGGATATGTGACTGACAGATTTAGATTTGGATTTAGATTCGTATACTACCAGAGAGTTGGCGTTGGCTTCAAAGGAGTGTGCAATGTCTTTGACGGCACATTGGATTTGCCTCATACCCCGGTTGCCACTCCCCTCTCTCTCTCATCACCATCACCCTTTGCCACGACTCGTATCGTGTAGTGGCATTACTATACGGACTATAGAGACTTGTTCGCTCGCTGGCTGACTGGGCTGCTTGTGTATGGCCGACTATAATCTGACATTTAATTAATAATAAAGTTGACAGTTTGTTTTGAGTGACTGTGACAGTTTTAATTGAGATTTGTTTTCAGAATATGCGCTATATACAGGCGTGAGTGGGGCTTATGCATTGAGGCAACACTTTTGCAGCTGTCAAAAATTAAGCTACTGTATACACTACACAAAAGATGCTTTTCCATTTGAGTCAGTTTTAAAATTCTAGACAATTTTTTAAAATCTTTTCACAAGCATTTTTATTTGCTTAATTTTGTTATCTGGGATTTAAATTGACTTTTATAATTTATATTCCTATTTATGTCTAGGATTAATATACTATTAAAAAAACAACTAGTTTATTGGTTATTTTGGTTTTTTTTATAGCAAGTGTATTTACTTTTTATTGTTTTAGCAACAGCATAGAACTAGTTGCAGGTATTGAAATAGAACTAGTTGTGAGTCCCCATTTTCAAAAAATGTTCCCATAGTCTTGAAAGCTTATGCTTAACTTTGAAATCGGAACTAGTTCTTTTAACTACTCAGAGATGAACTACTTGAATTCAAAGAAAATCTTATAAAACTGATTTTCTATCTGTTTATCAAGCACCCAAGCAACAAAATTAACTTATGACCTTATGTTAGTCAAAAAATTGAATCACTTACTAGTTCTTTTTTTGAATAGAAATGTGGGTGATTATGATTGAGCTAGTTCCCATTGAGATTAGTTTGAATGTCCGAATCATTAACATCTCTTAAGCTTTTGGAACCAATTGCCGCATTCATTTCTTTTGATGTTCAAGTGCCTCCGTCTCATCGTCTCTTTGGTCTTAGGCCTCAGGGCATTTAAAGGTACTTGGCTAGCCGGAATGGCCGAGGCCGGCACCCACCTAACAACAACATCAACGACAACAACATGCCACTCACAAAATGTCCAAAGCACTTAAGTGCCTGGGAGCTGGTGGGGTAAATGCCTAAAAAAAAAAAAATAAGCTTTCGGCTTGTAGTCAATTCGATTGAGATGCGATTAGCGGACAAAACAGAAGTGCCATGTTTTGATGATGATCATCAAGCGCGTCTGATTGCCGGCAATCAAATGTGTTGTATTGAAATTTGTGAGTGAGTGCCGAACACATGTACAAGGTACATAAATACACACATACATACATATATCTATCTATAATATATACATACATAAGACGGACACGCGTAAAAGCGCTTTCAAAAACGATTTTTCAATTGAGTTGTTCGGAACGCTCAAAACGCCCAAGCTGGAGCGATAATTGAGTTTTATGATTGACACGACAACTTTGCTTTTTAAATTGACATAAATTTCAATATGTCCCTGCAAAAAAGAGAGAAAAAAAAACCAGCATACAAATGTGATCTGTCCGTCCATTTCTGTCTCTGTTTCTCTTTCTATGTGTCCGAGCAATAAATTGTGCAATAAATTTCAATTACAGTTATTTCACTGGCAGCCTAAGAATATATACATATAAAAGAAAGGCGACAAAAAAAAAAAAAAAGAATTCAACCCAGTCACACACACACACACACACACAAATTGTGATAAATTTTATGTTAAAGTGCATGAAATTATATGGCGACACATTTGGGCACTCATAAATTTTATTTAAACAATTTACAATTGTCAGTTGAGAATTGCTTGTCGCAAGTTTTTTTTTTTCCATTTTTCCAGTTTTATTGTATTATATGTATGTATCGTATCGTATCGTATCTCTCCTCTATACAAAGTCGTGGTGAACTGACCAATATTGGCGAGCCGCATGGAGGTCGAATCCGTTGCTGCTGCTGCTGCTGGTGTAGCTACATATGGCTAGAACATTATTTATGTTTTATTGGCAGATGGAGGTTATTATTATTGGTGCTGGAGACAATATTAAAGCACGTTGGCACTATAAAATCGAAAAACGTGTCGAATGGATCAAGCAGGTTGTCTTTTATTCTTTTGTATGAGAAGTGAAATTGATCCACAGTTTGACAAGAAAGTGTTTACACATAGGAAAAAAAAAAATCATTTCTTGGCTTTGAGATTGAAAAAGACGCACTAATATTAATGTGTTCATCGGTTTTTTTTAATTAAAGTTAGTTACTTAATCTATTTACTTCTAAAACTATTAAAAAAAAAAAACGGAGTACTTTTGGGCGACTTTTCGTCTTGATTTTGACATTTACTATTGTTTGCAGCTGTGCAGCTGTGGCTGTTTCAATGTTTCGCCTGATTCCATCATAAGTTGGAAGATTTTTTTCAGGAATCACACGTTTTTGAGCGATTTTATACATACAGTGGTTCCAACGCCAAATCGGACAAGACTTTGTGTTTATTAAAATTAGTTTTTTCTTGATTACTAAGTTACTTATGTTAAGTTTTAATATTATTCCTTGAATTTATGAAGGCTTAATAAACACAAAGTCTTGTCCGATTTGGCGTTGGAACCACTGTATAGTGCCAGGCAAACGCGTTCCTTTCGATATGGCCCAGTTGGTTTTCAATCTCAACGATTGAAAACATTCAAGAAGCTAGCTTTGTATGTATGTGCCAACATTTTTTATACCTCTGCAGTTTTACTCCTTCTCTTCTCACTAATGGAAAGGGTTTTTATATATGTATTTTGGTCACGTTGGTTCCTAGTTCCTCAATTTTTAATCTATGTCTAGTTTAGGGCGTTAAATAGGCGTCTTATAGCTGCAAGTACAACATTTTCAAAATACAGCCATGTCGGACCACAATTGCATAAGTTATAGCAACAAAATAACAAATTTTTGGCTAAAACTATATATATGTAATAGTGATCTGATCGTTTTAGCTCTAATAAATGTTTCGTCTGCTTTAAAAAAAAGCTTATAAACGGAGTTTTGTCATAACGGCTTAAAAACTGGGAAATTACTTTGTCTAGGATCAAGGGACACTAATCAAATTTATTATACCCTTCAAAATGAATAAAACAAACGATCCGAGATTTGCTTGTGCGGCCTTCAGTTGCTTGTGCGTAGGCCCAATATAACTTTTGTATTCCAGGTTGGATCTGATTAAAAAAGAGATTAAATAAGAGGACATCACATTCACTACAGCTAATCAGCTTTGGTGTCTCATTTTATTGGTTTGTGTGTTATATTAACTACTAAATCAACCTCAACTTTGGATCCCCGCAAAAGAAGGCATCCCACCACATAAAAGACTGCGTTAAGTTTGTATTTGCGGTTTATGGTAAGTGCATATAATTTTCCATTTGAATTATTTGAATTGTTTCCATTTGTTGAATTTGGTTTACCCTTTTGGCAAAACCACAAGTCAATCAAGTGCAAAACTTCAAAGCTTACATATGTCGCCTGCAAGTGAATTGTAAGAAACAATTTGGTAAAGTTTAGTTTAACCAAAAACCAAAACTCTATTTCCAACTGATTCTCATTCTCCCTCTCTCTCTCTCTCGCTCTCAGTCTGTCATGGGCAGGCAGCATTGTGGGTCTCGTTTTCGTTAACGTTTTCACTTGCCGGCTCTGCCACTGACAACTTACTTTGGCATTTGGCTGTCAACATGCTGTCAGACATTTAAACAATAAATGACCAAACACTTTTCATTATGCTGCTCTTTTGCGGTTTCGACTGCAACAGACAGTCGACTCGGAGGAGTTGCCTTTTGATGGAACCGACGTCGTCGCCGTCGCCGCCGCCGCCGCCACCACTGCCATGACCAACAACTGGCTTGGCTTTGACTCTGGACAAACAATGTGGAAAATTCTTACAAATCATTTACACAGACCGCAAAACGAAGGCAAGAACAACTGAACAACTGAATGAGAGAGAGAATACGAACAGAGAATGAGAGCAACAATTCCCCAAAGTTCGAATTCGACACATAACATACACGACGCATGATGATGTGGGTCAAAAATGGCAAACACAGAGGTCAAAAGTTCCGACTCTTGTTACTGTCATAAAAATACTGGCAAAAAAAAAAGAAAAATATATGCCCCAAACGAAAGAAAATGAAGGGCAACAAAAAAAAAAACAACAAAACCCAACAACAATAACAAGAAACTTCCAATTTCAGCTTTTTCGGTCTGCTACAAATGCGAACCCATTTCAAAAATGTTGACACTCAACATAGGGCAATTAAATTCATTTTTCATTCATTTGTTACATGTTTGAGTTTGAATTTGAGTTTGAGTATGCGTGTGTGTGTGTGTATGTGTGGTTGTCTGTGTTGGACGCAGTTGGCAGAATTGTTGAAAGTAATTGACAGATTGCGTTGCAAAATTTGAAAGGCCTTTTTGTTTGCTTTTCTCATTGTCCGCATTTTGGGCATGGAAAAAGAATTCTTGATGAAATTAGTTGCCTATGAGAAAAGACTATAGAAAAGGTATATTTCTTATATTACTACCTTGACAGTTCTTATTTTCCTGACAGGTAAGATTCACGCAAATATATTGGTTTCTCTTTAATGAGGTTTTTACCCACTTCTTAGCCTTTCTAAAGACGTCCTTAATAGCCAGAATAGAGGAATAATATACTTCAAAAATTTAAGCATTTTGGAGATCTGAATATTAGAAACTTTTAATTCTAAAATCGATCAAATAAATAAAAATTTACAAGTAAACTGAAATGAATACTCATTGAACTGCATCATTTAAACTAAACCAAACTAATTTCTTACTTTCGTGTCATATTTTCAAAAATTTTGACGCATAACATAAAACATTTTCTCAACATTTTGTCCATAAAAGATTTCCAATTCTCATACCTATATCATTTCACATTGGTGATACAGACCCATAAATATTATATCCCTACTAATCTCACTCAACTCGCTAACGATTCAAACAATTTCAGTGAGCATTAAGTGCCTTTGGCATGAGACCATTTAATGGACTCTAAACACGTTGTTGGAATTTATATATATATATATATGTATGTATGTATATTTTTTTGACTCAATGTGTGTGAGAGTTTGTTTCATTTCGGCGGCAAGAATACAGAGAATATAACAAACAAATTGCTCTGCACACATTAAGAAAATTTCCAATGGTTTTTCCAGCTCCCTTAATCTTACTGACTTTCTGTCTCTCTCTCTTTCTGTCTGTCTGTCTGTCTGTCGCCCACGCACATTTGGGTTGAACTAGGGAAAAGGTCTCTGGGTCTTTCTGTCAGGGACTCGACCATAAATTTCATTTTATTTATGAGCATTTAATTTTTGTAACATTAATTTAAACATAACTGCCAAAACATAAATTAGCTTCCGTTTCAACTAATTATGCCGCCTGGCTATATATCCATTTGGTTCCCCTCCCAGATACCAGCTCCCAGCTCCATCTCCACCTCACTCAGTCACTGGCTCCCATTCGGCAGTCCCTCTTGCGGCAATCGCTGAAGCATGAAAATTGTTGACTGCACAAAAGGCAACATCACAGACACCCCCGAAAAACCGCATAAATTTAAATACATATGCATGTCTTTCACTTTGGGATACGTTTTATGTGCCTTTCTTACCGTGGAGAAGTGTAGGGATCAACAAAAAACAAATGGACGGGGAGATATACATAAGTGCCGTTACACATGCATCCAATCCGCCCCCACTCCCCGTTGGCATTTATAAATTTTATATATATGTATGTATGTTTTCGGGCGCTGTTGCTCTTTTGAACTGCCATCAAATTAGTTGCTCATCCAAGCAATTAAACAAAAATGCCAAAAACTTATAAAGACGCCAAGAGATCAGGGCTACAGAAAAGGTCTAGAATAAAGTTCTGCGTCTCTGGAAAAATCTTTGGAAATTAGTTAATCTAACTGATTCTATTTTGCGAAATTGAAATTTTTTTTTAATTTTTTAGAGAAAATTGAGTTTTGGTGCGTAACTTGTCCTTTAGCATGGATTGCTTCGTGTTGAAGTTTAAAACCAAAGCAGATTCCATATTTCAAAATGGCAACACTTTCATTCGATACTTTTATTATAATTAATATTCATAAGCAAAAGTATTTCAAAACAAAAACTAACAAATATATTCTTATATACCTTCGTTTTGCCTTTTTATTTTTGGGGCTTGCCCCATTTTGCTTCGGTAGCCCTGCCACGCCCTGAAACCAAAACTAAAAGCAAGAGAAAGAGAGACAGGGAGATAGAGGGAGAGAGAGAGAAATATAAAACAGAGACACGGCAACATAATAATCATAAATATATCAAGACAGCTAACTTTCGGCTTGGCATAATAAAATCCAATTAAAAACCAAAGAAAGCAATGTTTATGACCTGACAGCGGGTGGCTAGCGGGTGAGGATAGAGGAGGAGGCGGAGTGGGGGGGGGGGGGGGGACCTGCCTTTTTATGGGGTAGCCAAAGGGTGCTCCGCCAGCCTGTCTGTCTGTCTGTCTGTCTGTCGAATGATTGTGCTGAGTTATGTTAATGGGCCTGTCTGCGCCCCCACAAAGTGGAACCAATGTAGTTTTTATTAGTTTGTCTGCGAAAGGGTCTCTCTAACGAAATGCATTTCATAACAGTTGTTGAAGGCAAAAAAGAAAGCCAAGTAATTTGGGGGGGTGGTGGTAGCAACGAGAGAGGAGCTGATGGAGTGGCAGACACCAACAACTAGGTAGTCAATGGTTCCTTGAACTAATTACTCATTGGCGATCATGGTAAGAATTGGCTTTTTCACCTGAACACAAACAACATAACATAATTCACAGCCACAAACAGCTGCGACCACCCTCGACCCCTGGCCCCCCCGCCAACCCCTCATGCTGTCACTTTGCACGTAAATCTTAAAATACGCCAAGCAGAAAGTGTTGCCAAAGCAAAAGTCTAACCAGACTTAAGACAGAAGTTGGAGAGTTTTAGTTATTTCAGTTTCAGTTTGGGTGCCGCTGCCCAAAGGTTTTGCACTTTATTATTTATGGCTGTCGGTTCGAGTATGAATTCATTTTATTTATGAAGCTAGCCAGAGCCAAGCCGAGCAAAAAGCCAAGCAACCAACCAAATAGCCCCAAAAAAAAAAAAAAAGAACTAAAAACAAGGAGAAAAATGTAAGAGGCCAAAACGAAAAACCCAAACCAAATGGCTCAATGGACTCAACTGTGGTCTACCAACTAGCTACTGGAAATGCGAAGAAGAAAATAAAACAAGAAACAAATTTTGTAGTTTTTCTTTGTGAACGGTGGAAAATATAAGCAAATAAACATTTACTTACCTGATCAAACAACTATATCTCTTCATGTCCGTTCAATTTAGGATTGATCTGAAAGAGAAACATTTTTAAAAACAAATATTAAAAAATGGTTTTTTTATTTTTATACTTTTTCAGTTGTCAACATATAAAACTCATTTACATATTTTTAACTCATTCATTATATTATATAAAACATATTTTTAATTGGCAAACAAAATTTTTTAAATATTATTTAAACAATAAAAACTTATTAAATTAAGTTTTAAAGAGTCAAGAATTTTTGCTTTATCACCCACTGTTTGTCAATTATGTGAACTTGTGCCTGGACGGACGCCTGCCCGCTTAAGCGCCACAAAGTATGCAATACGATGCCCATGCCTCAACATTTACACTATGGCTTTGGCTTCAGCTTCGGCCATGGCTATGGCTCACTCCATTCTCTTCATTCTCTGTGTTTTGTTGCTCCGTGTTTCTTCTGGCTGCTCCCTTCCTCGATTGTTCTCTGCTTTTTGCCACATTCATAGCAATTTTCGTGTCGGCTAATTAGCTTTGGGTGTATTGTTTATAAATTTATGATGCATGTTAAATGGGTTTAATTTATTTATGGCACTCCGAGGCGAGTGTTTAAGCTTTGGGGCCAATTGAATTTTCGTTTGCTTCACTAAATTATGTTTATGCGTTGCATATTGCATTGTGTTCTCTTGTGTCATTAAGAGGTTCCACGAAATTGCCCTACGTATGCACTTTAGGGCTCTGTGGTTAATTATGCTCGCGCTCAAATGACAGGCAACCAGAAGGCAACAAGAACGACAGAGAGAGAGAGAGAGAGATAAAGAGAGAGAGCGAGAAAGAGTGCCAATTAAAAACTTCAAACAGTTGTTGTCAGTTATCATCATTGGCATCAGGCATCAGGCTGGGTCCAACTAACTCATGCTGGGCCAGACAAACAGCTCTATTTAGCTCTATTTGATGTCTTGAGGAAAATCAACCCTACGAAATGTTAGTGGAAAATGATAATGATTATGTTTATGTTCATAATATTCAAATATACGCACATAATTATCTATTTTTTGAGAATGACTCAATTGAATATTAGATACACTTTTTGTAGGGGTACATCAGCTAAGTTTTAAGTGGTTAGAAAAAGAAGAAACAATTGCAGTTAAAAGTCTTAACTGATCGCTTAGTTAACAGATGTTTTAATTATTTGGTAGAGATCTGCCATTTTAGAATCGGCGCATTGATATTAAACAAAATATATCCTATAGAAAGATCCGTTTCGTTGATAGAGTTGATTAGATGATTTATTTACTCTTATTGACATTATATAATATGGTATGACAGATCACTTATGCATACTTTTTAGCCCATTACAGAGTCCTTGATCAATTTAGTTTTTAATTCTTCTTAGTAGAAATCCCAATTTACACTTTATTGAACAAATTAAGCCCTAAACCTACTTTTGATATTCCCATCATTTCACAATGAATACATTTATGATAACGCCGCCTTTATTTGCACATTTTTTATTTTATCAAAAGAGTATTCCTGACTTCGGCTAACTCAATGGAAGTTTCCCTTTTTCTCCGTCCATCTTTCATTTGGGAGTTGTCACACCCAGGCAAGGCGCCAAGCCAAAATGATCAATGGCCGCTAATTAGTGTGTCCTCTCTTCTGGAAACTTTACACATGCTTCGACTCAGCCGGGTGCGGGCGGGGTGGGGTGCAGTTACAACAAGTGTGTGTGTGTTTGTATGGGTTTGTATGGGTTTGTCTTCCCCTTTTTGGGTTTCCCGCTGTGGCCGCAGGTCATTTGTTATTTTCTGCTGCTTTTGGGTTTCAGAGACTTGAATTTCAATCACTTTGTTGTTGTTATTGTTGTTGCTGTTGCTGCTACTTCGGAGCCTTCGATTAGAAATTGCGATAATGTCCAATGGCGACAAAGTTTTCGAATGGGCGCTCCCCCCACATCCTACATAAATGTTAACCTCGAGTTTGGGCGCCTGTCTGCAGTTTGTCAGGCCGCAAGCCTTATCTGCACTTGGCTGCCACTAAATTATGTTTTATCTGCATCTGTGGGTCACCGTTTCTGCCGTTTGTAAGTCGGTGTTACCCCACCATGTCCCCTTCATGGAACAGTCTCTTCCATACGTACATGCGTCGCCGTGCGGTCAGTTTGATTGATGAGCCCAAAGCGCTAATGAGCAGCAATTAATAAAGTCATGGACTTTGTTGACCGCAATCATATACAGGCACCAGCAGCAACCAGTCCAAAGAGAAAGGAAGTGGACAACAAAGTCTCTTGTCGGTGTCCAACTGATTAATGCCATTCATGATAATAACGTTTTGACTTGGCTTTCAGCCGCCATCATAAGCCCTTTTTTTTTTTTTTGTTGGTTTGTTGTTTGTTGCTTGACTTAATCCCATTTCATCGATGTGCCCAGAGAGTGCAATCTCTTGATGTACCCAAACTAATTCGAATTAATTGAACGAAAACAATTAGAAAATTATGTTTTTCAAAATTCAAGTTGAACTTTTGAGCAGAATTTGTAGAGAGTCTTAAGAACTTCTTGGTTACTTTTAGTTAAAAGAAACTATTTGTAATTGTTAATAGAATTTGACAGTTTTTCACATTATTTATTGGGTTACAGTTTAGCTAGATTGCTTCCTTTTTTTGCAAAATAGTTTCGGAACCCCAAACTGATTAATGATAATCGTGCATTATTTGAATAATTTATGGTTATGCAGCAAACTTTCAAGCAACGAAAGCTATTTCAAATTTGTTTTCCCTCCCCACCACTACGCCCACTCCCTTCCTCCCTAGAAGCAAGCCTTTTTCTGATATTGCCCTTGGCCAGGGAAAGGACAGCTGCAACCATGACCAAAAGAGGGATTTGGGGTAAGGAGAAGGGCGAAAAAAAGAAAAAAACATGAAAAAGAAGAAGAGGTTATGTAAATGAAATGCGCCTTGCAATGGCTTTCGGCTTACGGCCAACCGCACCCTCCTCCGGTCCTGGTGCCGAACCCCACAATCTTGTACACTGCGCAAAAATGTTTTTGCCGTAGTTCATGTCCAAATTGTGGCATAGTGGAAGCGCGTGCAAAAATAATTTATGGACGCCATCAACAACCCTTAGAGCTGAAATGATAGATGGCGTGCCAGAATGTCTGCCATGCCGAGAACCGAGTACTAAGAACTGAGAACTAAGAACCGAGAACTGAGAGCCAAGCCAAAACAAAGTCACAGGGAGAGTTAACCCAAAATCCAAAATATGCTGCGGGCGCTATAATTCTTGCACTCACTCTGTCATTGGCAAGGGGGACAACAGGAGGACAGTGGAGGAGGAGGAGGAGCAGCAAGAGGAGGGGAGTGTCGAGCACTTTTCGAATTGAAATGTCGTTTTGGCTGGCGTTAGAATTTTTCATTGCCAATTGCTTGGCGAAAGCCTGGCGTGGAAAGGGGGAGGGGGGGCATGAAGGAGGCTGCCATATTTTTCAAGAGCCAACACAAATGTCACATCAATCTTGTGTCCAGCGTTGCGTAAGAAGTAAAGAAAATATTCATTTTGTTTTCATTTTTTTTTTTTTTGTTCTTCTATTTTGCCTTCTTTGTCGAGCCCCTAAAAAATAAAAAGAGAAATAAGAAAACTTACCTAAAGGCGAAATTTCTATACTCTTTACAATAGACCTTGTTTTGCAATATCATTCAAAAGTTAGCTAAAAAGCTTTAGAATAAAGAATTTAAAAGAAAATCGGACTTCTTGGATTGTTTCAGTGACCGTCTGTCCATGGGTTTGTCTGTCTGTTCATAGACCAACTAGTTCCTCAGTCATTAAGCTTTTTTAACCAAACTTCGTATTTAAGCTTCTTATTATTGCAGTTACAACATTTGTTGAAGCCGGCTTGATCGGATTACTATAACATATAGTTTTAACCAATTTTGACCAGACATAAGATATACTTCTTGTATTCCTCATTACGTTTATGTAGAAAGGGCTTTTCGTGAGTTAAAATCTAAAATCAAGATCATAGTCAATATTAAAAGATTCTTGATAATCCATACACCCTTTCTAGCTAGAGTATAAAGAGATGAATCAAGACTATCGCTTGGGCTGCTGCTGCTGGTAAAAATGATTAATGACCCTCGGCCGCTTCGCCCTAATGCCAAGTGCGAATTTTAAATGCAAAAATATTCCCAAAACAGCGCATGGGTGGTAGAAATGATTAAATGAACTTGTTAAGCAATACGGAACAAAGGAAAATTGCATTGAAAAATGTATTTCAATCTCTCTCTCTTTCTTGCTCTCTCTCTTTCTCTAGACGAAAACCAGAAATCTGCAACAGACTAAACCAAAGCCAAGAAAACCCAAAAAAAGAAACCTTAAACAATTTTGCAGTAAAAACACAAGTTATCAAGTCATCAAGTTGGGTTAACTCAACCCACATAACCGAACAACGAAAACCGAAAACTTGCTTGTAATACACCTCTTGCCACCTAGACCCCAAAGCCCATCAGGAGCCGCAACAACAATAAGAACAACAACAACGGAAGACATGGCCGCAACGTCATTTGCGATGCTTAAAAGTTGATTCGAAAAGTTTTACACCGCAGAGACGAGTGAGTGTGTGTGTGTGTGTGGGGGGGGGGGGGAGGCGAGAAAGAGAACATCAGGAAGTGGGAGGACACTGAAATGGAGGAGAAAGTCCTTGAACGATGCCAGTGCTTGCCTTCTACATTTTTGGCCCTGACATACACACAATTAAGCATAATCACCTACACACACAATTAAACAAACACACACACACACACACTGTGGCATATAAGCGGCTTGTGTCGTCGCCATACAATTTCCGCAAGTCGTAAAAGTCGGTAATTTATACCTTTTGCCCCATATGCCATGGCATGGTAATTTGTTAAGTAGAGTTAAAATAATTGCTCGTATTTATAATTTACACATTTTGGCTTGGAAATTTATCGTCGCGCTGAAAGTGCGCTAGATACATGCATATAGCCCCAAAGGAGGAGCTTCCTCAACCCCCTCCGATTACACCCTTCCACCACTGTGCTATGCCAGGCCAGAGCCTTGGCTTGCATTTTTCGGTTGTTGTACCCTCTCGTATTCGTTCACTGCAAATTTATGGCCCCAAGTTTGGCCCCACACCGTAAACTGTATGAATGAGTAAGTGAGGCTGCTGCTGCAATTGCCCCCAGCTGAAAGTTTTAGTTGCTATTAATTTTTCCTCTCTCTCTCTCTCGCTCTCTCTCTCTCATCGCGGAGAGAGTCAGCAAAACACAGACAGCAAAAGAGAGAGAGTAAAAGATAACTTTCCCTTTTCATTCCGGGCAAATAAACTTATATACGGCAGGAAGTGGTTAAGAGTTCTTCTTGTTTTGCAGCTAAAGATAATATTTTCCCTTTGGTTTTCATATTTAGATATTCGTACAAGGTAATAGCTTCCACTAAAGCCATTAAAATGCAATGGCCCAAAAACAGGAGACAAATATATCTTGATTGTCTATATGATTGTAGGTACATATGTGAAATAAATCATTTCAGCTGCCTTTTCAGATCGGACAGACGAAGATGAATTTATTTACTAATCAGCATTGAAAACTGATCTTTTTCTCTTATGTATTCCATTGCTTGCAAAGCCAAAAGATTTTTTAAGAATTTTTTATAGCGGATTTTAAATTGTTTAGTCAATTAGTTAGACCATTTTTATAGTTTTGGTTTGATTCTGTTACATTTTGGAAAACATATGATAAAAAAAATCCCTTGAATCATTAAAATTTGAACATTTTACAGTTTTTTTTATTACCATTCTTAATTCTCTTTTCATACTTGTTATATCAATTGTCATCAGAACGACAAAACCCTCGTGGAAGACAAAGTGTTGTTCCATTAGAAGTATCTCTAGGCTTTTAAGTATTTCCAAACCAAATTACCGAGCAACTTAATTTCGTAGTGCAAAAAAAAAAAGAAGAAAATTCCCTAAACCATAAAACATTCTGAACAATAAATTTCGTTTTAATGGCTTGAGGCATTGGTTTGAGTAGAGAACGTGAGACGGGATATGAGGGGTTTGAATTTTTGTTTCTCTCTCTCTCTCTCTCTCTCTCTCTCTCTCTCTAGACTCTCTACTTTCCTCTGTCTCATAGTGTCTGGGTGTCTTTGTCTGGTTGCGAACATTTTATAAAACATTTATTTGCTTGATTCCTAGCCTCATTTCCGCATTTTGTAAGCCAACACATTTTGCACCCTCCAGAGTCGA
Source organism: Drosophila nebulosa (assembly GCA_024703675.1). Lineage (NCBI taxonomy): Eukaryota > Metazoa > Arthropoda > Insecta > Diptera > Drosophilidae > Drosophila > Drosophila nebulosa. Next base: position 2,493,711 of record CM045724.1, on the reverse strand, counting down.
AGATATATTGTCTTAACCCCTATAACCTACCCTGCCCTGCCCTGCCCCTACCCTCCAACGGGGGCCACCCATTTGGCAGCCATAATGAGGCCATAAAAAGGGTTAAATAAAATGTGCAGCAATTGCTTTATAGAAAAGCCAACTGGGTTCTAGTGAAAATTTGCACGCTTTTCGCGCCGTTGCTCAAGAATTATCGATGTCTGCTTTTGCTTCTTGGTGTATGTTTTTTGTGTGTGTGTGTGTGTGTGTGTGTGCGGGTGTTTTGGCGGCAGAGACACCGCCCCCAGACAGAAGCGCGGGCGGTGGAGACGGCATCGAAATTACAACTTGTAGCTACAAATTGCTTCCGTTGCAGGCACTTTAAATCGTCGGCGGTTAGTTGGGATGAAGGTTTGGTTGGAGGGTTGAAGAGGTGATGGCTCAGCAGCAGAGGGCCCACCGAAAATAGACACATCAATGAAATTTATTAGTTTGCATGTGCAAGTGCAGCTGCGGTGGTTTTTCCTTGGAATTTTTCCCACTTTCCTAACGCCGGACAAATTTCTCGAAAAACGGACATTATGATCCGCCTTCTCTCCCCGTTTCTAACATATTGCGGAAACATTGAAACGAATGTAAATGGTTGCTAATTTGCTTCGTTCTCTGAAATTAATGTTACTTAAACGTGGTGTGTGGTTTGGTTACAGAAATGGCTAAAAAGGCTCAAAATGGGCTAATGTGATCAAAATATTTGCTTGGTGGCATTTCAATTCTATATGGCGAAGTCGATATTATAAACAGATTTGGCAGGGGAATAAAGCAAAAGGCAGGAGGACTGAGCTTTGGAGAGCTGATGAACCCATCTTTCTGTTAGCCAAGTTATAATTTTTTACTGATCTTTGCTATATTTAATAACATTATTAAAGTTCTTGAAACCATAAATCTTAATGAAATGTCATCACTCTATTACAATTTTAAATGAGTCATTTCGTTTGATTTACAGAACTAAATGAATTTATAAAGAAAATCCTCCAATGTTTACTTAGACTCTGTGTAATCTGTGTTTACACATTGTATTTAGTTACCGTTCCCTAAGGCTGTCGACTGTCGGCTGGCTGCCTATCAAATGTTTAACAATTGTAAACTGACATAGCAAATAATTCTAGGAATTCGTCATACATGTCCGAGAGAGAATTTTACATGGTCACATCTCGAAACACCCACCAAGAGACGGTCGGTTGTTGTTCTTTTTATTTGTGGCTCCCTTTGAAGTTTGGCCGCGGCACATTGGCAGCCGACTGTTCACCTAATTATCACACTATTTCAGCCATCATAAAGTGTGTGTGTGTGTGTGTGTGGGTGGGCAACCGGCAAATAGATAGAGAGATACGAAAGCAATGCGGGTTTATTCTACGAGAAGTAAAACTGAAAATAGGTGAAATAAATAAACAATTTGAAATAAACGAAATACATACAAATGCAATGTAAATGAAATGTTGTCGTACCTACAAATATGTGGCGCATCGTAAAAAGTCATAAAAATGTAAAGAAAAGCGGCAAAAGATCAAAGGATACAAACATATTGTAAAGCCCATTTGGAGTTATGCATGGAAATTCACCGATTAACAGAGAGAGTCACCACCTTAAAATCGTTTGGCGAATGTAGAATTGATCAGTCTTATAAGCTATAGCTGATCTTACTAGATGATATGATGAACAAAAACTATAAATTAGACACTCCTACTAAGGAAATAATTGCGTAGCCTATTCATATACTTATATTATGGAGATGGTCTTAGATTTTTGAAGTTTTTCGTTCAATATATATTTTTATAACTTGGTTATTGTTCTATTAGAACACTGACATACATATAGAACTAATGTGACACAAAAAATTGGAGCTGTGAAATAAAAACTTTTCTTAATTTTCGTTTTAATTCTTGGTTGAAGTTGTGTGGCTTAAGTATATGAGCACCACTGTACATATACTCTTTAAGCATCAATTTTCTTACAATGAACTTAGTCCGCCATAGTCGTTAATGGAGAACTTTATATACATATGCTGATCGGGTGCATATATCTTTACATATAATTTATGTGCTGGTGTTTTTTTTTTTTTTTTATTATTATTTCAGACATCTGCAACATTTGTGATTCTCCATATGCAAAAGGTTAACTTCATGCCAACTTTAGAGTGATGCGATTAATGTTGCCTGCCTTTGCCTTCTTTGGTGGGTTTTGTTGTTGTTATTGTTGTTGTTGTTGCTGTGTTTCTCATTTCCACCTGCTGGCTTTTTGTTGAGAACTTGGCAGGCGGTCTAATGGGGACAACATTATAAACATTTTGCGGGTCACAATGTTGCCAAGCGTCAACGGAACACGAGGCAATGTGACAGCAAAAACAGCTTCAACAACTCTGGCGCTGCGGACACATGTTGCTGTCGTCGTCGCGGACAACGATGTCTCTTGGCGTTTGCATGCAGCGTGTCTCGTTCCTGATTAGCATCGCCATCTCGGCACTTGTGTCAGCTCTGTTAGAGATAAATCTGCTTATGGATTTCAGCTGGCTTTTTGCATCGATGCCGCGCGCTGTATGCCGATAGATATGGTTGCCACAAATCATTGCCAATAATGTGCAATAATCTGCGAACCAATAAAAAAAGGTGTGGCTTTTCCTTTCATGCCATTTATCTTCACTTTCGTCATATTTTAATGCATATGGTTAATAAATACATATATAAAAACCAATATTCATAACTCGTTATTTATTACGCACAAGAACATAAATTTTTCTTATAAACTTTTTATTTCCAAAGGAGCTTTATGATATAGTAGTTCGATTTTTACAAAATGGCTACAACTAAACCAAAAAGTTCTTCTTTATTCGAAGTATTAATATGGCAGCTTTATCTTTTCTAGAAAAACCGAAGAGACGGCTAACAGGGAAAGCCCCTAAGAACCGATCTTCGCTAGTCATAATATACAGCTGTGTTCAGAAAAATAGGAATTTAGTTGTCTGGCACAGCTACATTGTGGTGCTATATTCAGCAATATTTTTAATTGCCTTGTGGGTTTTACCCTAATTTTTAAGGCTAATTATTAGACTCCTCATCTTGACCGGGCATTGTTTTTCTCTATTCACTGAATAGGATAATTTAATAAATTTGATTATCTACGCGATTACCAACAAATGAAACTTACTAATGATAAATTTTTTATATTTGAGTTGAGTTTTTTTAAACTTTTGTAAAGGTGCAAACTTTGCGTTCCTTATTTTACTGAACAGGCAACTTTTGAGGCTCATGCTGAAAATCTTTGAAAAAAGGGGGAAAAGAACGCCAGAATGTCAAAATTTGTTTGCTATTTTGTCGTTCACACCTCATTTCTTAAAATGTGTTAGCGGATGATCTTGTAAATGGTCACTCTTTGTCAAAAAAGTGGTATATGTATCATACTAGTATGTATTCTTATTTTTCTGAACACAGCTGTATATTAATCCAAATCTCAAGAAAATGACTGACTGGCAGTTGAAATAGCGACAATGCAGGATATCTAGAAGTCAATTATGATTATCAGCACAATTTTTGATACAAAAGAACAGAGTATTTCTAAGTTAGCTAAGAACATTTTGATGATAAACCCATCAGAATTTGATATACCCTTTTACCCTATCTATACAGGGTATAGAAACTTGCTTTAAACTTATTGGTATTTTTTTTTTCACTTTCACTTCTCAATATTAATTGCTTTGAGAAAATCTTTTGAAAATCCATTTTGAAATATTTTCTTTTCCCTAAATAAAGATCTTGACTAAAGCAGATCCCCTTAAAGATCTTTTCACACACAGATTGATAGAGAGATGGAAAAGGAAGAGGGATAAGGGGAAAGAGACATATATCAATTCCATGTTGAACCTAACTAGTGGACTTCCCGCTGTGATAGTTCCCCATACCATTCCGTTTCGTCCCTCTCCTCCTCCTCCAACAGTCTCATTAGCTGTTGCATTCGATGCGGCAAAAAAAAAAAAAACAAGCCACTTAATTTAAATTTAAATGTTTACTTCTCGCTTTGCGTGTGGGGCAAAGTATTTTGTCTTCTGTGTTTTTTTTTTTTGTTCACCCCCCCCCCCCCCCCCCCCCCCCCTATTCCTCTCCGTTGCTCATTCTGTGTCGCTCTGTCGCTGTCACGATATGCCAAGATTTATTTTCGGTATGTGCCATGGGCGACTAAAATGCGCCTGTCAGCGCAACAGTTGCTGCCATATATTCCCCGATTCCCGACCACGACCACGACCCCGCCGCCAATGACTCCGTCTCTGTCTCTGACTATGCCTGCCTGATGGTGGTCTTTTTGGCTCTGGCTCTTTGGGCGGACCCACATCGAGTGGCGAGAGTCGAAAGTCGAGAGTTCCCTCTCATTGCACTTGACACTCCGCGCCCAACCCACATTAATTAGGCAAAATATTGACATGCTGATGTGTTGGCTTGGCTATTGATTTATGTGTGCTTAAGTGTTTCACTTTATTTTTAATTATGTGGCTTACATTTGGATGGCTATAGATTTCAGTTATTGTTGTTGTTGTTGTTGATTTCTTGGTCTATTGCATTAGTTGGCATTCCGTTGACTTTGACTTGACTTTGTGGCAGCGATGCAACGGATTAAGGCACATTATCAATTGGAGTAACGGCCCCCAGCGAGCATGATCAGCTCGTTCTAGAAATCAGAGAAAGCTTTCGGTTTAGGCCATACCAAGACTGTACTTATTTAGAGAATTTTGGGAATGACGCGATTGGCGGCCAACTTAACTCTTACCATAATTCCGTTTGCTGCAACTCCAATTGTTAGAAAGTGTTTCTTTGCCCTTGGCCTTCTCACTGCTGTTAGCTAATACATTTCTATTGGCTATACGAAAGATGTTGCTCTTGTTGATTGTATATTGCCGATGGCCATGCGGTGAATGCAATAAGTCTGGGGAAAAAGAAATTTGGGAAGTCGTTGAGCCTGTTATGCTCGATGGAAAGTCATCTTTGTGGGTGTGACGAGCACAACTTTCCGTAGATTTCTTGAGCATATACCACGATTGCTGCAACACGCTGCCATCCTCAATGAGTTTCTCATAGCCGGTGAGTAGTTTGCGTACATCGACACCAATTAGCTCCTGGGGCATGGGTAGATCAGAGAATTGTTCCGAAGTTTTTCGCAAATCCTCAAATCGTTGAACAAGATGTTTAATTTTATTGCCCTTCGACGATTCGTCATTCCTCACACAGCAGTTTGTCTCCCTTTGTGTCTCCACGACCACTGCGTCTGCTGTTACATTAATTTCCGAATCGTCTAATAAGCCAGCGGAACTCATGCAGTCAAGCATTTTGGCCGTTTCGGCCATAAAGGCCGCCTGACGTTCGCGTAAGTCATTAAGCCGCATCTTCAGCTCATCCAGATAGGCCAATTGTCGGGGTGTGGGCGGATTGTTTGCCATTGTCTGTCGTGGTAACGGTAATTTTGTAAGGCGGTTAAAAGTGCGTCATCGGAATTAATGGAGGAGTTACTCTGGTTTTTAATGTATATATATATATATATATATATATGTGAATATTGTGTAAAATGTTGAAAATTTAGTTTATTTTTTTTTTTTGTTAGGACATTTCTATTATGGACTACTAAGCCGTTTACAGAGCAGCGAATTATCCTCTTGAGTTGCCATTTGGAGAAGAGCGAAATGGCCAAAAAACACGTTTTGTTTCAGAAACCTTTTAAGGAACAATATTTTAAATACTTTAAATACTTTAAACCTTGGATTGTGGGTTTTGAAAAAAAGGTTAAGAAATGTAAGTAGACAATTTTTTAGATTCAGATATTGAAAAAAAAGGAATAATATACATATAGTAAAGTTTTATCAATAATCTAAATACAAATGTGAGATTTGACTCATTTTGGGCAGTTTGTGGTAGAGTAAATCTTTGTTTCTTAGTTGAACAATTTTTCAGCGGGCTTATTATGGCGAAGGGGCTTAAGACACCCTTGTTCACATTCTGTGTGGCCGCCACTGGATTTGCCTTCTCTTCTGTGCCATTTACTTGTAGTTTTTATGAGCCTCAAATTGAGATATCTCTTGGTAGTAAGTTGTAAGCCAACTCTCCGCCCTCGACTATGTCGAATTGTGGCCAAATGTATGTACAATGGTGTTTTTTTCCATCGCATATTTCATTCCTTGGGATGCTGTTGGGTGGGTGGGGTTTGGTTTTTTGTATTTTTTTTTTTTTGGAAATTTCACGATGGAAAACGTGCCGCTGCCAACGGCTGACGCCTACTAACCCAACAAAAAAGAGGCGTGTCCGCGACTCACCGTACCTACTCCAACCCTGGAGTCTGCCTATGCACCTCCTGACTGCTGCTGATATTACCCAAAAGGCGAGTGCAATTGTTGTTTCATATTTTAATGCCTTTTTGAGTTGGTGGGCGTGCCCCGACACGATTCTTTTTTGCCGATAAGCTGTTATTTTTATGGCTCCAACAGCCGGATCGGATCGCTGACCGAGACCAACTGCAGGCTCCAACTCCAAGCTGGGAAGTTGTGTGGTGTAGGCTGGCTGCCGACTTAAAGAAGTTAAAATTATTACACCGCAATTGTCTTGATCGTTGATTTATGTGCGCTTTTGTTGTCGGCTCTTGCAAGAGTCGCCCTCAGGCAAATTTCTGTGGCTGTTGATATTTATTATTGGGCATGGATGGGGGTTCCCCTTCCCTTTCCATCCCATCTCCTACAATGAATATATGTAACTACACAAATGCTATACGTATGGACACCTATATATATGTATGTATGTGCACGTAGTATCTGGGCAATATGGCAACTTGATTATGATTCTCATTAGCCACTGTTTTCGCTTTTTAATGGAGCGCTTAATAATTTGCTCGCTTGTGAACTAGTTCATTAGTTCAGGCAGCTAGCTAAATAGGTGGAACAAGATTTTTATGCATGATAAACCCAAAAAAAAAAATAGGTTTACCTCAAAATGGTAACCCATCTATTTTTTAATTAGTTAGCGCCAAAAGTTTACAGTGTCGTCTAAATTTGAGAATAACCGAAAGAGCAAATCTCAGCGAATTCAATTCAATTAGCTTATATTGCCATATATTATAACCACATTCACAGAATCCAAAAGGTTCTATCAAATTCAAAAGGCATCTTTTTGACACTTTGTTGATTTCATAATTGTTACATTGAGATACATTAAAATTTTCTTAAATAACCTTTTCGTTGAAGAGAAACCGCAATTAATAAGTATTATATAAGGGGCCAAATGCTGCCCCTTAATCTCTTCGAAAGTCTCTCGTTCTCTCGCCAATCGCCACTCGCTGAGTCCCGGGAGAGGCAATCAATTTCTCGCGTTGTAAATTAACAATCATGGTGCAAAAGAGATATAGAGAGAGAGAGAGACCAGGGAGGACAGGACGAGAACGGCAGCTGCTAACTGCCCGCCTGGCCGATCCGTAGACACACACACACAAAAAAAAAGAGAGACCGCCGCACTCCCCGCAATCAGCGTACATTAATATGCACGAAAACAATAAACAATAAAGAGGATGAAGACGCCGAGAGGGGGGTGACTAAAGGTGGAAGGGGATGGGCATGGGGATGGGTTACAAAGTGTAGGCAGAGGCGTTACAGCGGCAATCATACAAAAAGCAAGCGAATGCCGCTAAACTATAGACCCACTCTCTCGCTCTCTCTCTCTCCCTCTCTCTCTCTTTTTCTCTCTCTCTCTGTGTAGCTCAACTGACAATATTTATTGCAAATGCAGCAATAAATTTCAAAACACCATTCGCTAAGCACCACATGGGGTCTCGAAAATTGAAGATAAATTTTAAGGCGGCAATTTATGATTTGTGAGCATAAGCGTGAGGAGTCTGCCAGAGGAGTAGAAGAAGAGTAGACAAAATCCCACCGACCCCGACCCCAAAATACAAACACACACATACCCAACATACTCACCGCCAGCCATGGCATCAGTGGAGGCCGCTGCTGACAAGTGTGGAGTGTTTGCCGCCGCACTCCTTCACTCACGAGATGAGTCTCGCTCAACTCTCCTGCAACTCCAATTCCAATCTCCATGCCACTTCACTCTACTCCACTCCACTTTGCCTCTTTGCCCTTGTCATTTTTCAATTGTGCTTGCCGCGATTTTACGACTACCCGCTGTGCCTTTGACAGCCCCGAGCCCCGAGCTCCGGGCTCCGAGAGCCCAACTGAACCGAAAAGTGCACCAAAAAAAAAAAAAAACAAAACTAAACAAAAAATATATGAAACCCTTCCTGGCTCGGGCACCCAGTTGCAATAACTACGTGACCCATGGGCGGAATAAGAGAAATGGGAATTGCAATGCAGTAAAAGAGAGAGAGAGAGAGACCTCCCCATAGACCATCTAACTATCTGCCATTTCATATATTGAAAGTAAATGAAGATTATATTCGAAAGTTGATTTTTTGAAATAATCTTAAGGATACTTCAAATATTTGAAATGTAACTTAGATTCTACTTTTAAAAAGCAGCGTTCAAACGAGCATCTTGTTCTTGTTTTAGGGTTTATTTATTGAAAAGTAACAAATGAATTTTATTTTACTTCAAGAGGTTTAATTTCAGTTTTTTTTTTTTTAAATATACATTCGAGACTTTTTTAACAAATTGAGGAATGATATTTTCCAATACATTTTTTTCATTTACTATGCAGTCTTTCAGAAAACTTGGATCGTATAGTGAATAAATAAGTAGATATGTATTTTTCGTAACATATAAAATATAAACCTGACTGATCGGTATAAGCCAATTTTTTAGTGCCCAAGCCTAACCTAACTGACCCCTCCTTCTCAGTGGATTTATCCTTTTTTCCAGTCTACTAAGCTAATTTGTTAATTAATGGCCACTTTAGTTTTATCACATGACTTTCTCATTTGAGTTTCTCTAATATTTATTGATTCGAAGCTTGGATAGGGTATTGACACTTCGAGCATTGCAAGTTCATAATTCTCGCCACCGCACAACATGCAAAGCATCCGCTTCAAGTCGAATATAATAAAAGAGGGGAAAAAAGGAAAGAGAAGGTTTATGAATGCGCACATGAAAAATGGAACATCGTTAAGAGGCAATTCATAATAAAATACGCGACGGGCAAAAGGCGATGGCGATGGCGATGGCGATGGCAAAGGCGAAGGATTGGTTGGTGGAACCATCAGACACAACCAGACAGACAGTTGGAGAATCCAACTGCAACTTTGCAATAAGCTGCGCCCAGGCGGTCGAGGTAGTTAGTTTTCTCTTGTTGTTGTTTTTAGTATTCCTATACCCTTTCAACGAGAGTATATTGGATGCTCTTAGTCAAAATGTAACAGTTAGTTGATTCAAGAGATGAAAATGCATAAAATGCAGTATTCTTTCGATATCCTTTAACCGATTCCTTATTCTGATTCACTCCAACCACTTGGATTTTGTCGGTTTAATTCCCTTTAAATAATATTAGAAAACTGAATCCAACCAAAACCTCCTGAATCAATTTGCTAGAGTGTAAAAGTTTCGTCGGTTCGATAACTGCAAATTTCATTATGTTTTATCTTTTTCTTTTTTTTTTTGCTGGAAGCAGCATAAAAGTTATGACCGTAAGCAGGATATTGGGTTAAAGTTTTTATTTCTATTCGTTTCGTTGGGCAAATGAAGCTGTTGCAAGGCGAATGCGCGGTATTTCAATCAACACCGAATACGAATAATAAATTTAAGTGGAAAAGAGCAACGAAAAAAAAAAGGTATAAATATCTTATCAATAATTTCATTTTCATATGAGCATCAAGATACGCAGCGAGCGAGAGAAAGAGAGAGAGAGAGAGAGAGATATACAGAGGAGAGTTGAGTGAAAGATGGGGCCATAAATATGAGTCAAGTCGTCGCTCTGTCGACTCAACTCGAGTGGAGTCCAGAGAGTGGCTAGGGAAATTTATAGAGTCTGTTCCTTATGCTGTCAGGTGAAATAAATAATAAATTCGTTATATCGACAGCGGCGGCGGCAGCTATCAACGGCAACAACAACAACAATCACAATAATTCAAGAGGCGTATGTTGTAGTCACGCCCACATTCAACGTGAAACATTGTTGCCTCAGAGCTGCACACAGCTGCAAGTCTTCATCATTGCGACTTTTGGGTGTAGGTTGCGGGGCCCCATCAGAGGATGGGGGCAACAAATTTGAATTCAATGAAAGATGAAATCATTAACTTTGCAGGCAAATTGAAGGCGTCTCGACTTGCCTTGGCTTTGCCTCGTCGGATAACAATTCGTTTTAATCGTTGCACAAATTTATCCATAAAATTGTCATGGGCTGGGCCTTTGACGATCATGTTTTCATGATGATTGCCTATTATGACTTCAGTAATATGGATACTGAAACATTATTCAAAATTGAAGTTGCAAATTTACGATTTCCAACTGTGTGCCAACAAAAGAGCTCTAAGCTGTTCACTAAAAAAACAACTTTAATTATAAATTGAATAATGTAAAAACTTCAAAAATCGTTTATTTATGTTTTTCTTACGACATATTTCTTATTCTCTTAAATTTATGTGTTTCAAAACACAAACCAGAAACATGAACACCTGCCGCCTTTTTCCAACAAATTAGCTATAAAAATATATATTTAAAAAAATTTACTATAAAACAAGCTTACTATAAAAAATTGTTTAAATATTTATTAAAAATACTTTTAAAAGCTTTTCTCATTTTTACATTTGTTGCCTGTGGACATGTTTTTTTTAATATTTTTTATAGAGTTTTTCACAATGCAAATTAATTTCAAAGCAAACAATAAGTATACAATTTAATTAGGTATTCTTTCCTTTTCTAAAGCGAAATATTTTAAATTGCATTAAATAAATGCAAACTTTTTTCATAAAATATTAAAAAATTAAAACCTACAAGAGCTACATTTCTCTCTTAACTAACTTTAGAATCGTAAATATGATCTTGAGTAGGCCTAAAATTATTACAACTAAAAAATGCAATTGTAGAGCGTTTGTTATTATGACAAGGAAGAGATTTCGATTAAGCTGGTTACGATATCTATAATGTATATAGAACTGTAGGCTTAATATTGTTAATCCAATAGAAGTTTACAAAATATTCCCAACATATTCTTGAGAAGGGAGATTACATAACAAAAATAATACATTTTCCAAATACCTCAAAAGTAATTGACAGTAAAATATTTTTACTGTCATATAAAGCAAAAGTGTTTTGAATTGATTCTAGCAAATGCACTTGAAATTTGAATAACAAGATCATCATTTGTGGTTTATTTTTATTTTTTTGAATAAAAAGAAAATATTTCACAATCTGCTTTTAGTTGTGCACTTCAGTACCTCTCGAATTTGGCACTCGAATGAAATGCAATACCCTTCAAACTACACCATAGATAGAATGGATGTGTTCTGCTCTACATTGAATGTCAGACAACATAGTCGAAGCTATCAATCAATTCACACAGACACACGCACACACACACACACCCAGGGGCACTCCAAATGTAAACCTCGTAACTTCAACGGCCTATCGTCTCATGTTGCAGGAAAAAGAGGAAAAAAGAACAACTCACACACACACACACACACACAAACGAAAAACCTCTTCCTGTCGCCACAATTTGTTTGCACTGCTGTCAGGCATCAGGCGTCGGGGCCTACATCGATTCGACCATGTGACAGGCATCAGCCAGAGCTCATCAATCTCCTGTCGTTTGGTCTAAACAAAATATGCAATATGTTCACATTGCGGCAAAGAAACAAAAAAAAAAAAACGCTGCAAACACAAACAAAAATTAGAAACCCTTTTTGCGGCCTAACCACACACACACACACACACGTAGCGCCGAGTCATTTGGTGGGGGGAGGAGAGAGACAAAAAAAAAAGAGAAAAAATTAGAAAATATGTGTTGACAGGAGTCATCAATCAAGCGACACAACTTTTGACATGTCAAATGAACGAGCAAGCGCATAAATTACAACCCAAAAACAACCCAAAAGAAACCAAAAAAAAAAAAAAACCCTAAAAATATATATACATAGGTAGGGAGCCAGATATACATAGGTAGATAGCCCAATAACCGATATCGAAAAGGGAAAAACAAAATGCTTTGCGTGCCAGTAGCCTTGCCTGCCTGCCAGCATGTCAAACGGCAGCAATTCGGAAATCAATTTCATCACTCAGGGATGCGGCATGTTAAATGTCATTACAATTTCCATTCCCCTCGCTCCCTTACCCACATCCCACTGATAAGACCGATAAGAGTAAACGGTTTTGCGTGTTATTCATGTAGCGAGTTGCCGCCCCACAGTAAGTCGTCGTGAATCATGCAACAAAGCACTCAACGTATGTAGCTATCACTCTATCAATCAGTCATTGCCATAAAGAACTGAACGATTGAAGTGTATCCACATAGGTCTTCTTCAAACATCTAAAAAAATGATCAGCCATACCAGTTGGCAAACAATTAAAAGCAAAATTAAGAACCGCACGTTTAATTCGACTAAGAAGCCTTTTCAGAACAACTAAGGAATCTCCATATAAATGTTACAAAAGATGATTTGAATGATACAGAAATTCTATAAATTGAAAGCTAAGTTCCCTTAGTCCTCAAAACCTTTTGGAATACAAAAATGAGCCTTACGTATGATATGAAAGCTAAGTTGTAGGAAATGGCTGAATTAGAAACCTTTTTTTTTAGACTTTATGAGAAACTTATTAAAAGAATTATGTTTTGATAAATTTTCAGTTTTTTTTGAATATTTCTAGACTCTCTTAGAATACATTATTTTGGGCCTGGCATTAGTGAGATAACAAGAATGTAATTTTTTTTTTTGCGATAATGATTGAATTGGTCAATGATCAATTGTTTTAAACGATCACTGTTCAATCGCATGTAATCATCAATCAATCACACGCCCACGAACCACAACAGGGAACGTCTTCTTATTCATCCAAATTGATCTTCACCCTCTCATTCTCAGACCGGGCAGATCATCAGAGATGTCTTCTCATTGAATTCGACATGCAGTGTCAGTGAATAACCCCGCTGGCTAATCAATTACAAAGAGATGCCAACATGTCAGTCGAAAGACAGCCAACAAACAGCCAAGGCGAATTGGAATGAAGGCAAATAAAAAAAGAACAATGAAAGTAAAAAACTGTACCGATATTTCTATACCCTTTGCCAAAAACTAAACTTGTGTAGTGAACCGATATGCGACGACTCTTTATAGAATTTAATGCTTTTAGGTTACATTTCTTTATAGAAAATATTATTTCCAAACATTTCTTAAAAAGTGTTGCAACTCATTTGGCAAAAGTGAAGAAAATTGTTGATACGAGGTACGAAACCGAAACCATAAGAAAGAATAAGGAATGCAAAGCGAGCGCCAAATTACTTTCAACACAGTAAATCAAATGTTGGGAATTTGCGCAGAAAATTTCAAAAATTTCGTGTGTACAAAAGACCGTTGACAGTTCGCTTAATTGCCAAAAAGGATGTTTAAGTTCTGTGCCTGAACTTTGCTGTCAGTTTGCCAAATATATATAATGCTAATGGAAAACAGAGAAAAACAAAATTGTATAAAAAAGAAAGAGTGTGGAGCATATATGTATGTAGACCGAGTGCTGTTGTCCCATTGATTTGCATGTGACATATGATAACTGTCAATATTTTGGCAAAATTTAACTGACAGCTGTCAACAGGCTGACGCTGTTTCGTTGTTGAGCCGGAAACAAATTTGTAAAAGTAAGTACTACGGAGGGAAAAATTGAAATAAATGTACCCACGATCTGTATATGAATCAGCGGTATATATTTACAGTCGGAGAGGGGGGGGGGGGGGGGGGCTTGGGGAGAAACAACTCGCAACAACCGCAAACGAAACAACAAAGTGAATTCACTAGAAGAAATATGATAGGGGCTTTTTTTTAACGTTGCGTATGTTGTGTACGTGAAGAGATTCGCATGTGTCGCCGACTGTCAAAGTGTCAACATGCGCAAATAACGGTAAAGGATTTGTCACTGCCAAAACAGTCAACAGCTAGCAGAGGGAGACGGCAACGGCAATGGCAATGGCAACGGCGACCTGACAAACAAAAAAACCGAGAGAAAAGTGAGAACTGAAAAACCAAAAAAAGTGAAATCTGTCACAGCTGAAAAAATAAACCGACAGAAAACAAACCAAACCAACTGGAGGTGGACAGAAATGGCATCGGTCATGTGAGTGCCCCCATATATATATACACACACACACAAACACTCAGATAAACATTCAGGCAAATTCATTCGATATATATGACATAAAAGTAAAAAGATTGAAAACCGTTTCTCAAAGTTACAGCCCTAAAACTTTTTTGATGAAAGTTAGTCTTACATAAATTGGGCTAAAAATTGATGCGTCAACTTTTGACCATATTATAATTTGGCCCAGTAGAAAGATAGATAGAAAGAAAGTATTCAAAAAGTAAAAAAGTTGAAATAAGATAGGTTTTAACAAAAAATTCCAGAACTTGTAGATGGAAGTTTGAATTAATTGGTATGATCCTCTTTTAGGGCCATGTTCAACTTCTAGTTCTAAAGTCAAATGAAAATTGATATTTAGAGAGATTGTAAAAATTATTTATCTAAACCCAAAATTATAAAACTAAATTGTGTGGGTGAAATTGGTGAACTTCAGAAGTTGTTAATCAATTGCCAGTAACTAATCTATAAAAATTTACTTTCGCTTTTATTTACCTTATTGTAGACAGATCTGAAGTAGGTACTAGCGGAGCTATATCATGTGCAAACATTTGTTGATGTTGAGATTGTAATATTTTTCAACATCTATGATCAATGAGCCGTCATAAAACTGTCAAGGTGTAAAACCAGTAGGCGCCAGTGGATAGGCGAAAGCGGGGAGCGGGGGATTGGGGAATGGGATATAGAAAGTTAGTTACGAGCACATAACTCATATCAATTTATGAATATTGATTTTAGGCCTATGAAGAAGGAGATAAGCCAAGTAAATCGAGTGATATATGGAATGCATTCACTTGCTTTTAGTGTGCCATCAATCAAGCCGGAAACGGCGATCAATGGGGATATCTGCCTCTCTCTCTCTCTCTCTCTCTCTCGTTGCTGCAATCTCAATCTGGTTTCTTTGATTTGGGGCCCAATAATTCGCCGCTTATCGTGAATGCAATTTATAATACAAAATGGCAGACTGATGCCAAGGACCCTTTTTTGAAAGCATAATTAATTTTTAAAAGCTGCCCGGCTGCCTGGTTATTCCCTTTTTGTAGTAGTCCCTCCTCCTATTCCGCGCCTCCTGTTGCTGTTGTTGTTGTTGTTGTTGTTGGTGGTTTGCTCTTCATCAGCGATTCCAATCAGATAACATTAGCACGTCACATCACACAGCGTGCAAAAATTATTATTCATTGAATTTGTGATAAATGTGACAGGTCCAGAGGGCCACAGAGAAGCAACAGCAGCCGGCACACAACGAGGGGTCCGTCCGGGTCTGGGACTAAGACTGAGACTGAGTCGGAGACGGAGACGGAGACGGAGACTGAGACTGTTGGACATGCAACCGACCGACGCATCGAAGCTGTCAAAAATTTGTTGCAAAAGATATTATCAGAAAGAGGGGAAAAGAGAGAGAATGGCTTCGGCTCATCAATAATGAGTACGATGAGGATGTTCCTCTACCCAATGATGATAATTACAATGACGATGACGATGACGATGAAGATGATGATGATGATGACCATGATCGATGATTGGCATTTTTTGTTGCCGTTTTTGCCTTGCTATGGAGTGACGAAGGCTGGACGAGATTCACTCTGACCACACCCATTGACAGACATGTGCAATGTGCAATTATTTGTGGAGAATTGCAACAACAACAGCAACAGCAACAATGGAATTGCCACACTTTGATTGATGTGCTCAATAAATTGCACGACGAGAGCATCGTTATTATTGTTGCTGTTGTTGTTGTTGTTGTTGCTGCTGTCAGTGAGTTCTTCTTCTGTTATGTGGCCATATGATAAGCCCGGTGACAAGACAACAGAAAAAAGAGTTTCAAGAGTTATGGTTAAAAGCAATCGGAGTAACCACAACAACAACAACTAAGCTTGATGCTTTCGACACAATGAGATCACACTAGACATGGTCATGGCAAAGTGTCATGCAGACAGCTAAGAAAATCTATCTAGAAACTAGAAAAGTCGTTTTCAGCAACGATTTTGAATAATGTACTACTTTCCTTTACAACTAGATATCTAATACTTCTAAAATGACTGAGCGTTCCAAAAGAAACAATGCAATTAAATCCTTACACAGGATATTTTACCTTTGGGCAAAGACTGTCTTTCCGTCTGTCTGTTCCAAGATAAACCAGTCCTTTAGTTATTGAAATATTTTAGCCATAATTCGTACTGAAGTTTCGTGTATCTACAGGTAGAACATTTGTTGAAGACAGTCGGATAGGACCACTAAAACTAAAGCTATTAGCCAAAAGATATGTAAAAAAACAAGCTGCATATGTGAATTGAGAAATTTAACCCCGTTCTATAGTAATTGGTTTTAAGGCACAGCAAATCAAGAAGCAAGTCTTGCCTACTAATTGTACCAGTCGTAGCAAATCTAAATCCAATGTACTTTTTGCTATGCGCTTTCTAATTACTTCTATATTTCATTTTAATGAGATTATGTGATTTTTCTGTATTTTAGTATCTATTTATGGGGATTTACTATGAAACACTGCGGCAACAACTTCATTTAAGAAAATGACTATAATCCTTTCTATGGCGAGAACAAAACAAACCTTCCCCATCTCTGTAGACATCAAGTAAATAACTCTTTTACGCAAAATAATAATAAAAAATTTTCATAAAGTCAAAGCAACGACTAAAAGATACCCAAATTACCAGTTAACTCATTTTGGAAACGACTTCATTTGCTGTCGCAGCGTAGAACTGACAATAGTCTCTTCTGTTGATGGTACCAATATACCCCAATATATGCTTAATGGTTCGAGGGTATAAACAAACAGTCCTTGGGCCAGGCTCTCGTTTCACTCTCGTCCCGTCGTCTGTGCAGTGTTAATCCCACTCGTAAGCATTTTGTCACATTTCAAAATCATTTATCATAAGCTTTCACAACACTAGAGCGCACACAAAGAGGAAAAGAAGCACAGACAGAAAGTGCCAGAGATATAGAAAGTGGGCGAAGGGGTAGAGCCAGGGGAGGGTGGGAGAGATATTGAAAGAAGCAAGAGAATGAGAAGAGATACATAGCTACCCTCACGCCCCATTCATGTGGCATCATCTCTGTCATTGCAATGACAGTTGTGCACATTAATTTTTCAACACAGACTTTAGAAAATTTGTACATAAAAGCAACAAATTTTATGCTTCATACTTAAATATGTATATACAAAAAATTATCACTAAAGCAATATTGTATCATCTTTTCTCTCTGTCTCTTATGTCTGTCTTTCTCTTGTTGTATGTGTGTGTGTGTGTGTGTGAGCAAAAGTAATTTTTCATATCATAAATTTTCAAGTCAGTTAATCCCACACGCGGCGTTCGTTTGTGTCTGCTCTCGTCTCTTATTTATGCTTTCCGCCATCCTCCTCCATTTCCCTCCTCCGCATGCTTTTACTGCATTTGTCTCCAGCTCTTCTCAGCTCTATCTCTGTCTCAGCCTCTGTGTCTGTCTCTGGCAACTCTGCCAGCTGTGACATTTTGACATTTCAGTGATAATTCATACTTTTGCATGTCATACTTAATTATGCCAAACAGTCTCCCTATTTTTCTCTCTCTTACTGTGTGTGTGTGTGGGGGGGGGGGGTCTTTTATCATATTTAATTTCGGTTTCTTGCATTTTACTCTACACTCATCTCGTTTCTTTTACTCGTTCTACTAATTACTCGACAGACATTTCCCAATCATCTCGAACTTAATTTATCACTTGGTTCAAAACTGAGAAAACCATTCTCCATGGATGATTAATATTTTTCCACTCTGGCGGCACACACACACACACAAAACACATGACATTCATCACATGAAATATGTTTCGTGAAAATACAACAACAATAAAAATGAGTAAACCAAAAAGGGTTTTTCATATGCCAAACACATCAATCATTGGACATACCGCGACTTGGACAGGCGGAAGAGAAGCATGTGGAGAAGAAGCCCCAATGGCAAAAATCAAAATTTTCTACAACAAAAAAGGGCAACTGTCTATATATATGAATATATGTATGTATGTAGTAGATCTTAGTGACATGTCAACGGGCAAAAGCAAGAAATCGCAATCAGATCTTTGTTGCAATACTCTTTTTTTTTAAAACAATTAACGAAGACTTGGTATGGGTTCGCGAAAGATGATTCCTGATAGAAATATAAGTGTCAATATATTTAAAAATTGTTTTTACAAAAGCAATGCCTAGTAAAAGTAATTTAATATCAATATTTGGGCACGAAATCAATTCAAGTAGATTAAAATTTAATGAAAGTTGAGATATTTCAATATCCTGGCTAATATATCGTTTTGAGATCAGATTTTTGAAACTTACTTCTGGTAAAAAGAATCCAATTGACCAACTTATCCATTTGGTATCTTATTTCTAACAAAACTAATTAATATAAGCATTTTCTATCCTTTTATTATAGAGCGAAATATATCACAGTCTTTCAGACCGTTTCTTAGATTTGCTGTAGTTGATTTTAGATTTTTCTATATATAATACTTCAGGTTTCGATTTCGCTTTTTATTCTTTTACAAAACTAATAATAATTCCAGTTATAACTCTTTTGGGGATCTCTGCTGAAGTCAAATTTTTTTTCTAACTTTTATTCTGATTTTCTTCTTTGTTGACTTAAAAATTGAGGAAAAATCAATTAGTTTTACTTTGTCATAGTTAAAGTTAAATAATCCACTTAATATTCCTGTTCCATCTTCATATTAACTCATTCAAAATCGCAAATGTAGGGTATTTGCACTTCTCCATGACCACAAACCTTGTTGTTGTTTCTCTAACTTTGTTGTTCGCTGCCTTTTGCCGTTGACTGATGTGCGGCCATCAATCTAAACTCATCATTTTGAAGGCGTGCTGTCAGCCGTAATGACCGAGGCCAGGGCAAAAAAAAAAAAGAAGAAAAACATTACAAAAATGCCCAACAAGAGGGTGAGAGTGGGGGTAGCATCGAGGGGGCAATGATGTGTGCACATATAACTATTATATACTATGCAATATTTGCTTGGATCTATGTAGGATATTACGGGTCACACACAATTCCGCACTGAGTCGTCAATCATAATTTATAAATTGTGTTTTGCTTGCTCTCTCTCCTTTGGCTATGACCATTTACCATTTCGAATCGTTTCGGTTAATTTTTCTGTTTGCATGTATGTATGTATGTATGGGATTTTCTTTATTTTGTGTTTTTGTGCCATAACCAACTAATTATTCAACGTCTCATTAAACAAATAAATGTGTCAGAAGAACATTTGTTTCCCATACATCACCACAACATTGAATTGAAAAGAAGGCCGGCCGCTTTGAGCGTTGTTGAATCACGTCATGTGAAAAAAAAAAAATGACAAATCAAATGAGATTAACACTTAATTTCATTTTCTGAAAATGCAAAATTGAAAAAAACCTCCAAGCCAATTTTTCTTTATCTTTTCTTTTTCTGGCTCTATTCCCAATTTTATAAATGTGTGTTATTTTTTTTTGTTTTTCCTTCGTTGGGCAAATCACCTGACAGTAGAGCGCATATGGGGCGTGAAATTAAAAACCATAATTAAAATGTTGCATGAAGATTGACAAAGTGAGGAATTTGCTTTTGTGGGATGAAATGAATGACCCGAATGAATGAACGAATGAGTGAACGAGTGAGTGATGATAATGATGATGATTCATAGTTCGAATGCCAGACATAAGCAAAAAATCTTTCTTCTTATACCCTAACTGCAAATGTATACCCTTTAGTTATGGAATAGGAATTACTTTTATAAGAAGAGATGGGTTTATGTATAATAAAAAAGATTTGCTAAACAAAGAGTTTAAGCTAAAAGTGAGCAAGCAATTATTGCTTTCAAAAAGTATGCTTCAAATTCAGTAGAGGGTATTTAAAAGTCGTTTTACACCGACATTGCCGGAATGCAGTTTTTGTTTATTGATTTTGATTTTCTGCTTCAAAATTGAAATAAACGTAAGTATTTTTCTGCCACAAGGGGTCACAGTGGCCCCGTCATTAGCAGCTCATCCATCACACGGACTGGACAGAGCCAAATCAATATTATATCACCATGTGGTTTCTCGTCTCTCCCTCCTCTGATGGTATTTGGAATATTTTACCATATCATAACAGAGTCGTCGCCTTTTTGGCATAAACATACACACACGCACACACACACAGAAATTCATTCCATCAATCTTGTTAGTTTTGACGCATTTATTTTCAAAGCGTAAATAGCTTGAGTGTGAATGAAATGCCATGTTGTTGTCCATGAATGCGATCTTATGATCAATCAATCGATCGGTGAATCGGTTGTTGGTAGTCGGCAGTCAGTCGCTGGTCGGCAATCTCTCTCTCTCCTCTCTCTCTCCCCATGAGCGACATCATCAGTCAAATGGCGCGACAGCGTCCATGGCCTGGGCCTGGGTCAATTGAGAGGCTTTGACAGCTAGATTTGATTTATAAGTGGTATAAAAGTAACACTCGAGGCTGGCCATGGGCG
This sequence comes from Drosophila nebulosa, assembly GCA_024703675.1. Classification (NCBI taxonomy): domain Eukaryota; kingdom Metazoa; phylum Arthropoda; class Insecta; order Diptera; family Drosophilidae; genus Drosophila; species Drosophila nebulosa. Next base: position 2,472,923 of record CM045724.1, on the reverse strand, counting down.
TCGAGAGTTTTTTTTAGACCTCTATTGAAGAAGGAAATTGTCTTAGGCCAATAATGAAAAGATAATCGCACCTAAAAGGCAATTCATCATCTAATTAAATATATCGTATCGACAAAGTTATTACACTGTCTAGTTATAGAAAAACGGCACTTAGACAAAGATCTTCTCTACGACAGTTGATGATAAATTAAGGTTAAGTTGAATCGCTGGTGGCTACTTGAGCTAACATAGTGACACGATGGTAAACAGAGATTACAAACAAACTCATCGAAACGCCATGTCCATTTCGGTTAATTGAAAGTGCGTAGAGCTGCACCAGACTTCAATTTAACTCACCTCACCTCAGCAGTTGGTTTTTTGGGTGAGCAAAAGAAAAGCGCCACTCCCTTCTTTTTTTTACCAAGCCAAAAACCCTGTTCCATATAAATCAATTAATTTAAACTGTCAGGGAGCTGTCAAATTGTGTTGCTACCGGCAGCATTTTTGTTGTCTCTTACTCTATCTCTCACTAACACAACGCCCCCGCCCACGCCCCCGCCACCGTCCCTCTATCTTTCTCTTTGTCTCTTGTTCAGTTGAGTTCTCGACGGGAGAAGTGAGACTGTTGCTTGCTTTTGGCTTTTGCTTGGCCTGGTCTGACTTGGCTTGGCTTTGCTTTGCTTGGGGTACAGGCGACATGTCGAGATTTCGCTGAGTGATTGACGACTTTATGTGTCATTAAATACCGTTAGCGGACTGGCGTTGGCGTCGTCGTCGGTTTTTTTAACCACGTTGCAGCAGCAGCATTGGAGTCATTTTTCATGCCCGACGTAGGAGCTCCGTATTCAGTGAAAGTTGTTTGTTGTTGTTGTTGTTGCTATAGTCTGTGTGTGTGATTAGCGGCAATTAGACAACACATTTTTTGGGGGGAGTGAGTTGACAGTTGATTCCCTGATGGAGATAACTGAAATTTAATGGTTCGCGAAGTATATCAAATGTACTCATAATATATTTTATGAAGAAATAACACAAGCGAATCAATAACTAATCCCTTGAACAGCTGCAGAAGCAAGTAAAGTGGATCTGCATTGGTTCTATATATCCCTATATACATACATACATGCATATATAATATCTGTTGGCCAGTTTGGTTTGAAATTTTGACGAACTATCATAAAGGGAACCTTCGGCAAATCGCCAATTTATAGATCTCAGATCCTTTTAAATATACATAAGTGAATGCCAAATTTTAGAAGTTTGAATTCAGAGTTCCAAATTAAGGAAACATGGCGAATATATATAAACACATATAATAATATCTGTAGGCCAGTTTGAATTGAAATTTTGACGAACTATCATAAAAGGAACCTTCGGTAAATCGCCAATTTATGTGAATGCCAAATTTTAAAAGTTATAGTTCATATTTGGAAATTTAGGAAACATGGCAAAATCTTTTAAAACAACTTTAAATTGATTGCCACAATTCAAATATCTAGTATTTGGAATATAGAATGATGCTTTGAAACTAAATTGGCTACCGTCCTATTTCCTACACTTTCTGAGTTAACTAAAACATTTTCATCATTCATTTGGAACTCGTATTGATTCGTTTCTCTAGAGTTCTCTAGAGTTCTAGAGTTCCCAATCGTCATTTTTAAAAAGAAATGAAACAGATTGAATCGTATTCCCACTTAGATTTTCCCTTTAGCTTTTTTGTTTTTAGCAAATCGTTTGTCATATTTTGTTAATCAAAACTTAGCAAATGTCACGTACCGCAAGTATCTGAAATATTCTGCTCACATACACATATATAAACGATTTGAGCAGAAACTCAATTGAAAAGCCATTTTGTTGATGATAGACTCTGAACAAAAGTTACATAAAGAGCAAATAGAACAACAACAGGAACAGCAACAACAATGCCAAAACTACCGCCATACAAAACCGACAAAATCCTTGTGAACTACTGGTAAGTGTCGACACTCAACTAGCAGCTTATTAGCAAACTTTCTCATTGGATTATATAGTTGAATATTATAATAATCGAGTTAGGTTCCTCGTCGTTTTGCCTTACATGCCCAAGCATTGAGAGTGGAAAAGGGGAAATGGGGGGAGTTAGGGGATTCAGCTTTCATGCACAATTTCCGCTCAGCTATGGATGATGATAGGAGGAGGAGGTAAAGGAGGAGGTGGAGGCATGAAAATAAGCCCACAGTTTACGAGACCAGAGAAGCGTCTCGTGTAAGTGTAGCAAAAAGTGGAAAACGTTTTACTTCTGCTGCTGCTTTTTGTGTTTTTTTTTTATTTTGCAAGCGACGAGGAAATACTTTGCTAAATTGCCTGGCCAAACCAATAGAAGGACTACCAATGAATGACTCTCTGTGTGTGTGTTTGTGTATGTGTGTGTTTGTGTGGTGGTTTGGTGGGGTATACCCAACTTTTACAAATCGTTAGCATTTCGCACGTTTATTGAGTTGTTTTTGTATGTAAATTGGTTGCATAACTTTACCGAGTTGTTAGTGCGGAAAGTGTCGAGTGGCCGGAATGGAAATGGAAATGGATAATAAACCCTTTTTTCTGCCATACTACACACTGGATTACGAGTATTGTCTGTAGATTTTTCAGATACCCCCTCTCCATCTCCCACACACACACACACAGAATGTCCTCTGTCGTATAAACTTTGGTTCCTTTTCGAGTGCTCTAACGCATTCTAAAAAGTTAAAGCTATTTGCGTACATATTGGATATGTGTGTGTGTGTGTGTTTGTATAGGAACAGGAACAGAAGGAGCTGGTATAGCTAGGATTTCCAAGTGGGAGTTGGACAAAAGTCTGTCTGCGGTTTGGTCTGCTTTTCGTATTGTGTGTTTGGGTGGGTTAATGTTGGGTTGGATTGGATTGGTTCGGTGGCGGCGGTGCCCTGCATATTTGTCGTTTGCGGTTTTGAGCTGCAAATATTATAGCAAATTGAACTGTAAATAGTTTTTATTGCCCTTTTAGCCACAAGCCAAGGGAATACATACACACACACACACACATACATCCTTATGTATGTATGTACATATGCAAAGTTGAAGTAAATGTGCATAACTCTGTTTTTGTTTCACTTTTTGGCATGGCATAAAAACCCATTCCAAACCATTCCATTGGCCATGGCGGAGTGGCGGCAAAACCACAAAATGAAGTTGTTGAAAATGCACAAAGATTAACTCTGAGGAATGTCGTTCTGGGGTTGCTATAAAATCAATTTTAGTGGCCTCTTGATGGGGTAATGAAACGATGTCAATGGCAATATTTATATGTATGTAGGAATGAACGGCAATGGCTAAAGAATGTTAGAGAAATGAAAGTGGCTGGGAATGGCTGGGATTCCAGTAAACAAAGAAATATATTTAATATTTTTGAAATGAAAAAACCAATTTCTTTCTTTATATTTTATTTTATACATACTTGTCAAATTCGATCAAATAAATGTTCTTTGTTAGTTCAATAATTATTGCAAGGCATTGTTGACTTCTGCCAAAACGAATTTTTAGAGAACGATAAGAATTTTGTTTTAATTTCTTATTGTTGCGCTCGCAAAATATCGATAAACAAAAAAAATTAATCGAATCGTTTGAGATGGAAACGTTCCTAATAGATGGCGAAATGAATGGTTAATGCTACCGTGTTAAAGTGTCTTCAATACCTATCGATTTTCACTAAAACTGTCACGCCCAAACATTAAATACTTCTTATATACTACTCACCAAATGAGCTATAATTATTTTGCAAGTCTAAAAATTAAGTTCCATTTTGTCCCTAATATTGAGGCGCATTTCTGTGACTGTTTCATTTCCTTATTCCCAATACGTAAGTTTTTTTTTTTTTTTGGAGATTGGCAACTCTGTGCCAAGCTGTCAATTGGAGGCCTAATAAATTTTTAGTTGACTTCAATTTTTCTCTTTCTCCTCAGCCTGTGCTACTAGTCAGACGTGTTCTAAGCGAACTTTTTTTCCCATTTTTATTCCTTTTTTAATTCATTGAAGTTCGAAAATTGTGTTTTAAATACGTTTGTTAAAGTAAAAGCAACAATCAAAAGAAGTTAAAGGTGGAAATCGGCTGCAAGGTAAATACTTTTTTTTCATATGTTAACAGTTTTCATTTGCCTCTCTCATTAGGCAGGCAACAAATAAGCGACGTGTCCTGGTCGAAATCTGCGCAAGGAGTTCAAACTTTTCTATTGCGGCCAAGTGAAGAGACATTTTCAAAATGATTTCCATAGTTAGGTATTTTTCACGTCAACTGCAAAATTGGAGACAGATACATTTTGAGGCAATCGACAATAATGAGACCAGAGATGAGGAGCTAAATAACTCTGGGGAGGAGCTTCAAGATGAGTCTAAGAAATCTATTTCTGATCATCAGTTAAAGATTGATGAAAATAACGCTGACGCTGAAGAAAATTCAATGGAAGAAAATATTGATTCTGAAACTATGAAGAATAAGGTAAGTGTATGTCTTTATAGAAGGCTGTCCGTCTGCCTCCAATTGATTTCCTTTCATAAAAATTTCCTTCCTTTTACAGCTCGAAAACGCCATGGAAGCCTTAAAATTGGCTAAGCCCAATTATTTCAAGACCCAACGTCGCACTGTTACCGGTGTGATTGTAAAGCGTCTTCAGAGCTCTATGGAAGTGGAAACCGATATTGGCTTATCGACCATTGAACTGGACAATGTGGAATTGACGTTCACACCGAAAACCAAAGACATTGTCTTACTCGAATGCAATGTCAAGTCGAGTGATAACGAGGAAAAACAGGAAGAAATTGTGCAGGTGCTTAAGGTTACTCCATATCGCATGATGTTGAAAGAGAAACGCGTTGTGACACGTGTCTACAATGAATGGATTGTCCTTTCCGATGGGGCCTTTGTGCTTAACGGGGATATTCCGTCGAATGTGAAGCTGCACTTGGATGATATGGTTTTGGTCGATTTAATTGAAAATAATTTTTCGAATTGCACTCATCGTGCCATCAAATTGGTCTTACTCGAAAAGACTTTTGGTATGACAAAATCGTTGGCCTCATCACATGGCAATTCTCTTGTACGCAATCTGGCTGTTACCTTTGAGGGAGATCGTGCCTTTTTCACTGAACTTTGGAAGAAGCATAAAGTGCAAGTAGTACTAACGAATAATCTAAATCGCTTACTTGAATTGCATTCGATCGATGTGTTGGAAGAGAGCGAATCTCAGTTTACGCTGCTGGATCCCAAAGGACTAGTTAATATTGCAAGTAAAGAAACATTAACCTTGACCTTCGAGATTGATGCCCAATACTATGGCGAATTTAGAGAGCGTTTTGTCGTTAACTTTGACAAATTTAAAGTGACGCGAAGCTTTGCGATTGTGATAGCCGAAACAATGGAGGCGGCCATCTTAGCCGAATCCTTGCAGACAGCAGCCGATTATCAATTTGTGGCCGGCAAATCAATGGATCAACGTATGCGTTTTTATGCCAATAAGGTGTGGTCCAATGACTTAAATGTGGTGCCGGGAGAGTTTCTACGGCCGAGAATACGTTTCGTTTCCATTCGTTTGAAGCAATTCGAAGTGCCGAAGAAGCTTTACGAAATGTATTTCACATTTGAGCCGCGTAGTTATATGAAAGAATCTCTTGAAAAGGAATATCCCTGCCTGGCTGATCCGTTAACAATCGATACCTACACAAATAGATTTCGTCTATTTTTGCATTTGGACGAGATAACTACTTTCGCTGCTTTCCGTAATTATGACATAGAACGAACACGTTTGCAGCGCGACGGAGAGTTTCTTTCCCTGCGGGTCGAGAATCTAGCTGAACGTCGTCCTTCGCTTGTGGTTGGCGATTCAGTTCATGCCATTGCCATTGGCATTGTGGATAAAGAGAAGCGCTCGAATACAAAATTTGAAGGCGTTATCCATAAGGTACTGCTCGATCGTGTGCTTCTCAAGTTCCATTCGAACTTCCAAGACAACTATAACAACGAAGAATATCGTTTGGAATTCTTTTTCTCACGCTATGCGCTACGTAAGCAACATCTTGCCATATCTGAAGTCGTCAGTCGTATGGGTGAGGGTTTTCTATTCCCCAAGCAAATTATTAAACGCCAGAAACTTCAATTGGAACTGAAGATAGATGATGAAGATGAAATGTCGATGTATGATAGCAAAGTGAAGTGGTATAATAGTTCCTTAAATCATATACAAAAGCAAGCCATTTTCAATATCTTACGCTGCGAAACTGAGAATATGCCCTATGTGATTTTTGGTCCACCCGGAACGGGTAAAACTGTCACCCTGATTGAGACAATATTACAGCTAATCAATTGTTTGCCCCAGGCACGTGTGCTAGTGACCACGCCATCGAATATGGCAGCCGATTTGATTATGCATCGACTTATCGATAGCGGAGCTGTGCCAGAGGGTAATATAATTCGTCTGGTGTCCCAACATCAAATTGAAAACGATTTAATACCAGAAGACTTATTGACTTATTGCGGCACTGTGGACATAAGTGCATCGGGCACATGCGTCAGCAACATGTTGGTCACATCATCGGGATTGAAGTTGCGTTGCCAAAAGGACTACATTGGTCGTCAACGGGTTACAGTTAGCACATGCACGACAATGGGCAATCTGCTGCAATTGCACTTTGGCCATGGTCATTTCACTCATGTCATAATTGATGAGGCTGGCCAGTGTACCGAACCCGAATCAGTTATACCAATTGCCATGTTGAACCGAGACTACAGTCAGGTTATCTTGGCCGGCGATCCGTGTCAATTGCAACCGATCATTTTGAATCGTTATGCCGCCAAGAAAGGTTTCTCCAAGTCATTTTTGGAGCGTGTCCTGCAACATACTCCCTATGGCAAGGATACAATACGCTTTCCCAACACCTGCGGCTACAATCCGTTGCTGGTGACCAAACTTCGATATGGTTATCGTGCCCTTCCCTCCATCATGTGTGTCTACAGCAAAATGTTCTATGACAACGAGCTAATCGCAAAAATATCCGAAACGGACTCACCCCAAGCCGAACTCTTGGGCAGGGTGCAAGAGATCTTTCAGCTAGATAAAGATAAGAAGATGCCTCGCACACATGGTTGCCTATTTATGGGCATTCTAGGGGAGAATATGCAGGAGAGTGATTCCCCATCATGGTTCAATATGGCCGAGGCCAACGAGGTTTTCGTAATGACCATATCGCTTTATCGCTGCGATATTAGGCCCGATCAAATAGGCATTATTACGCCATACATTAAACAGGCGAGGGTAATACGTAGTTTGTTTTTCAATAACGAAATGGCACCACCAAAAATTGGTTCCGTCGAGGAATTTCAGGGACAGGAATGCGATATTGTTTTGGTTTCTACGGTCCGCTCAACAGCCTCAATGCTGGAGGCGGATGCCCGTCTTGGGCTCGGCTTTGTACGCTGCAACAAGCGCATGAATGTGGCCATCTCCCGTGCCCGTTCACTTTTGGTCGTCTTTGGGAATCCTTATCTACTGGCCGTAGATAATTGCTGGCGTCAATTAATCGTTCATTGTCTACATAATGGTAGCTATTTCGGTTGTGCCATACCCGATGTGATTATAAAGAGTATGGAATCATCTGATGATGATAATTTTGCCGAAAACTCCGACGACGATTCATATGAATCTTTGGACAATTTTGTTCCATAATTTTATAGAGTATATTCATATTTTGTCTAACCTAATAAAAAAAAAAAAAATTATATTTATTTTTTGAAGCCACTTTTTGTTGTCGACACCTACCGAATATGGAAATGAAAATCAAACACAAATGTCTGACAAAATGTCGCCCCCACATTGTATGATAAATGATTGGCAAATTAATATTAGAATTCTATAGTAGGCAAGCAAAACGGCGACATGAAACTAATAATTTCTGTGCCATAATTTGCATAGATATATCATTATTATTATTTTCTTTGCTTTTGATTTTGATTTTCGTACACGTTGTTACGACGGCTCTGGCATTTTCATCAATCAATTGGCAATGGAGGGAGGCAGGGGAGGGTAGGGGACATGGATATGACATGAAAAATATGTTTGCCAGCCGATGGAAAAATTATAATTTATAAAAATTTCAGAGTGAGCGGCGGCACTGCAACAACAACAACTTGGAACTCTAGACATCAATCAAAATAACTCATTGGACATTTTGCCAAGAGACAGACGAAACAGCGCGGAGCGAAAGACTATTCCTTTGTCCAGCTTTATATAAATAATGACCATGATGATGATGATGGTAATAATGATGTTGTAAGTCTTCTTCTGCATATTTGAAAAAATGTGAAAAATTGTTAAGAAAAATTCTATAACAATTTATAATAACAAAACGGTTCACAGCGGAAATGGCGGAAAAAGTTTATTAGATTTGTTCCAGGCCAGGAAGTGAAGGTCTTTCAACTTCAATTTGTATGCTTCTCAAATGAGATTAATGACTCGCTGTCTAAAGGAGAGGGAAGAGAGTTGCATTCTATATTAAATGACTGCTAATTAATGATGAAACGGTTCTTGACTGTGACTTGACACGCCTTCCCATCTTTCACTATCTTTCTCTCTCTGTCGGCTGGACAGCTGTTGCCCACATAATGCACGATTTCAGCTGAAGTGACACACACACACACACACACACACACACACTATTTGTATCTGTATCTGAGTGTCTGTATGTCTACATGATTAACGAGCTTATCATATACTTTGGCACTTTCCTCAAAATGTGTTTGGTATGGTAGTAGGCAAGTAAAAAAAAAAAAAAAAATTTCATCACTTTTGGCAAAAACAAAAAATAATCTCATTATTCTTCATTGTGTTGGATTGATGTCGTGTGGCAGTAAAAGATTTATTATGATCTCAACACAAAAGTGGATGAAGCAACTTTCAGTTGCTGCTAAAAACTGACAAATGGTGGAATGATAAGATAGGTATTTCAAAAGGCAAAGACACGTTAATTCAGTAGATTTTAATGAATTCGGAAATACAACAAATAATTCAAAAACAATATGCACAATTAACTTCAAATAATTAATTAGTTTTGAGTGTTTTTTTATCCAGTTAGGATTTTTGCGGCTGCGTTTTTTATAGATTTGGTTTCATTGACTAAAAAAATAAAAATATTTATTCATTGGTATAAATTAAGAAATTTATAAACTATTCTAAACCTATTCTAAACCTAACTAATAAACTAAATTTTAATAATCGATAAATCCATTTCTAATGCTAAAATTTAAAGCGGCTACGAAACACAGACTTAGAGACACAAGTTCTGAAGACTCAGGATACATAGACTCAGGAAACACCGAGTTAGAAGTCACAGAGTCAGTAGACATAGACTCTGGAAAAGCAGACTCAGGAGACACAGACTTAGTAGACACAAATCAGAATACACCGATTCACGTCACACAGACTCAGAAGACACAGACTTAGAAGAAAGAGATTTCAGAGACAAAGACTCAGGAGACACACAGTAGACACAAAATCAGGAGACATAGACACAGGATACATAGATTCCGAAAACTCTGGAGACACTGACTCAGCAGACGCAGACTTGGCAGCCGCAGACTCAGTAGACACAAACTCAGGAGACACAGACTTAAGAAACACAGACTAAGGAGACTCAGAAGACACATAGTTAGAAGACCAAAAACTTCAGGGACACAGACTCTGGACAAAATCAGGAGACATAGACACAGGACACATAGATTCCGAAAACTCTGGAGACACTGACTCAGCAGACGCAGACTTGGCAGCCGCAGACTCAGTAGACACAAACTCAGGAGACACAGACTCAAAAAACACAGACTAAGGAGACTCAGAAGACACATAGTTAGAAGACCAAAAACTTCAGGGACACAGACTCTGGATATACTGACTCAGAATACACAGACTCAGTAGACACAAACTCAGGAGACTTAGAAGACCGAAGCTAAACCTAACTAATAAACTAAATTTTTTTTATATCGATAAACCGATTTGCAATGATAAAACGTATTTTAAATTCTACTTTTTTGATTCCATTTATGAGAATATCGTATCAAAGATAGTTATCAATTTTTTTCATGTAGAAAGTCGACAATTGGCTGAAATCAATTATTATGAAACCTGAATAATGAATTTATACACAACCAATAAAATATTTTACATCTTTTATAAAAGCTTTTTTCAAATGAATAAATGTAAATAAAATCAACAATTTAATCCGGTTAATCAACAAAGTGAAACTTTTTTAAAATCTTAGGAATTTGACATAAAAGACATATGATATGGGATATGATCCGATTAAGCCGACTTCAACACAAGCAAAAAGTAGTTTGAGATCTTAACATTGTTGACTTTACTCTGCTTAGATGTGAATAATAAAAGTATTTGCTGCAAATTTGCAAGCCTATCGAAATAAATGGCAAAAGGGTCTATTTATTTCATTGTAGTGAATTCATAAATCAATCTTCACTTTGTCTTTGGATTTATTTCCAAATTCATATTTTACGCCGACTTGATGAAACCCATGACACTTGCAATTTATTCGCTTTCATCAAACAGTCAGTCCAGGCAGTCCGAGCAGTCCGGGCCCCCCTTTTTGTCTTGATACTTGAAAGTGGATTAAAATGTTGCTCCGGCAGCTGAGCTGGCAATTTGTGATTTCAGCAGCAATCAACATCAACAACAACAACAACAACAATAACAGCAGCAGCAACAATGAAAACAAACAACGACCATCGGGCTGACAGCTGTCAACATGTCGTATGATTAATGTCTACCAAATGCGGTTGCATTTTTGTGCGTTTCACATTTTGAAATGAGAAATGGAGTGTGCAAAAAAAACAAGAGAGAAAAATCACAATTCTGCTAAGGCCTGCTTAAAAGTAATCCACACACACACAGAGCACACTCACACACACACACACACACATAAACAACTGGTAATTCGAGCTAAAGGTCCAGGGTACCTCAATTAAATTGCCTTTCACCTGTAGTTGAAGTTGAAATTGTGTTTGCTTTGTGTTCGCTTTGACACGCCCTTCTCGCACCTTATTCGACATGAGACGTCAAGGTGTTGCTCCATCACCGCCGCCGCTTCCCGACACGGCACTTCCCGGCCTGGCCCAGCCTGGCCTGGCTTGAACTGGCCCTTTGTTGAAGTGCCATGTCCATATCCGTTTTGGCCTCACCTTTGATTGATTGAAACTGCAGTTGGCTGCCCCAACCCCACCCCCCCGCTCTGTTAACTGCACGGCAAGGCGAGGACAGCCAACTAAAATGGGTGATGGCTGATGGCCGACAGTTAATAGGTGGCAAAAGGGGTGAAGGGTGAAGGTTAAGGGGTTAGAACAGGCTACACAAAGTGCACAATTTAACGCTCTCAATTGGGTGGATGGTTTTCAAAAAAAATGTCATTGAGCAATGAATCTCAAATCTCGTAGAGTTCTCATCAAATTTTAAAAATTCCTAAATTTATGTTAAATATATTGAAAGATTTCGCATGTGCATTGCTGTGTTAAATGAATAATAAGTTTGAATTAGTAAGTAGAATTAAGATTGAAAAGTTTTCCTCTTCATTCCATCGCATCATTTGTCAATTTTAGTTATTTTAGAGTCTTGAGCAAGTCCTCCTAATCATATACAAATTGGCCACTTAGCCATCGGGGAAATAGAACTGCAAAATCAACTCATCATATGATAGAATGGTCTTCGGACCATCTCTGCGCCTTCGGTGTGCTCGTCGTCATCTGCATCTTTATGTAGCTTCTTCTTCGATTTGAGTTAATTTCCTGTTTTGCGGCTTCAAATGCAAAACTAATAACATGACAGAGCAGGCAAGAAGAGGTACATAAGTGGCAAGTGGCATGGGGCATGGGGCATGGGGCAGGCATGGCAACTCCTTGGACTTGGTAAACATTATAAATGCAGCCATAAATGCGTCATAAACATGGAAGGGGCATGGCAAGAGGAATTGGCAACATGGGCAAAATATGGCCAAAGGCTGCAAGCGGCAACAACATAATAAATTAATTATATGCAACATCAGCAACAGGGTCCACCTTCTTCTCCTTCCCGCCACTCCTTCGACGATGGAGTGATGTGTGGCATAAAGTCGTGAGCGTGAGCGTCTATTAGCAGTCAACGTTGACGACGTACCACAGAACCGGCAACGATCTCCATTTGTTGGCCTGCCTCTACCCCGACACCCACCCCCCCCCCCATCCTCACGGCTTGACAAGGCGCACACGAGCGCGAACAAACAAGAGGCGTGGTAAGAGGCGAGAGGATGGGGTGGGGGGGGGGGGGGGGAAGTGAGTCTAACTGCGGTGTAGATAGTTTAGCATGTGTGGCATCGCGGAAAGGCGAGGCAACGTCAAGTCAAGTCGAGAGTCGAGACAAGGCTACGGGCCAAGCCAGTCAAACAGGCAATCCATCCATCAGCCGCTGGCAGACAGCAATTGTAAGTTGCAAGTTGCACGCTGAACGTAGCAAGTTGCACGTTGAGTCTACCCTAACCAAAAAGCAGTCAAAACTCGACTTCGTTTTATATAGAGCTATTGAGAATCAATATGAAAAATTGCAAAAATCTTTCTTTAGGATAATTTATTGCAAATCCTTTTGAAAGTAAATCAGTTTAAGAGCCAACGAATATATAAAACTATCAGATCGAATTTTTTTTAATGAATGAGATTATCGTTTAAGCCTAATGCTAAAGAACTAAAGACATATTTACAGCATTTTCTAGGACTAAAAAATGTTGGATCGGGTTAAGTGGTTTTCAATATCTTAATCGGTTATTTTAATTATGAAACACTATACAGAAAAATTAAAAAAGTTTTTATCTGAATTTTATTTAAAAACCGTGTTTAGCTTATAAATTGAAGAACCTTTTAGCTGAATTTTATTCAAAACCGTGTTTAGCTTATAAATTGAAGAACTTTGTATCTTCACTCTGACTTTACTTTTCCAAAAGAATATTTATTAAAAACTTTCTTAATTATTTGTGTTAGCTTAAGTGTAATTTGATGTTGATTTGACCTGAGTTAAGATCGAATTTTGCGTTTAAAAAGTCCAGTTTCCCACCTCCCTCTAGAGAGAATTCAATATTCGTTGCAATAATTGGAAAAAAATGTCTTAACATAATTCTAGCTGTTGTTGTTACATCGTTCACAAGCCGCTGCCACAAATGTTGCTGACGTTGCTGACTAGCCAACTTGGCAATAACAGCAACAATGAAAAGCAGTGAGCCGGCTGCAGTGGGCGGGGAAGGGGAGTCTAAAGTAAACGCTGACTTTGACTAGTAGAGACAGAGAGAAAATGGGGAATGGAATGAGAAGCCCCCTCTCTCTCTCTCTCTCTTTCTCTCTCTCTCTTTCTCTCTCTCTCTGCTTCTCTGTTCTGATTGGAAAATCAAGTGCGCAGCAGAATTGTTGCTGTTGTTTGCCAGCGTTTTAATGGCCTGAACTTGATGGCTGCAGCGCTCCGCTAATTGCGAATGCTTGACGCATGTTGCAGGCACTCAGCCCAGACACAGACACACTCTCACACACACACACACACACACACACACACACCAGACATGGACACGAAGCGAGTCAAGTCAAGTCTTTTGCTTAGACAGCTCAACGCTCCTTCAAGTTGAAGTCTTCTGCTTGGCGCGCTGCGTGATTTTTAATTAGTTTTCTTAGAAATTAAATTGTTAATTTGATCGACGCATTTTCTGCACTGCTTTGGGGGCTGTTTCTTTTGCTGCTGCTGCTGCTAAGTGGCCTGTTGCTGCCAATGTTGTTGCCGTTGATGTGTGTTGTTGTTGTTGCTGTTTGTCTGCTCATTAATGCCAATTCTGGCGCGCCATAGTTGACGCCTGCCGTTGTTGCATTTGAGTTTCCCCCTTTTCTTACTCCTCCTTCCTCCTCCTGCAACCCTCACCCCTTCTGTCCCCTCCCCACCGCTTTCCTCTCTAGTTGGTCACGGTCATCAGTTTCAAAACAAGTTGTGCATTTGCGACAGTCGCTGACTGCAAATGTGTTGTTGGTATTTTTCTATGGATCTCCTCGCTGCTAAGTAGAAACAAATTTGCGATGCGTAAAAGATCATAAAATCTTTTGTTATAAAAGCAAATTGTACATCTTTAACTGGGTTACCAAGATCAGGAATCAACAAAGGGGTTTTAAATGAAATTAAAAATGCAAATTTTTATTGGGCTTTACTTTACTTTAGTTCAAGTCTTGAATTTCTCTCCCATTAGTAGATTCCAAGGGAGCGTTGCATTTGGTTATAATATTTTTGATCTCCATAATGTTAATTAATAATAATTAATAATATAATATTTGCAGCTCAAAAAGAAAGGTCTCTAGAAATTATGAATTTATTTTGGAAGTTTTTCTTATAGAAAAGATTTGACTTCACAGACATCAAGTATAAATGAATGAACGTGAAATTGCTGATGGGTGCAGCTTGTCTGTTTCTATGTTAACTATTCTCTTACTTTGTATTTGAGCTTCTTTTTGACAAACGTAGAACATTCATCGAGCACACTATAACATAAAGAAATCATTAAAAAACAACTAAATGGAACGAGAGTAAAATTTGATCGATTTGAAATTGATTTCTTTAAGCAAGCCAATGAAGATGTAAATGAATATCGTGTTTTATCTTAAGCATAGTCAGTAATATTTGATGACAAAAAAGTAACAAGAATGGATATTAGACTATTAAGATATCAAGAAGCCATTAAATAATAAGTATAACGTTTATTAGAGACTGAGCTTAAGGAAGAAGATATTTGCCATAAATGAATGTGCTTTAGAAAACGACTTCCTGTGAGTAATAATTTCCATTCGCTTAGTAAAAAGGAAAACTATTTTAAAACTAATCGTAACAATAAAAACATTGGCTATTTGATAGTAATCGCAATATCAAGTGTTAAAATATTATTGAGCTTTGTTTTCATCAATATTTAAACCAATATAAACTTTTGCTTTAATTAGTTTATTTATTTATAAGAGACGACTGCTCAAAAGCAATAAAATGCGTTAATTAAAGTTAAGTCGATATTGAATATTTAGCCAGGTCCAGGCGGCTTGATTTGATGGAGTTGTGATAAGACTAATCTTTGACAATTTCATTTGAGTTCAACCCTTGTTGCACTCTGCACTCAGTAAATCAATCAATCAATCAAGCTGACAACCTCAATTTGATTTTCTCCGCCCCTTGCAGTTCCTCTGCCTGTGCCTGTGCCGGTGCCTGGGTCTGGGCCTGTGGTGCATATGCATGGTGCTTGGTGCATGGCGCATGTTGCTGTTGGTGGTGGTGCACCGCCGACGCCGCACTCAGTGGCAATTAAGCCAA
This sequence comes from Drosophila nebulosa, assembly GCA_024703675.1. Classification (NCBI taxonomy): domain Eukaryota; kingdom Metazoa; phylum Arthropoda; class Insecta; order Diptera; family Drosophilidae; genus Drosophila; species Drosophila nebulosa. The sequence goes on along the minus strand of CM045724.1, from coordinate 2,457,558 downwards.
AAATGTATAAAAGAAAATGCCAATTAACCTTTACATGCCATGCATGGCCACGTAGCTCAACTGCAGGTTGAGGGCAGGGTACGCCTCTTTGGCTCACTATACTAGCCAATGCCACTTGCCAATGCCCCTGCCCCTGCCTCTGGCGCTGCCTCTTCCTGTCATCCCAATTCTCATCTGCATCCACATTGCCGATGTGTGAGAGTGTTTCCAGGGGCCGAAAGATAAAATAATTACCCAGACGCATAACTCGAAAGTAAAATATAAATTTAATTTATGCATGCACACACAGGCGAAAAAGGCGATTGTCGAGTCGAGTCGAGTTGAGTTGAGGCCCGGTGGGCCAATGCAATTTATCTCACGCGGATCGGCAGAGAGCTTTCCATCTCTATCTCTGTTGCTCTACTAGTTCGATATGCCAGCCACTTTGTATAGAAAGAGAGAGAAAAAGAGTGGGAGGGGGATATAGCCCTAAATATGAAATAATTTATGATGCGACATTTTCATCAGCAATTCGTTAAAATTCATGCATGCATGCATTTTTTAAGCAACCCGCCTACTCCTGCTCCTACTCCTTCTCTGCCAATTCTCCCCTCTTTTGGCGCTGCTTTTTATAAATTTATTAAGCCGTGTGTGTGTGTGTGTGTGTGCAAACAGAAAAGGGGTCTCCCTGCAAGAGACAAAGCCAGGCGACGACAACACGAATCGCATGTAAAATTCTTATTTTAATCGATGCAAATATGCAACAACAGCAACGAGAATAAATGTTGATGACGTTGCTGCATGCAGCCACTCCAATTTTATATGACACAACGAGTTAAGGACGGGCAGGCGGCAAGGCTAGGAAGGGCGGCGAATTGGCCTTGTCTGTATGTATGTGTGAGAGTCGTTTTGGGGAGGCATCATAAAAATACATGCAGAAAGAAAGAAAAAAAAAAACGAAACGAACGAAACCCGGCCATCGCGATAATAAATCAATTTTCACAATAAACAGTTTTGCGGTGGCAGCAGGCGCAACAGCGGTCCAAGCAGAGCTCTATAAGTTGTCACAGTGGTATTAAATATGGCTAAAACTTAAACAAATTTTCATAATTATATTCCCTGGTAAGCCATTTAGTTGTTATTGGTAGTTCTATCATTTCCATTAAATTCTGTATCTATTAATGACTTAAATCCATTCGTATTTAATTTTTTGAGCCCCCATAAGTAGGCAACAATAATCTATAATCTACATATAGGACCATCACTTGGATCTAGTACAGAAAAATCAATGATAAGAGATCGATATAGACAGTAATTTGATTACAAACAATTGACCAGACTTTCCATCATTATTTGAAAGTAGTTCCTAAATATTTTTGTACATACCTAAAATATTTAAATCAAGAACGCACAACACAAAAACGACAGCCATTTTTCTCTTAATAACAAATTTAGAAGTTTTTTTGCACTTTTTATATAGCATTTACTTCTGATTCGATCTTAACTTATCTCGACTAATCTTAGGCCCAACAATTTTTAGTTTACTTTAAACTTAAAGAAACCAGATGAACAAATGTTAAAAATTAATTATTCAACAAATTAAATGTAATTTTGTAAGCTAGAGTAAGTTGTATTGAAAGGGTTGAAGTATCTAAAATGTGCCTACCCTTCCTCACCTTAGGTAACTTTTTATTACAAAAAGAAAACCATTTTCCTATAGTTCAATTATGAATTCATTACTGCACTTAAATTAAACTCCAAATATTCCTTTGATTTGCCTCACTGTGCCTAAATGGCTCAATGATTGCGCGTTGGGCTCCTTCAACAAGTTTTGTCGGCAGGCAAATGCCAGGCAGGGGACTGGAGGGGGGGATAACACATCTCACACTCATTCATGTCTTGGCAGCGACATAATAAATTAACTGCACTGCAATTATTTTCGCATTTTCGCAAAGTGAATAAGAATTATAAAATTATGTGGAAACCATGAAAATGAGGGCAGACTGAGATGCGAGTCACGAGAAGTGAGAGAAAACAAATATACTCATATTTAAGGGATTTACATAATAACAACAGCTGACGCTTGACCCCTGATTGGATCTCACCTTGAATGAACGAGAGAAAACGAGAGAGAGGAAGAGAGAAAGACCCCAAAAACATGGCATATTGTTGCCTGCAGTTAATCAAAATATCAAATTAACTGTCGTGTCTGTATCAAATAAATCAAAAATAAAGGCCCCAACCAACGCCCCTCCCCCCTCCCGCTCCCCGACCAACTTTTCATTTCGCAAAATGTGTTTTGCCAACCCTTGGCATAACCAGCTCAAACCAAACTGATGACGCGCCTCCCCTTATGAAAATTTCATCTACATAAATGTATGTGCAGACCGACCTTCGGTTTGTTGATGGGTGAGTTAAAATTTATGATAGGCTGAATGAAATTTACGCGATTTTATGAATGAGCATTATCAACGGCAGAGAGTGTGAGAGAACTAGGGAGTGTGTGTGTGTATGTGTGTGTGTGTCTCGTCAACGCCTTTTGCGATGATTATTCAATGTCAGAACTTAATGTCTCCAAATTGCAGTTGCCTGTTCCCGTTGCCGTTGTTAGCGGTCAGCCATGAAATTGAATGTCAACGGCAAGAGAAAGACTTCTCCCCCCACCCTCTACAGCCCCCACCATTCCAGCACCAAACAAACAACTTTCCATTGCAAAGAAAATGCAAAAAATGCAGGCGGCAATTTTTGTGCAAAACACAAAAAGCAAAAGCTAACTCCAACTGCAATTCATTTGCCAGCAGCTGCCATGGGGCATGTCCAGTTAGCCAAAAAAAAACCCAAAAAAAGAGGTAAGAGAAGCTTGTTACCATAAAATTGGTGTAAACGAATGAATTGCAGTCATCGTTGCCGCCGTCGCTGGCGTCGTCGTTGGCGTCTGCGTCGCCGTCATTCAGGCGGCTTGGCAGGCGGCAAAGTCCGAATCGGAAGAGGAAAAAAGAGAGAGGGCGGAGGGTTAGGGGGGAGTTTAGAGCATAGACCCCATCTCCCCGCGCGTCATTGTGAAATGTCTGTAATTTGGACAATTTGATGAATGGTTATTTGCCACGAGATGGCAAAGTGGTCATTATTCTTTATCTCCTTCACTCTATGTCTGTTTTCTTTTTTTTCCTCTTTCCTTTTTTTTTTTTGCATTTTTTGTTGCACTCATTCGGGTTTTTGATTGTTGCAACGTTTTACTTACATTGCAGCTTTCGGTGAGTTCACTGAGCACTTCTGCCTTTGGGTTTAAAGGGCATAGCTTTCAGATGATTATATTTTCAGATCTTAAAAATATTAAGGATCAAGTAGTTAATTAAAATTAAATTCCCAATAAAATACTTAGATTTATTTTTTCGTTATCCTTTCTTTTATCGATCGAAAGTTCCCTATTTTATCTGATTAACAATTCACTTTTTAATATCTTTATATAAACTTTTCGAACTAAAAGCTTAAATGAAATAAATAATCGTTTGATGTGCTTTGTCTTCCTGCTAAATCCTCTTACACTTGATTTCCACTAGAATTTTTGTATTTTAAATAGATATTAATTTATTATTATTACTACTTATATTACGATTTCGGTCGTATATACTGTATAAACACCCAAATGCAAAATTCGTACTTAATTTATATGGGAACTAATATATCTTTATCAGAAAGTTTCTAATACTCTGATGGTCAGTTAAAGATTATATATACACACTTCTAGGAATCTTAAGAAGCCTAATGAAAAATTAACTGTTTAATATTAAAATATTTAAGAGTGGATCCCTTAGTTTGGCTTGTTACATTATATTTAGGAGCCTTCTGATTATACGTTATACGTTCCCTAGCTAGTAGGAAGTCCTTCTGAAGTTAAGCCTTACTTTCCCTTTGCGCTTGGATAGAGTATCTTCTATTCGATTAAACTCTTTGAAATGTTTTCTAGAAAATAGCATTTAATGCTCTTTTGCTTTATGGCCAAATGAACTGGAAAAGGCAATTGCTTTGCGGTTCATGCTCGTTGCGGTGTTTGCGCGATTCCATAATTCAATGAATTTTTAGAGGCGTTCACCTGGCGAGTTGCCGTATAATATTGTCATTATGTGGAATGAGATAAAGGTACACACATAGAAGGCAGCACACAGTCAGTATTCGTGACCCGTTATCATGTAGCCTAAAATTGCAGTCCACACACACAAACACACACACACACACACACACTTCACAAACGGTGTGTGCGGTCAACTAGAAGCCATCTGTTCCAACTGAAGGAGATGAGTGGAGCATGAGAAGGAGAAGAAGAGTTGAGAATGGTAGTTGGAGAGAGCTGGAGGAGGCTTCTTGCTCTTTATGTAGCCCTCCTTCAACCCTTGGGGGCAAAATGCGTTCCACATGGCGGCAGGCCTAATTACATTTCTCTGCCGAATGGCAAATGGCGAATAGCGTGATTGCACACGCAAATGCTTTCGGGGCCGGAGTATATACATCCATCCGTATGACCATCCGTCCATTCGTCCGTTCTGTGTCGTTCCCCACCTTTTTGGCTTGGTTGTTTATATGCGTAGCAAATAGATTTATGCGCTCGTATTTTACACGCTTAATTCCTAAAAGCAAAACCCCGAAGCAACAACAGCAACAACAACCACAAACAACATCGTCAGCAGCTGAAACACTTGCTGCACTAGAATCAGCATTGAGCTCTCCTGCCTGCATCTGCCCTCGGAGCACTTCCTGTGCGTCTGACTCTGATTCTGTCTCGTCTCCCTTTCAAGAGTCAGCGGCAGCGGCAGAGAGCGTACGTGAGATCCGCAAGCAACGACCAACTCGTGCAAGTACTTAAATTACAAAATGAGTTATGCCCTCGCAAATATTTAACAAATGTCGAGAGAAGAAAAATATACCAAACGAATGACAGCCGTTAAAACAAAGCACCCAACAAGAGAAATACGAAGCAACATTTGAGTTGCAGCTGAAAAATACCCTGCAGTACCCTACACTAAAAAATTCATTGAATTATTCAGGTTTAGTTTGTTTGAGTAACGAATATTTTTCAGTTTGTTTTATTAGTTTATATATTTTTTTTTCGTCTTCTACTACATTCTTCTTACTTTTACTCTGCCATCTTCAGTTGCTTCTGCTAGCCTGGTATACCCATGAAATTAATAGGTAATGCCTGGTCAAAAATTTGCAATTCTTATAGTTTCATTTCGAAAAAAAAAGAAAAAAAACAACGAAAGGAAAGAGGAGGAGAAGAAAGAATGAACATTTTTGAGTTTGAGTTTGAGTCATGACCAGCACTTAGTCTCCTGCCATCATACAAGTTACCCCCCCACCCAACCCTTCTCAAATTCCCTTCCGCTGACGCTTTTCGCCCTTGTTCCTGTTGTTGTTGTTTAATTTTCAGCTGCGCTCATTAATCAAATTTTTGTTTTATTTGCATTTGCCTTTCTTTTCTGCTCATGCTTTTTCAAAACGATTTGCGAGCTTTATAAATGGCCTACGAAATGGCCTAGACATGTCATTGGCCCACCATGCGCTCCCCCCCTCTTGGCCACCATGTTGCCTTAATGTACGCTTAATTTATTTGTATAAATATTAACGCATAAATTGCCTATGGAAAATGCTATTCGTTATTATTTATTTTTCGCGTTTTTTTTTTTCATGAATTTTTGTGTGCTTTTTGGGGCATTTATCAATATTTTATTGGCCCCAGCCATAAGCCAATTAATTGCCTGTGTTAACTTGTTGTTCTTTGGGTTACAACATAAGTCGAATGTTAAAGGGGAAGTTAATTACCTGGCAGCTTTTTTGGGGCCCATTGTAATTGCATTTTGAATCACCATACAGAGATGACAGCTGAAAACAGAGTTTCTCTTTCTCTACCTCTTCAAAATCTCAACAGCAACAACTTCTGCTACGAATAGATGATGACGCCGCCTGTTCATGACAAGTGCACTCGAATGAGTTTCATCAGCTAGAAAAACTATCCGAATGCTCGATTCGTACACTGCAGATGCTAGCAGATGGAACAGCAGCAGAAAATGACTCAATACCAAATGCCCTTCTCTCTAGCAAGACACTTTTGAAATCTACAAATAAACCCATACAATTGTTTCCCATTAGAATTGCTTTCTAGTATAGCAACTAAACTCTTTGCTAATTAAACAAGAATAAATTTCGATTCACACATTAGAAAATTGAATGTTAATTCAAAAGTGATTTTAATTTCCTTTATGAATATCTTAAACTACACCAAAACCGTTTCTTCTGTATGTTTTTTACTTTTTTGCTGTAGCCCTTTTCTCCTATAGTTACTTTAAAGTATTTAAATAACAACAAATCTGTTATAAATTCTTTTTAACTTCAATTAAAATGTTTAAATTTTTCTGTTCCCGAATGGCTTTGATGGAAAAGCGTTTTTAAATATCTGTCTAAGTTATGGCTACCTCTTCTTTGAATATTTTGTAGAAATATTTGTATCCCATGAAATTTTTTAGACTCAAACAAAAATATTCGATTTTAAAAGCTGTTACAAGTATTTATAAAACTTGCATATGAAAATATCTTATGGACTTGACGATTACAAGTAAACATTTAAATGTATCTTTTGGTATTGTTACTCAATTGATTAGCTATAAAGAAATTAATTACGGCTTATGAAATCAGTTATGCACCTACATATTTAATTTATTTCCCTCTGTACTTCACTCCAATGGGGATTCAATATATTAACATTGAAACTCATAAAAATTCAACGACGAAATTAAACTTAAAAATTTTCTTCAAGTTTGAAAGGTTTGAAATTCTAACTACTTGAAAGAGTATACAAATTATTTCATTCCTGGTTGAATAACTGCCAGTCCGACCAGCTGACTGACTGACTGACCAACTGAGTGACAGATGCTTGCCAAGCAGACATTATGTGTGGCTGGAGCTATGCATTTGTTCATTGGGGGAGTCACCTCCGCCTACATAATTTGGACACATGAAAATGACATGGCTCCGGCCTCTGCCTTACTGTGTGTGTGTATGTGTGTGTTTGTGTGTGTGTTTGTGTGTACGGACAACTCATGCTGAAAAATCCTGTTGACGAGGATAAAATGCAAAACGCAATCCATGAGGAGCCAACACCAAACGTAAGAGTAGAATATAATAGCAGTAGTGAAGCAGGGAAGAATGTTGTGGGGGGGAGGAGGGGGAGTGGGATTAGAAGGAAAAGTGAAAGAAGGGAGGAAAGCAAGTTAAGTGAAGTGTAGACACACTGTCAGAGGCCTTTCGGGCTTTAGGCCAAGTTTATTCTTGTACTATAAGGCCTCACGAATTGTTTTCTGGTCAAATCTGTCACTCGGCCTGTCCAACTGTCACTGTAGGAAACCGCTTGCTGCAGAGCCAGTCAGTCTCTCTACACACACACACACACACACACACACACACAAAGCAAAAGGAAAGGACATGACAGGAAAGTCCTTTTCTGGGACCACAGCCAGAGGCAGAAGTTTTTGAATTAGATTGATGATTGTTTGTGCCCAGCAAAAAGAGAAAGAGAGAGAGAGAGAGAGACAAATCCAGAGAAATGCATAGAAATGTGTCTGCTCGAGGGGCAAAGAACAGAAATTATGACTCCTATGCATGAGAGGGCATATGATTGTAACAAAGAATACGAAATATTAGTTCTTCCTGATTAAATAACTATGCGAAAGTAATATTTCTTTAGCCCCTCTGAGCCCCTTAGATCGTGAAGTTGGTAAATGAAACCACTTGCGATATGAGCCCTACGGGTTACGTGATGCTGTTTTTTTTTTTTTTTTTGTAGGCTGAGAAAAGAAACCCCCGCGGCTTATGCTTATAGCCGATTACACACAAAGATATTTGCCGACTGTCTGGGAATCGTCTCATGCTGATTTCAATTTCTCGCAACGCAACATGAAACGCTACAAAATAATAATGATGACGAGCCGATTGGGTCTGGGTTTTGGTCCAAGTTTTGTGCATTTCTTGACGTTCAATTTTTTTTTCTCTCTTTTTGCTTTTTTTTTGTCGGCCTCTTTCTTTATAGGATTTCTTTATTATCGACCGACAGACCGACCGACAGACCGACCGACCGCATGTGGCTGAACAGAAACCGTTCGTTGATTTCATTTTCAATTCATTCATGAAAAGCCAATAGTCGTCCGTTGTCGACTAATTCAAGTTGAAATGTGTGAACAACACACAAAACTGCCTGAGAGAGACGCAGCAAACTCATGGGTCTCTTGGTCGTCTCGGGGTATCTGGTCTCTGTGGCCTCTGGTCTCGGGGTCTCTCTGGTCTTTGGTCTCATTGGACTAATGATTAATGTATGAACATATTGAATGGAGTCTCTTCTGGAAATTCAGTAGCCATGCTGGGCTGTCGATCGCACTGAGTGTCATTAGGGTTGACTTGAGCGCAGCTGGAACTGTATGTAGGATGTTGTGAATTTATTTCTTGCGAAGCGACTCCTAACTAAGTAGAACTCAAACTGTCAAATCGGTTTTTGCCATTTTGGCATAACTCAATACGATAGAAAGCAGCAGCCAGACTCAAAACTTCAGCTCCAATTTCAAATTGAGTAGAGTTTTTAGTTCCTGCTTTCAGTGAATTAAGTCAATTTCAACGAACATTCATGCATCATTTATGATCATCATCATCATCATTATAATCATTATGATCATTGAAATTGGAAACGGAATCGATCTTTGCTGACGGGGCGTAAATAAATCCAATTTGTTGCGCGCGTGAGCGTTTGACTTTTGCTACACCTACTTCTCCTCTCTACCACCCTCCCTCCATCCATGTGGTTGCTTCATCACTCATACTTATATCGTTTATGCTTTCCGGTTGCCACAACATGTCAATCATTGTGCCTTGTGACAGCACCAAAACGCATTTTCTATTGTTCAGTTTTGAAGTTTGTTTTGCCGCTTTCCATCTATAAGTCATTTGTGCCATTCGTTTTGCAGCTTTTTCTGATGTTTTTTTTTAATGGGATTTGTGTTAAATGTCTACAAGATCATTACAGAAGATCGCCAAGATCAGTAACCCAAAAGGGTGCAGAACAATTTCTCATCGCATTACCAAGAAAACTGAATCGATTCCGAACTGCCATCACATAAATTATAATATCAAACTACAATAATACAGATTTCCGGCAAGTTTTCATTTTTTATTCATTTCTATTATCAATTTTTAAATGGATTGGCTGAGATTTGATAAACTTTGGCATTAAACTAAAGAAATTTGGAAAACATTTATAAATTCACACAGATTTTTCTGATTCGTGATAAGAATTGTGATTTTTATGGATTTATAAGCTTTATAAGTAATGCAACCAAGTCGGGTATGCAAATATATATAATTTCAAGATGTGAGATAAGTAAAAATATTTAAGAAGCTAACTTCGGCTCTACCAAAGTTCATAAACCTCTTCAATTCTTTATTATGTAATCAAAACGGTCTTGAAATCTTTAGAGTAATGACACTGATATCTCCATCCTTTTCGCACATATAAAAACTTTTTGTTATCTGGCCATAACTTTATGTTTTATGGTTCAATCGGATCGTTTCACACAAAAGTTTTCACTGAAACAATAATAAGCTCAGTTACGAAGTTTAAATAAAATAGCTCAAAAACTGATAGATTAGTTTGCCTAAGAAACGGAAGAAGACGGACAAAGGATCATTGACCCTGCAAAGATTTATAAAAAATTGTTTCTTTAATAAAAGTTTGTTATTTGTGCTGCATAAATAGAAATTTCACATAGTTTTGTAAAAGAAGTAATATGTAAATAAGCAGAATGAGAGTATATAATTCATATAATCTTTAGTTTTTACTGTAGTTGCTCTTAATTGGTCTTTGGAAAATAGGATAACTTTTAAGATTTGTAGATTTTTTAATTGAATTGTTCAATAATTGGAACTAGAAATAGTATAAGAAAAGAAATAGAAATTTAAATTTCTTAACTATTTGTATTTTGAAATCTGCAGGAAAGCAGTAATTTTTGAATTACGCTTGAACTAGTCATTAACTTCTAAATGCCAGTGCATAGTAACCGCTTGACACATTAATTCTAATTGTTATTTGAAAACCAAAATGTCTAGATTAACCCTTTAGCAATACAATAAAGAATTTTTTTTGCTTTCCACACTTTCCATTTCCACTTTCCACACATTAACAAATGCGTTGCTAAAAATCTTTGCAAATGGATTTCCATAATTTGGTCAAACAACATTCAATCACGCCCAAGCGAGCAGTTAGACACTGGTGCTCGATGCTCGATTGTCTGGGATACTCATTGGGGACTCATTTTGATATATAATATTTTAATTAAAATGTAAATCGAAATGATTAAGTGTTTCCAATTTATATATAATTTTTCATAAAGCACTGAAAATTCGTCGGTAGAATACAAAAGGAGAATAATTAATTACACACTGCCCCGAGCCGAGCACGAAACGAAATGGAACAGAGCTAATGACAAACGTAGTGAAGGGCACAATCGGGGCGATCCATGGCTAAGAGGATAAGTGGAGAAAAAGGGAGGGGGGGCATGCGGACCGGACGGACGAAGGTGGAGGGGTAGGCTGAATGAAATGAGAAACGATGTTTGGGAGCAGCAGCTGATTAATGATGGGCAGAGGCAGAGGCAGAGAAAGAGACAGAAAAATCGAGTAAAAGACCTGAAAACTGATGAAATGAGCACAACAACATCATCATCATCATCATCATCATCATCATCATCATCATCGTCATCATCGTTGTCATCGTCATCCTCATCATGATAAATATAATCATGATAATGAGCATTATATGATAAATCAGTAAAGAGATAATGGTAAGAGGGAATATCGTGAGAGGAAAGGGGGGAGAAGAACCATAACGAACGCTCTGTTGAAATTTCTGTGGCACAATAATAAATTAATATAAATGATACTTAATTTTATGATTAATGATATTGATGAGTTACCAGAGTCAGAGTCAGAGCCAGTCCCAGACCCAGACCGAAAGCCATGGCCAGTTATTCACTCTCTCTCTCTTTCCCTCTTCACTTACCACTGGCCACTGGCCATTGGCCATTTGCCCTCCTCCTAGAGGAGAGTAAAAGGGTCGAGGAGAAAAGAGAAAAATTTTCATAAATTTATCAACGATAAATCAGTTGAAATTGCGGGCCCAGCCCTGCTTTGCTCTCACTTGCCGTAAATAATGCCCAATAAATAAAAAATAAATAATACATAATTAAATTTTTTTTTCCCCTCCGTTTTTTTCTTAAATTTTTTTTCCATTTTCGATTATTGGGCTCGGCTGCCGCCTTTTTTGAAAATTGATGAGTTCTACCCGCTTCCACTGACGCCATTGACGCCTTTCGATACATGAGGAGAAGACGTTGGGTGGACTGACTGCTCTGTCCTACTCTGTTCTACCTCCGCATGTTGTCTGACAAATGATGAGACCAATTTTCTTTTTCGGCAGATACATTTCAAAATGATTGAAATGTGTAATTAATTTACTTTTGTGCGTTTCATTTTTATGATTTTACATGCGCCTTGAGCATTTTTTCCCCTAAACCATTTGAGACAATTTGCCTTGGCTCTTGTTGTTCTTCTTCTTCTTAGCCCTGATAATAAAAACAATTTGTCAAAATTATTTCAACAAAAGCGGGTCATTTTGATAGAATAATTGAAGTAAATTTAAAGTTGGGGTAAGTTAAGTGAACTTAGCAGAAATTTCTATATTTATCACAAAAGAAACTTTTGAAGTGAATATTATTATTTGAAGTTGGTGAAATATTATATATTTTTCTTATTTGATTGTTGCAAATTTATTTTGCATTTTACTTGATAAATTATTTACTTACTTCGAATGCCGTAAAACATTCTTACACGTATTTATCCTTGAAAATTATAGTTTCGAAAAATCTAAAGATTTGTGGCAATATTTTAGGCAACGTAAGATAAGATTGTCGTCGATTTTTTTGGGAAATCTTAGAGCATTCACCAGTTTAAATGGTGCCAATTTTAAATTCTTTAAATATTTCAAGAATTATCCTAAATTTAAAAAGTCTAAACACAGCAAACTTGTTAGAAAAAGTTTTCCAAAATATGAGCAATTTACAATTTTAAAATTTACCAAGCAAACCAAAAATAAATAATTGTAAGTATGAGAAAAAGTTCTGATTTCACTTTAATTTAGAATTAGGGTCTAAGTCTATCCCAAATGAAATTTTTTGAAATTGAAAAACCCTAGGGATGGGCAAAATACTGGGAAAGCTGGCAAAATCAAAAACTAATTTCTATTAGTAGGTACTGAAATGTTAAAAGTTATAAAACTGAAATGTTAATCTAACATTGTAGGATTTTATTTACATTCTGCTTTCTGGTAGGCCGCAAAAACAATAATTAACATAAATCGTCTGTTCCTATGAAAACTAATTCCTCAGTTTTTGAGCTTTGTGTGCCGAACTTCTTACTTAAGCTTCCTATTATTGCAGACACAACATTTATCGAAACTAGTCGCAACGGACATCTATTACATATAGTTTCAGCCAAAAACCCAAGAATTTACCATAGCAAACCCACCACGCTAAAGACTTGAACATCGTTTTCTTAACCTTTTTGTAACTTTATATTGAGAGTGAGTAAAAGTTCATTTTTGCAGTTAGACTGCTTTGCTTTCATTGCAGTTGCAGTTAAACTTATTGAGTTACTTGGTCACAAATCATCGTTGGGGGCTAAGACTAGTTCTCAAGGAGGAAAATGACAAAGTTTCAAGCAAACTGAAACTCCACTTTATTACCATTTCCATCAGGATGAGTTGTCAGAGGACTCCCATGGTCATGTCATGGCTACTGTTTTTAGCCCTTTTCCCTCTCTCTCTCTCTCTCTCTCTCTCTCTCTCTCTCTCTCTTTCACTGTGTCTTTCTAAAACTAGAGAAAAAATATTGGCTAACATAAATCTTGGCGGCAAGTAGTAAATTTTCATTTTCACACCTTTCAACACTTTTCACGCTAACACAACCAGAAGGAACATTTTGCTGTCAAAAATAAAAAGCAAACTATATGGAAAGGGTCCGACCTAACCTCGACTTGCAGCCAAACCTCCTTTCAATTTCGTTTTCTCTATCTCCCTCTCTCTCTCTCGCTCTCTCTCTCTTTCTCTGACAGGCAACACAAATACTGTCATATGCAGTGTGGAGAATGGAAGGAAATAAAAGGTAGGGAGAGGGGGGGGGGGCTCGGGGGGTGTGACGCTCGCAAAATAAAAAGAGAGAAGTGGAGAAATGAGGAAAAAGAGGAGCCTTGGCAAAAGCAAAGCAGACAAAGTGCCTCTGAGCGTAAATAAATTGGAAATGTCCTTTGCCCTGGCACTGACTGGCGTTAGCCTTCCTCTGCTAGAGCGTGCAAGAGAGCGAGCGGGCGAAGGTCCTTGCATTGCAATGCGTCGCTGTGCCTCAACGGACAATTGGACGAGTATGGGGACTAGTGTATGGGAGGGCAGAGGAATGGCAGAGGAATGGGAAACGAGATGGCGATGCTTCCATTTTAATATTAATTTTACCCCAAAGCAGCAGACGGGGCCCCGGACACTGAAAAGTTATTGCCCGTACAGAGGAGCTGCTGGCAGAAGGCAGAAGGCATCAGGCTGAAGCCGAAGCTGAAGCTGAAGCAGTAATCATGGGGCAAGGTCCTGCCACTGCAGTATCTCTTCAGTTTTACCGCTCCGCTTTACCCACTTACCCTGCTCCTCTTGTTTCTCCTGCTTCTTCTGCTCCTCCTGCCTGCCGTTGTCAGTTGAAGCAATTTATGTCAGTGCATATCCGACAGCCTGGCAGTTGCAAGCCATGTGCGGATCCCGATGTGCCTCCCATTCACTCGCTATATCTCTCTTTCGCTCTCTCTCTCGCTGTACTCCTTAAAAGCCCCAACGCCAAAGTGTCCTTGTTGGCAAGACCAACACAACAGCAACAACAATAATGCAGCCTGCACCTATCAAGTTATCAAGCTGGTAAAAGTTGCCTGCCCACTGCAACTCAGAGCAATCCGTTTCAGCGTCTTTTTCAGAGATGACACAATAACGCAAATAGCGAACAATTTCCTCAAAATAATTTCAGATATTCTTAACGTTTGATTTGATTTAATTTTGATCCGAAATTTTTCTAATTGCCTAAAAGTTATGCGAACTGCTTCGAATCGTTTTAGTATTTTTAAAGATTTTGAAAGAAATAATAAACCGATATATAATATAAATAGATATTTTGCTTTTAAATGAGTGGCATTAGTCGTCTCTAGATCAATCTAGATCCCAACTAGTTTAAGCCTTGAAAATATGGAAAAATCTGACAAACTTGGTGGTTTTTAAAAGAGCTATACAGACAACCTGCTCATCATTTCGTACATTCATTCATAATCTTCCCAAGATGGACCTAGAGACGGCTAAAATTTCTACAGAAAAGATTTTAATACATTTTACATCCAACTTATAATTCGATTCGATTACCAATTGCGACTTTTAGTGACTGACTTTATACAAAGTTCAATCACGTTCAAGTTGCATCTCTGAGAGCTGAGCGCTCCCAGCATACTCATCCTTCTTGTTGTTATCCTGGCAACGACATCGAGCAGGCCAAAGTTTAGTACAACCTTTGATTTATATTTCTCTCCTCTCGTTCGTCTCTCTATCGCGCTCTCTCTCGCTCTCTTTCTCTGTCTGTCTCGTTTTGGAACTGGCAAAGGAATTGCTCTATTTTCAGCAAGCATTTTCCCCTTTGCCCCCTCCTACTTCAAATTGGGTCCACAACACCGGAAGGCGAAAGGAAAATATTTATTAGTTTGTTAAATTGTGAATTGGCCAAAAGCAAGCGTTGTTCGGAGTTCTCGCATTTCGATTTGTGTCTGAGTTTTGCCTTTTATATCGGATAGGGAGTTTGTTGGTTAGTGAGGGGAATCCCGCCATCGCCATTGCATTTTGTTTAAAAATTTCTCTAGCTCCATTGTCCCCTTTGGCTTTTGGCTAGCTCGTACATCGTTTGTCGTTACGACTCCTGAACAGAATGAATGTGAATCGTGTCTGTGTGGGCCAAGGACCAAAGGATTCCATTATTATTTTTCATTGGCATGCACTTTGACACCCGAATGGTTGTACATTAAAATGGCGCCCCAAAATGAATGGCTAACCCAATAGGAAAGGGCCATTGAAATAAAAGCAAGAGAAACAATAAGATTTGTTTGATCTTCGCTGTGTGAAATTTTTCAATTAAACTAAATGAAATAAAATGCATAACAGAAATCTTGTTTAGCAAAGAATTTCTATCTAAAGGTAAGAAAGTATTTGATTCCATATTTCACTTATACGATACGAAATATAACAGTAATACATATGAGGTCATATATAATACTCGTTGATACATAAAAAATGTATCGAAATTATTAAATTTTATTGTTGTTGTAATCGGGATAATGACTTTTTATAAATGACCAAACTTTAATATAAGAAAATAAATAGAATAGGAGATGGATGTCCTCAGAACAATGACCCTTGTAGATCTCAGTAGATCTTGGCTATAAACCGCGAGTCTTTGTATTGAAAGTTTTGCTTTTTATTACGAATTTGTCGGATAGAGGATAAGAATAAAGAAAGCGGCCGTTGGGTGCGCTACAGTGCTCGTATGTTTGTAAAAGTAGAGGCGATATACATACATAGATATGTTAAGATCTCAATTGTTACCCAAAAATTACCTTTGCTTTACGTTTCTATTAAAAATTTAACATACATTTAAATCATGTTTCGCGGGGTCAAAATTATGGCGCGCTAGATCGATGGTCGGAGTTTGCGAAGAGTATGGCTGAATTATAAGAGAGCCTTAAGTTCTTAACGTCTTTCTTGTACTTAGTTTTTCGATTTTTTTAACGATTTTCTAAAGTCACAAGTTTTGCTCATTTCGTTGTTGGAATTGGACGACAATATTATATATACATAGCCCATAGGAAAAGTCGAAATATTTTTAAATTCAAATTCATTTTAGTTGGCAATTTCCTTATGATTCTTCGACATAGCTGATATAATATTTCACATTAATTGTTAGTTTTTCATTGAAATAAGCCTTTGAATCAACCAAATAGTCGCCAGTTGGAAAAGAAAGGCGACTGTACACCTCAGGCTTTGGATACCAGCCTTGGAGGAACACTTGTCCCTAGAATCAAAAAGAAATATATGACCTTATATGTATTACAAAAGTTTCTATTCCATTACCTCATAGGGACATGAATGATTGAAGTTGGAAAATCGTAGAAAATCACCAGCGATAAATAAAGCAATCGGATTATAACCTTTTCGCAAAAACCGACAGGCATCCACATCGAATTTATATAGCCATGGCTTATAGCCATTGGCCTTCTTGAATAGTTCCGCTTCTATACGCATTCTATGGACTGGTTGTAGTAACGTGGCATTGAAATTTAGGGTAACAATATCTCGTTTCACGGCCTTCAATCGACATTGATGAATCTCAATGATTTTTGCATTCTTATTCTCGCAAACATAATTGGTGAATTTCATTGTGGCAGCATTCTGCAGGAACTCAAAATCAAGTTTTATTTTTATAAATTTTTATTTGTTTAGTTACTTACGTTTAGGCTAGCATTCTGGAGAAGAGAAACTGCCACAAATATTTCCAAAAGTAAAGCAAACTTTAGGTTTGTAGTGTCCATATTAAAATGAAATTGGAATTGGAAAAATTCTACTAAAAAATCAATTTCTCACTTGGCTAGAGAAACTAATTGCAGTAAATTAACATTTTTTGGATTTAAGTGGCATTATTATAAAACTTGTTAAGTTTTGCTTCTCTGGATCAGACAAATCAGCTTTCATTTATGATGAAAATGCTTGCTAGACTTTGTTTGGTTTTCGTCTCGACAAGTTCTGTGGACAAAAAGTTCTTTTATCTTGGATATCCTTCAATTAATGCGTCACCTACATCATATTTCACGACAAGAACCAAGTTCATGCAACCTGCCCAAGATCATAAATAACGACACCAACAAAATATAAAGAGACAAAAAAAAGAATGAAACGAAAATTTGTTGTCATAGCATAATAGAAAATTGCGCTAAATGCCAAGTGCACACCCCAAAAAATGGGATAAATGAGAGAAGAAAAAAAAACGTACATACAAGAGAACCGCAGAGCACAGGAACCACTTGTTTTATAGCCAGCAATATTTTTGCATCTAGACGGGGCAGCAAGGAGCAAACGGAGCATAAGGAGAATGAGTTGGAGAGACGCCACCAACTCTCCACCGAGAGCCAGCCAGACTGAGACCGAGACCGACACCGACAACGCCGACAAAAAGACGTTAATCACGCTGAGTTATGTGACATTCTTATATCTCTGCGCCACCAAAGTGTCACGTACGCATTTGTTCCAAGCCAACTGGTTCGAGAGAGTTTCTGGTAGCCAGCGGGTTAGTCGGGTGCTGGAGTCCGGGAGTCGGAGTTGGAGCTGGAGCTGGAGCTGCAGCTGTCCAGTGGGTGGAGGCTGTTGTTGTTATTTGCTGCAATTTTTGCAGTTTTCTTTTCTTTCGACCAAACTGAGTTGCCGTCTGACTGTCCGTCTGTCTGTCTATCTGTCCGCCTGCTGTGGGGTATTTTCTTTTTTATCGTTCAACTCCAGTTTGCAGAAGCTTCTTTCGTCCTCTCCACATATGCCACATACTCCAACTCCGAACTTTCCTTTCCAGTTTGTAAGGTTTTTCAAAAGTTTTTTTTTTTTTTTTGTTTGTCGAAACACAAAAGAGATTTTTCTTCTTTTTGTTTTTTGTTTTTTTTTGTTGCTTTTGTCATGTGCTAGCTTTTGTTGTTAGGGCATTGTCAACACTCGACGTCTTTGGTTCTTGTTTTGAGGCTGTTTTTGGGTGCAAATTGCACTTCTGTTGGAACAAAATGCTAGAAAACAATGCCAAAAGCAAAACATTTTTCCACTAGACTTGCACGCACACACACACATGTGAGTGGGGGAGGGGTAGGGGGAGGGGGAAGATGAAAAAATTGCGGTAAAACTGGCATCAGAGACCAGGACCTTCCATTTCATTTTGGTTAACTTTTCACTTTTTGCAACTTGTTCTGTTGTCTGTCGTTGACAGTTTGACTTATGCCATCTGGAAATTAGTATTTCCACCAGCAAGCAGTCTGCAGTTTGCAGTTGATTCTTTTACAAACAAGATTGTCAGTCGTTATTTTAACACTGAATATGATAATCCCGAGGGAATCATATGTACAACAAGAAGTCATCAGACACTACTTCCAATAATGGCAAGTGAGTAAAAACGTTGTTTAATGTCAGTAAACGAACTTATTATAAAGTTCTTGAATTCTTCTTCAGTCTTTAATCTTCTACTGGAATATACATTTCCCTCTTTTTAAAAGTAACTCGTGATGCAAATGGGGTATCTAAAACTATATGAAACATAAGAAAATTGGAAGACTTAGTCAACTTAGTCGTCTCCACACTTTCGAATTGATGTCAAGACAAGCCAAGTCCAAGTTGTATAAAAAATAGGACAATTCTTAATATTTAAATTTATTTGAGTTTTTGTATAAAAATTTAAAGTAAACAATTTATTTCCTTAGCTAAACATGACGGGTAAAGTTTCCTTACATAAGGAAATTCGAGTAAAGAAACTGAAGAACAAAAGAAATCTGCTTCAAGTTGCTCTAAGTTAGTCAGTTGCTAAATAAATTTTTAAAACCTTAACTTTTGCTTTTCAGTTAACATGAAGACCTGCCGAAAAAAGGTGGTTTCGAAAACAACGATATTGAAAGTTCAATTACTTTAACTTTCTTAATAATAATAACTCTTAAATAATCCTTATAAGTCTTAAATATTCTTTATAAGTTATAACTGCGATTTATGAAAATAAAATGTTTCAATTATTTGAACCAATCACATAGGTCAACCCCATACAAAACTTCTAACTGAAAAATGCATAAAAAATGCATCTTTTGATTTACATTTACAAAAATTAAGTAAGAAAAATTATTTATGATTTTGATAGGATTTTGGCGTTTGGCTATCCAGCATTAACTGCCAATGTTTATTTGCTCAGTTGTCAATTTAAGCATTTTTTTCCCCAATTTTCAAAGTATCCAATAAAGAGCAAAACAGTTACATAAGTAAAGTGAGCAAACTTGTACCTTTTGTTAAAACTGAATGTAAAAAGTTTTTACAACAAGATTAAATATATATAATATATAAACTGCAACTTCCAAGGGTAGATATTTCAGTTGTGTGTAAGTAATTGTAATTGTTTTTTTTTTTTTTTAGAATTCCTATCATAAATCAAAATTTGTATGTGTTGAAGTAATATTATTAATATTACTTGAGACTCTCATTGTTTCCCATATCGATTTACACACATACAAAACTGTTTAGCACAACAACTGTCACTCGGTGTGTCATCGATTGGCATGCTTAGTTGACACTTTGCCAAGGGACGAGGGCGGAAGGGGTACAGGAAGGGAGCAGGAACAGAGGCAAAAACAGGAACCAAGTGAAGGGGCAAACAAGCAAATCTTTCTTCAAGCATCCCTGACACGCACATGATAAATTATTATGTGGAAACTTGGCGATGAAAGGCAATGAAGTTGAACGAGAGAAAGAGCAGAAGTTAAGAGGAGAGGAGAGGAGAGGAGAGGAAGGAGAGAAGTGAAGATTGCCAACAACTCCCATGGACTAGAACATGCACTTCGCACTCTGCACTTTGCACTTTGGCACAATTTATATTTAAAAGGCAAAAAGGACAGGCAAAGGATGGCAAGGATTGCTTGCAGTGGGCGGACAACATTGAGAAGAAGAGAAATGTCCTGTAGTTTTCAAGTGCGACGCGTAAGTGGAGCGGTAAACAAGTGACCCAACCACCAGCCAACCACCAGCACAACGCCCATAACACGCCCTTGCCCACGCCCAAACCCTGGGGCCCAGTCAGCCCACCAACTTTGCTGCAGTTGCTCAACGGGCGGGCGCCATTTACCAAGTGTCAAAAGCAAAGCTAAAGCTATTGTCGACATGACTTTGGACAACAACAACAACAACAGCAGCAGCAAAAGGAGTATCGGAAGCAGGAGAACCGAGGGGAAAGCGTAGCAGCAGCTCACCCAAAACTGAAATGCTTTGTTGGCAATTGCTGAGGAGTTGCCTAGAAGACAGCCAAAGAAGGAGCGGAAAGTATAGAGAACCCAAAACCCAAGTCCAAGTCCTTGGTGACTGGCAAAGCAGCAGCAGCAGGAGCATGTGTCAACTTCTTTTGCAGCCCGGCAAAAAGGATTTTACTCTCGAGACACCAAAAGAAGACGGCTAGAGACGGCACGATGTGGGAATGGGGGGGGGGGGTAAACCCAGGGACCATAGAAAAGTGGGTGACAAGTAACCGGAAAATGTATTTTATTGTTTGCATCCGGACATTTCGTTTTTCCGACCTCTGCCTCCGTACGTACGTCCGTCCCTCCGTCTATCCGTCTACGTCTTCTGACACTAAATTTGTCGAGTAATTGATGATATTGCACTTTTTTTTTCCCGCCTCAACCGAATGGAATCGAGAGCTAAGGCCGAGAGGCATTATTGTGGTAATGCCAGCAAAATGGAGCACACAAACAATTCGACTGACTGAGACTGAGACTGAGACTGGACTGGACCAGACTGGAGCTCAAAAGTGCATTGAAGTTGACATCAAGTTGAACTAGTTGATTTTCAGAATTGGCAGAAAACTTAACTTAAGAGTTTTTGCGTTTTCATTATTAGAAAAATATTTGATGATCTAATGGCTACGAAATAGAGGTGGAAAACTATCGATAGTCCAAACAGTCGATAGTCCCAATAACATGTGTTAGTTGTTCGATACCAGAATAAAAAATAATAGTTTTATATGACAATATGAAATCGAATTGAGAAATTGTTTTAATTGTTTCCTCAATAATGTTAAAAGATACAAAAATAAGGTTGCTTAAACAATCTATTTTTAAAGAGATCTAATAAGGGAATATCTTTTTCCATTTAATTTCTAACTTCTCTATAATGATTGCTTAATTTTCGCTAATCGTAAGTCGAACATGAAACATTGGGTA
Source organism: Drosophila nebulosa (assembly GCA_024703675.1). Classification (NCBI taxonomy): domain Eukaryota; kingdom Metazoa; phylum Arthropoda; class Insecta; order Diptera; family Drosophilidae; genus Drosophila; species Drosophila nebulosa. The sequence goes on along the minus strand of CM045724.1, from coordinate 2,436,429 downwards.
CCATATTTCGGGGTGTTTGCTACAAGTATTTAGCTCTTTTTCTGGATAATAAGATAACTCAAATATTATCTAATTTTAGATCAGTAAATATTTTTCTATTGTTGATACATTTGATTGAGATTAAAGTTATAATTTTTACTCTGTTTGCTTTTATTACAAAGACCGAGCAGACTTATCTATTAACTACCTACCTCTCTATTAAAAGCGTATTTCTTGCTACGGTTTCTTTTAACTGATCCTTTGGTTATATTGACTGTTGCTGTCTTGACTTTGGTCTACCTAAAGACTGACTTCATTATGAGCATTTATTAAGAATTATTTCTAAGAGTTTCAAACTAATCCACCATTCACCGAGTAAATTTATAAAATTTATAAATTATGATTTAATATTTATGAGAATTTATAAGATATCATAAGTAGGTTTTCTTATTGCAAATCCTAATGTTTCACTTTCAGACACTTTCTCTGTCTCTTGCTCTCTTACTCTCCCTTTGAAGGGCTATTTGAGGCATGCTCACTTGATGGATTGTCCAAATGTGCTGCGTATGAATGAATGACTGAATGAATGAATGAATGAGCCAGAATGCTGATGCTGATGCTGATGTTACTGCGTTGTGCCTGATGCTTCTCTGAGATTGATGGCCAAAATGGCTGTTGAAACAACGAGAATGACGACGAGGACGACGACTAGCAACTAGAGGATGAGGATGAGAACGAGGACTGCCGCTCAATGAAGAAAAATAATCACCAACATCATTTATTTTCCGTTTTGCCTGCCGCCGCCGTACAGCACACATCAATCTTTTGCAACAACCAAAAGCAACAGCCATTCCAACTATCGACCATGACCAGGCCCAGGCTCAGAATGGAAGAGAACAAGACGCAAAAGGAGGGTGGAGGAGGAGGCGGCATCATGGTTTGGGGGAAGCCAAAGTGATGTATACTTTTTGAGCTTGACAGCTCCTGACATGACCGGAGCAGAGAAGGAGGAGGAGGAGGAGGACGAGATACCGGGCAAGAGGAGCAAGCAGCTTTGGCTGACAGACGACTTTTGACGTTTGCCTGCAATTAACGATGCCTTCGCAGTGTTGAAAAATGACTGCAGCTGCAGGTGAAAATGGCACAAGAGAGTGTTGGTTAATGACATGACAACAGTTGGACTCAAGACTCTGCCCCCAGTAATCTCCCACCTACATTCTCTCTTACCCCACTTATCTCCTTACGAGCCATTTAAATCATTAATTCCAATGACGACCCCCCACACACACACACACACACAGATACACAAACACACACGCATCACATCAGTCATCAGTCGGCAAAGATTCTAGCGAGTAGGGGAATTTAGGGGGCAAAGTGTTTCGTCCTCGTTTGCTGAGACTAATTTGTGGCTCTCAACTGGGACGCCCACTATGTCAGTTAGCACACTGTAAAAAGCAACTACACACTTTTAGAATCTAAATTAGGAATGTATTCGATTCGTTTTTACTTAGTTTCTGTCAGTGCATTTCGGTTTTTAGGAACCATTTTGATCCTTTACCGAGGCAGCTCGTTATGTGACTGTGACTTGGGTTTTTGTAGCCAAGTCACTTGAAAAGTCATTAATCATTTTGGTGGGGGTGCGTTGCCTCCCACTTTTTTTAGCCAAACAATTTGGGGGCGGAGCCACGAGTCAGGGAGTCGGAGCCGGAGCCGGAGCTGCGGTACGCAAGAATCTGTAGCTAACTGCGGCTGTTCGAATTGGAAGTTGAATTTTTTTTGGGGAACTCGCAAAGCTGCAAAAATCCATCACGCACACAAAACGATGGGGCACTCAACTCACATCAACAATCAGCAAACAGGCAACATCAATGTCAACGTCAGGCTCGACTCTCCTCTGGCAACTGGCAACTGGCAGGATGCGGCGGACAAGGCGAAAACGACGCAGACGTCTGACAGGCGGAAGAAAAGCCACCCATCAAGTGTGTGTGTGTGTGGCTCTAGCTGTAGCTGTGGCTGATGGCTGTTAGCTGTTAGCTGTTGGCTGTTGGCTGATGTCTGATGGGTGAGAGATGAGTGAGCGAAGTCAGTGAATGGAAAGTGCTTTGTGATTAGAGGAGCCAAAGCATATGCTTTTTAATTTGCATGTCAAGTTGTCCCTAGATGGGTCGGTTTAGATTAAATGTCCGAGAAGTTGTTAACCGAAAGAAAGATTACGCTTAAAATTAGATAATGGAATGTTTATTTCAACTAGTTGTTGATCTGGGAGTTACACAGCATTAGAGACTCGTTAGAAGTCTTGTTTAATCTGAATCTATTAGTAAAAGTGTTGTATATACATAGTTCTTCTAGAGTCGCTTCGATATCGTCTATATACACATCTTCACTGCAGGATCTTGAAGGAATCTTTTTAAGTTTTATCGGTCGTCGTTTCGATTGCCGATTGTTTACCGATAATTTTTTTTAGTATTTGTGGCTTACATTTTGTTCTAATATTTAAGGTGTGTAGGCTTAAATTTAAATTTTGAAATGTTGGCGCGTCAGCGCAAAAGTATGCCACGCTTTTTGGTCACTTGCTGCTGTTATTTAACAGTGTTCGAAAAAGCTGCTGCTAAAATAACAGTGCTCCAAAAAGCTGCCGCTGAATAAGCTTTACAATCGCTATCGATTTCGTTAAGCTTTTCTTCAATCGAAATCGAGCTTATTTTAAACGTCAGAAAAAACGGTGCTTCTGTTTACAGTGTGTTAAATTTTTATTCACTCATAGAATTAACAGAAGAAACAAATCCTTTGGAAAGTGATACAAATTCTTCAGTTTATACTTTGTTGCCCTTCAATATCATCTGGCAAAAATCTTATGAGTATGTTTTGTATTGGTGTATGTATACAAAAGTTAATTTTGAATTTTTTAATTCTTCTTATTGGTTTTTGGCTAAATTGTTGTTCAACTAAACCTTTCCAGCAACAAACTCCAAAAGAGGAACTTAATTTAGTAGAATTACGAATATTTAAAGCTTTTAAACACCTGAACGCCAATTCAAAAGTGAAAATTTATTATACCAATCATAAAGATTAAAAACTAAAAAAACAAATGACTGAGAGGCTTATAAGTTTTGGGTTTTGATATAGATTATTCGTTCCTTGCTTTGGATTTTTAAATTTAACATTTATATGGAAGTTACTTATATCAAGCCGATCAACTGGAATTTGAATGAAATGAAATATAATATTTCTTAAGTTTGGGATGAACTTAAATGATGTAAAACATTTATCACAGGTGATGGAGAAACAACATGGTTGAATAAAATGAACGTGTTTCACAATCGTTCTTTGATAAGAATAGTAACTCCTAAAGAGCAAAACCAATTGTAAATTATAGGAACTTAACTCAATAATTTAAATTGCATTATTAAAAGAGAGCTTTTGCTGTCTACAGAATGAAAGAAAAAACGAAAAAAGACAACCTGTTTCAAGTTCTTTTAAATAAATAAAAATATTTCAATCAATTTTGCATATTAAATTTTATCATTGACTCTTAAACGTGTAACTAACTCCTCGTCTAATTTAACAGCCGATTTGTGGTCTTGCTTGGAGAGAGGGGCAAGGGAGAGGTGGTCAAGGCGTACACGTAAGTTAAGTATGCCAACTTGGCGATCTATTAGAAGATATGCTAAAAGCTTGGACCAAAGTAAGTAGCCACTCTCTTGGCCATCTACCACGCGAGTTGTCTTCAGTCCGCCTTCTCCTTCTCGCACTTCTCTTGTCTTAAATCTCTTCACAACTTTGTGGCAAACACTTGAGTTAATGACACTCGTCTTAGACAGAGAAAGAGATGGAGAGAGAGAGAGAATGTGTGTGCTCCTTGGTCCAGTGTTAATTTGCGGTCATTAACCAAGTTCTTTGGAAGACTGGAACTCCAGAGACTCCTTTGCGGCGGTGTTCAATCAATTTGCGTCTTGTGTGCCTCACCTCAGCAAGCTTCTTTCATTTGTTGTAAGTAAAAGGCTTTCCACATACACACACACCAACGCACACACACACACTTATACACACACAATGGATTGTTAGTTCACAATGGGCTTTTGTTAACGGTTAAATTACACTTGATGCCTGCCTGCCTTACCTGTGTGTGTTACCTGTAGTCTTTTAGGCTAATGATGCGTTTGCAAGAATATAAATGCTAATTCATTTGCACTTTGCCTGATTTATTTATGTAAAAGTGAAGCCGTTAAACCAAAAGGGGCAAGGGCATACACAACAATAATAAATTATGAGCGAATGAAATGCTTAAATGGGTCATACAGGCAGGTGATGGCGTGGCGGGGAGGGGGGAGATTGTGGACGTTATCAGTTAAATTAAAAATCACCTCGATGATATATTAAGTGAGTCTTTAGTGGCTGCTAAAAAGCAACCGATACGCCCATTTTCACACTTGGCCTAACCCAATTTTCCCAATGTGAGAGCGAGGGTGGGGGTCGTGTCGAATGGGATGGGGGGGCGAGCCAACTGCGTGCGAATCGAATTTCCTTTTCCTTCAATGACCAACAAAACTCCAACTCAAACACCTGCCGAGTGAGGCCAACAAATTTCACTTATTGCCAATTTGCTGCCAATGAAATAAAATACGCTTTTTTTTCTCAGTTGTTGTTGTTGCCCATAGCCAAAAACCTGACCAGGACAGCGACTAACTTCATCCAATCCGCACAGCAGCAGCGGGAACTGCAGTGGCAGTTGCATGGGGCAAACGGACCAAGGGGATGGTAGAAGGGGTTGGGGGGGGGGGGGGGCACACCTCGACCATGTAGACTGGGCAATAAATAAATTGCAAAATTTATTTGGCGGCATTTTATGCGTTGCTGCCTCTTTTTCCTTCATCTTCTTACTCGTTTTTTTTTTTTTTTGCATCGACAGCATTTTCCATATTGATTTATTTGCATCGATTGGGTTATGGCCATTTGGGGAGGGGTTGGGAAGCGACCGAGATGATCGAGAGGGGATTGGTTTAGAAAATATCAATAAAAAAATAAATAAATATTCTAGGTTATGGCCAATGTTAGAGATGAGCCAACCAAATCTGTGCCTCAAAGCAAATCACTTTTGCTCCTCATTCGTTTCGAAAAGAATTTCCGTAATTTTTATTTAAAATTTTTCTAATAGTTCTTTTCCCTTACGCCTGAAAATTTTTTTAAATACCTTTTTATACACTTGATAAACTATTCGATTAGATATTAATTCCGAAAATCCTGAAACATTTATTGGCTTTAGACTTTTCTTTTTAAATTTCCCTTTTTGAATGATAAAATGGATCGCACAATATAAAATGTCACTTGAAATTCTTTTAAATGGGTCTACTTGATCATATAACAATCTGAAGTTGTGATGGCATTTGAAATAAACTTAAAATCACTTAGAAATGTTTAATTCTAAAAAATATTAATATGAAATTTCTTTCTTTTGAATCTTTTAAGAACCTCATCAGATTTGAATATCACCTTCGCCGCTGCCTGAGTCACACTACTTCTGAGACTCACTCCCAAAATCACAGATATGGCTGCCAAGTTCACCTGTCAACGCTTGGCCAATGGCTCGCTGGCTCGCTGGCTCTGGCTTTGACTGTGGCTTTTCGCCCATCTGCAGCACTCAGCGGCAAGTCATTTGGTCGTACTGACTGAAAACAGCTTCCAGCTGGCTTTTCTGCGAATCTCTCTCCCACCAATATGGATTTGGTCGTCGATCGGGCATTGCGGCGGGCTTTCGGGCATTTTCAATTGATTTTCGAATTTATCAAACAGGAAGCATCTTTTGGCCATACGCAAAATGCACATGCAGAACTTGTTTTATGGAAGTAAACGTGTCCATTTAACGGCATTTCTCATATACATATGCATAGACGGACGATCGATCTGAAGTCGAAGTCGGCGGCAATAGGCATTGGTGATCGATGTGACGAGTTTTTTTTTTTTTTTGCTTTTCTGCCATTAGATGACAATTTGTCAATTGCTCGCCCCGCTTGACTGGGCTAATTTAACTGCTGCCTTAATTAGTAAGAATAAATTTGTCTGGTGTTGTGAGGTGGGGGCTAACGCATATTAAGTGATTAAGTGAGTGTCATTAGGCTGCAAGAGGATAGATTAAATTCAATTGCTTTCTTAAATTCCACTTTTCTACTCTCTCTCTCTCTCTGTCTCTCTCTCTCTCTCGTTCCTTGCTCTTTCTTTCAGCCTGGCTTAGTTTGCAAGTTAAACCAATTATTGTTTAAAAATATTCCTACATTTTCCTTTTTGCCAAATTGCTTGTGTGTAGGCTTTACCAATTGTATACTCTCTTTTACAAAAAGCTCATAGGATCCATAGAGTTCTTTTTAAGTTATGTTAAAGGCAGATAACTTTAAGTACAGTTTCTTCAACTCTTCATAACATAAAGTTCCAAAGCGATAAATATAGCGAAAGTTACATATCATATTATACATTGACTTGTGGAAGTTCTAATCTCATCTTACTCTACATGTTGACCTACTTTTTGAGCATGTCATTTTCATCATGGAGATTTGACTATTTCAATCTATTATTTTAAGTTAGAATTAATAACTCAACTTAAGGTTCAGACTTAACTAAGTGTTTCATAAGTCTTTTTATTCTTTTGAAGTCGTCAAAATATCTCCAACAAAGGCTTACGAAGAAATCTACTTCTAAAATGACAAATGTTTGTATAACTAGAAATCGTTTTCCTAACAAAATTAATAAACTTAATGAAAATTGTTAATAGCCAGACTTAGTTCATTTTTAATGGAAAATGTTTCAAAATAAAGAGTAACTAAAAGTCATCGCTTGCCACTTGATATGTGGACTTTGTTGCTTTGTTCTACCATCTATTCCTATAATTACCACAAAAAATCGCATAACAAGCAACAACAAAAACTGTAAAAAACTCAAAAAAAAAAAAAACAAAAAGAAGAAGTAAACCAAACTGGGTCACTTCTCTGGCATTATTGGTTTAGTGGATCAACGACAACAAACGACGACTACGCAAAAGGCAATTTGAGTTGCAGAAGAAAAGACCGAAATACTCCCAGCAACAACAACAACAACAGCAACATTTATTAGATCAATGTCTTGGCAACCCACGAGAGAGTCAGCCAGCCAGCCAGCCAGCCAGCAAGATGCATTAAATTGCAGAGGCTGCAGCCTACTCGACAAAAACAACAAGGAACAAGGAAAATAAAAATAAAAAAAAAGAAATAGAGGCAAAATCAAACGAATGACTAGCATGGGGCCAATATATAATAATGGTTAGACGCCCAGGCAGCAGCAACAACAGCGGCAGCAGCAACATCTCTAATAACAGCAGCAACAAACTGCCCATTAACTTGGCAGAGAAAGACTTACCTAAAACAGAATTCTCTGTTGCTGCTCTTGCAACAATTTAAATAGAATTCGCCAACATCAATAAGGAAATCGAATTGAATTTGTTGATGTTGCTGTTGTTGTTGCTGCTGTTGCTAGTCATGTTCATTTTTCTATAGCAACAGCAAAAAGAAAGTGGAAATTGAAATTGCTTTTACCCTTTTTGCACAAGTTGTGGCCATATTTTAAATGAATTGTTTAACTTAATTAAGAGACTTTTTTTTATTTAAGGGTATGGCCAATCTAGCAAAAGGCAGACCTAGACATAGACGATACACTTGTTGCTGTTTATTAGAAAATTGTCTAAGCAACTAGTTGTTGTTGTTGTTGTTGTTAACCACATGAGCAACATTTGCTGCTGTTGCAGTAGCACAACAACACAACATAAAGTTTCTCTGGCCGCATCAATATTGTTGGCCTGGCTACTGGCAACTGGCAACTGGCCTTGCCTTGTCTTGGCCTACCATGTTGCAGTTGTAGTTGTTGTCAGTTGGCAGTTGGAAGTTGTTGTTCCGCCTATTGCTGCCTGCCTCTGCATATTAATTTATGTTTGGCTTGAAGAATTTCTAAAGCCGCCCCAGTCGACCACACCCATTCAAGAGTTTTGAAGTCAGTTTTAGTTTTTGGGTTTGTGCCCCTGTCAGGCGCAAAAACAAAACAAAAAAAAAAGGCCTAAAATTCAATTAAAAAATGTTATGGCCCCGGCTACTGCTTATTAGGAGTTTGTTTTTTGGCATTTGATTTACGGTTCAAGCTTCTCAAGGAGCGCAAAGAACTTTCCTTCTGATCACTGCGTGATCGACTCTGATTGATGTTTATCTAAATGGGTTTTCGCTCTCTGATTTGGTCGCTGCTACTGATCAATGATTACACTCAATTCTCGGCTCAAGTCAGGAAGTTGTGAAGCGAACAGAACTGCTTATTATGCATTATCAATTTGTTTATAAATTATAATCTTACAATTTTGGCAGCGTCGCCTTGGGTTCTAATATCTAATTTTCGAATAGCATCGACAGCGATAAATATTAATTTGATGTTGATCAAATGTTTTGTTCCCAAAGAACCTCCAATGAGGGGTTCTGCCATGGAATTTGTAGATGTTGTACTTCTCAGATAGTTTGGTCTAAGGCTAAATGTTCAATATTTACTTAGACTATTTCAAACAAATCAGTCCTGGGTCACTCAAAAGTGTGCAAAATGGCTAAATGTAAGCACCAGTGTTGGCAAATTAAGTAAGCGCCAGTGTTGGTTATCTAAACATACGCCAATGTTGGTAAATCAAGAAGTAATTAACACATATTATTGCCAAGAAGTTGAGTTTTTAAATTTATTTGGCAAATCTTTACTGTAGCTATTGCATGCTGTAGTGTTGGAAAGTGCTAAATTACAAAAAAGGATAAATTTCAGGTGTAGTGTTGGTAAACCAAGACGTTTGCGTTACTGTACCCAAAATGTGGCAACTGGCAATGCTAGATTCTAAGCTTCTTTGGCCGATAACAGCTAACTGTAACTATCTAGCTTTTTTCCGCTAAAAATATCCACTTTTTTAATACCAATGCAAAAACTAGGCAATAATTTCAAAGTACTCGCAGCATTTCATAGAGCTTAAAGCATTTTTTAGCCCGAGTAGTTTTAGAAAATATTTATCAAGTATTTTTAACTGTGAATCCAATAGGTATGAGCCTAAAATTATGCCCTAACAATTGCCAATAGATAACATTATGAATGAATTTAAATGTAAACTTATTTAAATGATAACAATTCGAATTTGTTTTGACGTTGAGTTTTGCTCGTTTATCTGTGATTTGAATACGTCTATGGTAATTAAGATAGCGCTCAAGTGTTCTTAGGTACATGCTTGAGATAATTATCATTGACCACGGCAAATGACAGGTACTTCTAGTACCTACAATGTGTGTATTATCGGCCTATAAATACTTTGGAAGTACGACAAAGAATTCAGAAACAATTCTACCTCACAACATCATCGAAATGAAGGCTTTCTTTGCTTTAGTTGCTCTGGCTGCCATTGCCTCTCCAGCTCTGGCTGGACGTACCCTGGATCGCTGCTCCTTGGCCCGTGAAATGTCCAATCTGGGTGTGCCACGCGATCAGTTGGACAAGTGGACTTGCATTGCCCAATACGAGAGCGATTTCCGCACCTGGGTGGTGGGTCCTGCCAATTCGGATGGCTCCAATGATTATGGCATCTTCCAGATCAATGATCTGTACTGGTGCCAGCCCGACAATGGTCGTTTCTCCTACAACGAGTGTGGCCTGAGCTGCAATGCCCTTCTGACCGATGACATTACCAACTCCGTACGCTGTGCCCAGAAGGTCCAGAGCCAACAGGGTTGGGGTGCCTGGGCTGTGTGGTATCACTGCAGCGGCTGGTTGCCATCCATTGATGAGTGCTTTTAAATAAATCGACCGCAAATAAATAAATATAAACCACAAAACTTGTTCATACTCATTCTTTGGGTCTATTGGTTGAGGCTTATTATCATCGTCTAGAAGAGCAGCACTTGAAAATGTTGCTGCTTTATTATTATTTAAATAAAGTCAAACAAAATTTATAATAGATTGTGTTTTGGTTTCAACATTTTATGCATAAGTAAAAGATTGTGAGCAAGCTAATAATCTAAAAGCTTTTTGCCATTAAATTTTTGTTATCATCTCCTAGCTTCATCTGCAACACGATGGTTATAATAGTGATAATGGCAGATAAACAGACCATAATGAATCGATTCGATATGTCAAATAGTCCCAATACTTGCACTCGAAACTGTTTTAGATGCAGGCGTCCCAAGAACATTTCCATCTTAAAAAATTAATTATTATTATTTCTACAAATTGACCAAGATGAAATTAAACTTACAGTCATTTGTAATTCACGATGTTGCCAAATGAATTCGATTTCAAAACTCAAGTTTCGTATTAAACGAGAGCTCTCAATTGCTTTATCCACAGCAAACGAAAGAATTATTATGTCAATAGTTTGCATAATTATAAAACCAATCACAAATCTATTCCATATTACGGGATAAAATATTGCCATCCAAACATTCATAGTGAAAGCGGACATGGTAGACGCTAAAGCAACTAATAAAGGAATCTCCATTAATCGATGAAATTTAGTAGCTGCTCTCTGAATGTCCTCGTAAAGGCCTAGGCACTTATCCAGTTGCTTACTCGCTCGCTTTACCTTATCAGTGTGGGTTGATTCCTTCAGGAATCTTAATTGATCGGTAAAATCGAAGCGTATATAATTATTAAATTCAGTGTAAAGAACATTAACGCTTAAGTAGCCAATGAGACAGATGTGCATAACAAAGTTGCTGGCTATATTCACATATATGGCACATATTATGCTCAGGTAGTCGAAAATGTTGTTTTGGTTAAAGAAGAATGCGTAATGTGCAAAAATCTCATAGATAACGCCTGCTGACATCACGAGCAAGTGAATAAATTCAAATTCACCTCCAAAACCAGAGTTGGCTCTATTGGAAACGGTTTGCACTCGCCAAAAGAGGCTCATTAACGTATTGACAGTGGCAAGTAACGCATTTTCATTCGAAATTTGTTTCCATATGATAATTGTGATACAGCCAAGGAGAGTAATTAGACGAACATAACTCACTGTTGCCTCAAGAGGGTTTTGAAGTTTAATAATAAATTGAACGTAGCCATATAAGAAAATAGAAGTGAGTGATACTCTGAAAAAGATTCCACACCATTTCAACCAGAATCGGTCATAGGTCACAAGTAAACCATAACCAATTCCATCCTTTCTTTGCAATCCGAATCCAGTTAGGCCCAAGAAAGACAGGAAATAGAAATAGAATTTAAGGATTTTGCCAGAGACCCTTGAGATGTCGAACATGACCCGATATATTGATGGACGAGAACTTATTGCTCACTTGTGACTGGTCGAAAACCATTAATTGATATTGCCAACGACAGTTCATTTGGCTAATGGTTAATACACATTTCATTTCGATAGGAACTATGACGTTATCTTGACATAAGTGTAAGAAAGTCGTCTC